>OW051465.1:1958869-4483244 GCA_932521415.1 Oscheius sp. DF5120 | reverse complement strand
GGCTCTATACTGCTTTTGAAAGTATATACAGATTTGGTGAAATGCTCGATTGTTCTTCTCTGTGTGGATGAAGATATAGTGGTAGTAGATATTCTTTCAGTGTTAGTCAATTCTTTTGTAGACGACGATATAGATGACGATTGAGTAGTTGAAGATAATCCAGAAGGGCTAGTAGGAGTAGTATCATGTTCTTCTATGCTAGATTCTCTATGCTTCGTAGTTTTCTTTATTGAATCAACTTCTTTTGTTGTCGTTTTTCCTGGCATCGTTTTCAAGGAGCTTTTACTTCCTGTAAACTGTAATCTTTTGTCGTCTGATTAAAATCACTATACCCATATGAGAAATAACATCTTTTATGCTATGAAGTATGACTAACTCCGTCTGATTGACATTAATTAGTCCTTGAGGATCCAACAAAGTGATGGAACTGTTGGAAAATGCAATTTTAAGCAAAGGAATTGCTTTTTCGTAGTCTGCTTGGGCCATTGCATTGCCGCTAAATACCTCCACAATTCATGATGATAATTTACCTATATGCATAATCGCCTGGTATCCATACAATTATTTCGAAGTCTCCCGAGATGGCTGAAGCCGTCCATTTTATTGCTCTGAACTCTCTTAAGACTAATCGACTATCTCACCTAGTCAAATTTGTCTCTTTTTCAGTATTCCATTTGAATGAAATCCTTTTTGCCTTATCTGTACTTGTTATTCTTCTCCTATTCAAACGACTCCTTATCACATCATTTCCATCGAATGAAATTATTTCTACACTTTTACCAAGAAGAACAAGATCAACAGAAATGTTTCTAAGAAGAGAAAGGTCCTAGCAAAATGAGTAGTAGTTGTAGGTTACCTGCTCTGCCTTCTCAATTTGAGAGACGAAATACACGGCCGTATTAAATAGAATCCAAACAGTCTCCTCCTTCACGATCTCATTCTGACTGTTTAGAAGCCACCAATAGACAGGAATAACAAAGAGAGTCAAAGTAAAGGGAACTCCCAACAGGAAAATAATAGAAACGATTCTCATTGCTCATAATATCGTCTCCGATTTCCATCCTTTACGATTTGGCGGAAAATATCAAAGATTTTATTATTATTGTGTGAGATCATGGAAACGACGTCGTCGAGAGAAAAGCTGATTCGAGGATCGCATTCACCAGAGTTTCGACATCATTTTGGGTGTATTGGGAATTTATCGGAACGACTGTTGATCCAGGAACTGGATTGAATGTCGCGTCTGAAAATATCGATGAAGAAAGCTCTCTATAACTAACTATCTATTGATGCCAATAATGTATAATTGTATTGTGATGTGTCAAGAACACATGCTTTATCAGTCGGCTGAGGAGTAGGCAATTCATTTCTATAACATCCATAAAGCTAATGTAACCACTTACATTCCTGAGAATATAACAAGACAACTTTGATCCGATTTCGGGTACCGTGAATCACTTCCGTTAGGCAGAATATAGTCGTTGAAATCATCGACACCGCTAAAAGATATAACATACATTATAAACCTTACTCGCACCAAATAAAATTTACTAAAGGAGACTGGTTGAAGTGATTGTAAAAGTCAGTATAGTTATAAAACATTTCCTGTAGATAGTCGATTGAAATACCATCTGGACTACTACCAAACGCTCCCTCCATTGCTCCAAAGAATAACTGTGACTTCATATTGAATAGCTGGGTAACAACATTAAATATGAAGTTTTGTTCCTTGAGATTCTATTACTCTTTTTCGAACTTACAAGAACATATTGTTGAGCAGAAGAATTAAGTGAAGGATCACCCAAATAACCAAAATCGAGCATGAAGACACAGTTCAACGACGGCAGTGGAGCTAAACTCAATCTATTCAAAGTTGAACTAGTACGCTTACTTGGTGTAGAGCTAGGCATAATTAAAATGGTAGTTCCAGCTGATGTAGAAGCGAGAGCCGTTCCACTACTTGAAACTTGACGTGAAAACGGTGTTGTAGCTGTGGTTTTCATCTGCGTAGTAGCGTTAGCTGTAAAAGCTATAGAAGATGATGTTATGACTCTTTGAGATGTAGAAAGAGTCCGTCCAGTCACTGTTGGAGGTGAAGGAGAGCCAAAAATGCTGGGTGATCTCAAAGAATTTGTTGTTGCTCCATTTGATCGGGAAACAGTGGATTGACTTATTTGTGTTGTCAAAACCGTATTTTTAGTAGTTTTTCCTCCAGTCGTGATTGTTCCAGTAGCTCTGTTTGATTCAGTTGTTGTTGTTATGGGTTGTGGAGAAGAGCTGGAAAATAATCCAGCAGAAGAGGAACTTGAGGAAACGATAGATGTTACTTGAGTTGATGACTTAGTTGAAAGTGCTATTGTATTGGTACTACTTGATTCAGAGTTAGCAATCATTGTCGTCGATCCTGAGGAATTTACAGACCTACTGCTTTCACTGGATGTTGTTCTATATGCTTTTTTTTCAGTTTCAGTCATATCGGTAGAAAGATTGCTTGGAACTTTTGATTGAGGTTGGATAGTTGAAGCCGTTGAAGAAACGATTGATTGAATTTCAGTTATCTGAGTACCACTAATCGTCTTCACAGATGTTGTTACGTTGGAAGAACTTCCTATCGACGATGGAAGTGCACTGGTAAAGTGTGATGATTGAGTACCGAATATGGGTTGCACCATGGGAACTGATAGTATAGCTTGTTGAGTGTTACTTGTTTCAGTCGTTTTCAAAACATTTATTTCTCCACTACTTCCACTAGTCGCTGACATGGTAGAGCTATTCTGTAATGAACTAGAAGGTTTTGAAGTCCATACACCAGTCAATAGTGGATTCGATGGGATTAATATCTTTGTTTCAATCGTAGTAGGCTGTGATCTGGAAGATTGCGTCTTTGCCGGTTTGCTTGTGATTGAGATAGACGGACTCATTGTCACTATAGTATTTCGAGGATTGATATGGATAGTTGTAGCACTTCCAATTGAAGAAGTTTTGGAAGAACTGACAGCGCTACTTAGATGACTTGTAGCTTGAAAAGAGGCTGGCTTCATAGACGGAATGACCGACGCAGCTGATGAAGCAGATGATGGAGTTGTTGGATTGATACTTATCATGCTACCTGAAATGGAAAAGACAGTTGTAACCCATTCTGTTGGTATTGCAGGCATTGGAAGAGCTGAAAAACCGATCCATGAAATGAGCTAGGAACTTACAAAGAGACTTTATAATCGCGCTGACTATATCGTTAGTATCGTCACCGATGAGGGTAGTATTCATCATAGGTCCATATGAATTTCTAATAGAGTTACCCGGGACAGCTCCGCTGACCATGATTGAATTGGTTTCGCTAATCACAGAGGCAAAAGTAATACTGTCTGCTGTATAGTAGTTTGAAGTACTGTAATACTATTACTTTTGAATGTTGGATACTTACTTTAGAATAACTTGACAGGGAACAAAGAAGAGCAATTGATTGTCCATATTGTCATTTAGGTTTAATTTGTATTGAACGGCAGCTCTTGAAGAGACAAATTCATATAAAGAGGAAGAAGACCTACCCAGTCTGATTCACAGATGTGTCTGCTGTTTTTATCACTCGTTGTATGAATTCGATAGCATCTATTCCAGTCATAACAGGTGACAGATAACTACTCATGTTGAATGTCAGAATTTGATAAAAGATTTTTGGGTCGTTTATGTTGTTGATTAGATGCATTGATAAGTTCTTATTCTGTAAGCTGAGTGAAGACAAAATAAGTCAACTTACATATTCCAGGGAGCAGTTATCCATATCGACATCTTTCCTTCTTCTTGCTGTGCTCTGGATATGGGATATGGAGAGACCGATTGTTACTATTTTTGAAGAAGAAGATCCTGTAGGTTATCCAAGAAACATTCAACATCTTACCATTGGCAGCACTATTGCTCGAATCACTCTGTCTCAAACAAATTGTCAAAATAACACTGGCAGCTAAGAGAACAAATACGACAACTCCAATCAGGATGCCAAGAATAATCCATTTTTGTTTTGAATAGGAGCGGACTAATTCTTCATCTCCCTCCATCGAAAGAGTAGAACAGAAGGATGGTTATCTGGATATTCGATCAGCGATGAGGAGAAGAAAAGTAAAAAAAATCTGGATTGACTTATAACTATAAGAGATTCCTGTTAAACAAAAAAAATGTAAAAAGCAATGAAACCAAGGAAGCGAGGAAGTGGTGAATACCATTCAAAGGAACTCCTAGAGCCCTTTGAGAAGAAGGAGTGACATTGATTGAGGTATTGAGTCAGTGAAAGAAGTATTTTGGGCTGAGAATTGTAGTATCGCGTGTGAGAATGTACTGTTACTGACTAGGAAGTGCCAAGGGTTTAACAATCCTAGGAAAGTTTGCGGTTTGAATGGCAAGAAAACTGATTGCAGATAGCGACGATTTCGGATAAATGATAGTCAGAATGGGTGCAATCATATTTTAAGGTGAAGAAGATAAGGCTAATCTGGTATTACTAGGAGTGTGAAGGGTTTGCTTCCGAGGGAAATTAATCAGCTATTCTCTTGTCCTTGGTTCGTGAAGTCATTCTATTCTGTTTAAAATATCTTTCAACCTTCATTACTTGTTCTATTACAACGTAAAAATTCTTCCAAAAATCATAAATTCTTAGTATTCCTCTATATTTAACGTAAGCAATTTCAAATATACTCTTTTCTCTTCTAATATAGTTTTGTTTACTTTTAATCAGATAGCTCAGATAGCATTTACTTTCTCGTCCTTCTTCGCGTATGTGGTAAACTAATTTTTGCTTTACATAAATTGATAACAATATCCTACTGTTTCGTCCAGAGATCATTGAGAGGTCAATCCGTTTTCAAAAAACTAATGAAATGCAATGTTCGCAACATTTAAATCGTGCTTTCAACGGGTTCAAAGGATTAACTTTATGTTAAATGCATCATATTAATATTCGGAATGAACAACTCGATCTTTCCGTCGTTGAAGATGAAATATCCAGTAGGTTATACAACAGGAAATTAGGAACATCTAAAACAGTTGAATGATTTAAAGGAAGAAGGTATACCATAGATATCCAAATGACTTTTGGACCGAAGTGTTCGTACATATAGGTAACTACCATTGGTCCGAGGATTTTTCCTATATTGGCTATAGATATCATCACTCCCATAAGTGTTCCTTGATTTGTATCACCCGATGCATTACAGAAAATGACATTTGTAGCTATTCCAATAATGGGATAGGCCATTGCTAAAACGATAGAGAAGGCGAAACCAAAGACCAGGACATTCACCTGAATAATTAATTATAAAGGAAAAAATGGTTACTGTATATGTTTCTGAGCACCAGGACATTGTTTGACAGCTGATCGGAGAACCGAAGAAGGCGTATGGATATGTGAGAGTGTAGAAGAACATGGCGAAGAAGAGACCGAGGATGGTCGTGAAGACGGCCCCTTGACCAGTGATACTGAAATGTATCTCTACTTATATGATAGACATAGCGCTCTCAACCCGTATAATCGGTTGTTTTTCTAGAAATCTATTCACCACGCTCGCCACATGGCACTGCTCCCCACCAAACTTTCAAATGTCTATTTTAGATTGTCAAATAAGTGAAATAAGATTAGAAGGCTTACTATTGGGTGAGTAGACATGATACGACAAAATAGACGATGATCTGGGTTATGCCATGGAGAGTGTGGAAGTTCCCTAAACATTCTTTAGTTTACCTCTTCCCTACCGATATATTTAACACTCTCTTCATTTCTCCAACCCCACATGAGTTCGGCATAAGCTGATAATATGCTGAAAAGATTAAAGGTTAAGTCGACTGTTCGTAACACCTGTCCACGTTGGCCACAATTAGCATAACAATGAAGATAGTTGTGATAACCATAGCGACTGTGAAATGATCTCGTCTCGTATATTTTTGACGCTCAAAGGTGGGGAATTCTAAAAAGGTTTAAGAAGAAAAGACTGAGACGAGCCTGTAGCCATTCCTGTGATCTTTCTTTTCCTCATCATATCTTCATCAAGATATAAATTTACGGGGATTGTCACTATAACATTCAAAATAGCCAAAAGGAAAGGACCCGCAGTATACATATTTAGACCGGGAAGAAGGGAAACATTATTCATTTGTCCAAGGAGAGTGAAGATGTACTGAAAGAGATTTTAGAGGCAGAAAGGAACATACTTGAAGAGATGGTCCAAGAGTACATCCCACACTGTAGGCACATTGTACCATTGCTATACTCCTTGCACTCTGTCGTCCAACATTCGGAGCAATGGCTCTTGTCAAAGAGATTGTTCCTGCTCCAAAACCCAAGAGTATCCTCGAGAGGAGGATAATCAGTGTCCCCACGTAAGGAGATGTCGCTTGGGCAAGACAGAAGATGAGATTAGCGAGAGACATGAAAGACAGACCACAAATGAAGGGATTTCGAGCTGAAATAAATGGTATAGATATTGAGAAAAACTTACGAGAATGAGAGCGATCCATCCAAAAGCCAAAAATGATGGAAGAAAGGGATTGACCAACGGAAAAGGCAGCAGTGATGCAGCCGAAGAAAATTACCGACAGATGAGAGTCCACCTAATTTATTTAAGGGAATATAAATTCAACTCACAGATGAAGCGTATGGCCATAGAGTTGAATAATAGATCGACAGTTGTAGTCCATTACAGAAGGACACAAGCATCAGAGTCCATATCATACGCCTAACGGAATTCATCTACAACTGTTATAGAGAATAACACTTGTAAAAGTGAAAAGGAAAAGAAATAGAGAAGAAGAGAAAGAAGAATATCTAACTGACTCGAAGATATCATCTTATTCAAAGAGAAGAAACGTTAGATATCCACGGAAAGACATCTCGAAGCCATCTGAAGGGACAACTAATTCGAGAAGTTATTTATGTTGAAAAAACATAGGGTACTCTACATTTCTCTACCAGTAGACACAGATAAGTGGGGGAAACACTGAAACAGGCATACTGTATGACTATTGAATTTGTGCTTTTGAAGTCTGTAAGCGGATTGACAAGAAGGATGTGCTCTGTGACCTTGTGGTCACATTGGACGTTTCGACAGTCTGTCAAAACAGGAAGTTCTTCATCGTGTATCAATTTTTAATATTCTTAGTATTATGTTTAATAAAGCTGATTGTTTACTATTAAAAAATATTTAATATATATGAGTGAGCGAAATGGAATATCCAAAATTGGAAAAAAGAAAGGTAATGCATAGAAAATAACAGGAGAATGTCTCTGCCAATTGGACCTGGAAAGCTCAGTTTATATATAGACCGACAGACACCAAGTATAAAAAAAACTGCTGAATGAGTTATCGAGCCCTAAAATATTCCACATGGTTCGGCTGAAACGATGAAGTGTGTTCGCAAAAGAGCCTAATCGGATCGGAAGGTTATGATTATTTTCTTTTTTGCCTTTCCTATACTTCCCGGTTGGAACAAATTTATTCACAATGTATACAAGGACTTGAGTTGGAGGAAGACTTAGTTGTGGAAAGGAAGTTGGCGAAAGAGACAGCCTCCTTCAGGGAGGGAAAGAAACACGTTCGGGGAATCTTCTTAGTCTCGTCGATGTTGTCTATTAGATCATAAAAACTGTCCGTCGTTGCAGCGAAGAGCATCTCTATTCCCTTCACCTTTAGCTCTTCGACCAACTCGATTAACAACGATACCCCCATTACATCGCTGTAAACGAACGACGAACAGTCCAATACAACCACTTGTATCATTTCATCATCTATAAAGACTTCATCAAACTCAAGATAGCCTCCCTTCTGGATCGTTCACAACATTTCTTATCACTTCTTGAAACTTTTCTGCATTTGGAAAAATTAGTGGGGCATTAAACCGAACAATTCTAACTCCATTTATCGTCTCCACGCACTTGTATCGTTCTTCATCGCAAAAGAGACCGTTAGACTCGCCGAGTGTTGTCAGACTGGCCCATTGGAGACGAAGGACTGTTGTGAAGAGAGCGAAGGTTATAGAAACGGTCAGTCCTACAACAACATTAACAACAACTGTCACTCCAAAGGATACAAGCCAAATTGCCTAGAACTCTTTTGGTTAGAAAAGAAGAAGAGCAGCCTACCATGTCAACTTTGGACACTCTCCATAGTCTCTTCAGCTCTTTGAATTTTCCAAACATATTAATAAGGGCGATGACAATGATGGCGGCCAGGACACAAAGTGGCAGCGGCTTTAGATATTTGCCGGCGAAGAGACAAAGGCTCAAAATAAGAGCAGATGAGAAGACTGCCGAAAGTTGACTCCTCGTTCCGGCGGCGACGTTGACGAAAGTTCTTGAAAGACTAGAAGAAAGTGGATAGACGGGAAAGAGGCCAGAGAGGCAAGCCGACAGACCAAGGGCATAGAACTCTTGGGTCTCCTGTATCGTGTATTGGAACTTCTTGGCAAATATCTTAGCCAGACTGATATGTATAGCTATGACGACAATTGAAATGCTGAAGGCATCAGGAAGAAGAATAGGCATCAGAGAGAATGTGGGCAAAACCGGGGCCGGCATTCTGAAGACGGATTAATTGGAGGTGACACCTACCCAATCGGAATATCTCCTACTACTTGAACTCCATGCTCCTTCTCCAAATCGAAATAGTAACTGACCAATGTTCCGCCGATGACAACGAGAAGTTCAAAAGGCACAGGGATGAAGAACTTCAGCCTCTTTTGAACAAAGGGATTCACAACGTATTTTCCAATAACAAGGACGGTCAGAATTACTACAGAAAGACCGAGAGTTACACAATTCGTCTGTTGAAGATAGACGAAGTAGTTGTACCAATTAATCGGTAGCTGGAAGTTCTTCTGTGCACGTGGTGGTCGAATACCGAGGAGATCTTTGACCTGGGTGGTAATGACATGCATTGAGGCGCCTGTAGTAAAGCCAGAAATCAATTCATCGGAGAAGTAAGAAATCATAAAGGAAAATCCAAAGAAGCCGAGAAAGAGCTAGAAGAAAAAAAAATGGAAGAATAAAGTGGGTTACCTGTATGATTCCGATGAGAAATGTCAGTGTGGAGGCGACTTCTGATGGGGAATAGATCATTTTCTTCTCTCCACACTGCTCCTTTTCTTCTGGACAACAATGCTCAATCACAACGGCACCGGCCATGAGAGCGACGACTGCAAATGTACCGATGGATGCGTGTTTTGAAGTTCCAGATATCATATAGAAGAGTGGAGCGAAGAAGGAGGCGTAGAGTCCGTTGACAGCATGAACTCCAGCTAAAGAGGCATATGCTATTCCCTGCATAAGAGGTTGAAAATGAACAAACTGGCTACCTGAGGAATATGCATAATTCCGACTGTCAGTCCTCCTATCAAATCGGAGAGAAAATCATCTCTCAGGGAATATTTCGGCAGCCAGTCAATGATTGGGAAAAAGGAGATAACCGTCTGTTCTATTCTCTTCCAACTGGTCAGAGAACTCAGGTATCGACGTAGTAAAAACCGGCCAAGTAATCGGAACACATTCAGCTGCTGACGGGGGAGTTTTCCAGCATGACGATCAAATTCCATTTTATTTAATGGCTAGAAGAAAGATGAAAATAGAGAGAAGATCCTACTTGTGATATGGTGGAAGACATGGTTGTCTTCAACAATCCAAGAAAGTAAAAAATCCAAAAGTTTGCTTCATTTGAAAGGAAATGAACAGTTTATAGTTCAGACACGTTTCCTTCTACTAACACGAAAACCTTTTGATTCAGCAACCCCATGAAACTTCAACGAGACTAATTTGAATAACAAAAGATAGATACTAGATAAAGCACTCGAAGCGTAGGAGTTTCGCGACTGGAGTCAAACAGCTGACTCTAGGCACTCAACAGGCCACTCGGCGCATCTCGAAAAAAAATCTGCAGTTGGAACATCCCATATAGTTATTGAGAAGAGAGTTAAGAATCATAATTGATGAACGATTTTTGTAGGTCATCGTTACAAACATCATTTCATGCATTCGTTTTTCTGCTTATAGATTGAACTTCCGAGGTCATATACAAGTACACGTTCCCTCTTCCAGAACACGGTCAAGCATTCCAGAGCAAACATGGTCGCAATCTGCCAAGGCCACGACCCTCTCATGATACATCTTCTGACAATCTTCGACCCCTCCGGCGGCACTTCTCCTTCCTTTTTGCCGTCCACTCTCGAGACGTATAATAACGAGCCGACCTGCCAGCGAATCACTGTTTTGGTCGCTAATTGTACCAGAGGGGTCTGTTCCAAGGCCCCTCATTATTCACGGCAACATGCGTCGCACAGTGTGCATCTGTCAGATTTTCACGGCTTTCACTCCTTCCGGCGGCTTTACTCCTCCATTAGCTGCAGCTGGTTCGAGAGCTTTTCTTCTTTTTAGTCTGTAAATCCTTGTTAGCGCAAAGAGGAGGGGCTTTTCACCACACAGCCTCGTCGTTAGCATCCAAATGGTTGAAAAGTATAATAGCAGTTGACTGGATTCCCGTAGAGACTGTAAAGGGTCGTTTTTGTACAACCCCTCTCTTCCTATCTGAACATAATGTCTCTTTCTCTCTCTCTCTCTCTACAGATAATTTTCTTGTCGACCTTCGCTTGTTACTCACCTGCCAGCGGTCCCTTCTGTCATGGCTAATTGTGACATGGTCTCGAATCTAATTTCTCTCTGCCGCGACAATTTCCTCCCGCCCTCCTTATGCAAATCTTTACCAATGTTTACCAGTAGGCGGAACAATGGCCGTCGCCGTCGGCACTTCCTCCCAGATCCTCTTCTCTTCCACTATAATTGTTCCGTTTTTCGCTTCCAAGGTCGACGCTCATCCAAGTGTCGAGACTCCAATTATCCTCTTGTACTTTAACCAGCTTACGGTCCTCCTCTTGCGCCAGCTTTGAAGTCACTAGAAAAGATTCCAATTGAAGGATATAAATAGCACATTTCACATTTATCTACCCATAATTCTCCTTCCCCCTAAGCTCATCTGTTCATTCCTCCATGAAATCTCTTCTTCCTCCCATCTAGCTCTTTTCCGATTCAAATCCTGTCTTTTGCCTTCGAAATCCTCTCCTTAATGGCCGTGACAAATCCTCCACCGTTTCCAGTTCCACTGACTATGTCACGATGATGTTCTTTGTCTTCTCATCGTTACTACTCTTCACCTTGTCATCTGGTTCCTTCGATGACAATGAACTCCTCGCCCCACCAGAGATATCTTGTAATGCAGACACGATCGAACTTCAGTTCAAAACGAGGAAACCCTTTACGGGAAAGGTCAGTGAGTAAGGGAGAAAATGAGGAGAGTAATCGAGTTATTTCGACCTCTCTTGCGGGTCTTTTTGTCCTTTATGGAGGTTAACAACTCTCGGCAGAATACTTTTCTCAGCTAATTAGTAGCTCCTCAAGGTGGCCAACGAGACTCTCGTCAAGGTTTATTAGGACAAACGGCGCCAAAAGCATTTTTCTGACCGACAAAATATTATTTTTTTTCAAGGCTCTTTCCGCCCCGATGAGCCCATCCCGATCCAGTGACCTGTTCATAAAAAAGACTTGTAGGTCTTCGTCAAAGGGAACTATGATCGGCCAGAGTGTCGAGTAGAGTATGGTAGACGAGGAGCAGATGACAACCCTGTCGGAGGGATTCGCCTGAATCATGGAGCATGTAATATGGACAGACAACGAACTCTCTCTCCTGAGGGGATGATGTTTTCCACTGTACTCATCATCAGTTTCCATCCGGTACGTCCTTGCCACGTCGTAAATGCAAATACGCGTTACGCCTCTTCCATTGAAAGAGGACAAACACGTAATTGAGAACAACAATGATCATTTTCAGCTGTTCCTGACAAAAATGGACAAGGCCTACAACATAAAATGCATGTATCGGGAGGTGGAAAGGACTGTCCAGGCGGCCATCGATGTCAGGTAGGTAATCCTCGGGGTTTGTTGCAATCTGGACGGATTACGTGTTTGGCAACGGCCCATCGGTTGGCTGCCAAATGCCTCTCCTATGGCTCCTTCTCGCGTGGGTATTCCTTTTTATTCCTTTACTTTTTCAGCAATCTCCCAACTGAACCATTGGCCTTCGATATGCCCATTCCTCAATGTACTTATACTATTCGAAAGGACTCATTGGACGGGGAGATACTCCGATTCGCTCGAGTTGGCGACCTCGTTGTTCATCGATGGCAGTGTGACTCAGGTTAGTCGACTACTTGTACGTAATCTATCTTTTCTAGAAGACTATGGTATCCTAGTACACTCTTGTTATGTAGAAGATGGTCAAGGAGAAAAACAACAAGTAGTGGATGAGAAGGGATGTCACTCTGACCGCCTTCTACTGGGAGATCCAACCTATGTCGAGGCATTGAACATGGCCTATCGAGAAGCTTTCGTCTTCAAATTCGCTGACAGAGTAGCTATTAGATTCCAGTGTGAGATTCGCTTATGTGTCAAAGAAGAGAATGGATGCGACGGTATCACAGTAGGTTCCCTTTCTTACCATAAAGAATTTTCTAGCCTCCAATCTGTTTGGAGAACACGGAGAGTAATGCAATATTCGAAGACGACATACCTCTCCCTATGAACATCTCTCGAAGGACGAGACGTGACACATCATCGAAAACAGCTCTCGATGCTGATCTCATTTCTCAAACGGTGTATGTTCTCGATACAGATGAGGCTGCAGTAGCAGCGGCAGATAGAAAAATCTGTCTTCCGGTGAAGCACCTCCTCTACTGTCTGGTTGGGTTTGTTATTCTAACTGCTGTCACAACGATAGCAAGTGTATACTATCTAATCAGAAAAAGAAGGAGGAGAGACGACAAAATCTCCGAAACAAGCTCAGATTTTTATCGGTCTTAATAAAATCGTTTATAAGTCATCTCTTTCTTCTTGTCGCAATCGTTGTACCTTCTTGTAGTGATGCATCAAAGCCTGTAAAAATTTGGTATAAAAATTTGCCTTGCGTACCATATACAGCAGTTCAAACCCGAGACAGATGAATTCACAGAGTGTCATAAATGATACGCCTGACCAGAGACCCAACTGTCCTCCAAAATCGGCCAACATTTTGACTACTCCGTAGGCCTCACTCTCCGTCAAAACTTCAAAGTTCAACGCCTCATAGAAAACTTCCAACATGGCTGCATTTTCTTGATACTGTTCGTTACATTCCTCTGGTTCGAGTTCACAATGACCAAGGGAGATGTTAAGAGATTGAGAGGGCCAGATTGCTTCGGAATACGAGATATGATATGTCGTTTGGTTGCATGGCTGCTGACAACGACATTTGAAAGAGCCATGAATGTCGCCGAGCTCGTTCGTACTAGCCTCTAGACATTCTCGATGTTCCTTATTGAATACTTCACAATGGGGATGATCACCGATGGAAGGGAATCGAGGATCTCCGCAACCACATCGTTGGATGATCAGTTGTTGAAAACAGGAGCGGTAGCACCCCTAAGGTAATTTCAGAAGAAAAGAGCACATCTACCTCTGTTGAATACGTATACCCTTTGTAGATATAATTCTCCTCCATATGATCTCCAGGTATACAATCTCCATATGGTGCTGGCAGACGAGACATTTTACTCATTCTCATTCCGAACGAAGAAATATACCCTGTCGGGGCACTGTATCCAAATGTTTCCTTTAATCATTTATCATGAGTAAGAAAATAGACTTACAGGGAATGGGAATTCGTCTTTGTCGTGGATAGTCAATCGAATACCAACAGCTTCAGAAGTAGGGAGATAATCAGACGCATTGACGAAAATCATAACTCGAAGACCATACATGGGGCCAGCTCGAAGACTGTTTCTTTGAACCGTCCGTTCGTAATTGAAGGTAAAGCAATTGCCGAAAGTTGGGTCAGATATGATTTGGAAGTCTCTATTGAACAGTAGATTGGGTAAAAGGGGCTTACTTGTCAATATCACACGGCTTTCCGTTGAAGGAACATTTATGAATGAGATTGTGCTTCGTCTGTGACATATTTCTCCGCTGCATCTGCAAAACAAGATTCTCTAAAATCTTTTGGTGATCTACCTCGCTTAATGCACTCATCGCAAAGATGATATTTTCCTTCGCCTTTGTCACAATGGCTACCTCATCTGTCATATTCTGAAATCTACCTTCTCTTTTCTTTTAACTCACCGCGAATCCTAATGCTTCAATCTCATCCGCACTTGCTTGAAGGTAGCTGTTGGCTCCCAGAATATCCCAGAGATTCAATAATAAATCGGTATGAGGGAATTTGAGACAGAAACGATTGTCGCTAGCACACAGACATTCAAGACGTTCCTTCTTCTTCTTTCCCTTTCCTTTTACTTTATAGTCGCACGTATTGTGCTCTGGATCACACGCTTGACATGTCGTGTTGCTCCATTGAGACTTCTTATGACACGGCCAGGCATCTTCAGTCACTCTGTCAAACGCACAAATACAGAGATCCTCCTCTTCTCCGTCAATTGTTGACTTTCTCTTTTGCTCATCTGTTTCTACCTGACATTCTGAGCTTTCCTCGCAAGTACAAATAGCGTAGACTGGCTCAAGAACTCCTTTGTCGGTAGCTCTTTTTTTTCGTGTCTCCAAATGGACCTTCTCTATTTCTTCTACAGGAGTACCTGCATCTTTCATAGCTTTTTTAAAGGCTCCGAGCTGAAAGAAGATGATTTGCTTCTGTTAGCTTACAATTTTTGAGATGCTTTCCTCTGATCGTATCAAACTGTCTTTGTAGGGATTAAGATTACAAAGTGTGATAGCTGGAAAGGGAGCCGTGTCGAACTTCAACTGAATGTCAGTAATCTTGTCCATTTTCAAATACTTTTCCACAACGGCAATAGCCTATTCTTTGATTAAAAATTTATTTTCTTACCTGATAAATGAACATTAGAGCGCAACAACACAGTAGAATAATCCAAATGGAGCGGTATATAATGTTTGGAGCCTGGCCAAGCATCGGAATCCCATGACTCGATGTTTTGTAACAGAACTCCTTTAAATGCCATCGAATTCTCTCGCTTCAAACAGATATGAGTATAGAAAATTTTTACTGATAGGATAGTCGAGTGGGATCAATCTCATGTCCTCCATCTTCTGTTAAAAGATCACACTGACACTCTTTGTCATTATCATTTAACTCTCCATATCGGTATCCAACAAGGATGTCAGTGCACCGAATGAAATCCGTATCAGAGGCTAAATAGTGGGAGAAATTTGTTCGAAAGCCGCGTAATGACTTGCGATCTTCTTCATCTGGACATTTAAGATTGTTTTCAAAAAGGAAGAAACTACTTGTAAAGGAGTAGATACTTTGAGAGCGACGCATCACAGCTGGGAGGAAGAATAGAAGTCAATGCATCACAACTGGGAAAGGAAGAAAAGTCAATGCATTTTGAAGTAGTTGGAGGATGAGTCATACTCGATGATCTTTCATATAAACTAGATTATTTCAACTTCAGTTTCCATGGTAAGAGTAAGTACTGTCTTTTAATCTTTTGAAACTTGAAGATAAAGAAACTTTCTTTTGATTAGCCTATC
The DNA here is from genome assembly GCA_932521415.1 of Oscheius sp. DF5120. Taxonomy (NCBI): domain Eukaryota; kingdom Metazoa; phylum Nematoda; class Chromadorea; order Rhabditida; family Rhabditidae; genus Oscheius; species Oscheius sp. DF5120. Next base: position 4,467,682 of record OW051465.1, on the reverse strand, counting down.
CGGTATTCTCTATGACGGTCACCTACTTCCTACGTTTGCTGTTTAACCGCGACCGTGCACCCAGCCAGCGGTGGTTTTTTCAAAACTATCTTTTCCTTGGGTACTGTTTCTTCTTTCCCTCTTCAAACCAATTGCTGCCTTTTAACCCTTAATGGGATTCTCTCTCCTCTTATGGACTATGCCATTAGATCATCTAATCTCAGGAGGATATTCCACTTGGCCAGTCAGAAAAGGTCTTTCAAATCTTTCCCTTCAACTATTCGTTTAGATTCAATTTTTTTGAACTCATACTTATAACATTGATAACAATTACAATCTACTCTGTGGTCCTTATTTGTGTAGGGACGAATTCAACATTGTTTTGTAGCTTTGGGTATGGGTCTTCCAAGGTGTCTTATATGTAAGTTCATCCTTTTTGTTCAAAAAGTTTCAGTAATTTCCAAGATTTTTCGGGTAGCAGTTGTGAAGGGAAGTATAAAGCGAGAATAGACGAAAGCAGCCGGTACGTAGCTCCTCTTTCTTTCAATCATTCTTCAGTATTCTCGCCTCCGTTCGATATGATCTAGCCCAAGCTTCGAAAAAAATGAAAGAAATTCATCTTATCACTGACAATTTGAATAGAGAGATTCCCGAAAAACGTAAGAGAATAAATAAAAGTTTAGTTTCTATTTAGAACAACAATTAGCGCAATTGGATGAAGAGATAGAAGCTGCTCAGAGACGGTTCAAAGAGTTGAAGGAAATCAAAAACGTTCGTGTATATCTGCCGAACTCTCCTTTATTCAACTCCCAGCCTGTTCTACCTCTTTCTTTCAATTATACGGGAGCTGATAGGTTTTTAGACATGAGGTAGACCCATTCACTAGTAGATTTACTTTTGCAGTCGCTGCTCTATTACTTCTTTTATGCCCATTTTCCTGGAAGATATGAAGGAAACAGAGTCAGCTGCTTTAAATCTTTATAATCAGTTCAAGTCCAAAGCGAATGTGGTGAATTCTAGGGAGAAGGCTTGTTTAATTGTAAGCTTTATTGTTGTCCTTTCATATTTAATAGGTTCGAGTGATTGGAAGCAGTGGGTACAATGAAAATGTCGTCTATCCCAATCAAATGATCATCTCTACACAACCAATATTCATTGATAACGTTATAGTCTTTAGTCCAGGAGGACGTAGCGGCTGGTTCGGATCTTCTCTCTACTTGAATGTTCCTCCATTTGATGCGAATCTATGGAAAGAGCTCCCTCCGCTTCTTCCTTTCAAAAGAAAGGTATATCTTGCTTCCTTTCCCTTTTACCTTTAGAACTTGTTCCTTCTTCATCTCGACGATGAGACACTCTTCGATAAAAACACCTTGGATAGTGATATTCTTCGCCTCCAAGAGAGTGCCTCAAAGTCAAATGATATTGTTAGAATTATCAGATGCAGTCTAAAAGGGTTAAAAAAAGGATGCACAGATAAAGATACTCGAGGTAGTCCATCATTCCATTCTATTTTTCCTTTAGCATCTGAAATGACCAAATCGATCCTCTGTGTCCTTGTTCCCTCTTCAGACTTTCAAAGGCAATTCTGGGAGAGTTTGAAAGCAGGCTGTGTGCCTGTCATTTTGTCTTTGGGACAGCCACTTCCCTTTCAAGAACTTATTGACTGGCGACTGGCTTCTATCCGCCTTCATCCAGCTCGTTTACCAGAACTCCATTTCATCCTTCGAAGTTTCGAGGCGGCTGATTTGATCGAGATGAAGAGAATGGGACGGAATTTCTTTGAGAAATATCTTGCTGATACTAATGGTAAGTCGACAATAATAAAACATACTATTTCTTGCAGTTGTAACTAGCACTATTCTATCTTACGTCAGCAATCATCTGGCGATTCCTTTACCTCAGCAGTCGTCAGTCAAAGCTCTTCCTTTGTTTGACAACAGTTTCCAAGCGCCAGTTCTCACTCCAGTTAACACGATACCGGCGATGGATGATGAGTTTTTGGGGCCGATGGAGGCTCCATTGAGTTCCGAGTCATTCCGTCACAATTTTTCATACTTCAGCATAGTTTGTTATCCAATTTCTATCTAATATTGATTTCAGTATTCTCGTAAGGCATGGAACAGTCCCATAGATATTGCCCATTGTCCTGAGTTCCTTTCGGATGAAGCAGAGCTACCAGCAGAAGCAGAGTTCCACGAGGACACGAATCAAGGGAAAAAATTTTCTATATATTCGCTAATTGAAATTTTAGGATTCCGTCCAATCCAACCAGGAAGTGGTGTCGAATTCAGCAAAGCATTAGGTGGAAATAGGGCAAGAGAACAGTTCACAGTAGTCGTCATTACTTACAATCGAGATGTGGTATTGAGTGGCCAGTTGGAAAGATTGAACAAATTGCCATACCTTAACAAGGTAATAGTCATCTGGAACAATGTTGGTAGGGAGCCTGTTGGGGCTTGGCCTCGTCTTCATGTCCCTGTCGAGTAAGATTTGAACGATTTTTTTTGACATTGCTGCAGATTCATAAAGGTGTCTGGGAACAGCTTAAACAATCGATTTGTTCCTTGGGATCGAATAGATACAGAAGCTGTTCTATCCTTGGACGACGATATCGATCTTAAACAGCACGAGATCATTTTCGCCTTTCGGTAAGAAAAAATTTTTTAAAGCAAGGGATAAATTTAGAGTGTGGAGAGAAAATAGAGACAGACTGGTAGGCTTTCCGGCAAGATATCATGCCCGATTTGGTGATGAAATGTATTACAACAGCAATCATACATGTCAGTACAGTATAATCTTGACAGGGGCTGCTTTCCTTCACAAGGTAAAACAAAAGACACTGATTCACTGGTCTTTAGTCATATTTCTACGAATACACGAACAATATGCCTGCAGCCATTCGAGAACACGTTGATGCAACAATGAATTGCGAAGACCTGGCAATGAACTTTCTTGTTTCTCACTTGACTAGAAAGCCTCCGATTAAGACAACAAGCAAATGGACCATTCGTTGTCCCACTTGTCAGGAGACACTATCACAAGACGAGGGACATTTCCAGGAACGACACGAATGTATTCGACTGTTTTCCAAGATATACGGGTATAACCCATTAAAGTGAGTACTTCTTTAACTCATTAAAAATGTTTCAGATTCACTCAATTCCGTGCGGACTCTGTTCTGTTCAAAACGCGTCTTCCAGCTGATAAACAAAAATGCTTTAAATACGTGTAACGACGAGGTGCTCATCCTGGTGCTTTTATCTCTTGCCCATTGCTCAATGTATATAAATTTTTCCTTATTTTATAGATTGTGTGTATATATGCTGTCGACGCCACCTGAGCCGTTTTTTTTGTGCTCTCCGGATAGAATTACTCCTTGCCTCTCCGCTCTTTAGTTCTTTTAGTTCAGCCTTCTCTCTCACATACAAATTAGACTTTCAGATCTGATAATCCACAGCTTTACGACTTTTTTTAAAATATGGGAAGACATCTTCTTTGCTAAACAGAAGCTGTCAACATTTGTATTCACCCCACCTCCCTCTGACAGAAAACATCTAGCTGAAGCATTTATTCTGCCTGGATGAACAATTGAATTCCCAGTTTTGTCCAGTCCATTCTATTTCCTCCAACTGTCTCTTGTGTCCTCTCCCATAATCAGATCCGTCTCAAGAGACCGATTGCCTGCTCCTCTTCAGCAGCTGTTCCGTCCTGATAAAAATAGGCGACATAAGGCCGGATTTAGATATGCCTTCGATTGATTATTCATTTTGACCCCGCAGCAGACGTGAGCATTCCTTCGTCTTTTTCTCTCAGCTTAATTGTTCCGTCGAAACAATGTCAATGACTGGCTTATATACGAGTTCTCTTCCCCTAATGACATAAGTGAATAAAAAAAGTTCCTGTGTCTGGCTGTTTTAATATTTTATTTGAATCACATGGACCGCCTCCTTTCCCTTTATCTCTCTTCATAGGTTTCCTTCTTATTTTCGATTAATTTCGCCTCGTTTCATCAGTAGGAAGCCCTCGTTGATCCCGTCTCCATTTCCGCATCTCTCGTCAGCTACCATGCTCCTATCCCGGTTCCCAACGCAATTAGCGGTCAGTCGGCGTGTTCCAAACAGCCAGGTGCAGTCGATAGACACCCCGACACGTTTATTTCGTTCTCTCAATTGCATTTGGCTCGGAATCCGAATGCTCCGCGTAATCATGTTAGTAAGGAGGACCCTCTCTCTTCATTTAGAGAGACCGTTCAAGAATATTTTACAACGATCAAATCGTCTCTCGACTGACCAGTTCCATCTGTCGCGTTGCTGCCAGATGTCTCCTTATACTTTTGCCTCGCTTATGAGAGAACCCTCTACTATTAGGGTAGTATCATTCGTTGTCTCTTTGTTATTAGTCTCTCTTGATTGTTCAGTTGTTCACCCTTCTTTCCCTTGTCTCGTTCTTCGAACGTTCCTCTTTTCTCTCATTGAAAAAGTGTCCGTAATTCGATCGGGTTCTCATCACTAACAAACATCCTCCGTTCGTTTTTTCGTTTTGTTCCTATCGAGGGTTCTAAGACGAGTCTGAGCCCCGGCTCATTTTGGCTCCCCTCGCTAATGAGCACTGACGCCCTTTTCAATTTCGTTCGTCCCTCGGTTTTTGGTTCTTTTTTTTCATAGCGTTCATGTTGCTAGGTGATACAGAGACAGATGAAAGAGATTTGATTATGAGACTTGCAGTTTATTATCAGAGTCAATAGGTAGTTGTTTTTCTAAGTCAATGTCCTTTTTTCACGTAATTTGTTTGCCCTCGTTCCAGCCCAAAAATGTCCTAAAGCTGGGCTTTATTGAGCCAGCAGAAGATTATTCGAGAAGACGGGGATTCATTTTGTTGAAAGAGTGCTATATACTTGTTTTCTCACTCTACCTGGCTCAATTTTCTCACCTGTCACTTACCGCTTTCATTTCGTCAACCCAGTCATCATTTATTCATTCTTTCCCTCCGTTCGTTTCCTTTCAAGCCCACTTCTAATAACCTTGAAATGAGTGAAGTTTTGTCCATAACCATCGGGGGGAAAGAGGAGGCGGATAAATGAGTGTTCTTAGAGGCAATTTGAGACTGGTTTCCTTGGATGACCACCGCCTTTTCAGATAGTTTTAAACCGGCCGAAAAGTATATCCTTTTTCTTTTAGTTTTTTATTTTTATATAGTGGCAGACTCTAATTATTTTCCCTGGTTTTTTCACGTCATTGCAAGCGAAGTGATTAGATATACGTGGGTAGATTTCTTATAATCAGCAAAAAAGCAGCTGACGACACGTCAGGGCCTTTAGACATAAACACGATAGAAGAAAATCAGAAATATCTCTAGTCGACTCAAAGCACGTAGAAAAAAAAATTAAAAACATCTATCTATTCTGCTGCTTGATCATGCTCTTGTCGATGAGAGCTCCCTAGGCAACGGCGGCCGACGTGCAAAAGTCTCGGCTTTCTTTGATAATGACCGTCTCCGTCTGGTTGACTCAGAGGGCGGTCCATTCACGACTCTTGTACTCAACCCTCGCAAGTGCTATTTCCACTGTCAACATTTCTTTCGCCACCTCCTCTTTTTTCAAACCGTCCCTTTACCTTTTTTTATTTTCTTTCCAAGAAGTTCTCAATTCATTGGGTACCTCGTTTTTCCATACTCTTCTGGTTTTTTTTTCGTTTTTTCAGCTTCCATTAATATTTGCCTACGGTAGAAATGTGAGAGGAGTGTCCCTCTTTTTTTGTCGGATCCTCTCTGGATTAGTTAGGCACGGATGAATGAGTCAGAACTATACGATTCTCCTCTCTCTTGCTCCTCTAGTAATTCATATTTTTTCAGAGAATAACCTATTATCACGGGTAAGATGGGCGACAGTCCTCTTGACTACTATAATCCACTTTATGATGTTCATCTTCGACAATACTTTTCCTCTCCCCACATGCAGAAACATCTTCGCAAAATGGGATTGGTGAGTCGGCAGCCTAATGGGCAGTATGGTCGGAAGAACTTCCCTCTCTCCCCTTTCCCGAGGGATCTTGGGTTTTTTGCCATCGCCCCGGGCATCAATTAGTCTGGTGTCTCCTGTCAACTGAAGACGAATGACAAGAGGGGTCAGTTGCCAGAGAAATCTGAAAATAGCAGGTCAATTAGTGTTGACCTTGTGTGTGAGTAATTGTAAACGGCTCGCTATTCACACCTCTCGTGGGGGACACCACCCAGGTAGGATGGCGGGACACAGACCAATTACTGTTTGCGCAGGCGGGAGATCGAATTGCGAGGGAGCGAATGCTACCATCGTATGTACTTGTTGAGAGAATTGATTCAGATGGCACCGAATGGAGAAGGTGATGAGGTTTATGCTCGACATCAGGCAATGATGGAGATGATTCTTAAGAATCGAGAAGCCCAGTTGATGAAAATGGCAGATCTGAGAAAGAAATTGGACGCCGCGGAGAAGGTGGAAACGTGCCGGCGGATCCGAAGTGGACAGTCACCAGAGAGCTTTCGAAGAACGAAACCTAGTCGAAGCATGAGTAGAGGTAATACTTCGAAAGGACAAAGAAGATAATTTAGGAAGGAAAGATACGGGAGAAGGAAGACAGAGAAGATTCTCAAATTCTTATGAGGATAAGAACACTGTATCCCAAATGGAACAACAATTTACTCAACCGGAGAGCCGACGAGGCAGAGACGCTTTCCAACGTCTTTCGGCCAATGTCAAACGATTCCACTATCTCCATAAGGTAAGAATGAAAGAGGGACAGAATAGATGTACAGATGGACGATCCGACTCTTCTGGCATATCAAGAGAGTCTTCGCAATCAGTTGGACCGTCTGGAGCGTTTCCGAGAGATCTCGTTCGGTGTCCATTCTATTGCTCGTCAACCTCCGATACCTCATGGCTCGTGGTTCTTCCGTCGCAGGTCGGTTTTTTTAAGCCATCTTTGGCTATTCAATTCTCGCGCAACGCGGCGCTTCTAGGTCTCTTCCAAGTCTGACAGCGTCAGCCCCCGCTAGCACACTGCAAGAGCCGCTAAGGTACTAATAGAAGAGCTTTCCATTGCCTAATTCATGGCTGCGTGTTGTGCGGCACAGCAGATGCCTCTGCTCCGTGTTGTGCTTCCCTCACTCATACCTCAGTTTGCCTCTCCTCTATCTCTTTCTGCTCATTGGGCACATCATCGTAGTGTCGTGTTTTTCATTCGGGTTGTAGAATGTCTTATAGGAGCATAAACAACATGAGAACGAGGAAACATTCTACCGGAGATAGAAGAGCTGAATCATCACGAACTGCCACTTGTCCACCTCCCAAACGACGAGGTATAAGATCTCTCTCTTAGTAAAAATACTTGTCTAGATTCTGGTTCTCGTCTTCCACCCATCGGAACTCGGAACAAATTTCGCTCTTCCGCTAGCAAGCCACCAGCTTCTACTCCTCGTCTTCCTCCAGCGGGTCGTTCTCGTTCTGTTCAAAAGAAGGAGACTACTTCCACGCTGAAGAAAACGGCTGTTGTACTACCTGCTGTAGCTGCTGGTATGATCTCTATTGTTCAAAAATCATAATTGTTTAGGCGCTGCCATTGCCGCTGGAGCTGTAGCCATCACAGCTGCAAGGGTTCCATCTCCTGAGGAACTTCCTTCTGTCGAATCGCCAGTAGATCATCATGAAGAAGACGCAGTTGAATCGCCTGTCGAACATGAAGAATACATCGAACCAACTGTTGAATCCTTTGAAATTCCGGCAGATTTTCATGAGGTCAAAAAGAGAAGCATTGAAGCGTCGGAGGATGAAAGCGAGCCGGAATATGCAGAAGAAGACAAAGAAGAGGAGGAACATCATGAAGACGAGGAGAAACCAGCAGAAGCTTTCGAAATTTCATCTGAGCATCAAACAGAGCATCAATCGGAAACTCATTCCATCGAAAGACAGTCTCCTATCAGTCATCATGAGGAGGAAATTGATCATAATTCTCCAATTCCATCTCACCATGAGGAAGACATTCATGAGAGAGAATCCGAGCCTTTTGAGATCCCTGCTGATGAACTAGTTGATCAGCAGGAATGGCCAGTGCAATCTTATCGACCTCCATCTCTTCCAGATGAGGAACAACATGAAGAAGAAGTTTTTCAACATCGTCATTTGGAACACGAGGAATCTATTCCTTCACATGACAATATACCGGTAGAACACCATGAGCCAGAAGCCTTCGAAATCTCTACGGAATCTGAAAAACATCACGAAGAGCAACATCACTATGAATCAGAAGCATTTGAAATCCCAGCTGACATGATCAATCACGGACATGACGAAGAGGAAGAACACCATCCAGAAGTTGAAGCATTTGAAATTCCTGCTGATGAGATTGATCAAGGAGATCGTGATAATCATCACTCAACTTCCCATTCTCCGACCAGTGTCTATAAGGAGCATGATGAAGAGAAGCCATCTGAGGCTTTCGAGGTTTCGGCTGACGAATTGGTTGACCATCATCAGTCACCTTTACCAGTAGAACATCATGAAGAAGACAATCAATCTGTGCAATCCCACCAGGAGAGTTATCACGAAGAGGAACGACATTCCCCTGTAAGCAATCACGAGTCTCATCATGAGGAAGATCGAGCTTCAATTATCAGCCATCATGAGGAGGACCAACAAGCTATCAATAGAAACCCTTCTCCTGTTGAAAGAGATTCAGAAACATTTGAAGTTCCCACAGATATAGTACATGAACATAATGATGATCATCAATCGGACACACACTCAGTGGAAAGGCATTCTCCTGTTAGTCACCACGAGGAGGAAATCGTCCACCATGAAGAGATCCATACGAAAGATCCAGAAACTTTTGAAGTATCGGCTGATGAACTAGTTGATCATCATCATGAAGAAGAGGAACATAATGAAGAGGAGGAACATCATGAAGAGGAGGAACATCATGAAGAGGAGGAACATCATGAAGAGGAGGAACATCATGAAGAACATAAGTTTGAAGCCGATCATCATACAGACGCATTTGAAATCCCGGCCGATGAGTTGGTTGATCACCATTCAGACCAGCAATCGGTAGAGAGACATTCTCCTATCAGTCATCATGATAATTACGAAGAAGATCGTCACTCTCAATCAAGCTTCCACCAACACGATGAAGAGTCCCACCATGAAGAAGGTAGACATTTTGGAGAGCATCCGGCTGAGGCATTCGACATCCCTGCCGATGAGCTGACCCATTATGAAAGTTCTACTAGTATTGGGTCACATCATGAGAACGAACGTTATTCACCTGTTCATCATGTCGGAGAAGACCATCTGCACCATGAAGAGGATGATGTGAAGCCAGCAGAAGATTTTGAACTTGAGCATTCTTCTCCTCCTGGATCTCCAAAAGACTCGAATAGTCATCGTGAGGAGGCAGTTCCTTCTCCTATAGAAAGTGTTCACCATTCGGAAGCCTTTGAAGTTCCGGCTAATGAGTTGGTAGACCATGAAGAGTCAAAACTGGAAGAACATCATCATCATCATTCAGTCGAAGTTGAACCTGTAGAGATAGCTGAACAACTTTCACCTAACGAGCAAGATTCCCTCCATCATCACGTGGTTATCACTACAACTGGAGCGACCCCACGTCATCCAAGTGATGAAGAAGATGACAAGATGAGCACCGATAGTCTGATCATCCATGAGGATCATAGTGATCCCATGATCCAGTCAGCCTACGATGTTTCTCCAAGTGAATATGAACATCATTACAATGGAGAGCAAGAACATCTGAAAACAGGAGAGGAAGAAGAGGTGAGTTGCACAGAAGAAATGTAAGAAGGTATTTAGAATGATGAGGAAGAGGCTAACAACAATGACGACGCAAAGGAGACGCATGGTCTCACGAGTAACAAGTAAGGGAATGAAAGGAAAAAGAGTGACAGTTCAGGTCGTCTCACAACGGGAACGTAGAACACGAAACTGTGATGGACGGATCGGAGCATAACAATATGTCATCGCTATAGCTTTATCGTAAAAAAAGAGCAAGTCTCCTTTAGTCCCAGCTCTAATGTTGATCTTCATTTTGTTCGTAGAGAATATCCTTTCTTCTATTTTTTTCAACGCGGTTTCTACTTGCTTAGCTCAAATAAATCTTTCTATTCTTCTTTTCAAAGAAGACATATAGCAAACATTCGCCTGAAAAAAAAATTAAGTAGTCTACTTCCTTATGAAACTATCTGAGAGGAAGCTTTTGACATGTTTAAAAAGCTATAGGTTTCATCGAGATAACCGAATGGGTTATAAATTATGGGGTTCGATTGCAAATAAAACAAGATTTATGATTCGAAAGATTATCTGGAATTAAATAATCGAAATTGAATTCCATTTCAGGAAAATTTTTTAAATTTGAAAACTTTTGAACAGCAGGATATATTGACGAAGACTGGGGATAAAATATATACTTTGAGACAAATTAACCAGAAGACTTTTTAAAATAAGTAGAACAGAAAAGCAAAAAAAAATTTTTATTTTTACCATATTGAAAGAAAACTTTGGAAGCTAAATTCGGATTTCTTGAAAGCATCAATTATCGGTGAAGTAAGGAAACATGTAAGTTGTTCTGGTAAACTGGAAAATACATCCCATTTCGTCGAATATCTCCACTGTCTTGAAGACTTGGTCAATCGAACCATCAGTTTTGTAAGTACATCCACCAGTGACAAGAATATTTAGAATACTCCTTTTTATTTTAACGGTTGAAAAATCAGAACGACCTTGATTGAGAGACGGCAGATATATCCATTTCAAATCTAGTCTCTCCGCGTTAGAAGCTCTTGAAACCCTAAAAGAGAACCATTTTTCAGAAATTACCGGTTACTGCCCTGCAGATGCCTCCTTAACTCTTCAATTTCTCTTCGCAATCTTTCGATTTCTTGGTTTCTTTCCTCCGCAACAGCTAGAGCTTCATACACTTGCAACTTAGGATATTCGTTTTCGAGATTGTGAGCCATTTAAAAGAGGAAGGATGCAAAGAGAGACTAACAGAGGACGGACTAATAAGATTTGAAGAATAATCAATGAGCAGTAGTGAGCACCATATTTTTTTATTACTCACTTTATTGAATGCTCAGCATTTCCAAAGAAATTGAATTGATTGTCTATTAACATACTCGTTAAGACGTTAATAACTTTTGTTAAACTGTTCTAACCAATCATTCCTTTAAATAATGTTTATGGGATTAAAAGTAATGATACAGTAAAGGAAGAAACAACTCAACGCTATGATGTTTTGTAATAGTTTGGTATTCTTTCCTTTTATGTCTGCTATCTTGAGAATACAGCATATAACTAAATAATTATTGGCAAATTGTATCATATACTATATGCTGTATTACTTATTGTCTTTTAAATGTTTAAAAGCTTTATCAGGTTTTTTTGTGACAGTATAACTAGAGGTGATACCCCCAAAAAATTAGAGTACACGCAATGGATCTCGCGGGCTTATTTTTTCCGTTGGAAATAGACTAAATATGTCTGATGACAACACCTGACTATTTTCAGGCTCAAGGTGACAAAGTTCGGCAACGTTAGAGATTGAGAAATACCTTTTGGATAAAAACAAGACCTTTTCGTGTTTAAAAAAAGCCAAAAGCAGACAGGAAAAGAGAATGTTTATAAACAACCAGGGAACAGATAAGAAAAAGATAGAGGGTAACGAAAATCGGCAATCCCTAAGGAGATCAAGTGATGGGCTGAAATCATCACTAAATAATGCTCTGAAAATGTTGAATCAATACCGAGTTCACAAAGTTCCCCACGTGGTTACCCCCGTAAACAACTTTCATTGTCTGCTCTACTTGTTGACACTCCATTTGTCGCTCCCATTGCATTTTACTCTTCAAATGGCATTATCCGCCTTGCCTTCTTTCCTTGTAGTCGACGTATTGAAAAAGGTATTTCCTCTTCTCATGGCTACAATCAGCAGATCGAACCTCAATCCGTTTTGAAATTCACTCGAACCAATCGGAGTTTGTACAATTTCATCGAACAAAATTGCTTCTATCTCCATTATCAGACGAATCTTTTGTTAGAGATTCACATCAAAAAAGTTTGTTTACCTTGAATAGGCAAATATTATTTAGGATGGAAAATTGCTACTTAAAATATCAAACGCATCGTGTAAAGAGTTGTTTTTCAAAGGTGAACTACAACTCGAAACATTCAAAAATCTCTATGCTCCATTCCTCTCCCTGTTCCATTTTTCTTCGATCACTAGAGGTGGAGAATTATCGGTGAAATATCTGTTGTTCATGGAAATCTTCTCTAGGATAACTGCATATGGTCTGAGGTTCTTTCCTCTATCTCTGGGATAACTTGCACTCGTTTTTCTGCTGCCGCGCCTCTTTGTATTCAACAGACTATCGTTGTTTTAAAACCGACGGAACTCCATTTGAGTAGAGTATCCAACTTGTCGACTCTGTTGACACCCTCCTCAGTAGATCAAATGGTGATGCTTGTTTTTAAATCGAGTCTAATCCTTCAGGACTACATTTATATTGGAAGTGGTTATCATGACCAAACATATTTTCTTCGGACCTATGTGAGAAAAGTGAAGGAGGTTCGAATGATATGTGTGTACAAGGAGGGCTTGTATCCTGCTTTAAAGAAGCTTATCCGGGTAGGTACTTCTTTTGACAGTCTATTCAAGTATTTCAGGATGTCTACAATAGAAATGTACGGAATCAAAAACTATCTCTTACTATCGACAGTGATGATCCCCTTCCTACTCTCGACATCTACGATCTATGTGATTTTTCTAGAGAGACGAAGATTTATCAAACGGGTCATATTAACATAATCTTTACTCCGATGCCTTCTCCTTGCCTCTATTTGACAATAGTCATCTCTTATACAAGCATAGTCCAAGAATTCAAATACGAAATTATCAGCTCCTTGGATGGATTCATTAAATTCATGGACAACTATTTTTCCGTATTTTCTTTAAAAGAAGGACTCTTTAATTCGATGATGCAAAAAATCAAATCAGAAATGTTTATTAACTGAATAAACTAAGTCTCTTCAAACATGTTCCTTTTCATTTCTTCCATTTCCTCTTTATATCTCTCACCATCTATATCATACCACGTTCGCCTAACAAATAATTCCTTTTTTTTGTTTATGAAACTTTGAAAGTCTTCGAATTTCTGAACGATGCGATAGCACAGATAATATTGTCCAAAAAAGAGTATAGTAAATAAACCACGATTTGAAGGAAGTGGCTCGACGGCTACCAATGCATTCGAAAAAGACGTTATTGTATAGTATTTGGTCCTCGAGGAGAAGTCGAACAGTTCTTGGAAGTTAGGAGAAGGGATTGTGTCTTGAGGGTCAAAAGTCAGAAAAAGTTCTTCAGAGAATGCTCCCTCGACTATCTTCTAATATTTTTTTATATCTGTCTGATTTACCAACCTTGAAAAGATGTTTGACTGCCGGCCAGATGTTTTCTTTATAGGTACACTGCATTTCTACATCCTTCACTCGATGAACATAATCTCTTATAAAGTAGGCCTCGTCGTCCGTCCCTTCACCGTTCACACAAGTCCAGAGATATTCCTGAAGTTTTACTGAACATTTTGAAAGCATACCATTCTATCAAGAGACTCTGGCTTCAAGCTTTCTCCGAGGTTTTCGGCTTTGCTCATAGTCAATGCTGATGGTTTGAATGTGTCCACAGCAACTTGTAGATTATCCGTCGCATCCCAGAGGGACAGTTTTTGTGTTGATACACCGTCCAACAATGGAATGACATCTCTCATCGACAACGTCTGGAAAAGTGTTTATTTGATTATATGGTTTACCTTATCGTACTTACCAAGGACAATCAACAGGAATCGGATCATCCTCAATAAAGGACACCAGTTATCGGCAAAATCAACTAGGTCTATGGTCACATTATAGTTACTAGATGTGTCTATACGCAGCTTGTTATTCTATACAGTTTTTTAATAGGTCAAGCCTAACTTGAATGACGATTGAAAGGTACTTCGATGTGGAATACTTCAAATTCATCCCATGTTCTTTGATAAAATTCTGAACAACTCGATTGCTTCTATATAATTTCGAGATGGTTTGTGCATCAATCTGGAAGTATTCCTCAAAACAATGGAGAATGAAACCTTTTTGAAAATTTGAATTCGCAGTCCATCATGTAAAAAGTTCCATAGCATTGTCAACGCAGAGGGAATGACAAATCGAAAGATAATAAAGCGGACAAGCAAATAAATTGGGAATGTCGTGAAAAAAATCAATGTCTTCTTTTTCAAAAGTTCAAAGGACTGTGTACCTATTTGAAGCGCGAATACGATGGAGGTTTTGTCCTTTACCAGCTGGAATTCAAAAACAGCCAGCTGCTCCTTCGGACCCCTTTCTTCTTTGAAAGACTTCTTTCCAGCTGTACGGCCTCCCGTCGTCTTCGTCAAAACCAATCTCACCTTAACACATCCAGTCGGTGGCACTCTCTCGAGGAATCCGGTCGGCTGGCAGCGGTCATTTTGCTTGGCGTTACTTTATGACAACTGGTTGAAGTCATCATTGGTTTTTTTAAGGAGGTTAATCGGTGAGACGAGACGAATCCGCGTATCATCCGCTGTCTCCTCTCTTCCTTTCACTCATGTTTTCCCGGTCACATTCTTCCAGGCGCCATTCGTGATTGATGTGCTTAGAAATGAGGACGATCGCCCTCTGAATTCAAATTATTTCCTCCAGCTGTGGTTCTGCTTTTATCAATTTATCATTTCTTCCAACTGAAACCTTTACCAGCGAAAACAGCCAATTGTTTATCGAATTGATACCATCAAGAATAGTCTTTCTTCTCCGAAACCCATGGAAAATGCTCATTGTTTAATCAATTCTAATTTCATTATTTCTCTTTATTAATAATTCTTGCCAATGATCAAGTTCTCATGTCTCCTTTTCCCAATCATCTTCAGTTTGTTACCCTTTTACCCGCTTCTTCCGCGTTGTCGTTTTCGACGTAAAAACTCGCTCATCATAACCGCATGCCATTTCATTAGCGTCGTCCTATCCTCCTTCTTTACGTCGCACACTCTCTGTCTAGACAGTCCCGAAATGTCCGAGCCTCGCCTTTGGCTGTTTGCCTTTTTTTGCTTAGCAAACGTGACCCTTGCCAATGGTCTTATTCACAGGATCAACATCAAGGTGCGGGCCATCCTCCTTCTCGTTTTGAAACAGAGGAACAGCTGTAGCCGGCTGGACAAACGAAAAGAGATGACCATTGTTCGTCTGTTCCATTTTTGAGTATTTTTTACGATCTGGTCTATTTCATTTTATCCCCCTCCACCTTCTATGATGACTCAGAAAATCATGAGTCAATTTGCCATTCAATCCGTCAGAGTGGGACATTTTAAACCGGCTTTTAACCCAACTCGACAATAGGATTATTTTCAAGTTTGTCCTTCTGTTTACAGTTTCTTCTTGGAGTGAAAAGTTTTCCTTCTAACCATTTGGCGGGCTTGTAATACACATTTCGTCTCTGTCTGCTTGTAAAGTAGACATTCCATAAAAAGTGGGAGTTTCTCTCCCTTCCCAGCCATTTCGTATTCTCAGCAGGTGTCTCTCTTCGCACCTCTTTTCCGGCGGTTTATTTGACTGCTCGCGATTAATTTAGAGATCCGGAACGGCCTATCGGGAATGGCATTCCTCTCTTTCCTCCTCTCGCAATGAAGTAGTGGCAACGTGTTTACAGTCTCATTTTTTTTCCATGCCGATGGACATGGCAGAGATTTAAGCCACGATAATTAAGTTCTTCCGTCGTCGTCATTTCTTTCATATTTAACAGTCTCCTTTTTATACTTTTAATTGTTATCGTAATCATTTAATCCAAAGCCAGTTTTTCCTTTCCTTGGGGATCACTATATCTTCCAGATGATTGAAGAGCAATCTCATTCTGTATAGTACAGCTGTTTGTCATTATTATAATCTGCATATTTTTGTAATGCCGTTCCACCTCTCTCTATCAAATGAAAATGTTACGAAGACGAACATTTACAACATCTTGCCGCCTGTCGAACTGATTGATTTAGCTGGAAGAAATCACTTCCCGTTTCTGTATCTAAACATCTCGTTCGATACAATGGCTGTTTTTGCATGTCTTGAAATATAGACGTCGTTTACGGGTCGGAGAGAGACAGTCACTCGGTAAACGAAGAAGGAGAAAACCCGTGGGAGTATTCGCTAGCCTCATCAATATTCCAAATTTCCTCCACGCAGTCTTTTCTTTTTACTCGCTTGTCGTGAATCGATCGGCTGTAAATGAGCTGGTCCCGAATCCTCCTTTACAGGTGGTCAATCGTCACTTTCGAATTGTTCTTCCGGTTCAACAGTCTTCTCTTTGAATTCATTCGTGACTCATCCGATTATGACGATAGCACGTTGACTTTTTTCATGTTTTCCACCATTATACTGCAATCGTTCGGTTTTTCTTATCACGCTAAAAAACTGACCTTTTTACCTTTTGTGATAGATCCCATTTGACAGGTCGAAGTTCAAGGAAATTTCAAATATTCCTTTCGCCAGTAATAGAACTCGATGGCATTGCCTTCATTGTTCGAAACACGCTTCCCTGGTTAGATAGAGGAGGTTACTCTTGCCTATATTCTTGAAACAGACTCTTCTACTCATAAAGCCGACCGCAAAGAGACCGATAAGCAACTTTTATCGAATGAATCAGCCCCTCCGTGTGTTTTTCTCCGCGCCTTCTCGCGTAATCTGATCCATAATTAGGGTAATCTCTCTTTCTTCTTCCTTTTTCTCTTTTCAACACCTTTCCTTCAGAATGCAAGATTATTGGGTGGTCATCATCGCAGTCCTCTGTGCCGTCGCCCTTCTTGCTCTTCTCTTCCTCGCCCTCTGTCTCTATATTCGAGTCAATCGACGGAAGAAGTCACAAAAAGTCGTTCTCCGTCAGCAGCCATCGCGTAAGTCTCTTCCTCTTCTTCCAGTCCTATTTGACAGTTTTCTTTTTGTTCTTCGAAAAACAAATATAATTTTCGAAGTGGCAGCTCATTAAATAATTGACTGGCTCTTCTATTGACCGAAGGTTTCCGGTGTGTCGGCCAATGGAGGTGTCAATAGAGTGACCTTTCTTGAGAGTGAGAGAGAGAGAAGAAAGGAGTGATTTCAGGGATACATCCACATATACCTGGACCCATCTACTCTGTAAGTGGCAGTAGTCCGACGGGTTCGATTGAAAAGGAGATCCGACCGACCGATACTCTAACCACGAGAAAGTGTAAGGTGTTCTTGTTTTCTCAAAATGTTCCCTAGTGTCAATGATGTTCGATAGTAAAAAAAGACAATCATCGGCCTTCTCCCAGAGATCTTCCTATTTCGACTTTGAGAATTCCCCCGCCCCAAAACATAAGGAGTACCTCGACTTCAATGACATCGAAAAGATTCTTCCTAATCTACAAAAACAGTCTCTTAACAACAGACCACCTCCCACGAGAATCAGTATCATAGGTAGGGACTTTATTAACATTTATAGAAGTTTAATAGAAGAACGACCTTTCGCCGGTCAAGAACTCGAGCCAGTGAGAGAAATCTACGCTGAAAATCACATGTCCTTCCGTCGAGAAAGGGCAGAAGGATAGTCTTCTCCTCTTCTCTCCTTCATTTTACGGGTTCCCCCTCTCCCCCCGCTCATTCAAAAGCTTTGAATAAAGTTCAAATTTAATTCAACAATAACTATTCTTCTAACCGGTTTATATGATTCGAGACCAATATTTAAGCAAGAATTCCAATAGGTTCATCTTCGATTCCACAAGCATTGACTCCTCTTGCGAAGAGAACGTAGCCGTTATCAATTCCCCAACTCTGACCCCAGGAGTTCTTCACAATCCAGTACTTCTCGCCCGCTTTGCTCGTTCCGTAGCCGGTGATCATTAAGGCATGAAGACCAATCACCTACAATAGTGTATAAATTTGAGGAAAGAACGTACATTATTCTTGCAATCGAAGTCGGATGGAGTAAAGACTCCTCCCTTGTACGGCTTCATGTCTTTTGTTACGGCGATTCCAATGTTGACTGGTCCGAAATTCAACAACCAGTCGATCATAGAATCTTCATCTGGATGAAGGAAGTATGCCACTTGGATCCTGGTTGTGTTCAAATTTTCAATACTGCAGGAGTTCTGACGATGAGCAACGTAGGGAAGATCTTGAGCAAAGGCGAGTCCAGTTCTGTGGATGTATCGGAAGGCCTTATCCTCGTCTCCTCCGTCACAAGCATTGTCATTGAAGTCACAATCAAGGAGGGTTTGCTCGGAGAGATTTCTCTTCTCTCCATAAGCAATTGCGTAAGCAGCTTCAACAGTGGCAGTGGCTAAAAATAGATTGGCCACAAAAAAATTATTTTACCGGCGAAAGCCCAACAACTTCCACACTGTCCCTGAGCCTTAACGGGAGTGATGACGTTTTTGTCTCTCCAGTCGAAATAGTCTGGTCGTTTGGAGGCTCTCTCGATGGCAGGAGGATGAGGCTTAATGAAAGTAGCCTCCTCTCTCAGCTTCTTGTAAAAGTTCTTCGGCAATAACATCTTAGTGAATTCCTCCTCTGTCCAGTCACTCATGTCATTCTCCCCGAAGATGGCTCCTGAGGTACGTTCACGGGTGTATTGTTCAATGTCTAAAGGATGATCATTCATAATATATATATAAACTGACTTTGAAGCTCCCTCTGATATTCCTTGAATCTCTCCATGGCGATAGCATTGCTCTCGTATTCCTTTCCATATCTGAAAAAAACTCATGTGATCTATTGGTTCCTCTCCTTTCCGACCGATCGATAATAAGTATGAGCAAATAGTCTTATCAACATTTTAAATGGTGAAATGAAAATCTTACTTATCCATATACGCGATAAATCGATCGACATATGGCATCGCAGCCTTCTCCATTTCTGGTTGAAAATAGTTTCCTTCGTATCTTCTGACTTCATCCATATGGTCATCATTACTAAAGAAATTATCATGAGGGGAAAGTGATATCTTACAAGAAAATAACATAGATGAGGACTGTAAAGATGACAGATGCAGCTGCGAAGAGTTTTCTGCTACATCTGGAAGGTTATTAAATAGAAAAACGACTTTATACCTTTTCTCAGGAATCGGCACAGGCTCCAGCACTGGAGTTTGGGCTTCTACTGGGACAAAAGTTTTTTCTTCTTTAAGTCTGAAAAGTTGGAATAAGAATTAGGAAAAGAGAACTGTACCTAACGGGCCAAGTCATAGCAGACGGTTGGTGGAAAGAGGCCTCGAGATAAAACTGTTATCACGGCTACCCCTGGGCTATGATAAGACGTAGCAGGACAAAGGGCCTTTCGAAAATATCTGACCAACGAGAGCAAACAAAAGGAATGATTTATTACTCGTATACATATAAGAAAAGCTATCTGATTATTAAGAGATCTCTCCTCCGATCAGCTGAGATCGAGGACAGTCGTTCTTCGTAAAATCGATGTGATTTACAAAATAGGAAGTATGATCATTAACGTCGGCAGCCATAGCCAGATTGCGACAGCCGTGATCGTCAGAGAGCTCACAGATCTAAAACAAATTTTCTTTTTGCTCCCGCCTTTTGTACCTTAAATCCTTCTCCAAAATGCATATTGTTGTCATAATGGACTAAATGTCTATAATGAAGTGGCTGTCGATCATGCATTTGTCCCGTGATTAAAGGAGTATTTGGATCAATTGAATTAGGCATGTTTGGTACCTAGAATATCTATTCATCGATGGATTCCTACTGGGTCGTTTTTCTTTACAATCCTATATCTGAAAGGTAGATTGGCCTCAACATCTCTTGCGAAGGCTACATTTCCTGTCCGCGGCTCTCCAAAGGTAACTAGTCGTATCTTATCCTTGTCATAGAGTCCCTTCTTCGCCAGATAAAGAGATGTCAAAGTGGCTAAAGAACCTCCAAGGGAGTGACCAGTTATCTGAAAACTATAATCCGGTTAAAGGTGTCATTACCCATAGTCGATAGTTGGGGTATTTCTTTTTCAAATCCATTAGATCGTCCTTCATTCCTCCGTCAACAAACAATCTAAATCCAAGGTTCTCATTCGCTTATCTAATTACTTATAGAAGGCCGAGTGGAAATACGTGATAACCCCAGCATCGGCACTTTCAAACTTCTCCCAAGCACCAAGTTGGGCTGCAAGGCCATGGAAGAATTCGGTCAAGAGCTGTAAGGTATAGATTACTTAGACGATGATACTTGTTTGTCAAATGTACTGCCTCTGTAAGAAATGTAGAGGGCCTTGGCTTCTTCACTGACGGCAATAAGACCAGAGCATGTGTTCCCGGAAGCATCACAGTCTACTTTGTAAGAACGAACAAAGCTGGAAAAAAAGATTTAGGAAGTAGGAATAAATACCCAATGTCAGGACGGACAGAATGAAGACATTCGGAAATGTTATTGGCTCCAAGAGAGACAGCCACGGCAAAGACAGAGCGACCGAGAGCGTCCGTATATCTAGAATGAAGACTCTTTACTAAATACAAAATATCTACCTCTTTCCTTTCTCAACAGAGTATTTCAAGGGACATCTGAAGCCGTCTTTTGCAACGACAGGCTTTCCGAGGGGACAGGCGAACGGTCCGGTACAAGAGTTTGTCTCAATACACCATCGACAATCTTGTCGGAATCCAAAGAGATGAATCCAGCTGTCCGCACAAGATTGACAAGTGGGGATGTCTTTACAGACATTGACTGAGCCGGCAAGAAGAGCCGTAGGTAGAAGAAGCCAGAGTATCCACATATGGGAATATGACGATAGGGTCAGTGACCCGAAAAGTGGACAATGTACTGACGGCGCGAAAGAGAAAGTGTCCGGTTTATCTCATCGAATAAAGAGAAAGTAAGAAACAAGAATTATTAAAAGAAAAAAGATTTATTTAAAAAAAATAGATAAACACTCTATATCATTTTGTACATTGAGATCAAAAACCGGCAAAAGGACCCGTGAACAGACCAAAAAAGAGGGGTCTACGCGTAGGAATCCGTTAACTTTGCCTCCTTTTCTGAGACTCGTCGTCGATTCAAACAAATACATCGAAGGAAGCCGCAAAGGAGAACGATCAGACAGATGAGACCAGCTATGGCCAAAACCTCCCAATTGATGATAGCCACGGGTAGGAGAGAGGCTACTCTGACTCGAGTCTCTGTGGCTGCTTCTCTCCCCAATAAATCGTAGTTGACTAGTCGGATGATGTATTCACAACCACCATGTAAAGGCACATTGAAGCTCGTTGTTGCCTGAATACTAGTTGTTATATTTGACAAAATTACTGACAGCATTGAGGTAGATATTAGACGAATGAATTTCACAATGTTGTTCGACAGGTTCAACGACGAGCTGATAGGTGAGAATAGCCTCTTGTTCGACTGTTGACCTCCATGATACACTTGCTGTTCCATTGGCTTTGACAATAACCTTGAGATCAGTCATAGGCTCCGGCGCTGAAATAAGATCAGGTTACGGATTGTTGACCAACGAGGTGAGAACGATCAGAGGAGAGCATTATATGGGGATAATCGTTTTTCGGGTCATTTTGAATAAGAGACTTACCACAGTTAAGTGATCCTCGTCCATAGACACGACGACATTCGAAAGCTTTGAACTGAGTGGTGATAGCTCGAGAAGAGCGAGTCTTCTCAGCGTTGAGAGCAGCCAGAGAAACCGAATAGTGACTGTCGAATTCCAAATGAGATAAGAGGAAGGAGACAGAAGGATCCTAAAAAAGGATGAATGAATCAAATAGTCGTCTACTAACCACTGAGAAGTCTTGATGGAACTGATAAGTTGAATTTGAGAACTGGAGACGGTAATAACAGCTATCATAGGAAGTACGGGACCAATGAAGATGAGCAGTAGCTCCTTGTTCAGTGTTAAAGCCATTTCTAGCAGTCAAAGGTCCACCTATACAGATTTTATAAGCATACAAGTGTTCTCTCCCTACTTGTAGGTTTTTGTCCTGATCCAGCAGCTGCTATTTCCGCCCATTCGGACACAATAGTATCTCCCAATCTACCATTCGGACCGACAACAGTAATCATGAATTTGTACTGAACAGAGGGGATCAATCCGTCGACCGGAATCACGAAGGTATTCTCCACAGAGGCAGTGATCCATTGACTTTCGTCATATATACCAAGGGCATATGTTCTATGTTTCCATTGAACGACGTATCGGACTGCTCCAGCCGGTCGAAGGAGCTTCAGTCCAATCAACCCCTCAGCAGAATCTTCCAATTCATCAGATATATGGGGATTTTGGCAGAGAAGTTCAACAGCAGCCACAGGAGATGTTCCCATATTCGCTGAAGAGATTTGTATGGGAGTTGGGAGGGAGAATCTTACCCGAGTCAGCACTGCTCTCTAACCAAAATCGCGCCCCGTCGTGTAGAGCAGTGGCCTTCGCTGATCGAGGTTGCTTCCGGTGTCCTCGTCGATGTTGAGTACAACCAAGTTCACAAGCTCGAGCATCTTCCGACGTCGATTCGATTACTTCAAGAATTGAACCATCATTCAATGTTTTCCGCTCAGGAGTTCCATACTGAAAGGGTTATTTTTCTTCTTTATATTCCTACCTTCTCTGCACATTTCGCTGTACATTGTGCAAGTCGAAAGTAGTGAGCATAGTCGATTTGAATGTAGGGAAGAACCGTGAAGCCGAGTGTTGTGGGGAAAAATAGAAGAAAGAGAAACCTCATTCTGAATGAGAAAAATAATTAAAAGAAAAGACAGAGGTGAGTTATAAGTGCTGCCATTGGTCCATCTGGCATAATTCATGTCTCTCACTGCCGAGATAGTCCATTCATAAGGGAAACGCGACGCCGCAAGTACGAAAGAGGCTCTTGATCGGCTCTTAGCTTCGGGTTAATGGTAAAAGTGTTGCGTGTTGGAATATTCAAAATGTCAAAAGGACGGAAAGATTTGAAGTAGAGAGGGTGGATGTAAACAGATGACAGAAATAAGCAAAGAGAGGAAGGGGAGAGTGGTCACAGGTCAGATTTCTTCCCGCAGGTTACGCCTTACAAAGACCGCCGTCCATATTAGTCTACGCATAGACGAACCGCTCCTCCTTGAGGGATGAAAGATGGATCGATTGATGAAGAGAGGGAGAGAGAGACATTTATCACGCGGGAATTGCTGGGAGCAAATCGTAGAGACGACAGGTTCGAACACTTCATAAAACTCAGAGGCGCGACAGCTGATGAACTTTATCAGATGAAAGAAAGTAAGATGAAAACAGTCCTCGTAAAATATTCCGAGCTTATTAGTCGGGCAATGTTGATGATTAAAAATCGAATTGAAAAAAAGCGTGTCGCTTTTTTTTCAATTCTCTGCGTATTTACTCGCATCTGTCAAAATGTTGGAACTTTTCGTCAGCTGCCAAGATCTATCAAAGAAATCGAAGAGCTGTCAAATAAAATGAGGGTTGGCTATTGTTATAACAGTCGGCTGAAGGGAAGTTAAGGCTTGACCTTGGCCATTTGCCTAAACATGAGCCGATTAACCGACCGATTGACAAATTGTCCTGGGAAAGTTGATTCTTCCTTTTGTGTAAGAAAGATGTTTACAATCGTAAGAAAGATGTACAGATATCCAGGCCCTTTATCATTAAACTAGACTTCGATGACTCCAGGGAGAATTACGACGATATCCTTCGCAATAATTCATAAAGGTGCCCACTTGTGGCCGACCACAATTAACAACTGACGCCAGTAGTGGAGGAGGTTTTAGACCTCTAAAAGAAACCGGCACCTGCTCCGAAAGAAGATTTGGTGGATTGTATAGGTAGGGTCAGTAGGACTATTTACAAAGAAAGTCTGGCTACAATAGGCCATTAAGAGTCACTCCGACGGGGGTGGTGATTGAGCCATCTCTCCCTTTTCTCTTCAGTCAAAGACAATGCCACAAGGTCGCCCCCCACCACGGAGTTTACGACACGGAAACCAACACGGCTCTCATTGCGCAAGGGAGTGTCATCTAATGTTTACTTGGGACACAAAAGGTGTATAGGTAATTAGGAGGTGAGAGGGAGAGTAGCCGAAAGTGAATACGGAAAAGAAGAGAAGAACAAGAAGGTAGGAGAAAGAACTGAGGTGTCTTTCTCGACCTATAGGAAAGAAACTCTTGAAGACTATGAAGGAGAATAACTTCTTCCCACCTACCATACTTCGACAATTAGTCTCTCCTCCTCCAATCAGGGTGACTTTGTTTGCGCAAAAATGAGCCCACCCGCTGGGCTATACTCTCTTGTTTCTAACGGCAATTAAACAAAAGACATGACGGACAAGGGAAAAAGTCAAGCGAGGACGAAGAAACCGGTGGTATGTATGCTAATGAGATGGCGATAGAAAGGGAGATTTAAATAAAGACGAGCATATCAGGTGGTTACAGGAGCATATGTTGAGAGAGAGGGGCGGAGCGACTGTGTGCACGGCAAAAAGAGAAACGGATATGGCAGATTAGGGAAGGAAAGAGAGGAGATGTTTAGATTCTCAACCTATTGGATTAATTTTCCTAATTTTGAAACATCTGACAGAAAGATGTAAAGAAGCCCACCCCCCTTCCCCCCCCCCCCCTCCGGAGTGTTGATGGATATATTAATCAACGGTCGAATAAGACTCTTCAGTTGAACATAAATAAAGAGGTGCAAGACCTTATGAAAAAAGTGTTGAATAACTGGGAACCAAGATTGAACACGGTATAACCCGCCCTTTTTAATTTTTCGGATAGGATCTTGTCCCTCGGCTCCTTTCCCGACCTCCAGCCTAGTTCACAGCATCTGTCAGAATCCCCGCAGGTCTTAACACTCGATGCCGCGTCGTCTGCTCGCACACCGACCTGCTAATCACCCTTGGATCGTGTATCGTAGATCCTAGGCACCTGTTCGTCTTCCCGGCAGGGTCAAAGGCTGTTGTAACAGAAAGAACACGAGTAGACCTTTGGTGCTACACGGTAAACAACCGAGTAGATTCATCATCGAGCTGACAGCCGATCAGAGAGGAGCAGATGGAGCAAGAGAAAAGGGAATCCCAGGTGGAGCAGTCACTACATCTCCTGTTGACATTTCATTAATACCTAGCAAATAGAAGGAGTGTTCTCAGTCATCCAAGGCCGGAAGAGAACAATAGACATGCCAGCCAAAGGCAGCCAGGTATTTTCGCAGCCAGATTAGAACGAGGGATTATAGTTGACAACAGCCTTTCATTAGAAGGACGAGTCCATTAGAGAAGATGCCGAAAGGAAGAAGGGCCATGGTCATCGTACCAAAGTAGCTGTGCTTTTCTGCCCTGCTGTTTGTGTCTAATTGCCATGTCACCTACCATATGCAACCATTAATCGTCATTACCCTCCGTCCAGAAGTTGTCCCCCCTGTCACCCTGATTGCCTCACTTTTCGCAGCAGTTGTCTGTCCGTCTGGCGTTCCGGCTTATCCTTATAAACTATCCAGTAATGGGAGGGCCCAAGTGGAATCCCAAATGACGCGTGAAGCTGCGAATCACCCTTGTTTCTGGCACTAGTTTGTCCGATTTGATTACTGGCTACACGCTCATAACGACACGGAAATGCTCGTTAGGGGCACTGATGCGGCACCTGCCATTCCAAGGAGTAGGGGGATGCGCTAGAAGAACAATCACGAGGATTATTGACGAACAAAAACTTATACGTATAACAAAACAAAATTACAGCGACCAAAATTTATAGAACAAAATAAAATTTCGACGGGGAGTGCAACTACGAAATGAACGTGCGAATCGTCTGACATCTGGCCTCGATTTCTGTTTTTACGCCGCTTCCCTGCCCTCTCTGAGAACTCTTTTGTTATAGTCGTAAAAATTATGTCGGCATAATCGAAAAGAGCGTTACTATGTTCCCACGAGATAACATCAGCCTCGAGGATACGTGTCTCCTTGACCGGAAGAGTTGTTTTTGCGGAGAACAAGAGACTTAAGGTTGCGTAATCACCTGGCGGAATCTTTGAAGACGGAAGGGAGTAAATGATGGACCCGAGTCATAACCAGCGACGAGGTTATGAATTCGGGCCAGAATTTTTCATGGCACATTCGGTGAACCGTGAACATTTCGGCAGGTCGGCATATAGCAGGTGAGAAGCCAATTAAACGGAGTAAAACCAACCCTTCTGGAGCAATTGGGAGGGTCATTTATGACAGGAGAGAGCTTTGTCACCTTTATTATATTTAATACTTATTTTTTGTAATGTATTGATACATTGGATTGGTTCGTATATACAGAAAAGAAGATCTTTTCAGAATTATGAGTCATTCCTCATGTCATCTTGTTGATTTACCTCATCAACAAGGCCTCCACCATCTAAAGAAATGATTTCTTGTAACATATAAACTGACAATCATGATCGTTTCGAAATGCTAACACGGCATTCAGTTCCCCCTCGTCATCAAACCGATGTAAATATGGTGGACGGATTCTATCTTCCACATCTTCTCCCTCATTTTCTTCTACTTCTTCTCCTTCGTTCCTTAGTTGTGGCATTAGTCGACGACCAATCAAGCGATTCCTCCGAATTCGACCCAATCTGCCTTGAGCAGCCTGTCTTTCAGCTACCATTTCAGCAATTCGACGCTGTATTCTTTCACGCTCAATCTCAGCTCTATTCTGTCTCTCTGTTAAGTTCGATAGAAAGGACGATAAGTTTACCTTGTTCTGCTTCTTTTTCCTTGGTTTTTTCGTTATCTTCTTCTATGTCTTGAGCTCGCATGGCATCGATAATCGACTCGAAACGAGGTCCTTCAGCTGAAAAAAAAAGATGATGACAGAATTAAATAGACATAAATACTGATGAAAAATAAAAACGAAACTTACTCAGATCGACGGGTTCGAAATCCACCATCGCATCCTCGATTCTCAATTCTCTGTTTTCCGCTCTTGGTCGCTGTAATTGTTGAAAATCGTTGAACTATATCAGTAAAAAAATTTATTTGAAGAACATACGAATTGTTGACGGAGCTCCCATTCAAATATAGCTTGTTCTTCGAGTATATTATTCTCTGGAGGCCTTCTGTTAATTAAAGCATTCCATTCTTGCATAGCTACTGCTTCAATATCCATATTCTAAGAGAAAATGTAATTTAGTAAAGAAAGAAAGAGAATAAGTAGCATACGATATTGATTGAGACACGCGTGGAGCGAAGTTACGGCAGCCGCAGAGAAGAGCGGAAGAGCATATTGCTAAACAGTTGAACAAGAAAAAAGTGTTTTTTAATGGAATATAGAACAGATTCAGGTACAGGATTGATGGATATACATGTCATACTGTGTTCACAATTGTATGCAAACATCGAACTTTCTCCATATTATACTGTCCCTTCCTTCGAAGATTTCAGGATTTTACAGCCTGAGCTTTAATAGTTTTCCGTCAAGAACCCGGAACACTGAACGTCATTTACACTTTTCCCGGGTATCATGTGTTGTCAGAAAAGTTCTACCTCTATTCTCCTGCAACATTGTAAGAACAGGCGTCCTCTTGGATCATTCAGTTTTGAGTCTCCAATGTGCTTCTCTCATGATATTCTTGCCTATCTTCCGCTTCATTTGACTGTTGATATCTTGAAAAAGGTACGTTTTTATTAACTTGTTATCGATCTTCAGGCCGATCGACGGGCATTTCTAAAAACTATCCGATCAACCTCGAGCTTCCTGTATGTTGCCCAACGATATCATTATCTTTTTCACTACCAATTGTCCCGCATTGAGTTCAAGAAATCTCCTTCCCTGCCGTCGAATCAATTTGAGGTACATATTTTTGATAACGGAAAAAACATAGGTTAGTGAAGGTTGTAAACTTTAAAAAAAAAGCCTTTTATTAGGTACAGCTGATCATCCCCATGGAAAAACCCTATTTCGAACAGTCATTAGTCTGGAGGAATTCAAAGAACAGCTGGCATTTATCATCTCCCTGTTCCACTTCGAATGCATTTACATGGTTTTAGTTTACCTTTTAAATACTTTTAAGAACTCAGTAGAATGCTGGTTTGATATTCTAACTTTGATCAAAGGAGCAACGTGTAACTTTTTATCTACCAATCCTGAATCACTTCAACTGGCAGTTAAGATGCTGAAGCCAAAGAAGATATGGGTGAACACGACTGTGACTATGGAAAACTTGAAAAACTTCCAGCTGGAAGAGCCGATAGTGAGAAATTAATTGAGATTATAAAATTTTAGGAGTCATTTCATCTTTTAAACATTTCTGGAGAAGTTAGTTCTCTTCTAAAAAATTGCATGGTAAAGTGTAAAGAATTCAAAACGAGTTGTAACTTCACAGATGAATTGGATAATTTTTTGAAGAAGTTTATTCAGGTTCTGTTAATTTAATTAATAATTAATGAGTGAGTTTTCAGCGGTTACATACTAATAAACCAGCATTCCAATCTTTCTTTTTGGAAGGAAAAGGTAACAAAATGTCATTGGAGAAGCTATTCGACTGTGTTCCCTTTGTAAAATTTTATACTCTTCGTGAATTAGAAATGGAGCTAGTTCTCCTTCCCCTTCCTCTGAAGAATTCTTTCCTTTTGGCTGGTTACTATAAGAATATGTTCGGGTATAAGGTTGTGAAAAGTTTTGATGAAACACTGTCATTTTTAAAAGTCCTATCGGATATGTGTATAGATGAGTTTATGGGTAACGATGTTGTTAAGCGAATTAAAAAGGAAATGAAAGGAGAATGAAAAGTTAGACTCAAATGTCTATTAGAGAAAAAGATTAGTTCGTTCAATTAGAATCAAAGTGGGTAGAAACGGGTAGTGGCGGAATGGAAACGGTTCTACACAACCGAACAGTCGGCTTTCTAGACTCTTTGAACCCTTTCGTTTAAAAAAAAAAGCACAGACGTCTTCTGTGTGGCTGTTTCTCATTTTCCTCCCTTTTCCGATTTTTAGTCAAACAAGGGAGGCTTCATCTTTGACCTAAAAGGACGATGTCAGTCTTTTTCTTTGTTCATAAAACTGCAGATGTGAATACTTCTTCCGTCTTCTATTATGTTATTGTTATATTTTGCTTCATCATGTTCCTTCTCATAGCCGGTTGTATCAATCTCTGGTGAATTCGCCGTCATTACAAAAGAACAGAAAAAAAACAATTATGAAAGCCAAACCTTCGCGATTCGCTGTTCTGAATAAAAAAAAAACAGGAGAAGAAAGAAGATCGATCAGAACATGAATTAGATAATGCTGGGGAGCCGGCACAGGTCGTCCGATAACTCTCGCACAGATCGTTCATAATATGGATCCGGATGAGTATTTCGCTGACTTTTCACGACGAAGACCACAAAAGAACGTCATAATCACAGCAGCGGATCATGTACCTATACGACGAGAACTGCAAACAAATCTGAAGACGAAGTTGACTAAGATGTCTAATGATCAGGTAGTTAGCAATATTTAAGAGACAATGACAAAATAAACCTTATGCCTTTCTTAGTCACCCTAGAATGCAAACAAACAATATCGTATAAGTATCTAATTTAACTGTCGACTTTATATCATAGATCGACTATACTTGTCAATCCAAATCGAATCTACTCCCTCTCGGCCGGTTGGCTCACATCCCTCGACTATTTGTCCACCCCTCGACTTCCGACAGTCCTGCGTCTCTTCAAATCTCTCGCTGATTTGCACCTCCAATGGAGCATAAGACGGTAAGCACTTCCATATTTGTTTATATTGCTATATTAATTAGGAATATGCCAAAGAACAAGAAGAAAAACACAAGAGGAAGATTATTCTACCTTGTGTAATACCATGGGAATATGGTTCGAACAAGTATGCCAGTCAGAAAGGGAGTGCTGCTTTTGGGACGAACAGAAAACAGGGTAAGCTATAGATAAAGAAAAAGTATCTAAAATTTAACCCTCCTTGATAACAGCCACTTTTCAGTCCTCAACATAACGTCTTCAAAAGAACTCTCTGAAAGTAATGATGGCGTTGTTCCTCAGGTATTCTATAAACAATGAATACTAAATAAACAAAAACTAGATCACATGTCTTCCTCTTCATAAGAAAGTTGCATCACAAGCCGGTGGATCAGCATTCGGTAATTTTAGAGAACAAGTTACACGAGTGATGGATAAGGATGGCGATAAGAAAATTATCATAAACAAGATTGTAAATGATAAAATGACTGAAACAATTCTAAAAAAATGGGATAAGCCAAATAAATCTGCAATAAATTCAGATATTGGTAAGTTCCATGAATCCCTTAAAGTTATAAATGGTAGGAAAGCGCAGAGACGCCATTACTGAATCCGTAGGAGGCAGGCGTTTCACAAAAGAAGAACAGATAAGCAGCAGAGCTGCTATTCCCAAATTGAATGATCCGAGATTCACTCCAGCAGCTATTGATCCGAGAGCACCGGTAATTTCATCTAAACATATAAACCTAAAAGTGCTTCCAAGGTTTTTTTGCTCGTCAAGCAACAACAAATGTACAAGGAACTGAAGATCTAAGTCAACTGGAAAGAAATAAGTATATGGCATGGCTTGGTGGCCAACTAACTTTGCAATCACAATCCCAAACTGGAGGATTCAACAAACCTCGTGATGTTGTATCCATGTCATATTATGACAAATTGATGCATGATAGAATGTTAGATCCGAAGGTAATAATAATTTATATACAATATTATGATACCTTTATAACTAGTAATCTAAAATAGAAATCTTAAAAGATATTACCCGTAATCTAGGCTTCCTATTGAAAAAATAATATTACAAACTAAAAGATTCACCACATCCACACGTTCCTTTAATATTCGGATTTCGAAAGACGAATTCACTGCTCAATTTATTTGCTACGTAATCCATTTCAGTACCGAGAAGACTTAATTGAGCTTTTGTGTCGATCCAAATCCGTACTAAAAATAACAAGATAAAATTGATTTCAACAAAAAAATGATACAAACCTCCATCTTGTTCTACTTCTTCATCAAATCTTGCTTTGTCATTCGCATAATCCAAAGTGTACGTTAGTCCATTACATCCTTTTTGTCGTACACCTATTTTCAATGCTTTTGCTTCATTCTGTTGGTTCAACAGATATCGTACTCGTTCCACAGCTTCTGGTGTCAATGTTAAAGCAACTCTAGACGGTTTTAACCGAGCTGCTCCTTTTACTACTCTCGCTGTTGCACCCACAAGTTTTGACATCCAATGGAAACTGAAATTAATTCAAATTTTTCAGATAATAAGAAAACGATTGGAAGAAGAAAAAGCAAAAGAGGAGGAAGCAAAGTTAAGAGAGAATGAAGATCTTCCTCAAGAAGATCCCGAAGAAGAGTAATATAGAAATCTGTGCCAATAAAAATAATCTATTTGTTAAAACTTGTTTCGTACTGTTGATAAGAAAACCAGACTTTCGTAACATTATTTCATAATGTGTAAAAACCAACAAAAAAATCCAAAAAAAGCATGCAAGCTTATTTTTTCTATTATAAAATCTGGTATACGGAGTGCTCATATAAAACATATTATACTATTTTGTACTGTTGATAATAAAAATATGTCATAACTTAACTTTCTTGCATATATGAAAAATTAGATGATTTAATTTGGAGCAAACTTCGTTTTTCATTATATACTGCCAAAATGCTGTCAGAAACAGTCACTTATTGAAATATAAAAAAATTAACGTAAAAACTGCAAATTAAGAAAAACAAACCGATAAGAAAAATTAGAAGGAAGTCTCAAGCGCGCCGCAGATTGCTCCAAAGACAAAAAACAGTCCTTTGAATTTTAATATTTTAACTTATATAGGTTGATTTGATAAATATTCACAATTTTACTTTTATTTTTTTATTCATGTGTATGAAATATATTTTTTACCGTGAAGAACAGAAACTCATTAAAATTTTTCCAATTATTTTCATAGGCTTTAGGCTATTAGCAACTTATGCTGTCTAGCAGGGCAAATTGTATATCATATACTGTGCTTATTTTTCACCTATTTTCGGAGTTTTATCAGATTTTTTTGCGTCATATATCTAGAGGCTATCTTTCTAAAAATAAAAAGTAAGTGCATGATATAAAATACAGTATATAGTATGTGGTACACAATTTGTCGTTTGGTTGCTCTGTCGATCTTCGATAAAAATCAACACTTACATTCAATTTCGTAAATAGAAATGACATTCTGAATACCCTTCTTATCCCTCTTTACATCACTTTTATACGATTTTTTTTCGATGGTCGTATTTGAAAGAACGTTGACTATTGGTGGCGATATTTCTAATCCACCTCTTGCCACTTTGCTAACATTGAGTGCTGTTGGCTTTTCTCCTAGCAATACGGTTAAGCTTTCTGAGGCAGGATCTACTTTGTTAAATCTGTAAGTTTTTAATTAGCTTGTAAATGCTCCAGTGACGGTATTCTCCTGAGTAATGACGTTACTATTGCTCGCATAGTCGCTCAATCATCAGCAAATAGCAAGGAACTGCTAGGAAAGACAACCTATGAAAGAGCGAAAGTAAGTTTTAGTATGCTATATATTTCTCTAGATAAATGAAGTACTGTGTCTAGCCGAAAATATCATCGATGGGTTTTTGTGTGCAGAGGAAATTCTTTCTTCGCTGAGTTACACGAATGAGGGAACTGTGATCGAAGGACGCATTACTGCGGCTGATATTGCTCTTTGGGCCGTTATCGCATCATCTACTAAGGTAGGTTTTTTTGTAAACATACAGTGACGGCCGAAAGTTTATGCATTTTCTTACTTATTCGATATCGCATCTGTCTTCACTCAGGTGAACTTAAAAGCAGTATGATAGGGTAAAAAAAAGATGAAGAATACGAATATAAACGTGTCGAAGTCAATATTAATGTTCAAAGGGTAATTTTTGCAAGTTCTAGTCGTGGTGTAACCCTCGTTCTGATTTAGTAATTTCACTCTTCGTAAGCCAGGCTGGTCCCCCGGCGACTGACTTCTAAGTTAGGCTGAACAAAGGCCTTTTCCTTTTGAAATGAACTAAAGAATTTTAACAAAAAACAATTTTTGAATGGCAGTCACCAATTGCTTATCTTTTTAGGAAGCTCCTTATCATTCACGTTTTTTTTTTAATTATTTTTTCAGCTCCAAAAGATGTGTCGCGCATTTTTCTAATAAATATCAAAAAAGATAAGTGTTTGACTAAAATGAAAAACGTTTAGCTCATCTATTTTTACCTTTTAGTACTGCTTTAAATCCATCGGAATGAAGACAGATGCAAGATTTTACCACTATGGCAATATTAGGCTGCATGGCTCTCATATTGCGCAATCTTGTTCATCATTGGCGCAAGACTCCCAGATTAAAAGGCTTAGTGCTTATAGAACAATCGTCTTACTCAAGTATCGTATTCTTCATTTATTACTTACAAATTCATAGAATTACTTAGGCAGTCAGCAATTCTATTTTTGCAATACATTCGCCTTAGTGAAATGACTTAGAATGAGCAAGTTTTAACAACAGCACATAGTAAAAACATTTACAATCACTGTTACTCGTTTACATTTTTTATCCCCAAAAACTTATACTAACCATATATACCGGCAAAAAAATAGCAAAATCCGCTCAGCAAATAGACTCAACATTTTATGGCCAGACAACCTTATTGAAATATGTTAAAGGGATGGTTTCACACCTTTAGCCCATAAATACGCAGTCTTAAAGTACTGTAGCGGGACAGCCACTAAATGGAGAAATCTAAAATGGACACGGCAAAAAAAGAATGATTCCAAAAAGGAATCAGCAATTTTGTAAAATTCCAAAATGGAAACGACCCATTTCGGCCGAATTTGTACGTAATACATATTATTCTTTGAAACACGGCACGGAATGACAAAAATTCTATTTCACTCTTTCCTTTCTATTATTTTCTTTGTTTTGAAAAGTAGTATAATTAGAAAATAAA
Source organism: Oscheius sp. DF5120 (assembly GCA_932521415.1). NCBI lineage: Eukaryota > Metazoa > Nematoda > Chromadorea > Rhabditida > Rhabditidae > Oscheius > Oscheius sp. DF5120. Next base: position 4,433,700 of record OW051465.1, on the reverse strand, counting down.
ATTAAAAGAAGGGTAAAACTATTTGTCATTATGGGCCGGGTTTCAAAGAATAATATGTATTACGTACAAATTCGGCCGAAATGGGTCGTTTCCATTCTGGAATTTTACAAAATTGCTGATTCCTTTTTGGATCATTTCCACAGTTGCGTTTGGCCGTATTTGCCCGTTTTCATTATTTCCCTTGGCCATTTAATGACCGCCCCCTGTAGCGGCTTTTTTTTAAATTTTTGCATATGTGCGTTATTTCATTTCCCATAAATGCGCGGATGCTTTTCATCAGTTGTTTGAAATCGACATTTCCTTTCGAATCAAGATATAAATTTTACAATAACATACCGGAAAAAGAGGCGAAATACAAAAAATTAGAAGTGATGACGTCCCATGGGTCCGCGGGTCAATATTTTACTTTGGAAATAGACTAGAATTTTAACAACCTTTTTAGAAAATTCTTTATCATTCACGTTTTTTTAATTATTTTTTCAGCTCCAAAAGACGTATTCTGCATTGTTTACCAAGATTCTTGATAACCCAAAATTCATAGAAGCCGTAAATATGTCAGGACGTTTTACTTCCTCAGTGAAGGTTAGATTTAAAAAAAAACCCCTACGTTTTTAGGCTTCTGTACCACCCATGAAAGAAAAACAGAAAGACGAAGGAAAATTTGTTGATCTTCCAGGCGCAGAAAAGGGAAAAGTTGTAGTACGTTTCCCTCCTGAGGCCAGTGGATATCTTCATATTGGACATGCTAAAGCCGCTCTTCTGAATCAATACTATCAAAAAGCATTCGATGGCAAACTTATTATGAGATTTGATGATACAAATCCTGCAAAAGAGAATGCTCACTTTGAAAAAGTTTAAAAAGTTTTATCTATTGAAAGTAATTTTTAGATTATTCTTGAAGATTTGAAACTTCTCGGTGTCGAGCCTGATATATGGACTCATTCATCTGATCATTTCGAACTTCTTTTACAGAAATGTGAACAATTGATCAGAGAAGGCAAAGCATTTGTTGATGATACCGACACGGAAACTATGCGCAAAGAACGTGAAGAGCGTTTAGAGAGTAAAAACCGCAGTAATTGTAGGTCATTTATTTTTTTTCTTATGGTTTTTTTTTTTTGCAGCGGTGGAGGTAAATCTTGCGTTATGGAATGAAATGAAAAATGGCACAGAACGTGGAACACAGTGTTGTGTCAGGATTAAAATCGATATGAAGTCTAATAATGGTGCTATGAGAGATCCTACAATCTATCGCTGTAAACCAGAAGAACATGTTCGAACAGGCACAAAATATAAGTTAGTAATTCTTTAATTACAATGTTCTAGGGTTTATCCTACTTACGACTTCACATGCCCAATTGTTGACTCAATTGAAGGAGTTACCCATGCTTTACGTACAACTGAATACCATGATCGTGATGATCAGTATTACTTTATTTGTGATGCTCTTGGAATCCGAAAGCCGTATATATGGGAATATGCACGACTTGCAATGACTAATACCGTTATGAGTAAGAGAAAACTTACATGGTTCGTTGAAGAACATTACGTCGATGGCTGGTTAGTTACTTAAAATGCTTTTCATTTTTTTAAAAGGGATGATCCTCGTTTGCCAACAGTACGTGGTGTTCTCCGACGTGGAATGACAGTAGAAGGATTGAAACAATTTATTGTTGCGCAAGGTGGTTCTAGATCTGTAGTTATGATGGAGTGGGATAAAATATGGTCATTCAATAAGAAAGTTATTGATCCAATTGTACCGCGCTATACCGCTCTGGAGGAGAAAGATCTTGTTACGGTAGAAATTGAAGGCTCTGTTTCTAATGACGAGATAGAGGTAGCTCTTCATCCTAAGGTAGTCTAACTTTATTTTTAATTTTAATATTATTCTCAGAATCCAGATGTCGGCACGAAAAAAATCCTTCAAAGTTCAAAGCTGCTTATTGAACACACAGATGCCTGTCTAATGAAAGCTGGTGATACTGTAACTTTTGTGAATTGGGGTAACTTGAAAATTATCAATATCGAGAAGAAAGGTGATAATATCAGCAAAATAAAAGCTGCTCTTTACCTTGAAAATACGGTATACAGTTTTGCATTTAATAATGTCTTATATAAATTCAGGATTTCAAGAAAACTGTGAAAGTTACATGGCTTGGTATTTCTTCTACCAAATCATATATACCAGTTGTTTGTGCTGAATATGATCACATAATTACAAAAGCTGTCATAGGAAAAGATGAAGATTGGAAACAGTACGTAAATTACGATTCAGTTGTTAGTTATACTGTTTTGCTTATATCAATGGTTTAGCATTATACCAAATTAGTTGGAGAGTTGGCTTTAGCTTCTCTTAGAAAGGGTCAAATTATACAACTGCAAAGAAAGGGATTTTATATCTGTGATCAAGCTTATTCAGCCAAAAGTCAATTCAGGTTAGTTGAGCTATTTTATTTAAATGTTTAATTTCAGTGATAAAGAGACTCCTTTACTCCTCATTTATATTCCTGATGGTCATGTTAAGGTATCCACTAGTAAGGTAAGTTAGTTTATTATTTATTGAAAATAAATTTGTGCTACTTTTTGGAACAAAGAAGTAGTTAGGAAAATTATGTATTGGTTTCAGTACACTTTTTGTAGAGCACTTTTTTTACAAGATATTCAAGATAGAAATAGTAATCGGTAAAGGGCTATTTCTATTTTGGACAATATCAAGGAACTATTTGTTGTAGAAAAGAAAAATAACACGAAAAAGTAATAACAAGACTTCGCGCTATCATTACGTGCTACCGTAACTGACTAACATTGGGGTAAAGTCGCTCCAGATCGTGTCACTGTTTCTTTAATGTTCGTGCAAATTCAAATTTAGTGAGACTGATGTATTTAATGTTTTTTTAGGATAAAATTGGCCTCAATGCTGTTGCACCTTCTCCTCAAACACATGCAGAAAATCCAACTACATTGTATCAAGATATTGAAAAACAAGGCTTACTCGTCAGAGATTTGAAAGCAAAAGATGCCAAGAGTACTGAAACGAAAGAGGCCATTGCAAAGCTTTTGGAACTGAAAAAACAATATAAGGTTAGCTATATTTATTATATATTTAATTCATTTTAGGAAAAAACTGGTTCTGATTTTAAACCCGGAAACTCTCCTTCTATTGTTGCACCTTCTCCTCAAGCACATGCCGAAAATCCAACTACATTGTATCAAGATATTGAAAAACAAGGCTTACTCGTCAGAGATTTGAAAGCAAAAGATGCCAAGAGTACTGAAACGAAAGAGGCCATTGCAAAGCTTTTGGAACTGAAAAAACAATATAAGGTTAGCTATATTTATTATATATTTAATTCATTTTAGGAAAAAACTGGTTCTGATTTTAAACCCGGAAACTCTCCTTCTATTGTTGCACCTTCTCCTCAAGCACATGCCGAAAATCCAACTACATTGTATCAAGATATTGAAAAACAAGGCTTACTCGTCAGAGATTTGAAAGCAAAAGATGCCAAGAGTACTGAAACGAAAGAGGCCATTGCAAAACTTTTAGAACTGAAAAAACAATATAAGGTTAGCTATATACAGTAATTACAAAATGTTGTGTCTACAGGAATGTCATGGCATTGAATACAAGCCGTTGGATGGAAAAAAATAAACAGAAAGTTGACTTCTATTTTAGATTTTTTGATGTTGATTTATAAATAAATATTTTTTAATTATCGTATTTAAACAGCTGACGTTGTCAATTTCTTTCATTCCACATGGACTTGATGATTTTTTAGAATCCAAGTGAATGGCGAAATTTGAAATAATTGTAATTGTTCCGATATAAACATTTAAAGTTGTATTTGCAAATATACACCCGCTTTAATCGAGAAAAAAGATACAAACAGTAAATATTTGGAGATGCAATGACTCTATGAGCAAAGTTGTTATTTACATGGAAAGCTAGATGCTTCAATTGTACGACCGGCTCAAAACCCGTCATGAAATCACAGGGATTAAAAATAAAAGTTCCACTAGTCAGTCTATGGTGAAAGGAAAAAATCTAATCCAAACTACTCATGAGTATCTTACAGGAATCCATGGCTGATCTTCTTCTTCACTTTTTTCTGAAGAGTGAGGCCGAAGGGTTGTATCTGCCTCTTGTTGTGCAGCTAATCTCGCACTCTCCGCTTCGGATGAAGTTTCAGTTGGACAGGTTGTGGTACGAGAAACAGCCGAATCTGATGAAGCATAATTCAATCCGCTTGGACGGTTTCGTTTTCTCCTTTTCTTTTTTTGAACAGGGATGACAGATAGAGAATTATTGGGCATAACAGGATCTTGTTCTATGAAAGATTACTACTAACAGAAAGCTATCGATTCCCACCTGTTTTCTCAGACATATTGTATATCTCTGTTTTTATAATGGCTTTCACATCTGCCCTACTTAATGCTGGATGTCGCTTAGAACAAGCAAAAGTAAAAAGTCCACCAAGGATTAAAACTGTGAAGATTTGACCACAAACAACAATAAAAATCAATTCTTCTGTCTATGTAAGAGTAAGTGTTTAAAAAAAAGCTAACCGTCCACAACCGCTCAGTAATGCTTTTCTCGTATTTATAGTCATAGTGCTTCATAGCTGTTGTATCCTCGTCTCTGCAGCTATCTTTCCCTGGTGCTGGCCATATGAAACGAGGCAAAGATAAATATGACGCTGATTTACGTATAGCGTGAAGCCATTGGGTAAGTGACTCCATTTCTTCTCGCATCATGGACAACTAAGATTTTTTTTAATATTGTACAGTGTACTTACTCTTTCAGCTATTGTTTTATTTAATCGAAGTTCAATACCTTCTGCTATCTTCTGTGCGGTTTTTCTTGCTTGTTCAAGATGCTTCTTATGTTCATCGGTCTGTGCAACATATTGTCGACTTAACTCGCTCAAATACTCAGAAGAAAGTGACATATTCAACTCCAAAGCAGCAATACGCTTATTTAATTTCATAAATACAGACTCCTAAAAGCTTTATAGAAAAAAGTTTAAAAACTCACTTTATGACTTACAGATGCTGCAGGAACCGCATCCACTGATTGAACAATAGCTGGTGTAGGTGTAATGCTTTCATCATTTTTTACATCTTCACTGCTAGCAGTTGAATCGATGACAGTCGGTGTTATAGTTGTTATTGATGATATTTTTGTTCGACTGGTAGAATCTCTATGTTTATGCATTTGACGTTGGTGGAAAGAGATATGCCGTCTTCTACGTCGCTCAGAAAACAACCGTCGATTAGGAATAGGAAATAATCTATCAATATGAGCACTAATAAAATATATGATAAGAGATAAAAATAACTAACGTCAAATTTCGAGGCGCTGGTTTCCAGATAAACACCCAGCAAAGATGTGTTGGTACCATACAAGAAGAGTTGACAGGGCAAACCTTACAAAGTGAAATATCAAAAGGTTTGTATTTCTTTTCACTGTTCATCTTTTTATCGCCCGATAACTTATTCGCTACGACGTTAACAATGTTATTCAGCAATTTTCCGCTTACCACCTAAATTTAAATTGTAGAAAAAAAATCTTATTTAAAATCACCTGGTCTACAATCTCTCTTACAATAGGTTTCTGTTCCATTTTTGGCAAAGGTGCTACAAGATGTGTTGACGGTGTTTCAAGAGTAGGTTTTGGAAGTTCTGGTGTGACCGGCTCAACAATAACTGGTGATTTTATATTTGTATTGCCCATTGTATTTGTCTCATCAATTTGAAGAGGTAGTCGAACACTTTCAGCTTGGTTAGCCTGAATATTAATCTGTCTAATAGAAATATTACTTCAAATTCATATTCATCAACCATAGAAGAACCCATAACTTTTAGTACTGATAAAGTACAGTAATGCTCATTTCCATAATGAGATGTTAGTTCAATCTAAAAGAGCGAAATACATAGTAAAAATTATGAGCAAGTATAATGAAAGTCAAGAAGTTTAACCTTTAAGAGCTTTGCATACTGTCTTGTTTCAATCGTAAATGTCTGTAATTGCCTTGTATCTGCAGCTGTAAAATTTCCAAGTGACTGCCATTCGGCACCAGTGCGTTCTGCTGCAAGAATACGAAAATTCTTCGGTCCAGAGGAAAAAAGCTCGAAATTCCCCAAAACAATTTGTCTTGGCTGTAAACAAACAAGTAATCAAAATATAAACTGAAAAACCTGTACTGTTTCACAAAGTTCCAAGACGATATACTTATTATCCGCTTTAATACATGGATTACGCATATATTCATCTTTTTCCTTAAAAATTATATATATATATATATAAAAGGAGCATACCTTATCATTCAATATTGCTTTAGTATTTTCTGCTTCAGAATTACTTAACAACACTTTAGCTCCGCATTCACGGGAAGCATAATTTCTAGTAGGAGTAGGAGGGTCAACAGATGGAGGGGGCGATACAGCAACTGTCACAACTTTTCTCTGTTCTTGTTTTAACTTTTCTTTTGTCCATTCATCAAAAGTCACAATGGGCTGCTTTGGTTCGTCAGAAGCCGTCTCTATTGTCGGAGATGAAGTACTTCTAAGATTACAACATGTAAAGTAAAAAATAAAACAAACGTTATTGTGCTAGGATTAGTCAAATTATTTGTACAATTTCCTATTGAAGGTTGCTGTGCTGTTGTGTCATTAGTAGTACCATTTCTTTGGGTAGAGATGACTTCTTTTGAACATGTAGATGCACTCCTGAAAACATTTCCATAAGAAAAAACAAACAAAACTTTTTTTGCCAACCAGTATAAAAATAAGCAAAAGTTCAGTCCAAAATAATTTCCATAAGCCAGCTGAATCTACCTTACGCATAATATATGCAAAGCTGAGTTTTTCTATTATCTCTCGAAATGGAACGCCCCCATTGTTATCGCACATGGAGAAGCTACGCGTTTGCTTTTGGAGAGTGTAGAACCGGTTATGCTGGACATCTCGTCCACGTAAGCTAAATGTTACTGGAAAATTTATCAAATGCACATGAAGGTTCAAGGAAACAATGCTAGTACAGAAAAAACAATTTTACTCAAATAATTTATAAAATCAATATTATAGCATGTGTTGATCCTATTCAATGATGCATTGTGCACGACCTTTTTAGTTTCACAGTAATTGGTTCTTTTAACAATCGCTCAATTCCGTTTCATTTCCTATGTGCCTACTCAGCGGGTTAAAAGACAAATAATATCATTAACATTGAAAATTATCAGAGTCCGTTTGCCTTTTTTTTATCATCAGGCAACTTTAAGGGATGCTTCCATGTGACCCATTATGGTCACAAGAACTAGAGAAATAAACAGCTTGCACATAAGCATAAAAAAGTATTCCTATTGGCAAAATCAATAAAAAATGACCCGTTAGAACGCTTAACACTGGAGACATAGATGATAGCTCACCTGATAGTAAAAAATATGATTAACACACCCACAAGGAGTGTGTGAAAGCAGGATATTGAGAAAAAAGTGTCCCCCATAGCGTCATTGTCCAGCATAAGCTCTCACCCTGTGGCGATAATATCGGACTGCGGAGAGAAAGATCCGGAAAATCGCAGTCAAGAAATATTTGTAATTGCTGTAAAAGACACGAGGAAGGTGTTCTGGTAGTGGAAGACCATGCGGCCCCATGCTGTCGCTCCGCCCACCATTCAATCAGCATGTTTCATATTGAGGACAGTTTAGATCAAAATTCATTGCAAAAAAAGAAGAGGCAGATAAACAAAATTTTTGAGTTTATCAGAAAAGTTCAAAGCTCGTCGATTATAAATATCAGCTACCCCCCCCGTATCTTATATTTATAATGAAAATATTGACAGTTCGAACACTGTCCTAGTTGGAAGTTTCCACATGATCGCAAGATGTGCACACATCAGCTTTTTACGTATCACTCATGATTTTTCCTATTGTAATATTACAGCTTCTCACACTCCATTATTGTCAAAAAATCTTTAGGCTAGCCAATACTCATTGTATAAAGCAAACCAACCGAATTAAATCAAAAAAAGCTATCCTCGGTGAAAATTGTGCGACTTTTTGATTTAATTTCGCGATAAATGTAGAGTTATCGGCTACAACTGTCCTGTAAAATACATAAAAGAGTAATTTAAAACTGACTTGAGTAAAATGATAAGAAGTACCTTCTTCAGCAAATACATACTAAAGATTTTCACACATACGCTGATATATCATAATAAAACAAAAGCTAATTATAAATATATGCATTTTACAGATAATTTACCCACCGAAACACGGCAAAACAAACAGAAAAAGTAAATTAATGTAAATTTATTGGGAAAACCAATGATGAACACACAGGGAAATTCATGGATTAAATTAAAAACATTCTATCGAAAAGCTTAATCTTCGCGAAGTTTGATCTTTTCTTGCCGAATGGCTTTTCCTGCTTCAGCAATGACTAAGTGGATAGAATCACCAGTAGAAATTTCACGCTCGGCAGCCGTACGGAATGCATCTTTCATTAATGAAATAGCTCGTTCGATGGTCAAAGAAGGCTTATCAGCTTCATCCGACAAAGTAACATGACCGACCTGAAAGATTATCAAAAATCTATCAAAACACTAACCTGACAATCAAGGAAAGGAATAATCATAGGCTCAGCGGCTCCACTTGCAGAATAAGTCAATCTTTCAATACATCCAATTGGATCATAACTAAAAACAGCTCCTTTTCCTTAAAAAAATTGAAAAATAAACATTACAAATTACCATTCTCATCAATTCCTGCTAAAATAGCTCCAGTATAATAAGGGAAGAATCGTTTATAGTACAGATTTCGAGAAAGAAGCTCTGCACCCAAATCAACAGTCATATCTGTACGATAATCGAAGCGATATTTGTGTAGACGAGCCTAAAAAAAATAAAAAAGTTACCTAAAATAACTCACAGCAAGAACTCTCTTCAATTGCAAAACATCTCCATAAAAACCAGCCGTAGCTAAAATGATCGAATTGTTCCTAAAAATTAAAAGCATTAAAATTCAAGTATAACTAACAAAACATGAATTTTTTCACTATTCCTCGAGATAATATTTATTTCCATTTGAGACATACGAGTATCACTGGCAACAACAACAAAATTCTCTCCAGCAAGGGCGCATGTAGATCTAAATATTATCTGCGTGCTTAAAATAAAAAGTAAAAAATCCTAATAAGCTTCAAACAAAGGAACTGACCCGCCTTCCATCGAATATGGGTTCCAGCGTTGACGTTCAATAAGTCGAGCAGTTCTCCAATCGGGATTAACTTCAGCATCTACTAGAGCAGCCTTGAAAGCTTGCATTGCAGATAGAGGATTGGTTTTAGCATCATAAGGAATAGAGAAGGACGACATCTGGAAGAAACCAAAGTTTTCAATGTCATTTTTTAAAAATAAACATAATAATACTTTGTTTTCACATTTTAAATACTATATTTTAGAAAAGATGAGAATACAAATAAATGAATAACAAAAAAACAAAAATTCACAAAAGAAGAAAAACGATGATATCGCTTTTGTCATGCTGCACAAAATATTGTAAACAGAGTGCACTCTTTCCTGCTAATTTTATATACTTTTCCACTATTCTTTTTGTTATGATGTTATGTGTCTACCGTTTCTTTTCAACCATAAAGCTTTTGGAAGAAAAACAGTGAAAATTACAAATATGGAACGATTATTTAATTTTTATTTAAAAAATCCAACTTTTGGGAAAAAAATACAGATATCTACGCTAAGAAAATAAATATGCTCGATATTTCGTGCGTATGTGAACAGACAATTTAATTTATTCTTGATAGCTCTATGAAAATAACATTAATTTGTTAAAGGATGCGTAAGTAATGTTTCAGATATGTCAGATTCGTCTTTTTCTGAAGGTGATGGGGATGAGCAATTTAGTAATGTTGAATACAAAAAGAAGATGACTAAAAAGTCAAATATAAGTAGTTTGTACTTTTTTGCTTTTATTTTTTAGAAACTAATGGTAAACAATGTGATGAACCTGTTATAGAGGATGATGCGGAAGATTGCAAAACGTTCAGAGAACTAGTGAATTTTTCTGTTTTTTTTTTTAAATTTTTTATAGGGAATTTGCGAACCATTGATCGAAGCATGTGAAAGGCAAGGATGGACGATACCTTCGAAAATTCAATGCAAAGCTATACCAGCAGCTCTTGAAGGTCGTGATATTATTGGCTTGGCTGAGACAGGGTATACAATTAGTTATTCGTATTTTTTTAGATCGGGCAAAACAGCTGCTTTTGCATTACCAGTAATTGAAGCTCTTTTAAAAAATCCGCAGAAGCTTTTCTGTTTAGTTTTAACGCCTACTCGAGAATTAGCATATCAAATTAGAGATCAGTTTACATCACTTGGAGCTGAAATAGGTCTTACAGTTGGTTAGTTTAACTTCAATTATTCACCCACTTTCCCTTTCCAGCAGTAATTGTAGGTGGAATGGATATGATTACTCAACAAAAAGCTCTTGCCGCTCGACCACATGTTATAGTCGGTGAGATTATTTTTGTTACTTTATATATTGCTCAGCCACACCTGGTCGTCTCGTAGATCATTTAGAGAATACTAAAGGTTTCAATTTGCGCTCTTTAAAATTTCTTATCATGGATGAGGCCGATAGGATTCTGAATATGGATTTCGAAGTAAGTATTATACACTTCTCTAATTTATTACTGTATAGGTAGAATTAGATAAAATTCTAAAAGTAATACCAAAAGATCGTAATACATATTTGTTTTCCGCCACAATGACTAAAAAGGTAGACATTTTTTAAAATTTTATCATAAGTTTTTAGGTTGCTAAACTAGAAAGAGCTTCTTTGAAAGATCCTGTAAGAGTCGAAATTAATACACGTTATAAAACAGTAGATAAATTAAAACAAAACTATATATTTATTCCACATAAATTCAAAGTAAGATTTTTTTTCTGGATAATGAAATTTAATTATTTTAGGATACCTACCTTGTTTATTTACTGAATGAATTGGCAGGTAATACATTTATAATTTTTTGTGCTACATGTGGAAGTACAATGCAGACCGCTATTATGTTAAGGAAATTGGGAATGCAAGCTGTGCCTCTTCATGGACAAATGAGCCAAGTTTGTTTTGAAAGCATTTTTTATTGATTAATTACAGGATAAACGTTTGGCGTCGTTAAATAAATTCAAAAGTAAAGAGAGAAATATATTGGTATGTACGGATGTGGCTTCAAGAGGATTGGATATTCCGCATGTAGATGTTGTTATTAATTATGATGTTCCTAATGCAGCTAAAGATTATATTCATAGGGCAAGTTGTTTTATTGCCTCTAATTTTTTTATTTAGGTGGGACGAACTGCTCGTGCTGGAAGAGCAGGACTTGCAGTTACCCTTGTCACTCAATATGATGTAGAACAGTATCAAAAGGTGGAATCCCACATAGGTTAGTTACATTTTAAAATTATAAGACTTTCATTTTTAGGAAAAAAGTTGGCTGAATATCCATGTGTTGAAAATGAAGCAATGGTTTTGGTGCAAAGAACACAGGAAGCTTCTGAGGCCGCAAAACAAGAAATTAAAGATCTAAATGAAAGAAAGAAAAATGGAAAAAAACGTGCACATGATGATGATACCGAAGAGGCTAGTATGGGATTCAACAAAAAATTCAAAAAAGGTCAGAACAATGCGATAAAAATTAGAAAAGGTAGGTGATCTCAAGTTGTTGCTATTTCTCAAATTGTTGCTGTTATTGTTATCAAATGAATGTTATTTGTTTTTTATGACTTGTTTATATTTGTTTCTTGTTTAATTGCAATTTGGTATCTGTGCAATTTGTATGAACATGTAAAAGGTTTAGCAAAATCTATGGCAAGTTCCCATAAGAAAGTTATTAAATCATTAGAAAAGGCAGAGCAAATTGAACCAGAAATTCTGGGGGTTGTACGCCAGATGATGTTTGTTTATGGGGATGATGAAGTATGCTTTTATTTAAAATTACCTAGAAAAGAATCGTACCGACAATTATTACCAATAATTAGTTTAGGAACCTTTACCTGCTTGTGAACAGATTGTTCTCGATCTTGTAAAGCATCAAGTTTTATTAGTTACAGAAGAAGCATACGCTATTGCTCAAGAAGACAAGTATATTGGTCTAATAAGGCTTATCATATTTCCAGTTGCAAAGAAATTCGTCTCCAAGACTTATTATTTGTTTTGAGAAAGCATCCTGAATTCATAATACGACTTTTGAAATACGCTCAGACTGCTCAAAAAATAGCAGAAGTGACTAGAGATGCTGAAGAGGAAGAAGAAGATAACTCCAAATCTAAAAAGCGTGTAATTTCTTTTCCAATAAGTTTTTAGGGTCGAAGGTGCTTATTCGGCTTTAATGGGAGCCTTGGAAGTCTGGAAGTTTAGGATTGATCAAGAGGTTATTGATGTAAGATTTTGTTTTAATTCGTAAAATTTGTTAAGAATTTTTCCGACGTATACTTCGACAATAGACAAAAAAGAATGGCTCAACGTGTCTCTCATATGAATCCAAAGCAATATTCTCAATTCACCGACGCCCGGAAAGCTACTCTCTGTGGCAGTTCGAAAAGAGGAAATCGCAAGGCTAAAGATCCTTTTATAACATGGCTTGGTAATCCGCCTTTGGAAACTTTCACTGATTTTGTGCTTGCCTTTATCGCTAGAGAAACTGTGGCATCCGTTACTGACGATGCAGCTACAATTCGCATGATGGTATGAACTTACCGCTCATAGTCATTCTTTTAGGAGAAGGAAATGCTAGGAGAATATTTTATCAACCAAGGTATTCATAATCCTCTTCAAAGACGCCATTATGAGCAGGCAATTTTTCGAAATTTGTCATTCCGTCTGGGTGGAAACTATCTTTTCAGTATTCCGGGTACACCAATTTAACTTTCTTATTGTTATGTTTTTTGTCGTGTGGCTTATAATAAAACTAATTGCTCTAAATATCATTATTATCCTACGCATTTCTTGTTCTTATCCGTCTGCATCACCCTAGGCAACGGAATTGGTTCGCTGCTATTGGACACAAGCAGAGATGTTACGGTAGATTAGTTGTGAAGTGGTGAATTCTCGATCATTGTGATAGTACGGTGTTTTTTTGTTTCTTGTTAAATATTTAAATAATTTTTTTCTTTTGGTTGAGATATTTTCATTTATAATCGAATTGAAAAATCCTGTCCTCTCTTTATTTATTCTTCTATTATTATTAGCAATGACTAGATGAATATTAGCTAAACTATCTTCAGTCTGTCTGAAAGCTCTTGTCTTCCCATTCCTTGAATTTTCAATTATTTTAACTGTTTTCCCTTGTGCAGCTACCGTAATCCAGAATAAGTGTAATTGTTACTGCCTATTTTTATTGGAAGATGACACATAGATTGTACCTCTCGAATATGGAAAAAGAGAAGTCAGGAACCAGAAGAGATAGAATAAGTACCGTGTGCTTCTGGCTGACACAGCACTTTAAACTACCTCATCTAGACCGAGACTGTCATGAAGAAGTACAGGCAGAGGTTAGCCAGAAAGTAGATGAGAGCAACTGGCGTCTGACGCTCAGAGAGACAACGAGACTCAGCAGAGAGGCGGTGCTGAACGCTCGCAACCGCGGCACAGACGTTTTTTGCGCCGCTAGTATTGATCAGAGAAAAATGGCTGGGGAAGAGACCATGTGGAGGATAGAGAAGGACAGAGGTCTTAAGTCATCAAAACAAGAACGATGGAGTAAGAAGAACAGTAGGCGAGGGAGAAGTAGGAGGAGTCGACGTATGGTACTCTTAGATCACATAGAGAGTCAGATGGACGGATAAGGGACTTTTTTTTTAAGATCAAAAGGTCAGAAGAGACAAATGAGGGAAAAATGGCAGTCAATCAATCGACGATTAAGGGATAGCATCACGAATGGAGCAGTGACGAACAAAAATGATATATAATAACAAAGAACACCCACTTTCCTCTACATGTGTTTTTCACGGTAATATATAAAGAGAAACAAGATTGCTAATCATTCTATGAAAAGACAGAATACAGACAGAGATGAAGGCTTATGTTTATATCGTCTTGCATGAATGTTAATGTTGTCTATCATATTCCTCTTCTGTCTATCGTTTTGTCAGACGTTTTAATTTTTTCCCATAAAAATCGCATTCCTGTCATGTTTGCGCAGACAAAGCGATTTTCATCCAGTCAGAAAGACAGAAAAACGAATGTTTGTCAATCTGCTGATAAGATTCCCTGTAAGAAAAAGGAAGCAGAGAATTTCCAGTCATTTTGGAATCCAAAAAAATTTTCGGATGATGAGAAAAAATAAAAAGTAAGAGGATGTTGAAACAACAAGAAATTCACACACATTTTTTAGATCCACCCACAATCTGCTCATCCTGACTCAATCCCTCCCCCGAACATCTGTCCAGACACATTCCCAGACCTTTAGCCGTTCCTGACACAACCGATGCCGCCTTTTGTGTCACTGGACAAAAACGATGACAACGTCTGCCTCCAGACAAATTGATTATTAGAATCTGCTTATATTAGTCATACGGTAGTGACTGATCTTTCGGTCCAGACACAGCTGCACATTTTTTTTAAGCAGACTAACGATCGAACAGAGGGAGCGAAGAAATGTAGAGAACGGAGACGACGAGACATATCCAGACGGGGGTTTTTTAAAAGTCCGAATGAGCGAATGGGATACTGCGCGACGAAAATGACCCACAGACAAGGACGACAGAGGGAGATGAAATAGATTGACTGTTTCAATGAACTCTCTTGTGGTTCTTAGATTGAAACTTCCTTTCAAAAATAGAATACTGTACTGATTAAACAGAAGATTCTATTTCCCATTTACTCGTCTTCCTTCCTACCGTAAACCTGGCTCTATGAGAAGTGAGGCCAATAAAGCGACACGCCCCGGCTTGAAGGCCACGACTCTGCAATCGATGCAAAAAAAGGACTTTAAGACGATCCCCGACTTCCTCGTCTAACCTTGGTTCGTTGCAGAAAGGGCAACAAACATTCGACGTCACATGTAGCACCCAGAAAAAAATTGGATCGGTTTTACGGCCAGAGATGACTATGTAAAAGGGAGGCTTTTTGGTAGACGAGAGGGACTGACCAAACAATAAATGCGAGGAAAATATGCCAGGAAAAAAAAGATGAATCAGTATGGATTATAGATGGAAAGACGATAACTGAAAAGAAGAATTGATGGACTTCTTCGGTTTTTGAGAAAGAACCGTGTTTTCCTCGATCTTTTGCGACTTATGATGCAAATGTCAACAGCCCTTTTTTACATTTGTCCTAATTGTAGAATGGTACATCTCTTTCGAGAGATCTTGTTCTAGAATGAAAGGCAAAAAACACGCGATAAAGAAGTTAAAAGTTCACATAGATAGTATACCTTCCCTTTCTTTCATGATGAGAGATCCAAGCCATCCGTTCGACAGAGGTTCGTAAAGCCAAATAAAAGAGAGAAGGGATTATGGACATGGATGAACTATATAAGGAAGAAACAGAAATAAGAAGAAAATCCAAACATTAGTTGAAAACGAAAGCCGTTCGCCCTCGCTGCGCCGTTCTGTCTGAGCTGTCGGGCCTCTGCACTTGGAATGCCCTTTGGGGGGAACAAGCCAGCACGGGTCAGGAGGGAGCACAGCCGTTCGCGAGGGTCCAGAGAGACGTTCAGCAACACGTAAGTAGACAAAACTCGAAAAAATAACTCCGATTGGTTTATCCTCTAATAGGCATCGCAGATGAGAAAAATTTATGTAGCCTGTTTTGCCTTCGCTTACTGTATACACTAGGTTTTGCAGCTGTTTTTTTTCAAAAGGTCCAGACAAACAAACTTGAGAAGTGCAAAGGTGCTGAAAAAAAACATGTGAAGGGGCACATGATGCAATTCGGTATGCGCAGAGGAAAACAAAAAAGCAACATGGACGATGAGAACGGTGGATCACGAGACCAACTTTCGAGAACCCTTTCACTTCAGTAAACCTTTCTTTCATTCAGTCTGTTTTCTTCCTGGCTTTTTTTCCCTTCTAGACAGTCTTGTCCAAAATTGGCACCTCCATTCACCGGTTTTCTCTCTCAAATACGGTCTCGTTGAACCCATTTCTTCCGGTCGCCTATTCTCTTCCGAATCTCTTTTCTTTCTGTCCCCTAGTGCTGAATCGTTACTTTCTATCCAATGCATCTATCCTTCGAAAAAGAATAAAAAAAGGAGAATTATCAAACTGTTTATATCGAATTCTCAATATGGTCAACTGTTCATCAATGGCAACAGCAAGATGCTCATAGCGGGACAATTAGCCCAAAGTACAGGAGAGTTAGTGTATATACTATTGTATCTCAAAGACAATAGTCTTAAACACTACCTCACCCGAAAATATTGAGCTTAAAAAACACAATAGAAAATGACTATTAACAAGGTGTAGATCATTGTTGCAAAAGATATTCGGGTGCTTCAAAGTATTTAAGGATGTATTGAATAATTGCTACTAATTGTCGGAGGAGGGCCAAAGGCCATCGATAGCCGTCTGGTTCTAATCGGTCTGTTGTAGGCAAAAGAGTAGTTTATTAAAACAACAAAAAATAGAACAAGATCTGAAAGGAAGAGATATATCCGTCAGAAGGATGGAATCTAACGAGTTCCCCGTTTTTCATTTTTTTTTCTTCGCCTCCACGTGAAAGTGCAACCGGCTATTTTTTTCCCGCTGTCTTTTCAAGAAGCCATAAAAGCCGCAAAAGTCTGCGCCTGCTAGTGTTTGAACTCTTTTGACCGCTCATTCCATCGATCGTTAACCTTTCGACTAACCTGATAAAAGGAAAAGAAAAATTTCTCCTTGTCGAGTCTCCACATGGTGCCCATCCAGTTGTGGGCGGGAGAGCTGGCGCCGCAGTCTGAACGCTGGACCGCCCCTCAAAAGTGCAACTCGCTTGGTGCGGGCCGTGCCAGTTTGTACCACACAAAGGGCAAAACGCCCTGAGGGAACGGGGAATCGAAACAAGGAATATGAGGGTGAGCTGAAGATAGAGGTGAAAGAGCAAAGATGGGTGTCCGCGCGAGTGAAAAAAACGACAATCGCAAGACGAGCTTTTTAGGGCGAGGCATATCACGAACTGGATGCGATGGATAATGAAGAATGACCAGTGATATTGAAACCTTTATGTATATTCATGTAAATTCATATAGTCGATAATAGAATCGTAGACTTTTTAATTTGTTTTATATTCTTATTTAATTTTCTGGTTCAAAAAGTCCACAGAACTGAAGATTTCTGGCAACATTAGATTCAAGTTGATTGAGGATAATCTTCTGATAAGCCATGATCTCCTAATATATCAGTTGAAAATTATGTCGCCCTTGTACGACTTGAAACAAAGTATACATAAAGATATTTATATGGTCAAGAAAATGAAAGCTTGTTTCTTCTGTCAATGATTTAAAACTGGCGGATGTTAAGTTTTGTTTACGTTAGCGTTGCAAACAAACAGTGAGCTTACTTCCTGATTTGTATAGCTTGATTGCAACCTTGTCTACCTTCCGGTCGGAAATCACAAATCTCTATCACATGGTTTCCCAGAGTTCATACGAATATCAGTTAGTACAGCTTTGAAGAAAGTTTTATAAGTTTAATTCACCAAAGTACTAATGATCTATCTGAGTTCTAAGTAGAGCACGATTAGTCCCTGAATCACTAGTGCCCTTTCTCTTTATATTGAAGGCATCGTCGTCACGACTTCTGCGCACGGGGCTGTACCCTGCCGTGCCTTGCCAAGGGCACCTGCCCTACGCAATAACACCTGTGCGCCCCGAATGAGGATTTGCGAGGGAAGCGAGACAATAATAGTTAGGAGGGACTTCAGTCATTTGAAAACCTAACATGGCGGTTTTTTACTGATTTGGCAGTGGCATTTAAAGCGATGTTTATACGAGTACTTTCAATTATTCGTATTTGGCTGGGGGTTATTATGATGTTCGTGCTTCTTTCGCTGTTCCACATGTCCACGACAATGTCCCGTTTCACAATCCTAAATAAATTATAATTATAAGCAAAGTCAATAGAAAAAGGAAGAAAAACCGAAATAATGTAAAAGAATCTACCGAATCATTATCGCTACTGCTGTCTTGCCAATTACGCGGCTTTTTGTAGATACAACAACACTTGCTTTTCTTTTTCCCAAGATGTTCGTTATCAACTAAATAATTTAAAGAAATAGTCGGAACAAACCAGTTTCAGTTGTCCATCGAACTCCTGGTCTGGAGGATGTCGCTGTTGATGTCGATGGTTGCCCTGACAGACGAAGAACCAAGTCTTCGTTTGGAAGTGTCTAAACAAATCATTAAATTATATAATTCTATGAGTAAACAATTTTTTACTAAACATAATAAAAAAAACGTTACAGTTTCTACTGTCGTTTTCGTAACTTGTCTTGTAGACGACATATTCTGCTGAAATGTTATTATACATTTTATAGTAAAAGTTGTATTATTTTTAAGAACAATTAAAAAGAAAAATTGTAATGATGCAAAGAAAAACAGGAACGACAAGAAGAGAAATATAACGCACGGCTGTACGCAGCAGTGCTGAAATTTCGGCACAACACTTCGCGGCAAACGGAAGGGTTTTGAATTTCAAAATATTTGTTATTAATTTTTGCTTATGATTCTTACTTTTGATCTTCTTGTTTCATTTTTATCTAAGAAAATTTATTTTATTTGCTAACGTGTTTTACTACCATAAATATTTTGAAATTCATCATCTTGTTATTCAGGACTTGTTCAGTGAATTTTCAGTAAAGTTTCTACTTATTTTGTAGTTTCGTTATTTTTTTTTTAAAAATAAAATGTTTTTCAGAACAATGCCACCAAAACAACGTGATGCTATGTTACTAATGATAGACTGTGGACCCCATATGAATAAAATAGAGTCTAATGGTTCTACTTCTTTTGAGTGCGCAAAGAAAACAGCTGATTGGATTATAACTAGAAAAGTTCGTTTACCTGTTTTTATTTCAATAATAATTAGATTTTTACACAATCTTGTGACGAAATAAACATTGGCACTTTTAATTGTGATCCAACTGATTCTACTGGTGGAAATATTTTTGGTTTTGCAGATGAAGACTTTTCTGTTGCCAGTTTTGAACATATTAGATTCTTGAGAAACAATGTTAAAGTGGCTGACGAAAATCACAAAGATGCTCATGGCGAGTTTTTACTATTTCATTAGGACTTGTTTTTTCAGTAATCTATGGTCTTAACTTAGCTGTAAGTACAATACAAAACTTAAATCTAAATGTTCAAACTCAAACTGTTGTTTTCTTTACAAATGAGAATTGTTTTGCTCCTCGAAAAAGTTTGGATACATTTGTTGAATCTTTAAACAGATCCTTTCGTAGTAAGAGTTTACGTTTAATCATAGTGTAAGTTGTTTCTTTAATTAATTTATATATCAGAGGTGTGCAACAAACAGATGATTTGGAATCCATGGAAATTCAATTGTTAAGACAGTTGGTAGATAGTGCTGGAGGGTCAACGTTATCTTACGAGTCAGCTCTTTCTTATTTTTTATTTTTAGACAAACTGAAAATACTCTTTATCAGTTTTACTTAAAGCCTGTTAAAGGAAGAGCAATGAGAAAAGCTTTGGAAATTCTACCTGGAATAGAACTTCCTCTTGCTTTTTATCTACGCTCCACACCAGCCAAAAATCCTATGAAAGCTGTTACTGTCAATGATAAAGGAGAACAGGTATTTTTCAATCGCTACTGGTTCTATAATCTTAGATGATGCGTGAAACACAGTATTTTGTTCAGCGTACACGAGCTCAATCTGAAGAGCTTGAGGAGCAGCAAATGAATGATTTAGAAACTGTTAATGGTAATTTCTCATTTTTTTTGTAATTTCTTTGATATTTTCCGTTGCTTTGACTTGTTACGTCAAATTTTTTTAGGTTATCTATTTGGTAAATCAAAAATTGTTGTAACTGACGATGACATAGCCGAATACAATAATCATAATTTTAATGAAGGCGACAAGGGTGGTGTTCTCAAGCTTTTACAGTTCACCAAACGAAGTAATGTAAGTATTTTAAAAAAGTTTTTCAAGTTTCATACTTTAGATTCTACACAGTTTTTATCTAGGAAATAATTCGTATACTGTAGTACCCCAATATGATGTTAAGTCCCCACATAAATATGAGGTTTAATTTAAATTTAAATTACATTTATATTTAAGAAAACATTGAGAATTTCGCAAGCTCTTTTTGAAAGTATGTATAACAAAGATGTAGTAGCTATTTGTCGATATGCTTATAATGCAGCTTCAAATCTACAACTAATGGCCCTAATCCCACAAAAAAGCAAGGATACTAATCAAATAGTTAGTTGTTATATTATTCTTTATTTTTAGTATTTAACCGGAATTCGATTACCATTTATGGATGATTGGAGACCATTCTCTTTACCTGATATAACTGTTCGTTGCCCCCCACCTACAACGGAGAGGTTAGAAGTTATCGATCAGCTCATAGACTCTATGGAACTCTCTCATACGTGAGATTATACTTCGGAATTATTTTTTCAGTGCAATTAATTTTGATAAGATTTTGAATCCAACTTATCAGCGCTTATGCGACCAATTAAAAATGAAAGGACTTGCAGCTCTTAAGTGTGGTGAGCAAAAATTGTTTAACAACAACATCGTTGATATATTTTCAGCTGACCGTAATCAAGATCTAAATCCAGAATATTATTTGAAGCGCGGTTTAGTTCCTGATAGTCGAATTACAGAATCAGAGGCTTATAAGTAGTTTTATTTTGCTTTAAAAATTTTCTCTTCAGATTAGCAACTAGTCAGTTAAATGAAATTTTTGAGCTTGAAGAAGTTATTAGGGCCAAAAGAAGAAAACGGGACTATGAAGCCCAAGAAAAGTTAACTATTTTAAAACTAGAAATCAATTCACTTTTAGAGACTTCTTGAAAGGCCGTGATGAAGTTGATGAGGAACAAGATGAAGATGAAATCAAAACCGAACGTGAGAAACTTGTAAGATTGTGATGCTCCTAATAGCATTTCCTAGAACTTGCCTGATCCAGATGGACCTCACAAAAAATTTTGGGATAAGATCAGAAAAACGTTGGAGGCTGGTGGTAATTCAATTGAAACATGGATGAATAAAACTGCTACAGATATGAGCTTATTTGATGAAGGAAATTTGGTTTGTTATTCATTGTTTAATATATTTTATAGGCTGCAGCTGAAGAGTTTCTTATCCTTCGATCTGAGATGCTAGCTGCCAAGAGAATACAAGATTTCAATAAATGGTTAATGTCTCTTCATGGAAATGATGATTACAGTGATTTCTTTCAGTTTATGGACTCTAGTAAGCAATTTTTTTTTTTATTTTTTTTTCAGGAAACGAGTTATCTTTAATTACTAATGACGAATCACCAGAGTCGTGGTATACTAATGTCGAATCACAAATGTTTTGGTCTGGCCTTTTGGATGAAGATAAGAAAAAATAAATCTGATTATTGTAAATATGTATATAGTATAGTATTGGTTTGTAATTTTCTATATATTTTTCTTTTCCCGGTCTACTGTTTGTTAAAATTTTTCTTTATTTACTAGTTATTCCTAGTTTTCCTGGTTTAGTCTATGGCATATGTGGTTTTAATTTGTTAGTGTTTAACATCTGAATTTAGATGGCAATTGCTGAAATAACAACGCCCCGCCTCTCCCAGTTTGATCAAGATAAGCGAATAGAGATACTCAGAGATGCCCTATCCAGGCAAGATGCTTTTACTTCTGAAAATGTTGAAGTTAGTTTTATCCTGTTCATTATTTTTGTTTTCAGGACTTTATTTCAAAGCTCGAAAATATGACTTCAATTTACAATAATGTCTGTGGAGTCACTTCGGTTGATTTACAGGTAATTTTATTATGTCTAATCATCTTTGAAGAGAGCAGCCGAGAACTTTCCACAGGGTATTAAAAAGATGACTCGATCATTTATTAGAAGACGCTTGTCATTTCCAGGCTATAAAGAAACTCCTGGATTATTTAGGTATGATTTCTTAGGTTAGTTTGTTCTACATTTATATGATTTTATTTTTTAGTTTCTGCTATTCGATGGTACGAACGGAAGTATTCTCATCGTAATTTACTGCTAGCGTATTCTGGACATTTGGATATAATTTCAGCAGAAGATTTTCATGAGTATATTAGACAAGAAATTGTAATTCATATTCCTCGTCTGTCTTCTGTAATTCTTTCGGTTTCCTTTACTTGTCTTTAGGAGTTCTGGAAAACTGCTTTTACTCTCATCTGTGGTGAGGCTGCTGTTATGTGTTGTCCATCTCCGCAACCGAATATGATCTCGATTAAAGTTAGTTTTTTGTCTATCTTTATTTCTTTTGTATAGCATCTTCTTGCATCAACTATTCTGGATGAAATTGATGAGGCAATAGTGATTGCTGGCGAAGAACATGATAATGATCCACTGAAATGGTTCTCTGTGCAAAATTTGTATATTACTCTGAATCATTTTCGAATGGTGGATGAAGGAGGAAAAGGAATGTTATCTTTTGATGATTTGTTTAGACTGTAAGTAGTCTACCTTACTCATTACTTTTTTTTCAGAGGTCATCTTAATCCAGTTTTTTTAAAAGGCTTCTGGGATAGCCATTTGTGCTATAAATTTAATAGAGAAGTAGAAGATAGTAACACAGGCGAAAAAAGCATTGTGGTCGAAACCGATCTTTCTGTATGTTCTTTAAAAAAATACATTTATTATTTTAGGGTTTGGTTGCTCTGGAACGCTTACTTTTCAATATTGGTACTTTGCATGATAATGCTGAGAAGTTTACTTGCCCAATGGTTTGTATTTCGATATTCATTAATAATTTATGTTTTTAGGAGTATACACCTATACTAAAATATGTTTTCCGTTGCCTTAGCGAAAATTGGGATAATTACTGGAGTATAACTCACTTTTATTATATTGTAATTTTTTACTTTTATTTTTTACTTTTAGGTGGAAAATTTACGAAATGTTTTAATGGAGCATGATCCAAGTATGGAAATTACTGTTGCCGATATGATGAATATATTTTTGTTGTTTATTAACCCTAAAGACTCGGATTAGTGAGTTTGTTATTTATTATAACAAAGGATTTCAGCATTCACTTTTCGGATGTAGAAGCGCTTGATAAAAATCTTCGACCGGGAAGCTTCTCACAATCATCCCTTTTTCTTGGGATGTTAATTGATGCACAGAAATTCCGAAATTATGATAATCGTGAAAGCGTATGACTTCATTTGTCTACCGTTGTCATCAATTGCTCTCAATATTTGTATCAAGTATGTATTTACGGTCGGGTTAGCCTCTTTCATATAGTATTTGCTTATTATTCTTACCATTTTCATTATAAATATGCATGACTAACTGTTTTAAAAGGATCAACCTTCCATCCACGAGCTTTCTCTCTCTTTTTCTCAAGAAAGGACATTATTAATCGATACTCAGACATAAATAGAGAAAAATGTATAAATAATTTAAAAATCTGACAACAACAAGAAGTGTACAAAAAAGAATAAAGAGTGGCAGCCGGCTGACCAACTCTTAGAGGTCATTTGAATGAGACTTTTGATATGGCAGATAGTCGGTGTCATAATGGTTTCACAGTCGCGTAGTCAGTTGGAGTGTCACATATATAGACAAGACCTGATTGGGACCGTGTTCTGTTGACGGATGGAGAGGTGAGAAACGACTCTTTCGGCACCGAACAAGGCTTTATCGAGTCGTCGTGGATCTAAATAATTTCTGTCCTTCCGTCTCTTTTTGTTTTACCTGTAAAGAGGCGTAGTTGAGACTGGAATCATCTTTGGAATCGCTTCGCATCGATGGAACGGAACATCTCTTGGGAATTCCGACTGGTGGGATGAGCACTTCTCGTACCTGAACGCAGCAGTTAACTCCATTCTCGTAAACTATCACATAGCTACTACGAACTACTCACTGGACTAGATGCCGACCTATCTGGCCTCGTATCCTGAGGCGTTCGAGATGAGGAAGGAGATGCTGTCGGAGAGTTTTTGTGACTATTCCTTTTAGCCAAAGGAGAGATGGCCGATCTGGCTGACTTTCCCATCGGAGGATGGAGATCCATCACCGCATAGTCGTCATCATAGTCATGTGGCTTGATAGTTCCCGTTGAACTGGAAGTCTTCGGCGGGGTCTCCACCGGCTGATTCAACGACAATCTGAATTGTCAGTCTATTTATGATAGTTTCTTACCTGGATCCCCGTCGACTCGACTCTGAATCACTTTCTTCTATAGCTGCAAAACCCGTAGGAATATAATTCTCTTGTTGATAAGTTGGAACAATTGGAACAATCGGTGGCAGTACGGGAGCTTCCTTCGGCTGAGAGACAACGGTCGCCTCCGGTACATCATCTACAACCTTCTTTTGTCATCTTCTTCTACTTACCTTTCAATTTATCTTTTAATCTCTCCTGCAGTTGGAGATCTTCCAGGCGTATCAACGACGGACCCGTGAAGAATTCATCCTTCCGTGTTGGATATCCAAATGAAGATGTCCTCGATCGTGTACTTGGACTGTCTATACTGGCCATGGAGCTGCTACACGACCTGGCGGAGAAATCCATTTCCATCAAATGTTCGTTTTGTTCTTCTCCCCCCGCTGTTCTCTTTGTGTAGGGTGTACTCCTTCCTGAGCCGAAACTGCCAGATCTGTTCCGAGTTTCATCACACTCCGTAGAAGAAGCTAGGTGATTGCTACTGGATGAAGAAGGACCAAATGAAGATCCTCCAGATGAAGCCAAGGAAGCTCCAGAAGCAGATGTTTGTGAATGTCGTTGCTGTCTGCCTTGTGTACTGGCGAACCTCTTCGCAAGATGTTGAAAGGGCCTGCTAAACAAGATAACCGGTCCAGGGAACAACTTACGTGATGAAGTTTTTGCTTCCAAGGGAATACGACCGTTTCCTCGGATCATCCAATGGTAGGACGAGTGTTGATGTCAGACATTCTCCTGTGTCGAGTCCCTGTTCATTAATCGTCGTCACCACATGTTTCAGCTGCGGTCGTCCTCCAAAGGAATATGCTCGAGGAGTGTTGGCTGTCATTGATGTCG
Source organism: Oscheius sp. DF5120 (assembly GCA_932521415.1). NCBI lineage: Eukaryota > Metazoa > Nematoda > Chromadorea > Rhabditida > Rhabditidae > Oscheius > Oscheius sp. DF5120. Next base: position 4,408,489 of record OW051465.1, on the reverse strand, counting down.
TCATGCTGCTATTTGCAGCCATCGAACTGTAACAGCTATCGCTGGAGTCCGAAACGTATTTGTTATCATCTAGGGGACCAAATTGGGTGATGTTGACTCTCAGATTGTTGCTCAACGTTTCCCAATGACCGCCTCCAAGTTCCATAGGAGCATAGTTTTCTTCGATGTCAGCAGATGCTGTTGATGGCACGCTGTGACCACTGATTCCACTGATACCGCCGACTGAACTCCGGTCATCTGTGTCGGAGTCCTAAAAACATAAGAAAAAAAGATAAATGACTCACGAGTATTTTCCTCTCCGACAGACCAGTCGGCCTTCGTTCCGTCATCACGACCTCTTCATTCTCCAATCTTAATGTTCCTCCACTATCCTCATTGCTTTCTTCCTCTGCTTTCGTCGGTATCACAAGTTCTTCCGGCTTCGTCGCGGGTATCGTCATCGGTGAATAGTCAGCCGGTTCTTCCACAATCATTGCCTGCTGTGTTGTGCTCGAGTTTGATGATCGTCTTCTAAAAAAGGGTCAAAGAAGATAAAAGAAGACTTACGGGCCAACGTTGAAGACCCCCCAGACGGGATTCATGTTATTGCTAATTTGTTTTGCTGGACTTCCCATAGTATTACATCTTCCACTCATACTGGCAGCCGACGACTTTCTTCCGATCATTGTTGTCGAGCCGGAAGGAGAACATAATTTTCTGGAAGAGATGTGTATGAGAAGGGAAAAATAGATTGAAGAGAAAAAGGGGAAGATAGCTGGAGAAGAAGTTAAAGAGTACAAGACAAAGCATGCAATACACAACCTTTCTGCGTATCGATCGGTCAGTCGACATGGATCGCCGAGAGAGTGAAGGGAGCCACGGGGACGGTCCAATCTGCATAACATAAGAAGGATCATCTAACCGGATGCTATCACAACATATGTGCAAGCGGGCTATCTATTAGAAACAGCGAGTTATATCTTTCTTTTGATCGCGTGTGAAGTGCCCATCGACACACCTCCCTAGTAGTTCAATTGTTGTTGGATTTCCGAGTGATCCTCTTGGTCGAAGATAGGCTACTGCCTCCAACTGGGGAGTCCGTAATCGACTGCCATCCTCTTCAAATGAAGCAACAGTCGCTTTCCTGTCCATTAGGAGATTTCTTCGATCTCTCGGAGCATATTGGGTTATGCTGTTCCTTTGTAGAACCGGGATGACGATATGTTCCTGGTCGTCAATCGAATGACTGTCAAATTCTTCAAGGCTGGAAGGGTTAGCGGATTAACCAAGCCATGCAAGCGAAGGAGAAAAACGGAGAATACAAGAAGGGGTACTTACTGTCCAGTCGAGTGATTCCTCATGTTCGTCGGCTGGGTATGAGATCGATCTCGATGGGAACCTCTCAGGATCTGGGCTTGTAGACTTGTCAAGGCATTCGAAATATCTCTGAAAGAAATATAAAAAAAGAATTAGAATATCCTACCCAGCATTGATGTTCTTCTTTCTTTCCCTTTCCCTGTCGATCAATTGATTCAACTTTCGAAAAACCGTCACCGCCACCTCTTCCGTCTCGCATTGTACCCAAATTGTACATGACCCAGACGGAGCTGCCCTTCCTAGCTTGATGATGAAATATCTTTCATGAACACCGAAAAAAGCACAGACTGTTCTCTGCAATCGAATAATAAAATGGAATGAGAGCCTACCTGAATCTCTTGGTATTCATTTTTGTCGAAAGGAGGTACATTCGAAGTAACGACATTGTTGGTTGTTGGTTCGATCTTTCGATTGCAGAGGATGATGGTGTGGGGATAAAAGCACAACCTTAAAGAAACCGTTCGACATTTCTCCTTGTAAACATATTGTTTTTCAAAAGTGTCCATAAATAACCGTTTTGTCTGCTTGTGTCGCATTCAAAAAGTGTCAACAAGGTTATCAGCCAATTGGCTTTGTCTTTTTTTTCTATTCCAAGAAACTTCGGATTTCATAATTCTTGGGCAACGCCGCGTGGTTTCTTTTTTTTCAATCACACGCGCACATCTGCTACGGTTAGCCTGTCGGCGATCCAGTCAGATGACCGGAAGGCTCGCGTATTCTTTCTTTCACATTCTTACTAGAATTTATTATTCTTCTCTCTACTCATTTTTAAAATATATCATAGAAAGCATAAAATAATGATGAGTGTTTTCTCTCATTTCTTGTCCAAAAGAAAGATACATTGTGTACTTTATGAGCAGATATTGCATTGATCGATGTCTTTCATCATTTCCCGTTGCCCTTTGATGATCTATATAGCAGTTTAAATCCTGTCAAATGAATCACGCTGACAGTACAGCTCATTCACTCCTATTCACCCTACTGCCCTTTTATTTACAATCTTGTTCCTTTCTATCATCTTCTGTTTTTAGACCTAGTTGAATCGCCTATAGCTATCTCTCTTCTTTCCTTTTCAACAGTCTTTTGTATAGCATCCATCATTTTAATCACACCATTTCCATAATTTTCCTTTCTATTCCTTACCGTCTCAATCCCGCATGCATATGTCCCGTTTCTGTTATGCTTGGCAAGTTCTCAGCCTCCTTTATCATGGGTTTTTTGAACTTTGGTTGGGAAACGACCTCGACGTCCCATGCATATGCTAAAAATTACTTGATGTCCTCAAAAAGGATAAAGTGACTCACAGAAGAACTCGTCGATGGTGACGGGTCGACAGAGAGTTAGAGTTCTTGAGATTTTAACGGCTTGAAAAATGGCAAGATACCATTCCGTCGTGGCCTTTGTATTCTCTGCCCGTAAACAAAAAGTATCCTCGACTCCCATCCAACACATACATTGTTTTAACTTAGCATCCATCTGAAATCACTTCTGTTTTGTTTATCTCGGCTTAGAGAAAAGCAGACTCGGAGGATTCCTCGACGTCTCAAATCCCTCCCTATCATCCGCTCAGCCAGTAAACAAATTAATCCCTTCTGATTCACTTACGTGATCATCATGGATGTTAAATGTGTTGGATAGTTCGATGAAATGTCGCGGGGCCTTCTTTTTTCGAAAATCCTTCTCTTTATCATGGAGTTCCAATACCCGTTCGCAGAGAATCGCATAATATGTTCGTTTTGTTTTCTGAAATAAAATAAAAGTTCTCGACTTGAGTGACGTGATCACAAACAGCTGTAACTTCTCCCTCCCCTCGTAATAAAATGTTGCGTCCGCGGATTGATGGTCAATATAGTGAGAGTAGTATAGAAAAGAACAAAAGAACGGCTAATGTCTCTTTTTAAAAAATTCCTCATCTGTCAGCTGATGCCCTGTCAATCATATGAGTTTTGTCCTGTGTTTTTCGACGGATACAGAATCGGTTCCCACCCCAATGGGTGAAGGGGGTAATCATTGATCAGCTGAAGAGACAACAAACAACTCTTGTCTAGTCCCCTATTTCCACCGGGTGAAGAAGTCGACGGCCAGTTTAAACAAAAGCCGCCGTTCACGAGTAAAAAGAAATGTTGCGAAAAAGACCCAAAAACTTACAACAGGTACAAAGCCGCCTGTTATGTAGCCGCTTTTTAGTACGTCGCCTTCTCCTGATTGCTGATCTGTTCCTCTGTACGACGACGGGCTGTCCATCTTTCACAATAATTTGGCCATATAATAAATATAGCTAAAAATACTGAGTTGTAGAAGAAAGAAAGAAAAAGAGGAGAAAGAAGCAGGAGAATTGGACAAACAAAAAAGACGGATTACCGGAGGAGGCGGTAAGTTGTTGGGGGCGAGGGGAAGGTCTTTGACTAAGCATTAAACACATTGTGGGGGTATTATGACTAAACGGATCCTCCGACGATCCATCTTGAAAATCCAAACAAATTACGCACGCTATGAGGGAATGGCCGGTGGGCGTGATTATTTCCCTCGAGATAAGGTTTCTTTCCGGCTGGATAATCCTCACAAAATACGTTCTTACGTAGTTAGAGAAAAACATCTTTCTCTCTCTGCAGGAGACACGTGAAGAAACGAATTGTGACTGAGAAAAGACGCCCTCAAAGAAAAAAAAGAAAACGAGTCATTTCAGGAAATTGAACTAGACGATGGAAAAAGGAACAGCCAATAAAAACAAGAAATCAGCAATGAAATAACAATAACAAGAAAGAAAGATCAGGTTGGTCAGCATATTCCTTACTCTTTGAGTCTTTGTCTCGAATGACTAATAGGAAGAGAATCTGACGTTGCTATATTAGAATGATTTCCATTGGCCGGAAGAGATGTTTTATTTTTAAAAATACAAACAAACTCCCACTCCATGATGCGGAACTTTTTCCATGTTCCGAACAGCTGTTTACACATCAACTCAGTCTCGTGGTTATGGGTGTGACACCATTAAATAAGCTCTCCTTAGAAGGGTTAACACAAATTGAAACATTCGGGTTTAAAGAAGAAACATATGATGGCGACACAAACAACAGGCGGCTGTAGTCCCAGTCTCCCATTGCCCTTCTTCCCTCTCTTCCCCATGAGAAGACAAGGGAGATCCCGGCTGTCAGGAAGTAGTTGCAACCAGTCGAGGAGAAGGGAGGGATGAGCAAATAGCAAAACGACGGACAACAAACAAACAGAGTGTTGCATTCTCTTTTCCACTAAATGAGGGGAGAGTCAGAGTCTTTTGAAGGAAAGTATATAGTTTGCGATGAAAACAAGTCTCAATGGCGTCAAGGGCGATGTAAATGAAAACAAGGAAAAAGAACTAATTCACGTGGGCTAGAGCAAGCCCCGGACGTAATGCTAATGCCCGCCAAAATACCTCTTTTACACTAGTACTATGTTTCTCTTCTCAGCTGGAAATGGAATTCTAGAAGAAAGAGAGAGATGGAAAACATCCAATGCCAGGATGGCAAAATGGCTCGTATATCTGTTTGTCTGTTGAGAAGTCCAAAGTCCGGCCAAATATTTTTGAATAGATGAACTCGGTCGGCTAGTACACGTTGACGAAAAGGGCACGAGCACCCCATTGCTCCTGAAACGACCTTGTTTACGCCCTACTCTTCCTGCTCTCTCATTCTCTATTTAGGGAAGACCTCTCTCTATGGAGGTCGTGTTATTCCAGCTAAAAAAAACACAATTCGAGCGCTATTACAATTTATGTCTGATCGTTGAAAGAACTCGAAATTCACGTCAGTTTTCGCCTGATCCTTTTCACAAAGAGAAAAGGTTGGAGAAAAAGGACAAAAGTCCAAAGGGTAACCCATAAAAATGTCTAAAAATAGCTGCCGACAACAAACATTTCCCTCTTTTGCATATCATCCTCCTCACTTTTGCAAACTCGGCAGATAAATAGGCGGAGTCCGTTTGATAACCATCGCGGCTCCAAAAATCGTACACCCGGCACTTGTTGACTGTTCCTCTGGATGACGGAGTTATGCAAATGAAATCGTCCTTTTCGCAACAGTTCCGGAACAATCGAGAATACGGTAGAGGAGGAAGGAACAGTCTACTTTCTAATTCGTCTTAGGAAATCAATGTGGGCAGGCGCGTTGAAAACAAAAACACGGCTTGGCAATGAGTGCGAAAAGACGCAAACAGAGCAATAAAAGTGCCGACACAAAAAACGACCGCGCAGCTGAACCCTGTTGCCGGGCGAGTAGCCTTCACTATACAATAGAAAAACACACGGCCGAGAGAGGGAGGGCGGAAATGACGACCAAATTTATTGGAGGGGGTCGTGTAGTCCTAGAAAAACGGAGATGATAGGTAATGAGGCCGGTATGGTACCAACTGGCACCCTTCGAAAAGGACAAACGACAGATGGTCAGACAAAAGCAAGAAAATATTAAAGAATCCTTCTCATAATTCATGAAGGGTAAAGATCAGAAGACTGAAACTCTAGCTATTTTTGAGGATAGCTTGTTTATTCCCTTTGCGCACAATGTCTCACGAATTAAGGCATTCTGACGCCTCTCCAACATATTGAAAGACACAGTGGATAGGAAGGAGATGTAGGCAGAATAATCAGAGTCACGTTTCCTGGATGGAAATGAAGAGGGATCTCTTCATCGAATCCCCTCCTTCCCTTTCAAGCAGGAAATGACTTTATCTGAAGATGGCAGGAAAATAATAACTATCCAGTCGATTTATAATCCACCTGCTTCTTCTAAGAAACGGATATATCTCGACTAAACTCATTACGCATTGACGTTGCTCTCACTCCACAATTCAAAAGAAAAGCATCAACCCGATGGGTTATCAGATGGAAAACAACGAACGGAATGCACTCGATGAACCCGAAAATCGTCTCGTATCTATAGAAAGAGTGAGACTGAATCATAATGGGACACCTCAAATGGAGAGATTCCACCCATTATGAGAAGAAAGAAACTCTCCTCTATCCATATAATTAAAAGAAGTAAGAGAGGGAAGAGATTAGAGAAGATGAAGCGAGACTGTTTTTCTGTGTAAAATGTAAAGAAATGTAATGCCACACGGCCGGCGGTAAACACCTCAAAATAAAACTAATCTTTTATCACCCATCTTCAAAGATCGTTCTTTCAGGTTCACTGATAGAGACTACAAAAAACTGTCTACCTGGAGAAGTCAACAGGATGGACATTGCGTCACTTTTTTGCAAGCGTACCCGGCACGGGATATTTCAAAAGTATTCGCGGGAAAAGAAGAGGGAGTGAGAGACCGCCGTTTCGATGACATAACGGACTCCCGTTATCTGTCCCCTTCTCCAGGAAAAGCCGTCTGTTGACTGACATGTTTGTGTCTTTCTCTTCTTCTTTATGAGTTGAAGTGATTACGACAAGATCAATGAAAGGCGCCCTAGGTGACGATTATATCAGGTGAAAATAAAGACGAAGAGTCCTTTTTAAGATCATAATGAAAGGTCACGAAAATCAAAGGGATTATCTTCTTTTTATCGAGTATGGTCTTCCCCAATAGAAGGAACTCTCTCCTCTTAGTCACGTTAATGCCGTCAGCATCTCCCCCTTGTTTGTATATGTGTCTGAATTCACTCTCTTCAGCTGCTCTACTGACTTCTCTGTCTGCCAACATTGATAAAGAGAAAAAGAGTGAGAGAAGGGGAGGGAGATGAAAGTTCCCCCGCGCGTAAACAAGTCCTCCACACATGACGTTACAAACATCCCCCAACCTCCCATACTTTCAGCTATCGGGACAAACAAATGACACGTTGAGAGATGTGCTTTATAATTATGAAATCTATGAGAAAGACAAGATGTAAACAATTGAAAAGAGGATGACCAAACAAAGGAAGGCATTATCCATCCGATTAAACACGAAGAAGGAGGACAAAGAGGTAGGACAAGCTCAACAATCAATAAAAGAACTTTATAGGAGAAAGGAAGCAAAACATTCGTGAGAGATCCGTACGTGTGGGTGGACTGGATAAGAGAAGATGCGATAGGAATGAACAGGAGAAGAGAAACAAAGTTCATTACGTCCACCTGACGAGCGGAGAGTGACAAACATGGGAAAAATTTATGAAAGGGAAAGACCGAGAAAGAGATGAAGAAAGTTATATGCTGTTAGGTCGATCGAATGAAAAAAGGAGACCGGAAAAGCCCTTAGAGGTCATTGGAAGAGGCTTCTTCAAGGTAATAATATCTTTATATTCTTTTTTAAAAAGAAAAAAAAGGAATGAAAAGAAGGTTCCTATAGAATAAAGGTTTCCATCTGTTATTTCATAAATTGAGAGAAATGGTTTCAAAATATACTTGTTTTGCTCAATTTTACTCGAAAAAAGAAATTAAAATAGGATAAAAAAGATAGACTGCAATCGGTTTTTTTGCCGACATCCGGATTAGAGATGCCTCTTTTCGCACCTCCCGCAACCATTCAAATCACTCAAAAAAGCTATTATTTATCTGTTCAGTCCTCCCTACTCTCTCCGATAAAACACAACATATTCGAAAGATAATGGGACAAAGGTAAATTATAAAAACGAGGAGTAATGGTCACGCTGGCGAAAATTTCGTCGCGGGGAGCAGACAAACAAAAGTGCAACCGTAGTCACGCCCGTGACAGAAAATTGACGGGACGCAAATGTTGGGGACACAAGACGCACTTTTACGTACTTATCTTGAGGACCACTTCGGAAGATTATTTACTGTTCTCTTTCTCTTTTATCTCCTTATTTCATCTTATCACTTATTTAAAAAAAACGAAATAAAGTCGAATCCATAATTTCACCCAGTCAATTTCACCCACTTTCCAAAAGATCTGTCGTCGAGCATTACAACCAACAACCTTGTGACATACAGACATCCTTTCGCAACTTTCCTTTTTTCACGAAAAAGGAAATCGATATTTCCGAAAAAGCAGGTCAACACAGGTTGGGAAACTAATGGTTCAATGCCACCGATATTTTCCTTTTCTATTCTAGGAAAATTAGTCTGTTGAATCCTACCGTGTTCAAATATAAGAAAAAATTGATAAAATGGTTATTCATCAGTCAAGTGAACATTTTAAAGCCGAAAGTATCTAATAACCTCTCCTTTTTTATTCGGGAGTAATGTATCCTTCCACATTCTCTCCTCTCCTTTTATTTTCTCTTTACATTTTCTTTTAGGTTCTTTTCCTTTATGTAAATGTATATCTGCATGTATGCCAACCTCTGACATGGTTAATTTTACACATATAGAGGAGGATTGTCCTACTTTGGACATTGACAATGGACACGCGAAGAAGAGATCATGTTTTGTTAGTCTATCTCCATATTCAAATACTGTTGACAGATCCCGAAGGTCCAATCTCATCCTCAGCCATGGTGTGGACAACATCTAGGAAGTGGAGACACAGTGACGAGAAATTTTTATAACTACTCGAATCAGGAGGGAAAGGAAAAGACCCCGATGTGCCGAATGGCCGAGTTGTCTCGATTTCACAAGGTATTCTTTCCTTTTATTTTCTTTATCTTCTAGTTCAAATACAATTACAAGTTATTGGATGAGAGTGGACCTGCCCACAAAAAACTATTCACTGTAGAGCTATCCATATCGTTGGAGAACCCATTGAGATTTGAAGGAAGTGGATTGTCCATAAAAAAAGCCCAGCAGGCAGCGGCGGGTGAGGCATTGAAAGCATTACATCTAGAAGAACCACCGGACAAGACACCACGGAAGAGGAAACGTAAGTATTTATTACTTTATCTACTAGATAGGATGAAGATACAAAAATATGAAAACGAAAAAAAAATTTGATGGAAACAGGCTTATTTCAGCGGATGTTCCTCAAACTCCGGTCCACATGTTGTCAATTGTGGCCAAGCGTCTTCAACTGCAAGAGCCCATCTTCAAAACAGTTCTTAAGAAGCCACAGAGTTTATTATCCAAGCCGTAAGTGGAAGATTAGGTATTGAATTAAAACATTGCAGAATCCCTCCTCCAACAGCGGTGTTCGTCCCATGTCCAACAGATCCCAACGCTGTTATCCCTGTTGCTTTCAATACGACTAGTGAGTATTCCTATAGTGCTTTTATCATCGTATACAGCAGCAGGAGAACCGGTCTACATAGCCAAGCCATATGAAGTATCTGTCTGTCTCTATCCTGGTAAAGTCATCATCGGACAGGGACATAATTTCGCCACTGCCAGGGATAATGCTGCTTCCGAGGTATATTCCTTCCCCTTGTTGTTACCTCTCTCAGGCTCTGCACTGTCTTGGTCCAATGATTCGCGCTCTAGATAAAAAGATCGAGCAAGAACGAAGGCAATCTCCATCTCTTACTATCACAGAGGCATTGAAGGGCATCTCTCTCGATGACCCCAATGCCGTTGCCCAAATTGTTGCAAATACGGAGCCTGAGCCAAAACATCGACAGAAATCGGTCATCAGCTTTCTTCACGAAGTTGCTCTCCAGTTGAAACTCAATGTTCAGTTTGAGGTTGGTTATTCTCTAGGCAAACAATTTTTGCAGGTTCTTCTCGAAGAAGGACCACCCCATGATCGTAACTACGTCGTCCAGTGTGCTCTTTTGGATGCTAATAATGAGGTAGTCTTTCCTTCTTTTGTTTTGAAAACCATCGGATTCTAGGTTTTTATACAGGATACTGGGAATGGACGAAAGAAAAAGGAAGCCCAACAAATCGCGTGTTACAACATAGTGAATACATTGAAGACAATGGAGTGCGCGCCACAGATCTTCTTGACACCCAGTTTAAAGAAACTGACTCGTCGCAACAGTGTTGGAGGGAAGGAGACGAAGAGGAAGACAATAGTGAAGGACATGAAAATGGATCCCTCCTACGGTCACCAAATCAACCCCGTATCTCGACTAATTCAAGTTCTTCAAGCCCGAGGAGAACCAGAACCACAGTTTACTCTAGTTGGAGAACATGGACAAAGTCGATACAAAGAGTTCGTCATGGAAGTGACCTGTGGGGATCGTTTTTGTTCTGGAAATGGGCCCAATAAACGACTAGCCAAGAGAGCTGCTGCTGAGGCAATGCTGGCAGAGATAGGCTTCGTGAAACCTCTTCCTTCTCCTGGAAAGAGTTTGCTGAAGAAAAAAAATGATCCAATGATGAATATTGGGGTATTTGATCTGAATGAAATGGGAGGAGAGGAAGAACAGAAGCAAGAGAATCCTCAAGCTGAATCTCCTGGCAACGTCACATGGTTTGGTTGAATACATAGAGATATATTGAATTTAAAGGAACCTCTCGGTGGATGCTAGTACTCCGAACGATTCTCCTGATAGCAGTGGCCAAAACTCGCCTCCTGATGGAGGAGTCCCACCCTCTCCCGGAGGAAAGAGAAGAGTCACCTTTAATAGTCAAGTCAAGGCGTGCCCTCCACCTGGTAAAATTCCTTTTATAGTTTTTACTTTCTTTATAGAAGATGCTAATTATCCTCAGCCCGAGTTGGCTCCATTAAAGGCCGATATAGTCGTCGAAGGGAAGTTAAAACGTCTCCGAAAGGCAAAGGAAGGCAAGCGGGCTTTGACTCCAGCCCAGACAGAAGAGGTCGTCGATTCGGCTAAGATATTCTTGAACAATCTAACGAATAATATGTACGACGGACAGCAGTACATATCGAGAATCAGATTGGAGGAATACTCAGAGAGATACAAATTCAGTGTCCAATTCACTAACTTCCCTAAGGTATAGTCTCTTGAATAGAAAAAATTGTTTAGTCACCGGATGGAAACGACCAGAACTATTTCGCCTTGGTCTCTCTCGGTTTGGAGAAGCCTTTGGTCTGCCATGGTAGTGGAATGACAGCCGATTTGGCAGCTGATAATGCTGCCTACAACGCAATCTTAAGTTTGTCCCGTTTAAATGAGCTTTCCGTCAGTCCTGTTCCTCAATAATCTCTTTTCTTATTTGGTTAGTCCTTTGCTCACTTTGTTCAAGTTCCTCAGCATTCCCCTCTAGGTGCCTCATAATGTATTTTCCCGAGCTTTTCTCCATCTACCTGTGCCTCTTTAATTCCACTGACCCACCTCACGAGTCACTTTCTGCTGTGATCCACGTGCTGTGTGCCTCAATTTTCCCTTTTCTTTAAGCCGGTAGCTGACCATTTCCAGTGCATTTTGTGCCTCAAAAAAACTTTCCGGAATGTATCTATAGAAGTGAGCTTTATTCGCCTTCGCTATGTGTGTCAGGGTCTAGTTCAATTCGTCCAGGTTATTCTTCTCACTTATTTCATCCCCTCAATCAATTCCCCTAGTCATCCTTCTTTCGAATATCTTACGGTTTTTCAGAGATTAGAGACATCCTGATTTAACTACTGCATCATCTATTCTCTATATTTTCAGCAAGCATACAATGAAGCCTTATTTATTTAAATGAATTATTATTTACTTTTTATTCCACTATCACTTCAATTTCAGCTTACCCAGTTTGTCTGTGTATCGGGCCAACATTTTGTTGAGGACATGTCTATTGGGATCGAGAGTCACTTGAGTGTAGAACTGAAAGAATTCCTCCCATGTTTTGTGTCTTCTAACAATCAAATTTGTCGATTTCTTTAATGCATCTTGGATAGCTTGGAATACGACAATCCTATCCTCCATGACGACAATAACCATAATCTCTTGATTGCTGGTGCAGTAGAGATGTTCTCCCAAGTCGTTAAATAGCTTTTTAGCCGGCATAGGGGCTCCAACAAGAGTTGCCCATAGCTCAACTGGTTTATTATTCTCGTGAACAAGTTTCTGAGGTAGTCATTATTTTATGGCTAACTTACATTCATGAATTTGATGATGAATGGATAGGTTTCTGGTCGATAGATGGAGCAAAGGAGCTCGACTCGGACCGTTTTACGGATGATGTCGTCGAGAAGATCGGTTAGATAGGAGATAGTCTCGTAGAACATCAAACGATCCTTGAATCTCTTTGTAAAATGAGGAGGATACTGACAAGAGTATAATCGAAGGTATTCTTGAATGAACTGTCAAGCATATTAAGTTTCTTTTGAAAACAGGATTGGATCCTAACTGGACGAAGGACATTAATAACCAATGGGAGAGAAGGACAAAGGGCGTAGAAGACCTCGTCACAATGGAAATTATACTTTCGAAGGGAAGCCATAACACGCAACATGACGCGTTCCGTCTGAAAAGGATGATGTTCGCAATGGAAACATACTTCGAAACTGAACACAATGGTTCCATAACGAAAGATGGAATAGATGGGAAGAATAGTCTCTAGGAAGGTTGTCATTTCTTCATCGGTAGAGACGGCATATTGTTGCTTCGACTGTTCACCCGTCTTTGTATTATACACGTCGCATTCTACATTGAAGGTAACAGTCGATGATTCTGCCTTTAGTCCATACATCCCTGCTTTCTAAACGACTCTTTTCTCTTTTTAAAGATTGAGGAATTACTGGTTTGATCTCTAACAGCAGGTGTTTAGTCGGAACGTAACATCTAAATTGAGCTCTGTTTTCCTCGATTACGTCACGCGTACTTTTGCAAGTTCGCATAGCTCGTGTCAAACATACGGGAGTCATCTGCAGACTAATTCAAAAAATATTCAATTATACCTTTATAAGAATTTGAACAAGAAGATCATGCCCCTTTTTATTATCCTTAATATCTGAGAGATTCATCTCTGAAATATATAATTAAAGAAAGAGATAAAAACAGGGCGTGGTACGTGGCCTATTGAATTGTGCGTCATATTGGCTATAAACTATCTGAGAAGAGAGTGTAATAGTCTTGTTATATACTTGATAGGCAGAGGGAAAAGAAATAAGGAATACTGGGAAAATGGGAATGGCAGACAAAGACAGCTGATGTAAACAGGTGGCGAAAACGAAAAAGAAAGATGAGTAATGGAGGACAGGTTATCTGGAAGGACTGTTAGAAGTCCGTGGTTAATTATTGGAAACCGGTTTGTTCTCTTCTCTCCAAAAGAGTAAAAGAATTTTTTCTTCGTCATTCAATTCCTATTTCTTTGACACAATCATCTACATTTTAAATCTCGTTCAAAACACATAGCTAATAAACAGCTGAAGGTTCATCAATCATATTGTGGAAAAGAATGATTGGATAATTGAAGATGAAATAAGACTGGGCTGTAGCTATAGGCACGAGACGGATAATTGAAAATGGAAGTGAGTGGGAATCAATGTCACTACGTGGATTAGAAAAAGGAGGTTGGGCCGAGATATACAATTTGATGACTAAACAACACGTTCCATAACAGACGAAAAGTACAATAATTATATAAGAAACGATTTAAATTTACAAGAAAAAGACTAATGAACTCCTTAGTCGACAGGACATGTTGACAGAACAGGATGAGGAGGAGAGAGGGAAGACAGTCAGTAGTGATTCTTTCATCTTAGTACGACGGCAGGTATACGACAATGATGCATGAGCAAAGCACGATGATGAACATTTCGGACTTCAATACGCCGGTAAATGATGATTGGGGGTATATTTTTCTAATTATCTTTCTAATTATCCGATTTCAGTCTACTGACAAAATCGATCGATCAAATCATGATCAACACTAAAGCCATCTACGCATGCATGGTAGTAGTTATATTCCTTCTGATCTTCATGTTCCTCATCCGACTCGGTCACTCCATATTTCAACTAAAAGTCAAAGATTCTTTGCCTCCACTGACTAAAGTAGTCGTCAAGAAAATGCCGGAGAGGAAATCGTCTTCGTCTTCGAAGTCGAAGAAATCGGAAAAGGAAGATTCAAGTGTTGTGACAAAAAATTATCCGAGCAAGATGAAGAAGATTGAGTTCCATATTGATGAACGGGAGAAAACGTTGGAAAGAAGTAAAGAAACAAGTAAGCTGAGCAAGGAGAAGCCCGTTCAATTGGGACAGCCCCTGGACTATTTTGTGACAACAACGAGTCAGCCGACGACGACCAGTGAGTGGACTATCATCGATTCAACGCAGTCTACTCAAACTCCTGTTATTCCTAACGATATTAAGACGGCACCGACACAGGAGTCACCTTGTTCGATTAGTTTTGCTCCACGCGGAACTAAAGATCCCGTCTATCTCGCTCATCCTTTCTTCGGCGCCGGCATGGACACACAGCAGAAACCCGTTGAACTTGATCAAAAAGTTCCTCCTGGTCAAGTTATGGTAACGATGACACCGAAGACATTGAATAAAAAGACCATCGAAGATATGGATTTTGAATAAAGGTTAAATCTTCATTCATTTTAGAACATTTTAAAAATAAAGACAGTCAGAAATCGGTGTACCAACCATTGGACTTCCCGTCACTGATCTTACTGCCGACAGCATCCACTCCCTTCAAAGCTCGGTATCTGATGATCTGAAGTCTCTTTGCAAGTACGTATGTACCGGTTTTAGGTACACAATGTTGTCACATATGGATCTAAAGACTTTAAATATTTCGGCTAGCATGTCCTATCCATCTAGCAGTTATACTGAAAAGAAAAGCTTGTTGAAGAAATATTCGAAAGAAAAAATATAGGAATTTCGTCACTCTTTAGTCTCTTCACTCTTTAGAGATGAGGAACTTTACATCCGCTAGCTTAGCTGCCGTTTCAGCCCGGTTTTCTCCTCTAAGTTTTCTGCCCCACGGGTCCTTCCACTCGATGGTATCTGCCGTCGGCCATCGGCAAACGTCACAAATCACTCTCTGATCCGTACAGAACTTTTTGTTTATTGTCCGGATGTGTCCCGTAGGTCGGGAACATTTCAGAATATGAACTATATTTAACTTTCTTTCGGTCAGGAAAGGAGGCTACCAGAGGAAATAGTGTCTTCCAGGAAGATTCTGACCGGAGATTATGTTAATTTATCGCAATGTACTTGCGCAATTCGAGAGAAAGGTCTGTATCGGTGTCAATGATGCGACTCAAGATGTTATCCTATGTTGGCGTTTGTTTCAACCCATTTTCCTCTCGATACGTATGGACATTTCCTCTTGTAAATTTGATCACGAAGGTCATGACTTTTGTCTCTGCCTAAATCTATAAAAAAAACATCAGGAAGCAAGAGAGTGCTTTTAATATCTTGACTCTTTTTTTCCATTAAAAGAATGGATCATTTAGACTCATTTTTAATGAACTGGAAAAGATGTTCTTAATTTTTCCCAAAAGAGTTCCTTGTCTCCTTTTTTCATCGTCGAAAGATCACGTTCCCTGTAAAAGCCATCATCTTCCTCCCCTTCTCCTCCAGTAACACATCACTTGCTAAAAGTTGTTTTTATAGCCGTTTTCCTTTTAGCTAGTCCTCCCTAGCAGTTTTCTTTTCTTTCATGCTGAAATGAGATAAGACAGCAACCAACTGGGAAGAGAGGGCTTTCTCCCGTCGGCAATATTTTGTATCGTTTGCTATCTGTGGCTTTCCTTTGATCACAGCGATGTAACTGATCTTTTTGCCTACTTTGTCTATTCTGAAAGACATTTAAAAAGAGCTGGCTTTTCTTTTTCATTTATTAGAGTAATTTATATTTTAATATATATACCAACGATTTTCCATGGTACAACAGATTCTCCTTGTTTCATACTGACTCCTGATACTGATCATACTGTGTTCTCCCATTTCTCATGTCCACACTCCTTCGGGGCGTTTCGTCGGCTAAGGGGCTTCTATCTTTCGCTCTCATCTATGACAGCTTGTTCCAGTTATGCGACTTCTACAGAGCGGTCTTCGACTTTTCAATCTTGAACCCAGGGTAAGTTAATCTTGTTTTTCTTATAATTGTTACTATTTTGTTCGCTACATTCTGCTCTATCTTTTGACTCATTTTGATCTACCAATTCTCTCTTTTGACGTTGTTTATTGAGATTTCTTTTCGATAAAATAACTTTCTTTTAAAATAGTAACTGTTCTTCGTTTTCGTACCGTTTCGAATCACTTTTTAATTATTATTTTCTTTGATGCCTCAAATAAAGCTTGAATTCTAAAAGCCTAAACAAGCTTTTTGATTGATTTAGACGCCCCCAAGTCACTCGGCTTGCGCCGGGCAGATAAGTCGGCTGGTAGATCGAGGATAAATGAAATTCTTTTAGTATGCTGTTTTCGCCATCACCTGTATCATCATTTCCTTCTGCTGGCAATCCATCTCTCGTCGATACTACATGGCTCAAGATGCTCTGAAGTTTCTTAACACAAATCAGGATCAAGTCTATCCACAGGACTTAGATCTCAATGCCACTCTTTTCAACACAGTGGCCAATGCGAGAAAAACACCGGGGATACTCTTTTCCAATCAGGTTGGTTTGTGACGTCATAATCTTTAACTGGATCATAACTGGAGTAACACACAACACAGTCGAGAGATGCAAACTCGTTGTTCTTCCCCCATCCTTTTCCTGCTTCTTTCGTATCAAAAATCACAATTTGAGTAGCTTTCGCTTATTGATTAAAATCTTAATCTGATCCGAAAGGTAGACCTGTCTAATGCTCCTCTATTAATTATATTTTCTATTGATTTACCCAAAGACACGTTCTTCCTTGCAGTATGCCCTCAATCTGACCCTCAACTGGCTTTGTAATGTAGCAGCTTTCAACGAGACGGAAAGGATAATCGTGATCGCCTTGGATGAGACAACAGCGATGACAATGAGTACAGTTTGGCCACAGATCAATGTCTTCTACTGGGATATCCCAGCAATGGTGAATTTCTCTCTTTATCAGTGAGGAAAGACAGGTGATAGATACAGTTGCGTAAGAATAATCTGTTGACCGGATCGAACTGAATTCTGCAGATAGATGCGATCTGCCGGGTTTGCCGTGAGAAGCCCGATCCGGGGGAGATAGGGAACGTGAGACAGTCGGCGAAGCGTGAATAATGGGGTTAATTACGGCCAACATTTTCAGACATCGAGATTCGCCATCGGCTCTGGACCGTATCAGATGTTTCAAGTGTTGAGGGCAAAAGTTGTCAGCTATCTGACAAAAACTGGCACTGATATCTGGATGTTGCAAGCCGATACCTATTGGGGTACGAATCTATTTGAGAAGTTCGGTGAGTAACAAGTTTAAGAAGATAATATTCTGTAGATGGGACACATCGCTACTCTGATGACATTTTCTTTGATCGAGAAGGTGACAACGGACTTGCCCAAAAGATGATAGCCGGTGGCAACTTCTACGTTCGAGCCAACAACGGAGCTGGCGCTTTTTTCGACGAAGTAGCTGATCAGCTTATGAGCATGTATGCGACGGACAACAATATCATGGGGAAGCTATGTTCGACCGAGTATAATGGAGTTAGCTGCGGGGAGATCCCTTTTACGTATGATACTTTTATTTCTAAAATCACTTTTTTAGATTGGTAGCCAATTGGAGGTGGCATTTAGGACCGAAGAAAATTATTCCTCCCTTTTTACAGTTTGATGAGCTAGGAGGAGGAAAATTTGAGAGAATGAAAGATACATTGAATCTGAAATTTACCAGTGAACAGGGAGTCTGTCTGCCGAGTAATAGATCACCCAAACTCGACATCGAGGTCTGTCACCTTAATTGCATCTTTACTATGAAATTGTAGGTGTTGAAGATGTATCCCTTGCCGAAGCCATATTCTTATTATATTTTAAACATCGGTCATTCGATCTTCGAATTTCTCTATCAATTGACGCCGGCTTTGGAGAAGATCCTTCGAATATACGTGATACCCAACTGTTCATATTACCTCGTCATATGACCTAAGTTCTCTTATTCTTCAATATCCTTTCCTCGGCTTTACGTAACAGCTAGTTGTTACCTTTCATCTGCACATATCGTTCTATCTGTTATTGTTTGAGGGTCTTCGTCCCCTTTTCGCCCTCCACAGGCTATTCGTACTGGTATTCTGTCTATTCTGCTGTATTTATATCAAAAATAAAAACCTAAAGATCTTTTGTTCAAAGCCTACCGTAATCGGTCAGTCTCTACTCGAACGACGTAGTAGTCTCTTTAAAGACCAACTGGCTCTATTTCGACTGATGAATCGGGTTTGACAAGAAAAAGAAAGTGGAATGATTTAATTGAAAATAGAGGAATCTGTCAGTATGTACAAGTGAGGGAAGGGAAGGAAAGACCCGTGAAGTGACTGTCATTTGCCAGAATGAAGACCTCCTAGCACGTCCGGCGAAATGTGTTCTCGTAGAATCGCATTTTCACTTTCTAGATGTTGAATCTAAAAAGATATTTTTATCCCAAGGAATTCATGGCATCTCCTTTGTTTTTTCGTCTCAATCAGTTCTCTTTTTTCTCGTTCTCTCGGTAGTCTATCAGTCAGCTTATCAACCTCTCAAAACAAAGGAAAAGGCGAAAAGTGATGAAAGGTCCTCGTGTTTTTCGTTTCCGCATGACGCCAAACGGCAAACATCCAAGGGACTGTTGTTGGCCGTTCGATGAGCATCTTGAGTATAGCGCCAGAAATAGAAGACTAAGTGGTCCCAACAATATTTTTAATTTTTTTTTGAGATGGAACAAGATGTCTTGAAAAATATTCAAAAAAATTTCGGAACTGAATCAAATTGTTATGGCGAACGACTATTTTTAACAAGACATCCATCATCTTCACCAGTACTGTAACATTCTTTATAGTTGTGTCATCGTCTGGGAGTAATTTGTCAACAGCGTAGGTCAAATAGAGTTTAGGAAAAAAATAACTCTCTCATCTATCTTTCAAATTCCCAAAGATGTATAAAGACTCACGTGTGTTTCTAGCTCTCCGATCTTCTGTCGAAGTCCTTCAACCTCCTCCCGAACAGCGAACATAAGATGCGATTTGACGAGGTCCATTGCTTGCTCAATCTTGGAGTCAATTGCAACGGTGGAAGGTGAATTCCCATTGTGGCTGGTAGCTGTCGAGCTAGAACGAAGTCGCATTGAAAGACGGAAGACAACGCATGTGATGGGGAACACCCCGCGGGGCTGATAACAGACAGAAGGGGAGGGCGAGAACGATCAAAAACACTTCAACTGTTACACGTGACACTCTTCCTCTCCCCAACTTTTGCCTTTTGTCCATTTTTGACAAAAGGAACCCCGTGATATTTACACATCGTTGGCCATTTAACGAGTATAAAAAAATATTTCTTCCTCTTTTTTCCCTTTAAAGATATCCGACCTTGATGGCTGCCGAATCTGGGAAAAGTTGCAGAACCCACTTGAAGCGGCGACGCATGTGGCGCCTGTCCGGCGCAACCCACGTGATCTCCACTGTACACCGACGGTAGAGAAGAGGAGGAAAGAGGCAAAGGATGACTGAAATCCCGCCCAGCCTATTTGCACGTAATTTTTGGTGGGAGGAGACCACGTGGGAACGAATGTTTTTTGGATAGTGATCTGTGAGAAGCGCGGTCAACCAATATCAGACAAAGATCAAATTTTTATGCGATAACTTACGGTCACATGTCCTGAAGGAAAGGGTGTAAAGAACGAGACGACCGTGGGGAGACTATTTTAGGAAAGTCATGTACTGTACAACAGGTCCTTTATTATTTTTTAGAGACAACAGCAAGAATCAAGAAATCAGAGGAAGGAGCACGATAGTATCTTAGTCATGAATATTTTCAAAGCATCGTTTCAAAACATCTTTTCACTGAAATTCTCAACTAGAGGGTGTTTCATTATATTGGGTAACTTTTGAAGATAAGATTACCGCCTCTCCCCTGGGAAAATTGCAACTAGAAACTTCGAGAAACCACATGATCTCTCCAAATGGAGAAACAAACCTTCTACGTCTAAAGATCGGTCGACCAACGGAGGAGGGGAGAAAACTAGAAGAAGTGCGATACATCGCTTGAAATGAAAACACTATCACTCCACCTCCAACTATCATTTGATCTTGCTGCTGCTATGTTTTTCTGAAGAAAGCTTCCGTGTCTGCTGTTCTTCGCGTGACAAAATAAAAGTTTTCAAGGTGATTTGAGAACATCATTCCCAGGAGGTCAGGTATCCCTCTAAAATCCTCTGGATTTGATTACAAATCCAACATCTTCCAGAGTTTTAAGTTTTCAAATAGGCCATTTTTCCCTCGTCCGATTGGATTTACGCCTTTTGGATGCTCAAAAACCTCCCGATTGGTTCATATTTCAAGCAGTCTGCCTATTTCCGCGGAACATAAATCTCCCAATGACCAAAGAATAAGGAAGAGAACAGTGTTTTGAGGGGATAAAAAGAGGTGGTTTTTGATGAGTTGAAAGGGGTAGAAGAGGGTCACGCGCATGTTGAGGACAAAGTCATGTCAAAATTGGAAGCTATTTATCTTTATTTTATTCAATATCTTAATTCTCTTTAGAGTCTCCTAGAGAAGAAATAATTTGAGGCATATTCCGTAAGATAAACGATACTTACAAATCGGAGCAGAGAAGAGGGCGCAGGACGGCCATCGAAGCGGCTTTGACGGGGCTAACGATCGACACACTACGGCCGCCCCAAAAACAACTACCCCGTGGGATAAGCAGTGAGGAAAAATTAGAGGAGTCGTCTCTTTAGAAAAACTCACCCCTTGAGATTGTTCTTTTTGATCTCCAAGGTGCTTTCTAGTCCCGTTTGAAGCATTTCTGTCGGTGTCATTCGTTCCACATCAACATCTAAATCGGTCAATCTCTCTTCATCATTTGTTCTTCGACTCCAAAACACAAAGCGTTAGACCAAAAGCGTCCCAAAGGAATTAGTGAATAAACACAAACAATCATTAGTTGTCGAACCCACTGAGAGCTTTGTGTTTTGGAGGTAGAGTCTTCTCGTCGTCGAACTTGAAAGAATCACCTTGCCGTGTGACAGGTGGAGCAGTTGCCGGTGATGGGGTCAGATCGTTTGTCCAGGTTCTAACCGTTCGATCTGAAATCATCAAAGGATGAAGTATTCTATTCACGCGTGGGAATTTGTTATTAGAAAGGATCCAGTGACAAATGAGGCCATACCCGTTTTTGAGAGAGCTGACAGAGCACGTGGAGGACCGGGACAGGATATTTTGGAGCAGCGGGGAACCACCTTCTGGTAAGAGTCAAAACACGACCATCTTCCTCGTTTGTAGCGACTCTCTACCGGCACTATCTAAAATGTTTAGGTCAACTTTGTTTGTTGTGATAACAGTAAAGCCTTGTATTAACAGTAAAAATAGTCTAGAGATGCAGATTCTATTAATTATATTGTTCTTTATGATTCAGCACTAAACGTTTTTCTTTTTTTTTCTTTATAATTATCACACTTGACTACAAGTCAAATAAGTACAGATTCTCCTCCTTCTTAGCTTTCAGTTAACTAGTTGATAACCTTATGCCTTCTTTTATATAAACTTTCAACAACTTTGTTCTAACAATTCAGCTATGCAGCTTCGTCACCTGCTTACTCTAGTGTTTTCTATCATAAGTCTTCTGAGATACAAATAACGTTCCAAGTAGCTGTAATGGTCTCTGGCATTGACAAGCTACCAGGTCGATCTCTTCTCCATCTTCAATCTTGATTTTCTCTTCGTCTGGATTTACGTCGTTTCCTCTTCATGGATAAAAGCTAATCCCGTCCTAGGTGCTTCGTGTTTTGCCATCTCTTCAATCCTTATTTTTCTCTCCTTTCATATATTGGCCGCTACATCTGTTTTTGCGCCGACGCCGTCGGCAAAAAGTGTTCGATCTGTTTGACTCGACACTCGACCGGGAGCTGGATAGCGGAGGTCAGCTGCGTCAAAGGGTGCGGTTTTCCAGACAAGAAAGACAACATGTTTTTTTTTAAATCTCACCCGAAATCTCGACGCCGACGCGGCTGAAGCCATATGTCCGTGAGGGAGGTTGACGGACTGGGAGAAGACGGACGGATTGGCACGATGCGGAACTGAAACCATTATGAAATGAGTAAAAATAATAAGAGAAAATGAGTTGTTTTGAAAACTTTTCTTTCTATTCTAAATGGGTTAATAAAGCAATGAAACAAGATGGAACAGACTTTAACTAGACGCAAACAGATCGCTCAGTTTTCAATCAAGTCAGGAAGTAACTAAGCCCTTCAATCTATCCGTGTGTCCCCTCACGCCATATAAAAACATCTGCTTTTCTGTTTTGTCTATCTGCAATAGATACCTTCTGCTTATCTTCAAAAGACGAAACACAGACTACTCAAAGAAACAGTAAGGATTATGATGAAGACAGAAGGTCAATAGAATGAGCGGTATCGATTCCGGATAGGATAGACAGCGCAAATACGGAATGTTGACACGCGGAAGAATCACTTCATGAGAGTAAAAGAAAAAGTGTATCGAAAGAAAGAAACACGTCTGGGAAACAGGAGATAAGAAGAAAAAAGACCTGAAGTTCGGCTAGCCAGACCCGAGTGTAATCCCTGGTGGTAATTTGTCAGGTAAATGGGTGGTGGCGGCAGTGGGAGTAATCAATGTTATCAGCCGGGTATTTTTAATGGTCTCCTTTCGTTTTTTCATGACTGTTCCATCCCGTTATATGGGGCTATTAAAGAGCGTTATCTTCAAAACAGGAGCAAATCAGTTGAAAAGGTTCTGAACATTCTTTTTTTTCTGTTCCTAAAACTAGGACTATGACTTCAGAAAATAGCTTGTAATAAGACATGACAAGAATGACTACGACTATTCTATTCAGAGCTCTACAAGCTGTTCGAAACAAAACAAGGAAGAGAGATGTCCAAAGCTGAAAACAGTCGATTGAATGTCCCAAAATATTTGCTTCCTTCCTCGTCTCTTACCCTCTTCTTTGTCACAATCGCAGAACGGCATCACGGAAATTGAAATTCCGGAGGCTGAAAACAGAAGATCATCAGCTGATTCTCTCCAACAGCTGGATCCTATTTTGTTTGGTCAGCACTCTTATTCTCCCGTGGCTCACACGCTGTTAAACTCGAGCGGCATCCGCCTTATCAGCTGATTTTTCCAGCTTTATTTTTGGTCGCAAAGGCTGGGAGAACAAGAAACAGAGGGCAACAGAAAAGGAGGCAACCGAAGACAAGATTAACTGGCTTGTTGTTCGTTGTTTTGGAGAAACAGGATTACATGAAGGGATGTAAAAGTCAAAAAAAAACAAAGAAAAAAGAAAAAAAACTCACCAGAGAAGACATTAGGCAAAGGGCTGTCTTCGTCTGTATCGGATGAGGAAGTATCTTTGGATCTTTCGTCGATGATACTGAACCGTCCCTCACTCGACGAGTATCTCTTCCTGGCGTCCTCCAAAGGCTGCTAAACTTTTCCTTTTCGTACCCAATCTGACGGCCTTTCTCATTTCCATTTGCGAGCCATCTCATCAGGCATTCTCTTCCCTTTTCGACCAGACAGACGACAAAAAAAGAGTCGAAGCCTAATGGACGAACAGCCAATCTCATCGGAAACGATCTTTGGAGCAGAATTTAGAAATTACGCAGGACTGGATGGGTAAAAGTTGGATTATGAATAATGTTGACTCGAAAGGGAGAACTAGGAAGACAAAAGAGGAGATGGGAAATAATTAACCGACAAGGACTCGAAAAACATATCCTAATGTTATTATTTTGAGGGAGAAACATGTCTGTTCCACAGACCTCTTTCCATCATATTTTGACTCTAAATAATTTATTGTCGCGTTTTCCCTATATCTCTTTTTTTTCCCGTCTCTAACAGCAAATATCTCATCTATTCCTGGTCCTTTTGAAAAGCCACGTGTGACGTCGTCCCCTCAGGCTGTGTCTGTCTCCCCTATGACTCTCATTCTTTTCTGCCGCGTGAAAAATGACGCCACTTTTCAAAGGAAGGATTACATAGAGAATAGAGAACGATTCACCTGTTTATTTGGTTGGTTGCGTAGAAGATGAGAGGTAGAGTTGCTAGAACGAAGATGTTGAAGTAGGGAAGAAAGAAATAAACAGCCCATGCAGACGGTCGACTGACCTGGCTCTACTTAGATGCCTCGGATCGATGTCTCGCCCAAAGAGGGTTCCCTTACCGAGAGGGGAGGAGTCTCAAATCAAAAGTCCAATGATACCTGTGGATGAGGGCTTTGTTTCGATTCATTTCCAACGATGTCCACCAATGGATGGAGAGAAAACACGGTGTCGAGACGGATGGACGAACCGATATCGACGGAAATATCACTGAAAACTGGTCACTGTGAATTGGCTGCGCTGAAAACGGATAAGTGCACAATCCAGGGACACGTAGTGAAATATTTAGGCGAAGAGAGTGGGTGCACAAAAAACGAGAAGCAGCAAAATAAACAGCCTTTTTTTAAAGAAAATACTGATTGATTACCATAGTTTCTAGCAGAAATGAAAAATAATAATTCATTTTCCAACTTACAACTTTTTTCGATATCCCGTCGATATGGCCAACTAGACGACATGATTTGTGGTGACTGTTAGGGGTTGAATTCAAGGGGCAAAACATGTTCAAAACAGGACTTGAAGGCAAAAGGAGAAGGTTACAATTGGGAAGGAAAGCGGTGAAACTGTGGAAATCAATCGAGTTGATAACCTCCGACGTCGTCGACAGTGTTACATTTCGCGAAAAAAGGAAAGGGACAAGCGGATTAGAACAGGTCGAGGACGAGACAAAAAATATTGACAACCGAGTCGAAGAACGGAGAATGTGGATGAGAAGTAAAAGGAAAGAGATGGCACGGCAACAAGATCCATCCAAGGATTATCCCACCTACGCTTTCGTAAACATATTCTCTCTATTATATTATGTGATCTGTTAAATTTATTTGTTAGAACGTATAAGGTTCCGTTTTGAAAAGATCATGATCAGAAGAACAATCTTGTTAAATAAATGGGGAGGAAAGATTGGAAGTGATCGCTTGATGTCTTTTTGTTGTTTTCCCACGATTTTGATGAAAGTAGACATGGTCTGTCATGAGGAAATACAAAAGAATACTGTATAAAAGGTCGTATGATGCTCTAGGGCTATAAGAAGCTCTTATCTGCTCTTGCAGAGCATCCTAATGTCATTTGGAATGGAGCATTTTAAGTCATGTGTGTTTCGTTGCTGATTAATTAAGATTCATTCTTTCCTTCCGACTACAAATGAATTCATCGAGGGAGGTTTTGAGCCTTTCGATGTTTATAAAACTGCAAGGTGAGTCAGAGCAAAAAGGCCTCAAGATGTTCGGTTCGGAACATGTGTTTGAACTCATTATGCATGACAAGGGGAAGAAAAAATCATTGTTTTCGACGATACTTTAAAAGAATATCTGGTACATGCTCCCTCTGACTTGTGTTTAGTACTCGACTTTTGTGCTTGTGCGTGTAATACTTGAAATCTATACTTTGGAAATGTTCACTTTAAAGAAGAGAAATTTATCTAAGGGATTTATCTAGTAGGGCTCACTGAGATAGAGGTCAAAAGACAAGAGTGAACAGCCTCAAATCAGCTGATTTCGGTTGTCCCCCGAAGACTTTTTTTCAGTCTGTTTATTCGTTTATACACCTGATCCCGTTAGATTTATGAATTTACTTCTCATATCTCCTGTCCCTATCGATTTATCCATCTCTCCCTCTTTCTGTTATCATTTCCCACTACGGTATTCTCATTTTTGTTCCTTCTTGTATACCTTCAAATTGTTACTTTTCTCTCATTCAATTCGCTCTTTCTCCCGCCGCATGAACGGTAACCTAATCCGTGGGATAATATGGCGACGGCATCCAGTTTGCCTGCCCCAATCGCTCGACTGGGGCGCGGTTCCTCCTTAGCTGAGTCTGACGTCACACGACACAGTGCCAGCTTCTTCCCACACTCGCTGACTCGGCGTCTCTTACTTTGTCGAGTCATCCTTTTTTAGAAGTATTATTTGGAAATTTTATGTTTTCGATGCACATTTTGATATTTTTCTATTTATGAACACAATTCTACTGGTAGAGAGTGTTTACTTTACCCGTAGGAAGGCTATTTTGGTTTCTATCCAACTGAAATTTGATGTGTCGTATTGAATACTGTTTTTTAAATCTTTACTTGACGAATACTTTTTCTTTTAAAGATTTTTTTTGAACTTTTTTATTGTATAAATAATTTTTTTTCATTTTATCTTTTTCTTGCAGATCATGGTATCGAATCCCCAGGCGGGGGCCTTGGTGGAGGATACTGTCCTCGAGGTTATTCAACAAGGACAGCTGACACAATGGCAGGAACAGCTGATTTTTGGTAAAAGTATACGTTACTTTGACCACTTCGCTTTAGTCAGCGACAGTGATTATAAAGTAGGTTATACCCTTTCTATATTCTTCATTTCTATTATTTTTATTGTTATTGATTTGTGTCAAGGATGTCAGGAATTTATGTCACATTGATCGACGTTTTGAAAATATAAACAAATGACTGTTTAGCCATTTTCATTGCCATCGACATTCATTTCTTCTTTTCAGGCGATTGGAATGTCCCCAGAAGATATTAAAAAACTTCGAAATACAATGGTTCATGTTGCGCGAGCTCATTTAAATTCAAACAATAAATCCCAAATGGTTTACGTCGCAAATACCGGAGCTGCCTCTTCCTCCTCCGCCAGTTCAAATGTTTCTTTTATCAAAGAAGAACAGGTACTATCTTTTTTTTAACTTTATGTTTTATTCATTTAGATCAAATTGATGCAAAAATTAGGTGATGGAAACTTCGCAGTTGTTAAACGAGGTATTTGGTGTCGAGAAGACGGAAGGAAAATAGACGTTGCTGTCAAAATACTCAAGAATATAGGTCCATTGGTCATGGAGGAATTAAAGGTAAAGGACAATAAAATAGAGAAGTAGAGTTTAGATCGAAGCAGATCACCTAAGCAAATTAAAACATCCAAATTTGATTCAAATGTTCGGAGTTGTCATGCAGCCTCCAATGATGGTGAGTTCTTCAAGATTCATAGAATTATTACACGAGGGATTAGTGGATTACTATTTGTTGTCTCGAACATGTTCAACATTACTAGTTCTACTCAGTTCCGAGACTAGTTAGCATAATTGGATGTCGTCCATTTGCAACGCTCATAAACGGGTTCTTTCAGGTCTTTGAACTGTGTGAAGGAGGCTCCTTGCTGGATCGGTTGAGGGACGATAAGAGGCCGATGTCTTTATTGACCACTCTCCTCGATTATTGCATGCAAATCGTCAAAGTAAGCAAAGAAACATAAGGGGAAAAATTTCTCTTTTAGGCAATGTCCTATTTGGAGAAAGCACACTGTGTCCATCGAGATTTAGCTGTAAGTATAGAGACCCTTTATTTCATTCTTCTAGACGAGAAACATTCTCCTATCGAAAGACGAAAGAACAGCCAAAATTTGCGACTTGGGACTGATGAGGAGTCTTAAAGAAAACGAAGAGATGTACATAATGGGTCCACAGAAAAAGGTTCCTTTCTCATGGTTAGTATTCTTTCCTTTTTTATCCAACTATCAGGTGTCCACCAGAAGCATTGAAACATAGGAAATTCTCCCATGCATCGGATGTCTGGGCATTTGGGGTAACCGTTTGGGAAATATTCAGTTTAGGAGAAGAACCATGGATTGGCTGCAGGGCCATTGACGTGAGTCATTCTCCTCATTTTTCTATATGGTTACTTTGAAGGTCTTGAAAAGGTTAGATGCTGGAG
Organism: Oscheius sp. DF5120; assembly: GCA_932521415.1. Classification (NCBI taxonomy): domain Eukaryota; kingdom Metazoa; phylum Nematoda; class Chromadorea; order Rhabditida; family Rhabditidae; genus Oscheius; species Oscheius sp. DF5120. Next base: position 4,380,554 of record OW051465.1, on the reverse strand, counting down.
AGCGACTGGAGAAGCCGAGATATTGTACAGATCAGATCTACAACATCATTAGTGATTGTTGGAAAATCAGTCCAGATAATCGGCCGAAGTTCAGTCAGCTGAAGGGATTTCTTCAAGAGGTTTGTTCCTTAAAATTTATTATTTTTTCCAGTATCAATTCAATCAGGCCGAAGTAAGAGAATCGCAAGCACATACTGATGAGAAACTGGGCATGACTATAGGAGACAGGATAATACTTGTCACCGATAAGTAAGATTCTTTCTTTGCTATTTATTATTTCCTCAGGGAATCCACATTATACGGACAGAATGCGAGAACGACGAGATTCGGTTCCTTCCCCCGGTCTGCCGTTTTCATCCAAGGAAAAACCGGTATAAAACCCGCCATTCCTCCGGCACCGATTGCCTCTATATCCACTGCGGTTAAACCTCCGCCAGCTATAATGGTCGACAATGGCAACAGTAAGATATCTCGGCCCATTAAAGGTCGGTATTTCTATTCCTTTTGAAATTGTTTGAAGGTTCTTTCATTCATACTGGACATGCTGATGGACGAGGAGGAAATTCATGGGGACAAGCCGGTGTCATCGACGACATTTATCTCAAGAATGCCGTAATGGGTGCTCCACTGGAAGGGTGAGTTAAAGATATTCTCTCATTTTCTTTGTTGTTTCAGAGGAATTCCTTTAGTTGTTCCATCAATACTTGGAGATGCTCCAAAAGCCGTTACTCCGACAAGAGTCGCTCCTCTCCCTCCATCCAGCAGTTCAAGTGGTATGTTAACTATTTTATATTCATAGAATATTACAGGTAAGCCACCCAATCTGAATATTCGAACCAACATGGATCCTTTGAAGCCGGATTGGGGCGATTTCGACGCAGCTCAGATGCCTTCCTTCTCTCCGAGTAAGATCGATCTTCCCCCTTTACCTGCGGCTTGTAAGTCTTTCCTTCGTTCGTTTTAACAAGTTTACCTGGCTTTTATCCTTATTCTTTGTTAGAAGAGAACCTTCTCTCAATAATTCCATTTAGTGGCTAATCTTGGACTCGGTCCCATGAATATCCAAAACGTTTACAATCCTCAAAAGGATACTCCGTCAATTCAACCGTAAGTATCTCGTAAAGAAAGTTTACTAAAGATATAGGACCGTGATGGAGAGTAAACCGGTTATTCCAACTCACCATCGAAGTGCTTCGAACCAACCAGGAATAACTCATCATCAATCGAGTAGCAGCAGTTCCTTCTTCCAACAACAACATCATAGTCACAACGTGATATTCCCCACAGCTACAAATGCTGGAACACTGCCGATCCATCAACCAAAACCGAATTTACCTTTGATATCCTCTCAAACGACAGCTTCGCAGATGAAACCAAGTACTCAATCATCTTCTCAGCCAACGAGACCGCCATTACCCAATACTTATGGGTCACCGAATGCTCAACGTGAGCATTTTTTCTATTCCTTGTTATTTTTTCAGGATCTCCAGTCGTTACCCAAGCAAATCCGCGTCTATCTGCGGATCAGAAAAAAGATATTCCAATTATTCGACCACTAGATTATAAAACACCGGTTTGTATTATCTCTTTTTTTCGAGAATGTCTCTTTCAGTTAAATAATGGTGCTACTAGATCAACATTCACATCAACCACTACTCAAAATCAGCCGAAAAACCTTAGCAGTGCTGTTATAGATAGGAACCGAAACCTCATAAACGAGCTGAATGTGAAAATCCAGCCGACGACTGGAGGACCATCTTTTAGAAATGTCCACGCGAATCCGCCGAATATTTCATCAGCGCCACAACTGACTTCATCTGCTTCTGATCCCTTTGTGGTAACCTATTTTTTATTTTTTGTTCATTTTCCAGGTCTCTCCTTATATTCAAGGTGTAATGGATTCCAAGAGATACAATGAAATATTGGAGAAGACGCCCGTTCGTCCTCAACCCCAACTTCAAATTCAGCCGACGACACAAATAACGAGACCTCACACAGCCATCGGACAGGCTACATGCCTTGTTCCAACACCTGCAGCTTCTCAAAATCCTCCTCTTTCGTCAAAAACACCGACCAAGTCTAATGCAAGGTTTGTTTGTTCATCCTATGCGTAATCAGTCTGATATCGCTGGTTGATCGGAAGGGCTTATTGATTAGACATGTGAGGAGACTGGGGAGGATCAGAAGACTAATTGAAAAACTGTCAAAGCAAATTCTTTTCAGACCAAGTGTCCCAGTTCCCCCACCGTCGACCATAATTCAAACAAAGCCATTGACTGTGGTTATCCCTGAGAAGAGAGAGGAAAGACCCCACTCTTCTTCTGTTGGAACATCATCGACCAACCAAATCCGATCAAGGGAACAACCAATAGGAGCCACGCCGGCTGGAACACTACCGAGAGATACGGATAGACAATCGAGGATTGAGGCGGAGATAGACAGTATTCTTCCGAAGCCTAGTAAATTGTTCTATGGAAAGGATCAGCCAGATGAAGTGGGTCCTTTCCTTTGTCTTTTCTCATATAGCATGTCTGCTTTTCTATCGTTCCCTTTTCAGGTGACGATGCGTCCATCTACGTCCGTCGCGCAGCCTCGTCCTCACTCTGTCACCGGTGTTCCTTTTCCCAATGTACGTCCCTCGACATCTATCCCTACTCCTGTCAAACCTCTCGACCCTCCTCTTTCTATGAGTAACGTCCTTCAACCTATTCGACTTCATACACCTGCTCCTCCTCCTCAACCAGCCTTTCCAAAAGAGAGGAATATAGACGTAAGAAAACTTTCTACCCAGGGAAAACTTACAGGTGGCCTCAATAATGAATGCCTATCAACACGGTCCTATGTTTATGAATCCACTGAATCCTCCTCCTGACTACAATCCCTCTCAGGTCATGCATTTTCCTTTGTCTTTTGTCATTCATCGAATATCATTTCAACTGTGAGGTTTCAGGTACCATTATTTGCTCTCGGGGGACAACGAGCGGCTCCTCTACCGATCACCAACTACTATCCAACAGCTACAAATGGAACAACAGGTAAGTAAAAGAAGAGATAGATACGCGCAAGACTTTATTTTGTCGAGTTATAAGAATATATCACGATTTGATGATTAAAAGACAGCCTAGGCTACAGCAGCCAACAAAGAGGAGACCGAGAAAGATATTACCAGCAGTCGCGGTAATGAATGCCATTAAATAGACGTTTTTATCACAGAAGTTGGGACTCTTCTTGTCAGTGTATTTAACAGTCTGATAAACACTGTAGATCCAGACAGATCCACAGATGAGCCAGATGACACCAATTACAAAAAGTGCCCAGTAGATGAGTCCCATCCAGATCGGTCGTATCTCCAACTGCTCGGGTCTCACCACAATCCATTGGTAGCTATCCAATGAAGATTGAATAAGATAGATGGTTCCACTAATGACCAACCAGATTGGAATCATTGACTCAATCGGACATTGCGTAAAGTAGAGAACTCCAATTACGATCATGGCGAGAGGGATGAGATTGAAGAGCAGAGCAATGATCTGATAGGTCAGCTGGGCAGTCTGTCGTTCCTTCTTATGTTCCAACGTTGCTTCTGCCTCTGAGACATCGATCACAATGGCATCCGACGACTTGACATTCTGTTTCCCTATTTGTTTTGTCGAAACTACCGAAAGGCCAGCCATCTTCAACTTTTTCAAACTCTTATGCGAATTTTTATTCACAGGACTTTTTGTTTCCTGAAAGAAAGGGGAAGAGATTTGAAGCCATACAAATGGCAAGAGAAATGAAAGGATTAGAATGTATCCCTCGGGCGACTTGTTGATATCTGTTCTGACAGTCTTTATTTCGCCATACAAATCAGTCTGTCAACCCCCTGTTCCCTTTCCCATTTCGATAACAGTGCATCTCTGTTGTTATATCCGGTAACTCACGTGACGATATAAATTCATTAATGACTGTAATCAGTTGACGGAAATTCAAAGAACATTTTTAGAAGCACGAGCGAGCTTCAACATTGGAGACGATATCGACATCGTGGCTGCTCTGGATCCCTTAGCGGTGAGTTTCCTAAGACGGAAAGGAAAGCAAATTGTTTGCCGATAGACGTCAAAACGTGCACACATTTCCAGATCCGGGCGGATGACTCGCTGGACAGACAGGCACTAAATGATCGAGCCAGCGCCATGGAAATTCTTTATCGGGAGGCAGAATTTGTCGAGTAAGTAGAAGAGATCTCTGATCCATCCCCTCGTCTCACCCTCTCCCTTTTTCTTCCCAATTCTAATGCTAATTAAATTGATACCTGTTTGCAGTCCTTCACGATGTGATGAAATGGTCAAGCTATGCAAAGGAGATATCGAGGCCGCGTTAAAAGAGCTCAAAATGGAATATCTGGTTAGTCGGACCCCCATGGGGGTTGTCGTCACAAACAATCCATCAATATTACTGTTCAGGTAGACATGAATCTGGCCATAAACAAGGGACTAGCCTATAATGCCTTGGAAAGCAACCAATGGGACCTCAATAAAGCTGCCAATTCTCTCTTTACTTAACTTATTTTAAATATTCATATCATTCCTTTTCAGCCACTCTCTGTACAGGTGTATGTTATACTCCTTCTTTCTCTTAATATCTGTGATAGATGCCCGCGTGATAGTTTTAACGACTTGGTTTATGAGCTAGTCCCATCAGTTTACCCCTACTTTGCCATTCATTTTGCAGTTATTAATCGAATCTCAAATAAAGTTCATTTCCTTGAGGCAGATAGTATGGAATATGTACAGCAACCGAGTTCTCCTATTACCGTACTGTTTTGTGTGACCATGTTAAGAGTAGGGAGTAAGCTAGAGAGCTGTCTTCTCGACAGCTGGTCGGAGATGACGAGGAACATAGTCCGCCGAGTAGTCGGGAGCCGGATCTGCAGGCGGAGCCACTGTAATGGTTTGAGGATGCGTAGGATGGGGAGGATTCTCTTGTTCTTCCGGGACAGTTTCCGGCCTGAAAAAGAAAGGAATGGCTAGATCTTATCAAATGAATCAGAAACAGGTAAACATAAACATCAGCGTCAAACGAACCTTTCAAAAATCGAGCTGGTTAGTTTTGGCCTTCTCGGTCCTTTGTCCTTGACTTGAAGTCCGAACTGTGCCCCATTGGCTCTGATTGACTGAAACAAATTTAATTATTTTCAAGTCGACTTACTTTGTAGAATCCCATTTTTCCCCTGGTGGTTACAAACGTCATTCCATTACATTTTGGTCGAGGGATCTCTAGACGTTTCATTTCACAAAACGAATCACGAACGGCGGCCATGTCTGAATAAAGAAAAGATTGAGATAAGAGAAGAAAAGAGAAAAAAGAAGGAACAGTCAAATGGTGAGCAAGTTCGTAGCCATTAAGACGGTCAAAAGGAAGGAGGAAAATGGACCGAGACGGAGTCGCCAAATTCCAGTTAGGCATCTTAGGAAATCGTATTTGAGAGTTTACTGGTTTTCTTCGGAGGATGAATCAAATCTTGACAGTGGGGAGCTCTGACTGGTTGAGAGTCCAACAAAGATCCTTTAAGTACCCAACAATGACTGTATCCAAATAATGTTTTCGGTGATGTCAAGTACAATCTAATCAGCAATGTATAGCTGTGTTTTGAACATGATTATTCTTGAAATTTTACGATTAAAAAAAAGAACAGGGAATCTGTTGATGGTTCGAGTGGCCGAAACCCTTTTTTGAGAGGACAACTCGTGGCTCTGATGAACAGACCGCTCGACAGAACAAGGGGAAAACAAGGAAAACTTGAAGATGGCGATTTTCGGCGACCTACTTGACGCCCGAACAGTTCGTAAATCAGCCGGTTGACAAGCATGGATAGAGGAAGAAAACAAAAACTTTCGACATGAGAAGAGTGTCACCGCCTCGCTCTTCTTCCCTTATCTCGCAATTTTTCCTGATAACGAATACAGTAGATCCGAAATTGGTGACAAACAAGAAATGGAGTAAGGAATTTATCTGAGCTGTCACTCAGAGGGTCGAAAGATTGAGAAAAAAGATATAGTCGACACGAGATGATCAAAATTTAACCGCGCCGCCCCCGTCGAGTGGATCGCTCTTGAAAATATCACCTATCGGAACAGTCTCCAAACTGTAAAAGGGACGAGGACAGGCCAATTTGAGTCAATCTGTGCGCGAAAAAGAGAGCGTCTTTGAGGAAGCCTGGGGTAGTGAGAGAGGCGGCGTGAATTAGGCGCCCCACAGTCAAGGGCACAGCGGGCTGGCCACGAAATTGCCCTCGGAAGAGTCGAAATATTCGAGAGAGAGAGAGTGAGAGAAATGGTGTGAATGTGGCTGTAAAGAGACGAGCAAAACAGGTCGTTCTCGGAGGATTCGAGTACGGTCCGTCGTCCCCCCCTACGGCCATATGAATGAGGTGCAAATATGGGCGTTTGTTTAACTATGTGCGAGGCTCTCCGATTTGGAATGGAACGAAGAGTGAGAACACATGGCAGGCTCGCGTGAGAATCCCACCCGGTTTTAATGGGCTCGAGATGACATTCGAAATGACTTCGGCGATCGTTATGGGCAGCGACGGATCAGCTAAACAAACTGGGAGGACTCCCACTATAAGCTTATGACGACGGCCTTCAACGGAGGTATAAGTGTATTACAACCAACAATGACAATTGACATGAGTGAATCTTTCTTCGTCTTTCTTAGAGTAAAGAAAGACGTCTTTCTGATCGTTCCACGTAAGAAGTTATCTTTTTATCAATCATTTGTTGCAGTCTTTTTTCAACGACTTCTGTATTTGCAACAAATCTGATAAGAAAAGAAGAAAAGGGAAAGAAAGGAAAGGAAAGGATAATACAACCGTTCAAAGCCATTGACATAGATTTTATGACACTACGAATGTGAAGGAAAGTTAAACATGGAAGGTGGATTTATAACTGGACTTAAGTTATTTTTAGCTGACCTGTTTTTTTAAATATTGGTAGAGAGAAATTATTGTTGTTTGACTTCGATGAACTAGAGAGAAAGAAGCAGTCGGCGTCTGAGTGGCTGCGCAGTCAGAGCTCTCTCGGAGCAAAGAGAGCCGGCCTAGCGAAGTCCGGAAAACGACGAGATATAACTGATGCCACGAAGTCTGCCGATAAAGGAGCCTCTGCTGTCAATTGATAGCAACGTGGAAGACGAAAAAAGACAGGACTGATAGAGAGGATTGGTGGACTATGGTTATTAAAAGAAACTGGATTTGCCAAGAACAGACAAGGATATTGTTGAATAAACATACGGCAGACACGTCTTGTAAACACGGATATGAGTCGGAAACAATAGAATTACTTTTATCATAATATTTACTTGAAAGCAATTGTCTGACCATTGTCAAACACTTTTATATGTTTTGTGTTATGGATTGTACGAAGAGAAGGGAGGCATCAAAACGGAAGTCTGGCCGACTGCTTTCATCTCGAACAACGAGAACGACTCATATATGTACGGATAATCAGCTGCGTTTCCCGGGTGATGGAACATCTTCCATGTTATCCGACGTGTTTTCTATTCTCGTTTACTCTTTCTTCATATGTTCTTTTATTGGATTGATCCATCTTTTTCTTCTTCGAATAGTATCCTTTTTCGTCTAAAGTTGCGGAAGTAGTTTACGCGAGCACAATTTGAACTGGCAAAATGTATGAGAAACGTCTCTTACGAAGAAAATGATTGTCAGCTGAGGTTTAATCAATCTCCAGCTGTTTCTCCCTTTCTCGACTCCGCCTTCTATTTTTCTTAATGCTTCGAAACCCGTCGGATAATCCCGGCAATTCACAGGTAGATGATTCCACAGTCGACTTTTGACACCCTCGACAAAACAGAAGACATCTACGATCCGTCGTTGTTTCTGATTCCGGGTAGTAATCATAAGATTGGCAACTGGAGTAATCAAGGGCTACAGGTTGACTTTCTTTTTCCATTTCGAAGACGTAAACAATCTAATTCAGGACGACGGAGTATGGATCACCACTGCCGGTTTCACCATCTTCACCATGACCTCAGGTAGGTTGTCATGCCATCTAGAATTCCTAACATATAGTAAAATAATTAGATTGTCGAAGGAAATCCAATCTCTCTCATAATAATCACCTGCTTGGGTGAATTAGGTCAAGGCCTTGATTTTCTTCTCCTATGATGTTTAGAGCAAAAGTGACTTCAGGTTTCGGTCTATTGGAATCGGGTAGAGTGTCTTCGAAGGACGAGGTCAACATTATGGTTAAGGTTCTTGTTCAACTAAAAAGCTTTTGGGATTCTTGATGGGACTCTTGCTGCTTTTTATCTATTTAAAAATAGAGCCCATCCAGAATCCGACCTGTTAAAAGCTTCTTTGTTGAAAAAGAACTTTAGAACGTGATCGACGTCATTTTTGGAGGTTTTCCTTCTATCCTATAAAAAAAACTAATCAGGACTGGCGTATTGGATGTTTGGTTTTGGTTTTTCTTTCGGATCATCTGAGAATCATACGAATCCCTACATAGGCGTCGGAGATTATTTCTTCGATCCTGTCACGCCTGATGAAAATACTGTATGTATTCTATCTTTTATTCAAGGAGTTCTAGGAAGGATGGACATATGCATCCTTCATCTATCAAATGAGCTTTGCTACAACTACGTCGGCCATTGTATCAGGTAGGAGAAGATCTAAAGAGCATACTTCTTCAGCCGGAATGGCAGAGCGGGTCCATCTCCGTGCCTATATCATTGTCTCATTTGTGATGACTTTGATTCATTCCATCCCAGCCCACTGGATCTGGAGTGATGACGGAGCTCTTTGGTAAGTTTCTTTCTTTAATTCCCACACTATTCCTTCCAGGTCCCTGGGAGTGATTGATTTTGCCGGCTGCAGTGTAGTTAGCTTATACTTTGTTCTTTTGCCATTTTATAGGTTCATCTTGTGGGTGGTGTTGCTGGTCTTATTGCAACCATTTACCTTCGTCCGAGGCAGCATAGATTTGGAAAACAAGGAAGGAAGCAGTTGAGCAATCCGACAAATGCTATTTTGGGTACGAAAAGGATTCTTCGATGAGTTGTTTAGGGACATTTATGCTTTGGTGGGGATGGTTAGGATTTAACACTGGTTCTACTTATGGTGTCAGTCACGGAAAATGGACGCTAGCCTCAAGGTATGCTCTTTTTAAAAATTATGAAATTCTAGATCTGCTGTCTCTACCGTCCTCGCCTCAACTGGAGGCGGTTTAACCTCCTTGATAATCTCAATGTATCGAGAAAAGATCATTCAGATAGACATTTTGATCGACGGTATGCTGGCTGCTCTCGTTGCTAGTACAGGTTTCTTTCATTCTTCTTGCATTCTTCTTTACAGCTTGCTGTCCATGTCTAGTTCCCTGGCAAGCAGTTGTAGTCGGTGTTGTGGCTGCAGGCCTTGCTGTCCTTACATATCCAGTACTAGAAAAGATAGAAATAGACGACCCGGTTGGGGTAGTTCCAGTTCACGTAGTCGGAGCTGTTTGGGGTATGATCTCTGCGGGTATCTTTGCTCAAGATGATCCTTTCAATGTGAGCCTTCACTTCTTTTTTACCTTCTTGTTTAGTTCGAGGTAACACGTAAACAGAATGGGTTATTGTATGGGGGAGGATTCGACCTCTTAATCAAACAATTGATAGCCATCGGAGCCGTCACCATTTGGTCAGCCGTCGTTGGATTCCTTACCATGTTTGTAAGACCCATCTCCATCCTCTTATATCCTCAGATACTGGAACATTCCATTGGTCTTCGATTATCAAAATACGAAGAACAACTCGGAGCTGATTTGAGAGAGCATGGATTGCAGGGACACTTTGTGAGGACATACAGAATGGAGAGAAAACTGACTGCTGAGTAAGTTTGTGCATTCTTCAGTATGCAATAGATCTGCAACACGCGTTATGATGATTATGATGAGGTGGAAGACGAAGGCTCGACTGGGAGCTATCCGAAGAAAGAAAATACGTGATGCGGCGGTACAAGAAATGAATTGGTCGATCTCCAGGAGAACTCCTAGAGGAACCAATCAAATTATTCAATGAGTAAACGGGTCAAGTACACTATATTTTGTATTCGTCGTCTAATTCGGTCCTCCATCTAATGTGTAGTTGCAATGCTGTTCTCCATAGGCTCCAAGACTCGTGTTGAAGTAGCTGAATATTTTAAATTAGACAAGAAAATCTCCCAACATGACATGGTCATTGAACGAGTCATCGATCTTGTTTCCATCCGAGCAACTCATGTCTTCATCTTGTGTACAGAGAGTATAATTGGCCCCTGGTCCCATATTTTCTGCTGCGTAGTATGCCTCCGATCTGTGATGACGGTATCCCTCCATATTCTTTATAGGTAGATGAGCTAAACATAAACTATAAAAGTTATATCATTGCCTACCGATCATATCATGACTGTGAACAACTCTCCAGGCATTGGGTACATCTCTGTCCACAGCCGCAGCGTAGTCAGCATCTCCCGTTCGTGGTTCTCCAAATGTCATTAGAAGAGTTTGATTTGCCGGGAAAAGATTGTTGTAACGAATGTGAGAAGCACAAAGACCGGCCAGGGCAGCTCCCAAAGAATGACCGGTGATCTGAAGAAAGTTTTAGAAGAAGAAAAGTACCCAGAGTTGATATTTGGGGTATTTGTTGGCCAAGGTGAGGAAGTCATCTTTAAGTCCTTTATTCCATAAATCGAAAAAAGCATCAGCAAAATATTTCGACACTCCTCCTCCTGCGGCCCATTTAATCTAAAATGAGTTAGACAAGAAATGTGACAGACCTTGTGTGCAAAGACAGTCTGTTCCGATTCGATAATCATTTGAGTTCCGATCATTGTTCCTCGGAAGGCAATGATGATTGCCTGATCACCTGTAGCCCATGCAGTGAAAGCGGAGCAGGTGTCGATGAATAACTTATCACACTTCACCTCCAAACGTCGTTTGATCTGAAGACTCAAACTATGTTTTTATTCAAATCAACCCACATTGCCTCCGTTGAACCGATTCTGAACACAATACTGCGGATGGAGCATGTAGGCTGCGGCAGAAGCTGGTAGGAACCGATTACGAGCTAGGTGATCCTATTCAATTATGAGAAAGACAAATGGATTACCGAATAATCAGCGGCGATGAAAGGAACGAGAAGTAACAGAAACATCGAAGGACGGGATGAACTGAAAAGAATTAAAAACAATGGGGAAGTTGCGACAGTCGTGCAATCAGCAAGAAGATAACAGACTCCAGTTTCATCTTAAAAAGGATATAGGGCAACAGAGTGTAGTAAAGGGTTAAAAAATTATTTAACAAAACTTTAGGTATTTCTAACCAATCAAGCACGTGTGAAAGAGTACCTGACTTTTTCTATAATAATGAAGTGAATGGTTGTACTATACTATTTATACTGGTAGACTGCCTATGGCGTCTGTGAACTCAATTTTGGACGTTTTTTGTAGTTTGGTTCAATTCATAATATAACTATGGCTGTTCGAGTCTTTTTTTGCCGGTTGACGATGGTACCCTCATTACATATTCTTATTATTTTATTTTTTTTACAATATTAAAATACTCTATTTATGTTCAGTATATAGGTTCATAATACAGTTTACTATTTTGCACCAACCGTCATATTCTCTCTCGCAAATCCCCGTTATTGTTGCGCTGCGTCGAAGCCCTTCAACAGCCTTATCGGTCTCTTACGCAAATAATTACCAGCAGGCTATTCATATTATAAATAAACATAAGAAAAGTAGTGAAGTTTTCAGAGGACCGAAGAAAATGATTACGAAAACTATCTAGAAAAAACTTTCTGAAAAAAATGAAAAAAAAATAGTTAGAAAGTTGAAAAATGCATGAAAAAAAATTGAAAATGAAGCAATCGATCATTTTTTAAATTGCGTTTTTCCCGGTTTTCTCCTTTATTTTTACTTTTTCCTTCATTTCCTGATTCGTTCCCTCGATTGTTTTGCGTGGGCGACCGGGTCCGGCTGTTTGCGTGGGTGGCGCGGCCGGCGCCGGTTCGTGCCAGCCTCGTCCCGCTTGTTTACGCCTTCGTCCACATTGATTTTTCAGAACGAAAGAAGCGATAACGCGCGCCGTACCAGGCGGAGACAACCGCCGCGCCAGCCGCCCGCAAACGACGAATCGGCCCACGCCACCCCCGCAATTTGATACCAAAAACAGAAAATATTGAAGAGAGCTGGAAAGCAAAAAAAGTATGACATGAGGGATGTCATTCGAATCGGGAAAAGATGAACAAAATGGTTTTCATATTTTTAAAAATTTTGCTTTTGATCTTAGGTGCAGGATGACGATTTTAAAGAGAGGCTTCAAAACACATTGAGTCTATCTCCTGAGTATTCTAACCATAAACCTTCATCCCTCTTCTTTTTTCCCTTTTCATTTCCTCTCGGCTGTCAGCAATGGGCCATCTGGCGTCAGCTCTTTGCCACGGTAGCCACCAAAGACATTCGGCTGCCATTTAGCGGAGCAATTTAGAGAGATCGAGGGACAATTCAGTGGTTACAGTCACACTCCTCGATGGGATTTATGTTCTTCAAGGATAAAACAAGATGCTCATTAATCTCTCAATCCTCTTACAAGTCATTTTTTTGTAAAAACAATAATAAAAACATTTCTATCTATCATTTTTTAGATGTTATCGTCAACAAGGACAAAAAGATTCAACAAAGTGTTCCATTCATCTGCTATGACCTCCTTTTTCATTGCCCTTTAGGCCCAGCCGAACACGGTTCCAAACCACCGTCGAAGGTCATCTCTTTTGAAAAATTTCGCGCCATTTTTTTGCCGCCGTCAATCTTTTCAAAGCTTTCGAAGACACCCTAGAATATCGTCTCTTGTTTTCCTGAGGGAACACTTGTAGGCAGCGGTCAGCTGTTCCCTCCCCTAAATGGCCCTTCAAGACTTTTGTGGAGAGTGACCCTTTCCTTCCATTTCGAAGGAAGATTTGTTTTGAGTTCGTATAATGTTCCCAGAAGTTTTTCACCCATTTTTGTTCATTCAAATTGAAACCAGTTCGTCAAGGTTGCCAGACACGGTCAAGATTTATTTTTTACGAGCCTCTCTGCTCCCTTCTCCTTTTTCTTCAGAATTCAAAAGTCCTTTCTTTTTCAATTTGTTGTTGACCAGTAAGGCCCTTTCTTTTTTTTTTTGCAAGCCCTCCTTTCTATTTACTCCATTTCTCTGCAGTTTTTGCTTCCTCCACAACAATTTACCTCGGAACAGCTACACGTCTAGACGCCTTATTTAAGAATTGCTGTCCTTTTGACTGGCAAAACAGCTGCAAATAGGGGAAAACATTTTTTATATCGTCTGACCCTTGACACGACAGAAAGTGCAAGCTGTAAACAACTTGCCTCAGGGCCATATTGATTAGCAAAATCCCGTGGCTTAATTGGATAGAATTAACGGGTCAGAGAGGACCAAAGGAGAGACTTCGAGATGGGTTTATTGCCCGGCCGGTTGCAATTACGATCTTCACACGATGGACAGTCGATTAATTAGGAAGGTAATTGAAATTTGGACTTTTCAATCAACACGTGGGAAAGAAAGCTGGTTAAACAGATAGCCCTTTGCTGGTGCAGACAAGATGTTCCTTCAAAAATCGAGATACCTAAATCTTTCTATTTTTCTATTTTATATTTTCAGAAGAGTTATCTCTCTTTCCACAGTCCTCTGTCCATCCATCGTACAGTTCTTGTTTTGTCGCCTTGTCATCGTCCTAAATTCCTCTGTTATTTTGCTTCCGTTCGTCGTTCGCCCGTTCGTCCGTCCTTCTTCTGTTATTCGTTGCGTTGCGGGCCTGGCTGCGCAAAACATTCATTTGCATATAGCCACGCCCACGCAGCCGGCTGTCCCCTTCGACCCCTCGACAGCCCCCCAGCAAAAGAAGAAAAAGGACAGATTCAGTCCGTTCCGTCCTTATTTTTCCCTCCTTTATATGTTTTTCTGAAGATTTAAGCTATGTACAACAGTTAAGCTGCTTGGAATGGAATGATCTGCTGTTCTTTCTTATGAGCCCAGTTCGTTCACGGAATTCTAAAAAAGGGAATATAAAAGTAGAGGAAATGACATTTGTTTATCTAATTTCTTCATTTAATCGAGTTACTCCCACCCTAATTTATTCTTCCACGTTTCTTTTAAAGAGGTGAACCAGATCAAAAAGGGTCAAGTCCTCATCAGAGAAAAACACTCTTACTATAGTTTCTGCCTATACCTTCCATTTCAATTTGCCAATATCTTTCAAGGTCTGTGATTAATGCCTATGTGCTACTTTCATACTCATATCCGTTCAAAAAGTATCCTCAAAACTTTCTTCTCTTTTGAAAGGCCTCGTCGCCATTTTTTCTTATCTGGTTCGTCAAGTGTAGAAAAAAATGCCTTATCAGCGACCGTTTTTACGGGCCATCCTGCCCGAAGCCACCTAAAAACTCCTCGCCGCCCACAAATGGATGTTTCATTGGACTTCTCCTAATTTTGGTTCTCTCTTCGAAAGAGATTGTGTCCAATAATAACCCATAGCTCATTCATATCAAGGATTCCCTGGGGCTGTTTTCACGTGAATTGTCGAAGGAAGACGAGGGGGAGACAGGTCAAACACTGATTCAGAACGGGAAGAACACGAGATCATCTCTTTACTTCTTTTTGAATAACTTTTTTGTAATAGACATGTTTTATGGACTCTCCTAAAGTAACAATACACTATCTTTTCTGGAAATGATAGAATATACATTTTCTTTCTCCCTCACAGATTCCCTTCGACTAGTCAGGTGACTACGGTAATTTATGTTTAAAGTCATCATTACCTCAGCATCTTTTCAAAGTCCATCGAGACATACTTGATAAGAAAATGACCTTTAAAAACCTCATCTCAAAAAAATGAGAATGAAATTTTTTTAAATTCCTACAAAGAAAGTAGTACAGTACCTATTTGGCAGACTCATTTCCATCGAAGAAGAAGTCTTTTATCGCATTTTATATTTGCTGACCTTAAGTGACCGCCCTAAACACGTTGGCTATCAGGGGACTGACCTTCAGAGAGCGCGGAAATGGCGGAGGGCACAGACGGACAGCCGCTGGTCACACGTGAAAAACAATCTCTCCAGCCGGCTGCTCTCTCGTTCGACTGTCTTTTTCTCTGCGTCCAAGAGTTCGCGACCTCTTTTGGCCGTTCCTCGGTCGTCTGGGTCTCTTGTCGCGTAGTGTTTGCTTTCCTTGTTTACGCGTTGCACTCTGTTTCAATCAACAATAGGACGGATTTTTGCCGAGGCGCGCGGGAGGCCTTAAGAACGTCGCCCGCGGAAGGAAGGAGGGAAAGGGATAGTCTGTCTCATTGGGAGAATGAAAAATTGGCTGCGATAGGACAGAAGGCCAGCACGCAACTGGTACGGTAGAGGATGTACTCTGAAAGAGGCACCCCAAGGGAGATTGGGAACGTATCCTCCTAATGGATCTCTGTTTTTCCTACCGATCAAATTACCGCCTGCTACATTTTTTGTAAACTCATTTCAAACTTTTAGGCATCTCTTGGGGAAAGTTTTTTTAAGACGTTCTCACCCAACCAATGGAATCTCCGAAAAGAAAAACAAAAGGGAGGCTACTATGTAGAAAAGAAGCACGAACTTTGTATATATAACAGACCGGGAGTTTTTCCAGGGTATCAGATTTCCCGGACCATCCGTTCCTAAACATTTTTCAGTTTTCCACTCTTTGATACAGTATTCGTCCTTCTTTACTTTTCTACCGTATCAAAATTAGGGTTTTTCTTTGGCATCTTATTGGCCGAGATCATCTGCAGAATGGCCTGTCAATTGGCTTCGTTTTCCATCTTTTTTCCTTCCCCTCTCTACCATATCCTCAGTTTTTTCCCTTGCGAGACTGTCTTCTTTTTTCCGCCTTGTCAAGTCGTCATTAACTATTCCAATTGAGATGAAAAATGTGTCTTTTGGTGGCACGGGCGATTAACATATTCTCGTCGATGAAAAATGTCTTCCTCCATCGACGGGGGTTGACAGTTGGCAACTATTCGAAAAAATGACTCTTTGTCCGTATCGACTGCTGACCGGATGGCTTCTTTTCGAAAACGACGAACATAAAACGAATTACAGGCAAAATGCTTGCCATCTGCGGGATTTTACATGTAGCAGCTGCGAGCAGAATGGAAGCTTGTGAGTCCGTCAATCGGCATTCGCCCTAAAATGGAACGCATTGCAACATCAAAGTGAACACTTTTCTCCAATAGCCCCTCTTTTATTCTCTCCCATATCTCTCTCTACACAAGAACTTTCAACAACTTTCAGGTCGAACAGTAATCCTCCTTCTCTGCCGTTCTTCCTCGCTTGAATAGGCTCAGGTGTCCTCGTTTTGTGGTCGATGCCTATCGTAAACCCTCTGTCCTCCTATTCATTCATTTCCGTTCGCCTCAATCCCCTCTTCTGCTAGTTTCCTCATTAGCATAAAGGCAAAAACGGCAGCCGCGCAGGCGGTTAGAAACATCTGGTTCGGCTCGATTTTTCAAGCCGTCCTTGGCCACACTGGGAGGCCAGACGAGGGAAATAGACGGACTGCCCTTCTACAATTATTTTCGCGTCCTTTTTGTTTTTCTCCCGGCACATAGTTTAGTAATCTTTCAAAGAGCAATTCTGCAAATCAAACGATTGTTTTTCGCTTGCAAAAAGATGAGGCTCAGCCTTTTTTTATCTTCTCATGGGATTTAGATTGAAAAAAAGAAACGGCTGTTCTTTCTTTGCACCTGGAAAAAAAGTTGACTAAAAAGGACAGCTGTTCCGCTCCGATTTATTCATTCAACAAAAAAGACGACATGAAAACAGCAATCAGCTGAGAGAAGTTCGAGTCGCTGTACCTAGCAGGGTGGTCTTTCTATTAATATCCTATTATTCCAGAAAAGAAGAGACTTCTCCATTAGCTAAAGAGCTTCGGAAAAAAACCTTTAATACTCATTCGAACAAAGACTAGAGGATGTCGCTTGCACCTGGCGTTCTTTCAGCTTCCTTCTTCCTCCTTTCAAGGCCATGATGTCCTTTCCTTATGGTTTTTTCGTCTCGCACAGAGAAATTCCATAAAAAACAGTAACAGTCCACGTGATCCGCAGAAAGATGGGTGAAAGAGTAAGAGCGCCTGCTGCACTCGGCCGCGTTTTTTCTCCTATCGGCGCAATTTTTTGCGTCTCCGTCCCCGGCCGACCGCCCCATTTTTTTGCCCCCCCTCCCCATCAGTGCACGGCAGCCACAACCCCTCCTTTCTGTCTCTCTTGACAAAATATAGCCCAATTGACAGTTATTTTTCTAGGAAAAAATTCGACTCCTCTCTGTTCCGTCTTTTTTATAGCCAGAGCCAGCATTTACCACGTGTTTTTTTGCCTCCGTCTCCTCAATGTCACACGACCGCGCACGCTCCTATTACCCATGGCACATGGAATCCTTCATTATTTGACGTCCTCATCTAATTGGCTGTTTTTGGTCCCCTCTCAACCTCCATCATCGCCTTCCTTTCTTTTTTCAGCCGACAGGCGACTTTCCCTTTCACAAAGTTTTTCTAGCCGGTTGACACAAAAAAAATCTCTGCGTTTTTCTTTCGTTTTCTATGAAATCAATCCAAAAAAGTTGAAATCTCCAGAGTAGTCTCCAGAAAAATCACGTTTTCGTTGTCCAATATACTCTCATTATTGCAATTTGTTGCCCCTATGACGTAATTATTAAATTTAGCATGATTTAAAAAAACGGCTGATTACGCCCGAATTGTCATTCTCCTAGTCCTTTTTCAATAATTTTTTCCGCTGCAGAATTCCTTTTATAAAGAAAGATGTCTCATCTATTTGTTCTTTCTTTCATTTTCGTTTTTTTTTCATTCGTTTTTCCTTTTCTTCACCCTTGAACTGTTGGCAATCTTTTTTGCTGGCGACTTTTTCGCCTTCGCATCGAACGTTTAGAGCCATTTTTTTGGCCTGCTCGATCCTTCCCTGCGAAGCGAAAGAGAGCAAAAACACATTTCGCAAGGGTGAGTAGCTGATTCATGGAAGAGAGAGGGCGACTTCCTCCCATAAATTGAAACCATCTGAAAAGGAGGAGAGTCAATTACCTTTTCCCTTCTCTTCTTCTCTCTTCATGACTCTATCTCTAGATTTTTAAAAATGTTGGAATTCACATAAGACGATTAACGCGCAGGCAAAAAACGGCTCCCTCTTCACGTCTGCACAAATAGAACGGGGACTGCCAACTGTTGACGGGAGAGAGAAAAACGGCTGCCCTGGCAGCCAAACAGAATTCAAGGTCAATAATTGAGGCGAGGAACTTTGAAATGTTCTTAACAAATCCAGTGGCACTCAGGGCTAAAAGGGGTTTTGTTCTTTAGATTCTAAAAAACTGGGTACAAAAGATTACTGAAAGTCATTGAAGAGCTGAGACTGGTCCTCGGATTATGCTCCGCATCCTCTGGTCTTGTCTTTCTCCTCATTAATCTCTCCCGTTTTCGTTGAATTCTCGATGTCTCTATACCATTTGGCTGTTCTAAATTCATCTTCATTTCATCTCTCTTTTTTCCTGTTTCTTTTTCATAGAATTTTTTTCAGGCACCGGTCCCTCCGCATGCAGTGGTAGCAAGTAGTTTCCCCTTCCTTACAGTCTCCTCTTTCTCCATCTCTACAGGGCCAATGTCACAATTTGAAGAAGGAGCCCCCGGTTGGCAGCCCCCACATCTAGCCACCCATACTCCAATCCAGGTTTGTTTCGTCTACGATTGCCTGCAACAGCTGTTTTGTCGCGAAAGGACTCGAGTACTTTTTTGTATGTATCGTTTCCGTGAATAGATTTGTAGATAAGAACAAAGCAAACAGCAGAGTACAGAAAGGAATTCTGGTTCATATATAAAAAGATACTTTAATCGGGGATAAGAGAAAGTACTGTAAAAGCATGTTCTGAATACGGTGGACTACGGTAGTTTCAAAAGACGTTATTTGATTAGGCTTCGTCGCCACTTCAGTCAGCAGTTTTTCGGCTGTTTACTACTTTTTTTTTTTGAGATCACATGGGCAAAAAAACCCCCTTTCCCGACTCTTTTTATGACTGATAAATGATGGTTGGATTTATTTTTTATGTTGTTAGCCTTTTAGATCAACTTACTCTGCATTCTTTCTTTCTTGTAATCCTGAAGGATGTATCAAAAGAAAACTTCTCATATTCTAGCCCCTCTGACCTTCTTCTCTGTCAGCAGCGTCTGCTCTCTTGAAAGTGCTTCGGACCGAAAAGTCCAACTCTTTCGGTCGGGTCCCGTGTGTCGTGGTGCACGTGCTGAAGTCGTTGGCCGTCTGCCAACCAGCCTCTGGCGTCTCTCCAAAGCTCACGCTGTTTTTCATGCACTCTTAGGACAGTTTTTTAGATGTGGAAATGGGGGAGGAGCGATAGAGAGAGAGAGAGCGAGGAAATGGTGAAAAATAGAATTGTGTGTCTCGTTCTCCGTCACGCTAGTGCATGTACACAGACAGAGAAGAGAGTTGCCACCGATGACAGAATTCTTCACCGTCTTGATTGACCATCAGATTGTGAGTTCAACATAGAGTTTTTGATGAGGTGATTATCATATATCCTCCTAATGGATAATGGAGTTGCACTCTCGTCTACCGTAGGGCGTATAATAAGGCTCTTCGTGATTCCCTCCTCTCCTTAATTGGGATCAGAGCCTTTTTTCACCAAGGCCGCAATACACACCGGCTCTCTCTTTTAATGAGAACGTTATTGCACTTTTAGACAACGGGTTGCTCTCCCAACAAAAATATACTGTAGGCCAAAAAACGTTTCTCGAAACGAAGCCAATCGTTATTTTTATAATGAGAATCCGAAAGGCAAAGTGGCTCAACTACTCTTTTCTTTTCTACTCTTTCTGTCCTTTTCCTTGACTTTTTGCTGTTTCCCGACGTGGTAGTGGTTTTTGTTTGAAAAATGATCGGATGGAAGTCGTGCTTCCGTCGATGTCTTTATTTTTCATTTCAGGTGCCTCGAACGCCTGAAGCAGTCACTGCTGGAGCTTTTCATCCGATGCAACATCAGGCTTGGCGATTTCCTCCCTTCGGTGGCATAGCCACAGGTCAACAAAATATCTTTTCGTGAGTATTGTTCATTTAACCGATCCTACTTTTAGATCTCCTTGGCAACAGCAAACGGCTACAACAGACTGGTCATCAGCAGCCGGAGCAAAGGACTGGAAGGCCTCCTGGAACGGAACTCCCCTATTAATGAGCCCGATGACCGCCCCGATTGCTCCGATTACTGTAGTGAAGGACGAAAAGGAAGAAGAGAGAGACGAGCAGCATAGTGCCAGCTACGATGCAAGTGCTTCTCAAAGTCCATCAGATACGGACGAAAGACGAACAGAAGGGCGAGAAAGTTCGGAAGATCACATCGACGTTGAAGAGACGAGTAACACTGCCCCTTTGGATTCGATCGAGACAACTACCACTGCTGTTGAGGCGGACACGTCCACTGGTTTGTTTTTCTGTACTCCTTGTTTGACGAATGGAGTCCTTTCATTCTTTTCCTCATATATAACTTTTTTATAACGCTATTTTTATAGATAAAGAGAGGGAAGAATGTTCAGAAGATGTAGAAATGAAGGAAGAAAAAGGCGAAGAGCAAAATAGACCCGAGGAAGAGGCCAGGTAACTCCCTTGAGGAACAAAGAAAAGATCATTTCAGTCGGCTGCTGCTCAACTTTTCTCAACAATCTTTCACATCAGATGATGCCAGAATCACTTTCACCTCGACGAAAGAATCTGAACCTTTTGTCCAAAGCCAACTAAGTGCCTTCTCAACTCCTGAATCCCAAAAGGAACATCAGCAATCGAACAACAGTCCGATGACTCCCACCGAACCCGCTCCCTCTAGCTCATTCTGCCGTCCTCCGGGTCTTGGACCCGTGTCAAATCCTGGCGGATCGACCCTCGTTTGTCCCATTTGTGGTTTCAGTTGTAACTCAAAGTTCCATTACAACAGTCACATGAACACCCATGGAGATCATCAATGTTCAATGTGTGATTATACGAGTCGAACGGAAGGAAGATTGAAAAAACACATGAAAGATAGTCATACGGTAGAGGAACAGCTGGCAGCCGGATTAGAGATCGAGCCAAAGACTCCCAACAGTGTCCCGAAAGCAGATACTTCGAATTTGTCGACAACCATGGCCAGTCTTGTCGATGCTGCGACAGCTGTAGCCAATGGAAATGTTGAGGTAAAATATTGAAAAGATCAGAATAAGAGGAACATTTCAGCAAGCAGCTACTTCCTTGGCTGCTGTGATGGGAGGCGAGTCTGGATTGACTTCTCCCCTTTGCACGATGGCTCCTTCTATGCTACCCTCTGCTCTTGATCAGATCAAAGCCTTTACAGAGAATAATCAACTTCTCCCGGAGGCTGGTATCAACCTGGCAAATGCAATGGCAGCGATGAACCAGTTGACAGAGGAGAACAGAGAAAGGGTAAGTGAATCAACCGAGGGATTGACTGTCCAAACAAATGGGTGGCACTTTGATAGAACAATAGAAACGGCACATTATGAACAGTTGCAGATTAACATGTCTAACTCTGAGCCACGACGGAACAGTAATGGAAAGATCAAGCAGCTAAAATGCAAGCAGTGTCCTCATGTATCTCTGTCAAAGAATGACCAATGGGCCCATGCCAGAACACACATTCCGGCCGAGAAGCAGATGAACTGTCCCCAGTGTAATTTTGTCACCGAGTACAAACACCATTTGGTTTGTTTCCCGTTCTAATGTAAACCTAATTTATTCAGGAATACCACATCCGGAATCACATGGGTAGTAAGCCGTTCCAATGTAAAAAGTGCAACTACACGTGTGTCAATAAGTCAATGCTCAACTCTCACATGAAGAGTCACACCAATGTTTATCAATTCCGTTGCATGGATTGTACCTACGCGACAAAGTATTGTCATAGTCTGAAACTTCATCTGAAGAAGTACGATCATCGACGGGTTCCTGACGGAGTCGAGATGGGAGATAGCCCTCCTAGTCAGTTGAAGCCTGATAACCTCACGGCCTTTGGACTAGGACCATTCACCCCGACCCGGCCTCCTCCACCAGCAACAACACTAGCTCAAACACTAGCTCTGACTGCCCCGATCGTCACCAGTCAGAGTTTAAGCTATGCGAGTCAAATGTTGTTGAGACAACACCAAATGGATCCGATGAACTTCATGAACCTCAATGGACTGGCCAATCTTCAGCCACAGTTGAAATGTGCTCTCTGCGAGTATCAGTGTCAGAATCAAGAAGATATGATGCGACACAATGTGACTCACATTATGAATTCCACTGGAGCCAGTCCCATCGTTAGTCTCTACCAGAGTCTTCCTCAGATGCAAAGTCTCCTTCCTCCAGGATTGCAAGGACTGGCGGAGGCGAGTGCAGTAGCTGCTGCGGCGGCAATGGATACGGCTGAGAATGAAAGTGGAAACGCTGGAGACGACGAGATGGAAGGATCCTCGGGCAGTACGAGTAGTCCGGGAGGAAGTTCAAAGGATGACGAGTCGAGAAAAAGAAAGGGATTCAAGGTAGATCAGATTGGAGAGAGATTGTTGGGAAAAAGTCCGACTGGAAGTGAAGACGACAGTCATCTTGAGGATATCAAGCCGGATATTGAGGTATTTTATTTAGAAGACTAAAACGGATATGTTTAGCAACTGGAATCTTCCGTCTCTCCCGAACCGATGATCCCAATCACCCCGACCTCCATCGCCCAATCCGTCGCTGCCTTGGCTCATTTCAACGGCGACCAGAACATGTCTCTTTTCCGAAAAGCGTGTCTCGCTCAATTGACTTCAATGGTTCAGAACACACAGGAAGAATCCTGGCGCTTCCAGTGTCATCATTGCAAAATGGCCTTCCAGGTATGTAAATGTGAAGGACAAAGACCAGAAAACATGACTGAAAATATTGTTTTGCGAGACGGAAGCACTTTTAGTAAAACGGGAAAATACGAGATGAACTGTGATTAGTTAGAGGACGAGATGTTTGCAGGAACAGGCCCTCTATCACATCCATATGGGCTACCACGGCTACGAACACGCCTTCAAGTGCAATCGCTGTGGCTATATAGCTGCCGACTCTCTGGCTTTCAACCTGCATCTTCTGCAGGCCTCGCACGAGTAGCCATTCTCTCTCTGTGCTGTATATATTTGTTGTTATTACTTCTATTGTTTTTTGCCATTCAGGGACACGTGGCTCATTCCCCCGAAACACTTGTATTTCCCTTTTATCCCTCTCTTTAGCCTCTTTTTGCCTCCTCTCTTCTCGTCGGATTCGACATCTCTCTAGTCTTCGTTGCATAGGTCGATCCATCCGACGAGAGAGACCTCTCTCATCATCTAAGTCCTATTTATACAGGTGAACCTGTCTCAGGAAATCCGAATTGTATCGTAGATTGTATAAATAGAGACCCATATAGATAGACCCCCCAGGATCTCCATTCTCAGGGAGCTCGAGAGGGATATATTTAATATTTCTTTTCTCTGTAAATAACTATTTCTTCTTTTTCTTTACAACCAATCTGCCTCAGTTTATACAACCGCATCCACCTCAAGTACAGACCTTTAGACTACCTCCAACAATCCTTTATAATTCCATACATATTCGAAGTCTTATATCAGTCTTTTCTCTTTTATTTATGTTTTTAATTTATCAATAAACTTATTTTAATTGGAAACTTGTTTATCAGAAAGATGGATATAAAAAATCAAAAAAAGATAAATACTCGAACAATACGTTGTGAAATAAATAAATAGGCATTGTAATAACTTTCATGTTGAGTTATTATTGTGGTTCCATTGCTGGCTTGGTTCTCGGGAGACAATGAGGAGAAGAGGACTGGTTCTATTATAATTGACAAAGTACAGATCTTAATAGACTCGATTTGAAGGATGCAAGTGGTTATTTAAGTTGTCCTTCTTTTTAATCAGTTTTTCAGGTGAACAATGACTAATTACTTATTTTTTCATTCTGAAAAATACAATAAATATATATATATATATGAATCCACAAATTGTAAGAATTCTGCATAATACGTGAAACAACGCTTTTTTTGTTTTCATGCTTGAGCCGTTTCTCTTTTTATTTCTAACATCTCCGTTTTTTCATAATGCATAAGGTAATAATTTAACATTTAAAAAAATAAAAAAATAATGTTAACTCATTAGTTAATCAGATTGAAATTTGTGACTTTTGTCTTTTTCCGTGGTATTATTTTTTCAGTTAGGCTTTCTAATACGTTTATTTACAGATGAACGTTTCATTGATGGTATTATTAATGATACTCTCTGTATCTGCTGCTGTAGCACCAGCTTTTATCATTCTCTACATATTACGCGTTCTTCTTCCAAATGACCCTGAGACGATAATTTCATTTTTCTTATACCTCATTCAGGTTAGTTTTTTTTAGTTTTTTTTTCAAGCTGAATCTGAATTAGGATATTTGTCTTTTTTTCTGCTTTGATAAACTTATTCTTTTAGACAGCAATTATATGGACCGTTGGGTTCTTCGCTATCTTCGTTTATGCTGACTTTGCCTTCCCGTTTGTAATGGTCATTTTTGGACGAATTCTTGGACAGCAAAAGGAGATGGAAGTTATTTCTTCTAAACCACAGCCAGAAAAAACTGAAAAATTTGAATAGGTTTTTGTTTTATATAATTTCTTTATTTTTCATGTTTGTTTATACATTTTTTTCACTTAATAGACTGAATTATCTTCAGCATTAGATTTATGTTAGTTGAGATTCTCACTTTTTTTATTATTCGGAAGCTTTCAAAAAACTAGTTATAAGCAACCTAGAAAACAGTCGAAGATTCCACCTCTTCTGCTTTTTCTCTTTTTCACTTCCCGAACATGTCCACCTCATCACAAAAAAAATTATGAAATCGATGGAGACGTCAGATTTCAATCGAATCTAGTAAAGATGGCCATTGATCGGCTGAGGATCGGCTGTTGGCCATGTAAGTTATCTTTCAGGTTGTCAATTATCTCGATAACTCCGGTATTATTGATACCATTACTTAAAAGATAGCTAACATGATCAAGATGGTCGAGGAACTCCAAGAGGTCTTTGGATTAGAGAATGACTTCATTCCAGTTTTGGAAAAAGCTTCGCGAACTATGAATCAGTCGAGGTTAAATCGATTTTCCTTTAATAAATTGTATAGAATACTTTTCTTTTTCCATTTCTTAATCCTTCTCCTCTCTCTCTCTCATAACTACTTCTCTGACTCTAACTAAGTTGTCATAGACGCAGAGTTGCATTCTTGATTGCTTTTATTGCTCTCGTTGGTTTTCTTTTCTCCTCATTCTTCTTTCATTTTTAGTTAATGAGTTTTAGATCTCATCATCGTAGTTGATTAGACACTTTATGACCTCAAGGAAACGAAGAGCGAGTGACGTGATATACGTACCCAGTCCGACAACCGAACCCAGTTCTGAAGATGACGTCTCGTGCTGTGAAAATATAGTAAGCTTAGGAAGATGCATTGACAAAAATATTAGTGGCGAAGCTGGCAAGCGTTGAAGGAAGTCAATCAGAAGAAAAGATCGGAATGGAATTTGATACCCGTAAAGGTGATATCGGTACAACCGAATTATCGAAATGCTACACTAAAAGTGTTATATGGAGAGAGCAATGTAAAAAGAGGAGTCAGTATTTTCATTTTCTTCCTTACACTAGATTACAGGATAGACCAGCCAATGAGATGACCTGGGCGAATTCTTCTCTTCTCCCAACAGGAAAGAGATTTGTAACTGACTTTTTTTTCTCCAATATTCACAAATTTTAGATTTATGAAGTTAATCACGAGTCGTTGAAATCTCTCAGTGGAAGAAGTCCAAAAGAATTTGTTCCAGATCTTTTTGAAGCAAAATTTATACGAGAAGTTACGCCTAAGGAGAACATATTCAAGACAAAACAGGTGGCCAAATGTTCGTGTATGTCCATTTCTTTCCAATAGCTTTGTGATACTGATATGCAAAGAGTACGGGTACTCAATTTGTTCTTTCGCTTCTACCCAGAAAAAAATTTTAATCACTACACCTTTCAATGAAGTTATGTATTGTCCTTACACATTATTATGCTATCAATGTAAAAGATGTCTTCTCTCTGGGTCGTTTAGCTCCATCAACTGTTTCTTATAATTGAAGGAAGAACAACCAAAAATAACAGTTGTCAGTAGCAGAATTGCTGTGAGACCGATCAAAATTCCTGGAAGAAATGTCTGATAACGGGTAAAAGATACTTGTAAACAGCCCGCTGTTACTGCTTATCGGTCCGATTCCTCTACATATTTTCATTAACTCTTCATCGGATGTGCGATGATCCTACAAGCTACTCAATACAAGGGGGAAACAGACCTTTCCTAAGGTTTGAAGTCTTTGTAATGAACAGGGAGACGAGCAATGGGTTAGACTAACCTCCACCAGAGGAAAATCTATTCCATTTTGATAGAAGAACTAAAAGATTGACTGTTCTGTCATTATTTACTTTGACAATGTGAACTCCGTCAATTAGATGGAGTTCAATAGCTAGATGAGATCCGAAACCGGGTAATTCTAAAGTAGGAAGTCCAATTAGATTCAGAACTTTGGTTATCATAAAAATATTTGTATCGTGCTGGAAATATTGAAGTGTTTAAAAATAGAAGACTTACTCCTGCCAAGAATACAGCTTTGTTAATATTTGTCTGTGGTCTTTTCAAATGATCCTCCATGAACGCGAGTACCTTTTCGATGTGATATCCTCCAATTGATTGATTTTGCATATCCAGGATAGCCTCATGAAACTTGTAATGTTCCCCGGTAATTTTGTCTTTGATCGGCTCGGCCCATGTTGGATAAGGGAGACGAGAATCGTTGAGGGCTTTTCGAACATTCAAAGAATCGATTAAATGATTGACAGTGGTTGCATCGTTCTCGAGATTTCTATTGGTAGCGTTTCCCATTAAGTGGATCACATCTTGTTGGATTTTAGCAGCAATAGTTTTGGAGATGACCGGAGTGTCATAGTTCTTCTTATAGACCGGACAGTAATCATTTATTCCTGTGGAGACCTGGAGTGCTCATAATATCAATCAGAAACCTGCTTACCCAGTCGATCTGTTCCATTGTATGCATTGATATTGGTTGCCAAAGGAGGTTCTTATTCCAAATATGGGTTCCTGTTGGAGGAAAGAGAGCAGCCATCACTGCCTGAGCTGATGCTACTGTCCGATTATCGACTCCTGTGTAAGTATGAATCTGTATAATTCAAAAAACCATAAATTAGCTAACATTGGATGGTTTATAGTCCCCCAAGAATTTCCCGTATCTCTCTTTCAGTAGATTACCAAGCTTGTACTCTTGTTCAATTCCTCTCTAAAATATTCAAAAGAATAACACAACCCTTACATTGGTCATCTCCCCCGGCTCGGCTAATTGCAAGTATTGTTTCCCAGGTGGATCACCAGGCAGTACAAGATAATGGGTCGGAAGACGCTCTCCATGTCTGAACCACTAAATTACATATAGAAACGTGAAGAGAAGATTACAATCTGAACAAATTGAAGAGTTGATTGGGAAGAAGCCAAGGAGAGGATGGCGAAAAGAGAGAAGACGATCATCGGAACACAGAACAGACTATAGGTTGGCTCCTTATCGGACTATTATCGATGGGTCACTAGGAAAATAGATCAATAAATAGGGACTTTTTCCATTGGGTTCTTTTTTCGAATTTTTGGGTTAACTTGCAGGTTCGCAATAAAAAGGTTCCTCTTCAAATAGTTCTTTCGAGAGCAGATACGTCATCGACGGGAGGAGGAGGGGACATTCTAGAGTTTTTGAAACTCATATCCATTACTTGTCAGCCAAGCATATCAACTAAGTGTTTTATTGGATAACAAACCACTTGTTGGCCATCTATCGTTCCGGGTTTTGCCATCTGCCCCCGAAAGATGTTACACACTGACCAGTATGAAAGCTGATCAGATACCCCCTTAGTCATATTCCCTTTCTTTCTCTCTTTCCATCTTACTTTTTTCAGTAATGTCTATTGAGTCAGTTCCTTGTTCCAACCTTCAGAAAGAAGATTTCATTCTCCTATACGGTCGTCCCTGTAAAGTGAGTCATTTCTTGCAGCTTCGAATACGAGGATCATGTTTCTTTCTGGGGAACATTCTTTTCTTTCACTTGGAAAAGTGAGCATATATCCAGTATATTTTTTCGCTTTGTACATGAAGATGTAAAGATCATTAGAAAGGCGTGCAAAAACCTATTAGATCAGCATCAAAGTTCTTATTCTATGAGGAACTGATCTCTCTTGAAATACAATCTATTAAACAGCGTAAAATTCTTGTGTAAAGTGCTACGATGGCTGACCACCATATGAGTGAAAATTAGCTACACATCTGCTTCAGATCGACGAGATCTCCGACGGGGAGAAGAGGAACATAGTGGCCAGTGATATCGTATCGGGACAGATCTATAAGGGTAGCTTCGAGGCCAACAAAGATGTCGATGCTCCTGTCGTTAAAACCAAGCAATGCATGGTTAATCATTTATTATACTAAGTTTTTTTTTAGCTGTTGAACATCGACGGAAATACTTGTGAGGTGATGGATTATAATACGAATGACAGGTTCAAGAATGTTCGTTTGCCTGGAGGTGAATTAGGAGAAAGAATTCGAAAAGCAGGGGAGGATTTGAGGAATGACGATAGTCTTTATTTTACGGTACTTTGATTGAAAATAAACCTAATTTTAGCTGACACTGGCCATCGCCTCCAGCGAGAGAGGAATTATCGAATTTCAGGCGGAGAATGTGATTAACTGAAAGGATTCAAATCAGTACTGTACATATAGTTTAATAAAAATATTACCCATTGTTCTTTCTCTTTTTCTGACTCGTGAGACGCCTGTCAAACAATGATCCGTTGTGAGCAATCATTATTTATTCGGTCTCCGCATCAACCATCCTTCGGTAGTTTTCTATCGTTTATTTTTATAATTTTTGAGGATGGACTCTAATGCTTTGTTTGCCTGGGATTTATTGACACAAATTGGAGTAGGAGTACTTATCATCGCCTTATTACTTTCAAGTTTGATTGCCGTCTACAGGTCAGTTTACTAAATAAAGTGACTCGATATTCTAGATGTTTCCAAGCCGAAGATACCTCTCCTGGATATATTTATGATCCTTAATAAAAATTCAACTAGATAATCAACCCTTCACTTCCGCGAACAATTAGCTTCGGTTGCCATGGTAGCCAGGCGGCTCATTTCGAACATCTGTTGACATTATCCTCAACAGCCATCCTTTCTGCAATCCAATGAATAGCTCTTCTCTGATAATTTTAATTGGCCATTGTTATTTCATTTCTTATTCTTCACCTTCTATCGTACTCATCCATCGCCTAATCCCTTTATGTCTCTCTTCTATCAAATTAGCAGTTAATTGCACATTATTGAATAAGTTCATTGATCATCTACGATTCTATCATGGTTTTTAGGGTTTTTGTTTCTGGTTTTTAGAAGTCTGCCGTGCATTCTGCTTTTTTATTAATAATAAATCTCTCCATAATAGCAAGCAGAATTACTGGCTGACTTCTTTCTAAGATGAAGTATTTGAGGATTGATAACATAACAGCCGAAAGAAAATTAGTTGTACGGCTTCTCACACTTCCTTCTGTTGATTTCCGGTGAAAGTACACATTTACACGGCTAATTAACTTGTTCTATATCATTTATCCCTTTCAGATTCCACATGAAAGACTTAGAATGAGCGGCTCTCAACTCCCTCAGGCAGCTGGCACCTTCAATCCAAATGACTCCATTTATCGAAGTTGTTGTTGTCATACAAAGACATTCACAATTGTCACAGGCATTCTTGAAATATTCACCATCTGTTTCATCCTCGTGGCAAGTAAGTCGTCTTCCAATATCAATAATGCCGCTCTTCAGTTATTCCTGATGTTAATTCTCGTCTATGCGAAGCCAAATTTTCCAATGGAACCTATATCTACCCGGAGCTGGCGAACAAAAGCATAACAATTGATAGAAATGTGTCGCATTCTTCGAATTACTCTACTGCAACACCTGTAGTAACAGATAGGAACTCATCTGCTTCATATCAAGCGTATGTTAAAATAATAAAAAAAAGATTTCCCGATAATATATATTTATAGTAATTAGGGCAAATGACGATGGCGAAAGTACTTAGAATACTGAATCTTCCAGGAACATGTACGAACTTCGTCAATTCGTTTGTGACATGAACATCGGATGGCTCGTAGGATCAATACTCGATATCATATCTATTAACATAATGTTTTATGCTATCAAAAGTGTCCGATGGCTTCTTTTTATCCCTCATTTGATATTTCGGTACGACATGAAAGTGAAAAGGAATTCATAGAATCGTAATCATAATGTTCTTCGTTTTGGGAATCACTCTCGAAGTATATTCCATCGTCGATGGAGGAGCTAATCCTAGTTCTACAGCTGTAGGAATTTGTTTTACGGCTATTGGAGGCTTTTTTTTCTTTTTTGTAACGGTAAGGAAAAAAAGGAATAAGAATTTTCAGATTGCTGAAATACGATGTGCTCATTTCATCAAGAGGTCGCAAGAGACGGGATATTCTATTTCTGTGGCTCGACCCATTGGTCCAGCAACTATCTCCGTCAGTGAACAACAACAAATACAACAGCCGGCCCGGCAACTACCTCCTCTCCGCCATACGTATGGAAATCCTGCACAGAAATATGCAGAATAAACATCAGTGATACTATTTACTTTAAAAAAGCGCAGAATTGTTTTGCAGTTCGAAAGTCGATCATATATATGTTTTAACTTTTGCTTATACATAGTGTATAGTCCATTTTCCAACAAATGTACAATGCGATGACACTCAGATTCCTTTTTTAATTTTTCAGGAACTTTTTAATTTTTCGTGTTTTTGTTTTAAATCTTCCTTGGGATGAAGTCAAAACGTTAGACCTCATTGAAGTTACCTGACGAAACTAAAAAAAACATCGCCAATTAGAAGACAGAAGCTAGAACGCCCTTCTTACACGATGGTCTCATCCAATAAAATCGACAAGTTCTTTAACGATGTCTTTAGCAACAACAGATAACCAGCCAGTATCAATAGGACACAACTAACTGATATTTGTAATAAGACAATTTTTGAGAAAACTATTAAGGCGTTTTTCAACTATGCACTTCAAAAAGTTGTAGATTTCATTTATTTTTATAATTACTTACATCTGAATTGTTTCGAAAAATATAAAAACGAACAAAATAAAAGAGTTACATATCTCTTTTTTTTAATTGTTGTTTTTTAAATGTAATTGACGTTATTTGGTGTTTTTAATTTCATCGGTCATTATTTTATATAAACGTATTTATTTTATTTCTAGAGTAACAGATTTATGTAATTTTTAAATGCATTTTACGAGCGAGAGCTTAAATAAACAAGAACTTCAAGGATAAAGGAGAAATTCAAGAATTGTTAATAAATCTACTTTACGTAATAATAACAATAAATTTACTGTCTTGGCGTTACTTTTATTGGGAATATCGCATGTCGATGTTTAATTTTTACTAAATTACAAAGACACAATATTCTCTTCTTTTTTAAAGATATATTTCACTATATACTAAGAACATATTTTTGTCAAACAATTAGCAATGAATGATGTTGGAACTAATAAATCAGCAAAAGAAAGAATACGTGAAGCATATGAAGCAACCGATATGCTGTTGGCTACAGCTGTAACTCAACCAAAAAGTAAAGGACGAGATACGAAACGAAATGGTATAAAGGTAGTAAAATCTTTTTTCTTATTTTTTTAGATCTCAAGAGCTCGAGTAAGCTCATTATCTTCGTTATGTTCATCAAATTATGAAAGTGATACAAGTATTGAGATAAATAGCAGTCCAACAAAGAAGAAAACAAAGATTGAGAAAAAAAAAACTAGATCACTAAAATAGTAAGTTTTGTGTTATTTTTATAACCATGATTGTTAGTTGCAGCAAAGTAGAACAAACCCCACCAATCACTCAATCTACTGGCTTGCGCCATTGTACTTTGTGTAGTGGACAAGTTAGGCCTCAAATGTGCGGTGGCAACAAACATAGGTATCGGTCTGCATTTAAAAATATTTTTGTATCATTTATTTAAAGATGGAGATGTGTTGCAAAGAGGTGTCGTAAATGGTACGGTTGGGTAATGCCTTGTGATAAAGTTCCATCGGATTTACGTAAAGGTCGATTGTCTTCTCTGGGTGAGCTGAAAAGACGAAAACACGATGAATATACTCCTGTAATAGTAGCAAAGAAAAGGGAAGTTGCTAGTGCAATAAAATCTATCGCAGTAAAGGTAAGACTTCATTATATTATTTTCATGGATAAAATGTATTTTCAGTCAAGTTCTGGCTCAAAGAAAACTTATAAAAAGGCATCAGTGAAATTACCCACACGAGGTAAAGTATTGTCTACTAATTTTATTTTAGAACTTTCACCTTTAAGTGATAGAGAAGCTCTATATGAACCTTGTGACATGGAAAAGAAGTCTCGATGGTGGATTAACGAAAAAAGAACGAAACATCCCTCCCCGGAAAGGTACAAATTTTTATACATTTACTTTTAATTTTTTAGAGAATTCCAATCAGAAATGGTGGACGTAGCCGCAGCTTGCAAGATCATTTCCAATGCGGTCAAAGCAGCAGCATTGAGCCGGTAACTCAATTTTTTTTCTTACAAGATTAAACTTAATTTTTTCTTTCAGAATGAATGAAAGTGGTACAGTAAATGGAACATTGGATATATTAATGGATTCACTTATTGGATCTATAGGACCTTTGCTCACTACGCTAGCCGCACTTCCTAAATTACGCCCTGCTCCTCAGATAGTAAAACAATTATGGGATTCTTCTGCCGTTCACATTCCAACTTTTCGTTAATTATAAGGTAATTTGTAAAGTTTCATTTTTTTTTTGCATTTACATATAAATTTTGTAGTGCATATGCACATCTGCTATGCTTGCCGTTTACAATCTCTTGATATATATACTTAGTCTTTTCTTCATATTTGTTTTATGTTCTTGATATAGCTCTAGTTCTTTTAGGTTATACTGCAAAATAGCTTGACTTATCTGATAGATTTTTTATGGTAAGTGCTTATTTTTTTTATTTTCTTGTTTTTTCCCTTATATAATATGCAAATGTTCGTTTAGGGACACGATTCCAATAATCCGACAACAATTAGTGAAGAAAATGTCTCAAAAGCAAAAAATGATGTGACGGCCAAAACTACGTTGTCTGTAGAGTATGTTTTGCACTATTGTTTACGTGTTTTTAAGAACAGAGAAAACGACCTCTCCCACCTCTTCAGAGGGTTCAATTAACTCTGGAGTAAGTAATTTTTAATATGTAATTTTATTTATTAGCTAGCATCATTTTTAAAAGGTAGTATACTTCCAAGTGAGAAACTAACTGAAGAAAAAAAAGAAAAAATGAGGATAATACGTCCGATCATCACACAAACACCTCTCTCAGGCTTGTTTTGTTCTTATTTTTATTATTTTGTTACAGATATTAAAAAATTCTGTATTTCCATGTCTGGGTGTGGATTTTTGGGATCTTATCATTTTGGAGCCATTACTTGTTTGGTTAAAAATGGCGAGGTGAATATTTTTTCAGTATTATTATTTATTTAGCCAGTTATGTCACGTTTGGAGCGAGTTAGTGGAGCTTCCGCTGGAAGTCTAGTTGCATCTGTTTTGCTTTTAGCACCCGAAAAGTATTATTTATCTAGCTTTATTATTTTTTTTTCAGAATTGATATCTGTGTAGATATTTTATATTCATTAGCTGATGAACTAGGAAAATTACGTTTTGGAGCTCTTACACCGGGTTATTTTTTGAACGAAAAGCTAGTTAAAGTAAGAAAAAAAATTGTTAATGTTACTTCCCTTTCATTTTATTTTTGTTTTACCTTTATTTTAGATTGTGGATGCTCAGCTTCCTAATAATGTTGAAACTGCTAAAAATAAGTTATATGTTTCTGTAACTGATTACAAGGTATATTTACTTTTATTTTCTTTATTTATTTCGTTAGACTAGACAAAATGTATTGCTAACAGAATTTGAAGATAAAAAGGCTCTTATACAAGCATTGATGGCCAGTTGTTTTATTCCGATGTATTCTATGGGTTATAAAGGAATACCACCAAAAATAAATGGTCGTGTAAGTGTAAATTTTTTCTTTTTTCATATTTTTTAGTATTTTATTGATGGTGGTTATTCAAACAACCTTCCCGATTTTGAAGATCTACGCACAATTACAATTTCACCATTTAGTGGAATAGCAGATATATCACCAACCGACGATCTTCTTTTTGAATGGACGATGAGTTTTGGTAGTCAACATATGAATGTGTGTTATTTTTAACATATGTATAATTTTTTGTTCTTATTTTTAGGTTAACATGGAGAATCTGATGCGTGGTGCACAAGCTCTTTTTCCGCCAAGACGAGAAATTTTGAAAGAATATTTCAATCGTGGATTCAAAGATACATATCGGTTTTTGTTGAAAAATAATCTTATATCAAGACAAACGGGTACTGCTGTTTAGGTTTTTTTCTTTTTAGTTCATTTTTTATTATCCACACACTGTCATGTAAATAGTCATTCGGAAATCAGGGTATTATACCTATAATAGTAATTAAATTTTTATCTTTATAAAAATTTTACTTACTTATTTATATACTACGAATGTTTTTCAATTTATATTTCATTAGTTTATAACCTTCTCCTATGGTGCAGGTATTATGTCAAATTTACGACTCTTTATCGGTCGAATTCTACGATTTTTTCATTTCATTGCGGGTGTGTTTCGCCGGGCACTATGCTTTATGAAAAAGCGAGAACATATCGGCGAGTTGCCATTCACAGGTTTTTTTTTACTTTCAATAGCTTTTTCTTTAAGTAGTAACTCATTCGGCTGGCCAGCCGATTAACAGTTCCCCTGTTATGGACAGTTGGGATAAGGATTTTCAATGGAGTGAAAAGGCTATTGTGGAAAACAAAATTGATGAATGGCGGCGAAATAAAGTAAGATTCATGTTATTTTTACCTGATTTTCAGGAAGTCAACCACCGGGAACAAAATGATGGACCTGACTTTTTCAATGATATGGTCCCTGAAATCAAAAAACAAAAAAAGGTTTGCTTTTGTTATTAATAATTATTATTACAGGTAATATTAAAACCAAAGATATCACCTACAGTCGCGGCTCCTTCAAGAAATCTTTTCGAATTCAAAGCGGATTCAGTACCGGTCAGTATAATTTATTTATATATTCTTTTTTTGCACTTAAAATTAAGAAAGATTATTGACTTGGCGACTCAGACAGTCCAATGCCTGTCGAACCTCTTGTGTAGTACATCCTTTCTGATGGTGGACTAACTCAAATTGCTGAAATTATTTGTCATAATTTAAAGAGGGGTTCTACCAAAGTCTGCTCTACATTTTTCAAACAAATCCGATCGCAGGCAGTTTGATCCTTGCAGCAAGTATTCAATTGACTTAGAATTTCTCGGCCACAGTCGGCTGAAAATTAAATTATATGCTATTTTATATGTTCGGCAAATGCTAGTTTACTATGCATGGTAGCTTTCTTCCGCGTTATAAACCGGTTTTGATTATGTTTTAAACAAAAGTTTCCCTTTCTAATCTCTGGTCGATTAAACAAATGCAAAACAAACTCGTGGTGGAGATGTTGCAGACGTTGTTTCCGAGATTAGCGGTATTTTTTTCGTCGTCGCCACTCTTTTGAATATTGGTACTCAATGTCATATTATATCGCTGAAGCTTTAGTTGAATCAAATTGTAGCGTCTCTTCTCTGCGTCTGTCATTTTCTAAAACACCGTTGTCTCCCTTTAGTATGCATACCGTCAAATCACAAGTTTCAAATTCTTTAACATATTGGCAAACTTCAATCTGTGCGTCCACACGGGATGTTCCGTCGCGTTCTAGTCTGATCTCTCTGGAAAATAGAATATTTTTTTATATGGAACCAACCTGATGTAGTGGTTAGGAGCCAAAACGGGATTGGTTCTAAGAGAAGGCCCAACGACGGGTAGAGATTCACTATCTCTCCAAACGCATTTTTCACGACCAATTGAATCTAAAAAATTTTGACTTGATGAGGCGTAATATACCTGTCTCTACTCTTGTAGACATTGAAGCACAACATAAAACCATTAAACTTGTCGGATTGACGAGAAGTCCAGCGACAAATGTTCTACGTCCTTACAATTATAGAAAGCCTGTCTTATTACAATTACCTTTAAAAGCACCATGAGCGATATGTTCACTACATGACTTCTTCCATTCACACATTTGAGTGCATGCGTATGGAACGAACTTAGCACAGACAGCCTGTAATTTCTTTCCGATTATTGTGGAAATTTACATTGTTGGCTTCGTAGCTGAAAAGCTTTTGTCCGACATAACATTGGACATTTGCTTGTACGACGACTAAAAGTGAGAGGAGAAGAAACGCGAACATAATCTGCAACTTGATGTAAATGAATGGCAGCGGCGGAAGACTGATGGAAAACTTCACAACTCGCTGGCGGACTGAAAACGCTCGCTTTTTTACGCTGGCATGTCTTATCCAAAGAATTGGATCGTAGATGTTTTCTGGAGTGACGCGTATAATGTCAAAGAAGCCCGAACAGGTTGTAGGAGGGTCACTCTGGTTTGGTAATGGCCAGTGGAGGATGTTTGGACAGCAAGAATGAGTTGTTATTTCGCTTGTAAGCAGCCGGATAACCTTGAAATGCCGCAGGTTTCGTCGTATACGAGAGAGGATCAACTCGTTCGGGATATAAGACGAAGACACACCAGAAAAGCTATAATCTATCATAAGACTGTCCGCTAGAGATATATCTCTCCGGGATATCAAATCTCGCCCAAACGTGTGCGTAAAGCAATATTGCAAAGCAAAGCAAAGTGGCAAAAACGATCTTGCAATGGTTAATGTAGCACCATTTGGAGGCGTGAAATAATGTTTCAGTCTTGTATAAAGTTTTTCTTCCAGACTGGAGCAGAACTTGGTGATATGGATGAAAATCAGGCATGGGACGACGATATTTCTTCAACTCTTCAAGAAGTTATCATTTTTAATTTTCGTATCAGAATCACATTCAGGTACGAATGGAGAAACAGAAGGCTCGTCATGAAGAATATGAGCGGCGAATGATGACGAGGAAGGGAATCTATGGACAGTCATAAGTCCACCACAACATCCGATATCTCAATATACTGAAAATGTGATTTGTATATAGCAGCTGATTAATTTTGTGCATAGTACAATGGAAGTAAATTATTGGTTTAAAAGAAATACTCTTTCTGTTATCCTTTCGTATTTAATCTATGTTTAGTCAGGCTTTTTTTCTCGTCGTTTCGTATAGATGAATTGAGGTGGGGCATCTGCTTCGAGAGAAAACAGTATAAGAAGAGGTCACAGAGCCGACGAATGATTCACAGCTAATTTAAAGATGGATCAGCGGAAAAGGAGGAGGGACCGAGAGAGGCGGCATTTGAAATGCATTTCGGGTCGGACCAGAGCTTCTGAGCCCGACCAGACGGCTTCCCAAGAGCAGAAGGATGCGTGAGATCGTCCATATCCAGGCAGGACAATGTGGAAACCAAATTGGATCCAAGGTAAGTTTATTCCTTTTATTCACTATGATTGTCATTTGATTTTTGTTTTTTATTTTTATTTTCACCTATTTTTTTAATGTGGATGATTAGGTTTGGTTTTTTTTCGGAATAATGGGTAATATTCACTGAATACTTTCAGTTCTGGGAAGTTATCTCTGATGAGCATGGCATCGATCCCACTGGCCAATACGTCGGGGATTCCGATCTTCAACTAGAACGTATCAATGTCTACTACAACAATGCTGGACACAACAAATATGTCCCTAGGTAAGTTCATGTACTCTTTTCCTACTATTGGAAAAAGTTGCCGGTCGTTATGCAAGCTTTATGTCAGTGTTGCGTGTAACATCTGCTATGAATGACAAAGAAGGCACACATGCATTCGCAGATGGCAAGTGCATTGTCATAGAATAACTGATTAGATTGGGAATTTCTGTGGGATGAGAAGAGTTTTTCAGAGCTGTTCTTGTTGATTTGGAACCAGGAACTATGGATTCAGTAAGGGCCGGTCCTTTCGGTCAGCTATTTCGTCCGGACAACTTTGTCTTTGGCCAATCTGGAGCTGGAAATAACTGGGCCAAGGGACATTATACGGAAGGAGCTGAGTTGGTGGATAATGTACTAGATGTCGTGAGGAAGGAGGCAGAGAGTTGTGACTGTCTTCAAGGATTCCAACTGACCCACTCTCTTGGTGGAGGAACTGGCTCTGGACTGGGAACTTTGTTGATTTCCAAAATCAGAGAGGAATATCCCGATCGGATAATGAACACCTTCTCTGTTGTTCCCTCTCCTAAAGTTTCGGATACTGTTGTCGAGCCATACAACGCGACTCTCTCTGTCCACCAGCTGGTTGAGAATACTGACGAGACCTTCTGTATCGACAATGAGGTGGATTTGAATACTCAAATAGATAGAATATATGAAGTCTAGG
This sequence comes from Oscheius sp. DF5120, assembly GCA_932521415.1. Classification (NCBI taxonomy): domain Eukaryota; kingdom Metazoa; phylum Nematoda; class Chromadorea; order Rhabditida; family Rhabditidae; genus Oscheius; species Oscheius sp. DF5120. The sequence continues at coordinate 4,341,817 of OW051465.1, read as the reverse complement.
CTCTCTATGATATCTGCTTCCGTACATTGAAGCTAACGACCCCAACCTATGGAGATCTGAATCATCTGGTCAGTGCAACGATGAGTGGAGTGACGACATGTCTTCGATTCCCTGGTCAAGTGAGTCTTTTTCTTTTTTCCATACGGAATCATTTGCATCAGAGGCAAATGTGTCCATTTCGCAATTACTCCGTCCTCATAGTGTAATAGCCCAGAAACGGCGTAATTAAGACCTATCAAATTGAGGCGGCTCATGAGATGACTCGATATTTTTTAGCTCAATGCCGATCTACGAAAACTTGCCGTCAACATGGTTCCCTTTCCTCGTCTTCACTTCTTTATGCCTGGATTTGCTCCTCTCACATCTCGTAGCAATCAACAGGTATCCCCCTTTCTCAGATATAGTAAATTTGTGTAGTATCGAGCTGTCTCTGTCCCTGAATTGACCCAACAATGTTTCGATGCGAAGAACATGATGGCTGCTTGTGATCCTCGTCATGGAAGATATCTAACGGCCGCTGCCATCTTTAGAGGAAGAATGAGCATGAAAGAAGTTGACGAGCAAATGCTAAACATTCAGAACAAGAACTCTTCCTACTTTGTCGATTGGATACCCAACAATGTCAAGGTAAATGGAATACTATTAGAGAAAAGAGAATTGTAGACAGCCGTGTGTGATATTCCTCCTCGTGGTTTGAAAATGTCTGCCACTTTCATCGGCAATTCTACTGCCATCCAGGAACTCTTCAAGAGAATCTCTGAACAATTCACAGCAATGTTCCGTCGAAAGGCTTTCCTCCACTGGTATACCGGAGAGGGAATGGACGAGATGGAATTTACTGAGGCCGAATCAAACATGAATGACCTGGTATCCGAGTATCAGCAGTATCAAGAAGCATCGGCTGATGAGGAAGCCGCTGAGGCCTTCGAAGCCGAGTAGAATCAATTCATTCGATGTCACATTTTTTTTGTTCGCTTGCTTTCGCCAGTTCTATCGGGGAATAAAAAACTTTCTTTTGATATTATGCATCCGCGAGAGAAAAGGGAAATATCTAGATTTTTTCCCGCGTCCTTCCTTCGCGACCTTCGATGTTTCACGATCCTGACAGGATCCAGTGAAAAAGCAAATAGTTCCGCTTATGTTACCAGTTGCATATAAAAAGAGAAACCCAGACTTTTTTCCCAGCTGACTCACAAGATCTTCGCCTCGTTTACATCGTCTTCTCTCTTATAAACCATCATCTTCATTTACCTTTCCATCTTCAGAATGTTCTTTCTTCTTCTTCTTCTGGCTCTTGTCCCTCTCAGTCAGTCCTGTTTCTCTTCTGGAGTCTGTGGAGGTAGCTGTGGGTATCCTCCAATTCCTCCTGTCTGTCGAGGGGGATGTGGTTCTGGATTTTCTTGTGGCCAATATGGTTGTTATCGAGTAAGAGCACGCGCTCGTTCAGCGAAAACACTTTCACTTGTCGCTGGTCTAGGAGTAAGTTTACTCATTTTTTTCAACGTTAATCTAATTCAGAGCAAAGCCTCCTCTCCCGATGAACGATTTATGGAATGCTGTCAGGAGAGGAAGCTTCCTGATAGTTGTCTGAGCAAATGCAGCTATAGAAGCTATAAAAGAAGTGCTCTCCAGGCTATGTATTTTAAACAGGACAACTGTCCCATGCAGGTAACTCCTTCTTCTAGCCAATACAATAGATAGGCTGCTGCTGACATCCATTTTTGTGCTGCCCAAGGACAAGACCATCGGGACTGTTGCATCAGAAATGGAGTGACGACTACTCTTGCTGGTGAAAAATGTCTAACCTTCTGCGATCAACGACCAGGCAATGTAACTCAGCTGGATCTCACCTATCTTGCCTGCTATGATCGTTTTGACAGTATGAAGACTTGTTTCTGGGAAAATACCCAGCGACATCTGGAGAGAGAAGAGAAGCCACGATTTCAGACAATTACTCGATCTCGTTTCGAACATCCTGAACTTAGCCCATCTGTTCACTCTCTTCCTTCCCATCGACGCTTTGTTGAACCATCCTTTGCCATATCTGAAGATGAGACTGTCGATGTTTCTGCTCCAGCACCTACTCGACCACCAAAGAAGGCAAAAACATTTAGCTAATCGCATTGATATTTTATATATTTTCCATGTTTTATATTAAAAAATAAAACAAGTACTTAGAGACATAATCAGGCGTTTGATTATGGAAATACAGAAAAGAGAGAGAATCATTCGACTATATGGACGAAAGCGGCTTAAAGCGTGCGATTTGTACAGAGAGAGACGTATCACATACGGAATTGAATATTGTCCTCATTACGGCTCATGAACATCTGTCGGGTGAAGGGTGTAGGATTCGAAGAAGGTGGGAAACTACCGGGAAGAGGAGGGGGCTTTATGTCGGCTGTTTTCAATGGAGGCTCGAAGGAATAAGATGGAGTATTAATCTGGATGTCATGGATAATCCCGTTGAAACGGGTGTCATCTGTTTCAAGGAGAACACCTCCTAAAACAAAAAGAAGCAATTCTCCAAGAGGGGCAGTCACCAGAATTGTAATAACACAAGCAGTAACTGTCTGAATAAGGAGTAAGAAGTGATTTTCTATTAATACCTGTCTCAAATCATCAGTCATGTCTGGAAATTGTGTAGCGAAGAGAAGAAGACTCGGGGCGAGAGCTGCTTGAACGGTAGCCTTTGGAAGCATTGACACGGCGACAAAGAAACTTTCAGATGGAGCAAGGCTGCACATAGAGAGGAAGAAGGTCGACAGAAGACGGGCGACGGCACCCAGGGCGATGAGAGCAAGGGAAATCCAGACAGCTGAGGCAGTAAGCTAAAAAGTTTTAAGAATAGTAAACGATTATACCTCAGCGAAGACTAGTTTCCTACCGATCAAAGCAAAGAGAAGTGGAAGACAGACGAGATTCCAAACGGTTCCATAGCTTTGTTCCAAATGTCGAACACTCGAGTTGTTCTCCTTCCTCCATTGTGTGGCTGATAGACTACAAAATATGATCGAGGCAATTATTCCTGTTGTCGCCCAGCCTACAACAGTACAGCCTAAAAGAAATAAAAAGAAAATAGATTTGCTTGCCAACTACGGAGGCAGCTGTAGCCGAACCCAGGAGCAATATTCTGGGAGCTGGATTCTCAGATGGAAGAGGGAACCACCAGAACAACCAGCCTAAAAATGTTCGATAATTCCTTCACATTCTTACCTAGGAAGAATCCTCCAATAATACCAATAATTACCTGGAAGATACTCCACATTATAGCCAAAGAGACTGGCTGATCGGTGAAGACGAGAGAAACAGCGGAGGAGAAGGCACTGATACAGAAAAGATTATCAATGGAAGAAGCAGCAAGGATAGAAGTGGGAACACCCTAAACATCCAATAATCAACGAGAAGCCTTACATTGTTCTGTCCTCGACCTTTTCTCTTCAAATCTAACATTACAGGGACGGTAACAGCGGGAGAAACGGCGGCCATGAGAAGTCTGAAGTGTTTTTTAATTCTATCATGTCTTACCCGCAAATGATGGCAATAGAAAGATGCATTCCAAAGATGAAATGAGCACTAACAGCGATTATAGCACTTTCAACAATCGGTGTTAATATTCCAATGGAAACGGGTAATATTGGCCGTTTTAGCAACTCATCAGTGTTGAGTCCAACTCCCCATCGAATGATGATACAACCGAGAGCAAGCAGTCGAATAATATACTCATATTGAGCATCAATATCGAATGTATCGGACAATAGGGGGATATTACGGAAGGCAATACCCATTAGAAGGGCACCTAAAGGAGTAAAAGAAAGACATAATCGTACCAAAAAGGGCTGGAAGTTTTATTATACTGAAAATCCATCCGAGAGCCACAGATGCTAATAGGAGAATTAATAACGACATGACAGTGTGACCGATGTCTACATTGTCTACTAGACTATGGCTTGGTGTTAGGGGATGTACTAAAAAATTCAAATAAAGGAGAGCAACTCACTGACACTCCTGTCAAAGGCAGCACAAGTGACTAGATACAGACCCAGGCCGACGAAGACGAATGTCCCGAAGGTATTGACATACCTGTCTCGTATAGCTCGACGGAGTTCTCCCAAGAAATTCGAATCTTCCGGAAGAGATGCCGTGGTACTCATAGCCAAGAGAGGTCTTTCTTCGGTTACCATTAATAATGAATAAAAATGGAAGAGAGAGAAGTTTAATCATTTCTTTTTTTCCAGATTTCAATGAAATCGAAAGATCTATCAAAAGAAGCAAAAGAAAGAATAACGAACATTGTGATATTTCATTGTAAATGATAGTGACGTTAGTGATCTGTGATATCATTTACGTCTCTCGCTCAATATTTATAACGGATTATCGTAAAAACAATCTATACTACTTGTTTTTCTTTTAAATTTAAAAACTTTCTGGTACAAAAATAAATGAATTAAACCTTCAAAATCTTCCTCGAAAAAGCCTTCAAACAAAAAAAAAATTACTTCTAATGAATCATGTTTACAGCAGTTTGGCTACTTTTCTTGACTAATCAATCATACGAATTAATAATGAATAAAAATGGAAGAGAGAGAAGTTTAATCATTTCTTTTTTTCCAGATTTCAATGAAATCGAAAGATCTATCAAAAGAAGCAAAAGAAAGAATAACGAACCTTGTGATATTTCATTGTAAATGGTAGTGACGTTAGTGATCTGTGATATCATTTACGTCTCTCGCTCGATATTTATAGCGGATTATCGTAAAAACAATCTATATTACTTGCTCTTCTTTTAAACTTAAAAACTTTCTGGTACAAAAATAAATGAATTAAACCTTCAAAATCTTCCTCGAAAAAGCCTTCAAACAAAAGAAAAACTACTTCTAATAAATCATGTTTACAACAGTTTGGCTACTTTTCTTGACTAATCAATCATACGAATTGCATTCCTTGCCTTTAAACATATAATACTTTTTTAGCCATTTAAAAGCAATAGTGGTATACAGTATAGAACAGAGCCTAAGAGAAGCAAATAACAGGAGAATGGAATAAGAATAGAAAACGGATACTTTTTCGCAACAGCGACAGTCAAAATGAACCAGTCTCCTGTACGGAGTTTCACAGATTTGCATATTATCTTATGCAAATCGTCTGACTCACGGCTACCCACACACGTAAGAGAATTCATTACACTATAGACAGACCCGTTAAATGTAAGAAATGTCATTGATTTGGTCGTGATAATGTTGAGCCAGAAGAGTGATTCTTCCCATTTGAGATGGCCTCACGAGGAATACGCCATTTGTCGCAGTTGGAACCAACACATAGCAATGTCTCCGAGTTGTCTCCTACTTATTTTGATGAAAAAAAAAGTGTCCAACCTGTACACGGAGAACGCATGCACTGTCTTCGACGTATCTTAGTGCCTGTGCCGCATTGTTTTGAGCAATGAGACCATTGTCCCCATTCTGACCAGGATATGTCATGAAATTTGTCTGTTGGAGAAGGCGAAGAAGAATGAGGAGGAGGAGAAGAAGGAGGTGTCAACGAAGGACATGGCTGATATCGTTGATTTACACAAATCAAAGCCTTACAGTCTTATAACAGTTCCTTATTTCTTTTGTCGCTCCTGGACAATTGTTGGTTGAGCAAGCTCGTATTCTGAATTCTCTCCCCACTCCACAAGAGACGGAACAAGGATTCCAAGTACTCCATTGGGACCAGAGACCTTGCTGAATGACACAAGGAGCCATACTACAGGTAGCCACTTCTGTACATTCTGAATACTTTTCTGTGATAATGTTGCTTCTCTCACCCTTGAGGCAACTCTTTTTCTTTCGAAGCTTCTGTCCCGTTCCACAGCTGACTGAACAGCCAGACCATGGTCCCCAATCATCAGATGGAGAAACAGAACAAGGATTTTTACAAACACCTTTCTGCTTCGCTTGCCCAACACATTCTCCTGCCAGACATCGACGAGCCCGAAGACGATAGGCAGCAGAACCACAACCAATACAAGGGGACCATGCGGACCACCCGCTCCACTGCTGCCAAAATGGCGGTTTTTTCTCCTCTTTGTAGGCAGAAGGTTTTTTTGTTTCTTTTACTTTAGGTTGAATTGGTTGAATTATTCTGTAGAAGGGACAGTCGAGATATGACATGGCGACGACGGTTCCTTGACATTGAAGAGGACGACACTCTCCCTTTATGCAATACCTTCCTCCTCCACAAGGTGTTCCGTCGGGAAAATTAGCGACAGTTCGAATGTTGTTAGAATGCGTCAACTGACACCAGATTTTACAAGGAGCTAACTCGAATTGAAGCCCTTCTCCAGATAGTTGAGGATTAGGCATTATGGGATCATCTTTTGCTCGACGACATTCTTGAACAGCATATTGATTGGGTGACAGACCGAAACAAACCTGAAAGAAGGGATCGGATGTATAAAAGAAACCTACTTGGTCTGAACATCTCAATCCTCTCGCTTCACTTCCTTGACATTGGGCACCGTTATTGTTCGGACTGAAAAAAAATCCTTTTATCTTCAAAGGTTCTCTTACCTTGGGTTGTTACACTTTCTTATGCTCCTACGAAGTCGTATTTGTCCCTGTATTTTACAAACAGAACATTGTCCTCCACAGGTGGAAGAAGGGTTGTCATTCCATTGGGACCATCCTCCATGAGTAAAGGGAAGAATACGGTTGACTTGGGTACAAATACCATTTTGACAGAGCTATAAGATGAGAAGAAGGTAAGATTTCTACCTTATTGTATCCACAGTAGGATCCTTCGAGAGCTGGATGGGCTGTTCGAATGACTCCCTCACCATTTCCACACCATACCATCGAACAGACATCATCCATTTTTTGCCCGTCTTTTAACTCATGTTTCCAACATTCTCCATGAAAAATCTCGCACTGATCGTCAAGAGTGAACAATTGTCCAGGACTTTCTCTATCCTTCGTTAACATGACTTCTTCATCATGAAGGGGACTATCCATTAAACAATTCGTAGTTCGTCCATCGTTTCCCATTCTCTAGAGCCCTTTTCTATTACAGTTATTCCCACCACCCACCCCAATGAAAGAACGCATCTCTTTGACGGAACATTTACTCCAGTGAGTCTTCCCTGATCCAACGGATGGACTCATGATACAGCAGCGGAGATCACATTCATTATCACCGTCGTGATACATTCCCAGGCTATGTCCCATCTCGTGAGTCACGACGAAGACGCTTCCGAAATCGAGACCCTCGTTTATGGTACAGGATCGAGAACCAGTACACATTCCTTTGACAGGAGCATAACCTGCGACAGTGTAGAGATTGTCACGATAGAGATCATGACTGATAAATCTCTTTGAACCTTTATTGATTCTCAACTCACCCAGAGAAGAGAAGAGCATGATCCCAGTGTTTTGGATCATAGTCGTTGGGTGAATTGATCTGATGTTGATACAAACAGAAAGCATCCAACAGTCGGTCCACGTCTCCAGACCGATGTGCAGCTGCTTGTAGCGGAGTCTAGAACATATTCGTTTTATCCAAAAAAATAACTTACTGGTGGAGTCTTCAACACTTCATATCGAACCACTTTTATCTTCATCCGAGGTTGAATCGATCGTTGGGCGTAAAGAATGTCAATCTAAATCGGGTCCTAATAAAATGAAACAAACATTGTTCACAGCAGCTAGAACAAATTTGTGAAGTTCAATATCTGCATTGTTTCCATACATTCGTTGAAAGTGTCTCCACATGGCATCGTCCGCAAAAACAGCGAGTTCAATGGTCATTGAGTCTGGACGAAAGGCGTTGAAATGGGGTTCCTTTTGAAGCTGACGACTTAGAAATGACCGAGGTCTTCTTTCAGTTCTTTCCTCCGGATCTGGATCATTTACAGGATCTAATGGATGGTTTGATAAATAATTGATTGCTTACCAAAAAGACAAGTATGTTCTACTGGCCCGATGCTTCTCTTTCTTATGATATGTTGGCTATGTTCCCGATCTTTTGGTTGAATAAATATATACTCGCCGTCGGCTGTTATCACCAATCCATGCTGAAGACAATTCAATTTTTCCAGAGTTTCCTTACCAAATCCACTCCACATCCATATAAAGCAATACTCGACCCATTGTGTGATACAGAGTGTCCTTCAAAAGCACAGTCTTCGTCATCTTTTGTCCTATGTGTCACCATCGAGTTTTCTCCGTCTCTCACAACTGTCACCAATCCTTCAATGTCTTGCCTATTTTTTATTTTAAAAAAACCTTTCGAGAGAAGGTGTGGCTTCGATTGTAGCCAAAATCTTTCTCTCTGACCGTCGATTTTGACATTGTAGTAAAAGCCGTCGGCGTTTAAAGAACGGGTAGGGGTGTCTAACCAGAAGTCTAAACCTTTCTTTTCATTAAAAATAGATTGAGGTTTGATCGTTTTTACACATTTGAAATGAAGAAAAAAGATCGAATTGCGCAACAAAAGATGACCGGAAGACTACAGCTGCTGCGCGACTTTCGATTGAAACAACGATGGCAGCGATTGGTATCCAGATCTTTCCATATATGTTCTGAGATAAAAGAGCAGTCTGGTAACTCCTCAATGCCATCGGATCGATTTCAAGTGTGACTGTGCAAAAAAAATTGGAACTGGTCCGCTGTTGCGCTATACTTCCGCAGTAAGAAACTTGAAAGGAAACAGCTCACCTGTTGACTTTCCACCCAGCTTATGTCGCCTCCAAATCGGATCCTCTGGGTCAAATGCAGCATATACTACGGCTAATAGGAAGAGAATGATCATCGGTACATAATAAGGAGCAGGAATGGATGAGGAGGAGAAGGCGGCTGCAAAAAGTGAAACTGCGGAGAAAAACAGAAAGATCGTAAACAACAAATAAAATAAAGAAGAAGGATGAAATAGACATTAACCAGACCAAGTTTTAGCTAGGAGAAAAAAGAAAAAAGAGAAATAGCGGAAGCTGAAGGAGATGGGGGGTGAAAACATCAAGACAAAAACTTATTACTGATAAGTGTCAAAAGGCGGAAGACATTTCCTCGTTAAGTGAAAACTAGCCACCTTCTACCCTCGTTATCCATCGAGTCTCCAGCTGAGACGGTGTGAAATGGCTTCATTTGAATGTTTCTTGGTCTGATAGTTCTATAAGGAAGTGACAAATGGCGGCGAGGGAGAAGCATAGCCGCGTGTTGTAACCCTCTCCACTGTTCATCAGTCGATAATTGAAAAAGAAGAAGAATAGGAGGAGGAGGAGATTTCTGATGGGATCAGACGGTCTCCGGGGAGACTAAGCTTCGTCTTTTTGGCAAGAGACGGTATACCAGCAGACTAATGGACGGAGCGGCCAGTCATCGAACGAAGTCTTCGATTACCGACTCGTCGTTAGCATAAGAAACGTTCGATTAGTCAGGTTTCTAACAAAAGTAAAGGAGAATGAGGATGACAGAAAACGATTATGGAGGGTTTAATGTGGGGGGGGGGGGGGGCAATGCTGGTGAAGACGGTAAAAAGGAGTGGAACCAGGTGAGAGGAAAAGAACAAGCAGGCGGTCGGGTTCTTTGACCCTGTCGTGAACCTTTCTTAGAAAACAATAGAAAAAAAGAAACAGGGAAAATATCTTTGAAGTGGATTGAAAACAATTAGGAAAATGGCATGCGAATACCGTTGACGCAGTCGTTTTTACTCGAGCGAGATCGGATAGAAACGAGTTCGAACAACAGGGTAAAAAGCGAAAAGCTAACTGAACCAGATAACATCTGCCGTTCGTTCAACGGCCGATTTTCACACCCCCCGAGGGAAAAACAGACGATCAGTGATGGGAGGACGGAACTAATCATTTGCGCAAAAAAACCGCACCTTTCACTTTATTAATGATGTCGAATGTTCTTTTCTCTTAACGATTAGCTATTAAAAAAGACAGAGTTGAATGGTTCCCAATCGATGATTACCAGCTCACTTCTTATAATGGCACTCACTTGAAATATTTAGCAGCATCCAGCTTTATCAATAAACATGGAAAAAGATTAATGGATTAATCAACACTTTATTGAAACATCGAGATAGCACAGCTAGTAGATGCGAAGCTTGAAAACCGGAAGGATTATTGCTGCTACCAAACGCTGCTCCATCGGTGTTGTTCTATTCTCCGCTGCTAAGCTTATTCTTCTCCAGTATAGCCGATGCTCGAGGCATTCAATGTAGCCGTACCCATTTGCTATCGTATAGCACGTCATCTTCCAGGAGAGTTATAATACTCTTAGTTGATGAAAAATAGTCTACTTCACTATTTTAACCTGATTGACCAGTCATTTAAGAAAAATCAGGAAATTTTTGTAGAAGGTAAATCAAGCAAGTTTTAATAACATCTGACAGTACGGATTTCGCGCAGAGAAAGAACGATTACTTTCTCTTTATGAAAGAGAGAGATTTTCTTTCTTTATTCATAATGATAACGATAGTTCGCTTTGAAGTGCTCATCATCACTTCTATCCATTGATCTAGTCGCTGTTTTCAATCTGAAAGATATTTGAATGACTATTCCATACTCACGTCTTCTTTTTTATCGTATTCTTTCTTTCTCTTCGTTGAAGTAATCGATCTCTTTGAGCACTTCTATCTTCTATTCGATAACTATTTGAACTAATGATTTAAATTACTTCCTTTCCCTTATTACCTGGTATCTATTGCATTATCTGGTAAAAAATACCATGTGTCCCGAAAAGTTTGTCCGACAGGAACTAGTACATAAGCCCCTCTAGACATCAGATTCGAAATTTGACTGATTCGACGACCATCCATGTCACACAGTCTGTGCTTTGATAAATGAGAAGTTGCTTACTTTCCCGGATTGACAGAGTATCTCCGAGCAACGAGTTCTAATACATAATGCATGCCCTTCTCCAACTGCTTCTTCGAAAATTTGACATGTTGGCATTCCATTCCTTGTCCATTGAGAAAGACACTGAATCATTTATTTTAAAATTTTAAAAGAAAATTCTTACTATATGAGATAAGCGTCTGGATGAGTCTGATCCCTTCTGTTGTAGATTACCCCACTATTCGAGCGTTGTCTGTAGGCATATTTCCTAAATCGACTCTTGTTTGAAGTAGTTAGATATAAATATCGAGACTAAAGCTACTGAGAATAACCGACACCAACTCTTTATGCCGTTCGAGGGCATTTCTATCCCGTTCTTCCCAACCATCGTCATGGAAATCGGAGACAAACTGACGAGGGTCGAGGAGGTCCTCTTGGGCACTGCGAGAACGATATCGGTCCATATCTACAACTAGTTGACCAGAAAATAGATCTTTTACCATCCATTTTGGTAAATGTCCTTCCCCTTTCATAAGAAGACCGTGGTCTACTGTCTATCACTAAAGAAATATTAAGAGGAAAAGTCAAACCTTCAGGAACTCGTCGATAATACTCGGGACTTCGATAGTCATAATCTTCAACCCCTAAACATTTTTCTTCATTACCAAAAGAATTTATAACACACGTGCGTTTGATACTTTTTCATTTTTGGTGTCCGTTCGATAATATTGTTTAAATTTCTAGAAATCTTTCTGTCACTTATCTTTTTTAACCTTTTTTATTTTTTTGTTGGATGTTTGCGTAGAGTGTGGTCTGGGTGGGAGAGTGTTGGCTTTCACTACAAACGTGAAAACACATCAATCGGTAGTGAACTCACGATCAGAATAGAGAGAATTGCGGGAAAAGGATTCAAGTTCAGGAGCTGACATTGAGGTATGTCGATTGTCGCTTTGATAGAGATTACGGGTCTCTGTTCGATGGAGAGGTTCATTACTTAAGGATGTGGAAAGAGAAAGAGAGCCTACAAGACATGGACGAGGGGTTCGGAACCTGCCACGTAGTATGTTGATCGATCTTTCACTTCATCCTCATGGGTGATTCGATGGCCATGTCTGTTTCTCAATCTATTTATTAAAACGACTCTCTTACACATCATAAAGAGCTTCGGCGTCCTCACCCATTCCCAGAAAAGGTCCAAAATCATTCAGAAGATGATCCAATGACGGTGTTTGTCGCTGTCTCCAGATGTACAACTTCGGTCTAAAAATCTTTTAAAAGCAAAAAGTTTTTACTTTTTGTTGGGCTCTTCCCCATTCTTCTTCAGATAAAGCTTCTTTACTAATGGTTGCTGATATCTATTCTCTATCCTCTCCGATTCTTCTCTATCATAATCTCCCCACTTTCGTTTGTTAATATCCAGATAAGAAATACTATTATAAGGATCATAAGGAGCTGAAAACGTATAAAAGGCAAAATATAAGTATAACCAGTCATTGGATGGGAGATGATGTCGAATGTCTCGCTGTCGTCACCTAGAAACCAGCCATGTCAGAATTGAAAAAAAACATTTAGAAGACGAAGCTTTCATAACTATATAGCAAAATAAACAAAGCTCGGTGAGAAAATGGAATTGATTATTTTGATAAGAATCTCTCTCGAACTATATAAACTAAGGAAAAATATAGATAAACAGGAATACCACATGGTTGAAAAGTAAGTTCTCTTACTCTCTTACGTCCTTTTAGTTTCGTGAAAAAACTTGTACCATTGTACATATTTTCAATAGTTGCTTTCGGTTTTGCGATATGGGTCAAACCTATGGCCGAACATGGGGAAGTCATTACTGGAATACTAGCCGTAACAGTAAGAAGTTCATTAGTCGATATTACCTTACCAGTTGATGAAAGCGTATCACTCCAGTGTAACTATCTTCTATGTATTATACTATTCCATCAAATATCGCACCCTTCGTCGTGAAGAAGCAGAATTGATGCGCAGTGCTCCTATTGGCAGTTTATCGCTTCGTTTACTGACAGTTTGTAAGTTCATAAGTCTCTTTCTTATCAGTTTCTTATTAGTTATTATTTTTTTCTTCGTCGCCCTTAGATTCACTCGTCTCTTCTCTTGTTGGAGAATTATTTATGATCCTAACATCCCCAACTGCTCATGCCTGTAGGTTTTATGTTTGATATTTATAAATTGACAGAACTATCATTGAAACTAGCATCTGTTGTTTGGTCTTAACGAGTATTGCCTTTTTCGTCTTCCAAAATTACCTGGTAAGATGAATATTCTACCTCACAGTTGTAGTTTCCGAGAGAGACATGGTATCATCGTTTATGCCTCGCTCACATCTGTGGCTGTGTAGCCTTAATCTATCTGACAATGGTTATCTCTGAGGAACGTATGACTTATCAGGAGATTACCCACAAAGCTAACCCAACAGAAGAATTGGAATTCTTTGGAGAGCTATTGACTAGTGGTAACGAAACGTGTTACACAGACATCGAATGTTTGTTTGATAAATATAAGGGAATGATGTTAGTTTATGCTATTCAAATTAGAGTAATAGATATGTCGCCACCTGCGAGTCTTTGATCGTTGCACTTTCCATCGCCCTGACCATGATGTACACTGAGAGGGAACCTTACAATGAGCAACAAATTAACGCGACAAGATGTAAGATTTGGTGTATTATAGTTATTGTCTCCAACCTTGTATTGCTCTTATTTCTGGCTCTCTACTATTTCAACATCCATTCCATCATGTGGAAGCACGTAAGCCATATTTCTACTCTTTATACTGTTATCCAGATATTCACCATATTCCATGCAGTTATGTTGCTTATTGGGTTTCTTACTTGTTTTACCTATTGTTGGAATCATCATGAGAATCTTGAGAATGAGGAACATGAAGCCCTAAAACCTCTTGATAGGAATCTAATATACGTCGGAACGGCGGGATTCCAGCTCTATGCTTGGGGTAGATTTTTTTTCTTTTTTAATCGTTCTGTACAGTCGGCATTGTCTACACAGCTTATTTGATTCCAACCAATTATTCTACCTGGTATGCTGTTGAAATTCTGTTTCTCCATTTAACCAGCTTGGTAAGTTTTCTATTATGATCAAGATCAAAGGAACATTTAGATTCAATCAGTGGCTCAAACCATAACCATGCTTCACGGGAATATGGCCCAAGGGAGACATAGCTTTGTGGTTTTTTTTTTTAATAATTTGAGAACAATTGATATAGGCTGGGATAATACTCTGGATAATTAATGTCGCCCTTCTAGGACTCAATTTATTCGATGCCGCTACACTGGGCATCTATTCTAATCCCATCCCTGAAGGAACAAATACAATTTGGGCATTTGTGGTCAGAGGTCTTGGACCTTTTGATGTTTTTTATCGGTAAAAATACCTGGATCTAAGTTATTATTTCGTAGGTTTCACTCGCTGGCTGTAATAGGTGACTACGTTGAACATTCTTTTATTCTTATGGAAGAAAGAAGAAACAGTATAATTCATGAGGATAACAGGTAGTATCTATCTGTACAAAGTAGATAATGAGTTTAAGACCTCTGATTGCTAATGAGATTCCTCGGACCATCTATTAGACGAATAGAAGTCGATCAATGAATAGAAGCCGATCAAAATATAATGTTAGTATAATATGAGACTGATGAATAACGTTATAAAATAAAAGATCTCCTTTGTAATGTGAACAATAGATAGAATAAAAATGTATTATTCCTGAGGGAATCCATTTAATGGAATACTTTTTTTTAATCTAACAATCACTCTAACCGGGATATGTGCAAAAAAGGGCTACGAGGAATAATGTTACATAATATACGAACAACCTGGTTGTGATTCGCTATTACGATTTGAGCGGGAGTTACGTCTTTCAGGGAGAATCTCATGGATAGGTAGGGTGATGGTCGGCTGTGTAATGACGGGAGTCGTTACGGTTTTCTTAAAAATTTGAGACCTGAAAAGTATTTTGACGGAGGTTCAAGATATCTCACCTATTCAGTTTCATATGACTGGATACCAACTGATCGGTACATAAGGCGGCCATGAGGGAAAGTTCACCGGCCAATACGGTGGAGGCAATGACTTCGGCGAGAAATCTTCCATTCTTTCCAGGAGAATTACGATTTGGACCAGCGCAACCGAGCATCTATTTATAAATGAAGAAAGGTATTGACTTGTACCTGGAGGAGTTCGTTCTGAGGGGGGAGGATTGTTCCCCCGCCTACTGTCCCTACTTCCATACAGTTCATCGTTACTGACACTCGCAGATCTCCTTTTTCCTTCCCTTCTTTAATTACTTCCATACTTGTATGACACATTCCTGAAGAGATGACTTGGGCAGCATCTTGTCCAGTGGCGATAAAAATGGCAGCAACTATATTGGCAGCATGAGCATTGTTTCCACCAATACATGCGGCCATTGCCGATCCATCGGAAAGTTTTGACTGGAAAAAAATGAAAAAAGCAAGACAGAGAAACCTTGGCGACTTCTTCCATTTTTTCAGGAGTTGTTTTCAAGACCGATTTCACTATTCCAGCTGTAATAATTGCTTCGGCGACGACACTCTTCCCACGACCTTTCACCCTACATCCTACTGTATCCGTTTACTGGAAAGGATTACCAGTTGGCAGCTGAAGCTTTCTTATCTACACAGTAATTGCCACTGAGAGCCAAAACTTCCATCGTCGGGAATTCCTCAGCCAGTCTACGGATTGCCTTATCACTTGCTCTGTAATAGTGTTTAAAAGTCTTATATCCAACTCACTTAGAAACCATATTCATTCCCATTGCATCTCCACAGCTCGCATCGAACTTTACGAAGACATTATTCCCTTGAATTGTTGCCTCGATCCTCTGTAATCTACAGAAGTTGCTGTCTTCTTCGAAGGCCGTCTTGATCTTTTTAAAGTTTCTTTCGTCTTCCAACCAAGAATGGAAGGCACTATAATAAATAACAAAAGAAGAAAGTATACTTACATTGCATCTTGAGCCCACTTGAATCTCACGACGGGAGCTCTGGTCATTTTATCCTCAAATACTTTGGCATATACTCCACCCGATTTCTGTTAAATTTATAATGTCTCTAAAAACAAACCATAATAGCGCTACATCCTCTGTTCGTACTGGCGACGAGGGCTCCTTCTGTAGTGGCCATAGGTATATAGACTGTCCTTTCGTAATGACCATCTCTTACAGTTAAGGGACCAGCAATACCAACTGGGATTGGCACATAGCCAATGACATTCTCACAACATGTATCTTTTACCTATATATCATAAAAGATAGGATGGATGTCTTACAAAGGTGTAATCGTAGTTCTGATAGGGAAAGTTTTTAACCTCTTTAACACCCTGCTGATCGAAGGCGAGTTTCCGACGAATGACGATGGCAGTATAACAATCAAAACGACTCTCTAACTCTCGATTCTTCACCTTGTCTCTTTTAAGAAGACGGAGAGTATCACCAGGACTGACATCCTTTTCTGTATTGGAATTGTGTTAAAAAGAAAACTAGACTTACTGTCAATCCACATCTGCCATGTCTCTTCGAGAGACCTTTCTGTCATAGCGAAATCCACCATTTCCGGGAATTGTGTCATTACATCGTGACTTTCCTTCCTCATGATGTCATTCACATGTTCATCTGTATTTAGTTTGACAGAATCACAATAGAAACAGACCGATCTCGTTCTCTAGCTCGTCGCCGACGGAGAATGTGGCCGTTCTATTGCTTTCTTCTTTTTTTCCATACATATAATTCGCTACATCCTCCTTCCATCCATTTTGTGTTACATCCAAAGTATTTAAATAATCCAATAATTTCTTCCGACGAAAATTGTCGGCCTCACGCATCTGAACACTTTGATGGAACAACAGTTCTGTATCTGGTAGAGATAAGATGGCGGCATGTTGCAAAAGAACAATAAATTTGTGTCCGGGATAATATTTGTATTGGCGAGAATAATGGTTTCATTTATCACGACTAAAGAGGATGTTTCTGGTTGTAAAATTGGCTGATACTTGTAAGATATCAAGGACAAAACGGCATATAACAGTGATTGAATGGGAGAAGAGCGCAAAAAACACCAGAGTCTAAAAGACTTCTGGAAATCAAGAACAAATTAAAATAAATTCTAGCTGCTTAGAAATATATTTCAAAATATAAGTTTAAGGATTAAAGCGTACGATAATCGTCAAAATACGCCCGTAAACAGAAGCCACGTCATCAAGAGAAAAGCCGGCTTCTTCAGCCTTTCCCATGGATTTTTCGGCGGAATTCTCGCTAGAAAATAAATAGAGTGGCTAGACTGTACTGATAATAACAGAGGGTAAAGATCATTATAGTAAGGAATGAAATGAGAATGGGTTTTCACAAACAATTTTGCAGTTGATCGTTCTTCCTGCAAAGAAAACGACACACCGGTGATGAAATCAATTTTTTCCTAAATGTTGTGTTCCCTTAAGATCAATAAAAAAGCGAAAACACAAACGGGACAGTTGTTCAACCAAGTTCATGATAAGACGAATGCTCCTTTATAACAATCGGTATAACAAACAAAATATAAAATATTTTTATGTTATGTTTTGTTAGATGGAAGAAAGGTCAAGTAGTCAGAAACAGACACTACATAAAGCGAACAAGAAACAATAGAGTATCACGCCACTGGACTGATGTCCTTTTAATCGCAGACAGTCGGGGGACAGACGACTGGGAGCTGCGGGGGATGAGGACTGATTCAGCAGTCACACGAAGGAACGACTGATGGACGAATCATTCGGGGGAAAGAGAAGAATGGATTGGGTCGAAAGAAACGGATGAGATTGGGCTGGCTTATTACCATGACAGAGACAGAAGATTTAAGAGAAAGAAGAAGACATCTATATGATCAGTTGATAGATGGTTCTCATCATCAAAGCGTCTGGCGCATCGATTTTTCTATATGTTCGTGGGTAGACGGCGTTTCAAAGTATCGTTCCCGAAATTATGGAGAGGGGGTGGAAACATTTTGGTCTCTCATATCAGACCATTTGATCTAACTGAATGTGTATCATTACACTTCATCTTCTTCCAGATAGTTTTTTAACTCTCTCTGATATTAGAAAAAAGATCTGAAAACCGATAAGGGATATCTATTAATGGGGAAGAGAAAAAGAAGGAAGAACAAAGGTCATTTGAAAGAATATGAAACTAGCCATATTATTTTCTTCATTTTTCTTAAAAATATTCATTTGTATTTGATCAGTAGTAAATAATCCGTTACTTGAGAACCACTTATTGTTATTGGACATTCTCGCCATCATCAGAAATCGTCTAGTGTGATGCTCTCCCCGATCGGAATATCAAAAAACATCTGTTTTCGTCATCTTCTCGTCTTCCTTGACTTTTCGGTCTCCATCTTCTATTCTTCGGCTTTGGTCATGTGACATTTTCTTGAATCCCGTTACAACCTGATGAAAATGGAGATCACTTCAACAATATTGCAGTAAACTGCTTTAAGAGACTCTCATTAGACTGTTTGTTCATCTTAAAAGTGACAGATGGCGCAGGAGGATGCATCCCCCGATTAGCTGGCGTCATCGAGAGCGAGGGAGTCGTCTTCCTGTGACAGGCATAGCCCTCATTACCGCCGCGAAGTCTCTCGGATACGTTCCTCTTCAGACAGCTATTGTGTTTCATGAACATAGTGTTGAACGAGGTGTTTGGTTGCTTCCCCTATTTGAACACGTCTCCATTTGACTACTCAACTCTATCTCTGACGTTTGGATTCAAAAATAAGAGATTTTGGATTTGTGAAGTCTTGGTTACTTTTCCAGATTTTGCTGCAACTATCCTCTTTGTTTTTTATCCCTAACATACAATTATTTGTCACAAATAGACTTATATATATATTTATATCATCGGTTTTAAATGCTCTTCAAAATCCATCTTTTTCCCGGCCTACTTGACCTTTTCTTCTTCAAATTGACTGGCATGAATTGAAGTCATGAATGACCTGTTCATAACTAATTTTACCTTTCCTCTCTCCATTATTCATCCAATTGTTTCAGGTAATGTTGACGAGGTGGCTGTCCCTCGCTGTTTGGGTCTTCCTCCTGGCCGTTTTCGTCATGTCCGAGTCTGATGGAGACTATGGTATGCTCATTGACGCCTTATGAATCCTTCAGAGGCGTATAATTATCGTCAGGAGATGAGACAGGAGCCAATTGAACGTTACGGCCGAGCACAACGACTTCACGCTTTGAATCGTCTTTTAAAGAAACCCGTCTTCACTTTTGCCCACTTTTTTAAAAAGGAAATGTAGTCGTCCGATAGATTTCTCGCCAGCCCAGCGATAATAAAAATTTGTTATTGACTCTTTTAACAAACAACGTATTATATGCAGAGAACATTTTTGGATTGCACAATGGAATGAGAAAAACCCTGTGAAAAGAAAGTGACGGGTAGAGACCTAGTCGGAGGAGAGGAGACAGCTCGTTCCAGTCAATTGACGAGGAAGGATAGACAGGAGAAGTGGAACGAAGAGAAGTGAATGAAGTAGACCGAAGAACATCTGCACCGCGTTGATAATGGCGATCCTTTTAAAAATAACTATAGGGGCGAAGAGGACAGGAACGAGGATCATACAACCACAAACAGCACTCTAAAGACTGTCTCTCTTTTGTTATTCGGCTTACCAATAGAGTGGGAAGGAGGGCCTTCTTGAGTGTTTCCTGCATTCGAATGACTCGAGCGTCTCTTCCTTTTCCGATCAGCTTCATTACCTAAAAAATTTTTTTTAAATTTTTCCCTCTTGACCCATACTTGTTGAAAATAATAGGCTATATGGACGACGAAACGAGGAATGATTCCAGCAGCGAGAAGGAAGTAACCGACAGAGAAAGGGTTTAGAGTCACACCCAATAGGGCAGACATAAAAAGAGTACCTGAAGAGAATATAGGAAAAAGGGGAGGATACCTGTATAGATAGAAATGGCAGCGGTAACAGCGATAATGGAGATGGCGATATTGAAGGTGAAAAGAAGGAGAAGAACCAAGAGGGACAGGAAAATGAAGAGCGGAATACTGAAATTACTTTAAAAAATATGGGAATAACATACAACCAAAGAGCGGATGGGATTTGAAGGATGACATCAACCATTGCAACCTCCGTGTCGAATGGTACCGCTTTGAATTCTGGGTATTTGGATGAAACCTGGAAACGTTCAGCTGGAAGAAAACAACTCACTCGACGGAAGTTCTGCATAACTCTCGCCTTATCAGCCATTGTCCTCGTTCCCTCGACAGCCACCATATAAACCATCCGATTGATGATTGCTGGATGTCTAAATGCCTTTACTTGCTCAAAAACTTAGCTTACCCTTCCCGGAGTGTATATTGTACTCCAGATCGCCATGCTTTGTAAATAGAATCACTGATGAATCCTTCAAAATGACTCATATTCAATCGATCAGCCGTTTTTGGTGTCTTTGAGTAAATCTTAAAATCATTGATCCACATCATATTTGCTGAAGGATCCATTGCTCCAGGAAGCTTCTCTGTTTCATTAACAAATTCCTGAATATTCCATTTTTCTTTTCCCATACACTCTACTTACCATGAATCTTTTGTATTCATGAGGATTTTCCAAATTTGGTGGACGTTCGATGATAAAAATAATATGGAGGAAGTCAGGCCAGACTCGATCACTCATAAAGTGAATTCCTTTATTACTGGGAGAGTCTGGAGGCAGAAGATGGCGATAGTCCAGATTGCCGTGAAGTTTTTCAGCTCCGAAGATGATTGGAAGACCGATGAGCGCAGCCCAAAAGAAGAAGCCGGCGATGTTGAGAACCGTTGAAGAGGTAAATAGGCAACCCAGAGGCTCTACAGAAGTTATTTCATCTGGTTATACCAACCTGTCACGTTATATGTCCAGCATTCTGACATATTGCAGCCAGTACGGCATCCATCTGTAGGAAGAGGACTGTGATGGAAGATCGGGGAACACCATATCATGATCGGCACGAAGAAAAATGTCTGTGAGGGTTCTATTAGTTACAGAATGCTTACCTGATAGATATAGGTGGCGATGATAGTAACTCCAAAGAAGAGGGAAAGATTAGCTATTTCCGGGATAGGGAACATAGCTCCAAGAAGGAAACCTATAGCTGGTGCCCAGACAAGGGATACAGTCGGATAGACAGAAGCAAAGACCTCCCGGAGGATCTCCTGACGACTGTCCTTTCTTATATTTGACTCATACAACCAGCTGTTGTAGAGATGGAGAATTCCATCAATTCCTATTGCAAAAGATAGAAGGGGAGCCAGTGAGCAAAGCGTGTTCAAATGTCCCCCGAATAGACCAAAGAGAGCTGTAGCTGTTGCCAACCCCATAAGTGGAACAAAGATGGCTCCCAGACTCAATGGAAGTACCCTGAAAAAATGAAACTTTTTCCAACAGATAGCTTACCATACAGTACATCTGTTGTGAGTCTTATTTAATAAAACGAGAGCGGCAGTGATGGCGATAGATACAATAATTATACCAACGATAATCCTTCTCAAAACGAGACGAGTTCCCCGAGTGATCTCCATTTCCACTTGGCGGGCTCCGTGTTGTGTTATATCTACTGTTCGATCAAGGAGAGCATTGTGGGCTTGCACTTCTCTAAAAAAAACCTTTGAGAGAAGATTTCAAGTAGGTAACCTTTGGACGATTTTTTCAAATTCTTCCATTTCCTCGGCCATCTCAGTACTGTTTATGAAGACCATAAAGAACAGAGCAGACAGCTTCGATGACACCAAATCGCCGTTCTGGAACCCTTTTTTCTGTTTACTAAATGACTCTTACTTTGTCGACTTCTCTTTCGAAAAAATGTTTTCCTATGTTCGATTTGTATCCAAAAAGAGAAGTCACAGGCCATTGGAAGTTGCCTACCCAGAGCATACTCTGTCATTCAAGATGAGCTTTTCACTTGTTCTTACATATGTCTTAAATAGAAGGCCATTGAAGTCACACATCGGTTCACAATAGTTCATATATGTCGTGTTCTTCTCTTCTGATACCGTCAATGTCTTCACCCGCTAAACATTTTCATTTTGTTCAAAAAAATTTTTTCCAATACCCTGTAGAAATCTCTGAACTCTTCGAATTGTGGCCCGACAGTCATAGATTTGTTCATGTCCCTCGGCTGGGCGAAGAGTGCCATGTACCATGGTCGACCCTGTAAATGTGTCTATTGACAGGGAAGATTAGATTGATAGCTGGGAGAAAATGGACTTTGTGATGGCCGACACAACAGGAATAAGAGGACAAAAAGAACAAATGTGACGTGAAGGGAAAATCATTTACAAAGGGGACCATGTCTATCTATCGTGTCCCGAAATAGAATGTATTAATCTCATTATCTCTTTTCAATTAAAACACTTCTTCATAATTAAACGGCATTCGAAAGGTTAGAGGTCGAAAAATGACCTCCTGGCTGAAATGCAATAGTCTCAAATCTGCCGACAAATCCATCTAGTCTTATCAGTTCTAATCCCCTCAAACACAAAGGGGGAAGTCGTGGAAGTGTATCGATAAGCAGAAGAAATAGTGTATCAGAAAATAGATGACCTACCCGATTCCCAAAGAAATCGATCTGAGCTTGAAGTTCTCGTTTGGATTGAGCATCGACCGTTGTGTAACCATTGTCGAAACTGAGAATCATCGGCGGTCTAGACATCAATATAGATATATAAAGACTCTTACCTTTTAACGGCGAGAATGATGAGTGATCCGATGCAAAGAGAAAGTCCAAGAAGGAGGTAGAGAAGTGGTCGACTGCCGACAAAGGCTCCGAGAGCCCCAAAAAGGCGGCTAAGCCGCATCTTACCTATAAACATGGGAATGAGGAGTAATTCATCAAATAAAAGACACGATTTTGTCAGCTGTTAATTGAAATAAGAAGGAGGGTGGCCCGATGTGGCTGGACAGACGGGTGCCTATCGCCTCGGAGGACTCCTCCGCTGATAACGGAAGAAAGAAGAAAAATAACAAGGATTGTTCACTTTCAGCACCTAAAAGAGGCGAAAAAAGTCTATAACGGAAATGAGAAGGAAGATTGACTGCTAGTAGAAGAGACAATAATGGCCATCACCGAAAAAATCCAATTTTAGGGTTAGCTGCCAATTAATTACGACGAAAGCCGCCAAAAATTAGTCATTCCTTTTTCCAATTTTCAGTAATTCAAAGAACAGTAATCTTTCAAGTTCCCTATCATGTGATCTTTATTAGTTTTTCACCGAAAAAGGACAGTGATATGGAATAGAGTGAAGGAACTTACGCTAAAGGATAATGAGTAGGAATCCTCGACAGCTAAGAGAAAAGAACTCGGCACATCGAGGAGTAACTGGCCTCTAATGGTTCTCTTTGATTGAATTAAAGTAAAATGTCGTAGGAGAAACTACGGTATGTTCATTGCAGCTTTTTGATATACTTCATCCGATGCAGCAGATAAAGCTGCAATCAGAATAGAGAAAATGACTAGAAAAGCAGTTCCATCAAATATAATAAGTGACCATCAAAATTTGGACACATTTCTCTATCTATCTGTCTTCCTGATATCAAAAAGAGAAGATCAAAGTACTTAAAGAAACTGACTATATCAAATGCCATGGGAAAGAGCAGTTTCTCGTTAAAAGACAGCTGATGTAGGAAATAAAAAAGAAAATAAAATGAGCCAAAAGTGTATACACGTATACACGTGAATGGCGACTCAAAGTTGTCGATAATAAGAAGATAGCATTGATCAGTTTGGTGGCCAGAGGGCCCTCGTCGTATTGTTCACCTTGAGATAACGATCACTAATTATGAAACGAGGGTACTACAGTATTCATTTCTTTGCGACTAGAAAAAAAATCAAAAAATGGAGCCAATTTTATTTGACCATTCTATCGAAGATAGATTAAAGGATCAGAAGAAAAGAGAGGATGAACCAAGTGTCTTGAGATTAATAGGAGACAGGCAGCAGAGAAAAGATCCAGATGACAAATTCCTCGATCAAAGGGACCAGTCAGCTGTCTATTGGCTCCCGACACAGACCCAGCCGGGTCTCTTCCATGTGATCTGAGCACTGTTTATGGATCAGTATCAGTTTCAGAGTACGCGTCTCTCTTATAGTAAGGGGAAAAATGAAGCTAGACAAACAGAAAGCGACTGAGTTCGGATGGAGAGTAAATAAAAACAAAAAGTAGAAGAGTATGAAGACAATTACGAGAAGAAGATTAAGAAAGAGTAAGGAAAAAGAAAGTCTGGAAGAAGAATGAGAAAAGAAGGCAAGAGAAAGGCAAGTCAATTAGGAAATGAGGAGTGCTGGGTGAGCTATTGGTGAAAAACTGACAAATCATTCAAAAAATTAACAGAGAATGACTCTAACTACGTAGTCATAAAAATTGCTATTGTTTTTCGGAGAATTTAATGTTTGTAGACGAGGCACCAGGTGATTCGTCATCTCGGCGCCGGAGGGCAGTTGACCCCCTCATAAATAACCTCACCCACGTGTCTCTTCATTGCCAAGCTGCTACTCTTGGCTCCATTATCTGAGATACAGTTTTATTGTTCTATGTGACAAAAAGTACTATAACTCTTTCTTCTTCTTAATACTCCAACAATCAGAACAACACAGTTCAATATTTATTTCACCGGTTCGAAATACCCGCTAACATTCTTCATTCATTAAAAGACTCCTCTTATGCCGTCCTCATGACTTCTTTCGTGAACTCGACGATGTCATCCAACGACGACGATGCCTCCTCTATTTCCCAGTGGAAGTTCAGCATGGCATGAAATCCATGCTCGTAATTTTTGAGTATAGTCGGCACACCAGCTTCCTAAAATTTTTGTTTTGAAAGATGACACTGCCACGTGTTAAACTGCCCATGCTGAAGACAACAACCAAAATATACTCTGATTTTTTTCGGGCGGAATGATGACGAAGTCATTAATGGAGAAAAAAAAGAACATGACTCACTGTTAGTCTTTTGGCATACATGATTCCCTCGTCTCTCAGTACATCATACTCGCAAGTCATTATGAACGCCTTGGGAAGATCAGAAAGGTCATCCCTCATGATCGGAGAGAATTCTGGGTTTGTCAGCCAGGGAGCGAGGAGATTTTGAACTTCTTTACTTTCTAAGACTTCAGCTCTTGGCAGCAAGGGCTCATTCGAATAGTTCAGATGGGAGAACTCATCATATCGGATATACTGAAGGAATAAAAAGAATAGAATACCTACCTTGTCTATAGTTTTCTTTTGTTCTTCTTTGACGTGTCCGTTTGTGAGAACATACTTCACCAGATGTCTATGCTTGTCCATATCAATTCCAGCATAGAACATGTAGTATAAGGCAACCGACTCCGGATCTGAATTCAATGTCTTCAAACTTATTAGATTTTCTCACCTACTAGAGCCATTCCCTGAAGATGTTTGTTAAAGTACCTGTAAGATGTCGACTGGAGATCAACTAATTGAAGGAGAGGATAGAGAAGGACCTGGCCTGCTATTTTGGGAACAACATTAGCAAGTTTTCTCCGTTGTGTAATGACCGCTGCAAGATTTCCACCGGCGGAGTCTCCCATAATGACTATCTAATAGCTTTATCTGATTATATGCGCCTCTTCGCTTACCTTTTTTGTATCTACATTGTATTTCTCTTTAGCTATACTGATGAAATGTTCTAGAACACCTTCACAATCATTGATCTGTCCTGGATAGATTGTTTCTGGTGAAAGGCGATACTCAATTGATACGACTACGGAATGTAGCCTGAAGGATTAACAGCTGATGACAATACTCACATTGTGGCAAGTCTCTTGGTCAAAGAATCGTAGATGTACGTGTTGCCCACGGCGAATCCTCCTCCATGAATGAATATGACAGCTCCTCCTGTGGAAGAGTTCACCTTCGGTGAATAGACTCTAACCTGGAAGATTCGCTTCACTAATGATTTTTCTTACCGGAACACCTTCCCATTCCAATAATTCCAATTCTATGGTTCCATGAGAATCCCATTTGGGTCCCAAAATAGGTGCCAGTCCCGTTAGAACATGTCTCGTCCACCATATCATTTCCGATGTTTTGGAAAACATTCTACTCTACATTCTAGTTACTTGATATGATACCCCATACTGGCCAATAGTATGTTATCCGGAGGAAAGGTTCAATCACATGCATAGCAGTTTTATCGAACCGTGTTCGTAACATACCAGGAGGAAATGGACGGTAGAGTAGGAAGGCAATTATAGCAAAGGCAACTGCCGAATACAAAACTGTCCTACTTGTTGTTCTCATTCTAAAAGAATGGAATAAAGGAAACACGGAAGGTACGATAAGAGATAACTGAAGATGAAAAGCAGCTGACAGTCGATGGCAGAGATTACGTGAGAGCGAGTTTAAAGACCTGAACCTGTTTGACAATTGCGGGACAGTTCTTCGACGGAGAGGAGAAAAGGAGGGGAGAGGTCAATCCTACTCAGTAGGGGGTCCAAGACCACGCTCATAACATCGGGGAAGAAGAATCTCTCTCTGATTGATAAGGGGAGACGCTCCGGACAAAACATGTACTTCCTATGATCAACAAAGGAACAGTTTATTTTCCCTCTTCCGCCGTATGAAAGAAATACCCGAAATATGAAGAATACTATGCATAGAAGAGATTAATCGTTTTTCATAGAATTGTAAAGAGTCCAGACAAAGAAACGACTGGAAAAATGAGCAATAGAACCCATGGAGAGGGAAACGATATAGCAGAGGAGGGAGAGATGGGAGAAGAACTCGAAAAGTTGGACGAAACCAGACATCTGGCTATGGTAGACAAGATAATAGATGCCATATCCGAAGATGAACAGACCGATGGAACTGAAAAAGTAAAATGAGAAGTGAAGTTATCTGGTGAAGTCTATGATAAGGCTTCTTCCCATGACCACACTGAAATAAACGAAAAATACTAACGCTCCTTGGAAGAAGGATCTCCACCACCAACGGTAGTCCTCGTGATTTAACTGGACATAGGTTAGGGTGATGGAATTACAGGCAACAGCAACGATCAAGACAACGACGGTCAACAACATGAGAAAGTCCACATCCATGTGAGCTCTTCCCCAGAGAACTTGGAAAGCGTAGGGCATTTCCATTATGATCGAGCTAAAAAATCCGTCAGTTCATGTCTTGTAACATACGCAAAGGGAACTAGACCTCCAATAAAGCATAAAAAAACAGAAGAGGACATGATGCCATGCTTTGGAATTTCACGAGGAACAAGACGCGACCTACAGATTAGAACATTTTTTAATTTTTTTTGTAACCTGCAGGGTGCGTTGAGAGGATAGGCGAAATGGCGGCCGATAATGCCTCCAAAAATAGTCAACGGATATCCAAAAACTATCCACATACTCATCAAGACTATGACGGTAGTCCAAGGAAGAGCCTGGAAGATTTGAGGATGGATTTAGGAGAATTACCCTTGTTGTTTGATAGGCCCAGAAAGCAGTATTATTTAGGGCCCAAATAATCATCATCGGAGCACTGAAAAGCAACGAAGTGACGTTGATATTAGCCACCCAAGATTTTCCTCCTATTTGAGAGTATCGAACAGCGGAGTAGAAGCCAGCGAAGCCTGTGAACAGAGTACAAGTGAATCATTAGTTTACCAGAAGTTATAGAATACATAAAGACAGAGACTGTATTCAACGACCCGTGATAGTGAACATTTAGTATACCAGACAAGCCGAGACAGATTATAGCGATCAAAATGAAACAGAATTGAGCGCCAACACCTAAAAGGTTTTGTATGTTAAGAAATGTTACCAAGAGCAGCACAGTGGAGCATCGGATAGTTCGGAGATCTGAAAACTTCTGTCGCGATCACCTTCCATCCTGTCTCGCTGTAGATCTCATCCAATGGCACTTTTGTCAAATCTCGGTGAATACTACTGCCTATGAATCCAATAATAACTACCAAAAGAAGAATAATGGAAAGTCCAGAGGCAGCGATGGACATCGCATGAATCTGGGTGGCTCTTTTAGGAAAGCGACTCTCTTGAATGATTTTTCGAGCAGAGTCAGGCAAGCTGAAGAGTTACATAAGGATCATGATATACATAAGGATCTCACTTTAATACTTTCCAAGTAACCATATAATTCAAGTTAAGGATCGTCTCTCCAGGCTCGATGAGCTGTCTATCTCCTACGAATATGTCTACTTCGAGAATCTGAAGAAATGAAAACAATTAGGACTATACAGTGTCATTATTGGATTTGATGTTAAATGCGATTGTGCTGTATATGTATATCTTATGGACATGGGGGAAGACATTCTTCTCCTCGACTACACCAATCCTCTGTCTGACTTTTATGTCGTCTAAAAGCAAATAACTTAATATCTCAAAATCACCTAGAAAAACTTCAAAATAAAAATCTCTTTCAATTGCTTCATTTAACCGTTGAATGTCATCCAAGCTCAACTTCTTATTTCCACACAAACTTGTTTTAGTGGCATTCTGTCCAAATTTAATAACAAAGGCAGATTCAGCCATTCTGTCTCCCTCCATCACCTGCCCAAGAGATAAGGATTTGTGAACAATCTGAAGGCATTTGTTGCAATGTTTTATGTATTATAAGAAACCAACTTTTTCGGGTCGACAGAAAGGCATTTCATAGTAGTGATATGTCTCATGAGGATTCGCCATAGGTCCAACTTTGTTAACATAGACATCAATCTGAATTATAAAGAGGAACAACTGAATTGCCTACCTGATCTCCATTTTTGTGCTTAGGAACGGCGACTATAAAAATGACTTGAAGGAGAAATATAAAATATTGAAAATTTTTTGACATTCTCATAGGGGACAATAGTTGTCTCCAGAAGAGAGGGTCTCCTGTGAGTAAGTTAGAAATTGGAGGCGTGGAAAGTACAGAAGAGGAGAAGGTCTCCGAATAGGGCGCCTATTCCCAGCGCCACATATTTGCCACGTAGTGCTTGGTCGCAGGGATTTCCGCGCGATATTCTTTAAAATGTTCTTAAGCCATTGAAGATTTCTCATAAAAACACTAAAGAAGAGAATAAAAGAGACATAAGAGTGACAACAATTTAATTATTTATGAAAAAAGCAACAAATTAATCAACGATGAGAGGTACCGAGTTTGTTGCTAGACGAGACGACGAGCATTGGTAAAGTTAACGTGCCGGTAACTGCTTTGATCCCTTAACATGTTTGCGATAGTCCCTGGAGAAAAAAATTTTTATTTTACGAGCAGTTCTCAGATGGGTGATTGAGTGGGTTCAACAGATAGACAGAGGGATGGGACATGCTCGGTGAGAGAAAACCTTGACCATGCCAACAAAAAAAAAACCAACCAATTACTAGCAACATGCAACGGAAAAGAAGCAGAACCCTTCTCAAAGCAACCACTAGAAATCCGCCTATAGAATGCAAAAAATATTTCGTGCATTTTTAGCCAAAGGAGTAAACTCACTTCAGACTGTCATTATGCAATTTGTATTCTAATACAGCATTGTCAGGAAGGCCAAGATGACGTTGTAAGGCATCTCGAATGCGAACAACGACTCCCTTATCATTGGTAGTTCTGAAAGATTCGGGAGGAAGAAAGAGACCTACTTATTCCAAAGGGAGATGATGTCTTCCTGGTTTCTGATCGAACAAACCGCTCCGCAAATCTCATCACCTACCAAAAATTGTTCTCCGATAATGGCTAACAACAGATTTTCCCATAATCGATTGGATAAGCCCTGAAGATCGATCGATATGGACATTACAATCTCACCTTTTTGACACGAAGAATCCATTTTCCTCCTTCAACGTTTTTCGGATCTTCCCAAACTGGCTTGATCCCTTGTTTAAAGAAATGTAAATCAGCTTTGTTCTCGTTACCCTTCTCGAATTCTGAAATACAAATGTTTTCGACTGATTTATTTGTGCAAAACCTTGTGGCCTTTGTAAATGATTGTAAACATTCCAAAACTGTTCAACTGAACTAACTGCAGCTATAGGTTGTACAAACTGTGAATACTCCTCTGGATTGAAACTCTTAGGACGGAAGAAGTAGGAGAAGACATATGTGTGCTCCAGAGGATGTTCTTCTGGAGTAACTTGATGTTCATTCTAAAAAAAACTTTTATTTCAAGGGTAGAACTTACTACAAACATCGGCTCTACTTTGGATTCAACCGACTCTTGTCTCTGTACAAAATCGTTCATTATTTTATCTTAATCTGAAATTAGTTAATAGCGAGCTGAAAGAAGGATAAACTAAAATAAAAGCAGATAAAAACCAATAACGCGAGAAGAAACTAAACAGTGCTTTATACGTAAACGTCATTTTTAAATACACGATGGTGGATACTTGGCTTGTTTGACACTTTTATCAACTTATTTCTCCTTTAATTCTTTCTACTTATAATATTCTTTTTTAGCCAACTTTATAATGAACACCAACAATAGGGAAATTTACGAACAATTCGCATCTATTACAGGTATTTATTTTGCATTGTTTTTTTTATTTTATGATATTTTAGGATGTAAAACAAACAGAAAAATAACTCACTACTTAGAGGCTTGTAATTATGATTTAGCCACCGCAGTTGATTTATATTTCGCACAAGGCGGTATGGACGCTTTACAAGATCAGGAAGATGTGTAAG
Source organism: Oscheius sp. DF5120 (assembly GCA_932521415.1). Taxonomy (NCBI): domain Eukaryota; kingdom Metazoa; phylum Nematoda; class Chromadorea; order Rhabditida; family Rhabditidae; genus Oscheius; species Oscheius sp. DF5120. The sequence goes on along the minus strand of OW051465.1, from coordinate 4,311,280 downwards.
CAGATCCTATAACATACTTTTTTGTTTAGTGCGATGATTTCAGATGATGACAATGATGAAGATATAGAATGTATTCAAGGGCCAAGCTCTAGAATTAATACACGATCTGCTCAAAATAAAGTAAGGGTTAACCAAAAAAATGGACACAGTACTCCTCCAAGAAATGGATATCATGATGAAGAATATGTACGTTGTGTTGTCGTTGATTGTTGATGATTATAGGTCCGAGCACCGATCCCTTCGACCAGAGGAACGATTGTTGAAGGCTCGTATAGCCAACAATATGGTGCACGCGTTAATCTTGGTGATAGCGTTTTCAATCAAAGAGATCATCGTTCAATAGCTAGTAAGTGAATAGTTTTTTTTTAATATTTTTAGTTGAACAAGAAAATCAAATGCGCCATTCAATAAACATCGGTAATGTTGTACCTGCACCCTCACGTGGACAGGTATTTATCGAATTATGCGTTTATTTTTAGTATAATGATGAACAGTCACATCAATCTATGTTACAAAATCTTTTTCGTCCACCAACCGACATTACTTTTGTAGGGTCTTTTGAAGCGGTATTGAAAGATTTTTTGTTTTACTCTTTTTATAGGCAAAAGAAGTTGCAATAGAGATGCAGAAATGGTTGCTTGTGAATGTTCAAGATTATAAAGAGTTTGCGTGTCAAACTTTGAATCGTGATATTTGGTCTAACGAAGGTGTGAAAGAGCTTGTAAACACCAATTTTGTTTTTTGGCAGGTTTGTGCATTTCTTATAATTATTTTTTTATAGGTACAACACGATTCAGTTGATGGACTGAGGATGAAAAATTATTATAAAATCAAGACTTATCCTACAATTTTTGTCCTCGATCCAAGAACAGGAGAAATGACACAGAATTTTACTCTAAAAAAGCAAGACCCTGTCACTCTTTGCGATTTATGTGAATTTTTTTTACATGAGATAGTTATATTTTTAGTAACTTCATACTTGGATAAATTCCCGGACTATTTTGCCCATGATCGATTCTTAAGAGGAACTCCCGAAGTTATTGAAAGCGATTTGTTAGGACCAGGAAATGTCCCAGAATTTGCTGCAGAGGTATAACTATTATTATTGCTTTTATAACATTTTAAATTATAGCCGGAGTGCAGTAAATCAGCTATGTTTGTAGAGGAACCGATGGATCGTTCTCTTCGAAAAAGAAAAGGTGATATTAATGGTCATGATGTTAAAAAGGTCAAAACGGAAAACGTTGGTTAGTTATTATCTTTGATTATCATTAGATGAAACTGTTGATTCTTTTTTAAAATTTCCTTACAGATGTTCTGAATGATTCGACTCGAATGTTATCTGTGGTTGATGCCGATGAATGGCGTCAACTTATATCGCCTGGCGCTGAATTTTGCCGTATTCGTCTCAAATTACCCGATGGAAGACTAGAAACAATTGAAATAACTAATAATAGTAAACTGAAAGTGAGCCTATTGTTTTAAATCTTTTTATATTAACGAATATATTTAGGCACTTTTCGTTTTCATCGCAGGAAGAAATCTTTCTCCTAAGGAGCATATCTTTGTTTTATCATTTCCTCGTCGGGAGTACTCTGTAGATGAAGCTGAAAAATCCCTCGCTGTACTCGGTTTTTCCAAAAACGAAATGGTACATGTAGAGCTTAGATAATCACTATGGGGATCTTACCTACCGGTATTTTCTATTACAATTGTCTGGTGATTTTTTTTTGTCATATGATCCTACCCAATTTTTATCATGTACACTTTTTCATTCCAAAAGAACTGTTTCACGTCTATTTTGTCTTTTTCATTAAAAAATTTTTATTCTTATAATCTTGGTCAACCTAATGGGTTATTGCTCATTTTCATTATCTTACAGGTTATTTATGATATATATTTTTTTAGTTTGAATGCTGCTTCATGGCTTGTGACGGAGTATGGGAATTATGTGATAGGCTTCGAGCCGAACGCTTACTAATTGCTAGTGAGGTAAGCTTTCTTTATTAAAACACTGAATTTAGATCAACTCACTCAAAGATTTGCATTGTGATGTGAAGAAGAAGCAAGTTCTTTTGGGTCTACAGTCGTGGAAAAGCTGCCAGTTTTCTGTAAGTTATTCTATATTCTATTAACTCTTTTATATTTTTTTAGTTGGTAGCATACCGATTAATCAGTTCTCACAAAACTGTTTCTCCTGACAATGCGTGTTCTATAATATCGCAGTTAGATATGTGTGAACCAGTGGAAGCATACAAGTAAGTTTTTTAAATTAGAATTACTCTGGATTTTAGACGGTTGGGGCACCAATATTCAAATGTTAATCGCTTATTATCAACTCTAGCAAAAAATCCTGCTGTTGTTGCTGAAATTTTGAGTTCATCTGACGGTTTTCATGTGAGTTTTGCTTTTGTTTTGAAAAAATTTCTAGAATGTGCCTATAGAAGACTTGGTTCATTCTGTTTTCTCTTTATTATATGGAAGTGGAACCTATCCAGCTGATGAACAAAAACTATTAGAGGTATACCGCTTATAGTGCCTTCAAATATATTTTAGGTTCTGGCTCACCTCATAAAAGCACAACTAGTACCGGCTAATAATCCACGATTGATCCTTCGGAAAGGAAATAGTGCTTTTCCCCGTTTATATAAGCTATTCAGTGAATCCCTTTTTTCTGTGAAGGTGAGAAAATCTTGTTTCTTTTTATCTAATGTTTATTAGATTTTTTTAACATCTGCCTTACATGATCCAGTAATGCATGTCTTGTGCCAAGATGAAATTTTCTTAGATATTGATCCTTCAAAGGTACTGTCTTGTTTTTTTTTAAATTTTTAATTCTTATAGTCTACACAACGATATTCTGCAGCTGATCGAGCTAAACGGTTTGGAACAGACCCAACTAGTGCACATTATCACAAAAGACTTTCGGCTCATAGGAAGATTATTGTCGAAAAGCTAGTTTTATTGGCTCATACATTTATAAAAGCAATCTTGGATTCAATACCTTGTTTTCCGGAAAGTCTTGTCTGGCTTGTTCAACAAATGCATAGAAATTTAGTAGAAAATCAGCGAATGTCTCAGTCAGAAGTAAGTATGATTTTTTATTCATGTTCTCTTTTTTAGGCTTACTTGATTTGTACAGATTTAATAGTTACTAATTTATTATGCCCAGCTATAGCAAATCCAGAATCCATTGGCGTAATAAGCGATACACCAGTTAGTCATATTGCACGTTTTAATCTTATGCAAATTGGTCAAATTATTCAGGTTTATATTTTATTTGTTTTAACAAACATTTTAGACTCTTGCTTTAAGTCGGTATGAAGCGCACCCACCCCATTTCCAAACCTTTATCACTCAATTCAACGATGTGAGTTTTATTCAAATTATTTTCATGATTTATGTTTAGAGTCCTATTTGTTCGCTCGTGGATACATTATTAGCTCGAGAAAACCAAGAAATGAAAAGCCTTTATCCTACAATACTTGGTGAAACTGGTACTATGGGAGAAGAAATGCTAAAAAGACCTCATTTCATGGGTTCGATTTGGGAAGTGAATAATCTTCTTGCGCTAGTTCATTCGGATATTATAAACAACATTACTTTCAAAGAAACAAAGAATGAAATCTTTTCTTGCACGAGTCGACTTCCAACAAATTTTACGACACCTGAACCTGCCATAGAAGCTGTAACTTCTCATGTTTCTCGGCAAAACAAATTGAAAAGTTTTGCTGATCGAGGTACTTTCATTATCCTGGTCAACTTTCAATCTTTTTCAGTACAAAACTCTTTGAGTCAGTCGCCTACTAGAGTGAATGGTTCCTCCCCATCACAGTTAAATTCTCTGCCTCCTGAATATTTCGATGTTGTGTATTTTGCTGATATGGATGAAATAGAACTTGTGGGACTTGTTCCTGAGGATAAATTTATGGATAAAGAAAGTGGTGCAAATAAGAAGAGAATGTCTGTAAACACAAAAAAGAAAGCAAGATTTGTGGAGAATGGTAGCATAGGTTTGTTTTTAGTCTTTTTTTTTTTACTTTTTCAGTTGGATCAGCCGTTTCCGATATTACTGTAGACAATGCTTCGGATTTGGAAGAAGAAGCAGCTGCACAAGATGAAGTTGGATCTGTTTCAAGTAGTCAAGAAGCACCACAAGAGGATCGATTATTACTCCTTGATGAGGATGCTGAATCAACTCTACCTGATTATGTTTCTGATGTTGGTGGCATTAGTGGTCGAGGATCTCCAAGCCTTAGTGGAAGAGATACTCCTCTTAGTCAGGGACCTCGGGATGGACCCGATAATGTAGCTGTTTCTTTGGCCTCAGGTGCTGGACCTGACTACCTCGATTCTAGAGACTTGCCAGCGGTTCCTGACGCTCTGAAGAAGCCAAATGCTGAAGGCCTTGAAGAGAAATTTGGAAAGTTCAATGTTCCATCATCTGGTACTTTAGGATCTTGTCGTATGTTTTTCTATACTTTACATTAATTGTCATAGGCGACGATCAAAGATCTATTCTTTCTGAAGCTTGGTCTACAAATGTGGTGGCTTCTGATGATGAAGGCGGCACAACTCCATCGGGACGAGCTCTTTTGGCTCAATTGCCTGTTGATGGTTATCTTGGTTCAAGGCAAAGGCCTATTAACAGGTTAATTACTTAACTTATGCATATTTGTTTAGAGCAAGTTCTATGACCGGGGCACAAGAGGATAAAAGCGATACATGGTCTCTAGATGCTGTCGCCAGTGATTCAGAAGCTGATGGTCGTGAAAAAGAGCGAAGTGTAGGTCCTTTATGCTTTCTAATTTTTTGTTCAGATGGTAAGCTTACCTGAGCCTCCAACAGTAGATGTATCGACTGTTGATATTCCTGTTGCTCCATTGATTGATGTTTCCATTCCACCTTCAAATGATTCACAATTAGGGCGACGAAGAAGCAGTGGAAGCTCATTTTCTTATGCTCGTAGCGATGCAGATTCGGAGGCCAGCCGTAATTTTCATATTCCGCTTACATCTGGATCACGGGATAATTTACTTCCTGTGGAAACTCAATCTAAATCCGAAGAATCTATACCAACGGAAAAATCACTCACGCGAACTGAAGAATCATCTGATAATGGTCAGGTTGGTAAAAGAAGAACATTACTTTTTAATCTGCAACGGGTAGGAGATAAAGTTCGTAAAGGTATAAATATATTTGTTTTTAAACTTTTTTCTTAAAGGTATTAGTAACACCCCGTTGAGGCAGCTCCCCCAATCATCCACAATTTCTGACTTTTTTGGTGATTTAAAAGATAAAAAGCGTGTAAATGTTCCGGAAAGTCACAGTGAGAACCGTTTAAATGGTAAATATTGTTATTTTTAAATATTTGTTTAGAACTCGATGATCGATCAGCGGATGATATTCTAGCTAAATATCAACGACCAACTAATAGTATGCTAGGCGATATGAGCCCAAATATGTCTCCTCCCCTTGAAATGGCTCCTGAATTGCCATCACTGTCAACAGAAGACGCACTTTATTACGATCCAGATAATATTCTGAAGTGCAGGTAATTCGTTATTTATTCTTTTTATTTTTTTTGCAGAGCATTTATGGATGCTAAAAGAAAGCTTCGCTTAGTACTTAGTAATGTGGGAAGCTTATCAGTAAATAGGATAGCAGAGGATGGAACAATGAGAGTTAGGCCAGAAAGAGAGCAACTCACTATAGTGCTACGTACATTGTTAGCAGAAGCTATAAATGGAAGAAATCAAGTTTTATCTGCACATGCAAGAGAAGTTCTCCGATGTCTACCAGTGTTTGATAACAAAGGGTATGCTTTCTGCTTATTTTTATTTGTTTTCAGCATTCATTTACTTATTCGTACATTGCGAGATGAATGGCGGCAAAGGGCTTGTTATATTAGCTACCTGCAACAGTCTCGTTTAACTTTATTACGTCTGCTTAGTTTTTTGCAACAATTGAATTTACAAATATCGAGGTTAGCTTTTAATTGTCAAATTTTAACCTTTGTTGTTTTAGAGAGAAAACTTTGACCGAAGAATGTATTGTTGATATTCTTGTTCGATTTTATTTAGAAAATAAGGATGGTCATTTGCGCAGATTCACACAAGAGTTTTTACAGCTTCATGCACAAGTTTGTCTTTTTTGTATATTCATATCGATTTTAAGGATGAAAAAATTGAGTGTCTGAATCGCACATTAAATTCATTATTTGCTCGAATCCCTGCTACTCCTATGTGGAAGGATATGACTTCAAATGTGAAGGAATACCTTCAGCGAGCTTTGGAACGTGTAATAATGACTCAAATACACTCATTTGCTTTTTTTCCGAACTTAGAAGCGGATAGACATCGCGATGAGTTAGTTATCATAGTACAAAATATTTTCAGTGTATTACACAAAGCATTAGCGAAATTTTCGAGAATAATCACTCCGGATCATCCAATGCTTAGAATACCAAAAGTACTTCATGGTGAAGCACCATGGCCATCTGCGCAAGCAGAAATTAATGTCATAAATGCTTATAAATCCGCTAAAGATAAACTGGCTTGTGTTGTACGGTAAAGAACTATAACATATGAATGCTTTAGATGTTGTGAAACAATAAGTAATCTAATCACAATGGCAGGAATAGGCGCTGCAGCTGCAGATGATATCACTCCTGTTCTTGTTTATGTTTTAATCCAAGTCAGTTAAATGTACTTTCAAACTTTAGATTTCAGGCCAATCCAGGGTCACTTCTGTCAAATGTACAGTATATTCAGAGTTTCGGTTGTAACTTATTGACAGGAGCCGAAGGATATTGGTGGACCCAATTTGTAGCCGCAATTGAATTTATAAAAACACTACTGTGATGTTTTAGATTCCATTTTTTTCATAGAATGTTTTAACCAAATATGCCTGCATATACAGATATAATATGTAATTACGGGAGTGCCATTATAAAAGTAAAATTATAAAATAGTCTTATGTTGTCATTATCTTCCTGCTTAATATCAGCTTTATGTCAAATAGTTAGGGAGTTCCCTACTTTCTTCAGATGGCTGTCTTTAATACGGTGTGGAAGACGGAGAATTTTCGTCCTGATATTCATTGGCAAGACTTGGAAAAGAATGTCAAAATTTTACGGAAAGAATTGATCCCAGAAGATTTTAAAAAGTTAGTTTCGTTTATGCTTAGTTATTGGCAGATGTTTCTCCCTTCTTAATCTCTTTGCTTCCAATGCATTAGTCTTGGAAACGCTGGAAGATGATATTAAATGGATGTCTGAACAGCCTAAAAAAGCTTGTAAAGCAGTGATACAAAAATTGGTCAACTGTTGCAATTTGGAAGGAAGCATTTTCGATGAATATGAAACCATAGTTCCACCTTCTGTAATATCAATACTGCAAAGATACAACTGTTTAGGATCGATATCTGCCTCACCCTGGAAGTGTCAACGCACGGTTCATGTTGTATTGTCTTGAGAACGAAATGCCTTGTCCAGAAGGAGATGTTGGCACTGTTGTAAATGCTCGACTTCGGGTAAGCCTGTTTATAATATTAACATACATTTTAGAATACACTCTTTGAAATTATTGAAATGGCGCTACGTACTAGGTGTACTTATAAAATAGCTGAAAATAATTTTCTCAAGCAGTTTATACGTATAAATGATCGTGATAAAACAGTTCTTACATCTCGTGACTTCTTTGATTCACTTGTGGTTAGTTTGCTTTGTATTCTACAGTTTTTTCTTCAGTTTTATGCTAATACAGACCCAATTGATCTCATTCCGCCCCAACTTGCAACCTCCGAAGCCGTCTGCACTTTCTTCGATAAAATGCGACAACTTTCAACGTTTTCAAATAACGAAGAGCCTTCAAATAACATGTAGTATACAATATTGCTTATGGGTATAACAATACTTTCGAATTTCATTTTTTATACGTTTTGTCATTGGCATATTTCCGGCAGTTCCACCGGAGACATGACATAATTGTTGCACATTAAGCTGTCAACTTGCTCTTGTGCTCGCGTCTACCCTTTTCATTTGTACTTATTTGCCATCTAGACGGGCATTGTCTTCTCGTGAGAATCTTTCCAGACTTTGGGAAAAACTTATCTAGAAATGCGGCAGCCCCCCCTTCCCGCTCTGCTTGGTGGTGGCCCTGTTAAATATGTTACTCCTCACTATTCAAGACCGACGATGCAAGATGCTGTAATTACTTGGATTTGTTGTTTCATTTTGTTAATAACATTTCCATTGTCTCTAATTTTTTGTCTGAAAATAGTCAACGAATATAAGCGAATGGTGGTATTTCGCCTTGGAAAAATATTAAACTCACGTCCTCTAGGTCCGGGGATTGTGTTTCTGCTTCCTTTTATAGATGAAAGTCACACTGTTGATTTAAGGTGAGCGCCCTGAAAATTGTTAAAAGAATAATTAAAGAACAATATCGTACGATGTACCTTCACAGGAGCTCTTGACTAGGGACAGTGTGACAATTTCCGTTGATGCGGCTGTTTATTATCGAACTAAGTAAGTTTAATGCAATCACCACAACTTAATAGTGATCCTGTTGCTTCTCTAGCTGCCGTCTTTGACGCTCACCATTCCACGCGACAACTGGCTCAATCCACCATCCGTAATGTTTTGGGAACAAGAAATTTAGAACAAATCATGAGTGATCGGGAGGGGATTGCAGTGCAAGCAAAGCAATTGTTAGATCAAGGTATGTACCGAAAATTATCCAACGTATTCAGCTACGGTGTATTGGGGAATTCATGTCGAAAGAGTCGAAATTAAAGACATCCGTCTTCCAAGAGAACTCTGCCGAGCTATGGCAGCAGAGGCTGAAGCTTCAAGAGAAAGTGATGCTAAAATTGTTTGTGCTCTGGGAGAGAAAAATGTAAGCTTTTAAAGGTACTGAACACAAAAGTTTCAGGCTTCTTTAGCTCTTCGAAAAGCAGCTAACGAATTAACTGATTGTCCTACAGCCCTGCAACTAAGGTATTTAACAAAGGTACGAAATATGTTGCAGATATATTCAATCTCTCGTCAAGATATCGGCCCATGATAATCATACTATCGTGATACCAATTCCAACGCATATAATTCGGACGCTTGCTAGCTTTCAGAAGAATTAAAAATAAATATCCCTCCTCTTTTACCCTGATATAAATTGACTATCGTTGCTCCGATACTATGGACACGAATTTTTTTTTGAAAATTAGCACAGTCGGCACTGTCATTTTCCTGTAATATACAAAAACTGAATAATTTGAGCTCATATGAGGATGCGTATGCTACTGTACTTTTCAAATATAAGCAGAAAAAAAAACTTTAGAGACGGTCAGAGTACTCCATGTCTGAGAATCATTATTTTCTGGAAAAAAATTCGTATATACTTGAAAATTCTCGCCCTCGTACTTAATCTTCTTAAATTTACAAGTGATTTCATCGAAAAAACGTCGTAAATAGATTTTATAAATAGTAAAAAAATAAGTAGTAAATTGATGAGATTGTACGATCTCCCCGCTCAGCTTTTGATTTGTAAAGTTGGTTTATCTTGAACCATGCTGTAAGAGGGGTATCTTTCACTCCAGCAATGTGAAGAGCAAAGGTAGCTGCAATCTAAATACTTTTCAGTTTTGTCGAAGGTGCCTAGAAGAGAGGAGAGAAAGACGCTGAGAGAAATAAAAATCATCTCTTTGGCTGCTGTCTTTTTGATGAACCAGTGTCATAACTGTCTCTTTCCATTAATAGACGGAAAAAGGCTTGTTGGGGCGCCAAGCATGTATCTCAAAAAAGCAGTCATTTGTGAATGAATATTTTAGTCAAAATTGTATTAAAGAAATAGAAGAAAATTTGAAGCTCAATAAAGAAGAAGCTGGGTGATCAATGTTATAATACTTTCTAATTCTCCTCTACTATACTTTCAGAGAATTTGAACTGAAGCTAGACTGAATGAGGAATAATGCTGTAGTAGTTGATAATAAAAAAACAGGATTATCTGGCAGAGTACACTTGTGATTGTCATACAGACTGGCAGAAGAACAGACGCTTCTTCTTAAATAAAAGATTAATACGAAATATATATAGGAGGGCAAAGTGATTTCTGGTCTGGTTAATTACAATGTAATTATAGAAAACAATGAAAACATAGGATGACGGAAAACAAGATCGACAGTACAAGAGTGCTAAATGGGAAAATTCAGAACAATAATTAATATCTTATCTGTCTTTCTTTCTATTTTTAAAGAATAAAAACCATACTGTCTTCACCAAAACATTTCGTTTCCTCCTGTTTATCAGATTATTTTTCCTGGTTTGCGTGTTACAAGCTCCACCCTTTCATTGCTCCCGTTTATTGCTTATGAACCAGTCGACGGAGGTTCTCCCAGTTATGCCTGAGCTCGACGTATCTCTTTGGGCTCAAGGAATACTCTGTTCATTGGCTTTAATTCTCAATGCCACTCTCGCTATCGTAGTATACAAATCTAGTCGTAAGGATATGGGATTTTATAAATGGATGCTCATAGGATATTGTTCCTTTGAGATTGTCTATGCAGTCGCTGTTCTTCAAGCCATGCCAGTGAGTTTATTTCTTTTGATTATAAGACATTGGGAAACAAAAAAAAAGTTGCAAATGAGATTTTCCATAGCCTTTAATTCATTTTTTCGCTCCGACATCATCGAAAAGTACATAATTCTGCCGCAATAGTTTCAATGTGTATGTGCTATGTGTTATGAGCCCCCATATCTAGATTTAAGTCCTATTTATAGATTCATGTCGTTTTCGAGCATACTTGGATCTTCTTTAGTTTCCGTGGTCCCCTCATCGGAACTCCAGCGGCATTTCTCTCCTCTGCCTTATACTGTCTGTTCTATGAAATATGGATGATCCTCGTATTAATGAACTTCGTCTACCGATATGTTTGTGTTTGTCGGTTAGTTCTGCCCTACTTTTAAACAGAAAAAACAGACAAGATTGGTGTGACTATATTCAAAATCGAAGATGGATTCGATGGATCTTCATTGGAATCTTCATCAGTTGTATTGGAGTCTGTATTTTATGTACCATCTATCTCTGTGCCATCAATAAGATCTCCCCAGGAATGGAGAAAAAAATTCAACATGACTTTCTCATCGAAAATATTAAGGAAATCGGCTACACTATGCTACGACTTTTTGTGAGTTATGGGAAGATACCCATGGACTAGAATTGACACGTTTTGATGTGGAGGAAAATAGTGAAAATATGGGAACAGGGATTTCTGGTCATTCAACCAAACATTTCCCGGTGATCTCTATTTATAGCCATTTTATTTTTTCTAAAGATCATTCGAGAGAAAACAGACAGAATTGAATTAATTAAATTATCTTTCAATAGTGAACCCGTATGTTTAGTGTGTCTAGGCTATGAAGATTGTTTTCATGATTTTTTAAGAACTAAAATACGATTAAATTAGGTGAGCTGCTCGAAACAATCTAATTTATATCAGCCGGTAAATAAATAAGAAGAAAAATATAGCGGAAGGCAATGGAGATTATTTCAGGACTTGAAGGGAAACATCTCTATCAGTGGCATCTTAGCTACTATCATTCATGCCATCGTTGTCTTAGGATCCCTTTCGATCATTGGCTTTTGTAGCTTTAAGATATGGAGACGGATTAAACAAATGCAGAAGATGCAAGAGAGAGTAAATGTTCGACTGGAGAAACAATTGTTTCGAACTTTAATCATTCAGGTAAGATAAAAATCAGATTGCAAAGATTTTCAGATAATTATTCCTGTCTTTCTTTGTCATCTTCCGTCCGTAGCTCATCTGACATTCGCCTTCTGGCAGGATTTTCCTCTTGATATCCTGACTCCCTTCTTTTCCGTCTTCACCACTATCCCTAAGGCTCTTGATCCCATTATAGCGTTCATCTGCATAGCCGAGTATCGTAATACACTGCGACGTTTACTCGGTAAGCCGGACAATTGAATCAACGTGTTTAGGGTGTCGACCAAAGCAGGTCTATCACAGTCAGGCGAGTCAACTCAACACCCATACCCACTCCTATCCGGCGGTGAACAGGCGACAATCGGGATTTGATCATTTACATATTTAACCAATAAAGGGACAAATAGCTTGCATGGCTGTCATCGAATATATCTCGGGATCACAGAATCCACAAGACTTGCGACATGTTCGGAAAGCAATGACTGTTGAGGGACAGGATTTGGGAGAACAAATGGCTCGATCAAAGCACTGTGGACTCTCCGTTCCATTTTTAAAGATGTACGCGCCGAATTCCTAGAAAGTGAACTAAATATAATATTTCAAGTTCTCAATGGTAGAATCATCTCTCATCCTCACCGATATACTCGTCCCACAGGTGTGGCAGCACTGCAGAATAGCAAAATCAGCCTCCGATGTGCATCTGAATGTTCTGTTCATTTCAACCACTCCTCCCACCTGGTTTGAAACCGAACTGGGTCTCTATTTCTCATTCCATAGCATGCATGGACACCAAGGGATTCTAGGCAACAAGGTGCTTTTGGGACAGGAAAAAGAGCTGAAGAGGATGAAAAAGGAGAGGACAGTTACCAGAGACGATCAGATTAAGCTCCATGAGAATAGGGAACAGCAACATGTCGACTGGAAATGGACAGAAAAGGAAGTGACATGTGGACAAACAGTTCAAAGGCCGGTCAGCCGAAAGGACAACTGCCTCCCCTTTAGAAGGAGAAAAATAAAATATAAGATACTAGAGAGTCTTTATGACAAGACGTTGAACACGAAATATTTAAATAATCTATAATGCCATGAGGACCTTCTCTTCCTCCTCGAAACATTCCCTTGAAGGAAGGGACTCTCTCGGAATATAGAGAGCCTGTCCGCCGTCAAGATAAAATTGTCCCATTTTGTGAAGAGGAGATTGATAGTCGACTATATTTGTGCCCTGATTGGAAAAAAATGTTAGAAAAGAAGAAAACAACTGACAATATTGTTCGTCTCACAAGTAGAAGGCGGCATCTTGTTTCGTATCATCCGCATCGGTTTTTTCCCATTTATATGGCGATACTTAGCTCGACGATTCTTGAACCAAATTTGAATTCGACTCTCCGGGATGTTGATCTCACTAGCTATATTTTGACGCTCCGAAAGATCTGGATAGGGATTCTTCTGAAAAAGATCCTCAAGAAATTCGTATTGAAGACGGCTGAACACTGTCCTTTCACGACGAGGTTTCATCACTAAATCATTAAAGACAAATCGAAGGCAAACCTAACGTTGAAACAAGCGGAGGTGGTCGCGACATGGTTGATGCATTATGTGGCACCATAGTTGGATTCGATTCCTCAAACCATGAACAGGCTGTGGCAAAGGTCGTCGGTTCAAATGATGTTGGAATTAAACTGCGTAGGGAGTTCTTCATCGACCTTCTTCTAAGCCGGAAGAAAATGAAATGATGGAGAGACTGATTCCTTTTGACGGTCGACAAAACTGAACAGAACCAAGCTTACCTGATAAGAAATGTTATTCGTCAGTAGTGGAACATAAGAGTATTTCAATTATCTTTAGATGATGACTAATTTTAATCAGCCGACGCTCTCCGGCTACAATAACCACATGTGACTTTTCTCTCTAGAATTGTATTTAATATCGTTGTGATTGGCAGTGTTAGCTTCGTTCTTGTCCCACAAATCCACAAATCATTCTTCGGTTCTATAAATGTTTCTGATTTGCAAATATCTTTCTTCTTCAATTAACAAGCATAATTAAAGTAATCATCCTACTCGGTACCTGGACTCCTTTAATTGTCTCGTGACCTAGTGTGCAAGATACAAATGTATAAGAAGCTGGATAAATACCTTTTTCATTATCTTTCAAGTGGTCGTTTTCAGATGGAGGACTTCGATTTTTGGAGTCCTTATTCTTCATCGTTTTCCTCGACTTTTGGTGTTTTCCAAAGTGGTGATGACATCTCGAACACCACCACCAATTTTTCTCCGACGACTGTCTTTTCTGAAAATACTCTTGATGGTGGAACGACTGTCATTGATCAGCCTACTTCTTCGACTCTGGCAGTTGCCTCTTTTCCAGGGAAGATAGCCGAGAGAGCTATAGAGATCCTTTAGGTTTTAATTACAATGGGGAAATCCTTTTCAACCCGTTCTTCTTACAAGAGAATATGACCATTCTTCAGGCACAAGCGGAGGCTTTCGGATGTTCTTCGGCACTCTTTCCAAATTGTATCAAAACTCAACCAAAGAATTCTTTAGATTCCCATATAAATCCTGACTTTCCAACCAATGAGGAGCTTGATATTCCACCGATAATAGAAAAGGAAATGATTTTTGAGGATCCGGTAGCTGCTGAAGAAAAAACAGTTAGGTAGGCAGATATGTAGAGCACTTCATGTTTCATAGACAAGAGGAGAAGTCTGATGGGAACAACGACGATTTACCAGTCAGCAATCCGTTTTCTGAGGAAGAAATGGCTGAGAAACAAAAAAAGCAGTCTTCCATTCTTAAACGTGTTTACGAATGCCAGGGACTTTCCTCCTTCATTCTTTCATATCTTTCTAGGTATGTTTGTCTGTTGCTGCAAATGGAATTCACTTCGGTGCTCGTACCTGTGCTGCTTGTGCTGCATTCTTTCGAAGAACCATCAGTGAGGCAAGGAACTTTACTTGTAAGAAAACAATGCGATGCACTAATGCCCCACAGAAAGAGCGTATGTTTTTATCTTATATTAATTCCTTTTTCAGCCACTGGTTATCGTAAAATCTGCAAAGCCTGTCGTCTTAAACGCTGCATTGACATAGGAATGTTACCGGACAGTAAGTTCTCTGATTGGTTTCTCCATTGTCATGACGACCGTTGTTGGGGGAAAATGAACAATCTAATGTAGACGGACAAGATTGAGGGGAGAATTAGCAGATTAATTAACAAGGAATTTCCAGATGTTCAACGAAAGCGATCCAGACATGCTTCACCCTCTCGTCACGGGACCAACAAAGCAGTCTTAGTTTCCCAAACCTCTCTTGTTGACGTCCTTTGCATGGCTAACCAAGTAGTCAATCCTTATCCTTCTTTTAGTGGCATTTTACCGGCTAATAATTTTGATGGGCAGTCAACCATTGTTGAGTCCGACAGTCCTCCTTTGTAATTCTTTGAAAACGTTTTCTTTCCATAGTATCTATCCGGATCTTACCTCACATCTGTTGATATCCTAATAAATGACTGTTGTTATGGCAACTCTGGGTATCATGACAGGAGGACAAATAATATCCAAAAGGTCAGTAAAGCGGCGGCTCTTTTGGCACCTTTTACCGTAATCTGGACGAGGACTCTTGGAGGTGCCGAAAGAGGGGACAAATACTGCAATGGGATTAGAAGATACAAGTGGTTCGACCGGCTATTTGAATATTTAGGGAGGAGCTGCTAATTTTCAGACAATTCCGTTGATTTCTTGACATCACTCGAAGTCTTTCTACTTCTTTGAACAATCTGTTCAACAAAAGGAAGTGTATCTATTTCGGCCTTAAAATCATTTATGAGATATGCGCTAGAGGAAGAAGAAGCTTCTGTTATATCTGATAAATATCTCTGACCTCTGTATCCCCACCTGTCACACCTCTCTATCTCCTTTCACACGTTCCACCTAATCGAGTGTTTGCTTCCTCCTTTCGGCATCTACCCTTCCTGACGCAACTCCACAGGTGACAAGTACGCGCACACAACGCAAGCTCGCCTTTCATGACCGCCTTCTGGGAATCTTTATTCAATCATTTCGATTCAATATCAGTTTTCAAATAAACAACACAGGGAATACGATACAAGAAGAGATCATCGCTATGGACGAGTTCAAAGGGAGCCAGTGAAATTCGGATTGTTCGGAGCATAAGTGTCGGAGTAGCTGCCGTATGTTGTGGCCGGATAATAGCTTGGATTAGCGTAGAAAGTGTTGTAGATGTTGTAGTTGGCCGTAGCGGAGAAGGGGTAAGTCCAAGCTGACAGCTCTTCTTGATAGAAAAGAATCTTACCATTCTGTTCGGCGTATTTCAATGTAGCATCCATGTAGTCAGCCTCCTTCTTCACAGCACTCATATATTTCGCCTCGGTAGCCACATTAAATTCTGTGGTTCCTGGCATCGGAATTGGTGGCATTGGAATGGGTTTCATCTCGTTCTTCGGTTCTGGAGGAGGGGACTCGGAACTGTTGCTGCCTGTCTCTCCCACATGCTTCCCCATCTTGTTCTGCTGTCGTTGCTTAGCTCGACGGTTCTTGAACCAAACCTGGATGATCTGTCTATCATCAGAATTATTCTCAGATACCTGAACTCTTGTCTCCTGAAGTCCAATCCTTCTGGCCAATGTCTCTCGCGTGTTCAGATCTGGATATTGTGATGTCTTAAAGGCTGTCTCGAGAATGTCTAGCTGCATCCGATTAAAAGAAGTTCGTTCCCGTCGTCCGGTTCGTCGATTGACATCGCTAAAGACAATCATTGTGTGGGCTGGATAATGGATTAATCTGATTGGTGGATCTTTGAATTCTCAATTCCATTAAATGAAATGAATATCTATCTTAGAGAAACAAAACATGGGGGAGGAGAAGGAATCAAAACAAATAATTGGTATAAAGTGGAGGATCTTCCAATGATTATTTGTGATAACACTCAAAGGAATAAATAGAATTACAGTAAACAGCCCTTCACCAAACAAAAGTACTTCTAGGTTACAAGGAAAGACTGAAGGGATAACTTTCGCTAATGTAGGGGGGGGGGGGGGGGGGGTAAATCGTTTGAGGGGCTTCGGTCGTTATCCTTTTGTCACCCTCGTAATCTCCGAATCCCTTCTTATATACCCCGATATTGCTCCTAAATCTCTTCTTCCTTCAACTTACCCATTGGCGACTCCGTTATGAATGGTAGCTGACGTGGTGGCTGTCGTCGCTGCCAACGGCAGGAAGGGATAGGGCAAGGCGGACTGAAAGGCAGGGAAGCCGTAGCTGCCGAAGGGAGTAGGAGGCCCCATCCCGGAGGATAGAGAGATTGTGTTCGAAGAGGAGTCGCAGTGATACGGATAAGGTTAATCCCGCTGATATAAACCAGCGCGCTTACCGTAAGCCCGTCAGTTGGCGGTCGGGATACCTGCAATAAAGATATGTTAATTAGAAATGCGTTTGGGATTAAAATAGATTATAAGAGATATGAACATAAGAGAGATATGAGTAAGAGAAGTCAGATAGAGAAAGAAAGAAAATTGAAGGAAAAAATAGAAGAAAAGAAGAACCTCTTTCTTCTCATCAAGAGTTATCTAGAAGCAGACGAGTATCAATAAAAACAAGAGAAACAGAATGAGAGTGCATGGGTGACGGCTGCCTTCCCCCTCACTGCCCTCCAATGAATCTTCTTCTTCATATTGCCCATCATGAAACATCTCTTTTCCTTCGAAACATAAATCGAAATAGTTTCATCGGGTATATCAATAAAGTGAGACAGTCTGTCATTTCTGTTCCGCTTTGATTAACCTCTTTATTGTCTCAAAAATACTTTTAAAAAAAGAATGGAGAAAGAAGAAATATCTATAAAACATAAAGAAGTTTCATATAACTGGCTTAAAGGTGTCTTTCAAATATTTAGGATTAAAATTAAAGAAACTAATCTGGATGATCTAATAGAATACAAGAAACGACTGACTGTCTCTCCGCCCTCGCAGCGTGGGCGGGTCCTTTTCCTTCCTCTCGCCTTGTGAGGACGAGACTACCGTAATCCCCGATGACATTAGTGGTAAATGGTATTCGAGGAATGGAAACCCTTGAATGTCTGAAGAAGATTGAAAACAGAAGGGAAGGGTAAAACTAGCCAGCCACCCTTACGTCGTTATCGGTGTTAAGAATTGCCATTAAGAGTCTTACTGATTTATCAAGAGTAGAAAGAAAAGCCACATAATATGTGGAGACTGTTTATGAATGAATGTACTTGGAAGAAAGGACTCGACCCGTAAGTCCTCCTCGCGGAATATTCCCCGACAGTCGACATCACCCTCGGTGACGGCGGCTTCTTTGACCTTTTGTCTATTTACTATAACCGCAGAAAATGTTCTGAAGAGTGTTACGAATGGTTCAACTGAACTAGGATCATCCGAAGACGTCATTCGAATATTATTCTGGGGTAAGAAGATGATCATAGAAGTACTGACAGCCAGTATTCAAAGAAATCCTCTTTCAATCAGATCGGTCTCTTTGAGCCGATCCGAGTGATTTTAGAACAGGAACAATCAAAAGATTCTTTTTTGTGCTTCACGTAGTCGGTTGACATTTCTTTCATCTCTTATTCATATGTTTACTGTAAGTGGCGTAGGTGTTGAAGATCTTTCCCTTCGGCATTCTACCTGATGAGTAGACAATACTTAGCATTCATCCAAATGCCGTTGTCATAAAGAGAACTAATCCAGTTGGGAATCTCTGAATCAGGTGACGGATTAACGAAGGAGAAGGAGAGACGGCTTGCCAGGGAGGGTCTTCTTTTCGGGGACATTCGGGACAGCTGACGAAGTCTACAGTTTTCGGATTAGGAGCAACAGATGGCCTGTTGACAATTAGGAGGGAAGTTGATAGACAAACAGACACGTTGAGCAACTAATTCCGGTGTATCCAACTGTGGCGTAACATGGGCAGTGGGGTCAGTTGATCTAGGAAATCAAGCCTATGTTTATTCTTTTCTGCTCCCAATCGGTGAAAAAGGCAATCAGGAAGTTGAATACCAAAAATAAATTCTATAGGATTTCATATGAAGGACTTCCCACAAGGATCGTCAATAAACGACAATTATCTTGAGAAAGTATTTAGTATTATAACCTATGGATTAATAAGAAAAATGGATTTCTATTCGAAGATATCTCTCCTTACTCAAAATAACAATCAATGAGAGATTCCACATTTAATCCATAGAATAAACCTAGTTTATAGATACCATTCAGAAAGTTTATTCTGACCTGATGAAGAAAGAGCATTTAACAATTCAAAAGGTAAGAGGATTTAAACGTTGAATGATACAGACACTCTGAAAAATTTCGTAAGCAGGTGTTATCCCAGCGCACATATAAACAACTTCGCGTATCGACAGATCCAAAAAACTTTCTACAGACTTTCTTTCCGCTTGATTTATTCTTTTCCCAAATTATCATCAAAGTTGACCGACCAGTTGCTCGGCAATTACTTCTGTCAAAAAGGTAACCGATCGGCCCATTAGCCGTGCTCACTTTTGTAACCCAGGTGAGTGGCAGATGCAAATTGTTCGGCAATTATAGGTGTCGGCTCTTTCCGGCACGGATTATGAACAGCGGTGCGTGGATCCTTATCTCTCTCTCTCTCGCAGGTGCCCATTGCCTCTTTCTCTCTCGTCACGCCCATTTTGACGGGACTATCCACGCGCAAGACACTTGTGACTTCATCGAGAGGAGGCGGTTAGCCTTTACGATACACAGTTGGTGGTCAAATGGAGCAATAAGAGAGGGACCGAAAGAGGGACATGGAGAGTGGCAACGGAGGACACGAACAGCCGAGGATTATCCGGATCTCACTGGTAATATTACGAACATCGATGATGGGATTCAAACTACCGAAAGAGAGGGAAATAAATAGTTAGAGTGTACGGAAAAACTGGATAAAATTGAACGAAAGAAAGAAGATTTTAGTAGGCTAAACAAAAAAAGGGATCATGAGGATAAGAAACTGGTAGAATCTTCTCGTAGAAGAAAAAAGAACCTATCTTATGAATATTAAGATATTTTAATATCAAAATAACGGCTTTTACATCGGGACAGTTCCAATCTAATCCTGCAATTTTATCAAGAAAGTTGAGAGTATAAAGTCCAATTCAAATTTGAGTATACTGAGAAAATAGACAAGAGAGCTAGAGATGCAATCCCCCCGGACATGTATAAAGTTCATGCATAAGTGTGACTTAACTCGGACCGCCCATGCTTCCCTTTGGGATGGATAACCCTCCTCCAGCTGGGAATATGCCAAAAGCAATCATGGATATCTTTCGTGTGCCGCCATCGCCAAGGAGCAAAACCGTCTCAACACCTGCCTTCGTACGTAATTGGAAACCTGCTTACCGTGGCAATCTCCGGATAAACGACGACTTGCGTAATTCAAATCCCCCGACTAATTATGCTTCTCCTTCTCCTAACAGGTAGAAGCAGGAACAAACAAAGTATAGAGGAGGGGTGAATGACATCTACTAATTTGTGTCAGTTTGATATTACGCAATGACCACCGGAAGGGAATGCAACTCCGGAAACCATCTGGTGTAGGAAAACAATGTAATCCCCAGCATTTACACACGTGAGGGCTTATGATAGCAGAAGGGACCAAAATGAAGAAATTGGTCACTCCTTCTCTTCTCTGTACGACTGACCATCTATTGTGGAGTTTTCTCTCCCATTTCTTTCTTTTTTTTCCAACTCCTCCTCTCGTTTTCCATATCCCATACAGTTTGACCCCTTGGCTTGTCCTCATTGTATCAATCGTTCCGCCATGTCGCGTGAAGTGCTCACCGGGACGTCTCTATGTTACCGCCATGAATTTCTTTTTCGAATCAAAAATTTATTAGAATTTTCAAAATAATACTGGATTGAATGAGAGAAAAAAGGACGGGGAGGACAACCGAGTTTGAAGCTCATTTATGGGGGGAGGTCACCTTGCTGTGAGAGTATATTTATAGACTGGTTGATTGATTTTGGTTGAATGTGAAGGGATAGGGATAGGTGGCGGTACCGTAGTTAGAGTAATAAGTGGAAGCATAAGTAGCACCATTAATTGGGTTAAGATCGGAGTAGTAGGGATAGGCATAACCTTGATAGATTTGCGGACTGCTAGAGACAGCCGTAGTAGTCGGGACTGTCACCGCAAGTGCAACAGAGGTGGCTGTAGTGGAGCTACCGGTCGATGAGCTCTGCAACATCATCATCAGCTTTTCTTGTTGATTGAGAAATTTCTAGAAAAATTACTCACTGAAGATGGTTCGCTACTCCACGAAGAATCACCGAGTCCACTGCTAGAACGGGTAGAAGGAGAGGCAACTTTTGTCTCGATTGGAGAAAGAGAGGTCTTCAAAGGAGAGCCAGTCTCCGGTTCGCTGTTCATTTGCGCCGTGTATTCTGTCTTTACGGTTACAATTAATTCTTCTGATTCCTTCTTCTCTACTTTCGGTTTCTGCTTTTCTTGTTGTCGATGTTTCGCCCGTCGATTCTTGAACCAAACCTATAAATCGATGGATTAACAACCATATCACAGGTCATATCAAGGTGAGGAAGAGAGGTCACTCACTTGTATTCTACTCTCCTGTAGATTTATCTGCTCAGCCACCTTCTCTCTTGTGAAGACATCCGGGTAATGAGTGGTGGAGAAAAGTCCTTCGAGAACTTCAAGTTGCTGTCGGTTAAACGTCGTTCTCTCTCGTCGATTTTTACGAGGTATCATAGCTAAAGAACTTATATTAATAGTGAAAAGAATCTACCTGGATTGTATGCCCCAGCGGGAAACATGGTCAGCGAAGTCGGCATTGTTGGCATGGCGTAGCTGCCAAATCCCTGACCAGGAGCTGTCGTCGATGGACATGGCAAATAAGAGAAAGTCGAAGGATATGCCATCCTCTGAAAGAGAGGCTGTAAAGATGTCTCCATGTTTGAACAAGAAGAATACTGTAGCCACGATGGAGAGAGGAGCGATAAGCCGGCGGAGAGAAAGGGCCGAAAACCAGAAATGATACGGTATGAATTGATTTGGGAAAAAGAGGAGGAGGGACATGTCAATCAGGAGGTGGGAACACGAGTGAGTTCTCTCAGAGGATGCCAAAAAGAACAATTAGCAAAATGGCACAGTAAAGACCGTGATAATTACGGGGTCATTCGACGGAAGTACTAAAACAGGCCAAGACGATAACTTTGTTGCAAGATAAACAGACATTTTCGCGATCGACTTATCCATGACAGAACAGCTGTATTTCACACCTGTTGCTGTAAAAGATCATTGTTGACACGCGTCTATTTGAATTCGACCCAGAGACGGATCTTTCTTTCTTTTTTGTTAGGAGAATAGAGTTTCAAAGAGTGTCCTATCCAATCAACAATCAGCCTACGTTTTGCTGACAATCAGAAGAAGCCCCTGGAGTCGGCTGAACCGGCTAATCCCACTATAACTCCCTCTTTATTCGATGCCGCTAACAGTTTGCGGAAGGGATAAACGACGGCTTTAATAAACCAACCGACTGTCGAAGGTGTTAATCGGAATAGACAGAGGGACGTTGCGTAACGGTGCCTAAGAGGCTTAGCGCTCGTTAGAATAACAGAACTGATAGTCGCTGGCAGAAGACTCCGCCTCTCTCGACTACAGTAGGCAACCAAGGGCAGGCGGATGAGTCAGAAACGAGACCATCAATATGCTAATTGAAGAAGGGGGATTAACGCGGGGAGTGATTTTGTCGAAAGGTGTCAGATGAGGACGAATGGGCGAGGAAAACAGTCAACACAGAAGAGAAGGTGGAAGTGTAGGCCGAAAAAAGAAAGGATGTCTTTGGGAAGAAAAGAAGTCCCTGGGCGATTGACTTCCGTAAAACAGATCTTTGCCCTGATCAACATACTTTCGAAAACCATGAAGCCATAAAAAAATTAGCAATGAAGACTTCTTTCCTGCAATTAACATCTCCATCAGTTATCGCAGCTGAGAAGGCTAATAGCATGGCTGGAGGACAGAGTGACAGAAGGGGATAACCGGAGGAAATGAAAGAGAGAATGACCTGTTGATGGGAGAGATAGAGGGACACGAAATGAGGAGATAGATTCTTCCAGGAGGCCAAAAGAATACTCTTCTGGGTACTTATAAGTCTCCTCGTGTTTTTCATCCAAATAAAATATGTTGAATTTCGTCAAAGATGATGAAAAAATGTGTTATTTAATAATTTTAATGGGTCGTCTGACGTCTTGTCTCCCAAAATACCTTGACCATCGTCGTCTTTCCATTACCATAATCGACCCTTCGACGTCGACTCTGATCCCTTGAAATCCGTTCTACCAAACATCTTTATCCTGGCGTAAATAATTCGACAAATGGACTAGAGAAAACGACGGCTATGAACCGTCTTCCATCTCGACCAGGTTTCTTTTTCTGGCTTCCCATTCGATACGTGCCAATGGGTGGCAGATTATAGGGCAAAAAGACAAGGGAGCTCCTCCTAGGCTGTAAAGATATCTCGAAGGAACGAAGTTCACGGATTAAGTCTTATCAACGCCTGTTGCTTCAAAAATTCCTTTTTTCAAGAAATCAAGTTGGATAAGACAAATATAGAACATTCCACGAATGGTATAGAATAGAGAGTATCTAGAAATCAGAGAGGGACAGAAACAATAGACTGTTTGCTATTCTGTGTTTTGAGTGATCAAATACAGAAATCGAATGTCAATTTTGATAGAATGAAAGTGAAGAAGCAGGACAATCTAATCCCTGATAAAGACCTTTTTTTGGTTCACATGGGGAAACGTTGTGAAAAATGACAACATTGTTATAATTTACTATTCAACATCATGGATAGTTGAATAGGTGATTAAATATCAAATATAGAGAAATAATAGTGACGTCTAGAGACTCCGAAATGGCCCTACAGTATTCCGAGTCGACCGACCGGAACTATCTAATCGGGGGCCTTCTTCAACGACGATAACTCCTCTCGCTCTCTCACGGGACTATGATATGCCAAAAAGAGAGTATGGGGTTTAATTACCCGGTTCACCTACTTGATGGGTCAATTTACAGTCTGCTGCGAAGGTCGAACGACAGTTCCTCAGGCTCTTAGAGGCAATTACCCAAGACTGATTGTAAAGAGAGAGTAATTGAACCACCCGTGGGAGGACTATAATCACGCTGTAAAAGGTAATCTTTGCCAAATTTGACGAAGTGACGAAGGGATTTTGAAAACAGCCGGAAGGATTACGGTAGACACAATAGAAACTAACCGGGTGGTTCAATGTCATCGAGAATCGATTCAAAAAAGAGACCATTGATCGAAGATCCCCTTATATCAATCGAGAGTAGGAGGAGGGTAGAATATTTAGGATAATAGAGATATTAGCGGCCCACACACATCGCTAATACAGCCAAAGGATTGAGAGAAAGTGAGACCAAGAGATTGCCTACCAGCTTAGGAATACGGCCAACTTTTCCCCAGATGACTGGCAGATGGACTCCCGCAGAGTCGATGCGAATGGGGGCGAGGAGCCTCTCAAAAGGTCACTTCTACAGTGCCAGCCTGATGTGCTGTGACATGTGGAACGGGTGGAAGGAGAACGGAAGGGTGTTCGTGGCAGGGACGAGTTGTTCTGTAACAAATCGAGGGTCGGCTGCCAGGTCGAGGTTCTAATTTCCAAAGGAAGCCGCACAGGTGTACCCCTGCCATCAGTCAGCCTTTTCTTTCGAACGGTTTCGTGTGGGTGGTAGGCTCATAAATAAGTTAATCCGCTACTTAGGGAGGAGAAGGCGATAGTGAGAGACGAGCTGTGGCGCCTCCGACGGCCCCAGGGCGTGATAAGAAGAGAAAGAAAATTGATCAACAAAACTCGAAACTTGAGGGACTCAGTCGATAGAGATAGGGAGGGAGAAAGGCGGGAAAAGAGAGGTCACAACGCTACTCGATCGTCTGACTCTCTTTTGAAACTAATCCGGTCAATGATTGATGGCTTCTCTATTGATATGCCAACTCCAAGAACCCGGTACTTCCCGACACCCATTTTTTTTCAACACCATCTTCGAAACTTTTGTCTTCTTCAATCCAACAGTTGCGTCCTCTGTGTGCAAAGTCTTATCAGGTCGGCGATAAATCATCCTAACGCTCCCAACAGACCGTAAAACGGTCATAAAACTAGGGACACACGCCTTCCGACAGATTGACACCCGGTAGAGCTGCTCTAATCGGATTACCAATGAGGTTGTATGGAGGGAATTTGTAGGAAGATTTCGACTCGACAGAGTGTACGATAGGCTCGATTCGGTCCTTCCTTCGATTTCTCTTCTTCTACTCTCTCTTCCTTCCCTTTGTATGCTTATAATCTTCTACATGGCCACCCACTCTCCTATTTCCTTTCTTTCAAAGAATTAATCATACGTGATATCGACTGGCGCCAGGTGGCTTTACAGCTTTTATCATAACCGGGAGGAGCATTTCTTTCCATCGGAAGTCTATCCTCTGACGTGTGACTGTTTACTAGAAAAATTATGCAAAGCCGTCGAGAAACTGGTTGGCGGGAGGTGACTGTTCGATGTTGATCAAGAGAATAGCCTGACGAAAGGAGGAAGGGACTTCTACAATCAACCCATCTGTAATTCGAGACGTAAATAATTGGTCCACATTCATCAGCTGATGTTTTCGGCAAATATCGAGACAGGCTGTCTGGTATCCAAAACATCCTAGTGTATTAGTGATTCTGATATTTTTTTGTCTGGATATAAAGCTCCTCCAGACATTTTTTATCTCCATTTCTCTATCCACTATATTCATATCTATCTACTCAATAGACTATTGCTTTTCAGCATTCTCTCAACATAAAATAGTCATAGCCTTTTTCGATCCCCATTCCCTGCTGTCATTTTTTCTTATTACGACCAAGCTATTTCTTTGTCTTGTGGAGTTACCCGTCAATCATACGACCAAGAAACATTCTGTCTGCTTCTGATTCAACCTCCGATCAGATTTTTTTTTCACGTTCTATTTTTTCAACTGAAAGTAAGTTACTCTCTCAGAAGTTGAAGTTTCCAGAATGACTACTGGAATAATCGACATCAAATCGCCACTTCCACTTCCCTCTCTGCCAATAAAAGGAAAACACTCGGTCCAAATCAGATGTCCATATTGCAATGTGAGTTGGATGATCAAAATGCCACGTAGTGTGTCGGAAAGTGCTCTCACGACGATGAATCATTCAATCAGCGCATATCAAAAGTTTAAAATCTTTTCAAAAATCAACTAAAAACCTATTTTTTGATATTTTCCATGCTTATTCATGTTTACTACACGAAGTTACCACGCGACTGGGACGTAGACCGGAAACAACATGTTTCTCAATATTTCATATTCCAGACAAGAGTTTTAACTGTCGTGCGCCAAAGATTCTGTGGCCTTCTCTCTTCTGTTCATACTTGTCCACAATGCCATCAGAAAATTAAACGAGTATAAATTATGATCGATGTCTATCTGTTTGTACATATTTGTAATTATTTAAAGTTATTAGGAGAATGAATTGTATTTTCCAATAAACTTATAAATAAATAAACCTTTTCTTTCGATAATAATTTATTCTAATCCTAACTTCCTAACTTTTAAAGCGCTTACGTGTCCGTCTGTCCGAAGCCATGTACGCGCGGTTAGTGGATCCGCTCCACCCATACGATTAGACAACTTTTGACGGTTTTAATGGTCAACATTTCATTAAACATTTTTTTCTGTCAACGTAAAGCCGCGAAGCGGCGGTGAGACTACTTGTATCGAATAAAGGCTAGAGAGAAATATCGATAGCCCTGGGCATATTTTTGATAGCGTCTTTCTGATAGCAACAGTTCCACCGACAGTCATAAAGTAAAAATGATTTCCCTCTTCTTCTTTGCCTTGTGGTAATCGATTCCGATTGAAAATGGACTGTTAATGACTCGTTAATACCTCGAACGTATAAAATTATGATTGATGGAAATAACAACCAATCGGTCTACTTGGAGGTTTCCATTTCTACAAAAATACTAATAACCCCTTCACTATCTCTCTTTTAAAAATTCCAAAATTTGAACCTGTGGAACATAGGATATAGTTCACAATTACGATATTCATCAGTTTACGATATTCAGTCCTGGGATTCCACTTTTAGCTTGCTGATTAGCCAAATGGCTTCTACGAATTTTATCATGTTGTATCCAGCAGCATAGTTAAGGTTTGATAAACAGAACAAAGAGCTTTAGTTTTCAGAGCTTTCCAATATTTATTCTAACAACTGCCACTTTGACTCTCTACCTCCTTCTGCGCTTCTTCCTTCTCTCTATAGTTGTATTCATCTTAATGTGATAGTCTAATAGATCAGTTTCCAAATGCAGTCTAATTTGATGAGACTAATGAATAAAAGAGAATCTAATACTAATAACCCCCTTTACTATCAATAATACTATAGTACCTAACATTAACAGTTACTCTCACGCGCGCGTCATTTTCCATGAAATGGGATTATCACCATTGAATTCAGAAGGGTGAAAAACACCCAGACATGTGCTGGTTAACTGATTCATTCCAATTATCCGAATCATGGACAAATAAAGGGGGGAGAGGATGCCCTATAATTATGAAAAGCACAGCATAGGTAAAAAGACAAATTAGACGCTGAAATTTTTTTATCATAAAAAAACGAAGAATGGGAAACTAAATGACTCGTTACTATTTATCAAATTATCAAACAATTCAATTTTTTGGCTCATCGGAATTGATGTTCATGGAACAAGTTTCCAAATAAATAGCACTGCTACAGTCACTTTTAACTCAGAGTACAAATATGAATTCGGAGGATTTAATATTAAATACTGAGCTGCTAGCAACAGAGTATGTGAATACTATCAAACAATTATCCCACTCGTTTATTAATTATTGAATTATATGAGATGTGTTTTATTATAGTACGAAATGACTAGACGTGAGACGAGATGAAGGTGAAGATTGCAGAGCAGATAGGGCGCATCCAGAGAAGATAATGGGCGTAGAAGAGGCCCAACCAAAAGATCTAAAAGGTCATTAGAAGAAAAAAGGATACCTGAGAGATAAACATCATACTCTGTTCAATAACGACAGGTCTTCCTTCTCCGGGAAATTTTCCAGTCGAGTAGAATTCGTCGAGGAGTTTGTTCTTTTTCTCGTATTGTTCGTAAAGGAATTTCTTCAGTTTCGTTTCGTCTGTCCATTTGGAATCTACTTTAATAATTTTATGATTGATGGAAATTCGACTGGAATCTGGGAGAGGGAATGGAGAGGTCATTGCTTCGCCTGGAAAGATATTCAACAGAGAGAAAAATTACCCAAATCAGGGACATCTCCTTTAGGATATCCGATGGTTGTATCGACGATATAAGTTATTGGAGGTTTTCCGCCGCAGCTAGCTACATGAGGGTCGTCTTCTCTCGGGGCCATGACTTCCATGACGGCATGGGCAGCTCCAGTCCTCGGATAAGCACAGTGTTCCAGCTTCTGCAATCCATTCTTCTCGGCGAATCGGGAACCACTCTCCTTGATAACAAAGAGACGAGATCCCTCAGGATACATAATGATCCAGCCGTAGTTGAATTTGACAAAATATTGACGGAGATGTTCACGGAGTTGTTGGAGAAGAGACTCACGCATTCCACCAGAGACAAAGAAATTTCCATGAACAGACCACATATAGCCTAAAGGAGTATGCTTCCAAGGATTGAAGATCAACCAGAGCCACTAGAAAAGGACTGGTAGGATAAAGAACGAATTTACTCTGCTGGGGACAGATCCTTTGTTGTGGAGAGATTGCATAACCACAAAGTTATCCATCATCCCAAGATGGTTTGCCATCAGAAGGACGCGTTTTTCGCTCAACGACGTCAGATCTTCCCCATATTCCGTCACTAAACCGGTATGATGACCCCTCTTACTCAAATGACCCACCTTGAATTCCTAAAAACACCGATGTCGTTACCCAGTGATCATTGACGAAGCGACAAAGACGATTCTCGAGCAGAATGAAAATCTTCATACTGATCCAGACGAGAGGATAAAAACTGAGAACCGTAGCAACGCAAGCGATTGGGACGATGAAGATTGTCATCAGGGAAAAGTAAATGAGTCCTAGAGATTACGAGATGGTAGGAGAGATAGGAACTAACCGAGATAGTGAAGAAATTTTCTCATATCCATCACAAAAGGTTCATTCCGGGTCGACTTGCTGGCCAACATTGGGTCAAGGTATGAAAAGCTGCTGCCAAGGACGCCGAAATCAATGATAAAGGTCGACACGGGATGGACCGATGTTTCGACAGAAAAGGGGTGAGAGAATAAAGAAATCTATGAGGAGAAGGCATGTTGAACCGGAATGAATTCAAGTTGTTTTTTCAAGCTGCATGACATGGAAGGCATAGGAAAGAAAAGTAACAGGATAGTAATAAAAATGATCCTCCTACACGGTTACAACAATGAAGAGAAGATCCTTTTAGACGCTGATTCAGATAGTGAGAAAGTTCAAAATGGTTTTCACAAAACTTCTAGATATTCAGCCGACAGCAGAAGTTTTATATCTTTTTACAGTTGCAAACCATCAAAGTAGTATGATCTTCTTAAACCAAGCAGCTTATAAGAAATCGCCGATTGTCAAAACATTATCTGTTCATGTCATTTGGAAGCTTTGTTGTGACCGCTTGATCCCCTAAAAGACGTGACTGCCATAAACACGGAGGTTTGTAAACTAGACCCCGCATGTAAACGTTTACTATCGAATGGCGTAACAATTGGTCTCTCGTTTATGAACAAACTATCGAAAGCATGCAAACCGTGTCCAATAATACACCTGTCCCTTCGACCATCTACCTCCTTCTGCACTTCTTCCTTAGTTGTAGTCTAATAGTTCCATTTTTAATAGAAGCCTAATCTGATGAGGTTGATGGAAATAAGGTTGATCATTTTCTTGTTTGGTTCAAATTAGCAGTGGGTTGTGAATTGGGTCAAAACAACAAGCATCAATTAATTAACAGACGGTTAATAACAAAACAATAATAAAAAATACTGTATAGCTATGATATAAAAATATAAACATGGAAAGGGGAGGATATCTCACAGCCCAACTAACCGGCATCCTCGTCCGCTAGTTGGGCTGACCATCCTAAGGGAGATTGAGTTGTAATGAGAGATAAATAAAAAATGGATAATGATGACTGTTTAAAGAGAGTTGGGTAAATTGGAAGACGATTAACACATATATGTCCAACAGCTGAGTGGACCATTTATTCATTTGTACGAAATCCAAAGGTTTCTTCTGCTGCATTCATTTTCCTCCCGTTTTTTCATATCTACTTTTGTCTCATCCATGAGCGGCTCATATTGGGGAAGTATTATTGTGTCTCATTTATTGAAGATTAAGAAGAAGCATTGTCCGATATTGAAGCTTAAAAAGTAAGTTGAAGATATGGAAGACTTACTTCTTATCACAGTATTGGCAAAAAAGGAAAAATATATGAATCCTTGTTAATAAGTGAAAAACTCTTGTTGGAGATAATGTTGAAAAAGTTTATGGATAAAATAAGTTCCATAATAGTTCTTCTTAAATTCGGAAAATTAACCACTTTCTATACAGTTTTTAAATTACGGCATTACCAATCGCAGTTTCAATCTCTAGCGATTGCACAACAAGCAGTGTAGTGAATCTATAAATTAGAAATTAAATGACTAATCTCAGTTTTTCACTATTTAAACTCGTTGATCATCTTATTTGAAAAAGAAAAAAGTTTATTTTCACCGCAAAATGTAAAAACGTTTTATATCATATCTAAATTTTACTCGTCTCATCGAACAAGTTCATTCTAGTTTTAAAATTCTCGGCTCCTCCTCCACCGGCACAGTTCCACCTATTTTGCCCTCCTATCTACCTGTTTTTTTTTCATTTGTCGTCCTTCACGTCAACCGAGTGGTTCAGCCAGATACTACTGTAGATGCTGAGGGGCGGGGCATCCCGGGGAGGAGCCGAGAGACTCGCGGCTGCCAAACCGCCGTGCACACTTTTTGCCGTGGTCTCGTTTTTATTTGACCGATAGCCGGAGGGAATGAAAAAAAAAGATTTTGATATTCTCACTTCATTATTATTCTATCTCACAATAAGCATACATCTTTATCGTTCACCTATTAAAAACTCTCTTCAAATAGGCTCTTCTTCTCCATTGTACCCGTTACGTATGCTCTTTTCGCGGTCTCTTTTGTTCCTGACCCCACTTTATTTCGTTGTTAAAAATTGTTCTCTGAATAGTTTTTCCAATTGGATAGTTTTTATCATCTTGTACTCACTTTCCTGGATTTCTCCCAGAACTCGTCCAGCTGTTTTGTCGAAAATATTTACTTTATTGATAGGGGAGAAGACTGATCAGAAAATCAGTCGGCTCTGTCCTAATAGGACTATCCTCTTGAGTTCTAGTTGGTTAAAGGGTCTTCCTTCAATTGACCTCTCTGCCGTCTCTTGTCCTTTTCCTTCTCCGAAGCTTTCGACCAAAACAGTTCCATTAACTGAGTGTTCTTTTTCTTCCTCCTATAAAAACAAGTTCCTGTCCCTCGGCTGCTGTTATTTTGACTTTTTGCAACCTTTGGTTCATCTCCATGTTTTCGGCTGGAACCTACCTTTTACCCTCCTCGTCCCCCCACGTCAAAACATTTTACCGGTTTGGTCCAAGCTCGTAGTAAAAAATATTTTCGGCGTTCTTTTTTTATAGAGATTGTTTCAGGCTCGCAGCCTTCCATCGCCCTGGAGTCACTTCTAGCCATGGCGCAGATGCCTGCCCTTTCTTTTTTGGATCCGGAGGCTAAAACTGCATTGAACAATCTCCATCTCCGTCTGAATGACATCGACGTCAAATTGAGTATTGTGTTGGAGCTGTTGGCCACTCGACTACCAGATCAACGGTACCTTTCCTTCTTCTCATCCCAATTGTTGCAGTCTCACGTCAATTTTCTCATCACCCACACAGACTGTTGCCTCTGAAACGGCTGTCGCAAGTAGCGAAAGTCCTCTGTTAACCTCAGGGACTGGGAGTGCTGAGAAATCACCAAAGACGGAGATCAAAGAAGAGTCGGATGGAGATTTAGATATGACAGAGGGAGAAAATGAAAATGAAAATGATGAGGAGAGAGATGATATATTCGAAGATACCACCAATCAGAAGGAAAACGGAACTGTCAGTCTATTCGTTAATCTTCAACAAACTATTCTAGGGTGAGGAGAAGGATCTATTGATGGATGGTTCTTTTCCTGAAGGAGCAGTAAAGAGAGCAGCCGAAAAAGCTGCGAGGAGTTTCCAAAGTACACAGCCTAAGGTCAGTTTTCCTTTTTTTTTTTTTCAAACGGTTTGGCGCCCATTTCACTACCCGTTCTCAATGTCATCCGAAGTACATTAGGCAGGTGTTTTTGTCCGGCGAAAGAACACCTCATTCGAACCGTTTTTTATGGTCATTGTCCCGGGTGGGCGACGACCTCGTCTCCGAGATAAGGAAGAGACGACCGGTTCGACCTTTCTTTTTTCGGATTATCTCATCAAGACTAAAAGAGGTACCTAATGAGAAAGAAGTGTCCCAATTCGTTCGTATTATTTATGTATCGAATGTCTAGCTCTATCCATCATTTTTCCTGTATTCATTCGTTCTCCAATTTTCCCTATCTCTTCCCCTCCCCCAGCACATAGTTAAACATGACGAAACCAGTGCGGCCGTTTCTTGTCGTTGTGTGTATTGAGTTCCAACAGATGTAGCCGGCGGCGATTCCCACGACTGACCGCCGCAGATTATGAAAGGCAAACAGACATGGCGTGCGTAAACCGGTGGAATTCCGTTGTCGAAACTTTGGAAACGACGAAGGAAAGGAGAGAGACTGGTCACCTAGGGGCTTCCTTCTGTCTTTATTGTTATCTGAAAAAAAAAGTTTTGAGTGGAGAAGAGATGACTACCGTACTCTGTTATTCTCCTCATGAAGTCCAATATCTGGTTCTCGTATTTCTCGTGTGTATTTATCCCTCATTTCTCTAACCATACTTCTTCTTCTCTCTTCTACTCGACAACAACTGTTTTCGTGTGCCGAGCCCCTCTCTCCCACACCCGTCTACCTGTTTTCCGCGAGTCTAACCAAATATTTTGCGAGCCGTGTGGCCTGCCGCGCGCGCGTGAGTTTTGAGAGCCGACTTCAGTTTCTCTCAGGATGGCCGGGAAGTCCACTCCGATGACAAAGAAAAAGAAAGTGATTTCAGGTGTTCGCCTGGCAGATATTGAGGGAATCCGTCACTGACGACGAGTTAAGAAATGTCCAGATTAGTCTCCGAACGTTCCATGGCGAGACAGCCTCCCATCTACTGTCTCGCCAGCTGTCAAAGGTTCGTTTGTACTTCTACTCATCAGTTGATTACTATAGAAGTCCAGACTTCCTGTTAGTTTATTTTATTCTGTGACCAAAATATGCATTGGATTAACAAAGTTAAGCCAACAGGAACTGAACCAAAAGAGAAAAACAATAAAAAAATAGAAGTGGGCCATCAGTCCGAACCGTTACAAATTCAACGGCTACCGTAACCTTATCTAATAGGGTAGACCGTTTTGAAGGACGTGCTGGGTTGAAACGCTCGAAAAAAACCGATTAGCAATGCCCACAGAACACTTTTTTTCAAGGATACCAAAATAGAAAAAAGTCATAAGCCTTTGATCAGTTGAAAAAAAATATTTTAGATCCGCCTTGTTGTTGAGGCCACGATGAGATATTTTAAATGGGATGTTCTGCCAGAAGAAGCCCAACTGACGAAGGCCAAACTTATCCTGAGCCATTTGAAGAATAATGCAAAAGTTCGAAACTGGACACTTAGGGAGGGACGTCCCAATCGGTATGTGAATGTTTATTAGTATAGAAATGGATAATGGGAGCGTGTTCCTCGTCTCAGATTATCCCTAGAGCTCAATTTTCATTAGAATTCGTCTCCTCTTCCTCTTCGCAACATTTTCTACTGTTTTTGTCGTTCCCAAGACGCTAGTCGTTCCGCTCGATACCTAAAAGACCGGTTTTTAAAATGTCGAAGGCTGGCGGTCCCGGGGCTGCACTTTGAAGAGACGGACGGGCCCCGTGACTACTCAACATCTCACAGTTTTATGACGAAAACCTATTCGAACGATTTGAAGGGACCGAACGGGTGGAATACTCATTGACCAATCAAGGAACATAATATCTTTCCAATTTTTTTTCCCAAAAAGAAAGCAACTCGATGCTAAGGGAAGCTGGAGATGCATCAGGAAACTTCTAAACTTCGAAACTGCCTTCAAGGACAGCACAGGATACCATTCATCATCTTTGAGTTTTATCCACCATTCAATTGCATTAGACGTCAATTCAAACTAGTCATGAAAATCTGCCCGATTGGCTTCTTTTCCCTTACTTCTCGCCAATAAAACAGGTAAAAAGCCTGGCACTTCCTCCTGGTCTGCCCTGGACAACCGGTCCAAACGTCACAATAACAATACGACTTGGGGAACATGCAACAATATGCATCAAAGGATCAAATTGTTTTAGAGTAGCAGCTGCTGCGTCGAACATGGATGTCATGTGGAAAAGGTATGCCGCCCTGCTAGGCCCTGGAGGTCTCGCCGCAGCTGGTCTCCTTCCCTCCCTCACGACTCCATCACTGTAGTTCATTTTCCCTTTCCTTTCTTCTCGTCTTTCTTTTATCTATTCCCCACTCCCATGGAGTCGAAGTTCATTCTGTATATAGTTGTTTTGTTTTACCCCAGTGACTCCTTCCGAAGTCTCTCTACCTCCCGTGATCTGTACTACTCTCAGTTTCGATTCCTTCTCTGGAGACACTCCATGAATTCCTTCCGGGCTCGAAGCCCCCAAGACACTTGTCCCTCCCATGTCGTTTCGCCATTTCGGAATAAAAGTATACTCTTTTCCTGTGATGATGCCAGCTGATCATGAGCCAGCGGTTTCGGCAAATAAAAGAAGGGAAGTTTGATTTACACGACTCGCGGTTCGACGAGTCATTTGATTACACAGAAGAGAATTAGAACCAGGGACTGTCAGTCCTTATACGTCTTTAAAGAGATAAACACTTGAATGACTTTTCCCTTTTCTCCTAGACAGTTTGTAAAGAAAAGCAAACGAAGCCTTCCTTAAGTTTCAGTTAATTTTTGTCGAGACCAAGAACTTCCTCATTATTCAGTAAAGTTTTTTTCAACTCCACATATCTATCGTTTATAACATCACTAATCTGAACCAGTTTGATGGAATACGGTAAACTGTTGTCCGTTAAACTGTCCAAGGTTTGTTGGGTACTGTAAGTATTGTTCAATGGTCAGTTGAGATGGTTTGCCGTGGCGTTTCGTCCGGCTCGAGCTGTCGTCGATTGGCAAACAGCCAAACCCGGCCTCCCTCTCCGGATGATGGTGTAATACCAATAGACTGGCTTCGTGACACAGATAATCATAGGGGAGGCTCGCGCACAAACATAACACCGTAACCATGAACCATCAAAACACCGGCAAGACCCGGGTCTTGATAACTCGGCTTTCTGTTTACACAATCTCTTCAGGCCGGCAGCTTTGAGTCGTTGCGCATGATCGTCGCCTCAGGTGTTCCGGGGATAGAAAAGAAGGACAATTAGTCTCTTCTACTTCATCTTGACTAGCAACATTGAGGAGCAACCGGTTACGAGATGAAAACAAGGTATGGAGGGTGGCAAAAACGTGGCAGAAATGGGACAACTCCGACCAATATAGAGAAATAAAATTAAAGCTATTGTGAGAACAAAGAAGATTTTTAATCAATGGAAAAAGATTACTTGTAAAAGGGGACTACAGAAGCAATCATGGTAAAGTTCTTCTACTTCTTCTAGCTCCTTTCTACCTGCTTCATATTTTGTTTTTCATGACCTTCTGTCCCATTTTGTGTGATGTTGACACGTTCCAAATACTATCTAGTGTCACTATTAAACAGAACAGGTTCATTCAACGTCTACGCAACAACATATATAGTTACATCTTTTACTCCATAAGAGCAGAAACTTGACAGTTCTGTTAGTTGGTTTTACGATTTCTTCACACACAAAGCAAAAACAACGAAAAGGAGGAAGTCATGACGGTAAATAAATACATGATCCAGTCGAGGGATTAAGACAATTTACAACTCGTCTTTGATTGAAAGACATGAGGAATCGTGATGTAGGAGGAAACGAGAGCGACAAAGGAACTCCTGAAAGACTTTGCTTATAGATCATAGTTTACTTGAAGGGAAGAAGAAGAACGATGGATGAACCATTCAGTCAGGTCATCTTCATATTCGGCGACTATCATCTCACATTGCTGACGGAGCTCAGTTATTTCGACTGTCGGTTCGTTCAACATGTCGAATGGGATATCAAGTTTGATCTGGAACTCTCATCTCTTCATACAGTATGTGTTATAATTGGCACTTTCCCCCCGCCAAAAACAGAACATTTATGGTAGCTGGAGCGGAAACATGCATCGAGCTGAGAGCATGAGATTTCGGGAGGATTAGACACAGAAACTAGTTCGAGCCGGTAGAAGTCCATTATAAAGCGTAATACTGGACACGCGGCTAGCCAAAACCATTAGACGGTGAGAATTATGCGACGGACAATAAACGGAGGGATTTATGGGTTCAAGAGCAAAAAATTTACTGTTGGCTGATATTATATAGATACATGAATGCTTTATGGTTGAGTGTGAGCATAACCTCTTCTTCCAAATGAAGTCAAGAACAACTGAAGAATTTAGAAAGACATAGGTAATACTTAATCCTAGTCATTAATTTTTTCCTTCTCTCAAATGACTGGTTTGCACTTCTACTTGACCGGTACCGGCCTGACAACGTGAGGGCGTAATTGAGATGGACCTGACATCTGCGAACGCGCCGCTGAACACGCATGGCATGAAACCAGGTTTCGTGTAATTGCTCCACGCGCACTTTAGGGAGGACACTTGTTGGGGAAGTGATTTTTTTCTGGGAAATTACCTGAACTCCGCGGTCGTTCAATTGTTTTAGAGTCTGCAGCGTTGGACTTTCATCGCGACTAAATCGAGCGAGACCCTCCTTGTCTTTGTGAATCTGAAAAGGAATTTTTCTGATTATCGCTCAATTCACCTTATACTGCAATATATTTTTGCAAATATAATCCATCATCTCAATAGCTGAAACCTCAGATCTTTCATGTATACGTGAAGTCAATCGTTCGAATTCTTGAGTAAAAATCAAACAGCTTTCACAACGAGACGGTAAATCGATGAGATCAGGATTAGCCTTAGAGAAGACAATAACATAATTTATGAATACAAGAAACCTAAATGGCTTAATTCAACGAAAATGAACTGAACCTAAAAAATAAACCACTATGGTGTGATATCCATCTTATCGATGTTTTTAGCATCTTCAACGGGTGCGTCGTTGACATCTTCACTATTTTCTTCATTAAAACGATACTAAAACAATACTTTTATTAATATCAACTTACTTCAAGTCGTTCTTTCTTTCTCAAATTATAATGCCACTGAAGAATATGCTGATCTTCAATAAATTTAGCGTTGGCTGTCGATGCTAAAGCCTCTCGAAAAGCAGGACTCTGGATGGCTTCCAAATGATACAAACACTGAGGATATTTCAAGCACCTAGATATAATAGAGAAATTTGAATTGTCATACTTCGCGTATTCAGGTCTTTTCCAATAAAGCAGATATCTGAGGTAGTTTACAAAATATTCTTCTTTGAAATAACCACGCTGGGCTAAAACTAAAAACAACAACAAAGGAATACATGTAAAAAACGATTTACAATTTAAGTAGTGAGGGTTAGCTAGAGACTGGACGAATTCACACTCAATTTCAAAGCGACGGCGTTGTTCTTCTGGGAGCTCTATGTGAGCGGAGCTAACCAGAGCTGAAAAAAATGTAATTACTATTTTTGTTTTCCTTACTTTTGTAATCCAGTTTGATGGAACGGAAAGTAACGAGCTAAAAAAATATACATTAAAACAAATTTTAAGGGAAAAAAATGGATATAAACCACAACAAAACAAAATAAAAGCGATAAGATTACTATAATTTACTGAGATCATAATATTACAAAACATGAAAAAATAAGACAAACCTTTAATAATACCTGCATACAACAATTTAATATTCAATTCCATCATCATCTTCAGTTATAGGATGTTCGTTTTGTTGATTTTTTATTTGATCTTGGTTATTATACAAATCGGCAACTTGCTCTGAAGAAGTTGCTTCATCTCCCTTCTTGTCATCTCTAAAGTAACATAAAGACATTAAAAGGAATATCTACAACTAACCTTATACGAATAAACCGTGGAAACCTTAAAGATATTCCCTTTTCCGGATCTACAATTCCCTTAGCAGCCATATGACGAGGAGAAATAGAGAGATCGGCACATTTCACCTGAATTTTCATAATAAGTTTCTGTTATATGTTATTAATTACCTCAAAAATAACATCCGGTTCGAACCAAACATCCGGTTTGAGTGTCTCATCATAAGCATAATAAGACGGCGGCTAAATATAAAAACAAAAATAAAAATAATGAAACCTTGTCAATTTTGTGGGTAGCCAATAGAATATGTTGTTCCTTCAAATCCGCATCACTAAATCCAGTTCCAATTTTACAACAACTTTGATATTCCTCATTGGTTGAATCATAGCATGCCAGCAAGTATCCTCCATAAACACCAGTTCTTTTTCCTAAAATTTATTTAATTTGAGATGGATTACTCTTCGTGTTTAAAAAGACACGCTGACTATGTGTTTATATTCTTTCACATGCTCGTCAAAAACGTTTCTATAGTCCATAATATATAGCTCTTATTTATAAGAAATGAAATCAATTTTTTCTCTTTAATTTTTTAAAAAGTTTAGTCATTATTTGTTGAGTCTAGGATATTATGCTCTTTTTCTTGGGTTTGTATGAGGTGCGACTTCAACCGGAGCACATTGCTCGTCTTTCGCGGGCTCATCGTCGATTACTAACTGCGATGAAGGTGAGTTTTGCATTCTATAGGCTAATAAGTGTAATTATAGTCAACAAACTCAAGCGTCGAGAAAACACTTTTGAAGAGAACCGAATCAGAAGAGAAAAAAGAAGAATTATCATATATGATTGGTGCAGAACTTCCTTCTCCACCCCTTAGGCACATTTCCGAAAAAAACATTGCGCTATCTATGGAAACAAAAGAGGAGAGAAAGATTCCTTCCAAAGAGCTTAATCAGAAAAAAGAGATAAAGAGTTTCCATGAGGAATCAGATCTAGGAGATGAAAGAAAAACCTCTAAAAAGATTGATTGGATTATGCCGAGACCTAAGGCATCAGAAGATAAAAAGCCACAAGAAGAGAACAAGAGAAAACAAGATAGTTTCAAACTTAACCATAGAAATGAGGAGAGCAAAGATTATAATAGTCTCGCTGTTCCTTGCCAGGGAAAAAGTCTACCTGATCCATCAAAAAATGTCATAATTGATAAGATTATACAAGGATCTTATTCGGAAGAAAAGAAGAGAACGAAGAAATCCAATAAGGACACTTCTAAAAGAGAGATGAAGAAATTTGACCAATTTAGAAAGAAGTTTTACAAAAAACAAACTGAATTTAGTAAAGAACATTTTGAATTGACAAAAGAAAAGAAACATGTGAAGGAGAAAAACTCCAAAGACAAGAAAAAGAAGATATTAATGGGTTTGAATTTTTTCAGAAAATAAGTAAGCTTTTAGAAAAGCTATGGGATCAATTTATAGTCGTCAGAAATATCATTTATGGAACTAATACTGAAAAAGTACAGCAGTCAGCCAAATTCAAATTAACAGAGAAAAATATCCGTCTTGAAAAAGTAGCCGATGGAAATGAGGCTGCGCCTCAACTGTAAGCATGTTTGGAATATATTTAAATATTAAATATCTAGAGATATTCAATTCAATGAGCCAAGTGTACTTATGAACAGAAGCTATCACCTCGGTTTTAAACTTAATAACGAAAATGACAACCAACTATGGCACGAGTACAATAGTCTACTTTGGAAAAATAAAGTGCTAGAGAAAGAGATGCCGTCTATTTCATTGAAAAGGACAATGTCGAAGCTATTAATCGAAGAGATCATTAAGAAATTAAAGAGAGGTCCACCAGCAAATGCTCTACCATAAACAAAAATAGCTAATGGACCGCGAATGAAACATACAATCTGAATCGCTCTCAGTGGAGAAAGTCTTTATGCTAACGAAATTTTGAAGAAACGTATTCAAAGTATATAATTTTATGTTTCGCTCCTGGTTTAGTATTCACATTTAAAATAAAGTTACCTGCTCCGTAATAAGCTCCAATTACCACCAAATCCAACGTATCTCCAACACTATCGAGATAGTCTTTTTTTAATTTCAGCCAGTTGTGCGATCTCTTTGCAATTTCATATGTAGCACTTTCATCTAGTGTTTTCACCATAAGACCTTCGCAATTTCCCTGTAAACAGACATAAAATCATCCAAAAAAATATATACTTTGATGGCTTCTTCAAGAAAAACACCAATTTCATCGGTATCATTTGAGTCTAAAGTTGTGGCAAAATGGAAAAGTCCTTCAACTTCCTACATCAAATATAGAAAAGAATATTGATAGTCATACCTTGAAATGTTCTCTTAATATTCTTCGACGTTCACGGAAAGATTTTGTAACAAGAGCTTCGCCATTAAGATACAGAATATCAAAAAGAAAAACGCAAACTTTGACTTTTATTTCAGAATCTCCAGCATTCTAAAGAGATTTATCATTATACAAATAGAAACCTTTCGCTTCCTAGTTGACAGAACTTGAAATGGAAGTATTGCTTTTTTTTCAATATCCCAAGCTACAACTTCAGTATCAACTACAAAGGATCTGACATCTTCTCCCATACATTGACGAATCTGAATAGAATTAAAAAAATTACTATTAAAAATACATTTTCAATAATATCAGGATATTTAGAGGTATTATTTTCTTGATTTCTGCTGTATATATGAACCTTTCCATCCATAGTCACATGTATTTGCCCTCGTTCACCATCATATTTCCATTCACAAGCAAATTCAGCATCTCCAAATCTTCGCGTTATTTCAGAAATTCCTTTTGTTGGATGTGCCAGCATAGGCTTTAATGGTATTCCTGGCGTCAATTTACAACTATTTTCAATGGCAGCCAGACCTTCTTTCAAGGCAACTTCAATAATTTTATCATAGTTTGGACACTGACTGAGAAGAATTATTTTTAAAAAAATACTAACCAATAAGTCGTTTTCAGCAAATGAACGTCTCTTTGTTTCATTTCATCTTCCTTTGAAGCTGACAACTTAAGTTCGTTCTGTTGAATGCTTGTTCTCGTAAAAGCATTAGCTAAGGCCACAAGGACACTTTGTTCTGCCAAACCAATTCGTAATTTTCCACTTAGACAACGGACAAGAAATCGTGCTTCAGAATCTTTGCAGGCGACTATTAGTGAATGAATCATTTCTATCTTTTTGGTCATTGCCTAAAAATAGTATGCAAACAAAAATGAACAAAATTACATCTTTTCCTGACGTTTTAGCGATTGCAGTGAGCTTGGAGAATACAGCGGCTACTGTTAAACGAGGTGGTTCTCGCAACATTTTTTGATTACTTCTAGATTTTTGCGCGACAATTCCTAATAAAAAGTAATAAGTTATAAAAAAAACAATACCTAAATCTCCTTCTGAAGCTAAATCTTCCTTGATTTTATCCATCTTTCGTCCTGTAGCTTGTGCAACAGCCTAGTGCATGATAACTTAATGACGTATATACTACCTTTATCAAGTATTGATCTGCTATTCCGAGTTCAAGTCCTTCGTATGCTGGTCCTAGACGATTTACGCATAGATAAACACAGGCTGGCAAATCTTGAGGAGAGTAATCAATTACTTTAGTGAAGAATTTTGTCAATATTTCAATAATTTTTAATCTGTACAAAACAAGGTTCTATTCACGAAACGCAAACCTTGAGCTTTCTTCTTCAATCTTTTCCAAAGATCGAGAAAAATCAAGATAGGGGACTCTAAAAAGAAAAGAAATAATGCAATGAAGGTTTTCTCACTTAGCTCCTTTCACCCATTTCAATTCTTCATTTTGCTTAGTTACTCCAAACATTTCAATAGTACGACTCTTTAGGTTACTTCGCTTCTGCTTTTTTGTTGTTAACAAGTTTGTCTGATACATTAAATAACTTAAAAAAAAGAAACACACATTGCTACACACTTCTGTTTTTTTTGTTGAAAAGCAAACTGGTAAGTTCACAAAACAACCAAAGCGAGATAGAAGAAGAAACCTGGGAGTAAACAGCCGAAACGTCTGAAAACTAACTGTTAGCAAGAAGCATAATTTTTAAAATAAATATTTCCCGCAAGATTTTCATTACGACGCGACCTAATCAATTGGTAGTATCGATTTTGTAGAAAAAGGAAATAGATAAATGTCGATAATATACGAACGTTGGTATTCAAAAGAGATAAGATTTTTTTAATAACAAAAAATATTATTAAAATGCTATGTATAATACCTTTAAACATATGATATGGTTGACGGCCTGGAATGAGACAATTGGTTTGGAATTTCACTTTGAGATGTGCGAAATATTCATTTCTTCGATAATTCAATGTAGCTTTCACATGTTTTAATAAGTATTCCTGACGCGAGATCGCTTTCTTTAACCACAAGTAAAGACTATCCTATACACTTTGAATTGTATTTAAGAACAACTGAAATACTATATTTGCTTTTAAAATGATATATTGCTCCTACAATACTTAAAGGTGAGAAAAATATTAATATTAAACAAAACAATTAGGGCGCTGTATGCAACTCGTACTATATTTACACAATTTATTTAAAAAGAGATCACAATTTTGATATACAACGCTGTTAGCAAAATACAGTACATTAAAGGATAGTAATGCGAACAATCTACGGATTATGAGGATTTCCAAAGTATTCGTCGGTCCGGTCGTCGAGAACTTGGCGGGAGTGATCAAGAAGAAGTTCCTGTCTAGCAATGGCCTTCTGGAGATCTTTAATTTTCTAAAAAAAAAAAAGCTATCACATAAAAATCCTTACCTCCTGTTCCAAATTCTTCGGCTGCTCTCTCTCGTGCCGCATTTCAACCTTGTTCAGCTCCCTAGACATTTTATG
The DNA here is from genome assembly GCA_932521415.1 of Oscheius sp. DF5120. Taxonomy (NCBI): domain Eukaryota; kingdom Metazoa; phylum Nematoda; class Chromadorea; order Rhabditida; family Rhabditidae; genus Oscheius; species Oscheius sp. DF5120. The sequence goes on along the minus strand of OW051465.1, from coordinate 4,268,273 downwards.
AAGCGATTCCATCCATTGTTTGATATGAAGTTCAGTCATTTCCTTTACATGGTCGCTTGTTGTCTTCTGCGGAATTGGCTTCAATTTTGACGTCTGACAAATCAAAGCGTCCATACTACATCCTAGTCTATGAACAGCCTTAAAAAGGTCAGTCTTCTCCCATTCCATAATTCTAAAGTAGACAACAAACTCAGACCTTGATTTCAGTCATAAAAAGAAATATAGCAAAAATAAAATAAATTTCAAAAAACAAAATCATACGTGAACCGCTAGTAAGCACGTTCTGCTTCCGGGTTACTGTATAATTATTTTTGGCGGGACGCGTTATTTTTTTTTTAATAGACAGTAAAAAACTATATAGTCCATTTCAAAAAAACAATGCAAAAATTTTTGGGCTTGTTGCGCCACACTGTTGCAAGATGACTAAAAATGGAGAAACACATAGCGAAACAACTTTTTTAGAGGGTTGAGTGACTATAAATATAGAGGAAGTCGTCTCAATGATAGATAGAACATTTATGCAAAAAGTTGCAAAAACTGAGAAAGAAACAATTCGACATGAACTAGAGGCCTATGGGACCGTCGATTTCAACAAGGAACGAGTTTCGTAGTTTGATGGAAACCATCTACACAGATAAAGAATAAATGAGTAATGACCGTGTTGTATAAGCATAGTGTTGTCTCTGAGAATGAAATGTCTCAAAAATGAAAATTGATAACATAGAAAGATATATAAATGGTGTAGATGAACTTTAATTAAATTTAGCAGAATAAAATCAAATGATTTTATGACATAAGGACAAACATTTTTTAAATTATTCATCTTCTTCAAAATCGACCCCTGTCAGTTTGCCCAAGGCCGACAGAGGACGGTCATCTTCAAGACCTCCATGAATTTTAATCGCTATAAAAAATAAGTTAGACTATCAAAAAAATTACGCTGATAGCTGTAAGCCTGTCGCCAATCATCAGCTTGTCGGGACAGCTGCTCGTAGAAAAACCTTCTTCCCATACGAGCTTAGGGGGAAGGTCTTCTGCCGAAGCCGGGCAGAAAAGAGCGAGGCAGCTGAAGCTACGTTGCTAAATAATAATATTATTTTTTCAAGATAATGTTGATAAAATTTTTTACTAAACATTTAATGTCGCGTTTGTACAAACCAGAATTTCTCGATGTTGAGTTTGTGCAAATCTAATGTAAATTTGGATAACATCGAAACGGATAAAAATTAAATTAAATAGAAGAAAATGAGCTACCATTTGTCTCGGATGATACGAAGATAATAACGTCTTCCATTGATTGATATCCTGTTTGTGACTGGTCAATTTTTGTAAAGCTCTGTTGTTTTTTTACCGATTTCCCTCCACCCATCAAATACTGAAATGAATTGTGGAATTTTATTAAAAATAATCTATACATCTTTTCTTGAAAAAAAAAATTGCTAATTTTTTATGAGCGTTGCAAAAGATCGCGATGCATGGCAACAGCCCACCCACTGAATCCTTTTTTAACTGTTCAAAAAGAGATCCGCAGCAGTAGATGAGCAGCAGATGATTGGAAAAGTGTGAGTCATTAGTTTGAGGAGATTTCAAGTAAGTATGTTTTATTTTGGTCCAAGAAGATTTCGTTTTCCAGTCCGAAATTTGGACATTCTTGATGAAAACTTCTATCTTAGAAAAAATATCGTTAGACATACAGCGGACTTCAAAAAATTCGTGTTGAATTGGCCAGCTGTATCCTCCTTTTGTAAAGTTGAAGACAGTTTGATAGGCGACATCGAAATCTGATATTGTGCCAAAAGGGGGTTAAAAAACATTGCACGTTCTTCAAGAGATCTTTATCAAACTGAAAAAAAAACATAGAAAATAGAAAAAAAAATTAAAAGTTGCAATAGGTTTCTGAGCTGGTTTACATATTAATGGTTCCGGCTTGGCATAGTAGGGCAGTATCATTGGGTCCCATGGATCTGGACGTGGAATACGACACTCAGAGAAGATGGGCAACGAGCGAAGAGACAACAGATGACGATATTCAGTAGAAATACGAGGACGGAATTGGTAGTTGATGAGAAGATAACCAATGATGAAACATATGGTCAGGCACTCTAAACTTCGGCATCCGCAACAAACTCGTCTCTCACGAACACGAAAAGAACAGCGACACAACAATTATTCTTATGGATTGATTCGATAAATAAGCGACAAATGATAAGTTTCGAATGTTTGTATGTAACATTCTATTTTTCTTTTATCTTCTCCTTGTTTCAGATATTTAATCATTTCTTATGGTGGATCTAATCCGAAAGAATCAAAGTAATGAGTTTTATTTTTTACCTTGGAATAGCAGACCCAATGAGTTCCTTTATTATTTGAAGAGTCTAAATTTACAATTCCTGTTTCTCTTGGAAGACTTTGAATAGGTAAAGTATCTCTCATAAAGATTCCTCTGAAATGTTTTATTTTTAACACATTGACAAGTTCTTCGAGATCTAGATTTGTTAGTAGTTTTAGATTTTTCTCGAAACTTAGATTCTCAGATCCTTTCGATTTATCTAGCTTCACCATTTATTTAGATTATTTTTATTTTTTTACAATTTCCATTAGTGAAAAAGTGTAGCGCAAATTGTGACTCGTATTATAACACCCCCTAGTAGTATACAAAAGGTTGACGCTGGCGCACCTTTTTTGCCCAAATGCGATTTTTGCAGATTTTCAACATTTTAAAAACATTTTTTCATTGAAAATCATACTTAATTCCTCCAAAATGTGTCATTTTTGAAAAATGACCAAAATATGTCTGGCGCACCACTTACCCATTTTGCCCACTTTTTATTTTAACCACTTTTTCAGCTATTTTTAAACAAAAACTCAATTTTTTAACCATCTGGTCAAAAGGGTGGTCCAGACTATTTTGCCCACTTTACTCCTTTGTAATAAAACACCATATTTTTGAACATTTTACTTATTATTAAATGAAAACTATTAATCTTCGAAAAGACCTCATTGCGCTAACCAACATTGATCTCTTAACTATGTTTTTACGAGTTGTGCGCGTGTTAACTAAATTCAAATGATTTTAAAAACATTTATTATGTCCAATTCTTGCACATTTAATAAAATAAAAAATTATAAAGAAAAGAAATATCTGAACCGAGGTAAAATGCAAACTAGGTAACAGTAAAGTAAAAATAAAAAAATTTTGGGCCTCTTACAGTAAATTGCCTTTAAATTGATGAAATAACGGAAAGCAGAAAATATGTGGAAGTAAAGGAGAGTAAACTTTTGTTTTCCACTTTGTTATATATATATATATAATTTTTGTATACTTTAGAATTATGGAACAGGGGGTAGTCCTTAATTTATGCTTTATTTATGAATGTAGCGCATACTTTTTTTGTTTTGATTTTTATTTTCATTCTCTGTAGCAGATAACCTTTCCTTGTAAAATAAATAGAAGTGAAGTGACTTTATCATATTTATTTATTGTGGGGATCACTTTTATAATATATTTATCACAGCATCACGCAAGTGTTACTCGTTGTCCTGCTTGAAATTGTTCCTGTTGTTGTTTCCGTTCTTTAGGTTTGGAATCATCAAAAACTTCATTGATATCGGCCAATGTCACTGTCATCGAAGCAGCACTGCCTTCTATATATACTTCTAAAGTCATTCACTGTTCTACAGGATACCTCTATTTCTTCTTCTAGCTGCTTCAAATTTAGCGTTAGTCACCAGAGCTTTCAAGTCAGCTCCGGTCCAGTTTTCTGTTTTTCTTGCCAGCTGATGTATTACTATATCCTCAGAATGAGATACATCTTTCAAAATCACTTTCAAAATAGACTCTCGTTCTTCCTAAAATTCTATTTTAGTTTGATGGAGAGGACGAACTAATGTTGGTAGTTTACATTCGACAATGTGATCAAATCTTCCGGGTCTAATCAGAGCGGGATCAATTAAATCCAAACGACTGGTACATCCAATGACATAAACTCCTACAACATGTCTGTTGCAAAGGATAGATATTACCTTCTAGTCCTTGTGCTCCATCCAATTCAGTCAGTAGTTGATTCACCACACGATCAGTTACACCTGTACTGTCACTTCCTCTCCTCGGAGCGAGTGAATCAAGTTCATCGAAGAGAACGATACACGGAGCTGAAGCTCGTGCTCTGAATAACATGTATTTAACCTTCGAAGGAGGTAAATCCATTCCTGCACCAGTTCTGATTGTTCCCTTTTACCTTTCAAACACTTGACGAACATTCTCCTCGCTCGATCCAATGTACTTTGACAAAAGTTCTGGTCCTTTTACTGTGATCACATTGAAATGAGTGTCATTGGAGAAGGACTTCGCTAAGAGAGTTTTTCCGCATCCACTGGCTCCATGGAGTAAGACTCCTCGACCTAATTGAATACCACAACTGTCATACAGCTCAGAATACTACAAGAATAATGTAATAGAAGATTGAGAGGTACCTTCGTAGGCCAAAGAAGGACCTCAGTCAGCAGTTGTTTCTGCCGCTCCATTCCTCCCACATCCTCCAGACTCCATTTCTTTTCTGATGTTTTTGGTTGAATGATGTGTCCAGCAGGGCGAGAGTGTTCCAGAGCTTTTTTTACATCCTCTTGGTTTGGTTTTCCAACTCCTAAGACCTCTATATGCGAAGAAAAATCTTACCACGAATGATAGTCTCAAGTCCAACTCGAATTGCCAGCTTCTTCAGATCGGAAACATTAAAGTTTTCCGTGGCCTTCGCCGCTGTTGAAATATCACAATCAGGTTCTATCAACTCGCGCAAAATGTCCTGTCGTTGAGCCTGAAACCAGTCTCTTGTCTCATGTTGTCTCGAGTGTCCAGTTCGCTTCTTTTTGAACCCCATTATGGCAAGTATGATTGCGAAACCAGTCGGATTGTTCTGAGGGTCAATTGGCAGACGTGGACCAGTCAGCCAGGACCTTACAAGGTGAAGGCTGAAGACCAGTCTAGCAGTCGCCGCCGATGAAACGAGGTCACTCGCTGTCACTTGCCTACAACACCCGCTATGCCTCTATCTATTCAGCCAGCCAATGCGCTAACTGTAGCAGTTTCGAAGGTCATTCGGGTGAAAAGGAGGACACGTTGTCCTATCCCGTTATGCGATTCTTTTTTTTTTTTAAACTTTGAAAAAACGCCGCTCTTTTATAGATCACTCTTATTACTTTCAATCACTGCATAAAATATCCTTTTTTTTCTTTTCTTTCAAACGATGCCTTCGAAGTTATTTTTCTTTCTTTCAGTTTTAAAATTTTTGAAGAAAAAAAGTTTTTCAGTCAAATGACTAAGAGTCAGTCGACTAATTTTGGTGAGGGACTCAGCGATGAATCGAAACAATATATTAAGGAAGTTAGATTGAAACTGAAGCAGCCAATCCATCCCAATGTGAGTCATTTGATATTGTCGTTTAATCTTCCAGTTCGACACGGAATTCAACATCTATCGGTTTGTTTTGGCCGCCGAACGGCTATACAAAAAGGAGAAGGATATAGTGGATTTCGCCGCCAAATCTTTAAACAACCATCTTCGGATACGAAAGGCATTAAAATTAGACGAGACTACTCCTAAAAACTACGATGAGAATCCCATCTTCCAGAAGAAACTGATGCCTAGAGGAGAGATACAAACAGACAAATGGGACGAACATAATCGTCTTCTTTGGTATATTGAATACGCAACAATTACTGTCGAAGTAAGTGAAAAAAGAGGGGAAAAGAAACAGATTATAGAGCATCGCTCATTCCATTCAAAGCAGTGAAGCTTGCAAATATCAATTCTGGCAGTTCGAATACATGCTTCGATTGGTCATGCAACACGTTTGTTGATTTCTCTTTTTGATATTCGATTATAGGAAGAAAACACAGGAAGATTGAGCTCTCTTCGCCACGTGGTAGACATGAATGGATACGAGATAAATCCCTTCACCATGTTATTTGTCAGTAGTGGGACTCTTGCCTACTATTCCCAGCTATTTCATTATGAGAATTATCCAGAATTGGTGAGTATTCTTATATTTTCTTATTATTTTTCTATAGGTTACCCCAGTTGATATTGTCAACATTGCTAAATGGATCCATGTTCCTTATAAACTGGCGAAAGCCATGATGCCATCTGGATTTTCTGAGAAATTCCGCCTCCACGACACTCATTTTATGAAAGCTTTAACTGAAGATATAAATATTGAGCACATTCCCCAAAGTTTAGGAGGACAGAACAAAGTAAAGAGATATAGAATGATTGATATTTAGACAATCAAATGCATAGGCGCGGAGAAGGTGGATCCATCAAAATACTGGCAGCCATCTGATCATGATTTGTTGGCTAAGCTAGAGAATTTCCATGTAGGAGCAAGGAGAAACAAACATGTCAGTGTGGATATAGCTGGCCCTAAGAAGTTGAGCTGGTACTTTAGGACCGATGGAGATGTGTTTTTTGGTGTCTTCTATGAGGTAAAAAAATTGCTATTTTTACTTGATTGTTAGGAAGAAGCTTCGAGCAGTAAAGATTTCGATACTGAATCTGCCGAAATGGTCTATCCCTGGTTGAAATTGACTGCCAAACTAGTCCATGAAAGGGATTCAATGCTATGCGAACGGTCTGGACGGTATGCTCTACGTCTCTTTACAGTGATACTTTTAGATATCATATCGTTTTTTGTAACAAACATTCCTGGCTTTCTAAACGATCTGTGGACATGATTGTCCATATAACGGACGAAGCCGGTGATGCGAAACGCCTCTACTTTGACGGAACACTCTCCCCCTCTACGTTGAAAGTGTAATATCAAATAAAGAATCTCACCAAATCGAGAGGTTGAATATCTGATACTTGATTGAACAATCGCTTTCCTCCGGCTGTCGTGAGAGATTTATGAAGAGTCGATCGTTTTCTCGCTGTTGAAATAATCGGAATTTTCGAATCTATGATGAAAGATCGAATCACTACATTTTGTGGTTATAGTTATTAAAGACCATACGATGAAAAATTTTTTCGATTCCGATCTGTCTCTGCTCATCTTCATTTTGTAACTGGAAGAAGTCCAGATTATCCAATATAAGGAGACATGGCCTCCTCGCTTCTAGCTTTTTCGTCTCTGTCTTCAGTATTTTCTCGATACTCTCTGCTTGCTTTCCTTAAATACAAAAAAACTTTTGACTGAAATAATCAATTTACCCTTCCAAGTGTTACAGTCTATGGAGACAGAAAACACACACAATGAAGAATTGTTTAGATCATTGGCTATCCTAGTTATGAGAGACGTCTTTCCTGATCCAGCTAAACCTAGAAGAAGAATCTTCGCATTTATCTAAAGACTCTAAGTAAATTAAATCTGTGCAATTTTACATGTGGTTTTGTGTAATGAAATCGGATGAGACTTTTACTCTCTTCAATGATACTGTTCTGGTACCTAAAAATATCATATCTAATTCATATAAACTCACTCAAAGTTGTGCAGTTCTTTTGAGTCTATGCCGAATGATTCCACATTATGTTCCTCGATTACTTCGGGCAATTTTTCCGTTTCCTAAGTAGTATTTAGACTATGTAGTATTAGCTTACCCTAAAAAGAATTTTAGTCGAGGAATTGAGAGCGAAGCACGTCTCCTGCTTACTTGGACATTGTGTGAACTCTTCGTTATCCGGAACCAAATGAACAGAGTATGAATCTCCGTTGATGTGGAACTCGTATAAAAGCCCCTCATGGTCAAAAACAATAGGGAAGATAGATACTTGGGAGAGGATATGTGATCGTACTTTTTTTCTTGGATAGTTTTCAAACTGAACGAAACAGTGGGAAGAGAGAGCAACTTACATCGGAAGTTTTAACCTCAACGAATACTTTAGACATTTCGTGGAAATGCTTGGGGAGGATTCCTGTACAATGGAGCCTAACATAATCTAACTTCCAGCCGCTTGAACACAAAACACCATTGTCTTTTTCCTAAAATCATAAATATTATAGGAAGATCCTAACATTTAGAACATTCTCAGCTGCTTGAAAAACGCCTTCTAATCGGTGGCTTTTCGCTGGGATTCTTACAATCACTGTCCATGTGCTGGATTTTAACTCTCGAGCAGAAACCATTCGAACCACATCACAGACAGTGTAGGAACCTATCAAGCATAAAAAAGAAAGATTAGAACATACCTGAATAAAGTGTAAAGGCAATAGAGGGATGACTTTCGAGAAAATGAGATAGACATTTGAAATCTGTGGTGAGATGATGAGGAATGCATCGTAATAGAAGATCCACTGGTGGCTCTCCGCGGAAGAAGTTGAATCCGCTGTTCACACTACTAAGCAATTTATCTACCTGAAACACTGATTCTTATACTCGTACTATAAATCTCCATACTTTCTCTATAGTAGCAGCACTGGAAGTGCTTGATGGAAGTCTCGGAGAACTCATTGATCTATTTATAACAGGGGCGATATGAAGTTCAGAAGAGTTGTGAAGGATGACTGGCTGGTCCGTGTCGGGTGTTATTCTGCCTAAAATCTCAAATACTAAATTTTTTTGTAAAGATTTTAACCTATTTTAAATACGGCTGAGATACTTGAGGACACCCAAAAGGGAAGGATTTCCCCTTTTCTAACAATAGATATCTGTTGGAGGAGTTCTTCTTCGACTATTCCGCTGTTACTGTCCTGCATCGAGTTAAAACAAGAGAAAAAGACCTACTAAAACTTCAAAGTCATGTGCTGTCATCGGAATTATCTCCACAGAGTTACATACTGTGTGACCTACATGATCAATGATGACCTGAAAACATTTCAATTCTAGACCCAATCCACCTCTTGTCCTTCTGTGAACCCGGCCATCTCAGCCTGAGTGGAATTAATAAAAACATGTGTGAAAGGTAGTTTGCCATTCAATTGAACTACTATTGATGTTGTTGGATCCTCGCAGGATTTGATAGTGAAGTAGCCCAAAACGTTGTCCTTATTTCTCTAAAATAAAATCGTTGTTCTTCCAATCCGCTTACTGATATGATCCCGTTGTCATTGTATCCTCCGGTAAAATTTTGAAGGGATTTTGCATAGGCGAATGTATTGAATTCATTGTGAAAACCGATGAAGGCGGCGAAACTACAGGTCTGCAGCATTGCAATCGTTCTCGACACTCCACGAGGCTAGAGCGTAGTTTAGTAGACCGAAATTGATAAGGAAAACAAGCGATGTCATGTAGGATAACAAGCTGAAAATGAGGCAATTGGTCGATATCGATTACATAATTGGAAGCACTGATAATCATCTGATTTATGAATGAGTAGCAATTTTTTGCGACGTTTTGACTAGCTGAACAACTATATTATGACTTCCTTTCATCGCGCATTGTTCTACTAGTTCTATAGAGAATAGTTGAGCATGAAAAAGAAATAAATAGACCTCTATAGCTGTTTTTTTTTTCAGAAACACAGTTCTACCTCTCCTTTCGAAGGTCTACAAACATGGGTCTCGGAGCGACCTACCGTGTTTAATACCTCTCCAAAGTCTCTCAATTTCCCGATTTTCCCGATTTTTCTCATTTGTTTTATTTGTTATTCGTTCATTAAAAGTTATATGGTGTTATTTTGTTTGTCAGAAATATGACAAAAACACGAATTCCCTAGTTGAACAAATAAATTACCGAAAAATGACTTCATCAGCTAGAAAATCACTTTTTTCGTTTTCGAGTTATAATTTTCTATTTATAATTTATAATTTTTAGGTAATAATGTCCGCTGATCTTACCTGGCAAATTATCCGCAACAATAGTTGCTTCCTTAGACGCCAGAGAGGCATCAATAAGCTGTTCTCCACCGAGAAGTTCAATCTGAAAGGAAGAAACAGCCGTCGTTACAATGGTCTTGTAAATGTTAAGGCTATTGATGTTTCCCCTGCTGCTGATGGAAAAGGAGTCGTTGTTTCCACTAAGACCAGTATGTTATTTTCTTTTTTTTTATTTCTAAACATTGAGGAGTGTCATTATATGTTCGCCTTAAAACCAACTTTTGATTTAGTTTTATATATATATATTAACTTTTTTTTTCTTTATTTTGTACAATGATACTTCTTGCAAGAAGTTCTATGAAGTGATTTTCAGTGTTTAAAAAGGCTAGACATCAACACTTATTTGGATTTTATGTTTGCACATTTTATTTACTAATCTTTTTTTTCAGAGAAAGTTAACCAACCTGCCAAGTCGGTCACTACAATCAACATTAAAAACGCTCATAAAGCTATGGCTTCCGTAAAGAATCTCGCTAGAGGTCAAGGACTCCATCGTTATACTAAGGTTTGTAATTTAAATTCAATTCGAACGAAACAACTGGGCTTGCTCTTTGAGTTGTGCGAGTTCTTGTGACAAGGGTATTCTAAAATTTTTCATACTTCCTTGAACATCTAATGACCCTATAATTCTTCACCTTGTCACGAGATGCTCATGGATTGATCGATGTATCCACTTCTTAATGCAGCGCCCTAGTTTGTTGCGCTCGATGGTTAATGAGTGGTGTGCAAGCTCCGCCCCATGTGTCGATTTCAGCTGGCTCAGCGACGTGCAGCAGTCATTCTCCGCTCTCAGAGACCCAAGTCCCAGAAGCATGTTAAGAAGACCGAGGCTTAAAAGTTCTCGCTATTTGTTATCTGAATGAACTGGTTGATAATGTACTATTATGCTACTAGTATTGTGGCTGCCGATGGTTCTTGCCTATTCCACATGCGATCTTCGTGTCAACTGCTCCCATTCCCAACTTGACTGGTTTACAGTCCTTCATAGTTGCCCTCCCGAAACAGATGCTATTTTCCCATGTCAAATCAGTTCAATCCCTCCATTTGTCTTGGAGAATCTCTCAACACGCAGTCTTGAGTTGACCAATTGTTCTGCTTCAACATTTCAATGGCAATCTCTCTTCACTTCCGGCTCTCAAAAGGTGGATGTCTCGAAATGTCCCCTCACATGCTCTTGTGATACTTCATGGATTAGTTCTTATCATGAACATTTGAATGTTCATCCTCCACTTCGTTTTCATTGCTCACCCTCATGCTCATCAGCGCATCTTGACCGTATAGTTCATGATGAGCCTATTCTTGGACAGCCATTTTCAATGGAATATCGAATCTCTGACGACATTTTGCCGACGTTCTTAAACGCATCCAGGTTCGCTCCCAAATTGGATCATTCATCCCTCAATTTAGGAGATACTTCAAGTGGCAGGGACGCAAGATTCAGCACAATCACACGGAGCTGATCACAGAGCAAAGTATTCGACTGGAGATAGCGAAGTTAACTGAAGCAGATATCGGTGTCATCAATGTCGCCTGCTGGCATTGTCGTCGACCGCTCTTCGCTTCTTTCACTGTGAGTTTGAAACTTCTCTACTTCCCTAAAGCTTGAGGCATAGTCAATCGCACAATTTTCTCTTGCAACGCTGCCGCAACACTAGCTGATCGAACTAATTATCATGTGTTGCTAGTCAAAATCGCAATGTCTGCGGATTAGTTTTTGCCTCGAGGAGTGCTAGACAGGTGGATTGAATTCAAGTAGAGAAAATGCATAAAATCGGACCAATCTTTGCTTTATTATTGTAGACGGCTCCCACTGTAATAGTTGTTTTTCCTTCTTGTAGTCTAGGTAACGAGAAAGTCTGTACAGCTAAAGTTGTCTGTTACTCGAGGGAACAATCAGACACGGTTGACAATAATATTTTGATGATCATGAACAGGATCTCGCCGGTACTTTCTTCGACATACAATACAATTATCAAAACATTTTACGTAACAGGATTAGGTAATCCTGAATAGCTGAAATCTACATGCGGGGCCAGAAATCAAGGCTGTTGCATTGAAAACTTGTATATAAAAGCATGTCATTTGATCGAAGTTATTCAGATGAATACGATGTTGTCAATATAGACATTTGGGCGAAGAAACAAGCAGCGTTGAAGTGTAAACGAATTCTTTACCAGACATCCAAGGGTTTTCTCTTGTTTTATAATCTTTTAGTTTTCTGATCATTCATCATCTTTGCTCTTTTCTTAAACCAAAAACCTTGTGAGAATCTCAATTGGGTTCCTCTTTTTGTTCCTTATTCCCTTCCCACGCTATCGAACTTCCGCCAAGGTCTCCCATGCCAAGAATAGCATAATTAATATCTTCCTATCTCTTCTTCCCTTCCCAAGTTAACCCGAAGACCAAACGGATCTGCGGGCGACTGCTCTGCGGAAGTACGTTGCTCGATTGTTGTCCCTTTGGAGGAGCGAAAAGAGGTCGACGGGGGCCTTCATGTATTTCTGATGAGTAGATTAGTTTACTTTTGCGCAGAAAAAGAAACAATTTGACGAACGAGGACAGGTGTTGTACGAGGGTGGCGACGCATTCAAACAGTTCATGTCTGAGGGTGGAGGGATTATCATTTGGAAGTGGTTCTATTCGCGGACTGAATATTTAATCAGGCTGACGAACATGGACGAAGAAAAGGCCGTTGTCTACTGTACATTGTGTACTTGGCGTTCTTTTCAATGTTCATGGATGCTGTCATTTTCTGATGACGAAAGCTTTGACCTGCAGAGAGGACGACGATGCGGCCTCTAATGAGAATCGTAGATCACATTGGAAAATAGACTTATCACGATGGTTATAATCTCTTCAAGGAGATCCTTCTTCTTCTGTTTCCCAGTCTCTCAATGCCCATAGGGAGAGGTGGAATAGTCTAAATATTCCTCTCGTACCAATTGTTTTTTTCCTCATCCGTTGACGATAATCCGACTGAAAGACGAAAATCCGAGATCTATTTGACGTAGGATTAGGAAGCACATTCAGGAAACAGAATAATTATTTGTTCGTCTGTTTACCCAACTGTAGCCAAAAGTTTTTTTTTTTTGAAAAGATGTCAGAGCCTTTCTCCCTCGGTGATGATGTGTCCAGACGAGTGAATTAGGATGAGGGAGATGAGTCCAAAAAGTGCAAAGATGTAGTCTCTTTCGTGCTCTTTGTTTATAAGTGCTTAATCCGTGACAGATGATTCAATTTGTCGATAAATTGACACCGGAAGAATTTTTAAAAAGGAGACTCGAGAAGCAGGCCAGGTTCTTCTCCTTCCTAATTAGACAGCCCGACTACTTCCTGCTCTCCGATTGCACCCGAAGGTTTCTCTCCTTCATTAGGGGGAAACGAAGTGAGACCAGGCCTTAGAGAGAGAGACATGTCACGTGCATAATTACAAGCAGGAGAAGGAAACTGAACCTTTGAGCCCCCCGCTGAGAGATTCGTGCTAATCCATCAATTATCTTCATCCAACCACCATAGCCCATGGACTTGAAAAGGCTTGACATCGAAGTAAACGCATTGCTAGTTTATCAATACTTCCTTTAAAAATCATGTGTGCAGAATTGGATTGGCATCCTTACGCTATAAGAGTTTATTACCTCAATTAAGTAACAATGGGTATATTGAGCTGAATGCAAAGGAACCTTTTAGATCAAAGTTCATACTCGTCTTCGAATTTCCATTGAATCTAATGATGCCTCGTCAATCAGATTGGCTGTGGAGGGTCATCCTATCAACAGACTATCATTGACTCTCAGTGATGAAAAGGGGGTAGGTCCCCTAGAGAATAATAAGATGTTTAGAAAAACATTACAAAAGAGTTACCGGATCCTTCTGTGGCCAAGTCATTAAAGTATTGGGATTCACTGGTTGTAAGACCGGATCTTGTGTAAGAAAACTGATTAGCTAATAATCTTTATAGACATTCCCTTTTCCACAGACGAGTTTTCAATATCTTCACAGCCAGCTGTACTGATTGCTCTGAAGATCATCTGACTGGTGATTTTGTTTTTACTTTCTGTCTCCTTCAAGTAAGAATCTTTTCATCAATTTCTACTTTCCAGGATTCCAATGAAACCGTTTATAATGGCACAATTGATCAATGTCAATCTATCTCTTATCATTTTAACCAATACAACGAGGTATATATTCTAGTTCAACTTTATGATCAATTTTAGTCTGATCTGATACACATCCAACCTAAATATCCAGAACCAAAGATCTCTCCCGAGCCTATTATTATTGTTGTTCTTGTTTTGTTTACTATTTTCATGGCTATTGCCCTTTTAAATGCGAAACTTCATGCAATTAAAGTAGGAAAGATGTAACAGATGAATAATATGATCTATTCAGACTGTCGGCTGGAGAAAATGGCGCTGGTCTATCTCTTCTCGCTTTTCTCGACGAATGAGTCATGCAACAGAGGAAACGATGCTTCGATTGGAAGAACGACTGTCGATGTCTTCAAGTGATTACACAGGTCATGTGATTCCCTGTATCAAAGGAGGGGCTGTTCAAATACATGAGCAGATTGGAAAAGTATTAAATTCACACTATTCGATGAAAAACTGTTTCAGGGAGCTTTCGGAGCAGTTTATGCTGGTTCTTGGGATCAGACTGGCCCTCGTTCTGTGGCTGTCAAAGCTCTCTCCGATGTAGATGCAGAAATTGAGAAAGAGGCTACATTGCTGTGTCGACTGGATCACAAGAACATTGTTCGTCTCTATGGGTTGACAAGATATGGTGATCGTCTTCTTCTAGTCTTTGAAATGATGAGATTGGGTTTGTTTTTTTTCCACCATTATTGAGATATTCAAGGTGATCTTCGATCATATTTGAAGTTGCGTGCTCCTCAACACGGAAGCTACGCCTCATTCCCAGCTGCTCTTGATTTGACTGAATTAAAGTTTATCGTCAGGCAGGTTAGCGCAATTACAGAATTCATTGACATTTTGATTTATGAAATATCGTGAATTTTGAAAGATAATCAAGTCGTAGGAAAGAAAAAAGAACATACGGGATGTATTTCAGGTTGCCCAAGGACTTTGTTATCTGGTTGCCCAACAGATTGTTCATCGAGATCTCGCGGCTAGGAATTGTCTAGTCGACGGACAATCGGATCAAATGATCGGGAATCCGAAGCAGCGACCTCCCATCTCTGTTAAAGTATTACTCTTCTGTCTATCACCCTCATTATTAATCAGATATCTGATTTTGGGATGTCTCGTCGACTTAGTTACAATTCCGACTATTACCGAATGCAGAATCAGTCCCTCTTACCTGTCCGATGGCTTCCTCCCGAGGCCATAAGTGATCATCGATTTAGTTCAAAGAGTGATATTTGGTCACTTGGAGTGACCATGTGGGAGATCTTCAGCTACGGCTGTATCCCCTTTGACACTTTGAGCAATCATGAAGTCGTCTCTTATGCTTTAGCTGGTAAGTTCTGAAATTTTATATTATTCTGTATATTCCTTTAATTAATCATACATCTTGCAAGTTATCAATCTTGCACCTGCTCATAAAGACACTTCCCCTCTCCTAGTCCAAAATAAAAATAAAACAATTCAGGAATGCGTCCTCCGAAGCCGAAAAACTGTCCCAACGACATATATAGTCTGATGGAAAAATGTTGGACTCTCGAGCCGGAGCAACGTATCACGGCGGAAGACGTCCTCTTGGACCCGGCCATTGCTGACGACGTGCTCGAAGTTGGACCTCTGTGATCTCATACAAGCTGGTTAATTGTTTTTTCCCTCGGGTCGATGTCGATATCCACTCTTCTTATACAATAAATACTTCTACTTCTGATCTTCGAGGGGTCACAAGGAATAGTTCGACTAATTGAGTTCGCGTGTAGGAACGGAAACGACGCTCTGGAATGATTTGTGGTTATTAAGGAGAAAGGAAAACAATAAGATCAAACGGAAATCA
Source organism: Oscheius sp. DF5120 (assembly GCA_932521415.1). Taxonomy (NCBI): domain Eukaryota; kingdom Metazoa; phylum Nematoda; class Chromadorea; order Rhabditida; family Rhabditidae; genus Oscheius; species Oscheius sp. DF5120. The sequence goes on along the minus strand of OW051465.1, from coordinate 4,252,497 downwards.
AAAATTCGGTCCCTCACCAAAACAAGCGATAATGAATGATGTCTGAACCTGGTCATTTTTCACCTTTTCACTCGAGGAAAAAAATGAAGAGAGGTGCCCTCGGAGGGGGCGGATATCAGCAGTGTTTTGTCTTTTAGCGGTGGTCAACCCCCGCGCCTAGCTTTCGCAAGCCATGGGCTGGCGTCTGACTTGGAAGGATCCAGAAGGACCTGCGTGAGTTTCTTCTCTACTAACTGCCCTTCGTCTGTCACCTACCAGTAGACAATCAGTGGGAGCAATTCTCTCAATTTCCGATCTATCAAAGGGCAGCTGCTATCCCCTGATAACATCCTGATGTACCTAGCAAACACCGGGGAGATGCAGAGTGTTTGGGAGCCTTATATTATCACAGTAATTGTCTATACATAAGGTATTCCTTTAAGCGATACAAAATCCTCCAAAAAACTGCAACAGCTGTTATTTGGGTCGAATGCAAAATAATTAGAAAAAAAACTGATCCATTTCAGGAACCACTTGGAATGGGCTCCTCCCGTCAGAATCGTCGCCATTGTGACACTCTTTGCTTCCACCCTTGATCTGATGGCTGATATGCTTGTTTGTAATCGAATTGCTGAATATCTCGAGAATTTTCAAAGTCAGACAGCTATTCTAGCTGCCTATGGGTATTTTTTCTTCACGGGTATGCTGTCTCTCCTATTCTACGTTTTTTTTCTAGGCGTCTCAGTCTTTGTGTATATCTTCGAGATGATAGATGTATGCCAGACTCTGAAGTATGACGAGGAGAACGTTTTCTACGCTCGACTGGCGAAGAGTATGGTGTTGGCACTCGAAGAGGTTTGTGACGCACGCAAGTCGATGCAAAAACGAGTCATCTGTCCCGGGTTGGGTCATGTGTTCGGACCCCAATGTAACGTCGAGAAAATGGTTGAGATTCCAGTAATAGTTTATGACGAAGACAGAACAACTGAACAATGGGACCCTAAACAATGAGGGAGGGCATGGAAGAGAATACAAGGATATCCGCAAAAGAAAATAAAAGCAAAACAATTACACTTGGCCTCATTCTTGATCTTCCAGCTGTCGCACTTTTGCCACCCAAAACAAACGATCCTCTTTTTTTTAATATTCGCCGGTTGATTAGTCAGAGTCAAAGGTCGCTATTTTCAGGTACCTCTTCCTCTTTTGATGAATCTTCTCTTCACCAACGAACCTCGTCTTTCCCTTGCCAATCCCGTCTTCTTCTCCTCCTGTATTAAACTCGTCGCCCTCACCTGGGGTCTCGTCAAATTCACGAAACTTCGTTTTTTTTGGCCATGTTTGCCTATGAATCCAAAACACGATACGAGGTGGGTGAAGGGGTAAAGTATCTGGGAAATTCCCTTGCTGTTTATATTGCACGTATTTATATATCTCAAGAATAGAATCAAATATGCAACGTGGAGCAAACAAAAAGACCATGATCTATGGCCTTGAAGGTAAATAAATTAACCAGCAATGAAAGGAAGAGATTTTTTTTATTGGTTGAAAGTAAGCCGAAAATTTTAGAGAGAACTTCCGTCGCTGTTTCACCTTCACCCTTTATCGTGTCATCATGATTATCGTCAACATTGCTCACATTCTAGCCATTCTAATCGTCATCAAGAATATCATAGCCAGTAAAGATGGAGGAAGACCCATCGTAGTACGGGAAAACACGGGCTGATTACTCATTCCATTTTAATACTTCTTGCTAATAAATAGTCTATCATTTGGAGATTTCTTAACACTCAATCGACGAATAGGATTTCTATAATTATTTTTAGATCCGTCTTCTAGGCTTACGAATATCCAGTGGGTTCGATAGAAGATACAAGCAGGGACTGTTTTAGGGCAACACAGAACACGACATTTCGATATGTAGGAGTCAGGAAAATGATAAAGATTCCACAAAGAGCACCGTAGATAGAGAGAGTAGCTACACAGACAAGTCCAATCACTGAAAGAAGTTGTTAAAATGAGAAATGACTTACCTTGATAGCCGTATATTCGCTGTGATTGGATATACATTAATACTAATCCAGGAGTATGCACAATAAGCACAGGAGAAAGAACCTCAAAAGTTCATTAACATTTATTCATTTTCCTTTTACCTGTAAAATAAGTGTGACGAGGAACTTTCTTTCCAACTTTGCTGTGCTTGGAGATAAATTATTACCCCGAAGAAACGTTTTCGTCCAATAAATCAAAGTAGAACATACGGCGATCATGTAAACATTGACGAGAAGGATAGGCATTCCAACAAATTTTCCAATTAGGTTTGGAGGATAACCGGCAATAGCTGGGATGTTCGCTATCTCCTTCGTTACACAGGAAAAGTTCTGGAAGATTTGTTTTTCATTAAGAAAAGTTTACTTTCATCATCTCTCGCATAAAATTCTTTTGATCTTTTGGATAAATAATCTCGAATCCAATTGAAGGAGTGGCACAGATGGCGTAAGTGAATATGAGAAGAATGATGTAGGAACAAGGGAAATTGTCACGGCCCGTTGCCTGAACACAAGTATTAGAGGGATATTTTATTGTACCTTGAGATATCGATAAACGAAGAGTTGGACAATGGCAGCGAGTGACCAGGTGATCGTGAGGAAAATAAGAACGACAGCGATGTGGGTGGGCATTACATATTGAATGAAACTGGTAGGGAAGACCATGGGAAAAGGATTCAAATAGATTGGGATAGACATCACCCCAATCTGAAGAATCTTGCTTGTAGAGAAGAATGAAACTATACCAAGAAGTCAGCTGTGGCTGTGAGTATCTGATGCCATAACAAATGCCATTTGTAAGATCTCATAGCTCGATGAGACTTAAAAGCAATACAATAGATAGAAAAGAGGTTGATGGGTATACTGACGATGGATAGACATCGGAGGAGGATAGCGTAGAATGGGAAATTTGTCTCGAGAGGTGGACAGAGTTCCTGCATCCTTGTGGCTCCTCAAATGAAAGGTTCTGCAATGTATTTCCCACGTGGCCAAATGACAGAGAGCAATCTATGGTGGAAATGGGAAACAACACGTGGGATGAAGAGTCTCTTTAATTAGAACCATCTCGCAAGGATGGATAAAAGACTTATTGTTCCACAGTCCATCAAATAGATGAAGGAAGATGACATCAAAGGAAAACACATCTTTTATTGCAAACATCAATTGATCATTCATGTCGACTTATACTTTATTACATAACTGCAAAGGTTAATTGGGTAAAACAAAGAGCCGTACCTCTCTGATATTCGCCACCATATATGGTTGACTTCTCCGAATAAAAGTATCCAGAGGACACGAGTCTCCATCAGGACATCCTTCTATCTTGCCCGTATTCACTACAAAGTCCAATTGATCGTTAGCTGAATACATTGCCTGAACTCTTCTTTGAACCGGAGTCTCTTACCTTAACTATCAAATCCCCTCCACTGCTCCACAATTCTAATGCATACATAGCTGCATAGTCAGGATTAATGGAGCCTGACATCGCTTGCTTCGCTCCCAGCGTTCTCCACAATGACATCAATGTTATGTCGTGCTGTAATCTCTTTCAAAACTGGGAGAAAAACTTACAGCACTATAAACATACATCTTTGTCGAGTCAGTGTTCCCCTTCTTCTGTTGCATTTTATCTATTATTTCAGTCAGGAGAGGCCCACCTCGAATCCTGATAATCTCGTGATTGTCAGATTCTCCAAAATCAGCTGAAAAGTTGATTCTTCATGAAGTGTCCTACCTTGTCCATGAATATAATCACATGTCCTCCAATACAGCTCACCGATTTCATTGTAAATCTTGTCGGTTATCCATGATGGAAGGGTGAGATTGTTAAATTCTCTCTATAAAAGACATTTGATGTCCGAGCTATTTACTTCTATCCTTATACAATCGTAGACATCGGCGAATTGTGTTGCATCCAATAGATGATCACCGGATTTTTCTTGGACTTCCACGATCATAGGCTGAAATGACTTTTTCAGTTAGGCAGATGGAAGAAAGTGTTAAAAAAAATTGCTCTGCCCTCGTTCCCTCTCTTTCATTTTTTTTCTCTTTCACATGGGAACACAGACTGGCTTCTTTCTCTTTTTAAAAATTATATGTTCCTCTTCTCTTCATCCTCATACTTCTTGAGATTCTTTATTTTTGTGCTGCCTTCGCAGGAATAAACAGGCTACGAGGATGAAAGTTTAATCGCGGCTGTTCTCCTCTTGACCAATGTAATACTCGATACAATCTACGCTGTTGATGCTAACAAAGCTAATGACCAAATCTATTACCCTCGATTCTGCACAGCAACTGTCAGTTTCTTTCTTTTTATATAGTCTGCCCCAAAAAATGATATAAATTTTGTCCGTTATCAACTGCTAAAATTCAATGAAACTCCAGTTGTTTCCTTATTAAAACCGTACTGATCATTGCGGTTCTTCCGCAACATTGTATATCCATTGTTTTCAAAAAAGCTTACTGAGAATGAGAGGGCGTAGTCCAGGAATTGTTTGTTATCAGCGCGTGCTGCTTCAAAGATATTTTCCCGTGGACAGATTTTCCCAGGATCTAGCATCTAAAAAAACCTATTGCTTAATGATGAAACTTTACATGTGATATAGGTTCTTCCAAACTGTGAATTGGGATGGGAGACCAGTTTAACGGCCAGCCATCAACATCAGGCAATGTTCCTTGAGAAGCAGAGTAAAAAGCAGCCAAGTTGGCATAAGCAGATTGAATACATCGGGGAATCAGGGACGATTGGACATAGATCTATTTGATTTTTTATACTTGAAGAATTCTTACCTCGTCTCTATGATATGTCGCATTTATGAATCGCAATTGATCGATGTAACGAGCTTTCAAACGAAGCCCTTGAAGATAATGTTGCTGCATACCTACTGTCGTTAATTCTCCACTTTCCCAGTTATTCCAATATGATAAATAAGGATCAGTTGGATAACATTGAATAGGAGTACGGTCCCCATGTCGATAGACCTAATGATAAAGATGAAGAAGGAGAGACTAACAACATGGACTTGAAGGAGTTCATCGTCAGAAGAAACCAGAGAAACAAAAGCAATTAGTACGAGCAGCATAAGAAACCTCTTATCAGGAAAAGGAAGGAAGGAAGGAAACATTCGACCAAATTTTTTTTACTATTAGGTTGGCAGCTTTGAAACGGGACACTTAACTGTTTTTCGAAAATTTGTCATAATTTGTTTTATTAAGCAAAGCTAATCAGTCAAATATGTTCGGTTAGAATTTACTACTTGCTCTCAATGAGTGGGCTGATCGATCCACCTTGATAAAAATCCAGGGACTTGCTATCGAAAAAAGATTGAAGTTCGTTTGCGAGGTGAGTTTCATCAACAAAGTGCTGTCCTTCCAAATGATGCGCCAAAGATCGGAAGAGGTGATAATCTGAAGGAGCAAGGTCTAGACTATACGGAGGATGCGGAAGGAGAGTCCAGCCCAATTTCTTTATCTTCTGTTGAGTGGTCTTAGCAATATGAGGTCTTGCATTGTCGTGTTGCAGGTACACTATGTCCTGTTGTTCTTTCAGCTTTTCTGCAAGTCGATCCAACTGGCTGGAATATACTTTGGCAGTCACTGTTTGGCCCTTTAGCAGGCAGTAATTCCCAGTGGACAATCCCTCTCATATTCCACCAGCAACACAGTAAAATCTTCTTCATATGCAAATCGGTATGCCGCTCTCATTGAGCTTCAGCCATTGGGTTTTCCTTGAAAAGTTGGCGTACAGAACCCACTTCTCATCATCAGTAACTAGATTCGATAGCCATGACCTATTCCTTTTGAAAGTGAGCTGAGAGAGCCAGGCATCTGATCTCAGTTTGAGGTGAATTGGAACTGTGCGAAATCCAAATTGCGTATCTCCACTTCAATCTAACCTCATGAAGATGATTTTCGATGGTGGTACACGGAACTGCTCTGCTAGACATCTTGACGGTTGCCGGGGATCTCCTTCAACTGCTGCCTGGAGATCGTCGATATCAACGGCAGATGAGTGATTTACATGAGTCAACTTCTTGAAGTCCCTTCTTCCTTCCATAAAAGCTTGGAACTATCTTTCCATCGTAGATTTAGACACTGTTCTCACAGACGTCCTCTGGCGGTACTCATGAAAAATGACGGCATGGAGTGCTTTCGCAGAAATAGGAATGGCTTCAGTTTGATCAACCATCAGGGAGTGTGATTATTGGTAGTAATAGATTATTAATAGGCTTTTAAGTCTATAAGTTATCGCGGGATTTGACAAAGACGCAAAAAATTAGAAGGATAAAACTAAAGTGTCCCGTTTCAAAGTTGCCAACCTAATATAATCGCCAGAATTTTGTGAGTAGTTTAGGGTATTGATGTTGGTGTCCTTCGCAGTTATTAATCTGAAACATTTCATTATATTCCGTCATTCACATATTATGATAAAAATAATGTCTACAACGGATTTTTCACAAAAGACAAAACTTAGACCTCTTAGCCTTGACCAGAGTTGGAATTGCAAAAAGGAACAACAGATATACCAGGAACAACATAACAATAAATACACGAAAAAAATTCTCCTAGTAAATGTATAAATGCTCAATCCTTGTCTCTTTACATGATAAGATAGTTTGATAGTTTTTATATTCTCATGAAAATAGGAAGAAAAGTCAAGTAGAAAAAGAAGTAGAATGCAAGAACTCAAATTCAAATATTGATGGATGCTGGAAGATTATCGTGCTTGCCAATTCCTTTCAACACAACCCTTTACATATGTTCATGTCTCATGTTGTTTATTTAACTTTTAAGGTTCTCTATTCAATATTTATTTTACTAAAAACCGTATTATTTTTTGATATTCCTCTCAAATATGTCCTCCAAAATGACTTCCAAGTTTTTATTTGTTCCCTTTAATACGTCTACCACCTTCTTCGACCAGATATAGTACTCCTTTACCCTCTTCTCATCCCATCCAATCGGAGGAACCCTTTCCAAATCACGCAAGTTGTATATTTTGTCAGCCAGATGGACGAGTTTGGCTTTATGGCAATGTTGCGGGCCATTGTCTATCTGCAGCTGTTTACGAACATCCTTTGGTAGACTTTTATCATCTGTACATTCCGACACTATGTGATGAATCTATTAGCTTATTTTAAGAAAAATCACTTACTTCTGACCCAAAATTCTGCAAAATCTCATCCAAAGTAGTATCTGTATCCTCGACTGTGTCATGTAACATGGCTGAGGCAATTGTAGCCGGATCAGAGATATTTCCTTCACTCGTAAGTATATATGCGACTCCTAAACCAAGAATCTTCCTATAGAATCATGTCTCTAACCTAATGGATGATTGATGTATGGAGTTTGCTCATAGTTCTTTCTCCTTTGCTCTTTATGTTTACGAGCAGCAAAATCAGCCGCCTAAAGATAATTTTCGAATTCAAAATTCAAACCTTCACAAGCAGAAGAATATCGTCAGTATGAGACGATTGAGACATAACTAAAATGAACCCTGAAACTTTGCGCAACAAAGAAGTTGAAAAATCGAATATGTACGCAAAAAAGCGTCAGGGAAAAGGTACCAAGGAAGCATACTTTATTAAAGGAGTGGAACTGATAAGTGAAATAGGATGCACTGTAACAAAATGATAAAATTTTATTAAATGCTGCTAAACAAAAATTTTATCAACGCATCAGGCCATAAAAACGGATAATGAAGCAAACTGATTACATTTTTCGATAATTGAAACATGATTTTATAATACAGATTTTAAAAAATTTTTCCGTTTAATTTTCAATTTTCAATTTTTTGTCTTTTTTTTCGTTTTTATTGAAAACATAACAAACATATGAAAGACTGTTTTCAAAAATCACATACAATAAAAGTAGAAAAGAGATAATGTTATAGATAAGTTGCCAGTCTATGTTATTAAAAGGATCAGTTAAATTCTTGATTTGAGTTTTTTTATTGTCACGAACCATTTCCAGTGTAAAACGACAAGCAGATGAGAAAAAAAAGAATTCCGAGTACAGTTTATTCGAATAAATATTATACATCTTCGTAGGGATAAAGCATTGTAAATGAAGGACTCTCTATTATGCAAAGTACGAAGACATATCACAGAGATACCCACGGGATTTGAGGTGTTCGGGATAGATAATACAGACTAGTGGACTAACTAACAGTGGACAGATGACTGGCGATGACGATCCAGCGAGTGCTCGAACGAGTCATAGGATTCTTCGGAAGCTCCGCTGTCAGATACCTAAACCCATCTTTTTTCTTTCTCCTTCTTCTATCCTACCTTATCAAGAGGGAATCTTCGACTGAAATTTGTCGTATCACTGACTTGTCTTTTCAGTTCCTCATTCTCCTTCATCAATCGTCGAATCTCCTTCTTCTGCTGTTCCTCAACCTCGTTCTTTTCCCTCCGTAATTTTTCAATTTCCCGTCGTTGCTTCTCAATTATATCTACCTAAACAACTTATTATCTAATATATCGTATAACTAACATCGCTGACAGATTTCTCCACTATCGGTGCTGTCTGATTCATGTCGATATCTACAATAGTTGGTCGAAGAACTGTAGAACTCCGGGAAGCGCGAGGATTGGTCCTTGGCTGGATCTTACTCGTACGAGGGGAGATCTCACAATCAGGTGGTGTGGCATAGATCTGAATTTTCATTTTTTTTTTCTGTTCTCTTCCTCTACTCACGGAAAAGCTTTCTTTACTCCTATCTGGATCATAAGGAGGAGGACTTGCTCTAACTCGATCATATGTTGAGGAATAATAAGTTCCATAATCGTTGACTCTGTCCTTTGCAACCGAGAAGCCGGGATTACTAATCGACACGGCAGTGACTCTCTCGACCGGAGAAGAACTAGCAGAGGTGCTGTAGTTACTAGGTTCCTTTGAATGATATCCACTGGATGGAGGGAGGCTGCCCGTATCGGATCCTTCTATTCTCTTCTTTGGCTTCCTTGTCCTCGGTCGACCGGTTCTGATCTCTCCTTCACTGTCTGTATCTCTCGCCTCTCCACTACTGCTTGTCTTCTCACTAGTCCTGCTACTCGATGTTCCAATCTCATCGGAGAGACGAATCAGTCGACTAGTTGAATGTGCCGGAAAGGGAAGAGCAGCACTAGTGACATAGTCGTCGTTTGTCATGAGACTGGCTGCCGGACGACTTCTTGTCAGAACAGTCGCTTGTCCAGTGGGAGGGGTACTTCGATAAGCAGGGAGATTCTCACTCCTTCCTCTAACTGGTGGTTGAAGAGGACTATTCTCATAATCACTGCTATGTTGATGGATTAAGGGCGACTGATGGCTGACGGGTAGCTTCTTGTCTCTCAGTTGAATCAGAATATCTCTTAAATCCTTCACTCGACTGTCGTTTTGGACGGCTCTTGTGTGGACATCCGGTGTCCATGATTCATCCAAATACATATTGATAAGGCTAAGTTCCCGTCCAACATTCACATCAGTATTGCTCGAAGGATGAGCACCATTACTAAAAAAAATCTGTTCAGTGGCACAAAAAGAATAAACCTGTGCATGGATATCCTCCAAAGAAAGTCCTTCATCCTCTGCCATTCCCTGTCGACAAACGCGTTCATAAACTCCATGTAATGTTCTTTCCCTCCAAATTTAGTAAAATTGGCCAAGTTCTGGAGTGTCTTGGCGATTAGAGTCAGGTTCCTGGCGATGACTCCAGAGGGATATTCATCACATAGATTGAAAAGACTGGGAGACAGAATGGCAGGACAGAGATATCGAAGGAAAATGGATGAAGAAATAAGGGTATTTGCCAGGTCTCCTCGTCCTTCTCTTTCCAATTTGTTTCGAATATCACAGAAGACTGCTCGAAGTTCCCATGGAAGATCATTAGCACTGAAAGAAGGACAAAGTTAACGGAAGAGAGGTGGGTCCTACCTCATGTACATCCTCTCCCATGCCTTCTCGACCCACTTCATCAACAGAGCTCTGTTCTTCTCGAGAACCATACTCGAGATGGCGGTCAGCTTCAGCGGATCCACTTCACACGTCTCTTTGCTTTCGATTAATTCCTTTATGAAACCGGCGAGTGTTTCGTGAAGATAGTCATCCGCCACCAGCTTCATATATGCTTCCATGGCCTTTGTAGCAAGCGAATTGCCTCGGAACATGAGATGATCATTGTCGAGGAGTTTGATCTCCATCATGACTAGATCACTGAGAAAGTCTTTCGCCATTTTTTCCTGATGAAAGACTCGAACCATAGAGGTTGCGAGATCTTCCTTCGTCTTAACCGAAAGAATCGGTTCCAGTTGAGTACAGAGAGGAACATAATGATATCTGAGGAAGTATCGAAGATCATCATAGTCTGTCACGGGCAGTATATCCACTGATTGCCAGCGGGCCTGAAAAAAAAAAAGTTGTCGTTACTCTTCTTTGTTCACCTTTATTCGAATAGATGGCTGTTCGACAGGATTACTTTTCGATCCAAGGGCGTTTGTCAGTCGATTTCCACTGTCATTGGTAGTTACAGTGTACCTGAAAAAAACAGATTGCTTCTTGTTCTGCCTAGTGTTGCCCATCATTTTCATCAATCAGATTACCTGCAGTAATGTCCAAAGACAGTGGTGACTCGCACAAAATTTTTTCTTAATTTGATAGTCCACAACAAAAGTTTCAAAGCCCGTCGTCTCTCATTAGAGAACTCTGTGTCTCCCAGTCGATTAACCCCATAGTCGACAGTAATAGGAAGGACCAGACTACTTGATAGATAGGGATCTCTGACTACCATAGCTGAACTTGTTATTCAATGGAAAGTAAGGGTGAGAACAAAAAGAAACCAGTGGCCAAATAGGGTTAAACTCGAAGGATCTGTCAGCTAGCGAGGGAAAAAGAAGTGACGGAACCGTGACACCGCTTATTAGCACAGTGTGCGAAGGGCGCAAAGACGGTTTGCATGCCAAATAACCTCCCTTGATATAGGGAGAGTCCGTCGATACGAAATACACACGACTAATTGGAAGAATGATCGACAGTCTAATTACCAGAGAGGGACGGACTCGCGCATTGCCATCAAAATTGGAACCCGATAGAAAACCGTAATCGGGGTAATTACGGACAGGGCAATAAACAACCGGAGACTAGAATCGAGGGGTGAAAGCGGGAGAAAGGAAGAGGGAGAGGGAAAGGTAACTTTCGTATGAATAGGAAAATAATCCGATAAAAAGATCACAAACAGATTGAAAAAAAGATGACGATTTTCTCTAATGACAATCGACAACTAGCGGACAGACATTTTTTGTCAAACGAGGAACACCTCTAAGAAGAGCTATCATCGCGCGAATTGCGTGTAAATGACCTTCAACAGGGGACAGCTATAGATTACAGGAGACAGGCGACTAATCTGTGTGGATTTATGTAAAAAGTAGAACGATAGTCGTCTAATGATAGCAGGTGACAGCTGAAACGCCCATAAAATCACCCCTAGGAACTTGTTCTATAGCCCGGAGGAAAAAAGGTATTTTATATAGAAGTGGGGAGACCATCAAATAGATTATTCACTGGCTGGCACACACACTGTACGATTTCTAGGCTGATCCAAGATTTCAAATGTAATTTGAGGGCGATTGGCCGAAATGGGCCATTGCCCTGTGGGAGACGGACTTCCTGACCCTCATTCTCGGCATAGTACACGAGACTCACCATCGTTCAACCGGATGACGGGAGGTGATCTGATCTACGTCAATTTTCACATAACCAATTAGGGTTGAGGAGCCTTTCTTCTTCTTTAAATCACCTTCTCGATAAAGATCGATACATAACACTTTGTTTGGACGAAGCATACTAAAGAAAGATTTTATATTCAGGGATGAACCTACTAGAACTCGAAGAACTCTCCCCAGAAGACATTGTCTGTTCGTGGCTTGGCCGTCGTCTTCCCATATGGCTCACGATCAAGACTGAACTCACAGAAGTATTTTTTCTTCGAAGGTATTCCTTTGGCTTCCAAGACCCACAGTTGAAGACTGTGTTCCACACGCCGTTGCATGTCTAGGCGAGGGTTCACAATCCGATTCAGACTGAAAGTAACAATTGAAAAATCAATAAAGGATAATGAGGGTCGCGATGGAGATCAATAGTGACGACGGCCACCTCTAATTAGGGTATATGTTATTCCTCTCTTTATTTGGCCAGGCGGCAGGTGCAACAACGATTAGACAATGTTGTTGGGTAGGCATAAACAAAGCCAGCTGTACGGATTCACAATTCTCTGTTGGAAGATAGAGACAATGACATGTATCCTGTTTCAAAAAGCCTCGTCTGATAAAAAGAGCTACGTCGGTCAGCAGCCAGCGGAGGCTAGGAGGCCAGGTGTGAAAAAGACATATCCAGTTCTGGTCGACTATAATCAGACAAACAAAACGAATTCAAAAGTTATTCGACTGGTCTTTTCCCAACGGGATTTATGTTTCGAGAGAAGGAGATGATTCGGCTGGCAGCTGGAACGGAACAAAAGGGGAAGGGACAGGTGGCTGGAGAAAATTTCGAGGTCAACACCTGTGTGGATATTTGAAAGTCCAATTTAAAAACAAATCAATAACGGTGTGACAGGACATTAACCTTGAACTGTCCACAAGTGAAATGCCTACGAAGAAGATAAAGATCTGGATTTTCAAGGGAAAACGTTTCAGAACGTGTGAGAATGGCCAAAGGGGCGTGAAATTGACCTAGAAATAGAGAGGGAGGAGAGCTCTGTAATTTGTTTTCGGATATGATAATCTCCTCCCACACTAGAAAGTCGATTTTAAAAGAGCGAAGCGAGTACCACTTGACCCGAACACATTTACATAAGCCAGACGAACTAACACCTCTGACACGCCCGACTGCCATTGTGACCACACTTGCGCAATCAACACGAGAGCCATGACTGATTGGACAGGTGATAGAGACTTTACACTTTAAAAGGAGAAAGGAAATGAGGTGATAAAAGATATATCATGGACAATAAATTTCAAAGGAGACGAAACCGTTTGATGCTCTTTTAGATTCCGACCGGAAAGACGTTTCCTTCTCAACCCGGTTGGTTGTTTGTGCATAAGAATTAAAGACGATTAACAAAGAAAGGTTCGCCTCATATGATCGAGAAAAATAACACAAGAAATGGAAGGAGGTCGAGGGGATCCTCCTCCTATCATAGAGGATTTCTCATTGGAAAAGGAGGTCGATCATATTCGACCTCCTCCGAAGGATCCAATTACAGCCTGATTTAAACAACTTTTGGCAGAAATAGAATCGACCGGAAATAGTTGTGCAAAAGAAAAACAGGGGGAGCGAAAACAGATGAGAAAGGGACACATTTAAGGATGGTTTATGATGGTCGTCAGACACATGTGGAGGACACAAATCAATGTATCGTGGATTCGGTAGTCGATTAGAGAGCAGGATGAAAAAGAGAAACAAACAGTCAGGGGTTGTAGCCGGTTACACGCCCACTTCCTCGCTTGATTGGAATGATAGGATGGTGTGTGGGAGAGAAGGGGACCACTCATTAGCGATGCGCAGAGAGACAGTCGATCGATAGTCGACAGACTAGCCAACGGAAGGCAGGTAATGACAGCCACTCCGCGTGAGGGTGTCTTTTGAGGTCAAGACTCACTTCTCCATCCAACGATTCCTTTCTTGGGGAGTTCGACACGCATAGTACGTATTGGCAACTCGAAAACAGTTCGGGACGTCAACCATGGATGGATGAACCGGATGGATATGGGAACCGTCGCCTGAAAGAAGCCTTATGATTCTCAAGACAATGACGATGAAACCGGTTAAATTGGAAATGATACCCAGAAGTTGAATGCTTTTAGAAGGAAAGAGAGACCTCCTCCGCCTAACTCAATTACTTTGTTACTCACCCAAGTCAATCATGTGTGTTGTTGCTCCGAAATTGAGAAGACTCTCGTGAGAGCGAGATGATCTCAATGACTGATGGTCTCTCGACGGTGTTGAAAAGACCCTTGATCCATATGTTAGTCCAAGTAAATTTTCCTGAGATCTTTGGACATCGACTCGATGTAACCTAAAAGAAAAATGAGTAAGAAGAAGAGAAAAGGAACAGTCACTCTCTCACACACATACCCGGCCTCGTCATCATCCTCGTTAACTGTATAGGTTCCACAGAGTATTTTCATTTTGAACATTTGAGGGAGGGAGGAAAAAAAAGCAGTCGACAGAGGGGACGACGAGCAGTGTAAATTCACTTATGACAGCGAGGCCGAAGATTATATCCGAAATGTTGCGATGGGGATAGGGAAGACGAGCTAACTCCTCCCTACTGGGATAATGGAGGGGTCGTATCTCCGGGACGCTTTTCGGATCAGCGACTATTTGAATAGCAGGAGGTCGTCGCAAGGAAGGCGCCCAGATGGCTGCCGATTGACCAAAACTTTTTTAAATCTCTGGAACGACGGCAGAGCCAGCTGCAGCCATTCTTACATAAATATTTTCTCAATTATTTTCCCACACTCAAATGATTTGTTTGTTTTCTTCATATGCCTCATGGGAACAATATATTAGAAAAAGAATGAGGACCCTACCTCTTGGACTTATAGACGATCCGTCCTCGAACGAGACGAGGATTCCTCTCGCCCGTCATTTTATTCGTTCATATTTGAAATCGATGAAGACGAAGAATAGAATGGACGAATGGAATGGAGAGAATAAAGGTCGGCTGATTAAAAGAAAGAAGTCAAGAAAGAAACAGTAAAGCGTGAATTTGAAGAATAATTAGGCTGCGGGTGGGCGACGGTCGGATATAGACGAGATAACCATAAACAAGACAGACAGCCACTGATTAATAGCCCGACCACGTGTTGCAATTCTTCCTGAAGAATAAAATCTAAGAAAGAAACGACCAGTTAGATGGCAGAAAATGCGGTAAAAGGAGGGTGATAACAACGCCGCCGGCAACGATGAAAGAAAACAGAGATTCGGCAGATATGTGGTGTAATACGCGAACCATTTTTCAGCCAAACGACAAATGCTCCACCTTTAACACGACTTTTGACACTTTTTGACAGGGAAACAGGGAACAGTGAGGACATATTATGTGCATACTGAAACTGGCTGCGTGGGCACTTATGGAAATCGAAATGATCGACAACGGGGAGTGTTCATTTTTGGCTTGAACTCATCGAAAGAGGTGGAGGAATATCCCAGATTACATGGCTAGCTACCCAAATCCCTGGAACACTCATTCCTAGCTAGTTCTTTCTTCAAGTTTTTCCCCCTTCAAATGCTTTGACAAAAGGCTCATATTCTACAAGATGATTGATAAGAGGAGGAAATTTCACTGGGAAAGGTCAACAATCGGTGGGCGGTTATGGTTCTTTCTATTTATGACACGAAAGGGAAAGGGGGATTGAAACAAAAACGATATAATGTTCACGTCGGGGCGCGCGATTGCACAACAAAACCAGCTACGTTTCGGATTAACTCCAAATACAGCGAGCTTTTCTGGTTCAAAACACCCGTCGACTATTATCAGGGAGGAGAAAACAACACTCGACTGAAACCCATACCTACCTTCTCCTGTCACACATGTCACCCCGAAATACTCACTGGCTCTGTTGCTGCTGTTGCTGTTTCTCCAATTTGCTGACACTCTTCGTCCTCTTCAGAGGATTTGTTCGAAAGGGTTTCGCGAGGAAGTTGGCCAGTCTGTTCGGCGTCGACGAGTCGTCCTGCTCCTGGAATAGTCTTTGATAAGAAAGAAGAGTTCCTACGCCGCTGTAAGACCCATTAGCCGCGTTAAGATTGTGAGCGGAGCCGGATCTGGTCGTCAGTTGAGGGGTCTTCACCGACATACTCGTCCATCCTCTCCTCTCCACATGCTCCATCGTGTCTTCATGATCTGAAAATGTCTCTCGTTTCCTCGATTAAACTGTTGCGCAGTCTTCCCCCCTCTTGTGTGCTGATACGAGACGACCAAACAAAGCCGCTGCAAAACATAGCCGACGACGCACTTGAATTCCTTGTTCTGATCCTCTGGTCGTGGGATACGAGCAAATACAAAACGAACTAGACCCCTCTCTGATATACCGGACAAGTGATATCGTTCTTCTTCTCTACGTACCAGTCCCATTACCGCAGGCGACCTGTTCGACCTTTCCCACGCTTACTCAGGCGACAAAAAGGCCAACATCATTTGACAATAAACGGATTAAAACTGTCGACGAAGTAGTGAGAAGAGATTAGAATGGAAAAAGAACTAGGAGAAACTGAGAACATGGGAAGAACAAAAAATGAAGGAACAGACTGAAAAGTCAATTTCGAAGGGAAGACCTCCCTTAAAGAATCGTAGGGACACTTTTATTTAAGATGACTGATGCGTCGTCTGAACGATGACAAGACAATGACAGTGGCTACAGCCAAAAGGACGAAGGAAGACAATTTTTGATAGTAGTCAGTAGGTATTTATGAGATTAAAAATCTTTTTGTTACTTGCTATTTGTATGCCATACTGGATGGAGAAGACAGATGGCTTCTGGTTAGGACCAAAATAGATATCGACAGAGTTACGATACAGTTATATCAGAGAAAGACCCAAATAAGACCTTCCGTCAAGATTTTCCTTTTTCAAAAGCTCTACACACTAATCAAAGAAAAAAAGAGAAAGACATACCATCATAATCGACTGGAGGAATATGTTCTTCAGGGATAATATTTAAAGAATAGGTGCTGTAATGGTGCCATGGCTGGCTGCCGACGCGTCGCATCGGTGACTATGTCACCCTACCAGAGGGGCGGAGTCCTTCTTTTATTCCAAGGGAATATTATCAGCTGGTACAGGAGCAACAGGCGTAGAGAGGACCACCAAGTGGTCAGCTGTGGTCACTCCTCCCTCTTGCCTAACATCTCTCCGATCTGTATGCACACTCCGCCAGTAATTAGCTGGGTCTCGTCGTCAGGAACAGTCTCTTCATCGGTCGGGAATATCCCCCTTCTCTCGTTTTTCCGTACTGTCTTCGTCTTTAGATAACATCTCCGCAATCATCGGACAGTCTCTTCTCTTCTGACTTGGTTAATCTCGCGGACAATCTCTGCGTCTCTCGAGAGTCTGTTCACTATCCAGAACTATAGGTTGATTTGCATCCCATTGCGGAGAGGTGAAATCGAGAGAAAAGAGAAAGGAGAAATGAACGATGTGAGAATTTGAACGATAACCACAACGGTGGCCTTCTTGACCGTATTGGGAGATGCTTTGAAATCTCTTCTAGACTTTAGACGAGATTAGCTAACCTTTCTTTTCTCCTTCTAGAAAGCCTATGAAACAACACGATAGTCCGTCTTCTCAAAACGCGAACATTGATGTTTATCAAATGATTAATAGTTGAATGTTCGACGATGAGGAGTCGTCCTTGTTTTTCTCCCGTCTTTCATCTCAACACCTCGATTTTCAGTCCGTAGCCATTAGTCATTTGTCGATTATTTTGTTTTCGGGTGCCAGTCTAAGAAACCGTCCTTCACCTTATCCTCTTTTCTTCCATTTTGAGTCTCACAATCCGTGCCGGTGGATTAGATTTCAAGTTTTGTTGAAAGAGAGGCAATAGAAATGATATGCGTTCGATTATGGGTGGATTGGAACCGGCTGACGACGAGACAATAAGTTGCTAGATATTCACGCGAAGGTGTCAAGCAGGCGGGGGACGATTAGTCGGTCTAATTGTGGGAAGAAGTAGAAGAAATGATCACTTTCGCCATCTAATCCCTGACTTTTTGTGGATGGAACCCGGTTTTTGGATTGAATGGCAATCGGGGAGAAACGTTGCGAATCGGTTAACTCTCTTTGTGCAGGGAAATGACCTCAATGAATGATATGAGGGACATCAACAAAGAGATGGGGGGAAAGGAAGAGGAGGAAAAAAGAATCAATCTCTTCGGATTATCAATAGAAGAAAATTTGATCCTATCAGTGCTGTTTAGCCATAAAGCTGTATGTTTCCATCAATCACCATCAGCCAAAGGCTACTCTTCTGGTTGCGGCTTCCTTTCTCGTTACGCTTTTCTCCCAGCTGCCAGTTTTCTGCGGGATGTCGTAAAACTAATTTCATGAGAATCCTGGCTCCTTTTATGGTTCCTGCCCGGTTGACGAGGTCAATCCACGCTCATCGCTCAACTAGAGCTCTTCTCATAAATTTTGAAGGAGCCGACGACTTTTTTCTGATGACTTCCCCTCCAGCAGTAGCGTTCCTATCCCCCCACATTATTTGAATAGCGAACCGTCTATTGACCTAACGGGTCGTGTTCCTTCCATCTTTTTTAACACTAGTAGTCATAACAAAAGTAACAATGACATAGCCAAATCCCTTATCTACAGTATCCATCTAAATAACTGGTCATTTCGGAACGTATCGAGTGTGACCAATGTTAAGGGAAAAATAAGAAAGCTCATCTCGGAAGTAGTCTTCAATCATATTAAGTGGAGCCTAATTGGATTGAGCTCTCTATAAAGCTCTTTTCTATTCCTAGTTTGAGACCACTAAAATGGTCTAGGATTTATCACAAGGGTTGAAGTCAATAATGGAATGTCATAGGGTTCGCTTACATTTCGGAAGAAAAATTTCCCTCGACGGATCGTCGTCCTTCTCTAGACAAGATATTCGTCTCCAGTGGAAAAGAATCAAGGAATATAGCCAGAGGAAACAACTCCAGAGCAATTTTGTCAGTGGAACCATGGCGGCATGCTGCGGACAGACTGAGTCAGGTCTCGATCGCGCCTAGTCAACCCGCACAATAGGCCGAACTAGACTGTGCGAATCGATTCCAGAGGAAGATTCAGAAGTCAGGAGAACGATCCAGATGAAAGAAGGGGAAGAAGGGTAAAAGGGGCGGGACCCGACGCGCGACATAGAGGATACCCGTGGAATGAGGCAGCCGCGTAAAGTCAGCTGGTGATCAAAGCTTTTTATTGAAGATTTCTCATTCTTATCCTTGGAGGATACTTCATCCTCCTTCATACTCTAGAGTTCTCGTATCAATGGATCATTATAATTTGCGATTCGAAATGGAAACAAAAGACAACGGCGAATTGAAAGGTGATATGATTTGCAAACGGCCGTTCGAATCGAACCGATTAGAAGATTAGACAGTGAAAAAACAAGGAATAAAAACTGATTGAAGTGTTCCTTACCTCTGACAGATCCATATCTAGATGGTTGAATGAATGGCGTAGGCTCTATGGCCTCCTCCCTCATTCTCCTTGACGATCTTCGGCTACCTATCAAATGACAAAAGACGTTAGGCGGTACGAGAGGAGAAAAGAATGCCAAAAGAGGCATCCGGTTCAAGAACAGTATTATTTGAGGGTGATACCCGACCGGTCGCCTTGGGAACTACAAATTGAAGAAAATTTGTTTACTTTGAAAGTCTGACTGACGGAACCATGTAATTAAAAGGAGAAACCAGCTAGGTAAAAAGGCAATTTGCACCAGCAATTTTCCAGGGTCAAAAGAAAGACTCTCAATAAAAGGGAAATGATTGATCTTCCGCGAAGAAGTTTTTGTTTTTTTTTGGCAGGAAAGAAAGCGCCAATGATAGAAATTATACGAAGAGAGAAGTAAAGGATTGTTGGAACAGCTGGCCGTATATTGACGCCTTTGGAAATGGTAGATGGAGCAACAAGGTGTTTCAATTAGATTATTAGAAGAGAAAGGGAGAGCGAAATGTAAGGAATTTCCAATTTACTGGCGTATAAGAGCCATTGGAGGAGAGGTTTACGATGGTCTGTGGCAGCTGGCCGCCCGAAATTCGTCCTCCTCCTTCCCCCAGATGCCCAAAATGTCCTCGAGATTCCGTCAGCAGATGGCTGATTGAAAGGGCGGTTGGACATCCTTGGTTACACTTTTTCGAACATCGATGATTGCTTTACCAATGACGATTCGCTCACAAAATGAAAATCAGAAAGCACGATTGGGGTCAGGAAAAAAAGAAGGAGACCTCCCGCCAGCAGCTGACCGTCATTGGTGACAGCCGGCCGAGAGAGACAAAGACCCACTATGCACATTCCTGTAGACCTTCGTTACTCAGCTGGAACAAGAGGTTGCATGAATCAGAAGAGACAAACAAATAATGACGGAGCAACATCAAACTGGGTTTCCATCGAAACTGGGTGGAATGGCCAGGCGGCGACATAAAAGGCAGACCATCTTACTCTTGTTTGGTTGTTTTAGGTTAGGGGATCTTCGACTTATCGGTTTGGTGAGGACTAGGAGACGAAAATAAAGGGACTGGAGATATGATTCAGATAAAGGAAAGAAGTTACTGAAAAGAGGCTGATCAAATGTAACAGTATCAGCGGCAATCCAAAGATGAATATGAATTCTCGAAAAATGGAGCTAGTCACGCTTTCTTTCATCCGCCGATGTGTCATTTAACTAGACAAATAAGACGCAGATACGATTATGAGGAAAGTATATAAAATGATGATCACCCAGGAGACCATTCTTCTTTTAATACGACTTTTACAACAGGTAAAAACGCGGCAGAAACACGACGAGAAGTGCGTGTTTGAGTTGGCAGAACCACAGCAAACAAACTGCTCCTTTAAAGAGAAAAAGGGGGATATCGATGGAAAAAAAGTGATAAAAGAGATTAGCACTATACGTAAAAACGAAAGTGATTCGAGCGTTTTTTTCTAACAAAAGAGATGGAAGAACAACTGGTATATAGATGAAGGAAAAAGATGAAGGAAGAAATTTAATCTTGGGCAGAACAAGCCGGTCTGTCTAATGCAATGAAGGCATACGTAAAGAGGAATGTTACCAGAGTATACGAAGGAAGTGTAAGACGTGGGAAGGAACTAGTGCTAAATGAGAAAATGGAGAACAAAGCAATGAAACGCGTCTTCTCCTCTTCCTCCTAGTTGATTAGCCGATCAAGTTTTTCGGAGGATGTTTCGTAAATATCCATGAGTGACACAGCAGGTGGCAGAAAGGATGATCAAAAGAAAACCTTGATAAATCGGGTGAGATATGGGGATTACTAGGTCAGAACAAGGACCATCGGAGGATATCAGATGAAGAGCAGATGAACAGAAAGAGAGAGGGGAGTGGAAGAGGAGAAAGAACTGGTCGAATTGACGAGAAGGCGCCGATCACGCGATTAGAGCCCTGATATGGGCAAACAGCGAAAAATCCCCTTATTTTGATGCGCGAGGTTGTGGAATTCAGCGGAGAATGGTCACATAAAAGGAGAGACTCTTAAGCGGGTCTCCATTCTATACCTCTCCCCTCTCTTTTCTCTTTTTGTTTTTTGGTGCCAAACTTCACTGTTCGAAAGTCCCCTATGTTTTACCGCACCGTGTAAACCTTACCTAGTAAACACAGTTTGCAGCCTCTGCTCTTTCTTTTTCCCTTTTCTCTTCGAAGACAAATAAGCTGGGTGAGGATTAGCCCCGTGTCTTCGAGATGTTTTCGCCCACTCGACAGACAACACGAACACTATAGTCTAATCATTACCCGGTCGACGTTTCGTCGGTCTCCTTCGGATTGGTGGAAGACGTGGACTAAATGCCGTCGTAACCAAGTGATTTAAATGATCACAACTGCGACTCAGACGTTTTCTGGAGATTGTTTCTCCTTTGATTCGTTCTCTAGAGGCACGAACACAATATCTAAAAAGGGAAAGAGTAAAAAGAAGAAGACGATGAGTAACCCAACATCGACGATATCATGTCGTGGTAGAGGCATAGGTTGCTCCACGAGCTGGAAGCGGGGCGGAGTCTTGAAAGAGACTCGCCGGTGCTCGGACATGCTATAGACAAGAGAGTTAGAATGATTGAGAACGAAAGAGAAAGACGGGTCGATAAACTATGCAGGAGATATCGGCGTTTTTTAGCCAAATAATTCAACGGTCTTGTGACCTTTGGGACACAAAAGACTGTCATCAGAAAACAGCAAAAGTTAATAATATTATCTACCGTTGAAGGGAATCCTGAGATGAAATACTTTGCCAAGGGCAGCAATCTCTTTCAGTTTCCTCGGTCCAGTTTCCGTCGGCTAATGATGTTCTAATGGGGAAACGACTACGAAAGAAAGAAAAGCTGTACCAGAGATATGATCAGTCGATAAAAGAGAATGAATGAAAAAGTTGAAGGCGGAAAAACAACCCAAAGGAAATGAGTAGACAACGATGAGATGATGATGATGTAAACAGACGGGGTCGAAACCGGGACGGAAGACGTTTGCACGAATGATTAGTCGGTTAATACAAAACTCCTTCTGTCTTCCAAAACCCTGTTGACCATAGACTACCAGCTTATAATCAATTCCTTGTTTGTTCCTTCAATGATTGTCCCTCTACTACTCACCACGTACTGTTTTCCTTGAACGAACAGTGGCAAACCAATTTCTGCTCTTCTGCACATCGGCGTCTCTCGTTCTTACTCTCGTTGCAGATCTTCCAACTGTATGAAAGCCTCCAATTGGTCGTTGAGGAGTCACTGAAAGGGGATCAGCTGACAAAAGATAACTTACAACGAACATTCCAGTAAGTGGAGAAGGCAGCTCTTCCTCCGTCCAATCGATACTGCTTGTCACCACATCGAAGGATCTGAATTATTAATTACAAGGAAAGAGATGACTCACGGGCTCCCATCGGTAACATACTAAACTTTTTTTGGATGGTCTGGCCACACAGTAGCCGGCATGCCAACGACCCGTTTCCATAGGGTCACCTTCTGCAAGGCAAACATTAGAAAAATTCATAAAGACAAAAAGAAAACTAGGAAGTAAAACTTTTAACAAACGTTAGTGAAGAGGTCTTTAGATTGACTATTCAAACAGAACAGCTTGCTCAGAAATGTCTTATGTTATTAGGAAACTTCTTCTCTAACGACGATGAGAAATGTGACTGTTTCTAACCAATCTGCTAGTTGTAAACATTTATGGTTGTTTTCATAAGAAAATTAAACTGGAAGGAACGAATCATAAAAGCCCAATTTAACCAAAAAACCTTGAAAAAGAAGAAAGGCAGAGGTTGAATTGTTTTTTGCATCAAAATGACGCGATTCGAATGTTTTTAGACGAGTTCCCGACCCCCTGAGGAGACTGACTAATTATGTTTCTGGTAGAAGATAGAACGAGCACAACGACCGACTCACTTTCAAAAACTGGAACATTGGCCTCATTTAGAAAACCGACTGGATTATACAACCTCTACTGTTTCTTTCTGAAAGTGTAAAATGAAGCAATGACTGATATTCATTGTTTCTCTTTTTGAGTCAGGAACGCAATCGGGGAAATAGTAAAAGAGAGAGACTCATGTTTGTCATGTTAGTACTTTATGACCTACACGACTTGTCTGGTATCAAAGGCGGCGTGTGATGAGCCAGCAACACGGGATGAATCGACTGTTTGCGGTCGGGTGTGAAAAGATATGATGGCCTCTGGAGTGGCTCAAACAATCACTTGAAATGAAGAGTTGAAAGGTGCGAAAACTATCCATTCAATGGATAAAAGAAGATGATTGGCATGGCCAGGGAAGAACTATTTGAAGGTCGAACAAGAAGAATAGGACTCACCGCTAACCATCAGCCAGCCACTGAAGATCTCATCCTCCTCCACCTCTGATGACATCTGAAACATAGACAATTAGTCTGACTGGCATAAGAATGGCCACGTGTGGAGATGGGAGAAATAAACAATAAACCTTCGACGAAACTGGTAAGGAAAGAGAAAAAGTAAAAGGGAAAACGCAATGGACCAGATGTAAACTGGGGAAATAAAATCAATTTGTCGTCATGTTTATAAGAGAGGCGATTAATAAGGTCGACATTCAATCCGTAGCTTGAATATTTCATCACGTCTCCGTCATATTGTCGGTGAAGAGAAAGAATAGGCTTCGAGTGGCAACACGTGTTTCTCGCGCCGCCAGAACCGGGATATCCGGCTGGTTGTCGACGCGGTCAGAGCTCTCCAAATGCGGTGTCCATCGACGTCTGTTTGCATTGGATCTCTATTACCCGACAGCTTGTGGCTACTGTCATAAGCGGGACAGCAAAGTCTCGTACAGATGGATATCGAATAGAGAAAATGACACTTTATGGTCCGTTTTATGAGTCTATCGTCGCGCACTTTTAGGGGAATTAGAGGAGGATGAACTCAATAGACAAGGAGGATGAACAAGATGAAAAGGCGAGAGAGAAATTCGATGGAAAAGGAGGATGAACTTGAATAGAGCGATTTCTGCACCCATGCTCACATGGACAACGACTTGAGTCACACCTGCCTCTCCATTGGCAAACATTCTGGGCAATGCCTGTTTTTAGCAGGAAAAGAAGCCTCGAAGGAATTAGGTCGTGAGTAGTGTGGTTTTCAATTGGTGACTGTAGTTTTTGCAGCGAGAGGGCACAGGAAGTGTAATTAAAGGACGGGTCGAAAACCAAATAGTAAGGGAAGGCCGTCACTTGAGAAAAGAGGAACGAGAAACTGAGCACACGTAATTAATCCGTCGACAAACGAACTACGGAGGAGAAATCCAGAAGGCGGAAGACATCAAGGGCGATTCAACCCGGGAGAGATGGGTAAACAGGCATGAATGGTTTCGTTTCGCACAATTGGAACATGAGGGGGACCTGTAATTGACTCAAATTGACGGGGGGACGTCCTTTCGATTATTTGTTCCAACTCAAAAAGTGCCCGTTATCAGAGTCAGTCGCACAATGAGCCCTCCATTGGCGTTCGTATATCCAGAAGGAAACTTTACCGACGAGCAGCTCCTCTATGAGCGAGAACATCGAATTCTTCAGCCGGTTTGGGACTGGATACGGGTAAGGCTTCTTTCTTCCTCTTATATATATATTCTTATTCAGTCTGCTCGCCCATTATTATTTTAAATCTTTCTTAACTATAAAAGTTATTTCTCTAACAACAATCAGCTAGCTATGTTCTGTGTCTATTTCCTATCTATAGAAGTATTTCCTTTTCCGTATTAACCATGCTAGCCTTATCGCAAGCCTTATGACTGCCATTGACGAATTGAATAAACTCTAGTTCACTTTTTTAAGGAAGGCAATGAACACATCCTCAGTTCTCCTCTCTTCCCTCCTCTCTATGCTCTGTCTATTGACTACACATGGGTTGCCGTTTTCACAAGTAAGTCCATACGATGATTTTTGTTATCAAAATATGTGTAAACAACTGAATCATCCGTAAATTGTACCAGAAATGACGGATCTTTATGATTTTTTGCTTCCCCATCTTGCTCACCTGATAGCTGTCGATAAGAAGTGACCTTTGTGGACTTTGACGAGAAGAAATCACAATCTTTTTGCAGTTATCGACCTCTTCTGTTCTGATGTTCCCTTCTTCAAAAAAGCAAAAATTCAAAAGGATCGAAAGGTGACGTGGGACTTGATGAAGAAGTCTCTTTATCTGCAATTATGGAATCAGCTTCTCTGGTTCGAGACCTTTTGTTTTCTATAGGTCTTTTAGGATCTATCCGATGGCCCTCGTTCAACTCATCTGGGTTCCTCCGACTGAACTGCCAGTTCTTGCTCCAACTCTCTTCGAAATGTTATCACAATGTCTTATCTTCTTTGTCGCTTTTGACTTTTCATATTTTTGGTTCCATTATCTTCATCACAAGGTAGGAGCTGCAAATGACAAATATCTCCTAGGTGAAATTCCTATATCGATGGTGTCACTCTGTGCATCACATGTACTCTTCACCTTTTGCCGCATCAGCTCAACATTTACATCCATTTGAGGTAGCAGTTTTATGAGAAACAAGATTTTTCAGCTTTACTTCGTAGGTAGTTTTATCACAACCATCCCGTGGATATTCAACACTCACTGCCTTACCTACTGGTTGTGGTTCTTGATAGCCCAAAGTGTCTCCTATGAGGTATCCCTTCTTCTCATTCTGTTGTATTCTTTCAGGTTCATATTGGCTATGATTTCCCCTTCGCTCTTCATCGTTTTCTTCCCTTCTATGCGGGTGCCCCTGCCCATGATATGCACCATTTCCGGCCTCTAACCTGTTTCGAACCATGGTTCAATTATCTCGATAAGGCTATGGGTACTATCTATTATTTTCATTTAAAATCTTTTTAGGATATCACATAACATACGAAGATTTGAAAAAAATGGCAGAGGAAAAGTCCAAACGATATGGATTATACTCGAAAGAGGATGAACAAGGCCTCAAAAAAATTAATTAAGATTTGTACATAGCTCTAATGAATTTGAGAATACACGTAGTTGAAAGGCGGGAGAAAGAAGAGAGATTCGGGATTACGGTTGACGAGGAGACTGCCGTCAGCTTGAATCCCCTCTGGCAATTGCAATTGCTGAAAGATATTCATTATCTTCAGCAAATTGAATGAAGCCAAATTATAGCTACCAGCCTACCTTTCATCCCCTTAGCTCTTGGTTAAGGCGGGTTTGTTAGCAGCATATGGAGCACCGACCGGTGACGGCGTCGTGATCGGCTGTGTGTTAGCTGTTCGAGGATAGAATCGACGATAGGGAGCACGAGTGGCGTTTTGATGGGTAGTTCGGACACCCTGAAGAGACATCTCAATTTTTTTTATATTTCTACCTTAATTTTGTTCCTTCTCTGTCTTACTACAACATCATTCGAATTCTGGAAGAAGGGAGCTCCAGTCTTTTGATTCGTATAAACGTTATTAGCCACACCATTCACTGCTTTCACTGTTCTAGAATCTAGTATTAATACCATTTTATCATTTGCTTACTGTGCAGGAACCACTTGAGTCTGTGGAGATGCTACTTGCTGAGCAGGAAGTCGATATTGTGGAGGGATAGACACTGTCACTTTCGGTTGTAGTTGTTGTGGTTGTTGCTGTTGATATATTGGTTGTTGAATTGTTTGTTGTTGGCCTTGTTGGTATTGCTGCACTGGCTGTTGGACTTGATGTTGTTGTACTGACGTCGGAACCGGCAGTACTTGTTGAGTAGCTTGTTGTCGTTGAATTGTCTGTTCATATTGTTGTACCGTCTGAGTCGTAGGTGGAGCTCCTACAGTCCCAACAAGTATCTGTTGAGTGTGATACTGTTGTGGATATTGATAGTAGTATTGATACTGAGGCTGTCCCCATGGGTTCAGATATTGTTGATAGTAATACTGCTGCTGGATGGGGTAAGATGGGGGAACTTGTTGAGTTTGTTGCTGATAGTAGTATTTTTGAGAAGCCAATTGAGGTTGTTGTTGAACTGGAGCCCTTCCTGTTTGAGCCTGTTGCTGCTGAGCAGGAACACCTTGGGCTCCTTGATAAAGATAAGCCGGTCCGGGACGAGCAACGGGTCGCTGTTGAACCACGGGAGCCTGAACAGGACGGGGAGTCGGTTGAGGAGGGGGAACTGTGTTAACATAGTGAGCAGCGATTGTAGGAAGATTCGTTGATGCCTCTTGACGCGGAGGAGAAACCTGAAATAGACGGATTTCGGATAAGATCGCGACCTTCAAATCGAACTAGCTATACTCACTTTGGCGGGTGGTGGAATTCTAACTGTGAGAAGGTCTTTATCGTGGCTAACACCGTTGATCTCTCTTTGGAGACGGTTATTCTCAGGAAAGACAGTAGTATGAACGAAGGGAGCGGGAGTGGGACCGGATGTGACCGGAAGAGTGACCGTAGACAGACGACGGCCATGGACTGCTTGCCCCCTCCAATTTGCGTCAATTTTTCTCGAGGCCTCTAGAATCCTCTTTCGGTTATCTGCCTTCTGAAGTGATCTTCCATAATATCATAGTAATTTTACCTTCTCTGATACATTCTGAACGCCCGATGCAAAATCTATCTTTGGCGGCGCCTCCACATTACCATTCCCTTCAACTTGTCCCACTAAATCCTGAATTTCTTCTTCCGACAATCCACTCTTCTGTCTCAATGTTTCTACCAATCTTTCCAAATTTGGGACGTTTCTCCCTTTCACTTCCGTAATCGTCTTTGAATCAATGGACGGAAGTGCTCTTAGTGGTTTGTTTGGAAGCTGAATTATAACATCTTAGACGGTTGCAGAAAAATTACTACCAATATTTCATCACCATCCTTTTTCTCCTGATTTGTTATTTCCACCTCTGCCTCTCCTTCCTTTCTAACTTGGTCTATGTAATCTTCTTCCTCTTTGTCTTCTTTTGGTAGTTCGATTCGGATCTGCTTTTTCGGCGACGTTGTGGCCAACGTTGGAATCTCTTCCTATAGATAGAGTCGGATACAAATAAATGGCAAACCTCATCTGGAAATAATGTTACAGGCTCCGTTGGTCGAGCAGGAGCAGTAGTTGAAATAGGAAAAGCCTTCTCTAGATCCTTGTCTTCAATTTCAAACGGGTTTTTTGGATTGACTGTAGTAGTCTTGGCCAGAATATTTTCGAGATCCTCATTGTAGTCGTCGACATCAGGGGCAGGGAAGCCTAGTTGTGTTTGAACAAAAAATAAAAAGGAACTGACTTGTTCCGAACTCTGGACCAACTCCTCCAGCCCCTCCTCCATTAGGTCGTGGTCCAAGAGGACCAAGTGGAACCAGACCAGGAAGACCACCTCCTCCGAGTCCTCCACCCAATCCAGGGAGTCCTCCTCCTGCCTTTCTCATTGTTTCTGTATTTTTTGCAGCTGCTTCTAAGGCAGCGGGGAACCAATTGCCTTCTGTCGCCTGGTTAAGAACTCCTACACCCGTTCCAGTCAATTGAAGAGCTCCTTGTGCCAGCTGATATACTGAAAAAGATCTTTCGATTTACTGAATCTCACTCACATTGCCCAATTTGACCAAGTGCTCCCGCTGCTTGTCCAGCACCGGCTGCCGCAGATCCCGCTGTTCCAGCTAAACCACCGAGACCGCCAAGGCCTGAGCCAAGAAAGGAAGTGGCCAAGGAGGCAATTTCAGCAAATTGAGCATTTGACCCCGGAGGAAACAAGATGAAGAAGAGGAGTAAGAGCATTAGACTCCTAGGAGATGAACTATAGATAAGAAGAAGTGGAATAAACAGTAGACAGAAGAGAAGGAGATGGCAAACATACCTGGTTTATCGATGGACGACAATTCCGAATTTTACAAGCACGCAAAAGAAATTTAGAGGGCTTGATTGAGAAGGGGGGCTAATCGTCCTCGACGGACAACAAGGAAGAAAAGGGAGGATAGAGGGAGGAGGAGAATAGTCTTTCAAGTGTCTAAGATGTCATAAGCCGGTGAATGAAACCCTCCGACAGGATCGATTCAATTTGTCGGGTTTTGTGGGCAGTAGGGGGGATAAGCTTCAAGGAGGCAGGCGCAGCATGAACTGGTCGTGTCGGCCGACAACGGCCGCCTGCCGCGGACTGCAATAATACCGTTGCCTAAGGAAGAAAGAGGCCTGTCTCACATTTAAGTGGATATTCGCCAGTAATTTGCTCGATTCTCGAAAGAGATGAACCTTTGTTGTTTGATCTCGTATATCGGTTGAAATTATCGAAGAGTCATAGTCTATGAAAATCGAAAAACTAAAGAACGGCAAATCTTTAAACTGGCAAATTATCTATAGATGTAGATATTTCAAGACAACACCGACCTGTTTCAGGGATTTTCTATTGAGATTTTAAATCTGTGTTGTTCCCCCAACTACCGGATAAGTTTGATGGCTCGTTGATGCTGGATTGAATGACCATCGCGCTCGACCTCCCGCCAGGAAGAATCGGATTTATCTGATAATACTGACTAGGATATCCTTTATACTAAACACTCTTTTATTTTTTATTATATATATATTCTATTTAGGTATTACGTTTATTTCTGTCCATTTGCTTGGTTTTGATGACAAAAATATGGCTACAAGAACCACTGTGACGACAATTAGACCATCAACTGCTAGAAACACTATGGTCCACTGAAAAGACTACTTTGGTTTTAAGAAAAGATCTAACTTGTTCCTGTGTGTTGTCCGATACAAAGTATGGAAGGAATGACGTAGCTCCAATGCATATAGCAGCTATGATGGAATTGCCATTTGCTAGGACGTGAGAATGTTGTCTGGCTATCTAAACAAAAATTTCTTCTTTTATTCTTTTTATTCTTCTGAATAAAATAAAAGGATACCAGTTGAATCTGTCGCATAATAGCCACAATGGAAAGGGAATGAAGCGAGTTGAAAGCAATATAGACGAAGAGTGCTATGGATATCGACTTTGTCTGAAAGTAAGATTAGCATAGTGAGGAACATACAAAGAGAAGGAATATTAAGCAGACAGAGGAGATCAATTCGACAGTTGCATATGCCATGATAAGTCTGATTCTTTGAGAAAATCCACAACATGAATCAAGTATTCGTCCGTATACGAATTTTGAGAAGAGGGTTATGACATATGGAATAGCTGTAGCATAGCCAGCAGATTTGATGTTAAAATCGAGGACAAGACTGATGTAGACTGGACCATATTGGAGGAAGACATTCGCGGCAATAAAAAAGGCTCCATACATTAGCCAGACGAGGTAAACCTTTTATAATTTTCTTTAAATAAAAATTGATACCTGTGGATCAGAAAGAAGCATTGAATACGGTACATTATGGAGTTCTTTTTTTGTTTTTCCTTCCATGATTAATAGAGCCTCTTTCTTTGAAACAAATCTGTTCTTATCCGGCTGACTGTTGTAAATCAGCCAAAGAATAATATAAAAGAAGGCATTGAGCCCTCCCAATAGATAATAAGCATATTCCCAGCCAAAGGAAATACACATCTCACTACTGACTATCGAAGCTATCACAGGTCCTAGCTATTTTTGTATTATTCTGTTCAGTTTTCACAGTACCTGATAATAACAAGAAAGAATGGCAACGGCAAGTCCAGATTCTCCTCTCGGTGCCCATTCTGTCGAGACTATATTAACTGACCAAAGAAAAATGGCACAAGGTGTTCCCTATAAGGTTTTTTCTAAATTAAATAGTTACTTGTAGAATACGAATCACGAATGCTGGAAAGAAACCAAAGGAGTCGGCTAGAGGGTATGCAAATGAGGATAGAGATCCAATGCATCCGAATATTAGAAATATGTGTCTGAAGAAGAGGTTTAAGTAGAAGGCATTCTACCTAGTATCTAGGTTATAGACAAGAGAAAGCAGGAGCAGTCCGACTGCTAATCCAATCGACACCGATGAGTATGTCCAAACTTTGAGGGTGTTATCTGTCAGGTAGTGATCTATTGGGCTTCTTTTTTCCTTCTAGAAAATTATACCTGAAGAGTTGTCGTAGGCGTCATATTGACAAAGAACAGTAGTGTTGAACGCTAATCGTTGAGAATAGATGAGGGCGATGCAAGCAGTGGTTATGGCTGATCATCTTGGTAGAACAAGGAAAGAGACAGTTACCAACCATAGATTACAAAGCGAAACATAATGGAAAGAAGGAGCAACGTATGAAATTGATAAGGGGTTATCGAATAGAAATTTATTATCTTTGATATCACAAAACGAAGATGAGTTTAAACCAGAAATGTCTATGGATGTCTTCTTTCCTTCTATTGGTTCTTATTATGCAAAACACTGGTTAAAATGAGCGAAATGTGGCAGGATTGGGATGAATAGACGTCGGTAGTTGATAAGAGAGAAAGGGAAAGGGTAAGGGATTAGTGATATTTACCCTTGTGTCGTGGAGGAGTAGGGGCTATTGGATAAGGAATAGGACCACCAGGTCCCATTGGGGGATAGCCGCCAGGTCCCATTGGAGGACCTCGTCCCATTCCAGGTGGAGGAGGACCCATGAACATTGGTGGTGGAGGACCAATATAGCCTGGAGGAATGAAAGGCGTCGCTGGTGATGGGCTGGGCATTTCGCCCCGTAAGAACCTCGCCAACTCTTGTTCCGTGTCGACAATCATCACAAAGAAGGGACTGCCCGGAACGTGTTCTCCATGCCATTTGACTTCCACCTTAATAGATAAGTAGAGAGAAAGAGTTAAGAGTACCTGATAATCTCCGGGTTCCTTCGGTTCGTACTTGCAATGAATGGTTCTCTCGTTTTTCTTTTCCCTCTGCATCTCGACATTGAATGCTCCTTTTGGTCCACGAACACGAACTGTCAGTTGACCAGCTCCAGCTCCACGGGTTTCAACAATGAAGTTCGATTTGAACCTGAAGTCTCAACTGTTTGAAAAGATCCCTACATTGACAAAATTCCATGTTCGATACCCGGTCCATATACTCGAACCTTTGACGGATCTGGAGGAAGAGAAACGTGAACGAGGAATGGACTTCCTCTCACGTGTTGGTCATTGTATTTTACAGTCAGCGTATGTTTTCCAACCTAAAACTTTTTATTCTTCAATACTCCTCTTACCTCTGTCGGTCTAATATTCAACGTATAGGTTCCATCTCTATGGTCGTACAACTCGCAATAGGCGGGTTTGACGGGTCCCATACAACTGGCTGACAGCTGACCGACTCCAGCTCTTCGAGTGTCGATCAGAGTCTTGATATCTTCTTGAATTATTCCTATCTTCAAAGTAGATGCATCGATATTAACAAGATCGGCAGGATGGGTAGAAGAGTCGGCGGTTACCTACACTCAATTATTTTTTCTATTTCGAGGTTACCTTGAACGGCGATCCATGAGTATGTTTGCCATTCCACAGAACATGAAGCTCGTAAGTTCCACCAGTGAGGGGAGTGTACTGTGCTTTGAAAACATTGTGGCTGACTTGTTGAATTCTGACGGGTATATCGACTTTTTGACCAAGGAGAGAAGCAGTTAGGCGACCTTCTGAATAATGGATCATTAGAAGGATGACGGACAGATGACTACCTCGAGGAATGTCACTTCCATCAACGATAAACTCATTGGGTTCTTTCAACAGAGCTCGATGAAGGGCATCTCCTCTAATGAGAACATGATTGATCTCATCGTCCGATTTGTCCCTAGCATGGATGACTCTCTCCTCCCTTCTTTCTTCTCTAATTTCTCTTCTATCCATTTCAGGTGTTCTGTCATACTCGTGATATGCTTGTCTAGAGGTCGAGGCCACTACCGGCTCTTCTTTCGAGTATCTTGCCCTAACTGGGAAGGCACTTTCTACCGGCAATTCGTTCCAATAGAGATAAATCGAATACCTTTAACCAATAATAATAAAAAAAGTGAAAAACAGTACCGGTCAGAACGTGGAGGATTGAAAGACACTCGGTACTTGCCGTAGCCCAGGTCGTGTACAACCGGACCTTCACTAAGGAGCTCATCCTTAGAGTCTCGAACTTCGGCGCGAAGTTTGCCTGAATCATTAAATCATCAAATAGTAGGCTCACCGGGTCCGGCAGCTGTCGCGTCGACGTCAAATACATTATCTTGTCCGAGGCGCAAAAGGAGACTTCCATCTCGATCCATATCCAAATCGTTGACGACGACCTTCGCTGGATCAACTACTTTCACGGAGAATGGACTTCCTTTAAGCGGTCGATTGTTGAAATCGATAGATACGACGTGGTTTCCGACTTCTTCGGGATAAAAAACGACCTCCGAAGTTCCATTGGGTCTTCTCATCACATTGTGGCGGATCTTTTTCTCTCCCGGGGCTGTCACTGATACTTTCAATCCTCCATTCTGTTTCTTCGGATCGAAGATAATACTTGCTGGCTCTCCGATTTTCACCGACTGATCCATAGCTGCTCCATAGACAGCTGGATGTTCAATTTCTCCGACCATGACAGTTTGGGGATATCCAGGAAGAGGGAAACCGGCCATCTTGATGTTTACTTTGTGAGGACCCGTCTTGTTGGGAAGAAAAGTGAATCGATCATCTCCTCCAGGACTCTTGAGCATTTCGACTCGAAGAGGAGTACCCGAGGGGTCAGTCACTTCGACTTGAAGATCTCCCGCCCCTCCGTCTTTTCTCTCGACTGTCATCGTGGTAGCATGACGAAGAACTAGCTGATCTTCGAGACCATGGACTTGTACTCTCTTCGGATCGATGACATCGCAACGGAAGGGAGATCCACTGACAGGGACATTATCGAAAGTAACCTCGATGTTGTGGATGCCTAAAGATCTCTTATAAAATTAGATATCAAGTATACCAGTCATTTCTGGGGTGAATTCCACCCAATAGCTATCGTCTGCTTGTTTGTAGCATCTAACTGGAAGTGGTCCTCCTTTCGGATCTGAAAACCATTCTTGTTTACTTGTTTCTCTTTAAAAATATGACATAAAACATGCAACATGCACCCAACACAGAATATCTGAAATTCTGAAAGATGAGTTATTCGACCTGTAACCATAACATCCAATTCTCCTCTTTGCTTGTCATTTAGAGCCACCTCGAATCTGGCTATTCGACCGCGTTGTGCCCGTTTCAAGGCATCTCCTATGGCTCGAACATTTCCAGCATCCGTTATGAAACATTCGTAAGGGCATTCTAAACAATCAAGTTTCTTTGTTAACCAGATTACCTGGTAAGACGAGGCCGTCGATTGAAACATCGACAGAGTGGTTTCCAGCCGTCATTGGAGTAAAACTACAAACAAGGAGACCCGTCTTTACTTTCTTGACAGTACAAGGGATAACTTTGTTGGCACATCTGATGTCGACAGAGGCTGTGGCAGCTCCACTAGAGGCGTAATCAACTGAAACATATCTTTTTTCTTTTCTGAATTGCTTACCATTAAAGGTCACTTCTGTTCCAACACGTTCATTTCTCAGTCCAATGACTCTGACTGCACTTGGATCGAGTACGGGAATGGAGACGGGAGTTCCACTGACATATTCTCCTCCGACAAGAATATTCATCTCATGTTTTCCTTCGACTTTTGGTGTCCATTGAACTGCCCAAAGAGTGTCACTTATTTTTTTAAAATTTGTAGAGACAATATTTCTCTCCGGACCTAAAACATCAGTATAATAATATGATAATAAGAAAATTATATACCTTCTATCTCGACCTCTACCTCATTCTCTAGACCATTTTCTATCAGAAGTTTTAGCTCGCAGCTCTGTCCAACTATCTCCCTTTGGACTTCTGACACTAACTGGACTCCATTCACAGGATCTGCTACCTTCTGCATGCGTGTGTCTCCTTGTTTTTCTTCTTTGACGTAAACGTCGACCGAATGAGGTCCAAGCTTAAATGGAAGGTGTGAGAACAATCAATTAACGATAAATTGTTTGAAGAGGACCTTGACGGGGGTCAAGGCTACTCACCTGTTTGAAGCGACAGCTCACACCCACTCCACCATCAGGGAGGTCTTCGAGCTGAACCGGAAGGGGAGTTCCTTCAGGGTCGAGTATCTCCACTCGGACATCGTCTTTACTCTCTGCTTCAATGTCGAAACGATATTTTCTTCCAATTAGGACCAGTTCAGGCAGTTTAGCTCTAACCGGGAGAACATCGATAAGAATAGGCATCTGATTGATCTTTTCTCCATCCAGATGAATGTCTATCTCATGGGTTCCTATTTGAGTTTAATAAAAAGAAAGGAGGAATACCTTTGACCTTTGGAGTGAAGGTGGCATAAAATTCACTATCCATATTCTCGACATCAACGATGAGATGTTCACCACCAGGGGCTAAGGACAAACACAATCACCCAACACCCAAGACAAGGGACAAAACCCGTGGATAACCCAACAAGACAAGGCAACAGGAAGGACGTAAAGACTCACCTATAACGATCACATTACAATCCTTGCTCCGACCAGGGTTCGGAATGGCGAAGCCCTTTTTCTGACCAACCTAGACTAGGATTGAAGAATTAAGAGATAGACTACCTGTACTCCAACAAGTTCTCTAGCCAGTCCCGTTCTTTCTTTTCTATCAGGAGCAGATCCAGCAAGTCCGGCAGACACAACAGGAGCGAGAGAAGTAACTTGGGCGTCAGAGACACGACAAATCATGGGAGAACCTGATGGAAAAGGAGATTAAATTGTTTGTCTTTTTTCTTACCTGGTACACTTTGACCGTTAAATTTAACACTGATGGCGTGGTCCTTTGCCTCTTGAGGAGTAAATGAAACTTTGAATCTGGCCTGTCCTTCGACCTGGACAAAGTTCGGAACATTTCTTCCATCGACAGAGACGATGATCTCCATATTTCCTGCGCCAGCTCTAGCTGCATCAATAATAAAGGTTGTTGGTTTTCCGACAGTTGCAGGGTCACAAGGTGTCAATTTAGCTTCTCTAGCATCGTATGCTTTAGCAGTGAAAGGAGATCTGGGAATCGGCTCTCCCATGACGGAGATATCAATCTGATGATTGCCAACAGACTTGGGGGTGAATGTGGCAATGGTGGTAGCCTTGTCCTTCCTCAACGTTTTGACCGTGAGATCGCTTGCCTGGACATCACGAACTCTGATCTCCGGAATCGCGTCTTCTTGTGAATGAATAATGATCTCAGTCTCTTCGTCCACTGGGATTCTTTCTAGTCCCGGTCCAGAAGCATGAGCCATACTGGTATTGACAAGGTGGCAGATAAACGGAGAACCAGGAACAGGCTCATTGTTAAATCGGACGGTGATGGTGTGGTCGACATCCTCCTTTGGAATAAAGCTGATATCGTATTTATGTCCTCCGAGAGCACGAGCCTGGGAAGGAACACGGCCATCGTTGACAGCCACTTCCAGATTTCCTACTCCAGCTTCTGAGGCATCAACTGTAATTACGTTTTACTCTTTTCTATTGTTTCCTACCCGTGAAGATGACTTCTTTATCTAATAACCCTTTGGGGATTGTTCCTACTTTGATCATGGTTGGATCATAAGCTCGACAGGTGAAAGGAGAGCCGTTGACTGGAACTCCAGCATATCGAACATCGATCTCATGATCTCCTGAAGAATTGAATGTTAGAAACAAAAGAGAAGAGATATACCGACTGCGGCAGGAATGAATTCAATCTGCATGACTCCAGGTTCAATTTCGGTGATCTCCGTTCCGAGTTGGTTCTTCTTGTTATCTGAAACAATCTTTCCTTCTCGAAATCATTCATATCGTTTCTTTTTCACACAAAACACTCTCATACAGATATCTAAAAAAGAGACGATAATATATAAAGGTAAAGGAGAAGTGGAATACCGTGAACGGTAACGAGGAGCTGATCCTGTCCGGCGACTTCAATGACGATGGCTGATGACTGTCCGACTCTACTGAGCGAGGGAATCTTCGTCACCGCCGTCTTGGTAATATGCCTTTTTCCCTTAATTCCGTCTATCCTTCTCTCAGTTGGCCTACCTTTTTCTGACTTTTAAGGGTCGCCGCTTTCTCTTCCTTCTCTCGTTTCGCACGTTCTTTCTCCTCCTTCTTTCTTTCTTCTTTCTCCTTTTTCAGTTCTTTTTTACTGAGTGGAGGAGAAGCCGCGGAAGTTTCAAGAGGAACAGGATCCGTGATGAGAACCTCGAAGGGGGAGTTCTTAAGAACTTCCTTGTTGAATGTAATGTTGACAGTGTGAGGGCCCTTTGTGGCAGGAGTGAAGGTAACAAGGAATTTTGCTGATCCAGTCTCCAATTGGGCGACGTGAGACGGGATGATGACCCCATCAGAGTCCTTGATGGCCATCTCCAAATTACCAAAGCCTGCTCTTCCAGCATCGACAGTGAACTCGACGGTGTCGTTCAGATGAGACTGGGCAGGAATCTCCCCAACGACAATCTGTGAACTGTCGTAGACTCGAATGGCAAAGGGAGACAAGGGGTGCTGGACTTCGTTGACATAAGCGAAGACCTAGGGACTGACTATTCTATCATTGCTACCTTACCTTGTGTGTTCCTACTTCAGTCGGTTTGAAGGATATTTCATACTTGCTTCCGCTTTTCTTCGCCTTTGTCTCAACTTCCTTCGGTTCATCTGATGTCTGTGATCGAATAGGAGCCATTACGACAACTCGAAGAACATCTTCTTTGCCTAACTTAAGAGAGTCCAGCTTCACTTCAACCTCCTTTCCTCTCTTGACGACCTCATGTTTCGAAGTGAACTTGCTTTTCCCGAAATCAAATTGTTTCAGTCCTTTCTTGTCTTTATTGAACTTGGCACTCGTCCTCGGGGTCGTCGCCGGAGTGCTTTTTGTCGACGGAACGGGGGAATGAGGTAATTCTTGGACAGGTTCAAGGGCTTGGAAATGCTAAACAGAGTTAATTAGAAAACAAAAGGATGAAAAGATCACCGCATCGTGTTTATCGGAAAGATGCTCTCTTGATCCAGCCGCCTCAACAACATCGTAAGGAATATCACCCATTGGCTCGTCGTATTCAACACTCTTTTCGTGGATAACTTTCCGTTGAAAACCCAGTTTTCCAAGAATCTTCTCGTCCTCCGCCTTCACTCGAGAAATTTCTTTCTCTCGTCGTTCTTCTTCCAAATGAGACGATTCTTCCCTAGAAGAATGAGTAAAGAAGAACGAAGGACTCACCTTGGAGGTATCTCGTAGATCTGTTCCTTTTCTTCTGTTCTGTGAATTGGCGGAATAACGTCGTCCTCTTTCGTGAGTATCTCTGACTGTGTCCGTATGAAATGATCCTTCTTTGGTACGTTATGATGATTTGTGTCCAATTTTTCAGCGACTGTTGCTCCTCTAGGAAGTTCTGGTTTTCTAAACTCAATTATTAATGAAAAAAAATTTAATTCACCTCTCTAAAGTTTCATATTCATATCGATAGGTACCGTTTCCAGTCTGAGGTTTTGTCGACGA
Organism: Oscheius sp. DF5120; assembly: GCA_932521415.1. Classification (NCBI taxonomy): domain Eukaryota; kingdom Metazoa; phylum Nematoda; class Chromadorea; order Rhabditida; family Rhabditidae; genus Oscheius; species Oscheius sp. DF5120. The sequence continues at coordinate 4,213,848 of OW051465.1, read as the reverse complement.
CGTAATGGTCTTCTCAACGTGGTCGTATGTCTGTAATAAGTCGGTTACGAAGGTCGCTGTCTAATCGCATTACCCGTCCGAATGCTCCTCCCGAAGTCTGATAGTCCGGACTTGGTACTCTCTCCGGTTGTTGTGAAGCTGGGGGAGGAGGAGGCGGAGAGGCTTCGCGTTCTGTTTTTCTTTTGGGAGAGATGACGGGAGCCTCAACCGATCTAGGCGACTTCTTCTCCTCTTTCCATTCCGTCGTTCTTTCAAATTTCTCGTAGACTGTGGCATATTCCGGCGATTTTCTTCCTTTCATCTCCGGTGTTTTCCTCTCCAATGTATCTCCGAAATGTCTAACGGGAGTGGATCTATCGACATGTCCAGGTTCTCCGTACTGGGCGACAGTATATCCGACAGATGATGGTGGCTTCTCCAGGTTCCTGCTCATTTCTATTGTTTCCTCATGACCTATTGGATCTATTCTCTCAACCTGACGGATTCTTTCTCCCGGAGATGGAGACCTATACGGAGAAGTGACACTCTTTGGAGGAGAAGGGGATCGAATGGGAATATCCCTTGTTCTGTGACCGAAAGGACTCTCATATCGTCGTTCATAGTGAATAGGAGACGTCTCTCGTTCTTGTCTCTCGGCGAATTCTTTCGATCTGACTCCTTGACCAATACCAGGAGAAGGAGTTCTCTGCGTCCTGATGGTCGTCGTCTCCGAATAGAATTGTGTTCGTGTTGGATCACTAGGAGAGAGTGTTCTTTCGGTTGCTCGGTCTTTTTCATCCTTTGTTCCATAGATCTTGTCATAGACATTGGTGGCTGTCCATTGACGAGTAGGAGAGAGAGAAGAACTGACTCGACTACCAGATGGAGCATAGCTAGATTTCCACGGCTGTTCTTGTCTTCCTCGAGCATCTCTCAATAGTGTAGGACTCCTTGGATTCGTCTCTTCACTCCTCTGTCTGACATGTCGAAGAAGAGTTGGCGAAGTAGGCGAGGCGGGTGACCGAGATGTCCTAAAGGCCGAGGAGATGGACGAGTTGCCACCTGAAAGACCCGTATCGTTTCTCTCGTACCACATGCGCTAAACGACGGATTATGGTAATTCGATGCGCCGGCGCGTAGCCAACTAGTCCTTTTGTATCGAAAGTTATCAATCCGTACTAGCCGACGGGTAAAAAAGGTTCGATCGAGTTGTTTGAAACACGACAGTTTATGATCTGTGACTGGTTGTCTCTCTCGCTACTTACCGGCATTGATAGCTGTCGAAACGGCCGTAGGAGTCAGGTTTGCATGGACTGCTTGGCCGACCTGCTTAGGTAGAATTTCCACTTTTATGGGACATCCTGAAATTGCCTTTTAAATGACGATTAACTAGGGAATTCTGGTTTACTTTTAAAAAAAAGGTATCATCACAACCTGTCTGTCTCCTCTTTAATCTGTTGGTCACACTCCGGTAAACGCAAAGATGTTTTTGCCTTCGAATCGATTGAGTTTAGAAAGAAAGAAAGAGGAAAGTGTTTACAGAATGGTGATCACTCTGTAAGATGACAGCAAATCATTCCTCTAATGAGGTTTATGACAAGTTAGAAGAGAAAGGAAAGAACGGAGGGCAATTAAAAATCGATGTTCCTCACCATGAACTGGCTCTCCGTTGAACGAGACATCGATTACGTATGTTCCTGGATGTTGAGGGATGAATGTGACGAGACATCTAAACATTGTTTGTCGTCTTCTTTTTTCCTACCTTCCGGCTCCTTGCATCTGGACATTGTTCGGTACTCGTCCCTGGTTGACACTGATTTCCAGTTGTCCTTTTCCAGCGTCGACGGCATCAACTGCAGGAACAACATAGAGTTGAGAATAGTATTGGACTTTCCGGTAATGTTCCCGGATTTCCGAAGCCTCTGGGGCCTCGGCCATCGATCGATGGGCTTATGATTATTGGCAGGAAATGATGCCCTGTGTAGAGGCAATGTTCACTGCCGACGGCGGGGGAAAACTCCGCCCCCAAAGAGCGGGTAGAACAACAATCAACATGATAAGGAGGGGGCTTTTAGACTGCGGTTTCAGATTCCCTTTCCCACCAAAAGAGAGCTTACCGATGAATTGAACGGGAGCTCCGACAACACCTCCTCCCAATGGCTCTATCTTTACATTATCCGCAGAGTAGCCAGCCACGGATAGAGGACTCCCTTCCACTTTCCTCCCCGCAATCCAAACTGTCAGCTGATGCTCTCCAACCTGAAACGAATTGGTTTCAGATGCCATTCTATTCTTTTTCTCTCTCTCCATTGTAACCGCCGCTGATTCAATGGCGAATTCCAAAAAATGGCAGGAACATACCTTTTCGATCTTATACTCGGCCGTGTATTTGCCATTTCCACGTGGTATAATCCGAACGGGATACTCCTTTCCATCCGGTCCATAGATTTCTGCTCGAATATCTGGAAATTCCAGGCCATCTCCTGATATTTCAAAGGTAGCAATCCTGTTGATCGGAGCTCTGACCAGACCAGCTCCACAGAGTTCACTGTAGAAAGACTGGGTCTTAGCCATATCACGACGTCTTTCTGTCCGGTCATCGATGGGAATCTTCCACGGTGACCCTGGTACTTCCTCCCCGTTGAACTTCATTTCAACTGTATGAGTCATCGACTGAACTTTATGTTTTGTTGAAGACGAAAAAGAAATACCTGAGTGGGAGTAAAAATAGCTAGATACTGTCGACTACCGATCTCCTTTACACGACATTCCACCCGGCCTCCGTTGACCATGATCTCGAGGTTGCCGGAGCCGGCAGAAGAGGCGTCAACTAAAAGTAGAAGTAGAGTTGAGAAACAAAAAGAGAAAGGTCGAAGACCGTAAACAGATCGACTGAATGGACAAATATATTGAAAGCGAGTGGCATTGTGCCGAGGAACTGACGAATCTCCCGACCGATGAATGGCTCTTCTCTTTCAGGGTCGAGTAAGTAGAAATCGATAGAAACAGGTACATTTACAAGACGATTGTTGGCACAGTGCCGTTCGTCGAGGAGGGAGTGGCTTTCAGCTGCCAGTCTGCGCACATCTGTTTGCCCATGGCAGTTGTTTTTCTTTTTCTCTATTGACACTTGCAACTCAAGGACTCACAAGTAGAATTCGCACCATTTGAAAACATGCTGAACTTATCAACTCACTTTCAAACGAGACGTCAGTTCCCAAATCCTGGTCGACATGGATCTTTCGAGGCATTCCACGAACGGCTACTCTCTCTGGAGCTCCAACATTACAGGAGAAGGGAGAATCGTAGACAGATTGGTCGTAGAGACGAACATCTACCGTATGTTCACCTGCAAAGAGTCAGATAAAGAAAGGGATAGATTTAGCTCTTTTGGGTGTATTACCACGGTAAACAGTCGCAATGCCTACGAATGACAGGCTGGTTTTTCCGTTCGATGTTCACTTATGTGAAGGGAATAAAACAAAATAAAACTAACCAGGTTCCGAGGGGGTCCAGGCAATCCGATAGCTGCTGTCCTCCATCGGTTGAACAAAGGCATGGGTGATCTTCCCAGAGGGAGCTGAACCAAGGAAAATTAGACGAAAATGGGGAAGATATACCACAGGTAAAACGAAGACAGAAGCTGAACATAGAAGACGAGGACGAGGACGACGACGAGAACAGGACACTTTCACACGGACAGACACAGACACACAAGAAAAAGAAAAGAAAAGGGAACCTGTGATAAGTACGGTGACATCTTTCGGATCGGCTCCAATGGCATGAACCTGGAAAGAAGCCTCTCGACCAACAGAGGCTACTCGAAGATTCTCTCCGTAAACGGAGACAGATGACGCGTCGGCAATGTCCAGGATAAAAGGAGAGCCTGAAAGAGAAGGGCAATGATTAGCAGACAAGCGAGAAAGTCATTGAAAAACGAGCGAAAGAATTAAGAAAAACGAGTGTGACCTGTCTTTAAAACCGTCGTAAACATACCTTTGACTTCCATTCTGTTGTAAAGAACGTGTATTTTATATTGGCCAGCTCCGTCAGGTATAAATGTCACTCGATGCTCGTCGCCTAGAGCCGATAGATGACTGGGAATCTCTTTTCCGTTGTGATAGACAGAGACCTGAAATCCCAAAAGTGAAGGGTGTGGTAGAAGTAATTAGCCATAAGGAAGAGAAAGGTGGGCGTATTGCTATCATATAGTGATCAATCGCGAAAGACAGCGCGCGCGATCCAGAGAACCCAGAGAGATTCCAACGGTCGCGAAACGATGTGCCAACAACAGTTAGGGTCGAATAATGAGGGTACCTGTGGTTTTCCTGCACCGGCTTGTTTGGTGTCGACGGTAAAGCGAAGTTCTTGTCCAACTAAACCGACGTCGAGACCGTAGACATTAACCAATCCAGAATCGAAGACGTGACAAGAGAAGGGACTGCCCCGGATATGCTCGCCTTCGTAAAGGATACCAATCTTCCACAGACCTGAAAGACATCAATAGGAAATGAAATTCGATCTATTGACTCTCGAAGTAAAAGACTCGTTCACCCTATCAGCTCTATTAAATCTTCCCGAATAGTTAGTTCTGTCTCCTGGTAGGGGGAAATTATACAGGCGCCGTTCGAGGTCGAGATAGATATCGCCAGTCGTCGGCTGACTATCAGGGAGACTTACCAACTTCGTCCGGTGTGAATGTCGCCATATAGCTGTTGTGTCGTTTGGAAACGTGACAATTGACGACTCGACCACTCGGAGCTACGGAATCAACGTAGACAGTACCGGCAGCGACATCGCCATGTGCATTAATCTGAGATATTTAAAAGTGAGACAAAAAACGGGTCACGAAGATGTTATCTGGCCCTCCCGTAACTGACCACGACTTCGACGATGGAGCCAACAGAGCAGGGTTCTGTCAGACCAGAGAAGGACACCAGTCCCACGTCAGCCGTTCGAGTTAATGGCATCTCTCGATGGGCTGATGCTTCGAGTGTTACAGCTTCAGAGGAATGTTTTGGAGCGGATGGCTGGATTATCTGTTGAAGAATAAAGGAAGAAGATAAGGAGTATACCTGACTATTATGGGCTTCTAACTGTTTGATGATATGCTGTCTTCTCAAGGCAAAAGATTTGTGGGAGATGTCGACGTCAGAGTCCTGTCTTTCAAGTGTTGGAGGACTTCTTCTTTCGACCACACGATGTTCTATCCGTCGAATAATCTCTCTCTTTTCTACTACTGGCTCCTCTCGTCTCGATGGTGTTGCTCTCGAAGCGGCTCGCGACTCGTCAGCCGTTAACACGTGCAACGATATCGGAGAGGAGGGTAGCTCGACCTCCTGACAGTAGATTCGAACCTGGAAGAAATGGGTCAGAATAGGACAAACAGATGTTTACGACTTGTAGAAGGCCAAGAATGCGAAAGGAAGAAATTGTAAACCAGTCGGAGACGCATAAAATTTGGATGTTTTTCTGGATTGAAGAAGACAGAGGAAAACAAAGTGGAAAAGAGAAAGATCGGGTCAGAAATTCGTGGAATGTGGCGACTAATTCGCTCGTCTTTTGTCATAAGTCTCAAACGACTATCAGCTGTTTCTTAGAACTTCTTGATGTAAGGGAAATACAGAAACTGTTCGTGGATGCAAGATAGTTATCATTCATAACCAAGAAAAATAGAAATAGAAGAACTTGTTTGCCTTTGCCGTTATTTTGGAACAAAGATGGCAACGTGACGCCTCTGTCATTACCTGCGCCACCACCGGTGGCATTCAATCAAGAGTAACGGAACGAGGCATTCGATCAATACCGACGTGTTCAAGTGTCAAAAAGATATGAGTAGACAAGGAATACAGAGAAGCCCTTGAGGGGATCCGGGATGACCAATTGCTATCTAAGAGACACTTATATGGTAATAATTGCTATAATTGCAACGGATTAGTTGGTGTTCGCCAAAAAAAAAACTGCTAGTAATTGGGCGTTCTAATGGCAATAGATGGATAGGGAAGGAAAGTTTTTTAAGTCAAGAAGAGAGAACAATACTTTTTTGCTAGTTCCCAGCTAAGTAAAAAACACAATGTGGCAAGGACTAACAACCGCAGGTTGTCATTATACCTAACGGTTCAAAACGCGTCGCCGTAATTGCGAACAATAACCAAAAGTGACACTGGGACGGACCGGAAACCCGAGGTCAAGGGAATGATGTGACTTCGTCTATACTCATAAACATGGTTTTTTAAAACATCTATCGAACGATGGAAAAGAAAAAGTAGATGAACAGGTGAGAAGACTGTTTACAAAAATGGCCAGGGAGGGGCGGTCGACGGTTGGCGGCGATGGGCAATAAATAAGGCACGCAAGTCAAGGTTACGCACAGACGGCTGGGCGCAGGAAGGCTTGGATGGTCAGAAGAGGAGAGAGGACTAACCTGATGAAAGCCATCTTCTGATGGGACGAGAGAAATAACAGCTCCAGCAACAGTTCGACTTTTTCGAAGCCTCAATATCGCCGAAGAAAGAACTCTACCGTGGGGACCGACGACTGAAAGATTGCTAGAGATGAAAAAAGAATACAGACCTTTGACATCTAATTCATCGACTCGAACCTCGTTTCCTTCGGCAAAAGCCAAGTCTAGATTTACTTGCTGATTGACAAAACATTGTGTAACGGCAGATTGTGGATTCGGTTTGACGGAGCAAAGAGCGGCTATGAGGGCCATTGTTCCCAGATGTTCCCCCTGAAAGACTTAAAAAATAAGACAAAGTCCTTACCTGTTGATCAGCTATGTCTTCTGCTCCAACCAACGAACCAACTCCCACTCCTACAGCAGCGTCAAGGGCTAATTTCCGGAATTCGGGCAAATAAGGTACTATTTACCTTGGGACACATTCCTGATACAGTCCTTGTAAGTGTTGTATTGCCAGGATTCGATAGGAAGATTGTCTCCACCAATGGCAGAGATGAGCAAGGCGAGGAGGTAGCCATCCGACCAGGAATCGTCCACGTCGTGAAGCTCAATACTAGGTAAAAGCTGAAATATTAAGAGATAAAAATTAAAGGAAAGGAAGACGCACTGCCTGAGCTCTTTGGAGGGTGGCTCTGTATCCAGGACCTCCTCTAGTGATGAAATAACTCAAATATGTGATAGTTGACAGTTCATCCAAGTGAGGAGAACTTAGATGTTCTGGTGAAAGAATTCGTGGAACTCCCAAATACTGCTCGGCCAGAAGAAGAGCGCGTTTACAGTTTTCTGTCCCTTTGTTTTGGTCAAGATGTCTCCATTCCGGACACAATCCTGGCTGACAATATTCCAGCAGTGCACTGATGGCTCGCCCATCATTCCAATTGGTTCGGAAGTTAGTAAGTTTCAATTCTGGGAGGACGGACTGGAATAGCTAATTCGAAAACAAACAGAATAGCCGACCTGCATCCATGCCATGACGAGTTTCTTCGGTGGAATCTTCGTTTTTGATGCTATCTGATATCGCTGAACGATGCTCCACATAAGCCCCAAAATCAGTTTCGTGTTTCCCTCGACTATGTCCTGACTCCCTGAAACAATCGCAAAATTTCAAGTCCAAGCTGGCGGCGAGGATTAGGCACGCACCTATGTTTACAGTCTTCACCCCATCTTCCTTCAAGGCATCCAAAGCCATTTGGACATTCATCAACTTCTGAATTTCCGTCGGATTCTCATCATAGATCTGGAAAAATGAACGAATTTTCAGAGAAAGAGTAGCAGCTGCCTTTTTCCCCCCTCGCGGAGTTTACCCTTCGACTGCCAAAATGCCAACAATACTGCTCCAGGGAGCATTGTGTTCCGTTTACTGTTCCGTCTCCATCAGCGAGCACTTGAGAGCGGACGTGTCAACAAACGTCTGTGCTGTTTCCGCCGCTGCACTTTTTGCCAAAAAAATTATCGGATAAAAGTGAACTGACCTTGCCGAAATAACGGCGATTTTGAAGGGCTTCGACTAGACCAATCAGAAGAACGCCGTCAGCCAAATCGTCCGGCAGGACGCGAACGGCATTCGAACCAAGCTGAAACACAGGAAAATCTTGTTTGTTATTCGAGAATTTATGTCATTGATAAGCATCAGTTTCTTTTCAAAAAAAATTTTTACAGGGCTACAAATTTTTATTGAAATTTTTTTTTACGATTCCCTAATTTCTATCTACTTCTTCCTCTACATCTTATAGATGCAAAAAGAGTAAAGATGAAACATTGTTTCCGGCTGATAGGCTCGAAAAGGCCTGATGTCAGATGGTAAACACAAGCTCGAGTTTCGCTACCTGTTGATTCATCCAGTTGGAAAATGTGCTCAGCTGTATTTCGACCCATTGTGCTCTTTCCTCCATTTCACATGCTTTGATACAAATAAAATTAAGTAGTAGAAGACAATAAGTAGATGTGGGTCCGTCGATGCGGGCCCTACACCGCTGGCTTCGCGCTTTGAGGGGAGGGGCGAGCAAACACGTCACATATAGTCAGCCGACGGACACCACAAACAGTCCGAGGAGGGATATTCGACCGAGAGCAACAAGAAAATTTTATTCATGTGAGATCTGTGAGAGAAACGTCTTTGGAAATCTCGCCTGCCCATAGCCAATTTGTATTGAAAACCATCTAGAGTTTACTTCTTGCCAAATCGAAGCACACCCGGAACACTTTTCTTCAACAGTAGACCGGGAATGTCTTCATACTCCTCGTAACCTCGTTTCCCAAATCGAAGCACACCAGGAATATCGTCTCTCTTGCCAAAACGAAGAACTCCAGGTACAGAACGTTTTCCGAACCTGAAGATATATTAGGTTGAGAAAAGGAAAATACCTCAAAACTCCAGGCATGTCATCTCTCTTTCCGAATCGAAGAACTCCAGGCATTGGATCACGTTTTCCGAACCTAGATGTTTGCTTCTTTGATTAAATCTTTCTCACCTCAATACTCCGGGAATGTCTTCCCGCTTTCCGAATCGTAGAACTCCCGGCATTGGGTCACGTTTACCAAAACGAAGGACTCCTATAAAACTCTTGATCATCAAAAAATTCTTCCACCTGGAACACTCTTCTTCTCGTTTTCGAAGGATCGTTTGCCGAAGCGTAAGACTCCCGGCATTTCCTTCTTTTCCATGGCTCGGTCACGAAGACCGTCGAGGTAGGAACGTTTTCCGAAGCGAAGAACACCCGGCATGGTTCCATCAAGGTCTAAGAACAACTTTGTCTACAAATATAGGAGTTTGGAAAGGAAAGAGGTGGGAGGTATAGGGTGAGCATTAACAGTGTCTATTGGATGTGTTTGTGTCCAGGGTGTCTATTGCTTACTTTCTTTAACTCGTGGTAATCGTACAGGTCTGACTGGAATATTTTTTTCTCTTTTCCTTTTCATTAGCAAGAGAAGAATTTTTATGGATAAACCCGACTCACCTCTTTTTTCGAAGAAATGATCTGCTGCTAGGGTCTCCATGAGTTGTTCATCGTCGTCTAGTCCTGCAATAAATATCTTTTTCTGAGAATTGGATTACATCTACTGTACCCCAGGGAGAGTCAGTCGAGATAAAAAAAAGAAATCAAAGAGTGCCCGACAGACTCGAATGAGGCTGTGACAGGACGTAGGCGAAATAGATGGTCGTGACATCAAATGACTCCCCTGGGTCGAGAGACAAATTCATTCTTTCAAAATAATATAATAACAAACTTGTCGATTGAGCAGATACCCAGCTGACAATGACGGCGAACAGAAAGCAGAAACTGGCCGCATAGTACGGCATTTGACCCTAAACTGCTGGATATTTTATTGGTATTCGAAAGGAAGGAGACGTCAATCAAGGGAGGGGGAAGATATTAAAGAAAACAGTAGTTGAGATGAAAGGAGAAACAGATAAGAAACAGATAAGAAACAGATATGGGGGGGGGGGGGCTGACAGTTGATAAACAAAGTGGAAGCTGAATTACTACAGATTTCTTGGTATAAACATACGATGGATACAAAGAGAGGCATGAAAATTGTATACAGAAGCATGAGAGGGAAAGAAAGGTTAAAGTCCTATGGTAGATTTCAGAAACAGGCAACCTTTTCCGACGGAGAACGCCCTTTCGGAGACGTTGACTCGACTGAACATCTTTTGGGGCGGGAATTGACAGACAAATTGTGCGCAGCAATGAAATGCCCCGGATGACGTTAAACTCCCAAAGGATAGGTGGATAAGACGAGAAGAAGGAGCAGTAGAAGGACAGACTCAGATTGGTCTCCTAACTCGGTTTGCGACACGGTCAATTGGACTACAATTATTTTAAGAAGAAGACGTCATTTGAGGGGAGACTGGAGGTTAACGAACCGGATTTACGGATCGACAGAGAGTGTCTTCTATGACGATTTAGAAGGATATTACGTACAAGGTAGGAGGATAATGAGTTGATGAGTAGCCCAATCGGAAGAAAGACTAGCGTGGGATGAACAAAAAAGATACGCCGCAGCCATTATATTACGTCTATTTTTTATCAGCTGACTGTTTTCCTCGTTAGTTTTTAATTGTTCTTTTTATGTCCTACTCAATCTCACTTCAAGTTCGAAGAAGAGACCAAGGGGGAAATGAGTTCTTCAAAGATTGGATCTCCGTTCTAAGTTCATCATGTTATACGGTAACCCTCCCACCCATCCTTCCGATTAATAATCAACCTATGCGAGAAATATTGTTCTCTAACTGATCACTTCGCAGGAAGTTTCGACATTTGAAAGCAATAAAGAGTGATGGAGAGAAGGTTAATGAACAGAAGATGTCAAATGGAAGAGGAACACAGATCGGATGGGGTTTAATGGCTACCTTCGGGAAGGATGTGACGTCGAGGAGTTAGAAGTCAGAGGTCATCTATTGTCAGTTACATCCTCCCACACAACATATTCTAGCGACAGACGTGGTTTTCCAAAAATGTCTACGGAGGTCAAAAATCTGCGGAGTAATCCTTTTGATAAGGTCCCTTCTCCGTATTTTTCGTATTTGAAGAGCGTGTATCGCTTGTTTTTCACGTGTGTACCTATTTTGAGAATTGCCGAACTAATTCCGAGTCTCCGTTGACAAGCAAACTACGGTAGGAGAAGGGTTATTTGGGAGAGGAGATAGAAAAGTCTCGAGACATACGTCAACCCGGCTTTTTTAGTCTTGTTAACAGAGTTTTATAGGAGGGAGGAAGTCACGTCTTTATGTAATTATGAACGATTCAAAAACAATCGCATGTTGTTTGGAATATCGGGTGACCTCCTCTTTTGACTACAAAAAGGTAAAGAAAAGGGACAATCCGGAAAACGAAGAATGACGTAGAACGCAAGAAATGAAATTTGGAGAATACACGTTAGGTGAGGATAACAAGAAAACGGAGCCCTGATGAGGTTTATAGCTTTTATTATAGTTTAACTAGGGAGAAAGAATAGAAAGAAGGAAAGAATCAAAGGGAGCGGTCCTTTTGTCTATTATTTCCTGTCGCTTAATGGACTCCAAGTCCATTAAATTAGGCTCGGAATGTTCTGTAAATCCGATCAGCTAGTGATCAGAAAATGATAAGAAGACTGTAGTTCTCGTCGAGCAAAGCACATTCTACGAAATGCGAGTGAGGTCCAATGGTTCCCGGAAATTTGATTCGGCGGGGCGACTCACAGATCAACGAAGAAGGTGTTAAGTGGGATGTTTTAGTTGTTTATAACGAATGAGTTCCCAACAGAATTACATCAGCCGATTCCTCCTCCACATGGGAACGGCTGCATCTAGTTAACGAGGATCACGTATAAAAGGAGAAAGCTTGTAGTTATCGTTTGATCAAAAAATGATATCAAAAAGATACGGTAAATCAGTCAATAAGGGGAAGAAGAAAGATTGAGAGAACTCAAGCTTCAGAGAATTGTTGAGGATGCTACGCATGTACCTATGTCTGAGTGCAGTCCGATTCCCCGGAGGGCAGCTATCACAGCCTCAATTCAATTATCCAGACCCATACTTTGTGTGTTGGTAGTCAAAAAGAAGGGAGGGAAAGTTCTCTCCTCCACCGGAATTGACTTCTGGCCAGGATATGAGCTCCACTGCGTAGTCAGCCTCTCAAAGTACAGAAATATCTCATGAGGAAGCTTTTATCGCCAAAGACTAAAATAGAATCACAGCCGACTATTCTGAGATTTATTCGCTCAAATGGAATTAACCTGACGTGGGGGAGGACCGGGAGTTGATTGGCAGAAGGAAACAATGTTTTTGAAAACGCAATTGGATCGGGGAGATTATTCTTTTTTAGGATCTCAATAAAAGAAATAGGTTATCACTTAGACTAGTTGAGCTCCAATTGAATTGTTTCTTCGTTTACTACGATTGAGTTCAAATGCAACTCTTGTCACTCTTTTTCAAAACTAAGCATTATCTTTTATTCTTTCAACTTCTGTCTTACAGAACCCAAAACAAAAAGGATATAGGTGATCTTCCATAATATCTATGAAATGACTATTTATATCTCTAGAATAAAAGAATAAGTGAATATTAATTTAAATAAGAGTCATATATTGGTTTGTATAGGAGAAGCAAGGAGATATTGTGGGTAGACAGAAACGTTTACAGAAAAAGAAAGAAAGAACATGCTCCTTTTGATGAGTATTCCACATTGTAAAACTTGATGTCTCCTCTAAGTAAAAAGATATTCTTTTGAAATGGAGAAGCGAAGAAGAGCATCGCTTCTCAATCCTTTTGCTTCTCCTTCTTATTTCATATTAAACAAGATTTGCTTATTGTTCTCTAGACAATTCATTGTCTCTTCTTTTTTAAATTTTGCTCGTCGATATTGACTGCCATGTTCCTGCTCTCCGAACAACATCCCTCATTGCAGATGCAAGCAGTCGCGAATATTTCATCCCACGTTTGTCGATGTCCCTGCTGGATACTTTGTCTCCCATCCTAACTGTATATGATATATTATATCTGTCTTTTTTTGTCGATGTTTAATCATTGGTATAATTCCACCGCTCTGCTTTCTCTCACATCTTCAAGTATCGGCTGTCCGTCGTTTAGCCGCCTCTATGCCCCGCCCGCCGGTCTGTTTCCCCGCTGAATCCCCTCAGGGTTTATTGCTGAACCAACCAGCTGGGCCTTATTATTCTCAAAATTTCTCATTTTTCTTCGGATTTTTTTCTAATTTGGTTAATTTTTAGATCGCCCTTGGAGACAATCCTCCAAAGTCGCATCAAGGAATATTTCACGTAGATGGTTAAAGTTTCTTTCGATTTCAAGTCAGTTTTTATCATTTCGAGTGAAAATGAGGCTACTTCAGGTCCAATGTTGGAATAACACTGTTAACAGTCGTCCTCGTTCTAGCAGGTGGATCAAAAGCTCAACCAACTCCCTCCGGGAACGTAAGTTTTATAATTTCTTGCTTCGTTCTCTATATTGACACTCTGTATGTCTCTCCTAAGCTCTTCTCAATTTCTTTCATTTTGTCCTCAAAAAACCTCCCATTTATCTCGTAAATCATAACCCTATCGGTAGTTGCACAACTAAGATGAAATTGGACTTGTCAATAGTTACCCGACCAAGATAAGAAGCTATCAATTGTCTGGGAAAGTGACTAGTCATTCAATCTCACCAGCAAAAGTCACAAATAGTATAACGTCTGTGTAGCCTGGACTGTGGAATCTGTCGTAAATAACATGTTTACAATTATGAAACAGTTCACGAGACTGGGTGTCTCATTGTCTTCCGGCTGTTCGTTCTCAATGAACTGTCAGTCAGCTAGCCATTATCACCTAGGGGATGACGGCGGTCTCTGGTCATGTCGAGTGGGCTGTGTGTCGGCCGACGAAACTTATCCCATCTGCCCTGTTTGCTGTTGAGATCGAGAGAATCTAATAGAGAACACGCGTCAAAATGAGAGAAGGATTGTATCACTCGAACAAATAGAGTGGATGGATGACAGTTCAACCAGACCATGATCAGAAGTTCATTGACAAGAAGAATATCTTTCATTCCCATCCGTGTCATCTCACTTTCACTTCGTCATTCGAAACCAAACACTTCAAAAATGCCGAAATCAATAAGGTTGCCAGCTCGAAAGGTGTCCTGGCCATTTCATTTTAACAATAGAGGGACAGCGGACAATTATTAAGATATGCGCATGCATGTTGAACAGAAAGGAGGAAGTTGGCCGTTCGAGGATTAACAAAGAAGCTTTCAGGACCCGAACATCGTTCTTTCGGGGTTAAGAATCGAGCCAAAGGAACCCAGACTTGACAATCCTTTTGTCGGATATCAGTAAGCATTTCATTCAATAGCAAATCATTTTTTAGGGTGAATACTTCGATCGTACAACCTGACAATGAGGTTCGTGTCGTTATTTTCGGACACAATCTTAACAAAGTCCATAGTGTAGCTTTTGTTTCCGCCGTTCCTGGCGCTGTCAACTGTTCTCAAGCATCTCCAGAACTCAAAAGGACCGAAGAGTCCTCCTGGATATGGCTTAACAGTCGTATTACCCTTGTCCTCAAGTTTCCAAAGTCAGTTATCTTCTCTTTCTAATGATTATAATTTCAGAGCGTTAGAGGAACAATACTTTCATTTATGTTATGCACAACATGATTCTGAAGAATGGTTTCATGTGAATAATCCATATCTGACAATCACAACCCACGTTCCTCCCAAGGAGTATTATTTTAATTTTTACGTCGAGTTGCTGATTGTCCTCTTCCTTCTGGCTCTTTCTGGTCTCTTTTCTGGTTTAAATCTCGGTCTCATGAGTTTGAGTCCTCAAGAATTGCAACTGGTTATTAATTCGGGTAAAGAGAAAAACGTGAAGGATAAATGAATTTAGGTTCTGAGGATGAGCAAAAATTTGCCAAAACGATACTTCCTGTCCGACAGAACGGGAATTTCCTCCTTTGTACTCTTCTTATTGGTAAACTCATTCCCCTATATCTACCAATACGTTCTTTTAGGTAATGTAATTGTCAACAGTGCTATTTCTATTTTGATGGATGATCTCACGGGCTCTGGGTACATTGCCCTCGTCTCCTCTTCCGCTTTTATCGTTGTTGTGGGTGAAATCATTCCCCAGTCTATCTGTGTCAAAAAAGGACTCGCAGTCGGAGCTTACACCATATTTATTACTAAAGCTTTCATGATTCTCACATGGCCTCTTGCCTATCCCATCTCCAAGGTATCATCTTCTCCAGTTTTAAACAAAAATAAAATAGATTCTCAACTTAATATTGGGTGAGGAGATTCAATCCTACGATAGAAAACGTCTTCTGGAGTTGATTAAGATGAATCAAAATGGAGAAGCTCAGGAGGAGTTGAAGATTGCCATCGGAGCTATCGAGTTCAGTGGAAAGACAGCTTCTGATGTAATGACTCGAATCGACGTAAAGTGTCAGTCAGTGAAATAAAAAGACTTTAGGATGTATTCATGTTGCCGGACAATACGATTCTCGACTTGAAGACCATTAACGAAATCATGAGACATGGATATACTCGTATTCCTATCCATTCAGCTTGTGAGTCAGAAATATATCGAGAGACAAGGATCTTTAGGTGATCGGAATAAGGTTGTCAGCCTCCTCCTGGTCAAAGACCTGGTTCTTGTTGATCCAGACAATAAGTTTAACGTCCTCACAATTTGTAACTACCATCGTCATCCTGTTCGATTCGTGATGGAGGATACTCCTTTGAAGTATATGTTGAACGAATTTAAAAAGGGAGAATCACATTTGGCGATGGTTCATCGATTGAACAATGAGAATGAAGATAGAGACCCGACATATGAACTTATTGGTGTTGTCACTCTCGAAGACATTGTCGAGGAGATTCTGCAAGAAGAAATAGTCGATGAGACAGATGCCTTTATGGACAACATTAACAGGACGAGGAGGAAAGGCAATCAGGTGAGTCGACGAGTAATCTCTCGTGGCATCTCGAGAGTCCTCCTGACAAATGGCTCATCATGTGAGCTATTTCTACGTTGAAACGAATAAAAAATATAGCGGGGGATGTGAATGGTCTTCAATGCATGAGATATTTATGTCGCGTGTGGATTCTGAGAGCTGATTTTTTCTTGAACCCGGCTTCGAACCTTTGCAGTCTAATCAGATTGTGGAGTTGCGCCGCAAAAACATCCTTTTGTTTCCAATATCCTTCATTATTCCCTACGGTATATCTACTTCCTCTGTCGGCCATTCATTTTTCCCCGATATCCCAGCAAATAATCCCTGAGAAGGGGGCTGACCCCGCCCCAAACACTATACTTCACCACGATGCTTCGGCCGCCATCTGCTCTGCCAAATGGCTCTCCTCGTAGTCTACGAGAAGTTTCCTTTGTCTCCCTACGGGAGGATATCAGTCAAATTCCCAACGCTCCTCGTGCTCCGGGTCAATTTCAATCTACCTGGTGTCAATATATGATAGCTTTTATTACTATGTTAGTTGTCTCCTTTTCCCTTCTCTATGTCGTTATTCTGTGGAAATTCGCTGATCGCTGAAGGTTCGTCCTCGTAGTAGATGCCAGCTGGCAACGACAACTGTCGAAAGGGGGGAGGGGGAGGTGTTGTGAGTCGTTTAGTCAGACTAATAGGCTATAGACCTGTTGGGAAAAACAATTTAGAATCAAATAAATCGAATCAGTCAGCTGAAAAAAAATATTTCAGACGAGATGTGCTCCGTACGTTGAACCGGATAAGAGTTATGTGATCCCTGTTCGAATGCAACATTGCACTCTTCAGTTCTTGAGTACCAATATCAAGTGTGTTGCCTCCCATGTCTTTTCTATTCTATCTATATTCAGAGCATTTGACGAACATTTAATATCGAAGGGCCAACTTGAAAGATTTATTCGTTTCCAATGCCGACGGGTGAGTTCGAAACAGCAATTCTCCCAATTTCCCGTCCAGCCGTCACTCTGTGATTTTAGGTGGATTTGACGCATCTCATGGAAGCGCTAGGTGGTCAGTTGACAGAAATTCCAAAAGGAGCAAAGTTCTACACAAAGGGCGAATACTCGGAGAGATTAATTCTCATTTTGGAAGGAAGAGCCATGGTCACTATCGGTCAAGTAGGTTATCTTTCCTGATTCATAATGTCTTTTGAAGAATGCAATGGAATTCGAGGCTGGTTCATGGTATAGTTTTGGGGACGAAATGCTGGATAAACTGATCGAACGATTGGAGACTGAGTCCTTGCCAAACAATGAGAAGAATCTCTCAAAGTCTTCGCTGACTTTCTCCAATGATCATGTATGTTTTTTGAGAGTGATTTCTACGCAGGAGCCAGATTATAGGCTTGAGTAGTCAGACGTGAAATGTCATTCCAATTTGTCAGGGATGTCATTATCCTCTAATCTTTATAATTATCCAGTGATGTCTTCGACATTGATTTTTTCTGAAACACACAATTAGACTTATTTTCAGCAACTCGGCTTTTATCCCGACTATTCAGTCGTCGTTAAAGACACCTGTACCTACCTCGAAGTGACAGCCAGTCAATGGTTGAACGCCTACAAAAAGACCCAGCTGGGTCTAGGAGCCCCCAGGTGAGTTGTTTTTCCTGTTTCGTGTAGTGCTTCCCATCACATACACCTTTCGTTTTCCTTGTGTGATAGTGTACTAACTCAAGATGGCCGAATATCACCATGCTTACTTCGACCGGGATGAAGAGAAGTTACACTTCTGGAGACGAGCTGGCTTTTCGAACATGTGAGATTATTGTGGAAGATGAGACGATGACCACATCGAATGAGGAATTGCACATGAAGGACGACAGCCCCTTGTTGTAGGTGTAACTGTCCATTCTGTTTAGCCGTAGCACGCTTTCCTTCTATTCTTTTCCTTTACCATCTTCTTCTTTCATCTTCTAATATAACTTTTTTAGACAATCATTAACTCCGATGGGGGGTAGATCTCATTCACATCATAGTCTCGACGAGAGGAAACAACTCATCATTCATCCACAGGTAAGAAATTGTTTGAGTAAAAAGATCTTGCCAAACGTAAGCATTTTGTGTTTTAAGCAATGTCGATGGGAAACACGCAGAGGCACATGCGTGTAGAAGGTAAGTTTCCCAGCCAACTTGTGTGTATAGAAGGCCTTCTCTTCTGCTATCAAATGCTATGCGAGACAATTGTAGTGATAGATAATCTTATTTAAGAAAAAAATAACACTTTTCCAGGTAGATGCCATTCGAAATGGAAAGAATCGAAGTGCCAGCGAGTCGGAACACATGGAGCTTCTTCCACGAAATGTCTCTCCCTTGAGTGACCGTTCCGTTCTTTCTCAAGTTTAGTACAAGTATTCTCACGAGTGCCATAGGCGGTTGTTGTTTTGTTAATTTTTGTCCAGGATATTCCCTTCACTTCAAAGTGCCTTTTAGTTATCTTCCCCTGCCATTCCCTTCTTCTCCTCACATTGTGCCATTCCTATTTGTCCCGAGTTCTGTATATACAATAGTAGAGAGTGGATAGATCGCTTTATGTATATATTTATATAAAAGAATATTTATCAGGAAGATTTACAACGAGAGAAACAGCCCTTCTTCTGAGGGGGGCGAGGGGAGAGAATAACTCCACTCGCTCGAATATCCACGTCTTCTACTGCCATCAATTCTCTGATCGTTTGAGAAGAACAGAAGATGGATTACCTGGAGAGAGTGAGCATGGCACTCTCCACATTACTTCCATCCTTTGCACTTGTCTCTAAGAACAATGTCCCCAATGCGGCTGCCATGGCTGCCCCTTCACTAGTCGGGACTCCTTCTGTTGCAGACATACGGAGATCTTTCTTATTCCCGATCAATATGACAGGAATAGATCGTTCTACCGATTCCTAAAGAACTTTTTTTCTCTAAACTCAAACTAACTCTGATGGTCTCGACCCATTCTCTGACCCTGATGAAAGAATGTTCCGAAGTGACGTCGTATACTAAAAGAGCCCCGTCTGCCCTCCGGAAGTACGACTTGCACAACGAGCGGAACCTAAAGAGGTGTGAATGGGGGGATTTTAAGAATAACCTTTCTTGCCCCGCTGTGTCCCAGAGTTGGAGAGCGACGTTATGGCCATCAATACAGACGGTTTTCACATGAAAATCGACACCTGAATAGACTAATGAGAAGAAGAGAAGATGATTACCTAATGTGCTGGGAAGTTGGCTGCTGAATTGACCACTGACTACCCTGGTGACGAGACTACTCTTTCCTACTGCTGCATCTCCACATGTAACTACTCTAAAGGTCCTCTCAGCTGGTCCAGTCGCTTCATGATATCCCTATAAACAATCTCTGCATAATTAGTTAATCATACCACACGTGTTAAATCGTCACCTTTCGGTTTCGGTGTCTCTACTGTATATTCAAAACCATCGATTTCATCATCATCATATCCGAGACGTGATTGCGGAGTCGACAGAGGCGTTCTCATATAGTCAGAGGTAGGTGTAAGAAGATTCGAAGAGGGACTTTTGTTCATTTCATAGGGAGACGGAGTTCGAAGATTGAATTGCCTGATGACACTGGCTCTACTGTCGAGGGCTTCTCGAAGATTTTCATTCGTCTCATGGAGTTTCTTATTAGCATCTCTAAAATAAGAATGAAAGATAAATAATCCTTCACAGTAATAGCTGTAGTTGTTTGACGGCTCCCTGATTGTCTTCAACTGCCATCGATGCCTCTTCCTTTTGTCTTTCTAACTCATTCGCTTTCATATCATAACCAGCCCTTGTATGTGCTAATTCCGACTTGATCATGGCCAATTCCAGGTGGTTCTCTGCCATCGACCTCCGCAACTCGTTGTTCTCCGAACTGACTTCTTGTAACCTTGCCTGTAGTTCCTTTTGATGACTTAGTTTTTCCCCCTCCATCTGGAGAACATGTTCCATCTTCTGTAGGCGTCGAATATTGTCTTTCATCTCTCTCATCTCTTCCTCTAATTTCATTCTCATTTCCTCTTTCTCTCTTGTTAAGCGTTCTCTTTCCTATACATTTCGTTAGATACAAAGATGTCCAACCTCCTCCCTGGCTTTCATCTCCGCCTGTTTCAAATGTTGGTCTATTTCGCTCTCCACCTCCTCCATCCTTTTATGATACATTTCTTTCTCGTTTTGATAAACATGTTGTAATCTTTCATTCTCTGTTTTTTTCTCATTTATCTCTTTGTAAAACGATCCAACGACCTGAACACAATGATATTTTCAATTATTTACCTTTTCATATTTCCTGAGGAGTTGATGCATACCGGCACTTTGTAACTGCTCATATAACATAACTACTTCATCCTGACTGAAACAAAAGTTTAAATAGAATTGGATCTTACCAAGGAAGGGAGAAATCGACACTCATGTTTGTGTCACTTTCCGATTGATATTCTTCGATAGGTCGAAGAAGATTTCGTTGCTGAAATCAAATGGTCTGTATAGTCTATTCAATAGAAAAGTTAACTTAAAAAAAGAATAAATCCTACACTGACTGAGGAGTCGTAGTCACTGTCGAAGACCTCCTCATCTCGTGTGAATCGAACTGGCTCTGGACTCGCCGGGTCGTGGAGACTCGCTCGTCTACCCATTCCATTCAAGCCTGGAAAACTATTGATTAAAAAGAAATCTCTTTATCTTATTTAGATGTTTCATCTTACCCTCGATATAATCAGTCGGAAAATAGAGAAGTTTCCAACTAATAACCATCAACACGTATGCGAATACAAAGGCTACGAAATTTGATCGAGAGAGAGGATAACAGCAAAAGATAATCGAAAATATTTGGCCATGAATGTTTTGAATAGTTTGTCTATTACATATCGAAAAACGATGACCCACCAGATGTTTCCCCTTTCATTAAGACATCTTCGAATCCGTTAATGAATTCTTCTTTCTCGATTGTTCCCGATCCATCAGCATCCAATTGGGCAAAAATAAAAGCAATATCCTATCAATAATGAAAATAATATAAAAGATTCTTACAGTTTGGCTGAGTTGGGGACAAACCCTGACGAGATCACTTTCATTAAGATATCCCTTACCCTCCTCGTCGCAAATAGAAAAGAGTTGTTCAACCTGTCCACGCGACATGTTGTCCCTAAAATGAAAAAGGGATTGTGATATAGCTACTAAAACAAATAGGATGAGCTTCCTGACCACATAGCGCCGCGGGGAGGATTGTGAACGAGATTATGACAGATCGATAGACTGTTCAATGGCGATCGTACATTCAGATTCTCATATTTGGCAGTCAGCTGTTTGCAGCCGTAGTATATTTTTTCCAGCAAAACAATGACTTACAAGAATGTTTCCGGAACATAGTGAGGAAGACAGAACATGGAAAAGGAAGAGGTCTTTGATTGATTACGTGGAGGTCGCCCCTGGTCAAAAACACCTCTCTGATATGAGGAAAACAAGGTGAAAAATATTGGAGACGTTATGAAATGGCACGAACAATACAAGCGGATGTCACGGAATATTTGAATAGCTGCAGCTACGTGAAACACCATCACTCGAACGGGGACTTTAAGTTTTAGCCTTGACTTTAAAAAAACTGAAGGAATTTTATGATCAAATGTGACTTAACTGTACTGGTTTTAATTTCAGATTGTTTTGTTAAAAATAATTGCAGTTTATCTTAATCACGTAATCAACTGTCTGTCCTTCCAGGAATTTTTTTTTCTTACTCTATCTGCCTCCGAATAAGTGAATCATTGCCATAATAGTTGACTCATCGGTAAACTAAGCAATGGTTTAATTCTTAGCCTATCAGCGATCGGTTATCATGTAATCACTATAAGAGTTGTCGTACAAGAAATTGTGGGATTACGTGGTTTGCTTTTTCCTATTAAAGATTTTAAAGGATGGAAGAACTTGTCGAAGAACACATTTCCCAGCACGATGTAAAATTCCTTTCGAAGCTTATTACTTTCTAGAATGTTGACTCCGCTTGTTGCTTGATGATCTGTCCAGGTTCCGTTATTCAATTCTTCAGTAACAGGCGCATCTGTCTTATTATCTCTATCCTCTTCCTTATCTTTGCCTTAATACTCTCCTTTCTCTACGAGGCGTTGAATTATTATGGGATTGATACCGGGGAAGATTGGGAAGACGCCTTTCTTTCTCTTTCCGGTTGGCCAATAGGAGCCAGTGTCTCCTCCTTGGAGTTTTTATGGCACTATGTAAGTTCGAAGGGTAATTCTAAAGTTGTCATTTCAGAAGGATATCCCTTTTCGAGGAAATCACTACTTTCAATCGTTTGTGCTAGGAGGGAGTCTCTCTTTCCTTGGCTTCAAAGTTCTCGACTGGGCTGAAGAGGTATCTGACTGGCATAGCCATTACTGGAACACCTGGGAAAAAATTTGCTGTTATGGATTCTTTGGCGGACTTTGTAATATCCCCTTGGCTCTGGTATTCAAAGGATTAGTGAGTTAAAATCTTTTATTAGATGTTCTAGACCCGGTATTATAATATGCTATCGGATCATAGGAGAGATATGAATAGCGAAGCACAGTGGAAGTGTATGAGCTGTTTTCGAAACTTACAAGGCACACTTTTCTTAACAGCTATCGACGGGGCCTTTGCCGGATTTCTTGTTAATGGAATACTTATCTTTTTTTATATCCACAGCAACATTTTAAGAGAGGTAGGCTCTACTCCCTTTCCTTTACCCTACAGGAGCATAAAAAGTTGATTCACGCTTTAATCCATGTTGCCTATGAGCTGATCTACAGTTGTATGCTTTTCAGGTAAGGATTCTCACTATATTAAATGATTAAGCATCACTCGATTCACTGATGTCTTCATTTCGTTATTGAAATTAATTGCACATGTTATCCAATGCATCAAGAATCAGTGTTATAGACCGCTCGCTTATAATATTCTAAACAATGTTTAATATGAAAATCTTTATTTTCCATACCCGTATCCGCTTCGACCATATCCATAACTCGGTCGGGGAGGAGGAACATAAGAAGTTGGTTCGGGAACTGGTTCAGGGAGAGGAGGGGGCATACCATAGTTCTTCATCGGTATCGGTTCGGGTTTAGGTTCAGGCATTGGTTCAGGAATTGGAGGAGGAGGAGGATTATATACATTAGGCTTGGGTTCAGGAAGAGGCTCGGGAATAGGAGGAGGGACGTAAGCGGGATGTGGTTCTGGGACAGGAGGAGGAACATAGCTTGGTTTAGGCTCTGGAAGAGGTTCAGGAGCTGGTGGAGGGGGCATGTAAGTCTTCTCGACGATTTTAACAACAGTCGGCTCAGGATGAGGTTCGGGTTCTGGCAGAGGATGGGGCATTCCATAGTTATTGCCAGCTGGTAAAGGAGCAGAATAGGAATTGCCCATTCCACCAGTGTATCCACCTCCACCCAAAGGAGCATCGAATCCACTGTTTCCATAGCCGGAATTTCCATATCCACCTCCGCCATAGTTGTTAAACATTCGAGGACGGAAATAGCCGCCACTGAAAAAGATTGATTGGAACAGTATCATTCGATTGTTTTTTGTTCGATTAGTCATAAAGATCACAACCAAATCGCCGAAAAAGGTATGGCCATAATGTGGTTACACATCGATCAGTAAAAATATTTCTATTGATGGCTTGATACAAGACGTAGAGAAATTGGTCTGTTTTTGAAAACATCTGACAAAGAAGAAGAGCACTTTTTCTTTCTTTGACTATGTATTGTAAGCATAGATAAAAAAAACTGAAGTAAAAGAAGATATCCCCTACTTACCCAACGACAGTTCCGACTAGTGAGAGAAGTAAGACAAGGGGAAGGTGCATTTTGCCGAAGTGACCAGACTACCCGTTCTACCGCTATAAGGGCGTCTTATTCGCGTGACCGATGAGCTAAGAGACAGAGTGTAAACCGGGAAAAGACTTTATTCAATGGTTAGACATGACAATCGAGGTCGACGTCAACCCATCTTCGACGAGATTTTTCTAAACAAAGGATTGCTTGAAAACAATGGAAATGACTCACTTCTGTTCTGTTAATGGCTGAAGGAAGTTTTGAATTAATTCTATTGGAAAGGGGAAAATTATTGTGGAATTCTTTTCGGCGCTGATACTATTAAGTGTCTGTAGGTAACGGAGTTGAATGGCACATGGGGAGGATGCGATCTATAAAGAATACCAAACGAAAGAGACGGTTCCTACCACTTCCGCTGCTTCCCTTAATGCCCTCGATGCTTTCTGTTCTCCTTCCGCAGCTATTACTTTAGCTCCAGCCTCTCGAGTAGCTTCTGCTTCCGCTGCCATGGCTCTTTGAAGTTGCATTGGGAGCCGAACGTCTTTCACTTCAACCCTCTCAACCTTCACTCCCCACGGATCAGTTGCCTCGTCGAGAGTTAGCTAAAAAGAATAAAGGAAGAGTCCTAACACCCACCTGCATCTGATGGGAGATGTTCTCCCGATCAGATAACATTTCAGCCAGTGTCCTGGTTCCCAGGATATTTCTCAACGTCGTCTGGGCTAACAACTTTGTTGACCTCGACGCGTCTTCAACATTCGTCACTGATATTGTTGCATTTGATATTCTGAAAAGTAGGTAAAAGTTTATGTTAAGTTTACCTAAAATAAACAACGGCATCCACTGCCACCGTTACAGAGTCTTTTGATAAAATTTCCTGAGGGGGGACGTCGAACGACACAACTCGGAGATCTATTTTCTTATAAGAATCTATACAAGGAAGGATGAAGAAGAGACCTAAAAAAAATTACGAAAGAAAAAGAAGGGACTTACCAGGGCCACGGGCTCCTCCGGGCATTAATCGACCCAGTCGGAATATGACTGCTCTTTCATATTCTTGAACTACTTTTATACAAAGACAGGCGGATAATGGCAATGTGCAAAGGACGAAGATATAAGAAAGAATGGTCAGGATCCAGGCACATAGTGTGAATTCTACTACTTGATTGGCTGTAATGTAAATTGAGAAGGTAAGAAAGAGAACTCACTATCGACGATACGTGTCAATTGATTTCTGCCGGAGGTAAACTTTCGAGGAGCATCCATGCAGTCTGGGAATACATTATTATTTGGAAGAGATAATAATAAAGAGAGACATAATAGGGACTGGCCCCTTTAGAAGGGATCCCTATTTTAAATTTTATCTGAAAGAAGAATAACCACGTAAACAATCCCATTTCTTTCTATTACGATGGCATAAAAAAGGAAGCTCGTGAAAAGAGGATAATGACGGATCATTTAGAAGGCGGAGTCGCGGAACAATGGCAAATAAATTGTGGGAGCAGCCTGATTTATAGGCCGAGAAGTATCTCGTTGGATGTCGGATTTGCATAGTCCATCCGCTCTCCTGACTAGAGTGGTCTTTGCTTTTATATTGAAGGCAATATCCGTCAACGGACAATAAACAATTACGTTTAACAATCAACATAAGGCCGCAAAGCATCGAAGATGTGTGAATGACAAGTGACACTGACTGGTAATGAGATAGCAGCCTTTCAATTAGAAGGAAGTTGGAAGAAGTGCTAACAACAAGCATCGATACATAATTGAGAAGGACGGCTTGTAAATATCATCAATAATGAAGAGACAAGTCGTAATATGTCCAATTCCTCCACAAATTTTAATTCATGCGACAGAAACCGAGCTCATAAATAAAAAGGCAAAGAGATGCCGTGACGGGTTCCATTTACCCGGAGATGAATCAAAAGGGGAAGAGTAGAATAGTGCCTTGCAATCCGACCCCCTGCGAGATTTGGAAGCGACGCTGGGAAGGGACGCAAAAGTTGGTTGGTCGCATAATGACCAGTCTTTGATGAATGTTTTGTGGACGAAACGAAAATTTTTGGCCGAAGACCGACAGAACATAGTAGTTGACAATATTCGGAAAGAGAAAAGATTACAATTAGCTGACTAGAAAAAAAAAGATTAAAAAAAAGTAAAGAGGAGAAGAGAGCACCTGCCGGCCGTCAAGGGTTGTCCAATGCGTCAGCGAGGAACAATCTATGAGAATGACAGCTATTATCTCGGCTTTCCAACTGCCAAAAATGGATTTTGTTTTGGGCGAAGATCTTGTTTTGAGCAAAGAGTGACAGCATATGTATTATATTAGAGAGGAAGGTGGAGTAATAATTCTCAAGGATAGAAATAAATTATTCGAAAGGGGAATCGAGCTAAAGAGCAGAAACGGAGTTTAAAGGAATAGGAAGGAATCTAATCGGGTCGGAAGACAGATCGATTTCGTCCCAACAGAACCAGTAGTACGTGTCATTCGACTCCCAATTAGTTGTGCTCTTCGCCGCCGTATTACTTCTCATAAATTTGGCCGTCAATAGTTGTCCCTTTAGTGTCTAATTGCTGTCATCCTCACCTCTTTATGTCAATATTTAAAAAAAAACATGGAAAGGATGAAAAATGATCCTCCGAAACTTCTCCTGGGCACTAATTTAGCCAGTCGGTTGGAGTCTTTGTTTTCTCCCCCCCTCCTCTTGCATCGATATTTCACCGCATCATCGAGTTTGAATGCGAATTACGAGCAAAGCTATTTGGTGGTGGAAGGAGGCAGAAGAGAGAAGCCATTCGGAAGCAACAGGACTAGTATTAGGAGAAGAAGGGAGGATTAAGAGGAGAACATTATAGAAAAGAAAGAAATCTGAGAATGGCAAGGGTCGTTAGTTCCAGAGGCAAATGAATAAACAGACGGACCCCTTTGACGGATGTCTTTCGAGAGGGGTTGTAGACCATCTGGAGGGGATTGATTCGAAATAGAGAAAAAGTAGACAGAGATGTTACGAAATCAACAAAAGAAGAAGGATTGTGTATAAAGAGAGTTAATCCTAACAACAAATCCAGCAAAGCAGAAGTGTGAGCTTCCAATTAGTGGAGAGATTGATCCCCTGGGAGCAGACGAAAGACAACATAAAGTGAAGGGAAGTGAAGGAGGAGAGGTACTCGTGAATTCAGCACATTCGCCACTCGAAGAGACCAACGGCTCCTCGCGTGCAAAACAGACACTTGGACAATGATACTAACTCTGTCTTCAATTCCTATTTGATTGCTATCCTTTCAATTAAGTCGATATCTTTTTTGGACAAGATTGTCTTTATATGCCGAGATACGACAAGCCGTGGTTAATGAAATTGTCCCTCTTGAATAGACTGGCCGTGAAGGGTTTATAGGTCCGATGGGAAGAGTGAATATAGAACAGACTGGGGTTTCATTCGTAGAAGAAGCCTTTGGTTAAGGACAATCACATTAATCATCGAAAAATATTGTTGGTTACCTGTGATTTATGTCTATTGCTCGTCTCTCATTGAGCAACCCACTAAAAGTACTGAAAATGTCCGCTCTTTAGAATTTTTGAAGGGTAGTTTTCAGTCTCAGCGATGCATATCCAAGTTAGTCTAGGTTTAACTAGAAAAGAAACTATATGTATCATAGCTTAGAATGACTTCTTAGTAAATAAAATGAAGGCAGTATTCGAAGAATGTAGGGCGAACAATGGACTAACGAATAATTGACCCAGAGCCGGAAAAGGTACTCTGTGAGGCAAAAAGAGCCAACCAGTTGTTCAAAAATCCAGATATTTTATATAAAGTAATAGAAAAACAATTAACCTATTTTTAAAAAAAAATTAAATCTAGGAAAGCCATTAGAAGTTTGGGAAAATATGAAACGACCGCATCACCTGTTTGCGGAAAGAATCTTTACACACGTGGTCCACACTGCTGCTAGAGAATTGGCAAAAACGCGAGCGATGGATATTTGTCGATTTGTCTTACTTTCTCTAGGATTTAAAACGCTATTTGATCAGAAAGAAATAAATAATACTTTACTTAAACGTATATCACAAGTCTACAATTTTAAAACCAGTAAACATTACTTATACTTATAAAATCCTTCGCCTGATTTGCGTCCAAACTTACCATCTTTCACTAACTTGTTTAAAAGTTCACTTTGACGGAAGAGCGGCTCATCTGGGTATTTTTGAGACCAGCCTATAAAGAAAAATAATTAAATAAGAATTATTTGCCTACCGTCCATAATAAACTTTGATGTATCAAGTCCTACATAGTCAGAAAGTTCAAAGGGTCCCATAGGATAGCCTGCGCCCAGCTTCATGGCAATATCAATATCCTGAAATCATCTATAAAAATTAACTGCAATCATACCTCGGCTGTAGCATCCCCACGTTCCAACATACGTAAAGCTTCAAACATATAAGGTACAAGAAGGCGATTTACAATGAATCCTGGGGTATCCTACATTAAGTTAAGTATTGATAATCACAGGAAAAAATACCTTGCACTTGACGGTTGTTTTTCCAATAACCTTTCCAAAATCTAACAGTGTGTTAAAGGTTTCATCAGAAGTATGATCAAAACGAACAACTTCAAGTAACTTCATCATAGGTACAGGATTAAAGAAGTGAAGACCACCGAATTGGTTCTTTCTAGCTAAGTCGCTTCCAATATCCTTGAGACAAAGTGAAGAAGTATTAGTAGCAAGAATGGCTGATCTGTGCAATTAGAGCTATCTCGAAAACACTTACTTCTTAGTGTTCTTCTCTACTTCAGCGAAGAGCTTTTTCTTGATATCAATGTTCTCTACAATAGCTTCAATAACAATATCAGAATCCTTTACTGCATCAGCAACCGAAGAAGAAGTCTTTATATATGACATTGTAGAATTTATAAAGTTATCAGCACCCTATAGAGTATTTAGGAAAAAAGGACTACATGCCTTTGAATCATCAGCAAATTTCTTCTTAGCTACCCTTCTAAGAGAAGTATCGATACCTTTCTTGGCCTTATCCAAAACAGCATCCGACGTATCAACTAACGTTACGTTTAACTTTGCATTAGCGGATACCTAAACTAATGCTGAAAAACAGGAAAGAAAATCTAACCTGGGCAATTCCAGAACCCATAAGGCCGGCTCCTATTATCGTTACGCTGTTTATTTTAGCCATTGCTGCAGCTGTAGAAGAAAAATATCGGGCAGCAACGTTGGCCAGCATTTCCGTCTAAAATACTCGTACTTTTTATTAAGTTGAAAAAGAAATGATAAAAGAAAGGCTAAAATTTTTCAAGTTGAACAAAGGTCGCAAAGAACAAAGTACGCAATGAACACAACACGAAGAACGGCAACATGGCAGAATAAACAAAGTTAAATGAAAGAAGCTGGCAGAGAAGGTAGAAAATTGCAACAACAATAAAATTTTTGATTATTAATGAAAAATATTTAAACCTGCTATTCAATAAAAAAACAGAACAACAACAATATAGGAAATTGGAAGTATTGAAGCGAAATTATGAAAAAAAAATCTATTACCATCATAAATGGTATGCATTTGTACATTACATATCCAGCCGGATGGGAACCGGGCCTGTGGTCCTCTTACGGGCTCATTTAATTTGGAAGAATGTATTTGATTTTTAAAAGATCTTATTGTGCTTTCATTTAGGAAATTCTTTTATAAGTAAAATGGGTTAAGAATGTTAAAATATTAGACTTGAGTTTATTGCAATGTAAAAACGCTACATCAAAGACTTTTTCTGGGTGCACTTTATATTTCTAGAACTCTACACATATTTTGGCGCATTCAACCCATGTAAAAGCCATGTTTATGCTCATCACGCTCAAAAACTTTAAAAAAAAACACAAAAAAGGAGCTGCTCAACCCCTTATAAACCCGAGAAACGGCTAATCGGCTGGGATCAGTGTTCGTGCGGGGATGTCTGCGTAACGGACTGACTTCAATACGAGATTTAAAAAAATTATTTTAGTTTAATATTTCAGATTATAATGAACGGGTGTCGGGCTTCTTTTCTTAGAAGATACATTTCTTTCGGCCTGAGGAGGGTAACTTTTTTCTGTCAATTTGAAACAAAGATTTCAGTATTGTTTTACTAATACGACCTCGAAGCTTATTATATCCAATAATAAAACATGCATGCCGAATTTTTCCTCAACATATCACAAAGCTGTCCGTAATATCCATGTCAGCTTGGTTCATTATTCGCGTACGTTTCTTTATGATTGTTTTTAATTTAAAAAAACTTTTAGAAAAGGAAGTCATTATTGTTGAAGGACCAGCATTCGCAGAATCCATTTCGGAAGGAGATATTCGCTGGATAAAAAGTTTGTAAATATATTGCTTCAGTTCTTTTTTAGAGGTTGGTGATTTTGTAAATGAAGATGAACTTGTTGCTGAAATCGAGACTGATAAGGTTTATTTTTTATATTAATTAAATATGATTTATAGACTTCTGTTGAATGTCCGGCACCACAACCGGGAACAATTATTGAATTACTTGTTGAAGATGGTTCCAAAGTTACTGCAAAACAGAAGTTGTACAAAATACAACCAGGAGATAATGGGGTAGCTGCCAGCGCGCCGGTTTGGGATTTTTCATACACTATATTTTGATTACAGTCTTCTGCTGAAAAACTCAATAACAAAACACCCACTCTCAAAAAATCTGAAGCAGGACCTCTGTCTCCAAAAAGTCCAGAACTTTCAGAAAAGGCGAAAATATCATTTAAAGGTGTTTTGTTCGTTGTCCAAAAAATTTGTTCAGATCCTATCTCGAAGTCAATGCCTTCAGTAAAACCTCCTTCTTCTAAGCCTATTTCATCTACTCCCACTGCGGGAGTTGGACTTCAACGACTAATTGTTCCTCAGGGTGTAGCCCCCGAACATGCAATCAGTGGAACTCGTGATGAAGTAGGCTTTTTTGTATATTTTTTTCTATATTTTCAAAGGTTCGTGTCAAAATGAACAGAATGAGACAACGAATTGCTCAACGTTTGAAGGATGCTCAAAATACTTATGCTATGTTAACAACTTTTAATGAGATTGATATGAGGTTTTTTAACAATTTAGTTTTTTCAGTTTGTTTTGTAGTAGTGTGATTGATATGCGCTCTAAATATCAAGTTGAATTCCAAAAGAAACATGGTATTAAGCTAGGACTTATGTCTCCTTTTGTTAGAGCAGCAGCATATGCTTTAAGTGAAATTCCTGCAGTTAATGCCGGTAATTCTCATCTTCTATACACTTAATTTTTTTTAGTTATTGATGAAGCAGAAATTGTTTATCGTCATTATGTAGATATTTCCGTTGCTGTAGCTACATCTAAGGGTCTTGTAGTCCCTGTTCTTCGTAATGTGGAGTCAATGAACTATGCTCAAATTGAAAATGAACTTGCTCAACTTGGAGAAAAGGTAAAAAATTTTCCACACGTTAACTTTACTGTAGGCGCGCGATGGAAAGCTCTCTATTGAGGATATGGAAGGAGGAACATTCACAATTTCTAATGGAGGTGTTTTTGGATCTATGTTTGGAACTCCCATTATCAACCCTCCTCAAAGTGCTATATTGGGAATGCATGGTATTTTCGATAGACCAGTAGCTGTAAATGGAAAGGTATCAATTGCAAACAAAAAAAACTTACAATTAGGTTGAAATTAGACCGATTATGACAGTTGCACTAACTTATGATCATCGCCTTATTGATGGAAGAGAAGCTGTTACTTTCTTGAAGAAAATTAAAACAGCTGTTGAAGATCCACGAACTATTTTGATAAACCTTTAAGTGTACTTGTTGTGTTTGCTTTTCTTTTTTCTTAATTTTGATAAATTTTCTTTTTATAGATGTTTTCAGTGATCCCTATCATTTTTCTCGGCAATTGCATAAGTTGCCACGTTGCGCTCTTTTGCTGTAACAACGCATAGACATCCAACCGCCGATATATATCCAGAGACATGATTGTAACATTAGCGGAAGCTGATGCGTGATATATTACGTCGCAGGTGGAGTGACCACATGATCATTTCAGGACAGTAAACTGTCAATTGAACATTTTTAGTTAGGTTAACACGACGATCTAATGAAATAGTATATGCGTCATGTGACGTTTTAGCTGAAAAGTCCGAAGGGCTGACAGACTGAGTCATAAAAACTGATCCATCATGCCGACGGACTCCTGGCAAGCACATTGGGTTCGACTCTGCAAGAAAGAAAGAGGTTCCCGTGAGAAGAAGCATTACAACAAATACTTCCAGGGAAACAGTTAGTTGGTGGAAAAAGGGATCGTGAACATGTTTTCTCTTTCGGTGCACTCCCTCAAAGTCACGGCAAAACGAATTGGGCAATAAATAAGATGACTGGATATCCAGTGACAAATTGTCCATTAATGGTCTAGTGTTATGGTATTCAGTTTTCCGGGAAACCTCTTTCCTTTTGAATCACTCCTTATTTGTCCTATTTGTTCTAACCGTTAATCAGTATAATAAAAATGAATGTATAGTACATTGTATAAAATTTCGTCTCAAAAAATTTCCGCATGCAAGTACGCGTCTCGCCGCCCCGCCTCTCTGTTTCATTCTAGTGCGGAAACCGCTGACTAGCCATGAGGACTACCGTAGTCCTCCTGCTACTCCTGCTAGCAGTTTTTGAGGCTGGTAGGTATTTCTATTTGTATTTCTGTCTCTCACTTTACCTACTCTTATAAATACTTTTTCAGCTAGGGTTTCCGTGTCGCGTGGAAAGAAAGACCAAAAAAAGAAAGAGAAACTGCCGGAAATTGATGAACTATGCGCTCGAATGCATAATAATACCGCCTTGGAGGGAGCCGATCCTATCACGATGCTCCAGGTTTGAATTTTTATGTTACCTTTTTTTGTTTGTCTCCCAGAACTTTCGTTTTACCACCTACTTCTAAACAGCTGCCTTACATTTTTCGGTTTGAGTTACTAATTTTTTACATAACACGTGGGACTTTTTTTGTCAGTTTACAGTCATGTACTAATATTTCTGTGTGAAGGACTCATTCAACTACATTGTTTTAAAGCTTTTTTCTTCGAAAACATTCTTGATCTCGTATCTTCTCTAGATCCGGTTTATCTGTTCCACTCTTTTCTAAACATTTTCCTTGCCAACAGTCTCTTTTTTCAGGCGACTGCGTATGAGTGTCAGAAGCGCTGTGTAGATATGTATCCGCTGTGCTCCGCCGGTAAGTCTCGACGTTTTGACTGATGTTCTTTTTGTGCCCTCGTGGCATATGCTTACCCTTCACAACCCGGCGAACTTGACAGCGGGGCTGAAAAGTCTCGATTGCGAGAAGTGTAACGCGCGTTGGGGTCCCGAACAAGCTGAAAACTGCTTCTGGCCGTGTTAAACGATGAACTTTCGGTATTTTCAGTTGTCTATTACTATCTTCACAACGAGACGAAACACCATTATTGCTATCTTTTTGAGAAGAACTCCGTCCATGAGAAGATGGAACTCGTCGAACAGAAGGCCGATAATAAGAAAGATCTCGTCCGAATGCTCGAAATCGTAACTACTTGTCACAACTTCGATGCTTTTCCCCCTCTCGAAGAGGATGGACTCGCCTCATCTACGGATAAGGTCGATAGGAAGAAAAGACGTGAGTAGAGATTTCTATTTAATAAATATTCATCAGAGATGGGTGATGTTCCACTGATGGCCGGTGATTGGACAGACTGGTCTCCCTGTTCAGCTGGAGGACACGAAGTCCGTTCCCAGCACTGTGTCTACGGAAGAAAGATCCAACGTCGTGGTTGTCCAGCCCGTCAATATCCTCAGAGAGCTCCTGCTCCTCCTCCCCAATTGGCTCCTCTCATCCAGACTTCTTATCCTGATCCTCGCCGACAGGATCCTCGTCTCTCCGATCCTCGATATGCTCATACTGGCCAGGATGGTCGTCAAGCCCCTCGTCAGCCAGATCCCCGACAGGACCCTCGTCAAGATCCTCGTCTTCAACAACAGCACCCCGATCCTCGTCAAGATCCTCGTCTTCAACAACAGCACCCCGATCCTCGGCAAGATCCTCGTCTTCAGCAACAGCACCCTGATCCTCGTCAAGATCCTCGTCTTCAACAACAGCACCCCGATCCTCGGCAAGATCCTCGTCTCCAGCAGCAGCAGCAACGACCTGATCCTCGTCAGGATCCCCGTCTTCAACAACAACATTCAGATCCGAGACAGGACCCCCGATATCAGCAACAGCAACAACAAGATTCTCGTAATGGTGGGCAATCTCCACTCGATGCTCATGCTCAAGCCTATCAAGAGAGAATGGCCCATTACCGGGAGAATCAGCGTCATCCG
This sequence comes from Oscheius sp. DF5120, assembly GCA_932521415.1. Classification (NCBI taxonomy): domain Eukaryota; kingdom Metazoa; phylum Nematoda; class Chromadorea; order Rhabditida; family Rhabditidae; genus Oscheius; species Oscheius sp. DF5120. Next base: position 4,179,789 of record OW051465.1, on the reverse strand, counting down.
GCTGTCCAACAGGCTGCTCCCTGTGTCTCAACGGAACAGGGACTCGTCTGTCAGCCAGCTCCTCCTAGCCATGGATTCCAACAGCAAACTCTCACCCATGGACAGCCTCCCGTTACCCAGACACATCAACTTCATCCCCAGAATCAGCCACAGCCTCCCACCTATGTGCCCGCTCCTCAAGTTACTGTCCGCCCTGGATATAGACCTGCTCCTCCTCCTCCACCAGCCTGTAACGGAGAAGGATGTGTCGTTCCTCCAGTAGTTCCCGGCCAATGGTATGACTGGTCCGACTGGAGTGAATGTAGCTGTACTTGTGGAGATGGAGTTAAGCAACGAAGAAGAGAATGCGCCTCGAACAACTGTCAGGTGGGTGAATATACCAATGAATCGAATAGATTAGGGACCTGAATTCGAGCAAGCACCCTGCAATCTTGGTCCTTGTCAGACATGGTCAGAATGGTGTGAATGGTCTACTTGCTCCGGCTCCTGTGGACAAGGAGTTAAAACCAGAACCCGTTTCTGCTACCTCGGAACTCAACGATGTGAGGGACCAGACTTCGAGTCATCTCCCTGTGACTCCGGACCGTGTCCTGAATGGAGTCAGTGGGAGGATTGGACGCAATGTTCTGCCAGCTGTGGACCCGGTCTTCAAGTCCGTCAAAGAACATGTCTCGGAGGAGTTCATGGTGATGTCTGTCAAGGTTCGCTCCCCTCTAACTCTATTCAACTCATTCAGGACCTCGTTCCGAGGAAAGACCGTGTGAATCGGCTCCCTGTTCCAGCTGGGCTGACTGGAGTGACTGGGGGCAATGTTCGGCCAGTTGTGGAGATGGGATGAAGAGAAGAACCCGTATCTGTCAGTATGGAACAGATTGTGCAGGACCGGCTGAGGAAACCATGTTCTGTTATGGACCTCCATGTGCTTCATGGACAGAATGGTGTGAGTGGTCCGGCTGTTCAGCTAAGTGTGGACCTGGACAAAGAACGAGAACACGAGCTTGTCTTGGTTCGGATGGAAGGGAGAGCAGAGACTGTCAAGGAGCCAGTGTGGAGACAACTCTATGTGAAGGAATGAACTGCTGCAAATGGACAGACTGGTGTCATTGGTCGATGTGTGACAAGGAATGTGGTGGAGGACAGAGCATCCGAACTAGGACCTGTGTTCGTGAAGGAGGTAAAGATATTATTTTTAAAAATCAAAGAATAGGACAAGCTGGTGATGGATGTCAATGTGATGGACCGGATAGGGAAGAAAAAGAATGCAATACGCATGCCTGTTCTCCGCAATGTTCGTGGACACAATGGTGTGCTTGGAGCGACTGCAGTACCCAGTTATCTTGTGAAGTGGGTTCTTCCCTTTAGTAAACCCTTTTTATTTCTAGGTTGGAGTCCAGAATCGTTCTCGCCAATGTGTTGGAGAACTTGGCTGTCATTGCTTCGGACCAGCGGAAGAAAGCCAGCAATGCAGAGGAAGAAACCCGTGCCCCCAACCGCCTCCGTGTTAATCTTTTCATAGGTCTTTTCAAGAGCTTTAATCCATGATTTCCAATGTGCAAATGATCGTGCTCAACACTGCCTCATCTTATCTAGTCAATTAATACAAATGCCTTATTTTCAAATTTAAATAAATAATTCGCAGAAAGGCCTTGCCCTCACTAAGTATAACTTTTTTGTTTCTTCTTTGAAACTGGTAATTATTCAGAAAAGATGAATCGGGGTTCTGAATGATCATAACTGCGGGGGTCGTCTAATGCTTTTTGCTAACAGAAGAGTAATTAATATCTCATCATTCTCTTTATCATCTTTCAACCCGATTAGTGACTCAATAACTGTTGTTTCCATCGGGTTGTTTCCTTCCATATACATGATTCCTCTCTATCTTTTCCTTCTCAATTTTCTAGATGGATGCATTTCATTTTCCCCCCTTCCTTAGGGAGCATCCTTTTTTCATTGCTTTATCATCTACCATAAAGCGGATTACAATAGCATCATCTCACTTCTTTTTTTACAAAGTTCCGTTTATTTTGTATTTGTTCGCTACATGGTTTCTGTGTCAAAAACACGAATTTTCTACCATTCTCAACATGAAATCAAGGAAAGGTCGCGTGTCCTTTTTAATAACGTGATCGTTTTTAAGCTTAATTTTCGTACTTCTCTTGAGGAATCACAAGACTCCGCCTTCGATGGCACTCCTATAAAAGGAGCAGATTCAGGAGAGCGAGAATCTTCTTCTTTTTAATTTTTCCATACTCAATCCTACAGGTGAAACATGCAACTCGTCGTTGTCTTTTTGTTTGTTGTTTATTTCCTCACTTTATCTGATGCCTATCCCACCAAAAACAACAACCAAATGTCCCAAATGGAAGAGGGAATCATGGAGAGCATTGTTAGGTAGCTGTAACTCTTAATAAATAAATAATAGATGGTTAAGGCCTCAGCATAACAAGCGACGTCGTGCTCACAGGAACTGCTTCCTGTCTCCTGTCCAGTGTCTCATTCCTGTCGATGACCGTTCCGAGATTCCAATGGTAGGCTCGATTCGTCGCGATGGAAATCGTAATTAAATTTACTAATTGACAATCTACTATTGTAGCTTGTGAATAAAATTATTGTTATGCTTTGTTTTGGACTATGTTTTGGACCGACACTCCTCTTGACAGAACTATTGAAGAAAAGGCATTCTGGGGACGAAAGATTCATTGGAAAAACAGAATATAGGAATTGATGATAAAGGATTGGAAAGGAAAGTGAGGAGGAAGAGGCATCATGAAGGAAAGATTTTGAAGATTTCTTTCTTACTTTTGAAGATGGAAAAAGAGGGACATCCGCACCGGGATTACATAATACAGCATGCCTTCTGCTTGCCGTCGATGGAGTTTCGCAGCTTCCTCAACTCGCCCGTCGGCTTATATTTCTCTAAGAAAGTCAGCTGCTTCTGATTGAGGGCACCTCGCCTTTGACTAAAAAGATGATCACGGGAGGGGAGGCAGTCACTCACTTTCTGATTAGTTCAACAGCATCCTCATATTTCATTCCGGCTTCGATGAGGGCAAGGGCGACAAGAACAGGAGCCCGTCCCAGACCGGCTACACAGTGAACTAAACGAGAATGGTAATGGAAGAGAGAGAAATCTCACCGGCGATGGAGTTTTCAGGATATTCTTTGAAAGAGGACCTGACGAGTTGAAGCCATTTCTTGATAACCTCTTCGGGAGGTGGATTACCATCGTTGAATTGCCAATCGAGGACATCGATTCCATGCTCGGAGAGGGGCTTTGTCTCATAGCTGGGCTCACAGACCCTGACGACGGCTCGAGCATGATGTCGATCGAGCTCCTCGATGTAATTGTCGATCGTACTATCGGTCGGCTGATCCGTAATAAGGAACCTAAGTCATTTAGAGGGAAATAAAACGAAAATAGTACCTCATTCGACCGAAGTGGATCTCGCTTGGGGCTGGTTTGAAGTAGTGTGGGTTCTGAACAAGAGCCCGCTTTTGGGTCGCGGCACTGCCCATTGTGAACGTGTTGGGAGGAATTTTTAACTGAAAATATGAAAAATGAAAAAAAGGGAGAAACTTACAGTAGAAGGAAAAAGACGAATTAAGGAGGACGAAGATAGACGCAGTCGAAGCGAGTAGCTAGACGAACTGCCTTAGATAGTCAACGGGAGCTGTGCTGTGCTCTGCAGTACTCGGCTGCCGGCGCCAAGTCTCGAGGAATCAACCGGCTAAAATATGACAATTTGCTGGAAAAACGATCTTTTGTCGGATAGAAAAGAGTCGACCTTGGCGGGCGAGTGGTCGTTTCAACATAAACATCATTCAAAATGGCGTTCTTCATGATAACTTTTGATAGGGCAAGAGGATATATTTCCGGGGGAAAACAAACTTGACTCTGGTCAGCTGGCTTTCTCTCAGATCCGAACAACTCTTCCTCACTTTGTAACACCGCGTGATCGAATTTGTTATCCAACGAAAAGTATACTGGAAAGACGCATTGTCAGTCGAGAATCGAACAATACAAAAAGACTGACACACGTGGGAGAATTCCAAACGCAAAAATAGATTTTCGGACGGTTATGATCTAATGTGCGGGGGAAGAATTGACTGCTGTTATCCAGTCTATGTCTACAGAAGAACATGTTGATTTATACTCAAGATACCAAATTTGATAGGATTCGCAAGTTTATGTTTCAATGAGTCAAATGCGAAAATTCGCCTGCCTTAACAATCAAGGCAGGCGAATCATCCCGTCGTGACGACCAAATAACATTATTTTTTTGGACTTTTAGTCCTCCGGGATATTCACTGATAACGACCAAATATTATGAAAGAGAGGGTTTAAATGGAGAAGGAGGGAAAGAGACTGACCTGATTGGGCTAACGGATAAGCCAATTCTCATAGCACTGCTTCGAAACTTCTTTCTTCTCTCGTAACTGCTACGAGACACGGGAAGCTGAAAATTGAGATCATGAGGATGAAGAAAAAAGAGGAGAGGGACAAATATAGACACTGATAGACGCAAGCAAAGAGCGGAAGATTATCTTACAAAGCGGATGGAAGAGAGTTGATTGAAAATGAGAGGAGAGAAATGGCCTGGGTCACATGAAAGACGGACGATGAAGCTTGACAACAGAGTCCGCAAAAGGAGCAAAACAAGACGTTCATGGCTACATAAACATGATTTCATTCTGATGAAAAAAGATCAGAAATGAAGGATTATATCAATACAACTGAGAATAATGGAGTATTTCTATTAGATGACTAAAGGGCGATCGATTTGGGGATACTTGGAGAGAATAAAGAAAAGGTCAGAGCAAATCCGACTGGGATCGATAATACTTTTCGAAAAAATGACGCAACGAGGAAAAGCGATAACAAACGGATCAAATGAATAAAATTTAAAGGACTATTTTTATTTAAAAAAAAGGAACAAACAGTGACGTAGGTAGGAAAATAACAAAAAAATAGAATGAATTGGTGGAAGAGGAGGAATGTGATAGCCGACTGGTGGCGAGAGACGGAGGAGTGGTCTAGCCGACTGGCCAGAGGCATTGAGCCAGACGACATAGAGAGCAGCGAGACGACGGAGACGCAGAGGATGACTACTAACAGCTCTCGGAAAATTGATTTCAAAGGACAATCATCTCTTTCGATCAGTAAACAGTAGTTAGGAGGAGAGGAACGGGAGGAAGAAGCTCGGAAAAAGCACGTGGCAGAGAGTCACGAGAGACAGCTGCCTCGCAAACAAGTCAAGATTGAAGAATTTTAGAGAGGTTACATTGCCCGCGGGGTTTATAAAGGATTCTTGAGCTCCAAGAGAGGACTGGTCAATGGAGGCAAGGCTGTAACATAGAACTGATATTTTGAGGGCTGACGCAGGAAAAATCCAATCTAGTTCGTCAGTGAAGCGAAATGGAAAGGCGAGGGGGCGAAGATAAGGTGTCTTGTCAGTACTTCCTGTAAGGTGGAGAGATCCGGCTACAATAATCCTAAGAGTATCTATTCTAAATATGAGAAAATAAAATAGTCTGTAAAAACATGACTGAAAAGGGCAACAGCTGGATAAGTATTGTTTTCTCATCCATTTTTTGCTCTGGGTTGGACAACGTTGAATAATATTTCGCAAAGTTGAAACTAAATGGAAAATATTAGATAACATTGCGAAAGAACATTGGTGTTGAGCTCACCAGGGAGATGAAATTAACAAAAGAATTTCTTCTGGAACTGCTATTTTTCAGAATGAGAAAAAAGTATTTATAAGAGGGTGGAGGAATGGGAGAAGTGAGAGGAAATTGGAGAGAAACATTTCGGAAATCAACTAGGTTGCAATCAGGTAATCGTTGAGGTTCTTCTCCTCTCACCTGATGAACAGCTGAATGGCTCAATTAGCATTCGATAAACGGTTTCATGACGAGGAGATTAGTTTCTGACGCATGTGGAAAGAGAAAACAACAAGTAGAATGAAGCTCTCTCATGCTCTCCCTCCCTCTCTCTCTCTCTCTCTCTTTGAGCAAGAAGGGTCCTCCCACGGCTCATCTTTCATGATGGAGAAAATAGAAAACAAAGCGACGACTAAGGCGATTACACCTGGTCATCAGGAGATTTTTAAGACGAGCAAACAGCTGGAGAACGAGGGACATTAAACAGTTTACTCGAAGGAAGAGATAAGGGAGGAATGTAGGAAATGTGAGTGAGAAGGAAGACTAACAAGAAAACAAGACGGAGAACAGAGAGGGATTAGATGTTTCGCAGTCACTCGAAGTAATTCAAAACAGTAAGAAGACCGCGGGTCTTCTCTCCTAAGTAATCAGTTTCTGAGATAAGAGGGCGCCATGTCCGGTGTGTTCCACCCAGTTCTACCATCGGAAGAATGATTCATCATCTCTGAGGAAGACTCTAAAAGCCAGCCACCTGCGGCCTCCTCTGACCTCTGATCATGCTAATCCAGCCAAGGCCACCTGGAGGCAATTGATATATCCCCCACCCTCTGTCTCTAAAATCAGGCAGATGTCCTAATTTCTGTAATTTGAGCGGCCGACAAAGGAAAGAGCTATCCAAACAAAAAGGACATCTTTTTGCTTTCTCAATTTCAAACTTTTCTAGCTCAAATCTCTTAAAACCCGTTATTAGATGTCCTCATTACCTTTCTCACCTGGAGGATTCCAAACCGGTTTCAAACCTTCGTTGTCTCCCGCTAAAAAAGACCTCAGCTATCTCGCACCCATCTGAAATGTCTCCCTTGTTTCCTTTGTTTTGTCGGGAGCGGTCATAAAAGCATGCCGTTCAAATGAACCACATTGCGTCGGGTCACTCGACCGTTCCCATCGTCTCCGGCGCCTTACTCCGTTTCAATCGTGGGAATATGGTGAGTAACTCATCCTATATTCGTTTACATCTTTTGACCCGGTCGGTCATGGGAATGATAACAAACATCCCCCTTCCTACCTCGTGTTGCCAGATGTTCAATGCGAACATACTCATCCGGATCAGCCTCGAACTGTTCGCGTTGTCAAGTTCCTTCGTCTAATCTTTGTTTGGCAACCACAATCTGACACCTATGCAAACTAATCTCGTAATAACATTGCGTGGTCGCTGGATAGTCTTCGCAATGGCAGGCAATTTGTTTTCGTCAGCTCTTTCTTATGAGAACCGGTCGATCCTTTTGAGGTTGCCTAATATGAGATGACACCTCAACAAAGATAGGCGGTACAGTCCCCCTCCACATTCTAATCTATGTGCATGTTCCTTCTTCTCTCGGCAGTTGTTCTGTCACTCGTGCCAATTGTTCGTCATCCATCATCTTTTATAATTACTGCAAATGATGAGATTCCTTTCGACGACCTTCACGAGTTTTTTTTGGCTCCTCGGCCCGTATCATCCGTCGTCTCTGACCCGCCGTAATTGCCATTGTGCTGGGTGTCTTTCTCTCTTGTTGCACCACGCTCATTAATGCCTTTTCTCTGTTTTTGATTTATCATCCCGATCGATCCCATTCTCCTCTGACATTCGTCTTTCAAAGACGCCTGTTCCCCATCCGAAAACAATTCTAATCACTCGCAAAAACGACTGACTGATAGCAATATTATTCTCGAAGTGATGAATTTCTCCCCTTTCCCAAAGGTGTCTCATCCAACACCTTTTCCGCCCCGTGGTTATTAGTTACGTCTTTTGATGGATTGACAGGAGGCAAATGGCCGTTGACCTTGTAAGCGAGCCACCTCCTGACCCAGCTGCACTCTGACTTCACGCTCGTAAAGAAATCATTGCGCAACGAGTCGAGTCCTCGTCGTAAAAATTATCTGCCGCTCCAATTGCTCCGTAGGATGAAGATATTCCTTGAACTTTCAATGGGCAATGAAGCGAATGAATCTCAACAGCATTCAATCAATAGTTTTATGAACGTAAAAGAAAAGAGAGAAGAGTGGATACTTGTCCACTTGTCGCCTAATCTCCTCTCTCTGTTGTCCCATCATCTTTCTCCAGGTGTTCCCTCCTCCTGACCAAACATATCCCTCTCCCTCGCCCTCCAGCTGTTTTCTTTTCCCCCAAATCACTACTAATCTGATTCCGCCTCAGGGGTCCATTCATTCTTTTAAGTGAATCATTGGCCGCCGCAGCAGGCGTCATCATTGACTCCATCCATCGGCATCTTCTCATCTTCCCTTTTTAAACTATTCCGACCACGTGTGAGAACTCTGTAATTAGGAGCAAAAACGAGTGCAAAGAAAGGATAAACAGGCTGCAAACAAGGAGATTCCTTCCTTGATCCAATTTGGAGAAGGCTTCTTGGAAGTGGAGGAAAATAGAGAAAAAGAAATTGAATTTCGGAAGGACGACGTTTCGCCTTCGATGCTCAACCTCTCACTCTTCTTTTGATTGACATTCGCCCGCCGTAGTTGCGTCAACTGTCTCACGAAATTCATTGAAAAGGCAGCACTTGTAACAGGATAGCTGGGAACTATTCAGAAGACATCTTCCTTCCTCCAATGAACAGACTTCCTTCTACTCCTCCTTCGCAATTTGATGGATGATATCTCGTCAGCTTTCTATCATGTCTCTGGAATAATACGTTCTGTTGATCGAGGAAGACTTCCCCATTTTTTATCCGGAATTGACACCTGACACCGGCCTAATTGGCTCTTCCTTTAGTCGTTTATCAAGACGAAAGACGACAGACGGAAACTTTTTGTAGGAGGTCTCAAAACAAAAGGAATTGGCTCCTTGTTAGATGTCGTTTCCATAATCTCCGCGTCCTCCTTCGACCTCCCGGCCGCTCCGCCCATTACAACCCATCTTTCCCATCATTTCTCTCCTCGCTCTTGATAATCAGAAGTGCGAAGCGATCAGTTGGCGCCTGTTTGCCATTCTCAAGAGCTCTTTCGTCTTGCGATTGTTTTCTCACTTATTTTCAGCATACAAATGACATGAAATTCCGTCTCTTGCTCCTTCTAATTTCGGCTTCCACTGCCCAAGTCAATCTCTACATCAGCAATGCCGAGTTCAACAGAACTACAGGTACTCCTTCCCTTCCTTCTTTTTAAGACCTTTAGGCATAAATGCCGAGTTGAGTTACGTGGAAAATGGAATCGTCAATGCGTACTCGACGAAATTCGTCTTTAGAGTGAATGAGCACACAGATCACGTCACCTTCACTTGGCACGCGAAGGGAAAGGTCAGGGAAGAACCAATAGTTATAAGCCATCATGCGATTTTTCGTTTCTTTTGAAGAACTCTTTTGACAACTCTTGATGAATCCATTCAAGAGTCTCCTTCTACCTCAAGAGACTTCTTCTAAGTGTTCAAATTCAAATCTTGCAGGTCTACTATACGGCTAGAATAGATGCCGAAGAGTCTGTTCTGCCCGTTCTTCACATCTCAACTCATGGAGAAGTCCCGAATCAGCCACAGGGTAAGTATAAACCACGGGAGTCACATTCCCAAATCCATTTTTCACCTTTGCCATATAAATGTCCGACGGCCGACGGAATACGCAATAAACTTTCAGAATTCGTTGTTGAATATCGCTGTGCTGGCCATAGATCTGGCCAATTCGGGGTCAACCTTTTATTCAACTTCACGTCTCTCTATGCAGCGAAGTCGACTATCGTTCGGTTGAAACAAGAGAAGATATGCTCCAGTAGAGATGGAAGAAGGGGTCTGAATAATCTTGGCATGGGAAATGAAGATATGGATCATCAACAGACGGGTGACGGAACTCAGGAGACCTTCTATCTCATCATTGGTGAGGGGATTCGAATGGAATGAAAGATTGTTTAGGAGCAGCAGCCATTTTTCTGTTGATTATTGCTATAATTCTCATATCACTCTTCCGTCGATCCAAGAAGGGATCTGCCGCTTGTACTCCGACTCCTCCTCGTCTAACTGCACGACCGGTTTCTTCTGCCAGTCGTCCTTCTTTGCGACAATCTCTTCGCTCCTCTGCCCAGCCGTTCCTCACCTCCACCCCATTGAGACAGCGTAAGAGTTACTTCTTATTTCGTATAAATATTCATTTCTTTCAGCTCCTCCATCGACTGCTCATTCAGTCTTAGATACAAGTTCCATTCCCTCTACGTCCGCTGCCTCTGAACCCAGCTCGATCTTCTTTGACCGACCGAATCATGTCGATGTGAGGAAGGCGTTGATCACTCTCCATACGGATAGAGAACGATTTAATGTTCTGCCATATCTCGAGAGTCAAGGAACATTCGGAGAGATGAGGTTTGCCATTTGGAGGCAGACCGACGATCTGGCTAATGGGGATGTCGACGACGAAGAAGATGCTCCTGGAACGGATGAAGCAGTAGGGATAAATTCCTATTTGTTTATAGATCTATAGATGCTGTGTAAAACATTAAAGAAGAATGCGACTCCGGCCCAATTGGACAAGTTCCTTCAAGAAGCATTGGCTTTTCATAATCTCCCTCCCCATGCCAATCTTGCTCAAGTAGCTTGTGCCGCTTCTTTTGGAAAATTTGATGATCCCTCTTCTGTCATGGATCTTCCTTTGATGTGTTATCGTCACCAGGGTTTTGGAAATCTTCGAAAATTCCTTCAAAACTGTCGGGACGGTGATAAAAAAGGTTTGCTGTTTTGTTTCTTAATGAGCATATGTTACCTAGGAGCCCTTCGAATGCAGGAACTTGTATCCCTCTGTCTTCAACTGAGTCGTGCTTTAACCCATCTTCATAAGCATAAAGTTCTTCACAAAGACATAGCTGCGAGGAACTGTATCATTTCGGAGGTCGGGACCCGTCTCCATGTTCAACTTTGTGACTCCGCCTTGTCAAAAGATTTCTTCCCTGGTGACTACCATTGTCTGGGGGACAATGATAATCGACCGATAAAATGGATGTCGCCTGAGGCTATCGCTCAAAGGCAAATGAGCAGTGCTGGAGATATAGTAAGTATTATCCTTGAGTCATCTATTGTTCAGTGGTCCTTTGGTGTTCTTTGCTGGGAGATTATTTCTTTGGGAGCCGCTCCTTATCCAGATATCGATGCGGAAGATATGCAAGATGCCCTCCTGCGTGGAGTCCGTCTCAGTCAGCCATTCAACTGTCCCGATCAAATGTGAGTCATTCGTTTTCCGGACTGACCGGTCTTCCCGATTCTGTTGATTAACCAAACTTTCAGATTCAACATCATGTTCTGTTGCTGGCGAGAAAAAGCGAAAGAAAGGCCGAGTGCCGATCATGTCAACGGGGCATTGGAACAGTTCGCAGTACAGCTGACACAATTTGTCTGACAGGGTCATCCTCGTCTACGGGTAGAATATATAGAATATGCAGATTTCTATCGTCGATCTCAAATAAACATTTTTTGTAGTGACCTTTTCCCAGGCCGACGAAGCGACGACTCAGCCCTGTTTTTGCCCTTTTTAGCGATGAGTTGGCCGGCCGTGAGAACCCAAGGGAGCGACGAAAAAGACGAAGGAAAATGGGAGGGAGGAAGGAATCAGTCGTTCCACTACCAGCGTAAAAACAAAGCATATAGTCATCATGTCCGGTGGCAGCTTGAAAAAGTTATTTGAAAACACAAACAAGCAACCGGTTCTGCCAGGAAGATAAATTCTTTAAAGGCTCTTGATCACCTTAAAAATAGAGAGTAGACCTTCGCCGTGAGATTTTTGACTGTTACATAAAAGTTGAAAATAAGCCAACTGTTTCGCTGGTCTGTCGATTCAACCTGTGTTCTGGCTATTCTTTTTTTGTTTGTTGACCAATTCTCTTCGGAGTTCAAGTGGGAGTGACAACATGTGTTTGTGAATTCGTTTAATGTGCTTTCCTTTTTTGCCACAATCCGCCTTTCCAATAACACCTCCTCTATTATTTACCCATCTCGATCGAGTGTCAACAACAGGAGACTATTAAAGGCCTCAGGGAGCCGGTCTACCCTGTGGGCAATGCTCCGATCTTCAACAGTTGTCGTCGCACTACTCGCCGTATGTCTCCTTTGCCTTTTTTCATACTTCTTTTAGACAGCCTGGGCTCAACAGCCGCCCGAGGGCTACACCTCAGTCCCCCAATGTCGTTGTTCGGAGATCGAGGCTTGTTCTGTTGAGATCACCGCAAAAACGGAGACCTGCAAAATAAATGACCAATGTACGGCTATATTGACGAAGATTGGAGACAGCACGAAGATCCGGCAGTGTTTGGACAATGACCATGCGGTGATGATGAAACTGGAAGGGTGTGCCAAGAAGAAGTTGAATGGTGAACTTGGTTGCACAAACTCTGCCACACCTCAAAATCTGACAATTCCTTTGATCCCTGTCGTTGAAGTCCCTTCACTCGACGAGGGTGTAGCTGAAGCAACTCCTCAGGTAATTTTTTTAACATCTTTGAATCAATTGTTCAGGCAACTCTCCCACAAGGTGGTCCACAAGGACCTCCAGAACTTACTCAATATCTAATGTGTGTCGACCAATGTTCTATGGCTGATATGGAAGTTATTCCGGGAAAAAGGAAGAAGCGCAGCCCTGTAGCTTGCGCCTTCAAACTAAAGTGCGCTTTGGCTCCTCCCGATGAACGAATTCAAAAAGCCTATGCGGAGTGTGAGAAAGAGCTCAAGATTGATCCTCAACAGCGAATGGCTAATTCTTGTGTCTGCTTAAAAGCTGCTGGAGTAGCTGTTCAATGTTAATTTCCTTGTTTGTATATATCTGTACAGAAAATAAATAAATTCAACTTCACTAAATAAAAAATCAACAACATACAAATGAATTAAAGCGCTAACAATTGACCAACTTTCCCTTTGTCTTCAGATTTTCCTGTTTGTGTTTTAAGCTGTTCTTGATTCTCCTTGAATTTGATAATCTCATCTCTTTCTTCATCATTGTAGAATATATTTGGATACTCAAATTCAAAACCTTTGCTCTGAAAGAATGCCAGTAAATAATAGAAACAAACCATAAAAACAAAGGCAAATTTTTTGTCTTCATCTTTCCACATGGCTTTTCTATAATCACGATTCCTTGATGCAGCCCATTCAATATCTCCCATTTGATTCTAAACATTAGTGTGTAAAGTAAAATTTCAACATCGAAAGGTCTATTAACACAACGAACCTGTATACGAACATCTCTTACAGGTAAATTATAAATCTTTGTTAAGTACTCGCGAACATCATGCCTCGACATTCTGAATCGAAATAAAAAATAAAAGAGTATTTTCACCTTGGATCTACTTGGAATTTAACACAATTTTTGGGTATTTTATATCGACCAACAGTTGGCGGCTCCATAACAGCCACCCAAAAATCTGGTAAAAATATTCGTCTTTGAGGATTTCCCGGTTGCCAAAGACGAGCTATCCTTGTACTCATGTTCTAAAATGATTGAAATATTTAGATAACCTTAATAATAATGAGATATTGTAGATGAAAAATCGTTAATGGAAAATAAAAGAGATGGAGATCAATATTTATCGACAATGAGCCACAAAAAAAACTTTTCACAAATGAAGATAGTCTTAAGTTTCAGGTTCAGCATCTATAACGCCAATCATATCATGATACCATAAACTTACTTTTAGCAGCCATAGCTTTGTTCCAGCCACCTCGTCCAGCATCATAATCCTTGCGATATTCATCTCTAACCTTCAAAAAATGTTTGAGTTATTGAAAACACGTACTTGTCCACCATGTCTTCCACGTCCAAACTGCCTTCCTTCTAAAAAACCAGCGTCCCAATCAGTACGAATCTGACGATCATCAAGCCGTGTTCCATTAATGTAACGAATCGCTACTTCAGCATCATCACGTGTATAATATCTAATCAAAAAAATAAGTAAATAAAACAAGAAATATACTCGACAAAGCAAAAGCCACAAGGAGTTTTCTTGTACCTATCCAAACCCATAATAACACGACGAACATCCCCTGCTCGACCGAAAAGTTCATATACCTTAACAAATAAAGTATATAAAAGCAGCTAACCTGATCTTCTCTTGTATAATAAGACAAATTCCCTACATAGAGTGTAGTGGAAGTGAGAAGAGCATTTTCTTGTTCTTTCAAGGATCCCTAAAAAATAATTTTGCAGAGAAAAATGTCTAAACCTGATATCTTTGGTCTCTATAGGCACTGATATTTTGATGATTTCTTTTTCGAGGATCAAAGGTGGCCATTCCCTGAAAAAAAAATCGAAAAATAAAAATAAAAAGAATAAAAATAAAAATATGAAACAATTAAGCGACTGAACAATTCGACGTTAAAGGTCTGTTCTTCCCTGGAGCTAATTTCTCGTGTTCATGTTTAGCAACTAGTTTTCATTTTCTTCAATTATTCGGCCATTTAACTGTTTTTGATGGAAAACAACAAATTATAATAGAAATATCTTTATTATTTCATAAAATAACAATTAATCCGTTTGGCAACCCACAGAAATGCGACTAACAAAAGTACATAACGATGTCATTTTTTACTCGTAAAAAAAGGAATCATAGTTCGGTATGGCCATTATCTTTCTTCGAAGATTTTTCGTTCTTGGAAAGCAATTTCTTAATCTCTTGATCGTAGTCATTCCATTCGGTGACGATTCTCGACGCCGAATCCAACTTTGGTTCTTTAGTCAACGGATTGTTACACTAAAATCAGTTATTCTGTAAAAATGAACCTTACTAGATCAATCGTCTTGGCTGATTTTTTACTGGCGTCGTCACACCATGTCTCACACCAGAGCCATTCTTGAGGCAAAGACTTTATCTTGACCTGATGGATCATATTGTTTGGCAGATCTTGATCCAAATTAGCCAGACTGTTTGGATCGCTGCTCAGTCCTTGATACTGACCTCGAAGTCGATCACCTGCTGCCACTTGACGGAACTTTTGAAGATCAATAACATAGAGGGCGCTAATATGATATTTTCGACCTGCTAGATGATTCGCCCAATAGCCCTGTTTCCAAAAACGGAAACCATCCATCTCCTTACGACTTTCACAGAAGGGAACATAACTGAATGAAGGGGATAGATGAAAAGAAAGATGAGAAAGACATACCCGTAAGGGGCTCCTTCCAGGTCAAATTCCATCAATTCCATTAGATCTGCTCGGACAATTTGATCGGCATCGACGAAAATTACCTTCTGTACATCAAGAGGGAATAATACATCGAGGAAGAGAATCTAAAGATTGAATTGGAGAAAGGAAAGAGCGTACTTTATATCCCCACATGACTCGTTGTTTCTCCTTCTGTTGATGCAGCCAACGAGGCCATTTATACTCAATGAGGGCGTATTCGAAGCCGTATTCCTTCGCCATTAGAGGTAAACTTTCTTTGAACTGCGGCGAGAGATAATTTTTCAACATCCAAAACTTGACAGGAGACTTAGTCTTTTTCATGACTGACAGGATCATAATTCGCATGAACCTTTCATAGAGATGACCAGAAGCGAGGGAAAACACGTTGATAGTATCGGGGGCCTTCTCGCTGTTGAATAGATTCAGTCCCCATCCACCATCCTTATCAGAAAGCAAATCCTCCTCCTCTTTTCCCTCCTGCTTCGCCACTCGAACACGAATAGTTCGACCAGAGAAGGAGTCGATTAACGTCGTTACTACGCCGTCCTCCTTCGATTGAGTATTCGTCGTTCCCGTTATCTTATAAATGTCTTTTGATCGTCCTTCTCGAAGGCGAAGCTGCCAAGCTCCCGGATTTGCCTATAGAATGTAATTATGAAAAAAATAGAGATACCTTGAGCTGGAAGTAACCGAGATTGGCCATAACGATGGTATCGTATTCATTGGGATTGGAGGAAGTTCCCAAGACGAATTGGAGACCCCGTGGGGGATTGCCCGAGACTTCATCGAAACAATGTCCTTCAAGGAGGATATGTTCAAGGGAGAAGAGGGCGATTACATCCGAATTGACCTGGGAACGAAAAGTATACCACAAAGATCTTCCTACCTGAGCCATTTTGATGTTGTCAAGGTCATATTCAGCGAAAACATTATCCACCATCCAGGCATCTGGAGCATGGAGAGATAATGTCAAGAGCTGTTTTGAGGGAAGGCCAGTGAAAATAGCCGAGTTGGAGATAAGTTCGCCCTTTTGAAATTGAGGTTTGGCCGAGGCAACATATCGATAAAAACGTTTGAGAGGCAACTCGCTCAATTTTGGCTTCGGATTCATGACGATCTTGATGTCGCAGTTGACGGATTCACGAAGAATCTCCAAAATGGGAGCCAGTTTCTGAGCAGACGGCGAAAGAGGGTCGATTATGGCGACGATATCCATCGCGGGTTTTTCGTGGTCGGCTACTAGTGTTACGCAGCTGTGTTCGTCACCCGTCAATACCACCCAAGTTCTTTTCTTCGCAGCGGCATATCGACCGATCAACGATGAGATCCGAAGGACTACGTCAGATGACTTGCCATTCTTCTCGATCTCCCACTTGTCTACATTATCGACCATCGTCTAAATAAATTGGTACAAGAAGAACAAAGAACATACCAAAGATCCTCTGTTGGCTAACATCTTCTCGGTAAGAGCAAAGTCCGATTCTTCGAGAAGTTCTCCCTCGTTCAGTGGTCCAATCATCAATCCGTTGGCTATCACAGCCAATTGTCCGGCTTTTAATCCGAGTACCTCCGTGGCGTACTTTGCTTCCATTTTCATTTTATCACAGGAGAGGAGCCCCTTCTCCTTCTTGAAATGTTCTAAATTCATTCCTCCGACGGCTAGATCTTCAATCGTCGTCTCTCCTTTTATAAGTTTCTCAGCAAATTCATTCTTGACCAGCTTTGTCACGAACTGTTTGGCTTGTTGATGAGGAAGAAGACGGAGAGCGGCGTGAACGAGAGAGGTTATGCTGTTGGAGGAACAGGCTGTTGACTCATCAAGGGGATTCATATATAGAGCGACCTAGAGAGAACATAAAGAAAGAAGAAGAGCCTACTCGAGCAGTCTTACTGTGTTTTAGATGTTTGACAGCATTATAGGCTAGTTCCCTTCCAGAAGAAGTTTCTAGATCAGTCACGACCAAAAGAGTTGAGGCCATCGTGCCTGGTTCATCAGCCTTCGTCAGATAGATTGTCTTATCCAACAGACATTTTCCTTTCTCAATTGATGAAAGAGGCAGGAACTGTGGAAGTGTCTTCGCATTACAAGCCGAGGAGTCTCCAAAGTCAATGAATTTCTTCGTCGTCGGTGCATCCAAGACCCTCGCGTTCAACCTGGGCATGACGTCCTTTTGATCGAGTATCCAATTGCCCACATTATTCCGATCGGTCAGCTGTCCGTTCATCACAGCTCGTTGAATTTTTGGCGTCACTTTCATAACTTCCATCATGACCGTCTCTTCGAATTTATCACCTTTGATCTGAAGATAAGTATTTATATAAAGAGAAAAAGGAACTCACCCCAGCGTCTTCCAAAACATAACCGTTTAACAGAACTTTCGGAGCTTTTCCAATAGCCGTTCGCGCCAGAAACTCCGCTCCAACAGATCGCCCTTTGTCATAGTCAGTATTTGGTCCAAAGACCTCCTCATAGTCGGCATCCGAATAGTTCTTTATAAACCAAGCTTTGATGCTCTCCGCCGAGATACTTCCTCGGTACATATCCATCATCTGAAAAATTGAATAGAAAGAATAAGAAGACAGACTTTTATAACAGTCTTCATGGCATCGGCGATCGTCGTGTCCGTGGACAGGAAATTGAAGAGGTTAAGGATAGCGACTCCAACGTCTTCCTTTCCGCTGATAGTCTTATCGGGATTAACGGCAAAAATGTATCCAATTCGGAGAGGAATTTCGTGCTGATAGAAACTGTTTCCAATCTTCATTAAATTACGACTGTCCGGATCAGAAGGATCAATTACAAAGATCTAAAAAAGATTAGTACTAAGAAAAAAAGGAGAGACTGACCAAATTGAAAAGATTCCTGGCAATGGGACGAATCATTCCTGGATAGTATGGTTGTAGCATCAGCTTCACACTATTTCCCCACTGTTTGTATCTCTTATCCGAGTCCAAATTATTTAGATACTAAAAGGAACACATAAGTAGGAGTAGAAACTCACGAATGGATAGGAGTCTCTGTAGTCCAAGGCGTAGCTGACCTTCTCGTCCGAGAGGTCCAATCCCGTCAGAATTGACAAATATTCCTTCTGAAAGAAAGAATAGGCACAGAGGGAAGTTACTTACATTGACTCCGATGTTGTGGAACCCGGCACTGAGCTGTTCCTCCTGTTTCAATACATTGACCAGGTCGAACATATCCAGTGTGTCAATGTCCATGTTGATTCCATTGACATAGAAAGCCGACTCTCCTTGTTCCAGTCCCAGTTTCTCGAAAGAATTCTGTACATTGTTGTCAATCTCATCACGAAAAGCCTTTTCAACATGAATACGGGCTATATCTCTGAAGTTTTTGTTGATAGAATTGAATAGATATACCTAGCATGAAGTGGGAAGTTTTGTGAAAGTTCTTTCAACTGGGAAATGCCAGTGCCGTCCTCTTTCTCCTTATCGACAATCCATTGAGCAGCTTGAAAGGAAAGGTCTTGTACCTGCCATTGCTTCAGGGGCACGAGCTCTTCGATGTCTTTCAGATGCATTCTCAATTGATCGAGAGACTCCGTTGACTGTTTATGTAAATGTCTGAAATAAAAAGGAAATCAATAGAATGATCCTGAAACTACTTTAATAGTTTAAAGTTGAATCCGTGTAGATTCTCTTCGTCTTCTTGAGGCGCGTCGCTCATTTTGTTGCTGTCATCAACAGCCTTGTACTCGGTGTTTTTAATGGCCAACTCCACTCCATATCCTGACAGTGACATTGATCCTTTTGGATCCTTTATTAATTTAAAAGGCGTAAGAAGTTCTTACCTTTTGATAGTGTCTCAAAGCATATTGTAATCCATGTTGTTTAACGAGAGAGACAGCCTTTTGATGAAGAGAAGTCAACTGGGGAGATCCAAGTTCTCCATAAAGGATAATCGTCGTTTGAGAGAAGTTGGAAGTGGGGTAAATGTGATCTACAGAAAGAAGGGCAGAAGGAGAAGATGATGGCTTCTCCACGGCTTTAGCCAACTCGTCAGCGGAACAGCCAATAACTCCATGAACATCGAAAAAGGCCGGACAGGTAGAAGCGTGCTCGGAACCGATCTAAGATACAAATGAAAGGAAAACACCAAAAAACAAACCTGTTGGAAGAGCTGTACGACAGGCGAAAATGTCCTGATAGAGAGAGAAAGATCCAGGAGATCAGATGCCTTTCCGAGTGTCGCCGCTACCTGCTGCTCCGCCAATCGATATTTCTGTTCACTAGTCAGCTTGTCCCAATTCAGACTTGACGCCTTCTCTGCCACATTATTCACATATTTCCAAAAATCTTCGTTGTTCTCCTTCGCCACATATTCACTAAAGAAAAGAATATCAAAGAGACCGAGACTAACCTCGCTTCAGCTATGAGAGAAGTTGATTTCCATTTAGCATTGAGAGATATGATCACAGATTTCTGACTGGATGCACTCTGACTTCGAACAGAGAGTAGAAGGGCGAAAAACAAGCCGAGGATGTACATCCTGAAAAAGAAGAAGATATTGGGAAAGAAGCAAACGAACAGAGAATCGATAGAAGGAAACGACCACAGAGAGGAGGCAGACTTTCTGCTGGGGAGGAAGCGAAATTGAAGCGAGGGTAATAAGATAGTGATTTGTCTGTTTCTTCACAGTATATGAAATGATTATCCCAGTTATGACACGATTTCGACCAGTTGAGGAGGCTTGTTTAAACTAATAGCCAATTCTGATAGTGATACACAAAATGGAAACAAGAAGGATATAAAAATTTTAATGAGTAAAAGGGGAGACCCATATGCAACGTAGCAGTTCCAATACAAGGGGTAATAAAGGACTGTGAGGTGGGGTGGGGCGATCGGAGCGCGGATAGCATACACAGGAAGAATAGGCGGTAGGTGCATGCCTTCATTGTCTATATTATAATCACAGTCAGACTCTACAAATCAACAAGTCTCGTTTCTTCTTCGTCATCGACAGTCTGAAATGCTCCTGCCAAAACGGCGTCCGTCAACTCGTCATCGTCCTCTCCTAATGCTCGTCTTTTCAATCTAAATTTCCTCTTTCCCTCAAAAGGTTATTCGAATTACCGTCGTTGCCTGGCCTTGTAGCACTGCATACATTTGGTCACAACAAAACACATAGAAAAAAGCAGAACGCCACCGGAAAGAAAGGACAATACGGCAAAAATGACCGACTCCAGGTCCTGCCCGAAGTTCTGCATCACCTTTCCCGTTGGCCGAGCTGAAACGACGTCTCTTCTCATCATATATGGACCCACTTGGCGGATAGATGTCGTCGTGATTCATATTCTGTTACCAGGGAAGCAACATCCGAAAAGCCATCAGCCGCGACGAATGTCGTAGTTCCTGGGTGTTTTCCATGCGATTTGCGGATGAGCAGAAACAGCTGCCAGTGTTTTATGAAACGCCTCCCGACGTTTTGTGAAATGTGAGAAGAGCAGAGAATAAATGTAAAGAATAGTGGAGAATTTCTTGGAGAACAGTATATTACACAAGGAAAAGAAACACAGAAGCGGGGGGAAATTTAGTTCGCTTCGAGGAAATGACCGGATCGCTTTTTAAATGCACGTGCCATCAATCTGATTCTTTTTGATTGTTTAAATTATATTTTATCATAAATTTTATCAACAACATCGATCCAATAGTCCAGTACTCTACTTTTCTGTGCACGGTATCCGTGACCCTACGCTAATCAGACCGGCGCGTCCCCCCATAGTTCAAATTTTATCGGGTTATACCTTTGATACTCTTTTTGATATGAATTTCTTGTATTTTTTTTCATAAGTTTATATGAAAACATTTCAGGAAGAATGGTGAGGGAAAAAATACAACCGATAAGTCTAGAAGATAGAAGAAAACGAAAGGAAATGGTTCCAACCTCTCCCTCTTCTCCTTTTCCTTCAACATTAATAAAAATGACAGAGACAAGAGAAACAATCAAGCGACAATATCAAGTCGAACATTCTGGAGAGTTAGTTTATTTTTATTGGAACATTTTTTTTTCTGCAGTGGTCGTTTTAAAGATGTCTCAAATTTTATGAACAATAGTAGTCCAGTGATGGATAGAAGGCATCAGTACAATATAAACCCGTCTGTGCCTAACACAGGACCTATTATTGAGGTTTAGTTTATAGTTTTTTTTTGCATGCTATGTCCTAATATGTATGTGTAAAAAAATAAAAATTATTTTAGGAAGTACAAGATGATGAAAGTGGCCCAGAGGCTGAGAATCACTATGGCAGCGATCCAGAGTCGGAGGATGGTTATCAAAGTGGCCCAGAAGATGCTCGGGGATATGCACCACTGAGCAATCCAACTTTTTCAATTCAAGACTTGGATGATGAACCGTCTACTACCCTTAATTCTCAGAATATATCTGTAAGGACTAGTTCTACTGCTAATATAGATATGACGTATGATTTTATCACAAGCTTTTTATTTCTAGTCCTGCTATACCACGAAAATTAGCAGAAAAACGCATACGACGACGTCAAGATATGATAAATATGAAAAAAACGAATCAATATAAGCGTCATAGACCTGGTGTTAAAGCTTTGAAGGAAATTCGTCACTTTCAGAAGTCTACAACTCTTTTAATTCGAAAAGTGAATCAATGCTGTTATTATTATTGTTGTTTTTCAGTTGCCTTTTCAAAGGTTGGTACGAGAAATAGCAAATTCAACAAATTGTGCTATTGGTAGATTTGGACAAACATATAGATTTACAACGGATGCTTTATTATGTCTGCAAGAAGTAATTTTGTTTATTGTTTTACTAACTTTTTTAGGCTTCGGAAGCTATGCTTGTTACGCTTATGGAAGACGCTAATTTATGCGCAGCTCATGCTCGAAGAGTTACCATTATGCCTAGAGATATTCAATTGGTAAGGCGATTACAGAGATGGTAATGTTGAATTACTTTTCATATTTGAACTGTAAATATTCGCCTCATAAACAGTATTTTCGCACGATTTATTTTTTTTTCACAGCCACGATACAATACAGCTGCGGCGCGCCGCCGTCGACCCACGATGGTTCACACGCCGGACCAAAAAAGCCCCCTTGACGACGAAGCTCACGCCGGGAGTGCTGCAGAGTAGCTGAAAAGAAAAATAAATAAAAGGATAATGAAATATACCTGATATTTGGGATCCACGGCGGAGAACACGTCGCTCCACCAGAAAGACATCGACGGGAAAGACGAGATAGACCCGTGGCTGGCTTGCCGGACTTGCTCAATAGCCTTCTCCTACCATCGTTGCTTCTGTCAATGAATCGATCTTTCATATCTCTTTGAACTCACAATCCTGACGGATTCAGCAGAGTCGATGGCGACGCCGGCTCCGATTACCCCAGAAAGAGGGGAGATTTACCCTGAAAAAAAAAACTACCTTGAAAAAAGAAAAAAAAACTACAAAGAGTCAGCTGTTTATATGGGTCGTAGGAACGGAGAAAGGAAGAGAATGAACACTGTTGATCGACTGGGGAAAGGAGTTGCAGCAAAACAACCGAGAAAGTGAGGTATAAAAAATTCTGTGAAAGGAAAAGGGGTCATCAGGCCAAAGAGAAATGACATGAAAATGAACGCCGTTCGGGGCGATGAACAGCTCCACCGGGCACGGCCTTGTACCGGCAGCTAAAGTGCAATTGCACTTTCGGCAGGGCGCTGCCTCGGGGCTCTCTTTTGACAGAAAAGGAAAGGGGAGGAGACGAAGGGTAGTAATAAACTTGTAAATGACAGGTTGTTGACGAGTTTTCTAGTTCTCCTCGACCGATCAACCTAGCTTCTTTAAATCTGTTTAAGTCTTCTAGGATGAATTCTCTGACTGAGAAAATGAGCATTGTCAACACAGCTCAATTGGCGTCTCCTGGAATACGAATCATTCTGAAGACGAAGGAAGGTAAGGAGCTGTATCTGGCGAGGGATGATCTTGTACTGATAAAGAGTCTTCATCGAATGGTTAAAGATCTCGGCATCGACAACCATGAGGTCACTGTCCCTGTGGATCTCTCAATCTCGTCCGAACAACTTGATCGCATCGTCGACTGGTGTCGTCGCAGTCGAATCGAGGGAGCCAACCAACTCGTCAAGAAAATCTTTCCCTTGGATGTCCACCATCTCCTTCACTACATCGAAATCGCTCAATTCCTGGATATCAATTTGTTGGTAGAAAATCTTTCTGAAATGGCAGCCGTCCAATTGAACAAGATGAGTGTGGAGGAGGCGAAGAAGGCTCTTGGAAGAGAGAACACAATTCCCTGCACCCCAGAACAACTTAAAACCATCAAAAAATTCAAGAAGCTCTTCAACAACTACTCGGATGATATATAAATCTAATGAAGATGTGATTGTCCCCTTATCGTTTTCACAAAGCTATTTTATCGATTGAAAGATAAACACGTCCTTTGTTTGACCTCTCCATGTCCAAGAAGATCGTCATCTTCGGTAGTGTTGTCCAAGATCTTGTCACGTAGGTTTTTCATTAGAATCTAAAGAATTTTTCCAGTTACACTGACCGGTTTCCAAGACCAGGAGAAAGTGTCAGAGGTTATTCATTTCTTACGGGAGGAGGTGGAAAAGGAGCCAATCAGGCTGTTGCGGCAGCCAGATTAGGAGCCGATGTAACTTTCCTTGGACGAGTTAGTCAAATCTTATTTTAAATTATGATTTCAGGTTGGATCTGACACCTTTGGTGATGCCAACATCGATGGACTTCGCTCTGCTGGTGTCAATGTAGATCATCTCAAAAAATCAACGACGCAACCAACAGCCACAGCCACCATTACGGTTAACAAGAATGGAGAAAATACTATTGTCGTGGCTCTTGGAGCAAATTTGGAGATGACAGAAGAGGTGGCGGAGAAAATGGAAAGTGTCGTAGCATCGGCGGGTATTCTAATGACACAGGCCGAAATTCCTGAAAAAGGAAATAGAAGAGCTTTTGAATTGGCTAAGAAACACGGAGGTATGATAAACGTATTAAAGAAATATTCACTTTAGTCAAAACATTCTTCAATCCAGCCCCTGGAGATAAGGATCTAGACGTTACTGTTCTTTCGCTAGTCGACATCATCTGTACTAATGAGAATGAAACCGAATTTATAACGGGAATAACGGTTTCGACGACAGAAGAGGCGAAGAAAGCAGCAGAGAAGATGCTTCAAATGGGACCGAGCTGTGCTATTGTTACTCTGGGTGGTCAAGGTTGGTTCTCTCAGACTCACAATAAAAATTCTTTCAGGTGTCATAATAGCTACAAACAATGAAATAACTCATCTTTCCGCTCCTAAAACACAAGTCGTCGATACAACTGGAGCCGGGGATTGTTTCTGTGGTACATTCTGTGCCCTCCTCACATCCGGATTCTCTGAGGTTGAGGCCGCCAGGTCAGCGGTAGCAGTAGCTTCGCTTTCTGTACAACGGAAAGGAACACAGAATTCATATTGGATAAAGGAAGATATCCAAGAAAAATATCCTAATTTGAAATTATGAATAAAGCTTAGACACCAGCGTCGACTGGCTATTCGTCTCCCATCCACTCATTGATTACCCGCCGTTTTCTGTTTACACTCGTTCCAGTCGAGAAATGTTTCCTTTCCATTTAAAACAATTCACACATTGCGTGAAATCGAAGTTATTGGAAGTGCAATATTCTGTCTATTCCTACTTTTTCTCCAATTTCAGTCGCTATGGATCCATCAGCCCGTCGTCTATTAATTATAAAAGGAGTCGCCCTATCTGTTCTTTCAATTTTTCAGGTATTTATTTTTTCGTTTAACTATTTCATTGCCAGATGGGTTATGCAACAGCCTATCCTAATACGGCCATTGATTCCTTTCATCAATTCCTCAATGAATCAATGGGAGGAATAACAGATAATCAATTCAGCTGGATCTGGTCGAGTATCC
Source organism: Oscheius sp. DF5120 (assembly GCA_932521415.1). Taxonomy (NCBI): domain Eukaryota; kingdom Metazoa; phylum Nematoda; class Chromadorea; order Rhabditida; family Rhabditidae; genus Oscheius; species Oscheius sp. DF5120. The sequence continues at coordinate 4,154,832 of OW051465.1, read as the reverse complement.
TCAATGTATACTTTTTGGGTTTTGCAATTGGCAGCTGGATAGCAGTTCCATTAGCTGATAGAATAGGACGAAAATGGGGACTCTTTGTTGGAAATGTAGGAAACACACTCTCGGCTCTGCTCTCCTTTATTTCAATTATATTCTTTTGGCCATGGCTTTTCTTCTTCAGTCGAATACTGCTCGCCATTGCGGCAGCCATCTCTATGAACAGTCTGATACTGCTTTTGCAGGTAAACAAAGTCCAATAAACTAGAAAAGACTTTCAGGAGTCTAGTCCATCGAGCCTCCGAGGGCTCATGTCTTTCAATGCGGAGATGGCTTTTGTCTTAATGAATCTAATAGGAGCCTTGGCGGGGATGAGATCGCTTTTCGGAACCAATCTCCCTCTGCTCCTTGGGTATGCTCTCCTTTTATCATATCAATGCCTCCCAGATTTGCCTGTCTACCCACATTTGTATCGTCTCTTGTTATTTTATTCTTCCACGAGTCACCAAAGTACCTGGCTCTTCAAAAAAACGATAACGAGGCTGCCAACAAATCATTACAGTTCTATCAAGGCCTAGGTAATCGAAATATCTCTTGATGAGTTTTTCTAGATACCACTGGCTGCACCGAAGCCTTAAACCACATTTCCGTAGAAAAGGTGGAAGAAAGTAACTGTTTCATAGACATCTTCCGAGCTCCCAAAACCCTCTTTGGTCTCCTTCTCGGCATCGTGACCATGCAATTGACGTCTTCCCTTTGGCCTCTTCTTTATTATTCTACCGACTTCTTACGAAAGACAGGAATCTCCCCTGAGACTGCTGAAGCAGTTTCCTCCACCATGATCTTCGTCAGTTCACTGGCAACTGTGGTCGGAATGACAGTGGTTGAACGGTTTCCCCGGAAGAAACTACTTTTGGGATCAGCAACTGTAAATGTCTTAGCATTGGTTATTTTCGTCATATCGGAAGTGGGTCATCATTATATAAGAGAAATGAGATATGGATGCGTTCTAGCAGTTGTTTTACACGGAACAAGTTACAGGTAAACTATTTGAAACAGTTCAACCATCTTTTAGCATTGGACTCGGTCCAATCGCCTGGTTCATTACAGCCGAGCTCGTTCCTCAACATCACCGAGCTATCTGTCAATCTATTACCCTCTCTGTCAATCAACTTGGAACTCTTCTACTTTGCTTCGTCACTCTACCTCTCTACAATTCTATAGGTATAGCAATCTATTCAGTAGATTATTTTTTAAGGTTCTCTGATAATTCTTTTTCTCTTCGTTTTTCCTGGCTGTTTCTGTCTTCTATTTCTTTGGCGTTTCCTTCCTGAAACAAGGAATCGTTCCATAGTTGATGTAGCAGCCGACATGCCGTCGTCATTCTGCGGAATTCCGTTAACGAATGGTCGAGGAGAACGAATAGCCATGGAGGAGACTTACAAATGCTCTCCTAGAGAAATGGATTGAATAAAATGACAATATCTCCGTCGTTGTTGTCCCCTTCACCGAAAATATGGTGTTATCTAGATTAGTACACTGCACACACCCTAGATAAGAAGATCATGCTGCTTCTATTCTTTTTGTCTCTTTCCTTATTCGTAAATGGCGATGATCTCATTCAAATTCAAGCTATCTGGAGACATGGTGATCGGACTCCGATGGAGTGTTTTCCCACTGATCCGAATCTTCCTTACTGGAAGACGCTGCCTGAAGGAGAACTGACCACGGTAGAAAAAGTTTCACACAAATATTAGTAGATTGGAATGAGACAGCATTTCAACCAAGGACTGAAGATGAAAGCACGATACATAGACAGTCTGAAATTTATAAATAGCACGTATAAAAGACAGGAGGTATCCTTGGACTGTCTTCGTAAATCATATAGATTTTTGTCCGTTCTGCTCTTTCCCCGCGATGTATTCAAAGTGCTGCTTCGAACATGGCTGGATTCTATTCTGGAACCGAAGGAACTTATCCTTCTATCGCTGGTTGGCCATTGAACTGGACTCCAATTCCGATTCACTCACTAGAGCCTCCTCTCCAACATGTACGTTTCAATTGAGCAGAGAGAAGTTGTAGATGTTGGATCCTGGTCATCAATGTCCTAGGGATGACGAATTAGCATCAGCTAGATATCGAAATAGCGAATTCGTGGATTGGGAGCTCACCCACCTTGTAATAACTTTTTCAACTGATTAAAAGTCTAGGACATGGTAGGAGAGATAGCCGAATTATCAGGATATGGGATTCTCGATCCTCCTGGATTGATTCACTTCTATGACTGTATCAGGATAGAGAAGGAGTTTCGAAACATGACATTAGCTAGATGGATAACTCCAAAGATGTATAATGATCTCGGGGAAATGTATTTCAGGACAGGAGATTATATTCACGGAATGGGTAGGAAAGAGTATCCAACAACTCATATTGTAGCTGACTTCAATCGACCGAATGACGTCGAATTACTTCGTATTCGAGGGGGTCCACTTCTAACAGAAGTTCTCAACCGAATGCAAGCGGTTATCAACAGGACAGATTCTACCAAAATGCTTGTCTACAGTGCGGTATTCTTTCCCTTTGCCAGTACTTATACTACTAGCATGATACTACTTTAACTGCCATCTGGGCTACTCTCGGAGCAAAACATGAAATGTCTGGCAGCATAAATCCTGATTATGCCGCAATATATGTGTTCGAGTTGTGGAAAGGGTCATCGGGCTACTATGTCAAGGTTAGTTCATTTAAAGAGAAAGAAAGTGTGACAGACTGTTTTCTCTGCCAATGAGAATTCTGACTTCGTAACAAAAACAAACGCCATCACAGGATGTGAAGAAGGAGACTCATGTCCTTTTCAGACATTCTTTGATCGGAGTAAGCCATATTTGGTGAAACATGCTGAAGAAGTAAGCGATTTTATATTCAAAAGAAAGTCTTTCAGCTGTGTGATAATTTGATACCTCCATCAGTTGCCAGAATACCCCGTCGTGTAAATAAAAAGATTTAAGGAATTGCTCTTATATTTTGTTTGTGACAATTCACATCACGTACTGGCCCGGCCTGACTCATCCTTTCAGTCATTCCCTCTTGCTTTCTCTTTCTGCTTCTCCCCTCCAGTTTTCTCTTCGTATCCTTAAATTCTTTTATCAAAAACCATCTTGTCCCTATCAGAATCAGCCGACGACTGTTGTCGCCAAACATTGCGAAACAGGCGCTCTGTTCAAATAGTTGCGAAATTAGACGAAACGAAAAGTAGGGAATGTTCTAGAGACACAATTGCACAGCAATCGACATGACAAACAGGACAGAGATTAGGAGATTGAGGCCAGGTTATGAAACATTGGGTTGCTATGTCGACCCAGATCTATTCTAAAAAAAAGGAAATGCAGTGGTCAGAATCATACAAACGCTTTCGAAAGAGAATCTGATTTATTTTTTATTCGTTGATCCCTTTTCACTTCCAAATTTATAATCAGATTTTTCTTCTTGATTTTGCAGAATTGTTCAATGACTAATTTGTTATTCAGATACACTACGTTTTCCTTAAATATCCGGACTACGATATTCATTCCAAGAAATAATAATCTGTTGACTAATGGACACATGGTTCTTTGAAGAATGATAGGCCTATGACAAATAGAATAATAGAATATTCAGGATGCTATTGTTGATAATCGAAGAATCCCTCGAGTAAGTTTCTGTTATTGTCTTCTTCTCTTTTGTCCCAACTATCGCTCGTGTATCATGTCGTCAGTTGCTAGCCTTGTAGTCGTGGTTATTATACTTATAGATTTCGTGAGGGTTCGAAATCGAGAAGGAAAAGTCCCTCTTAAATAATCGACGAATAATATCGTCGAGACATCTGACAGATTTCTCACCGACCACATGTATTTGTTGCTTTCAACCGGTTCCTCGCCTTTTTATACATCGAGGATCAGTCCCTCAAAACAGAGTAGATGGACCGCGTAATCGACGACGTCGTCATTGTGAAACCTTTGTAAATGAAGAAGGCATCTTTCACCATGAAGGAGCCATGACGAAATGGAGCGACCGTTGTTTGTCGGGGGCGTGGGAGCGAGGAAAACATGACGAAAGAACGGAACAGGGTCTGCTCTATAACGAGATGACGAAAGATACTCGACGAATATAACAGAGAATAATGACAAAAGAAAGGACAACCGACTAGAGAGTAGTTGACGAAATTACCTCGACACATCGTTGTGAAATCTAGAAAATGAAAGAGTATTATGATATTCATTGGTCTCCGAGTTGTTTTCAATATATAACCTTTTGGGAAATGTTTTTTAACATTCACAAGAACAAACAAAATCAAATCGAAAGATCGCTTTGTACCGTAAACAGCATTCGATACAGATAAGTTGTAATCATACTGGAAATTGGGTCAGGTTCTACGATGTAACTAGTTGTCTCTTTCAGATAATTATCAAAAGTAAGCGATTGTAAATAAACTGTTTTGTCTACTGTTACTTATGCAACCAATTATCCACATCATCAGATTGCGTAGGAACACCCGTCTTCCAATCGACTTCGTCATTTTATCGCTATAATTGCCTCCGTGCAGTTCATAAAACGTCACAACGAATGACGAAATATAGGTTTAGATTCGCAGGAAGGCGTGGCCGCTGCGCGTGTTGGACGCGTTGCGGCGTTGAGGGCTTTAGAGCGAGAGGTCCTTTGACAGTCCTTTCTCTTCTGTATCCCTTTTCTGTTTCTTCTATTCTACTTTGTTCGGAGGATGAAACGCGGCGATTTCTAACGAGCGGCTTCGCCGTTCTAAATATACTAGAAGTCCCGCACTTGGAGGACTAACTACTGCTGGTTTCCTGATTTTCATCACTGCCGGTAAGTGCACTCCATTTGAGAGTGAACCGATCAATATAAGTAAAAAAGAAGTAAAAAGAATTAGAAGGAAAATATGCTTTCTACAATACCTACAAAATAGGCGATCTTTGATGTCATTTCGAGATCCATTCGACAGTACAGTGTCTAAAAAATGAGTTGAAGAAGGACGCCATCTCTCGCCCACTTCGAGTGGACAGAAATGAGGACAGATCGAAGGATGGTAACTGTTCTCTCATGCTTTTATCCAGAGTTTCTAGCCCGACAGGCCGTCCTCCAGAAGCCGGACTGGTTCGGTCGGCAAACATAGACGGCTGAATCGGTTTGAGCTCCATCTGATTGGGGATACAAGGGGAACTGTACGTGCCATTGCTGACACACACGCTCATTTCGCAACCAACATTTTGTTCAATGTTCACCCAGCGCGTGCTTTGGGTCAGGGTGACGAAATTCGTCGGCGAGTCTGGGGGCGGAGTCGAGAGGAAACCCGGACCCGGTCCCCGATTGAATAATCATGATATAAAGTTATTCTTTCCCTGATTCACAATTACCCTTTCTATTTTCAGAAATGTCGGAAGTGCTCAACCAATGTCCCTTTCAAGCATCTTCAGCCCAAGTACGGCCACGGCCGTCGATGGCCAGGAAGAGACCAGCTGCAGCTGCACTTCGGCCACTCACTGTTGTGAGTTCCTCTTCCGCCTTCTTCCTTCTCCATACTCCTTCTACAAGAAGACATCTCCTCTTTTCAGCTGGGAAATCTTCCTTCCGAAACTCCTCGAGTGCCTTCCGCCCCTTCTTCGGAGCTATCCTCAGCCTCATCTGATTTCTACGATTTTGAGGCTCAAACTGATCTCCTGAAAAGAAGTCGTCATGACAGTGGGATTTCAACCTTCTCCGATGAGTCCGATTCTCAATCTTCTATATCTGTAAGTTTCTTAATTCTTGACGGTTATGACAATAATCAAGCCTGTTGAATACAAAACTTAAAAATTAATACCTGCCATCCCAGTATCAACTTTGTTGCTCTGTTTTGTTGGATGATCAGAAATGCAGATAAGAAGGATGCCGCGATTGTTGCGTTGGCGCGAGCTACAAGATTTAAAATGCATTTTTCGATTAAAAGAAAGCATCTGAAACAGATTATGAAACGAGAATGACTAGTATAGTTTATTCGACAAACAAATGGTCGATTTTCGCAATGGTGAATGGTGAAACGAAAGAGGCTGACATAAAGGGAAAGGATGATAGATGGAGAACCCTTCTCGCTTTCCTCTTTTCGATCGATTTTTCCATGTAAAATATACGATGTTCGGTTTACGGCGTACAAAAGTTATTTGTTGACTATTTCCCCTCCAGTTCTATTTCTAGATACATGTTGAAACTCCTCATGTTTCTTCTTTCGTAACAGCCACGAGACTTGAGTTACGCATTTTTTTGAATCCTCAATCACAATACAATGATAAGAAAGATTTCTCATCGTCTGTGTCCAATTTCTATTTGACTCTCCCGCCCCTTTCACTTTCTCCATCCTTCACAACCCACTCCCTTATTTCAGCCATGTTCTTATGCTAAATTTCACCATTCGAAAACTATTCGACAATGGTAGTCGACAACTGTCTCGTACATTTCCTCGAGTCGAATATTAGTTTCGATAAACTTGACGTATCCAACTGGCAGGTGTATCCCTTTTTTCTTCTTTTTTCTAATCCTTTTCCTTTCAGACCTATTCCCCAGACTACTCCCTCGGATCCGCTGAATCTCAAGCTTCCTCTTCCTCCAATAAGAATGGCTTTAATCTCCTCGTCCACAACAGTAAAATTGGACATTTTCGGGTAGTGGGAGCTGGAAGGGAGTGCAAAGCCTTTGATGAACATACTGGATTGATATTTGACGCTAGGGTGAGTTCTTTCTTCAATAAGAAATTCATCATTCCTTTTCATTTTAACCCTTTTAACCTTCTATTTCCAGGTTCTGACTGAAGCGGAATACCAAGTCGTTGTTCGAGTACTATCCCGTCTCGATGAAGCTGAGAAATACTACAACCGAAGTGACATCGAAGAATTGAGGAATGCCGTGTTGCCCGCGAAGGTTGAAGTCATAGAAGAAGTCGGTGGCCGAGCAGTTATGTTCACCCCGATCTTTCGTCGATCCCTTCATTCCTTCGCCCAAGAAAGAGGTGTTCATATTACCGAAGCGGAACTTCAGCCTATGTTTGAACAGGTGAGAAAAGTGGAAGCTAGTTATCTTTCAGATTATCAAAATTTTGGCCTTCTGTCACTCGATCGGGATAATCATCCGTGACCTGAAACCAAGGAAACTCGTCTTCGACGAATTTAACAGGATACGTCTCCATCACGTCCGAGACTGTGTCGTCTTGGATGATCCCTCCAATGACACCGTCTATGAGAAATTCGGCAGTCCGGCTTACGTTCAACCTGAAGTTCTTTCGGCCGGAGGAGCTGGATACTCTGGCAAGGCAGCCGACATGTGGAGTTTCGGAGTACTAATATTCCTCCTTCTTCTGGGAAGATACCCCTTTTTCGACAAAACCCCCATTGGTGTCCTTCAGAGAATCATGCAAGCCAGAGTGTATCTGCCAACGACGTGTCAAATCAGCAGACATGGTTCGTTTGCCTTTCTCCTTTTTTTCATTTTATCTTTTTAGCTCGTGTTCTGCTCTATTCTCTGTTGAGAAAATGTCCTGAGAAACGTCCCACAGCTGAGCAACTCGTCTACATTCCTTGGGGACAGGCGAAAAATTTGCCAAGTCGCGGAAGCAACGAAAGAGTCGTCTCGAGACGAATAATTGATGAACTCATCCAATCGACCTACTCTTCCGCCGTTAACGAACAACGGCCTGCAGTGCCGTTAGATGGAGACAGGACTAACGTGAGGTGAGAAATTGGGCCTTTTATCTAAAATGCATTCTCATTTCTATCGAGAAGGATTATACCTAAAAAAAGATCTAAATGTTCTTTTTTCAGTTCCCCTGCTTCTGGTGAGACCAGTCCTGAATTCCTTCGTCAAATTGCTGAAACAGCCCAAAGAATGTGGGATATAAGACGAAGTATGCAAATGACAGGCCTGCGGTCAGCCCTCCAAGATGTTTTTTCCCAATAGGTTTTTCCAATTGCCTCTTTTCCGGGTCTTTTTGCCCATCTTTTAGCTCGCTAGGGATCTTTTTTGTCTCCTGTATCTACATAGTTGTATATATATATATCCCTAACTATATGAGTCTCCCTCTCCGCGTTCACTGCCTACGGGTTTTGAAAAAAAGTAAAAGTAACTGTGACTATGTTTACCCGCTGGTTTCTCGTGCTGAATTTACTAGTTTCTCTCGTCTATGTCACGGCATTTGTGCTACCTTCCCCGTCGTAACATTCAGCCATTCTTTTTTACTTTTTGTTTCCTCCAATGTTAACGGTCTCTGATTCGTAAGTTATCTTCATAGTCAAGTTGTTATAAAACTTTGTCGTAAAAGGGTTAATTTTTTACATTGATCAATCATATCTACAAATATCTTCCTCGAAAAGGTAGAAATTCATTTCGCATCATATAACAAAGTGAAAATAACCCATAAGTATCACAGAATAAGTGGCAGAAATAGAGGCAAAATCAACAGGAAAAAAGTGTTTTGTTCCCGAAAAATATTTTTTCGGAAAATATAACACTAATTGGCTCTTTTCCTAAAACCTATAAAATACTGTTGGATTTGTCAAATTTCGGTAAGTAAAACATGAAATCTTTGTTTAGTAAAAAGCAGTTTTAACCCAGTTTGTTCATATTTAGCTTGTTTTGGATGACCCTAGACGATTGGTAGATAACAGTGTCTATTAATTGAGCCACTGTGAAGATTCCTCCAACGATTGCACATAATGAGACCAAAAATGTAATGAGCGGTCTGAAAATATCTGCTTATTTCTATTTTCATTTTTTGATTTTGTTACTTATTATAACTTACTGTTTTCTCTCTTCGTATTTAACCATTAATGGACTGAATTCGTATTGAACAAAGAATCCAGGCAATCCACTTATTCCTGAATCTTTCTCATTCACTCTTTTATTTTTTACCTTGTGTTAGGTCCTTTTGATGTGTTGTTATAGAAAACTGATGGCTGTTGTCTTTTTTACCATCAGCATAGACATAACTTGTTGGTACCACTTTTATGTAATATTGATACATTGTTCCTCCTGAAAACCTTTTCATTTAATCCTCGATGAAATGTTGTTGTTTTTAGAATAAATGTCGAGAAAAGACTACCCGTCCATATCGGAATATGCTCAGGCTCAAAAAGTTTGTGAATTTCTATCTTTTCATACTATACTTTAGGAAATTGGAAGCTGTCTTCCGGAATTTCGAGCGACGATGATTAAATCAGTTCAAATTGGAGCTGGATTAGGAGTTCCATTTGGATTTTATGTAGCGTACAGGTTTTTTTCTTTTTTTCATGACCTTTAAATATTTGTTAGACAGCATGGCCTTGTTTCGAAGCCATTCTTTGCAAAATCATTAGCAACGTGGTTGACATGCTCCCTCACGTTCACCTGTATGGGATTGATGGCTGGTACATACAATTGTTTGCGGGTCAAAATGTAGAAATTATAAAAACTATCTCGTACATCTATTCATGCTCTGATGCTCCCTATTTTACCTTTTCCAACGTCGAAACGTTTTCCATCCACTGGATACTTCTTGCCAGGAAACGGAGTACCAAATGAGAAATGGTTGATTGTGTGAGCCGTATCAAATTTGGAAGGATCTAAGGAATGCAGATCGTGGACTGAAAATAAATTTGTGCCACATTTTGTGAAGTACCATGTGATCGCATCGATCTGAAAGGATCTCCAGGAGCCAGATGGAAATTGCCTGCTACTTTTGCTACTTGAACTTTCCCATAAACACGGCATCCCTCGCCCTTGTGGTCTGTGTAGAGTTTCACCCACCGATCACTTTTGCACTGCTCCACTTCGTCAACATTCACCTGCCATCCTTTTACTTGATAAGCTTCGCGGACGTCATCACATGTATTACAACAACTGAAAAAGAAATTACTTGTCGATACTTGTTAAAAAAGTTTATCCTCTTTTCATTAAAATAATTTTCATCAATTTCCCTTTATTGGTAAGATATATCGATTCAATGAAACTTTGCGATTTCTATTGGAAAGAAACGGTAATCATATCATAATACTTAAATACAAGCATCATAAATATTCTATAAAAAGTAAAAACAATGGACAACAGCCTTTTCCCGGTGGATTACAGTTGAAGTTGCCTTCAGAGGCATTTCATTGAAATAAACTACTCTCTACCATCTATCATCACTTCGTTATTTCCCATCTCACCCAACTAAGAATTAAAAAGGAATCAGAAAAAACTTATCTCTGTGCAAACTGAAAAAAGAAAAGAGTTCATTTTTGTCTTGAAATCATAACTTCTTTTGTCAGAAACATTTATGCTACTCGCTGACAACATGCGACTGGTCGAAAAGGAAATCTACGATGAATATACAGCCTAATTGTTTATTACATGTATATGGGGAGAAATAAAGAATTAGTCGTTTTTTATTTTCCATTCTCCCTTTCTAACTGTTAAAGGTTTAACTTACTTTCCATCTGGAAGTGCTCCATAACAGGATCCACATTTAGGAGTGGTTACAGCTGCTTCGTTTGATCCCGTTTTGTTTGTATTGACTTCTAAAAAGCATGTACTAAAGACTCCTTATTCAAAAAGCCGCAAAAGAAAAGGGGCGCATTTTTTTCTTCGCTTTGCTTTGTATAATTTAAAAAAAATTTCTTTTTTATGTTTTTTTTAATTTTTGACTTTCCATTTTTTTTGCTTACCAAGTTTCTGAACAATTTGTGTTAGATTATTTCCATTAGAATCAAGGGGCAACTTGTAAATATCATCTTTAATGTTGTCCTGATTTTCACTACTAACATCCATTACGTCGATTGTGATAACTAGAATGGTTTATTTTTCTTTTTTAAAACTTACACGAACAAGAAAGTCGATGAAAAATTAAATCAAAATTCACATCGACTCTTAAATCAGATGATGTCGAATCAACATATAATTGCTCTACAACATTTGTTGAGAAATACGAGGTTGTTTCAGAAATTGAAAGGGCTATAATTGCAACTGTGGCTATTAGGGTTACTGAAGCAAATTTTTATTTATGGGTTATGTTATTCGCTTACCAAAGCCTCCAGTCATTGTTTTCACACGAAAGTCTTCCATAGGTTTTGTATATGCATCTAATTGTCGTATTCGAGAGAAAAACGACATTTTTGAATATCTTCTAATTTTTAAAGCGAAATTATGAATTCGAACAGCTGCAATACTCTGCAAAAATTTTGATAATGATTTTCGATTACGGTAGTATAAGTCGCGTGTTCCATCGCGTTGCATTTACGCAACATTTTAGTCAATGTTTTGAAAGAAGCTTTAATTTTTTTCTTACTTTTTATTAGACAAATAATACGTCGACATATTCGTTAAATAATTAGTCTCATGATGAAGAAAATTTGGAGAAGATTCCTAAATAAAAGTTCGCTTACAAGGTTCGATATTCTGCAACATTAATTCAGTTTCTTCGAAATTTATTATTTGCTTATAAATTTTTAATTCTTATGCCTTTCTATATTTTTTGAAAATGATTTTTGATAATTTACATTTTCAAGGAATGGATTCTGATGAAGATGATCGCCGTCGTGATAAATTCGCTCGGGAACGAGATCGTGATGATCGGTTTGTTATTTTATTATTCGCTAGTTTTTTTTCCAGAAGAGATAATGGTTTGAAACGATCTGGCGGACGCCGAGATGATTATACAAGTGCTAAGCGCAGTCGGAATAAGTACGCTATATTATTTATATTTTTATGACAGTTTAGTGACTATGAGTCGAATCGTGATGATGGTAACATTTTGATGACTTTCAAAAAGTTCTTATTAACACAAGTATGTCTTCATTGTTTTTATGAATGATCTTTTAGGATGATGACATTTCTGATGAGAATGCTATCACTAAGTATAATGAGTATAAGATTAACTTTAAACGACAGCAATTACAAAAGTTTTTTAACGAACATAAGGAGGAAGAATGGTATGTCTATAAATTTCAGCATCTTTTTCTCACTCATTTTCAAATTCATCAATATCGACGCATCATAATGTTACCAGAGGCGCATTATGCCGCGGTGACTTATCGTTTTTAAAACAGTTATCTTTCATCTTTTTTTTTCGCGTTTCCTTAAATATAACCTATTTTCTTCTTTTCAGGTTCCGCAATAAATACCATCCTCATGAGGTTGCAAAACTTGAAGCCATACACTTGGAGAATGTTCAAAAGCGTTTGCTTATTTTCAATGAACTTAACGAAAAAGGAACATTTAGCTCTATAAACTTGGATTTAGATAGAGCAAAAGATATTATTCGAGTAATGGATACAGGTTAATTTTTTAACTTTTTAAAATTTTTTTTTGATTTAGTTGTTGTGAAATTGGAAGATGGGACAGATGAAGATATTGAAGCGCTTAAAAGTGAAAAAATAGAAGACGAATCCATTGAAGAACCTGAAAAGTCAGAAGAAGAAAAGAATGGCGATACTGCCGAGAATGGAGAAAAGAGAACCCAGCTGCATAAGACGCAGTCAGTATTTTTAAGAAATGTACCACCAACGGCTACAACGGAAGAAATAGAAGAAGTAATCTTTTCCGTTATTATTTATTTTCTAGATTTGTGCTCGTTGTCCTGGTTTTTTGCGTCTTGCATTTGCAGAAGCAGTGCCAGAACGAAAATGGTGGCGTCGTGCTTGGGCCACATTTATACGAGATGTGAATATCAAAGAAATTTGTTGGAACATCAATGCAGTAAAGGTAACTTACAATTACTTACAATTTGGCTGACAAAATTTCTAATACAATTGCGTATCCTTCCTTTATATATAATATAATATACATTTCATTTATTTTATTTTCAGGTAAAAGACACTGAATTCAATGCCATTATCAACCGAGATTTAACTCGTCGTATACGAACAACTAATGGCGTCACTGCTCATAAACAGGTGGCTCAAAATGACCTACGTGTAGCAGCAAAGGTTTTGTATAGCTTTTTCTTGAAATTATTCCTTCCAGTTAGCTGCTTCATTTGACAAAAAATTGGGTCTTTTTGGCAATTCTGAACAATCCAAAGATGAACGTATTAAGGATATTCAACTTGGGGTTGATCTCGTTGGTCAAAGCAAAAATCCTATTATTCGTCAAGCTAAAACAGTACTAATGGATATTGATGCCGATGAAATAAGTCCAGAAGAAGAAGAACTACTTCGTAACCAATATATTTTTTTTTAATTGATTTAGGTCGATCTGCTAAACATTCAAATGGGTTTGCAGAAGAAAAGGTTGCTTTTCAACGAGATGAAAATATTTTGAAAGCATTGGATATGCTTATTTGGTATTTGCGAATTGTTCATTCGATTGATTTTTATGGACACTTGGATTATCCAAACGAGGATAAAATGCCTAGCAGGTGTTAAGCAAATTTTTTAAGCTTACATTCGTTTAGATGTGGTATCCTTCATGTAAGAGGTCAAACACCTAATTCAACACAATTGGGGACAAATGAAGAAGGAAGAGTTTATCTTGCAAGCAGTTTCATTTCTGATTTTACAACTGGATTTAACAAAAGGCTTGAAGAAGACGTTGCAGTTATACTACTCGTTAATGATGATGAAATTGAAAAATTAGGAAAGAAAAGTGCAGAACAGTTAGTCTTATTTACTTTTAATATTATATTTTTACAGAAGTGTTGAAGAGTTTATTCAGAAGAATACTGTCGAATTGTCTAAAGACAAGTGGCTCTGTCCACTCTCTGGGAAAAAATTCAAAGGTCCTGAGTTTATTAGGAAACATCTTATGTCAAAGCATGAAGATGCAATAAATGATGCTATGAAAGAGGTTTTTATTTTTATTTTTACTAACCTTCCTTACCTTATTTCAGTCTGACTTCTATAACAATTACTTGGCCGATCCTAAACGTCCGATTGATCCAGAAGTAAAAAGTACTCCCACATCTCTCCCGAGAGAAGAAGATAGAAGGAACGATAGATATGGTTTGTAGATTTGCTGGTACTTATGTCTCGCCTCTTCAGATCGAACTACCTCACGTTATTCCGGTGGTGGAGGAGGAGATTATCGTAGCAACAGACCAAGTGGAGGAGATCGCTACTTTGATCGTCGTGATAATCGACAGCAAATATCATACAGAGACTTAGATGCACCCGAAGAAATTGCCTAATTTGCATCACATGTTTCTATTATATTCTCTCATATTTATTTTCTGTTTCATCCGTTCTCGTTTGTTTCGTGAAATTCCGAATTTTTGTAAAAAGACAATCTGAAATACATTTGTAGTAACTCTCATAGAATTCACCATACGGGCAGTCCCACATCTTAAGTTATCGGAAGATCAGCATGTTCTAAGGCATCCGGATTTGTCGTTAGACCCGATTTCGATTTTAATTCGCCCGCTATTCTCGAAGGGCAAAGATCACGATACTACCCAAATTTCTCAGCGATACGAATATATAAACGCTTCAAATTATGTTGGACACACAAAAGAAATAACAATTACAGACTCGCTGTCGGTGACATCAAAAAACTCCGAAAAGATTATGTTTGTAAAAATGGACTGGAAATCGACATCCACTAACCTCATTCCAGGTTTGCTGCTTTCAGCGCGCCTAATAGGCTTAGAAATCGTCATAGAGGAATCAAATGATAAATGGAGTAGTGTCAACCTTCCGGTACAATAAATTTTTGAAATTAAATCATAAGACTTAGTTCGAGGAATATATTATATATTCTTAATGTTAATATTACTTATGTTAGTAAATTGATAAGGATCTATTAGACCATTAGCCACAGTAAGTCAGGTTCGATCACACACGCCGAGAGAAACAACTTTATTCTCGACAGATATCTAGCCCATTTCGTACCCGACAATCACAACTTCTATCCCGTTAAAGATATTATTCGGGTTCTTTTCACGGATTTCGATCCCAAAATGATAATCTGCTCTTGCAATCTACCAACAGAAATACATTTATTACAGTAAAAGGTTTTCTTACTGTGCCAATTATTGTCAAAAGGATTATCTAAGTTTAAAATCTAAAAATTAGGAACAAGCTTTAATTAGTAATTATTCAATTTACTTCTGTATCTGTATATACTTTACTGATTTTGAGGGAAAGATTAATTCTACAATTTCCAGTCAAAAATATTATGAATTTTTGCATCGTAATTGTTCTCCCTCCTACAAGGCAAAAGCAGTTTTCGGAACAGCTGGATCCTCCGACGGATATAAAAGCCGAGAATCATTAGCACCGGTCTTTTAGCCATATCAATTACCTTTCTTTCATATTGAAATTTTTACCCATTTATCATACATCTGCTTATGCATACAATTAATTTTTTTTGAATGTGGTTCCTACTCTTTTTGTTATTGTCACATGTTCAAAACGCAATTGGATGCGCTGCTACTGGAGGGGGAACAGTAACAACAACAGTAGCCCCAACGACAACAACTTCAGGTAAAGCAAAAGACGTATGTTTTAAGATTTTAGGTTGTTCCACGTGTACACTGACCAATCCAAACATTAACAAAAATCCGATGCTTAACCAAGGAAATAAAATGTTCACCTCAGATACCTTAGGAACGGACGGTATTGTTAGACTGTTGCATTGTCTTATTTTTAGGTACATGCGCCACAAGAACTCTCGTTTGCAACGTCAATCAAAACCAGGGCGCACAGGTTTCGATTTCGGTCAGTTTCAAAAATTACAAAACAAATCCGCGAATTACAGTTAAACATGGACAACCTCGGAACGATTAATGGGGTTGGATCAGCTATGGTAACTTTTACGTGTTCAGGGTAAGACAGTTCGCTTGCCTTACTATATTTTAGTGACGGCACACAATGGTTACTTGGTGCTGATGCTATTATGCAAGTAGAGTGCGACGTAGCTGGATAAAAGTAGAGCAATAGACTTAAAAGTAATAAATTTTTAATTAAAAAATAATTTTTGTGATGGGATTAGATTTACAATGCCAAATAGTCTACAAGTAACAAATACAAGACAGCAAAGAAAATAATTAGCAACAAGATCAATTACCAACAGCTGAACTCAGATGGCAACAGCATTGTTATATGTAGAAAAAAGAGTAATAGTCAAGATTTCGTTGTTACATAAACTATAAAAAATCGAATCGTAAGATTACAATCTTGCAAATATTGTTACTTAGCAAAATATTATAAGAATGTTTTTTTCTAGTAGCTTGTCTAATAATTTTTGGATAATAGTAGGACTCTACTTGTTTTTTAATATCATTACTCCATGCTACTACACATGATGCTAACACCGTTATAACAATAGCTCCTATGGTACATGGATCTATACTCAGTATCTTGCATTTACGATGCTCGAATGAAACAATTTACGTCAAATACAATGGAATAAATAAAGTTGTCTTACATTCGTTTGTACGGCTAGCAATGGAAATACACCTAGCCGCTTATCCTACCCTACTATTTCGTCTTGTCTTAGTACTGTTCATTGAACAGTCAGATTTATACCCAGCTCTTCGAAGGTAAACGCATCCAAGGGAAGAAAATTGTCGAAAGTTCTATTTATGATGTCGTCCCCAAAATGATAATCTGCTCTTGCAATCTACCAACAGAAATACATTTATTACAGTAAAAGGTTTTCTTACTGTTCCAATTATTGTCAAAAGGATTATCTAAATTTAAAATCTAAAAATTAGGAACAAGCTTTAATTAGTAATTATTCAATTTACTTCTGTATCTGTATATACTTTACTGATTTTGAGGAAAAGATTAATTCTACAATTTCCAGTCAAAAATATTATGAATTTTTGCATCGTAATCGTTCTCCCTCATACAAGGCAAATGCAGTTTTCGGAACAGCTGGATCCTCCGACGGATATAAAAGCCGAGAATCATTAGCTACAACCTTTTAGGAATTTCAATTTGGCTTTCGGCTTTCGGTCTCTTTCATATTGAAATTTTTACCCATTTATCATACATCTGCTTATGCATACAATTAATTTTTTTTGAATGTGGTTCCTACTCTTTTTGTTATTGTCACATGTTCAAAACGCAATTGGATGCGCTGCTACTGGAGGGGGAACAGTAACAACAACAGTAGCCCCAACGACAACAACTTCAGGTAAAGCAAAAGACGTATGTTTTAAGATTTTAGGTTGTTCCACGTGTACACTGACCAATCCAAACATTAACAAAAATCCGATGCTTAACCAAGGAAATAAAATGTTCACCTCAGATACCTTAGGAACGGACGGTATTGTTAGACTGTTGCATTGTCTTATTTTTAGGTACATGCGCCACAAGAACTCTCGTTTGCAACGTCAATCAAAACCAGGGCGCATTTGCTTCGATTTCGGTCAGTTTCAAAAATTACAAAACAAATCCGCGAATTACAGTTAAACATGGACAACCTCGGAACGATTAATGGAGTTGGATCAACTATGATAATTCTTACGTGTTCAGGGTAAGACACTTCGTTTGCTTTACTATATTTTAGTGACGGCACACAATGGTTACTTAATACTGATCCTATTATGCAAGCAGAGTGCGACGTAGGTGGATAAAAGTAGAGCAATAGACTTAAAATTATCTTATATTAATAAAAATGTCAAATCTTTCTGTGTTGAGCTCAACTTCTAACTCAGCTAATATAAGATTAAATGTATCTCTAATCCTTTTTTTCAATAGCAATATTCATAATCGCTACATCAAACTCTTCAAGTCCTAGAAAGAATGTAGTATAGACTTGAACAGAAATTGCGGCGAATCTCCTTCCCGAAAGATCATTGTAGTGAACACGACAGCAAAAGCAATTTCTCCGAAAATGGATTTCGTTAAACAGTATAAAAAGTTCATTCGTCTAACCACTGTTCAATATTGCGAATGCCGATTTCTGGTCAAACTGACATTCGCAATGTTGAAAAAAAATCTAAGGACAGTCACTGGAACAGGTCGAAGTATCACTCAAAGAGTTTGTTTTCCCATACGGAATGCTGTGGTAAAAACTTTTCAAAGAGCACCAGCATCAGGAGGTCGTGGACACGGAAACTTCGTTGCAAGACATAGACGCAACAATTACTTATAAATGTAGCTAATCAGCAGGTTAGTTACATTTATTTCGAGAAGTTAATTGAATTCCATGGATCCTGGGAATCTATTATCGGGAGACTAAAGAAGCTCGTTTCTTGTTTCTAGATCGGTCGCAACATTAGAGGCTGTAATATAACGAAACGTATTAACCGGTATTAAGATCCACCGATGAGTGAAGAGGATATTGCGATATACATATTTTAAGCCTCAACATAATCTACCATATAATATTCTGTAAGCCTCATATTATGTTAATGTTTATCCCCTACAGAGAGGCAGACAATCGCCGACCACTTTTCCTTGATCTCTTATTCCTGTCTCTTTCTTTACTTCTAATAATCATTGTTTTATTTACTTCTAATAACAAGAACGACACAAACACCTGATAATACTCTAAAAATAGGTGGAAAAAAGTAAAAGAAAATAATCACTATATGATATACAATTTGTCAGCACTGAACGTCAATGGCGAAAATTAAAAACTGATCAGCTGCGTCTAAAAAAATTAATATATTACTATAAGAATAACCAGTAAAGGAACAATTCATATTTATAGCAAACAAAGGTTTTTCCTATATCGCATAAAACAAGGAGAAATGAAAGACTGCTGATTTTTCTTTACTGTGATGCTTTACGAAGGTAGAAAATCTCAATCTTCAAAACGGAATCTCAAAAACAAACATGTTAATCAGAGTGCATAAAAAATAAAATGTACAAGTATTTTTATAAAGTGACATTATAATCATGTGTGGACAAGTAAGATCAAGGAGATATAGATTATTTCTTATTGAAAAACGAGCTTATTTTGGCTTGACTTGCAGGAGCAGCTTTTTTATTCTTATTTACTGGAGCTGACTTCTATAAAATAAGGAAAATATGATTATATATATACCAAAAGGGTCTCTTTCGGTGAGAGTAGCTTGCGCTCCTCTTCATTTTCATCGACTTCGATCTCTTTTAGCACCGTTTTTGTCACTAAAAAGCCATCTTCATCCATAAATGTTTCTGTTTCTTTTTTCATCACTTTTTTCTTGCTAGCCGGCTCATTAGCAACTATTTTCCGAGCTAAAATAGGCACATACGATTGAACCAATAACTTACGAGAACGTCTAATTGGTGGATCATTGATTTCTCCACCATTTTCCTTCATTGTTGTTTTCAGAGCTACTTTTCTCTTTTTCTCCATCTTTATTGGAGTCACTGCTTTAGAAGATGTCTGCTTTTCCGGTGATTCTGCTTCATACAAATCGTTATCTAGATAGACAGAAGTTAGAATGAAAACATTTACAAACCAAAATTGCTTTTTTCGGATTTCATATGTTTACTGACGCTGTTTTGCATTGTTTTTTCTCCAACTACCTTAGTTTTTGGTGAAAGTTTTTCAGCCTCTATAGCTTTATGCTTTTTTGCAGGTGTTATTTCATCTTCGCTGTCAATCAGAATCTTCCTATTGCGTCTACAAAAAAAATATTTCAAGGAAAACAATACAATATGCCTTTTATTAGTTGATAGATCAGCAGGAGACGTTTGGGTAATTGAGCTATCGTGAATTTTTTTTGGAGAGTTCTACAAATAAAATGTAATAAAAGAAAGACAAACTTTTGGAGTTTTCTCGGAGAAATTCTTTTGAAACATATTTGAAATTTTCTTATCCAGTATTTGTGTTTTCACAGCAGTTTTCACATCTTTTTTCATTTCCCTTGTGGCTGTATTTGAAGTATTTTCGGATGTGAGAATTTTCTGTTGCGCAACTTCGACTTTATATTTCTCTTCCATTTCCTCATGGAGCAATTCCAGCTGGAAACAATTGGTTTTAAATTAAGAAAATTACGTGAATGGTTTTAATGGCAGCTCGTCTGGCATCTCCACGAAAAAACTTTTCATCTTCTATTATATCGAATGCTAAAATCGATGAAATATCCTTAAAAGCGTAGTAAAAAAATAAATTCAAAAACCTGCAGAGGATCTTTATGAATAGCAAAGAGAGCAACATTGTCAATCTTTGTGAATGTTGCCTTTACTTCATCCAAATTTGTTTCTTTTGCTAGTATTACTGCTTCACAATTAGTTTCTAAATTTATTAAAATTGCAGACTGATTATCAAACCCGCTCGACATTGCTCTCCTGAAACGGCATATACGGCATGTATTTCATCCTTGTATAAATTATAAAACGCAATTAGCAATCTAAATTTTCAAACAATGTGATAAAGCAACAAACTTGTTTGCTGCTTGAACCGAAATATCCAAATGACGAGCAACAGTGAGGTCTGTAATTACTTTCTTCTCTGCGAAAACCAAATTATCCAAAGCATCCTTATTAGTTTCATCCATCTTGAAATTAATTGTACTTATATGAAAAAAAGTAAGCTTACGAGTGAGACCAATGAAAATTGAAAAAAAAAGAATATACAAACTTTTATACAGAATATAGTGACATCAATAATATACAAGAAAACATGCTACAGAAGAGCCCATGTAAGTCTAAGTAAGTGCACAACGATGATAAAGCTTAAAAAAATTGCATTATTTGCATTTAACAAATAATGCTACGGTAGCCGTAAAAATTTTAATACACTAACCGGAAGTTATAATACAAATTCACACCGAGAAGGTCTACTTTTGACTAGGAAAGATATGACAATATAACCACAACGGCTTTCTATCACTTGTAAATTGAGCTACATTATTTGTCATAAAAAGTAAAGGATTTACTCTTGAAAACATCTAAATGAAAAAGAAACTATATAATGACGAACATCAAAATATATAGTAAAAGACCTGCCTACAAGATTCCATTTGTAAAATATTGAAAGTTATCGTACAAACGTGTGGTATAAGATCCCAAACTTTGTGTTACTAAATTGTCAATCTATAAAAAAAATTATTTATAGGAAAAAAATCTTACTAAATTCTGAAGTTGTATATCTGTATAAGTCATATGAAATCGATCTCTCATGGCTTTAATTGCAGTAGCACCACCTCGAAAACAAGGTAAAGATGAACCTTTGTACATAATTTCAATGATTGTCATTATTCGTTCATGATGTTTTCGAGCCGTAATTAATCCTTTCAGCAAAAGAGTTTTGAAGTATAGAAAAATATCAGAATCCGTTCCACCCATAACGTCGACTATAGAGGTAAATTTGCAAAACAAAAATAAAATAACGTACTCATTTCTGATGTTAATTTAAAGGGAGAGGTTTCAAATCCTAAATTACGTGGCGATATAGAAAGGATGAAACCGAAATCGATATGTATTAAATGACCGTCTGCGTCAATAAGGATATTTCCGTTGTGCCTACAACTAGAAAAATTCAATAATAAATTACCTGTCTTTAACTTGAAGGAAGTAGCATACTAGAGAGTATGCTGCACAACTTTGAATAAAATTTTCCTGAGCTTTCATGTATAGAATTGAATTTTTAGGACCATAATTTTCACGAAAATGTAATTCTAAAGACGGTGTGTCAGTTCGTCCTTCTTCCGCAAAGAGTGCTTGTTGGTTTTTTTTAATCTACAAACAGGATATTTTTTATAATAATAAATTACCTGGTGAAGAGAACAAGCGTCAACTATAGGCTCAATCATACCTGAATTTGGTGACGTCACAAGAATTTTGTACGGACGTAGATATAACGATACACGTTCTTCTTCCCAAATCGCCTTTAACGTAACCAACAATTGATAAGCCAGTAGCTCTTGAGCCAGATCATCTCCACTTTTTACAATTACTGGAATGAGATCCCAATTGGATAATTGTCCATAAGGACTGGCTTTTCGTATTCTCTCTCTTTTATATTCCCATGGTTCACTCATTGTAGAAGCAGATGGATCATCTGGATGAGGTCGCATCTGCAAACAATGGCTGAAATATAAAGTGAAGAACCTGTCGTTGCTTTCCTGGCCATTTATTCCGTATACTCTTTTTAATCTTTGTGCCAATTTTCTCATGTTGTATTCTGCTATTACCCAAAACGGGTTCAGATGAAGAACTTTCAATTGACATGGTGTCCCACGCTTGATCTGGACAAGTATCAGGAAAAGTCTAAAATATTATCAAATATTAAAAAAAAAACAATATACCACTGGAATATTCGGATCATCTTGACATTCCACAATTTCTATTTTTTCATTGTTCGTCCTAGTTTTTCCATGAGAATCGTTTTGAAAAGAATTTTCATTCAGTGAGGCTGTAGAAGTGGATCTGGGCCTTTTTTCTTTGACAAGTTCAGTTTGTGCATTTGTTGTATTTTCTGGCAATGCGACCCTCTCAATGTCAGTACAGCGAAGAACTTCTACATACATACAATAAGGAGCCTTTAACAGTAACGTCTTGAACGAAAAATACCCTTACTTTATCTTTACTGTTTAAAACACAGCTATTAGTCGGAGGAATTCGAAGTACAACATGGTCATGCGTAAAAGGAATCCAAACTCTTGCTGGTAAACTCATATTTAGCCTCATCAACTCCGTTACAAGTCGTCGAGTCTATAAATAAAACTGATACTTAAGTAACCATACCTTTTCACCCTTGCTTGGTTCTTCCGTTAAACGGGAGCCTATCCTCATAAGAATAGAAACAAATTCTCTTTGCACTATTAAACGATTCGCTCCACAAGTACATTTGTTAGCTTGAGAGTCATCAAAACAGCGACAACCATTATCAAAAATATATGCTAAAAGATTAATTTATCGAGCTAACAGTTACAAACCGGGTGAAGGAGACACTCTACCGAGAGAACTAAGGGAAGCTTTTGCACTCTCACTTCTTGTAATTGAGGGACCGGACAGCATTTCAGGACTTACTGAAGAAATAATTCAAGATAGAAAATAAAAACAAACTCACAAACTGCTTCAACACTATTTTTATGTAATTTGGTTCCCAACATTGGAGTAGGATGAAGAAGAACAACTTTTGCAGGCGGTTTAAAATTGTAGAAAATCATTTGCCTTAGAAAAACAAAGTAAAAAAAAACTTCAAAAGATTTTACCGTAGTAATTCTCCTTGTGTTAAATTTTTATTTGATATTCGTAATTTATCCACCCCAAAAGCTTCTAGCAACCATAGACACATAAGCGCAAAATAAAAATTCTCCTGACACCTAGTTTCAAAATATGGATGTAAGGCTGCTGCTATTTCTTTATCCGTTATATACATGTTAATTAACTGTGGTATAAAAAAATCGACTTCATCAGTATTGAATCCGAAGAGTTTGGAACCTGCAAATATAGTTATGTGGGGCGCTGTCACCAGCCCCCAAAGATAGGAAAAACATAGAAAGTCTATCACAATAAAGCCCCCAATCATGAAATTTTTTTTGTCAGCTCACATGACGGTGGGTCCCTAAGTATAGTTCTTTAATAATTTCTTGATAATTGATATATTTTCTATGATTCCCCCCCCCCCCTCCCCCCCCACCCGATCATAATTTATGTGAGAAAAAAATAAAACAGATAAAGCCTGACACAACAAGGGCTAGAAAATCAAAGCTCGAATCTATCGTGTCGAGCCCGTTCAACTCTACCTGGAAGAACTTGCCAGAAATTATTAAAACTTACCTAAATACACTCGGACGTCTTTATCATTTGAAGAAAAAAGATATTTAACTGCGATGAAAGGTGAAAATAAATCTGATTTGAACAATCGCATTAAAAGAGACCCCGGCTCATGCAAGGGATATGTCTAGAAATGTAAACAACAACAAGTTAAACTTACAACATACTCATGATATTTGTTGTTTTCATCCTGGATTTGCATGCTAGAATTATTCATTTCAGCAAAAGAGGTATAAGAGTCAACAGATTGTGCAATCAACATATCGGTTTGAGGCAAAACTCGCATTTGCTCCTCCTTTGGAATAGAAAAAGATCGGTTTTGTACGCATCTACAATATATCATACAAAAATGTAAAAATAACACAACTCACATTGAGCATAACCCGTCTTTGGCATGACAACATTCGGGTAAAATGGTAATTGCGTCCATACTATGATCTCTACGGTGGTTTAATTCATTTTTAACGTAGAATCTGCAATCGTTCAGTTGAATTAAAAAACACTAAAGATAAAGAAAAATAAAAATATATATTACGTCACCAAGAAATTCTCCATGAAATTACCATTATGCACATAACTGTCTAATGGGATGTTTCCAATCACTAAAGAAGTCAAAAACTAGAAGAAATATACTAAACAAACAAAAAGTTGTACTCAAACATTTGTAAGTCTGTTACGACCATAATTTTTTGTAAACGACGGACACGAGCGATCTTTCACAATTCATCGCCATTTTTGCTGACATCTCTCATTTCATTCTGTTCTTTTCTTTACTTTCAAAGTTTCCTTTTCAGATGTCTCTTCTCGATGTCGAGAATATCTTAGATGAACGCGTTGATCCATTCGAGCTTGAGGTATAATATATTTTAGTACACTAAATATGTTTCAGAAATTTCGAGAGGCCTATGAAACACAAGCTCGCAGAGGACACCCATCAGCTGCTGCCACTTTCGGTTATGCTACCGCCTTAGTTCGTTCTACAAAAACCGATGTGAAGGAAGGGATCGCTATTCTAGAAAGTCAGTTTTTTAGGCTACTTATATTGCATTATTTATATTCAGGACTACTCAGAGAAGATCCCGATGATATGGCAAAACGAGATTATGTGTATTATCTTGCAATTGCTAATGCCAGACTACGGGTTAGTTCATAATCAAATTTTCTATTTTTCGTTTTCTAGGATTATGATAGAGCGCTAGCTTATATTGAAATTTTGCTAAATGCTGAAAAAGAAAATCGACAAGCTGTGGAACTTAAAATTCTCATTGAGAAAAAAATGAATAGAGGTTGTTTTATTTAACATAAAAAGGATAAACTCATTTTAGATGGTCTATTAGGAGCTGCTATTCTTGGTGGTGCTGGTGCACTCATTGTTGGCGGAATCGCGGCTGCAATTTTTGCCATAAAAAAGTAACTTTTAACCGCCAGAGTCCTGTATATAAATGATCGGGTGAATAAAGTATACCACACAAAAAGTGTAAAATCCCTTTTTTTTCCGGCCTGGTATTAATCACATTTTAGATCGAGATTCCGAAAAAGGCAGTATTCAGACAAAAGTGTTGATTACTTGTTTATAAAAAAAAATCGATTTTTGAAACAAAATATTTTGAAATCGGATGAACATAGTTTCCCTGCCATAATTGCACATGATGTCATAAACAGGTGAAAAATATCTTTATTATAAGCTTTTTGCTTAAAGACTAGAAATAAATTAAATGATGCAAATTATAAATGGCTAAGCAAAAAATACAACCGTAAAAATCACGGGGCGGCCCTTACATTATGACAAAAATGCTTCTCTTACAAATAAGGATATAATTAGCTGGAATAATATCCAGTCAAACAACATTGAGCGACAAATAATAGCACACTTACTTGGAGATTTCATGAAAGTGAGCAATCAAAGGAAAGGGTTCCAATTGGGGTTCAACGACATATTACTTGTTGAATGAGCTGGACGAGGAGGGATCATAGGCTGTTGGTTCTAAACAATAAATAATTAAAAAAAACCGACAAACCATAGTAGTGCCCCATTGTTGTGCTGGCTGCATTTGTGGAACAGAAGGAAATAATTGTTGATTAGAAATTGACCCACCAAAAGGATTAGGAAATGGATCTAAAGCAACATTAGAAATTAAGATATTAACCTTGTGAAAAAATATTTCCTTGTGATGACGGTGTCAAAAATGGATTATTCACCCCAAAATCGGCAATTGCTCCTATAGTTTGACTTTTTGGGAAAGTAGGGATTCCGTTTGCCGCATTTCGTATAGGACCATTCACATTTGATTGTTGCAAGCTATTAGTTGCAGGTGACGGAGGAATGCCTGTTGAAAAGCCAGTAGGTATCCATGACGGCTTTCCATCGCCCGTTGTAGACGAACCTGAATGGTGAAACAACTAAAAACATTTTCAAATTGTATTCCAAATTCAAACCTCGTCTAATTCAGCAAGAGCGCTGTATTTATCAGCTGAAAGAGCTGTGATTGGCTCTGTAGTATCTTTAGATTGTAGAAGAATATTTGATCCTGCCGTCGAATTAACACTGATGGTCACTGGTTGCGTAGATGACTAAAATAAAGTTAATAATCAATACAGAAAATAAATCGACTTGAAATGGGTTAATTTGAGAGGATGAGCTAGCTTGGATTGTCGAGATGCCAGAATCAACTGTTGCAGATTTAGGTATACATTGAGCTAAAGCTATGGTACAATAACACCAAAGAATCACCGGTTGCATTGGACACACCATTAAAACCTGCTAGTGAATTAGAAGGTCGTACTGTCAGATCACTGAACTTTTTATCAAAGTCAGCAAATGGATCGTTCTGAACAGCTGGTGTAGTAGTCATTGGCGGATTTGGAAACGTGAACTAAAAAGAATTAAAAAAAGGAGCAGGTACTTGATTTGATAAAACAGTTGTATCATTGACTATTTTTCCCGTAGTTGAAGCAAGAAGATCAAAAATATCTTGAGATGGAGGAATTGACGGCTGAGGTTTTTTGGTATCTTGTGGAAGCGGAGGCGGAGGAGCAAGCCATGCCGGAGGAGAGAACGCCTCAAAAAGAATGGTTTGAACAAAATATTTTCATGCCTGTTGATTAGACGTGTTTACATAAACATTACTTCCCGCATTTTGCTGTGTACAAGGAGGAACAAAGGGAAATGGATCAGAAGAAAGAAGATCTAGATCCGAAGGCTGTAACAAGAAACATTTAAAAAAAAGTCTATGATACCTTATTATGTGTTGAAGTAAGAGAAACGGTATCGTGTGAGTTTGTTCGACTAGCCGCTTCCTTTGCCTGATTGATCAAACGTTCTTGTTCAGTGAGTTCCGCTTTTGAAACAAACCAAGTTTTCTTTTCATATTTCTGAAAAACAAATGCAATTTTTGTTTATAACAAACTTTAACAAGAAAGACTTGAATGGCATCACGATTACTCATAGCAGGTGGCGAACCTCCATACAAGCCTAACCAAATTTTAGCATTTTCTGCATTGCCTAGTCCTTTTAGTTTTTCTACCTAAACGAAATTTTTTTTTTAATTTGATAACCTCTTCGGTTGTAAATGAAGCCATAGAGATTGATTTAACTCTATGCGGAGGATTTAGACCGCGTCTGTAAAAAATAATATAAAAAAAATAGGTTTCATACAAAATTCCTGAGCATTGTGTACAACAGAATGAGCCTTCAGTGATATTCACATAAGTTGGCCCCCGTTGACCACATTCAAAACAATTTCTATTGTGTGGAAGTGCGGCTAGCTCTCTGAAATAGATAGGTTATATTGCAAACGGGACGATGTAAATAACATACCTTATTAATTTAGCATTTTTTTCCTCTGTTCGTTTCTTTTGGGCCGCTTGCATTCAGATCTCGTTGTTGCTTAGTGGAACACTGGAAAACTTACAATATATTGGAAATATGTTGTTAGGGAAAGAAGAAAACAAAAAAGTGCTGAACATAAAACATCGTTTTGTAGCATTTCATAAACTTCATATGATGAACTTCCGAAACTATAATTAAAAGACTGTTAAAAGTCTATTAACCGATTTCTTTTTTCCTTTCACCAGTCTACACAAATAAGAACGATTCAGTTATTACTGCGAAAGATGATAAATTGACTGGAAGTTCCCAGATTTAACTTACTAAAAAAATTCAACATTACGATATTTCCGAGAAAATAAAACCAGAAATGATAAAAAAAATCAATAAAGCTGCCGATGAAAATGATTTTGAAACCGAATAAAGAGTAGGCGGAGCCTCTCGCTTATTCGCTCCATTCACAATTCTTACTAATTTCGTTGTATTTCATTCTCTTTCTTAAAAAAATTTTATTTAGAAAATGGAATTTATACGCGATGATGTTGTTCGAACGTTTCCCAAGAAAGGAACGCAGAAAGTAAATTTAAATAACAGAATAGAAGTTCAAAAGAAAGTAAGCACTAAAAAGTAAGTTTTTTTATTGTATACTAGTACTATTTAGGCATGGATTGAAGCGAGAAAATTTTGAAAGCCGAAAAAGGAATAGAAGTTCTCAAAATGGGAAAAAACATTTCTTTTATGAAGAGGACGAGTCTAGTTCTGATAGAGAGGATTTCCAGGAAATACAACAGGTTTTTCAGATTAACTATAATATTTTCTTAGATTCTACCAAAAAATCGTAAAAATGCTCTTATTAATCAACAATTGAAACCTGATAGTAAAAAGTTTAAGTCTGTAAGTTAGCTTCCCCAAATACTAAATAAAAAAAAACTCAGAGCTCAAGTGTGAACAAAGAACATGAACTCAAACATGACAATATCGAACTTGAGAACGAAAAATATATAAAAACATCTGGTAATATAGGCAATTTGTATATCACGTACTGGGCTTAATTTCGTTTACTTTTTTTCACCTATTTGCAGAGTTTTTTTTTGTATCGTCGAATATATCTAAGAGTTAACTTACTAAAAAAAAGATAGAAAAAAAAGATTTTGCATTTGATAAAACGAACAGTAAAAAATGAGAGAAAACTGAAAATACCACAAGAAGTTTTTGCGCTCCAATGCTAAAACGCGCCCCAATGAACTAGGTTAAGTATATTACCAAATATCTGGATATGGAATTTGCAGATTCGTGTCAAGAAGATAACCATGAAGATGAAGGCGATGAAACTAATATGCTTCGCTCGGGTTTGAAAAATTTGATGAATTTCTTGAAATTCGTTTTAGAAATAGCAAATTTGCCACTATCTAAAGTACGTGAACTTAGAGATCAATTAGGCATGAAACTATTTACAAAAATGTATTCAAAAAATATTTCTAAGGTAGAAAATGAGGTACAAAAAAAGATAGAGCAGAAGAAGATGGAAGTCAACCAAAAGGTATCGTCTATATATTAATTATTTTTTTTAGAAAGGGCAACATAGACCGCGTGAAATTTCTTCTAAAAAACCTATTGGGAACCTTAGAAATATTTACAAAAATGAAAAACTGGAGAAAAAGTTTGTTTATATTGACTACATATCATTTCAGAAAATGGGATCCTCGTTTCGACGAGCGGTCTGGCACGTTAAAAGAGCATTGCTTCGAAGATAATTATCAATTTTTAAATGAAATTAAGCAGACTGAGAAAAATGTGAGTCTTGTTTCTTCTTAATTATTTTTAGGATCTTCGCAAAGAATTGGCAGAATGCTTAAACGCTGGTAATGAGGAAGATGCATCTCGTATATCTGCAGCCTTACAAAAATTGGAAAATCAAGAGCATGTTCAAAAGGAAAAAGGTTTGAAGAAAGAGGCTATGGCTGAAATTCGACAGGAAAATATAGACAGAATGTTAAGTGGACAGAGACCTCGCTACAAAACAAAAGGTGGGTATCCTTTAGAAGAATTATAACTGATTTGATTAGGAGAAGTTAGGAAAAAAATCGCAGAGAAGAAATTCGAACAGCTGAAAAAAGAAAATAAGTTGGATAAATACATGACCAAGAAAGCGAAGAAGCAGGCACAAAAGGAAAAAAGAAAGAAATTCTTGGTTGAAAACGCATAGTTTGAAGTCAGACATGTGAATTGACAATATATTGTTTTGTTAGATACCTTTTGTTATTGTTTTTGTTTTGAAGAATACATCTCGATATCCATACATTAAGCGTTTATCTTCATTTCCCATTTCCCATGTTAGAACGAATTCGATTAACCGTCTAGTGTCAACAATTTCTGTTGACAGGCCGGCTGTTTGACTACGAAGGCGGAGTCTTTTTGCTACAATTCGGAAGGAACGGTCTCTCTGTCAGCTGACCACCTCTCCACATTGAAGATGTTTTATTTATCAAAGTCCTAAATAATGGTCTTCTGAAAGAGCATGTTCTAGCAAAATTTTCTCTATTTGTTATACTTGCATATCATTTATTTCAGCTATATACCAAAATAAAAGCATGGTGTCACCTCGAGGACCTATCAAAAATTCGAGATGCCAGCCGCTGGAAGCTGAGTTTCACAATGTGTAAGTTCTTTAAAAGCTTGACATTTTGGGTGTTTTCCAATAACATGCTTCAATGTTTACTTAGACGATTGGGTAGTAAAAGTCGTGAACTTCCCTTCGATGTCACTGGGTCTAGATTTTAAAACTTCAAACTAGTATTAATTTTAAAGAGGATGAGACAAATATAGAAAAGAAAGAAGTCCCGTCGACTGGGCACAAGTCGCCAGAAGGAATCCTCAATTCCCTACTGACGTGTCCGTAGTACGGGATATTCCCTCCCTCTTTACGATCATCCAGGGATCGGCTGGGAAAAATTAGCTGTCGAACTGTTGACGTAATTGCTTCTATCTTTATTCATAAACCCTGACAACACAATTTCCTAAAGACTTTTTGCCTTATCCTCGGCTAACAATAAGTGGGTAGTCCGTACTGACCCAGGTATGCATCATCGCCAAACATCTCGGAGGCTTCTACAAACATTCCGGCGTGATTTCTATTTTTGTCTACTGTACATTTCCCTTTTTATGGAATGAGACATCTTCCTAATCGAATTCCGTATAGGCCGTTGATTGAATTTTCTGTTAACGAAGAGAGAAAAAGTAGTCTTCGGATATAATCTGCCCGACCGATGGATGGCATTAATTATTCGAACGTAGCCAGGCCAATTGATCATAATGAGCGTGAGGAGGCTGTGTGTGCGGCACCTCGTCTCTCTAAGGTCTCTCCCCTATTGGCGCCGGGGCCAACATCCGCTATTCTGCCTTCTAAACTAGTCAGAGTCGGCTGATTTTTCCCGCACAAATTGCTCCCCCAGCCGCTGTTGTCGGTTTGTTTTTCCTATCTTTTTGGCCATTTCACACGAAACGAAGCCAATCTCCTTCTGACCATTTTGCTCAATGTTGCTGAAGTTTGTTTCTGGAATGGAGTACGCAATCATTTGGTTCTATCACTATTTTTGGTGTTCATTCTTTCTCCCCTAATCTTCTCTTATCCCATAATCCTCCCGTTTTTCTCTCAACGTCATTCTTCCTTATTTTTTGCGAGAAGCCCTGTATATTGACGCGACGATTATAGTGGCGTGTACATTGTCATGGAGACACCCGAGATTACCGAAAAATCAACAATTCTCTCTTCTCTCAATCATTCTAGTCAAATTTAATATTCTAGAGAAGCGACACTTATGTCCCAAGTGGCTGAGAAATGTCGGTGAGTGCTTTCTTTGATCCGAAGGAATACCACCCGTCGCCTGGTCTTTTATAGATTATACTTCTCTCCCTATCAGTCCTGTCCTGATATGCGTAGTCTTGTGATAGCTAACTGAAAACCTTATTTTAGTCCTTTATGACCTTTCATTAGCTAGCGAAAAAATAGCTTAGAATGAGACATCGGCGACAGTCTGAGTAGTTTATATCGATTATGCAAACAAATAACGGCCATTCTTCCGATCAACCGACTACCGGTCGGCGTTTTCCAATTGGAAAAGAATTCTTTCACCGGGATTTTGTTGGTATGAATCTTCTTCTAATTACCCGGGAACAATTTTTCCCTTTTTGATCGCAAAAATCAGCTGTTGAAGTTAAATTATAAATGACTTAAGCTCTTGAAAATTCAATAGTCTGACTCATTTTTCCCGGCAGCCACCTACTGGTGAATTCTTGTAATTCTCCTCCCGCCGCCGTTTTCCTCGTTGACCGCTCCCGCGTGTATTGATTTGTGTCTCACTCCCTGTGGCGCCAACAAGTATATATAGTAGTGGGACGATCTCTCGGGAATCTACCGAGGAAATGGAAAGGTGAGTGATAAAACAAAGCGACCCGTTGCCTAGGTGACCCCATTAGCTTGCCTAGCCTTTATCTTCCAAAAATAATTTTTTTCCTTTTTAATTGTTTTGAAATTGTTAATCTTTAAAAAGGGGGAAAGACTATTGATAAAGGTGGATGGAACATTGATTGTCGACCTAATGAGGACGTTCGGGAACAGGTCTAGGCCCTTTCTCGATCTTTTCGGTCGCCATGCTTCGTCCACCCACCAAAAATGAGTTGTACGTTGCCAACAATTAATTCTTTTTTTATCTATCTCTTGGTCTATTTCAGGATGCGATTGAATTATCTGAAATCTGTTCGCCTGTCAGATGCAAGTACAGTCAGAATGCTGGCTATTCTAAAAGTAAGATCATTATTTTTTGTCGTATCATAATTGGTTAAGGGTCTGGCACAATGTCACGTAGTCCTAGGACTGATTATGTTGATTCTTTCGACGATAGCTGACTACACAAGTGGTCGAATAAACACTATCAGACTCTACGGACTCGAAGAATGTTGTTCTTTTTATTTCATAGTGACGGGGTAAGTCCTATCGCGCCCTTCCATTTTCTTTTTTTTTCAGACTCGTTGGCATGTGTGGGGCAGCCTCCTACAGACGAGGTCTCGTCATCACCTTCCTTGTCATGTCCATCCATGCTATTATCATTTTCGTCCCAACTGTTATCATAGCCTCAAGCTTTGATATTCATTTCTTTCAAGTGAGTTTTTTTATTTTTCTTTATCCTCTTTCAGCACGAGTGTTGGGGAGAGTGTGATTGGCATCTCCTGGCTCCACGTCTCCCTTCCGATAGTCGATGTCAAATCCTTTGTGGAGAGCAGGTGGATGATAATATGAGAATGTAAGTCCTTGTCTTGTTTTTCATAACCTATTTGCCTTTCCAGGTCCATGACACGACTCGGCACAGACTACCGTCTAGATGCCGGTCTCATAACGGCAGCTATCATCGAGATGGGACTCGCAATCGCCTCTCTCATCATTTGCACAAAAACAATTTGTGGATCGGGCAAGGTAAGTCTACTAATTCTATTTCAATTTCCCAGGCTCAACCAAATCCAACAGAGATGGTACCGCTGAATCCGGCAGAAGTATCCGGTCAAGCAGCTCCATAGAAAATATTTTTTCCAATTCCAAAGACCTACTGGTATGGTGCTTTTACTCACATTAATCCATCGAAACGTGTATGTCTTGTAGTCCTTTCTCTTTTGAGATTTCTAGTTTTAAAAGTTATATATATATATATATATATATAAAATGATCTCAATGAAGAAGAATTTTATGAATCTGTATTTACAGACAGTTAATTAGTCGGATATGCTGTGGAAAGGCATGTTCCAACGTCGCACGATTGGGTGTATGACGTAACTGCCAGAGGGTAGCCATCGAGATTAAATTTACATGTGTTTGCACCAGGATGGACGAGGGAACAGACTGTCAGAAGTGAGAAATCAAAGGCTAGAAAGAAGAAATAGAGAAACTACTAGACTTACCAGGAGAAGTTCCAAAAAGAAAACCACCTGTCTGTTTCAACTCATTCTCCCACGTGTATTGAAAGGTACCCGTCAATTGCTAAACTATTCGTTACTCTCTTAATTTAGTTAGCTTACTCCATCGTAACTGTAGTAACCGTGATAATTGATTTTGTCTGCCTTTTCAAGGAAGTAATATCGTGTCCAATCATGCTGTCCATCGATTGTTCCACTCTTCCATTCTCCAGAGAAGACATGTTCCCACCCCGAAGAACCAAGAGGTCCCTTACAACGAGAATAAGTTCCAAACCAAAAACTGAACAAAAAGTTTGTCAAAGTGGATATGTCGCTGGCTTGCTTAACACCTGAATTAAGAAATTTTTTCGAATAATTCATGAAAATACCCTTGGTTTTAAGATATTGGAAAGCTAATTGGAAGACCTGCGTTTGTGTCCAGGTGGTCAAAACCTTTTGGAGGGAGGCCTTCCTCGAACCGGCCATTGGTTGTTCAGCTGTACACACCTGAAAACCATCTTCAGAGATTGAAGATTCTTACATCTGGCACGAAAAGATTATTGTCGAAGACGTCGAGAAGAACTGTATAAATTGGATTCTGGAAGACGGTCTCGTTCATGTATTTGAAGAGTCTGAAAACAGAATGACTTCAAAAGAACATCAACAAACGGATTAGGACTGGTGTCCTTGTTTCCGGAGACTTTGTTTCCCCAGTCGAGGACATAGTCAGTCGGAGTAGGTTTATCCACATCGGCTGCCCTCATCTGATCAACGAGAGTCTGGAGTTCTGGATCAGTCGGTGACGTTGGTTTTTTCGTAGTCGTTGTTGTCGCCGATATTCCAACTGTCGGTGTGCATTGGTCAATCTATGAACACGTTTTTATTCTTCTAGCATTACATACCACGGTCATTCCACCCGAAGTCGTTGTCTTCGCCGTGATGAGAACTTGATTTCCATTTACGACGAACTGACAGCTTCCATCCGTGAGAGCACAGACGGTATAGGCAGCAAGTTCAAATTCAGGAGTAGAGTTGAGGAGGAAGGCCTCCTCCATGGCTTGCCACGTTTTCCATGCAAATTGGAGGTCGATTTGTATACCCTGAAATTGTCATCTTGCCCCGATGGGAAACAGTCAGTCTTCTTCATAAAGGTCGCCGCCTGCGTTCCCTTCCGTTATCAAAGACAGTCTAAATGCGTCATAATTAGATTCGACAAACCACCACAACTTTATCAGATGAATCGTAAAAAATGCCAGCGGCTATTGATTGATTCGTCAACCATCGACCCGTCTGATGGAGTTGCAACGTGAGCGAGGTCTAACTTATGATGCTGAACTGCTTCTCAAACAAAGGAACACAGTGAAGGTAGACGCTATTTCCATCCTCTGAATCAGAGACCGGGGGGCTAAGCAATTGCTTTTACAATGAAACGCTCTCTGATATTTCCATCAGAAGAACTTTCTCATTTGAAGATACGCGACTGGGTCCAGCGATATCGACGAATTCGACTCAAAATATATGACTTTCTTGACCATCCTTCGTCTAATTTCACTGTTGGAAGTGTTCTATATCATATTTGTAAGTATACCCATCCTGTTCTTTATTTCCAGCTGCTTTCATTATTGTGTTGATCGCAGTTATCCTCGGTGCTTCGACGGACAGTCTTGGAGACCATCAATGGATGATCAGTCAGAACAATTGCTAGATTTCTTATAGTCATATTTCAGAGATCTATTCCGGACTAGAAACGAGTCTGGCTGTCTTCTTTCTTATTGAGTTCTTGATCAGAATGTGGGCTATTTCAGCTGATGCGAAGTACATGGGATGGAAAGGTTTGTCTCATATCCATTCCATGTTTTTTGGCAGGTCATATACAATATTTGAAGAAGTTCGTCTGCATCACAGACATTATCATCATTATTGTCACTTTTGTTATTCTCATAGTGGACAAAAGATACGTTTCGGATAAAACAATGGACTATTTGAGATTCATTCAAGTCAGTGAAAAAGAACACTTTTCAACTGTTTCAGATTCTACGCCTTTTTCACATCGACCGACAGATGACGACGTGGAGACTAATTCGGAATATGGTCATCATCAGTCGGTATGGATTATTTCAA
The DNA here is from genome assembly GCA_932521415.1 of Oscheius sp. DF5120. Taxonomy (NCBI): domain Eukaryota; kingdom Metazoa; phylum Nematoda; class Chromadorea; order Rhabditida; family Rhabditidae; genus Oscheius; species Oscheius sp. DF5120. The sequence goes on along the minus strand of OW051465.1, from coordinate 4,119,318 downwards.
CTAAACAACGAGCTATAAGACGAGAATTGATAACTGCCTACTACATTACCTTCGTTCTGATAGTTTTTCTGGCTAATTTAGTATACTATACGGAACATTACGAAGACAGTCACAACTTTTTTGTTAACTCGTCGGAAGTTTCCGGTATGTATCGAATAAAATACATAATAAGTCTCTAGAATCCCCAGTGAAAACTCTGGCTCATGCGTGGTGGTTTTCTATCGTCACTATTACAACAATCGGGTAGGTATCTTCTGTTCAAACAATAATTTCGAAGATATGGAGACATAGTCCCTTTTTATTCGTTCTCTAAAGTCATTGTATGTATCCTTGGATATCTAGCATATTGTACATTTGTCACCGCTAGTACTCAAATATCTGTAGGATTGACTCTAATGATGGAGGAGGACAATAAAAACGAATACAAGAAACGTCTGAAACATTCAGCTGCCTCTTTGATTCAAAACTGGTGGAGGTACCACATGGCCAGTGCATTGCTTAACGACAATCGCTACAGAACGACGTATTTCAAGTGAGAAGATTGTGTTAAAAAAAAGTGATGCAGGGACTGTTGTTACAAACTCTACTTAACAGCGGACAATTTATCGAAGATGAGAGCGTTCGAGAAGAAACAGAAGGAGAGAAAAGAGAAGTAAGAAGTAAAATTTTGGGTAGAGGAGTTGTAGAAAAAAACGGCAGCAGAAGATAATCCAAGCCGAGTGGAAGAGCTCTCTTAGACTTGGAGTAACTACTCAACTGGCCCTTCAACCGACTGGATTGGCTCCAACAGTCACCAAAAGGATGAGTCTCCCTCAGATTGGCAGATTTATGGTAGATACACAATAGATGCAAATCATTTGTAGAGTCTTCCTACTCAAGACATCCATGCACCAACTGTTCGCCCTCTGCTAGCTACCCAACCGACGATGGATGATATGTCAAAGTACTATAAAAGAGACTCAATGGATTCTTCGATGAATAGTTTCTCCTTCGACGCATCCGACTCGGAACATTCTTTTACTCTACACAAAGTGTCCAGTATAAATAGTAGTGAGCCTTCTACTGTTAAAAATAATCCAATTTCAGTATCTGCTATGGATGAAAAGCTTTTACATAAATATAAACCCCTACTGAGATTCATTTTCTTCCTCAATTTTCAATTACTACGTGAAAAATTCAAGCGACAAAGAAAGGCTGATAAGCTATTAGAGATGGAAGCAGAGATCATCGAACAAATTCATGAAAGAGACCAAAAACTGAATGAGGTTAGAGTCATTTTTGAACAGAAAGTTTCAGCTGGAAATGGAATTCACTAGAATAACTGGGAAAGTTGGAGTTTCATATTTAGCTTCTCAAGAAGACAAAAAATCAGTTTCACAACGTATTGAGCTGTGTGAAGAGAAAATGATAAATTTAACGAAGAAGGTAGAACAAATGGATCAGATGACTCAACTGATATATCAAATGATCGAAGGGTAACTGGAAGTTATTCAATAGCAAGGTTTAGCCCTCCATCCTCACTACACCATCTCCCTCCCCGTCATCCCGGTCGTGTCTTTGGCCGACCTCTACGTCGTCAATCCAAGACTTTCGTCTTGGAAGAGACAGAAGATCCCGAATAAATCCTACTTACATTTTGTTTCGTAAACCATCCGTGGTAGTTGAGAAGGCCCGCATCCTCAAGAAGATGAAAACGGAACCAGTTATTGAAACGAATCACATTCGTGCTTTGGACTTCACCAGCAAATACGGATGAAAAGCCTGAAAATATTAAAGCATTATTCAACAATTCCTACCCGAACTGCCCGCAACCCCCGCTCTGGAGAAAGGAGTAAACCAAAGTTTGTTCAGTTGAGATTTGAACACGGTTACGTCAGAGGAAGAGATGCCTTGAGCTACCAGGAAGTCTTGTGCCTTTTGCATGACAGGAGTAGCAACAACGGCATTCAAAAAGTTTTGAATGGCGATATTCCAGTTGGCAGTGTAAGTTAGAGGAGTGGAGATGGAAGGGTCAGAGTAGTAGGCCTGTCATTTAATAGAGGTGAAGAAGAAAAAACAAACTAAAAGTTGGGCAAAAGCTTGGAACGTTGGACGAGCAGCGACAGAGCCATCAACTTTCGTGAATAATGGATTGGGAGCATTATCATGGCTGAAGTCCTTATGTGAAGCCATGTTCTAAAATGAATTCTTCGGTTTATCCTAGATTTTTGTAATAGCAATAGTTTTGCATAGATACATAAACAAGAGTTTTTCGTTTTATGTTTGCTTACTAAATTCAGAAGAAGTGAATAACCTGATAATTGAGAGTGACAAGAGAATCAGTTCGATCATCTGTTACTACCAATGTATTGAGAAGAGTTGTCACAGAAGCTGAATCCACATCCTCCACAAGAGGAGCAGCTACAATTCAGAGGTCAAGAGTAGTCGAAAATAACTAACCATTGTTTAGGATAACAAGTCCTAAAAGACAGAAGAGTATCCTCATCGATAGGTTTAAGATACAGTGACAGATCACTTTTATCTAATCTTCTGTCTCCACCCCAGTCGGGACCGCTACAGCTCCCACGTGCTATCTGGAGGGCATGGAATCTAGCTCAGCACATATTCATTTCATGGAAAATGTTTTCTAGATGCTAACAACCTTGAACCATTTCATGAAAACATAATATTTCTTTCAGTTGATCAGCTTCAGAAAAAAAATCTTTTCACTTTTTTACTTGGTTTCAAAGTCCGTAAATTTCGAAGAGTCAGTCATCAGTAGTTGATTTTTTACGTCATTAATGACGGCTTGAGCACGCAGACACGATAAGAGCCATGCGGTGTCCTCGACACAGACAAAAGATTGGTCGTACTTTACATTCGTCTTAGAATTCGTTTTATTTTATTTTAAAAGGCAAGTTAATCACGATAAGCACAACCATATCCATAAAATACTAATAATTATTACATCTGGGTATAATGAGCACACGTCGAGTGATTTGGCTGGAGATTCAAAAGAGGTACCCTTGAGTTTTTAAACTGTTTGATCGAAGTTTTCACCAAAACCCGTGCTAGCCGATACTTTACCCATCAGTGCAAGCTGTGAGTCGACCATCTGAAGAAGTTCTGCAGGAGCAGGTACACGGCCACTATCGATTTTACTCCACAGCTGTTCGTCACCAAGGAATATTTCAAATGCACCGGTTGAAATAAGCGAAGTTTCAACCATATTTGACAAAAGAAAAGTCATCATACAGGCCGAAAGCTGCAAAAAAAAAATTGACCAAAAAAAAGAAGATAGAAAAAGAATAATATAAGCAAACTAACTTTATTACCGTGAGCCCACTGAAGCACTCCAGGGTATCCAAATCCAAGATTTGCAAAGGGATTCTGTCCAGTAACAACAATAACGATTACTGCAATTTTAGCGAAGCTGATAAACTAAAATAAAATGTTTTTAAACAATATTAAAATGTACCTGAGCAAGATAGGCTTTCCAAGGAGCAGGAGGGTAGTTATTGCCTTCAATCGGCATATTAGGATATTTTTGCAGTACAAACTGAGAATATTGTTCAAAAGCATTACGATATCCACAAGAAACACTAAAAACAAGAATGAATGAAATAAGCTTTACTAACCAGTAAAGGAAGCGCATAGTAGGTAAATCCTTGATATGAACTTGGGCGCTGGGTTTGGTAAATCCGGTCTGTTCTCGTAGTTCAATATGTTCCTCTTGCGTACCTTCACTGAAAACAAATAAATCCAGTGACCGGAATATACCTAAATGATTTTCCTTCACTTCCATCATCAAATTCAGCAAAGTCATCGTGTTCGTGTTCATCATGTGCATGTTTTTCGGCTGGAACTAACATATTACAAAGTTAGAGAACTATAATCCAATTTTTCACATCACAATATTTAGCTATGCGAAAATTAAAGAGAAAAAAACGAACCTGATACAAATACATCCCGCATTGAAAGAGCAAATGCCAAACCAAGTATTACATAAGCTGCTCTTCCCATCTTGTGTAGGTTGGGACCTAATATTTGAAAATTAGTAGGTTAAAATTTATAGAAAAGTAAAGAAAGAAGAAATGATAGTTTATATTCGGTGAATTGATAAATAATCTCATATTTAAATTTGTTTCAAAATTTTTAAATAAATTTGACAAAATTCTTTCAGACTGATACTGATTACTCCAAAGGTGAAAAATATTGACTAACTAAATTGAATAGGCAAAAAAGGACCAGAGAATGACAAAAATAATTGTTCAAACGAATTGTCTGCAACGACACTCATCGTTTACACAGAAGCTGTCCGCCATTTACAGACTGCGTCTCTTTTTCTCCCCACTCTCTCCTCTTTCTTTCCTTTTATCTTCCAACGTACTCGTTCCTGACGCCTAGCGTGTCTTCTGTTTACATAGCTATCTGTCCTCGTCTCTCTTCGATTTACCCGTTCTTTTCCCCCTTTGGTCGAAAAGGATGACTCGTCTCTTTCGTTTAAATGGCTTCGGCCGGCCATATGTTCGACCTTCTCCGACTTTTGACTTCGGACAACGTCCATCAGGGTCATTTCCATTCTAGATTTTTATAAAGTCAACATAATAACATGTTGATATTTATCTCGTATCGTTTCATCTTTTCTTATCTAACAGTATTCTTCTCCCAATTTCTCAAAGAAGCACCTTCATATCTCTCATATCGACTTCTATCGCTTTCTTTTTCTTTCACTTCTTTATTTTTTCTACTTTTAGCATGTCTGCTCCCTCCAGACAGATAAAATGTGTCGTGGTGGGTGATGGAACAGTCGGAAAGACATGTATGCTCATATCCTACACGACAGACTCCTTTCCAGTCCAATATGTACCAACAGTGTAAGTATTCCTCCCTGATTCAATGAGAATGACTCAGCTCTCGCGTTGCAGTGTTTCTCTTTATCATTTGCACCCAGTCAGGGTCGAATAAACATTCAAAAAATAACGTCCTTGAGAAATTATTTTTTCAGATTTGACAATTATTCCAGTTCTTTGACTGTCGATAGTCATACTGTCAATCTCGGATTGTGGGATACGGCAGGACAGGTTAGTCGTACCTTTCTACTCTTCAAATGGCTTTACCTTTATTTTTTTTATTCATTCTTCATTTTCATCTTTTAGGAAGACTATGACCGTCTCCGTCCGTTGAGCTATCCTCAGACAGATGTGTTCGTTCTCTGTTTCTCCGTTGTTTCTCAAGTCTCTTTCGACAATGTTACGACAAAATGGATTCCGGAAATCAGACAGCACTGTCCGGACGCGCCGATTCTCCTCGTCGGTGAGTTCTTTTTCTTTTTCTTTTACGAATCTTTCAGGGACAAAAATCGATTTACGCGACGATACAAATGCAAAATCGAGCGGAGACGTAAGTATCAACCCGGAGAGTAACAAATCGCAAAATTTAGGATCGTGGACCGATTACCCGCAGCCAAGGTCAGAAATGCGCGCAGAAAATCAAAGCCGTGAAATATTTGGAATGTTCGGCGTTAACACAGCACGGATTGAGACTGGTCGGTCGGGATTTGAGGCGAGAAAAATAGAATTTTTTCCAGGTTTTCGAAGAAGCCGTTCGATCCGTGATCAACCCGAAACCACTGAAGAAAAAACGCAACTGCTCAATCCTCTGACCTCCAGTGCTCTCCAATTTTTCTTTCTTTTTTTTGGTGCTATCTGCTCCTGTCTAATGACTATTATATGTATCAATTTCTCATTTTTCCCGCTGCGCGTCTCCTAGTCTGGCTCATTCGCTTCTCAATCATATCCCACGTGTCTTAAAGGTAGCCCCAGTCTTCACTTGACGCCCTGCGGGCTCAGTTCGTCGCCTTCCTCTACTTATTCAATCAATTAATAAAGCATATTGAGTCATTACTTTTTAATGCAATTAAATGATCTATCGGTCATAGACCTTTCAAAAATACAAATGAAAAAAAAAAACCGGAATTCAAATGAAGAGAAGCTGAATACAAAGCAACCGGAACTGTCTACGCCTTTCTGTCAACACAGATCAAAGAGGAGTCACAAGGAGAGTAATTGGATCTGATTTCTCGATCTGTGGTGGCCCTCTCATCGGAACTGGTTTCATCCAATTAAAATCCCTTTGTTCACATGTATTATGTCTTCTTTGTTATTAATATAGGAAATATCTTTTTCCCGACTTAATAAACTCAGCTTTTTGTCCTTGTAAATGGCTATTTATCTGTCTCTTTCCTGTTTAGAATTACACTTAACAAACAAAAGGGGTCAATCTGGACAGAAGTCATTCGTCATTTACTCCAACGTGGCATTCGATAGGACTTTTCTCCTCCGGAACTTTGTTCTTTAGCAGCAGATTTTTTTTTCTTCTGAATGTTCAAGGTTATTCGTCACCATAGTTCTGTCGGTCATCTACAAGTTCGCGTTCCCCAAATTTCTCTGTCTCCTATATATTCTCTCTGAATAGCCTCTCTTCCTTATTGGTCGTCTTCGCATGATTGTTCTTTCTCTTTTACTCCTCCTTCGTCGACTTTCTTATCTTAACGAGTCTTTCTTTTTCATTGCAACTGTATAGGTGGTCGGCCGGGGGAAAATATAGGATGGTTTTAAATCTGGCTGCCAAAACATTATTTTGATTCATCGACTAACTCATCACTTATTTTTTCACTGGACAGTCGATACCCTAAATCTCTTTCTTCCTCACAAGTTTCTTTTGTCCAGCTGGACACGTGTGCTTCCCGTGGTCTTTTTCTGACCCTTCGTTGATTTATAGATACGAATGAACCAAAAGGAGTACGACGAGAAATATGGTTTCCAGCTTTCTCCCTCGACCACCGTTTCTTCTTTTCTTTCAAAACATAAGCGAGGGTTTCAAAGGGACTATTGTAGCGGTAGAGGTATGTTTGTTAGCTATTTAATTAGCTTCATAGGCATTATAAAAACCATCGAGAGACGTATTCCGGCCATCCGATGGCTTCGAAAATATTCCTGGAAGAAACAATTGTTTTCTGATGTGGTGGCAGGAATCACAGTCGGAATATATAACATTCCTCAGGCATTGGCATACTCTGTTCTGGCCTCCCTCCCGCCGGTCTTCGGTCTATATGCCTCTTTCTTTCCTTCTCTCATCTACTTCCTCTTCGGTTCTTCTTTCCATACTTCTATCGGTTCGTTCATTTTCTGATGAAATATTGAATCAGAAATCTTTTTTTGATATCTTATCTTTTTTTATGTTCTTTGAGGACATTAAACTTGTAGGTGTTTTCTCGTTGACATGTCTCATGGTGGGTCATTCAAGGATTACCCTGATTCCGGATAGTTTCAATGGAACAACAACAACTGTCCACGGGATACCAGATGTTTCTCCTGTCGATATTGTCGTCTCCCTCGCCTTTCTCACCGGATGTGTTCAAGTAATCCATTTAGATTGAAGAATATAAAAGATTTAGTTGATAATGGCCCTCTGTCGACTTGATTTCCTAACAGCCTATCTCTCAGACTCTGCCGTTTCGGGACTCAATTTCGGAGCCGCCTGTCATGCCTTGGCTTCCCAATTTTCAGCTGTATTGGGAGTGAAACTACCTAGTCGAGATAAGACATTCCTGAAAATATTCTATGTAATTTTAATTAAAAATATCTATTCATAAAAAGAGTTTCAGCAAATCTACGATTTCTTCACGGCCATTCCTAGACTGAATCCGGCCACTTTTCTTATCACTTTGGCGACCATCCTTCTCTTAGTTTTATCCAAAATTTTTATTGAGCCAAGGACATTGAAAAGAGGCTTTCCATTCCCATCCGAATTGATCGTTCTCATCTGTGGAACCGTCTTCTCCAAATTTTTCAATTTCTACGATAATTATCACGTTCCAACTGTTCATAATGTTCCTCTTGGGTAAGGTATCTCTTTCCATTGAACTTGAATCTTCAGAATGCCTTCTCCTCGAGTTCCTCGCTTCGCTTTAATGGAATATCTCATAGACGACGCCATTAGCATTGCTGTCGTGTCTTATGCCATCACAATTTCAATGGGAAAACTCTTTGCGAGAAAACATCAATATAGAATAGACACTAATCAGGTAGAGTAATAGGTGGCTTTTAAAAATTTATAGGAACTCTGTGCATTGGGATTTGTCGGCTGTTTTTCTTCATTCTTCTCAGTCTTTCCAGTCTCTACGTCACTGTCCAGATCCCTCGTCAACGAAGAGGCCGGAGCAACATCCCAGATCTCTGGTTTGGTCTCCGCGATGCTTATTCTCTGTATCATCCTCTGGTTTGGTCCGATTCTTGAACCTCTTCCAATGTGTGTTTTGGCTGGAATTATTATTGTGGCGCTAAGATCGTTGTTCATTAAAATCACAGAGGTACCACAACTATGGAAGTTCTCCATGATTGATGTGGTAAGGGGAAACAAGACATAGATAATGTATTGATTCAGATAATTTGGATAGTGACAGCTATTGTCACCATCCTTTATGATATCATCGAAGGACTCGTAGCGGGAATGGTCGTTTCTCTCTTTCTCGTTATTTTGAGGACTCAATGGCCTTCTTTCTTAGTAATTGGTGAAGTAGCCATTGGTGATTACCATGCCGTCGAGAACTATCTATCTGCTCGCCCTACTACCGTTCCAGTTCTTCGTTTCGATGCCGCTCTCATCTTCACTAATGTCGAAGCTTTTAAACACAAAATCCGTTCAACTATCAAGACATATAGACCAGGTATTATCTTGGATCCATTCTTATTCTTCCAGACATTCCACCAGTAGTTATCCTTGACTGTACTCCCTGGGCTCATACAGACGCCATGGGAGTAGAAGCAGTAAAAGAAATGAGCGAGGAGATGAAGCAACTGGGAAGTAGGCTGCTCTTCGCCAATATTCGGGGATCAGTACGGCGACAATATGAAAAAGCCGGATTGTTCAAAGTCATGGATGATGATCAGGTATGAGTATTTTTATATAACAGAAAAGTTTTTAGTTTTATCCATCAGTTAGCGATGCTCTCCGATTTGGCCAGGATATTATTAAATTGGCGAAGAAGACAGAAGTCATAAGTATCAGCTGAACATCAGTCTCACTTTCCTACGTGTTTCTGTACATATCGCAAACATTTCGGGCGTTTAATAGAATTCTCTTTATTGCTCCGCTTTGAACTACCTATCAATGTGACAGGCTACCTTCGAAAGAAAGAGGATAACGACTTTGGTAACTGTGGAAGGCCTGGGATGGCAGGGAGAGGAGGGAGGGCAAAGGATCGACTGGGACTTGTTGGGGTGGGAGTTGGAGTCGGAGCAGAAAGAGGAACGGAACCCGATAGACAAGGACTGTAACTCGTTGGACGGGGAGTGGCTGGAGGAATCTCTCCATCCTGCATGGCCAAAAGACGGGAAAAATTGAGTGCAGCTGCCTGTGTTTCGTGTTCGGTGAAATCTTCGATATCGACGAGGAGACTGTCATGTTCCATGTGGAGACTATCTCTGTCCATCAATAGCTGAACTAATTCTTTGTTCTTCCCTGAAGATATTTTTAGTATAAAGAGAAGTTAACGTACGAGTAATGGCTTCTTCCATCTGATTAAATATCCTTCTAATTTCTATCAAATCTACTTTACTCAACTGCTGTCTCGACTGTCTAGGAACCACACACGCTCTTGATTTGTTTCTTCGAAACTCATCTACCTTCTTCTGTCCCTCAATTTTTGCATTTGCTAAAACTGTCTTTGTTTCTTCCGTCAACAGTCGATGTCTCTCATCTATAATAAGTCTTTCTCCGGGTGAATCACTTACATGAATCGAGCATCTGATTTTCCTTGGCCTTTTTCCGTAGTCGGATAACTTCTTCACACCTAGATGGACCAGGTTTGTCAAGATGTTTGTCCAGATTGGGAACACTCTTCGACTTGCTCAAAAGGAACCCGTCGTCATCCTCGCTGTCATCATCTGAGTCATTTCCACTCTCCGCTAGTTCGTTCATATAACACACCTAAAAGCCTTTCATCAATCTCCAGAAAACCCTTTCATTTTCGTTGCATTTTGGGCGAAAGAAACAAATGGCTCAAGGGGATCAAAATGAAGGAGTTCGGGTTAGGGAAGGGTATTATCAGATGAACGAAGTTTCGACAAAGGAAAGCAACAGGATTCAAATTTTGGCCGGAAGTATTCCCCTCAAAAAGTATAAACAAGAAGCACACCTGTAGATTCATGGCAGTTTGGAGTCGAACAGCCAAATTGCTTCTGCGAGGTCTCGTGGCAACAGGAGGCATTGGCCCGGCGATACTGTCAACCTGTAGAGCGAGTCGTCTTCTCACCTGAATTTTACTCGTGTTCTCATCTCGAGCGTCGCGTTGTCCCCCGGGAAGGGACTTGATTGGTTGCCGCGGCGCGTTTATTGTTTTTCTACAAATGTCCTCGGATAATGAAGAGACAAAACTTTACATACGAATGGGGGAACAACGTCTTAAAAAATAAAAGAACAGCCTACCTCCTCTCCTAGGAGACGTCGCTCTTGTTCCTCCCTTTCCTTCGCTGCCGTTACCAACTGCCGTTCCAATTTATCGAAATCCAGCTGAGGAAGACCTGGAGGGTAAATACTTGACGCTTCAATATCCTCTCTAACCCGTGTCCAGAGTACTCAGTTCGTAATCGATGTTACGTCGAATGGCCATGAAACTGTCGACAGAGAGAGAAGACGGCGGAGGACGGAACATGGCTTGGCTGAAAATAAATGAATACGGTTTCACAGATGAAAAGTAGAAATAACATAGGATGATGGGGAACAATGTCTTAAAAGCCAATTGAAAAATAAGCTAAGGGTCAATGAGGCAGGGATTACTACGGACGAACGGCCAGTTAAAACTCGGGGGCGAAGACAAAAACAAACCTCGATGTAGAGCTGGGAGAGTCCTCTTTCCCCGTCGTTCTTAATGGAGATCCGTCAGGACTCGTCTCCATTCCACACGTTGACGACATCTCAAAAGAATCCTCTGAGCAGCTAGTGGAGCCAGACTCTTCGCCGTCATCCTCCTCACCACCTGATCCTAAATTGTTAGTTTCTTTCCTAACTATCCCTATGATTACCTTGATTATTCTGTAGAGAAGTCAGGCTCTCCAACGACGAAGAATTTGAAACTTGTCCCTCCTCGTCGTCAGCATTCGTCAGTTGAAGAAGGCTGACGACATCGATGGGATCAGAGAGAAGGTTGTTATTGGCTTCGATAAGATTTGAAAAGGAACATCTCGACGCAGAAGAATTCATCGTCGACACGCCGCTGTCGGATCTGAAAGAGAAACAATTTATCAATGGAGAAAAGGGACCTGTGCTCTCCGTCAGAAGAGGCCATGAGGTCGTCCGGCCGTAGTTCTCCTCCGGGAATCATCACTCCATTGACGTCTATCTCCAGTCTGAAAACAATTGACTAAGATTGGATTGGAAGAAAAATGAAGAAGGCAACTCGATTGACATAAAAAGGTCTCAATGCATATGGAATAGACGGAGAACTCTTTTCATCTTCAAAAGACCGATAACAAATGTGAGAGATATCCGAAGAGGACGAAATGTTCGGTAGTGAGAAAGCTGTTGTCTCGACGAATTACGCGGACAGAAGAAACAATAACGATTGGTACTAGCCGTAAAAGCTGTTGACAGCTGATTCGAATAAGGGGAAAAGACCCAAGGGATGGTTGTAATCCTCCTTAATTGAGAATAGACAAAAACAGAATAGAAGAGAAGTGAAGGGCGGTGTTATCAAGGAAGGACCCCTTGTGTAAAGCAACGATTTACGGGCGCGTTTGTGTACTGAGAGAGAGACGACGACGCGCAGGAACATGGCTCTGCCATCGAAGAGGAGAAACAGTTAGCTCAGAGAACTAAAAATCTCTATTTGCTTTGTGAATGTAATTGTTGAGAAAACAGGATATTATGAGAGATACCAGACAGGAGGAGTAGACAATTAGACGAGAATAAAAATTAGATCGAACGAGGAGTAGACCCAAAGGAATATGCATAGAGAAAGCGGGGACAAATTGGATGAGGACACGCTTGCCTGAGTCCTGACAAGGTTATCTGCGATTCTGACAGACGGATTTGTAATGCGGATGGCGCTGTTTTGAGTGGATGCAAAACAGCTGTCAAAGAGAGGCGTCCCTATTCATCTGGTGTTGTCGACATAGGAAAAGGACTAATGGGACATTTTATCCAAATGTGCTCACACTTCTCACGGTTGCCTCTTCAAGTGTTGAGATGTGACGCAAATATGCGAGGAAAACTACTCGGAATGGAGAGGAGACTCTTTGTTTCTCTGAGCAGCCGCCATTTCTGCAGATTCTCGCAGGTGCAATATTTCGACGACAACAGCAAGTAATGGAAAACAATCTTCAAAAGCAGCGATCGTGAAAATTGAAGGGAGGAGAGAGTTTTACGTCGTTGAGTCAGAAACAGCGGGACTGAATCATCCGGCTGAATTATCTGTTTACGACAAAGAATGGAGATTTTGGGGAAAAATTATGGAAGAAAGATGGAATTAGAAGAAGAACAGAAAAGAATGGAGCAATGAGCAGGAACAGTTGTTATATATTTCGTCATATGAGTAACGAGTTAGTGCTTTTATCTCAATTTAAATTATTCATTAAAAAATAAAATAAAATATGGACCCCCTCGTCGAAATGTGCATAAGTCATCGGACTTCCTGTTGCTTTGCTCTCTCTCCGGCTGCCGTTGTCTTCTAATTGCGACGATTTGATTACGGTATCGACGAACGTAATTTCATATTTATTGGAAGGGGGGCAGTCGGATGTCGAATGCATTCCCTTCTTTGGGTTAAGACAAAGACAACAAGGATTGGAGGAGGCCGAGAGTCCCCCGGGAGTCTTTTGTTCGACGTGAACACTGCCATTTCTTCGTAAAGAATTGACCTCTTTTTATATGGGAAAGAAGGGCGGATATTGGAAACATATGGAGGGAAGGAAAGGAAAGATCTCGAAAGACAAAGAGAAGGTGCGTGGTGGCTGGGACGAGGGGGGCTAGCCAAATTATCTCGTCGATGGAGGACCGCTCTCTCTCTCTCTCTCTCTCTCCCTAATCACGCTTTTTCTAAAGAAAGTAGACTCTCGAACTCAGATCTTATAAAATATTGTCGTTTCCTAGGGATCTGTCATTTTTAGTCGTTTCTGCGAACGACACATTGACGGAAGGAAAAGAGATTGAAATAACGACGAAGAAGTAATTACAGAGGAGGGAAGTGAAATCGGATAAAGGTGGGAGGATGAATGTTGTCAACCATCAATTTAAAACTCGGTAATTTGAGACGGCTTCGAGAGGGGGCAGAAATCATTAAGAAGAAGGACCTCGTTGTCATAAAGAGAGAAACAGATGGGGGTCTGAACTACCATGAATTATGAATTAAAACATGGCGGGTTGGACAAAAGAGAAGAAAGAGTAGTAGTCGAAGGACAGGTGGATGGCATATCACGACCCGTGACCCGCGCAATGTCTTGGAGGGCGAGTCAACACATAGCCATCGATTGGACCTCATTAGCATAATGAACTACCATATCGGATACTTGAGAAGATCTTAGCACGTCAGAAGGCGTGGTTGAGGCACAAAAGAAGGAACTCAAACACAAAGAACACTTGATCTTCGTCCAGGGATGAGAATCTTTAGACGGGAGTATCTTGTGATAGATCATGTAAGAAGGAAAATTCTTTAAAGCTGAAGGAGCTTTAATTGACTTCAACAGACTCCTCGTTCCTTGGTACTCTGGTAAATCGTCTTCTTTTTCCCCCTCTTCTTCTTCTCTTCATAGTTTTTTTCGCCCAGAAATGTCGTTCTTTTAACATTCATTTCAGAATGTAAATTCACTAAAAGCAACGTGTAGTTGATTCTCAAATCAAATAGTTCTTCTTTGAAAGTTTCAACACAAAACTGTTTTTCGTTTTTCGGAATAAATTTCATAAAGATTGATCATGTTTAGATTAAGACTCAGTTCTCATATTCATATCTATGAAATTCTTTTAGTTTCCTTCGAGTAGCTACTGATACGCTCTTCAGGAAGCTATTTAATAGTCCGAAGCCAAATGAACGATAACAGTCGACGCAATGATGTAGAAGAAAGTCGAAGATTCATTATTGGATAAGTCCAGGCATAATAAAGAAAAAGAGAAAAAGAAGTTCAATTGTTATTTTGTATTTATTATATTTTGATGATTGCAGACGTAAAAGCCCTGTGGGTGTATAGAAATTGAATGCCAGTCACCTCTGATAAACAGCAATTTAAAAGTGAACTGGTTAATGGGCACCTCCCTCTGCTTATCACTTATCCTTTCTTTCCTTTTCTGTCAAAAGAGAGCCCCGAGGCAGCGCCCTGCCGAAAGTGCAACTGCACTTTAGCAGCCGGTACAAGGCCGTGCCCGGTGGAGCTGTTCGCCGCCCCGAACGGCGTTCATTTTTATGTCATTTCTCTTTGGCCTGATGACCCCTTTTCCTTTCACAGAATTTGTTTACGCCTCATTTTCTCGGTTGTTTTGCTGCAGCCGCTTTCCCCAGTCGGTCAACAGTGTTCATTCTCTTCCTTTCTCCGTTCCTACGACCCATATAAACAGCTGACTCTTTTTAGTTTTTTTTTTCTTTTTTCAAGGTAGTTTTTTTTTTCAGGGTAAATCTCCCCTCTTTCTGGGGTAATCGGAGCCGGCGTCGCCATCGACTCTGCTGAATCCGTCAGGATTGTGAGTTCAAAGAGATATGAAAGATCGATTCATTGACAGAAGCAACGATGGTAGGAGAAGGCTATTGAGCAAGTCCGGCAAGCCAGCCACGGGTCTATCTCGTCTTTCCCGTCGATGTCTTTCTGGTGGAGCGACGTGTTCTCCGCCGTGGATCCCAAATATCAGGTATATTTCATTATCCTTTTATTTATGCTTCTTTTCAGCTACTCTGCAGCACTCCCGGCGTGAGCTTCGTCGTCAAGGGGCCTTTCTTGGTCCGGCGCGTGAACCATCGTGGGTCGACGGCGGCGCGCCGCAGCTGTATTGTATCGTGGCTGTGAAAAAAAATAAATCTTGTGAAAATACTGTTTATGAGGCGAATATTTATAGTTCAAATATGACAAGCCATTCAATTCAATTGATGGAATAAGATGGAAAATCCCAGGGTAAATAAAAGTAATCAACGGTGTCAAATCCCCTCAACTGCATGGAAAAGCTCCTTCATATTATATCATCTAGAGTATACCAGGATTGATTCCACTGAAAAATATTATTGCTTTGGATAAGCCAAGAAGCAGCAGTAAGCAACTATCTGAAAAGGAACTAACCGTCCCTTTTATTCTGTTACAATGATGGCCTAATCATAATCACTCCATATTCTTCTGCTTTTTTTGCTTAATCTATTACGATGTATGCTTATCTTCATCGCTAGATGTTCATCTAAGTTTCCTAGCAATGGCCCACAGCTGTCCCCAATCGATCGCACCCCCAGGCAAAGGTTCCAAAGCTGCGGATGGAGGACCCTTCTTGTCAACTCTTTTCAAATGATTTACAAATTTTATCTGAAAACCTTATATTTCTAAATTTATTTGTTCAACTTTCATCGAAAATATAGTAGATTGTTTTTGCCCTTCTATCCCCTAATGTTTTATAATTATTAGTGTAACATGCTGTGAAAAGTTCATCTTTAATTCCATCAACCTTCAATAGCACATCATTTACTCAGACTGTTTGATTACTTTTGAAGCCCCCCCCCCCCCCCCCCCCCGTAACTCAACCCTTGCATTTGTTCTGCGTCATCGATTGGATCGACTTTTGTTTATTCACCGGCTTCAATGTGCTGCCAGTGCCGTCTCGGAGCTTCTGCTGGACAATTGCATCGTGTCACTTTTCTTACATACAGCTACGCCTTTCGCGGTTTCTTTTGACTATTGAATCGATCCTTTCAATATCGTTATTGTTCCTTCTTGTTCAAACTACGTCATTGTATTTTCAGCTATGGTCGATCTCAAGCAGCAGTTGAACGTCATCGATTATTTTGGGGTTGTAGCAGTATGGCTTTGCTTCTTCTCAATTGTATTTGTAATATCCGTAACCTGTATTCTTTGGTGCTGTGTAAGCAAGGATGACGACCAAACTGTCTTCGCCAAAGTGAGTTTTGACTATGAGCAAACACATCCAGTGACAAATATTTAGAGTCATGGATCCATATCTTAAACGAGGAATAATAGTTTATTTTTCAGTTCGGAATGGGACCCAAACACCGAACTTCAGCTCAGAAGTATGCATCCCAAGTTGAGAAGGCCGAGTGATGTGGTCTTCCTTTTATCTTTTGTAGTTCGTAGGTTGATTTGTAAACTTGCTACCTGTATCTTTTGAATACGAAACCAGTTAAGCTATTTCTAAGCTTTCAAATAGAAAGAAAACACATTTTTTCAGGAACCTAGTCGATAACGAAGACGTTTAAAAAGTGCCATACTGCCTCGACCGTATGCTCACAGCTTCATCCTAGTTCCTTCTCCCTTGATCTTCATCTTTTTAGTTTTCCTTTGATTTTTCCTGTCACCATTCCGTAGATAAATATTCTTATATATATATATATATTTTATTAAATCTAGAAATTTATAAATTATACCCACGGCTAAAAGGGATTCCGCTCCAAGTTCTTTCCTGATAATGAACGTATTGTTCACCAAAAAAGGCAATTAGATCTTTTTCTTCGTCATATATGCGGTTGTCCATAAATTTCCAACTGATTATAGCATAAACGATACAGCACATAGGGTTGCAAAGAATGATTTGCGTGCTGATTGACCAAATTAACCAACCTGAAGAAGAGTACTCATAAAAAAATAAACAAACCTAAATAGCCAGGATGTCTGAAGTGAGTATAGATTCCACTTGTAATCAGTCGATGATCAGGTCGTTTAGATAGAGCAAGCTGATGAGTAAATCCTAAGCCAGCATGAACCATTGCTGTCTTTCTTATAATTTCACCAACAATACATAGTATAACACCAAGAAAACTGAGCCAAGACATTTTGAAGCTCGGAAAAAAGTAAGCCTAAACGAATAAACAGAAAACGACAAACTGACTTCGATCATAAACTCAAACCAACTTAAAACTGCTGCAATCCAATATTCTCTTGAATGATTCAGCAAAAATGAATCAGGGCGTAATGATCTTCTAAAATAATAACTTAGACATCTAGGAACAAACCTGTTGGTGATTGCGGTGAAAAGAAATTCAGTGAAATGAAAAATAGAAAGAATAAGTAGATATCTGAAGAAAAACGGTAACAATGTTTCACAATGTATTAAAAACAGTGCTACAGAGCTTCCTGTTACCTAAATTGCAAAAGTTATTTCGAAGAAAAGCTTACCCATCCTAAAAATGCAGCTTGTATGCAATAAATAAACAAAAATTTATATAAATAGCATATAATGAAATTAGCTGAAAGACATAAAGGTATAAAAATAGAAAAACTAACCTGTACAAAGGCATATAAAAAGCGTAAACTGAATATTATAAGGCAAAATAGAACTTGCAAAGGCGATGAATACAGAAATGATATAGGAGATCAATGAAGATCTAAATTCGGGATCCCGTCGAAATTGAGTTATCAACCCGTTTTTGGTAATTTGCATTTTGCTGAAAATAAATTAATAGAATTAATAAAACAATAAAGAAACAGAAAGTAATCTGAAATTTTGAAATATGTTCCAACAAAGACACCTATTTACGGCTTCAAAAACGTCGTTTGAATGTTATTTTTATTTTTCTGTTTCCATTTTTTCCACTAATGAGTGTGTTTAGATAAAAAAAAATGTCTTTTCGGACACCAGAAACGTCTCTTTCTTCTTCCAGGATCTCGGCTATTCGAAGAACCTGCGGAACACGGTCTCAAACTCGTGCCAAGGTTCAAGCTGAATTTTTGTAAGTTGTTTGTAACCCCTAATTTTCGTTCAGTGATGAAGATTCTTTTTCCTTTGATCAGTCACATATACCGACAACAGAAGAATCTATCAGGTAAACTTGGGTAATGTTTTTATCGCTTTTAGACGTTTTCTTGATATTGGTGATTTTGATTCAGCAGTATATTGGATTGATCATGCTTACGCTAAAGAAACAGAGGGCGATACTACAACTGATCCGGTGAAATTTGCTCACTATCTAAAAGTAAATTTTTTTTTCCTTATCATTTTTCAGATGCTTACTAGTGCGCAGCAATGGCTCAGGGTTAGTAGTATGTTAGAGTCAAGTGATAAATTTTATACGAGGCATATATTATTTGCATACTTTTATGTAAAATCACTATTCCAACGAAAAATGTACGGTCAAGTTGCTGATTGTCAAATAGGCCATTTGGTATAATCATTAATTGTTTTTATACACATTCAGATTGATGTGGAAGATACCCCAATAAAAGCTCCGATCCTTATAAATGGTGTGGATGCATCTTTGTGTGGAACTGAAGCTCCTATTTTTAATGAACAAATGAATCAACTTAATCAAATCTCCAATAATCTTTCTGTACGCTTTCCTTTCACTTTTAATCAAGATTCAGATTCATTCGGCGATTCTTCTTGTTTTGGGCCAAACGTTTATTTTTTTAGAAAATAGAGAAGCTGCTGCAAAATTTTTACGAGGAGCTATTAAAAAGGTTGGTTTTTCCGTTTCTTCTATTATACTCACTTTAGGACTCTTTCTGTTTAAAAGCTGAAAATCTTTTACTCCAATACAAGTTGCTAGAATCAAAAGAAGAAACACAAGTCCAAAATATGGTATGCTCTTTCAACATGTTTGCATTATTTTAGGCTTGTCGAAGGAATCCAACGCAATCTCGAAAAGATCCACGTTCTCTTACAAATCAAGCAAAAGCATTATATGCCAGAGGAGATCCTAAAGGAGCAATTAGAATTACTAATGAAATTTTACGGTTATATGGATGGTACATGGTAAGAAAATATGTTCTTTATTTATTTTTCTGTAGGATTGTATTGTTACGCATATTAATAGTCTGGTCATGATAGAAGATTCTGATGGTTTATTCACATTTGCTCATCATATGGTTGATGCAATGTCGGACAATGAGTGCAGTTGGTACGCAGTAGCATTATATTATTATTCTTGTAAAAATACGATACATGCAAAATCTTTTATGAGTTAGTGTTTTCTAGTTTTTATATATTCCATTTAGATAAAGCCACTATGATGAATCAAGGGTTTGGAGATGGATGGCTTGCCTTAGGACATATATTGGCTTCCGATTCTGATAATGATCAAGCACTCAGCTGTTATTATAGGGTATTTTTTTAGTTCTTTTATTTTCATTACTAGGCTGCTAGAATAATGGAACGAAATTTCGAGCCTTCACTTTATATAGCTATGCAATACTGTAAAAGCGGTGTGAAGCTATCAAAACAGTTTTTAAATGATGCTGATCGATTAGCTCCAAATAATCCAATTGTGCTTCAAGAACAGGGATGTTTAGCCTACAGCGAAAAAGACTTCCTAGGTTTTCGTTTTTAATTTTTTGGATACTTCTTTCAGTTGCCGTTAATTTCTTTGAAAAAGCATTATTGCTGGTATTGGCTGGAGAAGACCTAACTATATTGAAACAGTTTGAAAAAAGAGAAGCTCACGAGCATCTTGCATCGAGGTCTTTTCATTTTTTTATTTACATTTGTGTTTAGGAATCATCCTATTGACACCTTTTGGACGCCATTATTGAATAATCTCGGACATTGTTGTCGTCGTTTAGGTTGGTTTGAAAAGTCGAAGATTTATCATCAGTTAGTTTTTGTTTAAATTTTATATCTATATTTTTTGAAATGCACTCCTTCTACAGTCGAAAAATGCTCAAGCACTGTGTTCCAGTGCTATGTCTCTTGTAATGTTAGGTGAACATCATACCGGCGTTCAACAGTTAAATAAAGCGCTTTCGATACAGCCATTCGACCAGGTATTTGCTATTTTTTATGTTTATTAACTTTTTATCAGAATATTCGTGAAGCTATGGATCATGTTATGAGAATAACATGCTCTTTTACTGCCCCGGTTACAACTGACTATGAGTTGATAACCACAGCTAATGAGCTTGAGAAAATGAGCACAACTCCAAAAATGTTCTATAAGAAAGTGTTTAATCCATACCATGGCGTCACATGCTCGAGATTCACTTTAGATGAAACGAGACTAAAACAACAAGGTGCTTTCGATTCCGATTGACAGTAAGGGTCTATATATATATATATATATATATATATATATATATGATAATATGGGTCTGTGTCGTCCATTTCATTTTTTCATATTTTCTATCGTGATAAATTTCCTATAAGAAACTTCTCTTGATTCATTTGTACTTTTTTATTTTTGAAACATGTAAATTATAATGAGTTTATTCCAAGCGTTCTCCCTGAAAACGTTTTAAGGCAATTATTTTGTACCAGTGAGAAGTTTAGTCCTCTAGAGATCTTTTAATAGCTATAGAAATGACGAGTTGTCGGGATAAATTCACCGTTGGGTGATCTTGCAGGTGGTATAAATTCTCCGTGGACAAGCGAAAGGGGCGGTAGCTGTAATAGTCTGTTTTACATCTCTCACACTATACCTGTGACATGGGCGTAGAAGATCTCATTGGAGTCTGAAAACCTATGCTAGCGCCATCAACGAGATGAGGTGCTTGTTGAATGAGCAATTTTGGCTGTTCTTGATAATATTGTGATGCTCGATAGTTGTTATCCATTCGAAGATTGTTTCCTTTCAAATCACCAGGAAGGGTGTGGAAAAAAGTGAAAGTTGTAATAAGAACTCCTGCCATCAGGGCGAAGGTTGCAACGAGCATAGCTAAACCTGCTAAGTAGAAGGAATAGCCATATGATTTCTAAAACTTATAAAACTCAATTGAAGAGTACTTCGAAAGTGTTCTTGACTCCAATCAGATACTTCGATTCTAGCATTTCAGCATTGGCCATAAAGACGATTAAAGCGATTATTAGAATAAGATCTAAGGATGCAATTATCAAGAAAAAGCACCTACTGCCTAAAAAGATGAACACATCGAAGAGGATAGTAGCGATTTTAGCACGATGAGATTTGATGTAGGCAATGACAGCAGCTATTGTCGCCAAGCCAAATAGAATCATCGTGATCGTGTTCATGATCAAAACCGCATAATGCCAACCTGAAAAAGAATGAGATAGTTTGTTTCTCTTACCGAAGAAATAGGGAGTTCGAAGTAATTTTTTTCTACAATCTCCAATAAGGAGGAAACGACAAACATCCACCTGAATGTTATATGATAATCTTTCTTGCTACCTTCTCGTAGTAATTGATGAGATTATCACTGAAGATGTACCAACATTGGGTAGCCCCTGGACAATATAGCCACAATCCGGACTGTACCCATCGATCGACATCTCTGTCTTCAGCTACCTAAAGTCTTTCTCTGTCTTTCTAGATATTCCTACCTGCCAGGCGGGTGTCAATGTTGCTATGAAAAGGATGAAGTTAGCGATAGCGGTGAGAATGGCAGCGGTTAGCTGGCACTTGGCCAGCGTTAAGTGTGCTAGCATCTGTAAAGGATAGTGTCAGAGAGGGTGACTGCGTGGATCAAGGTTATCAAGCGGAGAAATCTATCGCAGATACTTAAGGAATATGAATCCATTTGAGGACATTTCAAGGGCGATAGAAGTAATTTAATCGATGATATTTACACATAGTTACCGGTATGTTTTGGGAGAAAAAGGCAGTAGATATCTTATGGCACGGAAGGTATAGGAGGAGAGAAGAGGTTCAACGCATGTATTTGGGAGGAATGTCGGGGAGAGCCCGCATAGCAAACTGTTCTTCGCTAATGTAAGGGGAGGAGAATTGGGAAGACCGCCAATCATCGACTGGATGCTGAAAAAAACAGAACAATTCAAAACAACCTCCGCTCTCTTACTCGATATGCATTAATCGTCTCCCGACTATTTCTACTCGCGGTTGTGTCTTTTCGAAGCAGTTTGAATGTATAGATGACCGAAAGGATCAAGGCAGTCAGATAGAGGACACAGGAGAAGATGGCCAGGTAGTATGAATAGCCGTGATGCTTCTCGTAGATGCCACTTACAGAAACATGGTAGAAACGGTACTCAACCATTTGAGAAAAGGCCGCGAAGACCAGCATACATCCAAGGCCAATTAGAGCTGTAAATAAAGAAAATAATGTTCAAGTCATAATTAGTGAACAATAATGCCTTAAAAACTTACTGGTAATGGCCAAAAGGACATTGAATGCAATGGCGGCTGGCTTCTCCATCTGTTCTGCGTTTGAAATACAGAAGGAGATAAACGCAAGGAGAGCACAAAACTGTCCGATCAACAGGAAGTGTAACAAAGTTCGTTGCCAGGCTGAAAACCCTTTTACCTATTTGCTGCTTCTTACGGTAGAAGGCAGGAGTCCTTATGTTGACGACTTCAGCACTCGTATAAAAGTCGAAATCGTCCTTTGTAAATGTATACGTACAGGTATACATGCCATTAGGCCGTGTCTGACAGCTCATCCATAATCCGCTTTGAACCCATTGACGGAGTTCACGCGCATAGACGACCTGATATATGTTATTATTGGATAATTAAAAAAACAATCTACCTGCCAGGAAGGAGTTGCAAGAGCGACGAACATGACAATGAAGCCAAGAACGGCTACAACTAGAGAAGGAATTTGGAATAGGACCCGTGAAGTGGCCATGGATGGCAAAGGACTAAAATATACGAATTAAATAAAAGGAAGGAATCCCTTTTTGCAGAAGGTCTGATTTCATCTGTTTGAGTAGAAGAAATCATAGAAGACCGACGGGGGAACACAGGAAATAGGCCAATTTGAATGAGGAGAGAAGGGTTCTCGAGAGATGGGGTTGAAAGGAGCGAACAGACCGGTTAACATCAAGCGGATGGCAATACTTTTGGTTTGGAAGAGAATGTATAAATAAAATTCAAAACATCGTGGGAGCTGTACAGACAGGTGACCGGTTGCGCGCAATTAAGGCAGCCGAAATCGATCGACGTCATGGCAACAACACGTGAGCCGTGAAATTGAAAGGATTTTATCGAGATTGAGGATCGTTGATGATTGTGTAGGAAAAATGAAAAAGTCAAGGACGACTACTAAAATAGTCCGTGGAGTAATTCGAGTATTTACCAAATAAAACATGTGTTGTTTGAAAACATAACAAGTTTAGAGGACGACGGGAGGAAGGGAACATTTCAACAACCAACTCTTTTCTTTTTCTCCTTTCACGACGCTTCTCATAAATGATGCGAAGGGGAAGATAGGGAAGGCTGTTTATGGCTGACCTTCTTCAGGAAGAGAATAGACGGTCACTTGACGAAAAGTAAAGGAAGAAAGAAAGGACACTCGGTCGTCGAAGTGAGTAAAGAAGCCAATCATTTGTCTGCGGGAGCGTATTGTATAGTAACTGGTCATTGAATTCTATTGGGAGGACTAAATTTGGATCGGAAGGATTAATAGGGAGGGAGCGAAAAGGAAGCTTCTCCTTTCGAAACAGAAAAAGCAAACACCATTAGGACGGGTGAAAGTCATTGTTCGAGTGGCATAGAGGAATCAGGTGGCGATCGATGAAACTGTCCTTGGCGGACGAGGAATGGGGGCAAGACGATCGACGGCACAATAGACAGTTTAGGCGATGAGATGATAGGGCGGCTAGAAAGACCGGGAGGAAACTGGTAGTCAAATAGTCTCGGGTTGGTTGTTCGGTGGAACTATCTCATACACCTTAAGATAATAAACTCGATGATGTTTTTTTTTTGTTAATTTTAGTGTACTACCTGTCTGATTAAACTTCTAGAAGTTTGAAATTATCTAATTTAAAGCTTTCTTTTGTCAATCGGGTAAAACGGTACTTTATTTTCATCAATCTTTGTCCTTCTTCTTTCTACTATCCTGGAAGATTGCTGAGAAATTATGCTACACGGGATACGGAAACGGATAGAGCACCTCAAGTAGCGACTATGCCAAAGAAAAATACATTTACGGCAACAGTGAAGAAATAAGAGGATAATACAACACAGATGGAGGTGCATTTAGTGGCAGCAACATTCCTGGAATCTTCAAGCTACACACCAATTAGTCTTGATATCTCGGGCCGTTTCAATAAATCTAGCATGTATGTGGTATGACTAGTTCATATCTTCATGTTTTTTTGGAAGCCTCAAGTGCCTTTTAAGTGTTAAGTGTCGCTTGATAGTGATGATGACACCCGAAACTTTCGTCTGGAAATTTTTCAAGCCCACATGGATGGATAGCCAACTGAAAAACGCTCAAGTTGTTTTAGTTTAATAATAAACCTGAATTTTTTTCCTGTTTTAGCTTCTTTAATTGTTTCTGATTTGCTATCTATTAGCAACTTATTCTTGAGGGGAATATAGGTTCTCGAACCCAGTGATGGTGATATCTCGAGAATTGAAACTTTGGTTGAAGTTCAGCTAACGTTAACGTTGTTGATTGAAGCAAATTGGAGAGAAGCACCATTTTTTCTTCTCGGAATCGCAAATACTTCAGTAAAAAATCTCAATAGACTTCTCAAGGCAATCAAACCCCTTGTCGGATTCTCTTCGCATCTGTCTGATGGCGCAACAGCCCAGCGGAAGGGCAAACAGGAGTCCATCTCCGCTCCTTTGCGGTATGTAAACCAATCCTTGGTTGCACTCACCTGGCTGACTCTAATCCCCCATGAAGAAGCTGCTGAGAGAGGCCATCGGATGACTTATTCAAAGCAATCAGCCTCGCGTGTGAGGTGAAGATGCGGCCAGCCAATTGATACTGATGAATGAGCGATAGCGAGACGTCCTTAGCTACTACTGTATCTCCTTCGGCTAATTAGGGAGTTGTTGCGTAGAGGATTGTTGTTTCTCGATAAGTTACGCAATGAATTGACAGGTAGCTGACGGAGCGGAAGTAATTCATCTGTTGGGACAGATACTCCTTCTGTGGAAGATTTAGATGGTTCTACTAGTGAGAAGAACTTGCGACTGTTCCCATTGTCTAATTGCTACACACTAATCGTTGTGTCGATGGTCATCTCCCTTTCGTCGTTATCTCGATCAAATTGTGACAGCTCGATGAGAACGGCTTCTACCTGTTGGGTATCGCGTGCAGTAAGATGACTAATGACGCAACAGCTACATGATGAGGAGCACCTGAGGGACGACAGATGGGTTACAGGGGGGGGGGGGGGGGGGGGTACTGTAACAGATGCTACGATGCTCGAGAGCTGTTGACTCGATATGGGAACCAGCCATGTGGCAGCAAGGGCGCCATTAATTATGAACAAATCGTGCGGGATTATGGGGTCAGGACATTGACACCCATCAGAGGAGAAGTGCTCATCTACGCATGGCTGAAAGTTGAAGATTCAATACTTTAGATAGAGAATCTATGCCGTTTTTACGTAAAATGCCTTGTTAGAAGAATCTTTCTCATCAGGAGAGAGGGGTTCTTCTCTTGAAAAAATCTATTCACTAGGTTTCGAAAGAAAAATTCCTGTTTTCTTATTTCTCCCGGATGAATTTTAATAACGATGCTACCAGCATCACCAGCCTCATCCATCACTTCTTTGTTTTCGGAATTCCTTCTACCGTATCCCTTCTCTCCTCCCATTCCCAAATATTTGTGTATTCGGATGCGCGACGGTCATCTAATCCTCGATATCAGCCATGTAATGAATAATGTCATCACAGAAGAGATCCCTCCCCCTCCTGGAGTCAACAGACATCTGGCAGCTCCGCCTCCCAACTACGGTAGGTCGCTCCTCAATCCACTCCCTAGCGCTTCTCCGCCCACCTAGAAGATGTCATCTTCTGCCTCCTCTTGGGAAGAAGGAAGCTTTTTGTGTCTTTGATCACTCGTTTAGTTGCTTGGAACGGTCATGTTGCCCGGTGACATGCATAATTGTCAAAAAGGGAGACGCTTCACGGAAACAACACCCTCTTCCTAGTTAATTTTTTTGATCTTCAAAAAACAAATTCATATCCTGCCCATTTTTTTAGTGTTTTGTTAGTCTATTAATATTCGACCGTCGGAAGTCACATTTCTAATTAGTGATTGCCTTTATAATTTCCATGGGAATCATCTTCGCCCATCCCTATCAGTCTCTTATATATTCTCTCCTTCCCATTCATCTCTTTCGAGAGTACGGACTCCTTCTTTGAATCCTTAATACCTCCCTCATCTGTCCCTTTCCTTTTTAATTGCTTTCTTCTTGAAAATGAGCCGTTTACAGCCGCCATTAAAACAGTCAGCGCATCCAATGACAATGAAGACACGCCAATGTTTCCTAATAGACTCCTTGTTGGAGAAGACGAGTCGAAATGAAGAGACGGATCCTTCGAAAGAGTAAGGAGGGGACTGTAAACGAGGCAGAGAATTATTCATTGCTTTTCACACTTCTACAAGCGGCAAGGGCGGTCGGGTGAAAAATATTTTCGACTCTGTTAGCAGATTTCAATAGAAGACGGCGTTTAATAATTGAGAACGTATCACACCTTTGGCTACGCTACAGTATCCTTTATAGATCTCCTTCGACATCTTCACAGCCAGAAGATATTGAGGAAGAAGAAGAAGAAGAAGAGGCGGACGAGGAAGAAGAAGAGGGAGACCAGGAGGAGCGAGAACCTTCAAGACTTAGTCAATTGATCAATGACATGATGGATAAGGAGAAACAAGGGCCGGCGCAGCCTGTACTACCTGTGAGTGACTCTCATAAAAGAATGACTTATTTCAGCAGCGACCTCTCTTCCCGTTGGCCAACCCGATGGAATATCTTTCAAAGCTACAGATGATGCAGCAGGCAATCAACTTCTCTGCTTTTGCCCTTCGTCAGCCGTTTCCTCCTCCGCTTCTTCCATTGATCAGAAAAGGTGGGCTTTTCTTTCTTTTTTTTATCGACTTTTTTATCGAGATGGTTCTTCAGACTGTCTCTTCCCCCGTCCTCCTCTTCTCCGCCCTCCTCGTTCTTCCTGTGAAACATCTCGTAGTGGGAATGCGAAGAAGTATCGATGCGATGTGTGTGACAAGACCTTCTCCCGAAGCAACACCCTCATAACTCATAAGGTCAGTCGGTTACCCGGGGAGCTTCTCGTCCTTTTGTTGCTCTTTCTGACAGCCGGTCTGATCCGCAAATGAGGGCGTTTCACCCAAAAGGCGAACAATACCACCCGTTTCACCTGACTCTTAATAATGTATGAGAAGAGGGGTCGGTTAACCTGGAAGAAGGGAGACACAGATGGGAAATTGCGCCAATAACGACAGTTAGGGAAGGAGCTCTCAATTAACGGATTATGAGGATAAGAGGACACTTGACATTCACACCCAATACAGTCGAAGATTTCAGAGAATTCACACCGGGGAGAAACCCTTCAAATGTGAACATTGTGGAAGAGCATTCCGTCAACCGGGCAATCTGACTCGACATCGATTGACCCATACTACGGTAGGTCTTTTCTTGAACAATCAAGAGATTCAGGTGAAGCCGTATGTCTGTGCTCATTGCGACAAAGCCTTCAATCGAGCGTCAAATCTTCATACCCATATGAGAACACATGTCGGAAAATGATCTCGAACAGAAAGAATAAAATTCATTACACCTGTGTGGCTTTGTGGCTTATATGATACAATTTGACCCGAACGAGTCGAAATTCCCTCCTGCCGAGTAGAGACCATGTATATACATCAATCACGGGGAGACTCTCGGTTGAGATACAGTAGAGACTATTGGAAACCGCGTAAGTTTGTTGGTGGAGAGATGAAAGTGAAACGGATGTGTGGAATGTCTAGACGAAAATGGAGAAGATAGCATTGAGCAGGAAGAGACCAAGAGGACGAATCCAAAAGAGATAATGGGTATAGTAAAGGCCGATCCAGAAAAGCTAAAAAAAATTAGAAGTAGAAGAAGAAAATTAATACCTGAGAGATAAGCATTGTGGTCTGAGGGACGACAACTGGTCGACCATCGTCAGGGAACTTTCCAGTCGAGTAGAATTCTTCGAGAAGTTTGTCTTTCTTCTCATATTGCTCATAAAGGAATTTCTTTAGTTTCTGCTCGTCCGCCCATTCTGGATTCACCTTGATGATTTCGTAATGTATTGAAATCTGATTTGACTCCGGATGTGGCCATTCGCCGATCATGGCATTTCCTATACTCATTAATTAACTTCACAAAGTCTCCTACCTATATCAGGGACTGTTCCTTTGGGATATCCGATAGTAGCATCGATGATGTATTCGACTGGAGGCCCTCCTCCACATCTCGCCACAGTCGGTTCATTTTTCGATGGAGCCATGACATCCAACACAGCATGGGCGGCGCCAGTTCGAGGATGAACACAATGATTCAATGGCTTGAGTCCCAGTTTCTCGGCAAATCGGGCACCACTCTCCTGGATGAGGAAGAGACGAGATCCCTCCGGATACATTACTACCCAACCGTAGTTGAATTTGACGAAATACTTGCGAAGATGTTCTCGGAATTGAGCAAGCAATGCTTCTCTCTTCGAAGCTCCTCCATTGACGAAGAAATTACCATGAGATGTCCACATCAGACCGAGGGGAGTATACTTCCAAATGTTGTAGATGACCCATAACCACTGAAATGAGGCTTTCTTTCAAGAACTACACTCTCTTCTCTCATCACCACACGTATTGTCAGCTGTTTGCCCTTATCAATGTCCCTTCTTATCCCCCGCTAGGAAAAACACGACTCTAAATACTTACCCGGCCGGGAACAGAGCCTTTATCATGAAGAGACTGCATAACAACAAAGTGATCTAGGAGACCAAGATGGTTTGGCATGTACAAGACTCGCTTCTCCGTCAATCGACGAATATCCTTTCCATATTCAATAACTAGAAAGCTCTTTTGAAAAGAAAAAAGAAGAGACATACCATTCATGCCGGAATAGACAGAGGTGGCTACCCAATGGTCATTGACGAATATGCAAAGACGATTCTCGAGGAGACTGAAGAAAGACATACTGAAGTACATGATGGGGAATAAGAGGACGACCGTTGAAACACAAGCAATGGGGACAACGAAGACTGTCATGATAAAAAAGTAGGCGGCTCCTGTATTTATTCAAAAGAATAAATAAGAACCAACCAACGAAACTGATCATCTTCCGGATATCTGTCGAATGGGGCTCCTCTGTATTTCCACTAAGTTTCGTCCCTGCCGCCACCTGCCGTGTGTCCATCAGTCCACTACCCAACATCTGTAACGGGCTTATCAGTACGGACTACAAGCCATCGTCGTGGGAACGGGGGGAACAAAGAACGAGAACAACTGACCAGAATGGAGAGAATAAAGGATCAGAATGAATGGATATAGCGGGATATGGAAACTGTAAAGCAAGAAAAAAACCAATAGAAGGAGGAATGACGCAAGCATTTTGATTCGTTGCGCGACGCGGACTCGTAAAGCGTGTTACAGAAGGCTTTTTGGTAAGAAGGAAGAGATACCAACTTGTTTTTGAAGAATCAAAAATTGAGAAAAAATGGGATGGCCACACCTGCTCATTCGTCTCGACTCAAGGACATTCACATTAGCGAGATTTTTAATTATTGGATTCTTCTTCCCTTCTTAATAAAAAAAAAGAAACAAGAAGGTGGAAGGAAGCGAAAAAATTTTAAAAAAAAACAGTTAGGGGACTGCCACAATCTCTCCCACGAAGCATGTAACCCGTTTGCCCCGAGGAGGAGGACAAAGATCACAACAATGGCGTGATCATGAAGGAGGGAGGAGGGGAGTAACAGTCAAAAGATAAGGAATCAGACGGAGAACGACCGAGAGACCCAACGGTTGTTTGCCAATCAGTTTACTCGTGGAGAGATTGCAGCAAACAATTTTGCAGTTTCATCCCCTTGCCCTACTTGATCAAAAGAGAGGCGATTAGGTTAAGTTGAGAGAAATGTCACTATTGAATTATCACATTGTTAAGAAGGGAAAATCGTATCATAACTGCAGCAGGAGATAAGAAGGGAGCAGAGTGAGAGACAATCGAGAATGGCCCGACCAGATGACAGCTGTTTGTCGACAATGACGCGGCGTATTCGACCTCAACTTGTAGACGATCAAATTATTGCGTAGTTAAACTTTGCCTCCTTTCGGCTTACAGAGATTATGTGTCCTTCATGTGAAGGAAGATGTACTAGTCAACTGAAGAGAGGAGAAGAAAGTGTAGTGTAGTCAGGAAAGAGAAAGTATTCTGATTAGATAGAGAGACGATAAAAGAAGGGATGGACTGCTCTTTGAAAAGGAGAAAGAAAGGGAACTCACCGCAGTTAGCAGCCGACCAATGAACTGTTTTTTTTTCTTTTCTTGTCGTCAGCTAATTATTTCTAAATCCACGTAGATATCTGGAAATAGAATAGATTTGAAGTAGGGAAAAGGAGGAAATAAGCTGTTGATCTATTTCTCTGAAGACGGAACAAATAGATCCTCCGATTTACGATTAGTCAGCATTGTGGTAAAAGAAAGAAACTTTTGAAACATCCGACTCTCGTCTTCAAGTGTATTTTTGAATGTTTTTAACAAAACAAGCATTTTTAGGATAAAAATAGAGATGGATAGCAGACAAAACAAAGTGCGAAGGGATCGACAAGTGGGAGAGAAGAAGTCGAACGAAAACAATGGTTGATCGGTTGCTAGGCAGCCGAAGAGAAATAAAAAAAAGTAATTGGATGAGAAACGGAGCACTCATATGTGAAATGGGGCCCTTTTGAATAAAAAAAACCAGTTTGGGAAGGGAGAGTCATCGTCTGAGTGAATACCATTACGCAACAACCTTTAGTGCCTCTTTGAAAAAAAGATGAGAAAAGCTTTCGAAAGCTTTTCGGATAAAAGAGGGAGGACGAGAAAGAGAGAGAGAGAGAGAAAGAGGGTTCCAGAAAATTCCAAAGGAGGCGCCTCGCGTGCTGGATGCCAAACAAAATGTGCTCAGTTAACTGGCGACCATCTTCGGAAATCGAAGATACTTGAGCCCGTAAGCGAGTAAAAAGAAGGGAGTGTCGACTAGTAAATGGGATGACAGAACTAACGAGGGAAAAGGTCCATTTGAGTAGTAGAGATCTAGGGAGGAGAGGGACGCAGAGAAGCAGTTGGTGAGGGGTAAGCTCACAATAGAGACGTGTTATGCACTTTTAGGTCTGTCAGAGAACGATTATAACAGATCGAAAACAAATGACTAACTAGATGCTGGAAAGAGCGAATGTAGAGGAGGAGGCTGACTAACATATCGGCAGAATAAGAATTCTTTGTATGAACATCAATGGCGTTGAATGACACACCCACTCGTTATTCCTCAAAATGTTTTCTTGGTCCAGGAGCTAAATCAATGTACTTTGAACGAGGGAGACAAAACAAAAGCTAATCGGACAAAAAGAGAATTGACTGTACTCTTAATCTAAAGTCTTTCCTTTCTTTTGATGAACATAGGTGGATCATTAGATCATTCAATTCTCGAACAATGTCCGTTGACTCTGCTGCGAATTACCACTTCAGTTTTTAAATACCATTTAAAGGACTGTTAGATGGGGTCTCGTCACGTCGCTATCAATAGGATCACCCCTTCGCTTCCAACGCTTTATTCTACATTGTCCTCATTCCTTTCTCGTTATTGGATATTGATTTCTTTTCCTCCGAATATCCCAAATTTTTTTCCAATTTTCAATTTTCAAATAAATGAGATCCCTTGCTTCTCTTTATTTTCCACTTTTCAGGGTAACAATAATGTCGGTCGAAGGTCTCCTCAGCGAAGTCTCCGCCATTCTCGGCTCTCGTCTCACCATCAAGGCTGCCGATCAGGCCTTTTTTGGGGACAAACAGGTCCATACGAATGTTCCCCTGGCCACTACATCTCACGGAGGATCCTGTGGTAAGCTGTTCTTTCAATTCTCAGGGGACATTTTAGATGGAAAGAAGCAGCAGAAAGGACAGGATGATCTGGGTTCTGCCATCCAAAATGCTCAAAACATCATTGATAAGGCGCTCGCTGGACAGTCGATCCCTGCTGGATTAAATGGTTAATATCGCTTGCAAATTCTTTTCTGTCGTGCCTAATTTTTCAGTTTTTCTTTCTGCCTAATTTTCATGTTATGCGTAGTGCGTGTAGTGGCTTTGTCTTGCCTTTCAACAGTAATCTTCTTAATTTCAGACGGCAAAGTCTTCTCCGAAATTGCCACTCTGAAGAAAGAGAACCAGGAGATCAAGAAGGAATTAGCCGAACTCCGTCAACTCATCCAACAACTCTCCGTCAAGTGTCCTGAGGTTGGACTTTTTCTTTCTTTTTCATTTCTTAGAGTTTTGCTGACGCCAAGAGCATCCTCGTTCTCGGCGACGGTAATCTTTCCTTTTCCGTTTCGCTCGCTCGTTTATTCCCCAAAAAATATATCGTAGCGACTGTTCTCGAAGATGAATATCTTTTTGCTAAGCGATATAACGAGGAAAGGGCAAACATTCAAATTCTACGAGAATCATCAAATGTTCATCTCTATTTCAATACGGATGCAACGAATTTAGATGAGAAACACAGGGGTCTTTATGACACGATAATCATGAACTTCCCCCATCCCGGAGGGAAAACGAATCTTAAGAAAAGTCGTAGCCTGGCACGAGGAGTCTTTCGAAGTCTCCACAAAATAATGGAGAATGACCAAAAATTCAACCTCTCGTTAGCCATAGGACAGTCGGGAATCCCCTCAAGCGATTCGAATTGGAGTTCTTTTCCTCCGGAACATCGAACAGATAGCTGGCAGATACTGTCCATAGCTGCGGAAGAAGGATTCAAACTATTGGAGGTTCTCCCGATGGTTCCTTCTGTTTTCCCTGGATACAAGGTAGAGTTTTAAGAGAAGGTTATGCGACTACTTTCGCTTTTATTCCCTTCACCTTCTTTTAAAACTCTTCCTTTTCAGTCATCTGGATATAAATCGACGACAAAGGGATTTAACAATTACACCGCTGCCCAACAACTTATCTTTGTGAAATACAAGCCAGAAACAGACTTCGACGAGCTGAGAAATCAAGCGGGCCATCGATATTTTAATCTTTGGAGGCCATACTTCAAAAGGGACATTTCTTTCCTTTTCACTTGTCAAGAAAGCAAAATAGATGAAGTTGAAAAGAGGCTGATAAGCCTCCTTCGAGTCATAGTCGGCTCGTTGGCAAAGAAAGTTGAAGAAATATCTGGACTGCGAACATGTTGTCCGGATCCGCATCTTCCCAATCGCATATATCGATTATACTATCAAACAGAAAAAATTCCATTGACCCGATATTTATGCAACCAACTGGATGAAATTCTCCGACGGCGAGTAACTGAACATATTGAGCGAATGCAGTTACCTCTTATTTTGACATAAATATAGATATTAAAACGCGATTTATTGCCCGGCGGAGTGCCACAATCTTCTTTTCTTGCTTGTTGGCTGTATAATCGAAGTGTAGTTACAGAAATCTGCTCCAGCTCCAGTCAAGCAGGAATCCAAAGGAGAAGAGAAGGACGATGACTTCGATCTCTTCGGTTCTGAAGAAGAAGACGAAGAAGATGAGGAGAAGAAGAAGATTGTAGAGGAGCGTCTGAAGGCTTACAACGAGAAGAAATCCGCCAAGGTAAAGAGATGTGAAATATAAAAACATTTTAGCCCGGACCAATTGCTAAGTCTTCCGTCATTCTTGACGTAAAGCCATGGGATGATGAAACAAACCTCGAAGAAATGGAGCGTTTAGTACGTGGAATTGAAATGGACGGTCTTGTTTGGGGAGGAGCCAAGTTCATTCCTATCGGATATGGTATGTATCAGCATCAATTAAACCAAATATTAATAGGCATTAAGAAACTTCAAATTATCTGTGTCATTGAAGATGCAAAAGTTTCTGTCGACGACTTGACCGAGAAGATCACAGGAGATTTCGAAGATCACGTCCAGGTTTGTCCTTCCATGAACTACAAACAATAATTTTCATTCAGAGTGTGGATATTGCTGCCTTCAATAAGATTTAATTAATTAGAACTCTTGTTGATTTTTTCTATAAATTGTTTTTATTTTATTGGATAGAAAATTATTTGACTTTCTATTGTCGGAAAAGTATTCGATCCAAAAAAGATGATAAGTAAGTCTTCGGTGGTATTTTCGAAGAAAAATGAAAGATGTTGATGGAATGAAAAGTTGGAATAAGACTCATCGTGTTCATGGTACAATATCCATATCTAGTTTGTTTCTATGAGCGTGAATCAGAACGATACCAAAAAGTGAAATGCCATTCTTTATAAATTATAATGATATTGAGCTAAACTCTATTTCCTGAATAAAAATGATATAATTAAGCTTCGAGGCTATTGAAAATGTAATTAGAATATTTTATCTCTAAATAGTCGACTTCTAGAAAGACATTTTTGGATCTAGGGTCAGGTGGGAGTCCTCAGGGTCAACTAGTACTAAGTATGTTGTTGTTTAATTAGGAAGACGATAAGAAAAACATAAATAAAATAATTAAAGGAAACGCGTAATAGGTCTCGACGTGCCTGATATTTCCGTTGGAAATAGACTATAGACTATATACATTTTATTGACATTAAAATCCAGCGACAAATTGTTTTAAGAAATATTTGCTAAAGACACAATTTTTTACGCTCCAATCCTTACTTTTTTTATTCACGCGATTTTTCCTATTTTCCATATTAATTTTTTTTAAGTGTTTATATCTCTTCTTCATACCGTCTTTTTATTATTTTTAATAAACAGTTTTCAGAATGGCTGAAGAAAACGAAATTGAAGAAATTGTGGAGAAAATTACAAGTTGTACACTGGATTTCTTTAACAAGAATAAGTTTAAAGTATATAACTATTATTATTATTAATGAAATTTCCAGACTGATACTTTAAATTCTTGGCAGTCTCCTTTTCACACAGGAAAAGAATGCACATTTCGCCCATTAAATCTTTCTGAGAAAAATTATACTCTAAATGTCTCCATTACTGTACATAAAAACAACCGTGCGATAGTGGTAAATATATTACAAACTCAAAGTATGTTTTGTTTCTATTTATTAATTCTACAGGCTCTGAAAGTATTCTTATTCATTCGTTCCAATTAAATCGTACGAATATTGATGCAGAATCAAGGGATCAATTTGCCGTATCGCTTACAAGAATTGGTTTGCCTTATTTCATATTTTAAAAATATCTAGGTCTTCTTTCTTTGCCACAGCTTTTTCAAATCCGTTTAATCAGAAACAAAATTATGGACTTCCTCCAAGTGAAAGATTTTGTTCATCTTAAAAGTACCAATAAACACCTCCGTCACATTTGCTCATCAAACGAGGTAGACTTATACTATTGGAGGAAGCAATTAAAACTGTAAAATAATTTTTTTTTAAACTCCACTTTAGGAAATATGACATGGGTAAAGAAGATATCCATTCATCTTATTATGAAGCTTATAAGCATGAAACGCTGAAAAGGAAAAATCATACTGATCAGGTTTTTGTTCTATTTTATCACTTAATGTATAGTCATCTCTTCGTGTTGCTGATCCACTAAGAGTTCATGATTTTCTTCGAGAAGACCGTTTCAATCCACGTCCTGCAAGACCTTTTATACCGAATCCAATTGATCCAAACCCATTTTCAGGGCCATTTGGAATGCCGTTTGGTGGCCCTCAAGCACCGTTCTGTAAGTTCTTTTGCACTCTAAGTGCTTTCTCTTTACAAACAGCTCATATTGAATTATTTAGTTGGTGGACCCGGTATTGGATCTGAATTTATGCCATCGCGCCCTGGTCATGGGCCTCAACCCCGTGGTCCCCCTTCTATGGGTATTTTTTAAACTTGATTTAGTAATATTATTTAGGTCCCAGTGGTTGGCAACAGTTTGATCGTCATGATTTTATTTAAAAATATGTCGGTACTGTGATTTCCTCTTGAAAGATTTATTTCCCTTTTTGTACACTTCCTTTTTTGTATATATAAATATAAAATAAAAATCCGATAGTATATAAGAATATTTTCAGAAGTAATAAAAGAACGAGCACGTGTATATATATTAAGTGCTATAAAGAATTAGAAGTAAAGATAAATAAGCGTTATAGACTTGCTCGTCTGCTACTTCTTCTATTAGGGTTTTTTCTTCCTCTTGCTTTTCCCAAGAGAAAATCTAAAATTAGATCCCTTAAATTTTCTTTGAATCTTTGCTTTTCTGCTTTTGTTATTAATCATTTTTTTACTACAACGCAAATCAACAAATGTGGGAAAAAGACATCAAAGATAGCTAAGAATTTTCAACGTGTTTCCACAGATTCAAGAGGAAAGGTTAGTCTCAATATTATCGTCAACAATACCAGTAAACGCATGATCGAAGTCAGCAACAATGAGTGGTAGAACCGGTGCTAGAAGGAGTTATAGATAACTGATGCGTGTGGCGTCTCGGTTGCGAAAGTATCTACCCTAGAATATCTAGAAGAGGAAAACCTAAGTGCTTACCCAAATAAGGAAAAGGAAAGAACCCTGAAGGGGGGAAATTTACATTTATAACGAATTTAAGGACAACCGTAGAATAATAACTTCAATTCCTTGGAATCCTCTAAAAATGGATATCCTGAATAACTATCTCTTAAGGAACACGGCCGATAAAAACGAATAAACGGTTTGAGGTTTTGATGTTAGACCGATGATTCTGATTTCCTTTTCGATAATCACCCCCTGGCTTCTAGGTTAACCAGTCATCTTCAGTGTTCGTCACTTTTTGCCACCCCTTACAGGCGGTAGTGAACCGTGCTGATGTGACTTTTTGCCAACAGATCACAATGCCTCTCTTTTTAGACTCAATCGGCTGCTCAATCGACCGATGACGTCAAGGGCGGGAGTGTGGCGATCGACGTTGATCCTAAGATGAAGCAGCTTAAACAGAACATTTAAAGAAAACAAGGTCAACTGAGTTGTTTCGATTCACAAAACGCCTTTGATTTACGAGAGCTGCTTCATTGACGCAACACGACGCAATCAACACATCTGTCGCTTTGGAGAAATAAATTATAATAATGGCGTATCGCAAACTATCAGATTACTCTAAACATTCTTTTTCTTAAGAGAAATTCTGTAGGCACTGCAAAAAGGACTCTTTCTTGTAGATTATTGCCGCCTTGTCCCCCCATATGTTTCTCGCTCTTTGACATGTGTTAATAGCCATGTCCTCAATGTAGATTTCCTCCTCTCAAGTGTCCAGATGGCTCTTGAGCTATTTCCCACTGTCGAAACTATCCCTTGTCAGCCTTTTCTGCCAGCCTAAACTTCTACAGCCAGTTATTATCCCGACAGTCGGTTATTATCCGCTCCTGTAGATGGCTATCTCGTCCGGTAATCGTTTACGCACAACTTGACCGCAACAATCCTGTCAGCTGGGAGGACATTCGAGACAGTAGCTGCCAGGTGCAACACCTGTTATTCTTGTTGTTTCTGCTTGTAGTCATTTTTCCCGTTCCCTCCTTCACCTAACCTCACAACCGATTAGGGGGTCGTAAATTCGGGGCTACGAGGACCGGATAAAACAAATAAAATGATTCGACCTTGACGGGTGGAGGCATGCTAATTATTGGCATCATCCGTCTACATCAAGAGTCTTTCTGAAGGACGGCAAAGCGGTTATGAACTTAGAATCAACTGTCAACGATATCAAAGAGAAAAGATGCATCATCATAATATGTAGAGACGTGTAAGAAATAAAAAGCTCTAAAAGAGCCGGGGATTGATGAAATTTTCTAGACTTATAATTTCTAATTGTTTTCATATCCCTTGTCTTTCCTAGCTACAAGAGAATGTCCGCCACGCATAATGTGATGGCGATAGTTTACAGCCGGGCCACAAAAACCTGTCACGGAAGATTCCTCTGTCCCTCATGATATTACTAAGTTTCTGCCGCAGAATCCGTCAAAATCGGATTTCAGTCCGCGAGAGAGGATCAGCAACGCCTCAATGCCCAAATCAGACGCTACCGTAGTCGAAGGAACAGAAACCCACGAAGTATGGACAGTCTCTTGTGAGACAAAATTCATATTTTTCAGGAGAAGATGACCTTCTTTCCTCCCGCTAGGCGTAATCGTTCGAAGTCCTTGACGGCCCTGGTGAGATTGTCTTGAACTCTCGCCCCTCCGAGGTCATTCTACCGTATTCATGAGGTTAATCCAGCCGACTGTCGCG
Organism: Oscheius sp. DF5120; assembly: GCA_932521415.1. Taxonomy (NCBI): domain Eukaryota; kingdom Metazoa; phylum Nematoda; class Chromadorea; order Rhabditida; family Rhabditidae; genus Oscheius; species Oscheius sp. DF5120. Next base: position 4,081,095 of record OW051465.1, on the reverse strand, counting down.
CGACGACTTATCAGCCAACAGGATTACCCCCACGCGACCAGGTGTGATGTCCAAGGACAGTATCTAAACAAAAAATCTGTTGACAGTCTGGCTTATACGGTAGCCCAACATTCGCCCGTAATTCCCGCAATTTCATGCAAATTTACGTGTAAATAATAGAATATTCGACGACGGGACATCATATCTTCCATTGTGAAAAGATCCCTTCAACTCCCTTTCTCATGACGAATGAGTAAGACGTTTGAGGAAAACGCGGCAGCATCAAAAGAACTGACATTTGTATTGTTTTGGAGAACAAAAGAGAGTACCGTCCGGAAATGTTGCGAGAGGTTCCGACCTCCTTTGGATATCTTCCAGAAAAAGAAAAAAAAATGAGGAGAAGAGAGTCGGTATGCCAAGTATCTTTTCAGGTGATTGTGATTTTCTCGTGATGAATCACGGGGTCCAGTCGGCGCACAATGGGCCCTCGTTGCCTCCTTTGTACTTCTCGATCGACGTCCCCCTTGCACACAATCATCGTTTCATTTACAACAGTCTCCTCCCTCTAGACGGTCTTTTCCTAACTTCTTCTCTATAAACAGTTTATTTTGGCGCATTGTCCCCGGAGGGGATAAGCCGAGATATGCCGGCTGTTCCCATAATTAGTTAATTGCGGTATGGGCAGATGTACGCAACTGCGGCTCTTTTTGAACTATACGGTAATCAGAGGAAAGACTGATACTGTATTCGTGTAGATGTTATCGCGTCGAGAACAAACAATGACTGTCGCTGAAATAGCCGAAACTACCAGGCAGTGTTAATTTCTAGAAAAACCTCCCTAAAAGTATCCTTTTCTATCTACAAAGGAATGAGCCTTGTAAAAAAGGTAAAGGAGTTGTTTATCACCCGATTGTAACATACTTTCACACCCTCTCGAGTCGCCATCTGTCTAATGGAATGTCCTCGATTCTCAAGGAGCCATCTGGTCCCTCATCTCTCTCCCACGAACAATTACCCAAAAAGAACACCGCCCTTGTTGTTCTAATGTACTCTCCTCTCACGGAGGGAAATTGCGCAAATTCCCCTCCTTTTCTTTCCCCCGCCTCTGATCATGGCAATCGATGTTGAAAGTGAGAAAAATGTAGGCAAATAGAGACTGTCTCGAGACGTAACCGGTCTCGAGAAGCTACCGTACGTGTCGGTTATGATCTCGGTCCCCTTGATGGGAACAACTACCGTAATCCGGGATTAATACTTTGAGAGTATGAGGTAAACATGATCAATTATGATGGACAAACAAAGAAACACAAACAGTATCAAGAAGGAAGAACATTGGAGACAGACAGAAAAGATTCTCACATCAATGGTTTATGAGATGGATGCGTAGAGTTCCTTTCAAATGGTCCATGACTTTTTTCCTCTTCCTTTTTTCTATCACCCCTCATAACTCGGGTCAAAGTGGTTAGACAAATCAAAGACCTCCCTCCATTGTCTCCATTGTTCCTTCATCACACCCAGGTGTCAATATCGCGTGTATTCGTGTATATGTGTGTGTTACCAAGGGTCAATACAGGTCACTCTCGTCTACCGTAGAGCTCATTATCGGCCATTCGAGTGCCCGATTACACCTTGTACGAGCAATATGGATGACCAGCTTGATCCTGTTAATATTCACGGTTCATGCACTTTAAGTCAGTAACTAGAAGAAGAGTGTTGAAAGAAGAAACGGGTCGATGAAAACTGATGAATAATTCCTTTCCTGTCTCTATCGTTTCCAATAATCCATTTGATAGTTTTCAGAGTCAGCTCCTCCTTCGTCTAATTGTCGTCCTCCTCCTCTCCCGGCCCTCTCCAAAGGTCACAGCTGAAGTAGAAAAAACTCGTTTCCTCAATGTGTCACCGTGAAATAAAGCTCTGCCTCTTTTGTTGAATCAGTCCTATTGAAGATGATACGGACACCTTCTTCTTCTTCTTCTTCTCCTGTTCGTCTTATCACTATAAAGTGTCTATCGGATGAAAAACGGCTAATTGAACTCTTTTCTGTATCCCCTTTTTCTAAAAGCCATCGAAAACAGGACATCTCCGATGTTTCTTACTTTCCGGTCGATTGTTCTCTTCCATTTTCTCGTTCTACCATATCCTTGTCTTTTCTTTTAATTTTATCTTTTTTTTGTAGACAAATGGATCATCAGCTTATCATCGATCTTCTCAAGCCCGTAAGTTTCTTTACTTCCTCCATTTTTTCCTCGGGGCTACCGTAGTCGTCGGCCAGCCGACAAACTGATGACGTCCGTAACGCACCTGAAGCGTCTTGATTAGTGTCTGCTACACGGCTAATTGCGATACGAACAACTTGAGTTCTACTGGGACTACGTGGGTCAAGTACCGAAGTGACATGAAGTTCAGAAGAATTGCCCGTAATTATCGAGGTAGAGAGAGAGAGAGGGAGACGACCTGATGACGCTGACAACTTTTTCGAAAGGCAATGCATCTAATTTTAAAAAGAGAATACGGTAGCATTGCCAAGATATTGAATGGATATACTATCGCGCTCTATTGATATCGTTTGAGTGATAGAGTGTTACTAAAGCATTGTTATGCTGAAAGAACACCAAGAACAGAGAGGTGATAGCCCAAAATTGCTGGAAGAGAGAGATTGGAAGTGTGAATAGCCTGCTGATGGGGAGGAAGACGACTGGCTGCGTGGAGCGTGGCGAGCGCCGGCGCCGGCCTTTGAAAGCGCATACAAAAGAGTGAATAGCGGGAATGGAGCGGTGGATTCAAAAGAAACAATGCGCTGTAATGATTGGGCCGTCCACCCCCAGCCACCACAATGTGCCGCATAAGCCATTATACTCAGTGAGAAATCCTCCGGCGGTCCGATTCTCTCTCGGACATAGTTCCCTCTTCCGTCTTCAACGTTTCTCCCCCCCTTCCCGATTGACCGATACGTGAGAGCTCTATAAGTACCATATTACCGGGATTAGTCTGATTATTAATGCAGATTCCGACATCCGCGTCGCGTGTCCCATCTTTCTCCCTGTTCGGATAGTCTCCCACAGGTGTTGATGGGCTTCTCGAGGCAATGTCCCTTGTCCCGTTCTCACGATCATCTACCTCGACCTTTTCTTCTAATCTAAAGAGACATTCTTCTCCTCCTCACATCCGGTCTCAGCTGTTGGCAGTCAATGTTATTATTACTCGCGCGGTATGGCCCCCGGAGTGTCTCTGTGTCGCATTACATAATGCCTTGTTGGAGTCCGTCATGCATGTCGAATGTTCGTGATTTTCCACTAATTAACGGCTAATTAACGTGTGTGTGCATCCACCACCGGAGAGGCCGGAAACCGGCGTAGAATAGGCCCTTCCGGTCGTGTCTCCTCCATACGAAAAGAGTTATAGAACATGGCAATTAATTAAAAGCCGTCGGGTCAAAGAGACTGTGAGAACCCTTATTAAGGACTCTCAATGCTCGATATTCTACCGGCTCTATGATATTCTCAAAAACTATTTTTTTCCTCCTTTAGCTAAAGCTAAGCCGCGAAAAGATAATTGTACATTACGCAAATGTTAATCTGATCCGATTAATCCTATCTCTCCCTCCAAACTTTTCTGACAGTTTTCTCTACTCCCTAATCAATCATTCCTCGAGCATCATCCGACTAGTTATCTATTCGTGGTGGGATATTTGTGTCGATCATGGCTAATGAGGGGAGGAGGGACACGACTTCGAAGCAGACGACGAGCATACTGTAGCTCTCCCTCTCCGGAGTCGGTGGTTTACTGCCGTGGTAAACACGTCGGAGAGCAGCACGAAGACAAATATTCACGTAGTACAGCAGTACAACCTCCTTCTTCTCCGAGAATCGAGCCTAAATCAACAAAAAGAAGGGCTCCTCTTTGTGTTCAAAAAGATTTTTCAGAGGTCACCCGTTAATCCCATGACGAATTCACACCTCTCCCTAGCCGGTTTCTGCCACCCCCCGAGGGGCTCTCGTTTTCACGGCCATTGCGTAACAAAATAGAGGGAACAAAGCAATTTACCTGCCGCGGATTAACTCCCAGGGATCAAGGTCTGTCGATATTTTCGAAGACACGTATCTGGATTAGCCGTGTACATTAAAACATAAGCACTCTTTTTCTCTTATATCGCTTTTATTTTCCAATATTTTATCGGTCGAGTGTAGATTATCGTCCCCCCTTCCTCCTCGTCCTCTATGTCCGGGATGATCTCCTATATTCCGTCGGAGGAGCAAAAGCTGAATCTGCCCATGGTAAGTCTATTTTAAAAGTTCCCTCTGACAAATAATAATGTCGTTCCTTCTTGCGCGAGGCACTCGATTATCGACCACTTGGCACTTTTCTTTTCATTCATGTTTCCGCGACTACTGATAGCTGCTATAACTGCCGGCTGCACTAGCTGTTTGTCAAGATCGGCTGCGCAATTTTACAGGCGCCTCTGCCCCGTTATGCTAATAGAGGACGGACTGAACATCTCCAGAATTGAGAAGTCTCAATATGGTTACCTTTGTGTCCTTCTAGAACATTAAGTATCCTTTCCTTCCCTAATATCATGGGCAATGAGTGTATGTACGTTATTGTCATTTGAACTTTTGATTTATCTCAAAGATAAGGAAAAGAGTCGAGAAATGTATGAGAAATGTACCTCTTGACGGACGATCGGCCATCATTTTCAATAGAAAAGGAGCGCTCTTTTCACAGCCGTCCTAGGGGATAATATGCTATTGTTCGGGGTAGGGGACGGCTCAAAGAATCGCGATTTGTTAGTGTTTCCGCGGCGCCATTATTGTCCATCCTCTGGATGGATTAGCTCTTTCATTTATCCAAATTACTTCAACTCAATCTCAAAAAGTTATTGCTCCCGGTGTGAGAGAAGTCCTGCGGTAGCTCCGCCCCATTGACTGGGATTGGCCACGGCGGCGAGCCCTTGCCCCACCCCAAGCGCCGCCCACTCGTCCCCCTATTGTGCTGTCGCGCTGCTTTTGCGAGTCCACAGCCATAATGATGACTATGATGGAGCAGGAGTTGAAGCCAATGCACGACTACTCCCTCTGGCCTGGCATGGGCTTCTCCATGGCACCGGCTCCCTCTCAACAACCAACCGAAGACCTCGATGCACCGGATTCACCCGATTCAAAGGACGGGAAGAAAAACGACGACAGGTGAGTCTCCTCCTCCTCCTCCTTTCCCCCTTTTTCTTCTTTTGACCCAACTTCGCGCTAATGGCACTCCCTCTATTGTACTTCCGAGACGGCTGCCTTCACAAATTGCCATTCACACTTTCGAACGAATCAAACTACATCGCTTCCGACTAATCTCTTTGTATTCTGTGCACCGTTAATCCGGTAAATTTCTTCATCTAATTCGGCAGAAACAAATTCATTCGACGTCAAAGGAATATTGTCGATTTTTTTCTAAATTTCTCGCGAGAATCACCTTGAACGAGTACGGTAGTCGGCCTGCTTATCAACCATTCCATCGATAACCCCCGGGTGTCCGATACCGTAGTCTGAACTACATCTTATAGAGTAAAACGTCCGATGAATGCCTTCATGGTCTGGAGCAGAGGACAACGCAGAAAGATGGCCCAGGAGAACCCGAAAATGCACAATTCGGAGATCAGTAAACGACTGGGGACGGAGTGGAAGCAGCTGAATGAACAGGACAAGAGGCCCTTCATCGATGAGGCCAAGAGGCTCCGCGCCATACACATGAAGGTGAGAGACTTTTCGGGAATTGATTGTTGCTACCCTTTTTTATTTGTACAGTTTTCGGAAAATCATTTCCGGTGCCGTATCATTCTCCAACTATTGATTATTTTTCAGGAACATCCTGACTACAAGTATCGTCCTAGAAGAAAGACCAAGACTATGCAGAAGAAGCCGTTGGGAATGGGATTCGCCTCTCTTGATCCTCTCAAACAACAGGTTGGAGTCTTTCTTCTCGATCAATCAGTGCCTCTCCAGGTATATCCAATGCAAACTGCTTGGCAGAATGGTCGATACTACGACCCAGCCACGACTTACCCTCTCTATAGTGGCTTCGATATGATGAATCCAAATTTGAACTACCTCGGGACCCAAAATGCTCTTTCGGCTGGTGGCCAGAGTCCAAGTCAATATTCCCAGTCACCGTTGACTAGTCAATATCCGAATTATCTGACTCCGGCAAGTACTGTCAAAGCAGAATCTGAGGTGAGTTCGAAAAAGAAATAGAGAAGGGAAAGAAAAACCGGCTTCACCAGTTCCTAATCCTATTTGTTTGAGGCTGGAAAACATTTCCAAATCTTGGAGACCGTTTTCCCGGAAGCAGTTTACTCTTATGATTATTCGACTTTAAATACGGTAGCGTAACTTCTTCTAGCGTTCTGTTCGTAGTTTTAGCCTTCGGTCTTTTTCTGGGTCTTTTTGTTTCGATAAATGGGGTTCTATCTCGGGTCTTTCTTTCTCTTTGTGATCCATCTCTTTCAGGCTTCTCCAGAAGGTCTTGTATCTGCCGTCGCCTCCGCGGAAGCGGCTGTCTCCTTTGATCCAAGTCGCATACCGACGAGTGATCCCTTCAAGGACATGACAGCCTATATGTATGGCAATCAGTTGACACAGTATTCTCTGGAATCGATGGGTCTCTCTGCTCCGTTACAGAATCCGCACGTGTCGTCTTAAGAAGAAACCTACGGGTACATCCTCCCCATTTCCCTCTTCCTCTCAGTGCCACTCAGAACCGACTCAGTTGCCTCGTCCGCATTGTTGTGATAGAGAGCGTTAAAAGGTTTTGGCTTTATCGGTGTACAGACCCTCTACTTATTTTTTTCTCTCTTCGACCAACATATAGTGATGGATGTTTTGATATAAATAGTTGTTATTCAATTTCTTTCATGACTCGCCTTATACCTCGAGGACATTGTCACAGTGAGATGATGATGAGAAGAAAATTCTCGCCGGGTATAACCGTCGGCATGGGAACACTTCCGGCATCGGATTAGCCACGAGAGAAAAGTTCTGGCCTCTTCTTCTCGGCTCCTCTTTGTCTGGCGGGTGCATCGCGATTTCTGCCGGCTCGCGGCAGATCGAATTTCTATGTATTTTCTATGCAGCCGCGAAACCGGGCGTCGACGCACGACTACACATATTTGAGAATCGGGAAGGGGGTCCAGGAAAAGGGAAGGTATCATTATCATCCTATTTGATGGTTCAAAGAGAGACTGACAGCTCAGATTGTCAGGTGGTTATCGAAAGTAAAGAACCAATATCCAAGCTGTTGACAACTGGAGGAAATTTTAATTTTTTTTTAAATCTGCGATAACCAAGATAACTAAAAAATTTGTTTCTTTCGACCAAGTCAGGGAAATGAGAAGAAAGGTTTTCACATTTGTAAGACTCCTAAATGAGCCAGGTGTTTGTTCCAATTTATCTTTCATCTCTCAATCCAGGTGTCTCCAGGTGTATTCTTTTCGTAAAAATTTTTTTGTAATTCTCTGTCATACAACTAACCCCAATCCAGATTGATCTGTTCGTATATCCTTCTCGTACCAGTCTGCTTGTCACCGACTGATCAACTGTCATCTCGAGAGGTCAACATTCAAATTTCCCACATCTTGAGTTCGCTTCACTCCATTTCCGATAAGTTCTCAGCCTTTGTAGAACCCGTCGGCTGTTCTTTCACAGAGAAGACGACTCATCTCTGAATCACAGTGCCACGGGAAAGTGTAGGATGCCCTTAGGTCATCAGAATACGGTCACGAGCATTCTCTCTCTCTCTCTCTCTCTCTTTCCAGATTTCTCGGGCTCTCGCAGCGGGAAGTCGTCCAATAACGGCCCCCGTTAATCATGTTGTTCAAATCCGACGAGAAGCAATTTTCTCCTTTCCTACCGTAGTCTCCTAGCTCATATATGACAGATATTAAACGAGAGGCTAGGCTTCGAATCTCTACAGTACATTAACTTTATGGAGAACAATGTGTAACGAGGAAAAAAGGCGTGATGCGGGTCGTAAAAATGGAAGGGGAACGAGAACATAAACATAAACCTCTCCCTCTCGTCATGAAAGGGAAAGATTCATTATAAGTACGATGCTTGATGGGATTACTGAAAGAAAAGAGCGAGTTACGTCAAGGGACTCGTGAAATTTTGAGGATTTTGCAGAGAAGGAGAGACTTCTGACGTAAGTTTCTGACCATCTGGTGATGATGGATGGATTTTCCTTCTCTCAGCTGATCGGCCAGCCTGTCCAGTCGCCTCCGGACATCGTCGTCTCCTGTTTGTTTTGTATGTATGAGCAGTTGTCGCCTCGTCGGGTGTACAGGAGAAAGTGACCGTCGGCTGTGTCCGAGTTGTCGTTTCAGCAAACAGACACCTTTGTTCTATCGGCACTCATTTGAAAGCGAGCCGACACGCGAGAAGACGAGTCCTTGAGAGTGAGCAGTCAAATTCTTCCTTCTTCTTGGGGGACGGTCATCTTGAGAGAGGATTACCCGATCATCCAGCCGCCTAATGTGTTAATTGGGACTTCGTCTCTCTCGCGGTCAGCTGTGTAAATCACACTTTCCACGTATATTCTGCCGTCATTCAAAACGAACTGTATCCCATTTGGGGGCTGAATACGAGTCCACAATCTGCACCAGCTGGTTGGATCTTTTGATAAAGTCAAAAGGGGAAACACGTATTAAAGTTGCCAAGATTACTCGTGGCTGATTCAGACTACAAAAAAATTATAGAGTGACCTCAATGTGTAAACAAAATAAAAAAACAAGCGGAACCTGGGGATGTGACTCAACTCGGGAATCTTCCAGGTGTCCATCGGATTATCACACATTGCGCAAAAGATGGTTTCGTCCGGTTTGTCGATATTTTGAAAGTGCGGGTCGTAAAAATAGATCTTTGTTTAATTCAAAAAGGGAAAAGGGTTTGTCGATTTAAAAAAAGGAGGTGAAATATTACGAGTTATACTAAACAGCTTCGTCGTCTGTATCCATCGCTTGATGTAATTTTATCTTCTTGATCCGTCGGTCGAAAGACGACTCTTCCAGCCGAAAGTCGGCTGTTTTATTTGATTAGAGGTTGTGGATTATTCTGTTCTCAGGTGGTAATCGGCCGAGAGGGCAGAAGAGGGGCGGTAGCGCCAGCGGGAGTCCGACGGCGTGCCTACTAATTAGGCGGAGGGCATTGTTCAGACAGGCAATTGGCAGGCCACAGGTCGGACAATTGTCGAACTCACGTAACTCCAGGGGTCAGTCGAGCAGCGATGATCCGCCTCAAAATATTTTTCTTTCTCTCTTTACCGTAATCGTCGTCGGCATTCCGTAAAGCCCGTCGGCTGGGGCTGACTCTGAGGTCCGTTAGTCACGGTCTCTTTGTCCGCCCGATTTTGGTATCAATGGCAGCCAGGCCCTGATATAATTGGAGAAGTTGAATCAGACGATGGTGTGGGAGCGGTTTGCGAACAGAATGCACAATAGGATCAGTTCAAGGGACTCTCCCTTGGGGACTCATCCTCCAAACTTGGACTGTTGTCATCCTGATTGCTTGTCTGTAGTCGATTGAATATACACTAATTGGAAGATTAGACGACAGCAGAGGTGTAATCGAGCATCTCCGAACCGCTTCCGTGGCAACGACACTAATGAACCGATGTCTTTCATCTTTCCCGACAGTCTGAAAATCGAGGGAACCTCTTCTACCAAGGGAGAACGACATTCGCCTAATTTAGCAGAACAATTTGTTGCATATGCACAGCAGGTTACTGTAATTAGCCGGGTCAATCGAAAAGGTCGATTAGGTAAGAGGAAGCCGCGATTAAAATTACTGTCAATTAGTCTGTTGACCTTCGCGGCTGGTGACAAGCTAAGGATCATTTTGTATTACTTATACCGTATTTAAAACAGAAGGGAGCAGTCGAGTGATGACCGTAATAAATTGCTCCCGGTCAGGGATTAGGTATTCAACCCATCCTACCGTAAAATTGCGCAACAAATCAAGGTGGTAAATAGAAAAAGAAGAGCCGTGAAGCATAGGGAGACAACACGGGTATAAAAGTGTTCCTCCTCAATCCATTCTTTTTGGGACACCTAGTTGCCAAAGATTCCCTGACAAGAGATAATGAACTAACTAAAACAATGAAAATCCACATAAATTTATCTAAAGGAAATAATACGTTGAGAAATTAAGATGTTTTGGAAGGTGGAGAAACAAGAATGACCGAATCTCCACGGAGGAAAAGCATTGGGATCCGACGTTTTGTCTCCTTGTAGATTGTTTCGAACGATTCTTCATCAAACTATAAAATATAAAATAAGAAAAGGATATACTTCTGTGGTTGTAACAATTTCTTCAGCGTTTGAAAGAATCATATTTAAGTGCTGATCAAAAGCTTGTAATTTTCCTTGAACCTAAAAACTGATATTATTCTAATAAATAAAAAATTAACTTCTCTATCATTCCTCATTTTCACATAAACACGTTCATCTAGACTGAGTCGGACTAGATCTAATGGTTCTTCCATGGTTGCGCTTAACACGACGTCCTTCTTTTCAGTCATTCTAATACATAACCAGCCAACAATTAATCAAGATGTACAAAGTGGTATAAAACATTGAGCACAAAAGTATAAATTAAGTAAAAAATTTACTTGAAACTGATATACTTTAAATCTTATACGAAAGACGAGTAGGTGCTATAAAATGAACGCCTGATTCGCCGTCAACAAAGCCAATTGGACCAAACTCACATTCAGCACATGTCAAATATTTGATGCCATCTACTGCATGAGTAAATCCTACATTTTCAAAAGCCATCATATCACGGATTGCCCAAAATCCAGATATACATTCCTAAACGATTAAAACTGCAAGCTCGACTAACCTTCCTAGTGTTGATACCTTTTCGCTGTTGTGGCAATGGAAGATCCATTGATATTGTATTCCAAACTCCTACTTTAGGTAAAATAACAACACATTTACAATGGCTACAAACAATAGCTTGACTGTTTTGCGAGTCTTCAGCCTGATTAATATGGTTGAGCAACAATTTAATAATACCCGATGATGTGTGGATGACAGTGGTTCCAAAAGTATGGATGAGTCCATCTTTTAGCTCTAATTGTCTGAAATAATATATACTTTAACGTAGAAAAAAACCTATAAAGGTCACGAATTTTAGCGAATTGATAAGCTTCTTCACTGCTAATATTGGGTATATCCCGAACCGCCTCACGCAATCCTTGTAAATCAGTTGCCACAGATCGAAGTTGTGTGGTAATTTCAGCGGTTGAACCTTTCTCGAATCTACATAGAAAAATTAATAAAGTAAAGTAACTTACGATGTTATAAGCAAAAGAAGATTGCTATAACAAGTATTCAAACGCTTCTTTATTAGTTGAACTGACTCACACTTCAGATCTAAGCTCATACACTGAAAACTGAGAATGTTTTGTAGGATACTGCAAATTAAAAATCTTTTTTTTTTCAATTTTCTTTGCAATTCTAAACTGCACCAAAATTTTCATTTTCACGTCGTTAATATTCTCAGTTATGACGAGAATTTTTTTCAAAGAGGAATCCTTTAATACCTTTTCTTTATAATTTTTTTCAGGTTATGGTCTCTTCACTGTTGTTTATCAGGGGATCGTGGTGTATTAGCTCGCAGTTGCGTTCGTTTACAACATCCCTACCGAAATTAGAAAGATTTACACGAGAATCTCTACGGAACCGAATTTATAAGCAAAACTTGAAAGATATCACAAAACAAAACTTCCAAGCACCAGGTACAACTTATTCTTCACATTTATATGTTTGTTATAGGTCCATCAAATACTTTGCATATCATTGATGCTATTCCTGTTCGACCATCGAGAGATATATGGAAAGCTTTAGGTTTTACTGCTTTTGTTTGTTTTTTTTTAATGTTCATTCATATATTTAGGTTGGTACAGCTTCTTTTACGCTAGCTATATTATCAGATATAGAGAGAACTCAAAAACAAGTTAAAAATCTTCGCCAAGTAGCCTCAGAATATTTTAATAATGCCTTCCGTCCAATGGATAACGATAATATTACTTGGGATAATTTAACTCCAGGGGAGAAGACATGTTTTTATCTACTTGGAGGTATTTTTAATTTTCTTAAACTTAATTTTTCAGCAAATTTTGTTGTTTTTGTTATGTGGAGATTTAAAGCAATTCAACCTTTCATGTGGCGATACTTTAGTAACAGTTTTGCATCGCGTGAGGTTTCTTGTGTTAGTAGTAAACAAATTTAGGTAGTTTATGCCTTCCCATGCTTCTCAGTGCTTTTTCACATTCAAACTTAATTCATTTTGGATTAAATATGTACGTAGTTTATTCTTTTGCTAGTTTAGCTGCTGATAAATTTCTTGGCGTTGATCAGGTAATAAAAATGTAATGTTTTGCAAACCCATTTTTCAGTTTTGGGCTTTTTATATAACAGCAGCCGTTGTATCGTCTTGTACGTCTTTGATACACAAGTCAGCCATTAGATCATCTGTGAGAGCATTAGGAGCTGTAAGTTGATAATTAGTAATTTTATTGTCCCAGAGTGGTGCAATTTTAGCTTTACTGACGTACACATGTATGCGAATTCCTGATGCGCGGCTCAGAATTGTTTTCCTTCCATTCTTTGATTTTTCTGCACAATCAGCCGTTGTTGGATTACTTTTATTCGACCTCTGCGGACTTCTATTCCGATTTAAACTGTTCGATCATGCTGCTCATCTAGGAGGGGCATTATTTGGAGTGTGGGTCACTTTCTAGTTTCCTTCATAGTTCAATATTTCAGTATATATGCCCTTGTTGGAGAGCATCTTATTTGGGATCATTTTGGTAGCCAAATTGAAGCTATTTGGAAAGGAAGTGATGATCGTACTAGAAGACATAAAGACTAATAGGGAATTGGAAAAATTTATTGATACATTGACCCGAGTTGCTTCTATCAACGTGATTAGTTGATAGTGACTAATAAAAAAAGTTGGGAAATACACGTAAAAAATAAAAAAAAAAAACGCTAGTAAAGAAAAAACCGGACATTATGTATCGATCGTATTGAGGCGAAAAAGTGCTAGTAATACATTTTAGTATGTTCAAAATAGCCGGTAAAAAATAATTAAGCTACGTAATTGTAACTCTTATGATCTTTGTCATCGCGGCCAAGATAGTCACGATCAATCAGTGATTCGATTCGTTTCTTAATCATTATCGGTGAGGGCATAAAGCGATGTTTAAGTTGTTGTGTAACCTATAAATTCATCAAATATCAAATGCAATACCTCAGTAATCAAAAGATTATGGGCAAGCTGCTTTCTCATTTTCATAATCCGAACAATAGCTGCCTCGACTTCATGTTTTCTATCATCCTCAATCTGAACACATTTTATAAACTTAAGGATAATCTACTTTGTTCTTGATATCTTTTCTCTCCGGTTCAAGATCATTTTTTGTAGTAACTAGCTGTATTTTGATTCGTACGAGTTTGGAATTAAATGAGTCATTCACGCTAAATTCATCCTTCGGCTCTAAAAATCAAGTTTAAAAAAAATTTCTTAAAAAAACCAATATCTTTTCCTTTTCCTTTTCTTACTAATATTCTTTGTGTGGATTTTCCCATTGCTAATGATTGAAGCGTCCTTTTTAATTCTTTTTCAGGAATCAATGTATCTGCCTTAAAAAAAATAATTAAGTCAACAATTAAGAATACCAGAATTTCCTCAAAAGTCATTCTCGGCTTCGCATTGAACTTCATTAGGAGGACCATAGTATGAGTATTCGTTTGAAGAATTTTTTCGCGCACCGTCGGAGCCATGGCACTACTACCGGCCTCTTCTTGTTGACTTGCATCTTCTCCAGGTGCTCCATAAAATAGTGCCCGAATATCCGCACTGCCCAATAAAGTGTTCAATGTTATTTTTCTACCATTGTGTTTCTTGACGTAAAATTCAGTGAACGTCTAAAAAATAGTAAAATATGGTATAGAAAATTTACGTTGAAGCTAGTAGTACAGACTTGTGGAAGGACGCATTGCGTATTTGCTGTCTGTGTCGGCCAGACTCCACCAGTGAGAACTCTTACAGATATATCCACTGGATCACGAGTTCGGCCCTAAACAAAATTAGAAAATGAAATTAAAGAAAACAAACAATGTGACCGTTTTCTTTGTAGTCTCTAAAACCATTAACAACAGTTGCCCACAATTCCTTATCACGGAACATACTTTCCAACTTCTGCGTGAATTGACAACCACATTCCGTCTTTAGCTTGCTAAGCATAGCCTTTTCCATATCATCAGAGATGCTTTTATCAAGTAATAGCCTTTTTGCAAGATGTTGTTTATAGAATTTTTCGAAGATATCCTTTTCTTGTAAGAAACGGAAAAGAACCATTGCTTTGTCCAAATGATTCTCGATTTCATTATCTCCAATAGCTCTAATTCCCTTTTTCAATTTGTCATCCATATACAAAGAGAGGTATTCGGGACTCTTTGAATTTTTGTTGAAAAAATATTCGAAATCATTATTGATTTTGTTTTTGAAAAGCTTGTCATTTGAGAAAGCATCAACAAGAAAATGGTCACAACGATCTTTGAGATCAAGTAGAGACTAAAACTGTACAAATAATAAAAAGAATACCTGGATATATTTTACTGGATTGTTAACTAATTCACCAGCATCATCAACAACTGCTTCACCTAACCCTCTCACATATCTGAAATAGTAAAATAAATAATTTAATAAAAACAAATACTTACTTGCTCAATGCTGCTGTCATAGTGTTCAGCCCATTTTCAACTCGAAGTAATAATTTATACATTCTCTTGAGATCATCAACCTAAAATGATGGAAATGAATGTTTAAAAAAAATAGAAACCATATCGTTAGCCAACATGTGCTCAACTCCGCTATTCTCCATATTTACAATCGTTTGCATATGACTAGTTATCAAAACTTGCTCCAGGACCTAAGCAAAATTAAACATGTGATGAAAACAAACTTTAAGGACTTTCTCTTCTGTTTTAGGATCAAGATACTTTTTAGCTCGTTGAGCTTCATTATCAATACATTCCTCAACTTCTTTTATATACGCACTAGCATTTTTAGCTTCTAGAAAATGTTGTCCTTTTTGTGTGTAGAACTCGGCAGTTTCGCTTAAAAAAGGGTCTTCAAATTCCCTTATATAAATTGATTGCGAGTCGATTCCTAATGAGACCAACATTTTGCAAGCTTCTCTAAGCCCCATCCTATAAACTGATAGAAACATAGAAACAAATTACCAATTAATATTAGCACCTTCACGTTCGTCAGCAATCATCTTGAGCAATGTAGTCCGGAGGTGTGTATTAACACCTGATTGCATAAGTATGACTTCTCTATATAAATAAATGAATACAAATTATAGAAACCTAAAAATAATAAGTCCAAGGTTGAAAACTGGATCCAGATTTTGTTGAGCTACATATACTCTGTCCATATACATCAATATGTCTCTGATCATAATCTGTGAAATAAAACATTAATATAAAACAAATCACCATAGCAGTTGTGTGTTCATTCCACATAGTGTTTAAGACTTCCAAAAGTTGATTGTTTGGAATGGATTCTACGACAAAAGGTGCAACTGAGCAATGCAGATGTTCTTCAACACATTTTCTCAAGCCATTGTAAACTTTTTCACCATGTTTATGGAGAACCTGAAGAAAAGAAAATATAGTCAAAATAAATAAATTCTTACCAAACTATATGCACTTCTATATAGCTCTTCAAAACTGAGACCCGAATTGTTTTTACGCTGTATTTCTTGAATAGCTTTTTCCAACCCGGTCCAAGTTTGACTAACATATTTTTCGTCCATATTAGTCTAAAATGATCGATTTTACTGTAAATGGTAAGCCAAATATTGGAATATATAATTTTTAATAACTTTATTGTATCCATCAAAATGTTTTAGAAGTAAAGTGATTAAATGGAATTCCGCAGATTCTACTTGGTCAGCTTATAAAGTAAACTTACGGGAAACGCACGGATGCGCATCTTAGATTGACTAGATCCACCGATTGATCCCGCACGGGACATCTAAAAGTAACATTATTTAATTTTTGCGGAGCTTAATCGTGCAAGTTTGATAGCAAAAACAGTATAAATAATTTTTCATTCCGAATGGCTGGAAAAGTATAGGGACAATTTATGAAAAATCTAAATCGTAGAGGTTGATATATAATCAAAAGAATAGATCTGGTCCGCACTAGCGGCAATCAATACCAAGCCTAAGCGCGTAGAGCGCAGCATTCCATACTACACTGACCAATTGTAGCTCGATTCTGTTTTGCTTATTCATTGTTACTTTCTACGTTTACAAAAACAAAGTAATAATTTTAAGAAATAGTAAAGACTGAGAAGAAAATGACTAAATAATGTAGCTATTATAAAGCATATTTCATATATACATTATTTCTATAGTCAATAAACGGTAAATTTATATCTGGAATTACCAAGAATAACAATAAAACTAAGGACATAAAATATTTTTATACAAAATGATAAACTCAACCAAACTGTACAAATTGAAAGTTACCTGAAATCACTGACCCGTGACACGAAGGTGCAAAACAACGATAATCAAACAGATTAGACCTGGGGCACAAAATGTGTAGACAAAGTACGGTTTAAAAACGAATTTCTTCCTTAAGGGCTTGAAAAACGTCGTTTCGGATTTTCTTTGCATTATCGGTAAGACACACCCGTTCATTATGGAATTCTAACCACCATTTTGCTCTTTCTGACCACAACGGAATAACGCTAAAAGCATTTTGCCAAATGAGGAAGTAAGCAAAGAAACTAACACTTCTGGATTTACGTTTTGTAAAGAAAAATGGAGTGCTTTCCAAGCATTTTCATTATCGCGGTTTTTTCCATAATCCAAAAATTTAAAAAGAACTCGTACACAATCAGAATAAATATCTATCAATGGTCCATATCTAAAAGAATTTGTTCAGGTTTGTGATTGGGCTTTGTTACGATGATGGATTTTTCAAACGAATAACACACCAATCCAACCATAATTTATCGCTTGGATGTAGCTTATTTTCTTGTGTTGTGCATGCCTGAAGTATTGTTTCCATAACTATAAAGGAACTCACAAATTGAGCAACGCGTTCAGCAAGTTCTTGAAAATCTGAATTTACCAAAATATCGATAATATTTTTTCCTCGGTGTGGTATTTTCTTCATATAGTTAAATATACAGTGTTCACTTAAAACCAGTGTAATAATAGTAAAAATAAACATACAGACGATTATATTGTTCATTGGTTATAAAAAGGCGAATTGCAGCTTCAACAAAAACGGGTGCACCGTCATTTTCAAGAGTTATAAGCTGATCTTCAAGCTCTTCTGCAATTATTTGCGGATCGATTAGTAGTTGTTCTTGGCCGTCTTGCAATAAAAGATAACAGTAAAGTTTTCGATAAGCATTCCATTTTTTCATATGCTGTATATAAGATGTAAAGTACAAAGTTAAAAATTCACCTTGTAATACTTCGCATTTTTATTAACTTCTTGTGTTTCTAGCCCAATAATCATGCTAGCTGCTTCCATCTCATTTAGTACTATAGCAGCATTCAAAATCTCACAGAGATGAGCCATAAGGGAACTACGATATCTATGAGAACATTAAATATGTTATAATACAAAACTACATTTCTGTTTTTACGTTTTTGCTGGGAAGGGCTTTAATAATATTTTCACCAAGAATTACAAATTTTTTAAGGGCTCCCAATCCACATGACTGGAAAAATAAATGTCACCCAAAATAAACTTACTTTATCAGAATGTATAAGGACTTGTAAAGAACATTGACAACAGGTTGAGATTTGACTTATTTTTTCGTTTTTTGGATCCTTCCATCTAGCTGTGGAAGAGAATGCTATAATAATTATAAGGAAAGAAAGATAAATAGTCACATAATACGTTGGCCATTCCTAACAAATTGAAGTTCCTTACTAAATGTAGTATTTGTCCCCTCTCATTTCTCAATCCAAGCTTATAAGGATGCCTTGAAGTCAGATTAAAAATAAAAATATAAATACATTTTAGAATGATGAGATATTTCATTTTGAATCCATAAATTCCATCGTAACTCGTTTTCTAGTTTTGAAATATCTTCAAACCTGCAAAAATATACAGTTGTAAAAATGCTTACAATGCGCTGATATTAAAAATAGGTACAAATTTCGGTCTACGTTCGACATTAAATACCTTCAATGATTTTAATTTCTTGTTTTCTAGGTCTATTGGAAAGCCGTGTAAATTCATCAATCTAACGAAACCCAAGAAAAAACTCTAAAGTTTATATGAAAATTAAAAATAAAAAGCTTTACATTCTCATATTTACCTGACTCATAGCGCTGTGACCACAATGATAAAAGGTTATCAAAGAGCTTCTTTAGTGTTCTAGAACCTAATATAATTGGATTAAAATTAAAAAAAAAAGTAACCTTTAGTGTCATAATTTTTGGTTAGATTCTTAAACGTAGTTTCATCCAATGTAAACAAATATTGTGGATCATCTGATTCAATACTGATAGTGTCTGCATACATTCCATTAGTTCTGAAATAATAAAATGAGAAAAAACAAGAATTCCAAATTTTTGACTACATGGAAATACGATACGTGATTGCGTAATATTTGTATAATTCTCTCGGGACGGCCACTAAATGGAGAAATCCGAAATGGACACGGCAAAAAAAGAATGATTCCAAAAAGGAATTAGCAATTTTGGACTTGGCCGTTTTGGAAAATTCCAAAATGGAAACGACCCATTTCAGCCGAATTTGTACGTAATACACATTATTATTTGAAACAAGGCCCATAATGACAAATATTCTATTTCACTCTTTTCTATTCTATTATTTTTATTTTCTAATTATACTACTTTTCAAAACAAAAAAAATAATAGAATAGAAAAGAGTGAAATAGAATCTTTCTCATTCCGCGCCGTGTTTTGAAGAATAATACGTATTACGTACAAATTCGGCCGAAATGGGTCGTTTCCATTTTGGAATTTTCCAAAACGCCAAATACCTTTTTGGGCCGTTTCCACAGTTACGTTTGTCCGTATTTGTCCATTTCCATTATTTCCCTTGGCCATTTAGTGGCCGTCCCATTCTCTCGAATTCGAAAAAAGGTTTATAAAATTTCATTTTATATCCCCAGTAAACAAATAAGTAATAGATAAAAATAAATAAAAGAGAAAAAGTAGATTTAAAAAAATAAGCAATATCAAACGTATTCCTAATAATGTATGTAGTATTACTAATAAGATATAACCTATAAGCTTATAGTTTGATTTTTAATGTTTCAATGAACATTAAGAACTCATAAAATTGAAATTGCGAATGGATTATCTCCATAACCGGAAAACCCTTCGAGATCATTGCTAACGGCAAAACGGGAATCCGAGAATATAAAAGAATGTGACGCCCATACCTTTATGTGTGTCCTACGATGTGGATTTGCTCTCTTATTCTTCTTTTACTTCGTTGTCGAATTATCAACACATGTGCAGCAACGAGTCCAGGCGGTACAGGTACAGATTCAATGAATCTGAGAAGAATTGACAGCGATTACAAGTAGGCCGGGCATCGCCACGACGGTTGATCCGATGATGACAACAACCATTATTGGACAACCACAAATGACAACAACAATGCCACTTGTCACTACGACTGCTATTGCCACTACACCTCTCACTACTACCATGACTATACCGGTCAGCAGTTGGTTTTTTTTTTACCTTTTTTCACTCAACATAGACTGTGATAAATGTATGGATAGTGCCATCACAAATGTAATCGAAGCAGATACGGCTTATGCATGGACAGTGAACAATGGTATGAATGGAATATGTCTGACGAAGAATATCCAGTGTGCTGCTGATGGAATGATGAGGGCCACGATGGAGGTAGGAAGACACTATTGTATTTAAATCGATGAATAGATCAATAGAAATGGTATGCTACAAGCAGCCGCCACCACAAACGATCCGATCTCCATTGATGTTACCTGTAGTGCAGACGGAAAATGGATACAGAATGGAGGAATGACAGAGATTACTGCCGTCGAATGTACTCGAAGTGAGTATCCTCTCCTTTCTTTTAATCGTTCTTTAAATTCAGTCTGTTCCACCCAATGTCCGGATATCGTTTTCACTAACACGGCTCCAGATAATATTCCACAACAACATACTTGCGGGACCAATGCTCAAGGAATGGATACCATTGTTGTCACTTGTCAATATACTCCTAATCAAGGAACATTTGTTGAATTGACTGTAAGTTTTTTTGATTTTCTGTTGTATCTTAATCAGTTCACAAGTACTGACCCCACAATCCCGCCTGGTTCTATTCCATTAAACCCAGCAATGCAGACACCTATTACCTTTACATGCAACAATGGAAATTGGTTTGAAACTTTCGGCGCAGGTTGTTTTTGCTCATCAAGTTTTTAATCTTGCTTCAGGTCCGATTCAAAGTCTGGAGTGTCACCTTTCTTAAATTCTATGGAAGCTGTTTTATTTTCTTAACGGGTAGTGTGAAGTATGCATGTTATTCTGGTAGCTAATAAATTTACTTGGATCAACGAGTACTTTTTCTACCATATTCTGTCATTCGGTTGGTTGATATGGCAAAGCGCGATGAATTGTATTTCCAAAAAAGTTTTCATGCTTCGATATTTGGAAAAATGCGCATTAGAAGTAAAATATTATCCAGATTAGAGGAAAAAGAATTCACGACCGATCCCTCCGGCAGTGGCACATGTTTGTAGAGTTGGTTGATTGATCTGAAATGTCTCTACTAGATTCTGAAAAGAAAAGCTCGCGATCTTTGGAGCACTGCGCAATGTGTTTTTTCGTGGAAGTACGTGTCACAAAAAGAGAAAGGATATTCCCCCTCTACTGTATTAAGACAGTAGAATCGTTCGGCTGTTGTTGGATTTATACATATACATTTATTCGGGTACAAAGTACAAACACACCCAATAGGAGAATACATATAACGCTACATATACCGTAAAACCTCCAATCTATTTTTCAATACCTGCGCGGTATTAGAGGGGGTGGTTCTATTTTTCAACAGATCCTTCAGAGGGGGGTTATATTGGAGGTAGGGTTCTATTAGGAGGAGGGTTCTATTGGAGGTTTTACGGTATATATAACTGTTTTTTTTATTGGCGACTTTCTCATATGTGCAGCACAAGAATACGAATATTTCGAATATTCTTTCAAACAATCTCATTTCATCTTGTATTATTTGTATTAAGAGACTTGTGATGTCTAAAAAAAACTACTCCTTTTGAACAGTTATGCTTACTGAAGCAGAGTCGATCTTTTTAAATTTGACGAGTTTGAGGAACGCATCTCTTAAATAAGGAATCAGATAGATTGTGAAGGAGTTTCCAATGCCGGGGCAGAAGGCGAAGAAACTGTTGTTAAAGAGACTGGCGAAATCGGAAACACGAGGACTGAAGAGATTTGCTGTTGGAAAGTAGAAGTAATCATAAAATATAGACAAACGACAAGGGACTCTAAGCTCAACAGCTAAAATTTTTTTTTACCATTACAACAACATTCAAACCTTCATAAATGTCGTATGAAGTTGCCTCGTCTTATTCGATACATTACCCATCATTGACTTCAACTTTCTATACATGACTAAAACAAAAATTATTGTAAGCGGAACGCTGACAATTGGAGTCATTGTCAACACGACGAGGACATCCATCTGTAATTGATTTTGAGAATAAGATGGTTACTTTATAAGGAGCTGGCTGGATAGCATAGGAGGAAATCAGCCTAGTTTCTCGTTTTTGATTGACATTCATTAGATCATTGAAGTGTTCTATCGGTACGTGGGATGTCAGAATTATAAGCTATACAGATATTCTATTTATTTTTTTTACTACCGTAGTCAGACTGCCTATCAAATACAAGAAAGTAGTGGTTAATATAATGTGGTTCTTTTGAATTTCCACTCCGAAGAGCATACAGGCTCGGAAAGCCATCATAAGGACAACCATGGAGGGAGAGAAACAGATGAAAGGGGCGATCAATCCATCAATTACATGACAAAGGGATGGATTAATCAAGCCAGCAAAACCATAACAAACGAAGACAACACCACCATCGATAAAAATATGTCTGCTTAGAATGTAAAGCAGAATGAAAGAGAACCTGTTGGTAATGATCCATCCAAAAATGAGAAGAACACAGTCATAGAAGCAGCGGATCTGTAGGAGAAGAACATAATTCTTACTGTCTTGCTTTGTTTTAAAGGAGAGGAATATGACAAGAACAGAGGGAATGAGGGAGAGGATCATCGTGAAGGAAGAGACGATTCGAATAATCGTCGCGTATCTTTCCATCATTACAAAGTAATCAGCTCACAACAGATGGAAAAAGAAGAAATTAGATTCTTTTAATCTCGCAATGTAAATTAATTGTGCTCAGAGCATAGGCGATTTCATGTTTAGGTTTGTGAAGATCAGACTATACAAATCGACAAGAGGGATCATTGAAAGCGGAGGAACAACCAGTTCGAAAAGGAATAGCCGAGATCGTTAAGCATTCCAAATGTGGCATAGTGTTGAGCAGACTGTTTTCTTGGATTTTCCTTTCTATCAAACTTCCTTGTACCAAAAAAGGTTCGATCTCTACTCTACATGACATTTGATAATTGTATTTAGTAGATGATTAAATTATGGAGGATCAAAGTATGTAGAACAGCTGGCGCATGATTGTTTCTTGTTCTGACAAAGGGTATCATGTAAATAAAAAGAAGTATTTAAATTGGGATGTGATCTCATTAATTTGTGATTCTTCTGGAACAAAATCACAACTTTCGATTGTAATGTTTGCCATATGTTTTGTCGTTTGTCATCACGTTTTTCTCCCATTAAAAGCATAGCAACACTTCTGTCCCGAAACTGGATCAAATTTGCAAATGGCAGCTATCCGTTTTGAGCTAGTTCCCACTCGACAAGACCGGATGGTTATTCAAATGAGACCGAGGGATGATCGCAACCTTGTCCGAAGATTATTCGCAGGTTGATCTCCTCCTCTTCTACAAACGGCTGATCGTTTTCCTATCTTGTTTGATCAAGAAATGAGAGGACGACAGATGTCTCATAAATACTGACTGATATTACGTCCCCCTTTCGCATCTTAATCGATCAAAAACGAACTTTCTTTTTGTGTTGGTGTTTAATCAAGTGAGAGTATTGTCGAAGAAGTTACTTTCTTCAATTAATCCTTCACTTTTTCCTCCTCACTTTTCTGATTTTATTCCTTCATCAAAGTGACCTCACAGCCTCGCAAACTCGCTCTTTTCTTGGTTATTTTGATCGTGCAGACGGAAGGATTAGCTGTCTCTGTATTCAAAGCTAGGCAGTCAAAAAATCAAGTCCGCACGTGTCCCTTCAAAACACTTTCTCTCTCTTCGGGAAAGTGGGTCTAATGACTTCATTGACATGGCTTTCTCCACATTCTATCCCCGTCCGATCAGTTTATTGTTTCAGCAAAATGCAGGAAAATCAGCCGGATCCATGGAAGAAAGTCCTCCTTCTTTTTGTTATTTTTATACTTCTCATTGGATGTACAAATAGTCCTCGACTGAAGGTCTGTTTATCTTTCCTATCTAATTGTTAGAGAATGATGATTTCATAACCGCGTGGACAATCGCCGTATCCGTCGTCGGTCTCTGTATAGGAATAATTTTTTCTCTCGTTTTAAGAAGTTTAGCCAGAAGTATCGAGGCTCAATCTCCTCTTTCTTCAGCAGAAAGCTCAGGGGTATTTCTACTTACTAGATAAAAAGGCAATTTTTCAGTGTAGTGACGCGGAGATGGCCGTTTCGAAGGCGAAGCCTCCAGCTTATTCGACTTGTTGCAAGCACAGTTCAAAAGAGACCCCCGACGGGTTGCCGACATATCAAGAGGCGGTCGCCGTGATGAAAACAAACGAATTAGCCGGTATCCATACCTTCAGCCAAAAGTTCTGATCTCAATAAACTTATTTATTTCTCATTCTCATAATATCCTCCAGCTATTTCGAGTGCAAACTTTGCCCTCTCTGCGGCTGTTTTCGGAAGAAAGTTGTGCTGCATGAGGAAGGTCAAGTTTTAAGTTGATTATGAGTTCTGCTGACGAATTTGAACAGAATTCGGGAGAGGTTCACGCATTTCAAACAAGTTTTACATTTTGCGCCTTCATTCATAAACTCAATTTCTTTTTTTCATATGATTTTTTGTCGTTTGGAATTTGATATGATGAAACAAAGCGGATTGAAACGGAATATTTTGCCGACTCTTCCTCCCCATGACGTTGTCGTCAAATAATTGCCCTCCGCTCTGTCACTCGTTCTTTCTGTATCTACCTGTAATTATGCAGAAACGAGAGGAGACACTCGTCCCTAAAACGTGAAGATTTACGAGCGAAGCGATTTTTGATGGCGATAAGTAGAAAATTCGTGGCTGATGTTTATCTCCCTCGGATACAAAGAGACACGCTTTGACCGAGAGACTGTATGCTCTACTGGTCATTTTTTGTGCGCCGACCTTGTTCTTGATTTGCCAGTCAATTATTGTTTTTCCAGCAATTCAGTGTCCCTGTTTACCTGACTGCAAGTGACAGACGGCTCTCTTTTTTCTCTCGTTCTCTCGTTTTAACCTGTGCCGTCGGAGAAGAATAGAATTAGACTCGGAGGAGCTCTTTCAATCAGCCTTTTGGTGCCGAGCTCGCCGTATGAATAATAGTCGACGCCCCCAACACACACACACACCTTTCCCCTTCTTCGTCCTTTAATTGTCCTCCTAAGATTTTTCGGCTGAAGGGCCACCCGGCTGCTCCTCTTTTGTTCTGTCGCTTTCTCATAGCTCATTGTTGTCCCTATTCAGCCAGTCGTTTTCCTGTTTTCTGCCCAAATGAGTGCCAGAAACCCTTTTTATCCTTTCGGACAGAGGTGATTTAGTTGAAGCGGTGGCAACTCAATCAGCACATTAGGAGGGGCCTGCCCCCTTCCTCGTCTTCTTTTTGTTTCTCACTCACTCGGTAATTGCTGTGCAGCCATGTATAAAAAGAGATATCTTTTGCACCGGAGCATAGATCAACTTCCTCTCCTTTCTAAACAAATTCATTCGTCTCATTAATGTTTAAGCCACGTCGTGAGAACCGGGCCCAATCCTATCTAACCTGTAGCCATTCCTTCCTACTTTTACTCAAAGTTTCTTCAGATATGACCCATATCGAAACTAGCCTCTACCACTCTCCTCACAACTTTTTTGTCTCCAAAGCGGAATAGCGCTATTTTGCGGCGTGACCCGTTCCGCCAAGGTGTTCGTTGAGAACTTAAATTGAGGCTATTGTGTCGTCCGGAAGAAGAAGCATCCGATGTCGTCAGTACTCCCTTTTTCTCAATAAACAAACAGCCTCGTTATCTTTCGACAACGATTCTTTCCCTCGATAAATTTGCTTCGTTTTCCTCTCGTTACTCAACTAACTGCCCTCATTTATCTCGTCTTCTCAAATTGTTCACGTAGATCACTCCTTGTCGACAGAATAGCCGTTCGATGACCCTCTTCTGCCTCCTTGAAGCCTCATTTGGCTTTGTTTTCTACTGAATTCAGATATTTTCCAAATATTCGAGACAGCCATGGTTTTATTGGAGCCGTCAGTCAAATTTCAAATGTAGTAGTCCTCCTTGCATTTCTCAGCAGGCCCTATCTCTTCCACTTCTTTCTTTCGTCGTCAGTCGAGTGAAGTCAGTCGAGAAATCTGAGGAATCCGCTAGTTCAGAACATAATTGTTTCTCTAACCGAATTGTCACTATTCATAGCCATTCACACACCCTCCGTTATGTCCCAACTTGACTAATCTTTGAGATTGTTCACTTTTTTACAACGAAGAAGGAGACAAATATCGTAAAGAGAGGGATTTTGATCCCGAGGGACGACGGGTGGGCGAGTGTTTTGAGCATAGGAAAGGAGTCATCTCTCTCATTAAATATATTCTCATGTCCCGTCAATTAGTCCATAGATTTCTTTCCCTCGGTCAGGCGGACTTCCTCCATTTTTTGAGGAACTTGAATGGCAACTCCCAGAACCCACGTTATGAGTCTTTTGCCGAGTCATTTTCGGATTGTTTCAGCAACAAACAACGACGTCCTCCGGGGCCGTCTTTTTGTCTTTAATCTCCGCTCGTCTTTCAACTTACTTGTTTATCCCCACTTGACACGTCTTCGTATTTCTCCCACGACACCTGTAAGTCATCTGACTCAACTCAACAAATACGTGGGACAAAACAGAGTTAATGTCCTGCTACGAAGGTCACTTTGAATACCCCTACCCCTTTTTTTCTTGATCTCCGAGTTCTTTTCTATGCAAAGTGCTCCACGTGTAGAGGGACAAACTATGGTAATTAGATGTAGATGTCGGTTGTGTCTGCCTTTTTCTTTTTGTCTCGAAACACTTCCCTTCTTTGATTCCATTTGAGCGGAGGTAGACACGCATTTCCCCCTTTCGACTGTAGTTTCTACGTCGAAAATAACTTCAAACTCTCATAATTTGAAAGTTGACGACGGGTTGACGCTCCCTTTAATACCCTCTCCTACCCTAGAAAGGTTTCCTCTCAAATAAAAGAATTATTTCTCCTCCAACTTTCCTCCTTCTCCTTCTCGCCGCTGTCTTAATCCTGGCCAAGGTCGAGCATTCGACACGCCTTTCTTGTACTTGTCGCGGCAATTACTGCTTCCATCCGGTCTCTCCCCGAACCGCGTAATCCAACCTTTTTCCCTCTTTCTCCCGTTACTAATCCGTATACAGCTGTTTGCTTTCTTCATGTTTGATTTGGAAAAAGAGCGGGCGTCTTTTGAATTGTTGGAAGGTGCGTCGATTGTCGACCGAAAGTGACCACTCCCTCCTCTTCTGACTATTTTTAGTCATCTAACCCACAGCCATTTTCAGTGTCTGTATGTCAGCGGTGCGGCCTCTGCCGCCTCCGAAACCCAATGGTTTCTTCCCTTATCCACTCAAAGGAGGTGAGTAAACGAGATTTTCCGAAAGAAAATTCTTTCTTTGGGTGTTCATGACCTTTGAACCATTGAAGGGACACTAACAAGATAGCTAGTCCTACTGCCTCATCCTCTCGAAGTCTCTCTATCAAATCATCATCTCCTAATTGGTTTTGTTCGTTCGATTGAAGGACGAAGATAACCCTTTGGAAGATGCTTATTGCGTTGCTTTGCTCGCATTCGATGCGCAAATGTCAGCCATCAATCATACTCGCAAATACCGCATGGCGCCTCCGTTGTGTCTTGGGGACATTTTGAGATTAGTTTCAGCCCGGTTTTTACAGGAGAAACAGCAGTGCCGCCACCTGACAGCGACACGGACAGTGGAATCTGCGCCGATTCGGATCAGTCTTCCCCACGGCAGCCGTCGCCCCGAAGTCTGCCAACGACGACGACTCGGAATGGAGACTATTTAACACCTAACAGTGCTAGGTGAGAAAAGAAAAAAAAGAAAAGAAAATGCATTTCAGACGTCTCCTTGAACAGCCAACTCCTCGTCGAACCCTTCCTCCTCGTCCTCTCGGAGCTCTTCCAGCCACCCTCAATCGGAAACCACAATTCCGTGTTCGCTTCGCCGACGAGGTTTGTTTTCGAAGCAAAAAACGAGCCGGGCTGTCACGCAATTCGCTAGATGATGGCGCGATAAATGCTCGCATAGCAGAGCGGGTTCAAATTTTGGCTAGATTGAGAGCCGTCTGCTTCATTTCTCCCCTCTCCCTTTTCTTCTTGCTCAAAATTTTTTTCTCAGGTCGACAGCGGAGCCTCTACCTCGAGTTCCACGGATTCTCCTCGCATCGAGACGACGTTCAATCCGAAAACGACAACTCTTGTCAACAATAACTACGCCCAAGTTGAACACCGACGCTACGACTCCCTTCGTTCGTTTATCTTCCTCTCACATCCACCTCTTTTAGCTCGAATCAGCCGACCCGGTTTCTCCGTTGACGACGTTGAATCCCTTCCCGATCCTCCTTCCTACGCCGTCGCCGTGCAACGTCTTCGAAACAAACCACCTATTAGAGAATCCGTGCGAGACTCAGTCATCCGTCACAATGTGGAGAACACCCTCCGGAACAGATCCGCCTCTCTTCCACGGGGAGTACGGGGGATCGACCTCGGAGGAATGTATTCCGATTACGGGAATGAACAGCTAATGGGCAGTGTGGACAACCTGTATGGGAACTACGAAGACAACTCTGTTAGGAGAAGACGATTGCCACCTCCACCACTCCTTCGACATGAAACAGATACCACGGAAAGGATCTCCAATGGCATTAGACAACCGGCTCTTATGAGACAAAGGTGGGCATCTCTTCTTCCTTTCACTGTACTCTAGACGATGTCGAGCAGCTCCCCCACCTCTGGCTCGCCGATCGGCGAGTGTTGGCCGTTATCCAGACACATATCTCGATTCTCTGGATTACAACTACGAGCCGTATGTCGCTCTTCAATCTCAAAATTCTTCAGGGAACCGGCAGTTCGTGCTCAGTTAGTCGCTCTCGATCAACGAGGATTCCGAACAGTTTTGGTTGAGAAGACACAACCCGGTCCTTTCGGGTTCTATATCGCAACGGGTGTGATGCATGGACAACGAGGTAAAAATAAAAAAGAAACAATGTTATGTATCTATGTTCAGGTATCTTCATATCAAGGGTATCGTTGCCTTCTCTGACTCCCATGCTCTCTGTGGGAGATGAGATTCTCTACGTGGATGATGAGCTAGTCAAAGGACGGTCGGTCCAATCATCAAAATTTTACTCTTTCAGCTCGCTGGAATACGTTCAGTCATTGATATCGGGCAAAACAGCCGTAGCAATCGTTCTTTTGCCGACCGTGGGTGCCCTCTGCTGATCCGCCTTCAATATCATGTAGCTCCTCCCCCCTTCTGCTCACTACTTGCCTTGAAACAATATCCAGAATGAAATATAAACAAATATACTTATGATTCGTTTATTCACGAGTCTATTTCTTCTTTTTCGTGACGCTGTTCGCCTTCGATTTCTTCGCTCCTTGCTTCGAGTCACCCGAAATCGGCTCCTTCTGTCCACCTCCTTTCTTTAGTGAGACGACGATCATTGTGACTCCCGCGAGAATTCCAACGACAGAAACTCCGAAGAGAGTATAGAAGAGTATGGGATTGCCTTTTGATAATGAGTTTGAGATTACATACGAACTATTGCCATCACGGCTGTTACCAGAGTTAACAGTGGTTGTACTGCCGCTATCTGTAGTAGTTGTAGATCCAGTAGTCGCAGTAAAAGTAGTAGTTTCAGGATTAGAACCCAAAGAATCAGTACCAGGCGTAGTCGAAGAAGCACTACTTGAAGGTACAGTTGATGTACTTGTTTCGGCTGTACTACTATAATCAGTAGAAGTAGACGTCTCAGAAGAAGGAGAGGAAGGATTACTAATTAAAGGAGGTACAGTGGATGTATTTGCTTCAGTTGTACTGCTTGAAGGTATAGTTGATGTACTTGTTTCGGCTGTACTATTAAAACCAGTAGAAGTAGATGTCTCAGAAGAAGGAGAAGAAAAATCACTAGTTAAAGGAGATACAATGAATGTAGTAGTCGTGGTGGTAGTAGTGGTAGTGGTAGTGGTAGTTGTAGGAATAGTCGTGGTCGTACTCGCCGTTGTCACTGTAGTAGATGTATCTGAAGTCGAACTACCCGTCGTGTTTTCAGTTGGCGAAAGTGTTGTCACCGTTGTTGGCACAATCGATGTACTACTAGTAGTAACATTTTTCGATTTGGATCGACCCAACGTGACGGATGTCAACGACAAAAGAAGAAGGCCGGTGATGATTTTTTTGCAGACTGAAAGAAAACGATGAAATAACAAAAAAAAATGAAGTACTTACTCATTCGACCAGCTGCTGATATTGTCGAGGGAAAACTACCAGAAGATAGTCACCTACGTTTCGATTCATGTTTTCCAATTCGATTCGACGTGTGCAGTAGAAACTCGTAAAGACGTAGAACAAAAAAAGACGACAGGAAACAAGTATTAACTACAAGAAGTAATAACATAAGAGTTATGTAATAAATTCAAAGATTTTATGGCGATTATAACGAATCATGACACATGTAGTCTAGAACGTTTGCAAACCCGAAGAGGGGCTCCATTCCTTCCAAGTGCAAAACTGAAGTATGCTCTGTTTGATTAGACGAACGCTTTTCTCGCGGAGAGGACAAAAATCGAAATCGAAGTAATCGAACAGATATCAATAGGTTTGTTTTCTTATTTGGGTACTACGAAAATGAATCTAGATGTTTGGTCATTGAGGAATACCGACTATGCGCAAGCACAATGGTACTCGAGGGGGATCGAATTATACTTTCTCCAAGTGATCGCCTCTTCACGCGATCTCCCCTTCTTTGACCATCCGTGCAGGACGAATTCTCAAGACGTGGGAGCGTTGGGATCTTGACTATTTGAGATCCTGCGTCGCGTGTTTATTCCTTCTCCTTTCCTTCGAACACTTTTTGAACCATTCGCCACTTTCCTGCGGGAAGAGGGTAGAAATCGGAGATATGTTCCCCTTCCCCCTAGCTAACAGTCCCATTCATTCCATTCTTTGACCGGACATTTTGTATGGTCGAGAGTAAAATGTGGGGTGTGTAACTACTTTTTACTATGCTTTCAATTTCCCCCAGCTCGCGTGGTTCTTTGTTCTCTTGCAAGTACAGAATGGTAATGACACGGGGAGCCATCTCTTTCCTTTTGTTGAAGGAGTTCGCGGGTTCCTCTCTCGACAAATTCCTTGTGCATACGTCCCGCAGGTGTTAGTAATCCCATCTCATCTCTCCATTCATACAAGTTCGTCACTCCCGTTTCGGATATTCTTCACGTCTACTCGCTTTTCCAGATTTCTCCTTTTCCCTCGTTAGTTCCCGGTTCTTTTTGATATCACTACTATGCTGTTATTGTTAATTTCTTCGTTATTCTTAATAGTCAAAGCTCAACAGCAATGTGCGACTCCCAATGGAATAGGAGGTATTATAATCTCCTAAGAAGAAAGGTTCCAGGTTGTTTGGGAGGGGATCAGTGTCCCGCGGGAGCTACTTGTATAAACCCCCGATCAACCAATCCAGCCTTCCCTCCCATATGTTGTAATAACGGTGATGTAAGTCTTTTCTTATTTCGACTTCTTGTGTCTCTTTTCTTTTGTTCAATCCTTAATGTTCAACGAAATTCGATCTTGTCCGTCTAAGCACCGTCACTTTTTGGGTTTCTTTGTGCAGTTGAAAAGTTTTGAGAGCGTGACATCGAACAGTACAGCTAATTTGGAGGGTAATGTAGTCATTTCCAGATTATCAATCCCACAATACAGACCTGTGCCACGCCGACTGGACTGGGCCGTGAGTTTTTTTAACTCTTCTTGTATTATTTTCTTTTCAGCCTGTCTGGGTCAATTCTGCCCAACGGGTTCAACTTGTATTACTACGGCGACAGCACAGATCTGTTGTTTGAATAATGAGATCGATGTGCCAACACAAACACAAACATGTGCGACCCCTGGAGGAATAGGAGGTGAGAGATAGAGAGAAAGACGGACTGTTCAGGCTGTGTTGGTACTTTGTGTCCGACTGGATCTACATGTATAAATCCCACAACAGCCGGTCGATTCTGCTGTCTTGATACAGAGGTAGGGAATATCCTTTCCCCTCCGTCACCTTCTGTTTTTTTTCTTGTTTTTTGTGACACGTACTTCGACGAAAAAACAAACATTGCGCAGTGCTCCAAAGATCGCGAGCTTTTCTTTTCAGAATCTAGTAGAGACATTTCAGATCAATCAACCAACTCTACAAACATGTGCCACTGCCGGAGGGATCGGTCGTGAGTTCCTTTTTCTCTATCTATTTTTTCTCTAGTCTGTCTTGGTCAACTTTGTCCAACTGGTGCTACTTGTATCAATATCGGTACAACTAATCAGTTCTGTTGTTTGAATACTGAAGTAAGTCAAGCAGAAAATAGTCAGAAAATCTAGATCGGAGTAACAACAACTACTACAACGACGACAGTTGCGACAACAACGAGTATAGTATCCACCACGACTGCACCGTGCACTGATCGTGTTGGCTTCTCTTTGTCTCATATATTTTCTCTTTTTTTTAGGTGAATCCAGGGACGGGAAAAACCGACTGTTTTCGACGTGCATATCTCTGCAATAGTCCTACGGTAGGTCATTGTTCTTTTTTTTCCTTCAATATTATTATTGATTTTTTTGTATTCTTTATGGACTAATGGTTTCAGAAACAATCCGTGCACAAGTGCCGTTGAGAGAAGAGTTAAAGACACGCATCTAGAGTAAAAATATAGCGTTATACATTTTGATTTTTTTCTATTGTATTCAATTACCTGATTTATGAAAGATTAAGAAATTATGAGTTATATAAAGATCAGATAGATACTCTTTCTGACAATATCCATATCTTGCAGTACTCCGCCGTAATGCAGATTGAATGCCCAAGGACTTGTGGCCGATGTACAAATTCTACCATAGCTGGTGAGTCCTCTTTCTTCTTCTTATCGTCTTCCAGCTTGCCGAGATCAAATTAATCCTATAACAAGCCAATCGGATTGCCCCCGTCTTGTCGGTCTTTGTAGTATATCCACAGTAAGACCTTCATTTCTTCTCTCTACTTTATTCAGTTTGATGCAATAATGACCGTTATGTGTCCAGCAACCTGCGGAAGATGTGCCTCTTTAACGCAAGTCATAGGAGTAACAGCCCGTGAGTCACTCTTTCCCCTGTTTGGTCTTTTTTGTGCTGTTTCGTATTCATCGGTACAACATTCCGCCATTCCAATAGAGATTACTGAATGAGACTGGAACTGTTTTTTTTTCGATCGCATTTCAACTCAAGAATTTTAGCCTCAACATGTACTGATCAACTTCTCAATAATGTTGGATGTTCAGAATGTCCCTCTCTGTCTCAATATTGCGATCAAACACAAGTGAGCTTCCCTCCTCTCCCTTTAATATCTTTTCAGTACTTTGACCTGATGACTACCCAATGTCCCAGAACATGTAATCGGTGCCCTTGAATCATTATCTTGTAATTGATGTCACCAAATCTCGTTTTGTCTTTCCATGCTCAAAATCTCAGTGTTTCACACTCCAAAAAAAGTTTTTGTCTGTATCAGACGTGTACAATAAAAATTTTTATTATACTCGTATTAACTGAGCCAACTTGGGGAAAGAACGGCTGTAAATGCCCAACCATCGGATTTGATGACGGGAGACAGTGCATAGGGAGATAGAACGAAAGCTGTGAGGAAGGGAGGAGAAAGAATGAGAGGTGAAAGGACAAAAGGGGAGAGAATCAGGGGACTCATCAAGTTAGGGACAAGAATAAAAGGAGAAAGGGCGAATGGAGAAAGAATGATGGGGGCGAAGGCAACGGGAGAGAGAATAAAGGGACTCATCAAGAAGGGAGACAGGATAAAGGGAAGGAAAATACCAGGAGAAAGGATGACGGGGACCATAGCGAGAGGAGAGAGAATGACTGGAGCAAACGCAATAGGAGATAGGACGACGGGGCCGAGAATACGAGGAGACAAGATGACAGGGACAAATGCCCATGGTGTAAGTATAACTGAGCCAAAGATGGCTGGCGATTGAATCAAAGGAGACAGCAGAACTGGAGAAAGGATGAGAGCCTGAAAAAAAACTGGTAAAAAAAATGATGGAGATTACTTGTGAAGCAGTGGAGGCTGCATTGATGAGAGGAGAGAGGACGACGGGGGACAACACGATGTCCTTCTCTCTCTTCGCCTTGAAGGCAATCTCCTCTTTTGCCAATGCTCTGATTGTGTGTTCGATGGCCTTCTTACTGTCTTCATCCGTCATCTTCCGGAATCTCATTCTTGCCTCTGTGTTGTTGTAAGGAGAGTCTGATCCATAGAGGAAGTCTAGTTGTTTATCCGTCAACGAAACATAGCCAGTCTCATTGATTCTTTGGAACTATAACCGAGTTCCTCTATAAGATTATCCCACCTGTTCTTGACTGAACATCGAGTGCAGTTTCTGCATATGATCGGCCCTTCTCCCTTCGAATTCTCCAAATTCTTGGGTCAGATTCTCGCGAGTGAAGTAAAGAGGCTGTCCGTCAGGTCCTCTTTGCTTCATATACTCTTCTTTTTCTTCCTTTTCGTTGATTTCCTATTATTCGTCATAAGAGAATAGAAAGAAAATACCCGCATGTATTTGACAGCATCAGATACCCCACTGGTCTCGAAGACAAAGTTCATCCAGTCATCCTCGCTGTTCTTACCAAGGGTTCTCATGATTTTCGATAAACTAAAATGGTCCTATGAAGAACAGGAGAATACCTGAAGTGTTCGTGGGGTCCGGATTCATTGTGAAGGGAGAACAAAGAGGGAGAGAGGAGATTAACTGTTCTATTCTGTTGCTCTTCCTCATCTGGAACCAGTGACATGATCTTCGGAGAAACCATCTTAAGTGTTTTCTCGTCGAAATCTGATACATTCTGCCCAGTCAGTCGCATTCCTATCTTCACTCCTGAATGTCTTGTACCTTATGTACTTTTAAGTCACACCCTCCCTGATCAACTTGATTGGTTCCCTCATCATCTTCTGCTCATGAGTCATCTTCTTCTCCATTTCTTTCGCTTCTCTTCTGGCTTCCTCTTTTTCCGACACTGGATCATCTTTGAACATGTCCATTCCCTGAACAATCTTTTGAAGCCGAATATCTTACAAGAGCATCGAATCCTTCATCGGGATCGACTCCGACATCTGTCATTACTTTGGTGAATAGTTCAAGTCTTTTCTTGAACATTTTCTTAATCTTCTGTTTTTTCTTCAGCTGTCTTCCCTCTTCTGCTATCTCCGTCAACGTCTCTTTCCAGCTGAAATCTCATTTATCTTTTCATCATTACCTTACCCCTTCGTTTCCCTATCTCCTTTCTTGAAACTTTTAACGGCTTCTGTCAATCTCTTGGCCATCAAACCAAACGGTGAAACCTGTCCGACGCTTGTCATTTTGTAATTCTTCTAAAACAATCCCATTATTCATGCCTGTCTTCCATTGTCGACCGGTCGACAATTAGTCCTTTACTCTTTCGTTCTCTTTCCTTACTTTGTTAACTCGTTTGAATCCATTTTCAATTTCTCTCTTATGTCGGAAAGAGCCAGTCCATTGACTAGTTTCGGCCGACCTTGATTTTGAGAAGTCGATCCTTTTCGGTCGTCGGAACTTGATTGGATGTTGGCTCTTCGGTCTCGTTTTGCTAACTTTTCGAACTTTGAAAGGGTTCTTTCTCTCCGAGTTATATTTGAGTCGCTTTACTTTCTCAAAAGACTTCTCGGTGGATTTCGTCCTCTTATTGCCTAAGAACTGTTTTAAATTTTTAAAATGTCAACCTTTTTTGAGACTCTTTGTTGTTTTTATAACCTTCTTTTCAGTGAACATATCTTCATTTTTTCCTGAAGGAACATCCAAAAGTTCAGCGACACACTTTGCATGAGCATGGACAGATTGTGCACTCTTAGCACACATTCTATGGGCTTTGACGTCTTTCTTTTCAACTTCTTTCAATCTGAATGCTTTCTTCATATCTCTGTTCTCTTACTTTTTGGTGGCGACGGCAGCCATTAGTCCTGAAACAGCTTGATCAAGCCAATGCTGATACAACTGTATTCCAGCTTGAGAAGAGACTGTGATCGTCGTTTTCTTTCCGTCGTACGTAGCCGTATTCAGTCCTTGTTGAAATTCTTCCTCCGGCTCCATCACATCTTCGTCTCGTATTACCCAATCTTCCTGAATATTAAAATATCATTCGATATCTATTCTCACCTTCGATGTGTTGTTATAATTTTTTTTCAATTCTTTTATCGCCGTCTGGTTGAGGAAAGGCTTTAACTTCTCGGGAACTGTTCGGGAGTTGATAACTTCATCTGTCGTCCAATTGCCGACAATATCCTCAAGTGTCTTATGTGACCAAACAAAGGACACAACTGGAAAAATAGAGGAGAAAGAAGAGAACAAACCGAAGATAAAGACGGCGAGTTTCATCCAAGAAGTGACTGAAGATTCTCGCCAGATAGTGACCGCCCTTAAGTGCTGATGGGATTAATTCGCGACGACCGCATTTCGCTCTCGGCAATTGAAGTACAAACAATTCCTGGAGTACTGAAGACAGTATTCCGGTTAGATAAATAAATTTAGATTAATTATCTGACATGGAAGAGAACTGTCTTTTGAGGCACTCCTTTCAAGATGGGTTGATTTTTTTAATATATATTATCCATATTATGGAAAAGAGTAATAATAGCTGCACCAGCAAACAATCCAATTAATAACACTTTTGCTCTACCAAACGATCTTAATGCTCTCTGATGCATAATGATCATGCTGATCTTGCGGTTGTATTGGTTTTGTCCTTGATAATCAATTGATTTTTTTTTTTCGTCTCATTTCTTGCTAGATTCTTATAAGGTCAGAGTGTCCTTTGTTCCATGACTGTAATCCCCTCGTCTCGGAGAACATCATCTCGTTTTGATATCTGAGGGCGGAGTAGAAAGAATGGAGGCGGTCAGCCGTGTCAAATTGTGAGAACGGCGACTGTTTTTTTGTGTGAAAAAAGAAACATCGACTGTCTCACATTGGAATTAGGACAATTTGAAAATTGGGAAAATATCAAAAGACTATGTTTATCCTCCAATTTCATTTCATTCTTCACAATGTTTTATTTGGAACAGCTGCTACTATCATCAAAAAAATTGTGATTCTCACGTTGCAGTCTTTGCAGAAGACTGCTTTTACTTTCTGTTAACAAGACTGTTCAAACAAGTAGTAGCCGGGGGGGGGGGGGGGGGGGTGAATATGAAAATGCATTCATTAGATGATATAAAGAGATTATGGCTGTATAGTGGTGGTAGATGTCTCATTTAGTATTCGATATTGACAAAGAGAGTAGAAGGAGAATGAACAGGGAGCATACCTCCATTTACTGCTCAGACTTCCACTTCCAGAGATTTGCATCTATAAATTTATTTATTCTACTTTGACTCACATATACGCAGTTTTTTATTCCCGGTACTTTCCTATGATCAGCGAAATTACTGTAAGTGATATTAGTTCCGTCTTGCCATTTCCCATTATTGGTCGGGTCATATCCTAGCCATATCCCATCAAATTCATATTTTAGTGCTTGTACAAAACCTACATTTTAAATTAGATAACTTCTATTCTTTACTATAAAGAAATTCATTTTCCATCGGAGACATAATAATTGGCAGGGTGCTGGACATGCAATATGATTTGGAATTAAACCAGTTATCAGATATGTTTGTTGTCCTAATACACATGTTAGGAAGAGTCAGTTGATATCGTCTATCGGGACAAGAGAGGGGACTTTTCGAAAAAGTACATACGATAGAAGAATTTGTCGTCACTTTATACCATTTTCCACCTGAGCCTTGTACTGTCGGGATATTTTTATCAGCTGAAAAGAGAAAAAAAAATGGAAATTTTCCAAACAACTCACACGTTTGATTAACCGCATAATTGGAAAACACTATCTGATTTCGTCCCAACCATAGTCCGTTCCAAATTCCCAGAAAGTAAGACGGGTTGTTAGTTTCGTGGCACATTCTGTAATATTGAAAGAAAAACTCTTAAATGACTTACTGGAGAGATACATCAATAAAAAAATCATAGTTCACGTCATTGTTCAAAATAACTGGCAGATTTCCTGGCAAATTATCCAGACATTGATATCGTGCCTGTTTAGTTTGCTTCAGATTGTGAAAACATTACCTCATCCAATGATCCACTGTAGAAGATCTTCAAACAATTGTCAATTTGGCTCCCGGACATTAAAACTGTTCCAATGGGGCAGCCATCATCATAAAAGGCCGTGATGGAAGGAAAAAAATAAAAAACTACTAAGAGCCGAATCATGGAGGAAGAATGATAAGAGAGCCATTATCACACTTAATATAGGGATTATGCGGCAACATAAGATGTAAGGAGGTACTATTCAGAAGAAGGAGAAATAGAACAGATATGCATTTTGACATCTGCCCTTTGACCTTTAGAAATTGTACTGTTCTTTACCTTTTTTCTTTTATCGCGAGATGAGCAAAAGATAAAAAATTGTTGATTCCAAAATATAATGAATACTTATATAAAAGAATAAGTGTAATGGTGAGACGTACTGTCTTCACTCATCCATCTCCTTCCTCTATACAAGCCGATTACTGATGTCTTCATTTGCAAAAGTTTTTATTTTTTATTTTTAGATTTCTCAAAAATCTAATAAAAAGGAAAAAAGTCATTCTACGAGCTTAATCTTTGCCCAAGTACAATCTGTGCTAACAATCAAAGACCCATATAAAAGAGCAAACGGACTGTGGGACGGTTCCTCCACCTGTCCCATGATTCATCTGCTCGAGTTTTATCTTTTCTTTTAGTAGTATTTAACTGTGAATTTCCCCATTTGAACAGACAATATAAACATTCCCATTGTTTCGCCTGCCCCGTTGATTTCTAATGTTTCTCCCTGTTCATTCATTCATTATATTTTGATTCTTTCTAGGCCATGTTTCTCTTTTTCCTCTTCTTGGGTCTCTATATGTCCCATTGCGCTGCAGAAGAAGAACCACTCCCTACTCCTGGGTACATCGATAACGCGTACGGTACACTATCACAGGCACAAAAGGATCAACTGAAAACCGTCTGGGGATTTGACTTGGAGCAGAGAAGATCCCGTCTTCTAGGTTTGGAAGTAGAGAATACGAAACCCATTTTGATGGTTCAACCATTAGTCTCTCCAAAACAAATGGTTAATTGCTTGATTGTTATAAATCTCTTTCAGGGAATAATGGAAATTCCAGTTACTCGGCCGACTCCCGATGCCTTGGGAAATCAATTTGAAGTCAACAACAAAATGGGAATTAGTCAATATCTCTATCAGGGAGATGTTCAGTTGACAGAGTAAGTTTTCTTTGACCGATATGTTGTTTAGAGATCAATTACAACAAATGGAGAACAGCAAGCAATCGTCTAAACGAAAGAAGAGACAAGTAACGCCAAATGCGGCGGCTAAATGGCCAGGAGGAGTGCTAAACTATTATTTGGATACGTCGATTAGTGAGTTTATTGAGACTTTATTGAAACCTAGATGAGATATATCTAATTCTGGGATTTTCTTTCTTTATTCTTTTTCCACAACGTAAAAGCCACTCACGTCCTCCGACATTTTCCTTAGCTTTACCGCCATAGACTCCATGATGATCTTGCTTGGCTTCTTCGCAGGCAGCTGCAGACGATACCCTCGCATAAACTTCTTCTTGACCCTAACGAATACGAACAAGAGTACGACATCTCAAACATTGTCCACATCATGGTGTGGACAATAAACTTCTAGATTCAGCACGGGGTCTTGTATAGGATGATCCCAAAGTAGGTTAGTATAACTACTTTTTTTGATTAAATAAATGCGAGCCTGATAGGTTCATATAATACGTTAGTTGCGACCTTTTTCGCATGGATGTCTCTCATTTAAAGATTCCTCGTCGAATTTCTTATCATGGGTGATCATATTCTTTCAGAAGGATTCATATGAAAACTCCGGACCTCTTCTTGTCTATTGTTTTTATCTCGAATATTTTTGAACCTTTCATTCTATCGAATAGCAAAGAAGGTGACAGAATGGTTCCTAGTAGATGTTTCGACTATAGTAGTAAATAGTCTCCGTTCTAAGTCAAAATTTTTTGTTTATCATTCTCTCTTTGACGAAACAAGTGAAGTTTGCTTGGTTCAAATTCCAAGCCCTTCTAAATAATTTCAGATGCCCGAAAAAGAGCTTCCATCGAGAAGGCAATCGACTTCCTTCAATCGAAGACTTGTCTTC
Source organism: Oscheius sp. DF5120 (assembly GCA_932521415.1). Classification (NCBI taxonomy): domain Eukaryota; kingdom Metazoa; phylum Nematoda; class Chromadorea; order Rhabditida; family Rhabditidae; genus Oscheius; species Oscheius sp. DF5120. The sequence continues at coordinate 4,041,096 of OW051465.1, read as the reverse complement.
GCCTCGTCAATAATCCAAATGCAACCAATCGAGTCAATGTGCGTTACCTCCTATCATTATATAATATACCTTCAGATCTATAGTGGATCTGGTTGTTTTTCGACTGTTGGAATGGCCAATGGAAGGCAAGATCTTTCTCTGGGCGATGGATGTGAGGCGGTAAGAGAAGAATAAAAATAGTTATTACATTATTACATTGCTACTCTTTTAGGTGGGAACTGCTGTTCACGAACTGATGCATGCCTTCGGAGTCTACCATACACAAATGAGATCCGACAGAGATGACTACGTAACGATCCAACTAGCTGCAGTCCCGGTGAGTCCGATGGTGAATAAGAAAATATTAACAGAGTGCGTATTATGGAAACTTCGCCAAACTAAGCCCAAGTGGAATGGTCCAGCCGAACTATACTCCATATGATTATTCTAGTGTCATGCACTACTCTGCCAATTCGTGAGTCTTATTCATGTATTAGAATGAATATTCATCAGATTCACCTCACCCAATACAAATATCTCCATTATCCCAAAAGATGTTCGTTATGGATACAGTATGGGAAATACCATCGTCTCCTTCTACGATATCGATATGCTCAACCAGCACTATGGGTGCTACGGTAATGCACCTCTTTCCCCCAAAAAGAGATCCGTCAGACCGTTGTCCTACCGCAACTTCCGCGAAATGTAAGAATGGAGGAGTGCCAAATCCGGATAATTGTTCTTCTTGTAATTGTCCCGATGGTTACAGTCCACCCCTTTGTGATCCTGTGGTATTTTACATTAATTCCACAAATCTTTAGCCTACGGGATGTGGTACAGTTCTAAATGCAACAACGAATTGGCAGACGGCTGCGTATACTTTCGGAAACAGCTCAGATACAAACATCCGAGACTCTTTCACATTTTGCACACACATCATTACGGTTAGACATCAATCGATATACAAACAAAGTTTAGGCGCCCCCGGGAATGTTGATTCAGATGCAACTAACGGTATTTTTATCTCTTTTTTTTACCAGAAACATTTTTACAGAATATGTGGAATGAGCAATGTAGCTGGGGATGTCTATGGGCAGGGATCGAATTAAAGACCGAGGCAGACCAACGGAAATCGAGTCCGAGGTAAAAAAAAAAGTCTAACCTGAGTAAGAAGGATACAGAGTCTGTTGCAAGACGTTCATCAAGAAGATCTTTCACTCCAGTTTAAACCCAGCACCAGTCATCAGTTACAATCGATATTACTATAGTGTCTTCAACTTCCAATACAGATATGGTACATGTATCTTTTTCATTTGAAAACATATTTCAGTTGATAAACCAACAGTGCCAAATTCTTGCGGAAATATGAACACAGAGTAAGAAATAGATAAATTCAGAGTTAAATTTTAGTATTATTTGTGCTGCTAACCAGGACGAGGGATTTTGTAATAATACAGACTATACCTATCAGATCAGAAAATATAACTGTAAGAGGCTAATCGATCGTTAGAAAAAGTTTAGGTGCAACTACATGTAATTTGTGTGGACAGCCTGCTGACCCTTGTATCGACCTTTATGCTCAGTTAGTCGATTTCAATCAAATTCAAATTGATTTAATTCCACACGTAGTTGTGGTGTCAAACAAAAGATTGATCATTCAGTAATCATTTATTCAGATGCACTAAATACTTGTGCACTCTTCTTGGAGCAATGGGAGCTGAGTATTATTGTGGCAAAACATGTGGCTTCTGCTTAGCACCAAACTAAAATAAAGAACAAAACGCCAAATAATACATTTATCACTTTCGGTATACTGTACAAACCTAATATCACATATATAGATAGAAATGTAAAATTAGAGTGATTTCCAGCTAGGAGGACGCTTTTCGGCAAAAGCCGTCATTCCTTCTTTCCTGTCTTGCTGAAAGACAAAGATGAAAATAGATATATAAACTAACCGTGGCAAATGTAGCGTGGAAAAGTCTACGCTCATAGCGAAGGCCCTCATGTAGAGTCGTTTCATATGCAGAGTTAACAGCTTCTTTGCACATTCTGACAATAAGAGGTGATTGTTCGGCAATTTTCTCGCCGAGTTTAATAGCTTCATTAACTACTGTATCAGCAGGAAATATCTATAAATAAAGTTACCAAACAAACAAAAAAACCTTGCTAACAAGACCGCATTCTTTTGCTTCTTGGGCAGACACCCTATTACCAGTTAAACAAATCTCCATAGCCATGGATTTCCCTGCGACTCTAGTCCAACGTTGAGTTCCTCCAGCACCTGAACAATAAGTTACAATAAAATGAAAATACCAGGAATAGTTCCAATGTTGATTTCTGGTTGACCAAATTGAGCCTTATCACCAGCATAAATAATGTCACACATCATAGCCAATTCACAACCACCTCCGAGAGCATAACTGACATAAAAATAAAGCAAACAATAAAAATATACCCGTTAACAGCAGCAATAATAGGCTTACCAACATCACAAATATCAGTCCAATTTGATAGAAAACCTCCGGCAAAAGTTTCTGGATACGTGCGATTTTGCATTTCCTTGATATCAGCGCCGGCTAAAAAAGGTAAACACTGAAAACAAAAAACTTACCAGCAAAAGCTTTGTTACTTCCCGTAAGGACGATGGCTCCGACAGATTTATCTTCATCTAATTCTTTCAATGATACGCTCAGCTATAGGACAAAAATATATACAGTAAGATACGAAAACCTCGGTCATAAGCTGAGCACAAAGAGCATTCAGAGCTTTCGGTCGGTGGAGAGTAATGAGAGCCACGTTACTCTTTTCTCCAACCTTCTCAATTTTGATCATTTCTGGGGCTGAAATGAATAACGATGAAAAGAATTCTTTTTAGCATACCTGTAGCAAAAGTTTGAGACATGTTCAGGCGAATAGGTGCTGTGCGCCCTATAAAAGATGATAATTTTAAAATGGTTCCACTCATTTCTGAAATCACTCCACAACATTATACGTAAAAGATAAGATAATCAATAACAAGAAAATAAACATACTAGCCTGAACAGCTGATAACAGCCTCCATTGCAGGATATAAACAGAAAACTATTGACTCGAAGCAAAAAGAAACAAATTGTTCATTGTAATTGAAAAAAAAAGAAGTGAAACAGGTATCAAACTTCTATTTTTCTGTTTCACGACAACTCACGACCCATTCCGCGTACTTCTATTTTCACGCAGACCTCCATGATACTGTAGGACCGGATTTTATTCTTCCTCTTTCCTTTTTCGTCTTTCATTTTCTGCCATCCTGGATTATTATTATGGGTCAGTTAGTAAGCCGGCTTAGAAACGCTGAACGAGAGCCACCGGCTGTCGATGAGGATACCGAGCAGCAGATTAGTTTTCCAACAACAGCGGGTATCATTTGTGATTTTTCTTTATTTATTCTTTCAGGCTCTTATTTCGGTTCACATTTTTTGATGTGTGGAGGAAGGTTCGATATAGCTAAGCCGGAAGCCTATTTGTTCGGGGAGAATAGTGATTTGGATCTTCTTGGAAGTAGATCAGTTCCGGTAGGTTTACTTTGACCTAGTCAAATAAGTTCAGTTCCCTTATTCTTCTCCTTTGGGAAGCAATGAAGTTCATCCTTTAAATCTTTTAATAAACATTCGGAAGGAATCTGTCAAGTTCTCTCGGTATGTTTTCTTCCAATTCATTCTGAAATATTCTTTCAGAGTAAAGGGTCATGATGGAACAAGTGAACTTTATCTCTATCGATTAGAATTCACTCTTGATGCTGAATGTCCGTGTTTTGTCCAAATTCATTACAATGCAAGGGAGTTTTATCAGGACGGGAATATTCAGTATGTTGTCTGTTTTTCCCTTGTCCACTTTCCAGATTTGCCTATCGAAACAAGAAGGTCCATCATTCAGATGTCTACCATTTTGACATGGGCTGTGACCAGACGTTCAACCATTATATCTTTGATTTGAGCAAGTGGGATATTGAGGATGTGAGTAGAAAAAAACAGGCCATAATATTTAGTTGAAATACGGAGGAGGCCATTACTTTCCTCTGGTGATTGTTGTGCAGACGGAAGGAATAGAGCGGTCACAGACACAGACAACAATGTGTACAATAGATGTATGTCCTTTCTTCTGCTCCTTTATTCCTTTAGCCTGCCAATGATTCTAGCAACATGGTCATTCTTAAGCCACTTCGTCAAAAGATAGCATGTGAAGGGGTTATATATCTGCTACAGGTATGGTTTCCTTTTAATTGTTATCAGATATCATTGAAGGAGATTTTCGGAATTGAAAACAAGGAGATGACGTCGGATATGGGTGATGAGGGAGGTCTGGAATGTATCATTTGTATGAGCGATGTTCGTGATACCGTCATTCTGCCTTGTCGTCATCTCTGTATCTGCAATAATTGTGCAGATACTCTTCGATATAAAGTGAGTCAGATAGAATCATCCTACTTTTTAAGGCTAATAACTGTCCCATCTGTCGTTCTCCCTTCCGTGCTCTTATCCATTTGAGAGCTAGGAGACAGACTCGTCACCAAGGGTATTTTCTTTTCCATTTTTATTCTTCTTTAGATATGAAACTGTTACTCTTGTTGAAGCACTTAACGGTCCGTTGAATGCCCAGAATGGGAATGTAGAGAATCTAACCGAACAAGGGGAGACCATTAGACCATCCACGATCAAAATAGCTGACATTAGAGTTGAGCTGGTAGGCTATGAGTCTTGAACGATGACAATTGACAGGAGCCTGAGTTGACAGAAAACCAGGAGGATGACTTAGATGATTATCTGGAATCGGAGGATGGAATTAAAATGAAAAGATACATTCCAAGAGATCTCAATGTAAGTTACAATGGACAAATTTGAAAGATTGTTATAGATACAGGTGATCAGACACAATGAAACACCAGTGCTTTCGAATGTTTCCTCTAGAAGCCCCAGTCCTAATGAATACGTAACCCCGGAAGAGGTAAATGGCTCATTTTCATTAACACAATACAGACAGAGACAGACATCGAAACACGATGTTCTCGTCGCCAAACTCTCCAAGAAGGTAGCCGTCAATCAAGAAGCAGTCTTCTTGAAACGACGACATCGACCGATCCGACCCCATAATTTACTTAGTGCATATCGTTTTTACTAGTATGATTATTTCGGGTCGCTTTTCAGTGATCTTTCATTTTTTTTTCTCACCTTGAACACTTATACTAAGTTCTTTCGTATTATTCCATTTGTTGTGATAATAATATGTTTGTATACTTCCAGGGAAATGGTGACTATTTGTACAAATTGTAAAAAAGAATACAAATATTTTTAGTCTGTTGTTTTGTGTTAAGTTTAATTTTGTGTTTCTTTACAAACGATTATTGTATCCAGTAGAGAGTGTTGAATATTATTTGGTTTTTCAGATCAATTAAACAAGCATTACAAAGCATTTTTTATTACTTCATTCAACCATGTGGGATGCTTCTGTTATGATATCATCACAGGTTAGCGTAATACAAATCTTTTCATATCCTAATTTATTTGTGGCTTTTTAGTGTAAACTATTGTCTTATTCAATTTGTTTTCAGGTGCTATTTTTTGTATGTGGCTGGCTATTTTTTATGAAACAACTTTTCAAAAATTATGAAATACACAATTGGTATGTTTCTTGCACAATTTTCTCTTAATTCTGTTATAGGGTTGTTCAATTAATTTTCTCGGTTACATTTTCTTTATCATGTACAATGTTTGAGCTTATTATTTTTGAGATTATTGGTGTTTCTGATCCTGCGTAAGCTTTATTTCAAATTATAATCACTTTTCAGATCCCGAAGATTTTCTTGGAGGATTTGTTTAACATTAATGCTCTTCATTCTTATAGTGGCTCTACCGATTTATATGAATTATACCGTTTTTAATAGTTTTTCATTTTGTGAGTTTTGTATCAGTTTTCTTATTTTTTCAGTACGGCTACGCTTTGTTATTATACTAACAGCTACGTTTTGGTTAGGTTTCATCTATTTTTTTTGGAAATTAGGGGATCCTTTCCCTATTTTGAGCAAACATGGTAAGATACTTTATATATTATTTGTGTATCACAGGTATTTTTACAATTGAACAAGCAATTTCACGGATAGGAGTTATAGGCGTTACAGTAATGGCAATCCTATCCGGCTTTGGAGCAGTGAATGCTCCATATACATGTATGACAATTTTTGCAAGAAAGGTTCGCTTTTCTCTGAACATTTATTTTTGATTTTAGGTGGATGATCAAACTATTAATCAAATGGAAAGAAAATTATTGAAAACCTTAGGCCAAATATCAAGCAAAAAACGAAGAGTTGCTCAACTGGAGAAAGATTTAGCGAAAAGTGCTTTTTCTAGAGGTTTAGGTTACTATAATTTGAAAAAAACATTTTAGGAGGTGAAGAGGGAGGTAGTATATTTCATCGGTTTTGGGGCACCGTTTCAAGCGTAGCAACCTCTATTGGATCGGTAAATGATCAGATAAAGTAAGACTAAGCATTTTTTTTCTAAATACAGAACTTTAAACACGGAAATTCGACCATTAGAAGAATTAAGCAAACATTTATTTATGGAAGTTGTAGAACTAAAAAATATGAAGGTATTTTTTGTATTGTTTGTGCTTTTTATTGCAGGATCGGATTGAATATAGTAAAACCTGGATGGGAAAATATTTCAATGTTCTTGGTCATTTTTTCTCTGTTTATTGTCTTTGGAAAATTTTCATCTGCACTGTGAATATAGTGTTTGATCGAGTCGGCAAAGTCGATCCAGTCACTAAAGGGATAGAAATAGGTGTTCATTGGATTGGAATTGACATGGACGTAAGCAGCTTTTGTCAGCAAGAATGATTTATGTTTTATAGGTTCGTTTTTGGTCACAACACATCTCTTTCGGGCTAGTCGGAGTTATTGCAGTTACTTCAATCAGAGGATTACTAATTACCTTGACCAAGTTTTTTTTAGCTATTTCTAGTAGTAAATCCTCAAATATCATCGTTTTGCTGCTTGCTCAAATTATGGTACATTTATACTATTTGTTTATGAAACAAGTATTTTAGGGAATGTACTTTGTTTCAAGCGTTCTTCTAATGCGGATGAATATGCCACTTGAATATAGAAGAATTATTACGGAAGTGCTTGGTGATTTACAGTTTCGCTTTTACCATCGCTGGTTTGATGTTATTTTTCTTATTTCTGCCCTTTCTAGTATTCTTTTTCTTTATATTGCTCATAAGCAAACACCGGTACAATAATTTAACTATATTTTTTTCGATCTCCATCATAAAATGTGATATATTTTTAATAATGCATGGGTCTTATTTATGGGTTTTCAAAAGCGGAATAAAGTTTTTACAAATCTGATTACGATATTTTCAACAGTGTGTGATGATTTCAATATATTTTTGGTTTCACGGGAAGGAAGGTTTTGAAATTATTCCCCAGGTCTTTCCTTTGTTTTAATTTTTTTGTCTTTTTTTTAGTAGAATATTTTTAGTTTTAGATAATAAAATTACAACATACAAATGAAATAATCATTTTAAAAAAAGTTTAAAATAGTGAATTTTTGAAACTCAACCCCAAAACTTTTCTATTTCAAACTGATATAATACAATTTTTAGTTTCGTTTTGGAGTGTAATTTTCATATTATTTAGTTCTTTTGTTGTTATTTTTTATAATTGTAAAAATAAATTTACTAGTTAATTCAAATATTGTAGCATACAAGATTTGAAGAATAAAGTTAAAAATTCCGGTTCGACTAATTTGTTTAAAAAAAGTTATTAATCCATGGGCAACCCTCATATCACATGATTATTTTTAAGGTTTTTTTTCTTACAAATCATTTTTGCATTATGTTAACTTTTTTATATTCTGATGCCTTCCGTCAACGTGAAATGGGGTAAAGAAAAACTAACTCTTGACGCTGATTTGTCGGAAGCCCCTATCACATTCAAAGGACAGCTTTTCGCCCTTACAGGTGTACCTCCCGATCGTCAAAAAGTTTTAATCAAGGTTATTTTCTCTTTGGTGTTGATATTATGGTTTAGGGACGTACACTGGGTAATGACGACTGGAATGGAATTACACTAAAAGATGGTGACATGATTATGATGATGGGAAGGTATGGTTCAAGATTCTCTTATTATGTTCTAGCGCCGATGCTCTGCCTGTTGCTCCTGTAGCGGAACAGAGCAATACCATAAATTCTTCCGCAGTACTTAGAAAAGATCTCCCTCTCCCTCGTGGCCTTAATAATCTTGGAAATACTTGCTATTTGAATTCTGTTTTGCAGAGTTTTAAGGTTTAAAAATGTTATTTTCGGATTATCTAATGTTTAGACAATTCCCGAACTGCGTACGGCTTTATCCGAGTTGGATTCCACTGAAAATGAAGGTGTATCTGGCAAACTTTCCGCATATTTAAAAAATCTTTATGATACCCTCAATAAGCCACGTGTTGGTGATAGTGAAGTTGATGCAGCCACTCCTTTGCTCATGTTACAAGTATATGACCCCCTATATATAATTTAGTTTTAGGCCGTACATATGGCAATGCCTCATTTTGCTGAGAGAAATGCCCATGGACAACTGGAACAACAAGATGCGAATGAGTGCTATACCGAACTTCAACGTCATCTTCTTGATGGATTAGCCAAGAGGAAAAGTAGGTTAATTACTATGCTATTTCTAAACTTTTCAGAATCCTCTGTTGATTTAAAACGTTATTTTAACGGTGAATTCAAAATTGTTCAAAAATGTGTTGAAAATGAAGAAGAAGAGGAACAAGTTACTACTGAAACCTTCAGTCAGGTACCTGTAATAGTTTTCTTTAAGTATTTTAGTTGTCATGTTTCCTATCACAAGAAGTAAAATACATACAAACTGGTATAAAAGAAAAACTGAGCGAAGAAATTGTGAAAAATTCTCAAAAGCTGGGTAGAGATGCTAAATGGAGTAAAAAAGCCCTTATTAGTCGCCTACCAGCTTATATTTCCGTACAAATGGTTCGATTTTTCTATAAGGAATCAGCAAAGGTTTCAATTACTTTTTTAATTAAATTATAATTCTAGACAAGCGCAAAAGTTCTTAAAGATGTCAAGTTCCCACTAGTTTTAGATCTATGTGATATCTGCACTCCAGAACTTCAAGAAAGAATGCGCCCTCATAGAGATGCTGTCAAAGTATGGTTAAACTTAGGCAATATTTATTCTTTTAAGCTCGAAGAAGACGCTAAGATTGAGCGAATGCGCAAAAAGAAGATTGAAGGTAAAGAGTTTGAAGACAGTCTGGATGATGGTGAACCTTTGCCATTTTCTTTTCCTGATGATATTGGAACCAACAATTCAGGCTTCTACAGCTTGCAGGTATTATTTGTTAAGTATTACAAATATAGTCTAGGCTGTGATAACACATAAGGGTCGTTCCTCAAATTCTGGACATTATGTTGCTTGGGTGCGAATTGACGAAGACAAGTGGGTTATGTGTGATGACGATGAAGTTCATCCAGTAAACTCGGATCAAGTTAGAAATATTTTGTCTTTATTTTTATTTTATTAGGTTTTAAAGCTCTCTGGTGGTGGTGATTGGCATACAGCTTATGTTCTGCTTTATGGACCAAGAATTGTCAAGAAGTATCCTGCTTTGACGTCTGATAAAGAGAACACAGTTGAGCATGCGGCTAAAACCGAAGTAATGGACACTAACTAATTTTTATCTGTGCGATGATGGGTTTGTCTGATGTAAAATTATTTAGTATGAGTAAATTTTTTATTTGTATTATTCAGCCTTTATTGTGTTGTCGCTTTTATACTACTTAAAAGGCTTATGGGCATTTGTTTTTAGATGGTAACAACAGAATTATTTACACCTGAAGATGAACTTACATGGTGGGATAATGCAGATAAGGAAAGGAGTTGGTGGCAGCCGGTATTAAAAAGAATTGTTAACGCGGGGCCTGTTCGTTCATTTTTCTTTTCTTTGTAATTCTTCTTCATAGATCCCTAGACATGTGGCATTTGTAATGGACGGTAACAGAAGATTTGCAAGAACTAATAAACTGGGAAACGTAATAAAAGGGCATATGAAAGGCTTTGAACAACTCGCAAAGGTATTAGCATTTTCGGTTTTTATGATTGTTATCAGATTCTTGATTGGTGTAGAGATCTAGGGGTGCAAGAAGTAACTGTATACGCTTTTAGTATTGAAAATTTTAAAAGAAGTGATGAAGAAGTCAATGGGCTGATGAAACTTGCAGAACAGATGTTCGGTAGATTGCTTTTTGAAAAGTTTGTACTTTTCATTTTTTTAAATTTTGTTTAAGGAAAAAACTAGAAGAAAAAGAAATTTCATTCAGATTTTTGGGTAATTTGGCACTTCTTTCCCCGAAATTAAAAAAAATGATTGCTCTCATTGAACTTGAAACCGAAAAATATACGAAGTAAGTGTTGAAATTGAAATTTTTATCTTTATTTCAGAGGAGTTGTCAATGTTTGTATGCCGTATACATCAAGAGATGAAATGACACGAGCATTCGAACTAATTAGGAAAGGTAGAGAGAAGGTTATGATTTATTGGATTGTATATAATGTAAACTTTAGGGTTTACTAGAGGAAAAGCATATTACTGAGTGGCTTATTTCAAAATGTCTGGATTCAAGAAGAAGTCGAGATCCTGATATACTTGTGCGTACAAGCGGGGAACGTAGACTTAGTGACTTCTTATTGTGGCAGGTCAGTGTAATATCAATTAAGTTTTTAAGTATTTTTATTTGTTTGGAACTAAGGGTTTTTAGTGTTCATCTTCTCATATATACTTTGACGATGTACTATGGCCAGACTTTGGGTTTTGGAATCTATGTAAAGCTGTTCTATCATATCAATATTATTTTTCTTCTATCAAAGTATTTTTGCTTTTATTCTCTATGAAAAATTTTAGAATATTCGGGAAAATCATAAGTCGCAAGTAGTAGAAAAAAATGATCCATCGCTAACATCTTTTCTTCAATTTGTCGATGATACTCATCGGGCAAATTTAAGGACATATGCTGAATATATATAGTAAAGTAGGTCAAAATCTTTTTTGATCTTTATTATTCTGTGATACATTTTATGCGCTTTAAGGCTTATTGTACAATATAATCACTTAATACCCTGTTTTGCATGTGACTTAAGTTTGAGTTTGGATTTAAATTTATCTTTTTATGGAGTTAGATTTAGAAAATTGGAAAGACTTCACAGATAGACGATCAGTGATTCCCAATTTCTAAAATGGTTTGTCATTTGTGATCGATTTTTACCACTGTTATCTCTGGAAAGCAAATGTTTATCGTTTTCTCCATTTGAGCCATATCTTGATCTGATATTGGACCAGCTAGAGCATCGTCGAAAGTTGTGGATCGTGCTTTGTGCACAGTAGTTACATGTGATTGGATCTGAAAACATAATAAATATATATACTACCGTACCCTTTCTTGTGTAGTCCTATAGTTTTTGCATATTTTACATTGGAATCCTGCCATTTTCAAGTGGAACTTTTGCACATGAGCTAGAATGCTGTTGCATGTAGCACCTGTGCCCATAACTTCATGACATTTACTACACTTCAGTAAAGTAGGAATTCCTGGAAGATTATCTCCTGGTTGTCGACGGGGTGCATATTTTTTTGGAGGAGGTCGTGATGATAAAAGCTCTGTGCTCTCTCTAACCGGTCGACTTGAAGATGGCTCCGCGAACTGGATTAGGGCTGTAACAGGAGCTGGTTGAGAAATTGTATAACATAGTTGAGGGACAGGTGGAATTAGGGGTAAACTCACGCCGTGAAGGAGCCGTTGTGATAACTTGAGGCATTATTGATGGACCTGGCATTACCGTGAGATCCACAAAATTATGGGCAGACTAAAATAAATGTTTTTAAAGAAAAAAACTTCACCAGAACAGCCATCAATTTCTGCACATTATTTTCAGAATTTAATCCGATCCTCATACAGATGAAGTGATCAAAAATGATAGGTGGAGGAGGCTCTCTATAAAAAAAATTAAGTTTTTAATGCATCATATACCTGACCATCCGACGAACTATTATTTCTTGAGGTTCATCATCATCTATTCCTAGTTCTTGCTTGATTCGCTTTGCTACAAGAATAGATTCTTCTGTTTCTGGACTTGAAGGACTCTTTCTCTTATAGCGTTCTACCGCCTGCTCATAATCGTCGTCAATGATTTCTTCTTTCATGTGTTCACTAAAGTTCAATGCTTTCACTATCATTATATTTCAAAGAAATACTTATTAGAGAGCTAACTAGTACATATTATCTTATTTTTACTAGATCAAAAGCCTAAATATTTGTTGATGATAAATAGCGACTTTTAGACCAAAATTTGTAACTTCTATACTCGTTGACAGGAAGAGTGAGAGAAACAACTGGTATAATGAATGGATGATTGCAAAAATTGATCCTTGTATGGCTACATGGAATATATAGGAATGTATTGATAGGAAACTCATTTTCAGATAAATATATAAAATAAAAAAGATCTACAGAAGATCGTTAACAAGTATAGGCAATAAGAAAAAAACATCATGAATTAACTATGTAGGAGTTGTAAAAATCCAATGATTGATAAAGTAGGTAAGAACATCTGGATTTTTCAGATGATGAAGAAATTCTCGAAATCGATGTCTCTCCAGCTGGTTCTGTCCCGCCGGTCTCCTAAACCGGACTAGTGACAGAGAACCGGTCCCATATTTGACCATGTGCCATCCAGTGTACCGTTTTTACCGAGGGTTAGCATCACTGTTTCCATGATGATGGTAAAAAATCTAAGAAATCTGGATAGATACAGAAAAGGATGCATGAGTTAGGTGTCGCAATGCTCATTCAAATTGCAATATGATAAAAAGAACATTTCGTTAGAATCGGATAATAAATTTGCTTGAAAAAATATACAATCGTTGTTTACAAATCAGTAAACAACGATTTGAAATCTAACATCCTTGATTTTTATATTTCGAGTACGATTTTTGTTGTATGTTGTGCCGTTCTAATTTTAAAACTTTTGATTGGGGAAACGAGCTGTTTAAAAAACGTGTTAGTTTGATTTAATGATAGTAAAATAAAAGAAAATGACTAGTAGATTATGCAATTAGAAAAATGAGGTGGCTCGAGACTTGAGCAAACCGGCTCTATTTAAAAGTTCGCTAACCGGCTGCAATAGCAAACATTGAGAAGACAACCGCAAGAGCCGGGCTCTTCATATGATTCCAATGCGAAATTTAGAAAAAAAATAATAAAAGAAGATTCTTTTACTACTATACTTTTACAATTATTACAGCTTAGGCTTACGATACCAATGGCAGCATCATCAGATAAAGAGCCTATCAGTCGTAAAAGTATTCGTGCATTTGTTAAGTTAGAAACAAGCATTACTCAGTGCAGGAAAGCAGCTAATAATTTGAACGGTCTTCATAAAAAGGTTCGATTATTTTATAATTAACTATTATTAGATTCTAAGCGTTCTTAGAAATGAAAAAGGTAGTGAAGATACTGGAACTATTGAGGCTCATTATAAGTATCAAGAAAAAACATTTCAAGAAATAGAAGAAGATGCTAAGAAGAAAATGAAAGAAATGTCGGAGGTTTGATTTTTTGTTGTTTTTCACTTTCAGAATGATTTTTTGGAATGGGCTCATTTACAAATTAAGGAGATAAATACACGTCATTACTTTTATAAGCTACATTTTAACACATATGGAAAGCTTCTTATACAGTTGCAGCTTCAAAGGTTTTTTTTTAGGCTATAACGTTTTTTTTAGAATACCTAAAAGCAAACAACCGAAAAATTTACTTCCTCCTGTGTTGCCTAATTTAGAAAATTCGATGCAGAACATTGGGTAATTAAGTGATTATTGTTTTATTATTTTACAATACCTGCTCATAATATTTTATTTTAGCGAACGTGCAAGTGTTACCGTTTCATTTACGATTGAAGAAAACCTCGAACTCGATGATTTTCTTAATCGCTCTGATGTGCTACGACCCAGACTCAGTGGAATATTTGATATTACAAATGATGACACTAAAAAGTTGCCCCCTAATGATAAGAAGTACGTTATCCCGTTTACATGCATCTGAAAAATTCTTTTAGCAAATTTGTGAATGAATCGTATCCAACAAATCCAGATCATGTTGATGTCAGAGAAGTTGACAAAACTGTAGAAAAAGATGTCAATGAGTCTTGTAAATTAAACATCACGGATTATGAAGAAGAGCTGCTTGAGGATGTCAAAAAACCGGTATTTTTAATATTTTTAATTTCAGTTTCTAGGAGTCCTTATTTGATCTTTCGGTATCACGACTTGTTCAAGAACAAGAAGAAAAATCTCAATCAGATGATGTTTTATGGAATGATTTTATTTCAGAAGATTCCAATTTACGTACGCATATGGTATATCTATATTAATCTAACAATGTTAGTTTAGATTAATAACTGCGCTGACATAGTTTGTACATTACATCAGCGGCTAGGTCGCTATCCTCGCGAAGAGGAAATGGACTCAATTTTAGAACAATTTCCTATCAAACACATTTTTTCAAATCCAGAGCGACAAAAACTTTACGAGTCCGAAAGGTATAGTTTTTATATAAAAACAACTGATAAAATATGGTCTCATTACAATATATTGCATAATCACGCGTATAAGGTTTGGTAACTACGCATAATCAATCCCAAGAAAAAGCATACACGGAATTAATTGAACGAGACTACAGTAATGTTCATAGCTGTGTTTTGATGAAACATTTTGTTCTGTCATTTTTATATTTGGTTGCGCTGTCTTTTTCATGCTATTCTTATCAAAAAATAATTGTTAACCAGTTCATGCTTTGTAACCATAACTTCTATGGAAAATAATTCCAGAATAATTGAAAACCGCGTGTTTAAGACGAATTTTCTATAACGGACAAATGTATCATATGTACCACTTAATCGGTAACGATGAGCATTCCAATTTTCGACTACTGCGAGAAAGCACTCGTTTCTTCTTTTTCAATAGCAATTTTTTAGATGAATAGTCATCATACCGCTCTATCGTCCTTTCTATTCAAAGAATATATACTGTAAAAAGCCCAAAAAAAACTTCCAAATTTTTGTTATATAATGTTACGTGCAGTTTATTTCAGAATTTCTCAGGTTTTGTCCTTTTTATCTTTGGATCTTGATGGCATGTCGAATTTAACAATTGAAAAATTACGTAATATTAGCGAACAAAGAACTAAGAATAATGCAATCGTGGAGAAGATTACTAAAAGTCATAATTGGGATACTGATTCTTCGCGTCAATTTGCACATGAGATGATTACATTCATGGTTAGTCAAGAAATTTTATTATTTTTTGAAATACAGAAAGACGTCCCTGAATACTTCAACAATGTTTAAAATTATCGTAGAATACATGAGCTTTGTTTCTAAAGCGATACATACATTTTATTTGCTAAATAAAATTTGTACATTATACTGAATTCGAGTCTTATGATCGACAGTTGTTTTTATATTTTCTGATAGAATTACATAGTCTCAACAGAGAACTTTAAAGGCTATTCGAAAGAAAAATGTAATATTTATTATATGATTGTTAATTATTTTTCTTGCTATCCGTTATTCTTTGCTCCTCGTTATGGATTGATATGTAAACTATAATATTCCACAGGGGGACTGCAAATAAGCATAAAACCTTATAGTGGATGCTTTCATAAATTATTTCTTTTCTGATAAGATCCGAAATAAATATATGCACCTTAACTTCCATACAAATTAAATTTTTTGAACGTACTTGATTAATAATTTCCAAATAATCATTAGGTATTTTATATCCCAGCAAAAGTCCCATATAAATCCAAAACAGAGAACCTAATAATAGAGGATGGAATAAGACTGTTGCAAAAATTCGTATCCATTGTTTTCTCCTGAATTATTAAAGTATAAATGAAAACTAACACATTCTCAACAGGACGAGACAGCTTCAAATAAACTGGAACGGATATAATAGCCATTAAAAAAGCCAATGAAAAATTAATTAATGCTATTGACATTAATATCAATGCCATACTTAAGTATGTCATCAATCTAAGGGATGACAATAAGTTCCTATTTCTTTAAAGCAAATTAAATGCAGATAACTTAAAGCTACCTGGGTAAAATTAATCCAGCTGGCAACAACAACAAAGCTAATATACAATATTCTCCAATATTAGAAACTTGCTGTGCAGAAAAAAAATGGGTGGATAATATCCACACTGCTAATCCATATAAATGAAATATTGCCCATGAAATCGGGAATTTAAAAGATTTGAGATGTACCCATTCACGATATGCCTGATTTTCTTAGAATACATTAGAAAACTTACAAATAATAATAAAGGAGCAATAACACTCATACAGGGCATGTAATATGCTATGGATAGAAAACTGTCCTCGCTTGTCAATATGTACCTGAAGGTAAGATAAAAAACCTTAAAGACGAACATGAAAAAACTTTGATGAAATCGTTCCAATACATTATTCAGTGCTCTTGCTACAGCTTCTACAAGACGAGTTGATTGTGCGAGAGGATAAAAAGAAGCCAGTGGGATAGCTATAGACAATCCTTGCACACCATATTTTCCAAATACACTGTGTGAACCTTCTACAGCGACAAATCCCTGTGTGAAAAGTGCTCGTAGTGGCATCAAGAGAGCCCAATCTTCTCCGTTCTTAATAATACAGAAGTTAACTTGAAAAAATGTTACTCTATTTGTGTCATAAACGTCATATATAATGGTTTCCAATCCAAATTTACCCATTCCAGCTATTCTAACAACAGAATTAAATAAATCTAAATTGGGTAATTGTCCATTCACTTGGTTAAGCTGTACACGGATAGTATTACGTTTCCTTGACGTCTTTTGACTCTAAAAAAATTCATAACTCGTATACGTCAATACTTTTAATACAATTCCTCCAATTAAGGTACCTCCAGTCTCATGCAGATCCTCAGATTTAACAACAGTTGAAGTCACGGAATAATATTTAGACAAGAAAGCTTCCATTCCTAGAGCTTCGCCATCAACAAAAAGAAAAAATATGTCACGCGCCCAATATACTTGTTCTAAACAATGTAAAAGAAATAGAATCGCAATTTCACCTTTCGCAAATGCAGCATATGCCATCATAGCGGCAACGGCTTCTTTATGATTTATTTCGGCAACAAGTAGCATTGCTTCGACACCTGCTGATCGACGAGCACGAATAGCAGTATAAATATTTCTTCCTGTTTCGTTCTAAATAAAATAAAATAAAATAAAATAATGAAACACACTTGTGAGGCAATTGATATAGACCAGTTCTGTTCGTAACAAGGCAGATTTAATGCGAGTATTTCTTTACAAATTCGCTGTGAGCGATCGCTAAAATTGTATAAGAAAATACATAAGAAAATCAAACCTTTTTGAAGCAATATTTCGCAAATATAGACTTAAAAGACCGTCTTTATTAAATCTTTCAGTCACTAAACCCGGCATTAAAGCATGTTCACTCACTCTGCAAAAGAGTTTACAAACAGTAAAATTTACCTTGTATGTTCAGAAATTTGTCCAAAATATCCGGTAATATTTGCAGTATAATATAGAGCACCAAGGTATAAAATAATTGATAATTTACCAGTATATTCTAGCAATTTTGTAAGGATTTTTGGCCTTTCTCCGCTAACTGATTCTAATGAGGACCGCATTTGTAATCATCCGATTGATTCACACTCTAAAATGTAACTATGAAATAATTAAAAAAAGTTAGTAAATCTTACAATAAACACAACAATGAGAAATAGTTTAAGCAAGCGTAGATTGAAAAATAGGATTCCTTAAAAATTGCGTACTCAATATCTGATTTACTCTTTTTAGCTAATCATTAATTGCATGCTTACCTTTTGTATATTTAAAGTACAAATATTGGTTCTGATATTTGTATTTGTCCTGTTTCTAGGAAAAATGTATTATGATCGTCAAAAATGTATTGAAATCTATGAGTTTTTTTCTTTCTTTTTTTATTGCTGTTAAATGTTTTATTATATAATTTTTAAGGAAATGAGATCTCTTAAACAGTCCTCCAGAGGGTCAACAATGACAGAAGATCGGAAAAGCGTTTTGTCGGGTCATTCTAGCAATGTTTCAGTACCAACAATTACGCAAGAATCGAGTCAAGGAAAGCAAGTGATCACTCCACTAAGAAAGTGATTTAGAACAAATCTAGTTTTAACATATTTTTAATTTAGATTTACTCAAGGTGTTTGCAAACCTGGAGAGGCTCGGCAAGCACGAGAAGCTGTGAGAACCGTTATGTCTTCTCATAATCCTTCAGTATGATATTAATTAAATTAATTTTATATTTTAGCGAATTCCGCCTCTATCTCAACCACTTGATTATGAGAAATTTGTAACAGATCGTGCTATCCAATTAGAAAATGATGCACAAAGAGATTTATTTATATTCCCACGAGATGATGTTAGCGTGAGCATAATTATAAATCTTTTATAATTTTTTTAGGAAGTTCTTATAAAGCCTGAACAATCTACAGAGGTTCCCACAGCTACGCCATCCGATGCAGAGAAAGCAACATGGCTTTTGACGAAAGAAGCAATACATTTTTATACACAACCATATCATACAATATGCTTCAATTACAGCAAGTTTTCCGGGGATTATACAAAAGTGAATCAAGGGTTTGTGGCTTTAGATTTGCTATTTTTCTTTTTGTTTTAGTTCCACTGTTGAATGTTTCCCCTCCTTACCTTCACTAGTTTTTGAATCAGATCTAGCTTTGGAGGAAGCTAAAGCTGTAAGTGTTGCTTATCGTTTATTATGTATTCAGAGTGATGAAGGGTTCACCCTACCGGAAATTGTAAAAGAAGGATTTGTAATATTGAACAAAAGTGAAGGAACATTAATACCTAACCCCATGGTGAGATTATTTTCTTTTATATAGCGACATTTAGTCTGGAAAAAAAAGATATTGTTTATTGCGACGGACAGAATTAGGTGATATTATTTTGGAGATTAAAAAATCACCTTCGGATGAAGCGAAAATCATTAAAATAAATTCGGCCCAATTAAGACAAACCAAAAAGGGTAAACCTATTTTAGAGGTAATATACAAGTTTTTAAACACATTTTCATTAGATTGAGCAAATTGTTGAGGATACGGATAAAGTTGAAAAATCGGAGAAGAGTAAACCTCTCACAATGTATTCTGATAGTATAGACGAGATCAATTCTTGGAGGCAAAGTATCAATTTAGCTATTTCATTTGCGACTAAAAGTTTGATTTTATTTTTTATTCACTCGTTTAGCTGACTCTGTATCTACTTGTTCGGAAAATATGGAAAAAATAAATCTAGGAAAACATGAACAACAGCAAGATGCGATAAGCACACACAGTGAGGATAGTTATCAATGTATGATTATTATTTTTCTAAATTATTCTTATTTTTATTAGCCAGGGATACTATGATGTGGAGAGGAAAGGATACTGCAGCAAAAGCTCTTGCTCCACCTTTAGTAGAACGTCACAATATGTTTTCTCTTTACTATGGTCTCGCAGTAAGTGACAATACTTCCAATATTTAAACTTCAGCCACTATATTCTGATTCTAAACATAGTCGCAAAACACGATGGAATTGTTCGCCAGATGGTGCAGACGCAACCGGATCTTCTAGTGCGTTATTTTTTCTTGCTTTTCCAAATTCAGGTTTTTCATTCGGTGGTGATACTGTGCACACTTTTTCTGTTAAATTTGAAGAACTAATAGTTAAACTCCCTGTACCAACAGGAGGTCAAAAACAGGTTGTTTTAGTTTTTTTTAGTGCATTAATTGTATTCTTGAAGATTGAACCGTTCTACATTTCAATTTTTTTATTCGATTCTCAATTTGGAAGGCGTTTGTCAGAAGAATTTCATATTGACGCAGCAGGTAGTAGGGCAAGAGAAGTAACCCCTGGTGCTAATGACCCTCTTGCAACATGCATTGCTTTATCCACTCATTCTAAAATTACTGAGGTATAGTTTTTAATGTTATTCACTTCAGTGTTTTAGGCACTTTTCAACGTATGTCCATTGAAAGAACTTTGGCTTGTTTGTCGAATTGACCGTGGTCTACATTCAGATACAACAGGAGATGTTTACATGAAGTAAACTTTTTATATTGAAATTAAATTGTTTAGGCCTAATCCTGATCCAAAAATGGTTCAAAAAATGCAGAAAAATATTGAAAGTACTGCTTGTAAAGTTTCTTCTTATAAACAGAAATTTGCATGGACTGCCAAGTATGTTTTATCATTAAGTTATATTATATCTATTCGCTTCAGACCTATTCGATTCGGTGTTTTTAACAGCCGCGAGACCATGTCTTTACCTCTTTATCGTTGTGAAAATAATAGATTAGCTGACCAAGATTTACAAAAAAATCTCGCCGAATTCACAAAGTAAAGAGCACTTATTCTGAATAATTTTTTCTCGTTTAGACTTGAAAAAAGCAGGTTCTTAATTCCAAATGCCAGTATCGCTGTTACAATTGATCACACTGCATCTTCTTCAAAATATCCATGTATAGTTTTCACATACGTTTTTATTTGCTTAGGTCGCATCAATCCTTCCATTTTACCTTTACGCCCATGGAACTTTGATACAAAAGAACGAACTTTACCTATTTTTGAAGTACAGTCTTTTGGTGATGTCGTTATTAATCCTCATACCGAACTTGTAAACTTACTTTATGTTTACCCAATAAGTTTGAAATATGACAACCAAAAGCTTTTTTCAAAAGCTAGAAATATTGTCTGTACGGTAAAGTTTATTAGAAAAGATGATATAACTAATTTGGTAAGCTTGTTTTAAAATTCAAATATTTTTAGTCAATAATTGATCGTCTAGCTGCCAATGGGCCTTTTGTTAGCCAGGCGTCATGCGCAGTTCAACATCATCAGCAGTTCCCATTTTTTGGCGAAGAAGTGAAAATAAAGCTACCGCTTTCATTAACCAGCTCTGATTATATCTTATTTTCTTTTACACATGTTTCAATTTCGGGACAGCCAAGTGCTAAATCATCAGATGTAGGTTCTTTTTTTATTATATTTTATTTTGGTAATTAATACTTTATAATTTTATTTAGAATTGTGAGATACCAATTGGTTACGCGTGGTGTCCGCTCGTAGACAAAAAAGAACGATTAGAATTGGACTCAGATGAACAAGAAATAGCTCTTCCTGTTGCGGCAACACTTCCTCATTGTCTTATTCGCAGTCGATCAATTGGAAAAGACGATACTGACATTCGCTGGGTGGATCAAAAGCCATTGTTTCGATGTCGTCTTCGCTTGGTTTCATCAGTGTTTACAACTGAAAATCAACTACAATCGTTTTTCCGAGTATTTTTTTACTTATTTTATTTTTATTTTTAGGCTTGTCAAAAATTAGAAGAAAGAGGAATTATCAATGATGCTACGGATTCTGTCAAGGTATCTTTTGTTTTGTATTGTTGCTTTAACCCTAGCTTTTTTGATCACTAAGGGTGTTTTCCGAAAACGAACATCTCATGAAGAGATTCTTCAGCTTGCGGAAGGTGCTACTAGATCCTGCTCACCATTAGCTCGCTACGCTTCCTTTCACTCTGATAATCCTGCTGTTCATGATATAACAAAATGGACAGAAGTAGGTTTTTGCAGCTTTCTTAGTTTAATGTACTTGTTACTTTTTTCAGTCCCTTGTGAACGTTCCAATAGAAAAACTTCTACCTTTTCTCCCTATTGTTCTTTCCCGTTTGTTTGCTATCTTCCCTCATGCACCTTCAGATGTCCTCGCCCTATCTACTATTAGGTAGTGTTCCAATGTTGTTTATAAATCTTTCAGGACTATCATCTCTATCTGTGACAAGTGTATTCATGCTGGAAGAAAAGGATTACTAAGAACGTTTGTGAAGCTTCATTTTGTTGTAAGCAACAGTATATCCGATGAAAGTGTTCATAACAGCATTTGTCGGTATATTCCTGCTGTGGTTGGTTTTTTTAGTATGTTATTCTTTGTTTTAGGTAAGGGAAGCGAAAATAAACAAAGATGAGACCTTTTTAAAAGTATTATTTCCTCAATTATGGTTCTTTTTGGATTTGGCGGCAAAAAGTATTGCACAGACAATTTTAAGAAAAGGACTTGTTAAGGTTTGTTGTTCAATGGCTTACATGTTTTTAGGTAAATAGGAAAGATCGAATATCAGTTGAAGTATTGGAAACACTACAAGCTCTGATCGAGTCAATTGTTCATACGATTGTTGCTCAAAATCGGGAACTTCCGGAAGAGTGTCGAGCGGCTAATATAGCAATAGCTCAATTTTTAAAAGTATGTTTTAAAAAAAATTTAATTTAATTGTTTAGGTGTGTTTAAGTTTTTTAAACAGAGGGGCTGTATTTAGCTGGATATATTTTGTCATTAGAAACTATGATGAACAAGACTCAAAGTATTTGCGTGATTTTAAGAACACATTGCTTGTTATTCTTTGCAAGCATGAGCATTGGTTACCTTTAAATCTACCTGTTTTGTTAGACGATAAAAACCAGATCAAAAGGATTGGTTATCAATCCACTTTTAGTGATACTACTTCTACTTCAAGTGAGCATTCTTTTTTTTTTTTAATTTTTTTTAGATGAACAGTTTTCATTTTCTCGCTTGTTTTTACAAATGTTTACTCCAAAAACTGAATCTAAAGTAATTGATGATAGTAATCGTTGTAAGTTTTTTTTTTATAACCGCTCTTTTTTTTTTAGATTAACAGTTTTTGTAAAACCATTTTCAGATGCTAATTGTTCTGATGAATGGAGATTATGTAAAGCATATGCCGAGAGACATTTTCTTCTGGGACTTTTATTTCAAGAAATGAAAGCAGCTATTCGTGAATCTAGGGAAACTCGCCGCCAGTCCTTCCTCATTTTACGTAATCTGCTAGCAAAACATAGTTTCGATAGACGCTATTCTGATATGGTTGGTTATATGTTATAACATTTATGTTTTTACAGAGTATGCAACAACGAATAGCAATTCTTTATGCACCTTTATTACGTTTTGCAGTTGATATTATTAATGAACTATATACAGTTGTTCAAGATGGTAATTGTGGACCTGGGCTACGTATTCTATCAAAACCTTTTGAGTCAAAAGACACTCCAGCGGACATAAGTACTCCTGTTTTGGATGCACCACTAGTTGAGAAGCTGGATTCTGAAGAAGTGCGAGACTTCATTATCTCTGTATTATACGTTATCCATCGATTACCAAGGCGAATTCTTGCGGAAATTTGGCTTGAATCAGATTTAATAAGAGCACTTCCAATTTTGCAAATTTTGGAAATTGCTACGAAGATTTTCTGTTATCAAGGAAAAGAACTTGCTGCTTCGGTTTCGACGAAACGGTAATTTAACATTGTACTAATTCTTTTTTTTTTTAGGAATAAGGCAACAACTCCTTTGCTAAATCCTGTTTCTCCTCGTTTCAGCTCTGTTGGGGATTTGAATCAAAGTAACTTTACTGACTCTGGTCGTGATGAGGACTCCCCAATTCCTTATTCTGTTTTACAACTACTTAACCTCAGCCAAGAGATTGCCATGATTATTCTGGAAGCTTCGCAAAAACTTTCTGAAGCATTTACGGTAATTAAAAAATTACAATTTACCTATTTTTGTTAAAATCAATTTGTTATATACTTTTTCTCTCGGACCAATGTGTCTTTTCAGAAAAGTGTTCATTATTTCGTCCACCCTTGATTATTTTATTTCAGGAAAAATATTCAAAATCTCTGTCGAATGGCGACAATCACAACATTTTTGCTAAGTTTCTCACCTTACATTTGGAATTTTTGAAAGATAACTGGCCTGAATCGATTAGATTACATGCAATAGCAGCATTATCTTTGTTCATTAATCAGGTAATTTTGTTGTTGTTATTTTAGATCTCATCATTACTTATTTTTGAATATTTTTCTTTCAGTATCGGAGTCTTCTCTTCGAAGCTGGACCATTGGATGCTCTCTCTATTCTAATTGAACATGTCCTTTTACAAATGGCTAGTCGGTTACCTTCTATTCAAACATCGGCTGCTGGTTTGTTGCAGTTAATTTTACGCTTTGGATATGAAACTATTCATTCACAACTTGGTTAGTTTTTATTTCCTATTTTTTGTTTCATAGAAAGTCATTTTGGTTAAAGTTATGTATTCAATTATTTTAGTCGATTTCGCTATTGCTGCCAGTAACTTGCCTTCTTCAAAGATTGCACCAGAAGTTCGTCAATTATCACCAGCAGAAAAATTAGGACGTCCTGGAACTCAAACAGGTGTTGCATTGGCAAGATTGTTAGGTGTGCTTGCGAAGTAGAAAAATTCTACCCTTCAGGTACAAAGTCAACTATATTTCCAAGCCATCGTTTTGAAAAGGGACTTATCGCGCTGGAACAATTAGTTTCAATCGAAACTAAAAAAGGCACTGAGTTTGACAAATCCGTTTTGGTAATCCTGTATTTTGATCCATTAGATATTTCTAGATGTTAATTAAACAGTTACGAGGTGTTATGCTGGCAACAGTAGCTTTGAAACATGCAGAAAATGATTCTATCAGATTAGCAGAACTACATGTACAGTTAGCAGACAGCTATAGAGGGTCAGCTGCATTGAGAAGTGCATGGTTTGATGCTTTGGCAAATGTACACATTAGTGGTAACTGCTTATATTATTATCTTAATTATTGGTCCTAGAAAAATATTTCTCTGAAGCTGCTGTTTGTCTTTCACATTCTGTTGCCATTATTGCTAAGGAATTAGCAGAAAAAGGTATATATTGTAAATTTATCGTTATATTTTGACTATATAGACGAATTGGAACTTGACTGGTCAATTTTCAATTGGATTAGTAAAGAAATTGCCGATGAAGAAAAGAGTGTTGGAAAGGAAAGAGCAGTTCAGCCAGGCGGATTTACTATAGATAATTTAACGCAAAAAATTGAATTCACAGCTCAAATATTGACATCTGCTGAGAGATACGAAGCTATCGGCCCATTATATCGTATTGTTTTGCCGGTTCTAGAAGCTAAACGTGAATTTAACGTAAGTATCATCTCATTTTGGTTTTTATTGTCGTTTAGGCACTCGTTAGTATTTATCATGAATTACAGCAATGCTACAGTCGAGCTGGTGAAATAAAATTAAGTAATAAACGACATCTTGGTGCCTATTTCCGTGTTAGGTTCATTGGCAGTGCTTTTGAGTGGGAGGTTCTTTTACAAACACGTTTTAGGTGCGATTGCAATACAGAATGGGTATATAAAGAAGCAGGTTTAACATCTTTAGCTGAAGCTTCTCTGCGGATGAAGGAAATTTGTCAAAATAAGAATATTAATAATGTTAGAATTTTATCGGAAACTGAGGTACGTTTTCCTATGTGTCACATAAATTTAGGTTAAAAATGTAAATGGAAGCGACGTTGATGCGTTTTTGCAAATAACACATGTGGATCCATTTATTGAAGAAGGACAAAATGTTAAAGACTTTTCTACGCACACAAATCTTTTCAAGTTTGTTTATGAGACACCCATAGTTGAAGAAGGAATGTCTAATGGAGACCTAGCAATTGTTTCACAAGCATTAAAAAGAGTTGTTCTCGAAGGTAATATTCTTTTAATGTTTACAACTTATGAGTTATAGTTAGTGGCCAATTTCCTGGTTGTGCTCGTAGAATGAAAGTACTAAATCAAACAGAAACTATTTTATCTCCATTAGAGTTTGCTTGCCAAAAATTAGCAATGAAAGCAGTTGATATCCGTTCTATACTTACAGAACATGTTGAAGGCCGTGTGTTGGATATTAAACGTTTGCAGTTAATATTACAAGGGGCTGTTATGGCTACGGTGAATAGCTTTTTTGCTATTTATTTTTAGTTGTTTAGGTAAATGCAGGGCCGCTTGCTTATGCAGAAGCGTTTACACATGCTGAACAAATTAATAGATATGGCGAGCAAGGCATAGAAATGTTGAAATCCGCTTTCAGGTAAATTTCTCATACTTAGTTTTATTTCTGTCAGAGAGTTAATATCAGCTTGTGAATCAGCATTATATGTCAATAAGTCAGCCATTGGCACTGATCAAGTAACCTATCACGAGGTTTTGAATACTTCCTTTGAAGCAATGAAGGAACGTTTAAGAGCCTTCTTTGGAAATCAGGTTTTATAATTATGATTTTGTATAAATGTTTAGTTTTTATCAAACCACGAAGAAGAGAAAAAAGTATTTAATATTTCTACAATCCACGTTTTGGATTCGATTGGTGGAATTATCACTTAAGTTTTCTTTTGAATTTTTACCGTTCTAACATAGTTATAGTTACTATTATCTAGTATTTTTTATTATTGTTTTTGTATATAGTGGTACTTCACAAACGAGTTTTCTTTCCGGGTTCAAAACAATTTGAGATTCATGTTTTTGGGTTATACGTTTAATAGTCGCATCTTTTAGTGTTTATATCTTGCAGCTTCTAGGATATACGGGTAGCTTATTTTTGCCAGTTTATGTGGTGTACTATGCTTCGATTTTGTTACGATGCAATAAAAATTAAATTTTTTCTATGGATTACATCTATTATAAGGTATAAGCCACCATGTACTTTTATTTACAAGTTGTATATATTTGGTTGTTGAACACATATTCAATGTTTATTGTGTATCAGGTTTCACATTGAGTTAACTATAAATTTCAGTCTGATGTACGATCCTATATTTACGGATTGGCTGGAAGACGATCTAAACTCAATTGATTCCTCTAGCCTTTTTCGACCTGATGAAGCGTCACCTAGTTTTAATGTAAGTTGGATTAAACGAATAACGTAGGCATAATTCAATCAAGGCATTTACGATTCGACAATATTTAGTAGCTATTATTACATTTTAGATATACAATACGTCTCCTTCCCATGCTGAATATTTTCAAAATGCTGAAAGTGAAACTATAGCATTGGATAGTGGCTATATATCAAGTAATTCATCAGATTCAGGCAAGCATAGTCCTAGCGGCAGCGAGGTTTTTTGTTTCTAGATTCTTTTAATTTTTTGCAGAGCACTGTCGATCATGATTCTCCTTGGGTATTTCCACCTATTATACAAAATTACTCGAACGAACGAAGAGAGTCTAATATTGCTGACCAAAGTCATTTTCATCATGAATGTATTCTGCCTGATGTCCCACAAACTTCAACACAGTCTTCAACATACATCACTAACAATGTTTGTTGTATTTGAAGTTATGAAGTTTTTTTAGATCAAGTCACAAACCATAACACCCCAAACAAGCCAGTGCTACTATATTGTTCCTAATTCCTCGGTAAACTTTTTAGTGATTCATTTTGTTTTTGTTTTAGAATATTGCTCCAACGAATATAACGTCACGGATTCCAGCAAACTTGAATTACTCTGTGTCAAATCAAAGGGTTTACGTAAAAGCTGCCGAGCCTACGTTACCAACTGTTTATTTAAAAGCGGAAAGTCCAGTTACTCCAATTTACATAAGTCAAACAACAGGAGCTGTTAGTTTTTTTTCCATCATTCTAGAAGACAATTACAGCAATTACAACCGATTCCAGCATCAACGCATTCGATGAAAAAGATTCTTGTTACTCGTGCGATTAAAGAAGTTGAAACTTTTTTTTTTTAATACTTTATTTCCAGGAAGAAATCCGAAGGATTGAAGACAGAAAGGCTAAGAATCGAGAAGCAGCACAAATTTCGCGAGCTAACAAAAAACGTGAAGTTGATGACTTGAAACACACTGTATCCATTTTAACTACTGAAAACCAGAAACTAAAGCATGAAGTTAATCGACTTCGAGAAAAACTATCTAAATACGAGGTAATACTAATATTTCAATATTGCCTTTTTAGAAAGATCAAATAGAAAGCTCGCCTCCTAGAAAGAGAGCAGCAATTGCTGGAACCGCGTTAATGGCTGTGTTCATGGTCATGATCATCAGTCCGATTGGCTTATCTAGGTAAAAAATATTTTTTTTGCACTACTTTTTATAGTTTAACTTCAAAGCCTCCGACGTCTTCAATTGCCGTAAATAAGTTAACTAATACTGGCAGAGTTCTCAGCATGGATACCATTCCTGTATCTCAAAATATCAGTGGGTTGTCAAATTGTGCAAATAAGAAGCTGTATAACAGCACAGAAGCTATAAGGTAAGCGGAAATTTTTCCTATTTGTGTAAATCATACTTTCAGATTAAACAGCGATTTATATGAATGGGTTGAACGTCATGAAACAATGGGTATTGATTTAAAAGGAAAGCGTCGTCTACTACAGAAAAAACAAAACGATTGGTTATCAGCTGTTGGCAATATCCGAATCAATGTAACTGAAAACGCTGAAAAGAATCGGTTTTCCCGTTTTTTTTTTTTAATTTCTAATTTTAGTAGAAAAAAATTCTCTAAGGAAGATAGAGTATGGCGTCATTTAGATATGATTAGTGTAGCTGGTGGATCGGCTCGTGAGCGTCGCGAACGGGTTCGAAAATTCCTTAAAACAGAAAGAGGAAATGACCGAACCAATTATGAAAAACTAACATCATCTATTCAACAAAAAGATGATACTCTATACGTGGTTACATTAGAGGTTTGTGTAGAAATGACTTTTAATTTAATCTCAGGATTACTTTTTATTACCGGCCCTTGAGAGAAACTTTACCTCAACTCCGAGGGTCACCCTTATTTTACCAGCTTTGTCTCATAACTCAACAACTGCAAATAAGGTTGGTTTTTGAAGATATCTTAACTCTTTTTGGCTTTGTATTAATATAGTTATTGTTTTATAGGTTACATTAATGCGCATCGACCTTCGTGTTGTTGGAACCGGTCTCTTTCAGCTATCTCGTCAGCTGTTACCTCTTTTTCTTCAGTAGATTACTTCAGCCAGAGATTTATCGAGGCAGTTATTGTATGCTAACTACAACGCGCTACGTTAATCCGCTCCCTGGTTAATGTATATTTATCATTGTCTAGTCCGCTTTAAGCGATGGGTCTGTTTTAACTTTCTGGTCATTTGGGATCTTTTTTGCTTTTATTTGTTTATATCTGCATTTTTTAAATTGTTTTATTATAAGGCTTTATCAAGTTTCTAATTAAGGAATTACATTATTTCATGATTATTTCAAATGAAAACATGTTGTATAATTTCTAGAAAGTCCTAAATAATGGTCACTAGTAGTAGCCGTTACCAAGAAAGGTAACTCATATTTCTGTATTATTATCACTTATAGGCTGGCTCAAGTGGAAAAGGTGTTGCTAATTGACCGTGCTTCGATTGATATTAAAGAATTGCGTGCTGCCTGTATTTATGGGATTCCTGATACACTGCGACCTTTGGTGTGGAGGCTCTTACTCAATTTTTTACCTCTAAACGTGAATAATACAGTTTCATCTTTGAATTTGATTTTCAGAGAGATCAATGGAAATCCTACCTTCACACACAAAGAGAAAATTATAAAGCAATGGTTGAGCAGTTGTTGTCTGCAAGCACTTCGCAACCTCAAGAAGATCATGTATGTGTTTTTTTTTGTTTATTATGTCTTTCAGCCTTTATCTGACAGCTCTGATAGTGAGTGGTCTGTCTTCTTCGAAGATAACCGGATACTTGCACAAATTGATAAGGATTGTCGAAGGCTACGACCAGAAATGCAATTTTTTCAAATAGCAACTAATTACCCAAATACGTATTTTCGGATATAGATGTATTTGTATTTTCAGGATATCTAAGCATACATCGTTATCGACAAGAGTTGTAACAGCAAATTTACATACAGAAGAATTTGATATTGCAAAAAATTCAGTGATTTTTCAATTATATTTGTTATTTTTTTATTTCAGAAACGTAAATCTTTCACAGAAGGTCTAGTTCATGAGATTAGTGAATCAAATGAAACGCATTGGCAAGTTTGTGAAAGGATTCTTTTCCTATATGCAAAACTTAATCCAGGTATAGTTCAGTTAAATTTATTAATTTGAAAAAAAGGAGTTACGTACGTCCAAGGTGCTCATGAGATACTAGGTGTTTTGTACTATGTATTTGCTGCAGATGCAGATCGTGAGTGGGTAAGTTCACTATTGTAATTTTATTTCCACACATAGGCTGAACATGCAGAATCAGACACTTTTTATTGTTTTCAACAGTTGATGAGTGAAATCAAAGATTATTTCATTAAAACACTGGATGATAGCAGTTGTGGAATAGGTTTGGCACTTCCTTTACTTTTTTCACTGTTTAGAAGCTTCTATGTCATCTTTTCATTCTCTTGTCGGAGAAGTTGATCCAGATTTATTTTCGCATGTCGTTGAAAAACTAAATATCAGTCCACAAGTAGATCACTTTTTAAAAAATATTTTTTTAATCACTTTTTAGTTCTACTCGTTTCGATGGATATCACTTATATTGAGCCAAGAATTTCCTCTGCCTGATGTTATTACAATATGGGACAGCTTATTTGCCGATTCAAAACGTTTTACTCTTCTTCCATATATTTGTTTGGCTATGTTACAATTACAACGGGATATACTTTTAAACTCTGATTTCTCGGAGTGCTTACACCTTTTACAGGTTTTCTTTCTATTTTTTTGTAACATGTTTAGAACTATCCTGCTGTTGATGTGAATCTTCTGGTAACTGCAGCAATTTCCATTCGCGATGAAGGATCACGCCCATTAAACTCAGTTATAAAGCAACATAAAAGAACCCTTTCTGATAAGTTGCGAGACCTTGGTGGATATCTTAAACGATAGTAATATGTAAATTTAGTCTTTAATTTGTCACTACATAATAATAATGTGACGTGTATAGAATTTCGGTGCTTAAAAATACGTCTTTCACTGTGAATGCATAAAAATAAATTATTGCATTTGCTCATGTATTAGCTTGATATATATTTTTAATATTACAATATTGAAGTTAGTGCCATGGTGCTGACTTCTAAGGTATATAGCTCGGAGCTATATCATTTTGACAGTGAACTTTGCTTTTGCGGTTATGATTTTCCGGAAATTTTTTCTTCCTTTATCTTACGGATTTATCTATAGAAACAGTAAATCTAAGAAAAACAAGTTATAACGTGTACGTCAGTATGGATTCGCTCAAAAGGACAGCATAATCTTTGTTTTCTTGATGAATTTCAGATATCCTCCATACCTTTTCGACCAAATGGTAATTCGCAATATTGATTACAAAATCCCAAGGGGTAGTCACTGGAATTTGCTAAAAAAAATCCGTCTTTCCGGTGGGACTACTTGTAAGATATGAAATAATTTCATGTGTAGAATCTATTTCCTACAAGAAAAAAATAACTAAATATCGAGAGAAAACGATATACATCGACGGAAGGGGTAATGGGGGACTGATGTGCACTTCTCCTTTAATATTTTCACGGATATGGAGAAAAAAAGGCATGCCTTGTATAAAATATAAATAATTCCTGTGATACATACAGTATCCTAAAACTTATCCACAGACTCGCAGCCTATGGCAGGTCCTTTAACGCTTGTATCAGTTCACATACAAAAATTTATCACATTCACTTCTTGTGTTGCTTTCCTTTGGATTTTGTGACAGTAGGTGTTTTTAATTTGTTAGCCTAAAATACTGAAACTCATGTTTTTCTTACCGTGTCTAACATAATAGGACTAAGAGAAGATGTTCTTAGAAAGTCACTAAGATAATTGGCTTTGGAAGTAATTGCTAAAACATCAGAGATTATTTTTACCCGCGACAATGTTTTAGCAAGATTTTCAATCGAGTATGCCGTCGCTCCAGAACTAAAAACCTCAAATACAAAATAAAATATACTTTTGAGCGTATAATGCTAATATATTAGAAACTGGAGATGCACACATTAATTTTGAATCAAAGAGGACAATATATTTGTCATTATTCAATAGTAGGTCAAAAACCGACTGAAGGCCTATTGAAATAAATTCGTTCTACAAAAATTCAAATTACGAAAATAATAAATATACCTTTAACTCATGGCCGGATGAGGAAATCGAAGTTTCCAAGTTAAAAGACTTGACGAGTGGTAATATATGATCTTTCAATTGTTCGTTAAAATTGTTTCTATCTATGCTATTCATTCCGTTCATAGATAAAAAGTTAAATTTCAAATTTGTTCGTAAATATGGGAGACCACCGGTCTTCTTTTTTGACATAATTGCTGAAAATGCGGTTATATTATGGCTAGTCGACTATGATAAGTAAAAATGGACGTTATATCTCTAAAAAAATTAAAAACGACTCAAAAAAGATATATATATATAACTTTTTTTTTCTAAACTCTGTAACAAAAACAAATGAACAAACTGTTCAAAGCCAACAAGTGATCGATATAAAAATTAAAATTAAGTTAATCATGATTAACTAAATGATACCACATCATTTTATCGCTGGGAAGCGAAATTAAAGTTTCCAGGAAGAACTCCATCTCCATTAAAAGCGAATCCGCCAGCCTCCTTAAGTTTCTTGGATTGCTCTGATTTTACATGATTGTTACAAATCTAAATCCAATAATCCAAGCTAAAAAGAAATATAAAACCTCATCAAGTTCATGAAGCTGTTTTTTTTCATCGTCTGATAAATTGCCAATCATTTGTTGGAATAGCATATTATCAGCTTGTTGGAAGTCTAAAAATAAACCAAAATACGAAAAATAACTAACTTTGTATAGTTGTTTTGAAAACAACAAAAACATCAGGTCCGGAATCACCATCGAGTACAGTAGCAAATTGTTCAGTGTCAGTCTCTTCTTCGAAAAGCGTTTCTTCGTCCTCGTCAGATTCAGACTCGTCTCCATCACCTTTCGCTTCCATTTTTTTTTGTTCCCTGTCCAAGTGCTCAAGATAATGAGCAGTAGTTTCATCAATTTCGTCCTCGTCATCAGAGAGATCATCATCGATGTTACGATGATCATCTTCATCGCTTTCATCTTCTGAATCTGAGTCTTCTGCTTTCTTTGCCTCAGCTTGAGCTTTTAGGGCTCGTTGAAGTCCATGAAAGAGAGAAAGACACAGTTGCATTATCTGATTAGAAAAAGTACAAGAAGCAAGCATTGCAAACTTTTTTCGGGTCGTAAGCAATCAGTGCAGGACGAAAATCGGGAGGAAGAGAAAGAAGTGTACACCAACCTAGGAGAGCCATGCGTCTATTATGTACACCTTCAAATTTCGTGGACATATTCGTAAGCTGTTCGGTAACATAATCCAGAGGATTAGGATGATCTGGTGCAAGATCTTTCAAGATTCGAATAGATAGCTCTACGTTAGTATACAAACCAGCAATCACAACCTACAACATCGTTAACATCAAGGTAAGACTAACCAGAAGTAGCATATGTTGCAGTTCAGAAATACCGTCTTCAAATGGCTTCGTCAGTCTTTCCAAAGCAAGTAGCATAATCGCAGGAATAGCTTCGTTGATCATGCCTTGACACTGTAAAAGCAAAATCTCTAAAAGTTTAGCGGCGTGCAGTTGATCTTCATCTCCTACTTCCGAGTTCTAAAATATAGAGCTATAATAGCCTTATAAATAAAGCAAACCTCAAGAATGCTTTTGCACATATCAATAACAGTATTGAGTCGTTCGGGACGAGCTAAAAAACTTTCTGTATCTGTACATATATACAAATGCAGAGCAGGAACAACGTCTAAAAGAATAATATTAAGCTTTGAAATTACCAGAGAACATAATGGTACAATGATTATCGGTTTTTACAACTTCGTAAAGCATATCAAAGACTTTCCACATAGGCTCACTCACATAACTCATTATCAGAGATTGAATAAGCATCAACACTTCGTCATAAAAATCTACAAGTAATTGAGCTTTTTAAAATTAGTTCAAACCAATGTTAGCGGTAGAAAAAACGTGATCAATTATACGTAGGACGCTAACTTCCATTTTAACCATTATTTCACGATGCTCACATACTACTTCGAGAATAGTTGACAGCGTCGTAATTATACTCATCATTGCAGGCGTTCGATCATCTGCAACTTCGCTATTCATGATTTGCAAGAACATATTAGCCTAAAGACTAAATAAACCTTCACACCAAAGAAAGAACCAATTGATCAGTAACATCAGCAGCAATGGGAATTACTTCTTCCATAAATTGCTCCATAAGATCATCCATTACAGAAACTACGTCTTCTATTTGAGTTCGCGCCACAAGAGACAGGACTTTTGGTATAATAACGTTAATGTGTCCCTGTATCATATCATGAGCTTTAAATTTAGATTACTTAACTAGTAAAGGAGCACATACCTTTTTCCTGATCTTCTAGAAAACATTGTATTGCTAACGCTGATTCAACACATGCTGGCAGCTCTTCGGAATCATTGCATAAAGTTTTAATAAGAGCGTCAATTCCTTTCTTGAGAATTTTCTTATTGTTATATATTGCTCCACTGAACTGTTTCATTGTCCACGCTGCGCGAGCTCGCACAAATCTAGTTGGATCTGCGAGACGATTAATGACATGGGTATCAATAAGTTTTTCCACATCTTTTTTGTACTTCTTGCTTTTAATAAGTTGTGGAGCTAATTCACCAATCATCCTAAGAGCACCTTCAATCTCACGGGGATTTCTTGAATGTGCAAGAATCTGAAAATAAACTTTAAAATCAGAAACAAAAAAACCTGGATAGTGAAAGCTAAAATTGGATGAATTATATCTTTTCTTTTAGATAACGATGTAATTAGAGCACCTGCCCCATAAGCAGGGTTATGCATATCTTCAAAAATATCTATTGAAGTATTAGAAGAAATTAAGATAAATAAGATACCATATTTAAATCGTACATATTCCTCAGGATCGTCGTCCCACATCTCTTCATCCTCATCAGAGTGACAAAGGAGTGGAAAAAGTATAGTTGTTACAAGTTCTTGGGCATGTGGTTTCAGTACTTTCCAAGTGTGTGAATGAGAAACAGCTGTATTCACAAAAGAAAGAGCGAGATAAACTACCTAGAAAATATTATGAAGATCAAAACACTATTTACTCGTTCGGCAACAAAATGACCATTCCTATTTTCATTAAGTATATGCGTCATAACTTCAACACAAGGAATTGCATAGTTATGTAAAAAGTGTGTTGCAAACTCCGAATACATATTTTCGACTTGTCCAGGGGCTCCATACCTAAAATACAACAATAAGAAAAAAAGACTTTAACCTTTCAAAAACACGATCCAAGATTTTAGCAGCCCATTTTTTACACTTCCACCATACCATATGACAACGCTCTTCACGATCTTCAATCTGATCAACTTCAGGTGGACAAGAACGAGAGAGAACATTTTTGCAAAAGTTTATCCAGCAATCCATTCCCGTTGAAATCATTTCCAGATTAAGCGTGAACTTCAAAAATATTTAAAGTGATAGAAATTAAAACCTGAATCAACGCGTAAAAAATCTTCAATATAAGTTTTTGCAATGTTACAGATTCCTGAGATTGATTACTTTCTAATTGGGCAAAATGATGTTGAAGTACAGGAAGAATTTCTCTCATAGTGTCAATCAGCGGTTGTCGTTCTTTAGACCTTTTATACCTATGACAATTATTATCTAATAATAAAGACTTACTCATAAATTTTTGCCATTCGATAGAGTATAAGTAGCGCTCCAAGAAGAGCATTCCCATCCGGCATAGAGAGCTTTATCTTTATATCTGGAACTAATCCAGACCATTTTTCCGGGAATTCTGTGCGCATAATAGTTTGAGCAGCAACACAAAGTTGAGGACTAGACAAAAAAACTCAAATTATAAAAAAAGATACCGTGTATTGTCACTAGCAACGCAAACGGCTTGCAATATATTATCCATAATTAAACGACGATCATGGTCGCTTAGTTTGAAATCACCGTGCTCAGCCTTATGTGATTGATCATCTGGATCAACCTATAGTTTTAATAAGATAAAATAAAGAATCAAACCTCCCAAAACTTCATAACAGTGTTTTTGAAGTATATGACCGCAGCTTGTCGTACTGCTGAATGATAGCTAGCATTACACGAAATATCGAGTAGCTCAGGGCAGAAGCCATCTTTCTTGGAGATCTAAAATGAAGATAGACAGGAAAAATAAACAAAAAAAAAAGGAATATTCCACGTTTGCAATAAATAGCACCCCTTTATACAAGCTATATTTTAAAAATACAATTTACAAAAATGCGGCAATAAAATTCTATCACACCCGTTTCATATCTATAGTTTAGCAAGCACACATCTCAGCTTTTTCATAGTACTTGGCAGCCAATTTACCCTTCATAGCTTCTGTTGCAGCCTCGGCTGCCTCGTTGTATAAATTGTACGCTCGTTCAAAGTCTTGTTCTAATTCACATCCTCCTTCTTGATACATTTCTGCCATTTTTGCAAGTATTTCATAGCTTGGTCTATACGTTCCTTCTGAACCTTCGTCACTAAATCCCAATACTTTTTGGAACCACTCCACAGCTTTTGCAAAATTTGGTTGAGCATTTCTTCCCATTCCACGCCCTGTTTCATATGCATCAGCTACAAATAGCATTGCACTACGATCTCCCATTTCAGCAGCAGTTAACATCAATTCAAATGCATAAGCTTCTTTGTCATATTCGCCACTATCTGCCTTTTCGTTCCAATTCTCGTCTTCTCCAACATCTTTCAAAAGTTCATGAGGCAATCCATAAGTCATTTGCGCTACCGTTAATATCGCTTCAAGTACACCGCATCTTCTTGCAACATCAAGATGGTATAGAGCAGCTTCTTTGTCGAATCTCACTGCGCGTTCATCTGCGACTGTTTTCTGAATTGTTTCTCCAAGAGCAACTTTTTTTTCATCATTATCTTCATCCTTTAAAAAACGTCCAAGTTCGTGATATCGCGCCAAATCCAAATGTATTTGACCAAGGATACTCGCATGCTGAGTAACTCTATGAGCTTCTGCTATTTTTTGTTGCTCCAAGACTGATATTACACCAGCAGGAATTGATTGTTTCCGCGCCACATTCCAGTATTCTTCTCGTTCCGTATCTCGTGTTAATCGGCTGCTTCCCCCGACAGAACTACTTCCGACAGAACTGCTCATGCTGTCGTATCGTCTTCGTTCTATGCTAAGGGTATGAAAAGCAACTTTCCTTGGAGGAGAAAACACAGCTGGTTCTTCAATTTCATCTTCGAAATCCAACAAAGTTACATTTTCTATGACTTGCTTCAAACAATCTTCACAATCGCAATTATCGTCATGAGAGGGACTATCACTTCTCGAAGTAGTTGTACTAGCGGATCGGCTTCTTAATGTAAGCGTTCTTTGTCTCAAACATTCCATAGCATCTTCTTCGCACAATTCAGCAACTATTGGTGAACAGGCGCTTGCGTGATGAATGAATGTGGTAGCAGCTGTTGGATTCACTACATGGCCTTCTTGAATAGCATTTCGCTCAGAATCAGAAAGATCAAAATCCGTAAGGCACAGACTGTGGCAGATATCATTACATAAATGAGAATGGAAAAAAAGAGCCATTCCACGTGTTCCAAGATTTCCATCACCATAATCAGTTCCAGTTGCTGTATGTATTTGTGGGTCCGTATAAAGATCTCCAACACCTTGTACATCAACAATCATTAGTTGATGTCCGGATCTTTCAAAGGTGAAATGAGTGAAGGCTTGAGGTGTCTTCCGGGCTACATCTGAGATAAATCCACTGTTACTATTATACTTTATATAGTCGCCTTCAATATAATGCTCCAAATGAAAGAGTGTTTGTCCTGGCATGTCGACCATTTCAAGTAGACACATTTGCATAATATCAATTTTCTTTGGTGGATCGTAGCGATTGTATTCTTCGGCCCATAATTTTGCATCCATTTGTAATTTAACGTCTTCAAATAGAACGCTACGATCGACTTCTTGAATATACTTCTTTGCAACGTAATTATGAGCATGGGTCCAGTCATTAGTGTGTATTAAACTACTAAGCTTTTTCAATCGATAACATTCACGCATTGCTCCACGTGCAAACGGCTCTGGATGAAGCTTGACTTCAACAAAATCTTCTGTCCAGCTTTTTCGAATAGAAGAATACCGGAACCGCTTAGCTCTCAATAATGGTAGTTCATTAATCCGAAATGAACTCCAAGGATCGAACTGCATACGCTTTGCTCGCCGAGCTGCTGCTTTCCATCTTCTCATAAGATTATTGATACGTTCACGACGTTCTTCTTCTGGCTCGTCTGGTAGCGGAAACGAACTTTCACGATCAGCGAGCAATTGAGAAAGGTTTTGCCATTCTCCACTTTTGCTGGTGGTAGTAGTCCGTAGTCGAAGGCGAGGCGACTGCCTCTGAAGACAGCACTGTGAACTACGGACTGAAACGGGTGTACCCCATACAAAAAAATTCGACTCTTTTAACAAAAATTTGTTTAAATAAAACAAAGTAACCAACCTGGTCCAAATATTCTCCTGCCTCTTTCTGATCATTTGCAATTGTAGTTGCATGTAGCGCGTTTATAACTGACTCCCGGTTCATCGACATAACTAAATAAAATGAAGAAATAATTATAAATACTACCTTGATTTTACGATAAAAATAACGGATAATCCGGAAGTTTGATAATTGCAATGCCCTGAAATTTAAATTAAGAAAGCTAAAACCACATGCAAATAATAATTTGAACGCATGTCATGGTGAAGCGAAAACAAGTACTGGACCAAAGATCTAGGGAACCAGCATAATAAAAATTGATGCATTTCCTAGGAAATGTAAACCTTATAATTGTTTTTTTTTCTATTTTTTTAAGAATGAAAATATATAATCAATATTTGCAAACACAGAATAACTTACTTTTAGAAATCTACAGTTTGGCAATTTGGCACGTCCCTACCAAGACAAAGGTACCTGAAAAACAAATGTTCAGAAAGGACTGTAAAATAAAAGAGAGATAATAATAAAATCGTACTATAAATTTACTTTTAAAATCAAAACAACTTCAAATTGCATTTTTTTCATTTTCCTGAAAAATGAAAATTATTAAAAAAAAAACCTTAAACCCATATGCGTAAAAACACGAGAAATAGGAAAAACGAAGTTTCAAATAAAACATGACGCTATGTTTTATGTACGCGTAAAAAGCGTACACTAAAACAATTTTTGTTATGTTCATTTTAAGACAGATTAAAATATATTATTTATAAGTACAGGTAAATATTCAATATTGCAATGTCGTTTCTTGTAAATTTGGGGAGCCTGTATGTATGTCGCCATGCCGTTTGTGTAGTTCGGCACCCTTCTTCTGTTTTTGTTCTCCTGTCATAAATAGACGTTCGACTTCTTCAATAGTGTAATTTCTAGTCTCCGGAACGAAAACAATTATAAAGATAAGAGCCAAACAAGTAATGCCGAAGTATAAGAAGAATGTGCCTGGTAAGTAATTTATGATTAGAAAATACTCGCTTACCATATTTCGTAATGGCCTGGGTCAACGAGAGGAATGTGAGAGAAATAATTAAATTTGTACTCCAATTACAGAAAGTGGCAATCGAAACAGATTTTTTAATATTTTTTTTTCGCGGAAAACATACCGAAACACATGTCGAACGGGCCCAAAGTGGATAAAACTCGCTGAAAATTTTAAAGCTTATATTTACCTACTTCTTACAAACCTGTTCAAAACCCAAGGTAAAGGAGCGTAACCGATGCTGAAGAATGATAAATAAACTACCATTAGGACGATTGGAACGACTGTGTATCTGCTGTGACAAAAGCCGGATAGGAATTCAAATGTAGTTTTGATATCGGGATCTGAATAATTCGCACAAGGACCAGGACCGAGCTGGAAGCCATCTTGTGCTGGAAGACAGTATCCACCAGCTGAATCCGTCTGACAGAAGCCGCAATGTTCATTTGTTACGCAGGAGTCACAATTACTGTGTCATTGTGTGAGGCTATTATTGACTTACTTAAAATCGAAACAATGGCTGGATGAATTAGCCATGATATTTTCGGAGGGGCTGAAAGCGGTAACACTGTCCTTGTTAATCAGCAGAAAGGCACCTCCCATCAAAGCTAATGTTATCCCCACCCCTGAAACTTGCTCTCGTTTTCGTACAATATACCAATAACTGATATAATAAGCAGTACCCTTCTTCCAGCCTTCTCGATAAGGAACATTGGAATGAAAGTACATACAAAATTAACGGCTGGAAGGGAACATCATTGTTGTCTTTTAACCTACAGCTGATCCCGACGCTTATCCATATAGTCGTATGATTATCTCTTACGCCTGCAGACTGGATAATTTTCCCTGTGTAGTACCTGAGTTTCTTTCCTTTGTTTTTTTCCGATTCCTTACATAATTGTATTAATGCCACTGAATTGCTGAGCTGCTTGGAGAATACTCCCAATCAGGAGAGCCTTTCTTACATGAGCTGTCGTCATGATTCTAAAGAGAACATTTGATCTTCCCCCGATGGCCGCCATCTCCTTTGCCTCTTGTTCTTGAATGTTGGCTATCTCTCCCATTTCATAGTCTACCCATTCCTTATTGTTTGAATATATTTTCAGAAGGACCTCTTCTGCCTCTGCCTTCTTGTTGTTTTCATACAACCAACGCGGAGATTCAGGGAGGTAGAAGAATAGAACGAACTGCAAAGCGGCGGGTACGGCTGCAAAGCCAAGCATCAGTCTGTGAATGATTATCGTCGGTTTGGAAGACATACCTCCATCCGACTTCTTCCGGATTAACATAGCTGAATCCTCCGGCGAAGATGTTAGCAGCCAGGAGACCGAACGTAATCATTAGTTGGAATCCAGTCACAAGACGTCCTCGAATATGGGCGGGAGAGGCCTCTCCAACGTAGACGGGAACAATCATCGAAGCGAAACCTATAACTTGGAATATTTTTCAGATGGATTATATTGCCTATGGCTAAGCCGAGGAGAACACGACCGATGGTCAACATTATTTTGTTAATAGAAATAGCACAGATGATGGCACCGACGAAGAAAATGAAGCTCGATCCGATGATAACCTTTTTACGTCCAAATCGATCGGATCCTGGTCCAGAGAGTAGTGATCCAATGGCGGCAAATCCTACAATATTTATTTCGCCAGCCAAACCGTTCGGCTAACCAGGAGTCACAGAAACGACGACCTCCTGCCAAATGTTATTCATCGGTTTCATTTGATGATTTTTCGGTATGAACAACATGGCACTCGAGACAATACCAGTGTCGTAACCGAAAAGAAATCCTCCAATAACAGCAGAAAATGCTAGAATGTAGATGTATAAACCAACATGGGGAGTCGACAACGGTCGATCAGCCCCACTGTCGTTATTTTTCACCTACAAAAGTATTCAAAGAGAATAAAAAAACTGACCACGTTGATTTGAACCATGAGTCTATTATGAAAAAAAAGATAATACT
This sequence comes from Oscheius sp. DF5120, assembly GCA_932521415.1. Taxonomy (NCBI): domain Eukaryota; kingdom Metazoa; phylum Nematoda; class Chromadorea; order Rhabditida; family Rhabditidae; genus Oscheius; species Oscheius sp. DF5120. The sequence goes on along the minus strand of OW051465.1, from coordinate 3,999,552 downwards.
ATAGAAAGCTGGCTGAAATAGTAAGAGTATGGCAAATAGAAGGGGTCAAAACATGCAAACAGATGCCATGTTATGCAATTCAGACAGTTAAAAAAAAGATAGAAGATGGAAGAGGAGCACAGATCAAGAGGTTATGCTTAGAGTTATAGGTGTTTGCTTGATTCTGCAAGAAAGCGACCATTGGGTTCTTTCGTAAACGTGAGAGTCGTTTTTCTCATTCTCACATAACTGAGGAAAAACTTGAGAATAAGTTGGGAGAATAAATTTGACAGATATATCTGATAGGTGGCTCTTTGGTTGACGTACAGTAAAAGGGAATTATCAAACAAAATCAGAAAAACAGGATATAATATGCAGCTACAGAGTCGAAAATAAACTGACAAAACAGATGAGATACCCATCGAAATATGCCGTATGACCAAAGAATAACCCACAGTAATTGCCTCTCGAAATTGAGCCCACGTGATTCTTTTAATTGGAACATGTTGCAGTTACCTATTAATTAACCATCACAACTTTTAAGTAGGATAGAAGGAAAGTATGACAACAAGGAATTATTGAATGAATCAGCTGACCGATCATGTCATAACTAGTCAAACCTCCATTATTTAATCCTTGATTTTGGAACCAGATCCATCGCTTGCATGATATGTAGAATAAACACAACAAACAGACAAGGCAGGAAGCGAGAGGCATTTGCAATTCAAAACGACATAGAGATCGAAAAGTGCTGAATGACGTTCTCTTTAAAAAGGGAAACATCGTGTTTTTCAAAGAATCAAGACATTGTCCTCTTAACGGATCAAACCCATGTCAATATTATCGTTATGTTTCAGAAACCCGAAGCGAAAAGCCCCTGAAAACAGAAACATAAAAGACTGACTAATCGACGGAAGAGTCATCCATATGAAGGGGGAAATGAACCTCTCGTAGGTCAACAGAGATTAGCTGTCGAAGGATGTTCGACATTCCGGGTAAAAGGAGGATAAATTAGAGGAGCAGTAACTGAGAGAGCAAGAAAGCAATGCTGTGAAGAGGAGGACTACGGTAGGGTGGAGGATCTTTGACGGAATATCTCAAGAGGGAAGAGAGGGAAAGAAAACTACGATATCTCGATTAAAAACAGAATAAATATAGGTAGCTGCTTCTTCTGCTTTATTTGCTGAGAAAATTTTGAACGAACGATATTGCTAGGTCAACCAATGAAAAGAATGATAGGTCAACCAATGAAAAGTCAACGAAACGAGACTTTTATCGATAGTTTTGTTCCACCACCACGTGCGTTTTTCGATCGATTTCGTTTGTTTTAAGTCTAATACGTTTTCGATCGGTTGGATGAGGAAGGGTACTCTTAAAAGACATCGAGAACACCATGTAAATACACGGGAAATAATTGGGCCTTGCTCTCTCCCTCTGCATCCTAAATAAGCTTATTTCCAACATTCACGTGGTCACATAACCATCCCGCATTTATTAATACACAGCCGTAAATCTCAAGTGGAGTGGCACGAGATCGTGTTAACGATCGACTTTCTTCCTGCCTGCTCGTAGGTCCATTCACCATTTGCGTTACATAGGAATTCCACGGTCTGTTCTCCTTCCCTTCCGAATCCACTCTGTCCATAGTTAAGCTGAAGGGTTCTTCTCTATTAGGAAACTACTTACAGAAAGAAAGGCGAATCCTCCTTCTTTGTTCGGGGAACATGTAGTCTTCTGAACAAAACATCCAGTGTATGTGTTGAGTTCTTTCACGATTGTCAATTTTCCAGCATGGGATGCGACAGGTTCGGAGGGAGTGTTCAGACATGAATTACATCCTAAAGAATCATTCGTGAAACTTTAGAAAAATAAAGAAGGAAGATCGAACCTTTTGGTGGCAGTCCAGAAACAACGGTGCAAACGATCAGGAGGACAATGAACGGGAGCATACTGCCAGGTTAGGTGCTTGAAGCAGCCACGAATGAAGCAGCCGGCGGCGTCGAGCCCCCTACAGTTGAGCAAACTTGTCACGCCGGAAGCGCCACGCCGGATTGACACAAACTTGTTTAGTATAGCAGACAGTTTTTTAGAATCATTTTAGGGTTTACCAGGGAAACGATTTATCATTTTTCAGTGAGAAGCTGAATAAGGTGCTGGTGAAGATATGAAAAATTTCACAACACTACCAACAAGTTCAGCGTGAAGTAGATAGTTTTCAACGGTGAAAATTTCATAAGAATAGATCCTTCGTCCAATGCTACCGATCCTTTGCCCATTTGACGGGATTTTTTTTTGTTTAATCAATTCTATTTGCCCCAGGTTGGCACATCCTAAATATGTTAAAATAACAATTTGTCTGTGCTGGGGTGTTCTCCTGCTTATTGATAACAAATACTGCACATTTAAAAATCTTCTGTATGGATGACCATAAACCGTCGACGAATATGAATCACATTTATAAAAGTGCATAATAAACATTAAGAAAATAGGATTCTTCAACAATCTGGACAACAACAGCAACAGCATCCGTCATCACAACATTCTTCCAAGCAACATCCACAACACAGACCAGCCATTAATGCGGCCCATATTCCTCCTCCACCGCTTCTAGTCTCTCTTCTTTGTTCAACACTGAAATTTTAAATGTTTTTTGTATTGTATCCTTGCTTGTCCTTCCTATTTCCTTTTTGATAATTAAAGCAATAAAAAAATAAAGACTAGGTAAAGAACTTACTATACAGTTTGTGGCGGATATGGCTGTCCATAGCCAGGTTGTCCATATCCTTGACCGTAGCCAGGCTGGTTATTGTAATAAGGCTGAAGAGAAATAATATAGAAGTGGAGAGAATAAATCCAACCTGTCCATAATTGGGTTGACTCATTGTTAAAACTGATGGAAGAAGAAGAATTGAAGCTACACAAACTGAAAAATCTTAAATAGCATACAGAAAGAAATAGAAATAGAAAACAGCTCTATGGTAACGTGGACGCAATAGATTGAGAAACACAATGACGCTTATGGGTTGTTGGGGCGGTAAACAAGTTGGCAGTCGAGGGAAATCACGTGGAGAGGAAGGAAATAATTGCAAAGGAAAAAAGGAATGAATCAGGCGCTTTTGCATAAAATTGGATTTCAACAGAAGTATAAACGATTTCCACTTAGCTGTTTCGAAAATAACAATAATACGACATTGAGAAAATCGTTTGATTAAAAGAGGGACGTTTCTAATCGAAAAAACACTTTCGATATCATATCGAAAAGAAAGAACGGCGACTTTCACTAGCTTTCTAGATAGAATAGTACCGATGAGGTTAATTGAAAAGAAGATTTTCAATGTTTCCATGATTGAAAATAACAATCATGGAAACACCGACAAATAGTTGTCGTGTTAGATCAATATTTGCTTGTCATTCATATAGTCTGTCAAATGGGAGGGAAGAGAGAAAAACCGAGAAGAAGAGAGTAAAATGGACTAAACATCTCCATTCAACAGAGTCCCACCCGCTGAGTAAACCTGTTCTCCGAAAAAAGACCATTTATGATGTGAAGACTGTATTTATTTCAGTGGGTGACGCATCAATTTTGTATTGACGATTGAGAACTATTTACCGTTTTGTATTCAGTGGGGGCTCTTGAGACTCAACAGAGAACAGAACAGAGGGAGGGAGTCATGCCGATCAAAGGAAATCTAATGATGTTTTATCGAATACAATAAATTCTTTGACGAGTCATTTGTTTCCCCTTTTTTTCCCTTCTTCAAAATACTACGTAGCTTGTTCACAAAGGGTTCTTATCTATATAATACAAAGAAACAGCAAAAAATATTTGATTAATTTACTGATAAGGTTTCTTTAAAATGTTTCGATTCAGGTCCTAGCATCGGCTACTGATATCGTTCGACGTCGTCTAACCTTTATTTCCAGTTTTTCCTGTTTAATGATAGAAGAAATGATGACATCTCTCGTGATAGATGATGTTTTCTTAGATATTGCTAATGTTAATAAGTGTTTCCATACTAACTGGCGTTATTTCTGTCTTCATCTCTTCCTTTTCGAAAGGTAGGGAACATTCTCAAACAACAGGAAAGGGTAACTCCCTTCATGGAATTCGCTTTCCTAAAACAAGGATAAATTGAGATACATTGAACTCTTGATGATTTTTCCTAAACGAGATTCAACATGAACTGACAGCAAGACTACGGTAGTTGACTCTACGCTTGGATCAGAGGGCTAGAATTGGAAGCGAAGTTTCTTTATACCGTCGCTTCAGTTAAAAAAAGAAGCTAAAGCAGCTTTATATTTTCATGATAGAGAAATCAAAGTGACAATCCACTACGATTAATATTTCATCTATTTCCTTCCAATATCTTAGCTTTCTCTTTTTTTTATATTACATTTGCTTCTTTTTCCAGATATGTCAAAAGTATCGAAACGAGCAACCGTCACGAAGAGAACCCTTATTGCTGTTTCCTTCTTCAATGGTCTCCAAATGTCGATCTATTATTCCACAGTCTATCCATATTTAAAATCAGTTAGTTGATTATTTAAATCATCAAACTTGTTTTGTTTGATTGTTTCAGTTTGACAAAACAGACGCTGTTGATTTTCTAGGAATTGTCACTTCAGCCTATAACATTGCTCAATGTGTCTCACTAATACTACTCGGTCTTCTGGTAGATCGATTGAATTCAGGTAAAATCATTCCATATTCAATCGAGGTCGCCCAATTCCAGCGAGAATACCGCTTGTGACAGCGACCCTTCTTCTTTCCGTATCCAATTTAGTCTTTTGTACTGCTGATTTCAGTCCCTCCAATGGTAGACTGCTTATTCTCATAGCGAGGGTTCTTCTTGGTCTTGGATCCGCTTCAAGAGGAGTCATTCGAGCAGTCATCCCTTGGGGTAAGCCTATCAGTCTTTTCAATAATTCTTTCCAGTTTGTACGGAGGATGAGATGCCCAGAATAGTTTCTCTTCTTCAAGGAGCATATTCTTTAGGAACGTCTCTTGGGCCTCTCTTTCAGGTAACCCTACCCACAGAATATACTCCTTTCTAGGTCGTGACAAAACAACTTGGTCCACCATCGCTTCACTCATCCTGGAGCGTTCATATGTACAATTTGGGACCTTTAATCATGTCTGCGATAAATTTGCTCATGATCCTTCCTGTTTCCCGTATTCAGAATCGTCGACACTATCATGACTTCAAGGAAACGACGAGCGAGAATTCTTTATCGATAAAAGGCAAATATATTAGATATATAAAAGAAAGAGAAAAGAAACTGATCAGAGAAAGAGAACTAGCTAACAATCTAATCTGCATTATTATTATTTATACTAATATTATGGACAGGCACATAGCCCTTCAGTTGATCTTTCGGGATTGGAGAGCAACGATTTGATCACGCTTAATTCATTTGTCATATTAGATATTGTTTATGGTTGACAGAATTAGTGATAGCCATCCCAGTTCTCCACCAGATCTACTCTTTTCACCATTTCTTTGATCAGCTCCTCTTTTCCTTCCTTCTTTTTCCCCAATTTCACAAGAAATTTTTTCCTTTTCAGAAAGTTTCTCTTCAAAATATTCCTTTGCTGATATTCAATATGCCAATATCATCATGGTCGTTTTTTCTACTTTCATGTTCCAGTTAATCTCTGCCAATATTGACAGTACTCTTGGAGCAACAGCTGAGATTATGTGGTTGTGGACAGGGGAACATAATGCTTTCTACGTTGGTTGCTTCCATTCCGCTCATGGATTTGTCCAAATTCTTGCCTATATCCTATTTTCTACCAAACTAGACTTCATGTGAGTTCTCCCCCATAAAACAGTCTGATATTTTCAGAATCTCTGGTGATCGATGCTATCTTGGAGCAGCTCTTGCTCTTCTGTTAGCAGCTGTATTCTATTTGCTTACATTTTCTTGGCCCTTCCTTGGCAAACAGCTTGAATGTTCGGAGTATCCATGGTGTGATTATACGAATTCGGTAAGAGACAAATTGTTTATGATATAAACTTCCAGGTGGATGTCCGCCTCTATGCGGCTGCTTTCATTGTTGTTCTGGCAGTCGCTTATGTTCTCGTAACCATTGTTGGGAATTTGATCCTAGTTTATGCTGTCGGAGACAATCCACAGGGAATGGTTCAAGGACTATCAATGTCCATTTCTAACACAGCTAAAGCCATTGGTCCAATTGTGATAACCAAAATATTCAACATGTACGGACCCGTTATGTTGAATATCTTTATGTTTCTCCTCCTCCTTCCGGGTATTTTATACTGGTTCTTGTATTTCAGACGAAGTTCTCGACGAGTATGTGATGTTACTTGTAAATGTTGACATTTATGTTGATGTTTAATAAACTCTTCCCCGCCCTGTTTTTCGAACTTCTCGCCAGCCAGCTGCACTCGCTCCCGTATAGCTGCCATCTCAAGTTTATTGTCGAATTTCACGCCGATGTCACCAAATGCTGGCACTACATTAAACTTTTTGATGGGGTTGTCCCCTGGATCTGATTCTTTGAGCACGTCTGGCGGACAGACGGCGAGGTCAGGACTCGCTCTCTCGAGAGAGCGAGTGGCGCTACAGGATGCCGATCGTATGGAGGGCCATATAGCATTCCCCTCTCTCGGCTTATCCTCTTACTTTCCCATCATTCTCTTGATTCTTTGTGTCCATCTAAAATAATTTTTTCTTGGTTGTTTTTTGTATTAGAAGATCTTACACGGACAGTCATTAGTTTACGTGCTTAGCCAATTGTTCCATTGACCCTGCTCCTCGTCTTTCAGTCGACGTAATCCCTCCCAATACTCTCGATATCTTCTATCAATTTTTTTCCGTTGTTAAACATTTCTACTGACATCTGTTCTCCTCCATAGTGATTTATAACTATCGGCGTGTCAATCTTTCAAAAAAAGATAGTTAGGGTAAGTGGGAAGTGGGTTCACTTCGTACACTGATCTTCTTTTTGAACAGGTGCCCTATACCATTAGTCTTTTTAGATGGACTCCACTGGCGTGATAAAAGACAGAAACAAAATGAATGGAAGAAAGAGTTCTCTCAAAGAATTAGAACTGATTGATACTTCTTTTCGAGATGTTTTTCATAAAATTTAAATTGAACGAGCTAGGTTCCTACTTTTTTATTTTGGACTCCTCCTTTAGTTATTTCTTTGCCTCATGTAACTTCCCTCAGCTTATCTTTTCTTCTTCGCTGCCATAAACACTCTTGCGGTGTCCTTCTCCTTCATAACCAACAGCTGCCCTCCCTGTCGTAGCCCCTGTGTGTTTACTGGTCAGCTGTTTTCTCCCTCGCCGCAACATTTCTATTGGCATCGAGAACTATATCTTCTGTTTACAACCTCACTCTTTTTGCATATCTTGCACCATGTGTCGTTTCTAACGCTTCCACGTTACAGCCAGACTCTAGAGGCCTCCATGCGAATCGTTGTCGCCTTCGCGGCCATCATGGGCCTAGGTAGGCGTCTCTTCTTCTGCTTCCAAACAATCCTTCCAGCCCTCTCATCTGACATAGCTGCCATCTGTGGATCTTCTGATGCTCAACAGAGCTGTGGTCAATGTATTCAGAAAAATCCCTCGTGTGGATGGTGTGGAGATCCGGTAAGAAGGCAACAATTGGCTGAAATACGAGATGTAGAACGGGAAAGGTGTTGAAGGAACAAACAGTAATCAATAGGTCGGGGGCGATTAATCCGTCTTTTTCTCCGGGGATCAGTTGGTGGAAGACGATTGAATGATGGCGTTTCATTTGGCTAATATATCTTTCAGCATGCCGTCATTAACTCCCGTTGTCAGCTAAATTCCTCCTTCACGCCCGATGTGTGTAATCCTCACTACGTCTACTCTCCGAAGACCGAAATCCGTTATCCGGACAACGTGAGTGTACCTCCTCTCCCTTCAATCATAAACTATGATGGATGACCGCCACAAAACCACCATTTAGACCCTTCGACTCGAGAGCCTTCAGGGCGATGGCCGAACTGTCGTCCGTCTTGAACCACAGCAGGTGTTCCTGAAGATGAAGCACGGTGAGTGTATTACAACTGCGTCGTTTGTTTTATTCCGGACAGTGATTACTGAGAGAACAACACTTGTTCCACAGCATCTGGGGAGAGCAATTTGTCGATTCCCGATAGCTATTCGGGGGTCATAATCCGTCGAAGGGCAAAAGCAGCCGCGTCGGTTGATGGCCAGCTGCGGAAAGTTGTACTCGGCAATCAGGTCACGGACTCACTTCTACCTTTCAGGCGACAAATTGACAGTTCCTTTCAAGTATCTTCACAACAAGGCCTCTTCTCGTTATGCCGTCAACGACTTTTTCATCTCGACCAGTGAATATCATACCCAGAAAGGGATCAGTCTTAAATTCTTCCTCAACTGCAATGGGTATATATATCTTTCGTTTCTTCCTATAATTCTTTTCAGAAAAGAAATCGAAGGAAGACAATGTCCTGGAATCCAAGACGGACCTTACGATTTCAAGTTGGAGGTGACGATGGACAAATGTCTAAACGAGGGAGACATCAGCATCTCTGTTGGAGTTTATGGTCATGACAGCGTAAGCGGTGTCTACATTACACCTCTTTGTGGATGCGAATGCGAGAAACTTCAGAGACATGTGAGGATCTAGTCTAATATATAAATGGTTGTTCAGGAGAGAAATTCACCCCTCTGTCATAATCATGGAACCCTCATCTGTGGACAATGTAATTGTGAGTCTTCTCGTGGCGGTGATCGATGTGAATGTCCCCTCTCGACCTACGGAGTTAGATCAGCCATAGAACTCGTACAGAAGTGTCGATCGTAAGATTTTTCCCGCCATTACATTACTCCTTCTTTTCCAGTTCCTCGAATTCTTCTCTCATCTGTAGTGGTCGAGGAGCCTGCAATTGTGGAACATGTAACTGCAAAGAAGGAATTTCTTCCGGAAAATTCTGCGAGTGTGACAGCACGACGTGTCCGACTGGCCCTGATGGGAACATGTGCAGTGGAAATGGGGCCTGTGAATGTGGAAAATGTGTTTGTGAACTGGGCTGGGAAAGAGAAGACTGCTCCTGCCCTGCAGATAAAACAACCTGTCTCGAGGGAAACGTCGAATGTTCCAACCACGGCCACTGTGAGTGTGGGCGGTGCATCTGCGATCTCGGCTATACAGGAGCATTTTGCGGAGCCGAGGATAAACTCGTCTCTCCCGATATAACTCATGAGACAGAAACCTCGGTAAGGAGAGTGTATAAGAAAAGGAAAGAGCTTCAGAAATCATCAGAGGAGAAGGATGAGTCTGAAGGAGGCGAAGAAGGAACAGCCGAGGCTGTTTCCTTTGTCCGTTCCTTCTCCGTTCTGTTCGTCCTCGTCATTCCCTTCCTCTAATCTAACCATAATTCTTTCGTAAGTCCTGGAGACTTGTGCTCACTGCCCGCGGTTCCGTGCCTTCTCTTTTTCCCTTCGGTGAATGTCATTTAGGAGTAGCCATCTCCGTTTCTTTAATGAATATCTTATTTATATTCAATTTAATTTAAAAAAAAAAGAAGAATAATTTAAGTACATAATATAACTAGGCGATCTTCCTCAAAAGTCTCATTGTTTCGGCAGTTTTTCGTTGCGAACGAATAGCCCGTGTTGGATAGAATTTGTTCAGAGAATTCGTCTGTACAAAACCAGGTTGGACGACTGCTATGGGTACTATAACGCACATCTCTAGAGTCATTTAACAGTTCCTTACCCTCTCCAGCAGTATATTCTATCTCTTGATAAGCTGGTTGTGCTCCTGTTGGACTTCCATATGCACTGGGAGCAGGTTGTATAAGCGGAGCAGGCGCTGAATAACATGGATATGATGAATAGGAGGACTACAAACCATATCCGCCGTTCGAGGGAGGAGGAACAGGTTGGGAGATGGGAACAGTGGAAGGATTAGTCGATGGAAGAATGTCCGGGACACCGTACTTCTCTGGGTCGTCAACTTTTTCAATGATTGGAGCAGGAGGAAGAATTGGAGTCGTTGTGGTAGGCGGCTGGTAAGTAGTCGTTTCTGAAAGAATCTCTCCGATACATATTTCCTACCAAACTGATCATTATAGACGGTGCTTGACGTGTCGTATGTATTCTGTCCTTGAATAGGGTAGTTATAAGTCTGAGGCGGAGAAACGGGAAGGATAGTTGGTGGAGGGGGAGGAGGAACAGTCTCCACATAAGCCTGACCGTACGTGTTGTAAATTCCTCCATAGTTGGCGGGTGTTCCATATGGAGAAGGAGATGCCTGGACAAGAGGAGGAGAGCCATATCCACCGGCTAGAGTGAAGGGTAGAAGCGACTGAAGAAGGAGGAAAAGGAACATGTTAGAGAGGAACAGCGGCGAGGTGAACGAAGAGGGGGGGGGGGATATTTATATGGAGACTGCTGCTTTTTTGTACTTGGCTAATCGTATTTCGAGGAGATATTCAGTCTGGTTTATCGGGAGGATGTCACTCTATATTCGTTGAAATTCGGCTGACAATCTCTAATCTTCTCCTGATGACCTTTACCCGATTCTTTCTTCCTCCTCATTCCTTCCGGTAGACATTTTCTCAGACCTCCTTTTCAAATCCCAGAAGATTTGAATGTCAAAACAGTTTGTCAAAACAATCACTGTCGTCTATCTTTATGTTTTCTTGAGTCAGAGGATTCCCCTCTAATCTGCTTCTTGAACCGGAAAATGAATCAAATTCCCCGAAGGAGGCTGGCTGTTTCTTGATCTCTCATTCCAGTCGTTATTCGTATGCAGCAGTAGTCACGATTCAAATGACTCCTGAAAAATTGCTATGACGGTGGGAGAATGCGAATGCCACATTCCTGTGAAGCCCTTTGTACATTCTCATGTCTACCCCAGTTTCAAGTTGTCATAGTGTCAAACATCTGTAAAACTTTTTTTTTCCTTTCTTTTATTTCAACTATCTTTCCTTTTTTTTGAAGAGGAAGTAATCTTGACCACTGAATCCTCTATAAACAAATTACTGAAGCATGTCCCCACGAGTCCCTCATCTGCCCATATTCAGGGTCATTCATGTCAGAGTTCAACGAACAACCCCTTTTTCTGTTCCGATCTATTCAATTATCTCTGCAGTTATGATGTTCATGAAAATGTCTCTTTCGCCTGGATGGTCCTTTGTTAATGAACAGAACAAGATATCTTTAACAAAGGCTCTAATGAATCAAAAGGACTAGACAACATTCCCCTCCCCTTCCTTTGATAAGTGTTTCAGATGTTGGGACGACTCCTCCTCGTTCTCTTCTTGGTCTTTCTCATCTGTCAAGGGACTCCTTTCAAAAGAAGTGAGGCTATGCAACACATCTATAAAATATTTTAGATTGGCTTGGAGGAAACACGGCTCGCGGTCCATTCGGCTATGACGACGAAACCAGGGATCCTCTTTCAGGACAGCAACTCTTCCGAGGATACGGTACATGTTTCCTTTGACAGGTGACTTTCTCTTCAGGTGGTCAACATAGCAATTTCTTGTACAATTCGCACTTCGGCGAAGATTGGTGATCTCATAATGAAATGTTCTCCGTTTTCTTGACTATAATAAAAAAGAATGATTGTCAGCAAACAAGTATTTTCTAAGTTTTCAAAGTGTGTATAGCGAGGTAAAAGCTGTCATAGTCACCTTTTTATCGTGGAGGTGATTACCTTGCTTTCTGGAAGAGTCAAAACACAGTAAAGTTTTATGTTTATTTATTCTAAACAACCTGACAACTCCAGTGTCTGGGCAGAAGGAAGTCAACGATTCCATTTTTAAAAGGAACACATCGTGTTCTGGCATACCACTCCTGTCCGTAGAAAGCCACGAACATTCCCGTACCTAAAAAGCTTGTTTATTTCTCTTTCTAACCAGTTTACCTATGAGAAGATTAAACCATAACGCTACGTTCCAGACGGCTTTATTTTGAATAAATCGAGAGACGAAAAAAAAAATTCCTGGAGAATAGCAAAGAGAAAAAATACTGACCTCCAAAGACAAAATAGAGAAGGAACATAACGGGGTAAAAGACTCGGAAAGCGATGCCGAACCAGTATTCATGGAAGACGGCCGAAAGGAAGAAGACACAAGTCTGAGCTATTCGAAGACCCTTTCGACCACCAATCAATTTCCCAACATCGCGATAAACATAAGCATACAGCCAATCATGTACAACGAGGTTCCAGTTACGATAGTATTCAGCCATATTATCGGAGAACCACCAATTCTGAAAGAAAAATATAAGAGGAAGAAGAGAGCTACCATATAGAATTGTCTATCAGCGAAGAACATCATCTCTGAGAAGGCATTCAACCAACAATGAAGTAGACCGAAGAAAAGGCAGAAGAGACAGAGAATACCTGGGACGATGGCGGCGAAAAGAGAAAGGACTGTTGATGTTGTGGATAGAGTCGAATACGGAAAGAAAAAAGATACAATAAAAATGAAAGATACCTCCAATTCACTGAGCCAGGGAAAGACGTATTGAGTAAAGACGAGATTGACAAATTCGATAATGACGAAACATTGGAGGAAATAAAGACCGACGGTTTTCCAACACCTCTTCTCGCATCTGAATATCAGAATGAATAAGTTTCCCTTACCTTGGATATTCATCACGATAGATAAAAGAAGGACAGAAACTGAAGTAGACAAACTGCTCGATTGAAGGCCAGTCGTCTGTTTTCTAAACCAAGAATAGTAGTGTATTCTTTTTACCGTGATTCCCTCTCCTCTCAATTTTTTCTGAACTGCTCGATTATAATTCTCTCTGATGAACGAATGATTCTTCATTGCCAGACGGGTCTGAAATAAATGGAGAAAAAAAAGGAAACTTACAGATTCACAAGTGATGATAAAGGAGCAAGCACAATTCAGCTGGTAACTGAATAGAAATCGCAGAGGGTAATAAAAGAAGGCGACGAGATAGATGAGATATCCCACAAGGAGGGGAAACTAAGGAATAAGAAAAGGAAATAGACTTACAGTACTCATCATGTCAACCTTTTGTGCCGGAGCATGAGCCCATATTTTCATGGTTCCGTATGGGATAAAAGTGGAGGCGAACATCAGACCCCAGACGATCATAGTTTGAGGGAAATAGGCAAAATTCCACCAAATTAGCCATGTGTGATGCAGGGGACTGGAAGGAGGTCACTCTTTCTTCTAATTGCTCACACTCCATGGGTAAAAATATCGTCGAATAAGGCGCGGAGAAAAAATAGAACGAAGACGGCACTGAGGAAGTTGAAGACAATTCGACCTTCACCCTGTTGAAGAATTGTGGTCAGAAGAGACTCCCTCACAAGGAACTCTTTCTCCTGGATAAAATATTATAAAGACAAGAGGAAACTAACTTTGAACCCTTTGACGGGTCTCTTCATTATATTGTTATTCGTCTCTGGATTAACTACCTCGCTTGCAATGGATATATCCATCTGAAAAGGGAAAAAAAATAAAAGAACTGAAAAAAGTGTCAAACATAGGGAGGACTCGGCCAGAGAATGCGACACGAAGTTTGCGCGACCGCAATTGGGTCGGATCGGACGAAAGGGAGAGCGAGGATAGCCGACGGCTGCCGAGATATCAGAGACCGTGTCAAAGTTCAACTTCTCTTATGGAATACCATTTCCTATTGCAGAATAATCTTATGATACTGAAACAGCCTCTGCCGAGGCTTGATAAGCAATCACCATGTGGCTGCCAACAGGTAAGTGACTTTATCTTTTGCTCTGACATATTCTCCTTTCAGGGCTAATCCTTGCCTCTCTAACTTTGTGTTTGTCACTCTATGTTCCTCCAGCAGAGTAAGTAGTTTTTTCTCCTTCACTCAGTCATTCAGAGAAGTTCTACCCGACCTCGGAGTATCCAACTATGACTGTGGAGACGATTTGATGAAATCCAGCAAATCCCGGCCAACGAATGTCAACTCCGTTCGACCAGCCGATATTAACGTTGTCATGGCCATGGGAGATTCCCTCACTGTATTTATATATAAATATATATACATATAACTTATTAAAATATCTAGGCAGCCAATGGTGCTGGAGCAGAGGATCCTCTGGGTGTCGTTCTCCAATACAGAGGTCTAGCCTTCCAAGGAGGCGGAGACAATTCCCTCGAAGTTCATGCGACCATTCCAAGTATTTACCTTTCTTTCTATTATAATGAATACTTTAGATATTTTAAAGAAGTATAATCCGAAGCTCTTCGGCTATTCCCAAGGAATTGGATCACCAATCGTTTGGGAAGTTGCAAAACTTAATGTAGCTATGCCAGTATGTTCCATAAAGTTTCTGAAATTATATTCAGGGAGCCAAAGCGACGGATCTTCCTCGCCAAGCTCGGCAACTAGTCAATCTTCTGCAACAACATAATGGAGTGAGTTTATTATTGTTTGTCTTGTTACTGATAAGGCTGCAAGAAAAAAGAAGAAACTCCAAAGAGCAATAAAACAATTTTTAGGATGTCAATATGCGAAACGATTGGAAACTCGTGAATATTTTTATTGGTAAGATTTTTCTGGTTCGATTAGGGAAGCCGGCCGACACAAATTAATACAATCATTCTTTAATAGGTGGCAACGATGCATGTGACTTTTGCGTTCATCCTGAATATATGCCTGATGTTGATGTTCCACATATATCCGAAGCCATTCAAATCCTCCAGGATAACGTTCCACGAGTGATTGTATCCATCACGGGGATGCTCCATTTGGAGGTTCTTCGACGAACAGAACCCCTCCATCCCAAGTGCAAAGAATTTCACATGTAACTTGTCTCTTACTTCGTATTGCGCTTTCAGAAACGAGTGTGGCTGTGAAACAAATCGCACTATAACCAACGATCAGATAGCTCAGTATTGTGTACAGTATGCGGACATGGAAATGGCCATCCAGACATCTGGGCAGTTCGAAAAAGACGACTTCACCGTCATTGTCCAACCGTTTTTCCACGACATTGTAACTCCACCCCTCAAACCCGATGGGTCAGTCAATCTTGCCTTCTTCGCCCCCGATTGTTTCCATTTCTCCCAATATGGACATGCTCTCGTAACCACGTGGCTTTGGAAGAATATCATGGAACCTGTTGGATCGAAGACTACTCAAGGTTCCATGACAAATGCTTCCCTTCCTCTTGCTTGTCCCGATCCGGTAAGCATTTTACATAATACATAGAACGATTCAGACGTGTCCCTTCATCCGAACGACGAAAAACAGCCAAGACTGCTCGAAATATATGACGCCTGTTCAGCTGTAAATAAAATAAAAGGGCCAGGTAGCGCAGAAGCTCTATTTGTTCTAGTTGAGTCATGAGGGCAACCTCTCTTATTCCATCCGTCATCGATCTTCACGCGCTGATTCCTTCTTTTTGGCTTTTTATTTTTCATGGTGCTTTCATTAATCTATATCTTCTTCGTTATAGTAGTCAACCAACGCCGTATCGTCTATATCAAGGAATAAGTATTCGTTGTTTCTAAAATAAGTAGCCGAAAGTTTTTGCTAGTATCTATTTTAACTCGAAAACATCAAAAGAGCTCCATACTCTGTTCATATCTGCTGTCGTCATCACCTCATATGAGTATTCCAGTATGACTCATCATCATCATCACCATTGTGAATACCCCCCTCCCGTCGTACATCATTCTTATCCTCCTCAACCATACTATAATGCTCAACCTGGTGTTTATCCTCCACAACATGGCTATGTTCCGGCTCAAACAATCTAGTGAGTTTGTTCGAAATTTTCAAGTTAAATAGACTAAATAAATACACAATTCTCTTTAGTGTTGAGCAGCCGCATCATAACCATCATCGAGGAGGTGGAGGAGGTTGGTTGAGCGCTCTCTGTGCTGGTCTCCTCTGTGGATGCTGCCTTGAAAATTGCTGCGAAAATTGTCTCTGTTGTTGTTGCGATTGTTAGCAAGATCTCAAAATAAATCTTGCTAGAATTATATCTTCTCAACTACAAGTAGTTCCACTGTTGCAAAAAAACTCCCAAAATAATAAGATTTCTGAAGCAGAAGTATACACTTAACAAACACAAATATTCACTAATTAGTAGAGTAGAATTTTTTTCAGAAGAGTTGTTTTGACCAGAAAGAGTTTGTTATTCTTGACAAAGCCAGAAATTTCATTTCGTGCTGTTTTTTCCTCCTTCTCTTTTCAATTATCTCTTCAAGTTTTTGCCGCTTCTCACTGACTCGTTTCAAAATAGTTGAAGAATATAAATTAACAACGACAGATTTTTTTGTATGCATTGTGTGTCTCACATCTGTAAAGGCTCTCGAATGTTCTAGATGCTGTCACCGAGGTATCTCTAAGTTCTCTGCTCATTTATTTTCAGCATCTATGTTCTCCAATGTATACTGAGAGAATACGGGAAAAAATTCCCAAATTGGCTGCCGATTACAAGATAGCTTTCGATACACATGAGACTACAAAAGCTACAAGCTGCCAAGCCTCGAAATGAGATAAATGTTCTCGCTAGGCAACGCCAGCCATGTACGCCGGATACACTGTCCTCGAACAAATGGGTGATGAAGAAATACGTACAGGTCTATCGAGCGGTTAAAGTGATCACTTTACTGAAGTACTCAGGGACTGAGGGACAGGGACACGAGGAAAAAAAGTGTCGGAAGAAACTCGATAACATGAGACGATAGATCTGGTGACATTATGGCGAATAAAAGATTTTTTATAACGAAATATATGCATTTCTTATTTTTAATTCATTGCTATTGGTCACTACTGAAGTTGCTAACGGAAAACGAGAGCTTAAATCAGCATAGAAAAGAGTGAGTTGGCTATACCCGGTCCCATCGCGATTTTTTCTTCTATTTGTTGATCCGTGCATCATTCTTTTTATATATTCCATGTCGAATCGTCTTCAAACATTCCTCAATCAGCTCGTCTGGTTGAACAAAGCAGAAGGTTTGAAACATATCTTTCTTCTGATCTATCTATAGATGAAAACCTTGATGTTTTTGGCGAATGTTGCATTCGTTTCGTGACAAATTCTCTTTCTGAAGGTAAAATTGGATCTATAGCAGGTAAATATCATTCTGAGTATTTATCGTAAAAGATAGGACATCTCGGTATTTCCGAAACAGCTTTGAAAGAGAGTCTTCTATCGACAACAAGATTGGCTTTCAACCGAATCCATTTAAAAAACAAGGTAATACCATAAGAATATCATTTGTTCTTTTAGGGACCATCAACCATTGAGAATGCCATATTATGTTCTCGGATCATCGAAAAGCATCAAAATTTTCTTCTTGATCTAATCAAAACAATAGCAGAGCTGCCAGAATGTGAGAAATTGTTAAAAGAAATAGTCGACAAAGAGACGAAGGGAACATATCGGGGTTCTGAATGGAGGATGGACATTGATGTGAGTATATTTCACCGAAAGAGAGTCCTTCAGATAGCCCAACGATCCTCGAAGATACTTAATCCAGCGGTTCACTTCGTCTGGAAATTGGAGACAGCAGAAGGAGTCCAGACGGTGAATGTGTCACCGGCGATGTTAATCAAGTTGGAAGCGGAACTTCAGCAATGTGTTCATGCGATGAACAAGGCGAAAACAGCACGGGTATAGTATTTGATTTTAATAAAAATAATAAACTCTTGTTGGGTTATTAAACTAATCAATAGGTATAAATCAAGAGAATTGATACGAACTTCAAGAACAATTAAACAGGGATATGATGATATTTATGATTTCATTCTTCATCACTATCGATGATGGTTTCTATTTTTTCTCCAATGATCTTCTCCATTTGCCTGATCAACTCATCGATCTGTTCCATCCGTTTGTCGATACTTGAAAAGTCGTCGATTTTTTCAAAGAAGGAAATGACTGGAGGCGACGGGGATTCAATCTTCCTTCGACGGTGAAAACGAGGGAGAGGAGGAATTCTCGTGATTCGTGAGGGCAGACGTTGACGGATGTTGTAGAGAGTCATGAAGACTTGAGTATTTCACGAATATATCCTTTTTTGAATGATCTGATGCACGGATTATCCTTAACCGGTCGACACTTTTCTCTCGTTTTATCAGACTATTTTGATGAATATAAATACCTTCAAAACAGGCCATCTCGATTGCTTCCGTCTCCATCTCCGTTGTGCTATTTTCTCTGCTCATTACGCGAGAAGCTGTCTCGTATTGTCTGTGTTGTGTGTGTCCTAATCCCAATGACGTGATGTGCTATAGTGGCAATTAGGTAAAAGGCACTCGCGCCCGGCCGACAGCAGCAGGCTTCCACAACTCCTTTTTTTGGCGTCCTTCCTCCAAATAGAAACCATCTCTCGATCTAAATGGCTTTTCAGAGGCTTCTCAGCAGCTTCTTTTACAGCTTCCCCCATCTCCTTCGTCTCCTTGACGACGTCCTTTCATTCATTCTCTCCTCCTACCTAATTAACTAATTGCACGCTTTCTACGTCTGTTGACTAATTCATCATATCGCGCCCCATTAGAGTGTTGCTCAGATTCGACGTCACCTGCTACTAGTATGGCTCTTTGTCGGCATTTATCTGCGTTGACACACAGCCTTGGGGAAGTATCGATTCTAAGGGGCGGAGTCTGTGGCAGACCACACCACAGTCCAGGTCTCTCTGTCCTGCTTTTAAAAGGAGTCGGGAGAGACTTCCTTATTTTCTCTCAGCTTAGTCTTTGTTTGGTTTTCGGCAAAGGGCGCCACTGCATTTAAGCAAATAGACGGATAGAACAGGCGACGTCGTCGTCGACGGCAGCGGCTCCTCCCCCTTCTACTTCTGCCTCTCTCCCTCTCTTCGAAGAATCCCGTCCTCTTAATCATCAAAGATCCACCCTTGATTATCGTCAATTATCAGAAGGGATGATAGATCAAAAGACATCTCGAATGGGATCATTTTTATAGGACAATTACGTCTAATGGCGAGTCTTAATTGGGCTTAATAGCCACAAAAGACGGGGTAGCTCGATGAGAAATTGTCAATCTTTGAGCCAGCTGATTATTAATCTTCTATTCTTTTCTCCTGATAATTTCTATCATTCGATCGTTCAGAATCAGCCGGAGCTCCGGTACGGGCTGCGAGGCTCCATGTCCCGAGGGACAAATGTGGGATCTGATCGACGGCGGATCGCTCACCGAAGAAGTTCTATGGAGGGCCTCCGTCATCCTCGCCGTCGAGGTTTCCTCCTCTTTCTTTTTATCTTTGATATTTTCAGATTCTCCTTCTGGGTACATCCTTTCTCAATATTTTTGTCATCCGAAGCACTACCGAGCTCTACGACGTCATAGGATGCTATCTGGTGGGTTCAGAGAAGGATTAGAAAAATCCACAATAGTTTTACTAAAAGAAACCGTTAGGAGATAGGAGACCATGAATAAGGCATGACGGACAATTAGCCGGATCAAGTGTCCCTCGTCCGCCGGGGGAACAAATCGCTAGTCTGAATTATAAGATGATGCGATTGGGTGGGATTAATGAAGAAGAGAACAGCTCTAATATTCTTTCAAAGAGAAACAAACCTTTCAGATCTCGTTGTCTGTAGCCGATCTTCTAGCTGCTCTGACTATAGTCCCTCTCAGTCTCTATTCTACTTTAAATAAAAGCTTTGAATTACTAGGTGAGTCTCCTTTTCCCCCTTTTGATATTTTTATATATTTCTAGGAGACAATTCCCTTCTCTGCAAGAGCACTACCTACCTTCAAATCGCCTTATTCTGCTCAACAGTCTATACTTTTGCCTGGATATGTATCGATCGGTAAGGGAAAAGAACACTAATAGGACATTCTATTCGTTAGAGAGACACTTTTTGCATATTCATAGACGTCTTTGGGCAAATTGGCCCTAGGGCAGAGAAAATAGGCCCCAAGGCGACCAATTAGGCCATCGACGGGGGATAGAACTAGTGTTAACATCAGTAGTGCGAACAAACAGCAGTCGAGTCTATTTATATCCGTCGTAAACGAAAATTAGAAATGAGATGGAAAAAGGGAGGGATCAACTAGTTGCTTCCTCCCGAACTGTTTATGTCTTTTTTTGTTTTTGAAATAGCGTCAGTGACATATGGAAACTGAGTGAATTGCATTTGCTATTCATGGAAATACGGGACTCCGATTGCAGACGCAAGAAAGGCAACGGGAGAGCTACAAATCAGATTTCGGGCAAGGATTTATCCTCGAGACAAAACGTCGATTTTAGTTTTTTGAACTCCAGTCGCTTCTAATTGCAGAGGCGAGTTATTCAAGCGGATAATTCTGGACGAGCTCTGTGTCCACAAATAATTCCCAAGACTGAAGAATCCAAAAAGCAGACTGTCTTCAGGTACTCGGCCATGATGAAGCCGTCTCGCTATGCCGACCAGTCATTGACCCGCTGCAAATGCTGGATCGTCTTCAGCTGGATCACCTCACTCCTCCTCTGCAGTCCGATCGTCGTCGCCCAAATGCAGGTAACTTTTTATAAGGTCGGAAGCTAAATGTTCGTCTCCGGGGAGATGACGTCAGTTGGAGGGAGAGTCTCGAGGATCGATTCGCTCCGCTACATGTATTAGCGAATTGCCTGTGAGACAAAGCACTCCGGATATGGACGACCGGACGACGAGACATTCGAGGGAAAGCAGTCTGTTTTACAGGTCATGTTCCTCGACTCTGTTCAACTATGCGTCCTCGACTGGTCAGCAACCTTTGCCTACAGTATGACCCTTCTCGTTCTCGTCTTCATACCGACCATCGTTACTGTCGCCAATACGGGTTACAAAATCATCAGCGCCATGAGAAATAAGGACCAGGTTTGTCTCTCCGTCCCCTCCTAGTCTATTCTCTTTATTTTTCATCCGATTCAATGTCATTTGTTAATCGTTTCACTGGCTGTCATCCCATAATTGACTAGGCAGTCTTCTTTACAAACGATTTCTCCAGAGACGCCGACTGGTAGCAGAGGTCGACGTTCCCTCTGGGGAGAGCCAATTACGGAAGGGTTGTGGTTATATCCCGCGCAATATTATTATGCCTTTTCTGGGGGGATTGGAAGAAGAATATACGAGTCGATATTTCAGCTGGAAGACAACCAACGATTGGTCATAGAGACAGATCCCAACTTCCAGTTAACCATGTTTCTCATTCTTTCATTCGTCGCCTCCTGGATGCCTATTTTGATTATCAAAATATGGGAATACATCACCCCTCCGGAGCCTGGCAGCGACATATCATTCGTGAGTATATCCCCTCTTCCCCTTACCTCCCCTTCAGATAACCTTCATCTGCACATGGATAGCCATCGCCGGTCCCTCGTCCAAATTTGTCCTTTATATGATGATCAACCGCTCCTTCCGGACGAGTTTCTTCGGCTGTTTTGGTTGTTGTTCCGATCGACGAAGCGAATATCGCGACATCGGCTACTTATAAAAAAAACCAGGGTGAATGCGGGTATTTCGAATAAGAAATAGGTCGATTGAATATTTTTCTCCAAATTCTTTTGCTCAGTTTTATATACAACAAACAGGAATAGATAGGATTATCCAAGTGTCCTTACTCTTCTTCCCTCCTCCTCCATTCCGCTTAATCCCATAAAGCTTTCCATTTTGTTGGTTTTTCTGTTCAGAGATCATAAATTATTTATTTTTTCATCTCTTTAAATTTCCTCTCTAATAAAAGTCAATGTACTGGAAAAAAAGAATTTTCATTCTGGTATCCTCTTTGAAGCGTAAATTGAGCTTCGTTTGAAGCCGGAGATACATCTTGATGGTGGGTTTGTAAACGAAAAGCTCGACATCGTTGGGAAGTAGCATTCCAGGCACGAGTACCGTTACAGTATCGTCTGGATATTTCCATCGGCTTCGATGATATGAGTCAACGAGGTAAAGACCTTCATCTATCGGCGATATAGAGGGATATGACAAAATACAACCTGAGAGGGCATACCTGTCGAAATTGAAATAATCGTGTCGGGGAGTTGTTCGAGACATGGTCAACGAGAAAATAGAATTTGATAAGGCAGACGACGACACAATGACGAAAAAAAAAACGACAAGTGTAAGGAACTCTTTGACATATTGATTATCGGAAAAAGCGCAAATAATAATAATAATGATATTCAACTTTTTACAGAGAGCATTGTCACAATGTTTTTCATATCACTACATCTCCTGGGAGAGACTTACAAACTTCATAGCGGGAAGGGGGTTGAAATTGTGGCACACTCGTTAGAGAGACCAATGACTGATAAGATACGTGACACAACGTCTTGCTATGGAGGAGACTTCTTTTCTTCGATCAACACCGTACGTGACATCCTGTTTGGTGTTCTCGTTATGCTATCCCTTCTCCATAAATCAAAATATCTTCATTTTCTTGACCTCCTGTTACATCTTATTTCCTGCTTAACAACCTTTCTATCAGTTTAATCATAATACGACAGTTAAAATAAATCGGTCGATATTTTCAAACGACATGTCTTAATCAAATAATCTCTTCAGAACATCCAACTATCTTGCTACAAGTAACTCTAACTACGATTTCCATTGTCATGACGATGTCGAGATTCGTGACAGCTCGACAAATTCAAAGGCCAGACGGATTCTCTGGCTGTCCGTCGCCCTCTGTCTCTTTTTCATGGTATGTGAAATAGTCGGAGGATTGCTAGCCAATTCTCTTGCAATTGTAACTGATGCTGCCCATCTAGTGAGTCTTTCCCCTTCTTTCAATTTTTTAGGCCACAGATTTTGCTTCCATGTTGATCTCTTTATTTTCTTTGTATATTGCAACCCGTCCTCCATCTAGACGAATGAGTTTCGGCTTTCATCGGGCAGGTATGTTTTCGTAGTCTCTAGTGTTATCAAGGGGAGACTAGGCTCCTCCTGATGATGTCACTGACCCCAAAATAGGGAAAAGGCATCTTAGAAAGACATCTGATAAGAAAAAAAAAGATAGGCAATCCCTTCAGAAAATCTCTTTAGAAGTTCTCGGTGCTTTCTTCTCTGTCTTTCTCATCTGGATAGTAACAGGATTCCTCGTCTATGCAGCAGTTGATCGAATCATTCGAGGGGAACATACCGTTGATGCGCCGATCATGGCAATCACTGCTGCCTTAGGTGTTCTTGTTAATTTAATGTAGGTTAGCCATTTTCTCGAACAACTGTCTAATATTCAGTATGGGGGCTCTTCTTTATTTCGGAGGGCACACCCATTCCCATGGATTCGGGGGTCATTCCCACGATCACTCTCATGAGGAGGGACACGGGCATTCGCATGAAGACGGACATGGACATTCGCATGAAGATGGACATGTTCATGAGGACAGTGATAGTCAATGTAGGTCTTTTATTGTGATTTGTGATGTTATTTCAGCTAGTTATTCCTCAAACGATCATCCTTCAAATATTAACGTTCGAGCAGCCTTCATTCATGTCCTGGGTGACTTGATACAGAGTATAGGAGTATTCATAGCCGCTTTGGTTATTTTCTTTTTCCCCCATCTGACCATTGTTGATCCAATATGTACTCTCATGTTCTCAATAATTGTCTTAGGGACAACTATTTATATCTTGAGAGACGCCATGGTTGTCCTTTTAGAAGGTGACTCTTTCTCCCATTTTTTAAATCAAAAAATACAGGTCGTCCTTCAAATATCGACTTTGCTAAAGTCTTCAATTCTTTGGAAAAGGTAGACGGAGTCAAAAAAATCCACGACCTTCGCATATGGGCATTGACAATGGACAAGGTATAGAAATCTTTAATCAATAGAAAGAGATACTCAGGTAGCGGTCTCGGCCCATCTCGAAGTAGCAGACACAACTGCCTCCCAGACTGTATTGAAAACAACACGATCCATGCTGAGACGGCAGTTCGGAGTACACGAATGCACCGTTCAGATCGAGACATTTAGAGACACGGATTGTGGAAAGTGCGATATGCCAACAAGATAAATTATGAACGAGGGATGACTATGTTGTCGAAAGGCTTGGCTCGATTTGCATGACAACATCGATAGATGAAAAAGACACAAGCAGCCCATATTATGATGTTAAGGACGACGACGAGACAGCAGAGAGCGTACCAAGCACGGGTATAGGCAGCCAACTGGGAGATAGTTATTCAATAGACAACATACTTGTGCCCTCTCTTCACTGGTCAAGTCAGCATCCGGGTCGATGACTCCCTCTTGATCTTTCGGGATAAATCTGCTCATTAAGACGACCTCATTGTTCCAGAAAGCTGGATTTGGGAAGTGGATCTCTCCTTGGATCAATCTAAACGGTTCATATAAATAAGACGGAGACGGACACCCCCGTTCATCCACTTCGACCCAGGCACCTGTTGTGGTCATTAAATTTACGATGTCTGCAGGAAGTGATTCTCTTTCATTAAACTTCCATCATCTAAATATCCGACTCACTTCGGTGGAAGTTGGAGAGATGCATATTCTGAACCATTGTCGAAGTTAGGCCAATGAAATTTCTGCGTTGACGGTTTTCCAGTCTTGATAAAATTTGTAATCGAGTTTGTTAACAGTTTTGCCATCGCTTCGTCTTTCTTTGAAAATGGACGAATCTCAAAATTGGAACTGTATCCTCGACTGAAGATGAAAGCATGGTCAAGACCGTGGAAAGCTTCCAACTTCCTCTCTAAACAATTGAGTTCAGTTCAGTATTGATATTTCTCTACCAAGTCCTGATAGCTCTTTCCTCTGGATGGCGACAGGATCCTTTCCAAAGAGACTGAACGTCTTTTTGTCTTCTTCATAGATCGGTGATTCGGGAACATAGTCGAAAGAATAGGCATAGACCGGCTGGTTGTTAGCGAGATAGGCATCGATCTCTCGCTGACAGGGAGCCACGAATTCGATGTCCGCTTCTAACTGGATAAATCTTTACTAAGCAAATGAGATTCTACCTCTTGTAGTTTGGAGACGACTCTACTTGTTTCAAAGGTCTTCGATGGATGAAGCATATACCTGAACTTTTATTTATTCAATAAGCTCACTGACCTTCCAAACGATGCATTGGCAATCAGTCTCAGAGTTTGGTTAGTCAGTTTCTCTGAAGTTGTCAAATGGAATGAGTTGTCGATGATCCGATAGACACTATCTGCCGTCTCCTCCTCTGTCAAAGTAATATTTCGATGAAGATTGTAATATTGAGCTGTAATACTGTGTATCAGTCATTTTCCCCCCTTCTTACATTTTTTATGAGCCCATTCCTTCTTCGCCACACCTGTCATTATTGGCATCCGAGCATATTTCCCCAGATGAATACCCGATGCAGGAACTAATTCTCCATCTATAATCATTTTGGAGACCCCCAGTTCAATAGCTAATGCTTTTCTAAATAAAGGAGAGGAAAAGTTAAGCTGTTTTCGGAGACAGTCGATCTGCTGTTGGGAGGTCAAGTCAGGCTAAAAATGATAGGACCGGGGATACTTACGGTGAGACAAGTGATCTGTTGCTCTTGATAGTTACAATGTTGCACTCTCTCCGTTGTATACTCATCTCCTACGATCTCATTCGCATCTTCTTCGGAGATCGCTTTTTCACAGCGAAGATACGAAATAAGATTCTCCAGACTCCATTGAGGTGTTCCATGACGATGAATTGCCCATCCGGCCATCGAAGAACCGCTCATTATAATGGCCTGGTGCACGAGACCTTAAAATAAGGATACTCGTCTAAAGTATACCTTCAGTTTTGGGCGATAGAGCCAAAATACTGGCCGCCGCTCCTCCGGCACTTTCTCCCATCACTGTTACCCTGTTGGGATCTCCATTGAACTGTTTTATATTAGCTTGGATCCATTGTAAAGCTAGTACCTATCAATAAATCAATATCAATACTGAGACTATTTTTACCATATCCCAGATACCAAGATTTCCTTCAGCTTTCTGTCCATCGAATGTATTTATAAAGCCTAAAAAAGAATATGAAAAATAATAAAGCTACCTAGAGGACCCAGTCGATAGTTGATCGTGACGAGAGTGACTCCTTTAAAAACAATATTCTTCGCCGCCACCTCCATGTCGATACCCGTGTCGGCGGATCCGGCCAAGAAGGATCCTCCGTGGATCCAGACAAGGATAGGGAAAACTTTTGACTCGTCCTCATAATCCTATAGAACTGTTATCAATAAAGAGAGACTTACATGGGGACTGAAGACATTGAGATAGAGACAATCCTCGCTTTCCCTTTTCATATTCGCTGCTCCGTATTTATCATTTCGATGAAAATCCATGAATTGCAGGCAGGGAGGACCGTATTCGACGGCTGCCAATTCCTGATGCCATCTAGATTTTTTCACAGGTTTCTATA
Organism: Oscheius sp. DF5120; assembly: GCA_932521415.1. Taxonomy (NCBI): domain Eukaryota; kingdom Metazoa; phylum Nematoda; class Chromadorea; order Rhabditida; family Rhabditidae; genus Oscheius; species Oscheius sp. DF5120. Next base: position 3,973,262 of record OW051465.1, on the reverse strand, counting down.
ATCAATAGAGGGAATAGTAAGTATATACTCGGAATCGAAGATCTCCAATAGGCGGCTCAGCGTATGGAATCCCTCGAAATATCTGTATGAGTCTTCCATCGATGTTGTATATCTTCCCTTTGACTAGACCTTGTTCGACCCATACCGATCGAGATTTCTCAAGGATTTGTGAGTGACCCGTAGATAGGAAGAGATAGAGGGAAAGCACAGGTAGCAGCGTCATGTCATGATGCCTGAAGAAATGTTCACAACGGACGTAAAAGTTTTTGATCGCCGTCGACGGCTGACACACTATAGAATTTCAAAAAAATATTTATGCAGAGCTGTCAAGTTTTCGAAGGGAAAAAAAGAGAACGCGATTACTTCGTTGACGATGTAAATATGAATATCCGGGAACAGTAGTGGCGGAAGAAGCAAAGGGTTCAATCAAGTGTCGGTGGATGAAGACAACTGTTGGGGGGAAGATGGATCATTACACACGACTGGGTATTATGACGAGTGGCGCAACGACGACCAAGGATGACAGAGTGTGAGAAGGATGGCTGGAGGAGAGCCGACTAGAGATCGGTTCAAAGGATAAGATCTTACTTGTTAGATGGATTAAGATCAAGATACTCATTGAAAACAAATATATTAACGCGTTGACGACCGGGACGTTTTTTGCGTGATACGCGCGTGTTTTTTTGCCTAATTTTTTTTAAATGTTGAATTTTAAAAACGAATATTAATTATTTCAAAATTATGATGTTCTGGAAGATTCTAAAGAATTCTAGTGTGAATTCGTGAAAAATGTGGAAAATTCTGGAAGGCTCAGGCAACCTGAAGATTCTTTGAGATTCTTCCTGAACGGGAGTACCGGGACTATAAAAACCTTGAGGAGCCATTTACCCATCTAATCATGGCTGAAATAGATGAGATGAATACAAGCTTCGAGGACTTGCTCATCGACAGTGACGCGGAGGCGTCTGTGTATGATACTGGTGTTGGTATCCAAGCCGTAGTTGCTCCAGATGACTATAGTTCTGATGATGATTCTGACTACAAAAAAGTACACCCATACAGTGAAGACGAAGAAGAGGAAAAAGAAACTTGGACAGAAGAGGCTTCCACCCATGATCGTTAATTCTCCGAGGAATACGGACCTCATGTGACAAGTTGCTGAACCTCATTGTCACAAAGACGAACAAGTATGGCAGTCAGACGACGATGAAATGGAACGACACCACTATTGACGAGATAAGGCAATTCATTGGCTTATTGAAAACAGAGAAATGAAGACTGACGCTCGACGACGCTGCACTTGTTGCTACGAGATGATATATCAGGGTCGCGCCTACGCCACAGTCATGCCGAAAAGATCAGAACTCAGTGCAGCATCTGCTAACCCTTTGTTTGCTTAAATTGTTTTCAAATAAGACACACATAATGTGTTTTTACTTAATAAAATGCAAAGAAACTTTAAATTATCGAGCTACTGTAATACACTCACGGCTACAGATCTGCACGGACCATGGCGATGATATATATTTTAGAGCATGCCGATCAATAATTGATCACTTCATATTTGAAATCTGCACAAAAAGATTGTTTTTCATCTTGGCATTGTCCTACGCGACAAAAAATGTGCGTCCTGGCATCAGGACACAATGTCGTCAACGTGTTAAGAAGTCAATAGAACCGTTTCTTTGATCCCTTGAAGTCATGATTCTGCATCGAAATCATCGAAAAGTCGAACATTGTCGTGTATCGGAAAGTCTGTTCTTCTAGAAAGCTATGTAGCTATTTTAATTTGTAGAAAAGGGCAGGGAAAAGATGGTGAATGTATGAGGAGGCTCAATTGTTCCCTTTGTCATTTTTATTGATATATTTACCTATGTCGTCATCTTTCTACTTTTACATATTTAGCAGTTATGCCGTTTTGAAAATTGGCCAAATTGTCAAAAAATTAATCTGGGTATAGCTACACCTCCACTAACCGCGGGTGGCATCTGGAGTCCTGGATGGTAAGGGTGATGGACAATTGCTTTGTTTTGCTTCTATTTTTTATTTTCGTCCATACAGTTCGCCCTCATCTTACGGACTTCCTTTTCCACAGATAGTACCACAATAATAATCACTTACCCATGCTTGTTCAAGAGGAATACGAAAAAGCAAGAAGTTACCCTGAACGAAATACAGGAGATATCAGCAAAATCAATTGTCTGTGAAATAAGGGATTAATCGAATGCAAGTCTCGTTTCGTTTCCAGAAAAGTATATGTTCTGAGATAATAAGCCTATGAAAAAGAGCATAGCTCGCCTGAAATAGAAAATGATCATCATGCGACTTCTCCCTAATTTTTTACGACCCTTCATCTCTCTTTTTTTCCTTGAGGGAATCCCCAGTTAACTAAATAAATGTACCATTGCGTAATGAATGACGCAGTTGGAATTACCATGAGATTCCTAGACTTCCGGCCAACGTGACCTTTCTCTTCTGATTTCTCTCCATTTATTTTCGTCTATCTCCGGATTGACATTCCCCTTAAGCATCTCAAAAAACGATGACTCCGATACTTCCACTCTACTCTCCATTTTTTTTCTTTCTGATTCAGGGACCTCGCCAATTTTCAAATGTTTATATAATGTGATTAAATGCCGCTATCCGATTTCGTTGCCGCCTCTCGAGGGAGGGAAATCCACCGTAGTCCTCGATTCGAACACGACCCGCCAATAATATCCGGTATCTCGTACTTTTCAACCGTCTATCTGCTCGAAGGTCTTCAAAGGTCTTCGAGCAGATTAAAGACCGTTGTGTATTATAGATCGGGGAAACAGGTGCAAATTCTACGAGAATAGTGTGATCCAATTGAACTCCTCCTTATAAATATTTTACCTTATAAACATGGCTGTATCTTTCCTATATTTTTTGCCTTTTTCCAATTAGAGAATGTTTTTATGAGTAAGGATGTCTGGATATGAGAATCTCTCCTTCTTCATCTTCTGTCTTCATTACCCATCTCTTTTCAGAAAGTACACACAATTAATTATACCCCTCGACAGATTGCTCCCAATTAGAATCTCGTCCACTTTTGTTTCCTCAATTCTCCCCTCGGCTATCCTTTTTCCAACGAGAGACATAATGCGATTCTTTCAATTAGGAAGAAATGGCGAGTTTTGCCAATTGAGAAGAACAGCGGTCAGCTTTAATTGGCTTTTGTCTTTTGTTGTTCTTCGCTTTACCTGTGTGACGTAGAAAAGAGGGAGACGAGAGATTAATTAGAATCAGAATATTCACTAGCCATCTCCTTCTTCTCCTTCTTTCAAAGATAAAAAAAAAAGTATCTTTCAAAACTTATTCGTCCATTAATAACAGTGAAAGGAAGTATCCGGAATAGCCGAAAGGGTAACATTTGTGGATGCAGCTGTCAAGCGAATTCTCGCTGGATAAAGATAGTTCTAGTAGTTTCCACGTGCTCTACGAATGGTCTTGATCAATTTGGACAAAATATTTGATTGCTCATTTCTGTTTTTATGTTTCCAACTGACTTTTACGAGTCATATTCTTCCGTATTTCCCTTTCATTTTTCTCTTTTTGATATCCTCTTTCCACTCTCGCCCTCTCTGCACTATTGAAGCATGATTAATACGCATCCAACGTGTCCATTCAACTCTTCATTGTGACTGTCGTTCGGTCTCCTCCCGTCCTTATTGGGTAAATATTATTTCCTTCCTTTCGTGAGAGAGCAACAGTCATCCGATATGTCTGAAAACGTCAGCCAGGTAGAAGGCACCTGTCTAATGTCATTACACGACTTGGAAATCTGCATCAAGTTGGGTAAATATCTTTTTATTCCTCGAACAAACATCTAATCACCATGTTTACCATCAAATGTTTATCTATTAATTAAAATGACTTTTGATTCTCTTCGAACTTTACCCAACGCGTAGGAGGAGTAGTCTGGTGACCCTCTCCCAATACTCGTAATTTGAATTCGACGGGTTTAGTGCCAATCCCCCCGAATAAGTTCATTTCTCTTACTTCGGTCTTCTCTATTAATGATCTCTCAATGTATTTTTTTCATTTATGGAGCATAAATGTCTTCTTTTTTTCGTTATAGCCCAACTTTTTATTACTATTCGCCCTCGACGCCATCGTCCGTTGCCCAGGGCGATTTGTTTGTGTACCCAGATCTTCTCATGACCTTCTTTTTCCATTCATTTCGTCTTCAGAACATGTCGGAATATCGGCGGATGGTCGAAAAACTCTGCGAGGAGATCTTTCCTCTTCAGGCGTCACTCGGTATCTGTGGGAACATCTTTACCCTTCTCGTCCTTCTCTCAAGACCCATGAGGAGTAGGTGAGTATTGAGAAATGACTCATCCTCTACTTTTCTTTCTCATTATTCATATCTAACAAGAACTTAATAAGATATTCGAAGAAGACACTTTTCTTTTAGAACGAATATCATGCTTGCATGTGCTTGTTTGTGTGATATTCTCTTCCTTCTCGCAATGATTCCAAACAATCTGTCGAGGCGTAAAGCATGGAATTTCATCTCCTGTCCTAGTAAGTCAGAAAAATTAAACTGACCTTTCAGTTGCCAACGAGACCCGATCATGTCAGACGAGCTTTCGAGTCTTTTATGTTGAACACAAGACATTCTTCACCTTCCTAATGAACTGGTTTTCTGGATCAAGTACATGGTGAGAAAGGAAAGAGAAAGATAACGAGGATTCAGGCTAATGGTGGCGGTTTCCTTCGATCGTCTTTGGGCTATAAAGTCTCCTTTTTCAACGAGAACAAGTAATTTCTCTCTTCGTGATTGTATCACTATACCTTGTATCTTCGTCTTCAATGCTCTGCTCACTATGTATATGAATTTCTCTTTCACTGTTCAAAGAGATTCAAATAAGGTTAGAATAACCTTCTATCAATCAATTGTTCTAGGGAACCCAGCGTATGACGGCTACACAGACATCTCTGATGTTTACTGTCTTCACTCTTATCAATGTATTTTTTCAAATCTTCCTTCCAATGGCTCTTTTGATATCTTTTAACGCTTTCTTACTTTATTATTTGAAAAGTCGACGACAAGTAAAGGATTTTTTAAATGAACAACTAAATTTTTCAGTTCCTGGAATCTGCGACCTCATTAAGCGATCGAAAATGTTCAGACGAGACGCCTCCTTTGCTGGAGAATCAAAGGAAGATGACAGTAGTCAGTCGAAATGGTTCGAATAACTCGGGAGGATGGACGAAGCAGCTGGGAAAGGCAGAGAGACATGTCACTATCACAGTGGCTGCCATTGTGTCGGTCTATGTTCTAACTCACATGCCCTCGGCCATCCTCTATGCTAACATGTACATCTTCAACCTCAACTCCTACCTCAACGATCCCCAATGGTACACTTGGATTGTTCTGTCGACGTCAATTGTCATCACGGGGAAGGTGGCTAACTTTGCTCTGTTCTGTATGAGTTCTCGTCATTTCCGACTTCAAATGAAGGACAAGATGTTATGGTTGTTCTGCTGTCTCCGATATTATTTCTATATGAAGAGTGAGCATCAACGATCAAGGTGGGTTACAGTAGTCTGGTTTGAAGAGGAAGAACAGGAAATTTAGAGGAACACTTCCATTGAATCTCATCGGGGACTCGGCAAGTAATGTTATCGCCTGAGAAGAAGAACACGGGGCAATTTCATATGATCTCAATAAAAGCATTTATTCCTCAATTCGTTTTCGTTTAATCGAGAAGATTCCATCTTATCATTTCTCGGTTTCTCCTGATTTCATTGCTCTAATAAGTTGTGAAACATTCTCCTGTTTACACATCGATTTTTATCAGGTTCGCCATTCTTTTCTCTATAGCTCCATCAATGGCTAGCTTCTTCGATACTCCAGATTTGGAAATTCCGGATGATCCTCCGGTATTTGAAGAAGGACATGTTCCAACCAATATTAGGAGGACAATGTTAGAGGAAATGGAAGCAGAAGAGCCCCTTCCTATCATTGTAAACCTATAATTTTAACAAAAACAATGTTTAGGAAGGAGAAGAGCCAGTGGAGATTGATCAAGTCGATCACAAAGAGGGATTAAAACGTATGTCGGACGACATCGATCAATACATGGATTGGTTTCTCCACAATGTTCCTTTTATCGATCGTACTTCTGCATTTTATATTACCACAGAAGATGAGGAGTTTGTCTACTTTAATCATACAAACCTCTTCAATTTCCCCTTGGCTCCTGCCTATATATGTTTAAAATTCAAACAGCCAGATCTGCCTAATTTTGCCACTTTTTATATGCGTTTGTACATGAGTTCCTCTGGCTATTTAAACGATATTATGAGTTCTCATATTGTAAACGTTGAAACGTTGGTAAAAGCGAATGGTATTACCAACATTTATGATCTTCTCCGTGCATACCAGATGATGTATATAATGTAAATGTGTCATGAATTGTCCAATTTTGTCGAAAAATAACGTGAAGGTCAGTTATTCCTCTAAGCATTTCTCACCGACTGTGCACATGTACATGTTTGTCTTTTTTTTTCTACTGCTCGTCACGTGAATCATTTCTTTCATCACAATTCATTCATCAGATGGTCGACTTCTTTACCTCCGGAACTATGGGGTGCTACTAGTCATGAGGAGGCCATCGTTTCATCGATCAAAATCGCAGCAACGAAGCCCTTTACTATTCATTTCGACAATGCTTTTTTAATTCAAAAGGTATATCTCAGTCGTGATGAAACCTGCGAGCGGATGACTATAGAAACGAAGATCCAACAGAAAACAAAGAGATCAATAGTCGCCATGCCACAACCGAATAAGAATGAAAGGGGTACTCTCCGGTTGTATGTTTGTACAAAGCCGACTGTCGAATTCAGTTATCAACGAACAGTTTTGTTTGACGCGTCTGCCGGTAGAAGTCTTCCTCTTCTTTTGACTGCTCTTTTCAGACGAAACAAAGAGAACAATCTTCATTATCCTTTATCTGGCATGTATCTTTCTTAGCTGTCTCTTCAGTGGCCTCAATTTGTCTCTTCTCTCACTCGATATGGAAATGTTAGAGATGATTCAGTTGTACGAGGAAGACGATAAGCTTCGTCGCTATGCGGAGGACATCATTCCTGTTCGACGAAATTCGAATCTCATGATCTCAACTATCATCGTCGGCAATACCTTCGTCAATGTCGTTTCAACTTTCATTTTCGCCTGGCTGACAGAGGAAGTTATTTTAGTTGACTGGCAGAAACAGCTCCTGCTGGTCATCGGGCCGACTCTGGTGATTCTTGCTTTCGGAGAGATCATTCCCCAGATGATATTTACAAAATATGCGATGAAGGTCGGTGCCCGATTGAAGATGGTAATGCAGTTCTTCACCTTCATCACTTTTCCGCTCTCTAAACCTCTCAGTTGGACATTAGATTTGCTCGTTGGAAAGGAGAAGAGACGATCAAGATTCGTAAGAGAAATCATCCGAGCCGCCGGGAGACAGAACTCATTGGCCATTTTGTGTAAGAATATCTTGACGATGAGGGAGAAGAAGGCAAAAGATGTTATGACGCCGTTGTCGAATGTCAAGATGGTCAGCGATACGACCATTATCAACAGAAAACTCATCGCCTCGTTAAATCACACTCGATTGCCTGTATATCGGGGAAACGACACACACAATGTCAGTCTCACTTCCTCTTATCCTTTTCTCTTTCAGATTATCGGATTCGTCAATGTAAAGGATCTTCTTCTTCTAGACGAGTCAAAATACATTACCATCGGCACTATCCTCCAGCTATGGCCTCGCGGTTGCATGGTAACCTTTTACGCCTTCAATCTATCCATTTATTAAGTGTCGATTTGTCCCAGGCGATTTGAATGTCGCCTCTATGATGACGGCTCTACGTAATACAGTTTCAATGCTCATTGTGACCGAATACAGCGAGAGCGAGATGAAAAACATCGTGAAGGGAATCGTAACATTGGAAGATCTAATGGAAGAGGTACTCGGAGAGATTTATGACGAGAAAGATCGACAAAAGATGGATAAAGACGATAGCAAGGAAAAGACAAAGAAATCAAAGAGGTGGAGAAGAAAGAAGAAGGTATTGAGGGTGTCGAAGGTTACAAAGAAAGAAAAAAATAAGATCATTGTTTAGAAAATAGGTACTTTTAATAAACATTATAACATTCTTCTGTATCTCAAAAACATTTTCAGTCAACTTCTTATGGTCAACCAGATGAACCAGTAGATGATCCACTTCTTTAATTTAGACATATAGACACGAATTAAGGTTGAGGAACTATGAAGAAGGAGAAAAACACGGATGATGTGAAACATTTACTATACCCGATGCAAAAATGACACAGCCAACTGAATGCCCTCATTTTCTCTTAGATTGGTAGCTGTCACAGGTCTATTCGAACTGTTGTGACACCCTCATATAGGCGTTTTGATTAAGGAACTCCTTTCTTTTTGTAGCGATTATTGAACTGATGACCATCGCAACGAGGTTGAAGGCGAAGAACCACCAAAAGACGCTCTAATAGGACTGATCGAAGACAAGAAATTATAGCTTACCTGAGATCCTTTGATTTTTGATGTACAAGGTCGAAGAGCAGCTATGCCTGAAGAGCTACAGTTCAGCCGATCGTAGAAGCCTGTAGGTAAACAGTGTTCTGAAAAATAATAAAACGTTTTTAAATGTTGAATATGTTCAGATGATCATAAGCTTTGAATATATTTGTTAAAATCACTCACTGGCTTTTAGGGCGCTGATCTCAAACTCTGAACAAGGTTGACACAACTGAACAACCTGCAAGACACGAAATACTCTATACTCCCGAGTATTCTCACCGTAAATGCTTCCTTCAGCCAACAGTCGTTTGAGGAATGAGCTACCTGTTTCTTGGAATCTGAAAGGTGGATATCAAATAAATTCTAATCTATATATACCCATATCTGGCGAGTATTTTTTGAATTTAGTGTCCAGCTCGTCGCTTTCAGCATATTCTTCAACAAAAAAAATTAGCACAGAGAATCTGGAAAGAATAGAATGAATGTATGCTATGACTTACACGATAAGGGCCAAAATAAAGCTAAATATCCGTTTCGAAGTACAGTAGTCGATCATTCGAAAATCAGAAAAATGGCAGGGTGGAACTTGTTTCACGTTTGATGAAAAATGTTAGACGTAATACGTCTCTCGCGGACAGACTTCATTTGGTGAAACAAGACACTTTCCATTTCGAACACTTTTTAACATAATAATTTATTAGAGAAAGGTTATTATATATCTGCTTTTCCTGTAATAAAGAATGGATTAATTTTTAAATACGACATGAAGTCCATCTCCGACATTAACAAGAAAAGAGTTTGTTCGTTGATCGGCGAATATCTGAAAATCTTTATCCCCTTCTCTTTTCTCCACTTACAGCCTTATTACATTCATCTATGGCCTTAGTATCCTTGTCGATTGCCTTATATTTGACGACTCGTCCATTCCAAAGAGAATTGTCGACTTTTCTTATGTGAAATGTCGAGGGTATAGACCTCTCCGCCAATGCCCAGGTGAGGCTCCGGTATAAGTATCCATATCGAGGACTCTCTTTCCATGGATCAATTGAAGGAAGTGGGATCCGATGGTGATAATTTCAGGAGCACCTAGCATCATGGTAAACTCGGCATTTTTTAACATCTCTTCTTGAAGTTCCTTCTGGAGAGGATGCTGGATGGAGGTGAGACCACAACAGTAGTCGATGATGGAATCTCCGTTGTTCTCGAAGCTCTTCGCGACAGTATCGCTGAAAGGAGAGGGAAAGGAAATGGTGTTTTCCTTTGATCTCCGTTATATATTTACCATATTCAAAAATCGCGCGTGCAATCTGCGACGTTGAGCTGAGTTGTTGTTGAACTGTGGTCATGTCATTCGGTTTGAAAACTAAGCAATTTTTTTTATCAATGATAACGTCATTCTACCGATAATCTTTAGCTAATCAAAGTATTTACAGGAAAAATTTATTTATAAAGCTGTTTTGTTGATATAGAAAGGATGAGCAGACAGTTTGTACAATCGTTAAAACAAAAAAAACAACAACTATACTTTTGAGACAAGGCAGTGACTAACCCACAAAAAGGGAGTTATTACCGATAGAAAAGCACCGGAGCGAAATTTGGCTTTTGCGGGATACACGTGAGAGATCGGAAAAAGACGTTACACGCTAGTTACGGTTCTTTCCGTCGAGGGACGGGTGGACGGGAGACGAGCGAGGGCGGAGATTGTCTTGACGAGACTGGGGAGATTTCTCTTGGCCAGAATATCAACCGATGAACAGATTGAAACCTGAAAGAGATATATAGAGAAAAGGATGTATGACTGAGTAAGTATCTTCATAAAAGCCGCGCGTACCCTAGATTCTAAGAAGCCATAAAGTAGTCGAGACACTAAAAAAGACGACTAGAAGGAATGCGGCAAATGCTCGTTCGTAGTGGTGACAGTAACATTTCTGAAAGTCTCGTTCTCTCACGACACGAGGTGAATCGACGGACAACACTACTAACGAGCATAGTGGAGAAAAGGCTAGGCTATTGAAGGGGACGGCTACTCACCTCCGGGATTCCCACTCGCTTACAGGCAGCCACGAAACTATCGACATTTCTCTTTGCCTTCATTGGAGATAACGGCTGAATGACCTATTGTGGATTAAATGGTATCTTACTGATGAATCAGTCGTGATCAATACTCCTGTAATTGACTTTGGCCTCAGCGCATTCATCAGATTACAGAGATGTATTCCATCGGCCAATTGAATCGATATGGAGTCCTTTGTGGATGGAAGGGATAGACCCAAATGATCGAGAAATGTCTTTCTCAGTCCTTCAAGAGAATCTGGAGGCGACTTCGAAGTTGAAGTCTTTTTTGTTCCAGTTGTTGGTTCGATTTTTTTTTCGACTGTTGTTAAGGGCTTGGTCAAAGTAGAAGTAGATGTCGAGGGAATCGAAGAAAGAGGTAGACGAGTCTCTATACAAAAAAAGCTAAAAGAGAAGTGTTCACTCACTTGGTGGGACAACGATAGGCTGTCTCTTCACAGCGATAACAGCTGGAGGAGATTCTTTCTTTGCCAAATTCGCCGTACTTCTTGTCTTTATTCCAGGCGGAGACAGTTTTGAAACCTAAATTATTCTATGCCTTACAAAAATTTTAACAAACTATTGTTGTCGGCTTCAATTTGTTGACAACTGTGGTAGTAGTTGGCGCTTTCTTCGATGTATTGACCATCGGAGCTACTTTTGACATAGGTTTCGTGGTCATCGAAGTCATAGGAGTAGATGAGTAGACTATAGTGTTATTATTTTTCAGATCCATCGAGTTCTTCTTCTCCGGAAGATTGCCATTTGAAGATGTTTTGCGAGTCGTGACTGCTGGGGAGGTAATGGTGTCTTCTTGAGTTGCCAACGGAGCCATTTTAACCTGTTCAGCTTTGTTCGATCGAGGGTTCTGAAAGACGTATTGTTGAAATCGTTGGTAAACTTTACCTGGACTTCTCCGGTTTTTACGAACTCCTTTGGCCTTGTAACTGGAGTATCAAACACTTTAGCTTTTTCTTCTCCAGCAGAAGTTGAAGTAGATTCTTGGCTTTTCAAAGAAACAGACTCGGAACTAGATGCTTCGGCTACCTGGATTCCCTCATCGGGCGAAGGCGAAAAGACACTGTATTCGTGAATCTCGTCAAGCACAGCGGGAGCAAGCTGGAACAACTCTTCGTTAAAATTGAAATTGAAAAAATAAAGAAGAACAGAATCAGGCGGAAGTAAAAGTCATGCAATATCTACAGGAGTGATGTGGACACACCGTACCGTATTAGAAGTAGTGGGAGTTAGCAATCCGACGGGAACTTAAAAGAGAACTCTTATACTCTACCCAATGTTCCCTCATGCGACTACGAGTAATTTCGATTTTACCTCGTGAGATAGACGATGTTCATCTGCCGTGCTGGCATATCCTGAATCACTTCCTGTGATTGTATGGAATCGAGTTGTCCTTGATCGTCTCTCGGGTACAGATGTTTTCCTAATGGTTTCTTCTCCAACAACAACAACACTTCTTCCCATATCCTTCGCTCCCAGAGTGGATGAGCTGAATCTGACCGGTGTCAGCTGGCCCCCGCCGGATGCAGTATCCATCCACTTGAATATGTGCTCTCGACCCTAAAATGAACTGATATCCAAGATGTTCCACTAACCTTTTCGATTATCGAAGTCGGCGGAGATTGAAGGGGATTATCTTGGATGTGTAATTCGATTAAAGTCTTCATTTTCCTAATATGTAGGGGGAGATGAGTGAATTGATTAGAAGATAAATCAAGGATGCTTAGACTGAGACGACAGAGTTCGGAAGGAAACTGATCGAGTAGATTCTTTCTCAGATTTAGCACTCGAAGCATCTTGAGAAGAGCAATGTCGGCCGGTATAGTCTTCAAGTAATTATGTCCCAAATCCAGTTCTGTTAATGTTGATGACAGATTTCGAATTTCGCGAGGGATGACTTCGAATCGATTCCCAGTCAGCAAGAGAATTTCCAATGGAAGATCGAAGAGGGCCAATGGAAGGGAAGAGAGCTGATTGTTACTAAAATTACTTTTTTGTTCCCTCTTTCTTTTCCTCAGCTGTCAGTCATAATAAGCGAACGCGTCAGCTGGCAGAGAGCAATGCAAAAACAGGCAGCTGCGCACGTACCTGAGATCCAAGTATACGAGGGACTGGAGAAGGGAAATATTGGAAGGGACTCGACGAAGATGATTATGACAGATACGGAGAGTTTCGAGGGAACGAAGTTCACAGACATCTGATGGGACAGCACATAGACGATTACTGCTCAAATCTGAATGATCCAAACTTTTTTTATTATGAAAAAGTCTTAGTCCCTAGCTGCGATCTCTTTGCGAGTTGACCTTGTCCGTCCCTCGGGTCTCTTCCGATGACAAAGAACATCCCTCGTCCCGCCAACATATAGTTTTGTGTCACCAAGAGGAGACAATGCTGCGCGGGAAGTGGATCCCTTTACTACTAACTGGCAGACACCTGTTCCTAGACAGAGCCGCCTGGGGGTCTCGAGGTCGATTTGTCAAAATAATGGCTTTGTGGTTAGTTGTTCTTCTCCCTATAGATTGTGAAAGATAAAAAGATAACAGCTGTGTAGATTAATTCTCTCTCCCTTGAGATTTTCAACTTTTGAGTGTGGCCTTCAACGAAGCAGTATCCACCCATAGAATGTCATTTTACGATCACTGTAAGCCTGTTTCGAGGAACACCGTAAAAACGGCAGCGAGGTGCTATTACTATACGACCTGGTAACCACAATCGAGGATAAGATCTCTCCGTCCTCGGATGAATAATGGCAGTCAGATGGACTCCCTTTGATAACATAGCCCTCTCTTCCTTTATACCTCATACATATTTTACTAACCTGCCGCGACGAGATCCGATATGTCGTACTTGTCAGTCATCTGTGTCGGAAACGTCTTCAACTTTCTCCCTGCGAGACTGAGGACCCCAGACAGTTCAGCATCTTCGAACATCCTCTCCGTCGAACGAGAGAGGAGCTGGAAAGGAGAAGATTGTCTTGTATTTATAGGGGAACGGAAGCTTTTTTAAGTGGTAATTTGAGGCCTTATTGCCTGCTGTGCTCCGAATTAATCAGAATCGGCGGATGCCTTTCACCCCGCTAAGGTTTATTGGAGCTCGTAAGAGTATAGGCTATAAAATAACAATTAATTGGGCGACATACGGATACAAAGAGAGACTAGTTCAATGAGAAAGGAATCTGGCAAACTCATGCGATATGTTAATTAGATGTGGTTCGTAATGCGAGCCAAGACTTCCCCTCTCCCTACTTGGCGTCGTCTCATCATCGACTCTGCTTTCGTATTCAATCAGCGCTCATTAGACGAAAGAAGTGGGAGAGTTAGGATATAAAGTGGAACCTCCTTCGGCCGGCCACCTGATACCAAAGTGGTGGACATAATTTTAGGCAGCTCGTGAACAAACAGTCGAACGGATTACGAGTCGGTAATTAGCACACGGGAATATTTCGACGGGAGAGTGGAGCGGCCGAGGTGTAACGTTTGAGGGGAATGAGGGAAGGAACAGTTTTTTTGGAGAAGGTTTTAACTACTTTCAAATATTGAGAATCTAAGGCGAAAAGGGACAAAAACCGGGGAGAAATGGAACAGATTTCACGGATCGACAACTCGTTTGAGAACCTTGAGACCTTTAAAGCCAGAGGAATAGAGGAGAGGTCAGCGGAAATGACCGCCAGGGGCCAATTAATTATCCTTCTAGATGAGGATGGAACCTCGTCTGGAAGCCGTCTAATTGAATGATCAAAAACTGGCTGCTGGGGATTTATTCGACTAAAAGAGACAAGAATTTGGATGAGAGTTATGCATCATAATATGACTAGAGGGAGGAAAAATGATGGATGGAAGGGGAGGAATGACCAACGAACGAATGGACGAGGATGACCAATCGGTCTAGAAATAGAAATGGAACCACATTAAAAAACTAAATCAATGCAAAAGCCGCCGAAAGACAAATGAGCAGTTTTCCCTCCAAACCGGAAGACGCTTTATATAGAGGCTGCCGAGGGGCTATCCGATAATTGGTGCAATGGTCAGTCCTGGGGGCCACCCGGATGGACGAACATCTGGCCAAAATCAATGTCGTTCGTGAGGGAAAATTCGAGGTTGACCCACCACTTGCTGATGTTGCATCGCCGGTGGAAGAGGGAAGGCATCCGGCGGTCGAGGAGGCAGTGGCTCCCGTTGTAGGGGAGCCGGAACACTGGAAGTGCCACCGGCACTTCGTCGCTTTCGCGACCAGGTACCCGACATGAACCCGCAACTGAAAAAATCCTTAAAAAATGAAGTTGAAATGGAATAGAGATGATGGAGGAAGATTGAAGAGGAAAGGAAGGGGGAAAGAAAGGAGAAAAAAGGATGACCTCTTACAACCTTTTGATAAGATAAAACCTAGGTCATTAATACATTTTACAATGGGAATACGACTTTCAGCTGCTGAAGATAAGTCTGTTGAGGTCAGCGACCGAGTGTCACAACCAGCTCAAATCCCTTTTTATGGGGTCGCAGTACTGTGACCAAACAATCTGTTCAGCGATTCGTTCGGTTTCAACAAAAAACGCCTAAATGTTGTCCGGATGCCTGTGTATGAATCCCTCATTCCTCAATTACAGCGATTCAAAAAATCTGTCGGCTGTCAGCTGCACAAATAGCGAGGCGGCAAAGTAGTTGTCGGATGTCTCGAGAGCGTGTTCTCCTCTTTTTTAAACCTGAGATTAGGTACACAAATGAGGGGAAAGAATACTTGAACTTTACAGATTCGTACAGTATCCAAAGAAGGACAAAATTACCAATTTCGCACGACTAATGGCAGAGAACGCAGTGGGAAACTTTGGTGGTCAAAAATGATTATGGGACATCTTTGATGGATAAGTTTTTTAAATCGATCTACTTCTTCTTATCTACGATTAGTTTTACAAAAAAACTAAATGTTTCATAATCAGAGAAGGAGAAAACAATGTTTGTTTTTAGAAAAGATATGAGATCGAGCCGTTGGTCATCTCTTACACTCTCTATTGACGTCGGAACAAATGAGAATCTGACAAAAAACGTCAGGGATTAGATTACTGACAATAGAAGGTTGAAGGTTCCTTCACATGAAATACGGCTCTATCAGAAACAGTGAGTCAAAATTCGTCCTACCTTTCTTTCGAATTTAAAATAGTCTTTGCTCCAGAAAGATAAGAAAGCGCCATCTCGTCGGTTCATTTTGAAAACAAAACCGACAAAGGATACTTGATAATAAGACGGATTGAGATGCTTCTTTCTCATTTCTATGCAAATAAGCCGGCGGATGAGGTTTGAATTTTGAAGAAGAAAAGAGGAAAAAAAAGGAAAAACTGTAGTTCAAAAAGGTGGATAGGTTTTGGAAAAAGAGATAAAGATAAATAAAAAAAACAGAACAACGACCCCGCTCCCCGCTGTTGGACACTAGTGTCAACAGAGGGTGGTCACATTTGAAATGGCGGTCTCCCGCCAAAGATATCATTCGAAAGGAAGGTACAAGAGGGAAACGAAGTTTGTTATGCATAATAAGCAGCCCGGGCAAATAGGTTTAGTGCAGCCGGGCAGCGATCGGCGATCTGCCGAGGGGCGGAGATCGATAATACAACCATTCCTCGGCCACACCTCCGTTCCTACTCATTTGGAAGAGGTCGAGAGGGTTGCGCAACGGATACCGGTGTCTACGGACCCTCTATGACCGAAAGAAGAGTTGGAGGAAAGCGTTCCTCTTCACCTCCAATTGGATTGGTTCACTTAAGAGGAGCCAGCAAAACAGCCGAACAAATTGGCGGAAGAAGTCGGCAAAAAATGAATGGAAGAAAGGATAACGTGGACTGATGAGGAGAAAGTATGAACATCGTTACCCGGCTAAATGGGATCTGGTTGGAAGAGAATAGGTCGTGACATACCTATTAAGGAATCTGACAGATGAGTCTCTTCGAAAGGTCAGATTGTTCCTGATTGACGTTGTTTGATTCACAGCTGACATTTTAACGAACGGCTGCCATCAAACTTATTTGTTTTTTCCACCTATTTTGCTATACAACAACATCTTCAAATTAAAAACATAGCAAGTTCATTTTCATCAAATAACTTATGCTGAAGTAAGTGTATTAATAATGAAGAAAAGTAGGGGGGTCTGTTCAAGAAATCAGTGTAGTAAAAAACGTGTGAAAGGCTATCCACCCGACTGGCTTCTCAGCTTTCATAGCCAAATGGAAGGAGGAGACGGGATATTTAAAGGACTATTTTGAAGAAAAGGAATCACAATGGACAGCGTACTATCCTTATGAATCAGACTGAAATGAATGACAACTCGTGAGTAATACTACCACATGGCCCGACGGATGTGTAATCCTTGTAACGGCTCCTTGATGGCTAATAAAAGGAGGGAGGAGGATATCACACACGTTTTTATAAAACAAACCAGTCGGATGAAAAGTATGTTAATGTTATATGTGGCCGCGTAATCGCCAACACAGCACCATCAATGGAGGGTGGGGCATCGGAGGAGGAGGAAGAGGAGAAGGAAAGATACCTTTTAGTTACATCCTTCATGTTCATGATTACAATTCTAAGAGAATGAAACAAACAAGGCGAGACAGCCGCTGAATTAAAAACTTCCTGAACAAAAATCGTTGAGACCCGGAGGCGGCAGGCGTTTTTTGATGGAGAGCGACAAAGTGGGCGAACTATTTTAACGACGATGAAGTGAGAGCTACGGGAGGTGGATTGTGTTGGAACACGCGAATTATTTATCCGGATGTGCAAACATCAATGCCGTGTGGAAGACAGTCTGAAGTCTGTTGACGGAAGACTAAATTGCTAAAGAATTGCTGATTGTTTGAGAAAAAAAAACCGGTAGCCTCCGGCTGTTTACGAAGGCGTTCCCTCTCTTCAGGTGACGTGCGAAACGAATCCCAGCAGCGTTCTCTCCAAATTGATTCTCTAAAGGGGCAAGGTGATGCTGCCGAGTGGGAAAAAACAAGGGAGAGAAAGTGTTAGAAAATCAAACGGGAATGAGCCAACTCTGAAAAACATTCTCCTCTATTACATAGCATTTTTTGCCACCATCGGCCGCCTCACGGGGGTTTGTAAAATTCAATTATCCAAAGGTATTCACATCAGCCTGTTTATTCGTACTAATGAGCTGAAAGAAAGGACGCATGGCTTAGGCCCAGATGAAAAAAAGACTGAGAGGCGAAGCTGCTGTTGATTTATGCTACTTCAAGGACTAATATGGCGTGAGGGACGACAGCTGGAGAGAGATCTGAGACGGCGATAGAAATTGACAGAAAAAGAGTTATCGCTGAAACAGAAAAACGCAATATCTCGTAAGAAAGGTATTGCGAAATCCTAGTGGCTATCTCAAAGAAAGGAACCATTTTTTTCCGAGTGGCAGAGAGAGAGCAGTCATGTCCAGAGCTTGTTTGTTCAATAGGGAAAGGTGGGGCTTTTTCGCGCTTTTACTGTTTACCTATCGCATTTTTACTCCAGTAACAAGCACAATGTTATACGAATAAGTGAATAAATTTATCAAACTCTATTAAAACATACAACCACTATATGAAAATAAGTGAAAAGATTAACCGTGTTAAGAAAAGAAGCTATTGTTTAGAAAGTACTCCATCAACGATGGATCTCATCTGTCGAATAGCCTCACTCTGGTCTGGAGCTTTTATTACGCCTGTTCCAGAGACGATGACATTGGCTCCAGCATCAGCTGGGATCTAAAAAGATTATCAATAGCTTATTTTCTGATCCTAATAAAATGAAAACGGCAGCGCACCTGTATATTTGATGGTGAAATACCTCCGTCCACTTGAATATTAAGATGAGGAAACTTAGAGCGAAGCTTTTTAACCTTATCCATTTGGTCTTCCATGAACTTTTGACCGCCGAAACCTGGCTCCACAGTCATAATCAAAGCGTTATCTAACTGAGCAGCATACCTATTAAACATTAAAATAATCTTATAGAATGCTTACTGAAGTATTTTATCGACGCTTGTTTTCGGTTTAATAGATAGACCAACTTTCATGTTATTTGATCGAATCTAAAAAATATAGTGGACAAATAAAATTCAAACTTTTTCGATAAGACTGCTAACGGCCGAATCTCCTCCCTTCTCATTTGCAGCTTCCCAATGAAAAGTGAACTGATTGGCACCAGCTTTGGCCATGGGTTCTACCCAGAAATCAGGATCCGAAACCTGAAGCATAAGATTTATAAAAAAAAATAGATTTAAAAAAACTCGCCATGAGGTGGACATCGAAAAAGGGACCGTCTCCAAGGTTTTTCCGAAGGGACTCTACCACAGGATGACCAAAAGATAAATTTGGAACAAAATGGCCATCCATAATCTAAAAAAATGATAAAATCTATATTAGAAAAAGGTCACATCCAAATGGAGCCAGTCCGCACCTGCTTCTAATAATTTTCTAGATTCTGCTGCAAGATTTGACAAATCTGCATTCAGCACAGAAGGACAGATGATAGCACGAATAGCAGACATACTGAAAAAAAAAGTTTATATTCAAAAGATTGAAAAAACAAAACAGAAAAATTTCTTCACTCGTGGAAAATCTGCTCTATGGTCAATAGACCTTTATACAGCAATATCCCTGAATATTTCAGAAAGCTTCGGTTTTATTTTGCATTACTATTTTCTTCCGTTTCTTTTGTTGCCTGAAATCATAAAATAAGAGCAAATATGCGATATTGTACTAATTATTTTATTAAAAAAATAACGCTGACTACTGTAAGATTTTATTATTTTTTGTGCTAGTTTTGCATCAATATGTTGATTGACAACTTGTTTTTTTAGCTAAGTAGATATTTACTTTTTATAGCTCGCATTAGGGTTGCCAGTCAATGGCAACTTCTCGCCTGGAGGCTACTTTAGCTGATCAACCTTATATAAACGGGTAAGCAGCATGCTTGCTTGCTTACTATATTTCTATATATAACTTTACATTTTTTTAGATACACACTATCAGAAGCTGATTTTGATCTTTGGGTTAAAATTAAAGCTGCAGGAGCTGTGAACCTAACACCTCATACTAAACGTTGGTACAATCACATATCTTCTTTTAAGTTCCAAGATAACGTTGGGTATGTAATTTTTAATGGAATATTATACTTTTTAAGTTTATTTTGCTTGTGATTATTTATTTTTCAGGTTAGAAACCAATATGTCAGCAATCTTATCGTCCGAGCAACTAGATTCATTGCCTCAATATCTACTTGAATACATAGACAAGCATCCAACCGTATCTTACTTTTATTTTTTTCTAGCTTTAGGGATTCAACACTATTGAGCTTGCAGCTTCCCTGGGGTTAGACCACCAAAAAGTAATAGGAGCCGTTAAATCGCTTTTAACTCATGATGGCGTAAGTTACATCAAATTTATTCATATTTTCTCAGTTAATAATTACGTCAGATGTTACATTGAAAAGGCTTGAGTTAAGTGATGAGGGAAAAGACATGGCAGAGAATGGATCATTTGAATATCGTGTTTATGATATTGTTGGAAGTGAAGGATCTCTTCAAACTGATATTTTGGTATGACTTTTATTAGTATTAATTTCTTTTTTTACAGAAAGAACCATTTGGTAAAGTTGGCATTAACAAAGCTCTTGCTGCTGGATGGATTGCAATTGATAAATCTGGTGGTGCTGTCCGCGTGGTAAGCCTATTCATTTTTCAATAGTATTTTTTAGATACGTAAAATTGATAATGGTATTGTTGACACCGTTTCTTCTCAATTGAAAGAGCTTTCTGTTGGCAAGTCAGTCGAAGAGAAAGCGAAAAATGAGTTAAAGAAAAGGAAACTTGTTAACGAAGTGTTTGTTACTCTTCTTGAATAACCTTTATTTTAGAGTTGTAAAAGGATTGAAAGTTACGAAAGGGCCTCAATTTTCTACTGAAATCAGCAAGCCAGAAGTCGATCTAACTCCCGAAATGATTGCTACAGGCTCCTGGAAAACAAAAACATTCAAAAAGTACAACTTTGAAACAATGGGCGTTTTGCTACCTTGTGGTCACCTCCATCCATTAATGAAAGTACCAATTTTTTTTATTGATTATTTTTTAATAGGTTCGCGCTGAGTTTCGACAAATCTTCTTCTCTATGGGATTCAGTGAAATGCCTACAAACCGATATGTCGAAAGCTCTTTCTGGAATTTCGACGCACTCTTTCAGCCACAGCAACATCCTGCTCGTGATTCTCATGATACTTTCTTTATTTCTGGTTAGTTAGTTTTGTATTATTATTGGAATTTTAGATCCTGCTGTTTCGACTCAATTTCCAATGGAATATCTTGAAAAAGTGAAACAAGTGCATTCAAAAGGAGGATTTGGTTCTCTAGGGTATTTTAAAAACAATTTAAAATACTTCTTAACAAATTTCAGTTATAATTATGATTGGAAAATCGAGGAAGCCCAAAAGAATGTACTTCGAACACATACTACAGCAGTTTCTGCTCGAGTGCTTTATGAATTAGCTCAAGAAAAAGAGTTCAAGCCTGCTAAGCTTTTCTCCATTGATCGCGTTTTCCGAAATGAGACATTAGACGCTACTCATTTAGCCGAATTCCATCAAGTAGAAGGAGTGATCGCCGAGCGAAATCTTAGTCTGGCTCATTTGATTGGAATTTTTACGGAATTCTTTAAAAAACTAGGTATTGAAAACCTTCGCTTCAAGCCAACCTATAATCCATATACGGAGCCTTCAATGGAGATTTTTGCATATCATATTGGTTTGAAAAAATGGGTAGAGGTTTGTATACTTTTTTTTTAGTTTGACTAATTTTTAGATTGGTAATTCTGGAATGTTCCGACCTGAAATGCTATTGCCAATGGGTCTTCCGCCTGATGTAAATGTTGCAGGATATGGTCTATCTCTTGAACGGTTAGTTTCCATATTATTTGGATATATTTTATTCTTTATTACTTTTAGACCAACTATGATCCGCTATGGAATAGATAATATTCGTGATATGTTTGGACCCAAAATTAATCTAGAAATGGTTTACAATGGTCCAATTTGCAGGTTGGATAAGAAGAATTAAGTTAATGTTTTATCATTGGGTTTTTTTGTTAGTTTGTTATTGTTAATTCTAAGATAAAAATATACCGCATATGTTCTTTTAAAATTATTGTTTTATCAACTGGCTACTTTTTTTTAATTTAGTTCAATTTATACGATACTTCCAGATCTAAAAATGAGTACAGGTCCTCGCTTCACAGGAATTAAATTCTGTCCTGAGTGGTAAATTTTAAAGTTACAAACAATCAGTTTTACAGTAACAATATGCTTTATCCACGCGAAGACAAAGAACATAGGCAGCTCTTATATGCTTGCCGTAATTGCGATCATAATCAAGTTGCTGATAATCCATGTATCTACGTAAACAAACTTATGCACGAAGTAGAGTAAGTTCTTTGTGTAAATCTAACGTTTTACTTTTATTTAATTTCAGCGAACTTACGCAAATTGTTGGTGATGTCATCTATGATCCAACTTTGCCAAAAACGCAAGAACATCCCTGTGGAAAATGCGGACATCTAGAGGCAGTTTTTTTCCAAGCGCAATCGAGAAGGGCCGAGGTACAGAATTCTTTAAAGTTCTATTTTTTTAGGAGGAGATGAGACTTTACTACGTGTGTACAAATCCATCTTGCTTACATCGATGGACAGAGTGATCTCATTTTTTGTAATTCTTTTCATGATAACTGCTTCAATAAAAAATAAAATTGGCAAGCTGTTTGACGTATGGATTTATTTTTTTCTAATGACAACAGCAATGGATATATTTTACTTATGCTACATAGCAAAAAATTTTATTTTCTGTACAAAACCGGAAACGGTAAGTTATTAGTCTAAAGCTTGCCCTTTTTACTACATTTCATACTGAGAGATCTGGGCTATCTTTCTACTAAATGTCACAAAAGTTGGGTTAAAAGATGACTATCATTTACGAATTTCATTTCAGAGTAATAAAGAGCTGCACTAAAAATTATTAAAACGCCAAATAAATACCTTTAAATTATCTTGGGGGCTTTCTGGAAGATTCCTGGTAGAACCAGATTTGCATTGAGCATTTCTCCAATGTTAAATCCTTTACCATACATGGGACACCATGTAGCAATATATTCGATATGGTATTCGCATTCTAAAAATCAATAACAAAAAAAAATTGCTTTACCATCGCTGTCGTCAGCTCCTTCAGAATCTCCTTCATGTGCAATTTCTTGGATTTCAGAGGTATATATCTCCGTATTAGTTTCATGAAGAGTAGATGTTTTAGATTTACGAGCTACTTAATGCAAACTTTAAAATATAAAATACCGTGAAATTGACCACGCTGTGAGCGTGACTGCACAGGACGAATAGGTGTAAATTCGAAATCTTCTTCAGTATGATTTAAAACTGGAGTAAGGCTGAAATTGTGCTAAAAGTTTTAAATTAAAGTGAAAAAAGATTGACAAACCTTTGTTTCGTTTTCGTTGGAAGATAATAAAGGTGATGTACCTTTTGACTCAAGTCCACTGTCATTGAAACATGGCGACAATTGCTCGTCGTCGTGTGATTTTTTTATGGCAGCTGCATAAGAGCGAGTAATTGGAGGTGGGACAGAAGTTGGCATCATTTCTCTTTGTACTTCTGGTTCTTGTACTGGTGCTGGTTCTGAGAAGACCTCATTGCGCTCCGAATAATTTGATAGTGTATCATCACAGTCCATGGGTACAGTAGATACGTACGAGTTAGTACGATAATCTGACGGTAATTCACGTCGATATGTTACCGCTTCATCCAAAGATGTATCCGAACACATTGAATCATATCTAGCTAGACGCCTAAAAATATAAACCATGAAGATCACTTTACAAACCTTTCTTTGGGATCTCGGACGGGTGGTCCGCGTTGGAGTGGGAAATTCAATTGAGGAAGATGTTTTTGATTCTTCACATGTCTGCGTTTCGTTAATTCGGCTGCTCGGGCTGCTGCCTGTTCTTGTAATGTCTAAGTAAGAGTTTATTGTGTTCCCAAAACAAACCTTATTGTAATGAGCCATTTCATCCCGTTTTGTGGTTCCCATCCCGCATCGACAGCGGCATGTCTAATAATAGATAAATATTACTCAAATATAAAAAATACTTTTGCTATTAAGGACTGGCCTTTTTTTTCCCATAGATTAGCTCTCCGTTGTTGTTCCGTCCAACCACGAGCAGAACCTAAGCAAGATTAAAAGAAGGACACATTGAATACCCATTGTTGCAATCTTCTTTATCAAATGATTTTCATATTCGCGAAAACATATTTCATGAATTTTCACACCTTTCAGTGGACATTGTACATTTGTGCATTCAAACAGCACACCGTCTTCAAAATCCATGACAGGCCTTCCTAAAAATATTAGTTTGGGCGAGTATATGAGATATAAACAGATTTCGGAGCTCTGATGCTATCGTAAAGAGAGCCGCATAAACATTATTAACCAAAGTTTATAAGTGACCTATATTGTGGTCGGAAAGGCCTAATTGGGGTAAATGATGCAATAGTGCAGCTGTCAACAAAAAATACGAACGCTGTTTCTATGTTATAAGCTCTTTAAAAAAAATAGTATAAGCACGCCATAATAATGTAATTATTAACTAAAAATCAAGAATAATACAAGGACATGTGTTAGTCGCCCGGTAAAAAAAAATTATAGGAACTTACCTATATAACAGTCAAGTGGATCCGGAATGGGACATCCTTTTATTTTAGGCGTTGATGGTGATGAACATATTGATTCCTTCCGACTTTCTTTACGAAACTTGTCTTTTTTTCCCATTATGAAGTTAGCAAGCCTAAAAATGAGAAGTAATCAAACAAATAAACGAGAAAAAAAAGAAAACTGGAAAAAAAGATAAGAGAAAAGATTTGTGATCCATGACAAAAATCCATTAGAACGACCAAGAAATGTTCATCGCAGTGTTGTAATAGCTGATTCAGTTACCACTACTCTATTTGTGCTAAGACAAACGGTAAAAACTGCTAAAATGCATAAGTAATTACTTTTATATCATCTGAACGATGGAATTTTCAAAGAGGAAATTGGAAAATAATTTCTTATTCAGAAACAAAAATCCATTAGAACTCAACTTAACTCGTTAAAAACAAAACAGCTTATTTTTTTTTTCACAAAAATAACTCATATTCTTGATATATAAATTGAATTATAATAAAATATTTAATCAATAACTCGTTGTTTATCAAAAATTCAGGACCACTTTGAGGAAAATTAGGAAAAAATCGAACAAAATAGGGAAACGGTAAAAAAAAACAAGTCGGTCTGGCAGGTCGAGCGTTTTTCGAAACAACTTTTTTTCTAGGAGTGTTATTTCGCGCAATTCAAAATTTCTTTTATTGCGCCTCATTTACTTATTTTTCTAATTTACTTGCTTCGTTTTTTATCAAAAAATAAATTGCATATGCTTGTCAAAAGAAGATGACTGCTGTCGAGCAATGGGGCTTCCAATAACCCTATTATAATGAAGAAAATGATCGAAAAGATTTTTTCTCTAGGAGATAAAAGATGAAGGGATATCATCTGGCAACAACTATTATAGCGCCGCCTATCATTCTCTCCGCCTCTATGATTACGGTAGCATAAGATATGAATAGAAAATAGAAAATCAACTACAAAAGTGGGAAATTGACGAAGTAGCAGGTGCATTCAAATTATCGACCGGCGAGGAATGAATTGTCGATTGGGTGTGTGGCCTCTGGCACAAAAGTTATGGTTGGCGAATGAGAATCAAAGCACTGATCGGAAAAAATAGAAAAAACGATAAACGGTTAGTTTTATACGTCAAGTCAAATGTCCTAATACATCGAATTACATTTTTGATTCATTGGGGAAGAAAATTTGAACGGGCTTATCTTACATCTTTTGTTAGGATTATATCGATGGACATTTTCAGAGAAGAGAAGTAAGGGTCGCGGTTGTCTTACAAAATGCCGTTATGTCGCATGAATCATAAAGTTTCACATATGTGCGATAGCTTGATATACAGGCAATGCGAATTTGTTTGGGTATCGGAAAGGATAAAGCCTGTCAGTTCTCAGTGGGACACAAAAAAGCGACACCGCCCAAATTTGGCTATTCTTTCTTCTCACCGTCATTTCAGAAAGGAAAATACAAAAAAAAGAGAAATAAGAACGAGCAATATGAGATAAAGGGATTTTTGTAAAATGGGTATCAGCAAACCGAAGCACGTGCAGGTGGATGACGTCTGCCGAGGGTGGCGGGCAGGATGCGCAAGACCGTCCGCTCGCTTACCAGCTGCATAATATGGGCCGTCGGTGGTTAATATTTTTAGATAGATATATTCTATCCAAAAGAAAACGTTATTTTCTAAGGAGACTGCCAAAGTAAATTGGATTTTCATCTGTATACTGTGATAATGTGACAAATGACATAACAAATCTTCGATGCTATTGAACAATGTAATAATTTCATTAAAACGTTTGAGTCGTTTGGCCACGACCTTTCATCGAAAGTTTTCTCATCTGACTCACGACTTCATGTCAGTCATAACTAAGGACAATAACTAGTGATTCAAATGTTATGAGACAGTTATAACAGTGATGTAAAGGAATGTTACAAGAAATTAATGATACCAAAGATTAAAAAAACAGCAATGCTGACCATCTGACTGAAACATAAATACTTCAGATACACTTACAATAACCTGATAAACAAAATGAGTAAAGAGACAATAGGGTAGCCATCGATAGCTAAAAGATTCCATGTGACTAGCTAATCACTTTTCAGGTACTAGCCATATCCTTTTGTAGTCACTCTCGTAGTTCTTTAATTAACTACGTCAACAGAACCTGTGACTTACTAATCATACTCAAGAATGAAACTTAGTCAAACTTAGAAAAATTTCTCAAATGTAAATCCTGTTAGCTCAAGATGGTTTCCCAGATCACTCATGGATCATTTTTCCAATGGAAAACAAATATCTATCGCCTGCCTGTATCTCACTTGGCTGCTCAATCAATAGCCCCTTCGAGTTCCTTCACACTACTCGACTCTTTCCTCTGGGCACAAAAGACATGACCCCAGACGGTCATTGATTGACAACTACGCCACGCCCTGACTAATCTGCTACTGAGTCTTCTCGATATCCACCTCCACTTCCCGCTCGAAAAGGACTTTGAACAATAACAAACGCGTGATTCGATTTTCCCATCTTTCAGTCGGCTTATATCCCGAGAGGTTAGTCTGCCTGTCTGTTACCGACCTATCGATTTTCCCTTTCTCTTCCTACTTTGATTTTTTTCAGAAATGGAATCAGAGAATGTCAATCGTGTCGAGGTTCAAAAGAAGCTCATGCTGGATCTCCTTCAACGAGGAGCGCCTTTTCTCAGTCGACAGGACAAGAGTGACTACTGCGAAAGATTTTACCGATCCCTCGGTCATGAGGGTGTTTGGAGAAAAGGAAAAGTTCCTCAACAGATGTCCAGCGCCGTCCGTCACTTTTTCCACAACAACCTAGCTGTTAGTTGCCGCGGGTCATGTTCTCATCCTTTCAGATCGGCGACGTACCTAAATGGGTAAAGGAGGACGCCAATCTCCTACGTAAATTCATCCTGGTCATTCGAATTTATGGACCAGACAAGGCAAAGGTGAAGACGAGGGAATCATTCTTGAAGAATCCGAGGAAGATTGGACACTTCCCTTCAGAAGTCAGAGAAACATTCTGTCATCTTTTGGATGAGTTCAAGGTATCTGAAGAGGAGTTGCCATTACCAAGACAAAGGAAACAAAAAATGGAGGGATCCGACGATGAGAATCGGCCGGATCATTTCAAGCAGATGTTTAATATGTTGGCACGTAAGGGATATTCCTTTTCTCTTCAATATGGTTTCAGAAAACCTCCTCTCTCCCGAGAACAGACAGAATAACTTGCCTCTTGAGCTCCTCTTTCAAGCTGCTGGTATTTCGCGTCTTCCTCTGCCTGTGAATCCTCCTCTCCAAGCATGTGGGGTTGCTGCTCTCCAATCTCCGGCTCTTTCGGCAGCCCTCAGTTCCCCTTCTAATGTCTCCTCTTCTCCTTCTACTCTATCATCTTCTCCCTCTGTTCCATCTTCCTCTCCTTCTTCAAAAGAAAATACTCCTCCTTCCAGTAAGTCAGATAACGATAGTCTTTGACTTTGACTCAGATGGATCGAAACACAGTTTCACTCTGGAGAACATTCTGGAGAAAATACGAAGATCTAAGGGGTATCAGGAGCCAGGCGAATTATAACGTTGTTTTTAAATAAAAAGATAACAGATTTATTAAATGAGATCAGACCCGATTACCATACGTTTCAAGTAATTTCTGCCGATGTTCCTCGGCCGATACAACTGAGTATTTCTCGATCAGTCGTTCTCCTCTCGATATTGGTGATCTCATAAACGTTGGTTGGACATAAGTCAAATTGAATTCTTGAATACGACGACGCCACTGAAACAATGTGTTTCCTATCTATTGTCAACTAACATAATTAGATCCCTTGACCCCGAGAATCGCTTCCACTCCCGCCATTATATCGTCTCCACTCTGAAAGTGTCCTCTCAAAATAATTCAAGCGACTTACATGTCCGAATACTTGTTGAGTAACCGTCTTCGGTGCTGGTTCTTCTGTCTTGACCCCGAGCATTTTGACGAGAGGTTTGATAGTTACCCCCTGTATGAAAACAGTAACAATGATCACTACAACGGTGGTCGAGACTAACATATCTTTGTACGGGATAGCATCTTTGTCTGAAAGAGTACCAGTTGACCGATAAACAGACCGAGGGTCATGACCAGCCCATAACAGATAGCTCCTCTCAATCCTCCGTATCCCATGATAACTTGATCCATCAAACCGATTTTGTGCATTCGTTTCTTGTTGGCAAAGAATGTCAGAAAGATAACGACTGAATAACGATGAAAAGAGAAGAGAAATCTAACCAATAAATCTGCTCATGATACAGGCAACAACGGTGATGACTGTGAAGACGATATCCCAACTGTGCTGCTTAGAGAATGTTGACAGACCTAGGAAGACGAAGATGATAGCCTCACAGCTAAATAAGCATATCGACGGTTAAAAGAATTGATCAACCATGATGACAGCGTCTTGAGAAAATACTTGACAGTCGTCAGAGCTTTGTCATTGAGATTTCCCGCCACGTAGCTCTTCATTACCAGTCCACATGTAACAATACTGAATAAACTTCTACAGATCAAAAACACGTACGCAATTATTCCCGACATGTGGACACTTTCCGACAAAAGGTAGGCCATGTATGGGAAGGAGAGCACGATCAGTGGCTGGATGAGGGCAAAATTGTGAGAGAATTTGGTAGTAAAGGCTGTGATACAAACAAAACAGAGACCGATTAAACATCCTCCTGTGGAAACCATTGTAAAGGATAAAAAGGCGTGAAGGAAATCTTCTCCAATTAGATTCTCTGTTCCTATTTTGGCCATGGAAGTAAGTGAATGATAGAGCACAATGACCACAGCGTCGTTTAATAGAGACTCTCCGAACACGCATATGTACAGAAGTTGATTAACATGGATCTCTTCGAAGACAGAGAGAACAGCTACCGGATCGACGGCTGAAAATTTCTGGTATGACTAATGATATTACCAGATATAAGGGTACCGAATAGAAGAATATCGATTGGCTCTATTTCATATTCATAATATGGACGGAACATATAGATCGTAAAAGCTGCAAGAGGAATAAAAGCTAAATAAAGAACCCACAAATAAGAACGATATTCATCATGGTTCCAATGACAGCATATAGAAGGATGGTTCCAAAATTGCTGAAAAATGCCTTGGTCGGCATGAAAAAGCCGGCATCAAGAGCGATGGGGGGAAGAAGGTAGAGAAAGAAAAGATCTGAAAGTTTGAAGTCTTCAATCAGGCTACCTGGATGCAGATAGATGTCTAGAACCCAAAACTCGTCGAATAAATAACCAGCTGCGAGACCGAGAACAATGAGAAGAGCACTTTCCGGAAAAATACGAGAAAGAATTTTGAATCGGTGGAAGACTGAAAAAACATTCTTCGAGTAGTCGATCAATCAGAGACCACCCTGTACACAGTCTGGTCACCTTTGTCGATTAGAAACTTACCGATTCGAGCGATAATAATGCTGATCAACCATCCATTGAGAATCAGAGGAGTATGGACATCTGACCATGTGAATTGACTTAACATATCGACAGGAAAAGCGGAAGAACCGCAGCAATTGGCTATGATCTATTGACTTCCTTGAGTGAAAGACGTCTGCAAGAGAGACAAGGTCGTGAGAAACTGGGTGAATGAAAAGTAGAGAATGAATGCTAGTTGACAGAAAAAGAAAAATCATTGGAAGCTCAAATAGGATCAGAATCCATCAGCTGATGACTGTCGATTATGGTCAAAAGATGACCAATAAAAACAGCAAATGACTCCTCGAAGGAGAGGCAAACAGATAACATCGGCCCGATGACTATCGAGAGACTGAGTTATTTAGAAAACTTTAATCGAACAGGTCGAGGAGACATGGCGAAGGACGAAGCCATCCTTCAAAAATTTGTCGACGTCACGGTGGAAATGACATTGATAAATGACGGTTGTAGGCATGACACATACTATTTTTCCCATTACGGTTTCATATCTCTTCAATGAGTGTGTATCCCACGGTTATCACTGTTTTCAGTCACATTATTGTACTCATCTCCATACCCCTTTCATATTCTCTTATTCTGAGCATTGTTGAAGCTGAGGATACAATTTAAACAAATTTTTTAAACTTCATATATCTTCTTTACACCATCAGCCTGTATCGAACTCCTAGCTGTCAATTCTTCTTGGAGTGAGAAGATCGCCACAAAAAAAGACTCAAAAACATAAGTCAGCCATCCTGTTCTTTGAGAAATGTTTCAGTCATATACATCAGGAATCTTTCCCTTCCCTTCACTGACATCAATCGTTTCATCACCATCTTCTTTCCACGCGTCTACAAAAGAGGATATACAATCAGAATTTTGTTAAATTGTTGAATATACTCTAGTTCTTTTTGTTAAATACAACCAATATTATTTTGGGATGTTGGAAAAAATTGGTTAGCCTCTACTTGAATGGGAGAATCCCCACACCCTGATTGTCGCGAGGAAAACGGGAAAAGATGATGTGACCTTGTAGCTGACAATATGGAAGCATGTCAACATAAACGATGATATTCTCACATTTCTAGACAATAACTAGTTGTTTTTTTTGTTTGAAGAAAAATTAAGCTGATTCAAATCTTTCTAATCCTTCGCAGCTCTTATATTAACTAGCATAGTGGAAGAAAGCTACGATATGCAAACTAATTTAACGCAATTATGACAGTTAACCTTGTGAATATCTTGTGAATGACAATACCAAGTTTTTGTCATAATAGATTTGTCATAACAAATTTGTGTACTTTTTGGAAGATTATGGAATAAATTAGGTGAATCACAACCTTTAATGAAACACTGATCTTCACTGACCATTTTAAGATGAAACCACTTGTACAATCAAATATCGATCATGAAGATCGCTCTTTTTCCACCCTCCCAACCAAAGTCACGAGTTATCCAATCTCCTTTGGAGACCTTGAGAAATCGGATAAACACATGTTAGTTGGCGCTCTATATCTATATCACATGCTTAGAATCTCTATTTTTCCAATTTTCCTAGGCAATAAAAACAATAGAAAAAATCACCAACTTATTAAGCATTACCCAAATTTCTCTCCGAAATCTATCTGGGCAGCTCGAACCCATTTAGCCGTATTTATAAAAAAGAATAAGTCTTATCTCATAAATCTTAACTTTTGAGTTCAAACATACAAAAGAGATAAACTACTCTGAATATGATAATTTGAAGAGTTGAGCGGTCAATCCCGACAACGACCGGTCGATTCTCTATAAACTATCGATAAGTGCAACTCTTCTCGAAACTAACTAGTCTGAGAAATGTCTCCTCAGCTCCCATGGAATGTTCCAGAGACTCCTTTGATTCTTCTCGGATGGATTCTTGTCACCCTGTTATGTCATTCAGGTAAACAATCCCTCCATCCTCCTTATCTTCGAATAGTCTTTGTCCGGTACAACCCGTTGAGGAGCTGGATACCAAGTAGTTGTCATCTCTATCTTCTTGGCCTTCTCTTCGGTATTCTCTGCAATGTCTGCCTCGATTGGAACCTTTATCTCTTTCCTGGTAACCATATTCTCTTTCATCTGATCATCTTCCAGCGCTTTTTTTCATATATCTTCTTCCTCCAGTTGCTCTCGATGCCGGCTATTTCATGCCAAAAAACTCATTCTTTAATAATATTGGAACTATTGTGTTGTATGCAATTGTTGGGACAATGTTGAGTACAGTGATAATCGGATCGGTCCTATATTTGTCAAGGCCTTTATTCAATAATCAGATAGACGTCATATCTATTCTACTCTTTGCAACTCTCGTATCTCGTAAGCAGTAAGCATACTAATGTATCTGATCTTCAGCAACGGACCCGGTTTCTGTTCTTTCTGTTTTCGATGAATTAAATGTCAACGATCAGCTGTTTATTTTGGTCTCTGGAGAATCTCTCTTCAACGATGCTTTCGGAATAGTCAGTTTCTTCTCTTCGTTTCATTTATTGTAGGTCCTCTATCACTCTCTCTCATCACTGGCTGTCACAGGCGCAGAAAACGTGGTGACCTTCGATGTTCTCCTCTCTCTTGGCTCTTTCTTTGTTGTTGGATCTGGTTCGATCATCTTCGGTGTCATTTGGGGAGCGGTGACAGCCATTGGGACTAAGTAAGTATTATTTTTCTTTCTTAAATTAACAAAGAAATTTATTTTTCTCCGTTACACAGCCTTTACTCGTTCTTGTTCTTTCATGGGTATCTTATTTGGCAGCCGAAAAGGTTCATTTGAGTGGAATGCTGACGTAAGAAATTTTATTCTTTGAAAAAAAATGCTCAGAATAATATCGTATGGTCTGTTCATTCACAGGTATGTTGAGAAGAATCTTGACGACAAGGTTCTCTCCGCTTTAAATACAGCCACCAAGTCGTGGTGCGTGAGGTAAGAATTCACTCTTCTTCAATCTTCCAGCTCCGATGCCATTATCTTTTCCTTCCTTGGCATTTCGACTATCTCTCTTCATCATATCTGGGACTGGATGTTCATTATCATTACTCTGATGGCTATGATCCTTGGTCGATTCATTTGTAATTTGTTGTCATTGAAGAATAAGCTGTTCAGCAACGTTTCTGCTAACTTTCCTGGCTAACCAAGGTCGTACTGAACGGATCGGATGGAAGACACAAGTCGTATTAGCCTTCTCTGGGATCCGAGGACCGATCTGCTACTCATTAGTACAAAGTTTAGGTTTGCAGCTAATTAGCTTAAGAAAATCATAACTTTCAGATAGTCAATATGTGCCAGCGAAAGCCATGCTCGTCACAACATCCATTGTCATAATCGTAATAACTCTCCTGATTCAAGGAGTCATTGTGAAACCGTTTCTCAATGCATTATCGATAGAAAGGGCGAAGAGGGACGAAGAAAATGTATTAGAACTGGTAGTAAGCCTTCCTAATGGGATAAAAAATGTTTAGAGAACTGATTTGACTATCGGCATAGAAGCTATCGCCGGTATAAAGGAGACGAACAGGGTGAGTGAGATTTTTTTTTCATTCTTATGCACTAACAGAGGAAAATCAATAAAGAAGAGTTTTTCAGTGGCAGCAGAGATGTCTGTCTTTCATCGAGAAATACGTTGATGATTATCTGATGAGGAGAACCGGTGAAACGGTCTCCAAAAAATATATATATAGTGTGATGCCACTGAGCAATCTCACCCATGGCTCGCCCAACCAACAACCCCTCGAATAATATCTTATTCATCTATTAATTTGTCTATTTGCTTATTTTCATATGAGTAAAAAAAAGAAAAAGTCGATTAACAATTATCCCAGCGTCACTCTGTCCGTTGTTTAACTCACTCTGCCACCCCCCGATTGCAGTTCTCTCTGCGGCAATTCGATTTTTTGATCTCGCACGTCACAATATGTTTCTTTAGATTTTATTGAGTCATTCATTGTTCTTGCGGAACTGGAGTTCATTTGTAAAAGATACACATTAGTTATCCAAGTTGTTCTGATAGTGGAGGACATTTAGAATGAAAAGAAAATGATAATTTGAATAGAGAAGAAGAAAATGAGAGATTCCCACATGTAAAAATTTCTCTCTATAAAATCTATTGGAATTTTTCCATTGTTTACAGTTCGATACATATTTTCTTATTTTCTAGCTCTTATTGAATATCTGTTCACCATCTAACTATCATATTCCCTCTGAAATGTGATCTTTCAGAGAATGACATAGTGAGTATCTTGATGATGGCTTCCGTAGACGCGGCATCAGGTAGTGGTGTTCCCTCAAACGGTTCCTCGTTTTCTTCTTTGAATTATGGGTATGTTACTCTGCCATAATAGCATCTGTATATTCAGATATTTTAATCTAAATCCGGGCAAGCCGATATTTAGTGATGGAAGAAATCCGACAATGGGAAGGTTGGATGTATTTCAACTGAAACAATTAAATTTCCAGAAAGAAGCATCCTCCTCATTTTCCGACTGGAACAACTGAAGTATTGACCTTCTATCCGACGATGGATGAATTTAAAAATTTTAATGCTTTCATTCTAAAGGTGGAACAAGAGGGAGCACACAATCTATGTGGAATCGCTAAAATTATTCCTCCTGAAGGATGGAATCCTCGTCCTTCAAAGACAAATTATGATGATGTCGACAGCTATGAAATAGCCAGGTAGATTAGAATATCCTCGATTACAATATGATTATAGTCCGGTGAAGGAAATCATGGACGGACGAAATGGGGTCTATAAAAAGTGCAATGAGATATTCAAGAACAAGATGACGGTCAAAGAGTTCAGACATCTGGCCAATACATCAAAATATAGACCACCGAAGGATTTTAATGGATTAGAAGGAAAATCACTCGAGAAGTAAGTGGAGGAATAGACAATCTATGTTTTCCTCTTCACTTAGTTTCCTCTTCGACCATATTCTGACCGGAGAGCCAATCTATGGAGCTGACACAGAAGGGTCTATCTACGACGAAACGATTACGGAATTCAATATGAATAGACTTGGGACCGTCCTCGACGACTACAAAGTTATCGAATTGGTAAGTAAAATTGAAATAAAAGGAACATGTAGTTAGGTGCGGGGAGTAAACACAGTCTATCTTTACTTCGGAATGTTCAAGACCTGTTTCCCATGGCATGCGGAGGATATGGACCTCTATTCCATCAACTACCTTCACTGCGGGGCGCCAAAATATTGGTTCGCCATCCCTGCCGAAGGCGCAGACCGATTCGAGAAGTTGTTAGATCAATTATATCCGGACTGGAAAACTCAATGCAAGGGATTCCCTCGCCATAAACTTTGTATGATCTCCCCCGAAATTCTCCGGATTCATAATATTCCCTACGGGACGATGATTCAACGTCCGGGAGAATTCATTATCACCTTCCCCCGAGTAAGAACGACTATGGATTGATAATCTTTTAACAGGGATATCATATGGGATTCAACCTCGGATACAACATTGCAGAATCGACGAACTTCGCTGCTGACAGATGGATTGATTACGGGAAGAACATCGTCGCATGTACTTGTAAAGAATCCGTTCTTTTGGATATGGAGGTGTGCTATATAGGGTTGAACAGAACTTTTTTTCTAGATATTCATGAAGAAATATCGACCGGATGAACTATTTCTTTGGCAGAAGTATTGGTTCAGGGGAAAGTATAAATTCATCGAATCGTGGCCATATCCCTTCATGAAAAAGAAACGAGGAACTCATCAGGATCAGACACTCGGTGACAGATTGAAGAGAGCCAGAGGAAACTGGAAAAGACAACAAGGTAAGAGAGTATTGGGTCAAAAAATATTTATAGCACACCTGAACTGTCGGACCTCTCCTGATCTCTATAATGAAAAGATCGAAAATGAGTTAAATGCGAAGTATCCTCCACATTGCGCCGTCTGCCTTCTCTTCTACAACAAAAAGAAAGATGCTGCTAACAAGGTTATCAATATTCCCAAAAGGTATTTCTTCTTTCTTTTTCTTTTCATCATTAATATAGGTCAACAAGGCTGGCAAAGGCCTCGTTCTTCCATAAGTCCAGTACTCCCCTTTTGACCGTTGACCCCAGGGAGGAGGAACTACTCACCTGCAATCATTGCTGCGTGACTGTCCATCCATCTTGCTGTGGAGGTGACAGGAATGTTGTCGGTAAGTATCTATTCATCCTTTAAGTGTTTTATAGGAGATTGGAAGTGCCCTCGTTGTCGTGAAAGAAGCGATGTTGCTATTCGATTCACGACTTGTAATCTCTGTGAACAAAGGGCCGGAGCCATGATTCCATGTGAGACTGGAATCGACCAAGGATTTGTTCACGTAACATGTGCTATCATTAGTCGGAGAACGACATTTGATAGAGCCATCGGTCCCACCAGATGCAAGACTTATCCCTCATTTCACAAGCCGAGAAAAGGACTCATGTTAGTTTTCCATCATTATTTTGAATTTTTTTTCAGTGGATTTATGAACTTAGCATACATCCAGGCAGAGTTGGATTTCATGGAAAAGTTCAGATGGAACTGTGATATTTGTCAAACAATGAGGGAAGGGCTCGTAATGTGTTCCCTTTGTCAGGATTCTGTCAATTCGTTGCCGGATTCGATGGTATGCCTTCTTTTTTTCTTCCAAAAAAATTTTTCTAGTGTCCTGTCGAAGCCACAATGGCTCATACGACGTGTGGTAAATCGGCCGGTTTCTTATTCGAGGAACGAACCTTCCCCCAAGTTACGGCAATGGTCTGTGATCGTCATATCTTCTTTCACCCCGACGGTACGTTTTCTTGATTTTCCTTTTACTTTCAGGTCTTCTTGATATTGGGAATACAGTTTATGTGAAGACTTCTGGAGGATATGTACCTGGAATTATCAAGAGTATCGCCTCCTTGAATACTCAAGTGGTCACTGTCACTCTTCTCAATGGAAGATATCTTACGAAGGTATCAGTTGACAGAATACTTGAATGTGATTGTGACAACTGCGATGGCTGGAAGCATTGCAATGGATCAAAGGTAGATCTTCTTTATCTTCATATTTTTCCTTCTCAGCTTCGTATTTCAACTGACAATGGAGAAGAAGATTGTTACTTCCGCCATGCGTATACTATCTCGGAATATGAAGTTGCAACAAAAGAAGGAGTAACCATCTATTTCCGAGACAGCCTTATTGGACCCAATGAACAGATCTCTCTTGTCAAAAGAAAAGCCGATCATGAATTTCCGAAGAACCTGAAGTCCCCCAAAATCGTCTAGTCTTTTCGCTGCAATTCTTTCCATTCTAATCATCGTTGATCTCTTTTTTTTTAGGTAAAAAGCATACATAAATGAATATGTTCCTATCACAATTTAGTCACTACTTCACTCGCTTTGGCATCTAATTTGAAAGTAGCCAGATGGTCTGCTCGAGTGGGACCGATATTGACGATCAGGAGGGGTTTCTTCTGAAGATTGATGTGATAGGCGAAGCGATAACCGGACATCACACTCAAGGAGGAACCAAGGACTAACATTCCATCACATTCTTCGATCTGGACGTATCAATTGGAAGAGAGTACTACCTACTTTCTCGTAGATCAAATCGACCGTCTTCCTAGGAACATTATCGCCGAAGAAGACGACATCTGTTTTGAGTATTTCCCCTCCACATTTAAGACATTCTGGTAGATTGAATCCCTCTTCTGCTTTCGGTTCAATGTGGACATCTCCATCGGGTGCAATTTCCCCAAGAGAAGCGTGAATTCCCCAGGAAGGATTCAAATAAGCCAATCGAACTTGAAGGTCTTCTCTGTATAGAAAAATAAAGGAATTAAAATGATTACCTCGGAGTAACATCTCCGCAATTCATACATTTTACCACGTGGGCCGTGCCGTGAAGTTCCGTCATCATAGATGAACCCGCTCTTAATTTTCTTGTCTTTACTCTATTTTGTATACTTTGAATGCAATCCGTCGACATTTTGCGTAATGAGCCATGTGAATTTGTCACTTCTTTCCCAACTGGCTATTGTTTTGTGTGTTGAGTTGCATTGTGCTTGAGAGAAGTTAGGCCAAGCCAGAAAGTTTCTGGCCCAATATCTGACAAATCCATAAAAAACCAAATTATAAGAATACCTTTGTCTAATTTTATGAGATTTCATAAAATCCTGATGTGTCACAGGACGATGATTTGTTCTCTCGTAAAGTCCCACATCCTTCGAACGATAGTCAGGAATTCCTGGTGAATTTATTATCTTTATAAAAAATGTTTTACCGCTTTCAGTTGAGACCCCCGCACCGGTAAGAACAACGAGTCGACTGATATCTTGTAATTCATTTTGGAAGTAACGAAAGAGTTTTGTATCGATCGGATCGTGTTTAGGGACAAATCGGCTAATCATATATTCGTATCAAGTAAAAGTATGGAAGTGTCTTAGAAGTACGTAAAAGTACGTAATAAGACAATAAATACGGGACGGCCACTAAATGGCCAAGGGAAATAATGGAAACGGGCAAATAACTAGAAAGGTAACTGGAAACCAGCAATTTTGGAATTGACCGTTTTGGAAAATTCCAAAATGGAAATATTTTGGCCGAATTTGTACGTTCAGTTTTCTTATACATAGAATAACTTATATGTATATATGTAATATTGCCTATTTTTCAGTTATCAAGATTATTTGATGGAAGTAAATTTGGTCCTTAATCTGTTCGATCAAGACGGAGGTTTGCATGATAACGCTTCTATAGAATTTAATATTGAGGTTTGTTCGACAATTGTATTTCTAATTTAAATTTTTGATTTCAGGCTTCAGTGAAACTTCAGTAAAAAGATAAAATCTTTATTTAAAATTGAAAAAAAAAACGTATCAATGGCAGTCTAATTGTTAAGCGAGATTCTACACTTCAGCAAATAGGCGTAAGAGAAAATAAGAAATGACGACGAAATTTTTGTTGTAAGTGAATGAATGCATTGCATCGTGGAAGTTACCGAGTATTATGGATACTGCGGATAATGCGATTAACCATCAAATGAATTTTCTACGATACCAAACAAGTAAAGCCTATGAAAAATATTTGGCACAAGTAAGAAAAAACATTACCTCCTTTGCTATTTGTTTCAAATAAAGATTTTTTTAACACTATTGTTGAATAAAAAAAAATAAAATCACTAACCTTTTCAATATTTTCTTTGCTTCTTTACATTATTCACCCGGACTTCTAAATATATTTTTAACTAAAGAATTTATCATTTTAATTAATTGTTCGAATGAGGCCTGAAATTGAAAATTTAAATTAGAAATACATTTATCAAACAAAATTGGCAAATTTTAGTACATGTACATATTTTGCATAATACAGAATTTCGGGGACGGTCACTAAATGGCCAAGGGAAATAATGGAAACAGGCAAATACAGCCAAACACAATTGTGGAAACCAGCAATTTTGAAATTGGCCGTTTTTGAAAATTTCAAAATGGAAACGACCCATTTTGGCCGAATTTGTATGTAATACGTATTATTCTTTGGAACACGGCGCGGAATGACAAAGATTCTATTTCACTCTTTCCTTTCTATTATTTTCAAATTCGGGTCCAAAATGGGTTGTTTCCATTTTGGAATTTTCCAAAATGGCCACTTCTCTCAACCATTGTACATTTTTTGTTTAAAACAATTTTATAATTTAAAAATATTCAATCTTTGATGGGTTTTTTCAGTATCAGTTCCCCTTGAATATTTTCAACCATCATTTTCATCAAATCCCTCAATAATATTCCTTCTTTTGCACTCTTATCCCTTCCCTCTAATCCTCCACCCTCGCAGTTCTTTCTTTTCTTCGTGAATTACCATTAGTGAAAGATGAATCAGATAATCCGGAAAAAAAGAACAGTCCCTGGAAACAAAGGAGAACAGGGTGTGGGTGGTTGAAAATATTTAGATGATGAACTTGAATGGATGAAATGAGTGAAAACATGGATCAGACAATCAACCTCACATACAAAAGGATGATCATATGAGATAGAAACAACAACAGAAACATATGATCCCTGCTCTAAAAGGTTTTGTGGAAAATCCTGTGATACCTGAAATGTGAAATGAACAGAACACAGGACAGAAGGCCAGAACATAGTGCTTATCGAAGGGAAGAGAGTTCCTCAATTAGTCATGTTCCGCCATCTATTCCACCTTGTTTAGAATCAATTGACGCACGAAAGCGACGCATCCAATGACCCTTCAAGCTTATTGATTTCTTTCATTTACCTTAGTCATCTGTTGGGATATGTCCACTTCTCCCGACGACAGTCTTATCGAGCCGATTTCTCTCGGAGCCAGCTATGAAAGGTATGTTTTCTTTTAAAGTTTTTTTGAAGTACAGTTTTGCCGATTTCGAAGTGGCTCTGGACAGATGGAGGACTGAATATGGACATAATTTTCGAATTGCGTCCTCGGAACAGTTGAAGACTACTAATAAAGAGAATCTCACCATCTATCGCTACAGATACGTCGTCTTCAATTGTGTCCACTACGGAGAACCCCGAATTCGAGGTGCTTTTTTTTATTTTTTTGACACGCTTCCTTTTAGGTACTGGAGTCCGCCCGAACCAGACGTATCTTTCCTGTGGATGTCGTGCAACCCTCCGTCTCAGTTTCATTATTGATGATGAGGTTATGCGTATTGTCAAACTCATCGACGATCACACGGGTCACAGTCTGGAGCCCCATGCAATGAAAGTCTCGAAGTTCTGGCCGAATAGAGCGAAAAAGGTTGAAGTGTCTGATGATGAGCATCAGCAACAAATACAGGTATGTTTTCAGCTCATTTAAACAAATGTTCAGTACGTGATAGAACTGAAGAAACAGCAAGAAAATAATCTGAAGATGTTGAGGGATCGTCGAAGTCAAGCCGGTTTGTCCCAACTGGCGGTTAATTTCCCTCCTATTTGTCGGGAGACCATCCCTTTCATCCAGAGGTTGCTCAAAGATTCGACTCTGATGTCAAAATCTGATTACGACGAACTATACGAAGTCAGTCTGAAGATGATGGAACAAAAGATCTCCTATCACTTTGATCGAATGGATGATATATATGCCCCTGATACACCTTCTAGTTGTGAAACAAAACCCGACAGCTCTGATTAAATATCTGGACGACTTTAATGCTACGTAAATTTGTACTTTTTTGCATTGCATCATCTACTGATCATTGGAGAACAACTGATGCAAGGGATACATGAGAGAATCAGGTGTTTATTTTTTTCCTTGAATTCTCCTTCTCCTGTTTTTAGTACGATCTTCTTCTATTGTCCCCATTTTGCGCAATCCGATGAGGAAAAACAATCTGAGTCTTAGTCACAAAATACACTGTAGACTCCGAATCGTCTACTTATTTTCTTATTTTGTTTTGAACTTGATTAGTATGGAACAGGTAAACGATAGCGTAGAGCAAAGAACTCCCAGAAGAAAATATCCTGGAGATCGAGGAGAAGACTAATCTGACAACCTGATCAGTGATCCCTCATCATAGAGACAAACAGAATATTAGATTGTTTAGTAGAAAAAAAAACATTTTGAACGGGTTGTACCATCTGAAAAATCCAGAAAAGCCGAAAAGAAAGAGGATTGGAGGGAGGCAAGGAGACAACGTGATGGATAAAGATGGATATAGCGGATGATTAAACTGATACTCCCTTATTTTTGGACTTATCTTCTAGCAAAAAGAGTGATAGATACGTGAGAAAATGGAAATTATTTAAGCGGTAAATCATGGTATTAAATAAATAAGTCTGCTAGTCTGAAAGTCTGTCGGATATCCTTTTGATATATCCTCCATATGAGATCAATGGGTTTAATTTGTGTACAGCCAGCCGAGCAAACAATTCCTCTTCTTCACTTATCTTTACTGAGATTGGAAGATTCACGTGTCCGTCTGTAGTAAGCGAAGTCCTTTGGCCTTTCCTTGTTGATTCAACATTTGTCGTCAAAATATTTATTTCTCATAGAACAGTTTTCTATCTTATCCGTTCTATACTTCGTAGTTTCGGGAGTGTTACATACTGGAGATCAATAGGAGAAAAATAAAAAATGGGTATACAGCTAGAATAATTGCTGTTCCTGTGCCCTACTGAGCAGCTCAGCCTCTTTCTGATTCATTTTAGCCTGGTTGAGGATTATTTGGGTCAGAGCGAAAAAGGTATCTTGACTAGGAGGAAGAACACCGCTTAATCGAAGAGCATCAAGAGAAAGTACAGGAGTTGTGGTGGTTGTCGTGACAGCTGGAAGAGCAATGGGAGCCGGGATGTTGAGTGGAACAGTAGCAGGAGAAGTCGAGTTGGAGTTGGAGAGAGGATAGGACGAGACGGCCGGGACACATTGTTGTTGTTGTTTGACCACTGAAAAGGGACAGTCAGCCAAGTGAGAAGAAGAAACTCACACTGTGCCTCGAGCAACTCGTTCCGTCTCTTCAGCTCCATCATTCCAGTCTGGTTATCACGTAACTTCGTTTTCATCATCCCAATGTACTCAATGGCTCGTTTGAGAATTAGAGCCCTCGACGACTGGAATAGAGATGTCAGTATTGACGGGTAAAGTGACGGGTACCTTTTCTCCTTCAAGAAGTGGAATTGAATCCTTCAAAGCCATGAAATGATCCTTAATATGGTCACGTCGTCGTCG
The DNA here is from genome assembly GCA_932521415.1 of Oscheius sp. DF5120. Classification (NCBI taxonomy): domain Eukaryota; kingdom Metazoa; phylum Nematoda; class Chromadorea; order Rhabditida; family Rhabditidae; genus Oscheius; species Oscheius sp. DF5120. Next base: position 3,930,761 of record OW051465.1, on the reverse strand, counting down.
TTCCAACTCATTGTGATGAGCCCTTCGATCGTCGTCAACAGATGGGCTATGACTCTTTGGAGACGAGGCATCATCCTATAAAAAAAATTTTCATACAGTACACGTGATCACGACATGAGCAGACATCCCGGAGCCATGCTGTTTTCCCCGCTGGCCTCAAACAGAGCTATTTTGCGTGCGGGACGGGAACGCACTTTCTGTTTTCTCCTCTCTACCCACTCTAGGAGAACAAAAACCTACATCGCTGAAGTCTTGATCCGAATGGCGACGTTTACGAGTCTTGTCGAGCTCTTGTTGGAGAAGGAGATTGGCTGAAGAAAAACGATTCGCATCGAGTAGCATGGTCATGTCTATAAAATGGGAAAAGTAAATAAAAACAGAAGAGAAAGAGAGTGAGAGAGAGAGAGAGCGAATGAGAGTAAAGAAGCAGAACACACTGAGAGAAGAGTAGTAAGACAAAGGGGTGCGCTGTCCACGTGAAGCACCGAGACAGACCAGGCATCCGTTGCCGACTGCTGTGAAGACTAGGGGAGGCGTGGCTATCGTGGGGTCTCCGCCCCGTAAACAGAGGACATCGGTGATCAGAGTATTTTTAAGGAAGCAAAAAGAGTCGCACGTGGAAAACAGTTCACTGAACGGACGCTGTGGGTAATTGAGGGATCTCCAAGAAGGAAAACATCAGCCGAGCAATGATCACGGACTTCCTCTCTTTCACAACAGAGAGAGAAGAGACAAGTATGGAGCGAAGATAAATTCAAGAATGAACGAATTTGATCTTTGACTAGGAAGATAGAGATCGCGAAAAAGAGGGGAAATTCAGTCATCGGGAGATACATTCGACTAACGTGATCATTGCTTCTAGCAAATCTTCCCCGTTTCTTAAGTCTGCTCAATTGCCAAAGGAAGATTGTCTCTGTGAACAGTTGAACACTTTTTCTTTGGTCTGAACCCAAGATCATCGTTCTGACTAATCTCCGAAATCCCCACCCTCGCCAGGATGGCCTCTTTCGAGGTTTCTCTTCTTATGCTGTCAAATTATGCAAGAAATGATGTCAAAGATCGACAGAAAATGGAAAAATTGGTTACAAATATCGACGAAAGATGAAATCACTGCTTGCTTCGATATTTATTAAATGATTCAAAGTTCATCTGAAAAATTCAGAACAAGTGACCTATTCGAATATTTAGATATGGGGGAGAATTACTTTTTGTTCGGAAGAAATGACGAGAGGGAGGTAAACATTGACTGGAAAGAGTTACCGGTCATTCAGTAATAGTCTCACGATCTCCCCCGTATGATGAGATTGATCCTACGATATTCAATTGTTCGTTACAGCTGCCGTAAAGACAGCCCCCATAAGTTTTCCTTTTCTGCTTGAAGCCCGCCTTAAAGTGTTGCTACATGTTAAAATGTTCAGGCACAGCGTTTCATCAGCTGATTAATCCCCACCCTCATGGCTAATACCAGCTTGGAAGCTTTTCGTTTAAATGTGTTGTTAGCTTGACTGAAGATACGGGCACAACCTGTCATCTGCTGCAATTTTCTGCTGTTTTTCTTCTTCCGTTCACATGTCTTCCTCATGTTGTTAGGGGTTGTCCCGAGTGCTCAACGCGTTTTGCGGTCGCTCTTTGGCGGGGGAAGCCCGTTTGATAGACAGAATTTTCATCAGCCGATAAGAGTCGACCGCTCTTTGTCCCGGGACTCCAGAGGAAGGTATAAGGCCATTTCCGGTAAGATCAGAGATGGAAGGAGATGGATTGGACGATCATCTCATTTCCTGTTATTTCTAAAGGTGTGGGAGATTCAAGAAATGTATTAGTATTTCGAATATCATACTAAGGAATACCAGCTGTAGTCTTTCTCAAAAGAACGGTTATCGAAGAAAAATGAACATTGAACATTCATGGTATTTTATGACCTTCTTAGACATTTACCCTGTTTGGGAAGCCTTTTCCTTGGAGAAGAAATGTGTCCGGGACAACTGAACACTCAACAACATGTTCTTTGTTTGGTATATCAATAAGGTACGAGCGGATTGTCCTTTGTACTATAAACTGTTCCTAGATTCACCCTCTGTCTGCTTATTTTTGTTGTTCTTTCTCTGAAAATGAGAAAGAATGAGGTCATCTCTGCAGAGGACTTCCTTGTCTCTTCCGATTTCTGTTCATGTGAACAGCAGACAACCTCTTTCGGTTGGACTTTGTCCCGTATCATGTCTCTTTGCAACGATTACATCAGACTGACACAACGTGCTAACCACGTTGGAAGCTAGTTCGTTCAAAACTTGAAAGAATACAAAAGTATTGCGAGGAGAGGATATCCTGGATCACATGAGAGATGTGTGAATAGAATAATGAATGCTGTTCTGTTTAAAGAAGGGGGACAAAGAGCAAAAAGAAAACGTTCTTTGAGGTGGGGGCCATCTCATCAGGAGGAAAAAGGATTCCGAGTAAATATATATAAATGAAAGGAAACTGGCATCTACCGTACCTGTTACTCGGCTGATCTTATTTTTACTTTTACGTAACAGCAGACGTAGATTTTTTTTTTGACGTCTGAAGAAAGATCTAATAAAGTTGTGACATAAAGCACACGTCTATTTTCGCCTCCTACACCCATTATCTTCTCGTGGGTTCTAATCACATCAACGGCGAAGAAATACAGCCTCTTTTTTTAACAGGCGGGGAACTTTATAAGATTAGTCTTCGTTCTTTGAAGAATAGCAAAAAAGAAAGAGGAAGAGACTATTGCACCTGGAAAATGAATTATTGGTTTAGAACGAGAAAAAAACCAGTACTAGTAGACTACGAGGACTTATCATAAGAAATTTAAATTGTTCGAAAAAACCACAGAGATCGCCTAGCTTATGTATTGTCCATTGGCAGATTACAAGAATTCTTCTACCTAATTGCATCAGCTTAATAATAAAATGTCGCCGAGATAATTATTACAAGAGATACAAAGAACGAGGAAAATAATACACGCGGTAGGTATTAACTTGTTCACTAGACTCGAAAGAAAGAACAAAGTGTAAAGAATGATAGCAGACTGTAGCTCTTCTCCCTTTCCTCCTCTTGTCCATTGATCTTCATCAACATTTTCCACTTTTCACGTGAACAAGAGGAAATGTCCCTTGTGAGAGCACATGGCGTAAACACGACGGAGATACCTCGACCGGAAGAGACTCTACAGATCGATGATCTCTCTCTTATCGCATATTAAATATTGGTTAGTGAGTTGGCATTGGTCGTTATAATTTTTCTCCACGAGGTTCCAACGTGACATTTGGAAGTGAAAAGTGCAAGCTGACACATTATTGTCTCTGATAATGACTGTGTGTGGTGCAAAACGGGAACAGAAAACGTCTCGGAAGTCATCTTGTACATAGTACTAAGGACGGAAAAGAAATAAGAATAACATGGTCATTTACAGAACATCTGCTAGCAGAGCTTGTCTGTATATATTCAGTGATTTTAGTGGTTCTTATAAAGTCTAGTTGTTTAATCGCCCGAATACAACCAGTATGCATGAGCACATGTCTCCATAAACGTCATCATTCCGATTTGTGCTGTCGATGTAAAGAGATCAGCGAACGAGAAAGTTTGATGTATGGCCCGACAGTGACAATCTATCGGATGATGCAAAGAGAGGAAGTTGGTTTTAGAAGGCAACGGTTTTCAATATGCAAAGCACGTGGTTAGACGGTTTGTTGCTAAATATTCATGTAAAAAAATCATTATGAAATAGGGAATTGTTTGAATTTGAGCTCTAAATTGGAAAGACTGCGATATTCCGAATAACATTAACTAATTTTCCATCTGTATAATCCTTTCTTTGAAAACGTAATATTTGAATACTTTTATGACATCCGTTTTGTGTTTTCGAATGACTTTATGCCACCACAGATAGACTATATTTATTTGGCTACCATAGGTAGTCGTAATAGTCTATGTATGCTTTGATAACTAAACTATTAGAATATAAAACTCCGAAGGAAATGAGTAGAAGAAATGATAAAGCAGAACTTAAAGATGGTTTATACAGAAAAAAGAAAAAGGCAAAACACCCGAATAGAAATCTGTTGAGCATCTTCTTTAACCCGTTCAACGTATCACATTTCTTTTTGACTGAAGTAGACGATTATCATCTTCAGAATATCCTTATTAAAAGGATGACGAGGAGAGTGACCAGAGAGACGGAGGATGTCGATTGGACCAGAGACTGGCGAGGTGATATTGACGAAGGCTCCATCGGATCCAAGACTACTATCGGCAGATCACCCGAACCTTCCTCCTGAAAAAATAAAGATTAATTCATTCTGATCTTTTTCACTTTCTCTCACTCTTTCTCCCCTCTACTCACATCAAAATACTCGCTCTCATCCTCATCACTTACGTAATCCTCGTCGTCGGAGAAAGAGCTTCCTTCTAATTCATAGTTTGTATAATTTCGTCCGTAGATGACAGTGCTTAGTCGAAAAGACAACATGCCCATCTGAAGTCTCTGTTCAACGAAGGTTCCTCTGTAGTTGAGGAACAAATCTCCCTTGAACTCGGGATTGCTGTTCTGTTGATTCATTCCGTTCAAAGCCACATTTCTATTGTATCCACCGACTGTCGTGCCATTCCAGCATCTATCTCCATCACGGGCAGCTAGTTCATCTTCGTTACAAAAACTCTCCGGAAGAGAGCGGAACCAACCCCTCATGGTTACAAGCTAAAAGAATCGAAGTCAGCGGAAAAGATGATAAGGGAGGAGCGGTGGGGATTATCACACCTGATTAACGATTTTTTTGGGACTTACTCTGTCGCCGAAAGTCGTCATAAGCTGGCGGGCAATGCGATAGTGTCCGACATCTTGGTCAGCAATAGAACGAATCCAGGTGGATCGCTTGTGACGACCAACTCGGAAAGACGTCTCGATTGGGAAACATTTGGCCAATACCTAAAATAAATGAGTCTTTTTATAGTGTTCTCTCCCCCACTACTTTTCGTAGCCTAACCTCCCGATACACCCTCCCAACTCATGCTGTCCTTATTCCCTCTCTGACCTCAGTATGCCATTTACAACCGCGCAAACAAACGAAAACACACCATATTGAGATAAGCGGCGATTCCTCATCTTCTAATACATCTGACGGTTTTACGAGCCGGCCGTCACTTTGAAAACTCTCCCCGAGACCCCCCCCCCCCCTTTGGTTCATATAGATCGTCGGCTCGTTCTGTGTGAGTCAGAATGGGAAAGGGCGAAGGACCTTCGGAGCGAAACACATACCTTGTTCGTAACAGTCGAACCGCGTTCTTGAAAGATCATCATGGCCTCGGAGAGTTGGACAGGAAGAGGGCCGAGTACTCCATGAAGATTCTGAGGGCCACGAAGCATGTAGGAGAGACGGAGGATTCCACCTGAAACAAATTCATTACATCTTCTATCTCTTCGATCAGATCGATATGTACGACTGTTGGGTGTGTGTTGTCGTTTCATAGGGTCAACTGCGTAACCCTCCTTTTGCACCTGCCGACAGTCGGCTAATCCGGTCCGTCGTCTCCTTCTTTTTTCCAGCCCATTGCCAAGAGGAGATTTCGGAAATTAACTTCACAAGAGAGGAGGAATGACCCATCGACGCTTTTGAGGTGTTTGGCGCTAGAGATCAAAGCAGCCGGCCGCCAATCAGACACGGGAACTTGGTTGTAAATTGGGACAGAGCTAATATTTGATGGAATTTATGATGGGGCCAAAAGACAGGAGAAGATGCTTACCGACAACAGCATCCCATTGTTGATCTATGTCGGCCCATTCAGCCAGACAACCACGAAGAATATTCAGACAGAAGCCGCCACACGGTTTCACCCTCTCCTTCGACGAAGAACATTGAGAACACTCGGTTAGTCTGGCCAGATTTATTGAACACTCCTTCGACAATGTTGTCTGAAAATATTCCCATCATCTTGGAAACCATTCATTAACATATTGATCGATGTATCAAGGACAGAACAAATTACAACGGAAACTGCCAATTAGGGCGGTCCACAGGTCGCCAATGAGGAGCCAGTCTAACTGGGTTTTTTTTTTAAAGAAAAAGGAGGACCACCTGCTGATGCAATTAAAGGTTTAGCTAAGAGATTTCACACGCACCTGTGACTCGAATAACGAGAAGTCCCTTTGATCCGACCGAATTGACTTACGTTTAGGAATCCATCGAGGATCTGATGGGCTGTGTCGAGTGAGGCAATGAAACTTCTCCAAGTATTCATCGTTTTCTCCAGATGAGTAGCCACTTTCTGGGGAATATCCCCAAATGGCTGGATTTCCTTCATATTTTCCTCCATACATCTCCATTCTATTTCTGATACAGTTCTCTGAACGGAAATTAAAATAACGCAGAGGTATACCAATGGATTAAGAAGAGAGAAGACTATCCGAAATACATGGGAAAAGAGCTGGTCAGTGATGGATTTGACAGAGGCGTCGGAATATGGAGAGGAGAAAGCCATCAGTCGGTTGAAAAAAGTGTCGAAGTCCTTTGAGTTGTTCTCATAGAATGGACCATAGGTCTTTTTGAAAAGACTGTCCAAATTGTCCCGACAAGTGTTTAGCGAATTGTAGAAATATGCTAAAAAGTTGTTACATAGAATAAGGAACCACTACTTCGAAAGCTATTGAGGTTTGTGTGTAGCATATGTCGTAGGATGATGACCTTGTCCTGTAGTTGTAGTTTAAATATCCTCTGAGCCCTATCTAGCATTTCTTTTTCTTTTTCTTCACTACAACATGAATTAGAAACACCCGAACACACAGCTGCAGATCGCGAAGAGGCTGAAAAAGAGTCTGTCTATGGTAATGGTCTCGGTAATCCTTTTGTCGACCGGGTAATAAAACAATCGTGTACGGGCTCTCAATGCTCTGACCTTGGCATCATCTCCCCCGCTCAAATAAGAAGAAGATTTTCGGGGTCACAGCGGGACTCCATGAGGAAGAAGAAGGGATCAAAATGGGGACAGATGGAGTCGAAAAACATTTCATGAACAGCTTCTAAACCCCTAATTATTGCAAAAGCTATCTTGAAGTAAAGTTTTTGAAAGCGATTGTAAAAAACTGTAAATGGGCTGTAGATACATGTGTTTTCGCTTGTAAATACAAAAGAACCCGATTAAATATTTTGAAAAGAAAAGTATCCGAGCAAAAAGAATCTTTAGAGAAGTAGGTGGATAGATGGGAGAAAGACCGCAGGTGCCGTCAACGACTGTCAATCTTAACAAGAGGATTTAGAGAAAAGAGAGGAGACAGGAAGGATTAATAAGAGAAACGAACAGTCGAAAATGGATGGAAAGAATTATAAATGACAGCAGAGTTAGGAAAATAGAGTAGAAAAAAGGTACAGAGCAATGAGAACCTCGAATAACAAGCCAGATAAAAACAGAAACAAAACAAAGGTTCTTTCACTTACCTTCCGTTCTTCGAACAATCGTCGAAATAATAAAAAATAATAGAAGAAACCGCCGAAGAGATACCGTCGACGGTCGGCGCATGTCGTTGTTCTGCACTGTCTGAGCACCTCCTCGACCCCGCCCACTAATTGCGCGATGCCAAAAATGATACATCGAGACGCGTCCGACTGATTACAAGCGAAAGATGGATAGGCAGCTGTTGTGTTTGACTTGCGAATTAGAGACGACGCCTGTAGAATGCCAAGATTACCTGTGGCGTGAACCGAGTGAACCGACCGAAGGGGACAGGTTCCCTTCGAGAGGTCATTTACATTTAGATAAGGATATTATTCCTGTCTTTCTTTGTAATCAAAACAGCTGAAGAAGTGTTTTTAATGCAACTATAGCAGAAAGGAGCAGAAAGGGAGGTGAAGGAGATCGAGTCATCATTCTCTTTCAACAGCTATGAAGACAACTAATTGCCTGAGGAAGTCTTTTGGATTTTTATTTTCTGCATTTCTGTCTGTTTTTTTTCTCATTCTTTTTCGGTTCCTTCTGTCGATACCGTTATCCTTCGGCATCCTTTTCCTCCAATCCGGTGTTAATCCTTTCTCATCCTCTTCATTGCCCTTCTCCCCCTTTCCCAGCTGGTTATTCCCTCTTATTTCCTCCGGTCTTTCTCACTCATCTTGTTGTCTTCCCTCCGGTTACAGCTGACAGTCTTCCCCTCGTTGTGTATCGTCTCCACAAATTGAACGTGTAGAAAGTCGGGGGTCTTTTGACTCATATGTCGCCTCTCCCCCACACAGCGGGTGGCACTTGTCACCGGACATGGGCACTTATTAGCCGGCATACCTGTAGAGGAGAGAGACAAACACAATGGAGATCAGGAGAGAGGCTTATCGGAGGGAGAGAAGCAGGATGGTTTTTGATTTGCTCATTGTTTAATCGTCATGTCAAGGGAATTTTAAGAAATCACTCCACTGATCAAATGAAAAAAGGATGACCTTGTATTGGTAGTAAATCCATTGGATTATCCTGGACTACTTCCCTTTGGGGGAGACGACTCGTTCCGATTAGAAGAGGTCATCACGGATGACAAGAGGCGTAAAAACAAAGAGTCAAGTTACCGTATTTGGCGACTTCTTCACCCAGATGGTCTCGGCTAATCCCCACAACATACTTTGATTTACGACATCAAGAGGGGGATATTTGTCTTCCGGGGGCAAATATAGAAGACAGAACTGACGGGAGGAAAGGAGGGGTTCCCACGGTTTGGACAGGTCATACTCTCTCACTCTTTGTGACTGATTTGCCGTCGAACAAAAGACACGTGTCCTCAATGGAATATTCTTCTACCCTTCCTCTCTCATCTCCTTCCATAATTATCCTCTTTTCTGACAGTCATTACAGTCATCTAATGAGGCGGTGTCTCTTTCCTTCATCGGCCATCAAAATGTCTTTCATGTTTGATATGAAAACGAAGGACGTTGACAGGTAGAGACTCTATCGGTAAATATAGCAGCCACGTTTATTTGAAGCAGATCACAGCGGGGAGGAGGGATGAGATCGGCAAGTGAAATCAGGTCTCCTTCGTCTCTGTTCCGGCCCAAAGAGAGCCGGAGAGAGCCTTAGAGATTCGATCGGGACGGGAAAAGTCGTAACGCTCCTCCAATGGGCGACTCATCGGGTCAACGTCACTGGAAGAAAAATATTAAATTGGAAGACAAGGACAGAAACTGCTTTCCGGCCTGAAGCTGCGTTCAAAAATACCAAAATAGCTCGACAAGCAAAGCGAATCTGATTGTATGGACAACTTACATAATTGAAGTTCCGTCGAACGAAGTTCTCCTTCCTGATTGACGCCTCCGACACGACGGACTCCCTACTGTCCGTGCTGTAGACACTCTCTTGGCTCCCCATCGTCGGTCCCGGATCCAGCGGGTCTTCCTCCTCCGCCTTCGGTGCTTTTCTTCCTCCAAACTGTTTCATAAATTTTCTCCTCATTTCCTCTTCGTTTCTTTCTTTCTTTTCCAATGTTTCAGTTCTGTTCATCATCGTCGTTGTAGTTGTTGTGACAACAACTCGTTGTGGATGAGAAGACGATTGACTGACAATGACTCGAGGAGGAGATGGTGTTGGTGTATTGTGTTCACCTCTGGAATGGACTCCTCCAATCGACGGATTCATAGACTCAAAGAAGAGTTTCCTTTCGATAGAAGTACTGCTCGCTCTCCGAGGAGGCGATGGGACGGGTGTTGTCTCTTGAAGGACACCAGTATCTCTCGACCCAGCAATAGATACTCCAACGAGACTGCTTGTTCTACTGGGTACGTTATCGTAGAAGCTCTCGTGCAACTGATGAAGTTCTCGTCTTTCTCCTAGAGTACGAGGAGAACGATCCTGGTTGGATATATCGACAGTCCGTGGATTGGAATATGCTTCAGTCGGACTGAGTTGAGAACTTCCGAAGGTTTTTGGTTTGGAAAATAGAGAGGAGGCTACTGGACTTTGATAGCTGACAATAGAAGGATCTGTTCCTGATTGAGCATGAAGATGATCTGCTTTCATAGATTTATGGCTACTTTGATATACAGCTTGATTTTCTTTGGGACTACTGTTTGAGTGTTGATAAATAGGAGGAACTTGACTGGACGATGGTGAATGAAGGTGTTCAATACGTTGATCTGGCGGCATGTGTAATCCTTCAGAGTGAGATGATGCATGATGATAAGGATGATGGTATCCTTCGGGAGGAGCTCTATCATCTGTATGATATGCACCATACATAGCTTGTTGATAGCTGTGGACCATATAGGCATCGTCTAGATATCCACTGGCACTTCTCGGCAGCTGATAGCTCCCTCCCGGAGAGTATTCCTCGTGAAGTTTACTCATGCTTCCCATGTTCACTTCGTCTTCTCTCTTCATTCCCATTTCGGCGATGAATGCTCTTCTCACAGCAGCTGGCAGCCTATCCAAAGAAATGTAACTGCCATCTTCTTCGATCAGATACCGATCTGGATCAACATCCTCCGGATAAAAGCTGTTTTGAGATCCTGTTTCTTCTAGATTATACACGGGATGGATAGTTCGTCGCATTATTTCTTCCTCGGTCATTTTCTGTTCTATCAATCTTTCTTGTTCTTCGAAATCTTCATCTGAATCTGTCATGTCTTCCTCCTTTGCTTGTAACATCTTCACTAGTTTCCTTCTTCTTTCAACATCCGGTTTTCTCAATTCGTCGTCACTCATCACTCCTACGTCGTCTTCTGAGCTTGTCAATACAATTCTCTCGATCTCGTGTGTCTGTACTCGATCACTGAACTTAACACTCTTTCCACTTATACGGGAGCTTTCACTCATAGAGCTATCCCTTCTTTCACCTATTGTTTCTTTCTTTGGCTTGATCTGTATTGATCGAGTTGGTCGATCATCTTCTGTTGAGGAACCTGGACTAGAAAGAACCTTTTCTGGATGACGAGGAGGCTTTCCGATAACAGTATCGGTCGATTTGTTACTGGAAGCAAAAGAGCTTGAAGACTCTCGTCTTACAACGTCTTTGCTCTGTTCCAACTGGCTTTTTTTGTGAGAATCTTCCTTTGATTTTGAATGCTCCGTCTTCTGTTCAGTCAGCTCTTTTTCCTTCTTTTTTTTCTCCTTCTTGATTTCTATATTTTCTTGATTATGTGTAACTTTCACCCCTTCCTCTTTCTTTTCCATTGTCTTGTCCCTTTTCTTTCTTTTCTCCACCATCTCTATTGTTCCCTCCTTCAATCCTTCTTCTTCTTCTTCCTTATGTTTCCCCTTTTTCTTTTCTTCCTTTTCTTTCACCTCCTCCAATGATATCTGACTTTTGCTTCGTTCCTTCTCCTCCTTTTCCAATCGTTTCTTTTCTTCTTTCTTCTTTTTCTTCTCCTCTTTCTCCCTCTTTTTGTCTTCCTTCTCTTTCTTTTTCATCTCCTTCTTTTTCTCTTTTGATAATTTTCTATCTTCTTGTTTTATTTCCTTCTCCTTACTCTCTAACAGTTCCTTGTCTATCTCCTCGACGGGTGTTCCTTCCTCCTTCCTTTTGCTCTTTTTCCTTTTCACTTGTTCTTTCTGTTCATTCGGTAGATTCTCCCACTCTCTTGGTTTGAATCCCGTCCTTCCTTCATCGTCTCTGTACCAGGCTGGGTTGCCGACGATGCTTCTGTTCATTTCCATCTCACTTCTGCCCATTTTATCTTCTTTGTTCTCTTCAGTCTCCTCCTGCATTTCCTTCTCTTCAATCAGAGGTGGTTCATGTTTCAATCGATTGGCGATGGCCTGTTTGAGAAGACTGTTAGCTCCGGGTCTTCCTCCACGAGAGCTGCCTCGGGCGAGAAGTTGTCCTACAAAAAGCACATGCAGTGGGCGAGCGTAAGCTGACAGTGTGGTCTTTACCACTTTACTTACCTGGGTCCAGCTGTGTCAGCCCCTGAGTCGATTGGAAGTTCTGTCCGGAGAGATATTGTGCTTCTCGCATGCTGAAAGAAAGAGGTGAGAAGATTTTGACGCCCGTCGACAGCCTGTGTCATAACTCATCATCAGGTAATTTGAGAGGGCCGACTAAAAAGACGATTTCCGAACAGAAGAGATACATATCCCGAAATTTGAGACGGTTAACATCTTGTAGGAAAACGGAGATCTCAGGGGGACAAACAATCTTTTTGTAGGTATAAGTGAGTTATTTAAAGAACGAGGATCAAGAATCGGTGTGGTCTCGTGAGGGAAAAGGAGCCTAGGAAGAAACTAGTGGCTAGATAGAAACTGAAATGAGACAATAATGTCAGGAGAAACATGACTGGAAACAGTTGGTCCACCCTTTTTTTGTTTGTTTTGTGCTTGCTTCTCCATTTCGCCTAATGGCAGAAAGAAAAGAAAAGAACTTGCCATTTCTGTTCATCTCGGCTGAGAGGGACTCCATCGACGGGACAGTAGAAAACGCAATGACGTAGGCAGAAACAGGAGGGGGTCATGTTTTGAGTAATAATCGCCGACGAGAGCCAAAAAGGCCGCTGCGTCGTCAGCTGGACAGCTGACTGACTTTACGTCCTGTGGCCAGGGAGAAGACGAAACGAACACATGAATCGGACACGTGTTGGGGGAGTTAATTGGTTGATAAAGTGTGGAAGGACAGTTGGATATGTTAAAGTGATGAGAAAATTCGTAGAAAAACTACCCATCATCTTATCCTTCCCGTTCTTTTCTTTTTTATCCTTACAAGAGCGATAGAGGAGATATGGTTTAAAAAAATAACATCATCAGTTTCATTTTTTGTTCTCTCTCGAGTCTCAGTTGTCTATAAATCTCCGCTTTCTCAGATTGATAAATGAGATAGGTGACAGCAGTTGAAAATATATTAAAATTCTTATGTTGAAAGACGGAGAAATGAAAGACGCTATGGAGGAGATAAAGAGGCCATCAAAAAGAAATGGAGATTATAAAGATAGATAGAAGGCAGGGAATTGACCCCCCAGTGTTTATTATTGGATTCTCGGAGGATGAATGGAAGAATAACGAAAGAATAGAGCATATTAGGAGGAGAGAAGATACTACTAGAGGGACTGAAGAGATTCACCGGAGGGCAAAACTTACCTCATTTTGTCCCCCACCTGTCCTTTGAGGTAGTAAAGGAGAGATCAAATTGCTCTGACCGGCACCTTCCCCACCCCTCGGGAAAAGCAAATGAGCCCCATAAACATCAGTCAATTCTTCTTCCCTTGACGCTTCTAAATATACCTGTGGGGGAGCGGTGGACGGCCACTGATGGTTGTGATGTTCTGGCCTGAAGCGGCCGGAGGGTGCCAGTGAGAGGACGCTGGCTGCGGATGCTGAAATTACGAGTTTAGGAAGAGAGTCCCTAGCCAACCTTTACTCCTCACCTGAGAACCGCTTCCTCCTCCTCCCGAGACGGGGGCCTTTCCGTCTCCAACCATTCCTTGTACCCAATCAGGATATTTATACAGACAACACGAGCGAATCTTCTTCGGTAGAGGTGGCGGCTCCTCTCTGAAGATGCGAGTTTCTATCTTGTCAAAGAAGTTGACTAATTCCCTCATTCATTCGACATCATTATGGAGGTATTGTCGAAAGTCGACCGTCTTCTGTCTATCGAAAATACCGAGCCGTTGGAAACCTTTTTGACTGTTGAAGACAATCTTGCAGCCCTGGAGATAGAAGCAGAAATACTGAAGAAAAAAGCGGACGAACAAGGAAGAGATCTGGCGGCTATCCAGGAGGCGATCTTCGACATTAAATTCGGTCACCTCGAAGGCGTCAGAAGGAATACAGTCGCCGAACTTCGAATCAAGTTCCAAAAGAAATAAAAGAAAACATAAGTAACATGAATTATTAACTCAAGTCTCTTTTGTTTTGTGAAAAAGCCACTCCACTCAGCATCGTGAATATTTTATTCATTATACATATCTCTGATGTGTTTTGCTCTGTGTGTGCAGTGTTTGTGGCTCAGCTGGAGTGCATTTTGAGTGAAGAATAGCCGGAAGAGGACGGCTGATCCCTGAATACGTTAGCTGTCGAAGCAAAGTGGAAAAAGTTGAGGAGCCATGGGGGAGAAACACCTACATCTTAGGGGCCGGTCGTTGTAAAAAAGCACTGAGAAGGTCGATCGGGAACGGGAAAATAATTGTTGAATTCTTCTCAGCTCTGCAAAACGATAAAAAAATAAGGGATTGCTCACGAGATGGAATTCAATGTCTGTAGGTATCGTAGTTGGAGGGCAGACGGACTCTCTGCGATGACCTCAGCTGCCTCTTTCAAAGCTCGAGAGGCTTTTTGTTCTCCTTCTGCCACAATGACCTATACAGTTTGACTGAATAAAAGGAGAATTCTTTACTTTTGCTCTGGCTTCTCTGGCTGCTTCTGCTTCGGCTGCCATAGCCCTTTGCAACTGAACTGGTAGTCTAACATCCTTCACTTCAACCCGTTCTACTTTTACACCCCACGGTTCTGTCGCCTCGTCCAGTGTTGTCTGAACCTTTTTTTTTGAAAGGAAGAGAAACATTGTACCTGCATCTGATGGGAGATAGCCTCTCGATCAGATAACATCTCAGCCAATGTCTTTGTACCCAAAATATTTCGGAGCGTCGTTTGTGCTAGCAGTTTTGTCGATCTGGCTGCATCTTCGACATTTGTGACCTACAAATAATGAACGATAAAGCAGAGAAAAAGACCGAAATGGTGGCATTTGATATCCTAAAATAGACAACGGCATCGACAGCAACAGTCACAGAATCCTTCGACAGAATTTCCTGTGGAGGGACTTCGAAAGACAAGACTCGGAGGTCGACTTTTCGATACGTATCAATGCAGGGAACTATGAGAAAAATACCTGAAGAAAAGAGATGAGAAAACAATGGGAAACGACTCACCCGGCCCTTTGGCCCCTCCTGGCATAAGACGACCAAGTCGGAAGATCACAGCTCTCTCATATTCTTGAACCACCTGAAATATTCTCTTTGTTTTTGTATAAATCGAGAGGAGTATCTTATTTCGACAAACCTTGATACACATGCAGGCAGATATCGGAAGGGTGACGAAGATAAGTAAGTAAGACAGAATTGTGAGGATCCAGCCACACACTCCAAATTCATTTTGGATATTTGCTGAAAAAAACAAGATAAGAAGGAGAAGGAAGGGAAATAATCAAACCTATGTAATATCTAAACACTCATACACACTCAAGCTCCTGGATAAAATAAGAAGTGTTTTGCTGTTTTCCCATCTCTTCCCGTCTAGCCGCTCTAGTCCATAATACAAAAAGGATCCAATATATGATGGAAACATTTTACGCTCTGCCCGTAATTCGATAGCCTATTGACCCCATCTCTTCATCATCTACAATTCTTTTTTTACCTGGAACGAGGTTAATTCTATCCTTTCTTGGATCTTTCTTCGTCGATGTTGTACTCCTTTCACGAACCGATTTATTCATGGTGAAGAA
Organism: Oscheius sp. DF5120; assembly: GCA_932521415.1. Taxonomy (NCBI): domain Eukaryota; kingdom Metazoa; phylum Nematoda; class Chromadorea; order Rhabditida; family Rhabditidae; genus Oscheius; species Oscheius sp. DF5120. Next base: position 3,915,349 of record OW051465.1, on the reverse strand, counting down.
AGAGGAAGGTAGAAAAGATTCCTTCCGTCTCTCGAGCTATCAGGTTACGAGGGAATGACAGAGGAGGAGAAAGAGGGAATGACTACCTCGACCGACCCGGAGAAGTACTCCTTCAACTTACGATTACTCTTGTACTTATGCTGATTGACGGAAAACGTTGGCAGTTCCGGAATCGGACTGAATTTGAATGCCCGGGGCGGAGGTTGAGAGAATTTTCGTTCGGCTATCATCATCATGAGTAGATAAACAGCGACATGAGAGAATAATAAACGGCAGCCGCGGAATGCCAGATGGCTGAGTCGCTCTCTCTAGACTGGCACGGATTTGGTCTAGGGAATCATCAGACGAGATATAGAGGAACAGAAGGAATTACTGGAAGGAAGAAGCTCCTTTAAATAGATCTATAAGAGAAAACAAAGCAGACAACAAACAATTAGCGTTGAGCTTTTTCGAGAGGAAAGAGACGTATTTTGAGAGGAGAATATTATCCTATGGAAATGAATAGAAACCGAAAAATACTCTGGTGTATCAAATTCCGACAAGGCTTTGTCTCTTAGCGGTCAATCTCAAGTGGATTAGAGAAGAGCGGTATGAGTACGAAAAGAGAAGGACAACCATCATTTCGAAGAGGTATATTGTCGATGGCTATGAGGTCGATAACGACGGAGACAGCAATAGAAGGAGGAAATAGAAAGAAATGGTTCGATTTCGGGAAAAACAGCCGTCCGGTGACTTGGGCAACAAAAAGAATATGAGATTTGTTTCGATTGACCGCCGAAAATTGGCAGAGGCACCTTTGAACTCCAGAAGTCGACCGCCGACTGACGAATCGGCTCGTTTATCCGGCAATAAAAGAACAGATGAAAGAGAAGAAAAGAATTAAGAGAAAGGGGAGAAGATGGCGTGGACGATGAAATAGAAGGAAGAGACGGGTTAAGAATGGAGAAGGTAATGGATAGAAGTGAGGAATGCCAAATGTGAATGAGCTGAAAGAGATCATCTACGAATGAGTGGGTATGAAAACGACGCACGTCTGGTTTCAATTAACTGCGGAATTTTTGAAGGCAATAAACGATGGCAAGGATCAAAATTAGAAGGGAGATATGAAGGAGATGGAGATACCGGGGACCTTTTTAGAATCAGCCGGCTAACCAAGCAGAAAAGTTCAAAGAATCCAAAGAAATGTCAACGAGAGAAAGGGTAAAGTATGAACATATGTTAAGAGTTTGTTGAACGAAGAAGAAGACATGAGTATGTACTTACCACCATCCATTTTCCGTCAATCAGCGTGTATATTCAAAGTACACAACCCAGTTATTTTGGTCGAGGCAGTTACCCAACAAAGGTCCGAAGGTACCGGCAGTAATCAAAAATGGGATTAACAGAGGTCTGCTGCTTGGAAGACATTTATTGAATTTCCTTCTTTTTTATGCTTGGCGTGAATGCATTTTTGCGTAAAGGTGTTGAGACTTGGAGGCCACTAGAAAGAAAAGTAACTTAGTGGTAAATTGGATATCTCTTTTAAAGCAAAATTCAAAGAGGTGAATCTCTACCAACCCTTCGCTTCTCCTATGTAATCTCTAAATTATCGCGATTTCAATAAAACAATTGTGAAAGTAATATTGTCAGTTTATGGTGATATAAAAAAAAGGGCGGCAAGGTGGCCCTGGTTTGATTGCTGCGCGGTGGGAAGAAAGAGTGTCAGAGTCGCTCCAAAATTCGATTACTGGCAGGAGCTGACTTCTCGACAACGAGCGTGAAGAAACGCACTTAGGACAAGCACCCAAAAATCAGAAGAAGGAGGATAGAAAAAAGGGACTAGTTTGGGGAGAATTTATTATTCTCCGACGACATAATGCACGAAATGGATGACAGCCCGAAGCCAATCACCTAATGAGCAACGGGAGGTCAAATGAGAGAAGACTCTAGTGACGAGATGATAGAAACGATGGAGAGAGACAGGTAAACAGAGAGGGAATTCAGTTGACGACCGAACACATCCATGAAAAGCATGTCGGAGCTGCCGATCAGCTACTTACCTTCCGGTTCCTGTTTTTCGAGGTCTTTCTTTAGAATCTCCTTCTTAAAACTATTGTCTTCCTCGTCTGTTTCTTTATCAGAAATGAGAGATTTGCTCTAGAGAGGATTCAAAATAGAAAGTATGAATACCTCTACGAGATTATCAAGTGTCTGACGAGCCATTGTCTCTACTTCGTCACTCGAAGTTGACAATAAATCATCGTCTTTACTCGACGACGACGGTAACATGGCTCCCTCGCCAGCAGATCCGATAGACATGTTTCTCGAATCAGCCAAACGGGTCTCCACTCGGGAAGAGGAGCCATTTGAGCTGAGTGAAACAACGGAGTTGCGGGTCGACATCGAAAGTTAGAGGAGCATAGTGAGGGAGATACTGCTTGGGAATGAATGAGAAGGGGCATCTGTCGGATGACAATTCATGCATTGGTGAGAGAAGAGAGGAGACGACGGAGAATTTTGAGAGGATGACTAGTGTTAATCTAGCAACAGATGTTTAAGAAATCATAGATTGAGTCCAGAATATATACTTTAGCCGTTTACTCTCATACAGTACAATACAGTCTCTCTCTCCCTATCTTTCCCTTTAAATTCCAGGTTTTTTACTCTATACACATCTTTTTCGTCCGTCTGATCCATCCTCTCACATACATTTCTAATGAGAATGCCTCTAGATTTGGCCACTTTCCTTCTTTCTCCAAATATCAAGGGACCACACGTCAGTTGAAAAACCCCTCGATCTATGAGTAGAGAAGGAGAACGAGTAGGCTTCCTCTCCCACGCACAAATTACTTCCCCTGTCCATTTTTTCTGGACGTTTATATTGGAACCTTGCGACAGCTATCAGTTTCATTGCTAGAACGGTGAGAGAGTCACACATATTGAAGAGAACGAAGCGAGGAGGACGAAAGACATTTCATGATTGACGATGATTGAGTGTTTTTGAGAAAGATAATGGGTGTTTGTATTGACAGACTATTCAAGAGATCGTCTCCAGGGTATAGGTAATATAAAGGGTTCACTAGTCTCCCAACCTTTTTTTATTTGTTGTCCTCCTTGTTCACAGCCCCCTTCCTCGACAATGGTCCTCGTGTCAATTGCCCTGCATCGTCAATGTGTTTGTCAGTATTCCCTCTCCCTTATCCCAAATCAGAGTGATTGTTTTTCGCCTGTCTCATACAAAATTCAGTGATTGTTTTTGTCTCATGTGAGTCATAATTAATAAGGATAAAACCCTTGATTTTGGGAGGGGAGAGATTAGATGACTGGTGATGAAGCGATTGACCACGAGAAAAGAAAGAATTGTATATGAGAGAAAGAGAAAAGAGAAAATGATTAAAGAATAAAGAGGAGGTGAATAAGTCATGGGCAGAGGACTCATTATCCACCGGATAGCACCTGCTAACTTTTTCAACCGTAATTAACTACGATTCATACTTTTCGAAGTTGCTATAAAGAATAGATCATTGCAGCTGTGGCTGATCAATAAGAGCAAGATAGAGAGGTGAATTATATGGCAAGTGAAAAAGGAGACTCACCAGACAGAAGGTCTATCCTGTTGGTGGATATTTTTCCGATCATAGCAGCTGCTTCGAAGATGGAGGGAGGTGTTGGCTTCTTCGGTCTGGCCGTCAACTTCTCCTCGACCTCCCTCATCCTCTCCCGGATACTCCTCTTTCGACTCATGAAGTGTTCTCCACTGCTGGCACTGAGATTCGACATTTTCCTCGTTGGTGCCAAAGATGGCTCGTCGAGAAGACAAGAAGTCACATCGAGAGTATTCTCCATAATGTCGGATCATGGAGAAGAGTGCAATTAGGGGCGGAGCGGACCAGGTGACGACAGAAGAACAGAAAGTGAAACCACGCCCATCCAGGAGAAGAGGGGGAGAGATCTACGGGACGCTAATTGGCAACTTGGAGGCTTAACAGCTCCGATCGCCTAGGGGACTCACGCCCGACGAAAAGGGTCAAATTGGAGAGAGAGCTACGTGAGAACATGACGGAGATGCTCCAATCGGTTGGGGGAGAACATGCTCGCTGGGATTGTCTTTTTTTCTATTCTATTGAGCATGTATAAATTACTGTTTCATCGTTTATATAAATCAGATTCCAATCACTACAACTGTCATCTATAAATCTTAAATTTAATTTCCCAAACTATAAAACGATGCAAAAGAAAAAAGAACGAGATAAACTACCCGACATTCTTGCAACGAAAAGGAAGGGATGGTGACGAAAATGCCCGTCTAGACTACTCATATTTCAAATATCAAAAGCGGTGAAGAGCTGGATAGAAAGAAAACAAATGAACCCGTCGGGTTGTAGAAAGAATCATGACAGCCGTCCTTGGAGAATGTTGAAAAGAGACAGATTCTCAACTATTCTAAATGATAGTCGCGAGGACATTTGACCACTCGGAAACGGGGGAGAGAGGCCATTTGATTCAATTTGTAGCCGAGAAAACCTGGGTAAAGTCGATAGCAGGTGCAAAGAGAATGACGAAACGAATTGAGAAGAAAACAAAGGAAGTATTGAAAGGGTGGCTGGGGAGAGAGGAAGTCAATCCAATTCTATTAAGAATATAGAATGAAAAAGAATGAGAAAGTAAGTTTTATCGGATGACATCCTATGAATTTCTAAATGACCTCTAATTAAACATCCATTTTCTCAGACTTCTTCTGATGACAGAAAATATGAAAAGAAAGGAAAGGGGGGGGGGGACGGGAGAGAAAGGGAAAGGAGGAGGATTTCCCTCTATCATCATGAGAAATATGAGAAAGCCCCCTCACCCATGTTTACTTCATAATCGGAGCTCCATCATACTTTTCTCTTCTATTCATTTCATAGTTTGCTATAGTTTAAGAGTCTTAACAGTCATGCTGTGAACATACGTTCAGAGTTCATTTAAAGAATAAATAAATAGAATATACTTACACATTTCAAGCTTAATTTCAAGTGTTTCACAATTAAAACAAACTTCTTTTAGGATAGAAACTTGTGTACCTCTGGTCATTTCTATCCTCTGAGTCGACCTGTCCTCCGGGAGTTGAGCTCTTCGCGCCGCTCCAATAACCGAGTTTTGAAGGAAGTTGCGATTGCAACATGCGCAACTGCATTCTTTAATCGTCTGTTTTGGGGTGTCCAGATAATCTCTCATTCCACTTGCTCAACAGATAAAGAGCCTTTTGCCAATAAATTTCTCAATGGGATTCATATTCATGATCATGAGAGTCAACAATTGCCAGGACTGTTTCCTGTTGGAGATCAATGAGAAAAAGGAAAGCCAGTGAAGCCAATGTTTGTGAATGAATGAAAATGAAATTGTCAAAATGTCCAGACAGCCAACAATAACAGACTCTCGAAATCCGATCCTCTTGGGTGAAATGACTATAAAACAGCTGACACTATGTCCATGGACAGATAGTCCAAAGAAAAGAGAAGAGTCTAATGGAAAAAATTGCATCCAATAGAAGAAAGTGAGAAACCTACCGGTTCGGATCTTGGGTTCTTTGCCCTTCTTCGGAAAATATCTGATATTCTCTGTTCTGATACTCGGAGCATCGACTACCATCGTTGTAGGTCTTGTTGCATGGATCTAAGAAGAAGACATTTGTCTGAGGAGGAGAGGAACAGGAGGCGAGGATAAGCTACACAACACCTACGCTGATTGACGGTCTCGGCTCGGATTTCGCGAACATTTTATATTCCAATGGAGGATGGTGTTCGTCGAAGAATAGAAGGAGTCATACCCTTTCTTCTCCGGGGATGTCTCGGGGCTGACTGACAACTTTTTATGACAGCCACGCTGTGCCAAATCGGGAGATACGCGGCGACGGAAAATAATAACGAAAGGGAGATTCAAAAAGAAAACCCAGACTGGAGCACTTAGCGGTTTACTACGTAGTCAAAGTAAGGTTTCATCATAGGATAAAACCAACTGACAGATGTAGGAACATCGGAAGTTACACCGCCAGAGTTTTGAATTATGGCCGAAACGAATTGAATTGTCGACGACCGACTGACTGCTGGTCTCCGGAAAAGGAAAAGAAACGAGAGAAGGGCTCGTTAATCGAATCGACACATTTCTTTTAGAAAGAGAAGAGCCACTTGGCCCATCCGATTTTAGAAGGGGATTCTCGTAGAGAAACAATAGAGACCTTTTAGATATATACCCGTGAAAGAGAAAACTCGAGTACCGTCGTCTATAGCTGAAAAAAAAGAAAGCGAGCAGCCGGCATGTCGCCGAATCGCCCCCATTCATACCGAAAATCAGCTTACACCCGGGTGATATCTCCCAATTTCCCTCCTTTTTCTGCTCATCCGAAAAGACCAGTTGGGTTTTGATTTATCCCTCATAAACAGCTAGATAAATGACGGCAAGAGGTCCAGTCTCCGGGGAGGAAAAGTCCCCAGAGATCGACAGGGAAGATATTGAAGAAGAGACGAATGATGACAATGAACACAGCTCATAAATGGGATGAGAATGGAAAAAGAGAAGTCAACTGGAAGAAGAGATTCGGCTGTAGTTGGGAAATATTTAGGAGGATAAGATAGATAAAGGACATATCGAAAATTAAGTAAAATAACCATAGAGAGTAGTGATCAACTCCCATAATTTTCAGTCGATACATACTGTATAGAAAATTGAAGAATAAAAAACGTTATAGTATACTATCTGGAAAAACAACTCGTCTTTTCTATGTTTTGCCCATTCGACGAATACATTAGAGATGTTAATTCCGTGTCTGATTGACAAAGAGAAGAAGGAAGTGAAACTGGAGAGGCAAAGGTGAACTCCTCAAGATATATCTGCCTGATAACAAGCAGACAAAAAGAGCCCCGTCCATTTCATTTTTCGAGTCTCCCTCCCTAAGACCTACCTGACACATCTAACACGGTGAACTTGCGATCCTTCTTAGGCATTTCGCCGGTGTTTCGAATCATATCGAAGAAGAGAAGAATCAGTGGCAGACGGGCCTTCTAATAGCCATTCCCTCCTCCTCTCGGACCAAACCCCAGGGAGTGTCGCTTTGTCTCTCTCTCTCTCTCCCGCCCGAAAGCACCTCATTCAGATTGCAATTTCGAGGAAGGTTGACCGCTCACCGACCTCCCGTTCAACCCACCTCCGAAGACTTCATTTCCATTTTGAATGGCGTATGTCTTCGCCGTATACTTGTTCAGATCTCCTCCTTTGAATTCTGACGACACAGATTTGTTGTCGCGAGTCCTCTTTTTCGTCATGAAGACCTGAAAACAACCGGTTACTGTAAAGGATCAGAGAAATAGATGACATATAATGTAAGAAGAAGAAGACCCCCGAACCCAATTAATAAGAAATAACAAGATTTATTGACATCCCCTCAGGCCATGCACATACTACCGGCTCGAATCCGTGTTGTTCTTGAAACATGCGAAGACGAAAGCTTTGGTGAGCCCCTTTGAACTGACGAACAGCTCTCAGGGCTGCAGCTGCGGCGGAGGCCGACGATCCTTCTTCGACTATTTCTGATGAAGCAGAACGTTTCTTCTCGACAGAGAGAGATCTGGAAGAAAAAATGACGGATAAATGCGACAAAGGAGAAGAAAACAGAAAGTTAACACGAGTGACTGCCACTCAAAATAGCGAAAGGTTCAACAATTTTGACAAAGAGCAGTGCTCGCGAAAAAGAGTATAAACCAACCTTGATACTTTTTTTCTAAAAGAATCCGAAGTCGTCGACAGTTTGGCCGTTGGAGTCCCGGGTGGAGTCGTAGCACTGTGGGTCATAAGCATCTGTTTCTTTCTTCTAAATCGAAGTGGGAATGACACTCTCATGATAGGAAGGATGCCGTTAATTTCCGTAGTATTCATCCTAGATCAATAGGAGATTAACCTACCCTTGTGATAACGGAGAATCCAAAGCGGAAAGAGGTTCCAGACGGGTAACGGCAGCCGGCGAGGTTGGGACCGAATGGGCCCCCGGTCTCATATTCCTTTGGTAGTTTGTCTGATAATAAGAAAAGAAGAAAAGGAACTTGCCTTGGAACCACTCCTCGACCATCCTCCGTCATCGTCAGTTGCAGTCCAAGACATATTAATCTGTACAAGTAGCCAGGTTAATAGCCAATGAGAGCCAAACGTGAATAAAAGATAAGAGAGTATCCGGTCCCTGATAGGAGGGATAGGAAGATAATCTAAAGATACCCTGTCCTGTTTATTATCGAAATTCAGGTGTGTACAAAGCGGAGCATACAGGTACTAATGATGGATAAAACATGTTTAGAAAAGGGGGATGAGTTAAGGATTTCCTGATGTCTAATTAAGGACAAGAGCAATGGCCGTTCGGGGAGCAGTCTCGATTGTTTTCAATGCAACACAAACACGAACGGGATGAGAAGAACTCTCTTCGGTCTATGTCCCTTTCTTTCTCAGAAGAGACGATTCCTTACAAGATAGTTAAAACCAAAAAAAGAAAACTGTCGATTCAGACGTGATTAGCGGCCGACTGATGTTTGTAATCCACGACGTTGCCATGCCAGCATCCTACTTTCGTGGATTAGACACCATAAGAGACACAAAAACAGACTAAGAAAATCCGCAGCGAGTCCCGCATCGTTTGATTAATGAACTACCCACCGGCTCGAAACCTGTTCCATGTTGTTCTTGTAGCATTCGAAGACGGAAAGAAGCATGAGCATGACTATAATAATGGATATTAGGAGGTAGAATGGACTACCGGAAACGACTTTTGTTTGCGAGGGTCACCGGTGGAGGAGGAATATGAGTCATTTCGACGGATTCTTCTCCAGAAAGAGCGACGATCTGAATGGTAGACTGATTGTAGAAGGAGAGAGGAACACAACTAATGCTGGACTCATTTAGAGAAGATTAGGCAGGGAAGGCCCCCCACAACACGTCTTTTTTTTAAAAAGGAAGAGAGAGAGATAGAATAAACGAAGAATAACTGGGTGATAATCGGATTATCCGAGTCTGATGTCAACGAGCCGAGGAGAGCCCTCTCTGTTATGACAGAGAGACGAACATACGCTTATGCGTTTCTATGGATAATCGTGAAACCGACCTTCTTATGCTTTCTCTCCGGTTTATCAAGCTTAATCGGAAGTCCTCCTTCTTCTGTTGTAATACTAAGTTGACGACCAGTGAGGGGTTGAAGATGAGTTGGAGAGGCCGGCGGAGTCGTCATATCCTTAATCAGTCAAAAATATACACATACGGAAGGAAAGGGACGGATTTCATTATTCAGAGGGAGATTTTATGGACACACACGCAAAGGTCCTTCTACACGAAAGGCGACTAGTGGCTAATCTGAAGGAAAACAGATCGAAGGGACCTCCTCCTATCCTGGGATTTTGTAGACTAAAAAACAAAAGACTATTAAAAAATGGAGAATGCAATATCAGTTTTTATCAGATGGCGGTGAATTCGAAAAATAAAGCAGTTGGATTTAATCCCAGAAAACAGAAAGAATCAATGGGTAAGGCGAGAGACAGATGCGGATTAGAATACCTTCTGCTGATTGCTGATATTGAATGGAGGAGGCTATAAGCCGTTGATTCGAGGAGATTCACGAGGGGACCGACTTCACTCACCTGGAAAGATGGCCATTGTGAAGCGGCTAGCAATCGGAAGACAAGTAATGGGTCTGGCGAGAAGAGCAAATAATCACAAAAACATGAACTGTTCGAAACGTAACCAATAATCCCCCATAAGTTCGAATCTCTCGACAACTTTCTGACCCCGTAACACATTTGACTGATTGCGACGCCTGGTTTGACAGATGTTCAATCGTAGCCATCCTCTTCGATGCACTGATCTGATTCGTCAATAGCCATTATTTGCTAATATACTCGAACTCAAAAACGGGGAACATTCTCCGCCCTGTAAGCTATGCCCTTTCTTCTTTGTTTCTTGAAGAGTTCTTCACTCTCAATCAGATTAACCTTCCTGTTAGTTCTTCTCCTCCTTTCCCTCTCCCGTATGGAATCCATTGACCTTGACTGTAACATCTCCTCCCACTCGAAAAGACTTCTTTCCTCTGTACTTTATTCAAAGATCATCGATAGCATTCTAATATCCGCCCATCATCGATTCTGCGATTTCACCAGATCTTTCATCAAACATGCTTTTCGGGTGATTATGTTGGAAATCAGATTAGGGCCGGGGGCAGTCGACGACTTGCTAAAAATATATAAATGTATTCCGATAGTTGTTGATGTTATTATTTGCTCTTTTCGTTTTGAACATCCTTTCGCTGATAAATCGCTACTTCCGAGTCAATTTGTCGGAGAAGGATAGCTGCTCTCCCACCGGATTCTTTCGCTCATTACTCATATCCACTGTTTTTGACTCGTCTCATCTTCGAAATGCGCTGCTTACTTTGCCACCTGTCACTGAGTTATGCACATCTGACCTTTGAGGTGTGTGATTACGATCTAACATCTCTCATGCCGACGAAAAATGGTCATGTCAACCGAGACATTCACTTGTTCTTCTTCCAAAGATCGCCCTCTTCGGTTCATTGATATTGAATTGCTCCACTTCAGAGTCCAAAGGCGACTCGTCACTTTTGACCGAAAGAAAACGATTGAAGCACCAGAAGAAGAAGAAGAATTAGTTGCACTGACCCTTCCCTTTCCACAGCTGTGTCAATTTCTTTCACTTCCTCTTTTCCTTTTCCCTTCGTTACAACTCCTTTTTTAAGTCTATAATGCTTCGGCTACTTTGTTTGTTCTACCTAGTAGGGAAAATTCGAGCCGGGGGAGCAGAATTTGATTGGGGCTATAGAGATCATAATGGACCAGACTCATGGCCAGATACGTGTCAGGGAGGACTATCCCAGGTTTGTTTCGGATATTTCAATCGGAAATATTAGAGTCCCATCGATATCCGGATGAAGGACGTCGATTATGCCATCCTCCATCGTCTACATTTCGTTCATTACGACTTCCCGGGGAAAGTGAAGGTTTTTAACGATGGATGGTCGGGTGAGCACTATTCTCTTTTTAACGGTAGTTTGTTCAGTTAAAGTAGAGGGATTCAAAGATTGGGGATTGAAACAGCCATATATCCAGGGAGGAGGACTGAAACACAAATACCGACTAGAACAGTTCCATATCCATTGGTCGAGTCACGATCATCATGGATCTGAACACAGAATTGGAGGATTACATTATCCAGCAGAGGTAGGAAGACAAATTATGACAAAAGAAGAGATTCAGCTCCATCTGGTTCATGTGAGGAGTGATCTGACAATTCAACAGGCAATAAAAAAACCGGACGGATTGGCCGTAGTTGGAGTCTTTCTTATGGTCGATCATGATGGCGGACCAATGGCAGCACTTGATAATGCTATGGATCAGATCATTTACTCGAGTAGAATATTCATGTGAATAATCAAGTTGTTCAGAGAACGAGTCGATAATGATGGGATTCCGAACTCGCCCTCTTCTACCTCAAGTAACTGAGACTTTCTACCGCTACGAGGGCAGTCTGACGACTCCCGGCTGTGCTGAAAGTGTTATCTGGACCCTTCTCGCCGAGCCAATCTCTATTACTTCCCGACAGGTGAGTTTCTTTTTCTCAAACAAAATTTCTTTTAGATAAAAGCCCTTCGAGCCCTCCATGCGAAGGACAACAAGCCGATTGAACACAACTACAGACATGCTCAGCCGCTCAACGGCCGTCGAGTCCTCTTCCGACCGGCCCAGTTCGATCGGTCCCTGTTGTGTTCATCATCTTCTTTTATGACAATCTTTTTTCCTATCATTGTTTTCGGTCTCATTTTCTTAGGAATCTCATTTTAGAGTCAAAAGTTCAGAGTAAAGAGCTTTATTCAGACCCGTGACTACTCCAACTCGATAATATCCTCATCGGCTAGTTTTCTTTTCTTGTGTTTTGGCGAAGAATTGTTCGAAGGAATCGAGATGAATATTTTCTGTGATGAATTCGTCTTCCATTTCGATCCAACTTGGACATAACTAAGCAAAATATGGACATTAAAAAGGAGTACCTGATAATACTGTAAGGTGTGAAATGGAAGTCTTCAACGAGAAATTCATTGAGTAGAAGATGACAAACAATCTCTTCCGTCAGACTAGAATCCTTCTTCGATCCCATTTTTTTGCTCAATAATTCAGCCAGCTTTCCTCCTGTTATTTTCCCTGATCCTTCTTTGGATGAACTGCTTGCCTGCTGAAGAACATACTGTTGAAATGAGAATTCCGACCTCTTTGATAATCTCCTCAGCAGTTATCATGTGTTTCGTAATATCCTGTTCTTTGAATTCAGTCTGTGAGCTGCAAACATCACAAGCTCCCTGGCACCATGAGCGATCCCAATTTTCTTCAAAATGTTCCGCCAGACGAACTCTACGACATATTGACCTCTAAAAGACGGATGATGGTTTGTTTTAATCTTACATCGTAGGCAAATATGACCATTTCATACAGATTATTTAGTCCCGTTTTCTCCGTACAGACCATTGTGCTTTGTCGAAAAACATCGGCAAATCGATAAAAAAGAATACATGTCGAAGGAAGCCCATCTCTGCCCGCTCGGCCACTCTCCTGATAGTAATTTTCGACCGATTTTGGTATAGCATGATGGATAACAAAACGGACATTAGGTTTGTCTATTCCCATACCTGAAGGGAGTAAACATTTTAAATGGCTAACCGAATGCAACAGTGGCGACGATTACATCTATGGAGCCAATCAGCCATTTCTCATGAACTGCCGTTCGCCTCTCAGATTCTAAATAAGCATGGTAATATGCGGCTGAAATTCCTTTGCATCTGAAGGCTTATAAACGGAAAAACTGTCATTACCTTAATTGTTTCGCCATCTCTTCACAGTCTTTTCTACTAAAACAATAGATGATTCCGCTTTGCTTGGGGAACCTTAAAACATCCAACGGTTGATGAAACTTTACCGTTTCTGAATGATCGAAGCAATCTCATCGACAACATCAGCTGATACTTTCTTCTTTACTTCATATCGAAGATTAGGCCGATTGAAACCAGCTCGGAAGACGATGGCAGCTGGAAAGAATTTGAAAAAGTCTAGTCTTACCAGGAATGCCTAGCATTTCCTTCACATCATCGAGGATTCTTCCAGTCGCAGTTGCCGTCAATCCGAGTATTGGAATCCCTCTAAACTGTCTCTTCAGAACATTCAAAAACTTGTAATCAGGTCGAAAATCGTGTCCCCATTGGGAACAACAATGGACTTCGTCAATGGCAATCAGCTGGAACAATGATTTATAAGAGAAAAGAATACTTTGAGGAATCCGACACTCAGTGACTTCTCCAGTTTGTTCATTATCCTTTTGCTTTTTGCCAGTTTCTCCGGCGTTACGTAAAGTAACCGAAAGGAAGATTCTTTTTCGGTTATCGCCGTCTCTATCCTTTTTACTTCTTGCTTCGATGTGCCCTGATTTAATGTCGCCGCTTCGATGCCTAGTTTCTTCAACTGTACCAACTGATCCTCTATCAGAGAAATCAATGGACTAACTACGAGAGTGAGTCCTAAACAGATAATTAAAATAAAGAAAGAGAAACCTTTGTTCAAAACAGCAGGCAATTGGTAACAGAGTGATTTTCCTCCTCCCGTACTCATGATAACTATAGTATCTTCTCCACTCATTACAGCATTTATAGTTGCTTTTTGAAGTGGACGGAAGGAGGATAATTGGAATACCTGAAAATGGAACTAGTCAATCTGCCTACTTCTTTCAACGTTTCCTGTGCCTGTAATGACCAACTGAATTTATCATTGTCCCATAGGTCTTCCGCCGCTGTTCCGTTTCCATTTTGGTTTTCTAACCGTTGTTCTATCTTCGTTCCATGTAAGACAAAGAAAGTAAGGACTTACCTGCTGTTTCTTCTCTAATAACTGCTGTTTCCTTCCTCGTAACTGCCGTATCTCATTATCTATCGATTTCAATTCTGTGTCTATTTCCACCAGTTGAGAAGATATTTTAGACCGCAAGTTCGAGAAGGAGGATGTCATTCCACTCCTGAAATATGAATATACAAGAAAGAATTAAGTTTTGAAATAACATCTTTTGATCTGAGACAGCTTGCTGCTGGTCAACAGGACTGGACACTGTCACGCAAAATTTGAATTTATCAAAACTTGGATGTAGTAGGAAATTGATTGTTTTTTTTATTTTCAATATTTCTTTGCATTCTGCAATAATCTTGATAAATACAAAAAATCAGAAAAAAGGGATAAGAAAAAATAAAGATTACTACCTTTTATTGTAAATGAGTTTCAAACACCTTAGGCAAAATGCGTTACTTGGCCATCGCACTTTCAGTTGATTGGCTAAATCGATTTTGCTGATTTTTTGGCATTAGATCGACCTGTATGAAGCTCTCTTAGAATGAGGTTTATGAAATTCCGTAGATGAAACCAGACCGAGTGGTAGCGACATTCTAAGACAATTGAAGTATGGGAGGTTATTGCAAAAAAGAAACAGAATTCAGAGAAAGCAAAAAATCCTGAGACTTTGTGATGGCCAGTAGCCATAGTAGATTACAAATAGTACGTGAAGTTTAAATTTTCTTAAAAGCGGCGAGCTGTGGATCAAAGAAGAGAGAGGTAAACGTGCTCCTTTTACATAGTTGTATTGCAGCAAATGAAGAAAATAAATAAACAAATAAGTAAAGAGTAATAAAGATTTAATGGGAAGAAAATGTTTCAAGAGCAATTCACAAAACGTTGACATACCATCTGTCAATTCCTCAAAATATCATCTAGACTTGGGCTGATTAATAGGAACATATTCCTTTGAAAAAAATGGTATCGTGTTTGATATAAAAAGTTCGTGTTCTTTTTCATCTTCTCCATACACAGACTGAAGTTTCTCTCGTAATATACGTCCATTCCCCGTAATCCTCTCCTTATCCCCCAAGGCGCCAATTACTCCCCCGTACCACTCCTTTCTGCATAATTCTCCCCCTTCTTCCAATTATTCTTCATTCTCTTATAACCTCATTTTCCGACTTTATAATGTCTTATATACTTTGTCAATCTTCTCTGTGAAATACGAGACACATGCTCCTCGTTAGAACGACGTGTTCCGATTACTAAAAACGTCTTTTGTTCCTACATTCTACCTTAAAACACTTTTCTTTTCTTCGTGTCAGGTTCATGAATAAAAGATCTAAATTCTTCGAGTTCATTTTTGAGAGAAAAAGACAGGGGGAGTAGTGGTATTGAGGAGACTCTTCCTCCAAGGAGCATAGCCATCGATTGCAAACGGCTTCTAAACGAGTTACGGCGCAATTCGTGGGTTCTCTCTTCAAACTACTAGTCTCTTTCATTTCCTGGACTTCAAAATGGAAAATCAAAAGCAAGAGAAAGTCGGGAGATAATTGGCAAGAGCTAATTGCAGCCGACACCCTCTCTCATGCACAATTCATGCGGCCATCGATCTCCGACGCCTCCTAAGTACTTCACTTAGCCACTTCTTCCGTTGGCGTCCCTTCCCTTCATTTTATTAGTTCGACGGCCTCCCGATGTCCCCTTGTTGACACTTTTACATCGAATTTTTCTCCATTGTACGTCTGACTTATTTATCTATTTATTTGGGGTTTCATTTATGTTTTCCAGTTGACCGATTCCATGCTTTCTCTCTGTGTCATTTTTTTATTTTCCAAATATATTGGAAGGTTTGATTTATAATGGTTGTTATTGGACGCTTGAAGAAGTACTTGACACTTGTCAAATCTCAATAGACAGCCGTAATTAATTGCTCGTATGCCGATGTGTAGCAATTTGTCATCGTCCACCGCGACAAACCACTGCTCTTTTCCCTACAACTTTCAAGTCTTTACTATATTGTTTTGAAATGACTATTCAGTTGAACAACCAGTGACCTGATTTGAGAATTGATCCTGTCGAGGGAAACGTGGCATTTATTAATCCTGCACATACTTTCTTTTCTTGTATTTTTTTACATTTCTTTCTTTAATACCATTTTTTCAGTCCCGCCATTTTCTATGATACCGTGAGAAAAAGACATATCCGGGTATGTCCCGTCTCGATCATGCTCAACCCAGGTATACTTTATTTTCTTCTTATATATTACGAGTCCTTCAATCTGCCGGCCCTCAAATTGATGACCGTTTGGGCGGACTTGAGTCGGCAATTGTCGTTTGCAACAGGAGCCTCAGTGCGGCCGAATCGATAGTCGATCTCAATTTGCGTGATCTGATCACCCTCCGGCAAATACGCGAAAGCACTATCAAAACACGCGGGGAGCGGCATGTTCGTTGCGTTTATTGGTCCACATTGCTCCCAGAGGAAATGAGCCCTTTTCACACTTCTCCCTTTCCTTTCCTCCTGGAACACTCGTTGATCGACTGACACCCGAGAAATAACATCGTTACACAGCATTTCGAAACCAGAACATTCCTCTTTTTCTGGGAAAGTATTGTTAACAGTACTCCTTTCTTCTTTATTATTTTTGCAAAAATAACTTGATGATTTAATCCTCCATCCGGCGGCTACAACCCCTCCCCCCGAACAACAGCAATTTATCTGATCGGCCGACGGCTGTCTGCTGTCGAAACTTCCCATCCTTACTAGTTATTTTTCAGGGCTGGGATGTCCATTCCGCGAGGGGTGGGAGCCCCTCCACCGCCAGGTCTTGATCCCAAAAAGGGTAAACTCATGTGTATCAAGGTCCGTCTCCTCGATGACTCCGTGGCAGTTTTCCATCTCGGAGTAAGTTTGTTTATCGTTAGTTTATGTCCTGTCTTCTTTCAGCATAAAGCCCTGGGACAACAGCTGTTGGACGAAGTCGCCCGTCATTTGAATCTCCTCGAGTCCGATTACTTCGGATTAGAATATTTCGATGAGACAAAGACCCGCGTAAGATATTCTTCATTGCCTTTTACTTTTTTTAGTGTTGGCTGGAGAAAGAGAAACAGATACTTCGACAGGTTGCTCAAGTCGGTGGAGATTGTAAGTTCTATTTCATCGTCAAGTTTTATACTCCCAATCCTGTCGATTTAGAAGAGGAATATACTAGGTGCGTTTGTCTTTTTTGACTGATGGATGAATGACTCTTTAGTAACCCCGTAACATTATAAACATTGTACTTTGCAGATACTTATTCACTCTACAAATCAGACGAGATCTCGCTTTTGGGGAATTTCAATGCTCCGAGACGACGGCCGCCCTCTTGGCTGCGTATCTTGTCCAGGTATAATGTTTATTTGTTCTTTCCCATTCTTCAGAGTGACTGTGGTGATTTCTCGGCTGAAGATTACCCTGATCCTTCATACCTTTCTCACACAAGATTCATCCCTAATCAAACTATGGCATTTCAACAACAAGTTATGAATAACCATAGGAATCTTGAGTGAGTTATTTTTTTGCTTAAGCTATTTTTAGGGGTATGACACCGGCTCAAAGCGATCTAGCCTTGTTGGAAGTTGCCAGAAGATGTGATTTCTACGGGGTCAAACTTCATCCGGCAAAAGATGCCAATGAGGTTCCGGGACAACTGGCCGTCCTCCATTTAGGAGTCAAAGTAGTTTTCTTCTCTTATCATTTTGTTTTTTACAGGTTTATCAACAGTTGCAATGTGTCTCAACCTTCTCTTGGGGAAAAATTCGAAAGCTCAGTTTCAAGAGAAAAAAATTGCTGATCAAGCTACATCCGGATAGTTATGTATGTACTTCCCTTATTCAATAGTTTATCATTCAGCAGTATGCCAAAGACACGGCTGAATTCATCTTCGAAACGAGAAATGAGTGTAAGAACTTTTGGAAGAAGTGTGTCGAACATCACGCCTTTTTCCGATGCACGGTTGTAGACAATCTAAAAAAAGATCATCGATTGTTCAGCAAAGGGAGCTCATTCAGGTTAGATAGAAAAAGAAGGAAGAGGTTTAGATTTACGGGAAGAACACAGAAACAGCTAATAGATTATGTGAGGGAACATCACAAAAGAAGAGAGCCATTCACCAGGTGAGACAGTCTGTTTTGTTTATTATTTTTAAACAGACCTCTTCGATCCGCCACCAGTCAGAGGACATATGGCTCTGGAACGATAATCAGTGATCGGCAGAGGAACGGTCGAACACATGCCTCGATGCCTCATCTCCCTCCGTCGACACAAGAAGCATTGGATGCCAGAGCGAAGAGAAGGGACAGATGTATCAGTGACATCGAACCGCGGGAGAAGAGGAAGTCACCCCGAAGAGAAGTGGAGAAACGCGATCAAGAGAGTATGTCCCTTTCGCTGCCGAATGTTCTTGACGAACTCCCTGTAGTCTGTGATATTCCCCTTGACACTCAACCCCCAAAATCTACCAGCGGGGATAATTTCAATGCGATGCGTGACTATGATGCCATATCCGAAGACTCATATGGTCTCTCCGACAACGAGAGATCTGCCCGCTCGGATGTTGGGGTGTCCTCCTGTCGTCCCCAAGTTTATAATACGACCTTCACAGCCAAACGAGTAGGGAATGTCATTGTAAAGAGAGTAGTGTCCAAGTCGACCCCGTGTACCGATGACGAGGAAAGCGAAGCATTTATTCGTCGAAAGTTGAAAGAGTTTCACTTTAAACATGCTAATATGGTCCCGATTGACATCGACGGACCGAATGTGGACTCCACAACGGCCAATGTAGTATATACTCCTTCTGGGACATTGTTGCGGAAACCTAGAGTCATTTCTGTAGAGGAGGATAACCATGGATACGATACGATCAAAGTATCGCCCGATAGCGGACATTACAGTACTCTGTTTTCTCCACCCGGAACGTCAAAGGAGGAAATGAAGTGAGTCGACTGACGAATATAAATAAACAGTTCTTTTAGGCGATCCTCCTACTCCCCAGAAGGAGCTAGTCAACCTCGAACAAGTGACTACTCGATGTCAACATTTTGTTCGGATCCTCGGCCTTCCACTAGTATTCCTAGCATGACACCAAGTCGTTCTTTCGAAGATTCTACTGCCTCGTACGCAGTTCCTATTAAGAACAGAGAGACGTCAGAGGGAAAGAAGGATCCCGTGACATATGGAGCAGTCGGTCCATTGCCTGGAAAGGTTTTGGCCAAAGAAAATGTTGTGGTGACACCGGAAGGAATAAAGGAAAGGCAGTCAAGAGGGCCGAAACCGGCTGTCCCGCCAAAACCGAAAATTCCCGTCCATCAAACAACTCCGATTGTTCATATGGAAGACAGTTTTACGGAGAAGAAGAAAGATTTGGAAAGGAGCAAGAGCGAGGAGGCGGAGAAACCCCCTACAAGGACATCACAACAACTCAGTAGGCCAGCGCTCATCTCAGTTCAGTCGGAGGATCACCCGGATATTCAGAAGTGTCATCTGTTCAACTCGGACATTCCATATACTCTCACATTGAGACATGTCGGAGAATCAAGTTCCTTGAAAAGATCGACAAGAAGTCCAGAGACGTTCCAACGACGAAAGTCGCTCGACCTTGTCCCTCGGAAGAGATTGCCTTCCCCTGGAAATTTCTCATCACAAGATCATACGGTGGAACCAATGACACCGGATGGAGATGTCCTTGAATACTTGCTTAGGAGACGATCCATGAGTCATGAAAGATCGGCTCTTCGAGGGAAACGTGGAGACCCGAGAAGACAAACCCAACCAGTGAGATTTGATCTTCCTCCTTCCCCTTCTTCTCCTACAAAAGGGGGAAGTACTCCGTTCATATCATTCCTATCAGATGAGGTTGCGTATGATACAGTCTCAGAGAGCAGGAGTCTTCACGACGGAATGGATAAGTGAGTGTAAAACGAGGAATATAATCTGATCCTTTATTTTTCAGATTGGAGAAGAATGAAGATTCCGAAGATAGCGATCCTCTGCCTCCGCCTCCACCGGCCGTTTCGACGGCTTCTCTTTGTTCCTCTCAAAAAGTCCCTCCTCCTCCTCCTCCAAAATCAAGAGAGATTGCTCAACGTGTCGTGGAAATCAAGGCGAGTGCTGAACTCACTCTGATATCTGATTCGGAGTCTCCGCCCTTCATCGACGATAGTCCCAAGGATTCAGAAAAGAATTCAGTACGAGGAGAAACTACAACAGAATCAACTCGAGTGACGGAAACAGGCCTTCGTTGGACGGATTTTTAAACCTTTTTTCGAGCTTTCCGTGTCGTGTCTCCTCTTCCTCCTCTAACTCCTTTAACCTTTTTAACAAGGAAGGGCCACGAGGAGGAAGGCCTGGCTGTATCGCTTCTTTCTATCCTTTAGCACCCTTGGTTTGCTTGCATGCTCACTTGTCACGTGCCTTCCTCGGTGCTGTTTTTATGTCTTTTTTTTTTGTTTTAAATAAATTATTCACCCCTGGTTTTTTGTTGTCAGAAGCGATACGGTAGACGGTAGAGACACGACGGACAAAGCACTGATCTCCTCCCCCTCGAACTTATTGTTTTTTTAAATGTTATTGTTGTATTACATGTAATAAACAACATGTACTTGTCTTTATGTATTTTTTTTCAGAACATTTAGGGACTTTACTTTTTTAAACTAGGATTTCTTTTCAGAATTTATCTCTCGAAAGAAGGACGTCATCTATGGAGTGAATTCCACTTTTTCCTCAGAAAATTTGAGTGAACCAGCTCAGATGCTCAAGTATTTTTCCCTATCATTTAATTTTTCCATTCAGGTCCAGTCTTTCTGTCAGTGTAACATCTGAGCGACTAACAAGAGCAGAGTCGAGTGACAGTGGTGGATTTTCACTCTATCAATCCCAGTCTGATAGGATTGTTCCATCTCAAAGTCTAGATGATCTTGAACCAGAGACTAGCTCGGAACAATCGGAAAATTATTTAGAAAGGCAAGAGAAATGAAGGGAAAATAATGCAATATAGGGAGGATTCCTTCATCTATCGACGACCATTCGGAAAGACACAAAACTGTCTTCCTCAGATTGTAAAGGATCTAGATGATCAGGAGAAAACGGCATATCGAGATATTTGTATAGTTTCTCAGGTGTGTTTTCACGAAAAAGAAAATGTTTAGAAATTGTACGAAAGGGTACGGTCTCAGCTAGAAAAATGTCGTATTTTGGCTGAAATGTTCCATTCTTTAAATGAACTGAGGAATGCACAGGTGCGTAAAGTTTTGCGTGACTTGTTTTTTAATTATAATTATTTTATGTTTATATAATTATCTTTTTAGAAGGCACTCCTAGATGAGTTAGAGGACATGATCAACAGGTGGGTATCATCCTTTCTCAAAAGTTCTATATTCTGTCTTGCTCCATCTGTTACTTTTCAATTTTTTTTCAGCTTTCGTTGGGAAGATGTCCCTCCTGCTCTTCTTCGAAATGCTCATAACACCATCCCCATCTACCTCTCTCTTCTCCAGCAGTTTCCAATTTTTCTATCTGCCCTCGATGAACTCTGTCGACAAAACGCCGTCTTTCGCAGTCAACTACTTCAGCTCGAAGCCACTGAAGAGTGCTACCTTCCCGTTAATTGGCTCCTCCTTCGTATTTACCATCGGATTGTTGCCTGGCAAGCCATTCTCGCCAAGGTAGTCGAATGTCAATTGGAGGAAGGAAAGGAGGAAAAAGACATTCTTTCTGCGAGAGTCGCATTAGATAAAGTGTCTCATTACACGGAAAAGACGAAAAATCAAAGACATTCTCTGACAGAGTTTGTCGCAATGCTGCAGGTTGAGAAGGATGTAGGGCGACCGGGTCTTCTCTCTCACCCTCATAGAGTAAGTTTCTTATTATAAACGACGTCCTTTCAGCGTCTTTTACGTTTCGGATGGATAGAGCGATGGTCTCAAAATGGAACAAATCCCCGTCTTCTACTACTAACCAGTGATTGTGTGTTGTTTGCCCATCGGGTATCCAAGGAATGCCCATTTTCCATTCATGCAGAAGTGAAATTGAAAGGATTGTTGATTGAGGACGGTGATACTTATGGAGTGACCGGCGGAAACAATGCAATAACTCTTCACAGTGGAGATAAGTCGATTGTGATAATTCCAACGAATAAAGAAGAATGGATGGAGGTGAGGAGAGCAAGAAAATGGATGAAGAAACTTTTCAGGATTTAAGTTCGGCAGTAAAACAAGCGGCCAAAACCAGATTGGAGTTGCCTCCGCTGCAATTAGACAAACAAGATGAAAACGATATTGTATTGTTGGGTAAGTTGAGTAGCATTGTTACATTTTTTTTCAGCAAGAAAAGAACAAGACACTCTTCGCAGTAAACCCAGTCCTCTTCAGGTCTGTTGGCATCGTCGCTGTTCAATTGGGGTCAAAGATTTACATCGAGTCTGTTACTTTCTGATCGGTTAATATCTTTAGATCATCAATGGTCATAGCGGTTACCTTTTAAGGAAATTGAGAAATTCAGCAGGATGGCAGAGGCTCTGGGTTATAATGGCTGGACATTGCCTTTTCTTTTATAAATCGCATGAGGTATAATATGATAATTAAAGGTTATGAACTCTTTAGGATACTGCACCACTAGCAAGTCTAAGTTTGGTGGATTATGGATTAGGTATCCCCAATCTGGAAGATGCAGTTTCCTATGAAAACTGCTTTAAATTGTTTTACAACAGTTACAAATATTATTTTCGGACTGAAAACGAATATTATTTTCGTCGTTGGATTGATGCTATCAAATCTAGCGCCATCTCTAGAAGAAATATTGACTTGATCACTGCCCTTTCTCTCAGGATATGATATTGTCGTGCCTTATACAAAAATCTCACAAAAGAAACATTAATAAATATTTATTTTCATCAACAAGAGATAACTTTTTAGGACCCATATTCGGCTCATAAAACTACTGAAAAAATTGGTATTATAAAAAAATTAGATAGTATATTCCGACCAGAAAAGAATAAGGCATAGGTACAATAACTGGAAGTTATTGAATCACAGAAAGAGAATAGATGCGAGTTATGACAATATATTAGATATTAAAATAAAACTTATGAAAAAAAAACTTTTCATAAGAGAAAAATAAGTTACAAAGCTAAATTGGAAGTTCCATTGCAGACCGCTTATTGACAACGCGAGTAATATAAAGATAAAAGAAATCGGCATAAAGAACCGTTTGTACAATGCCGGCAACAGTTGCAATAGGATCGAAAAAGGATTCAGTATAATATCTGCAATACGAATAAATATAACTAGAGATAGAATACCTATAGATCCAGTTGAGCACATAAAGTCCACGATAAGCACCCAATGCAAAGAGGTAATGAGCAGTAATTGTTTCAGCACTTCCTGTGGATTGCAACATGAAGAGTTGAGGCATGATAGCAACAGCCTCGAGATATATACTAAAAACTGCATAGGAAAAATACATAATAGTTACCTGAAGGTCCACAGAATTTCAAACAAAGTAAACTCATGATTTATTAGCAAAGCCAGAAGTGCAGAAGGAATAAGAAGCAATTCGACACGGAAAATATCACTTTCTCTTTCGTATGTACTTCGGAATTTAACCACCATCAAATAAAAGGTCGAGTAAGAGGCAAAGAGAAAGATTATCTAAATAGAAGTAAACGAAATAATGAAGTTTACCTTCATGATAGTATTGTAGGTGGAAACATAAGTAGTAAATAGGTCCAAATATCTAGCAGAAAAAACGACTGCAAAAAGTATTTGAGACCTTGCTGAAATTCCCGAGCAAGATCGACTCTTCCATATCTGGAAAATGTCACCAGAATCGAAATTATATAATAAATAAAAAAAATAATAAATAATTTTCAAAAACATAATAGGTTAATACACTAGTCTGAAATAAAAGTAAAACAATCTCACTTTTGCTAGCAAAATGAAGATCGCCAAGAGATGAGAGATGTCCGCAGTGAGGCGAAAGATGTTCATCCCCTGAAATTAAAAGATATATTTTTCAAACAAAAGAGGAGAATAAAGGGAAAAAAGCAAAAATGTAAATATAGCTGGCATCATTGCCAAAAGCGCGTTATTGAATTGATCGCCACGAGATCCAGTCCCACTATTCCATCTTTTTCAACTATTTTCATTATTTTTTGAATTTTTCAGAAAAGTTAGTAAGGTTTTTAACAACGAATGAAATTTCAGTAAGATGACAGAAGAAAGCAGAGGAAAAAAGGAGAATGGTTTGTCAAATGTATCAAAAACAGTTGAAGTAAGTTGACATAACATCATAAAAGATCTTTATAACTTATTTGCAATTATATATAGGTGTTTTATAACATAATTTGTATTTTTAGGAAGAAGAAATATCACGACATGCTCGTTTAGCGGCTCTCAGCAATAGGATGCGAAAAGAGTTTGGTCCAAAAACAGATGCAGCTATAGAAGATCAAGATGAATGGCTTAAAAATCTTCATCCATGGCATAAACGAATTTTAGCTAAGCCTGGAAAACAGGTTTTCAATTGTTTTTTTAGCTACATTTTAATTTCAGCATGATGGTCTATCCCCAAAGATACCAGAAAATATCGATGGAGTTGACTCTCCTATTTTACAAAGTGAAAAAAATTTACAAAGTTTTTATTATGACGCTAACAGTGCAACACCAACTACTTCAAAAGCTATTCCTCCACAACAGGTTATTTACTCTTTTCTTTTTTTGTATTTTATATTTCAGACAGAATCTACAACACGTCGAGCACGTCTCGCAGCTTTAACTAATAGGATGAGAAGAGAATTCGACAAAGACGGGGAAGGATCTGTAGATGATTCTGACAGTATTGCATCCCGAAGTAATAATAGTTGGAATAAGCGAGAAATTTTAATACAAGATACTTTAGTACGCTTATTAACTCCTATTTTACATTATTTCAGAGTGATTGTCGGTCATTAGAAGATATTGTTAGCTCGCCGCCAAGTGAACCGCCACCTCCGTTACCTACGGTTTTTATATGTTTATTAGTTATTTGGTTCTTTAGAAAGATCTTAGATCTCCTCCACCACTTCCCCCGAGGAACCCATTGATTCAACTACCTGTTCCAGTAACTTCTTCTCAAGAAAAAATGGTTGAATTAACACCAACAACAAATTCTTCTCGGCCGACAGCTAATTCAACTGAATCAATTACTAGTTCAAAGAATGATCCAAATTCACATAGGAAAAGAGGTCACATGAAAACTCTTTCATTAGACAGAGATTTCACATTATCTAAATCATTAAGAGTACTATTTTTTTAAATTTATTTACTGATAATATTTCGTAGAATACTCCATTTCCTACTCCATCGAGCAAGTCAAACTCCTTAACACGACAAACACCTGAAACACACGAAGAAGAACTTCGACGTGCAATAGAAGCTGAAGGGGTCATAAATGAAATCACATCAGATTTACAAATTTCGGGAAAGGTATTATTTATTTTCATATATTTAATTATCTAGGAACTTGATTCAATTCCATCCTGTTCTTCTTCTATTTCTTCACCTATTAATGAAGCGCAGGCTGAACAATCTCGCCAATGTTTCAACAAACTGGTTGATCATAAAAGTTCATTTTCTGACGATACTCCGCCGCTAAAAACTATTTCAGAATCAGAAGTTGTTTATCATTTGCTTTAAAATTGCTTTTTAGTGTAGCCCAGCTTTTCATACAGCCGACCATCGTTACAATTTATCAGATTCTTCCTCAACCAATGCGGCTTTAGATCCGATCACACGTGATGTGGAGAGACGTCTTAGCATGAAAGTTGATAGATCAGCAACTAAAGAATTCCTGTACGTCACATTACTTTTTGCAAAAATTTTAGTGATGATTCGTTATCAGGGCATTCATCATTAAAATCTTCAAGTATTGATCAAGCAAAATTTTTTGCTAAATCTGCATCCAGTTATGCTAGCAGTATTTTTCGAGGAGCAATTAGTAAAGTAAAACAAGTAACACACACAGGGTTGGTTTTAGTAAATTTGTATAAAACATTTATTAGGTCTCAAAGCTCGAAAGAAAATGACGAAGAAACAACGGATAGTGATGGGGAGCAAAGCGAAACTGGTAGTACTTCTCATATTACAAGTGCTGTAGTACGACCACGGAAAGCAAAGAAAGGACCCTTTGATTTTCAACACTTACGAATTGTACAAGAAATGAACCATGAACATTCAGGAGCCGTCTGGTGTATCAGATTCTCTGCATGTGGTAGACTTCTAGCAACGGCTGGAGCTGATTGCATTCTGCGAGTTTGGTGTTTAAACACGCATATTCAACATTTCCAAGCTATGCGAGAAAGGTTTGTAATTAGAAGTTGCATTATGAATTACTTTAGGTATCAACAAAAGATGGATCCATACGACGTTGATCTCCAGAAAAATCCATCTTGGGATAATTTTGAACAGCAACCTGGAATTTGTACTAGTTCAATGACACCACAAGACAATCCGTCTTTTGCTCCAAAACCATTTGCTTATTACAAAGTTCTTTAATTATTATTTTTTTAAATTGTTTCAGGGACATAATGCTGATATCTTGGACCTTTCATGGTCAAAAAACTACTTTATACTCTCTTCTGGTATGGATAGAACTGCTAAGCTGTGGCATATTTCACGGAATGAGTGTTTATGTTGTTTTCAACATCAGGATTTCGTAACATCAGTGTCTTTCCTACCCAAAGATGACCGCTATTTTGTATCCGGATCTTTAGACGGTAGAATACGTATTTGGAATATCCCGGAAAAGAAGGTTGTGTATTGGAATGAAGTCGAAGTAGGTATAAAAATTACTAGTTGATTTTTTAGGAGAAGTTGATTACCGCTTTGACGTTTGTTAAAAATGGCAAATTTATTGTCGTAGGAACATACTATGGAAAATGTTACTTTTATACGAGTGAGGTGTGTGCTTTTATTTTCTTTTCAATATTTGTTTAAGTTGAAATATCATACAGTAATATCTACTCGTATAAAAAATGCTATGGGTAACAAAGTCACGGGTCTTTCCGTACATTGTGACAAGCTTCTTGTTACATTTAATGATTCAAGAGTCCATATGTATGATATCCGTGATAAAGTTCTAATATGTAAATTCCGAGGAGCACAACATGAAAGATCACAAATACGAGCTTCTTTTTCACCAGATGGACGTCATGTTGTATGTGGTTCCGAAGATAAATTTATATATCTATGGAGAACATGCGATGCGCAAGCAGCTAGAAGAGATAGGAATTCGATGTGGGAGAGAGTTAGAGCTCATAAGACTACAGTGACAGTAGCATTATTCGCTCCAGATCCACAGGTTAGATTTTTTTTTAATTTAAATAAAATCGGGTGACCTGTTCTTTCTTTGGAAACGGTGAAATTTGCTTCAAACATGGCACTGTTTCCTAATACAGTATTTTTTCAGTTGTTTTTATCAAAAGCTGAAAAAAGAAGTGGTCCACAGCCAAACACAAATGTGATTGCTTCAGCTGATCTTGATGGCTCAATAAAAATTATGTTGAATCGGGAAATTCCTAAAGAAATACCCCTTGAAACAATTCCTGAAAAAGATGTAGTTCATGAAAATTTGTACAGAGAAAATTCCGCACCAAAAGTTAATTTTTGAAATTTTATAGTATGTTTTGTATGATAGAACAGGTAAATTTCTTATGCATATATATTTTATATTTCTGTGATATCCTACCACCTGTTTCCTGAGCTGATGTTTTATCGGGTTGTATTTACATTGTTGTTCGTTATTTATTTCCAATAAGCCCGTAATATTTGACGTCTCTTGTTTTGTATATTCGATCTATAAAAAATATTCTTTAGGCTTTTTGTGTTTTTCTATGCAGGGATTCTGATATATATAATGGTATCCTCCCACGAATTGGGCATCGCGAATTGCCATTGGACAACGTGTGTGCGCGCCACATGAGATACCCGCGGTTGTTTTGACCCCCAACGACGCTCACACATTTGTGTTTACTTCTAGCTGCAACCTTTGGACTTTGAAGACTTAGTTATTTACTTTACATTATATTAACCGAAAAAATAGACATGAGATATACTCATGCAATCCTCGCTCGGATTCCTAATAACTTTAAAAAAGATAAGAAAGTGAAGCTAAACATTGATGCGATGAGAAAGCAACAGGATGATTTAGCAGAGACCCTGCGAGAATCAGGTAAATTTTATTTTCTTATAAACTATAGAGACAACAATTTAGGACTTAAAATAATAGATATCGACACACCAGAAGGATCACCACCTAATGCATTACATGTTGATGACGCTGCTGTAATGATCAATGGAACTGCTTTAATTACTCAAACAAAAGACAATGCTGTCCAAATTAATGAGGTTAAGCTTTCCTTCTTTTCCTTCTGATATTCAGATTTCAAAAATTTTGGCTTCTCTTTCGTGGAACGTTGTTGAATGTCCTCAATTACTAAACGGCAAACCAGTACTTCTTCATGGAAGTGATGTACTGTTTACAGGCAAGGAAATTTTTGTTGGAATTCGTAAGCATGCAACCACAATAGAAGGAGCAGTCGTAAGTTTTGAGAAGAATAGAAATTTAAAAAAACTAGGCTCTTGGGGGTGTGTATTGTGATACACCTGTTATCCCAATCCGGCTATCTGATAAGTCCCATCCATTAAAATATTACGTTTCGATGGCTGGCCCGAATATACTTGCTATTAGCAATACAAAGGAAGGGCAATTGATTCTAAAAGTGAGTTATAAAACAAAGAGTTGTTACCTGTAACATAGCAAATGGAACAAGAAGCCACATTTATGTATCAGATAATAACTATAGATGACGAACAAGCGGTGGCTTGTGTATGTGTAAATGGACGTACAATTTTCCGACAAGATAGGACTGATTCTGTAAGTTTGAAAAAAAAGAAAATAAACTCGTTGCTCAGAATTTTACAAAACTCCAAAAAGCTGGGATGCAATTGTGGGCCCTCGATATGGGAGAACTTACCAAGGTAATCGACAAAAATGAATACAATACAATTTCCAGGCGGGTCAGCCCTTTTCTACATATTGTTTGCTTGTCAGAGCATTGGATGCACACAACGAACTAGAATAAAAGAATTAGTACAGTACTGAATTTCTTAGCTGTTCGCTAAGTGACAAATTATAATTCGGATATAGTTTTACGTTAGTGATACAAAGCATATAAATAAAAGTAAACGATCATATACAATTTACTAAACAGAAAATATAAAGACAATTTACTCAATATTGTAAAAGTAAAATTATAAATTATAAATAAAATGTTCAATTGCAAAATGACCTGTAAAAAACGGGAGAGCATCGCAGTTATTTAGAGCAGTTTGGACAGACAGGGCATCTTTTTAATTGTTCTATATTTGTGGTTGCTGTACTTGAGGATTCCATGCAGGGTCGCCTGCACTTGCCATCATAGTATTGCGATCAGCCTAAAATGTTCGGCATTATATCAAATATAAAATAGGATAAACTTCTTATTTGTTAATAACTTACTTTTTTTCCAAGTGCCATAAAACCATAGATGGTACCACACGCGAAAATCATTCCTGAGCCTAAGAACGTGTTAAGTTCAAAACACATTAAAATTGGGATTATTCCCATTCTAAAAGCACGTAAACACTTTAATCCAAAACTGACACTCCATAAAGACCTGCTTTCTGCCAGTATGATCGGGCTTCACTGAACTGAGCAATGCGTTCAATAAAATCAATAAACATGCAGCAGAATGGAGCTTCCAGAGCAATTACAAGAAAACCACAGACCCTACATATGCATAATATTAAATATCAAAAAAAAAACTCACATTTGGATTAACACGGCTATTATGCATGAAGCGCTAAGAGAAATGAGACCCAATGCACCGAAAAAGATGGCTAAAACACCGCCAACAATTCCTACACCTTTAGCAAGAAAGCGGACCCACCTAAAATATTATTGCCATAAAACTTTTATATTCCAAGCTATATATAAAGAATAACACTCACCATGGAAAGTTCGCATTCGGATCATGTTCTGCTTGCATTTGCGTAGAAATGCCAGAAGCTGCGGCTCCCATTGCCTAGAAATAGTAAATACAATAAAGAATATTATAACACGAAAAGTAATTTTACTATTTATAAAAAATAAATTTGACGACAAGGCCACGTAACACGCCATGGTCATCGATAAACATCTTTCAGTAACACGATATCTGCTGGTAAAATTTATACGCAATGAAACCTGACAATCATTGACAGGAATCTTTGGTTATCGGAAAAAAATCGATAGCTTTGCTCAGTATGTGAATCACAAGATAGAAGACAACGGAGCATGAAGGCGTGCTCAAGTATAAAGCGCCCGATCAATATGCACACCCCTCGTTATATAAGAGACAAATTCCGAACATTTTGTTGAGAAAAAACTTGCAGAAAAATATATTTACTTGCGTATAGCATGGAAAGCCAAAATGATGGCGAAGTGTAAATTACATACTATGCATACTGTATACTGTATTTTATAACACGTACTTTTTTTTTAAATTTTGGTTCGCGTACATTTTTTTCGAAAAAACCTAAAATTTTCTGATTTTGAGACCTTTTTCATTTATTAAGATGACAGGAGCGCCGGCATTAAAACAAAATTTGTGCAGAACAAAAGACAGAGACGTAATAGAGTGGAGATGCTTACCCAGAGTCATAATGACGTCGATACGGAAGTCTTTCGCCGTAACTGAAATATCTTGTCGTCAAAAATTCTTCGTAGAAAAATCTTAAAGATAACAAAAAATAATAAAGCTGGCTGACAGTTATTAATTTTTTATTAACTTTTTTTTTCAGGGAATATTCGAGAAATTTAATGAATACAATAGTGGAATATTCTGTTATAAAACTTCTATACAAAAATAAACAAAATTAGAAAGCCCGTATTCATAAGGAAAGAGAAAAATAATATTAGTCTATAATTCAGCCGATAATGAAGTTGTGAGATCTGGACTACTATATCTAAATTCCGATATTTTTCGAAGTGTAACTCACGTTTTAAAGTTTTGTCTTATAAACACAGCAATTGCGCATTCACCACAATTTTTAGCTTCATCATTAGCTTTTTCTATAAGTGGTTGGTCTTCCTGTTGCATGTTTCGAAGGTCCAATTTATTTCTTAAGCGTTAAAATACGCAAATAAAACTTACATTTCATAATTATAAGCTAATCGATATGTTTTTGTTGATCCCGAAAATTTAACCTAAAGGTATTAGATATAAATCACCAAGTGTAGTTACGTTGATATTAAAAATCTCCTGTGATATAAGACAGCCTGGGCTGAATTTCCATAAGATTTTTTCATTTTGTTGAGCCACTTTGTAAACCATTGGAATATGAAATTTCATCGTCTCCTGTAACAAATAATCAACATTTAAAAAACCTGATACCCGTTGTACACGAAGATATGGAGCAATCAAATTCATGCCGTCATAAACAGTTAAACGAAGAAGCATTAAAAAACTGATAACAGCAATTTCATTTCGGGTATTGACTACACCTTGTGCAAAATTTTGTAAATCAGTTAACGCCCTCGGTGAGATAGGTGTGTCTTGTGCTGCTGAAAAAATTATAATTTTTTTAGACAGTAAAAATAAAACTAACAATATGATATTAGCACTTTAAGTTCAAAGCTTTCAGGACACATAAAGAGATGAAATAAAACTGGGTAGCCACCACCAGTGGCTAATGAAAGAAACTGTACTTTAACCTAAGAAGGAAAATATATTAATGAAAGTATTTGACTTACATAGTCAACACCACTATAAACTTGTTGGATTTGCAACCCAGCCATAAGCTTTTCCACACCCTGACCACTATTGTACTTGTCCATTATATTAGTTAACCGCCTAATAAAAGACAACCGTGTTAAATAATCATCCAAATATGAGTGAAGAACTCCTAAACACAAATAATATTTAAAAAAAAATGCATGGAAAGTTGTACCTGACCGCTTTTGTTGGGCTTCATTACTTCGTATCTTAGGTTGCCATCGTAGTAGTTTTTCAAGTGTCTGATTATTCATAATCATAACTCGTCGAGTAGCTCGCAAATTAAAGGAAGATATCATTGGAGATCGTGATCTTGGAGAGGTTCCTTCCATTCCACCTTGATGTGGTACTTGTAAAGAGTTGCCGACTGACCATGGATTCTAGTTTTTCAGTGGAAAAAAAGGAAATGGGCTCACTTGGTTGTATGCGATTTGATCATTAGAATAATCTTCAGGTTCATCTCCCAAAATTTCAACCTTGTCGTCCCTAATGCACAAAATATTAAAAAAAAATAAAATATACTTTTCAGCTATCCACGTAGCAAATTCATATAAACCAGCTGCTTTAGGTGAACCTCGACTGGCATCACGTAGTGCCACTTTTTCTTCCATTAATATTGCAATTTCCAAACTGATATTACCATGATTCAGACGAACCGTAGTGCGATTTAATACAGTAACATGTCCCTGAAATCATTTATGGAAATAAAAAAAATTTACTTTAGAAAGAAGTGGAAAGCTTGCTTCCGTACCCATAGCGGTGCAATAAGGCCTTACGCTTATAAATCTTTGACGAAGAAAATTTTGAATATGGAATAATGGGTCAGCTGTAATTATCAAGTGATTCACTAAGTCGATTAGATCATTTGTTTTGTTAAATCTGAAAGACGAACTAAAACGTATGAGACAATTGTACTTTCTCGACATTTCCTGCACCATACTGGTATGGGGATTCCATCTTATTTGACTGGGGATGGAACCTGGATGCTGTGTCTTAAACGCAATTGGTATTAATAACAAGTAAACAAAACATACATAACCAAAGTTTAATTTGAAGTGACTGTCTTGCTGACGTTGAAAAGTGAGGAAAAGTAACATTTCTTTGTTGTCACCATAAGCAAGAACCAACTTATGATAAGTGAAAGCCATGACCTTAAAAGTTGAAGATTACTATCATAAGTTACTGAGCAATGCTTGTGATAATGAACTTCGTAAGCTTTAGCAAATTTTTTGACGATTTCATATATATTCGAATAAGCAATGAGTCGATCAATTATAACCGGAGCTATGCCTTGTTCTGATGATTTTAAATCCATGAAAAGACTGCATCTCTAAAAATACCATAAGCTTCTTCAAAACAAGAAACTACCAAAGGTTCAATAGCAGAATCCATATCTTTGTACAGCGGTGGCCTCGACATCGTACATTCCAACTGCCATGCCCCCCTTTGTCTATTGTCCAGCCGAATTGCACAGCGAGTTAAATGTTGGCCAAAATCTTCCGATTTGATCTCTCCAATTTGGGAAAAACTGGTAATTAAAAAAAATAAAAAATAAAACAAACTCAGTAATGTTTAGTACTAAACTGCCAACGTCTTTCTCTTCTTCAACACTATTCAAATGGATTCCTCTCTTGTCAAGATCTTGTTTTACTTTCATGAATCCCAAACGATCATCAACAGTTGCAATTGCATAAATTAATTGTTTTTCTGACGTTGTGAATTTCTTTCTTGTCTAAAAACATGATGTCTCTAATAAGAAATTACCGTAGAGCTATGATCCTCAGGAGAATATGATTGTGTATCAAAAGGAATTACACGCTTGAAAGTGTCGAAAACATGGGGAACTTCCTAAAAACATAAATGAAAGTATAATATTTACACTAAGTTCTAAAAGCTGGCATTTATCCTCGGTAACATTCAGTAGATGGATTCCAAGTTTAATTGAATCACAAGAAGCAACATCAAAGGTGATAATCTAAAAAAAACAATAAAATTAGCAAATACACAAACTAGATAATATGTTTCTTCTTTGATAAACTGTAAACAGATGCGATTAGGAGACAAACTACGAATTTTCTTGAAAAATGGAACCATTTGTGCCTCTTGGACAACACGAACTTGAAGAGGCTTTACCGCTCTTTTATATCTCTCTTTAAGTAAAAGAATTCTAAAGAAAATTCAATATAATGTTTAAAAAATTACCTAGTCTTAGAAAGTTGATTTTTAAGAACTTCCAAAGGTTTGAAATCATCATACAGCATGTTCTCCAATTGAATAATATCATCTCGGTAATCCTTATCTATAAAGAAAATAGTAAATAGTAATAACGTACTTAATGCTTGAAGTTCACAAAAAACTTTACCCGAGTATAAGTTAATAGATATCGAAAGGCATTCATGACTATTTCTAACACTACCCTTCAGCAATGGAATTTTAAGATACGGTACAGCTTGTCCTGAATATTTTATGTAATATCCCAATAAAACATACCGAGGAAGGCAATTGGAGTCTTCGGTGCAGCAGCTTCAATTCGTTTTTTAATTCGTAAAAGACGTTCTTTTGCGCGGACAATAAATGTTTCTGATAATAAACGATCAATAGATAGACGTCTGAAATGTTCCTTAAAATAGAATTAATAAATACCCGGAACGGTCATCAATTGTTCCTAAACCACTGTATCCTGGAGAATGGATAACTTTTAACGGTCCGTCTTCATTTGTACCCATAATAGTTACGCGATAATCAGGAACAATGCTAAAAGAGGGAAGCCCATAGAAAAAAAATAAGGAAATTACCGGAACTGGGAAGATTGTCCTGCTCTAACAACTTTTTTCAACCAATATCCAATCACTAATACACGCTCTTTCGGCTCATATTTTTCAATGATAATTTTTTGTCTATAATTTGTATTTTAAAATAAAAAGATTTAATTACTGGTATTGACCTCCAAATGCTCCAAGTTGCGTTGCTTGACACCATAATACATCTAGTTGCAGTGATTGAGCAAAATGGTGGAGAAACTTATACATATGAGATAGTGAACTTCGGTTTTCTTTCTGCCAAGCATCCATTCTATATTGTAATTCACCATGAATGCGGTTTAATTGTAATGGATGAACCTAAAACAGAGTTACAACAAACAAAAGTGATAAACCAGTTGTGATCCAAATCCTATTTCATAATCTTCCACAAGTATTTTAATATTAAGAAGGGTCCAAGGTTGTTCTGTTTTCTCACTAAGCAGGGTTAACTGAACTTCAAATTCTCCTGGAACAACAAGCGTTAACTAAAAAAAAAACTTAATAAAAAAGGATACATACATGACCATTACGTATTCTAATTTCTTTTATTCTTGGTGACATGCTTATAGATTCTCTTGCTACACGATAATGTATGATCTAAAAAATAAGATTTTAAAAAATCTAGAAAGACTACCTGATTCAGCCGTCTTAGAACATTTGCCTGCTCAGCAGGTTTTAATTTACGCTTTTTAATAAAAGAATCTTTAATACACATGGGAAGGCGTGTATATGAACCCTGAATATATAGCTGTATATTAGTTGTTGAAATCAAACCTGTGTCAAAGTGTCTATAGATTCAATAATATCAAATTTTGGTAAACGAGCAAATGTTAGTTCTGTATGGATATGAAAAAGGCGATCTGCAGAATCAAGTAATAACTGTGACTGTTGCTCCAAAAAATATGAAATAGCCTAAAAAATTAAATATTAATAAAAAAAAAATACCGTGCATTGTTCAAATCTTTTAGAAGATTTAACCCATTTGACCAAGCCGAGAATTTTAACAAAGAGCATACGGACATTATGGGCAAACTGTACAAGGGAAATTTTGCGATCAGCATCAAGCTTTTTAGGAAGACTAAACAATAAAACTTAAAATTCAAAAAACTTACAGTTCTGATAAAACCGTGATTTCATGAAATACTTGTTGTAAAGCAAAATCTAATAAATCACTAAGCTTGATAGTATTTGGAGCCATACTCATCGGTACCATAGCGAGCTGACTAGGGGGTTTAAATTCATCATCATCCATCTGAAAGCTGTATATGCAAATGACATAAAACAATGTTTTCTTCAGAAAGGTTTCATCCAATTATGAATATATGCTCAAGCTACATGTTTAGCTATGGTCCAACTTTTCAATAAGTCGGTCCGCGACGCATACGCTCCGCCTCCTCTGGCGAAACTATAAAAGCAGGGAATGCAGGCGATCGGGTTCAGTCGCTGAGCCGCGTGTGTATCACTGTTGTCTGCTGCGTAAAAGAGCAAGAGTTGAAGAGTATCGTCTCGTTTTTGCATCTGAAGCCGTAAAAAGATCAAATGCAACATGACGTTAATAATTTTTATTGTCGACACGAGCTTTTCTATGGCAGTCAAAAATTATCGCGGATGTTCCACGTTAGATATGGCAAAAAGTTTTATCTCGGAGTTTCTAAAGGTTTGTTTTGCAAGCGTTATTTGTACAAATTAAGAGGATTTTGAGCAGAAAATTGACTAATTTTACAGATGCGCACTCGGGATAATGCCAATAGAATGTACGATAAGTACTTTGTAATAACGTCTGATGATTATCCACGTTGTCTAAGAGAGATTAAGGTGATTTTCGTCTCAAAGGGGGCGAGATGGAGTTGTAAATGAAAAATTGTCAATACTTTTTAATCGCTAATTGATAATATTTTTTACTCCATCTCTACCTCAGAGTTTACAACCAGTTATTATGCTTTTTGTAAAGTTTGTAACTTGAAACTAAGTACTAAACTACTTTTAGCAGCTGAACCGCGAGGGCGCTCTTAATGAGCAGTTGAAACATTTACGACCTAAAGGACATAATGGGTTTATTGACACTTTATATAATGCCTTCCACTTTGTCACATTGTTTAGGAATGCATCAGGTTTGATTTTGTTTGTTTTGATGTTGGATTTATTTATAGGCATTGAAAATTACGGTTATGGTAGATATCCATATTACATTGATCCCGTATTTTTTATTACTATATCTGATTCGAAATCTATAGAAGAAATTTCTATGAACATTAAAGTAAGAATGAAACATTTTATTGTAATATTTTAGCTGGAAAGTAAAAAAGACGGAGATTTAACAAAAGAAGCATATAGATGGGATCAAAGATTATTCAGCGTGGTTAGTAATATTCAATTATAAAAAGTTTTATTCAGGTTTTGAGAATGAACTCTGAATGCTCGCAATGGGTTCCCGGTAGCAGAATAGAACCGGATGCAACGAATATTGAAAGATTGTGTAATATGCTTGGAGGTAATTTTATTTTCATGAATTATTATATTATTTTCAGGCAATTCATTTTGTATCAATGTGCATAAAGAAATATCTCCTTGTATTGAAATGATTCTTCAATCGATGATGCTAGCCGGTGTTAACGTAAAATTTGTTTGTCCATCAATTCAAAGTTAGTTTCAAAGCACTAGAACCATAACATATTTCAGGTTTACGTATAAACGGAGAAATTGAAACTCCTGAAATCAAACTGAAAAAAAGACTTGATCTTCGTCCTTTGACGAAGATAAACGTTAAGTTCAATTGCGGTAAACCAGTTTTGCTTCATTGGCCTATTCCTGAAGCTTTTTCTCATAAACGAATAGAGTATGGTTTAACTTGATGATAAAGAAAGTTGTTTTTAGAAAAATCTTCCCCCCTAGAAGCGCACACCCAGTTATTCATTTTGGACAAGATCCAGTCAGCACACAAATGTTTTCCGACTTTCCTTTTGATAAATACGAATTAGAGCCGTCTCCTCTTGTGGATTATATACTAGAACGATTCAAGAGTACAATAGACGATAAGAAATGTTTGCACGTTGGTTTTTATGTTTTTTTTATTTATTTTTAGGTTTTCATTCATGGATCTGGTAAGACCGAAGGTTTTGGTAAACCCTTTGGTTTTTTAAAGATGACCACAGCAGGAACAGGCGTAAACCTTTTTATTATGCCCTACAATTATCCGGTTCTGGTTCAACTGCTAATTGAATTGAAGGTATTAGATATTCGATTGTATATGTTTCTAGGCGGACCCTAACATTAAAACAACTGTAGAATGGAAAAGACGTTTTGAAAGTTATTTGGACAGCGTTCCACCTTATTATATATCAGTATGATTTTCTGCTTCATATTATTTTCTATAGGATTTGAAAAAACATTTGCAAAAATACCGTTTAACCGGTATACGTATGCTTGAAGAGATTTCTCCCGTATATGACGTGATACTAAACAGAAATTTACAAACAGTTCGTACATTGGCGGAGGAAGAATCAAAAAAAATGCATAATGTAATGAATAGCCCGATGTATTTTAATATTCAACAATCTGTAAGTATAAGATTTTTTTCCATGATTTTCAGACCCTTATTGAAAAACGCGAATCTGTTTTAAGCGCAAAGCATTGGAAAAGTTTTGTTGATTCGTTAAATAATAAAATAACGTCTCAAAAAGAAAGAAAATCTGAGGGTAGACGGGATCCTCGAAATGCTGCAAATTCTCCTAATGAAGAACACATATTCAAAGATCCAGTAGACTTTGATTTTTCTGAAGCACTGCAACGAACAAAATTTGCAATTCATTTCGCTGAAACTAGAATAAAAACGCACAACGAATCGTCTTATAAAAATCCCTTAGTTGTGAAAAAAACTGAACTGATTGAGCAAATTCCGAGGTTAGCGTTTTAATATTATTTTTACTCTTAGTCATATAGAATGATGGCTAATTTGAAGCTTTATATAAGAGACAGTAATATTCCGTTATTAGAAGGAGGAAAGGCAGGTTTCAGTTTAAAGCTTCATCATGCTGGTAAGAGAAACTTATTGTTATGCTTTTTTTTCAGAAGAGTTACATCAATTACCAGTACAACAAATGGGTAATTATGAAGAATATGTGAAAGCTCAAACCGAGCAAGGCATGAGTCCTCTTCGAGAAATTGAAGCGAAACCTATAAGAGTACATACATTTGGCAATCCTTTTAAAACTGACAAAAAGAATATGGCTGTGGATGAGGTTGTTGTTTCTATCTCCTTAATTGTATCATTCAGGTTGGAGAAGGACCGACTGAACAGAATTCATCAGTACAGCGTGAAAAGGGGGCTAAAAGAGGTCGCCCTCCGAAAAGAAAGTCGGGACCACTGTCTGCTAATTCACTTAGTGTTTGGAGGTTATTTCTTGCTTAGTTTTCATTTTTGATTTTAGGGAGCGGAGAAGAACGCTTTCTGATACATCTTCAATTTTATCTGATATTTCATATGTGAGTGATTTGGATGTCGAAGACGATTTTCAACCTGAAGTATTTACTTCTTTAGTAAATGGAAATGGATCTGAACTCACTGCATTTGTTAGTTTTATGAAGTATTATGTTTTATTTAAATTATAGGCGACCTCAAACTTTGGTTTAGAAGAAGAAATGGAAGAAGAGGATGAAGAACCGATAATTAAAAAACAGAAATTTGCGGTTACAGGTTTATCTTACGAACAGTTAAAAATCATAAAGAAAGAAGTAAATATATTGGTGAAGGAAATTAAAAATGGTAAGCTACTGTTAGCATCCGGTTCTTTCAAATAACTTATATTTTACTTATAATTACTAATTTCAGATCAAGACTCGGTGAAACAATTGCTAAAGAAAATAGGCAGTCTATCAATTAAAGATCAAGTGGAAATCTTAAAGTTTGGCCTTGAAACATCACAACGCTGGAAACGAAAGAGTCTATGCAAATTACTAAAGCAAGAAACAGAGAAATTGAAGAGGCAATATCCTAGTATTAACGGTAAACCATTAACTTGATTGACAATTTTCATTCAATACCCGTTGATCTCGTCTTACTAACCCGATTAGAAAGTACAGGTTTGTTTCTTATATTCGCCACCGGTAGTACATATTTTTGCAAACCATTCCTGTTATCTGTGTCAATTCCACTGTTACTGGTTTTATTTGTACGGGTATTTTTTTTTGGAATCTAAACTATGTGATCTCTTCTAGATAAAGTGTCCTTTAATATGAGAATATTTTTTTAGGTTTCTTGCCATGAAATATCATATCATAATACCACTTTACATTATTAATGATTTTGTATTCAGAATGTTGTCAAAAAAGATTTTTTCCGTTCGGTTTAACCAATCCACATCCATTATGTTTCAAGGAGAAAGACTATTTCATGATAGAAGCAGTGTACCGCGGGTTGTGGATGATCGAGAAAAAGTAAGCAAGTGTTATTTTTCAATGTTTAGTCTTCTGCACGCCCAACTGACGCTGGTTATGTTTATCGGTATCATCGTCCTGGAATAGATGCTCTTCCACGAATACCTGAGTAACTGTTCCATGCTAAAAGTATTTTTTAGTAATCGCACTCCCGTGGCACGTCCTCCTTATAAAGTGCGTGATGCTTGGCGTGAATCGCAAGCTCGTTTTGGTCAGAATGATTATATAGATCTTCTTGGTGACGGTAGCCTTCACCCTTCTCAACTACAGGTAATTATCGTTTTTTGTCTGTATTTCCATTTACATGTACATTCAAAATCACGTTTTAGTACCATACTCCTAGTTGGTTAAGAGGTTTTCCCGGACAACACAAGGCAAACGAACTTATAAAACTAATTCATTATCGGAATCTTTATTCTGAAAAATTGAAAACCAATTCACCAAAACGATGGCATGACTTATGTAAACGTATCAAGTATCTGTTAGCATATCATAATTATAATAAACAGGTAGTATTAACTATATGCTGTTGATCATCTATTAAAATTTAGGATGAACTAAATCGTGAACGTGAACTTGGACTGTGGGAAGAGGAACCTGATTACTTTTACAAAGATAAAAGTCGTCGTTCTTATAAAGACCTTGTTTAGTTTACCTAGTTGTTGAAATTTGAATAAATTTATCTCAATGTAACAATACGTCTGAGTTTAACAAAATGAGTATCAGCAAAAGATCACTTAACATCAATATCATTTACAAAAATCATCAGTTAAACGCTTTTCACTTCTAATGGTGTCTAGAAACATCTTATATACACCCTGTACGTCTTCATGACAGACAGCATCGCCTTGTCTCCTCAGACGAAGCACATTAGCCAAAGAAATCAATTGCATAGCATAACGCAAACTTGTAGTCCTAACAAGTTTAGTCAAAATAGCCAAAGCTGTTGCGTCAATTCTAAATATATAATTTTAAAAAAAAGTTACAAACTTGACATTTTCTTCATCAGCCCGTAGGCTTAAAATTCTGGAAATATCCTCAGATACATATGGTACTGTTTTAAGGATCAGAGCTCTATCCAACATATCGAATGGAATTCCATAGGGTGAAATGACATCTGTTCCTCGAACTTTAGCGTTAGTTCTGAAACAAGACTTAGCGAGAGAAACGACTTACTTATTTGTAGCCATAATTAAAATTGGACAAAGATCTAATTCTATTGCTCTATTAAGGAACGAAAAGCACTCAAGATCAAGTAAATGTACTTCGTCAATAAAGAGAACACCTGGTACAACCTGAGCTTTTCCTTCCTCGCGCCATTCGATAACCTGTAAAAAAATATGAAAGCTAACCAACTATGTTCTACTTTTTTATTTATCTGGTCGCGAACTTCATTTTTAATTTCTCCTGTATCGCCTGAAAATAAAGCTAAAAAACCTTGAGTACGCGAATTTATGACATCTATCTCGTGCAGTGAAACGGTATGAACGGTTTCTCTAAAAAAATAAAGTGATATTATTTTAAAAAAAAAACCTGCGCTTTTGAATTTCCCCATCAGGACATTGCACAAATTTGGTCTGAGGTCCGAGTGCGTCATAATCGTGAGAGCGAGAGAATGCACGTCCAATACGGGTTATACGTCCTAAAAAATTAAATAAAATATGGATGAAAAACCAGATGCTTTATCAATCTGAATCACGTCTCCAGCACAAATCTTTTGTTTGATACAAGATTCAACCATTTTTGTTCCAAGGTCATAAATAGTTTCCATATCGGTAGTTTTCATTGTAAGCTTGCCGACTTTCGGATGAGTACCTGATACTGGTCTATCATATTCTATAGCAACAACTTCGCCTTCTAATACCTATAAATAATAATAATAATAATAATAGATAAAGAACCTCTGTTTCCTCCTTGATTCTAACACCGATTGCCTTGCGAAAGGATTGCATTAACATTTCTGTCTTGCTAATCTCTACAGAGAAAATTTCAGAAGCCGTCATCGAAACGAAAGGAGTATCAGCTCCAAGTGCTTTAGAAATACCCATCGCCAAAGCGGTTTTGCCTGTTCCAGCCTCACCGGCTATAAGAAGTGCCCGTCCGGCAATTTTACCATCCTACAAAAGTTGAAAAATACTAAAAAGTCACCTGTATCATTTTTACAATTAAACCAGCAGCTCTTCGTGCTGCTAATTGGCCCACCATACCATCCCCAACAGCGGACGGATCCAGACTTTGCGATAAACCAAGGCCTCGAATATGGGAATGTACTCCAACACGTTCAACTTTCAACACATCATGAACCTCAACACCTCCTATAGTGGCCATTGTACAATGTCTGAACACATGCATATTAAGAATATAATGTTTCGAGAGCTAGTGCTAATATATACGCCAAAATTAGATATTTTTCATAACAAACATGATATTAAGTTACATTTCAAAATTGTAAGAGGAGTTGCCATTACTATATGTTATTTTACAATCTGAAAAATCACAATACCCACTACACCACTTTTTCAAAAAAAAAAAATTAGATGAAAATTCATCCCCCGATCTTTAAAAAATATACGAAAAAAAAAGAAATTTTGAACAGTGAATACCGTAATCTTCGCTTCAGGATTCCCGCCTATAACAATTGGCAACAGCAACGCGCAACCGCTCGCGTTCGCTGGTTGCCTAGCGCTGGCCAATCGGGGTAGTGTGAAAGGATCGCGGAGGGAGGGGCACGCGTTGACCATTTTCCGACTCGGCTTCCTCCGTTTGCGGTCGAATGTGCGTGGCTTGTGGTGTGATTCCGTGGAAAAGTATTTGGGATATGAAGGAGTATTCATATAAACAGTCATCATAATGGTGCGCCTTCTGAAAATTGATGAAATTGAACTGATCGTTAAATAGGGCGCCTGCCGCGCGCGGCTCACTTAGGCACGCGTCCGCCTCTCGTTCGGTCGCTTGGATTTCGGGGTTTTGCTGATACTTTTTTAGTCTGTAAAATACTGTTCTTCGCTGAAAGAAATATTTCCGACGTTTTGGCATTATTTTCAGACTGTTTTTGCAAGAAAGTCGATGTTTTTTACGGATGTCTTTGTCCTTGTGCTATTTCCGTCTCCTGCTTGTTAGAGACACAGAGGACTTTTGTGTCTGACCTCTACATCATTTCTATGCTATCTCCTCCACATTCTATTTCTTTTTTTCATCGCTCCCAGATCGATGAAAGCTGCCTCTTCTAGTCTGACGCAGCAAGTGAGTCATCGATGCGCGTCGCGGTTTGCGATCCTTTTTGACATGAAGGAGTAAAGAATAGAGGATGTTTGACATAAATTTTCATGATTACAGATCTTTGACATTTAAAATGCAAAAATATTCAGCAGATAGAACAATCTTGCATCCACAAATTGTTATTTTTGAAATTCTCAATACATGTAACCCCTTCGAAAACAAGTATTGTCTTAAACAACTAGTTTGTGAAGAACACTCAGGTAGTGTAATTATAAAACTCTTCTTTGATTCTTTTTCTAGCAAGATACCGCTTGCATTGTTTGTCCACAGCATGACCTTATGGTTAGACCGCCATCAATGAACGCTTGTTTTCGCGCCTGATTTCTCTTTCAAATATATTAGAGATTTTTCTTTATTTTACATCTTTTTTCTTCTAACTTTTTGTTTTTATATAAAAATTTCAGGTCTCTGGACAGTATGTCCACCAAA
The DNA here is from genome assembly GCA_932521415.1 of Oscheius sp. DF5120. Lineage (NCBI taxonomy): Eukaryota > Metazoa > Nematoda > Chromadorea > Rhabditida > Rhabditidae > Oscheius > Oscheius sp. DF5120. The sequence goes on along the minus strand of OW051465.1, from coordinate 3,871,673 downwards.
GATCCTCTTAAAAACGATGGGGTCAGTACTTCAGAACCTATAGAAAATGGATTGACTATTGATGATGAAGCCGGAGCAGCGGAAGATACGAATGACGCACCGGTAACCGCAGAAAATCCTTGGGCAACCCCTAGACAAGTAATTTTATCTTTTTCATGAACCTAATTTTAGGAGCCTGTTAATGGGATCGTTCAACCAAGAGTTATACCACCGATTGGAAAGCCTACTCGCCATACTAATCAACTTGATTATCTTTTAAATGTTGTGTTACGCGATACAAAGAAGCATAAGCACTCGTGGCCATTCAACCAACCAGTAGATACGGTAAAACTTAATCTTGTGGTAATATTTTACATGTTATATAATTATAAATTTAGGATTATCATAAAGTTATTAAACGCCCTATGGATCTCGGCTCTATAGAAAAACGATTAAAAAATTGTTATTATAATTCAGCTTCGGAATGTACGGATGTAAGTTTTATCATTTGTACGGCACCTGTGTCCTTTTGCTCCACTTTTTTATAGTGTCGTTACCGGAACAATTTTTCGAACCATTTGGGATTCATTTGAGGGTAAATGTGTATTTGTATCAATGTGTAGAAATGGAATTATTTTAATCAAAGTCACGAAAACAGTAAATCCATTTTTGCACAGGAGTGATCATGGAATTCCCATTGTCCACGTCTTTCTCCTAACGGTCCACTGTTCCTGTCTTAAAAAAAATTTCCGTGATCATTTCTCAATTCATTGAATCTTCAGTGAGCTTTACTAATTTTTGTGAAATGTCTTTTGTTTAAAAGATGTTTCCATTACTTTGAGGATTTATTGCTCGCAGTACCTTTCAATAAAAGTTGTAACCACAATATATCTCTCAAACGCGTTCGAAAATTGTTCCGGTTTTTTGTTGCGAGTCTGTTTCTCGTTTGTTTTGTACTAAAACTTGTGGTTACAACTTTTTTGTTGTAGGACATCATGACGATGTTCAACAACTGCTACACGTACAATCCTCCGCATTACGGTGTAGTCACCATGGCAAAAGATCTCGAGCAATACATTCTCAACAAGATGGCTAATGCGCCAGACCCAGTAAGTAATTTTTTATATTTATAGGACTTCATGACAATGTACAACAATTGTTATACTTATAATGAAGCTGAAGATGATGTTACATTAATGGCGAGAAATTTGGAAACGTTGTTTAAAGACCTGGTTAGAACAATGCCGAAGGAGGTAGCATCAAACAATAATCTAACCATTATTCATTTTTCTTCTATAATCCTTTTGTTTAGGAAGTGGAGATTTCCCGACCATCTAAGCGAGGTCCTGGAAGAAAAGAAAAAACAAACGGTAAAAAAGGAGGCCCTGGAAGAAAAGCTGGCAGTTCTGTTACGCGAGGTACGCGTGAGGAGTCTACTGACCGCATTCTTGATCATTTTCATAATGCCACCGTAAGAGGTCCCGTTTTCGATTTCCAAACGGAACTATCCACTAAAAAATGAATTATTTTAGCTTGTCTGAAAGTCAATGGACCTCATAGTTTTTGTCGTAATTGTGTGGCTGTAGTGTTTGGTTCCGCTAAAACTATCATTTTTATGCCTATTTTATTTATTTTTTAGCCTCTCGCGAATCATCCGTGTCCGTTCAAAAGGGTATCGCTGATAGCTCATCAATTGCAGATGACTTAGCTCAAGAAGAACCATCTACGTCTTTAGTAACAACTGTTAGTTCTTTTTTGTATTTAAATATAAACTTTCTTTCTAGGCAACTCCTGTTCAATATACCAAAATACAAAAGAATGGAGTTAAAAGGAAAGCTGATACAACAACCGGTTTGGAAGATGATTCTTCAAAGGTATGTTAATAAAGTGTTTTAGTTTATATAGACTTGTGTAGATTATAAATAGAAGAGAAAGTACCAGACCACCTATTAAAAAACTGCCGAAAATAGACTGGGCCAATCTTCAGCCAAGACTTAAAGGAAAGCAATCTGAACAATTAAAATATTGCGCTAAAATCATACAAGAATTACTCAGTAAAAAGTTAGTTGACATTACTGTGTCACATAACAATGTGCAGATACTTTACTGTTGCTTGGGTGTTTCACGAACCTGTTGATGTTGAAGGCTTAAATCTACACGATTATTACGATATTGTTAAGGAGCCAATGGATTTGGGAACAATTAAAAAAAAATTAGAATATAAACAATATCTGAATGCACAGGAGTTTGCAGATGATATTCGGCTGGTTAGCTCTTTTTCTTTGTTATATTGATTATTTAGATGTGCGACAATTGTTTCAAATATAATCCGTCCAATGATCCAGTTCATCAAAATGGAAAGCAGCTACTTAGCATATTCGAAGAAAAGTTTGCCCAGTTACCTGAGGAAGAGGATCAAGAAATACCACAACCCCCCGTACTTCAAGTAGCTGTGGATCATATGGACGATGAAGAAAGACTTGGATTCTATTTAACAGAGGTATTTTGTCTCTAATTGTTTTTATAAGTTTTAGTGTGAAAAAGTAACTGAGAAGTTTAACGAAAAGCTTCAACAACTTCAAAGTCTGAGCAAAGAATTGATGGATGCTAAGATGAAAAAATTAGAGGCAAAAGTCAATTCTGCTACCTACAATATTCCAACCAGTGTATTCTCAAATTGTCAAAATGTTTTGAATTCAATAGGTTCATTGGTAATTCAACCAAGTCCGACACCAAAAGTAAGATTCTTTTTTTTTTAAATTATTTATTTTCTAGCTATTGGGTCGTCCAGTACACGTAAAAGAAGAATCACCAGCTTTCAACATGACACCTATATCACCTACTCTTGCTAAGCGAGAAATCAAACCAACACCCAAAGTAGCTCCACAGCCTATATCGATACCTGAAGTAAAGCCGTACAGTGGACGTGGAAGAAAGCCGGGCTCTAAAAATAAACCAAAAGTGAGAGTATGTTATTTATTCTAATAGAATTTTAGATTCCGAATCCAAAACCATGGAGAGAAGGATATGACTTTGATTCTGGAGATGAAGCAGCTAATACACCAATGAATTATGATGAGAAACGACAGCTCAGTTTGGATATTAATAAACTACCAGGAGATCAATTGCATCTCGTTGTAAGCATTATTGAAAGTCGCGAAACTCTTCACGTTTGTTTAACTTCAGTATTAATATAAATATGCATAGGATTTCAATCCGGAAGAGATCGAAATCGATTTTGAGACATTAAATCCAAAAACACTACGAGAATTAGAAGCCTTTGTACAAGCATTTTTAAAGAAAAAAGGAAGGAAACCAGGAGCAGGTATGTCTAGGTGTTGTTGCTATTTTTTTAACCTGTTTAATAATTATTGATGTCGAAATTAGGTTTTACGGTATAATCCTTATTTATGTAGTTTAATACTTTCTATACTTTCAGTTCCTAAAACTCCTTCGGACATTTCAAATCGAAAACGTGATTTAGAAGACCAGTTAAAGAAATTAGGAGGTGTTCCCCCAGGAGAATCATCAAAAACTGGTATTTTTTTTTACAATTTTTTTCAGATTAATTTTATTAGCTGATTTTTTTATAATTCGTGTTTTTATTACAATAATTTATTCTTAATTTTTTGAAGCATGCAACCTGCTTATTTTCATGTTTTTTCAATTTTACTTAAATCATTTCAGCTGACCGAGCACCTGGATCGCAACAAGGTCGACCGCCAACCAGTCAATCTAGCTCTTCTTCTGAAGATGGCAGTAGCAGTGGCTCTTCTGACAGCGATAGCGACAGCTCGGATTCAGACTCAGGTTAGGCGGACATCCAATGGGGCACTAGCTCTCTGTCCGGACGGGCTTCGGGTAGACGGGGCACGAAGGTTGGTTCGGTTTTGTCCGACAGAGACAGGTGCCCCTGCCCGCCGACCGTCCTTTTTCGCCTTCCCCTTTTCTATTTTTTTTATCTGTATATATCGCACGCATCAGCAGAAGGGTTTAATCAACTCATATTTTTTGATCTTATTTACCTCAAAATCATTTCAACTTTCAACGGGTTTTTTTGGCTACAGAGTATCCCTTAGCTGAAAATATTGTTTAGTTACTGTTGATCTCAATGTTTTGCAAATACTTTAACAGGAAAAAACGATCAGTAGCTAACCTATTTTTCAGAGCAATGTTTGCTCCGCGTGTCCTAAATGTTTTCTCCCTGTGCTTTGTTTAATAAACTACCTTTAATTTTACACAAATCTCATAATTTAGTATTAGTTTATTGTTGTAATTCCGTCCACGTAATATGCGCATTTTCCCCTTATGTTTATTGTATTTATAATAAGTATTGTTATCAATAAGAAGCGTATCCTCTCCTGTTGAAAATTCAAAGGAGAGAAAGTTTTGGGTTGATACTGACAAGTTATTTTGTTAGACCAATATAATTAACGTTTGTTGTTAGTATACTTACAAGACTTCTACCCATTCCAAATAGATTTTCTGACAGTGTATGGGGCCTACAACTTGTAAACCAACCTAACACGTATACTATAGGTCCACGTGAGGATGAAATGACAGCAGGTCGTGGTCGAGCGCCTGTGGTAAAGCCGAATGGGAAAGTGGTAGCACCTGCAAAAGGCGTCAACGGGACTGGAGCTGCTTCTGGAACACCTACACCTCCACCGTCAGTTAAATCTCAGCCCGTTTCTGTTCAAGGTAAGCGGTTTTTATTTCTATTTACATAAACTCATAGTAAGTTAGATTTGACAACTTATTTTAGCGCCTGCTCAGCCACTTTCGTCTTCTTCTGTTGTACATGAAGGTGCTAAACCATTGTTACAAAATACAAATCCAGTTGCGCCAGCCGGAATCGGTTAGTCATTTTTACTTTTGTACTATATATTAGGCGGATCAATTTTGGATCAGTTACTTCCGGGACCTATGGAAGCGAAACAGGGTTCAGTAAATAATCAATATGAGCAATTTCTTAATAAGAATAAATCCAAAGAAGAAAAGGTTCGTTAAAATGTGATTGCTTATTTTTTTGTTTTAGGTTAAAGCTCAGCGGATGGAGGAAGAACGTTTACGAAAAGAACGTCAGCGCGAATCTGAGCGAAAATCCTTTACATCTACTCCTTCGGCCATTCCAATACAATCAATTCCTGGTTTCAACAATGTTGATGATGACGAAGAGTCGAGAATTATGCGCCAGAAAGAAAAAGTTTGTAGAATTGAATCATTATTACTTTATAGGATCGTCTAAAGCGTGAACAGGAGCATGATGTGGATATGACGAGTCAAATGGAAATGATGGCTAACTTTGAGGCCAACTTTTAGTTCTACACGTGATTCTTGCCCTCTCTCTTTTCTCCCGGTGCTAGTCCATAGCCGCCTCTTTTGTTATTCGTTCCTTTTCGTGCTTTTATATACATACTGGTTAATTAATTGTCCGAAAAAAAAAGTTTATAGAAATTTGCGGGCTCTTGAAAATGTTATCTCTGTGGCTGAATGTTCATATTTCTTTTTTTCAAGCTGGTTATAATCTCGATGTTGACAGAATATTTACAGAAAAAATTTCATTAAAATGAAAACTTTTCACCTTATTTAGAGAAAAATTACTCACTCACTTGTTTTCTAATTTGTGAGCATTGTTTTCATTTGCAAGATGTGTAGTCTGCTCACTTTTCTTCTGATATTTTATATATTCTAAAATAAATTTGTCTGATGAACAGCATTTGTTATACAGACGAGTGGATTGTCCAATATACTACTTTGTGGCAAAAAAGAATGCTATAGACGCTAAAAGGTATAATTCTATGGAACAATGAAAGCTGGAGCTTTCTACTTCAATCTTTGGACAATAGTTTTAATTTCATGTGTAACAGCTAAAAAATCAGATTCTGCTTTTCTGGAAGAGTCGGCTCAACGAGTGAGTTATTATTTTTTCATTTTGATTAAAAATAAATTTTTGGATATATGAATGTAATAATTTACCTGAGTTATCAGGAAGATAAGAAACGTTTTGAGAAACCGTATATTGTCTTATACTAAAGCGTAATCAGTGTTGCAATATCGACATTTTTGATTACATAGAGATTGACATTTCGCATTGGATTTCCAATCATTATGTGATGGTGGGCGTGCTAAAACACTGTTGCAAATCAACGTGCCACGTCAGTCATGTTGAACAACAGCTGAAAAATGGTTTACTTGCCTCCCGATGAAACTAGCAGCCTAGATATTCTCGCTACCAGAGTAAGAGACAGTTATTTATCGTAGTAGGGAGTGTTAGTCTACGGTAACAATAAAAGCAGTTATTTTCCAGAGAGCGCAGTCACTTCATCATTTGGATTCGATAATTCTTCTGACCTATATCACTGTGCTTGTACTTGTAGTCCTGACAGCCTGGCTGTTTAAATATTGGCGATTTCGGTTCATCCATGAATCTGGAGTTACGCTTTTCTTCGGTTTGTTTCATTTTTAACATGAAAAATACTTTCAGGATTACTCATTGGGTTTGTCATCCGATATTTCAATATAGGAGAATTTCAATCACAAACGTATGATGTCATTTTAAAAAACAGAACAACAATTGCCAAGGAGCCGCCGGATTATTTGAGGTGATTTTTTCGTTTCCTTATTACTTTTATAAGATTAATCAAATAGAACAGAAGATTGTTTGCAGATTGGAAGTAAAACCGGAAGATGCTCCTCGTGTTTCCTTTCATTATGAATTAATCGAAGGATTCTATGCTGATACTCGTAAGCTGAATGAACAGAAGATCGAGCAGAAAAGTGCATTCTCCCCCGAGATCTTCTTCAACATTATGCTTCCTCCGATTATCTTCAATGCTGGTTATAGTCTCAAGAAACGTCATTTCTTTCGGAACATAGGTAAGTTTTTTCCCTCTTATATTATTTTGTTTTTAGGGAGTATTTTGGCTTTTGTATTCATCGGAACGACCGCTTCTTGTCTCATCACAGGAATTCTGATGTTCATATTTACGAAGATATTCGGCATGGGTTTCAGTCTCCAAGAATTGATGTTTTTTGGGGCCTTGATCTCTGCCACGGATCCAGGTAACCTCTTCCAAATTACTTATTTCTTCAGTCACTATCCTATCCATTTTCAACGAACTTAATGTGGAAGCCGATTTGTTCGCTCTCATATTTGGTGAGAGTGCCTTGAACGACGCCGTGGCCATTGTCTTGACCAAGTGAGAATAGCCGTCTCATTCTGTATCTTATTAAGTATAATCGATGGTTTTTCCTCTACTTCTGAATACTTGGGACCAACCGATTTCGGATCTCTCATCTGGAATTTCATCTCCTTTTTCTTTGGCTCTCTTCTACTCGGGTCCTCCATTGGTTGTGCTAATGCTCTACTCACCAAAATGACTCGTATCTGTAAGTTTATATCATTTCTTTTATTTTCCTTCTTTTAGCCGATCATCCTCTTCTCGAGAGTTCTCTTTTCATTCTTCTATCATACATTTCTTTCCTTTTAGCCGAAGTTCTTGGCTATACAGGTAATCAACTGATATTGAAGGTACTCTCTTTCAGGTGTTGTTTCGGTTCTTTTCTGTGGCATCTCCCAGGCTCATTACACCTATAACAATCTCTCGATCGATTCTCAAGGATCCACGAAACATTTTTTTCATGTAAATACTACAGATGTTAACAGTTGGAGTTTTAGGTGATAGCCTTTGTGCTGGAAAGTTTCATCTTCTGTTACATTGGTGTCAGTGTCTTCGTAGCCAATAACCAGCGTCTCAATCTGGGATTTCTGTTCTTCGCCCTCGTATGCTCTTTCTTCTTCAATCTATCCCACTTAGATATCTGTGACTGTCTCCCGTGCCCTCTTCGTTTATCCCCTTTGTGGATTGATCAACATCCAACGACGTCCTCCGATCCCCGGGAACTACCAACATATGATCGTCTTCTCTGGTCTTCGAGGAGCAGTAGCTTTTGCTCTCGCCTCTCGTAATACTGCTACAGAAAACAGACAGGTTTATTTTTCATCAGGAATTATTTCTTCCAGATTATATGTTCTACCACAATTGCCATCGTTCTTATCACAGTTTTCGTCAACGGAGGAATGACCAGTTGGATGATCGAGTTTCTAGGAATAAAGTTTGTCACTGTAATTCTCAAATTTCTTTAGATATGGTTCGACAGCGAATACGGTCAACGTTCGAAGATATATCGATGATGAAAATCTACAGCTGCCAAACAATGTGAGTGAACTATTTACAAGACTAATAGATTTTCTAGATGGAAGCAGAAGGGGGGGAGATTCCTTTGACTCCAGCTGGATCGAATCCATGGGATAAAGCTTTCCTTCCGCGGAAATGGTATAACTTTGATGCCAGGTATATCAACAGAGTTCCCCCAATGGCAATCGGTTTTAGCTTCATGAAACCTCTTCTGACGCACGCGACTCCCTCCTTGGAACAAACTCTTCCTCCTTGTTGTCTTCCTTTTGCTCGAATATTCACCTCCGAACAGCAACGGGCGGTCAGTGACAGTCGATCCGTCGATTCTGCCTGAGTTTCTTCAACGTTGTGTCGTAATCGTAATGTGCATAGTGATCTCTTTCTTATGTGAGTCCCCCTTTTAAAAGGGAAATCTCTCCATCTTCTTCTTTCAGAAGTCTCAAATTGAAACTTGTTCGTCAGGCAGCTTCGTTTCGCTCACTCCCGCCAGCTCAAATAATTTAGTCCGATACCTCGTGTCTGACTCCGGTCCTTCTTCCAGTAATTCTGTCTAATCTTTTGTACATTGCAATATACATCCAGTCACTTCGATTCCAGTCATCTTGAATCGGGTATTTTTGCCAGAATAAATATTTCTATATCATTTTTCCGGTGGTAACACGTCAATAACCAACAGATGGCTTTAGAATTATGGTCATACGGAACAGTGATGACGATAAAAAGTCTCCTGGCAAATAGTCAAGCATGGAACAGATGTGTTTCATGTTGACATTGACATTTTATGGATAAAATCCTTGAAGACAATAAAAAGTGTCCTTCAGATTTGAACGGATTGTGTTAATGATACGATAAGATAAGAGATGATCCATTGCTTCCTTTTTACTCTATCTGTGACTTATAATCTCATTGGAATAGAAGCAAACTTTCGCACAGAAATCCTTTGAGACGTCCAAGAAAAATGACATGAATGATCTGATTCTTCAAATAACTTCAAAGAGGCATGGAATTATCTCTTGAACTGAAATGGAACTGGTAAAAAAAGTGAAAAAGGTTTGGAACAGATGTTGTTAGCTTAGATGAGGGGGACGATGAAAAGACCACGCGATGACATGCGGGAGAGCCAACAGACAAGCCCTTCCGGAATGGTCCTATAAAAAGCGGATATAATACGGCCAGTCACATTGACAATGCAACTCTTCCCGTTGCTCATCTTCCTTGCCACCTGGATCGTTTCCTACGGACAGGAACAGAAGAGCAGCAGAGAGCAGTTTCGCGAACCGATGAGGAAACGGTTCGGACAACTCAGCGATGAAAGGAAGGAGAAACTCAAAAATGTAAGGAATTTCTGTTTCTCAAATTAATTCAGTTCTTCGGAAAAATCGATCCAGAAACTAGAAAGAAAAGATTGGAGAAGCTTTTGAGCAGAAGAAAAATAAATATGACAGAAGAACATAGACAGAAACTAGAGGAAAGACTAGTTCAGTTGATACCTGTGAAGATTGAAAAACCAACTAAAAATACAGACGACGATAATCTATTCGATGTGAATAACAGGGAAGGCATCTCTCCGTATCTATTCCAAGGAGATATTCATCTATCTGAGTAAGCTTTTTTTTCTTACAACTACTCTATCATTTTTTTTTCTTTATCAAAGAGTATCTAGCATGTCCATCTATTATTTTTAGAGAGCAGTTATCCAATCTTGAACAGGGTATAAGTCATGAGCACATCCCTAGTCTTCGACTTAAGAGACAGGCCTCGTCTGTCTTCAAAAAATGGACGGACAACATTATTTATTACTTCTTCGATAGTTCAATAAGTGAGTAATCTTCTCTTCTGGACATGTTTCGTAGCTGAAAGAAAAAAGAGCTCCGTCAGAGCTGCCCATGACTATATCTCCACTCGGACTTGCATTAATTTCGTCCAGAATACGAGTGCTACCAACAGAGTTCGTGTCTTCAATGGTAACGGTTGTTATTCGAGTGTCGGAATGATTGGAGGAGAGCAGGATCTTTCTTTGGGAGATGGTTGTGAAGTGGTATGGAGGGAGAGGAAGTTACATCTTTCAGATCGGCACTTCTGCCCACGAGTTCTCTCATGCTCTTGGAATCTGGCATACGCAGATGAGATCTGATCGAGATGATTGGGTCACCATCGATATGACTTATGTTCCTCAACAGTACCAAGGAAACTTTCAAAAACTGTTACTGAGTGAAAATCTTCTCTATTATCCATACGAGTATGTTTCTCATAAACAATTTGAAAGAATATCTTCTTCAGATACGGATCCTCCATGCATTATGGATCCAACTCCTTCACAAATCCCACAGACAAGCTATCGATCGTCCCAAAAGACATGAAATATGCTTATTCTATGGGAAACAGACAGATCTCCTTTTACGACATCCTCATGATCAACAAACATTACAATTGTGACTGTAGGTCCTTCAATTTGTTTTCATCTTTCTCTTTTTTCTTCAGCCAAGTGTTCAATCGCCTCTTCTGCTCAATGTAAGAACGGAGGAATGCCTAACCCTCGTAACTGTGCCATCTGCAACTGTCCCTTGGGATACGGCGGAACCTTGTGCGACCAACGACCAGACGGATGTGGAGAAATAATGATAGCGACTTCATCCTGGCAATCGAAGTCTTTCGATTACGGAGACAAAAATGACAACCAGAATGTCAGAGACATCTTCAGTTACTGTAATCATTGGATTCAAGTGAGTCAGTCAGCTGTTCGTTGTTTTCTTTCTCCGAATGTGACAATTTTGAATAAATACTTCCAGGCACCCGCCGGACAGATCATCCAAATCCGTCTCACGTCCATGTGGAATTCCCAGTGTCAATTCGGATGTCCATTTAACGGAATCGAGATAAAGGGGCATCATCCAGATGTTAGAATGACAAATCCCCGTTTTTGCTGCGAAGAATTCAAAAATCAGATCATTAACAGCACCCTCAATCCAACTCCCGTCATTTCTTTCAATCGATACTATTTCACCACTTTTACCTTTGAATACAGGGCTGTCCCTAGCATTGGATCACTTTCGACGACTCAGAAACCGACGACAATGGCTGTGAAGACAACAAAAGCATTGACTACTTGTAAATCATCAAACACAAAGTAATTGTTCATTAATAATATGTATTTTACCGTTCTAGCGCACCTTTTCGCCCATCCTCAATTTTACACATTTTCAGCCATTTTAAGGCTTATTTTCATTGATTTTCTGTCTTAATTCTTAGAAAATGTGTCATTTTCAACAATTTTCAAAAATGGGGAAATGGTCGAAAAGTGCGTTATAAAAAAATATGGTCGAAATATTGCGCTAACATTTTTGAATAAAAATAATGCTCAATAAATGAAATTTTCAAAAAATTTGAAACCACTAACAAATCTAAATCTTTTAGAACTTGTAAAATTATTAGAGATAAAAAACTTCAGATGTGTATTTATGAGAGATACTTTGCCGAGTGAAGGAATTGGAGAAGAAGAAGTAGGCATAGTAAATTTAGATTCTTTAGATGGTCGAGGTACTCATTGGGTATGTTACTCCAAGAGTAACAAGAAGATTTATTATTTTGATTCTTTTGGGTTGAATCCACCATTAGAACTTCAAGAGTATTTGAAAGCCTCAAAAGAGGAAAATAAAAAATCAGTCATCGAGTTGTCAACATTTCAAATACAAGAGTTCAATACACATCATTGTGGTTATTACTGTTTGCTACTTCTGAAGCTACTAGAATATTCAACTTTCCGGGATGTTATTCTTTCTCTTCTTCACTAAAGTGAACGCTTGCAGATTCTTTAGGAAGCCTTTGAAAGGGGATTAAATCCATAAGCATTTGTATTATATGAATTAGTAATGATAATTCGTTTGAAATGTAGTAATTTTGCTGCAGTATCTTCATTGTCAAACACAACTTTCTCCTGTTCTTGAGTATATAGCTGTTGTTTGATGCTTCGAATACAATATTGTTTTTTTCTAACAATTGTTTTATTGAATAGACTTTCTCTAAATTCTTCAACATTCAATGATTTTACAACATTTTTCTTTATTCCTTTACTCTTTTTATTCTCTTCTCCAGGTTTGGGTACCTTTGAAAGTTTCGGATTTTCTTTTTCTTCCTGAATTCTCTTCTTGTAGTATTCTATGAAGTTTTCATGTGTTTCTTCAGCAATTTTATATGCATATTGTTTGGGTTTCAAGGCTACTCTTCCATTATTAAACCATTTAATTCATCCTTGAATTTGCCAACTACTTTTTTATTTTCAACATTATACAAAGGATGGCATTCCGGATATTCACTAAAATCGAAATATTCTTTTATCTTTTGATTATTTTGAATATCTTCGTATAAGTCGGAAGTAATAATTTCATAAATAAGAGAATCTGTGTCCTGATAACACAACTTCACATTAAGATTGTATTTCTTCTTCATAACATTATAATGAAAATCATACATCAACCATTTACTAAGCTCCAAGATAGCAAATCCAACATAAATAGGCTTATCAAGAACTATTTTAGTTGTTGCCATTTCAACAAGATTTAATTCTTTGTTTATTATTATATTCCTATTGAAGTTAGGTTTCTTAGCTAACTTAGTTATTCTATCCTTCTTCGAAATGTAATGAGTTTCTCCATTTTTCATTAATTCAGTTTCACCAGAGAATATTAATTTCACATCAACTCTATTGCGAACATTCTCCATTGTCTTACCAAAAACAGAATTATTCATAAGTTTGAAGAAATCCTTTTCGAAATCATTTTTAGCTTTTTTACGAAGATTAGTATTTAGATCAATGTAAGAAGCAAGTCAATCACTCTCATCAAATGTCTTGACTTTCTTCAATTTCATTCCAAGATCTAGAGCTTGTAGCAGATTTTGATAATGAATAACATAATTATTTTTATCCTCAAAAGTGTTACACAGCTTTTTAATTCCATTACCAAAGTCTCTTATTTCAGGGCAAAGTGGAAACTCATTATGCTTATGATGCAACTCATTTGGATATTCCAAGTCCACTTCTAGAATACACCCTTTTCCTTGACTATTGAGATTTTCAATGTACTTCCGAATTTGTGATTTGCTTACTTCATTCAACGAAATATTTAAAATACTAAGTTGGATTTGTTTCTCGAAAACAAAGTTACTATGAGGTAATAATTGTTTCATTGCCCAACCATAAAGATTATTAGCATCTAAATATAAAAGGAAGTTGGATATTTCCTTTGGATTGAACTTCGGAGTGTATTATTATTAGCTTTTGTATATCTTTTAACAGCATTAACAATTCCACCTCTTATACCATCTTCAATCATTAAGAATTTTTCTACATCATTAATAGTATCTAGTCTAACTTTAGTATATTTTAACATAGCATCCCAAGATAATCCTGGACTCGTATAATACCAGCATGGATCAAGACCATATTTATCTAAACTTACATTACGGAAATTCTCAAAGACATCTGCTAAAAGAAGAACATCATTGATCATATAAATTCTAGTATAATCTTCTAAATTAGAGCATTTCATTTTATTCCAAACTACTTTAGCATATAGATAATTTTTTTGTGAACATTCTTTGCCATTCAGTTTATCATAAAATGAAGAAATACTTGGAAGCCTTGTTTCCCTATATTTCTCAAAAGAATCCATGTATTCATATGGATAAATTCCCTTTTTCCTCATAGTTTTGAAATCATCTTCATTTTTATAATAATCTTTAGAAATACTCATTTGTTCATTTTCCAGGTTATTTGCTAAAGCATCTAATGAAGATAACATGAAACACATCGAATCTAGAAATCTTACTTCACACCCCTCCCAAACATTTTCACTTTCAGATGGTAATTTGTAACTAAAGCTTATAAATTTTTTAGTATTGGCAGAAATATTTGTTACTTCAACATTATGCTTTCTTAAAAACCTAATACTCTGAGTATCACCAAGAATGAGATGAGAATCATATCCTTTAAGATTGTGAAAGAATATAGGAATGAATTTATTTTTCTTCTTTTTGAGATTACACTCTCCACATAACGGGCCTCTATATTCTCCAGTCCAATGATCGTGGTCTTTCACTTTAGTTGTTTTCATATCTTGCTGATCAAAAAGAATATCACAATTAGGACAACTGATACAAGCGTAGAACTCTTCTTTTTCTTTTGAAGTCAAATCTTTACAAGCAATATCTCCCATGCTCATAAGATTTCGAACAATTTCAATAATTGTTGTATTAAACTTCAGTGCAGCATTATAACCAACATAAGACTTGATATCATAGACACTTTTGCTCCAAGAATCAACTACAAGTATACAATATGCAGATGGAATATGTTTTCCTATATTCACAGTCCATTTATCTTTTTTCTCACCCATCATCTCTTTTGAAGGTTCACGAACTTATTTATTAATTCTTTATCTTGAATTTTCTCTATCAAACTTTCGAAATCACTGTAGATAACAAAACGATGTTTTTGGGTGTTTTGAATATTTTTGAATTCAATACCACTTTTATGAGATAATTTATGTTCCATCGGAGGAGTGTTATTACAATTATCAAAATGCCTATCTAACTTTTCTTGATTATAATAATATGATAAACATCTACAACAATAATATTTCATATTATCATCATGTTTTCTGCTTAAAAGTCTATTTAAGTTTACAATATGACTAAAATGACCATTACCTTCTGAGTCTTCATTATAAAAGAGGTTAACAGTTCTTTCCTTTTCACATATATAATCGGAATGTCGTATTTTATATATATTGTGTTCATAATCTTCTTCTATTGGTTCATAATTATTTCTTATTTGAATATAGTCAGGAAGGATACATTCATATGCAAACACATGAACACTTATATTATTCATAACTTCGAACTTTTTGATATCTTCAAATTTAAAAGGAAACGAGAGTTCATCAAAGTTTAATTCATTTTCGAAAGGTGTGTATTTAGTAACTCTTTCTTTATCTCTAGTAGCAGGGTGTAAATGGGCTAGAATGCACCACTTGAAACACATATCGTCTTTATTCTGAACATTATTAACTGCTTTTTTTCTTTTTACATATTCTGGATTATCGATATAAGAAGCTCCTCTCATTGCATCAGTTCTAGTTTGAAACATTGTCAATCTCAAAAATCTGGTTATCACTAATCCTGAAGCATGATGTTCTCTATTTTCTACATCATTCATTAAAGTTTGACATGCTGCTTGATAAAATTCTTCTCTACTTTCACCAGAATGTAAAAGTTGAGTTGTTGTATTAACATGAAACTTATGCGGATCAGTAGAATCAGGCTTCTTTGTTTCACATTCTAAGTATAACATTATTCTTACATTAGTATTTTTGTAAATATCATTGACTACACTATATTGCTTCTTCTTGAGAAAAGAAGTCAATCTCTTTTTTACAATCGTGGTGTAAAAGTCAATACCTTTCTCTTCGATCATTTCAAAAGGATTTTCTAGGAAATCTTTATTGTTCTTGCTTCTATAGTTTGTTATCCTTGAATTAGCACTCTCTCTATCTTCTTTTAACTTACTCTTCAACAATGAATAAACAAAATACATTTGGATGGATTTTAGAAACGAAGGACATTATGACTTACAAAATAAATAAATACACAAAGAATAGAAAAGGTAATCTAACATTTTGCATTCCACTGACTCATATTTTTGGTTTTGCTGAATGTTACAATCGAATAATTTATGGAAGAAAGCATACTTTAGGACTCTATAGATCTCCAGAAAACAAGAATTCTATTGTATCAACAGATCCCACTAAATTTAAGCTAAGATTACCATTAATAAACTTCAATGGATAATTCCTAAAATTATGCCTAGTCTTGAAATGCAAAATAAGCTTCTAAATTTGTTTGAAAGTAATAAATTAGTTCAAATGCCTTTTATTTCTAGACAATTTGAAAGTTATAATATTCCTAATGGTAATCGTGAATTTACTTGGAAACTTGGAACTAAATACGATAAGATAAAATACATAGTCATAGCATTTCAAACTGCTAGAGACAATAACTATCTAAATGCTGCAAAGTTCGATAATTGTGGGCTTGAAGAACTCTACGTTGAACTCAATAGTGAAAGATATCCATATGAATGTCTGAAGTTTGACTTTGATAAATTTAATGCAGTTCAACAATACAATTTTGCTAAAGAATTCAGAAATAGTTATTACGAATCAGTGAAAGATTACATTTTCATGGAAGAAGATGTGTATTATTATTAATATCCACTTTTAGTATTCGATGTATCAAAACAGAATGATAGAATTATTGCATCTCGACCTGATGTTACAATAAAAGCTTCATTTAATAAAAATATTGCTCAAAGTACTAAATGTTACTGCCTTATTCTGAGTGAAAATATAGTTGAAATCAAGGATAATAGAGTTAAGGTTGTCAGTATTTGATAAATCAAACTTCATTATTTTAATAATTGAGTATAAAATGCTCAGGTCTTTAAATTCGTTTCCTTTATCCAAGAGTTAAATTTCTCCGGATATCCATACCACTTAACAAACACTTCTTTTACTCCTTTAGATTTTCTATGTTTTATCACTTTTTCAACTTTATACTCTTCATTGATATTATTGTAAAGTGTGAGTTCTTCTTCATAAAACTTTCCTTTGATTTCTTCATCTGCAAGATCTTTTAGTTCGTACATCACAGGTTCACCAATATGAACTTTTGCAATTTTTAACATCTCAGTTGTCCAATTCGGAAGATAACCTTTGTCAAAAATAGCTTTATATTTTGTTATTCTGACTGTGTCACCTATTTTGAATTTTGAATTTTTTTGAATTTCCTCAAAATTATGTTTTATAGTAAATAGATTATTGTAGACAATACTTTCATTTTCTATTTTCGAAGCTTCTATTGGAGTCATTTTTATTGAAGTGTGATAATGATTATTATAACCCCAGAGTAAATCATCAAGAATATCAACCCATTTATGATTTCCTTGAAGAGTAAACATTTTCCACATCCTTTCTTTCAAGGTTCTATTAAACCTTTCGATAATAGAAGCTTTCTTATCTGAATAAGTTGAGAAGTGATTAATTTCTAATGATTTGAAAAGCTTATTCATATTCGTATTATAATATTCTTTACCATTATCAGTTTGCATCTTTTTAGGAATTAGAGAGAAACTCCCAACATCACATTCTTTCACCTTATGCCTGTTGTGCATAGAAAAGAGGCTTCCTTTTCTTCTGTAATTTGCGTTAATTTCCTGTATTCCCATCCGTGATTATCATTGTTATTTTTCCTTAACTTTGAGTTTGTTAACAACTTTTCCTACTTGCCCTCTCTCTCTCGAATTAATCGAATATGTTTACAGAGTGCAAAAGATTCTATAATTTGCATTCAAATTTCAGATTTTGAGAATAGCTGCCGATCCGATGGAGTTGTTTTTTGAGCTGCAAGATCATGAGGATGGTTTGCATGATAAATTCAGTTTTGAATTTGACAGCCAGGTAGGTGTTTTCATAAACTTAGCAGTTATCAAATATAATTTTTTCAGAAAACGTTGAATGAATTGCGAGACAAAATCGCTTCGAAGTGGGAAATCCGACGTGAAGACCAAAAACTTTCCATTAAAGATGGACAAGAACTTTATGGACGAGGTATGACAAGCCTCGAGTTTTATGGATTAAAAGACGGTGAGACAGTGATCGTAGTAAGTTTTCAAATTTTTATTTGTTTAGCACCACTAATGTGAGCCAAAATTGTATTAAAATCACAAAATTAACTTTCCGGCTCATTATGATATGATTAACAATACAAAGGCAGACAGACCATTGGACAATTATTATACAGCTTTATTTAAAATTGTTATTGCACATAATTAAATATAAGCCCATGACTAATAGTGCATTTTAGAAACACAGGAGATTCTAGTTATGCTATTTTGGTATTATTATTGACGTTTCTCATCAATTACTTCCTTAGATAAGGAATAAGCATGCTCTAATTATGTATATAATGCATCAACTTTGCTTATTTTCAGAAACATTGCCTACTGGGAAACTTTCTCGCATTTACCAATAGTTTCGAATCGGCGCAGAAGGCCCTAAGGTCAAATCGATCAATTGATTCTGAAGCGGATTCGGCTGCAATGCAACTGAAACCTCTTATTAAAAGCCGTTTCTTTGTCGCCTATCCACAATTTGACCACTTCCGTCAGAAGTTCAAGCACGAATTCAGTTTCTATTTGGACAGCGAATTCAAACATATTGAAACAGCTTCCATACACTACTTCTCTATGATCTACCAAGAAAATCCAGCTTGTCCAACTTTAGATATCAGATGTGTTAAAAAAAGAAGATGTGGTGTTCAAGTGAGTTTTACCATTGAATTTCTGATTGAATGTATGTGATCATTTTTAGGGTGGTCTTGAGTGTCATGTATATCGAGATGGAAAACTATCCAAGTTATACCACGTAAAAATTCATACAAGACTAGCTAAATGGCATGACAATAAGAGCTGTGATCTTCGTGAGCTGCTAGTCTATAAATTGCTGGAAATGATTAATGTTGGAGCGGTCGTTCACTACTATCCCAACATGCATTTTTCCGGCTTCGGGCTCTATATTGCCAGTGAGGATAGTAAGTTATATTGTTAGATAATTCAAACATTAATATGGTTTAGTTCAAGGATTCCGTCGTGAAGCTGATATCGAAGAAGAGAACACAACACGAACAGCTCAACTTGAACTGCTTTCTTGTTGCTTGTATCTGAAGGATCTCAAAAGTAACGATGAAAATTATGGTGCTGATGATCAGGAGCAGTTGAAAATTGTGGATTTCGAGGCAAATTCAAATTTTTTTTATTAGCAAGTTTATTGACTATTTAGGTAGGAGACCACAGCGCCAATGCAGAAGATGTTGCAAGGCAGTATTTATCTCGAAATACTCGTCTGCGTCTTGCCGTAGGGAAGAACTCGTTTTCCACTTGGGACCTTCTGAAGAACATAGATGCAGCCAATGCGGCTATTGCAGATCAAAAGAAGCTGTTAGAAAAACATGAAATCTTTATCAAATCAGACCGCATCTTAGACGACTATTTAACCAATGTTAGACACAATGTTATCACGATGGCACACTATTTTGATGGCACATCACTATGACATGGTAAATTGTTGTCTAGCATCACCATTTATTGACCTTATTTTTATTCAAAAATGTTGGCGCAATATTTCGACCACTTCGACCACTGGATTTCGAGCACATTTTTAAAGTAGCGCATTTCGACCTTTTTACCATTTTTGAAAATTGTTTGAAATGACACATTTTCGAAGAGTTAAGACACAAAATCAATGAAAATAAGCCTTAAAATGGCTGAAAATGTAGAAAATTGAGGATGGGCGAAAAGGTGCGCTAGAACGGCAAAATACATATTATTTTCATTAGACAAGGAGAATTCTTTTCAGTGAAGTCTGTGAACAGAACAAAGCGGCCGGATTCTGTACGATGACGAACGTCTACTCCTTTAATTTAATCAAATATAACTGTGCAGTAGAATGTAAAATGTGTGGAAAAGCAGCCCCCAACTGTATTGACGAGAACCAAAGCTGTGCCACCATCAAGGCTTCCGGAATGTGTTCCTCGTTAGATCCAATGGTGGCCGAATATAACTGTGCCAAAACATGCGGATTTTGTACAAGACCAAATTAATTTGAATAAAAGCTGTTTATTGAAACATCTGATAAAAATGTATTATAACCGGTAGGAGTGATCACAAATTCAAAGCAAAAGAGATTCTCACAAAACAGCGTCCTTCAGATGCCGATCACTGAGGCCTTCGGTCCGAAAGAAAGCAGTGATCAGTCCTTCTGCCACAAATAGGCCACAGGAAAGGAGGGAGAAAATCTAGACAAATCAAGGAAAATCTTATAGCGACACTGACCCCTGCCAGAGCCCACCCGTTGATGGCACATTGGGCGGACATATCCTGCACTGCATTCTGTATATAATAATCGTCAACCCATGGGCAAGTACTATAATGCATTTCGAGTCCGAAGACAAAAAGAGAAAAAGGTACGGCTCCGAAGGAATAGAACATACTCTGGAAGGGAATTGAGGAGACTCTTTTCGCCTACCGTAATACGGGAAGAGGGTTTTCGACAAATGTGAACAAGTTGGAGACAAATTGTGGTCATCAGAAGAAAGATGGTGATGGCGGCAGCGAGATACTGTCCATTCAATTGCATTAAAGAGAACGTTGAGGGAAGGTCCTCGATGGCTGCCTCGTTGTTATAAGTCCATTTGTCAGCCGTCAAGAGCAGATCCTAAGAATTCATTATTTAAAAAAAAGAAGATTAGATAACGTAGAGGCGGAGTTTAATGAATTCAATATAACGTCAGAAAAGAAACGAACCTTGTATCCCCCGTCACCAGGGGCCTGGTATTTGCCAAATCCCGTGAATACAAGGGCGTTGATCAATACGAGCAAGATCTGAAGACTCTTCTGAAAAAATAAACAAACCATATTGGCCATACGCAGAGAAAATGTTATCTTTCCCCCGGAAATCTCCGTCTGCCGTCGTCCATCGACTTCACTCTCGAGGGCCTGAATCATAATCCGCATTATGAAGAGCTGTAGGATTTCAGTCAACCGTGAGCAGGTAAACAGCCCTCTTCGGCACGTCCCATGACCACTGTTCACGCGAAAAAGACATTTCTTAGTCAAACTTTTTTTTCTACATTCTAATGTAAGGAAATTTGAACAAGCAAAAAGGAAAAATGAGGAAAGAGTCCGATTGCGATTAGACTACATAGAATATCAAAGACAGATATTTCTCTGAATTGAAATATTGACCTGAGCCACAAGGATGAGTCGGTTGAGTGTTCCCGTCGACACTTTGCGATCTTTCTGGTGACGAGCACCGTCTGCTTTACTCTGAAAAAATGTTATTTCTAAAAAAAAGAAGATAGAAAAGGACTAATTCCTGGCGTGTCGTCTCCGACTAAAGGGCCTTCGAGGCTCGGACCCCATGAATCTTTCCGTTTCCGGTTGTTTCGAGAACGGCGCATGCCTTTTGATTCTTTAGCTGTTTATTTCTAAAAATACATACTAAAAACAGGAATTTCTCTTCTTCCTTCCTTTTTCTTCCGGTTTACATGACGTGTTGATGAATTTCTAATCAAAAGATTCTAATATTTCATGTGATCCCGAGAAGGGAGGGATAATCCCAGTCCTCGGATTCACTTTATAAATTCAAGAGCAGCGGCTACTGCTAACAATAGCTATAGCTAGTCCATCAATTTAATGATTAATTCAAGCGATCGCTTGAATTTGATTTAGAGATATAGAGGGAAAATTAGAAAGATTGATCAAGGAAGACGCATTTCTACGTCATTTTGACTGAACAACAAGAAAATAAGAAAAGCTTGGGATACCAAACTGAAAAGATGAACGGTAGAGGCACGTTGGCCTTTGAAGGTGGCTCACCGGCTTGTCTTTTTCATCCAGACGAGCATAGACCGCGGCGGCTGTCGCTTCCATGCCCTCTTCAACGACTTCCTAGATACGACAGATAATCACACGGCAGGAAAAGAGGATTATCAAGCGATCGGGAATCCAATACGGCTTGGATTAGTCCCGCCCCTCGTCTTGGTTCAACTCGCCATTAGACGCCTATTACGCCAATTAGCGATGAACAGACACGATGGAAAGGCTAACCTGAATATTGATACAAGTCTCGGTTGTTCTATCCGTCATAGCTACTAACTGGCCTCCGACAGGTGGCACCATCTAGACTAATTCAAACGTTTTCAGCTGTCTTCTGGTGAAATTTGTGAAACAAAATCACAACAAGTAGTAGAAGATTCAACTCAACTTCATCAAACGAGATTATTTCGCAATAGGAAATGAACTAGACCAATGAGCAGAGGAAATCGAATCTGCAAATAACGAAATTATCCAAATTCTTACTCATCTTTTCATATTGGCCCATGTCTATACTTACGATTTTTTTCTAATTAGGACAGCTTTCTGCAGCAAATCCTACACTTGTTCGTGTCGTTAGATTAACAGCGGATAAATCTGCGACTATAACTGCGTTATAATGAATGCTAATTAGCTTAAGACAGGTGTACGCAGAGCTGACAATTAAGGCAGACACATCTGCGAGTCGTTTCCATACAGTAAAAATAATTTAAAGCTCATTAGTTAAGCTAAACATGGTTGAAAAATTACAGCTATAATTCTATAATTTAATTTCTATAAAATTCTACAAATTAACAATGCATTGATACAGAAAATATCTATAAATTACCTACAAGGAAGAGAGGGACTGTTTCGTGTACTTACAACTATCGTTTTCACAATATAATTAAGATTATTTCGAACCTCTTGATTAGCAATATCAATTGTTACTCTCATCACACCAAAAAATGAAATAAAAATTAAAGTAATTAAAATTGAGATCCAAGTATTTACAGATAGATACGGCGTAATAAATAATGTTAACCCTCCCGCTAAAGCCTAAAATAACTAATAAAAAAGGAATAAATATAACTTACTTGAAACCACCGCGTAACTGCAAACATTTCAGAAGCATTGTGCTCTGTTGCACCCTGACAGACAACTGTACGGAATGTAGTAAGGAAGCAATCTCCCATTCCGACTAAAATTCCAATAAACATTGTTTGCAAATATCTGAAATTTAAATATGTTGACCTAGAAAAATGAAATACCCATCAATCCAAAAATAAGACAAAGTAGTTGTTGGACCGAGAAAAACCCATTGTGGTGTAAAAAGGACAACAAAAATGAAAGAGACCAAAATACATAGAACGTGAAGATAAAAGCCATATTGTAGAGCCATGTCACGGTGTTTCTTTGTCATGATAGTCATAATTGTGCCAGCTGACGAAAACAATTGTATTTTACAAAAAGTGAAATACCTATTATTACTCCAATTCCAATAGCTGAACAATATAATGCAATCATATACTTTGGTTTATCAAATCGGCTGTCAAACATAAAGGTAGTTGGATAAACATTGAGAAAAAACGATCCGAAAGCGCCTTGATACAAACTTGCTCCCCACATTGTCATTGCCGGTGTCATAAACATAACCTTTAAAACAATATCTGAAACAAATGATACATTGAAAAAACTTACATGTACGTTCAAAAAATGCACATTTGCTCGTAAACTGGGTATCGAATACCAACATAGCCCAATTGTGCTCATTATCAGCTTTCTTGTTTGTGAGACAAAGAAAAAGGAATAAAGCAATAATTGAACATATTGTAAAAGCCCCATACATTACTCGAATATAATCGCTATCAAAAGAGTCGGCTTTCTGCTCTTGTACAAACGTTGAGGTATATGAAATGATAAACATGATCATTCCACCAACAAGCTGACTAAAAAATTAAGAAATAAAATAAAATTACCCAGAATGACTAATCATTGTTTCTACAGAAACTACATAACCATAACTTTCATCCGGTGAGACTTCTGTCAGATAAACACCTTCCGCTACATAGAATAAAGCAGTTCCTGCGCCGATGAGTACTTGAGAAATATAATAATAGTAATGATTGAAATGTAGGAAACCGCCAAAGAAGATTATAAATGTCACTGAAAATATTTCGAAAAATAGAAAAAAAAACCTGCAGAAACAGAAAGGGCAATTTTAGCTGTAAGATAATAAACTAATATCGGAGCTATAAGACTAAAGAGACCGAATGAAACCTAAAGAAATTTTAGCTATAGAAAAAAAACCAGCTGCAGAGATTGTCCATAGTAGCCGCCATGGTAATCGGTAGCATTACTCTCAATACTTATGCCTAAAATAAATAAAGAAATCAATAACGACTTACTGTAAATTACAGGCTCGGCCATAAAATTATGTGTGAAAAATCCAAGATACAGCATCAGCACTGATGCCCCAAGAGTAAGAGCAATTCTTCGAACATCCCGGGAGACTTCCATCTAGTCTGAAAAGTTGAAAAAAAAACTGAATAAAAGAAAGAGAAGAGCAGAGCTGGAACAAATAACTGATGACTACTGAAAAACTTTTTGCTCCACATTGTTATTATTTACTCCAAGTTTTGCAAAACGGTGCTAAAAATAAAGGTCTTTAGCTATCAGATACGCAGATGTTACAAATTTTTTTTTGCTATGTTTCTTGCCTATTTGATGGTAAGAACTATTGATGAAAAAAATGATAAAAAGAAAAATATTTAGAAAAAAAACAACTCCCCCGCAAAATGTCTCAAAAAATAAAAGATGCATCAAATACCGTAATAACACTTTGTGGTTTTATTATTATTATTATTATTATTATCTGTTTATTAGAATGATTGTTTTCCAGCTCTTTTCATCCTGTCGGACACAGATTACAGGTCTTGGCACACTGTTGGGTCATCAAAGATTGATAGACAGCATTTGTGCAGTAGGAAATCATCCTTGGACAATCAGTCGAAATATCATTACAATCTAAAATTCCCTAATTGTGCCATTTGATCAGCAAACTTGAAGTGGCTACTGTTGTGGGAGACGGTGGATTTGCTAAAACATCACAGCGATTACAGGAATAGGGACACTGTTGGGTCATGAGATTGTAGTAGGCCGTAATATTGCAGTAGGCGATCATTGAAGCACAATTGGCGGAAGAATTATCTCGACAAGCTGGGTAAAAGTATCGAAGAGTAATCGGATGACTAACTAGGAGTCAAAGTTGTTGCTATCGTCGGCACTGTTTGACACCTTCCACATGTTTTAGGACATTGGATTGTCATCAAGTTGTAATAGGTTGGATTGTTGCAGTAGGAAGCCATAGAAACGCAGTTTGCGGATGAATTATCATAGCAGCCTAAGAAGTTCATTTAATTGGAACACTCACTAGGGGCAACAGTTGTGGTTGCAATTTCGCACCTGTTGCACGACTTAGGACATTGGATTGTCATTAGATTATAGTAGGCTTGGTTATTACAATAAGAGACCATCGCAGCACAGTTGGCTGATGAATTATCGGCGCAGGCTGAAATTGAAAACAGGTGCGAAGCTTACCGAACTGTGTCGTTGGATTACTCGTGGTAAACCCGCAACGGTTGCAAGTATAGGGGCATTGTTCAGACATAAGAGTGTAATATGTTGGATTGCTGCAATAAGATACCATGGACGCACAATTAGCGGAAGAATTGTCGTGACAATCTGAGAGTAGGAGATCAACTAGAAGATATTACTAGAAGAAGTGGTAGGAGCCACGGTTCCACATGTTCTATTGCATGACTTGGGACATTGGATTGTCATTAGATTGTAGTAGGCTTGGTTATTACAATAGGACAACATCGCAGCACAATTGGCAGATGCGTTGTCTCTGCATCCTGAAATGTATTGTATTTCCTATGCTATTCGACTATTTTTCTACCACTTATTGGCGTAGCAGTAATCTGTACAGGTTCCTGAGTAGTTGTAGAAGTGGTAGTTGTGGTAGTTGTTGTTGTGGTAGTTGTTGTGGTTGTTGTGGAAGTGGTAGTTGTTGTGGTAGTTGTGGTAGTTGTTGTTGTAGAAGTGGTAGTTGTTGTTGTGGTAGTTGTAGAAGTGGTAGTTGTTGTTGTAGAAGTGGTAGTTGTGGAAGTGGTAGTTGTTGTTGTGGAAGTGGTAGTTGTTGTTGTGGTAGTTGTGGAAGTGGTAGTTGTGGTAGTTGTTGTAGAAGTGGTAGTTGTAGAAGTGGTAGTTGTTGTTGTTGTAGAAGTGGTAGTTGTTGTTGTGGTAGTTGTGGTAGTTGTTGTAGAAGTGGTAGTTGTGGAAGTGGTAGTTGTTGTTGTGGAAGTGGTAGTTGTTGTTGTGGAAGTGGTAGTTGTTGTTGTGGTAGTTGTGGAAGTGGTAGTTGTGGTAGTTGTTGTAGAAGTGGTAGTTGTAGAAGTGGTAGTTGTTGTTGTTGTAGAAGTGGTAGTTGTAGAAGTGGTAGTTGTTGTTGTTGTAGAAGTGGTAGTTGTTGTTGTTGTAGAAGTGGTAGTTGTTGTTGTTGTAGAAGTGGTAGTTGTTGTTGTTGTAGAAGTGGTAGTTGTTGTTGTGGTAGTTGTGGTAGTTGTTGTTGTTGTAGAAGTGGTAGTAGTTGTTGTTGTAGAAGTGGTAGTTGTTGTTGTGGTAGTTGTGGTAGTTGTTGTTGTTGTAGAAGTGGTTGTTGTTGTTGTTGTTGTAGAAGTGGTAGTTGTTGTTGTTGTAGAAGTGGTAGTTGTTGTTGTGGTAGTTGTGGTAGTTGTTGTAGAAGTGGTAGTTGTAGAAGTGGTAGTTGTTGTTGTTGTAGAAGTGGTAGTTGTTGTTGTGGTAGTTGTGGTAGTTGTTGTAGAAGTGGTAGTTGTGGAAGTGGTAGTTGTTGTTGTGGAAGTGGTAGTTGTTGTTGTGGAAGTGGTAGTTGTTGTTGTGGTAGTTGTGGAAGTGGTAGTTGTGGTAGTTGTTGTAGAAGTGGTAGTTGTAGAAGTGGTAGTTGTTGTTGTTGTAGAAGTGGTAGTTGTAGAAGTGGTAGTTGTTGTTGTTGTAGAAGTGGTAGTTGTTGTTGTTGTAGAAGTGGTAGTTGTTGTTGTTGTAGAAGTGGTAGTTGTTGTTGTTGTAGAAGTGGTAGTTGTTGTTGTGGTAGTTGTGGTAGTTGTTGTTGTTGTAGAAGTGGTAGTAGTTGTTGTTGTAGAAGTGGTAGTTGTTGTTGTGGTAGTTGTGGTAGTTGTTGTTGTTGTAGAAGTGGTTGTTGTTGTTGTTGTTGTAGAAGTGGTAGTTGTTGTTGTTGTAGAAGTGGTAGTTGTTGTTGTGGTAGTTGTGGTAGTTGTTGTTGTTGTAGAAGTGGTTGTTGTTGTTGTTGTAGAAGTGGTAGTTGTGGAAGTTGTAGTTGTTGTTGTTGTGGAAGTGGTAGTTGTTGTTGTTGTTGTTGTAGAAGTGGTAGTTGTGGAAGTTGTAGTTGTTGTTGTTGTGGAAGTGGTAGTTGTTGTTGTTGTTGTTGTAGAAGTGGTAGTTGTGGAAGTTGTTGGTTTCAGTGTCGTGGTTGCTAAATGATCTTTTGCCTAACCACTTAAGTCTTCTCCCAATTTTTGGATTGAAAACTAAAAACTAAGCGTAGAAATGAGCCATAAGAATTTTGAACGTTAAAGCTTGATATAACTCGCGGAGTATCTTGTCGCCGACTTTTAATTAGTGTATCGCTCAGTAGGTTAAAATTCCACGAACTTGTAGTTGGAGGACTATCCACGATGTTGCCGTTTTCACAGCAGAAGTCAGTTGTTCCATTGTTGATACAAGTAGCTGCCCCTGGACACATCGCCCCGATGCAATCTGAATGCTCTTTTTTTTAGAAGAGAAAGGCCACCTCCGATTCCCTCATTTGTACAGTATTGTATTGGTGGAGGAGGATATTCAATCTTCGAGTTATCACAACAAATGTTATTCCCTCCTTGATTGATACAAGTATAGCCATCGGGACATAAATCTCCTCCGATACAAGCTGAAGTAATGTTAAGAAACAACAGAATAACTACCTCCAATGCCTCCATCAGAACATTGTTGTCCATATACCAGAAAAACAGAGACGAGGAGAAGAAACAGCATTCAGGAAGAATTTTATCCCTCTGACCTGAACAGTTATATGGCATTTGCGTGGCAGATTAAACAGCTGCACTTCCATTGAAAACAGCTACTTCCATGGTTCTCCATTGCACGTTTATGGAGGAACTGAACAGGGATAGGATATAGTCAATAGGAAGACGATGACTTAAATATCTGATGTGATTGGTCAACAGTCCCTGGGACTATTACACACAATATATCATGAGGATATTCAGGTAATGTAAAAGAAGAATGTAGAGATAATAGACTTGTCTTTTGACCAATATTCAGAGAAATAGAAGAAAACTGGAAATTCTGATAAATGTCTCGCAGGAAATGTAACTGCAAAGTATTTTTTCAGAAGACGGTTCTTTATACAGTGAAGAAGGACGACATGAATCTTTCTTCTTTTCTCCTTATTACATGGGCGTTGTACCAACCTGAGCGATGCCT
The DNA here is from genome assembly GCA_932521415.1 of Oscheius sp. DF5120. Taxonomy (NCBI): domain Eukaryota; kingdom Metazoa; phylum Nematoda; class Chromadorea; order Rhabditida; family Rhabditidae; genus Oscheius; species Oscheius sp. DF5120. The sequence goes on along the minus strand of OW051465.1, from coordinate 3,843,449 downwards.
GGCATTGTTATTCGAAAACGACACTTTTGTTTTTTGAATGTGGTATGAACTGCATCTTACAAGGGAAGTCGTTATACTCTATCTAACGTTTCCAATATCTCTCGACATAAGTCGATAGAGTTTTTTTTTATCAATTTTTTTCGAATTTCATTTTTGCCCTTCTTGGCAAAGATATGGACTATTTTAATATTGTGAGGGATATATCATAATGGTGCGGTTTCAGAAATTGATGTGGCTGTATGGCACAGCAGGATGTTCTTTTACCTTTGTGCGCGTTGGTTCGTTACCTTGTTGGTTTTATGTTTTTACTGTTTCTTTTCTTTTGTGATTTGTATTCTTTATTGTTCCGTTATTTTATAATTATAACATTCTTTAGCTATGTTTTTTTAATGTTAAATTGGTGCTCCCTTTTTGAGTTTGGTAACCCTGATGGTAACGAAATTCCATCTAGGGAAGAAACTAAAGTGGCCAACCAAATGATTGCAATACTGAAAGAGTACCAAATAAATAACATGGTCATGGAGGATGAAATGAAAATAGAAGTAACAGGGGAGTCTATGGGAGAGGTCAGTTCTATTGTAGATTTTCACTTGTAGGAGTGGACCTTGGATGATGAAGTGTTAATGAAAATTTTTGGAAGTGCTGATTTTACAGCTTATTTCTGTCACTTACCATCAATTCAAAAAAAAAAATTCAACCCCTATTACAGTATTCCTAGTTTGCTTGTAAAATTAACTATTGTTACAGTTAATACAGAAAAAGTTCCTCAGGAAAAAATGATGTACAAAATAAAATCTCCCCTAGCGTCGTCAGGACGGGTCAATTCCACAAATGGAGATCACCAATAGATTTGTCATAAAAAACTCTATCCTATGAGAGATATTGAAAACATTATAACGATTTCCCTTGTTAGACCCTCCAAAAAAATTCACTAAATAAATCAGTCTTTTATTTAACTTATTAGTGCACAATTGACTGATTTGGTTTTAGTTGGGATTAGTGCAGAATCCACAAGACAATGGACAGTAGAACTCAGCATCCATGGGATTCAGGGAAGTACAGTAGCCGTAGGCCTTGTATAAGTTACATTGAGGATGGTTGTCGACACAAGGATTGGATTTTTGACCGCAAAGGCCGCATTCCTGTAAGATTTATATCCGTGTTTGTTCAACTTGCCTGAGCACAGTTGTACTTTCTGGTTGCAAAGGTGTAGGCGGGATCCTCACAGAATCCAGCAGCTTTGTTGCCAGCGCATGCCTCACTGAGAGAGGAATTATTACGAAAGAAAGTAGAAGGATACTTACACAGTGTTCATGCTCTTGCATTTGGGATTAGAATTGGCCGTTGTTGTGGGAACAGTAGTTGCAGCGGTAGTGGAAATAGTAGTTGCAGCGGGAGTGGTAGTAGCCCCAGTAGTGGTTGTTGCTCCAGTGGTGGTTGTTCCAGCGGGAACAGCTCTGTATTCGATAGTGAACTTGGTGAAATAATATCGATTGTAGGCGATGACCGGAGTTGGATTGAGGGTGGAAACGGTCGTTTTGTTGTAGAATTCCTCACAACAGTAGCGAGGATTTGTCATCTGGGGATCACTATGGTGTCCTTTAAATTCGATCCCATTGAATGGACAGCCAAATTGACACTGGGAGTTCCACATGGACGTGATTCTGACTTCGATGTTGTTATCAACAGGAGCCTATAATATCTTTAGAGAAAATTCCCTTTACATCCTTTCTAATATGATAGAGTGAAACTCATGTCTCTTGTCTGTTCAAACATGTTTGAAATTCCTCCTGATTATACAATAAAAGACGTATTCCCACCTGAATCCAATAATTGCAGTAGGTAAAAGTATCTCTGGTATTCGTGTTGTCTACGGTGTCTCCGTATTGGAAGGCCTTTGATTGCCATGAAGTTGTCGCTGTCAGAGTTTCTCCACATCCCGCGGGCTATATTCGAAATTAACAAATCTTTTTAACCCACTCTCTGATCACAAAGTGTTCCTTCGTATCCTAAGGGACAATTACAGCTGGCACAGTTGCGAGGATTGGGTACCCCTCCATTCTTACATTGTGCAGAGGAGGCGGGATCGCAGGCGGTATCACAACCGTAGTACTTGTTCAGCATCTGGATGTCGTAAAAGGAGATCTGTCTGTTTCCCATTGTATAGGCATATGTAGGATCATTGGGGATGATCGACAACTGCGTATTCGGTGAAGTGAATGCATTGGAGCCATACTGCATAAACGATCCGTACTCAAATCTGAGGAGAATGACAAAAAAAAAACTGTCTCACGGTGTCAATATCATGTTCTCATTGGGTGCCAACTTCTGGAAGTTGCTTTGTTTATCGGCTGGCACGTAGGTCATGTCGATGGACACCCAATCATTTCTGTCGGATCTCATCTGGGTGTGGAAGACTCCGAGGGAGTGGGCGAACTCGTGGGCAGCCGTTCCTACTACTTCGCATCCATCGCCGAGGGATAAAGTTTGCTCTCCTCCGATCATTCCAATGGTGGCAAAACAGCCGGCTCCATTGAAGACACGAATTCTATTGGTGGCAGTGGAACTCTCAACAAAATTGATACAGGTACGGGATTGAATGTATTGATGGGCAGCGGCGATGGAGTCCTTCTTTCGTTGGTCTATGTTGAAAGTAGAAAGAAAGAAGAAGGTTACTCACTGACAGTCGAGTCAAAATAAAAATAGACGGTACCATTAGTCCATTTGGGATACACAGAAGTGACCTGTCTCTTCCTTCTTCCTCCCTCTTTCGCTGCATTGTCCATCTCTTCTATTTGGTCACTGAAAAGAGTTACCTCCTTTTTTTTGTCTCACTCTGTCAAATCAATGTCTCCTTGATACATGTATTGTGAGACTCCGGATTTGTCATTGATCTCAAAAAGATCAATGGGTTCGTTTTCATTCGGTCTCTCCGTTTTGATCGGGACAATCTTTGCCAGACGGGACTTGAATTGGGCCTTCTGTTCCTCCGTTAAGGGGGCTCTCCTTTGAGTGACCATTCTTTCCAATCGTGCCTTTCTCGCTTCCATGTTCCTTCCAAGCATCCTTCCCAATTGGGCTTTCTTCTCCTCCGACAGTTTTCCAAATCTCTCCTTGACCTTGTCCTTTACAGAATTAGCCTTCTCCTTCAGTTCATTGAGAGTCAATGCTTCGGTTGCCAAGAAGAGGATGAGAGGAAGCAGCAACGGGCGAAGTTGCATTGTGTAGTGCTTTTTCTGATCTGATTGTCCTTTTATTTGAACACTGTTTGATTAGGGCTTGTAGTGAACAACCAGAGAATGAAATAGATCTTTTCATTTATCTATTAGCATAGCTGACGAGCAGAATTAATGATCAAAGGAGATCAAAGATTTTTCAAATTTATCAAATGTGCAAGATTCTATCAGCTCATCCCATCCAAATCTGTCTGGCTCTCCCCCCTCAAAGTATCGTCATGGAAACGATGATGGCTTAACACGCTTGCGTGTGAATATTCTGTCAGCCAACTTCCTTTATAAATGATAAGGTAGGTAAGCTGAGATGGTACCGGGTCATGTCAAGAGAGATCAGTCTCCATCGGATGGCAGACGAGCTCATTGACCGACGGAGTCACCTTCTATAGTGTTCATTAAATGAGACGTGATCTGCCGGCGCCTACAAAGCTCTCCTTGCCAATTCAGTGTTATCGAGTCCGCCATGCGACGGCCAGCTGCGCGTTCCATCTCGGCCACAATCGAGGTAAATCTTTCTTTTCTGATCTCTGATTCATCTTCTGTTTTGTCGACTAAGAAGGCCGCTTCTAGTTTTTGCATATGAATCCTCTCCTCATGTTCAAAGAGTGCAGGGATACTACTGCCTATCCCAATTCTTCGAGTGCTTTCACCTCTTTTCTTTCTCCTCCTTCTTCTCTTTTTCAACTTTTATCTTCTTCTCTTACCTTCTCTTTTTCATCTTTGAATCTTTGTTTTCAATATGAATGGAGATGCTTCTCCTATGAATATTAGAAGATGACTGACGGTATGCATGAATGTTTTTATGGGTAACTAGCAAAGGATCATTTTTTATTTGTTGTTCATCTTTCAGCCATGTCATGAGAAAATTCAAAGATTTCATGCTACTTTGATCAGCTGCTTATTAGATCGCGGGAGAGAAGCTGGAGTCTGTCAGACGGACTATTTAGACAACAAAAGTATCTTTGGAAGTATGCTTTATCAAACATATTTTTTCTTCTTCGTTCTTTTTTTCTTGATCCCCTTCTGTTATTCCTAATAGCTCTCACTTTTCGACTTCTTTTCTCCCGTCACTTGCATATCCTTTTAATTATCATCCATGCCCTTTTCTCCTTCCTCCATATCTCATTAAGTCCTCGTAATTACTTTAATTTTCACGGTAAAACGAGCAGAGTGCACACAGATTTCGACGAAGGAAAGTTGATTGTTTTCAAGGGAATGTTTTGTTCTGAGGGAATGATAGGAATTCGAGGGAAAGATTTATGTATTTGATTAGAAGAACACTCCTACAAGTTCTCCTTTATTTATATAAATGAAAAGGGAATCAAAGAAGGAGAAAGAAATGAACTACCGTTCATTGTGCGCTCTCCCGTGTGACAATTCGTTTTAAAAATGTAGAGAGGTTTTTGAATCTCAAATTTTATAGCAGCCATCAAAAGAAGGGCGTCAAGCTGACCCCCGGGAGCCATGTTCTTCGTCATCTACTTTTTCTTTATCAATGGAGACTGATCATGGATATTCTTCGACGCATAAACAATCTTTCACACCTTCAACTAATCCCTCTTCTCCTGATTAATTCCATATTTTACAACGAATAGTTATTTAATCCACAAATGACGTACTTATCAAAGGCATGAACATGTATTTTCCCATAGAGAGACACCTGCTTTGAAAGCTTATGACTAACCTAATTATACAACACTTGTCATAGTCAATCCCTCTCTCCTAATCAGGGCGATATTGACTAGGACATATTTCCTCTGCTCTCCATTCTTTTTTTACTGTTCCCCTTTCTTCCTTTCTCCAGTAATTCACGTGGTCTCTATTATTATTAAAGAGAGCGACTGCGAGGGAAAAACTTGTGATAATTACCCCATTACCCGCGACTGCTAGTCGGCATTTTAGTCGGCTGCCTCGTATGTTCTGCTCTTCTGACGTCTTTTTCAATCCTCTTATTATCAGATGACGATAGAGGGATATCGAGGTCTCCTTTAGCCGATATGGTTGATTAATCAATAGGGGGACACTCGAGATCTCATTTCCCTGAGTACGAGAGACTTCTTCCGAACACCTTGTAGAGAGTTAGGATCAAATCCCGCGTGCATAGATCTCATTTCCTGAGTTAGAGTCGAAAGTCCTCTCCTCTTTCTATTCATCTATTTTCAGGATGCTCGAAGATCTACACGGAATGTGCTTTTCGCCGAAAGTGTCGGATCTGTAGAAAACGACGAACTTCCTCTCAACCACCTTCTTCACGAGGTAAGTCGGCTCCCCTTGAAGAGAGAAAAAAGGTTACTCGTGAGACCGTGAAAGTGCACGCGAATAAGAAATTATGCTGGAAGAAGTCTTAGGATAAGAAGTCCGTCAAAGGTCGTCCAAGAACTCGTCTATTTCTGGCTGTTTTTCCATCTCCTCTCTCGTAAACACTGTATGCACAAAACGACATTTCCTATTATTCCGGGCACTTCTCAGAACTCTTCGTCTCGTAAAACGAGTCATCCAATCGTCCTCACATCTGTTTCTCTTTCGATGCTCTCCCTTGTTGTCTCGTTTATAAGACTGTTTGTTTGAAGTGTTTGAAATAGGCTAAATCAAGGGATAGCCTAATGAGGACAAACGGGAGGATGCCACCAGAGAGTGCTGAAATTCGAGAATGTGTCCGGTTCGTCGTCGTTGTCCGTGTTTGCCATCATCCCATCCAATCTCTCACAGCTTACAAATAACTCGGCTCTTGAACCTTCAAACCGTATCTTGTTGTTGTAAAGTTTGTGAATCAGATCACGAGAGACGAAGTGACTGACCCAATCCAGATGGGTTGTCGGGTCGATATTCACCACAGATCTCTCAGTCATAAATATACCTCCCTTCTCTCTTTAGAATTGGCTTAATTAATGTCTTTTTCCTTTCAGACAAGACTTAGAAAAATGTCGCTGGTCGGGAAGCCATTAGCCTATAAACACTATCGGACGGATCAGCGATTTCGACGAGTACAAACAAGGGTCCATAATTTCCTGGAAAGACCAAGAGGATGGAGGGCAGCCACGTATCATCTGGCTGTGTGAGTCTTTTTTTTAAATCAATAATGATTATTCAGATTATTCATGGTCCTCATGTGTCTCGCTTTATCCGTGTTCTCCACCATGCCAGATTTCGAAGATGAAGCGACGTTGATCCTCTTCTACCTTGTTTGTTATCCTCTCCATTCTATTATTTTCAGGAAATCATTTTCGTTGTCTGGCTGGCCATCGAATATCTCTGTCGAGTCTGGTCTTCCGGTTGTCGAAGTCGATATCGTGGTCTTTCTGGGAGATTACGATTCGCCACAAGTGCCTACTGTGTCATAGGTCGGCAGTTCTTCTTTCCTTTCAACTCTTTAGATGTCATCGTAATAATTGCCTCCATAACTGTCCTCTTTACGGGTGTCACTGGACAGGTCTTTGCCGCCTCAGCTATCCGCGGATTGAGATTCTTTCAAATATTGAGAATGTTAAGAATAGATCGAAGGGCCGGCACGTGGAAACTGCTCGGTTCCGTCGTATGGGCTCATCGACAGGTTTTTTTCCTTCAAATGAATTAAGTGATTAATTATTTAGGAGTTGTTGACGACTGTCTACATCGGTTTTCTCGGTCTTATATTTTCTTCTTTTCTTGTTTATTTGGCTGAGAAAGGAGTTAACGACAAATATCAAACCTTCGCAGATGCCCTTTGGTGGGGAGTTGTAAGTCAACGTTTCTTTCCCTTCATGCCACTTTCAGATAACTCTCTCCACTGTTGGTTATGGTGACAAAACGCCAGAGACGTGGCCTGGGAAATGTATTGCTTCCATTTGTGCTCTGTTAGGAATTTCCTTCTTCGCTTTACCTGCTGTAAGATTCTTCTTTTTCTTCCATTCCTTCAGGGCATATTGGGATCGGGTTTTGCCCTAAAAGTCCAACAACATCAAAGACAGAAACATCTTATCCGGAGGAGGGTTCCGGCGGCAAGACTCATTCAATGTCATTGGCGCCATTACTGTGCTCTTCCTGAGAGTACTTCCATAGCCACTTGGAAAGTCCATTTAGCCCCAACAGCGAGTCCACCGTAATATATTTCTCTGTTTACCTTTAGATGTTACAGATTCAGGTACAAATTAACGGGCAACGGGACAGGGACTACACAGAGTCTGATCAGTCGACTGCGACAGAGTACAAAGAGAAAGCCGACAAATCAGAATCCAGATATTGGTGAGAGTAAAGGAGATGAAAAAAAAATGGAATTATAGAAGTTTCGGTTCCAACTCCAACTGTCGGAAATAGTCTCCATCATGCATTAGGGAGGAGTCTGTTGGTGCCACGACCAGTGGATAATATTAGTATAGTGTCTACCTCGGACATCTCTGAATTGGAGTCCCTCGGTGCCTTAGGATTCTCTCTCGGTTGGCGGACGAAAAGCAATAAAAATCGACGAGTGGATGACTTCCAACTACATAATCGGATAACGAATACGAACAGTCTTAATGCAGATACAGGTAAGTTACTGTCGGGTAGAGAGTCTTGAGTTAGACGTGTTTGCGCTTCCTTACACTTGCATGGCAGATAAGCGACGACCAACCCGCTCCCTGTCGCTGTGTCGCTTCCTTACAGCGGAGAATGGCCAGTCAACGTCTGTCTCTACAACTCCTCCGCCGATTCTTCACGACTATTCCCTCATGATGGCTCCGCTCTATCAATGGTGTGAGAAGATGCAACGAAATAACAGCACCACAGACGGTATGTGGCGCCTGCTGACGTCGTGTTCTCGCTCCCGAATAAAGTCCGAAGAGTCAATGATGTCCGAAGGTTAGGACACTACTCACACTGTGGACAAAACGGGACACCTTCACTCTCCTCGTCCGCCACTATTTTTGTCGTGTTTGCACCGTGTTCCCTTTGTTTTCTCTTTACTTTTCTCTTTTCCTATTCTCAAACATCCTCTTTCAGACGATGAAGTGCCTTCTCTTCAGCCGAAAACTCTCGATGAATACACTCCCGTCGTTAAGAATGCAGTTCGGGCCATTCGTCGGTGTCAGCTGCTCCTCGCTCGAAGAAAGTTCAAAGAAGCACTGAAGCCATACGATGTGAAAGACGTCATAGAGCAGTATTCAGCGGGACATGTCGATCTCCAGTCGAGGGTAAAAAGTCTTCAAGTGAAGTGAGTCGGATGGAAAGGTATGATTCCTTCGATTACAGATTAGACACTTTGGTCGGGAAGACGATTGATAAAACGGAGACAAAGGTTCCTCTCGTCCATCGGGTACTTGTCATGGAGAGACAAGTAGGTCTCTCCTCTCCCATAATTTATTCATTTTAGCTGGATAAGATGGACAAGAAGATGGATCTCCTTTTGGAAGTCATTCTAAATCGAAACCGAGGTCGATCTCCACCCCTTTCGGCTCATGGCCGTCTTGAAGATATCAATAATAGAAGCTTTGTGAATCCTCTAGCAAGTACAGAGACACTTGAGATGTTCACGGCTCGATCGCAGCCTCCCACGGGTAGCTTCGGAAGCTCAACAGAAAAGACTCGCCTCCTGGATGATGACGAGGAGGAGGAAAGTCTAATCGACGGGTAGAGAAAGAGATAGAAAGATATAATAAAAGAGATTCTATTGGAAATATGAGCCTTCAGTTTATAGAAGGAGTCATTGATTCACGGTTCCCCTGTGAAATAAATAATTTGGCCACAAAAGCGGGTCCGGCTGATCGAATTAGGCGCGCGACCGGAAGTCGAGAACTGTGCAGCTGCAGGGCAGACGACTTCCGGCCCTCGAAGCCATTTTTGTCAACTTTTTATCCTTCTTTTTCTGCTTAAACAAATAGAATATGCTCCTATCTGAAGAAAGCAACATTTTGACGAGCAGTTAGGCTTCAACCGCAAAGGGTCGTTAAGAGGTCAGTCTCGAATGATAAAGATTAGACTTCCTTTGAAGTCGAACCTTCTTCCGGTTTATTTTTAACAACTATTGTTTGTAACAGCAACTCGTAGTCCCTTCATCGTTCGCTGAATATCGGGGGACTTGTTTCGAAAAAAACACACTTTGTGCTTTTTTCATTACCTTTTATTCCATTCGTCCCTCTTCTGATCCTCTTATGGATTAGATAACTTTCCATCTCAGGACCTATATTGCCCATTTTGAATTCGTCTCTGCAAACAGACATCTTCTCGAACATATTGCTCCGGTCATTTCGACTCGTCGTTTTAAAAATAGAACATGTGGTGCTATTCCTAGTTGTCTTACACCTAGTAAGTATATCTTTTCCACCTTCTCTTCTCTCTTACGGACATCTGCCCTCCATTCTCATCACATAGATTCCAGGCGACTCTTTTCCTCGAAAATAGCCACGATCCGTTTGTAAAATGACAGCCACTTATGGTCAGTCTCGGCAGTCGGAGACGGCAATCTGTCCAATTCAGGACACTCCCTCCGGCCGACAGGCAGTTCATGGCCGACAATGGATGACTCTTTCTCCTCATCGACTGATTATGTTGTGGCTACCACATCCACCTCGACAACGACAACAGAAGCCCTTGGGGTAGATTGCTACATCGATCAAGCCTTCATGGTTTTCATGTATACGGTAAGTCATATTTTGGCGCGTGAGAAATATGACTCAAACCTGTTTCAAAAGAGCGAGTACTACTCTCAAAACAGACAAACACGTGACAATAAATCATGCGACAGGTGGAAGAGGATTCTTTCAGACGGATGATCTTCTCCTCGCAGCTAGTATGGCCGCCACGGTGTTCAATGTGATGGTCATCTTCTGTGCAATCAAATTATTCAAACGAAGTGGAGACACGATGCATCTGTTCATTTTGAATATGACGGTGGGAGATCTGATACTGACAGGTTCGAAATCTCTCGAGGGAAGATCTCTTTCAGTCTTTTGTCATCCGAACGAACTTCTCATCCGGAAACACGACTTCCTCCAACAGATCCATCTATGTGCCGTCGTCCATTACTTCAACTGGATTGGTTTGGCCGTCTCCGGCCTCTCTTTGACGATGCTTAATGTCGATAAGCTGATCTACTTTCGATGGCCGTTGAATTATGACAGATCGATGTCGAAACAGAGGGCCATCTTCTTCTGCCTTTTGATATGGGCCCTTTCCGTCGGGTAGGTCCACTCCTACCAATAATTTTTTCAAGTTTCGTTTCTTATTGCTGGCTATTCGATATTGTGTACATTTACGAGTTAGATTGTTCCCTACAAATGGCCAGGGACAAGAAGTTCTATTACGAGATTTTCCTTATCCTATTTTGTGTTCTCCCCGTCACTTCCTCTCTCATAGTCTCTATTTATTTGTTCCAATTGACAAGGCAGAAACGGAATTCTAGTGGACAACACAGCAATGCTTTTAAGACAAAGGTTTGGCCCATATCCCACGAACAGAATGATGTTCAGGTGAAATCCCTCGTCTTCATTTTCGCAACGACTGCATGGACATCTTGTTCCCTTCTTCCTTACAGGATAATGAACATCGCGCGGATTCATCTTTTTACCTGGTCGAAATTGAGTTGTGAAGGAAAGCAGATGGTCAACTGGGCCGCTTGGATACTCATTTATCTGCTTACAGTCAATCCAGTAGTCTTAATTTAGAGAAAAAACCTCTTCAGATTGTAAATCCTCTGATTACGGCTCTCATTTACGCTCCTTACCGACTGACAATCAAGAAATTCTTAGTCAACATTCCCGTAGGAAACAGGCCAATATTCACGTATCAAGGAGACCAACTTCATTCTGACAGCAGGTGAAACTTCTTCCCCTATAAAGGAATCTTTTTTTAGCTTCGTCTCTGTTCGACGTCAGCGAAATAACCGCTCTTCCTCGGCCGAGCTAGCAAGTCTTCGACAATCAACTGAGGTCGTTAGGATGTCAATGAGTGAACCTCCATGGACACCTTCCAAAAGTCCGGGAGGAAAAGCTGAACAAGAATTCTCGTTTGAGAGGCCACAACAACAGGGAGATGAGGGGACCGAATTATAATAAATATTTAAAGGCTCTCTTCTTTTTGCTTTTGTCATTCATTATTGATCCAAATCCAATGACGTAGTTTATCAAGAACAGAGTGACGAGGCTTGTTCGCCATTCTTGAAGTCTGCTGCCATGGGTCTTGAAACGAGCCAGCCAGTTCGAATCATCTTTTTCCCTATTTTCTTGCTATTTCCAAGTGTATATTATTTTTCTATAAAGTGTTAATTTAATTAATGTTTCAATTTTACCAAAGGAAATATGACTAAAAAAAATTCTAGGATGGCGCCTCAAGCAGTCCCACAAACGGTCGAACCTCCGAAGACTAAGCCTGTTGAGACTGTAACGAGGTAGTATGTATAAGATTTATAATAAATATTCATTTCTTTTAGGGGAATCAGGACCATCCTGATTGGGCCTCCCGGCTCGGGAAAAGGTACTCAAGCTCCTATTTTAGCTGAGAAATATGAATCTTGCCATCTATCAACTGGTGATTTATTGCGAGCTGAAGTGGCATCCGGTTCAGATCTAGGAAACAGAATTAAAAAAGTAATAGAAACAGGTTTGCTGTTACGTGTATCTGAAAACTTGTAGGTAAACTGGTCTCTGATGAAATTGTATGTGAAATGATTGAATCTAATCTTGACAAGCCGCAATGTGCTAAAGGATTTATTTTTGACGGATTTCCTCGCACAACAGTGCAAGCTGAAAAGGTTAGATTCTTATAGTTAAGACTACATACCGTTTGTTTTTAATTTTCAATTAAAATACTTGTTTTCAGTTGGATAAACTTCTTGAAAGAAGAAGCACTCCTCTGGATGCCGTATTGGAATTTAAAATTGATGATAACTTGCTAGTGAAACGTATCACTGGTCGTTTGTTCCATCTGGCTAGTGGTCGAAGTTATCATACTGAATTTCGGCCTCCTAAGGTCCCTATGAGAGATGATATCACTGGAGAACCTTTAATTCGTCGAAAGGATGACAATGAGGAAACATTGCGTCAGCGTCTAACCGATTATCATCAAAAAGTATAGCAATTATTTTAATAATTAGATTTTTGTTAGACTTCTCCTTTGGTAGGATATTATCAGAAGCATGGAATTCACTCATCTGTTGATGCTAGTCTTAAAATGGATGTTATTGCTCAAAAGATAGACCAAATTTTCAGCAAATTCACGCAAAAGGTATGCCATAACAGTTTATTTTCATGTTTTAAGGAGCGTCAAGCCGCTGCTTAAAGTTATTTTACTTGATTCCATTTCAGCTAGATGTGTAGAAAAACTTAGATTTGTTTTGTCAATGTTAATATTTACAGTTTATCATATCTATTAAAAAATTTTTATTTTTTTTATTTAAATATTGCTTATGTTTGGTCGATGTTCCTTTATAATATCTATGTATCAAGTAATCTTTTAGTGTAAATACTTCGATAGTGACTCTGTTGATGTGAAGACATAAACAGAGGTTATTGTAGTGTTTATGGCTTTTTTATAGGTATATAATCCGCGCTTTTCATATTTTTCGTATTCCTGACAAGAAAATGAATCGAAGTTTTCGCTATTTGAAAGCTGCAACTGAAGGTTAGGGCCTATACAATCTGTTTCACTTCTTTCCCTAATCATTTTCTTCTCAGCTGTTTGGCCTATCGTTTACAGCTGCGTGAAATTTTGTTCCCTGTCATGACCCAGTAGCAGTTTACTTATTTGTTGTCTATCATGAAATTGATTTATAACCACTTTTTTGACATCTATGTTATTATTAACTATTGTTTTCAGGGCTTCTTACCAGAGCGCGCCTTAATCGAACACTCAGCTGCCGGTTCCACCGTCAACTTGCTGCACCCTTCTTCAGATTAAGTGGTACGTGACACTTGTTTAGCTGTCAATGATATCAGGGATTTTATCGGTGTTCATGCTTATTTTTCAGTGCGTCATCCTACTATCAGTGCTATCAGAACTCATTTCTCTGTTGAAAACATGGCTGCTTGTTCTGCTCCGAAGGTTAAATTTGAAAGACTGCCGGACATTGCCAAACCTACTCATTACAATATCCATCTAGTACCTGATTTGAATAAGTATGTTTTTGCAATTTTATCATCTATTGCTTTTCATTTTCAGATTTGTTTTTGAAGGAAAGGTCGATATCAATGTGGATATTACCAAGTCGACTGATTTTTTAAAACTACATGCTCTTACTTTGGCCATCAACGACATTAAGCTACAATTAGCTGATGGAACTGGTATACAGTTTTTGTGATTCTGTTAATAGACATTTTAGTTTTCGACAAATTGGCTCATGAATTTAGCGAAGCATTGAATATGGTTACTGTAAAACTTCCTAAAACTATATCACCTCAATCAGCTGTACTTACAATGAATTTCATTGGGGAGTTGAATGATAAGATGCATGGATTCTATAGAAGTAGTTACAAGGATGCATCTGGAAAGGATGCCTTCTTAGCTTCTACCCAATTTGAAGCAAGTTTTTCCTTACTTGTTTAAATGAAGGTTTTTTAAGTCCACCTATGCACGTTACTCCTTCCCATGCTGGGATGAGCCTATATATAAAGCAACTTTTGATGTTACACTCGAAGTGGATAATCATTTAACGGCTTTGTCTAATATGGTATGTTTTTTTTTTTGCTTTATCTTTCTATTTTTATAGGATGTTAAAACTACAACTACTTCCGTAGGTGGTAAAAGGAAAATTGTAAAATTTAATACTTCACCATTGATGTCCACATATTTGGTTGCATTTGCTGTTGGTGATCTAGAATACATTGAAGTTCGTGAATACTGAAATAATATTTAATTATTTCCAGACAAAAACAAATAGCGGAACTATCATGCGTGTTTATACAGTTCCTGGAAAGAAGGAACAAGGACAATTCGCCTTGGAACTGTCTACTAGAGCAATTGACTGGTATAACCAATGGTTCGGAATTATGTATCCTCTTCCTAAATGCGATCTCATTGCTATTCCTGATTTTAGCATGGGTATGTTGTAGAATCTCTTTTATATTGCTCATTTTAGGTGCTATGGAAAATTGGGGACTTGTTACTTATAGAGAAGTTGCACTTTTAGTAGACCCAGCAAAATCTTCTACAAAACAAAAATCACGAGTTGCCCTGATAATCGCACATGAATTAGCTCACTTGTGGTTCGGAGATCTTGTGACAATGGTATTCATTTAATTTTTCTTATTTATCATTTCAGAAATGGTGGACGGATCTCTGGTTAAAAGAAGGCTTTGCCTCTTTTATGGAATATATGTTTGTTGGATATAATTACCCAGAATTCAAAATATGGCTTCATTTTCTCAATGATGAACTCTCTTCTGGTTTCAATTTAGACGCTTTGAGGAGTTCGCACCCTATCGAAGTTGAAATAGATAATCCGAATGAGTTGGATGAAATTTATGATAGCATTACATACGCGAAGTCAAATTCTATTAATCGGATGTTATGCTACTACCTCGGAGAAGAAGTTTTTCAAAAAGGACTCCGTCTTTATTTAAAGAAATTTCAATACGGCAATGCTGTAACTGTTGACCTTTGGGATGCTCTCAGTGAAGCATCAGGCCAGGTATTCTAGATTTTTTTTTAATAATTTTGTTAATATTCTTGTTTAGGATGTAGCTACTTTAATGTCTGGTTGGACCAAACAAATGGGATTCCCTCTAGTATCTGTCAGTCAACGTGTTGACGGGGATAAAAGAATAATTAAATTGAAACAACAAAGATTCTTGGCAGATGGTGGTACGGATGAAAATAATCAACTTTGGCAGGTCTGAATATTTCATAATATCATTTTATTTTAATTTGTAGGTTCCCATTACTGTTGCCATTGGCAGTAACCCTACACAAGTTAAACAAAGCTTTTTACTAAAGGAACGTGAGCAAGAATATACTGTAGAAGATGTGAATCCTAACGATTGGATCAAGTTGAATGTTGGAACTACCGGATTTTACCGTGTGGAATATGACAGCGAAATGCTTGCTGCTCTAATCCCTGCTATTGCAAATGGTTCTGTTCCTGAGTTAGATCGTTTTGGAATAACTAACGATCTTTTTGCATTGGTAAATAAAGGAAATTGTTTTATGTTTTTACATTTTAGATTCGAGCCGGTCGAGCGCCTGCTTCACAATTCTTAGATCTTCTCCAAGCCTCGCAAAATGAAGATGAATATGTTGTTTGGACAGCCCTCGACAACGGTATCGCTTCATTGAGCAACATTTTAATCCATGCGGAGAACGATCTTCATTCAAGATTCAACAAAATTGTTATTAACTCATTGTTACCTGTAGCAGAGCGACTTGGATGGGAACCTAAAATTGGTGAAGGTATTTATTTTTAAATATCTATTTACTATATTGCAGATTCTCAAATTTCACTTTTGCGAGGCTTAGTTCAAAGTCGACTTTCTAAGGCTGGATATCAACCAACTATTACTAAAATGAATGAACTCTTCCAAAACTATTGTAATAAGAAAGAAGAAATTCATCCTGATATTAGATTGGCGGTTAGATTGTCCTTAATATGGTTATGGTTTGCAGGTATTTGGTTCTGCAGCACGTAATGGGGGTGAAACTGCTTTCAACCAACTACTAAACATTTATGAGAATGTTGGCTTTGGAGAAGTTGAAAGACAAGCTCTTGTTGCTATTTCCCAAACCCCCGACATCGCTTTAGTGGATAGAATTTATAAATATGGTTTCATTGAGGTGGCTAATTCCTTTTCTTTCTGTTGACGAAAACTTCATTTTAGAATAAGATACGATCACAAGACGTTTATATGTTACTTCTCGGTCCTTCACTTAGCAAAGCTGGACAAGCTTTTAACTGGAAATTTTTCAAAGATAATGTGAAATTGATTTTAGACAAATTTGGAGGAGCCAACACGAGTTTATTCCAGGTTTGATATGAAATATGTTTCTATGTTTTTAGCATACTTTTAAACTCTCAGCTGACGGCAATTCGCTAGAAGAAGTTGCACAGGAAGTTGAAACATTCTTCTGTTCGGTTGTAGATTCTAATTCTCTTCAAACACTGGACCGTCCGATTCGTCAAGTAGCTGAGAATATCCGATTGAATGTTAAGTTGTTGGAGAAGAACGCCGTTGTAGTTGATTCTTATCTCAAGTCAAAGGGTGTATAATTTTTTTTATATTTTTTGTGTTTTTGTATCTGTTTATATAAATTAGATATTTTAATCATTGTTGTGATTACAGGAATATCCAATTTCGTTATTATTCTTCTTTTGCAGGTAGTGTTAGTATACTTGTTTCTAAATTACCTAATAAGATGTGGAAGCGAGAATTATCATCTTGTACGAATATCGATGTTTCCAGTGAACTGGAAGATAAGTCTGAAGAGGAAAATGTTCATAAAATAAATGAGACATATTTACCAAATCAAGAAACAGGTAAAGATATTATAAATTTATATCACTTCCTTCAGCTGATATTCCAAACTTTTTTTCTTATTTATGGAATGAAGTAATAAATGGATATTCATTACAGAATGATTTAAAAAACTATGTAGTGAAAAGGCAAAAATTATATGCTTTATTTCGTATACCTATCAAGTTAGAATCTTTTTTATGCTATGGTACACTTCAATGCATTGATGCATTTTTTTATATATTTACTTTTCTTCCAATTCGTTTATTAGTGAGTATTTTACCTATCTTATTTAGAATTTAGACTTCCGTATTATTGTATCGTTTGAAAAATTGGGGTTCTGCTGAAATATGTGATTTTTTAAAGGCCAGTATCATATTATGTGCTTCATTAAGTATGACATATATAGGTAATTTAGTTTGAAAAGTTTATAATAATCTTTCAGATACATCAGTGTTGTATCATATAGTCAGAAGCCAAGGTGTTATAAAATTATATATATTCTACAATATGCTGGAGGTAGCTGATAAGCTGCTTAGTAGTCTTGGTCAAGTGAGAAGTATAAATGAAAAATTAATTAAATTTCAGGATATTTTAGAAGCCCTTTTTTGGACAGCAAATGAGAATTTATCAATATGGAACCATCTGAATATTTTTCTTAATTTTTGCTTGGCTTGTGGTTACACTTTATTACATTCCTTTTTAGTTCTGCTTCAGGTGATATCTTTTTCATTTTTGAGATTTTATTCAGGCGACAACTCTAAACGTTGCTTTTAACTCGCAAAATCAATCACTTTTAGCAATTTTAATGTCCAATAATTTTGTCGAATTAAAAAGTTCTGTTTTCAAAAAATTTTCTAAAGCTAACTTATTCCAATTGGTTTGCAGGTAGATTTTTTCTGTTTTATTATTTCTTGTTCAGTGACGTTAGGGAGCGTTTTCATCTTGTAATTCTCTTAACAATCGCATTTTTACGCAATATGACAGCTGTGAACTGGAGCAAAGAGCATTTCTTGGAGTTATTACCTGATATTCTTATGGTTATAGTGGCAGAAATTCTAGTGGATTGGCTCAAGCATGCTTTCATAACAAAATTCAACGAAATCAATGCTGATGTTTACAAAGAGTTTAAAATTACGATCGCTTTCGATATAATAAACTGCAGGAATACTTCAGCTTCGAATGCTTTTTCCGACCAAGTTTCTCGTCGAATGGGCTTTATACCAATACCACTATCTGTTATGATGATCCGTGTTCTTAATCAAACATTTACATTCTCTAATCCTACAACATTGGTACTAGCAATTTTTATGTGGTTTATTCTATTAGCCCTGAAGATATGTAATGGAATTATTCTTCTGGGAATAACGTGTCAATATGTGTCTCAATTTCGAATTCTACAATCATGTGCAAACATGATATGAAGAATATGGAACAAGTACAGTTAATTTTGTCTTATAATAGAAGATATGTTTTTCCAGAAATACAATAACTGACAATACAGAAAATGATCTTGCAAGAGTAACACCTTACATGATTCTATCTCAAAATAAAGAAGTAACCCGTATGTAATAAGATCTAATTGATAATTGTCACCTTCTACTTATAAAATTTTATGTTTTTATTATTACTAAACAGATATCAGCAGTTTTTTTTTTGATTGATATACGGTTAAATTGTTTAGGCTCACCACTTTTTTAAGGTTTTCAGATTTGTATACTAATTACATTTGAAGATATTGGGCAAGAATAGGAATTTACATGTCTATGGTCAACATGTCAATGTGATGGGTGACAACGGGACAATTGAAGTTTCAATTATCCCTAACGGACGGTTAATTCCAGATGATACTTTGTTTGCTGTTCGTTTACTATATGATTCTCCTTCCGCTGGTGATTCTTTGCGGTAACAAGAAAAAGAAGAATAAGCCGGTCTCAAGTATGAATCCACCACCGATTGGAACATCGTGCGGACCATCTATACCATCGGCCGGACCCTTTCTACCAGTAGCTGCTCCCGCATCTATTATTTCAAGTAGTAAACCAAAAGGAGAAGACGAAGAAAATTACGAAAACGTCGTTGTCAATTCTAATGTCCCTGATGCACCTAAATAAATTCCTTTGAATTTGTCTTAATAATTCAGATAATCTCAAGTCATAGACATGAAAGAGAATAGATATAAATATAGAAAGCGTCAAGAAAGAGACTGGCGCAAGCGCTCCAATGACAAGTGTTGCTGGTAGTCGTCCTGTTTGCGAATGGACAATGTTCAGCAAACCAGTATTCTGTAACAAAAAAATAATTTTACTGCAGCTTTGATCCTTGACATGCTCCTCCATACTTTCTTATTCATTTGTTTATTATTCTAACATTTCCACGATTTTCTCTGGGTTTCTTTATTAATGACTTTTTTTTCGCTAGAGGTTAATAGAAGTATAATTTTAAAAATTCATTTCAACCCATTCGAACGTCTAATTTTTCTCTAAACGTCTGTGCATCTGTGGAGAGAGATGATGGCGGTGGTTATCGATCTCGGTGAAGTTGTCCAGTGTCTTATCAAATATTTTTATTCATTTTCTTATATCTTTATTACATACATTTTCTCCAATTATTATTTTCTACTTTTTAGATTTAAGGATGGCTGCAGCCGATCCTAGGAGTAACAATGAACAAAACGGGGGAAATATGATAGTAATGAATTTTTTCTTTCTTTTATATTTTTAGGCATTCCGTAATGCTATCGCAGAAGCAGTTACTTGCTCAATTTGTTTGGAAGTGTTTAGGGCACCTGTTATTGGGTAAGTTGAAATTGTTTTTGTCAGTTTTCTTTAAATTGCTCATCGATTCGATTATAATTTAGAATTGCTCCTTGTAACCATAAATTCTGCCAATCATGTGTAACTCAATGGTTACAACGATGTTATAAATGTCCAGAATGTCGAGGTCCTATATCATCCACAAATCAGGATTTTTTATTGAACAAATTTGTAGATCTTTTCTACACCATGAATCCAGGTGAGATCTATCCAAGTTTATTAAGGAAAGTTATAGATATTGGAAGACCGCCAAGAGTTGAATATATCCCCATTCCTGCACCGTTAAATGTACGTATACTCCATAATAACCAAGCATTTCCTCGTCTTCCGAACATTGAGGTACACAGTGCAAAAATAAAACCCTATTTTTAGCAACCATTCTTCCCGTTTCCTGGACAGAATCTCTCCATCCAACAGGGTGTAAGTCTTTGTAAAACAAATTTTCATTAAACCTTTTCAGCCAGATTTTGTTGTGGTAAATCTACCATTAACAAATGATCAGCCGGTAAGTTTTTTGGTATTTGTTATTTTTTTAGCGAAATCAACGAGATGGCCAGCAGAGGGCTAATGCTATTTCCATTCGTATTCGTGCTAATCCTGTAAGTATCTTTTTTTCAATATATTTTTCCAGTTGCAAGTCAGCATCACGGGGGTTTTACCCCCGGCTGTTCCTCCTCCGCCTCCACCAATTCTCCCTCATCCACTCCCTGTCCCCATGATGTTCAATCCCTTTCTTTTTAATCCTATCTTAAATCCTGTTTTTGTTCCTCCAGTTCCTGAGCTGCCTCCACCACTGCCCCAACAAGTACCTTTGGTTGAGGAACAGGCGAATGACGAAGATGTTGTTTTTATCACAATGCTTCAAGGAAATAATCATCAACGCAGTAGAAATCAGAATGTTGGCCAGACTGCACATCCGCCGGTAAGATTTTAGAAAGGACCTTACTTATTAGCACTATTCAGGTTGCTGTTATGAATCCTCAACCAGTTCAGGAGCAGACAGCCGAAGAACCTCAACAAATGGAAGAGAGGGAGGCGGTTGCCCAAGAATCGGTCCCTCGAAATAGAAAGAGAAGGGGAACGGATCAGGAGGTTGGACAGTTTCCTCCTCGCCTTACTCGTCGTCAACGTCGTTTAGCCGAAGAAAATGGATGGCGTTTTGATTCAGAGAATAATGCGATTCCTCCAGTTCAGGTAAGTTAACTGAATGATCTTATAATTCCTTCAGAATTAAATTACCCTCCGGACGGATACAACAATTGTGTAGAATACTTCCTCTTTCTCTGTTATTCTTGCCCATTCTCTTTTTTTCTTCTTTTCTCCCCATACGGTTCATTCAAACGTAGTCGCTTTCTTGTCCTGTTTTCGGGTTTCTTTCCATAGTTAAAATAATCAAGATGTCCTCTAAAACCTTTCCAATTTATACATATAAAGATTATACGACAAAGATGTCCTCGACGAAAATGTCAAAATGTCTGATGTACCGATGGGATATCCATCATCCTCCCCAATTCGCCCTTCATATTTCCGTCGGTTATCTCCCAATGGGGGTTCTCAAAAACCACAAACATACGTTTATCACAACATGGACAAATTGAGCCCGAGATCACAAGAAAGGTATAAATTCAAAGATCTATAACATCGGGTTACTGCAACCCGGCTCCACTTCTAGAATCGTTTCTTTCGTTTGCGACGCTCGTAGTCCGGCTCTGAATTGATTTTCTTGTCTTCTCTTTCATTGAACAAACTTTCTTAAATCGCCTAATGCTATTACATCGTCTTCATCGTCGGACATCTCGCTTCGGTTCCATCGATCGTAGTTTTTCGATGTAGGTACTGACACGTAGATACCCATATTCCGATTATAACTGAAGATTTGACAGAAAAGAAGGAAGCTACCTGCAACAAATTATGGCCATCGCCACGAGGATAAGGGTAATGAAGCCGAACAACATGAATATCTCAAATATCGTCCAACCTAACTGCATTGAATCGTCTAAAGAAACTAAGATAAAATAAGGAAAAAACATACACTGGCAGAAGGGACCGTGGAAAGGCGGAAGACATTTACATTTGTGGCCAATAATGGTCTCTTCACAGATTCCGCCATTGAGACAAGAAGAAGAGACACAAGAGGATATGAAATCTGAAAAAAAAGAATAGAACGGAAGACAGGATGGCGACATTTAGCCATTTTTCACCGTCGCAGGAGAAGGGACAATTGTTTTGAAAGACTCTCTTTGTTTCTGTGCTTTGGAAGAGCCATCGCCGGGGATAATCGGATTTTCGCTCGAGAGGGGGAAGGAGGAACACTCGACGATAAAATATACGTGATTCAAAAAAGTCCGTCGAATTAGAGACCGAACCTCCTAATAGAATCTTCGTTGATCCCCTCAGTTCTAGAAGGATTTGTAGTTCTTTTGAAAGAGTTTGGATATGGACAAGCATTGGAGAAAGTAGATACCATATTTCAAATTATTGCCGCTTCCAATCAGGAGGAAATATTTGAAAGACTAAGGAGACAGAACCAATTAACGTTAATTTTCTATCATTAACAAAAATGCAAAGAGGGTCCCGAATGAGTAATAAGAAACTTACCAAAAGAGTTGAGAAGGTACATTTGTCATGAAAAGAAGCATGTGAGGAGGGAAGAATTGGAATGCTCGCGCGGATGTGACCTTTGAATTCGAGGAGCGATCCCGTGGGGAGGCGGCTCACTCGACTATCTACATCTAGCAAAACAACGGGAAAACAATCACTAACGGATTTCCGGAAAGGCCAATCAGGCAGAAGATGACTGGAAGGCACTTAGAAAAAGAGTTATTAAACAATGGTATGAGAAGAAATTGAGATCGATACGAATGAGTCGATCAGCTTGTTTCAATCATCAGTCATCTTTTTCTAGCTATTGAAACAAACTAACTTAATAATAACACAACAAAAAGAAATGCACGAAGGATGAACACAATTCACTTCTAAACTTACATGCCTTGAGTGAAGAATGCATGAAAATTGGGATAATAGATGTTTCGCATGGAAAAAAGCTGACTGTCGATGTGCCCCGGAAGTGTTTCAGTTCGTGGATGAACGAATGCTGAGTGTTTTCCTCCCTAATGGAGTCTCACCTAAATCCGCCATTGGGCTGAAGTACATCGAGGAGTTCAGGCTTAAAAAGAGGTGGTAAAACGATAGCCCCAGTGGGATTCTATAATTTATGAGGGTGGGGTGGATTCTTTCTTTTCTCGCCTTTTGTCCTTTTCTCACCTATACTCGTATTCGGACAAAGGCCACTCCAGCCGGCTGTATTACAGGAAGTTAGGGGCTCACATCCGGCCTCTTCGCAAAGGGCAGATATCTGAAATTAGAGGCTGAATTAATTGGCAGCTAGGTATTAGTCAAAGAGGGTCGAAAGAACTTCACCTGTATCTGACATCTATCTCCTGTATAAAGTGGAGTACACTGACAGCTGAAGTTCTTCGACCCGTTTGGAATACACGTTCCATCGTTCCAACACGGCCACGATGAACAGACGGATCCCTCTGAAAACGTCCTTTTTAATCCTTTCCCCCGTGTAAACGCCTTTGATATGAAATCCCCCTCATTTTTCATCGAGCTGGACGCGTGGTCATTTATTTTGGACGATTAATGGATGGCAGGTGAACTCCCGGAAATTTTTCGTTCTTCGAGATTGACGGAAGGCACTCAAGAGGCATGGGAATTCGACGTAGAATTGAAGTGCTCCCTGGGAACTGGGGCTGTATTTCATGGAAATCCCAAAAATAATAAGTGAATTGAAACCAGTGATGCTTGTGGACTCGGAGAGAACATGGACAGAGAAGGACTTTCTACTTCTTTAACTTTGGAACTCCAAGGAAAATTTTAGGCTGGCAAAAAGAGAGTTGAAGACATCGAGCAAGAGATAGATAGATATTCGCCGTGTTGTTATGTCATCGAAATTTCAAAGATGATTGCGAGTCATGGTTTCACGTAGTAACATTGGCTTTAATGGTCAGAGAAAGTCTTCCATGAAGAAAAGTGACCGAGAAGAACAATGTGAAACAGCTGAAGGAGAAATGTCGATTAGAGAAGAGATATTTTTTGTGGGGGATCATCCAATTCCCAGGTTAAATTTTGAAAACGCTAGGATACATCGACTGACGTTCATATCATGACCGACTACAATATCTTTACAAGATTCGGCTTGCAGATTCATCGATGATCTTTACGACTGCGAGAAGTAGAACAAAAGTTAAAAAAATACTACCTTAAAGATTTGTTTACCATTAAAAGACCCTTTCTATTTTCATCCCGACTACAGCTATTAGCCGTCACAGTTGTATAGGCCATCCGGCAACTTGACCTCCGGAAGACGTCAATCTACTGTTCCCCTTTATGACTTACCATATATGAGACGGGAGGAAACCCCCGTCAGTAGTTGATCAACATCGAGGGTCGTCAGTTTCATTTCTGAAAAAGGAAAGAGGTAATTGAAATTGAGTAAATTTAGAATTGCAACGAAAGAACAGAAAAATTCGATTTACAGCAAACAGGAAATATTTAATTAAAAAAAGGAAAATCGATTAATAGGTAGGAGCAATTAGATTATAAACAAAAAGACAATATACTGTTTTTGATTATTATATAAGATAAAAGATAGATAAAAGACAACGCCAAAAAGGATGGCTTATACTGGGACGACTCACTTAGGTGGGCGGTAACCCGACCTCCATCCTATCTTTTGATGTTCACATTTGAAGAGAATATGTTATATAACATAAAAACGACGAATGAAAATGAGTGAAGTGGTTTCCTAATCCTCTTTCACGTCATTCACACATTTCAGGGTCAAAAATTCTAAATGGAGCGAAGCACTCTAAACAAGGCTCTGCAGCTACTCGTCTAAGATTCCTGATTGCAGGAAGAAACGACTAATTTCCGGAGGAAAAGAAATTCGAGAAGAAAAGGGATAAAGAAAAGAATCTTGACTAACTCACTTAGCTGCTTTCACAATTAGAGTAAAGACGGCGGAAACAGGCAGAAGAAACGACTTTGATTTGCAGCGACAACGTCGATTAGCATTCTTCTTTGTTTATGGAAAGATGTCTGAAAACGATATATATATATATCCGAAGCTATAACTAGAAGAAAATAGAAGAATAAAAAAAAAGAACTGAATATAGCAGAAAACGAACGCTATTTCTCGTTTTGGAAGACGACCCCAATCTTCTCCAGAAAAATTAGATAAGGCTCTCCTCTTAACAACTGCACTGCTATTTAGGAAGGGAAGATGATCGAAAATGAGATCTCTGGAATGGCTGAATATTTTGTCAGCCATAAATTGTGCCGTCGGCAGCAGCACACACCGTTTGAAATATGACAGAAGGGCAAAAACATTAATTGTTTCTTCGACTTTCAACGACAAATCTTCGGACATTAATGAAAAGGTGAGCGAAAAGTAAATGAATAAAAGTCATTTTGACGGCCGTCACCCATCCGCAAATTTCCTTCAGATCGTCTCCGGGGAATAGTGAAGTCAAAAGGTGTCCATTTGGGTTCAAATGCCACTGTCACTCAAAACTGCTAATCGGCAAAACGTAGTTATTCTGTCAGATTGCTACTTTCTGGATTCTAACCTTTGATCATGTTCTATTCATAACCGACTAGCTGATGAATGTTTGTTTGGCTATGCGAAAACAAAGAAAAATTCCGTTTAATAATCTGAAAGATGACTAAATTGCCAAACTTAAAAAAGGGTTAGATTTATACAATTGTTAAAAATGCAAAATTTACAAGATAGTACATTTTCTAATGGATTTCTTTTTCTGAGGGCCATTTATTGCCATCATAATCGCTTCATCAAACACATTTTTCACTCCTTTCTGTAATATTACGTTGAAACTCACAGAAGATAAAACTTTTAAAGAGAAATTAAAATAAACTAACCATTGTTAATGAAGAACATTCGACATAGCCAGATGCTTTCATCATTTTTGATAGTCTGGCTCCCTGTTCAGATGTTATTGGCTTCTGCTTACTCTTAGCTAATTTCTGACATGTGTAGATATCATTTCTAAGATCAATTTGTGTTCCAACCAATAAAAAAGGTGTGTCTGGACAATGTTGGCGTATCTCAGGTACCCACTAAATCAGATATATCGGTTGAAAATTAAAAAACTTGCTTTTTGTTTGATATTCTCATACGAAGTAGGAGAAACTACTGAGAAACAAATGAGAAACACATCCGTTTGAGGATATGACAACGGCCGTAACCTAGAAAAATCATTAAACATTATTCACTTACCGATCGAAATCTTCTTGTCCAGCAGTATCGAACAAGGCTAGAGTTGCTGGCTCACCGCCTATCATAACAGTTACCTTAAAAACTTAAATTATATTATAAAAAAGATAAACTAACAGCGTAATTATCAAAGACTGTGGGAACATAGCTATCAGGAAATCTATTAGTTGCATAGCAGATCATCAGGCATGTCTTCCCTACTGTTCCATCGCCGACAGCTACACATTTTATACTTTGCATGGCTAGAAAAAGTCAACTAAGAATAGAAAACGATAAAAAATTAAAATAGAAAGGCAATCACTCAATGCATTGACAAAATTAAATTCGCAGGAAAGTTTTCGGCAATCGTTTCATGATTTGCATCATGATTTGCGGACAATCACATACAATATAACATAATACACATACTGTACATACTTGATATATAGGACGGCCACTAAATGGCCAAGGGAAATAATGGAAATGGGCAAATACGGCCATACGCAACTGTGGAAACGGCCCAAAAAGATATTGGCCGTTTTGGAAAATTCCAAAATGGAAATCAATCCATTTCAGTCAAATTTGTACGTATTACGTATTATTCTTTGAAACACAGCCCGTAATGACAAATATTCTGTTTTACCCTCTTTTTTTAATTTTTATTTTCTAATAAATATGCTACTTTTCAAAACAAAGAAAATAATAGAAAGGAAAGAGTGAAATAGAATCTTTGTCATTCCGCGCCGTGTTTCAAAGAATAATACGTATTACGTACAAATTCGGCGGAAATGGGTCGTTTCCATTTTGGAATTTTCCAAAACGGCCAATTTCAAAATTGTTGATTCCTTTTTAGAATGATTCTTTTTTTGCCGTGTCCGCTTCGGATTTCTTCATTTATTGGCCGTCCCTGATATATAGCACGTACAGTATTTTATATTGCGTACCTATTTTTTTTCTAATTTTTTTTAGAAAGATAAGCCTCCTAAATATACTCAACGATACTAATAAAATAAATAAAAACATTAAAAGAAAAAAAGTAATTAAACACAATTGCACAGTGCGCACATTTCTTTTTTTTCTGTACTTTCCATTGTTTCATAACAAATTTGTTATATTCAGAAATGTCTCTATCGTGTCCGATTCATCCGACTGTAAACCTTATAGAAGATCATCGTGCTGGCGATGTAATTTGTCCACAGTGTGGCCTGGTAGTTGGTGATAGGTAAATTTTATTTCCAGTGGCATATATTTTATTTATTTAGATTAGTGGATGTAGGAACAGAATGGCGTTCCTTTTCCAATGAAAAGAATAGCAATGATCCATCGCGTGTAGGTGCTCCTGAAAATCCTCTTTTTAATGGCGGAGACCTTTCAACAAATATATCCGTTGGTTTTAATGCTTCGGATAGTGATATAGGGTTTTTTTTTCTAATATAAGATTTTATGATTTTAAGACTAGCCAGTGCTCAACGAAGAAATTCATCCGGCGCTGATCGTCAAATGCAGGAAGCTGTAGTTCACATACGCGAAATGTCAGAGCGTATCCATCTTGCAAAAAATATTCAGGTGATATTTACTTAATTAAGTTAACTTATAGGATTTGGCTTTAAAAACTTTTAAAGATGTCCTCGACAGTAAAGTTTTACGTGGAAAAAATGCAGAAGCTCAGGCAGCGGCTTGTTTGTACATTGCATGTAGGAAAGATGGTGTGCCTCGTACATTCAAAGGTATTTATTAATTTTTATTGATAGAGCTAAATTATAGAAATTTGTGCGATCTCTCGAATATCTCGTAAAGAAATTGGTCGATGTTTCCGCCTTATTATTAGAAGTTTAGAAACTAATCTTGAACAAATTACATCAGCTGACTTTATGGCTAGATTCTGCGGTAATTTAGGACTTGCGGGATATATTCAAGTAACTTGGCAACTTTTTCATTTATTTTTAAAGGCGGCTGCTACTCGTATCGCCAGAAAATCGGTTGAGTTGGATCTTGTTGCTGGTAGGTCTCCAATATCCATATCTGCAGCCGCTATTTACTTAGCTTCACAAGCATCATCAGATAGAAGGACTGCTAAAGGTTTTATTTATTAATTGTTTTTAAACTAAATTAAGAAATTGGTGAAATTGCTGGGGTATCAGAAATTACAATTCGACAAACATATCGACTGATATTACCTAATGCCTCAGAACTTCTACCACCTGAATTTCCTATTCAAGTTCCTCTGGATCAACTTCCTTTAAATTAAAAATAATGTAGTTTTAAAAACAGTTAATTTTAGTTTTTTTATGCTAAACATAAATTTGTATTCAATATCTTTTAAAGTTTTTTACTTCAATGGTTTTGTTCATCATAATACATTGCATAGTAATCACTGTCTTTTCTATAGTTCCGTGTTGTGGTTGTGGATTTAGGTGTTGTAGTTGAAGAATTCATCCATTTTAATGTTTTTGTTGTGCCCTTGTAAGTAGTTTTCTGAGGAGTATTTTTTGTTGTTTTAATCGTGGTTATTCTGCTTGTAGATGTACCTAATTTTGATGTAGAAGCCATATCTACAATTTCTTCACCAGTCTCATCAATTGAAAACGAAATATCGGTAGGTCCTATAAGTTGTTATTGATTCTATAGTAGTCTATCGTACCTAATTCTATAGGTTTTTTCATTTCAGTAGCTGTTTTGTTAATTAAAAATGAGGAAGGTATTTTAAAATCAACAACTGATTCCTCAATTTGGTCATAGTCTGGGGAAATATTCGTTCCTTTTGACACTTCCTCATAATAGTCGCTCGTTTCTGGTCTCATACTATCAACAGAGAAGTCAATCTCCGGCAAGTCTTTTTTTATTTCTTTGTCTTCTCGGTCTTCGGAAAAATCTATTCCAAAATCACCATCTTCTGGGAGAAGCTTCGAGTTTTTTGTTTGTGCTATTGTGTAATTTTTTTTGTTACATTTACATACTTTTTGATGATTCTTTTTTCGCCTCTCCAAGAGCGCTTCCAAATATCTGTTCCATACCACTACCAGCTGTAAATTGTGAAATTAATTCCGGATTTGAGAGCAATTTTCCCAGGGTTTCCCAACCATTAGGATCTTGAACTAGGCCTAGAGCAGTCTTGATTTCATTAATGTTGTAATCTGTTTAACTTACTTGGAAATTACTGAAAAAGTCCGACTTTCTGAATTTATCAATAGCTTTGTATATGTCTCCACAGCTGAGACGATTACAGATTCCTAAGAACTCGGGTAGTTCTGGACCTGTATCTCCCAGTTCTCCTTTTTTTGGTCCCATTAGCAGAGTATCAAATACTTCTTTTAGATCTACCTTTTTTCCTAAACAGATGAGTTTTTAGAGTACAAATCAACCATTCAATGTTGGGACATTATCGTTTTGTATGTTTTTTGCTTTCCTTTGTTGGTCCATCATTTGAAAGATTCCAGTAAGAACACCTCTTTCACCAAAAAGTGTGTTTGCCCATTCTTCCTGTGTTATTGATTTCTTTTCTGAGAAATTTCTATGAGATATTAATGCACCTGTAGTGTCAACATCGTCCATTTTCTGGTGATCTTCAATCCTTCGAGAACTTATTTGAATTGGAGCGTTTTCAGCCTGAATTTCTTTCCAAACTAAAGTACAGAAAATAAAATCCGTTCCACGATTTGTGAAACTGGTTTTCACTCACCTGTGTACGAACTCCTCTGATTACTTTAGGAGATGAATGATTTTTAGAAACAACTTGAACAACATCCAATAGACTTATAAAATCTTTAATGTAGCTGTTGTCGTTAATTCCTTTGAGAAATTCAATAAAATATTGGGGATTTTCTAAGAGTAGTTTGATTATGAAGGAAATATACCATTTACATTTGTATCATAAGTATTTGAAACATCAAATGGTTTGCATCTCGCTGTCACTATGAAAAGGAAGAAAAGCAGATAATTCATCTGAAAATTGTTTTAAGCTGTTTAACAGGAGAAAGTTTTGAGGAGGGGGCCGGTTATTGCGTAAATGCAAGAGCAGATTTTATCTAGGTGTAGCAAAACTAATTAACATGTCTTGGAACTTAGATAGACGGGAGATAGAAGTGACTCACCCCGTGCCCAAGGGCATTGGCAGACCCGTCCTCCAACTGTTTCTGGTTAGGCCTGTGTTCTGTGAGTCAGTAGATCTGATGATATATTCTACCACCTACGAGGTTGGTTTTGAATCTCGTCTTCAGATGGTTATATACTTGGTGTAGAAAAAAAAACTTGTTATAAAAGGGCTAAACCTTGAGGATTGCCCGATCAATGTAGATCGTGCTAGTTAGGCCACAAAACGAGTTTCTTGTAGCCAACGGCATAGGCCGTTCCAATGATTATTTTTGCATATCCATCCTAGTAGAAAATAAAAAGAAAAACATGAAATATTTAATTTTTACACGGAAGCAAACAAGAACAATACGCTTCTGAATAAAAAAAACTAGCAATTTTGGTCGACTAGATGTAAATTCAGAATGAAAAATAAAAAGTGCCCGGTTATACAAACCCGAAATTTTTGGCCTTAATTGCCAATTGGAGTTTGGAACGTAGTAATCTCTTAGATGAGTAAAGTGGCACATAAAGACGACTGATACATGTGTTAGCCGTAGGCAGAAAAACATCATCCGGAGGCCTAACCATAACTGTAGGTTGAGGCTGAAGAGCTTCAGGCGAAGTAGGCAAAGATGGTGAACCAGTCCAGAAAAATATAAGTTCCTAAATAACGTGTTATCAATCTTATATTAATAAATCTTTCTGAGATCTGATAGTTAAACGAACATACTTGTTTCTCATTTAGTGATAAAGCTTCGACAACAGACCAAAACCAATTTTTAAACTTTTCTAGAATTTCGGATGCTGCGTGAGATTCATCAGAAAAAGTAGTAACTGCCTGGAGGGTACTAATACATATCTATAAATGGATAATAAGAGATTTTTAACCGTACACTATCAGCTCCGCATAAAAGTAGACGGAGATCCTCAGCTGATATACCTTCAAGTGAATCAATTGGTATAACATCACTGACTCCCTGACGCATTGCCTGAAAAAGTAAACAAAAACTTTAAATGAAAATACCGAATAACATTGTATGTGATCAGCTCCTAACATCTTAAGTTCGACGAATTTATAGACATACTCCACAATATTGTCTTTGGTAACAAGGATATCCTCTCCTCCTTCTTTCAGTGGTACGGCTACTGTTCGTGTAGATCCATCAGCTTCATCAATTGTAATATCAGCTGCAAATACTAGCTCCATATTCTTATAGTATGTGTTATCGTGATCAGATTCCATTAATTGTCGCAATGATTCCCAGAGCTAAATATTACACCGTCAGACATAAACAAAGCTAACCAGATGATCGTAAAATTGTAAATCAAGCCAGCGTAGAGATCGTCCTAATAGGAATTTAAGAACATGACGACTCAATTTTAAAGGGAATAGCTCTCCTTGTGATAGACAAAGACCCATTATTCTGGAACACAATATAATAAATACATTTTTTTTTACCTTCCAACATTCCTGAAAGCATTTAGCCTCATAGGTGACATTTTGCCTGGTACAGGTGTAAAGAACCCACGTCGACATGTTCGTGCGAATAAGGGGGCATCATCAGTCAAAGGATGAGGTATAATTTGATCTTGTGACGGTTTATCCAACTTCTCAGATAAAAGTGCAAGATCACTTGGTCGTCCAACTTTTAAAAGTAAAGCGACAGCGTCGTCCAAATATTGCCTAATTTATCGAATATTTATACACATAAAAACTTACTTGAAAAGATCTGGGCTAGAAAGGCAATGCATTGTCGTGCTGACAGGAGTATCAACCAGCATACCAGTTATTCTAGCTGCTGCATTCGGACGAAGTTGACGTACTTTAATAAAAATGGCTTCAGCGATAGGAGGCCGTTGACGAGTAACTGTTTCGCTGACACGCTCTGATTTGTATGCTCCCGAAGCATATCTTTGATCAGCTCCTATTATATCATCGACAGTATAAGGCTCAGCGTCAACGTTAAGCGGAACTCGCCTTAAAATACGTTTTTTTTTTAAAAATAATTTGCAACTCTTACTTTGTAGGACGTTTCCTGCTTAGTATAGCGCTAGCGTTAGCTCTTATAGCTCTAGTATACTGCCTATCACGGCTACCTTAATTTCTTTCATTGTCAATTAAAAAACCAAGCTCACCTGAAGACGGTGTTGAAAAGGGGATCGATTGGTTTCCAAACAAGTAATCTTCACTTCCTTCCCAACCTAAGTTATCAAATGGGAATCTTTTTGATGTCTGTAGAGCATCTGCTAATGCTGTATAAAAGCTGCGAGCAACTCCTGTTCCCTCTCCTGGTTCATCATGAAATCTTACTTTCACCTAGAAGAAAGTTAATCAAACAATATTTCACAAACCCTGTCACTTGCCAAAGGAGTATTACTCGTTTGACGATCATCCCTTCCCTTTGGTGTATTAAGTCTTCTGACATATGTTTGATTCAGTTGGAATACCGCATCACGGATTAACTGGTGTGGATCACGATGCACCTAATAAACTTAAATTAAATTACGTGAAGCGATACTTCAAATGAAATGTCTTTGGATTGTTGCCCTCGAAATTTGTCCATGTTTCGTCTGAAGACTATTTGTCTAATGGAAAATTTAGCAAAGGATGACAAAAGATGGTTGCTTCCAATTTCTCCACCAAATGCTTGAACTAATTCTTGATGACATTCTTTGGCAATAAATTGAACAACATTTTTCCATCTTGCTAACGCATGATTGTGCGGATGGTTGTGGATTTCTTTGAGACTAGCCTTGATATCTTCGACAGTAAATTCTTCCATCCCTGTAAGAAATTTATAAGACTAAGATACATCATGAACATACCAACAGGTGGTTTTATATCTTCAACATCTTCCATAACAACGTCATCACTCGCTGGTTCTACCTTCACAATATCATCATCAGCGCGTTCTAATGTTGCAAAATTCATATTCATAATAGAATGAATTCCATTGCGTTTTGACATCTATAATGATAAATTATATTAAATAAATACAATAAACCTCTTCATATTGTTTCCAAGTATAATCTTCTGGTGGAGGTGCAAACAACATTCCAGGATCAGCTTCCGGAGTCAAAAGATGTGGTTTATCAGCAAGAGGAATTTTTCCATTAACTTTATCTAGTGTATCCCATGCATTTGTCAGGGAGGAACCAGGGAAGCACATGGAATTGGAACGTTGGAAAAACTTTTTAATTGTTTGCTTTCTCTTCTCTCCTTCTGGTACATGAACCTATGATTCATATAAAAAAAAAAAAAAAAAAACAAACGTCAGCGGTTAATATATCATTTCGCATACTCATTGCATCATGAAAACTGAGATAAGCATCAAAAACAAACACTAATGATCGAAGGGCCTGAAAGTATATTAGGAAAATAAGAAAACTAAAAATTGCTTACATCAACATCTACTAAAGGATAATCATCTCCAGCTTCATTTGCCTGTCCTCTCATAGTGGAGATGATGTATTCCATCGCTTCTTTTCTCGTGTTAACCGGAACAGTTTCTTCTGGCTTTTCTTTCTTAGAATCCTTTTTCTTCGAAGGCTTGGCTTTAACATTTGCTACTCCACTCAGCATAATAGCATTCCCAAATCGAAGCTGTGCTTCCATACGATCTAATATCACATACATCCAGTCCCATGCTGTTTTCAAAATATTTTCAGAGCGTAGCTAAAACATAATTTAAAAAAAAAAAACTAACCACTACATCAGTATTAACACTTTCTTTCCATCGAAGTGATTCTGGATATCCTGTCTCTTGATCTTTGTGGAAATTGACCAATAAGTCACAAAACAAACGAATGGTAAACGCAAAAGCTAGAGATAACTGGTGGGATGTCTAAATATTACTATTAAAAAATAAAGACAATAAACCTGAAGAACACTGGGAGAAGTATCAGCACTTCCTCGGCGCGTTGGTTCTGATGGAGATGAAGCAGTATTGGTATTGTTTTGAGATGAAGGTGGTGCGCGAGTAACATGATTAGCCGTCCTTTCATCAGTATCATCTTCTGATTCGATAAAGGTCTGACGCCTGCCGGTCCATGACATAGGGTATCTTTGAGATATTCTACGTCCATCTCTCACTTGACTGTCAGTGGTATTATTTTGAGTCGATTGCCTGAATGTAGTAGTCTCGGGAACACTTTCAGATTGCACAGGAACATGTCGTTCTTCTAGTACATTTTCTCCTGATGAATCTTCGGAATGTACAGCATCCCGAGTATTATCTTCATCATCAGGTTGAGTCTCTCTGGCACCAGTATCCCTTCGTCCCTCATCATCCATAACTTCGTCACGGTCAGCAGGCACAATTTGAGGTTCAGATGGCTCATAGGCAGGTGATGGATCTAAAAAAAATTACCATCAATCTAAATGAGCTAATAGACGAACAGTCATTTTCATTTCTCTGCTCCTCGTTCTCAGTGTCGTCATAATTTTGATTATCATCTTGATCGCCTTCCGAATTTTCACCATAGCGTTCGTCTAAAATAAATATTAAAAAAAATTAAAGACTTACCATGATCATCTTCCTCAGTATCTTCGTCATCAACCTCATCATCTACCAAAACATGGGCGTCTGGCTCGTCCTCCGAGTTATCAGAATCCGAAGAAGAAGAGCCAGGATCAGTGTCGTACACCACTCGGAAACCATGTTTACGACGTATAACGTCTAAGTAAATGTGAAAAATGTAACACTTGTACCTTGTTGCTGATTATTTGTATTATCTGATTGACTATTATGTCTTCGAGATGACGGTGGTTCTTCAGGGTCACTATCTTCGCTATCATCTGAATAATCTCTTCTCGTGTTATCGTCATCGTCAAAAGTTTCGTCACGGCGACTCGGTTTTCGCTTACGTTGAGATCTATCTTTAGTGTCATCCATACGCATTAACAATGTAGTCAAATCATATTCTCCATGTAGAAATTTTTCCAAAGTCTAAAGCTTGAATAATGCCAAACAAAAAACTTACATCTAGGGGGTCAGTGGACTGAAGTGATTGCAAGCTACATGAAGGTCGAAGAATCCCATACCTTACAGGTGACAGCAGCGTGGCAGCAAGAAGAGCAGCTTGTTCAATAGCATAAGGAGACAGACGGAATAAAACATCGCGACAGCGCATTATTACACTAGCTAGATTATGAGCTTTTGTTTCTTTTGAATTCTCCGGCGGTCGAACAATTGAAAAAAGTCCGCTCACGCTAATAGCAGCAAAACGACGTTCTTGTGTTGGTGGTGCTAAAGAAATTTAAAAAAAAAGCAACAAAATACTAACCGGTCGGATTTTTCCCTCGAATACCTACAGCTGCAGCATTGGGAGACATCAACATGAGAAGGACATAAATTCGTAAAACACTTCTAACAAATCTTGCAGCATTTCGATCGAGCATTTTTTCTTCATTTTGACTTTTGGCGCTATTCGCATGTCTTACTATAGTGTCTACTACTTGCATTAACATCTGAAAACAATATATAAAACAAAAACAACTTACTGCAGTACCACATTTCGCTAATAGTGTAAAAACAAATTTATCAAGATGTGTTGAACCACTTTGAGAATTCAAAAATAAAATATCTTCATGAGATGGTGGTAGACTAAAAAAAATTATAGAAAGGAATGAAGCTCACCTTTCAGGGAAACGACTTCCAACTTCCAACAAATTTTCCATTACAAGCCATTCGCTAAGACAAGTTTCCATTGCAAATTTAGCAAATTTAGGAGGTTCCAAATCATGTTCTGGTACAATACTCGGATCAGTATGATCTAAAAGTAAATAAATAAATAAATAAAAACTAACTAAGACTGGCAGGATGACGTCTCCTTCTGTTCGAGTTAGACTGCTCAGATATTTGACGACCAAGAGTTTTTGCCAAAAACAAGAGCAAATGCTCTCCTTTAGTATTCACTTGGGACCAGAGATTTGTAGTTGAAACAAGATCTTTGAGTAAGGCTTCCCTTTTATCTTGATTTCCGGAAATCAAAGCTTTGCAAGAGCATTTTTCCCAGCAATCACAGTACGCTGTAGGAGAAGTCCTTTTTAATTTACAGTCATGATTTCGATGACAGGTATACGCGCATTCGGTACAGCAACATAAAGAACCCGTTAAACCGCATGTTCTACATTCAAATATATCCTATAAGGTTTGTGAATACAATTGATGTGAGCTTACTTGATTTATATGTTCTTCGCCGGTCCATGTAAAAGAGCATGTATCATTATAACATAGTAAAAACAGAGGATTATCATCACCACGACTTCCCAAAGGAAATGCAAATTTTTGATAATGTTCCAAATTCTATAAAAGAAAATAAATAGAAAAAAAATCTTACCAGTACAAAACACATATTCTTTATAACTTCCCAAATATGAACCGCAGCGCCATAAGCTCTAATATTCAAGGCTGCTTGGAATGGTGTTAGACCGCCATAATCTCTGTGGGAAAGTAAATGTCCAACAAATGGTTGAACAGTTGGATGATTTAAAATCAGTGCTACCATTTCTATACCCTTTTTCTGCCGTTCTTTGGGATTCGAAACTAAAACTAAAAGTTTTTCATACTGCTTACCAATGCCTTCAGTTCTATTTTCTATGGTTGGCATATCTTGAACGTTGTCTCTAGGAAGCTCGGGAGATTGAATGGCTAAAAAGGTATGATTATAAAATAAACAAAAATGATTCGACACGAAGCATGCATAAAAATAAATACCATTGTCTTGAATAGGTGCAGCTTGGATAACAGATTCGGCATGTTCTCTGGGAGGTTCACCAGAACGATTAGCTCGAATCAGCCGTTGCCATCGTTGATCAAGCTCTCGTGCTTCATCACGAGCCATTTTAGTTTCTGAACTAATGAGCTACATAAAATGATAGTCACCATCTTCACGGAGTCTTAATCCATGCACGGTTCCTGGATCAGCATCATCTTTATTTTTACTTGCTATTGATAGTCGAATCGCAGTATGAAGTAAATTCGAACCATAATCTGAGCGCTCACCGGTAATTTCCTGCTTTGTTATTTCAGCAACTAAAATTTTTTTAAATGTGTCTTAGACAAACCTTTGCAGCTTTTGTAAACATCTAACCAATAGCTCAATTTTTCGGTATCACAGAACAATAATAATTGCGTCAACGATGGCATTTCATGCTCCGCAGCGTTATGTCGTGGACCAGTTAATGAAACAAGGGATAACTTTCTAGTCGAGCTGGATTTTCCATTTGTTTGAGTTGGAGCTTCCATTTTAATGAAAAATCCAAAATGTCGAACTTGAGGGATATTTAACACTTGTGGTTCACGAAAACCCATCATCGCATCTCTCACAAGAGGATGAAATATTCCGTTTCCATCTTTCAACATAAGTAAACTGTCTTCACCATAATTCATAAGACTTGGCGGTTCGCCATTTTGACCGTATAGGGCAGGAGGAAAAACCGGAAGAAGATGTTCCGAAAGAATTTTTCCATCTATAGACGAACGTGTAATATAAAGGCGACCACGTTTTTCTACAAGTGAACGTATACCTAAAATTCAAGTTAATTATAGCGAAAAAAAAACACCTGTTGACTCTGCAACAGCAGAAATAATTTTGCGTACAGATGTTCCGGAGAAAACAAATTTTAATGGTTCTTTTTGCATAACTTTAGGGCTTCTAGTGCTTTTTGTCTTGGGAGTTACTAGACAAAGCTCATCCTTCCTCATTAATCTCATTTTGCCGGTCTAAATTAATTATAAACTACAAAATCTAAAATACATTTGACGCTCCGTCTTTTGAAGTAACGTTTCCACTCATAGAAGAGGCGTACGTCATATCTCCTTTTCCAACGATGTACTCAACTCCAACATACGCTCCATCAACCTAAAAGAGAATGCAAGAGGCCGCTTAAATTCTTACAATTTTTACAATTGCTACATCTTGCGTTTGTTGTTCATGAATCCATATTACATCACATACACCCCACGCTTCTTCTTTGAATGGAGTATTTTGAAAAACATCAGTGCTCGGACGTCGTTTTCTGCTTTCACCTGAAGATACGGTTAGAAAATAAGACAATAGGTGAGAGTGCATGACAATGCATCCGGCACTCAGGGTGAATTTATCAAGCCAGATGAACAGGTGATAAAATCAGCGCAGATGGGAAATTTGGGTGACTCATGCTGTAAAACAACACACAAATAAATTTCAAACATGGGAGTACTGTGAAAATAATTAAACAGAGTTCGGTGCATTGCATGGTGGCGATTTTGTTCACCAATTCACCTGGCGGGGCATATGGTTTAGAAGAACCTTCTGCTGCTTCGGTTGGAAAATCCATATCAAAAGCAGAAGGGCGAATAAGTCGAAATCTAACGACTTCAGTTAACGTCCAAACTGATTCCATTAAAACACCGATCTAAAAACATTTAAGGAAAAAATGACAAGTTACCATTGGTTCATGACTGTTAAAGTTAACAGCTACACTTCCTGCAGCATAAATAGGACTAGCTTTAGTACGAACTTCAGAACCTTCTTTTATTTCACTTGAACCAGTATCAAAAGTGACATGTTTTTTTGATTTAGTTCTTTCTTTTTCCCACATTTTAGGTCTTTCATTGAAAGGGTATAGACCAATCCAATGAAAAGCGTTTTGACTAGTCCTTGCAACAGCAAGATGATCACTAACCAAAAGTTGAACTACACTTTCATCAGCACCGAGTGATAAGGCAGTAGGTTTTACCTTAACACTAACTGAAATGGATATTACAACTAACCTCCGTAGCATAACAAACACGTTCGCCAAGTGCAACTGGATCCAACCATGAGCAAACCATACCCGACTTCAAAAGACAAAATACACGTAAACGAGATGAACTGATAGCAATAATAGGATCATTGTCTAAATTTAAAAATAGTAAAAGAGACAATATAAATACCAGGAATAAGACGGCCTGCAACTTTATGAGGTAATAATTGACCTGTAGAGTCGCTCCAGTACCAGCCATATAATACACCCGTATTGGTAACAGCTAACAATTCGCTTCCTGTAGCAGTCATGAATTCAAATCTAAAAAAAAATAAAAAAAGAGAAAGAAGAAAAACCAACTTTTCAACGCCGGATGGAATTCCTTTTCCTTCACTCGTCCACCATTCATATCGATCTAATTCCCATCTATTTTTTGCTGTTGGTGTAGCAGTTCCACTGCCTTCTTTATTCTTTTTTTCTTTGTCTACGATTATTATTTTTTTATATATTATGGTACCTTTTTCTGCAGCTCGGCGTCTAGCTGCATCTCTACCAAGGACGTATTCAAAATCAGCACTATAAACATCAGCCGCATCAAGTAAAGGATGAGTCGAATTTGGATCTAGCAAAGAAAGAAGTTCTTCTGGAAGCATTACTTCATTGCCTTCACCATCATCATCTAAAAACTCATAATAAATACAACAAATACCGTCATCATCATCACGACTAAGGAGATTGTTGACAGCTTCGTTCACGTTAAGATTTGTGCGTTGAAGTTCACGAAGAATTACTTCTCGCGATTTTCCTTGTAATACAACCTGGCTAAATTATACCTTCTTTAAAAAAAAAAACACCTGTGCTTGAGCAATAAGTTCTTCAGGAACGGCCGACGCGGGTAGCATAGGTCTGCTTCTATCGAGAATAACACGTTCACCACGACGGAAACGGTCCAGTCTAGAAATGTACTTTTCTAGTCTAAAAGTTTCATTATTAAGATTTATCTACAAACAAAAAAAAAACTTACGAGCTTGCTGATAGCATTACTCTTCTGAATTTCGGTAAATTATTTCTATTTGCCGCTTGACTAGGTCCACCGGATGAATTACTACCTTGTGATGGTGTTGATGAAGGTGGTTGCAATTGTTGAGCTTTTGATTGTGTGCTACATCTACAAATTTCACCGTTCTGCAAAAGTAAATTTAAGAAAACAAGCATTTCTCACTTTCAAAAGGATTCCGACACTCTGAGGACCAACACAAATACTGCTTATGTTGTTATAACCAAGATCATTTAAAGGGAAATTTTTTGAGACTCCTTGAGTATTATTCTCCATTATAATTTCTTTGATTCTATTAGTAGAAAACATTGTTGTGAGAAAATAGAGCTTACTTGTCTGTAATTTCTTGTTCGGGGGAAGGGCCCAATTGTTGGTTTAATATTACACATTGCACAGTATCTTCCATACTGTTATTGAGATCAACTGCTGAAAATTGACTATAAACAAAGCGAAAAAAAACAAGGAAATATTTCATCATAACGGTTTTTCGAAATGTTTCGAAGGATACAATAAGAGTAGGAGAGAGCAACTTGTTGTGTCATGCATAACACATATTTCCTTTCTAATGGACTTTATTTCAAAATAAAACCAATCAATAGTTTCAACAAAAAAAATTGTAGTAAGGTGTGCATTGCTTATTAACGAATAAATCGATTAATACAAAGCAAAACAGCTTTTGTATTTCTCACATATGAGAATTCCGTTATAATGATAACGATTATTCATGATAACGAGTACTTTTTTAAGAAACTATCAAACGCCCAAATATTGCGTTTACCTTGGAATGGCTCAACGAGGTGGTGTAGAGCGCGTTTCTTATATAACCTTTAAAATAAACTTCAAATTTTATATATAAGTAGTTTTTACTGCAATTATTAAATCTTCTATTTCAGTTTTTATTACTGTATGCTATAAATATACTCTAAATTTTATGCTTCTAATAGAATAATTGCAGTAAAACTATAAAACAAAACTGAAATAAAGTGACCTTTCCGGATGAAAAATTTCGTAATTTTTTTCCATTATGATACAATGGATGAAATGTTTGCAAATAAACTGCCCACAAACTAACTTTATGAAAGATTCGTGACAAAAATTTAGGGAAAAATGTTTTTCCTATTGTTTGATTACGGTCAAAACAATTTCGATTTTTGCCGCGAAAATAATAATATTAAATTGAATGCAGTCAAGAAATTTAAAACTCCGAATTATTCTCGAATTTTCGTCAAAGGCAAGTTTTGTTCTTTTTCTATTATAATTATAGTAGTAGTGAAACATGCGCCTATATTCGTATCGGTAAAAGCGTTCCATTAAATATCGTGCAATTCATTTTTTTTATTTTTATCAATAATAATTAACTCTTCTACAGGTTTGGCTAAGATATGAAAAGCATAGCTGCTGTTCTAAAAACCCAGATGGAGGAATTTATGCTCATTAAGCTGAATAAAATTTTAAGTACGATATTCAAATCTTCCTATTTTAGTCTCAACATTTAATAAATTCTGACAAAATAATTATACAGTGATAATCAAATGAAACAGATGTTCTTTTACTTCATTTTTTTTAGTCGTTTTTGAAAAGGGGAGCCGAAAGGGTTCTCGTAATGGTACTTTTTTCCAAGAAAAACAACGGAATAAAGTTTACTCCAGTACATATATAAATTTACCTTACTTTTTTGGTGTCAAAGATCTGAACTGCGTGCCTGGGAATCAATTTTCTGGATGTATCATAATAATTGTTTAAGTAGTTTCTTGTCTTTTGATATTTAATATTTTTTCTTTTCCTGCGGGAAATAAATTCATTATAAATTGTGCATTACATTTAACGATATATGTAGAACCTATAGAAACTCGACAACAAAAAGGCATGTTGATATAGAAATTCGTTGAATTATCATAAAGTGATAGTAAGAAAAAAAACCTTGACAACTTACAAAATGTTTGCAACTGGATAATGAACCCACCGGAAAAGTCGAACGCGACGGGATTTGGTGTGACAGACCTTTAAAGTTTTCTTATCGTCATACCAGTCTATTTAAAAAAAAAAAACAAACGAAAATTTTTGGGCCCTTTACAGTATTCTCCCTAAATGTCCGAAAAACATCCGTATTACCAAAAATGCTTATGTAACCACGTACGGTTCTGTATTTTTATTCACTCCTCATGAAATCTTTTTCATGTTGTTTTTATCAATCAAGGGATCATATTCAATATGTATTAAAAAAAATAAAATAGATGCAAACAAAAAATAAAATGAAAAAGATTTCATGAAGAATGAATAATATAGAATCGTACGTGATTACATAAGTATTTTCCGAAATACGGATGTTGTTATTCATGTTTTGGATGATATCTAGCAAGAGAAGACGCATCGCTATATTTTTTTATTTACTCTTTTCATGTCAAAAAGGCGACAGGCGAATACGAGACGCTTACACAACTTTATTTAGATGAATATGGTTATTTTCGAGAGCAACTAAATAATCTACATTTTTATGTATTGCACAGAATTAATGAACCAAAATTAAAAAAAAAAGCTCGTTACAGTACTCTATGGCTGTGTATTTGGGAATGGGGAAATTCGTAAGAAACGGACGAATCTTGGGAGTCTGAGGATTTTTGCGGACGCTGCGCATCGAGTGCGGATATACATAAGATTTCTATTGAACATATCCTGTTGTTTTCATTTTATTTGCATTTTCTGTAGTTTACATCTTTTTTTAAAAATCTGTTTATTGTAGAAAAAAGAAAAATAATACAAGAAAAAGAAATAACAAGACTTCGCGCTATCATTACGCGCTACCGTAACCGACTAACATTACTCTACGGTAATGTCGCTCCGTGTACAGTGCCACACGCCTGTTTTTGGCAATTTGTATATCACGTACTGCACGTACTGCACGTACTTGTATATCACGTACCCTGTATATCACATAAATTGTATATCACATACCATTGTTTCTGAAATTTTTTCTCCCTTTTTTCAGGGTTTTTTCTGTTTTTTTTTGCGTTATATAATGTGTCTAGAACATTATCATTACGTTACAATAAGAATAGAATTTTTCTAAAAAAAATTCTAATTTTTATAATTTTTGACCTGACAATATTTAAACTTAGCTGAATATGATCTGTTTATTTGAACCCGGTAGTTTTTCTCTAGGTTTTTTTTATATTTATCTTATTGAAATCTTTCTAATACATTGTTATACTATAAATATTCTGATTTGAGATAGAGTGGAAAATGGAGCATCGTAATAAATTCGATGACATATCTTCTAAAGAATCAAATTTTCTACATTATTTGAGTTTCTTTTTCAGATTCGTATACATTGCAACGTACACAGCAGGGCTGTGCGGGACTGGCATTTTCAAACCGGGACGGGAATAGCACTCTTAAAATTGAACCGGGACGGGACCGGGAACGGGATTGGACTTGTTCCCGAAATTCGAGACGGAACCGGGAATTCCCGTCCCGATTTTTCCCGAATTCGGGAAATTTCGGGACGGGAATTGATTTTTGTCAGAAAAATTAGAAAAGGTGTTTATTTTAAAAAGATAATTATGCATCAACATAAGAAACACCAATATTATTGTTGTCATCAAGTGTGTTGAATTTGGAATTCGTCTTGAGGAACAACAATTGCTCTAAAGTTTCTGGACTCATACTCTGTCGATAGTCAGAAAGAATCATCCGTGCGGCACTAAAGAGTCGCTCCGATTCTGACGAAGTTGATGGCACTGCCAGATATTTTCTTGCCAAATAGAATAAGTTTGGGAAGGTCTTGGCATTTTCTTTCCAATATGTTTTAAAAGACTGAGTTATATTAGCTGGTTCCGATAGATAGTATTGAACTTCCTGTACAAAATAGAAGAAAATATAAATTGACTTACTCTTGCTGCCGCTGTTTTTAATTCTGCTTCCGGCATATCGGGTGATGTGCATGTTCTTTGACCATTCTTTACAAGAAATTTTTCGAAAAAATTACAAGAATTGTTAGTATACGTTGGTTCTTGCAAAGGTGTAAAGACAGGCTCAGCATTTCCTTTTTTCATTTCTTCATAAACAAATAATTCCAATTTTGCCTAAATCGAAATATTTGCAAAAAGTGCCTTTGCCTGAACAGTTATGACATCTTCTTCAATAAGATAATTTATTTTAAAACGTGGATCCAACACACAGCTGACTTGTATATCTTCATCTTTTAAATAATAGGATAATCTTCTTTCCATTGTATTGTAGAGAATTTGGCTAATTCTGTATATAATTGAGTGAAATACAAACCTTTCACCACAATTTTTCTGCTCTTGATAGGCTAGTAAAATTACTCTTACAAATGGAATAATCACGGATGAAGGGGCTGAGCTACAATGTTGGACGGTTTTCGTGGCATCATTAATAGGTTGTAGGATTCGTTTAACAATTTCAATAGTATTCCAATCCTCATCAAGTAATGGAATTAGACTGAAAGTGCAACTAGATAGAAAGGCTTACCTTTTTTGCTTTTTATATTCGACTAAAAAGTATTCCACAGTAACTTTAGCATCCATAAATCTTTCACATAATAAATAAGTAGAGCCCCAACGGACGGGAGTTGCCTACATTTAAAAGAATAATGAAGTCTTATGAAAGTTTACCTTATTTAAAATCCTAACAGGGAGATCATTTACCTTTAAATTTTCAATATAATCTTTCCTCGCTGTAGTGGATCTATGCAAAAACTTAAAAATTTTTCTCATTTTTGTGTATGTGGTTGTCCATCCTTGAAAAGAACTGAGAAAGTCATTTAAGCACTATAAGTATATAAAATTATTAATAAAACACATACCAATTGTAAATTATGAGCAAAGCAGTGGCGATTTTTTATTTTTAAATGATTTGAAAAACAGCTCATAGTAGTAGCTCCATCAGTAACAATTGCTTGGATCTTTCTTTTATCTAATGACAACAGTTCAAAACTTCTTTCGGCTAGCTTGACATATTCGACCGAGCTACTATTCCCTTTCACGGGGCAAGCACCAATAACTGCACT
This sequence comes from Oscheius sp. DF5120, assembly GCA_932521415.1. Lineage (NCBI taxonomy): Eukaryota > Metazoa > Nematoda > Chromadorea > Rhabditida > Rhabditidae > Oscheius > Oscheius sp. DF5120. The sequence goes on along the minus strand of OW051465.1, from coordinate 3,798,844 downwards.
CATATTGGTAAAATCCTCTGTTACCCAGTGACCTAAATTAGCACAATGCATATACAGTAAAAGAACTTACAAGTGATACCTAGAAGGGAATGTGTACAGCCCTTTGAATTCCATCCGTCAGCAGTCAAAGCTACGAAAGGTTGTTTTTCAAGAGTTTTCACAATTTTTCTCTTTATATTCATATAAGCATCAGGAATTAATGTATAAGTAAAAAATTTTCGAGATCGCATACTGGAAAACAATAGAATTATAAAAGAACTGACTTATATCTAGCTCCGGTAGCCAGATTTAGTAATTCTTTAAAATGAGCTTGTTCAACAGTATTCAAGGGCAAACACCCATTTACTAGATGATTTAGAACAGCTTGATCAAACTTCCTAGTCTTCTCGCTGTCATTTGACCATATCACATTTAAATTATCCAGTTTTGTCTAAAAACAGCGATAAAAAAGAATGCAACAACCTGTTTTAAGGGTGGTTCTATAGGTAGCGGTACAACATTTTTATTTTTTAAGAGAGTCTTCTCATTTTTTAAAGCTTCTTCTTCGTGTATGAACTGTTGTAAAATGTAAAAAGAATATATAAACACCTGATTGTAATTAGAACTATGCGTTGCTTTCAGATGTTTTCTCATTCCACTAGTCGATCCATCAGCATACTTAGTGAGACTCTTTTTACATAAGAGACAAACCACTTTCTGTTTTTCCGAATCGTCAGAGAAGAATTTGCTATATTTATTCATTTTTATAGGGCATATACAAAATTTTTCTTTCTTAAAAAGAAGGATATATTAAATATATAATTAAAAAAAGCATAAAAAAAGAACTGCAAAACGCATGAGAAGAACACAAGCAAAAATCTTTAAAAAAAAAAGCAGAAACAATGCAAATTGAGAATCTTGATTGCGCGCAGGAAATCCCGAAATTTCCCGAAATCTTTCAAAAATTTCCCGAATTTCGGGACGGGAACGGGATTTTGGATCAGTCGGTCCCGAAAACCGGGACGGGACCGGGACTGAAAAATTTTGTCCGGGACGGGAACGGGACGGGAATTTCCCGGACCGGGATCGGGAAATTTCGGGACGGGACGGGAATCCCGCACAGCCCTGGTACACAGTCTGATATAGAGGCGTAGTCTATATCATATAAATTGTATAACTCATACCATTTTTTCTGAAATTTTTTCTCCTTTTTCAGGGTCTTTTCAGGTTTTTTTTGCGTTATAAAATGTGTCTAGGACATTATCGTTAAGTTACAATAACAATTTTTTTTAACAATAACAATAACTAATTTTCATAATTTTTGAACTGACAATATTTAAACTTTGCTGAATATTATCTGTTTATTTCAACGCGGTCGTTAATTTTTCCTTGATTGTATTTCCTTGTTGCTTTCAGACTAAGCCTCTATATCAATATATTAATATCACACTGTGCACGTTGTAGTGTATAAGAATCTGAAAAGAATCAAATTTTCTACATTATTTGAACTTCTTTTTTAGAAGCTTAATTTTATCATTTTTATTCAGGAAATAGGGTTAGGCCAATAGGCATTTCACTAGTTTTTGGTATCGTTCTGATTCACGCTCATCGTTTAAATTTCTTTTTTTAAAATTCAACATAACTACAAGGGATAAACTTAAAAAAGTCGAGTAAATTATGAAATAATGTTACTTCCAAGTCAAAAGGTCCCGCAACGAAAGCGCGCCTCAAAAAAAAAAACGGATCGTGGAATTAACCTTTAAGCCTGACATTTCCGTTGGAAATAGACTATATCACATACTAATTTCGTTTACTTTTTCTTCACCTATTCAGAGTTTTTTTTTTGTGTTGTCGAATATATCTAGGGCCTATCTTACTAAAAAAAAAGAAAAACATTTGAAAGGAAAAAAAATATATACGCGATATAAAATACAGTATATAAAATGTGATATACAAGTACGTGCATTACGTGATATACTATTTGCCCAGAATCTTTGTGAACTGGTTCTGGCAAATAGCACTTCACGTCCATTTTGTATTTTGCGTAATTGTTTTACACATCTTTCTTTTAATTGTTTAGAATTTTATCTGGTTTTTTGTGCTAAATAGCAAACTTAGGAAAAACTCTGCTTAATCTACAATTTTTTTTTAGAACAAGTGGCTGCTACAAAGACTTCTTTAGCTGTCTCTAAATAAATTTCTGCTGCTTTTCAATATAATAAAATGATTTAAAATCGTAATGTAATTATTTTAGTTGATGAAGACCAATGTTAAAAACCCAATTTTTTATATAATTTATTCTAATCTTTTTTAAACATTACTGCATTCTTGCTTTTTGTTGTTTTAGATTAGTTGTCGATATATATTTCAGATTGATGACGAAAAAGGAATTACAAAAAATGCCGCAAACATATGAAGCTCAGCAACCAGCCATATCGTTTGTCGTCATTTTTTTAAACAATTTTATGCTTGAGGGCTTACACAATGTTAAATAGAGATTTTGCAATATGTAATTGCCGTGGAGAGATTGTTTGGGCGATAAAATATCTACCTCATTTAGAGGTACTAGTTTCTTATACTGACGTTTTTTGTAGGAAAGTACAAATCATATGAATGGAAGTTTAATGAGTGATTTTATGTGTTGTGGGAAATTATCAGGTAGTTAGATGCTTTTCTATTTTAAAGAACTACTGCTTTTCATTTCTTTTTGGTGGAAAAAAAATTTTTTTTATAGACGTATCATATCACGAAGGAAATATTTTGCCTAATATTGAATTAGGTTCCGAGTTTTGTAGTACATCAAGTAGAAAACTTTTCTGGTGTTATTGCGAAGCGATACCCAAATTATGTATAGACTTTTCTAAATTTGATGCGTCACTTTTCAGAGTAGCGAATCATCGGGTCAGTAATATTATTTGATAAAGCCTTTTTAGATCTACAGATTCCAATTTCGAACGCAGAATTCCGACAAGAAAGTTCAATCAAAAAAAGACTTTACAAAGAGTTATGCATATATTGCAGAGAAAATAATTAGTAACAAATAATCTTATAATCTATTACAATATAAAAAATGTATTCATTACAACATCATTTACAATAGATTGTTATAAAGAGGGGTAAGTTTATTTTGGACTAGAGATCATAGTTGAATTATTATGGCGCAAAGGACAAGATTCATCTGATGGCGACAACATAAATATGATTTTCAACAAATTGATTCCTATAAATACATGACAGTTTTATAGAATAGTGATTTGGCCGCAGAGTGAAAGGGGTAGATATAAATTAACTGGGATGAATTTCCTAGCGGATAACATTACCGGATAGACGAATCTTTTAGGCATTGTCAGATGTGCCATTACGCATCTGAGATGAAAGATTTTTTAACTGCTCCAATGCATCGTCTTTGAACCTAGATTTTCATAAACTATGATTTAGCACTTCTTACCTGCTGACACTACTGTTCATTCCAGTTTGTAACTGAACCAATGTGTAAATCGAATTCAACGCCATTTCCACCTGCTTTTCTAAGCGAACCATTCGTGTTTCAAGGCCGGTTAGCAACTATAATACGTAACTTCAATCTTTTATGTCCTTACGGTTTCAACTCGTCCACTTTGTTGAGTATTTTGTTTGTTCTCCGTAATCATCGTTTTCAGCTGACGCAATTCAGCATGTAGCCAATCGTCTGACGATCCGTCTCCATCGCTCGTTTTACCACCATCAGATGACGCATTGCTCTCCGGGGGTGGAAAGCCATGGTTGATGGTCATATGCATGCTTAGTTGCTCTCCTGAAGATGTATTGATAGTTTTTGACTTGAAAATAATTCTAGATGAGGGTATATCCATTCCCCTTCCCCGTTTACGCGATATTTCCTGATGTTTATGTAGCAACTGTCCTCTCTCTCTGTCTCCATCCTCTCCTGTGTCTTACAAAAAGCTTCACGCGCCAGCCGCGTCTGTCACAGTCGCTCTACACTGATATGAGTAGATCTGTTGTAAACAGCGAGTGATTTGGTCCCTCTTTCGCGACGGTCCCCCCCGAGAGTCTGCCTCGGTCGTATCGATTCTTCCCTCTCTCTTTACGGAAAGATATGGTCCTGACTGGTGTGGTGCTGTGTGTGGATTAAAGCCGTCAACGAGAGTGCATTCGAGAGGGAGAGGACGTAGAGCGGGCTGGTAATAGTACTCCCCGGAGGGGAAGCTCTCGCGCAAGAGCTCAACCGCGTGACAGCTGACTGTGATAGGACCATGAGAAGGGTGAAACGTATGCTACGAACGATCAACGAACTAATTAGGAGCTTGGTAATCACGAAAACATCTACAATGTCTACTATAGAGATCTTTTTCAACAGAACAATCAAAAGATGACAAAAGACGCAAGATCTCTTAGAGGTGAAGAAGAAAACAAGTGGCTATAGAGGAGTCAATAAACAATTGTTGAAGAATATTTCCGCGGCGTAACCATAGCGACGCTTTACCTCTATTTTGAGACCCCCAGATATTCTCCTCCAGGTGACCCATCCCTGTTCTCTCTATTCACCGTTGTTAGCCCCCGGCAATTTGCTCGGCACATTGACGGCTGCCTGCCTCCGTCCTACAATTTGCTTTAGCTGTAGAGAGGCAGCCGGAGGCCCTCGGGCGCTAATGGCGGGGCATCCGGTGACTGTGGGGTTGATCGATTCCGTCCAATTAGAGGCCTTCTTGTATGGAACAGACAGATGGAAATAAAGCCGACATATGAGGAGAATCTGGAAAAACAAGGCTCTCCCCATGGCAACGAGATGAACCTATTACGATAACAGACGATTGTTTTCCTTCTAATCCTTCGTCTCCTTTCCTCTGACTTTTTGTCTACGTGAGTTTCCCTATCCCGCAAATCATACGATTTCTTGGCAAACTTTAGTCCCTACTTTTCTCGTCGAGGGTGTGTGTGTTCACAATAATGTAGCCCGGGGGTGCTGCTGCCGTTCGAGCACCATTCTTGGTAATTGCGCGCATTGAATAGGCCGCGAGGCGGCATGAGGAGGAGAAGAGATTCCACTTAGCGTGAAGATGGAATATACCATATTCTTCATCCCGTATGTAAATATCCGGCGGTTGCTCCCCCGAGACATGTGCAGCTTGTAGTATTGCACATCGTATAAACTATGAGTCTTCCTCCGGGGCTGTATTCCCCCTCTATCGATTGCGGTTTAAACTTCGAAAGTACACTGTAAAAATGCGGTGAGAATTAACTGTAATACAAGAAGAGTGTTGAAGGACATCATCTTTTGATATGCTTTTCTTTGTGATATATATTTCTATATACTTCTTAATCCTTATCTACTCTTTCCTATTCCATCATACAATATCAATATTCTTGAAGAGACTTCTCGACTCCCCCGGTGATCCGTTTGGTCCCCGTTCTCTCTGCCTCGCTGGCGGCTTGGTTGTTTTCAGGCCGACTTCTTACAAAATGCGCGCACTTTCTTCAGGTCGACTGCTGTGAGAGGGCCGTGGCTGTGTAACGATCGGCCGTGGGCCCTGAACCCCTGAGGCGTGTAGAGCGACTATTGACAGGCCCCCCCCCCCCCCCACCCGTCTCGAATGTATGCACCGCCGAGCCGACACCGGTTGTACACGTCAATTGCAGAGAGGAAATCCTTCTTAGGAGAGAAGAAAGAAACTCTTTGTCCTCATGACTAACTCACTTTTCCTGAAATGTTTGCCGCAGATCTCGCATTTGGTCTTATTTCCCAAACTGTTGGCAGATTGCGAAGTAACCGGAGTTGAGGGGGCCGGAGGAGAACTGACTGACGCTATTAGAGCAGCCAGCGACGTCTCGCCTCCTACCTGCAAGGAAGTTTGTTTGAGAGTATAGGGAGAGAGGAGACTACAGTTCTCTCCGATGGGCGTGTCACATACCGTGTTTGCAGGCAGCGGACTACCGTATGAAACATCCGTGTCCATCATCTCGTGTTTCATATTTGGAGATCCTAAAAGATTCTTTGTCTTTTTTTCAGACCCTCGTTCACTCATCTATCTATTGCCGATCCCCCATTTGCGCCCTCTCGACCGTTGGTTGGCATGGCCCCGGGTTGGATGATACATTGCCCGCGGCGACGTGGCCGCCCTCATTTCGCATGGTAATTCCGGCTTGTATACACACAGTGCATCGGGAATCGATGAAGCTGCGCGTGGAGGAGAAAAGGACCAGATGACGGCCCCCGATAACCATTCCCCGGCGGGAGAGAAAGAGGGTCGAAAGGGGTCTCGTGGTCGAAATTTCACGCCCGAAAGAGTACGGTTTCCTTTGTGCTTCAAACGTAGAAAGGGTTCAGAATGGATTAGACCCCTGTTGTAGTAACCGAGTGATGTTTTCCTCTTTTTTCCGTAGTCCCCTGTTTTTGAAAGTCCCCGCCGGTCTTTCCACACAAGAGTTGTTTGCGGGCCCTCCGAGTCACGCGGCCCTGTTATCGTTAGTTAGAGCGCTTACAGAGGAGCGAGGGAAATCGACTCACCATTTTCCGGACTGGCACTCGCAGCTTCTGGACTATCTCGTAGGTCGATGGAGCTGTTATAATCGAGACCAAGCGAGATGAGGATTGATCTAAAATTGTTCCTTCTTATACTTTCTACTCCCGATCGAAGCTTTATTATGATTGTCTGTGCAGCTGTAAAGTTAGATTGACGCCGATAGACCGACGAAAATTATAGGCTTTGAGTACAAAAGAGCAATAACTTTGACCATCTGTATTTCCCTCCTACCTTTCCTGATCATTACTCTCTTCTTTCGGCAGGAAACTCGTTATGTTGACATCGTTCTTATTAATCAACATATTCTTATCCAAGAATTCCATGGTTGATGGCTCTTTCTTGATGATTATGTCATCCTTCCCAATCTGATCAGAAGCCTCCTGCTTGTGGTGCTTCAAGATGTGCTTCGTTAGATTACCTGCAAGGGAGAATCGTCATTGCGTGTGGGAATTGCCAATAAGAGGGACACGAATCTCTAATGAGATTCTCTCGACACAGTCATTTACAGTCGTCGAGGGAGATAGAGTCACATCTTTGTCTCTTTGTGTAAAGAGGAGACTGTCCTCCCTGCCTCCTTTGACTGTGATGGATGAACAGATGTGTCGGCAACTGTCCCAAATAACTTGCTAGGCGAAAACAGTGCAAAGGAGTTCGAGGCCAGAATACAAAAACGACCGGGTCAGGTCACGAAAGGACTAATTACCTTTTAGACGGCTGCTCTTTCCACAATACTTGCAGACGTAGGGTTTCAACGCGGTATGGACGGATCGGTGTTCGGCGAGATTCGACCGGAAACGAAATGCCTTTCCACATATCTCGCAGACGAAACTCTGAAACAGCTTTTTTTTTCTCTCGTCTATCATAATCTCATGTTCATTTTCTCATGGCTACGGTTTTCCGTGACAGCAGATGGCGAGAAGAGCGAGCGAGGCTTCCGCCCCGAGAAGCCAGCCAGCTGGCACAGCTAGCTAATTGCCAGCCGGCCCGTCACCGCCATGCACTGTAATTGCGTCCGAAAGAGGAGTGTCACGACCGAAGGCGGCTGAACTCTCGGCATGTAATTAAGAGGAAAGGGGACCGTGAGACAACGTAATTTAGGCATGAGACTATTGCGATCAGACAGCATTCTCGCTATTTGTACAATAAAGGTAAGAAGAACAAAAAAAGATAGAATGAGGGAACTGTCTGATAATATATCGCTCGACGGGGAGAAAAAGTAATCGTCTAGCTCATGTGAGAGGCTTCGTCAAATCCTTCCTGACTCACGAAGAGGACACGTGCCCTTTTCCGTCAAACTTGTACTTTATTCCTTCCTCCTACAGTACGCCCCGTGAATCATCTCCCCGCGGGAATGGTCCTTTCTACTGTAGACACTGTGCAAACTTCCTGAGACAGCTGTAGACAACCCGGCTCTAATTGCGTTTTCGGGACTGTTTTGAGCTGGTGCGAGAACGAGAGGACATATGGCAGGCAGCTGTCACCCAGGCACCGTACCAGGGATCCCTGTAATCGGGTACGAAGCACTGTTAGTGTAATAGTCGTCGTCCGGTAGTTTATGCGCTAGCAGTTGCGCGGAGAAAGAATCAACCAGAACTGTGGAGCAGGGATAAAGAGAGGGTCTATTGCTCAAAGAAAGACAATAATCACCAAGAAGAAGACAAAAAAAAGAAATCAATAAAAGGATAGGAATAAAATAGTTCGTAATAGACTTGAGGAGGAAGGAAGAGTGACGAAATGAGATGGAAATGATTGGATATGCGGTAAAGCTGTAATATAGTGACTATATGAAGGGAATATTCATAAATCATGTGGATAATTAAGAAAGAAAGGGGAAAATGAAAGGAGAAAGAAATACCTTGTCGGCATGAGACATGTTCTGATGTTGTTGAAGGAGCTTCGCGTTGGGAAAAGACTTCGGACACTGGGGACAGGGGACTTGGTCTTGGTTACTGGCTAGAAGTGCACTGAGGTCGGCCACGTCGACCATCGCCGCACAGCTCTGTGCTTCTGCGAAGGGGGCGTGGCAACTCCCGGTCGATACAGCTCGGGCGCCGGAAGCCACGGCTTTACAGTGAGCAGCGGGCAATGAGCCTCCGCCCTCCAGCCGAGTCACCAGCTGGTCTGCATTTTGTATTTTTAGTCCAATTAATCCCTTGCTCCTTTCGTTAGTCAAATATTACAGTGTACCTCTACAGTAACCAAAAGTTTTTGACCTTTCGATCTTCTTCAGATAACATTTCTAACCTTTTCTGCATACGAATAGACGATAATACACACATCTGAGTCATTTGTAAACAGTCATTCGAGCAGACTGTACACAGTTTATGGAATACCGAATAAGTCATTGGTTGAGTCATGAGCTTGAAATTACAGGGAGCATAATCAAGGCTAATTTGTTATGTACAGATTCAATCGGAACAGCTGGCAGTCGGACTGGGAGCGTACAGATTGACTGAATAATCGGAGATTAGAAAAGCAAAAGAGGGAGGGGGGGATATCTATGAAACAGGCAGTGCATGTCATGAAGAAACTCTGTAGAAGGAAAAATTCTATCTTCCTTTTGTGTGTCATCGCAACTCATCTGTACTGACAGTCAATAATTTCAATCATCGAGGCTGTCGGCATGAGTGGGGAGTTGCCCTCTCTTCCGTTACATCTGTTGACCTGACTGTATGGCGTACATAAGACATTGCCGTAAACAATGAGCTGATCATATATCCCAGTAGGTCTTGGATAAGAAAATGTAGAGAAAGAAGAATAAACTCACTTTGATAATGAAATGAGCTGATTCAAGTATTGCCATTACAGAACGTCTGTTATGATTTCAACAAAGAGATCCAATATCACTGTCTATGCGTCATCATATTATTATTTTGGATACGGTACAAACACATACAGAAAACAAATTCAGACAGAAAAAATTTCACAAACAACTGTCCTTTATCTTGTCTATCAATTCAAACAAAATGAAGATTACAATGATCTACGTTTATTGGGGAAGAAGTCTATATTTTGAGGCAATCTGTATATATATTATACTATATTATGTATACCGTATTACTCAATTTCTTTTATTTTTCTAAAAAAAAAATAAGTACGTGATATTCAAATATGTACAGTATGCATAGTATGTGATATAATCAAACAGCTTAAAATATAAAAACACCTCAATAACTAAACTGCGTTTGTAGAATTTAATAATAAATCTTTAATCGGCTTTAGTTTCGATATGAGATTATTCTTGGCTCGTTCTTTCTGATTTTCATAACAACAGTTTTATTAACGTTATCATAACAAAAATCAATTGTAAAACCAGTTTTTACAAAATCCAAATGAAATCTATAAACAAGATTGCGAAAAGATGAAAAATTTGCCTTGTTCTTATAACATTCGTAGTATTTAATGCAATTTATATATCATATGCTCCACATGGCTGTAACACATACACATCAGGGCTGTGCGGAATTCCTGAAAAATGTTGTCCGGAATGGGAATGGAACCAAGTCCAATCCCACTTCCGGCCCAATTTTGGAGGTGCCATTCCTGTCCCGATCCCGCACAGCCCTGATATACACCAGGGCTGTGCGGGACCGGCATTTTCAAACGGGACAGGATTGGGACGGGAATGGGACACCGGGAATTCCCGTCCCGATTTTTCCCGAATTCGGAAAATTTTGAATTAATTTTTGTCAGAAAAATTAGAAAAGATGTTTATTTTAAAAAAAAAGAACTATGTATCAACATATCCTTGTTGTCATCAGATGACATGTTGAACTTGGAGTTCGTTTTGAGGAACAGCTGTTTTTGGATGCATACTCTGTAGGTAGTTGGAAAGAATCACCCGTGCAGTACTAAAGAGTCGCTCCGATTCTGACAAAAATTGATGGCACTGTCAAATAGAATAAATTTGGGAAGATGTTGAAATCTTTTCTTTCCAGGAAGCTATATAAGACTGGGTTAGCTGGTTCAAGCAGATAATGTAACTGTTGTACATATATAATATAATAGAAGAAAATATTGCCCTACTCTTGCTGATCCTGTTTTTATTTGTTTCTCGCATGTGCATGTTCTTTTCAAAGAATCTTTCATGAATCTTTTTTATTTTTTTTATGAACATACTATACTGTATTTTTCATGTACTTTTTTAAATTTTCGATGAGCCCTTTTTATACTCTACAGTACGAAAAAACGTGATAAAAATAAAGCTGAAAAAAATTAAAAGAAAATAAGATACCAGTACATTTGATACAGGCCAGTGGTGTGCGGACAGCAAAATTTTTGTCCGTAGTTGCAGGGAGCTGACAGTGGACAATTTTTGTCTGCAGACTGGACGCGGACGTCTGCCGTTCGTATGTTACTGATACAGGGCAAATTGTATATCACATACTGTATACTGTATTACTTATATTCTTTTAAATTTTTGTCCTTTTTTTCGCAGTTTTATCAAGTTTTTTTTTGTGTCGTACAGCATATATTGGGGTTTGCCTTTTTAAAAAAGGGAAAAAAGTAAAAGAAAATTAAAACAAAAATAGGTACGTGATAGAACATACAGTATACAGTATGTGATATACAAAGTATTTTAAATTATAGTATGTGATATACAATTCGCCCTGATACAGGCATGTGAAGCATATAATATTCAATTTCCGCATTTATAAACTTTTTTCTGTTACCTTGTTCATCTGTTTACAAGGTAACAGAAATAGTCAATAATTATTAGCATTTCAGTTAAAAGCAAAAAAATGAATAAGTTATAGAAAAATTGAAATAAGATACCAGTATCAAAAACAAAAAGCTTCTATATATACCAACACAATTATGGTGACTTCCATGTTTCAAAACGACCGATTCCAAATTGCTGCTTCCGTTCTGGGATCTTTCTTTTTTTACTATATCTATTTCGGATTCAACCATTTTGAAACCAAAATCATTTTATAAAACAAGCAATAATATTTTTGGAACAACGCAAAGATTTTTTTCGCTTGGTCTTGGTCTAATTTTTCTTTTTCATGTTTCTTTATTACTTTTTCTTGATATTTGGCTTTGTAAATTTTTTTGCAGATATGAAGAGGCTTTTAGTAACTGCATTACGTTTGAAAACAGTTGCAAGGTTATTTTCAGTGGAGTCGTCAGAATCTATTGAAACAATTAGGTATGTTATTTAAAACTTTTTATTTTACTAATCCGCAAAAATTTTTTATCAGTAACTAATTTTTGTAGAGCACGACTTCTGTATCAAAGTAAAAAAAGAGGCATTTTGGAAAATGATATCATTCTTGGAGACTTCGCAACGGAAAATCTAGGTAAAATGGATAAAGAAACGCTTTCTGCATATGATCAAGTATTTAGTTTTTATTTTATATCACCTTCAGTTAATTAATGGATCTCACATGGAATGGGACTTATTCTACTATCTGAGTGGAAAGAAAGTACCACCAACAAGTGTTACCGATTCCAAAGCATACACCCTATTAAAATCATTTGTTGATTCACGGAGGATTCCACAGTAATTTTATTACAAATCATAGATAAATTGTTTGAGCTAAACAATATATACAAAGAAAGAAAGCCCGTCATAGGTAAAAGCCAAAGCCACATGCATAAGTTTTTTTTATTGTTGAAGTAGAGTATCAACGGCTTCTTTAAGATTATTCACAATCAAAGTAGGCTTGATTGTTTCATGTTGTTCCCATTCGGGTCTGCAATATCTGGTTTTAATAAACTGCCTACCTCCATTTCCCTGTTTTAACTTGAATTCCTCTTATACCGAATTGTATGGCACCACCTACGTCGCTAACTATATCATCTCCGATCATAACAACCTATAAATTATACGAGTTTCTAATAAATTACTTACTTCTTCTTTTTCAAGTCCTAAACTATCAAGTCCCGCTTGAAAATATTCAGGAGACGGTTTACCTATGATAATATGTCGGCAACTAGTAGCGAACTTGAGAGCAGCTGCATAAGCACCGACATCTAACCATGGGCCATCGGTTCTCTGATAAAACTTTCTAACGAAATATACGTACGACTGGAACTCACCCATTTCCAAGACTAATTAAAAGAGGATCTTGCATTTTCAGCAATGTTTTAAATGCTTCGTTAACATTATTATAAGTGAATTCTTCTTCAGCATCCCCGATAACAACACAATTCGGATCGGATGACCGGAGAGGTTCGAAATAAGAAGACACACCTTGAAGATCAAATTCAATTGGAATTACTAGTGTTCCCTCCCTTTCCTCTCCAAAGGAGATGGGGAAAAAACCACTTTTAAAGGAACAGTGCCACGACTTGGAGAATATTTACAGTCTAACTACGGTAGCATTACGGTAACGCGAGATTTTTATGTTTTATTTTATTTCCTTCTGTGATTTAAATTTTTATTAATAGACAAAGTGAAATATTGTCAGACTAACTGTTATTTAAATCAAACCATTTTAAATGGCCGCAGTCGATCTGCAGTTTTGCGGGTCAATTTCCCCAATTCCCCAGAATTCAAAGTCGTGGCACTGTTCCTTTAAGTAAACTGATATTCTGTCAAATTTGAAGTACTCTAGTGCAATTGAGATACAGCAGTGAAGAGGGACAACAGTAATATAGGTAATTTACAGAATTTTGGAGAAGAGGGACTGTAATAAACCGGGAGAGTATGAAAGTAAAGTTCCGCCCAATTTCGGATAGAAAAAAAAATTTACCATGATACACTAGAGGATAAGGACGAAGGTTATTTTTCTTAATATAGTCTGCTGCAGCGGGAGCAGGAGTAATTACGTCTGCGACGTTGATTCTATAAAAAAAACATGCATATCTTATAAAATCTAACTTGAATCCAAGTCTTCCTAGCTTGGCTACAACATACTCAGTAGTATTCGTACTTTCGTTGCTAAGAAATCGTACTTTACTATGCTCATATAATCTGAAAATTTTGTCATTTCACGATAATACAAACCGCTACATCTAATTTTTTTTATATCCGACATGGTTTATCCCACCTTTTTTTAAATCACAAAAAAGTAAAAATCTACCTTTGAACAGCTTCTATCGATCCGGGAATAGCTACTCCGTCGCTTCCATGACAACTATTATACAGAACACCCGTAATATCCAATAGAAACCCCCGTACAGGTTGTTTTGTTATACCTTCTACTACCATGATCACCCAGAACTGAAAATAAATAGAAAATAATTTGATGAGAATAATGCTTGAAAATCGATGACTGGCTGCACTTTGCGCAGCAAAATATGAGTAGCAAGACGGGGGCCAATTGTTCCGCCCTCAGGCTAATGAAATCCGTCATTAAAAATGATTTTACCTGCCAATGAAAACCAAAGAACAGAAGCAATACAAAGGTGGATGACCCCCCAACTAATTACAAGCAGTGGAATAACAACAACTTCATTGTGGTCAAAATGACAATTTAGGAGTTAGAATTGGGTCCACGCTTCTTTCCTGGTCCAGTAGCAACATTGAGGAAACGACGAGTGTATTGAATACGACGTGCTGCACGTCCTGAAAAAAAAATTAATATTACAATCGACTAAATACAATTTTTAACTTCAAATAAAAAATATTACCTTGCTTTCTCTTCTTCTTCTCTTGTTTTTCTACTTTAGGTGTCTGGGCACGGACTTTACCGGCACGAGCAAGTGAACCGTGAACCTTACCTATAAGACAACTTATAAAAAATGAAAATCAAATAAAGCTAAAATAAATATTAAATGTAAAAGTGTCTTCGATATGGTTTTTCCCAAAAGTCAGAGCGCTATTTGCGCTACTCAGAGATTGGAAATATATCGACAGAACCGGGCATCCGCCGAAGCAGCGCCACACAATTCTTTATTATATGGTGAGGCAGACAGATTCAATTCCACGAGAAAATAATCTATGCTCTACTTGGTCGTTTCTAACAACGTGAGTTATCAAAAACTACCACTCACCAACACAAACATAAGAAATAAGAAACATACCTCCGAGAAGACGAGCGTTGATAGATAGGGTGGATCCAGACTCAATATCAAAGGACTCAAGGGTGGCCATAGAATCATCTAGAATTTTGCTTCCAAAAGACAACACTTCATCGGAGGCTCCAAGACTTTCCTGAAATTAAAAACTTTCGATTTATAAATTTTTATGTATCCGATATGGTTTATCCCAAGCAACACTATGCAATTGCATTATGCAGGGTTTAGGAATATATCGGCCACGTCGGGCATCCACCGAAGCAGCGCCACACAACGTGATTTTTTATGATATGGCAGACAGATGCACAGCGAAATATGACAGATCTTTGTTCTGCTAAGGATCATTCAGCGACTTACGTCGCCAAATTCACCACACATCATTAAAATAATGAAAACAAGTTGAAAACACTCACCTTTAAAGTCGCGATTGTTGTCTGAGGAAGGACATCCACACCGTGAACTCTGCCATCTAGGGCATTGATAAAGATCTGCATGATTACCTAGAAATAGTGAATGATTTTTTTGGAAGAAGAAGAAACAAGAGTTTCACAACAAAACGTCAAAGAAAAATATAAGTTACAATGGAAAATGAACATAAAATAGAAACTAAAAAACGAATCAGCACATGCTCACTACATTTAAATATTTTTCAATTCACAGAGAAATCGAATAATATTATCAACAAGTTAAGAAAATGAAAAAAGAGATGGGAAAGTAGGATTTGCAGAAAGACCGGTGACGTTTAAAGGGTTGTATCGTATCCATGCAGGACCCACGGAAAGGTTAACCGCGGGAGAAACAATTTTTGAAAAAAGACGCCTGGATTTTTCTATTTTTCTTGTTTCAATAACTTTATTTCTAGAACTTCTGAATATGGCTGGCGAAAACCGTCGCGGAAGATCCAGAAAGTCGGCCGAGTTGGCAACATTAAGTACTCCACGCAGATCCAGCAGATGTAGAAAATCAATTATAGATTATTCGGAAAATGTTTGTTTCAAGGTTAGTAAATTTAAAATAAAATAACTTTTTTTTTTAAAGAAATCGCGTTTATCTATAGACTCAGTGAAATTATCTCCTTCTGCTCTTCTGAAGAAATTAGATACGGTTGATACAGATGCTCTCGCTCATTGTAATCCATCAGCTAGCGTAGATCTAAAAGACCTTGGAAATGTACGTGTCTTCTTTTTGTTTTATATTTCAAGATGGTCATTAGTACTGAAGAATATGAAAAACGAAGAGAAAATATACGTCAGCAGGTGTCAGATCCAGAATATTTTGACCTAGATGGAAGAACGGAATTAAATACAGCAGGCGCTGTAGTTGCCGGAGCAAAACTTATTATTGATGAAACTCGAGCTACTAGAAGCATGTGTAAAAAGTATGTAATTTTTAAATCTAATTTAATTCATTTTTTAGACTCAAAGAAGAATGTGGAGTTGAAGAAGATGAAGTTTTGTACCAACCTTTAAGTTATCAAGGTTGTGCTACAAAAGTTTGCCAAGAAGTTATTGAGTAATTTTTTTTAAATGGTTTTTAAATTCTTTTTAGGAATAGACAAGCATCTGTGGTTGAATCTTATGTTGATTTTAAAAAACAGTTAAACTTCAAAGCAAATGTTCTTGAACATGTTGTTAATATGGAAACAAAAAAAGGTTTGTAATGATTATATACTCTAAAAACTTTTTAGGATCGAAAACTGATAACAGAGGCATTAGAGTAAAGAAAACATATGATTTACCCCCAAAAACACCTGCAAATAGAATAGTTGTTAATCCACTCAGTGGAAATCGAGTAGTTTTATCTTAATGCTCAGTATTTGTTTTTAGATTATTAATAATTATGCTTTGGATGTTGCATCTTGTGTACGTGAAAACAAGAAACCTCGCCGTATTGCACCGATTCCCTTCAACATCAACTGTCTTGACGATGTGGAACTATGACATAAATATCCTAACTTTTGAAGATTTTCAGGTGAAATTTTACGTGTATATTATGTAGATCTCTTAACAATTTTAAACTAGTTAAAGTGTTGTGCATGTGAATTTATTTTATTTCATAAATTTCTATTTTTTACCCGTTCGAAGATAAAATCATATGAGATCAAATATAAATCGCTAGCCTGCTACTTGGATACTAGTAGGGTCGATCTGTACGTTTCCTCCAAGTTGAGATTCGATTGTTCTTGTTTGAGTTCGAAGAACTGCTGCTACTTGAGGAGGATCCAAAGGATTGTTTAGCAACAATGTAAAGTCAACTTGAAGATCTTCGCCACTGAAAGAGACTTCAATTTAACGTTTCTTTTTTACCTATTCGTTAAGTCCATCACAGTTACTGTCGGACCACGACTATTTAATGCGGATTGTAAAATACTGTCAGTCACTGCAGCTGACATCATATTCAAGGCTAACTGAAATGTGACGCTGTTTTTAACATCATAAGCAGCATTCGCTTGGCGTGAGATTATGAATCTGCAGCGATATGTTCTTGGCTAAAATGAACTGTTTTTAGAAAGAAGGTGGATACCTGCTGTCCAATAATTGACTGCGTACTTGATTCAGGCAAGGTTACATCTCTCTTGTTTATTACTCCTACAGCAAACAGAATAATGATAACAATAGCTGCAATAAGCAGGAATCCGAGAATTCCAAGGGCAATCATGACAAAAATCTTTTTGCGACTGCTTCCATGAAATGATATGGATCCTGAAGAGGGATTCACGTTCCCCTCGTAAGCCGAGTAACCTTGGGAATCCGGGGTTTTATCCCAACCACGACGGGCCATATACGCGGCTCCTGTATTCAATCCGCTGCCATACATTCCTGAAAAGGAAGGTTTGGATGAATCAATCAAAAAAAAAAAGCTCGAAGAGATCACGTGAGATAAATAGTATTAAAGCTTGATAGGGCGCCAGTCACATACCATCGCTGGATTGGGATCCCTTCCATCCTTCTAGACATCTCGAATGTACATTATCAGGTAATTCCATATATTTTGAGAAAGGGAAAGGGTCCTAAAGGAAAATGAGAAGAAAAGATGTAAGAAGAGGGAAAAAGGATATAGGATAGTAAGGAGGATAGAAATATCAGTAAAACATTTATTGACCCGCCGTATCAGCTGTCTATTTCGACTAGGAGAGATCTGTTTAAACATCCTTCGGCTTTGTTTTTTCTGACTTGACGTGGATATCGTTGATGCGTCCATATGACTCATTATCCTTTACATATTTCTCCTTTTACCAGCAAATTTTGAATCCAGATAGGAAGGAGGAAAAACAAGAGAACTAAACAAAACGAGACGAAAGAAGGAAGATTGAATACGCTCGGTACAAAAGAGAAAAAATGCCGGCCCGGTTTCCGGGTCGAGATTATCCGAGCTCGGACACAGCGCGGGACTATCATGTGTCGGACCGGCTCTCCGTTGACTATCCGGAAGGACTGCGCGTGCGCAGATGCGTACACATGACGGCATCATAATTGGAGGCACGGGACGAGTACATGGAATTCCCTTCGATTCGTTTGAAGGACGATCTGACTCCTTTTTATGTCTCTCCCTTACTACGGGAGGCAATTGCCGTCAATGGGGCATCCCACAATCGGACTGAAGGACACGCCTCCTTCTAAAGAATTCCCGACACTTCCTTTCAACAAGGAGAACACAGTTCTTCTCTTTTCTTTCCTCTTTTTTCCCCGTTTCGGGGGAAATGATTTCACACAAGACTCTTTTGGATGCTCCATCAACATATTACACGAAGGGATTAGGATTGACCCCTGCTTATCGAGGATTAGATATCTCCAGGTGGCTTCCAGAAGACAAACGTCGTATACAATCAAAGTAGGCAATGGCCGGAAGACAAGACTTCCGATGCATTTCCCCGAGACAGCCAGCCGGGATTAGCCCCGGTCATTTATGTAAATTAGCTCTTTACGCATAACTCTATTTGCGTGTGATGGTCACTTGTCCAAAGAGACCCTTCCTTCTGTCCTGAAAATAATGTCTCCAGAATGACTGACGGGATGTTCAGATTGACGTTTCCTCCCCTATTTTTCTGTCACGAGGGGCGTGTCGCGGCTCGGTTCTCCCGCAGCGCAATACATATTCATGGCACCTCCCTATCCTCTGATTGTTTATTCCTCCTGTTTCTAATGAATAACTTGTTCCAGATGTAATGTTCTCCACTGAGCTCCTCGTTCTTTTCGCTGCCTCCTTTCCTTTTCTTCCAATCCTTTGGGGTAATTTCGTCTTCGATGACTTTGAGGCCATCGTCAACAATCCCGTCGTCAACGGCCATTTTGAAATAAAAGAGGTTTTTTTACTTCTTTTTTTATAATCTCACTTTTTTGGGTTCTTTGGCGTGATTTCTGGGGTCGCAATCTGTCGAGTGAACACAGTCACAAGAGCTATCGGCCGCTTACGAGTCTTTTGTTCAGGTCAGTTACAAATTATTCACTTTTTGAGTTGTTCCAACAACATCTGGGGCCTGTCATTGCGATTCACATAAAGGTTGACAAGTGAGTATTTTCACCTTGACAGGGAATAATTGTGGCGGAGAGGACTCTCGTATAGTCCTCTATTTCCCTCAATTTTCCCCTTGATTTCATCCGGGCTTCGCAACGCAATTGAACCGTTTACGAGCGGTCTCTTCGCTATCGTAATCCGTCTGTCTCATTAGTTCACCGCCCTGCTTCTGAACTAATTGGCCGGAAATGGATGCGCCGTGTATTTCAAGTGTTTTCGGCGTGATGACCTTCCTAAATATGGAGGAAAGAGTCTCTCATTCACACAAGTGGACAGATGGAGAGACTGTCGCGGAAGTGGGTGGGAAGAGGTTCCATTGGATATTGGGAAAGCCAATGTATCATCCTCCTCCGTCATCCGAGCCATCTGAGCAAACAGATCTCGCGCGAAATGGCCATTAGTGGCGGATTACCTGACATGGCTGGCAATAAGCTCAGCTACTATATTTGCAGCTGGTCCCGATATTGAGATTCTTCGTCGGAAATGAGAGATGCAAATGATCCGGGTGATATATTGCCATGTTTGTGCTTCCAGTTTTCCCTTTTTTTCTACAGTGTTGCTGATCTCTCAACAGTGGGTCTCTCCATCTGGAGGATTACCGTAATGGTTACCCAAACAATGACGGTCCTTTGATCCATCGGAGACTAAACTCGCCGTTTTTAGTCCATCGAGGGCCATCTGTCTCTTGACAAGGGATTATATAAGGAGATGGAGAGCAATTCTGCGGGACGAGGTGTTAATTGGAGGTTTGGGAGGGTGATGGTACACCCGGGGGATGCATCCGAACACGCCTTAATTGTCTGTCGTTCTTAAGATAAATTGGTTGCGAGCGGATTAGGTAGGAAAGGGCTCATATTTTCTTATCTATGTAGATCGATGACATCTAGCATCTTATCTGGGAATGTCTTTATGGACCCATCTGTCCACAACCGGCTCCCGCTGGGACCATATGCAATATCCCATTATCTAAGCAAGAGATTCCTATAGTCCATAATCTCCAACATTGCAGATGGCAGTGGAGGTTGTTCGGAGGAAGACCGGAGTGGATGCACGGGATTGGAGTCGGACTGCACGTTTTTATCAGTCTACTGGTACTGAAAATGGTTCGACTAATGGAGGAAGAGTTGAAATTGAAGACAAATTTGGCTGGGATTGTTGGACTGGCATTTGCTCTTCATCCTGTCCATATCGAAGCAGTAAGGAATCGTAGCAATAAATAAATCGTCAGGTAGCCAACATCACCTGTCAGGCAGAACTGTTTTCGGCCGTCTTCCATCTTCTGGGAATCATTTTTTACATTTCGTACTGTCAAAGACTCGTTTTTCTCAAACTATCTCTTCTTTTCTTTCTTGCAGTTGCCAGTTTACTGAGTAAAGAACAGGGAATTGCATTTCTGGTAATTATTTTATTCAGTAAGTAATTTTTTATTATAGCCAATCTGTTGTGTTCTTGCCTTGTTGCTCAATAGAAGATCTCATGTTCTTCCTTTTGTGATAAATACTATCCTTTTGGCTCTACTCCGTGCCACAACAGGAGCACCTCGATTCTCTTCCTTGGATAATCCCGCAGCGTTTGTAGAGAATCCATTGTTTAGAGTAAGTTCTAAAGTGATTTATCAATGTTTAGTGGCAATCCTTCTCGTGGCAATGGCTACTTCATATTCAGCTCCTCGTTGCTCCTTTCCAATTTTGTTTCGACTATTCCATGGGTTGTGTTCCACCTATTTCCTCCTATTCTGATCCGCGAAATATTTTTCTATATGCCTTTTTCATTAGTGTTCCTGTTGGAGCATTTAGATTCTACAGAAATCTGGAATTTGATCACCAAAAGTGAGATTTTTTTCCCCTTTCATCTCTTTATCAGGATGTTTCTCGTTGCTTTTTTCTTCGGTCTAATTTCCTTCTTCCCCGCCAGTAATATACTCCTCACTGTTGGTTTCTCCGTCGCCGAAAGAGTCCTATATCTACCATCAATTGGCTTCTGTCTCCTGTTTTCTATCTTATGGAGAAAATTGGAGAAGATCCACGGAAAAATGGATTCTCATGCCATCGTCCTGGTCACAATAGCTATTTTGTTATGTTCACAGGTAAGAAACAAAAATTTGAAAACATATGATATGTAGCGAAGTCGAGAATGGACGACGGAGCTATCCCTTTATTCAAGTGGTTTGAAGATTTGTCCAAATAATGCGAAAATTCATTACAATCTAGCGAAAATTCTAGCGGATGAAGGAAGAGAAACCGAGGCAGAAAAAGAATATCGAGAAGCCATTCGGTCAGTTTGAACAATGCTATTAAACAGTTGTTTTAGTCTCTATCCACAATACGAACAAGCCTTGAACAATTTGGGAAATTTGTTGGAAAAGAAGGGCCATTTCAACGAATCGGAGGTCTTTTTACGGGCCGCCATTGCTACACAGCCACGATTCGCGACAGCTTGGATGAATCTCGGCATTACTATGATGAATGTGGGCAAATATAACGTAGGGATTTAAATCCATCATCATCAAGATGCTTGCAGGATAGTTTGTTCGCTTACAAGGAATCACTGCGACATCGGCCAAAGTCAGCAGACTGCTACTTCAATCTGGGAAATTTGTATCAGAGAATGGGAGAAATGGAAGAAGCAGCTAAGGCATGGAAGAGGGCAATCGAGTGAGAAAGACAGAGAACTCAATCTTCCCTTTCCAGCCTTCATCCGAGTCATTGCTCTGCCTGGACGAACTTTTTCGTGGTCCTTGATGAGCTATCTCTCTGCCATGTAGTTCTTTCTTTTGAGAAGGACGCTCTTCTCTTCTGTTCTTCCACCCCAGCTGTTCGATCGCAACTTGGAGTCTGTTACGTCCATCGAAACGACTATGAAGCAGCCGAGAAACATCTTCTAACTGCCATTTCCCTCGCCCCCGAAAATCAAGCATATCAATCCAATTACGACGTGTTCTTAGGTCTCAAATCAAAACGAAAAACATAATTACTCAAACGGGTTGTGATAACGGTTAAATAAATATCTAGAGATCATTTGTTCTCATTGGCGAGAGCCTTGATTCCGTGGACGTCGAGACGGTAATGAAGCCATCCCTGTTCGGTTGTTAGATCGATTACTGGCATCTGCAAAAAAAATATGTATATATATTTATAGTCTCACTTTTCTATAGAAATTGATGGCATTCTGATTCCAATTGAGGACAGACCACTGGATCCGTCGGCATCCCTTCTCCTCGGCTATCTTACCCAGTTCAATCCACAGCTTCTTTCCGAATCCTTTCCTTCTGTGCACTGGCCTTACATATAGATCTTCCATATGAATAAACTGTCCTTCCCAAGTGGAGTACGCATAGAAATAAAGACACATGGCAACGGCTTCGGTCCCCTCAAAGAGGAGGAGACATTCACAGGCTTTCTTCTTCAGATCATTTTCCAGAATCTCTTCGGTGATCTTGACCCCTTCTGGGTACTTCTCGAAGATTGCCAATTCCTAAGAAAATCAAAAATAGAACGAACGACAAGAATGGGGCGAATTGCACGTTCGATAGAGACTACGGTAGATAAAAAAGCAATTCCGTTAGGGAATCTTTCTGGAAAATAGAATTTTGGGGTAGAAGAGGTTCCAAACTAATTGTAACTTTTAAAAAATAATCTAAAAACGGCCGAAATTCCCTTTTTCATAGTCTTGAGATCATCGAATCTGTGCGCTACGTGCCGATTGAACAAACGTAATTCTACAAAAATCGTCAACAGCATATGACTCCTTTTGCAACAAGGGGCTGCAGAATGGCCGAAATAATAGTTTTGTAACTTTTATTTCATCTATTAACTTACTGTTATGAGACCAAAGATGGTCGAAGCATCCTTAGGCGTAGCCACGACAATACGGATATCGACCATCCTGAAAAAAAAGGATTAGATAAAAAAATAAAAGGGAGCAACAAGGAAAGAATGTTTAGAAATAGGTCTAGTTAATTATAATATGAGAAACTTATTCAAACCCTTATTCATTCGTTGTTATCTCTTAGACTTGAAAAAAATGCAACCTTTGATACTTATCTATCTTTTATTTTTCGTTCCCCTTAACCATCCATTATATTTTTCTTCCTTTATTGTACTGACCCCCGTCGACGATCGCGCAGTATGTGAGAACCTGGAGAACATCGACAAGGCACGTGATTAACGGTCAGATTACAACAGTCAAAGGGACACGCATAGAACAAGCAAAGAGGAAGACGAAAAGATGGAAAAAGAAGGGGAGGAATAGATGTCTACGAAAAGATAAAGAGCTTATCTAGAGGGGGAAAAACGACTTTCGATAACCAGGAAAAAAAAGAAGAAAAGTTTGTACTTTAGATGACGATTATAAACAGGAATCAAATCATCATCTGTACTTATATTTACGATTAGAATTTGAATTATCGAAATCAATACCTTCGACGCGAAGTTATGAAAGCGCCATGAACTGGAAGACCAAAAAAAGAAGTGATGTAATATGAAAAACAACCAAGAATAATCAAGAAAACCATATGAAGCATATTTCGGAGAAACTAAACAAGAAGAACGTTGTTTTGATCTTAAAAAAATGAAAAGGAAAGCAAAGAAAAAAAAGAACGTTTGTTGGCTATTAATACATATGAATGAAGAACTGGTAGAAAAAAAAATGTCTGTTTGTCATTCTTTTTTTCTCCTTTGGTCCGCTTTATGCTTCCTATTGCGCGAAGGTTACATCAGAATACACGTGATGTATTCGATCTTTTCTAGAATGACTGGATAACTTGACTGTCTATCATTAAAGGTCTCAATGGACCTGTCATCGTAAATCCTGCCATGGGAATCTCATCTCTCAAAGAAAAATGTCCGATCGATCGGCCGGTACGGGGAAGACCCAAAAGCCCCGCCCCTTCACAACAGGCCCGAATATAAGACAAACGCGACGCGACTGGAAGACAACCCAACCTAAAACAGGCAGTCAACGCCTCACCTGCATGGACTACTGCTTTGCCGTACTATGCTAGTTAGCCTCGGACAACAAACTAAATCGAAAGAAACGTTGTTTTCCGTCAAGAAACTGTCTACCGGTGAGTTTGACGATTCTTATCGAAAAAAAAGAGATGGGATTGAGAATAATCTATTCTTTTCAGACCTGCCCTTCGTCGATCAACCACAAGTGCTCTCATTCAGCTGTGATTGGATCTCCACTTCTGGTAAATGATATCCATCAATGTCTCATATCTTTTTTTCAGTTATTTGCTTCGGTCTTTGTGAGCTTACTATTCGAGTCGCCACTGCAGCAACAGCACTTTGAATACGGTACGTTCGGGGAAAATCAAAAATCTTCGCCATCAATCAGTTTTGTTTCGACAAATTCGAAGAGACAGAATGAGCGGCGACGGGAATGAAAAAGCTCAATAAAGGGTGAAACTATTTCTGGAAAGATGAATGTGGCATGGGGACGAAAACAACCGAGTTATTTCTCGATTAGATGATTGATGGATACAGAAACGATAGGTGTAATAATCGTGAAAAAAGGAATAAAAAACGATTGAAAACTGTCTAGTCTTTTGCGAATTTCGAGGGAAAAAAAGAAACAGAAGGAATCTTAGAACTTTTTAACTTTTCAGATGTCTGCTATTCCACACCTCAGTAACGCTTATCATAGTCGCATGTTGCGTCTATCTATCGAGAGGGAGATCAAGGAAGGTCCTCCTCCCGGCGGGAAGCTGAAAACACTCAGCGAAGCCGTCAAGTCTGTTCGTCTACCGATTGGCTTTGAATTCGGCGAAAAGCTCATCAGTGAGCCTCCTCCGACGAATCATGATAATAAAAAATTCTAGGCATTACCAACACGAATCCAACAATTCCGTCCAGTGATGTCTTCTTCGGAAAAAACTGAAGAAGTCGTCAAGCTTCCTAGAATAGCATTGACTTTACATTTGATATTTTCATGGTGGTGGTAATTAAATAAATCTAACTAGTATTTCATACTATTTGATTTAATGGATCAAAAAGTAGTTAAAAATCAATCATTTTCCGTTGTTTTCATCACTGATTTCTTTACCTGTGGTCCAATCTTTAAAATGGTTTCACCGGCTGATTTCTTATCATATTACCTCTTAGAGAACTGATCATTTCGAAAAATGATTGATGTTCAGAAAAACTGTCATTATTTCCGAATGTACTTCTAGACCTATATCTAGCATAAACAAGAAAGCTAAAACTTGTATATTGGTGAAAATTCATTAAAGGTGAAAAACATAACAAAAGTAAATGAAGATTTTAATTTTCATCGATTTTCCGGGAACTTTTAGCGTTGGCTACCACAATCTTCTCTTCGGTTTTATCCTCGGCTTCGTCCTGAAAATATAACAATTAATGGTTAAAGCAAAAAAAAAAAACTCACATCGAACTCTACAAACTTATCGTGAGTCCACAAACCATCAGCTCCAGATCCGGAGGATCTATTGTAAAAGCTGTTTCTTTCCTCACGACGATCTCCAAAAGATTCACGACGATCTCCATAAGACTCACGACGATCTCCAAAAGATTCACGACGATCTCCATAAGACTCACGACGATCTCCATAAGAATGACGACGACGATCATCGCGGCGGCCCTAAAAAAATCACGTAAAAAGAAAAAATAAGCTAACTCTGTCGTTGCGCCGATCTCCAAAACCATCCCAATTGGATCTATTACGATTATGACGAGGTCCAAAATCAATTCTAGGATCATAAGTCGTTCTTCCGCGCCATTTGTCGGCACCTGCTCGATCGTCATGCTAAAATTTTAAACATATAATGAAAAAAAAATTTACATCGAAGAAAGCTTTCGATTTAGGGACAAATGTTGGATCGACAAGCCTCTGTACTGGTTTGTCAGCATCTCTAAAAGATCCGTTTTTTCTGTCGTCTTCTTCATCGCGTTTTCTTTCATGATCATTTGGTCTAGTAATACGAGCTTGTAAAGCGGCTCGTCGTTCTCTTCTAAATAAAAAAAAATTATTTAAAAAAAAGATTTAAAAACCTGTTCATTGAAGTATTTGTCGACTTCACATATTCTGTTCTCATTGAAACACGACGATCGTTTGATTCAAATTTTCCTCCGCTCACTCTAAAACCAATTGTTAGTAAAAAGAACAACAACAAGACAAACCTATCATGAAGTCGAGGTCGATTTCCGGGAATGGTACAAGTCTAGAATTAATGGATAGGTCAAACTTTCTTATTAATGGAGCCAGAGAGCTAAATTTTAAGGTTTTTCCTTGCACCAAAATTATGTTTAATTTTCCAATAAGTCAAAATCAACAAAATCTATTAGCTCTCAATACAACTTACAATCCGTTCTGCGCTTCTTTTAATATTTGGTCCTAAAATATTAAGAAATTAAATTTAAAAATAAATGACGAACCTGGATTCTTTGCAAGTTCAAGGGAAGCAGCATCCAACATATTAACAGTTCCGTGTTTATCTCTTGATAAGCGGGAAGAATTTATAGGAGAACGAGATCTGCTTCGACGTCGCTGTGCAGATGACATTTTCTGAAAACTATGTTGTAATTACGATAATATGGGAAAATTAACTATTTCGACACGTATTAAAAGAATAATAAGATGAAGTAATTCATACTGTTTCAATTACCAAACCTTTTTCAATTCATCAGAAAATACTGTGATTGGGCATTGCTCTACATCTAGGAAATCGACAAATATGAAATAACAAAGCAGATAAAAATGGCAATAAATTGAAAGCGTGTTAGACAAATGCGTGATGTTTTTTCGCTTTGGAGCGGATTCTCATTGGAGCAATGGGTATAGCATTATTGGAAAAAGGTTCTTTATTTGTTTCTGCTATTTTAAATAGTCACACAAGAAATTAAACAGAATGTAAATGTAATGACTGACATAATTAATGTTTCAATCACACGGATGGCTTCAGATGATCAGTTCTTTGCCGTCTAACAAATGATGATTCTACTTCCGATGATAATTTTCTCTGCAGTAATAAGAATAGGAAGAACAAGCTGTTCCCAAGTATGAATGAAACAACGAAGGGTCCTTTTCATCTGCTGCTCCCGACTCCAATATTCCAAGTAGGAAACTGGAAGGAGAAGACGAAGGAAATTATGAATACGTCATCTTCAATTCTAATAATGTCCTTAATGCATTTAAATGAACTCAATACAATTCTTCGATTTTTATTATGCATCTTGTATGCTAATATTTTTTCAATTTCATTCCCCTTATGGATGGTTGTAAAAGGGAATTTGCTAGTTGTGTCAACATGTAAAATCCTCCAACAGCAGCCAGAAAAGAGCCAATAAAGTGAAATGGCTCCAGTACTTCGAGGAGAGGATACAGCCAATAGCCATGAAGATACTTCACTACAAAGATGCTGAACTATGTTGTCCTCTTCTTGAGAAATGACCTACACTTTAAAATAGAAGAATACAAGAATGAATGACATTATAAGACGTCCCTTGGCCGTCACAGTATGTCTTTCTTCACAAAATAGTTCAAAGAGAACGTAGATTATCGGAAGGGTATGGGTAACATGGTTTAGCCATGAGGGAATTAACTGACGAATCCAAGCTGGCATAACTAGCTCTGGTTCAATGGCATAGAGTCCCCAGAACAGACCACAAGTTACCTGATAAGAATTTTTTAAATTCAAAAACACTCACTATGGAGGAGGGGAAGATTGTAGTGACCAATGATTGATCGAGATATTTCTTCAGAAAGGAGAATGGACGAAAAGCAGAAGAGAGGCAAGACAATACAGAGAAAATAGACACGATGACCAGGAAAATAAATGAAAATAGATATAACTCACAAAGTTAATGTTGGTAAGCATGATGAGTTTATAGACATACCAGTTGTGACCCAGCCGAGGCTGATGTTTTACATCGAAATATAAAGAATATGTCCATATCGAGGTAAATATCACTTTCGCCAGCTTGATAATCGACGAAGGCATAGTTGTGTTCGGCTGTAAACGTTTGGGGATGAATCAATGAGTCAAAGTAGGGCGGTCGATTAACAGACTGACCTTCTAACGAGAAATACGCTACGAAGAAACGTAACAGACTAAATATATCAAAGCCAATAGAAATCTTTATCTAATGAGTACGTTGTTTTGTCTGCTGATGAGCCATGTTGTGGATGAGGGAAAGAATTGAATAGTTGAAGAAAATGACGCCGATACAGACGACAATGAAGAGAATTCGGAAGGGAAGAGAGAGAAAACCAAGAATTGGATAGGCCCAGAATCCGCTGATATGATGAACGTAGTGGATGCTGAAAAGACCCACTGTAACCTTTCTTTTAGAGTAGGGGTTTTACTTCTAAAGAAAAATGGGAAGGAACTCACTCGGCGACGTAGATGGCTGCAAATACTCCGATTATCATCAAAGCTGATTTCCATTTTGGTGTCTGTCTTTTCCACAATAAAATCTCAATGATCGAAGTCACTAGAGGGAGTGTATGCTAAGCAATAATATTATTTCTTTTAAAATCTTACAATTCCATGATTGAACCAGGAGATGGCAATGATTGCCTTTGCATTGTCATCAGCTAGAAGAGTATTTGGATCGAAGAGATATAAAATCCAGAAAAGTAGAACAACGGTCTGTTAAAGGTAGTCGAGGAAAAGAAAGGAAAAAGAAACTTACGGCTCCAATGGGGCCAATCAGAGTGTGTCCAACTAAATCGTAGAGCCGGGATGGATTTCTTGAAGTGATGAAGACACCAACTATATGATAGATTGTTTGGAGATACTGAAGGTAGGGTTGATAACCAAGGAAGAAAACTAACTAGGTCAATCAGAGTGAGCCAGACAAATTTGGACAAGAATTGATGAGGAATTGGGAGATATTTTGGATCGGCTATGACGTAATCGGAAATACAGATAAAGATGTAATAGACGGAGCAGACGAGATGGAAAATCCGGCGGCCATTCATGTTTTCCGGGAAGAATGGCTTATCAGATACAATGTCGGTCGCGTTTAACCTGTGATTACGGGAATGTGCTTTGTGTTTGGAGGAGAGAAATCGAGAAAAGAACATTCAAACAAAAAGGAATAAAGGTAAATAACAGATAAACAGTCGACTGTTGGGCACATTTACCGTTCAACCTTGAACGGTTGGATGCGATTAACCAAGTAGTGAAATGGGAAAAACATATGCGAGTCGATTCTATGAATCTTTCATCATTCACTATTTTTTGCATAATCTGTTTTGAAAAATAAAAGATTTCAATTTTCTAACCTCTAGGAAAAAAAAGTCATTTTTGTCTCTTGCATCTAATTTGGATTTTCCAAATCCTCATTCAAGATGAATACATTCTTTGTGTAAATGCCGATCAACATCAATTGGAAGACCAAGATGTTCAAACTCGGCGAGCAATAAGTTATTTCTCTTGTGCATGGTCTGACCTAAGTTTACTGCATAAATTCATTATTACTTGTGGGCTATTAATTTCGAGAGTTTTTTTCGTGAGTTGCTGTAATTATTGAAGCAGTTTTTGACGATAATTTTAAAGTATTTATAAAAATAGGGATTTTTAATTTTCAAAGCACCATGGAAATATAGACCATTGTAAACCATCTCATCGATCAGACTATAAATGTAATGAGTCCTAGATTTAGTTTTTCTAAGCATATAGAGGGTTGAATATTTATATAGTCACTAACACATCAGAGGAATAAGATAGGATAGAGAGGACACGGCCGCTCGTCATGCCGGTCTTGCCTTGTACTTGGCTG
This sequence comes from Oscheius sp. DF5120, assembly GCA_932521415.1. Classification (NCBI taxonomy): domain Eukaryota; kingdom Metazoa; phylum Nematoda; class Chromadorea; order Rhabditida; family Rhabditidae; genus Oscheius; species Oscheius sp. DF5120. Next base: position 3,769,116 of record OW051465.1, on the reverse strand, counting down.
GGCTGGACTTATTAGCGGATCCTATTAAATTCTATAATAATAACAAGTTCTATTGAGGCTTACACCATCGACAACATTATCATTCAGTGGCTATCTTTATTAAATCTATACAGTAATTCGCAAACATGATGACAAGGGGGGTGTGGGGGAGCTGCCACCTCCGACCCAACGGTAGTCGAATCTGCTCCATACAACTGCTCCATAAAAAGAAGTTATGCCTGTCAGGACAGCATCTGAGCCGTCACAAGTTTTGCATATATCCCTTCCTTTAGCATTAACTTCTGATGTGATCCACTCTCCACAACAGCTCCTTTCTCAATAACGTAAATTCTAAAATATTCCTTATAAGAAGGAAGGATAAACTGACGCATCACAATTTTGGATACTGCTCAGTCGATGAGTAATGATGATGCATGTTCGTCCGATTTTTGCCTTGTTGAGTGCCCCTTGAACTATTTCCTCGCTCTCCGCATCCAATGCTGATGTCGCTTCATCCAGCAGAAGTATCTTCGGATTGCGTACCAATGCTCTCGCTATGGCTATCCGCTGTTTCTGTCCTCCCGATAGAACCTGTCCCCTCTCACCAACATCTGTCTCTAATCCGTTCGGAAGAGTTTGTATAAAGTCGAAAGCTTTGGCTGTTCGACATGCTTCGACTACTTTGTTCAACGAGATGTCTCCCATTCCGATGGTGATGTTTTCAAGGATTGTTCCTTTGAATAGAACTGGCTCTTGTGATACTAGGGCGACATGAGAACGAAGATGATGGAGATTGATGGTGAGAATATTCGAGTCGTCGAGGAGTATACGACCATTGGTAACCGAGTAGAATCGTTCTAAGAGATTAATGACTGTACTCTTGCCACAGCCGGATGCCCCGATAAGAGCGATACAGTTTCCCGATTCAACGGAGAAGTTCATTTGACGGGAGACGAGATGCTCTGAACGAGAAGGATAGGCAAAGTCAACTAATTGGAAGACCACCTGACCAGTAATTACCTTAAAAACGAAGGATAGCGAAAGAAAGAAGGAATACCGGTCTTTCCCCAGCCTCGATGGCTTCTTTGATGACACTTTCATCATCTATCACCTTGAATAGTTCTTTCGCCGAACTGCCTGCCTTTATATAGTCGGGAATGTAGGGGGCCGAGTAGAGAATCGACCACAGGACCACGGACGTGTAGCTGACAGCTCGGAAGAGATCCCCTACCTGATGATTGCCGTCATAGGCAAGTTTCGTCAACAGAACCCAAGAAAAGAAATCGCCAAGAATGGGGAAGAGCTGAGAGACAGCAAAATGCATCGACTCTACGATGATGATCCATTCGTCGAAGGCTTCTGTTTGACGTTGAAAGAATTTGTATCGGCTCAGAAAGTATTCTTCAACCGTCAGCAGCTGGATTGTCTTTGTGTGACGAACGATCTCAATGGCCAATTCCGCTGTCCTATCCGCAATGGCCAGTCGCGTATGAGCATGATGACCATAGAGTTGATTGACGAAGATTATGACGAGCAGGACAAAACATAATCCGATGGTCAGAAGACCCATCTCCCAACTAAAAATAAAACAGGCGATAAGGGAGACGACAATCGAAAAGACATTTGAGATGTTGTAGGCGAAGTTGAAGTTGAAAGCCCCCAAACATGGCTGAGAATACTTGGCGATGATAGCCACCGATTGTTCTGGTGACTGTGACGACTCATCTAAGGAATGTATCGGTCGATAGAGGAGACTACGAAGGGCTCGACAACGTAGACGATCGATGACATTCTCCGCTACCCAGCCAGAATATAGATGAAGAAGTGGCTCAAAGATGACTTGGAGGATGCCTGTGAGGATGAAGACCAATAAGGCAAGATTGGCATAATACTTATAAGAGCTACGATATTTCTAGAGAGAATTAGACGGAAAATAAGAAAATAAACCGAACTCAAGGCGTCAAATCCTATGGAATTGCCGATAACCATGAGGTTCATCTCAAAAGAGCGGAGGAAGGCGATCAGAACGACCAGAAGGAACTTTTTGAAGTCACCGGAGAGATTCGCGTAAAGGATACCGAGGCCAAAGCGGAATGTCGTCTTCTTTTTTTTGTTTTTCTCCAGCAACTGGGCATTCTCTGTCAGTTTGGCGCATGGCTGAATGGGTCGACTGCTTGGAATCTGTGTCGAGTCGGGAGTGATGGGTGCAGTTGTTTTTATCTCCTGTGCTCGAGCCAACTGCGAATATATGCGTCCGGCGATGATCAGCTCATCATGGACACCTGAATAGATTTAGCCGTGATTTTCAGTTCTAACCTTCTTCAACAACAATTCCATTTTCCACCACGTAGATCTTCTCGACGTCTTTCACAGTATTTAATCGATGGGAGATTATCACCGTCGTCCGTCCCTCGGCTGCTCGATTCAAAGCATGTGTCACTATTAATTCTGATTCTGAGTCCAGTGCTGACGTCGCTTCGTCCAAAAGGAGAATTTTTGGATCGGTTACTATTGCCCTCGCTATGGCTATCCGCTGTTTTTGTCCTCCGGACAAGACTACTCCTCCGACACCGATGCGAGTATTATATTTCTAGAAGATGGGCTCTTATTCAGAAGAGAACAAGCATCTTTCATAATTCAATTATACTTCTAATTTTGACGTTTGTCGGTCATTCTTATACGCATTATTTTCCTGGGTATAAGTACTATCTCATGTATAAGAACGTTCTTATACAACGAAAATTAGGGTAAGTATAGTCCTAAGTGACGCAGGGTTATCTATGAATACTGCGTAGTAAAATATTAGATGGAATATTATTTTTTTATTGGGCGACATTTTGTTCAATTTCCTATTTTAATCGTATTTTTGTCGCACAGAAGGACTTTATTTATTTTTAAAACAACCTTTTCCTATTGAAAAGAACTATTTCTGCTATATAAAAATTGCAAGAAGAAGTTTCCCCTAATGTCTCAAGAAACAATGCACCTTACTCACAAACATTTAACCCACTTACATCTGGCATGATATTTCGAATGAAGTCATCGGCATTCGCCACGATAGCCGCTTTCTTGGCATCTTCCTCCGTTACTTCTCGTCCTAAGATGATGTTTTCCATGATAGTTCCCTCGAAAAGGCATGGTTCCTGGTTTTTTTAAATTCATTTACAAGTCCAACCTGTTCGACGATGCCAATTTTTTGTCGAAGTTCCCTCTTGTCCAACTTTTCGATGGCCACTCCGTTGATCGTAATGCTTCCCTCCATCGGTTCATATAGACGAGTTAATAGAGCAAACTGGAACCAATCCCTTTAAGACGATAGAGAACTGACCAAAGTGCTCTTTCCACTTCCACTTTTCCCTACAAGTGCCACGGAAGTACCGGCTACCGCCTTCCAGCTGATGCTCTTCAAGACGAGATTTTCCCTGTCCGGATACCCGAATTTGACATTTTTCATTTCAATATCTCCTCCTGTGACTTCCAAAAGAGCTCCTTCTTCTCTTATAGATTTATTCTTACTTCCGTTGTCAATCGTCTCGTAGATTATTGCCGCAGCTACTCTTGCCTTCAGAATGGCCATTATATGAGGTCCGAGAATTCCAAGATTGTAAGAAGACATTGCCATCACATTTCCAATAAGGATACAGTTGGCTGGCTTCGAAATGATTCCATCAAAATACCAATAAATGCCAAACCTGAAGAGGTGATATCAGAGACCGATTCTACCACACGTTGAATCCAACAACAACGTAACATTCGAAGAGAGTGAAACCTTCGAAGAGGCCAGCCCAGAACTCAAAGTATTTGACATTGAAGAGGACCTCCTTCAAATATTTGGCATATTTTCGAACCATATGTTCCTGTCCATTACAAGAGATGACCGTTTTTACGTTCATCACGGCTTCCTCAACCACCGTCGCCGCTTCGGTGTTCAGTTTTTGCATATTTATCGCGTATTTTGAGGTGATTCGTCCCATTATTCCAAGAGTCCAGATGGCTAACGGACCAGATATCAGACAGATCAAAGCAAGACGCCAACTAATAATAAGAGAGACGAAAAAGGAGGAGAAGTACATGGAGAAACCTCGGATCAACATGCCAAGTTTATTCCCCAGTCCTTCTTCGATCTTCTGGATACTCCTGAAGATAATACGATAATGAAGAGAAAGGAACTAGCGTGTTCAGTTGGGAAGTGACAGCTCCGGAACTCGTCTGTACAAACCAGAAGGCGTCTTGTTGTAATACAGCAGCCAAGTATTCCTTTCGAAGTGTTCGAATAATGTTACTACATCCACGCAGGATGAAATAAGAGCCTACATACGTGGCGAAGAATCCAGCGATTCCGATGACGATAAAAGTAGTATACAAATGGTTGTCACTGGACGGTCATTTTTGCCCAAATGACGTTTTTTTTGCACTTTTTGACTATTTTAATGCACAAAAACATCAAAAAAGTGTCTAAGCTCATCGAAAATCAGTCATTTTTGAAAAACTTCACTTTTTGGGCTGGACGTAGAAGTGACCATTTTGCCCACTTTCAATTTTTCACTTGTATTTATTGTTTTTATTGCTATTAAATGACGAATCTGAGATTCGATACAAATCTAAAGGCATTAACAAATCTTGACCTCTTAGAATTAGTAGAATTATTAAAGATTAAGAACTTCCGAGGAGTCTTTATGCGAGACACACACATCCAAATAAAATAAATCCAAGAGAAGTAGGCACTAACACATGAGTAAAATATTCAATTGTATATAATTATGAGAATAAAAGACTAATAGAAACTATGGAAACAAGTCATAAAGGGACTGTTCATCAAAACAGAGTGCCTACACTTGGATAAGAGAGAAGAAGTTCTCATGCTAATTGAGAGAATATGTGTAAAATATAATTGTATTAGACCAAATCATACAACAAAGCATTTACTTTTTAATTAGTTTAAAGCTATCCTCATCCCAGTTGATATCCAAATTAAGCTTCAACTTGCGCAGCGAATCAATTCCCAAAATGTTCACATGCTCAAAATGGGTGCCAACTCTGCTCACTTGACACTCGATTCGAGTCGACTGGTCCTGAATTTCATACAATATTACTTTCAAATAACAATAGTATAACAAACAAACCTGGATCGCGAATGAGTAGAACTGCCCGTCGATGACGTTTCCGGCACCAAAAAAAGACTCCAGGGTCTTGACAGTCAGACACGTAAATGGACTTCCCGTGTCAATGAGACACCAGACGTTGATGATTGGCGAATCGGGTTTTCGGGCCCGTTGGAAGATCAAAGGGACCATTAGCCTAGAGTTAGGTCCATGCAAGATTCCTTGTACAGGAAAAGCGGGATCTGAGAACGTCGCTGCACTCAAGTGCTTCACTTCTTGATCACGTCCAATCTGCAATAAGTTTTAACAATCCATACTATTTATAAAGCGCTAAAGCGTATGTTTGTGCCCTAGATCAGCCTTTAATGGGAATCTACTAATCCGTTGCATTTGCAAAAAGATTGTTGTTTTTGTGTGGCCCAAGTTTGAAAAGAGGAAAGGTCTAATGGGGTGCATTAGTGGAATTTAGAAAGATGGTAAGGGTTTAGAAATTCGTGCCGCAAAGCGACGCTGTACCGACTGGTAAGATAAAAAATCATTAAAAAAACGCACCCTTTCCAACTCTTCTTCATTGATATCCTTGAGCATGATGTCAAACTCATCATAAGGCATGGCCAGAACGCCAAATGAACTATCGGCTCCGCTTGAAGAAGATCCGCTCTGAAATTTAATTAAATAGGTGGATAAAAGTTAGTAAGACAGTGTATACCTGGTTATGATTATCCATTCTTGACGATCAAGTTGATGATAGCCTAACCGTCAACAGCTCCCGATCTAAAAGTCAAAAATTTTTGAAAGCAACATTGAGAGGAAAGAATAATTGGTGCTGTTTATATAGACGACATACAAACTGGCGTCCTCTCTTATAAATGCGACAATCGATAGAGAGTGAGTAGGAATAAGTTGAGGAGAAAAAATAACAGTAATAATCACGGATGTGAAATCACGAAATCAATGCAAACTACGGAAGAAAAGCAAGTCTTTTTTGTATTCATATTTTTTCTTCTCGTTTCTCTCCTTCCTCTGCGTCTCTGACCACAGACGCGTCTCTGCCTTCCACTCTAGCCCAACGCGTTTGCTTGTCGCGTGCGCCTAGTTCAACTGGAGCAAATGTGTGATTGTGCTCAGACACAGTGAGGAAGAGAAAAGAAGGTCACACAAAGAGAAAGAGAAATTGCCAGGGCAAAGACGTCACACCTAAAGTGAAGGAGAAAGAGAGAGAACTCGACGAGTTTGGTCACACCCTAAACAGGGCTGATAGTTTTTCGAAATTTATTTTTCGATTTTTCGGTTTTTTCGACTTTTTTCGATAAATTTTTTTTCGAAAAAAAATTCGAAAAATCGAAAAATTATTTATGCTGAATATTCTCTCATTTTTCATTGAAACATCAATATGAGAGGTATTTTCGTTGCAAGATTGATGCAATAGTCTTGTTATTTCTCTTTTCGGACACAAATGTGAGCGATTCTTGAAAAAAGTTTTTCCATACTAACAATTTCTCGAACTTTTGAGCTGTGCTTTAACAGATGTGTGGTGCTCCAAGCACGATCATCATGCCGATCATCATAATTTCTGATGAAAACAAGATGTAGAGTTAATATAACGTTATCATACTGATGATTTCTTCCCTAAATAACTAAATTCAGCTCTAAATTACACTGAGAATGATTTTTGAACAATTTTTTCGAATTTTTCGGTTTTTTCGACTTTTTATTTCGAAAAAAAACGATTTTTCGAATAATTTTTCGAAATTTATTTTTCGAGCAGCCCTGACCCTAAACCTTCTCGAAGGTGCCATTTCAAGAGTGTATTGGTTATAAGAGAAGAGAATATCTTCACTCTTTCGACGTGAAAATTTTTCGTTCTGCGACTCAACTTTTCTTTGCATATTTCTATGTGTTAATTTCAGTGACTTGTTCCTATGAGATCCTATTGGTAGTATTCGAATTCACAGAAGTAGTAGTAGTATTCAATAATCCTTGTCTTTCCGTTTTTTCTTTCTTTCTCTTTTCGAACTCTAGATATTGATTCATTTTTTCTTCTCTTCTCTTCTCAAATTCTTTACGATCAGCTTCGTATTTATCTCTTACTTCTTTGTCTTTTTCCGTTTGGATTCTATTTCGATCCTTTTGGATTTGTTGCTCACGAAGTTCCCGATCCATTTGGATTTCTCTTTGTCTTTTATAATATTCTTCTCTTTCTTTTTGAAATTTCTGAGGATTAATACTCATTTCTTGAAGACTAGGAGTTGATGTTAGCGCTTGTTGTGTCAATCCTATGGATCTAGGAATCTTCGATTCTGTAGGAAGTTTTTGAATTTCCTTGACTGCAAAACCTTCTTCACTAATTAAGAGATCAAGATTACAATCTCTCACAATTTTGTTTTTAATCAAACTCAGAGCAATTTGATTTTTACTATTTATCAACAGTCCATTATTCATGATTCCATCTAGTTTTCCAATTGAAATATATTGACATTTCTGATCTTTATTGACATCCCAAATCATAATTTCATTCATCTTCCCAGGTTGACAATAACCATCCTGATATTTACAATTACTTAAGTCGGAGAGAACATTAGATGGTCTACTTTGATTGAAGTGTGAATATACTTTAGTTTCAATGATGATACAATTCTCTTTGTAATATCTTTTGCTTGTAAAGAAACTAGTAAATCGATTTGGATAATCTTCATTCACTTTATTATTTGTACTCCACAATCCTCCAGATCTAGGATTCTTCGAATCTGATATTCCTTTACCTTTCCCTAAACTTCCATATTCACATTTCTTATTTGCAATCCATTCTCTACATTCTGCAACACTTATACTTCGATGATTTAACTCCTTTTCTACTAAGTGCTCATATCCGGAAAAATCTGTATACATTGATACTTCACTAACTAATTTCTTACACAACTTAGCTTCACTTGAGTATTCGATAATGTTCGGTTTGAAGACTTCATAACTTACTACTTTTGATTTTTCATTCAATTGTCTATGATAATTGCATCTATGTAATTTCGGTAATCTAAAATATTGAACTGGAGCATCAGAAGAACATATAATAGCTGCCAAAATATCATAATGAGTAAATGTTAAAAAGAAATAGAATTGCAATAGATTCATTTACTTCAGAAAATGTATTTTAAATAAATTGAAAAATTATCCTGACTTTCTTTGCAAGTTGAAATTCTCAAGATAAAAATGACAGAAATTTGCTGAATATGCACTAAAAGAATTTGAAAATAGAAAATCTAAAAGAACAAGAAGACAAGTTTACTCAGATTTTCAAGCAGCTGGAGAGTTTCAATACCTTGAGAACAAATCAAATAATCTTTTGAGACATACAACTGAAGTAATGTGTGATATATTTAATGAACACTCTAGTCTTCTTGAAACACTAATAAGAGAGAATCCTAGAAGATACATTCAAAAACAACTAAATCATTCAGCAATAAGAGTTCAACTTATTTCTCAAGAAAGCTTTGCTAGTGCTAACGCAGATGTTGTACAAGTAACGTTTTGTAAATCTTTAGAAGATGAAGAAATTGAATTCATAGATCTAATGCATTTTGATGGATTCAAGACAAGTATACCTCTTACTCAAGGACAAATTCCTATTAAAATACGATCCCTTGGAGACAAAATTTGGTATTACTCACAAAAAGGAATAATTTCAGATAAAATTGTATTGCATCCAGAATTTCATCCAAGAAAAGATGAAATAACAAATATTAAAAGCTTCACTGACTTCAATTTAGATTTCTTAGATGACAAGATAATCTTTCATGAGCATATTCTCCTTGATACAAAAACGAATATTGAGGAAGAATTAATTAATGAGATGCGTGAAAAAGCTGATGTATCCATTGATCTACACTCAAATAGTCAAGATGGAATGATTCCTCATGAAATATTAGATGAAGTTTCTAGCATCTTTGAGAAGTATTACATCAAGATATGGAGGATTTATGTAACTATTGGTGTTACTCTCTTTTATATATTCATAGGTAGATCTATTTGGATGGTCCTTTCTCCAAAAACCTTTTTTGAATCCAAAGGATCCGGAAATCAAGGATTTTTCAACAAGGAAAATAGAAATCCGAGAAATAGGAATCCAATTTTTGTGAAAAGTAGGAATCATTTCCAAGGTGAAGGTTACCAAGGTGTTGAAATGCGAGAACTTAGTGACTTTAGAAATGAACATAGAAGATCTCTTGTTGTAGACTAAAGGATTTTCTTTTATCTTCAAACTTTTTATAATTAATAAATTTCACTTTAGGAATTTTTGATTGCAATGAGATTCTTCAATTCTGGAAATTCTTCAAGCTATTTAATTACAAGTCCAAAAGAAAAAGATAAAAAAGAATTGATTCAAGATATTAAAAAAGAAGAAAAAATAGAAATAGATGATAAAGTAAGAGAAGGAGGAAGTATTAATGCAAATAGATCCAAAAGTGAAAAATTGAATAAAAAGAATGCAGCCTTTCTTAGAGCCTTAAAAAGAGGATCTGGATTCAAAAGAATTTAATTACAATTATTTTCACATATTTCACTTATTTCACTTTATGTTGGAAATTTATGTTGTTTTAAAGTGTAATTCTATATGAAGATCACACTTATTGAAATCAATAAGGTTATTCAATGAATCTACTAGTTTTAATGTCAAAGTATTACAATTATTAACACTTCGATGATAAATGAGGTTTATTGGTTCATATTTAATTTTTTCTTTATCCCCTAAAGGAAACTTACAAATGATATTACTTTGCCTTTCATCAATGAAGGTATCACAAATAAGATTACATGATAGATAAATGAAATTATTTTCTTTGGAATTAGAGCAATCCAAAATTCCATCGATACGAACAACACTGATACTAGTAATTTTTAAATCTTGTGGAAATTGAAATGTCTTTTCATTTGTTCGATATAAATTTAAAAAGATATTTCCAGATTGACTAGTCATTAGTAATTTAAATATTTTATTTTATTTTAAATAATTTGATTTCTAATAATTTTTGTATTTTAGATTATGACTAAAGAAAATGAAGAATTTATCAAACCGAAGGTTCTTCAAACCAAAGGATCTCCTACGGATTCACTTGTGAAAATCAAAGGTTCTAGGAGTCTACGACTTCGCCGATTATTCAGTAAAAAATTATTATCCTGAAAGAAATAATAATCCTTTACTTCCTCAATCAATAAGAGGTTGTATTATTGGAAAGAGTGGATGTGGAAAGACTAATTTACTTATGAATTTGCTATTAGATTCTCCTAGTGAAGGTGAAGAATACCTTGATTATAATAATCTTTATATCTTTAGTACAACCTTATTTCAACCTTGTTATCAAGCATTAATTAATGGTTTCGAAAATGGATTAAGTAAAAAAGAAATTAGGAGGTGTTTTGAAAAGCAAGACTTCATAATTGAAGCTAAGGAACAAAGAATTATTGATGTCCATTATAGTGACAAAATAGAAGATATTCCAGATCCTAGCTCAATTGATCCCAATAAGAAGACTCTAATAATTTTTGATGATCTTTTATTAGAAAAACAAAATAAAATAGAGCAATATTATACTAGAGGCCGTCACGCAGGAGTAGATTGTTTTTACATTTCTCAGAATTATATAAAACTTCCAAAGAATACTATTAGAGAAAATGCTAATTTATTTATAATATTCCCGCAAGATAAGATGAATCTCAATTACATCTACCGGGACCATTGTAGTGAAATAAAGAAGGAAGAATTTCTTGAGTTTACAAGAGACATTTGGATTAAGAAGTATAATTTTTTAACAATTGATAAGACTTCAGACATTGATAATGGTAGATTCAGAAAGTGTTTAAAGTATTTCTACGTCTTCTAACACTTGTAGCACTTCTAGACATCTTTATTTATTTTGAGTTATACTCTCCTGAATGAAAGCAATTTGCTCTTCTGGTGTTCTTTTTGTAATCTTTTTAGAAATATCTATTATTTTTATACTCTTTGATTCTCTTTGATTCGGATGTTCTTCTCTTTCCAAAGTGTTTGATTTTATATTTTCTATTTTCTGAAATCTACCTTTACTATCCTTGTTTTTAACAATTTCACAATTTTCTAGGTTGTCAATTTTTCTAAGATTTCCTTCGGATTCACTTGTGAATTTTCTAATTATCTTATTCAAATAATCTACACTACAACCGATTTCTCTGCAGAATTTAGTTTTCTTAACATAAACATTTCTGTTTTTATAATCATTCCAGGCATCGTATATTTTTCTATTACTCATTTATATCTTTGTGTAACGAAAAAAGTAAAATCTTTGATTTATATAATAAATTTTTTTCTCAATGGATTATATTTGATACTAATGGATACTAATGGATACTAATAGATTATAATGGATACTAATGGAATATTACTGATTGAGATAAATAAGATTCTGAAAAATCTTAGGAAAAAAAAATAGTATAAAAATAAGGAAAAATTCGAGTATATAAATGAGTCAATTAAAATTACAAACCTTTGTAAATGACATTCAAAAGATTGATGGAACAAAAGATCTAGATTTTTCCGAAATATTGGAATACACAAAAAATGAATACACTAAAGAAACAGCTCAAAATTACTTGGATGCATTAGAGAAAATGATTGTAACAATTGATGAATCGAAGTTATCTCAAAGTGATAAATGCAGTTATAAATATGCTTTTACTAAACATTTAACATCGGAATGTAAAAGTGAATGTAAGAGTATTATAATCAATTGTCTCGGAATTTCTAATAAGAAAAAATCATTGATACTCAAGGAAACACAAAAAGAATTTCAAAAAGAAAGAGATGAACATAATGAACTCAGGAAGAAGTATAATGAAAAACAAAAGGAACAAATAGTAGAAGTACCTTCAATTGATCTTTCTCTTACTCTGAAGAATAAGAAGACTTTAACAAATAGAGAATGTCTAGAGTTTCTCAATGATCTGGATATAGATGATACACTTCTTAGTGATAAGTTTAAAAGAGTTAGTGTTTCAGAAGACTTTCCTAATGTTTCCAGAGCATATGTGAAGAAAGGAGTGACTAAAGAGAATAATATCATTCAGAAATCTAAGTAATCAGAGACCAATGGCTAAATAAATACTTGGAAGATCTCTCTTTTTTATCTTTTTCCTTCGGAGTAATTCATCTAAAATAGCATGAATTTTATTGTATTCTCCATTATTTCCAGCTTGATAAGAACCAATACTTAATCTTAGTTGATTCATGAGATCATTAAGTTTTGGGGGTAGAATCACAGATTCCGAGATCCTTTGGATTGGTAAAATGATTTTTTGATCAATAGAACTACCTGATATTTGTGAATTATTAACACTTTGACTACTTTGAGTATTTTGAATTCTTGGAGTAAAATAATTTTCTTTTATGAATTTCCATTTATCACTAGCATCAGCATTATATCTTATACTAGTTTTATCAAATTTTTGATACAAAGCATTTGAACACAATAGAATATCTCGATAATCTTGTTTATCTTCATTTTTTACCTTTGTAAAATTAGGAGATTTTTTGGTTAATAATTCCATTAGTCCAGGAGTTGCAATATATTCTACATTATTGATCTCCATCATATTATCATCAAATGTGACTTCTTGATTTCCAATAGTATAGCCTTTAGTATCATTATTATACCTTATTGAGTATCCTGCATTACTTTTATCTCTAGGATCTTGAAGATAAGTAGCAATTAAGTTGGAAACTTTGATTTCCGAAGTTTTACTTGGTGTGGATTGGATTTGTTTAGTAGGAGTTCCCGGAGGTGGTAGAATTTGTGGTTGATTAGGTTTATCCAATCCTTTAAATGAGTTAAGAGTTTGAACTATTTTATTCTTCTCATCAATAATTTCTTCTTGTAATTTCTTATTTGATTCTAGTATGGGTTTAAATACTTCAATGCGGTGATCTTCAACATTTTCTAGGTCTGAGCGTTCTTGAAGATTTTTTAGATGATGTTCTTTTCTATTCTTCAAGAATGAGTGAACAATTTCATTCCTTTTCTTGGGATCATAGATTTCGATTGTGGAAGGCATTTTTTGAAAAAGTAATTTATTTATAAAAAAATTATTGTATTTATAAATGGAAGAAATTACTCAAGAAGTAAAGTTCCAAAATCTTTCTTTAGGTGAAGAAGATCTAAAGAAAATGAAAAGAGATGAAGTTCGTAGAAAAGTTGCAATGATTGGAAGTGAATTGAGAAAATACATTCTCAAATCCAAAGAAATCCAAACTATGAGAAAACAAGAAATGATTGATTTCATTATGAAGTTTAAAGACATTACTTTCGCTGAGTGTGAAATTTAGATTTTTCTTGAAAAAAAATTTTCTATATAAAAAGGAAGTGTTGGATCCTTCTAAGATTTTGAAAAATTAATTACTTCTGAGAAAAATGGATCATTTCGAAAAAATGTCAAGAGATGATCTTCGTAAAGAAGTCATTAAACTTCTTGATATAATGTCCGGAGGTGTAAAAAGTAAAAGAATCCTTAAATCACAACAATTAAGATCTATGAGTACCTCAGAACTTTTAACTTTCATTAGGGATAATTTACAAATCAACACAGCGGAACTTAGAGATGTTCCGATTGATATCAAAGAAGTATTCCCTTATGATGATCTTATTTTTAGTGATTACAAAGAAACTAGAAAAGGAATTGTAAGAACAACAACTTATAGAAACAAAGGTAAAGAAATCTATTTTGAAAAATACTTTGACCTTTTAGAGAAAAGAGGAATCGAATATTATATGAAAATCATCACAAAAATTATAAATTCTTTCTTTGAAAAGAACAAAAATTTTGTGATCAATGATATTAGAAGTGATACTTCAGTTAAAATATATTTGAAACTAGAATTCAAGCAAAAGAAAGACTCTCAAAAAAGTGAAAACTTTGTTGTAAGATCAGAAACTAAGGAATTGTGTGTTGGTGAAGATCGAGGTGAGTATTATCAACATGCTTGTCAAGAATTATTATTAAACATGGAGAATTTGCAATCAAGAGGTTCTGGTTGGACTATTTCAGGAATAAATTACCTTGAGATGAATCAAACTATGTGTAATTCACCTAGTGGTTCAACTTATATTCCACTTCCAAAATGTATTGATGTTAAGCATTGTTGTGTTAACCCTAAAAATAAGGACGACAAGTGTTTTATGTGGTCTATATTAGCTCATCTTCATCCAGCAAAAGATCATGTTTCAGAAGTTTATAATTATACTCCTTTTGAAAACGATTTAAAATTTGGAGATCTACCTTTTCCAATGAAAATTAGAGATATAAATAAGTTTGAGGAGATGAACAATCTTGTTGTAAATGTATTAGAATGCACTGAAAAAGGACAAATAAATCCATTACGTCCTTCAAGAGGAATCACTGCTGATGATAGCAAAGTTATCAACTTATTATATTATGAAAATGAAGAAGGAAATTCACATTACTCCCTAATCAAAAATCTTGATAAACTTATGAATAAACGAGGAGAGCATCAAAAAACATTCTGTGTTAGATGTCATTGCTCTTATAATGTAAATATGAATGATAAGAGTAGATCAAATTATCACAGACATTTAGAGGACTGTGGTAAAAACAAACCAGTTTCACACAAACTATCCAAGAAAACATCTATAAAATTCAAAAATATCAGTAATACACAAAAGCATAGATACGTCATTTATGCAGACTTTGAAAGTATCATTGAGAAATATCAAAGAGCTCTTGATAATCCAAATATATCTTGGACTACTAATGTTGGAAAACACATTCCAGCTGGATTTTGTGTTGTTGTTGTGGATTCTTTCACCAAAAAAATGTATAGTATCAAATCTTATATTGGACATAATGCTGCTCTAGAGTTCAACAAATACATCATTAAAATATCTCAAGAAATTATGCAATTAGGTAATGTGGAAATGAGAAAATTAACTCAAAAAGAATGGACTTTCCATAATGAGAGCAAAGAGTGTCCAGAGTGTCAAATAAAATATGATTCTAAAGAAATGAAAACGACTAAAGTTAGAGATCATGATCATTGGACTGGAGAATATCGTGGACCTCTTTGTGGATCTTGCAATTTATCAAAAAGAAAGAATAACTTCATCCCGATATTCTTTCACAATCTAAGGGGTTATGATTCCCATCTTATTATTGGTTGTCTTGAAAGTACAAAATATTTGAATGAGCATGAAATTGACATCAAAAATATTTCTAGTAACACAGAAAAATTTATTAGTTTTAGTTACAAGTTACCTTGGTATTATGGAGATACTCAAGAAACTAGAGAAAATGGGATTGAATGTAGATTTCTAGATTCTTTTTCTTTCATGCCTTCTTCACTGGATAAACTTGCTAGCAACTTGAGTGAAGATCTTTTTCATATTAGTAGAGATTATTACTCTTCTTCCAAAGAAAAATTCGAATTGATGCAAAGAAAAGGAGTATATCCCTATGAATACATGGACTCTTTCAAGAGATTCGAAGAAACAAAATTACCATGTATTTCAGCATTTTATGATTATCTAAATGGTAAGGAATGCTCGCAAAAAGATTATCTTTATGCCAAGTTAGTTTGGAATAAAATGAACTGCAACAATTTAGAAGATTATACTAGAATTTATATGATCAATGATGTGCTACTATTAGCAGATGTCTTTGAAAACTTTAGAAACTTAAGTCTAAGGGTTTATGAACTCGATCCTTGTTGGTATTTCACAAGTCCTGGATTAGCTTGGGATGCTATGTTAAAAAAGACTAAAGTAGAGTTAGAAGTACTTCAAGATGTTGAGAAATACTTGATGATTGAGAAGGGAATAAGAGGTGGAATAGTTAATGCTGTTAAAAAATATGCTAAAGCTAATAATAAATACACTAATACTTTTGATCCATCAATTCCTTCAAATTATCTATTGTATTTAGATGCTAATAATTTATATGGATGGGCAATGTGTCAAATGTTACCTACCGGAGATTTTCAATTCTCAATACAATCTTTAATTGATGTTCTCAATGGTGAAAGAAAAGATATGTGTTTAAGAATAGAGGACTATATTGATTATCTAAAAAAATCTGATAGGGGATGCATTTTCGAAGTAGACTTAGAATATCCCAAAGAATTACACTCAAAGCACAATGATTTTCCTTTGTGTCCAGAAAATGTGAAAATTGATAAAGTCAAGAAGTTGTGTAATACTTTATGCGATAAAGAGAAATATGTAATCCATTATACGAATTTGCTGCAATGTCTCCATTTAGGTCTTAAAGTGAAAAAAATTCATAGAATACTAACCTTTAAAGAAAGTGATTGGCTCAAAGAGTATATTGAGATGAACACTAATCTTCGAAAACAAGCTACAAATGATTTTGAGAAAGATTTTTTCAAATTAATGAATAATTCAGTATTCGGAAAAACTATGGAAAATGTTAGAGAAAGAGTTGATGTTCGTTTAATTACTGATGAGGATAAAATAGTTAAGTTGGCTTCAAAACCTAACTACAAAAGAACAATTATGTATAACAAGGTGTTATCTGCTGTAGAAATGGAGAAAACCAATATAACACTTGATAAACCTATTTATGTCGGTTTTGCTATTCTAGATCTGAGTAAGTGGTTGATGTATGACTTTCACTACAATGTTATGCAAAAGAAATATGATGATAATATTAATTTGTGTTATCAAGATACAGACTCTCTTATTTATGAAATTTTTACACCTGATCTGTATGAAGATATTCAGAAGGATTCCATCTTGAAGAAAGAATTTGATTTCAGTGAATATCCACCTTGTCATCACTTATACTCCACAGAAAATAAAAAAGTAGTTGGCAAATTCAAAGATGAATTAAATGGTTTAATAATGGAAGAACTTTTAGCCTTGAAACCGAAACAATATGGATATAAAATTGCTGAAGAAACACGTGAAAACTTTAAAGAGTATTATAATAAGAAGAGTCAGGAAGAAAAAGAGAATCCTAAACTCCCAATAGTACCAAAACCTGGAGATGAAAGTAAAAAAAGTAAAGGAATTAAAAAAAATGTTATAAAATCAATGACTGTGGAAGATTATAAGCACAGCCTTTTCAATAAGACTGTTGTAAGAAAGACTCAATATACTATTAGGAGTGTTAAACACACTATTTTCACACAATGTCAGAATAAAGTAGCTCTGAATAATGACTCTAGTGAACATAAAAGATATATTATTAAAGATAGTCACTCGACAATGGCATTTGGAAATGTGAATATTAAACCTAATCTTTTATAGAAATGATAAAACAACATCTTGAAAGTCTTTAGTTTCTAGTAGTTTCAGAAGAAGTAAGCAATAATAACCACAGTGATGACTTCCGAAGTCTTGAATTTGAAATGTTGAACTCAATATTTTTATTTTATCTTCTCCATTTTTCAAATATTCTTGAAGTTCTAAAGGTGGATCTAATCCGAACGAATCAAAGTAATATATTTTATCTTTGTTTTTGGAATAACAAACCCAATGTGTTCCTCTACCTTCAGAAGAATCTAAATTTACAATACCTCCTTCTTTTTCTCCAATTCCTTCCTTCGGCAAATTGTCTCGCATAAAGACTCCTCGGAAGTTCTTAATCTTTAATAATTCTACTAATTCTAAGAGGTCAAGATTTGTTAATGCCTTTAGATTTGTATCGAATCTCAGATTCGTCATTTAATAGCAATAAAAACAATAAATACAAGTGAAAAATTGAAAATGGGGAAAATGGTCACTTCTACGTCCAGCCCAAAAAGTGAAGTTTTTCAAAAATGACTGATTTTCGATGAGCTTAGACACTTTTTTGATGTTTTTGTGCATTAAAATAGTCAAAAAGTGCAAAAAAAACGTCATTTGGGCAAAAATGACCGTCCAGTGACAACCATTTGTATACTACTGATAAAGGTGGCCAAATAAGGTGTCACATCATATAATAGATTATTGTTTTTAAGAGTTCCGTGTTCCAGAAGAATCGACGTTAACAGACCGGCAATAATGGTCCCACTCGGCTGAAAAACGCCACCAATGGAAGTAAAGAGACAGCCGACAGAGTATAATAGAATATCCCTTTTGGAAGAGAATCGAAACAATTCTCTGAAAGATACCGCACATTGCTCGGCATCTGGGTCTCCATGACAGGTAAGAATTCTAATCAAATCCTCCCAAATTATAACCAAGACACTTTTCTTTTTTACAGAAGCTCCTGAAGAAAAAAATAAAAGAATGTCTAGACAAGATGCCACCTTTCAGTCCACTTGAAAATTGAGAATAAGTTGTTTTTCTACAAATCGAAGAGACAGATGTCATTTTGACTACTTTCTGTAAAAGAAGCCGACCAATTACTAGTGTATGATAGGAAGGATATACACGCATACAAGTCGTAACAGGACAAAACATTTACTCCATCTCCCTCTCTCTGAACTATTTGATCAATACCATCATAAGGGGGATATCTAATTTTATCTATTATATATTTTTATACTACAGCTCAATAATGAGTGATGAACCTGATTGACGCCTAACTATCTCTATGACCCTGTTTCTGTGTTTTGACAACGTTTTTCTACTTTGTTATATTCATTCTTTTTGTTTAATTTTATCGGTTTTTGGTAAATGATGACAAGATTTTTCAAACAGTATATTTTTTTTCTAAAAAAATTGTCAATCTCAACTTCTACAGTTTATTTTGTTTTATTAGACTTGCCCACTCTTTTGTTATTTTTTTGTATTTTGTAGATGCTATCTCGGTTTGTTCGGCCTCTGAATGTTAGCAGTCAGATTCTAAACGGTGCACGTACTTTGGCTGTTGCATCGAAGCCACAAAGTGAACTTGCCCAGAAACTAAAGGTTGTAAAATCTTATTTTAACAAAGTAATATTAGGTCACAATAGTTCCTGGAGATGGTGTTGGACCAGAACTGATCTATTGCGTACAGGATATTGTGAGAAATACAGGAATTCCTCTCGATTTCGAAGGTAAATTTTTTTTTATTTTTCTTATTTTTTATTTTTTTTCAGAAGTTTTTCTTTCCGAGGTTCACTATACTCGTTCTGCATCAATTGAAAATGCCGTAGAATCCATTCGTAGAAACAATAATGTCGCTTTAAAGGGTTAGTAGCATACTATTTAAAGTTTTTCAATTTTAGGAGCCATAGAAGAGTCAGCAGTTCTACATACCGAAGGTGAGCTTCAGGGGCTGAACATGCGCTTAAGAAGACAACTCGACTTGTTTGCTAACTTAGTGCATATTAAGGCAAGTTTCACTCAAAATTTTAGTAAATTCAACAGACTATGGATGGAATTAAAACCCGTCACGGTAAGAAACTGGATTTCTACATTGTGCGTGAGCAGACAGAAGGAGAATATTCCAGTCTTGAGCATGAGCTCGTTCCTGGTTAGTTTTCATAAAAAATTTATTGTTTCAGGTGTCATTGAGTGCTTAAAAATTTCTACTCGTGAAAAAAGTGAAAGAATTGCTAAATTTGCTTTTGATTTTGCTACGAAACATGGGCGAAAGAAGGTTTGTCATTTTTTGGCTAACCTACAGTAGCGTCCAAAAGTTTGGAAACTTATATTTTCGCTATATGGACTGAAAATCACGATAATCCGCGATGATACAATGATGATATGTCGAAGAAAGATCCCAGGTTGAATGCAGGTCAAATACAGTGGAAATTTTTCGAGAACTAAGGTGTTGAAATCAGTTCAAGTACAGTAAAGCGTCGATTGCGGGATGCTGGTCTTTTTGGCAGCAGATCTGTTAAGTAGCCATTGATTTCAGTGAAGAATCGGAAGGCTGGAATTTGCAAAAAAAAAACACCTTTCTTGGATCTCTCAAGAGTGGTCAAAAGTCTTTCTGATGAAAGCAAGTTTTGCTTGTTTGAATCATATGGCATTCAATACGTTAGACGTCCACGTAACCAAAGATTTAATCCCAGTTATCAAATTCCAACCGTAAAACATGGTGCAGGAGGCTTAATGGTTTGAGAATGCTTTAGTAGTAACGGGGTAGACCCTCTGCACCGAATTCAAGGACTTATAGATGTTACTCAGTATTAGGATATTATGGAAAATACTATGTTACCTTATGCGCGACAGAAAATGGAAATGGGAGTTTCAGCAAGATAATGACCCAAAGCATAAGTCCCGTAAACCATCCTCGCTCGTCAACGAATGGGTTTAATGAGTCCCATGATATCTCTCCCAGATTTAGCACATAGAGGCTTGAATATTTATATAGTCACTAACACATCATAGAATTAGGATATGAAAGGAGGACACGGCCGATGCCGGTTCTCCGGCGCCTGCCTTGCACTTAGGTTATGATTACAATGTGTTGAGGTGTATCTACTGAATGCTATACAATAATAATGACAAGTTCTATTTACAGTCCAATTTGGTGAAGCCCTTTTTTTACGAAGGAAATTAGTGTTATGGATTGACCAAGTCAATCACCAGACCGTAAGCCTTAAGGTTGATCAGACGCTTAGGCTTAAGGAGTCCCATGATATCTGTCCCATATTTAGTGTGCTGAGACGGATCCTACTGAATTCTATACAATAATAATGACAAGTTCTATTGAGGCTTACAAGACCTTAATCCGATCGAGCATATGTAGGAAATCTTGTTGAGAAGAACAGGAACTTCAAATGCAAAAAAATGCAGACGAACTTGTTACAACAGGAATGGAACAAAATAGATGCCGGTATTGTTAAGCGTTTTACTGATTCAATGCCCGCTAGATGTGCTGCTGTAATTAAGGCCAAGGGATATTCGACCAAGTATTAGCATTTATTTCTTTATTGTATAATGTTGGCTATTATTTTACTCTTTATGAACCCTCTTCCAGTAAGATTTCCATACTTTAGGCCGCGCTGTTTTCAATAAATGTTCAAAAAAAAATTTTGTGTTTGGGTTTGATGAAAAACGAATAACACCATTATATTTACTTAGCTTCCAATTTCATCCTTACTATCAAATTTTGAATGAATCTAATGTATTTATAGCTGAGATATAGCGAAAACATAAAAGTTCCCAAACTTTTGGACGATTTTGTAATTTTTTCAGGTTACTGCAGTTCATAAAGCAAACATTATGAAGCTTGGAGATGGTCTTTTCCTACGCACTTGCCAAGAAGTTGCGAAACGTTATCCGAAAATCCAATTTGAATCGATGATTATTGATAATACATGCATGCAACTGGTCAGCAAACCAGAACAATTTGATGTAATGGTTATGCCGAATTTGTACGGCAACATTATTGATAATCTAGCTGCTGGGTATTATAATTTTGTGTACTAATTTTCTCTTTTTAGTCTTGTTGGAGGAGCCGGTGTAGTACCGGGACAATCTATAGGCAGTGACTACGTTATCTTCGAACCAGGAAGTCGCCATTCGTTCCAAGAGGCTATGGGAAGGTATGTTAGGATCATACATTGCGACACAAAAATATAGACACTCCTTTTTTGCAGTTTTCGTATTCGATGAGATTCAGTCTCCGATTAGTCTACACCAATAGTACTCTCGAAACCCCCCTTTATGTTCTTTCGGGATAAGATTTGATCATTTGGAGATCACACTGTCACCTGGAATCATTTCAGGGTGACACGAAAATATAGATACTTACGGTTATGAACTTAAGTATGGCCGCGTTTTCTATTTATTTATTTCGACTATCCTTCATGGCTCTACGAAGTGTTCCACAGTTTGTATTCCATGGTATATGTCCTTCTAGATGGCTCGAATATTTATAAATTCACTAACACATCAGAAGAGGAAAGAGGGATAGACATGTGGCAATCATTGCCAATGTCAAAATTTAAAAATTGTTCCAAGTTCCGTCCGTCATTGTTTACCCGTCTACGGTTGCATTCAATTTTTGTTTCCTTCCGCTGCATTTTTTTTTCTTGTAATAATCGCAGTTTGAGTCGATACATTGTGTAGAAAAGTAAATAAATAACACAAAAAACAAGCAAAAAATGATCCGCGCGGCCATACTTAAGTTCATAACCGTAAGTATCTATATTTTCGTGTCACCCTGAAATGATTCCAGGTGACAGTGTGATCTCCAAATGATCAAATCTTATCCCGAAAGAACATAAAGGGGGGTTTCGAGAGTACTATTGGTGTAGACTAATCGGAGACTGAATCTCATCGAATACGAAAACTGCAAAAAAGGAGTGTCTATATTTTTGTGTCGCAATGTATAACCATCTTTTTCAGAGCTATTGCTAATCCAACAGCAATGATTCTTTGTGCTGCAAATATGTTGAATCATCTTCACTTAAACGAATATGGAAATGCGCTTCGTGGTGCTGTTGAAGATGTAATTAGAGATGGAAAAGTTCGAACCCGCGATCTTGGGGGGTAATTTGTTGTATTTCTTCTTTATTTTTTTAGATATGCAACTACTTCTGATTTCGCCGACGCTGTAATTCAAAAATTTCAAATTCAATAGGTTAAAATGAAATCCCCTCCCCTTAGAAGCGAGTTCAATTTTACGAATGTATATATAGTTTTCTTAAGTTTAAATTCGTACTTTGTATAGAATTTTTCATTTTAGTTTATCGTGTGTAGAGAGTGCCTTGTTAGCAAACATGTCATAATGAAGCTTAATTAACTTTATAGTTTCTTATTGTCATGGTTAATACCATTTAATGTATTTTGTTTTCCTTGCCGAAAGTGTTTTTAAACTAGGCTCGTTTGAAGCTATTTTGACAAAAGAAATTATTAGTAAGCTTTTTGCCGCTGTTTCTCTGCGTCTCTGCCTTCCAAGCGATTATCGGTCTTCGGTCCTGGAGACTACTAAAAGACTAAAAAATTCACCAACTATGCTTGCTCTTCATGGTTCTTGTAAAGTAAGTAAATATCATTTTTTTTCAACATCATTTTTTCGGTTCAACTTTATAATTTCAGTTTTGTCCCTCTATATGGATGGGCGAAGTCGGGTATTATCTGATGTGAGTGAAACAGAGCTTCTAGACGATGAAAAGTTCGAAGATGCAGTAGAGAGCTTGACAGATCTTGTTAGTTTTTTTTTTTCATAAAATTTAATTACAGGAAGTTCCAACTGCGACGGGTATTTCTTCAGAAAGAAAACGTGAAAATATTGCTCAAACAATTGATCCCGAAAACGAAATTATGAGTAAATCAGATCAAGAATCTACAGAAAAAGCAAAACAAAGCGGGTATTTTTTTTTCTTTTTTATAACTTGTTTAGAACACGCGAACGTCGTTTTAAGGAAATGAGAACAATACAGTCGTTTGAAGCAAGTATCACCAAAAAACCTATTTGGTGTATGAAATTTTCACACTGTGGAAGGTTCTTGGCCACAGGAGGAGCCGATTGTGAAGTCCGTGTTTGGATAACAAAAAGTTATTTACATCAATTAGAGAAAACTGAAAAGTATGTTTTCTTTTTAATCCCTTGCATATCGGCAATAGAGCAATAGAAACAGAGCAATCGGCACATAATACCGAACTTCAAGGTTTTTCATCTACAGCTTATGTTATTTTTAAAGTAAACAATTTTCTTTTATTTTTTTATTTTTTCAGGGGCATAAAAATGAAATATTAGACATTGTATGGACGGAAGATTACAATCTTTTATCGTGTAGCATGGATAAAGATGTTAGAGTGTGGTCTATGGCCACTAAAGCATGTTTAGTTACATTACGTCATGATTCGATGGTTTCATCCGCTAAACTTTTACCTAAAGTTTGTTCAGAACTTGAATGTGCAATTATTTAATTCAGAATAGGAACTTTCTAGCAACAATAACCTGCGAAGGGTTTTTACGACTTTGGGATGTACCACATCGAAAAGTAGCTGGTGAAATAAAAGTTCATGTAGGCTTATAGTATATAATTTGTTTATTTTCATAGGACAATCTTTGCACTGCTCTAGAAGTAATTGAAGAAGATAGTATAATTGTTATTGGTACGACTGATGGGAAATGTTTATTTTTTACAAAAACTGTAAGTAGTAGAAATATTGTTATGCTTCTTTGTACAGCTAGCAGCTCATTCAACGTTGACAATATCGGACAAAAAACCGAAGATATTCGATATTTGTTCATTTGGTGATAAAATGCTAGTTTCGACAGATGATTCGAAGACAAGAATGTACAATAACAAGACCCGACATCTGCTCATGAAATTCAATGGAGCTCCACATCTGAACAGTCTGACTCGTGCCAACTTTTCACCGGATTCTCAAGTCGTTATCAGTGGCGCAGAAGATTATTGTCTTTATTTCTGGAGTACTGCCCCTCCATTACCTGCTCAAAAAAATGAAGTGAAACAAATGGAAAAGATAAAAGTCGGAAAAGTAGCTATTACTGTGGCCATGTTTGCACCCCGTTCCGAAGTAAGTCAAATTTTAAGCTTTTCATGCTTCCTTCAGGCAATTTTAAAAGAAGAAGAAAACACATTTGACGCAATTATTTGTGCAGATTGTATTGGAAATCTAACTGTGATGACTGGTTCACTACCCGAGTTATAGTCTTGTGATCTCTATTTTTTGCCTTTACCCAAATGGGTATTAGATTTGAGATACATGTATTAATTTAATTTTTTGTACAATATCTATGTTGCTTTTTTTACAATTTTTCATAATAACATTTCTCAGCTTGCTCTACTAGTGTTTTTACTGAGTTGCATTTCCGTTTTATATTTATATATTTTTAACCTATTATATTTTGTTTAGATGCTTCGTATATTTGGTGGATTCCGTCTTTTTCAATCATCAGCGACTGTGTGCAAACGATTTCTTTCAAGTGCTGATGTAGCAGAAGGTTCTTCAAAGGTTTCTGCTTTCAATTCTTCCCACGTTTTTAAGGGATCTACCGAAGACTCTTTGAGAGAAGAATCTTCATCTAAAGGGTCGACTATGATTTCCAAGCATCAATACACAATGAACGCAATTGAAACGTTAAAGTATTTTTTATTATTGTTCGTACTTTATCTCTCTAGGCTGAACGAATATCCTTATTACGTGGAAAAGGAGTGGTGGAAGCGGGGTAAAAGAATGACTTTTTGGGCTACATGGAGACAACTTCGAGATGTCAAGTAGGTTTATTCTATATGTATTCATTTCATACATAGGCGACGCGAAACAGTTCAAGAAACAGGAGCTGATAGAATAAGGCTGAAAGCATTGAAAGAAAATACAATTTTACCACAAGCCATTCGTGATGAGGCGGCAGAAAAACTTTTCAAAATGCCTAAATATTCTCATCCTCGTCTTGTGCTTAACATGTGTATGTTTACGGGAAGACAAAGAGGAAAAATCAAGCCATATCGTGTAAATCGTCATATTTTTAGGTATCCGGCTAATTTTATGTAAAGTCATGATAATTTAGAAAATTAGCTGATCACAGTCAACTGAGTGGCGTTCAACGAGCAATGTGGTAAATTTAGATAATAGGATCTCTTGAAGTATAATATTCATGCTTTATTTTCTTATTGATGTTAAAATAATTATCTTATAATTATCTTAATTTTGTCAGTTTTTTCTATTAGTACTTCATACTGTACTATTCACACTAAATTAACTTTTTAGATGTTTTTACTTCTTCAATTAGTAGCCGTCGTATGTGGTAAAAAATACTATCTTTTTCAGCAAATTTGGTTTCCAGGTATTTCGGCAAACAATCTGAAGTTTATCTCTGTTCCACACTCCATTAAACTGCCGTCTCCTAATGTTGCTCAAGAACTGGATAGTGAGAATATAGCTATTCTCAACGCGAATCTTCTTGGTCTTAATGCTCAAGTGCCTAAAGGTAAATTCTTTGCTGTTTTATTTTTATTACAAACATCAAAAACTTCTAAAAACTAGTTTAATTAAGGCAGGCTATTGCCATTATTTTGTGCTAACTTCTTCTTTTAAAATGGTAAAACAATGGATTCCTAGGTAGTTACAAATCTGTGTAGTTAATGAATAACAATAGAGTAAAAGACTCATGTATGCGTAGATTGTTGCCGTGATAAGAACAGAAATCCTGTCAAAAGGATAATTATAGTAGCTAAAATAATAATCAGAAAAGTAATAGAAAACATACTGATTCAACATAAGAATTATAGGTGCCAGATATATCCAATCCCATACAAAAATCTCTCCTCTGCACATATGTGTAATAATTAACCTATTTGTTGCCTATAAAATGAAATTTTATAAATTTAAACGAGATTTTACTAACTTTAGATGAAACAGCACCCAAACAAATTACGAAAAGAGTTATATACTCGTCATAAAGAGTATCTTGACATCCACTATAAATCACATAAAAAGGTATCAGTACAGCGCAAAGTGGGGAAAGTGGTGACAGAACAGAAGTGCCACCAACTAGCTTAAATAACCTAAGGAAACATTTGCTAACCTGTAGAACCATTTTTCCCCACTCCTCCAGTGAAAACAATAACCATATAATTGTAAATTTGCCAAAAATAACCCAATGTAGTGGCAAACAATGCAATTTGGCGTAGTTCAATGCCAACTATTCCTAATTTCCAAAAATCAGAGCCACAAAGACCGGTTATAAGTAGACCAATGATTATTGTTACTTGCGCTTCCGTAACGTCATATTTAGAAAATCTAAATTACGTATTGCTGCTAATAGTCACTTACTTCAGTTGTCCAGCACAATAAGTGGCCCAATGAGCGCAGTAAAAAAGAGAAACAGCAATAACAGCTATGAAAAAAACTGCTCCGTTTAATTCACCGAGGCGTAGAGCATAACAGCAATTTAGGGCGACAAATACCTGACTAATATATAAGAAAGAAAAATTGAAACCTGTGAAACGGAATCACATCCGTGATCAAAAAGTTCTCCTAAGGGTGTAGCACATTTGGTACGTCTGGCTTGTTTTCCGTCTGAAAATTGCTCAATTTTTCACTGAATTACCAATTGCATCCAAAGTTTGATAGACAAAAAGACCTGTTGCTGCAAGAAAATAAGCCCAGCCTGGGGCTTGTTCTTTAGCTGTAGGACAAAAGAATGATAGGACTAACACAGTGCAAAGATTGATTATCAGACCTGAAATGTGTACAAATTTCACAGCATACCTATGAGTGTAATAACATTAGGAGCAACCCATAGAGGAAAAAATCGCACGACCCACTCCCAAAATTGTTTAAAACAGAATTCACCAAGCCATGAAGAATCTATACAAGAATATTGATGATCTCGTAATCTACGTAACTCCAATTTTGTAAGCAAGCAATCATTCTATAATCAAAAAGTATAGATAAGGTTGTCAAATGCCTCAAAATATCTGTCTAATACATAGTTTCCTGTGCTTTCTTGGATTACCACGGGTTCTCGGGGAATATAGACAAATCTAAAACATAATTTACTTAAATTATTGTACTTTGCAATTGATTTCTCCATTCGGCTTCTATGATCGCGAGGTAGCGGCATTTTAAGAAAATTATTCTAAAAAGTAATTTTATAAAGTTCCCATTTTAAAAAAAGCTCCAAAAGTAATCAACATCCTAGTGTTAAATCTAAAGAAGTAAAGAACAAGATGCAGTAAAATATCTAGTTTTTTTTTAAATAAGTGCGCACGATATAGCAAAAATAAAAGTACGGTAATGAAATAGAGCACTTTTTGAAGTTTAAAAACTAATTTGTTGTTTGATATAAGATACTTGGTTATAGGATTCGCCGTGGAAACAAGTCTGTTCTCGCGTCCACGAGCGTTAGCCATTGTTCAAATCGCTGGTCTTGATCTTCCTTCTGATGGAAACAAATATACTGTAGCTCAGGTAAGTTATTATGTACTAATACTATGATTTACAGGGTGCTAATGCTAATGAACAGACGTTAGATGAAGCGTTAGCCATAACTTTTGGAGCTGATCGCGAATCTGTTACCGTATCTGCCAGTGGAATAACGGGCACAGCGCTTGCTCAACAGGCTACCCAACAGAAGGTTGATAATAATTTAATCAAGTCCAAGTTATCTACCCTGCGAAAAGAATTGGAGAATATTTATGCTCTAGCTGCTGCTATCAAGTCCTCTAATGCGAAATTTAACAAAGATTCTGCTGATATATTCAGAATAAGCATTCAGGTTGGTCTTTTTTCGTACTTTTTATTTAGAGATATTTCAGGGCCTTTCTGGAGTCGATTTGACTGCTGATGAAAAATCTATCGCTACCGCCGATATCAATGCCGCTTTGGAGCAACTGGCTAGCGCTTTATCTACGGTTTATGGTGATCAAGTTGTTTTGGAAGTATTTTCTCTGTCATCGACAGTGATCGCCGCTCCATCTTTCACAGAATCACAAACTCATATAATCAGGAAGCGTGCTGCTGCTACGGAAAGTGAAGATCCAATTATGATCAACCGTAAACGCTATAATGTTTCTATTATGGTTTCGAATGACTATCCCGCTATGTTCGCCATTATTGCTGGTCTTGTAATTGCTCTAACGTTGGTATGTACTAGTTGTATTTTCTTTCCACTTTTTAAGGCTGTCTTGTATACCACTGTTGGAATGATGACAATGGACCCAGGAAAGGATTCAATTATCTACAGAATGACGACAACTCGAATGAAGAAAGACTAATTTTTCATGTAGCATCGCGATATACTACTCAACCTATTGAGTAGAATATAAACATTCCTAAAATTTTATACTTTATGTTTATAGTAAATCGATCTGTACGCTTTGTACTTTACTTACAATTCCTTAAACTTGAAAGAACCAACAAATTTTAACTAGATCACAATTTCTTATTCTTCTGTTCAAACTGAATCTTAAGGGCTGCTTCTTTGACATCAACATACTCTAGTTGAGCTTGTAGCAGCTCTGTGCTGAGTCCTTTCTCTTTGGCCTAGAACATTTTAAATAATTGAAATAAGTAGTTCACCTCTTTTATTTGCTGTCTTAACATTTTCCTCTCTAAATTCGCTGTTAAAATGTGTGGCGGTACTTTCCAGATTTCATCTAGATCTGACGGTTCTCTAAAAAGTAGGTTTTAAAAATTAGAAGCCACACCTTAAATATCCAAAATATAAACAAAATATCGTCAAACTTCCTAATGCGGAAAATACTTTCTTATGTCCAAATTCATCAGAAGAATAGTAGTCAAAATTATACGACGGCTTTTGTATTGTTCTCCCACGGCCCTAAAATCTATCTATACTTGAAAAAAAAACCTGAAAAGCCGCACTTTTACTGAACTTCAGCTCACTATCGCCTTTGGAAGAAGAAAACCGTAGATTGTGAATAATACCCCGACGGAATATTTTCAACATTCTTGCATTTAAACATACAGAATATCTGCAGCTAACTGATATTAATAGGAAGAAGATCCAGTTACGAAATGGTACAATAAAAGTAATCATTGAAATTTCATCTAAACAATGATGCAATGTAGTAACAAACAACAAAATTCAACAAATCATAACAAGCATAAAATCAGTTATTGAGTGCTATGTATCCATTCTTCTTATCCCAATGTCCCTTTATTGTAATGTGAAAATACGAAAGTTTTATCTCCAAGAGTTTGAGGATCTAAAACAAAAAAACTAGTCGATAAGATAATTATTACCTTAGCTTGATCAACAGATATTGGTTCACCTTCACGACAAACTTCAAATGATTGATATAAGGCCACGGCTCCTAAAATAATAGGAGTTATGCAAACATAACATACACAATATTCAGAAACATGATGGAAAAATAAACACACCTTTGTCTAATTTAGTAGGCATGCCTAGTTTTCGTAGTTGTGGTTCCATTGAAAAAGCAAACTGAAGAAGTGGGCCCTCAGGGAGTTCTATCGTTTCAGTAGCAATATCTCCTGATCTGGCATAATCAGCTTCTCTCATTTCTTCCAATTTACTAAAAAAAATTAAGAGCAAATTTAAAAGCATACCCAATAACATCATTTACAGGTAATTGTGTGAACATTAAGCCACATTGTCCTTTGAGAAAACTACTAACCTAGGATGAATAAAATGATAGAACCTTGGAAAACAAACTTTATGTAGATTGTGGGCATATTCGTCATTTTCTGTTCTCCCTAGAGCTATGGCCATTACATTGTTTTTACCAAAAAAGAAACGGGAATTGGTTTTAAACTCCTGTCGTACCTGAACAGATTATAATAATAATGAAAAAAACTCACATTAATAAACTTACTACTTCTCATATTCTCAATGGTAAAAACTAAAACGTTCTTAAACTCATCGACACATCGACGAACCTAAATAGTGATTTTTTAGCAACATACAAAATATCAAAAGTTACTCACCTCAGCTACAAGATTTTCTTTTGCTGGTCTTGTCTTCTTCTTTACTTTCGTGAGTGAAACCTCCTTTTCTCTCTTGGAACGCGGCATATTTCTATAAAACAAAAACTATTTTTAAAAATGCAAAAAAGAACAAGAGCATTTCAATGAAATATGACCAACCATCGTTTCGAGACCGCGACTACTTCAAACTATATATCAGTTATTCAAATTTATCAATACAAATTTACTTTTGAAATGGCTGCAAATTCAAGAAAAGATAGTGTGAGTACTTTTAAACATTCATCACATTTTGCAGATTGAATTTGTTACAAGTAAAGAATTTTGGTCTCAAATTCAAGATGAATATGTCCAAAAGTTAGCAGACACCGATCCAGCCGATATTTATCCTAGTAATAATCCTGGTATTACTTTGCTTTTTTTTTAAATAGTTTCAGGACCGACAAAAGCCGATGGTTCTATGAATTTTGAATGTCACTGTGTGGGACATATGGTAGCCAGTCCATGTGGATATGCATTCAGGTCTCATCTGTTATGCAAATTACCCGGATTTTAGGGAAGCTATAACATGTCAAAAGTCAGCTAGTGATGAAGAATTGAAAGAAGGGAAATGTGGTGACGAAATGATGGCATTTATGGAATGTGTAATGCGTACTCAATGTTTCAAAAGTTAGTAACATCAATTAAATGTTTAATTCTTAGTTTAGCAACAAAAGAAGATGAAGACTAATGAGACAAAAGAAGTCAATAGAATTTTTACAAAAATAAAAAAGGAGCATTATGACATCAACTTTTTTTTTCTAGTTTTATGTATCAATAAAACACTAGCAATTTTTTTTCCAGAAAAAATATTAACCAAAGTATATGGATTAATAGGAAAGTTGATAAAAATGACGCTTTCTTAAAATATGACAGATAGGAACAAAAAAATAGTACTAATAAGATCAGAATATAAAAGAAGTAACGAAGTAAAAATGGGAAAATTACAAGACTTTTGACAAATAGGGTGAGCAAAAAAAATTGAGCACATTCCCAAAAAAACTGGATAATAAAATTAATGCTTCTTTAGATTTCACCTCTGGCCAGTAGTTGCATTGCATGTTGTCTTCTTGTTCGAGGACCGTCAATTGGTGGAATCTCAGCAGATTTACGCAGTTTTGAACGACCAGCTGGTCTCTCTTCTTTTTCGGTATTGTCTTTATTTGCATGAACAACCACACTAGATCGTTTATGGCAACGATCGATAAGACTTCCACGTCTCTGCAAAAAATATAGGTAAAATCAGATATATACCAAACGTTCCAATTCCACTTCAAGCTCCTTCTTTTCTTTAGTCAGAGTTTTGATTTTATCTTGCTAGAAAATATTGAAATTAATTAGAATGTCTTACATTTCTTTGCTTCACTCTATTTTCGGTTTCAAGCTAAAAGAAATTTAATTTTCACAAAAAATTAACTAACGTTTTTTTGATATTTTTCTAACTGTTTTTGAGCCTTGGTGGCTTCTTTTCGGGCAGCTTCATAATTTATTCTCTGATATAATTATTTATCAAAAAATCAATCAAACCATAATATTAGCGTTATGGCGATAACCATCCACTTCTTCTTCTAGGTGACGAATTTTAATTGTGTCCTGTAAAAGAAAATAAAGATATTACATATAACCTTACAGGACTAGGGTTAGCTCTAAGACTAGTAATTTTTTGATAAAAGCTATTATCAGAAGGATATCCTAAAAGCCTAATATTTATAAGCTTTTAATATTAAATATTAAAAAAATACAAATACAAACATACCGTTCTCATTATGATACCAAGATAACACACTCTCCAAACGAAAGGAATGAATAGTAGCTTGAATTCCTTTTCTACAAGTTGGACAAATGTTATTAACGAAGAAATATTGCTGCAAACAATCTCGACAGAAATCATGGTTGCATGGTTGTAATCTAAAAAAATTGTAATTGAAATACAAAAAAATATAATGAAAGAAAAACTTGCGTTGTTGGTTTTTTTAGAATTCTGAGGCAGATACCACATTCCAGGAGTTTTTCAAGAGCATTATGCTTTATGTTCGGCTAAATTGAATTGTTAAACTAATAGTGACAATGGCATACCACATCTTGTTCAAGTTCCTTATCTTTACTTTTAGCATCTTTAGAACGCGCATAATAATTTCGGCTCATAATTCGGAAAATAAATTATTACTAACCATTTTATACACAAGAAGAAGAATTATACAAAATGACTATGAAAAAATCACAGCAGAATATGTGTCATACTTGAAGAAAACAAAAACATATGGTGACTCCTTTTGTCTACGATGTTTGACTATCATTTACAGTAAAAATTAATTTAAAAAAAATGTTTATTTTTTCCTCTCCTATTTTCTTGTTGGACAAGATTATGGTAGAAAAAATTCAAGAAAATAACAAACAGAAAAATTTACAGTACATTGCATAAGTATAGGTTCACCTTTTTTTCGCTAGTTGCGCGGTTTTCCACGATCTGTCACTATCATCAGATTTACCATGATAAAAAAGGTAATGGTAAGGCAGATGGAAAGGCTATAAGGTGATGCGAGATCGAAACATGCTCTATTGTCTGTTTCTATTTCTTTATTTTGATTTTTAAAAAATCTAGAAAAATATTTGCTAGACTATTTTTACATATTTTCTTTTCTACGATTATTTTTAAAACGCTTTTGAAGCTTAAAACCAAAAGGTGAACCTATACTTATGAAGTAGGCAAAACCATTTTTCAACTATGTTTATCACCGTTTTTTATCATGCTGAATCCAAACTCAAATTTGGCGCAACGATTTTTTGTATTTTACCGCTTTTTCTGTGTTTCTCATAGATGAAATAAAATACCAAAAAAATCATTTACAAACAGGAAAATTTCGCTACTTTACTAATTTTTTTCAATTCCCTAGAATTTAAAGGCGTGAAAATTTTCCTCTAAACTATCCAGCCACAGTGAGCAAATTTTAATTTGTTTTTCTCATTTATTAGAGAGACTCTTTTTCAGCCTTAGCCTTTTTCTGTATCCCAATGCACTCTCACAATTCCGTATTCTGGCTATTCAAAATGAAAGAATTGTTTTCAGGACATATAAAACAGCATGTTTATTAAGAACATAAAATATTGGAGGCGACGTCACAGTAGATATTTTTTAGAGAGTACAATTAATTGTTATCTTTTAAAAATGATTTGAGGCACTCTATAGGGAGCTCTCTTTCTTTTCTTCACCTCCAAATGGCTTGAAGGAAGTGGGGGTCTTGACGGCCGTCGGTTGTTCCCTTGGCTGAGGTTCGATGTTGATCTTCAAAGCAGCCAATTCTTGGTTGACCGGGTCGTCAATCTTGAAGATATGAGCCATCCCCAGCTGTTGAAAATGAACGTGGTTAGTATTTTTAACTTCCTCGGTCTTCAACTCCTTCTTTAAGATTGGAACACATTTGTGACCCAAGAACAAAGAATGTGTACGGGAACGAAAACGGGGAGAGAACTGAAGTCTTTCTCTCTGGTTGTACCTGTCTTACGTCGTCTGAATCCGCAGAATCGGCACTCAATTTGATTCCTTTCGATTCTTCCGTCACATAGGAGCACAAGATCTTCTAAAAGAATGGTTCAAATTAAAAATTACCTTATTTACAGTTGGGGTCACGAAAGAAATACTACAGCTGCGTTGACGTTTTTTTGGCTGAAAGATAATCATTTTTGTTGTTCGCTACTTGGAAGAAGTCTTCTGACAATGGAGAAGATTCTACAAAAGAGCTGGAAGTGGTCCTAAAATCCTAAAACCTCTCATAAATCATAAGTAACTCTTCTCACTTTTTCATTTCGAGATTTTCCGTGGAGTTGATCTCCTTTCTGCATTCTTCAATTTACAATTGAAAAGAAACAGATAATTGACAAGTATATCATAGGATATGGACCTGAATCAAAGGAGAAAAGAAAATGTTTAATAGTTAAAAAAATAAAGTTAGACAATGACACGTAAAGAGAAGGAGAAGGGGAGAGAAGTGAGGTTGATATCTGAAGACACATAGAACTTAATTGTTCCTACTCTCTTACCTCATTTCCTGTGGTACTACATGATCACCGAAGTATCGAAAGATTTCGTTATCAATATCGGGGACGATTTGGTCCTCCTGTTAAAAATTATTTCGATTTGAGGACAATATTATTACCTTAACAAAGTTCTCCACTTCCCAATTTGAAATGTAACTAGTCATTCAAAAATGGAACAAAGGGTATTAATAGAAGAAAGACGAGAAAAACAGACTGGACTAATATGGAGATCAGCTATTGCAAAGGAAAGAAAGAAAAGAACGAAGAAAGAGGAAAAAGAGAGAGAAGTGAGGGTTTTTAACAGATGGGGCAGCCCTGAAAAAGATTGATAATACTTATCGACGTAGGATTGAAGGAAACTTTGTCTGCGAACAGATTATGAGAAAAATATGATTGAGGGTTTGACTATGTCGATATAACGAAGATGTCCAGTGGCTGGCCCCACCCTCATAGTCTTGGCTCCATCTACTGTGCAGACGAAGTATCAGAAATCAGGAGTAATTGTTATTTTAGCTAAAGCTAACCACAAAATTCGACCAAAGTACTACTTGTCAGTAGGCAGCCTCACCCAATATTTCAAACGACTGTCTTTCTTTTGTCTCGCCGGAAGATCACATCCGCTTACAAAACTCTTTGTCTGACGGCAAAAAGTGTCCGGTCACGCGTCAGGATGCGGGATAGGGCAAAAACCGACATCGAAACTCATGTTGAACATACGACTCACGCCACAAAAACAGCCGGCGTCTTCTCTCTCTGGAATGTGAGACACCCTCTCTGGTGACTTAGAGGCAACTGAAGTGGGCTGGTCGAATACGGGAGTCTGTAAAGGCGCTCGTCAATTAAAGAAAATGACTAACCGAAGGAGAAGAAGACTCTTCACCGTCTTCAAGGATGGTAGGCAAGGAAACCATTCCCACGAAGAGCGACGGAAATCTATAAAAAGATGATTGATTGGTTGAAAACAAAATAACTCATGGCTTGAAATTGTTTTGAAAAGATAGTAAACAAGTCGTAAGAAACATTGCAATTCGTGTTGGTAAGATGAGAGAACTACCCAATCGATTTGATGAATCAGAAGTTATTCGATTTGTATGACGGTTGGAAGTTAACCGAGAGCCGTTTGATGGGACGGAGGGAAGAAAAGAGTCAGTTAGGATGTACATTTCCCACATATATTAGACACTATACTGCTTTGTATAAAACCCCCCGTTATCTTAAAACTAACCTTATTGGAGGTTCCTCATCAAAGGAGGGATGGATTCGACTCATCTTTTGAGCCTAAAGGGTAAAATAGAAGGGTGCTAGTAAAACAAACCGTACTAGTATGAAAAGAAGCAGGTGGACTGAATTTTAGTTCATTTAATGATATCCAGATAAAAAATCAACTAAGATTACGATTAAAAGTGACAAAAAAGGTGTCAAATCTGAAAAGCTAAAATGATATCGAGAAGGTGACAAAGTTGTAAGAGTAGAGAGAGATCAAATAGTCTCTGTTCGCGCAATTGTCAGAAGTGCAACATCTTCGATGAGACAGAACATTCTACGAAATATAAATGATAGATTGGATAATGAGAAAAGAAGGAAAGTACAGAAAAGAGAGGAGTCAATCTCCGATCGAGGGGAACTGTTTATGACCTGGAGACATAAACAGTTCCCCTCGACATCCGGTGTTATAACAAACAGCTGTAAGGACGGTCATTGTTTATTTCCGAGAGAGACGGCGACGGATTTGTCAGACATGAGACAGCTCTCAATCCATTAACATTATCGAGTAGAGGAAGGAGGACGGGACAATCTGGTGGAAAACAGGTGGATCGATTGAGAGATGACGGTCGACAACTTGACTCATCGATATATAAATATATCTGAGAAGAATTCACTACACACATCGAATAATTAGAATTTATTTATTCAGATATTTCTTTGTCAGCCTCCAGCATCAGGATCATCGAGGTAGTTTCTCGTCGTGATCCTCTTCTCAAAAACACCCTTATGACATTTACAATTCGAGCACAAGTAAAATCTTTCCCACTATTACCTTAAAG
The DNA here is from genome assembly GCA_932521415.1 of Oscheius sp. DF5120. Lineage (NCBI taxonomy): Eukaryota > Metazoa > Nematoda > Chromadorea > Rhabditida > Rhabditidae > Oscheius > Oscheius sp. DF5120. Next base: position 3,732,609 of record OW051465.1, on the reverse strand, counting down.
AATTCTGTTGCCATTTTTCAATATAAACTAGTATTTCTTATAGATTATAAGTGAAGAAAATGACAGCACAAATTTTGAATGAACAAGAATGAAAGAAGAGAGGTATTTACGATAGATACAATGATGATATTCCTCGAGAGTCGAAAAAAACCGATGAAATTGGCTAAAAAGACGCGGTCATGAAGAAGATGAAGAAAAAAGAGATAAGAGAAGATGAGGAAAACTGTCATAGATGGGATTCTTCTTCTGCCTTTTTGCCATTTGAAATTGTTGACGACCCCAAATCCACTCTCGCTGTTTTTGATTGATAGGTTGACACAAAAAACAGTAAGGAAGACTCTCATAGAAGTGGTGGTTTTTATGCTAAAGATGTTCATACCTTATTCCCATTCATTCAATGCTACCATAACCAGTTGTAACAGGTTTTTTTTGTCAAATCTTCCAAATCAATAGAGAAACCAGCCGAATTCGGGGCCCCTTTACCCGTCTGGTGTTAGCGCCCTTTCCAAAAAATGTATAGAAAACCATGTTAGTTAAAACTTGTATTTAAAACAAATAAAACAATAACGAATAAAACAATTGTAAATAAAACAATAAATAAAAATAACTTTCTTACTCGTCGTCGTCTTCTTCGGAGATCTCCCCATCCTCCATCCGAGAGAAACGAATTTAAGGAGAGAAACGAATAACTGTCTAAGTTCACGCGGCATTTGATAGGTGACGGCTTCATTCATAGCCTTTTCGAAAACATTATTGACTTCTGTCAAATTCAGTTGGCGAGCGGCATCCAGGGAGGTTGGATGTGTGAAATCATTAATAGTTCGTAAATTTTCATAAGATGTAGCTCCTAAAAAATAGATAAAAATTAAAATATTTTCATTACCTTTCTGATGCAAAAGAAGCAGTCGAAGTGCAAAACGTTCCTTGTTGCTCTTCGGGCTGACTGTAACGATGCGCCCAATTTGTTCACCGCTTTTTCTTATCTTCCATTTGTGGGTCTTGGTGCAGAAGGTGAAATGTTCAGGCATTTGGTGGTAGAATAAAGTCCGAGAGTCGACTTCGGAAGCTGCAAGTCTTTCTCCTTGTTCAGCTTTCTCCTTGTATAATTGATTACATTTCAGCCATGCAGTCAACTGAGTATCTTTGGCAGCTGAATCTTCGAGAGCGACAGCTTCTTTGCCTGGTTCGAAGATGACGTTCTGTTCATTCGGTAGATGAACCTGAAAAAATAATTAATAGTTAAAAAGAAAAAGAGTAATCTAACTAATTGGTAATCGTAGAATAGATTTAGATTTTCCATGAAACGGAAGTGAAAGAAGACGATGAATTACTTCAGGAGGGCAGAGGTATCTACAGTCTAGGTATTGTTCCGTCTCGTCTACTCCACCTTTCAACTTCAATGCTGTTCGATCCGGTCCCTTATGAATATACTTATAAATGTACTTCACAGCTGCTATTAACGTGCATACTTCAACGTTAATATGACAATTGAATTTAAGTAAAAGATAGGGAGAATAGGGTACAACGTGCCGATTGTCATATATCTAAAAACAGCCTAATTATAAGAAAATTATTAAAAAAAGAAAACTAACGCTTGGAAGGCCAGAAGAGCAGGGAACAGTGAAAGTTCTACCGTCATCTCGTCTTTGATATTTGGGAAATCCATCTTGTTCGACATTGGTCTGTTCACAGAATGCTTTCGGAAATTTCTTGGAACATTTTCCATTCTTATTACATGGGACTGCAGATCCGGCTTCCCGTACCTATTTACAATTCTCATCGCGTCTTGGTACGCCTGGATCATGTAGCGCGGAGAGAAGGGATGTGATGAGGGTAGAATAATCTTCTTTCCGGCATATGGAGTACGATCATCATCATTTACCCAATCCTGGAGTAAATTATAAGAGTCCAACCGATATTTGCTCTAAAGAAAACATATACTTCCTTTGTTGAAAAACTAACTTGGTTCATCTTATGGTAGATCATTTGGGATTGTTCAATTCAAATGAATACATTGACGATAAATTGTTGAAAAAGTTTCTTTCCATAGAAAAGTGGCGAAAATGGAGTGCGACGATATGAAAGCAAGTAGCTGTAGTAGTCACGGATTGTTAATCGATCTCTCTTAAGGCCGGCTCGTTGCTCCTTCTTCATCTCAATATACCATCCGAATTTTCCTGTCGGAAAGAAAAGAGGATAAGAGAGCGGATCACACTCTTTATCGGTACTTTTGATTTTCCTAAGTCCCCCTCCTCGATCATATACTGTAAATACTCTTTCTTGCGGAACTTCACCATCGGGACCAATGAAGACTGCGGCAATCTAAAAAAATAAAAAGTGATAAGGAAAAAATACAAAAATGATTACTTCATTTGTTACTGGGACGTTGTAACGTCGAAGATCCACCTTCTTTTCCACATCAAATATGAGGCGCATCGGTCGACGGACACGATTATTCCTTTTTGCATCGTCTAGCTCTTTTTGATAAACATCTCCCAGCATTTTAAAAGATCGTGACATCGGGTTATTCGATAACATCCAGCTGCCGAGGGTCAACATCAGATTTGAACTGCATCGTTCATTGTAAGGATGTCCCATTCGTTCTTTTAAAGCCATACCGGCATCTAATACATAGAGCTGTCCATATCGATACGGCTGTCCAGCAGTGGAAAGAGCAGGTCCAATTTGGAGAAATATTTGCCCGTGAACCCGGAAGACTGGTAGTCCAGGACCTAAAGAAGTGTCAATCTGAATGCACATATATAAAAAATATATATAAAGGAACTAACATTACATTCCATGGACGCCATTGCCAAAGCATTATTGAAACTGCGAATAGATGTGAGAAAATTGTTGCTCTCACGATGCATATTGGTGAAGAGATCATTTAAAAGTCGTGGAAAGTTTTCAAATGGATTGAGAATGATCCTCCCGTTCGAACAGCAGCGGTTGTATGTTCCATTGGTTCTGGTCGCCTCATTTTTAAAGTAGAGCGCTCCGCAGTGATCACACGCCTCATTCATTGGTCCAAGAGAGAACGGAATGGGATAAACTGAACTTGATGCCCTACAAAAATAGAATATATATAAAAAAAAGTTCTAACCTATACTGTGATTCCAATTGACTATTTGATTCATGAGGCACTTCTAAATTCGCATTTCCTCTTCCTTCTCGCATGAAGTTGACATAGGAGAAGGCAATGGGAGTACCTGTTGTAGCGGAATTCGCAGGAGATTCTCTATAGGATATAAAAAAAATAGAGTAAGATCTAACCTTTGTTGCTGCTTAGGTTCAAGCTGACTATTTGATTCATCATGATTTCTTTTTATACCTCGCATTAATTTGATATAGTCTCTAATAGGTATGTTTTCATTTGGTGGTGGTTTGTAGTCGTCCGTTCTAAGAGAAGTAGTAGTATTTCGCTTGCCATTTACATGTTGCAGAAACAACGAATATAGAGAGACATTACCTGAGCTCAAAGGCGAATCATGATCCCTATTATGGCTTAATTTATAATAAAGAAGATAAAACTAACCTTGTAATGGAAGAAGTTGAACTTTTTCTCTTTCGATAATATTCTGACAGGTTTTGACAGCATAAAAATAAGTCTAAAAAAAAGAGTGTTAAGATTAACAGGTTTTGACAACAGACGGCAGATTGAAAATGGTTAAACATGTTATGTTAACATGTTTAGCTGCCAATTATATTATGAGGTTGGATTGGATGCTCATTTGAGTAGTTCCTTTTTCACTGTCTCATTGTCTCTGTTAAAAATGGACGGCATAGACATGGATACAAGTACCTCCACCTCAAGCGGTAGCGACGAATCCATCTGTCACACAGCCCTTCCTTATTCAAGCGATGTTCTGTCGGTTCCTTCCCTCTCCTCCAACCGTTTATTTCAGAACGTGTCTGGATAACTCGCTGAATGACATAATAAGCGATCAGAGAGACGAAGAAACTCTGAAGGATTTTCGTCTGATTGTTGAGAAAGATCGAGAACGGGGCGAGACGATCCCTCTGCTATTCAGTCAACCTAATGAGGACAACTTCTTCCGACTTAATCAATGGCTATCGACTGTCTGGGGACCTTTTCCCATTTTTCTCTATCACACCGTCTCCATTGTGAAGGATGTCGCCTCCGCTCTCCTCGTTCTTCATAACCAGAAGTTGGCCTTTGGACCTGGTCTATTGGATGCCATTTTTGTCGATAAAAACTTCCATGCGTACGTTCTTCTCAATCATCCGCCACGTATTGGTCGAATCGTCGGTCGATATCCGATGGAAGACGACATGTTTCGTCTGGGGGAGGTCCTCTTCCGTTTGATCACCGGTGAAGATGTTTGTTTCGATGACGAGATGCAACTACAGTTGCCGACAAAGAAGCCTTTTTCGGTCGACCAAGTTGGTCTCAAACTAGCCCGCCGACTCCTATCTTGTCATCCGAAACAGCGTCCGACTGCCGGAGCCGTCATCTATTCCCCCTGGCCTACGATTACGAACGCCCGTGCCTTGATACATATTTAGTAATTCTAATAAATCTTTCTCTAAATATGTTCATTAATTAAAGTCATATGCAACATTATTTATTCAAAGAAGTACCTCAATACACGTAGTTTCTCTCCTTTGTCGTCTGAAAATGTCTTTGATTCTTACAATACCAGAATTTACCTATGGACTGGTGCATCTCCTATAGACGATGGCCGTGCTATCTGGATTCGATTGTACTGTTCCCATTTTCCCATACTGATAGATTGTACATTTGCCTAAAACAACAGTTAACCTTCTTTAAAGATTTACCTCTATTGTCAGGCTCATAGGCGAAGCCAGTACATGGCATAAGACCGTAATCTCGAGTGCAAAGCTCAACACAGGAGGAGAGGTATGTGAAGTAACCACCGAATTTGCCAGGACCGGCCGATGACACAACAGCATTCTGTTGGTGGAGAATGTATCCCTTTGAACAGTCTCCAGGATCGACAGTGGTTGTCTTTGTAGGCTGGAATGTTGTAGATTCTGTGGGAATACTCCAGGGAGGAATTGTGATGGTCTGTGTGACACCCAAGGTCGTCGTTGTTGTGGCTCCTCCGGGTTGAATAGTCTATAATATCATTCGTTTTTAGAATGAGCCTTTTTTTTACAGTAGTTGTAGATGGAGTTGATGAACTTGGCCATCTTGTCGGCCAGGAGGTGACTGTTGCATTTTGTCCCGGTTTTGTCGTGCTCGTTGACCATCCTCCTCCCGGAGTTGTAAAAATAGTAGAAGATACATCGCCTGCCGTTATCGTCGTCTCTTGCGTCTCTCCCGTCGGGATTGTTTGTGTTACTCCATCAGTCGAATGTGTTCCTAAAATTGCGAATGATCATTTACAAACGAGGTGTTCATTATCCGCTGTGACTGTTTTATAGTGTGAATGATACCTGAGTGAGTGATCTCTGATCCTCCGTCAGTGCTAGTGCCTCCAAGTGTTGTTAGTGATTCTGTAGTGTATCTTTCAGTAGCTGTATGTTCAGTAGACCCATCAGTTGTTCCAGTCACTGTTGCTCCACCGGTTGACGTAATTTCGCTTGTCGTAAATTCTCTTGACACCGTTGATTCTTCAGTAGTTGTATGTTCAGTAGACCCATCAGTTGTTAAAGTCAATGTTGCTCCACCGGTTGACGTAATTTCGCTGGTCGTAAATTCTCTTGACACCGTTGATTCTTCAGTAGTTGTATGTTCAGTAGACCCATCAGTTGTTCCAGTCACTGTTGCTCCACCGGTTGACGTAATTTCGCTGGTCGTAAATTCTCTTGACACAGTTGTTCCTTCAGTGGTTCCACCACCCGCAGTGGAGGATCCAGGGAAGAGTGCAGTGGATGGAATGGAATTACCTTCGGTGATTTCTCCATCAGTCGTCGGCATTCCAGGTGTTGTTCTGACATCCGTAGACATCTCGTCGATTGTTGTTGTGTAGACAGTATTTCCAAGTGTGGTAGATCCACCAGATACTGAAAGCAGTAATTGAGAAATGATGATACTCACATGAAGAAGCAGTGTCTGCTGGTGTTGTGCTGTGAACAACGGTGTTATCCGTATTAGTGGTATCTGTGCTATCGGGTGATGATGCCGAGGTTTCTGTAGCTGCACTTCCTCCCATGGTAGTCCCTGCTGTCTCTGTCGATCCTCCTTCTGTAGTCGATTTTCCACTAGTAACTCCACTAGACGTCGTTTCTTTGAGAGTTGTCTTATCACTGCTATCCGTTCTTGTTGATACTCCTTCGGTTGAGGAGCTGTCTCCAGTCGAATCAGTACTACCAGTTGTACTCTCTCCCGGATTTTTTGTGGATCCATCAGATGAGGCAGCGGTAGTGCTTGTTCCCCAGAGCGTAGTCTCCACAGTACTACCAGTTCCTTCAGATCCTCTGCTTGATGTAGTTCCTCCCGTTGCTTCTGAGTTCCCTTCAGTAGAACCAGATGAAGCTGCAGTGGTGCTCTCTCCCCACAATGTGGTATCAATAGTGCTTCCTGTGCCTCCTTCCGCAGTCGTGCTTTGTGTGTTCTCTTTAGAAGTGCTCGACCCACCAGAAGAAGAACTTCCTTCAGTCGATCCACTTGATGTACTACCTCCAGTTGTGATTTCTCCCCAGAGTGTTGTCTCAATCGTACTTCCAACCGACCCTCCACTAGTTTCACTGGATCCACTGCTAGAAGCAGAACTCTCAGTCGATCCGCTAGATGTTGAGACAACAGTTGTCGATTCAACAGACGAGCCTTCAAAACATGGTCAATATTAAAAGACTGTACTTTACCTGATGATTCAGTGCTTCCAGAACTGCTGTCTGGTGTTGTCGATCCGTCAGATGGCCTACTCGAAGTCGATCCTCCACTGCTTGATCCAACAGTGGTTTCCGAATTTGTTGAAGATCCCCCAGTTGATCCACTCGAGGAACTCCCGACAGTGGAACTACCATCTGAAGAGTCAGTTGAAGCAGTAGACCCATCTGAGATTGCTAATGTTATTCGAGAGACACAAACCAGAGCTGCCAGTGGTTCTGGATGAAGTTGATCCACTAGAAGAAGATGCTCCACTGGTTGTACCTTCACTGGATCCACTGGATGTTGAACTTTCAGAGCTGCCAGTACTTCCGCTAAGAGTAGTCGATCCACTTGATGTTGACCCTATACACTATTTTGATATCTAAGGTTTTACCTGAAGTGGAAGAGCTACTGTCAGTAGATCCACTAGATGATAAAATATCAGTGCTTCCAGTGCTGCCCGTGGAACTTCCAATAGACGTGGAAGACCAGTCAGTCGATCCAGATGTTGATCCGCTCGAGGAACTCCCGGCAGTGGAACTACCATCTGAAGAGCCAGTTGAAGCAGTAGTAGACCCATCTGAGATTGCTAATATTATTCAGGAGACACAAACCAGAGCTGTCAGTGGATCCGGATGAAGTTGATCCGCTAGAAGAAGACCCTCCACTAGTTGTTCCTTCACTGGATCCACTGGATGTCGATCCACCCGTGGAACCAGATGAAGTTGATCCGCTCGAAGCAGTAGATGAACCGTCTACAACCTATGAGTGTCACTTAGTAGACACAAACCAGAGCTGTCAGTGGATCCGGATGAAGTTGATCCGCTAGAAGAAGACCCTCCACTAGTTGTTCCTTCACTGGATCCACTAGATGTCGATCCACCCGTGGATCCAGATGTTGATCCGCTCGAGGAACTCCCGGCAGTGGAACTACCATCTGAAGAGCCAGTTGAAGCAGTAGTAGACCCATCTGAGATTGCTAATGTTATTCAAGAGACACTAACCAGAGCTGCCAGTGGATCCGGATGAAGTAGATCCGCTAGAAGAAGACCCTCCACTAGTTGTTCCTTCACTGGATCCACTAGATGTCGATCCATCTGTACTAGATCCTCCAGTTGATCCGCTCGAAGTTGAACCTAAAGGTATAACTTTACTTAAATTTTTACCCGAACTAGAAGATCCATCTGTAGATCCGCTAGAAGAAGATCCTCCACTGGTTGTACCTTCACTGGATCCACTGGATGTCGATCCATCTGTACTAGATCCCCCAGTTGATCCACTCGAGGAACTCCCGACAGTGGAACTACCATCTGAAGAGCCAGTTGAAGCAGTAGTAGACCCATCTGAGATTGCTAATGTTATTCAAGAGACACTAACCAGAGCTGCCAGTGGATCCGGATGAAGTTGATCCACTAGAAGAAGATGCTCCACTGGTTGTACCTTCACTGGATCCACTGGATGTCGATCCACCCGTGGAACCCGATGAAGTTGATCCGCTCGAAGCAGTAGATGAACCGTCTACAACCTATGAGTGTCACTTAGTAGACACTAACCAGAGCTGTCAGTGGATCCGGATGAAGTAGATCCGCTAGAAGAAGACCCTCCACTAGTTGTTCCTTCACTGGATCCACTAGATGTCGATCCACCCGTGGATCCAGATGAAGTTGATCCGCTCGAGGAACTCCCGACAGTGGAACTACCATCTGAAGAGCCAGTTGAAGCAGTAGTAGACCCATCTGAGATTGCTAATGTTATTCAAGAGACACTAACCAGAGCTGCCAGTGGATCCGGATGAAGTTGATCCATCTGTACTAGATCCTCCAGTTGATGCACTTGAAGCAGTAGACGAACCGCCAGTAGTTGAGCCGTCTACAATCTATGAGAATTCGATAACAGTCTACCCGTCGATGTAGAACTGATCTGGACCGTTGAGGGTGATGTAATCTCTGTGGTTTCCCCTTAAACATCTAATTATCGTTTTTATTTTTATATTTAGTCTCTTTTTTGACTATGTCTTTTTTTGTTATAATAAAAGAAGCGTATTTTGTTGGTTAGTTGTTTTAGATGAACTCATCTTAATCTTGGAGAGGGTTATTATTTTACTTATTATCTCTAATTGCTTAAAGAGTTGTTGGTTAGTTTTTTTTAGTTATTGATTAAATTTCTTTCGAAACAAACCTGTGGTTCTGCTGGTCGTCATCGTCCCCGTCTCGGCTGTTGTCGTCCCTTATTAATTCGTACTCAATAAATGATTGGTTAACTTACATTCAAAAGTAACAGAAGTACCCGAGGTCGTTGCTAAGAAAGAATCCAATTAGTGATGATCGACCAACTAACCTGGAGGAGTCGTCGTTTTGCACGTAGTGCCCGTCTGAAAATCGGTTGAAGCAGAAGCAGGAAGAAGGGTTGACGAGCCGGAGAGGACTGTGGTCGGAACTGCCGTGGGTAGCGTAGGGATTATTATTGTTATCGAAGAACTTGTAGTCGTTATGGGAGTAATCGTTGTCGTAGGTGTTGTTGTCGTTGTAGTTGTCGTAGGTGTTGTTGTCGTTGTAGTTGTCGTAGGTGTTGTTGTCGTTGTAGTTGTCGTAGGTGTTGTTGTCGTTGTAGTTGTCGTAGGTGTTGTTGTCGTCGTAGTTGTCGTAGGTGTTGTTGTCGTAGTCGTCGTTGTAGTGGTCGTGGTCGTGCTCGACATGGTAGTCGTAGGCATTGTGGTTGTTGTGGGTGAGGTTAGTTCAGTAGTTTCCCCTACAAAACAAGGAGTGTTAGCCAATTTCAAGCATGTCATTATTAGATCTCTTGAATGTTTCAAAACCTACAGTCAAAGAGGATAGTCGTCTGAACCTGTGGCTCGACAAAATCCAAGGTGACCGCTAGGAACACGGTCACGATCCATAAACGCATTAGGGTACCTCAAAGTCTGAAATCTGAGCTAATACGCGGTAAAACCGGATGAAAAAGTGATCTGTCCGTTCGAAATTCATTAACTAGCCAATTACTGAGGAAACTCGATTAAATGAAGTGACATCAACAAAAAAAGGAAAAGAATAGAAGGGTCTAAAAAAATAAGAAATAGTAGAATGGAAATAGAAACACATTGGATACGGTAGAAGAGGATGCGAGGGGGCGTAGATGCACGTTGTTCCTCAGTCCATCCGCCGTAATCGGCTCGTTCAACCCGATCCCGTGCCATGATCCCAATTTGATACCTCTCTAATCAGGGAACGAAATCATAGACAAAGATACACAACTACTTCCTGGAATCAAAGGCAACACTTTTAGCAGTTTTCTTTTTTGACAGAATGATTGTTCTTTTTAGATTCTCCTGCTCGAAGATAGACGATCATCTGAACCTATCTAGTCACAAAAATGATCAACGATCACCAACAGAAGTTGTTAATAATTGGACAGTATTAATGGAACAAAACATCATCAAAGATCTTTTCCTGTTCTTCTTTCCTTTAACTCTTCTTACTCTCCCCACTCGATCGATCGACCACCTTTCCTTTGGCTGACCATCACGTGCGTAGGCGGAGACTCCTGACCCCTGACCCAGGAGGGAGCCTATCCGATCATTCGTTCGTCTTCCCTCCCGTCGTCCAATCCTCTATTGGGATTCGTGAATGTTGCCCAGGTTATACGTTATACGATATCACCGGGTATACATTCATCAACCCCAGAGGCTTCGCGGGATTCGTGGGTGTTACTTCGGTCTGATACGATATGAACTATCACCGGGTATACATCCATCGATCTCCAGTCTCTTTATTACAAGAACAAAATTGAAAGTAGAGAAACCGAGAGGGCTACGGCTGAAGCACTGCTGATAGTCGTCGTCCATATCGTTGGTATTCCTTAAAAAAATATGTATAAATTTAACTCTATTTTATACCAGTGGATACACTCGAGCTTGAGGTGTCCTTATTTATGGTTATTTTGCTATCATTTGCTTGGACAACAGGGAAGATGGTGGTTGCTGTTCTCTCAGCTGCTTTTGTGGTCATTGATTTATCCTCCTCGATGGGTGTACTGTAGTTCAATCCATGAATATAATTGTAGAATAGTTGGAGGGCCTCCTTCGGCTTTTCATTGGATGAGGAAACAAAGTGTCCGGCTCCTCTGACCGTTAGATAGTCGACGCCTGAAAGGGGAGATTGCTGACCTCCGGATTGTTTTCGCCTGCCATAAATTGCGCAAGACTCCTGCTCGGCTGACCCGTTGACCCTTATCTCTTCCCGCCCTCCGCGTCGTCATAAGACTACCTGTGACCCATGGCAGATCTGCGTCTCCGCAATTAGTCGAATCTCTTCGATGGCATCGGTCGAGTCAAAGGAATATGGCAATACCTGCATAACGGGTTATCATTCCGATCGTGGGAGGCAACTGAGAAGGATCTTCCCAGGTCGATTCGTTTGAGATTTTCGGCAATCCAAGGCCAGCTACGAACTGAGAATTGTGGATATTGTTACATATAGAGTCAGTGTCTCCGTTAAACAACATTACCTGAATCATTGTCTAAATATATATGTTGAACCTTCTTCTTCTGATGGACAAGTGTGAGGATATTATTTTTCTGATCCAAATAATGACTTGGTCCCATGTCATACTGGCTAGCTATATTGTCACTACAGCTCTCGTACTGCTGAACATAGTCGGGTATCATCAATGCCTTTCGAACATCGGCCCGTTGAAGATAAACTGTCGAATCATTATAATGCGTGCAAGAGGGAAGCGCCTAAATAAATAGTACATAAGAAAAGAAGAAATTTAACATTCAGCAGATGGGGATGATTGTGGTATTTTCTCCTTAGTTGTTGGCGAACGATAGTTCCAAAGTAATCGACAGTACTGAACTGAGGCTTGTCAGCCTCATTCATATAACAGGAATAATACAAGAAGTAAGGATCCAACCCAGTGTAATAGTTAGCCTCTGTCAGATATAAACCCTGAAATAGGGTTTATTTAGACAATGAAACCTCGTTGAAGCATGGGGCATTTTCGTCGAGTGTCATGGCGAAATAATCACAACCATCGACGAGACTTGCATTCTTGCAACATTTGGTAAGCGACTGACGATAGAGCACCTCGTCAATAAACCCATGAAAATAATTAAAGCCGGGTAGACTGTTTGTGCTGAATTTTTTAATTAATTGATTAATTTTTTTTAAAACTTGAGCCTGTCGTCGATACAGCCATTGCCGATAGCCACTCCCTAAAAGTTCTTTGAATGGTATAGTCTGTCTCAAGAATGTTTCCTGTTTCCGTATTTTTTTTTAACAGTTTTTGGAGGTATAATTTTACTTAGTAATGTGCTGAAAAATGAAATAAAGTGGTAAAAATATCAATGACAATGTGTCGCGCTCCAATGCTAAAACGCGCTCAAATAAACTAGGGCAAATTGTATTTCACTTACTGCACGTACTGCGCTTAATTTCGTTTTCTTTTTTTTCAGCTATTTTCAGAGTTTTTTCAGGTATTTTTTGTGTTGTCGAATATATCTAGGGGTTATCTTACTAAAAAGAAAAAGATAGAAAAAATTTGAAAAAAAATATAAATACGTGATATACAATTTGCCACATGCTACCAAACTTTTAGACATCTATACGATATAAGACAATAAAACCACGTAGAAATGAAAAAAAGAGAGCGCAATTCTGTTTTGCAATACCCGCCCTTCGAGATCTTTTTTGACACTGTAGGTTTGATTCGTATAAAAGGAACAGCTTTGAGATAGACTATAGCCTACTACGAAATTAGGAAAATTAGTAGAGTCATTAGCCAGTCTGGCTGATAACATCGGCACGTATGTTCCACCATAGGATTCTCCCATAACAAAGAAGCGATTCATCTTCCTTTCTGGGAATTTCTATGATTCTTTCTCATGTTGCTCAATGTATTACCTCGAACCATATCTTTATGGCAGCGTAGTTGTCGTCTGCTACTTCATCGTCAGTATAGACAAATGTCGAAGAGTTTCCCTTTCTATAAGAGAAGCCAACACCTGCAGGAGCATCCAGATAGATGATAGAGGCATACTAAATAGGCTTTTGAATATTAAATCAGTACCCTGTTCCATGTCCAGGGATTCCGACGAATTGTTTCTCCAAAATCATTTGTCCGATATGGCCCCATCTCAACGAATAATCCTTCGAGAGAAGAACAACCAGGTCCTCCATTCAGCCAAAGTACGACGGGATCATTTACGGGATCATTCTCTGTTTCGATATACCTGGAGATTCAATAAAATATGACCAACTGACCAGTAATAGAGGGCTTTTTCGCTGTTGATAGGCAGGTATCCAGAGAATTGTCTGGACCTCATTGGTTCGACAAGATTTGGAAGGGATTTGATGAGTTCATCTAGAGGAGCAGCTGTAAGAAGAGAGACAGAACCGAAGAAGAATATTAGCAGCATCAAGCAGCACAAGTAGAATGGTTCCAATTCTTATCACTATAGAATTAAAAGAAGGATTAAAAGAAGTCAGCTCATTCATAAAGTGATGTAAATGATTAAAAGAAGAAGAAATCGATCTCTTTATATACATGATAGCACTGAGAAAGACTAGACAGAGGTGACTGATGGTTGTCGAATAGGTATATCTTCGATTGGGATTAACGAAATATCTTCTGGAGGGGACGAGAGACCGATGACGACTCCAATGATTCTATATTCATCTGGTTCGGAGAAGTCCTGAAATGTCAACTGTACGTTTTTCGATTTTAGCATGCGTCAGATGATAACGAATAGTCGAAAGGAAAACTACCTGAAGATAGAGTCGTTTCATCGAATCCCGTTCCCACAACATGACTCGTTCTCCATCAAACTCTTCCGTGAATGTTTTTGTCGAGAATCGAAGTTTTTTGTTTTTGATAAGTTCTCTATATCGATGGGCTATATCAAGATAGAGATTCGCCGGACGAGGATATCTGTTCTTCCTCTTCCAGATTATCTGAATATCTCCTTTTTTTCTGATTAACATTCATACCTCTAATTTTGGTGATCGACGAGCGTCGAATTCTTTGAAGAAGCTGAGCATTCCTTGTTCTGTTACATTGTCACAGCTGATTACAGACAGCCGGTTGAGATTCTTCGACGTCTAAAGGATTTTGTACCACTTATTCTATTAGAGATACTTACAGCTGCCAGACTGGTCATATGATTGTCATTGACTCCGGGACAGCTGATGAGTTTGACCTCTCGACAGACGGTGAGAAGACCGAGGAGGATTCCATCCAAAATTGGGAGATTGTATTTGTCGACAAAGGAGGCCTCAAACTTTGTTAGAACCTTGAAGAGAGATGGAGGAAACTCAATTGTCTGTTCCCTAAAGATCTTTTTTTCTATTAAAAAATCTTACGTTTCCTCTTTCCTCATGATTCCTCGACAGACGTCTCTCTGCATGATCGACAGATTCAGTCCCGTCTTACCTACGAGTTCCTTAGACAGTTCTCCGACCTCTTTCAACGTCGCTGGTTCATTCATAATGTGGAGGATAAGTAGGGAAAGATTTCTGGGAGGAGGAAGATGTGATGAAAAGATGTGCCTACTTGTTAAAGCTTAGGAAAATGGAACCGATAGTATCAATTGGCCCGTAACAGAGATCTATTCGTAACATCCGGAGATTCATTTTTCGCTCATTGAGTACACCGTTTTCGAGTATTGGAGCTCCACCGACATATCCCATATTTACACATGCTTCACTCGGTAGTTTTGAGAATCGAAGGGTCTGAAAATTTCAAGAAACTTATATAGAAACATACCAAAAAATTTAGCTTGGGCAACTTGACTGCGTCGATAGAATCAAGGAAAATTTGAAAGTCCTTGATGGCGGAGAAATCGGCATGAGAGATAGATAGAGCTCCAAGATTCTTCAATGGAGACAATAGGTTCAACATGGTCATGTGTTTGGTCGAATTTCTATTGACAAATTCTAGGCATTGGAGACTTTCAGGTAGGATAATATCCTCATCTGAAAAAAGAAATAATAAGAAGCAGAAAGACCGACTGAGGTTAATGGTATCGATACAGAGAGTTGTCATATTTTGAAAGGCTGGGAAGGACTTCAAATCGAGTCCATTCCAAAAGAAAGACTTCTCATGGGGACGCATCGAGGCGGAGGATAGATCTGGCAGTTTTTCCAAAACTTTGTCAAGGACCAAGTCAGCTCCATAGGGGTACAAATCGACCGTTTTCAATTGCAGTTTAGAGTCGGAAATGACATCTAAAACAATAGGAAAGGAGAGGAGAGAATCCTACCAATACAATTCTTAGCGAACTCCTCGTTCTTATACCAGAACTTGACTGTCGTAGTCTCGGTTACCAGCTGACTAATTGTCTTCAGCGTTTCGACGTCTTCCATCTGGACTGTCTTCACCCTCACTCCCTTATTGTTTTTCACGTGGTCTTCCCAGACGGATCGTTCGAAGATATTCATAACGACGACGTCTTCCATTGGAGAATGCGAGGAGAGTAAAAGGTTTCTCCATCGGCGACAGACCTGAGTATGAAAAATAAAAGATGAAAAAGGCACTTACCACACTGGCATATCCTCGAGTAGGAAGATCGAAGTTGGCGAATATCTTGAGGAGGATCTCCAGAGGAACCGCCTCCATGGGCGAAGAAGTCTCTTCCATCCTTCACTTCATACCCTGAAATTAGAACTCGTTTGAATATCCAGATCTGAAGAAAATGGGCGAAATACATGCTGCTAGTCGACGGAGGCGGGTTGTTTGGTTGCCCTCAGGATCGGAACCGGTTGCCATTTCACGAGACAGTGGGAAAGTTCGGAGCACTCAATGGGGGAGGCAATTACTCTATGAATTGTGCGGTCGATCGGGTCAGGGAATTGGAACGAAATAAATAATCGAATTGAAAGGAAAGAGCCGCAATTGCAACAGCAGACGGCAAATCTCATTCCCCTAATTAGGCAGGGTAATTTTTAGCAGCTGTGAGGAGAATGGGATGAGAAGAAGAAGTCATGTAATGGTTGGCTATTTGGGAAAAAAAATAACCATGGTTTTTGAGAAACACTGTTCGTCTGGGAAAGGAAGCTACTAAAAAATTGGGAAAACCATAAACAAAGCACATTTGGTTATCAGTTTGCTCCCCAAGTCGACCACAAGCCATGATCCCCTCGTAATATATCGATAGAGTGTAAAGTCGAGAAAGACCCCTTTCCCATTGATGTTTCGTACTTTTCTGAGCCTATTATCACTTCACTTCACTTGTTGAAGAAAATAGACAACGAATCAAAAGATTGAAATCAAATGGCAGCGCGTTCTCGACGAAAACAGCGAGTAGGAGGTTGGCTGGCAGCCGGCTGGCCGGCTGCATTGATCAGCTGGGAGGGGGCGGGTCTCCCTACAACCGTTCTCTCTTTCCGAGTCTCTTTCTTGTCGAATAATTCATCTTCTCCATTTCTCCCTTCCTTTAATATAAACTATTCCTAAAGGACGGGAGTTGTTTGCGGGGTCTTCGACGTACAGTTGTCTTGTTTAAAGTGGTCGTTCCCTGTGGGAGCAATCGATATAACCCGGCGCCTCTTGCCCGATCATTCTCTTCTCTGATAGCCTTCCTCTCTATCTTCCTTTCGATATCCTCCCCACGTCTTCAACAAACATCCTCCGTCGGTCATTAGCTGGCTGGCAAACGATTCGCCTCGTTCTTGCTTCACGTGCGGTAAACAAATTCGCTGTCGGGTTCAAAGGTCGATTTCGCGTCATTGAGATCGCTTGTTATTGTTTGTATCGGTTTCGATCTTATCCTGTTGTCGCGTGCTCAGTACACTCGTCGGCCGTCTTTCTGACTTGTATGTTACAGAATACACATTATGGGACACTAGGAACTATGTCGATCATGGCCTGTGACAGCGGGGGCCAATCCGCCGAGAATCCCTTCACGGGGGCCCAATGTGTGGAGGACTTCAAAAAAGCTCTATACAAGGTAAGTCCCCCTCCATTATAAAGAAATGATTCAGATGCAAGACGCCCGGAAAATATTGGTAGCAGACATTTTGAACGACAAACCAATCGATCAATCATTACTAGAAGTATTGAAGACGACTCTCGTTGAGGTAATTCCTTATTGTTCTCGAACATCCTTCAGCTGTCTGACAATAGAACTATCGGTGATCTTCGACAAATCCTCACTCCCTCCGCCACTTTCCAAATCAACATCAGTGATGAGATTCGAGGTCTAAAGGTCAGTTTTTCTATCAAATGATCATCAAAATACAGAAAGATGTAAAGTTTTTGGAGAAATTATTGGATAGAAAAGAGGTTGATGAGGAGGAGTTCGATCTTTGTTCGATTCTTGAGCCCTATCACCCAAAGAGTCTTGAAAAATTCAGAGAAGAGATGAAGGACGTCGTTAGGTAGGCGATTTGGAACATATTCGAATATGAGAGCAGGATTCAGTCTTCTGTTGAACTTTACAAAACACGCTGATAGTCCTAAACCGATGTTCATTACTGACTGGGACGGGACAATGAAGGACTACACCTCTCAGTATGCGACGAATCTTCAGGTGAATTAGAATTAAAGAGGGAGAAGGGTTTTTAGCCCGTTTATAGTGCAGTCATGATGGGTAGATTCGCCGCCCAATTCACGCGTCTCTCGGCTGTTCTAACTGCTGGTCCCTTGAGAGGACCCGGCATCCTCGATCTGACTTCTCTTCCGATCAATGGACCCGTCAAGTTTAGTGGATCATGGGGAAGGGAATGGTGGCTGGGAGGGAAGAGAGTAGTCCATGATGACGGAGTAACTGATGAAGCATTCGATGCCATCGGAAGACTCAGTGATGAGGTAAGAAAATGAGAAGAATAAACCTAATTGTCAGCTATATTCTCTTCTCAATTATCGAGATTTCTCCCAATTTACCCTCGTCGGGAGTGGAGTACAGAAGAAAGTTGACCGACTGACTCTAGGTGTACAAACAGTCTTCAATTCAGTTCCTGCTAAGTTAACATCAAGATATATCGACGAGGTAAAGGAAAGAATGCACAGGGTCGATCCTTATGGACGGGTAAGAAAACAAATTATATGGAAATAGAGTCTAGATACTTCAATTAGATGAGCATAACAGTCTGGAGATAGAAGTATGTGCTGCTGGACAGGAAAATGGAGAAGGACGGACAAAAGTATGGGATAAGGGAGACGGAGTTGCAGCGTTGGTCGAGCAATTGCACGATGACCTTAGTGTGGGACAGGTATTGGTGGCTGGAGATACTACAAGTGATCTACCGATGCTTCGATATGTCCAATCGAAGAATCCAACTGTAGGTTCTTCCTCAATGTAGACTAATATATTTCAGGGAGTATTTGCCCTGTTTATCGGAGATAATGTTGCCCTCCAGACTGCCGTTCTCTCCATCATCGGGGATCCCTCCCGATGCTGCTTCCCGACCTGTCCGGACGTTGTCCATGCTGCTTTTGCTCATATTCTATATGTCAATTCCTGTCTAGATTAGATTAACTCGGGTGTATTTTCCATGTGATTTAGAACGTGTTCATAAAACTTTGTTTCATCTTTGAATACCCGTCTTTTATGTTTTTACGGCAGCCAGCACAACGCCGGCGGAGATAACTAAGGCAAGGGCCAAGAGAGCAAGAGCTAGGGCAGCTGCCTTTCTCCTCATCCTTCGACTGTCTTTCTTCTTCGCCCAGACTTCGTAGTCATACAGAGCTTCAGGCAGCGATGAGCCTAAATATTATTTCACTTTTTAATAACAACCCACCATATCGATATACCGGCCGTTGAATTCTTCTCCTGGCAGTCCACATTGTCCTTGGTCGGGAGCTATTCTGATTGTATCGCGGTCTATCTGAACCATTTTTTTCCTTTTTCCTTTATCTCTCTACTTACTTATATTATATCCCGAGTAATGTCTATTGGCCCATGGCTCGTACATAAGACGAGGAGGACTCAGCAACATCTCCGTGTAGGGATGATTAGTCGCGCGAGGAACCCGAGGTGAGACATGTCTCAATGGACTGGCTGTCCTTCCACAAGCCTAGAATTCTATGTATTCAATTGAAAGACTACATACCGGACAAAAGTCACCAGTCCTGAATATTTTGTAAGCACAGAGATCGCATTTGTCGTAGAAGAGAGGCGTCCTCCTCAATGTCTGCTGTGGCCGTCTGTTTTCAGGAACCATCGACCGAGAGTAGTAGTCACTCGGTCGGACGACTCTTGTCGCCTGTGAATCCATCGAGTCCCTCCTTCTGTAGCGAGTCTCGCCAAATCTCATCGATGGTTCCAAATACAAGGCTGAAAGAATCTTTAAAAAAGAAGATTTCATACCTGGAGAGTTTTTATATTCGTTGTCTTCTTCTTCGTCGTCCGGGGGTTCAGGCAACTCTTCAATGGCTGGCCACATACGAGGTTCAATCCGTCGGACAGGCCCTAAATGAGTATAGATTGATTGAGGAAGTGTCTACCTGGTTCTCTTCTTCGTTCAAAGATGGCCTCTACCTCTCCCTTACTATCCCGTTGAGCAATCAGCTGGTCTAGTCGATCTGTAGGCTCTTCGTGGATGAAACGGAAACTCTCATCTATTGTATCAAGAGCGACACGGGCTCCTTCCCGTTCTTCCGACTGAAAAGAGACATTTCAACCGGCTGATATAACCCTCAATTGGGGCGAGGATAATCTTAAAAAGATCTCTTCCTCCTCCTGTTACCTGTTCGGTCAATCTCTTTTGTATCCTTTCGTTGAGTCTATTCATGTTGACAAAACTCTGTTCGTCCCTCGAATGCGTGGCAGGAAAGCTAAAATGGAATGGTTGAAAGGAGAGTGGACTGACTTCCGTCCGCCGACTCTAATGGGAGCGTTTGTCTGTGAAGAGACGGCATCCAGAAGTATCCTAAAAGGAGTTAGATAATCGAAGAAATATACCAGTTGCGTCGACTATCCATTTCTGAAACAAGGTGATAAAATGGCAGCTTGAAATGAGGGATGAATGAATTAAAAGGACGGGTTTTAGCACTTAACGCATTTAGGATGATTTCGAGGAGAAGATTAGTAGTGTGCAAGACAGAAAGTGTGCGTAAGCGGACACTTGACTCGGCGAGAGGCTGCCCCAATTGGTATCAGCGGGAGTCTTCTCGTCTATCCGCTGATCAGTCGAAAATACATATGCTAAGTAGTCGTGTCGTACAAAGGGGAGCGGAGGGAGTAAAAGAAATGAAAAACGAAAATGACGGAAAGAGTGACTCTAAAAAGGAACGATTCGATTAGCTAGATGGAGTCAACGAGGGGTCAACCAGCAGGAAACAGGATGGCAGACTGACCGATTGTGAATAGCATGAGTTGGAACATGTTCCGCGTGAAAATAGATCGTCGGATGACAGTGTTTGAGGAGTTTCGATACGGGTCAATTTGTTGCTTGTTTACTTGTTTAGCAGGGGGAACAGTTCAAGGGATGTAACGTTCCATTAGAGGAAGGTCGAGTTCTGTCAAAAAAGTGCCACGGAGTACTTGAAAAATGCGAATCGAAAGCGAGAAATGCAGGGATCAGGAGTGCCGGTCACTGGCTTAAACAAACCGACAGCCGACCGGCCACAGGTCCCTTTCTCTCGGATATCTGCCATTGGCCGCTTCAATTAGAGACGCTTCAGAATCTCTTCCGTCTGCTGTTTATTGTTTGAAGAGGAAAAGGGCGACTACGGACGTCAAAGACTGCAAAAAAGGATGGAACGAAGCAAGATGATAATCAGTGTGATCCTCTTTTTGGAAGCTTGATGCGGATGAACAACCATGTGAAGAAAAAGAGGGAAAGGAAAAGGAGTAGATGGTAATTGCGACGAGGATCCATTGAGAGAACATCTTTTACGGTCAGACGGTCATCGGTCGGAGGACCCCCGAGAGTGGCGACACAAAGCAGCGGAACGCCATGATCCCTCCGATTTCCTCAAGATTCAGGTCGCCTAGGGATTCGATAAATTTTATATGAATCAGAGACTAATCCGTTGAAGAAGCCCTCGAACATCCCTCTTCTGCCACGGACAGGTAGGTCTTCATCGTTCTTCGCCGTCTATCTTTCTTTTTTAATTTATTTCAACTCAATTGACAGCCGGTCACTTTTCGTTTTCTTCTGGTAATTTTTCGCAGTTGTCATTGCGGATTACGTGTGGAGGCAATCAATTTGTAGCCGGGGGGAGCCCCGCTCTCTTCTCGTCAGACGGCTGGTTGGTCGATTAGAGAACACGATTTTTGGAGAGGACCAGAGATACGAGAGAACGCGACTCGAGGCTGTCCTGCCGCGCATGAATGAAACCCCGCTTAGTAGCACATGGAGGTCCGAGAGATGACGTCATGTCGTGAGAATGTCTTGTTGTTGGACGAAAAGAAGATGTTCTTGACCTGAGTAAGAGAGAGACAGCTGTTGTTGGTCGAAATCGACGAATGATCGTCAGAGACACAAGTTACGATGGAGAGACTGAAGATGGCGTCTTGGGGTGATCTGGCGCCGACGCCGTTTTCCCTTGGATCGATGTGTGCTCCGCAGCAGCAGCTACCGCCTCCACTACCGCCCCCCATGGTTGACGCATTCCACAGCTTCCGATAGTTGCTTAATTCTTCGTGTCAGATTGTACTTCTCTCGTTGGGTCGTTAAACCGACGATCACATCTCCTCACAATCACGAATCGCCTCTCCTCCCCTCGTCGCCGACAGCTGAATTTTCTCATTATTCAAAAGACCTGCTTCCTTCGAATCGTCGTCCTTCCGTTCTTTTCTCCTGTTTAACGAAAATGAGTCTGATCCCTGCTAATCTATCCGACTTATCCTTTTTTCGTCTTCCAATTCTCGCGTATTAAGACCTTAATAAGGGAGGACAGCCTCTCATTTGTGGTATTCTCCGCCCCCACTGCGGATTCCCGGAGCCTCGGGCCGCAATCTGGTTTCTTGCAAAATCGAAAGTTGTGTTCGCCCTTTGCTCCTTGGCAATTGAGACTTCCAAAAAGTATATTTTTCAGATGCGCCTACGATGACGAGGCCGCCAAGTTAGTCGCTACCGAGGTAGGAGGTCGTTTCATTATTTATTATGTGAGAAAGGCGCATCGATTGAACGAGAGGTGGGAGAGAGAGAGAAAGAGGCGTTGATCAAAATTCGGTCGGTCGTGTACCTGTTTGACAGTCCCTCCTCCCCTCTTTCCCCTGAGGATTCTTCCACACGTGACGTCCAGGGTTCAATTTGCTTATAAATTGACGCCTTTGGGCCTCCATTTGGTAAAAACCGTCTTCGTTCCCCGTGATTGAGAAGATTACTGATTAGCTAAAGGGAAGAGAGGACAATCTCTCTTCCTTTTCAAAATGGTCTTATCTCCATTCAGTCAACGACGACTGTTCGGTCGACGACGGAGTAAAAGTCAAAGTCCCTCGATTGGCCGACGACTGGTTCGTTTATTTTTGAAGGGATTCGGGGAGAGTTAATTGGATAAACGAAGCCGGGATTCTCAGTTTTCTCGAGTAATTGGTTGGCTGTACACGGTCTCCTCCCGCCCCTCGGAAGTCTTTTACCTGTTTTTGGGATGCGTTAAGGCGGAGTTATCAATTAACAGCCTATAAATGGCTATCTAGTAACGGTTCCCTTGCCATGCATTTCCTCCGAGAATGCTTCTCATCCTATCATCCTCTTCAGATGACGGCGGAAGGCCACAACGTCGACGCCACGTTGCTGGCTCTCGGACGCGACCATGGCCATTACTTCCAGAAGAAGACATTTGGCAAGCCGACCTACTGTCATCACTGCTGTGATAAGATCTGGGGCATGCTTACTCAGGGATATGCATGCGAAGGTTAGTCAGTCGTTTTTCAATGGCGCCTAATTTCGCCGGATAATTAGCTCTTCTTCATAAAATTAACTCTATTGCCGTTGGGCCAAAAAATGTATCGATGACAGGGATCGACCTCTCGACATGCTAGTCTTTCAGTCTGTAACTTCGTCTGCCACGAAAAGTGCCTTCGAACGGTCGTCTCTTATTGTAGTGGGGTGGCCCTTCAATTGATTAAGAACCCCGTTGCCCATACATGGAGTCAGTCCGGTCTAATCAAGAGGAGATTTTGTTGTGTCTGTCGGAAAAAGACAGATGACACGCCGTCTTACGAGTGTGAAGGTAATCAAAAAAGTGGAAGAAAATGACTTCTGTTCAGTATGCGAATACTACGTACACGTGGATTGTGTGGAATTGGCCGTCAGTGATTGTAAGGAGGCAGCTGCCTATGTGCCGAATTTGGATCGGGTAAGGGAAAGACTTCTAAGCCAGAAAGGGTGACGTCATCTCCCTCATTAGGGGAATCGATAGGAGTTGTGCAGGACAGCCGGCAGCAGCCGATAAATAGACACGACACTAAAAAAAGAATATTCAGAACAACGTTGTCCAGTATCATCACATGCGAGAGGGTAATCTGCCAAAAGACAGCAAATGCTGTGTCTGTAAAAAAAGTTGTTTTTCAACGGAATGTCTGGCTGGAATGAGATGTGAATGGTGTGGAAATACGGTAGGAAGAAGTGAAAAAAGAAAAAGAAACTTTCAGGCACATGCCATCTGTTTCCGTCAAATGCCAACAGAATGTGACTTTGGAGTCTTGAGGAAGATTATCCTTCCACCTTATGCCTTGACTATCCCGAGGACGGAACTTCCCATGGAACAACTTCTGAACATCACTTCAGAAGCATCGACTACAACGCGTAAGGGTCAGACTCTTGCACTGTCCTTTAGTCCCGCACCCCTATCCCCTCTCTTGTTTTCTTCCTTTCCCCTTTCCCTGCATGGATTTTTTTCCTCATTCTGATAGACTGATATATAACTTCTTTCAGTTTCTTCACCTCTCAAAATCCAACCGGATGATGTCAGTTGTGGCGGAGAGGAGACGAAAGACCGAGACGACGTGGAATTTCTTCGAATATTCGACGGAAACAGTGCCTTAAAGAATCAAATATCGAGAACCGCCTCCGTCCCAAAGACTGCCACAGTTCAACAAATTCTTGTAAGGATTGAAATGAGCAGATTGACAAATATTTAGGAGTCGGCTTTGCGGAGATTCCACATCAATGACAACAGTGACAACTTTTATGTGACACAGATTCTCAACGACGATGGCGATGAGGAAAATCTGGAAGATCCTGTTCCATTGAGGAATGTGAAACGACCAGAGGGACGACGGGCTCAGATATTCCTTCGATATAAGGAGGATCCGTCGAAGGACAGAGAAACCATCCGAGTGTATGGAGGATGGCTGAGAATGGCCTCGGTTACGTTCTGTTCAATCGAAGTCAGCAGCAATACGACTGTCAGCGATGTCATCAGCAGGGCCCTCATCGAGTTTGGACTTGACGGAGCCACATGGAACAAGTACAATCTCCAGCAGGTGAATTCTCCCATAACTAATCTTTTCTCTCCAGGTCGCTTTGGATCGAGGCGTCGCCGACCGAACGGCCAATCCTCAGGAATGTATGCTGCAGTTGTTGAGGAATCTTCGAAAGGTACAGTAGTCTCTAAACAACTTCTTTGGTCGTCTCTTTTTCGCGAGAAATTCTCGAATCATCCACCGTAGTCCACTGATTCACAAGTCATTTCTTTCGTTTTGTAGACGAAGTACGTCAGATAGGCCCCTAATGACCGCTGATATTTGATATCAAACGAGAGTAATTATTACAAAAAGTAGAGTATGACGAGATCAAAATGTTTCAGGAATCCGTTCGTCGATTCCACGTCACGCGATTTTATATTCAAGAGAGGGAAGATCCTCACGATCATACAGTCTTTGTCGGAAATCTTCCACCGTCTCTCGCACAACGACAATACGAGAGAATTCTATTGAAATTGTTAGGGGCAAAAGAAAAGCCCTTCACGGCCATCGGGCCGATCTATTTCGAATACGGCTCCATGATCATCACTTTCAATACTCCTAAAGCAGCCACGGCTGCTGTTCAACAACTACAAAAGGCGACCTACGAGGACAAGAAGCTGATTGTCTTGTGTCTGCCGAATGTTCAGCCACAGATGTTAGCTCCTGATGCAGAGCCCCTTCTTGTACTCGTCAATGTAAAAAGTGGCGGCTGCCAAGGAACAGAACTCATCCAATCTTTCCGTAAACTGCTCAACCCTTTCCAAGTTTTTGATGTTCTAAAAGGAGGGCCTCTAGTGGGGTAAGTCCTCTCTTTTTCCCGTCATTATTTTCCTATTTCAGTCTATATGTCTTTCGAAACATTCCCAAGTACAAAATTCTTGCCTGTGGAGGGGATGGAACCATTGGCTGGGTCTTGCAGTGCCTCGATATTGCCAAACAAGTCAGCACTTTTTTCTTCCAATCATCTTTTAGGATGCTGCTTGTTTTTCACCGCCTTGTGGAATAGTGCCTTTGGGAACAGGGAATGATCTGGCGAGAGTTTTACGATGGGGAGGAGGATATACGGGCGAGGAGAATCCCCTCGATATTCTGAAAGATGTCATCGAAGCAGACGAAGTTCGACTCGATCGATGGGCTGTTGTCTTTCACGAAGAGGAACGAAGCCAGCCTCCGAATCAGGTGGCTTGCTCGTCGACGGCCGAAAGCGATCAAACTATGAATAATCCCGAAGATCAGACGTCGATGATTATTATGAATAACTATTTTGGAATCGGAATCGATGCCGACGTCTGTCTCAAATTTCACAACAAACGAGACGCCAATCCGGAGAAATTCCAGTCGAGACTCTTCAATAAAACACAATATGCCAAGATCGGGCTCCAAAAGATGTTCTTCGAACGAACCTGTAAAGATCTATGGAAACGTATTGAATTAGAAGTAAGTGATCCCCTTACAAAAGAGAGGTTTAGGTGGATCAAGTGAAGATCGATCTGCCGAACATTGAAGGAATCATTGTTTTGAATCTGCTGAGCTATGGATCAGGATCAAATCCATGGGGAACGGCCCGGGAGGATGGAGTCTTCTCGAAGCCGACTCACTACGACGGCCTTCTCGAGGTATTAGCCCGAAAACGATGAAAGATTCACAGGTGGTCGGCATCTCTGATGTGTCACGACTCGGCCTTATCCAATCGAAGTTGGCTGCCGGCATTCGAATTGCTCAGGGAGAACACGTAAGTTGACGAAAAGAAAGGTGATTTTTTTAGATTCGGATCACCACACACGAAGAATGGCCCGTTCAAGTCGATGGGGAACCCCACATACAGCCAGCTGGCACCATCATTATTATGAAATCCGCTCTCAAAGTGAGTCTATTCAATCCATTCAAAAAAAAAAAAACGCGCGATGGGTCCTGAATGCTCTGTTGTCAGACGAAGTGGCGCTTTGCTTTCTGTGCTAACCCTGGCTGATTCAGGCACAGATGCTGAAGAAGGCGAAGAAGTCTCGACGAGGAGGAGTTGCTTCGCAGTCGACCTCCCGTGCTCCAGACTACGTCGGTCCATTGGGAGTCCCTTCGTTGGCTGAGACATCTGCCGGCAAAACAACTCCGGAGACTATCGGCGACTCGGACGAGGAGGCCGATGCCTTCTTGTGAAGTCTTTCAGAAGCCTTTGCCTGTGCATGCCCGTCCTCAATTCACTTAGCCCCGTCCGCCCCGCGTACCAAATACTGTTGTCAGTCATGTACATAGCCCCATTCAAGTGTAGCTTTAATGTTTATAAATGCCAAACAGTGTCTCTGTTATTTTGTACTTACTAAGTAAGAAATTCGCTAGAGAGCTATGCCAGATGATCTCTCCTCTCACTCTTTTTCTCTCATCTCCCCGACCCTTCCCGGGGTGACAGCCAAACCGTCTTTCTGTTATTTGAGGATTCATGACCCGGTTATTAGAAACAAGTACACAGATATGATAGAATATTAATAAATCTTTATGACTCCTCTTCCTCCAGGCTCAAATGCTTCGAAAGCCGATTCGTGGACGACGGAGAGATAAAGTCGTCGTTTGTGCTCCTCTTGCTTCGCCCGAACACGATGGAATGTTCTATAGCAAGTGAGAAAGCAAGGAAAAGTAGGAAATGCCTTCATTCAGATTCGATATTGGACGAAACATCGGTCGACGGATAGACAAAAGTCTCGGTCGATTCGCGAGAAGACATTCCTTCGGACGGGAGAAGAAGAAAAGTCCTGTCTCGACCGATAGCCATTCAGCTGCCGAATATTCCAATACATCGAATGAGATTTGATTAAAGACTTCTATTCCATTGAGTAATTTAGAGGGAAGCTACAATGACCATAACTGGCAGAATGTTACACATCGACAAAGCAATTCAGTCAAAACAATGTAGGGGCGGTGCGGGGGAAACGCGCGAACAGGCGAGCCACGACCAGTCGACAGCATGGACAAGACTTCGGTGAGTTATTTCTTCTCTCCCTTTACTCATATTCAGTCTGATCCCTCCTATTGTTGTTTTACATTCCTTGCCATTTGCATCACTCTTATTTCTGGAGGAATCACTTTCCTCATCGCTAATCATATGTATACGGGGATGCCTTGTCACGACAAAGAGCCGGCCGAGATGCCTTCACAGGTGGGTAGTATTCTCCTTCTTATAAAAAAAAGAACTGCCATTGATCATGGGAAGACGGATCGGACTTCTGGCAGCGGGTGAAAGTTAGTTTTTTCGTTCCCTAAGCCTGTTCGGTCAGTGCGCAATCGCATTTTGAGGGAATGAAAACGACCGATCAGATCCCGCCCCTGATTTTTTTTGTTTTTATTTTTGGCTGTCATCAGCTGATGTCTTCCCGCTTGACCCCCAAAACAAAATAAAATTGTTATGGTTTCAAGAATTTCGAGAATTCAGCTGCGTGGTTTTCGATGTTCGTACCCGACGGTCGCTCTCTAGCCTTTTCTCGATTGATAAACTTCTCGCGAATACGCTGCAGCTGGTCAAAAAAGGCCAAGAATAACACAGCAATTTTTTCCTTCAAGTGTTTTTTATTTCGATTTTAAAAAGACGGGTAACAAATTGATAAACCGGAGTTTAGGCTTAGTTATCTTTACAAGGGTCTCTCAAAATACACCTGTCTCTAGTCTGCCATTCGACCTTCGATCATTAAATGACCATGAAAACGAGGAACTAGTCTTACTTCAATGTCCCAAAAACAAAAGATCATTCAACAGCGCCATCTAATTCGAAATAATTAAATCAGAAGGGGTCACTTGCGATGGGTTACTTAACAAACTATTCGATCAACGGATGACGGTTCGATCACGAGACACGAACGCCTCGGCCTATTTATGGAAAATCAGCTGGATTCTTTGATTTACAGATGAAAACCTTCGGTTCCGATCGTCTTTTTCTACCTGAGAAACGGGTGGTCATCGTCAAATTTGCCGGTCTTCGTCGATGTTATATACTTCCCGCCAAACAGAAAGAGGTTTCTTCAATGGATATTCCTCAACACTCAAACACATTTTTTAGATGTCTTCAAAGAACTTCCATATGGTGGAGGAATCCCTCGGTCGACCATTGTTAAGACATCTCTCATCCGATGCGGCTCTTCGAATGTGTGATGGAATGAACACCTTCCTCCTAACGGACCGTCCTTGACTTCAAACCTTCTCATCGATCTCTTGTACATTTCCCTTTTTGAACTCTCCTGCAGAATACCTCGTCTTTCCTTTATTTTCTACGGCTTTAAAACAAAATAAACTTTTAATAGAAAGACAACGCGCAAGTCAACAACGAGACCAGATAGTTATGCTACAAACAGCGATTACACCGGCAATGGTGGAATACCCAGGAGGAGACTGGAAAGGGGAAAATGGAGATATTTACAGAAGGAATGAGAACTGAGCAAGAGGATGTTAAATGACACGATATGTTAAGTAGGAGGGGCCTTCGATCCACTCAGTGGATTCTCGTCGTGTTCAAATGGATCGCGGAACTGGTATCCTGTTGTAGATCTAGAAAAATATCGATCATCTTTACATTTCTAAATAACCTACACTTCTGTCTGAGCAGTAGGTAGAGGATTTGAAGAGGGAAGAGGATTCTCTTGAGAGGTAGAAGTCTCCGCCGTTGCATGAGCCACACTGGGTGTACTACCATGGAATCCGCTGTTGTCTCGTCCATTGTCGTCATCTTCTTCCTGGAGTGGACTGTGACCCGATCGATTGAACATGTTCTTTAGTTTCTTTCGGAATGACTGTGACAGTGTCTCTTGTGGCTCTGCTTCGTCCTCGCTTATATGATTCTCCATTTCGGCCAGGAAATCTTCGTCAACCAACTGTTCTTGTGATCCCATATGATGGTTGTTATGAACTTCGACCATAACATTTGATAGACTGCCTGAAAGAATAGACTGAGGAAGAAGAAGAACGGGCTCACCTGCTTCAGTTTGAGTGATGTGGGAAGTGAAATTTGGATTTTCCTCCTCATTGACTCGAGTAACATTAATCGAGGTCTGAGAAGTTCCCGATGTCGAAGGTTGATCAGCCTGTCTCCTCCTCTCGTCCTCACTCGATTCACTGTCCGAATTCCGTGCTCCTACCCGTCGTTTACACATCGGACAGACCTTTCTGTTTTGAGTTAGCCAAGGATCGATACACGTGCAATGATATGCTAAGCGAGTGAATAAAATAATGGAAACACTCACTGTGTCGACAAGGAAGAACCCGGAGTTTTTCTCCCTCGACGAAGTCTTCCAAACAGATGGCACACGTCTCTGGATAGTCCCCTTTTTTGAATTTTTTCGTTGGAATCTTCTTCAGATTCCTCTTGGATAGTCGCTTCCTGGCTATTCTTCGTCTTTCGCGACATAGTCGAATAGCCTTAAAAATCTGAATTTTTAAGAATAAGAAAATATTGAAAGGGTTGGTTTCTATTTTCTAAAGGAATAATAAAAATATTGAAACAAACCAGACTAATGAGCAGAACAGCGAAACAGAAACCGACGACAACAACGAAAGGAATGAGATAATGAAAAAGTTCATAGTAACCGGAAGATAGCTTGATCTGGATTATATATCTGAAAAGGAAATGTATAGAGAAAAAGAAAAAACTACCCTGCAGTGGATGGATACTTGTTCATCATCGAGATCATACAGTCGTAGCTGACCATTAATACGGGTATTCTTACATCCGAGGCGTATTTCCCTCCATTCATATCCACCGGAGCTTTTCCTTTGTCATTATAAACAAGGATAGCCGTCAATGGAGATGGTTGAGCTTTTTGGACGTGGTAGGCTTTTTCAGAGAAATTGCATTGACCACGAGGGACGACTGCGAATAGATTGTTACAGGATATTGTTTCATTGATCATTCTTTTGTACTGAATATGATTATTCAAAGAGAGGGGAATTCTTACAGTGACTGGTTCACAGGCCTTCTCCGGTTGAACAAAAACAGGACATCCTATAGCGTGTTCAGTGGAAGAAAATCCCGCCACATCTGCCCCAAAATTTCCTCCCGTCGCGTCACATCTCTCTACTGGATGACGCATTCCTTTACCCGTTGGAGGTTGTAACTAGAAAAATACGAGAGAAAGGAAAGGAGACTCACTATTTCTACCATAAATTGTCCATTTGAAAGTGAAAAGGCACATAGAAGTGATCCAAGAAGTAACATTTTGTCGAAATCGACTACGTGGACATGAGAAGACACTGAACAAAGAATGTAAAAATAAAAAAAGAACGAAGAAATAGTATAGTGATGTTTCCTGACAGTCGTATCCTAATATAAAACGGTCAGCCGATAAGGAGGGTCAGTAGTGATAATGAAGAGGGAAAAGCAGGGAGGGCGACAGCATTTCTCGGGAATCGATAGGGAAAATAGATAAGAATTCAATGAAATCGGCGGCCAGCTGCTTTTTACGGGGAAGCAAACATTGAAAATATCCTTTCTTCTTATCTCCAATAAGGTATTTTTATTCTTTGGCAGCCTTGAAAGTGTTTCTCGATCAAAATACAGGCATGAAGAATATTCAAATGAGCAAAAACCTTGTCAATAGAGCGGGGAGAAACGAATAATGGGTTAATTGATGTTTTTAGGATGAAAAGAGCCATCTTGGATTGATCAGAGCACAGTAGAGAGGAAGAAAAATATATACGGGTGTCACGAGGCTCAACTGCAGTCAGCTGCGAGGAAACTGTTAAACATCACGCAACATGATGTTTAACAGTCGAGATAAGGATGAAAATGGATAGAAAAAACAAACAGTCATCCGGGAGAAAATAGACTATTGACATCAATACCAAACACATAACAAGAGGCCAAAAGCGAACTGGTTTGGCGCGTCAACAAATAAGAACGGCTTCTACAATGTAATAGTAAAATTCAGATTCTTCAATTCTTTTGGATGAATTCAGTTCCTTCTCCTCTTGTCACAAAGGTATTGTTTTATTCTCGAGGATAGTTCAGCAATAATTGTTTATCGTTCTAGTTTCTAAAGCATGAAACAATTGCTTCGTAGCAATTCTTCATCATCCTTTATACAGCCTCTAAAGATTTAAAATCTGAAATGCTTCTTTTAACTTATCACTCATTCTGTTACTTTGGAAAAGAATAGCGAGTGATCAATTATTGGGTGCATGCTGTTTACGCAAGGATTGTAAGCAGCATACACTTTTTCCTCTTGAAGTCATCATTTGAATTATCTTTTGTAATGCTCTGTTTCTATCTCCTTTTCTGTTATTTTTCTACTATAATTTATTTCTTTTAGGTAATGGCAACTGTTGAAACTCAAAAAAATGTTACTCAGCTTGATGCTGACCGTGGAGCTTTCGACTTTTCAAATTGCATTAGAAATATGGCATTAGCTCGGTGAGTGTACATTGTTATTTAAATACCATGTTGCCATGTTTTTAGTGTTGGTGGCCCCGTCCCTAAATTAAGGTCAACTGGAACAACCATTGTAGCCGTTACATACAAAGTCAGTTATTTTATTCTTTTTATGGCTTCGTTTTAGGGAGGACTTGTCATGGGTGCTGATTCTCGAGCTACTGCTGGAAATATTATTGCTGACAAACATTGTGAAAAAGTTCATTACCTTACTGAAAGCATTTATGCTTGTGGTGCTGGAACAGCGGCTGATCTGGACCAGGTTTGTGTATTTTAACTCGTTGACACTTTCAGGTTTGCAAAATGCTTTCTGGAAATCTTCGCCTTATCGAAACCCAGTCAGGCCGTAAAGCTCGTGTTATTACCGCTCTTCGTATGGCTAAGCAGCATCTTTTCAACTATCAGGGATATGTAGGAGCTTATCTTTTAATTGGTTCGTCACTTTTTATATTCCTTATTTTTTTTCAGGAGGAGTTGACCCTACTGGACCTCATTTGTACGAATGTTCAGCAAATGGTACAACTATGGCAAAACCTTTTGCTGCTCAAGGTTCAGGAAGTTATGCCGCGATTTCAATTCTGGAACGTGATTTCAAGATAGGAATGACGGTAGTTTTATCTGTGTAGTTATATTTATTTTAGGAAGAGGAAGCTTCGGATCTAGTACAGCGTGCTCTTCATGCTGGTATGCATGGTGACAATGCTTCTGGTAACAGCTTAAATTTGGTAGTCATTAATCCGGATAAGACTGATTTTCGAGTATGTTCGCTTCCTTCGTTTATACTTTTTAGGGCCCTTTGGTTCCTGAATTCTGCAAGAAGCCTGATCCTATTGATCTAGAGTATAAGTTCAAGCCTGGTTCAACTAAAGTTCTTAAGCAAAAAACAATCAAATACGAAATTGTGGAATCTATGGATGTTAGTCATTAATTTTTTTCATGTGTATGGGATGGGCAAGTATTTTCCAGTGATTTCCACGTATTTTATTCCTTTCTAAATAAATTGTAACTTTAAACTATTTTATAGATTTCAAAAGGTTATGCCATTTTTTTCTGTACAAATTTTCGATACTAATTGACCCTGACGGTAGTACCAAACCCGAAGAAATTTTTTTGTCTATAAAGTAATTTTTAGAAGTAATGGAACATGCTGATTCGTTTTCTGATTGTTACGACGTGTGATTTTACCATCTCTTTTTTTAGCGCGAAACACGATCTTCCACGTTTGTCCATGATCATGCGTCATGCAATAGAAATCTTACGGATTTTGTTAATCACAGTCGTCAATTCGAAATGGCTTGAACATTAAACATGAAAAAATATACATCTTTAATGTTTTGGCATCTTAATCCTAAATTCCAGAAATTTATCTCATTAAATGAGATATTTTTAGTTGAAAATTAGAAAAATGACAAAAAATTGGAAACGGTAAACATGTCAAATCGTGCTCTACGCTAAAAAAATTATACTTTGTCACAACCAGAAACGGAATCAGTATGATTCATTGATTCTAAAAAAGGTCACTATAGAAAAAAATGTTAGAGTTTAGTGCGGCTGTCATGGTCAACTAGTACAAAGTTTATCTTTATTTTTTTGTAAGTAGAATGGCATCTTATGAGCATGAGCATCATATGCAAGAAGAAGACGGATTACTTCAAATTGCAAGAATGATTGGTAACTTTTCTTACATTTTGTCATTAATTAATTTTAATTCGTGGTGGTTGGACGGAGCAGCTTAGCCTTAACTTCGATAATCTTTTTCCTATGGGCGAAAGACCTGCTCACCCAGAAGCAATTGCTGAACTTCCTGTCTACAAATGCAATCAAATGAAAAATAAAGAGGGTAGTACTGAGTATTTGTCTCACAAAATTAGACCAATGTCTCATATGCTTGGACACGTGGCAAAATGCAGAGGAAGACGCTAATGTGACAAAAATGCCATGCAATCACCTCTTTCATCAGAAATGTATTGAGTTATGGCTTCAAAAGGTTAGTCATTTAAGAAAAATATCAAATTTGTTTTAGACAAATTCATGCCCTTTATGCAGGTAAGACTCCCCGTCTTTTTACTTTTTTCCGAGCAGATGTGAAATTCGCTCTTCAAACAGCGACTACGAAGAGTATAAACAGTTAGAGGTTTGTTCAGTTGTAACTTATAAGTTTTAGAAGAGAAAAGCCCAGCGGCAAGCTGACCTTGATGAGCTTCACAATTCAATGTTTTCATAGGTGAATTTTTTTATTGGAAATTTTTATTTATAAATAAATATCATCATTTTTTTATATGATCAATATTTTTAGCAACATCCATAGCTTCAGCGATATGTTTGTTAGACTCAAAAAATCCAGGTCGTGTTTGAGATGTTTTAACAGCAGTACTAATTAGTTGTTTGGCGTTCACTGAAGACTTATATTTTATAATGAGGCATACAACCTTTGCATAATGCTACAAACTGTGGCAAGTAAGTTATCGAGTGTTTGGCTATATCATTACTGGTACTTGCAAGAGTATTTTCATAAGCTGATAACAGTTGATCTGCTGCCTAAATATATAATCTAGTATGTATAAAAATGAACATACGGTTGGTTGATTGCTTAAAATTGACAATGCTGCATTAAAAGCTGTTTT
Source organism: Oscheius sp. DF5120 (assembly GCA_932521415.1). NCBI lineage: Eukaryota > Metazoa > Nematoda > Chromadorea > Rhabditida > Rhabditidae > Oscheius > Oscheius sp. DF5120. The sequence goes on along the minus strand of OW051465.1, from coordinate 3,698,428 downwards.
TCGCACAGAAAATGATGGACTGGAGAATAACGGTACTAAATACTTAGCATATTGTGCTCCTCTGAAAATTATATGCACATCGAAGAAAAATACCTATCGGGGAAATCTTTTACTTGAAGTTCTAATTCTCGAACCGCATCCAGAGCATCGGTTGTTGTCTCCACTGCATTCACGCGTGGTATTTGAGCCATATCCTAAAAAAAGTAAAACTAAAAAACATTGCAAGTGTATTATATAGCTCTGTTCAAAAATAAAAATAAAGCAAATTTATCATTGCGTATAAGAAAAGTAGATTTGCTATTGAACAAAATGTTTTTAAACTTCTTATTAATCAGTTTTAGTCTTACTTTTTTCATTTAGTTTTTCACTAAATAAATATAATAAAAACATGGTAGACGGCGATATTGTTATGGTAAAAAATGAAATACAAATGTTTGTACGGCTTCGATTAAAAGGTTTTAATCACAAAGAGTTTTGATCACTAGTGGTGACCAGGTTTTACACTTCGACCGGTTAGAAGACGAATTATATAAGGACCACGCCTTTTGACTCATTCTATACACTACTCTCTCTTACACAAACTTAAAAAAAATCAAAACAGCCTACTATTAAAAAAGGAATACTAATCTATTATTTTATATTACTAAACCATAAATGATAGGATGAATAATAAGGGAGCTAACCTAAAAGGGAAATAGAAAGAAAGAAAGAAATTTATAGAATACCAGTAAAACGAGATTGAAAACTTTCAACATATCAATATAGCGCAATGAAAAAGTAAAAATCTGTAGAAACACTGATTGTAGCTAACATCATATATCCGAATCTTTATTTTATTCCTTTCTTAAAAACTTAATAGGATTTAAAATTTATTGCACGGCCCTGAATGTTTGTTTGCTCAAATCTTATCACCACTAGCTCATTCTCTTCCCTTATGCTACAGCCAATGGTTCTTCGAGCTGAATTTTGGTCTTCTCTTTCATCCAAAACTACTCTAAACATCTACAAAAAAGTAGCACCTAAAAGAAAAGAAATTAAACTTGTAGGTACCCCAAAAAGAACTGATAAGATTAGTCCAAACGAACAGAGCAAACTACGATTTTGTGAAAAAAAACTATAATCATTTCCATTTTCAATCTGAAAAGTCCATAGAATTTTTTTGCAATACAGTAAGGTTTACATCAATATGGCCACATTCACATAGATTGAAGATAATACAATAAACTTAAAAGTAGCCGAATGCCCCACTTCCGGACGCCGAAGCCAAGTTAGAAAATGGAGACATCCAAACATTGCTCTTGATTTGTTTAACACAGAATGGGCTTCGTTTTTCGCTATGTTTCACTTTAATGCTATAAGGCGAAATGGTAAAAATTGGGTATATATTTTATTTGTATAAACGAAGGTATTTAGGAGAATTCCTGGTCCAATATTTTAGCAGCGATATCCGGTATCAATTGTGATACATTATACATCGAAGATATTAAAGACAATCCGCTTCAGCAAACCATAACACATTTCAAACCCAAAAATGTAATGCTGGAGGAGGTATTGGATATCTTTTTCCTTCCCTTGATTAGAACTATGGATAATTTGGTAGGTTATAATAAAATAAGAAAAGGACGTGAACTTAAAGGACAGCTTTGAATGTTCAGCAGAAACAAATGTCGCCATCGCTTTATTTCTTGACTATGCCGCATGCTGCAGAAAATTCGTACTGAAAAATGTAGCATGGAACGAAGAATACACTTCCCCTTTGATCACTCTTATTCAAGTAATAATTTTTAACTCTGGATGTTTTAGAACGTTTGCAATAATCGAGTACGAAATATGGAGGTGAGCCTTCAAGTTCTAGAGGATCTCGACATTTCATTGGATCAACTATTTGCATTTTCTAATAACTCTAGATTTTATAATACAGGTGACCTGTTATCCATGAAACTGGCCTTTGTACCCCGTCAAACAACAGGACATATTTGCGCTGTCATCCACGAAGAAGGATTTTCATATAAAGTTGTGACCAATTTCGAAAACTGTTTAGATTTTCTGGAAGAAATTTCAAGAGAAGGAGAACTAAGAGAATTCCCAATAATGTCTCTAATACAAGGAGAAGTATTTAACTCCATATAATTTATTAGTGCTTAGTTGTAATAAATTTTATAAATATGAGATCAAGCGTAGACACGTGAAAGCGGGAAAATAATAATAGTAAAGCTCACCTTTTTATAAGGCCCTTTTAGGGGGGTATCTCTCATTAATCATAACAATAAGTCCTGTAAGAATGCTGAAGAAAGTAGCACCAATAATGAAATTCAGTTCACTTCGGTCACCTGTTGGTATAAAAACTGAGGCTATAGATTTTTCTAAAGGTTCCACAAGAATCCAGTTAGGAGAATTTGAAGGAACTTCTAACATGAAAATATTACGCATAGAATGAACTGAACTTACGGAATGTTCGCTTACTTTTGCATTCTGACAGTTTATGTGCCGCGTAATCCGTTGGACAATCAAGAGCCACAGTCGGAGAAACAAAATCGACTCTTGCATCTTTTCCTAAAAGCGGTGAAAATCGGTAATTCTAGTGTATTAAATAACCATCTTCAGTAGCTGATTGATACCGCATGTGAATTGGAATGTGGAACTTTTCCTCAATGACAAAACTTTTCCTTGTTTTTATTGGTGACAAGATTAGAATCTGAGTAAAGATGAGACCAAATAAAACAGTTACCTTATGATTCGTAGACCGTGAAATAGGGGCTTCAATATCAAATCGATGTTTTGAAAAAACCAAATGTCCAGTAAGTGAACCATTTATACTAAAAATTGCTTATATATAATTACGAATGAAAAAGACTAACGTGTCGGAATCAATGTATGCTCCAGCAGGAATTGTTAGTTCATAGATCAGGCGACAGTCAGTGAAGCGATTTATACTGGCAAGACGGGTATCTATTAATAATTGACGATGTAGGCCACCTTTGGACATCTAAAGACAGTGTAATGAAAACACAAGCTACCTTTATCTGTACTTTCTTCTCTTTTACTTGTTCTAACCAACTGCAACTTTCAACTAAACTAAAAAGTAGGAAAATACAAAATAGGCTTCTCCACATTATTCTAAATAAAAATCATACAAAAACATATAAAATCATAACAATACATCAGAACGAACCAGAACATTAAATAAAAGAAAATTAAAGTCATAGAAGTTTTATTCATTTTACTCAACAAAATATCACAGAAAAAATATCCCCAAACCAAATACAGACAACAATGACAAATTAAAAGAATACTAACGGGAAACTGATGGCTGTTGTATGAAATAGGCATGCATTCGTTCAGCGACCTGGAAAATATAAAAAAAAAAGAACATTACAACCTCTAAAACCTCGGAAGTATCGGGACGACGACTTGGATCCGACATTATGCATCTTCCAACAAGATCTCGGAGCTCAAATAAAATTATTTTTTTAGGCGAACAGTGATAAACAATATTAAAAGAAGAGATTCTATTAGTGGGGAAAGAATTCTATCAAGAAGAGAAGACTTTGTAAAACATCACCTCTTGGAAGAATATAAAAAACTTACCTGGTTTGAATAGATGTCAGCTGGGAGGGGTGGATATTCACAATTTTCAATCTTTTTGCATAGAGAGTATAAGTTCATTTTATCGCCATAGAACGGTGACTGCAATGCAGCCATCTCATAAAGGAGACATCCAGTAGACCATAAATCAGACTTGAAGTTGTATCCAGACTCTTGAATTCGTTCTGGGGACTAACATCAATTATTTTATATGAATAGAAGTATACCATATAGTATGGAGTGCCGACGAGAGAATGAGCTGCTGTCGTTTTACTGCTAAAGAAGCGACCTAATCCCAAGTCTCCGAGCTTTACCACTCCATCCGAAGTGATAAAAACATTCGCCGGCTTGATATCTTAAATAGTTGTGTTATGAAAATATTCCCACTCACCTCTATGCATTATGCGCTTTGAATGCATATGAGCCAAAGCACGAGCCAATTGGACGAAATACTTCCAAATGGTTCGTTCAGGAATCAGTCTACCGTTTTTTTTGAAATGCTACCGAAGCATATATTGTCTTAATGGACGAACCTTGATCATCCGACTCATATCACCGGCTTCTGCCAATTCAAGGACAATATTTAACTGGTTGTTATCGATGAAGGAGGCGTAATATCTGAAAATAATCAGAGAATAATTGAGAAACCTGATGACATTGATATGATTGAGTTGTTTGAGTAGGTCGATCTCCTTTAGACAGTCCTGTCTCGCCTTCTGATCTACCATTTCATATACCTGTATCTTTTTCAAAGCAACCATATGATTGTTCCAGTTGCATTTTGCTCGAAAGACCTAGAGCGGGTGTAGTCAATGGATTGGTGAAAAATACCTCGCTAAATTGACCCTTGCCTATCTTCTTCTTTTCGATAGTAAACATATTTAAATTTAATTGATCTGATGGAGGAAAGTCTACATGAGGGGAGGGAGTATCGGTCATTTCACCTAAATTACTCTTTACTAGATCAGTGAAGGAAGTTATGAGATAAAGCTGTATCACAGAAGAGAGAAATTCATGCCGAAAAAACAAGAAAGAAAGCAACATGAGGAACAGAGGCATGCAGTAAAAGTTCAATAAGAGACGGCGGGCACGAATCTCCTAGGAGACGACGGGGAGGGGAGGGGAGAAGGGCAGGTAACAACGAACAGAATCTCAAAATCACACAATCATGCGTTGAATTTGATGAAGAAACTCACATTATAGAATACTGTTTGTCTCAAATGATTCGTAAATGGATTGCTCAGCCACATGAATGGCTGGCTCCGATAAAAGGTCGCTCAAATCTTCTTTTAAAATCTTGTCAGCTTTTATCATCGAACCACAATCCAGAAAGGAGAGAAACTCCAAAAACTTCAGGAACACTTCCTCTGACAGATCGCTGCTATCCGAAGAATATACGACAGTATGCTGAAAGAAAAATACAAGTTTGAAGGGATGAACGAACATTCTCAGCATAATGGAGACGACCGTAGGTTTCAAGAAGAACTTTATGACGTCCGGAAGGGGTTGCTTGAACTTTTCTCAGCACTAATAAAGACATGACTTCACAATCCCGTAGCAACTGTCGACCAAACGATGTTCTGATATACTCATTAGGATATTTACTGATGGAAGTTTTTTTTTTCAAATTCTGGAAAAATCGTCCAGACAATTTTCTGGATGAGAAGAAAAGTCTGATGAACACCCCATTATCATCCTTTTCAAGAAACTTCCCCGGTCTAGACTTACTTCGATCTGCTTTTCATTACCATCATCCAAAAGGTATCGATCGTCGTCAAAAGCTCTTCCCATTTCTTTTGTTTCAGATATAGCTCAATGAGTAAATTGAAGCAAGTAGTCTGTGTGTAGAAATCGCCATCCAGCAGATGTAAGGCTGAAAGAGTGAAGAGTTTGGCTGCTGACGGAAGGAAAAAAGAAAGCACATTGCAAGTATCAACCTCGATTGAGATGTCCTTCTGCGTTTGTGTAACTTTCAGATTCCAACATTTTCTTACCAGCTTCCACCGATGTTATTCCTGTAATTATTTTTGAATCAGGTAGAACAAACCAGCAGTTTGGAAATGCCTCGAGTCCAAGGAAATCTTTATAGCTTTCATATAAAACTCACACGTCTCCTGTTCATAATGACAATTAACTGAAAGATATGAAACTAAATAAAGCTGGTAGAACACCTCGACTTCCACCTTTCTTCCATTCTCTCCAAGCCTTGTGGAATAGTTTAGCTGCTAGAAGATACTGTTTTCGTTCTTCGTTAGATTGTTCTAATTGTTTAAAAAGTTCGGCAATCTGGACGTGACAAATAGCCGCATGTTGAGGTAGATCTTCGTCTCTATGATGATATACAATTGTAACTAATGTATGACGTATTTTTTTCTATGTATAGATGCAACTATTAATAGGCTTTTTTTAACAAAGATTTTTTTTTCTTGCTTTCATGTTTAAAAATATCTTCTCTAAAAAATTTCTTACTGTAACCGAAGACTGAGTGAGCTGAGTTGTTGAATTGCCTGAGGAATATTTGGCTTTTTCAATAACTTCTTTTCAGTACTGGCCAAAATTGCACGAAATTCTCGCCATGCATCAAAGTATTCACTCATACTAAAAAAGAAAATTTGCACATATAATCAATAATATTGATATTAACAGGGCGTAGCCCGTCAAAGAAGAGTAGATAAGTAAAAGTAAAATTCATTGACTATTTTTGAATAATTAATACAAAGAATTTCATAAGCAAAAGACAAAAAACTTACTTTTACTTTGTTCGTTTTCTGCGTACTCTTGTTTTCTTAACTTTTTTCTCTTGCTTATGCTCTTCAATTAAACGAGTTACCTCTTCTTGAACTGCCAGATATTCTTGTTCTTCTTTATCATATTCTGGGTGTTGTAATTGTTTTTCATACTGAAACTTTGAAAAATTTATAATTCATAATATACCTTATCAAACCATTCTGTTATTTCATTGATATCGTCCAGTATTATTTCATCTGCATCGTTATCTAATACAACTGGCATATCTAATTCTCCAAGATTCAGTTTCATCTGAATCAGAAATACTACAATAGAAAATTTAACATGATATTCAAGAATCACTGTTTAGAACATAGCAATTCGAAAACACCAGGACAGGATAAGTTTTTTTTTTATAAATGTCAATGTCTGTAGCTAAAATTTTCCACTATTTCTCGATCAATATCTGTACATAGATTAGAAACATCACATCTCATAGCATTATGTTTCTGAACTTGTATAGACATTTTCCTTTCACATTCGTCCTCTGCCCTTAAAAATATTTTTCTGAAATAAATATAAACTTTACGTTTTTATAGCATTTGTTAAGAAGGTAAAATCATGAAGAATTAAGAACTCTTTTAAGTCATTCGTTAACTTCATGAGCTCGTCACACGCTCTCGCCTGGAAATATTAAGAAACTAATAAAAAACCAACAATAAGAGCTGCGCGAACAGACATTTCATTTCGTATAACCGTGAAATCAGCCATTTTTCCAGATGTATTTCTATGAGCAGCATCATCCATGTTTATCTAAATGAAGTATTTGCGAAAAAAAAACTACTTTAGTTTCCTTTATTATATTATTGAAATTATCGTTAAGGGAACGAATATTATCTTTTAAACGCCTTTTATATTCTTGAATAACAAGAGCTTTTGTTGCTTGTGTCTTTCCACTAGTCTTTTTCGTTGTCGGATTTTGTAGTAAAGAAGACATCTATAAATAAATGTAACAATGGCGTTTATGATGGATAATAATCGAGAGATTGAGGTCACGTATGCAAACGCTGGGATTACGCAGCATTATTATAAAGATATGAAATAGAACTGTAGTAGAACAGATGATTTAATAAAAACAGAAACAAAGTTTTTTTTATTATATACAGTAAAACCTGAGATCCTCATTGGAAAGTAAAAACATAACAAATAATCACAATAGAGATATCATATAACAAAAACATTAGCAAAGTAACTTACTTTTTATTTTTCTTTTTTTGTGGTTCATTAATAACGTCATCTTTTGGGTGTTCTAATTTGAATCCGTGGATTTCACACCATCCAAGTGGAAATATATCTTTGGAACTAAATATTAATTATTGTTTAAAAAAGTCATACTCTATATCAAAGTATTGGTCAAATTCCTGCACCCAGCCATCGAAATTGACCATTACTAGTCTACCTTTTACGCCGACTACTGTTCCTGGACAAACAAGCAAATTTTCGCACATATCCGACGCTTCTAGTTTGGCTCCTTCCTATGAAAAATATAGTAATGCAATTTAATTCTCAACCTTAAACTCTTGACGTCTTTGAGAAGTTGGATCAGATTTAAAAAAGTTAACAGGTGCAGCTTTTGACTTTGTTAATTTTAAATAAGAATCCCACTCAAAATTGTCATCATCTAAAAAAGATACAATTAATTTTTGAAAAACGACAACCTTCAGGTGTTTGTAACACTAGTTTATGTTTCTTGGCATATCCACAAGGAAAAAGAAGTGGAGAAGTACAATGGAGAGGAATACATTCTTCTTCGGAATCTGGACCATCAATACCAATCCGAAGATAACCATCCTGCAAACAAACTATAGATTCAACAAAAAATTGCTTTTATGGCAAAGAAAAAAGGTCGATATAAAGAATAATAAAAGAACCTACTCGAAGTATTTCCAGGACACTAGCAACTGATAAATCTCGAAAAGTATTGGATAATGGATCCATAAGTTCAAGTTTCATCCCTGCTTCCCATTTTGAATTACAATGCTAAAAGAAACTTTTTTTAATATAACCATCATACCGGTACACGTTTCCACTCAGCTAACTGATCCGGTGTTACATCAATAGAACTATACTCCGGTTGTCTATTACCTAAGATTGATTGGGCAATACTTTCTGCATGTCTTCGATAATCTGATTTTGCTTCCAAGTTATAATTATTCAGGCATGCCCATCCAACGGGAAATAAAAAGAAACTAGCCTGATCAACCCAAAATTCAGAATGGGGTCCAAACTATAATAAAAAGTTTAATTGAAAGAGATAAATAACCTGGCGTTCATTTTCTTCATCCTGCACATCACAATCAATCTTCAAAACTTGTACTTGGACGCGTCGACCGCAAATTGTTTTTATTCTAGCTGGTCGCACACGTGTCGATACATTATTATCTAGTAGTTCGAGGCGTTGTCCAACCTAAGCTGTATATCACATAAAGAATTAAACGTACTCTTAATTTACAACTGAATGTGATTTTTTCTTTTGCATCAAGAAACTTTCCACTAGCAGTATGGTATTTATATGCGTCCTGGAGTGCAGTTTTGCAGCAGTTTTCAAAGTCATTGCTTCTCCAACGCTCTAACAAAAATTCAGGAGGTAAATACGCCTCATTTTCTTCTTCTTTTATCCTTAATTGCGATTAACACCACTCAATGATAAACATACAATCTTCCTCTGACATCAGCAGAGCCCAGGTTTATCCAGAAGTCATACTCTTTATCCTTCTCTGTCGCTCCTAACCATCGCATTAGCACTCGATAGCCTACAAACTACAAAAAAAAGTACTAAACAAAAAAGAAACAAACCTTTTTTATTACAGCAGGCCAACATAATCTAAAGCGTGGATCCACTATATGTTTAAAATCTTTCAATCGTACATAAAGCTAAAATTAAATTTTGATGATTTAATAAAGAAGCTCACTATCATATCAGGCGTATTTGTTAAATGTTCAACATATTCTCGCAGCACATGTTCACGAAAAGTTGATAAAGGAACAGCTATATCATTAGCTAATTTAGAGTCAAACTCATTTTCTTCGAAATTTAGACCTAGAACATAAACGAATTGAATACCACTAACCACATAGAAAATTTTCCCACGTGAAACTCTCTGCATAGTCCGGATTTTTTAAAACTTTTGATACAAGTTCAACCGAATGGAATTTAGACATCGATATTGGAACTGAAGCGAGCCGATTAATAACTATATGGATTAGCAAAAAAAATTCAAACGCAATAGCCCGCCCAGAATTGTGCGCGCTTTGTTCAAAATATACGGGTCATGTTGATGCCCTTTGCTTTCGAATTTCCTTTTTACTTGAATTGGTTTTTTAAATTTTAGGTTTTCTACTATTTTTTTTCTTTTTTTAGAAGATGGCATCATTCAAATCAATATTACCAACATCAGCTATTTTGAAGCAGGGTGCTGCTACTGGAACAATAGATGAACGAAGAACTAAAGGAGAATATAGAAAAGAAAAAGATCTTGAGGTTTGTTACTTAAAAATTTATGTTTAATCTTGTTTTTTTTCTCATTATAATACTATACAGGAAGCTAGGAAAGCTGGAGATGCTCCGGCTATGGTTGATGTTGATACTGGTAAAGATATCAATCCTCATATTCCTCAGTTTATTGCTCAAACCCCTTGGTATGTTGGAAGTGACGGTCCTACTTTAAAGGTTAATTATTTTTAAATGGTTTACATTTGTATGCAGCATCAAAGACCTCATGAGGAACGTATGAAAGATCTAGCTTCCATGCATCAATGGTATAAGAAAGGAACAACAGGTCAAACCGCTACTAAATTTCGAAAAGGTAATTTAACTAGTCCTAGATTTTCTCATTTAAACGTTTAGGCGCTTGTGAAAATTGTGGCGCTATGGGGCACAAAAAGAAAGATTGTTTTGATCGACCGCGAAAGTTAAATGCAAAAACAACAGGAGAAGATATCAAAGAAGATGATTTTGTTCAAGAAGAATTCAGAATGGACTTTGATGCTAAGCGCGATAGGTGGAATGGTTATGATCCAAAGTCCCATCAGCAGGTGAATCATATTAAATTTCTTTTTTTAAATTTCTTTTTCTAGGTCATCGAAGAATTTGAACATTTGGAAGAACAGAGAAAATTAATCAAAGCTGAGAAAATTAAAGCTGGATTAATGCATGAAGGTGAAGACGATGAAAAGTATGCTGAAGATGCTGATATGGCCGGAGTTGAAGTTGATATGGACTCAAGAACACGAATCACTGTTAGAAATCTTCGTATTCGTGAAGACACCGCCAAATATCTCTATAACCTTTCTGAAAACGCACCTCATTATGATCCTAAATCTCGTTCTATGAGAGAAAATCCCTTTGCTAATATGCCTGGTAAAGAAAAGGAAGCGGCTAAATTTTCCGGAGAAAATTTCGTTCGGTAATTTTTTATTAATTTTGTTTATCCTTTCAGATACACTGGTGAGGTAGTTGCAGCCAATGAAGCGCAAGTCTTTGCTTGGAATGCAAGAAGACAGGGTATCGATATTCATGCTACTGCGGAACCTACAAAATTGGAAACAATGAAGAAAGAATATACAAAAGAAAAGGAATCGGCAGAAAACAAAACTAAAAAAGTCGGTTCATTTGTTTGTCTTTGTCTAAATAGCGATGTTTAGGAGCTTCTTGAAAGATATGGTGGTGGGGAGCACCTAGCAGCACCTCCAAAAGAGCTTCTTCTGGCACAAACGGAACGATATGTTGAATATAGTCGTAAAGGACAGATAATTAAAGGCGAAGAAAGACCTCAAGTTAAAAGTAAATACGAAGAAGATGTGTAAGTCTGCTAGCACCGTTTTATATACATCTTCAGTTATCCTGGCAATCACACTTCTGTGTTTGGATCTTATTGGAAAGATGGACAGTGGGGATATGCGTGTTGTCATAGCTTTATAAAGAACAGTTATTGTGTTGGCGAGGATGGAAAAAAAATTGTAGTCTTAGCTCCGAATGCACCGGAAGCATTCAAGAAAGGTAAGCTTTTTTTCATTTTATCCAATATCCTTTTTAGATCAATCTAAAGAAGAAATTACAAAAGTCAATAATCCATCTAATAACCAAAATTCTCAGACGAACAATTCTTCATCGTCATCCGAATCAGAAAGCAGTGAAGAAGAAGAAATGAAGCATGAAAAAGAGAAAAGTAATTTTATTAGCTTAATATCTACTTTTTAGGGGAAAGAGATGAAAAGCATAAGGCTAAAAAACGGGAGAAGAGAAAACGACAAAAGGAAAATCGAAGCAAAGAAGGAAAATCAAGAAAACGAAGAGCTAGTGAGACGTCTACTTCGTCTAGCGATGAAGATGATGAAAAAAAACAACTAAAAGCAGCTATAAAGAAGGCCAAGAAAGATCAAGAGCACGGAAGAAAAGTAGCAAAAGAGGTTTTTTATTTTCTTTATGTATTTAAAAATTTTAGGGTGATCGCAATAGAAAATACAACAAACACGACACAAATGATGAAAAACCTCCTACTGAAATTGAGGTAAGTTTTAAATTTACCTCATTTAATATTTTATTTCTCAGATGGAAGCTTATAATCTCACAAGAATACATTTTGCGGATCCAATGGCGTCTTATATGCAAGAAAAATCTTCGAAAAAGCAAAAATAATTTAAGACTACTAAATGTGAATGAATATTTACTCATTTTCCTATGACTGCTTACCAAGGTTTTCAAACCTCTTATTATTTTATTTTTGCAGGATGTATTTCTATTTTAATTGTAGGTTGCCGAACATGGAGACAATGGATACGACTGAACCAGTAGCTCCTAAACCTATGGCTCAAGTCCCTCCCACTGTTACTCAACCCCAAACGGTATTCGAGTTTTTTTATTTATCTTTCTTTTTCAGATAGGTGATGCACAGCAGATGAATGGGAATATTAAACCCGATGGACAAGTTTTGCCGAATTATCGGGAAGTCAAGGAGCTAGTTGGACATCAAAAAGCCGTCGCATCGTTGAAATTTTCTCCTGATGGTAAATGGTTGGCTTCTGTGTCTGCGGATAAAAGTATTCGTATTTGGAATGTCGATGATGGCAAAGCTGAAAAAATTGTATCGGTTTTTTTTATTATATAAAGCTTTCTTTAGATCTCAGGACATAAGTTAGGTATAAGTGATGTTGCTTGGAGTACCGACTCAAAGCTTATAGTTACAGCTTCAGACGACAAAACTCTTAAGGTAGAGTGTGTATTTATGTACTGTTTTTAGATTTGGGAAGTGAATACAGGCCGTTGTGTAAAAACTTTAAAAGGACACACAAATTACGTCTTTTGTTGCAACTTCAATCCGCAATCTTCCCTGGTTGTTTCTGGTTATTTTTTTAAGTATTGCTAACAACGATTTAGGCTCTTTTGATGAAACTGTTCGTATTTGGGAAGTTAAAACAGGAAACAATGTTAAAATCCTTCAAGCACATTCAGATCCAGTTTCTGCCGTTTCATTCAACCGGTTCGTATTTATTATTTGTTCAAATATTTATAGTGATGGAACATTAATTTGCTCTAGCTCTTATGATGGATTAATTCGTATTTGGGACACTTCTAACGGACAATGCATAAAAACTCTTGTCGGTTAGTTTTTAACTAATTACTTGTGTTTTTGTTGTACAAAGCTTTTGCAAGTCTGCTAGTATTTGTACGCAATTTTTATTTTAACTAATAATCAAGAACACGAATACAACCATTACGATTCTCAGTATATTAGTGAAAAAATTTGTTTGACACGCGGCGCTAGTATTGTTGACAAATTGAATATCAGTACTTATGATGACGCTTTATTAATTTTTTGTTAGACCATGACAATCCTCCTGTGGCATTTGTCAAATTCAGTCCTAATGGCAAGTATATTCTGTCAGCTACACTAGATAGGTAATTTCATAGTTGAACGGCTTGTATACATTTCTTACAGCACCCTCAAACTTTGGGATTTCAACAAGGGAAAATGCCTCAAAGCTTATACAGGGCATCAGAATGAGAAATTTTGTATATTTGCTAACTTTTCTGTAACTGGAGGCAAAGTAGTTGTTTCACAAGTATAGATTGATTTTTCATTTAGTGGATTGTTAGTGGCTCCGAAGATAAGAAAGTTATTATTTGGAATCTTCAGTCAAAAGAAATTGTACAAACTCTTGAGGGACACCAAGGTTAGTTTTTTTTTTTAAGTTTTTTTTAATCTTTAATTTAGACGTTGTTTTGAGCAGTGATTGTCATCCTACAATGAACATGATCGCTTCTGGCGGGCTTGAAAGTGATCCAGTTATTAGACTTTGGAAGTCTGACACGTAACTTCTTTCATATTTTTATTTGTTAATTGATCTCTGAAATAATCTTTATTACTGTTTTATTCGGTCTACAACCTTTTTGTATTTACGTTATACAGTTTAACAAAGTGTTGTTTTTTACACTCTATGTTTCAATTATCTTTATTGTAAGATATATTAAAAAAATTATAATTCAGTTGTTTTGACAAAGAAAGTTAGAGATGTGAAAGAACTGCTTGTAATACTTGGCCGCCCTCCAGTATTTCAATAATTTGAACTATACCCAGAAAAAGAGGAATGATGAAAAAATGCAACTAATAAAATAGAGACAGTGGAAATAGATGTTATCCATAGGTCTTAAATCAAATACGAGTATGAGCAAAGTAAAAAGTAAAGACATAATGAAAAAGTTGAAAAACTTCTTCATTACTTGATACGAATAAATCTTCTCTACAGCATGATGACGTCGGTGTGAAGAGTTTTTTTAATTTAATTTATTCTCGGTCTTCCATGCACCAATGCTATCACTTACTTTCTTCAGAGAAGAAAGGGGTATAAAAAGTTTTATTTTACCGAAAAAAAGATGGAAAGAATTTTCCTATTCGACTTCAGCGTCCGTGAATCCATTGCGCAAGAAGAGCAGAACTATTTGGGCGATACTCGCGAGAAAGAGAATAAAGGATATGAACTGAAAATTTTTTTGTTAGTATGTAGGAACGCACTGATACGACAATGAACCGAGGATAGAAGACTTGATCGTTTAAACTGATCCCAACTGCATGAGAGGCTCCAATTGCTTCGATTATTCCACAAGTAAAAAGAAGAATAGCAGAAACGGTATGCAATGCTATAAGCAGTGACAGACTCAAGGAGCTGATTTCCCCGTCAAAAAGTTGATAAATGAAGAGCCATAAGACGGCGAAGAAAGTTATGAGAAGGAAGACACAGACAAGGGTATGCAGTCCAAAGTACCCGACGTAGACCATTATCATAATATTTTCAAGCATCCATACGAAGAATCCAGCGAAAAGAGCGGCGAAGTGCAGGAGCTGAAGAACTTAGAAGGAGAGAAAACGGCAACTGACAACTTGAACAAGGAGAATAGCTCCGGGAATAGTCTCAATGAAGCATAACTTCATTGCCTTGGGAAGATTGACAATAAGGAAAGAACCGAAACGGATTTTGTCGAGATCTGTCGTGTATGAAATAAACAAGTTAGAACTCTTTATACTTCGTTCGGTGTCAAATAAGCCACGTTAGAAATCACAATGGATAGAATGATATGCCCTATTTACACAAATATTATGCTTCTCTATTAGGCCTCCTTTAGAAAATACTCTGATGGTTGAACCTGTTTTGGAAAAAGACGAGAATGAAGGTGACAGCATACATTCCAGCGGCTATCCAACACTGAGCAGCCTTGGCGTGAAACTTCTCCTCGATCTGTCTAATGATTCAGTTAGGAAAAGCAAAGAAACTTACTGTGTCGTAGCTTGTTCTTCGGAAAAATGAAGATCGGGAAAGAGAGTGACGGCCTTAGTTGAGAAAAAAAGACCTAGAAGACCGAGGAAGACAACTCCCCACACCGACATCACCATACTGGAATCAAGGATACTCATTCCCTTATCATACCTTATCATTATATAATAAGGGACTCTATCTATCTATATCTATCATATCTATGTTATTGAATAACTTTTTTGGGATTTCATTTTAAGAAAAGACGTAATTGAATCATATTGGAAATGAATCAGCATCAAAAACAAGTCCTGAACTCATCCTGAACTCACCAGAATGCTGACAGCATTGGTCCACACAACGGACAAATCCGTACCATTTTTAGCTGGAAAAAAATAGTTTACAGGAAGAATAACAATAATTGAGAACTAAAGATGAGAGAAATACCAAAAATCAGAAACCAAATGGATTGCTCATACGGTGTGTCGTTGCTTTGAAAATGTCTCGTGTGTTTCGGTCATCCTTTTTTCATCGACTAAAGCCGCTTAGCATACGATATATCGGAATCAATCGCGTCCCTCTCTCACATTCATTTTTGGTCTCGGTCTTTTGTTGTCTCTTTTACTTTTTCATGTTTATCTATAGATTCTTCCAGATGGGCGTTATTCTCCCTGTCATCGGAGTAACAGCATTTTGGTTGTTAATAGGAGTTGGAGGACCGTTTTTGGTTCCGAAAGGACCTAATCATGGTGGGGAAAAAATAAAACAACAAATGTATTGCAGGTATTATTCAAACGATGATTATAATGACGGCTGTATGTTGTTGGGCCTTTTGGTTTATGGTTAGTTTTTTTTACTTTTGAATTCCTCGTCAATGTGAATATATCTCTTTTAATTGACACTTTTAGGTGTATCTGCACCAGGTGAATCCTCTGATTGGTCCCCAAATAAATGTGAGAACAATTCGTTGGATCTCCGAGATGTGGGGTGACTCTAATCGTCCCTGATTTTTCTCTCAGCTTTAACCCTTTGTAGCTGTCACATTCCAATATATTCTTTCACTTTCTTTGTCACAAAATTCACCTGACATAATAGAGATATCTATAAATATTTTAATTAGTCTATCTAAGCCGTCTGCTAATCGCCGCCCTCCTCCTCTGACGACATCTCGGCTCCTCCCTGTTAATCGTTCTTCACATTTGAACATTGAATGAGCTGGCTTCGGCTTCGCCGACCTTGCAGCCGTCAATCCTTCGTCGTCCACCGCCTCTTCGGCTACCGGCCCCTCTTTCTCATCAATGTTCTCGACATTCCTTGAGATCGATAAAGTCGACGAGGAGTCTTCGAAGTATCCGATCGAATAAGGTAAGTCTATTAAGTATTCCTTGACTCTGAAAGGAAAACTCGTCTATTGATCTCGGCGAAAGGGGAGCGAGACATTTTTGGAGTAAATATAAAGCCAGTACAGGGAATTTGATTTGTTCTTGATGAAAATAAGGCTTCTTCCTATGTCGTGGAAAGCGATAATCTTCAAAAAAAAGAAAGAAAAATATCATTTAAACGACGTCGATGAGATCAATCTTTCTTTAGAATAACATACAATCATCTCCTAGTGGCATTCAACCTCCAAAAAAGTTTCTTTTACCTGCTGATTCGTTTATTTAAGGATTTTATAAACGATGAATTCTCTTGCTTACCAATCGATCTTATCTCGTAATCCTCTATCCAGGGATCAACTCTTAAGACTTCTCGACCAATTAGGCAAATATCCTGATCGACTGGGAAAGCGCCGCCCCGTATCCTGTGATGCAAACAACTATTTCCTGTGTATCCCTCCTCCTCCCCTATCGAGATGAAGAAGCCTTTGACCTGACCAAAATAAAAATATGAGTGAAAGGGGGTTTTCCTGCTAGTACTGTTTCAATTCATCAGGTATTTCCTTTTCTTCTATCGATGATTTATTCTCTTTCGATCCTTTCAGAGTATTCGAAGTACTCGAAGTACTGCCAGTGTTCGCGTCTTCAAACACAACCATCTCAGCTATCAGACATGTTTCGGCCTTCTTCACGTGAAGACAGCAACGATTGCAATCGGCTTCGTAGCGATGTTATTAGTCTTTGTCATGCTCTTCTATAGTGTCTTCTCTTCGATGGAGGTTTGTTCAGATTTATTGACCAATCCGTCAGTCTCTCGAAAAAACTTGTTTTTGTAGTCAAAAACTCCGACGTCAAAGCTACACTTGATTCCGACGGTGGCAGTCATTGTTTCCCTTCTCTACCTCCTCGTCGGCATTGTTCAACACCGTCCCAACTTCCTCTACCCCCTCATTACTCTGCAGGTATTTTCCTTCCTTTGCTTCATTTCTTCAGATTATTTTCCTTTTCGCTACAATCATTTGTGCTTCGATGTTAGCGATTGCTGTCAGCTGTCATACAGCCTATATTCTGCGGGTATTTGTCGATGTTGAAGGCGTTCCTCGGCCGGTCTATGGTCGTCGGGCGATGGTTCTCTCCTCATCTCTTCTAGCTTTTCTCTTCGTTCAACTTTGGGCTATTCGAAGTGTCTGTAGCTGTTTCCGATATTTTACGGATCTTAATAGATTCAAAACGATACAAGCAGAAATACTTGGATAAAAAAAGATATTTTATAAAATACGTGTTCAAACAAAAACAAAAAAGGCATCGATCCATCGCCAGACGAAGACGCCGAGGAATATTCGAGGAATCGGTAAAGAAAGAAGTTAGTAGAGACGGCTGCTGTAGCGATCGTAGCGACTAGTATATGAATAGTTGCCGCGACTCATGGCGGAAGACAGATTGAGTTCCTTTTCACGACGAGACGCCCAAGTGGCCGGAGAAAGCCAGTACTAAAAGAAGAATTCAGTCGAGAGAAGGAATTCTACCTTGGAAAGAGTTCCAACAGTCATACATCGTTTCTTATACATATCAACAGCGTCATCCACTGGCATATACCGGATGTAGTTCCTCTTTGGAGTTAGCGGTCTCTCGACCGATCGACTGGTATCCGGACGAGTGAACAAACCTGTGTTGTAGGAATTCAGTTTTCCCTCGAGCCAGCGCTTTGTTCCGAGATCACGAACTCCAGGATTGCGAGAATAGATCTGAAGGAAACAATCAGCAGAAGATACACCTACGGATTCTGACTGGGTCAAAACTCCCAGGGCAGTATCAGTGTTTCCGTAGCTGTAACGGACATATGGATATCTAGGAACATGAGGGTGGAAAACAAGTATCTTACTTGTCCGTAAAATGAGGAGTGCTTCTCTGGACTCCGACATTGTGAAGTGGGGCCGTCTTCGTGAGGGCGGTGGCTGTAAGCGACCGACCAAAAAGAGAAGATCCTAGAATTCTTTTGTCTTTTCGCTATTCACAGAAAACAAGTGTAGAAGTCTTTACTCTTGAACCCAGCTCAGAGTGACAGTACCACGTAATCGGGGGTTGCTTTCTAACAATTGTTTTCTACGTTAGCGTAAAGAGAAGGTAAAGCGCCAGAAGGACAAGGGACATTGGGACAAGAGCTATCATTGGCGTACCGGATTTCGACAGTGAACGGGCCATATAGCCACCACCATAACCATAACTCGGTCGAGTGAATCCACCGGTGAAACTGCGTTCTGTTGAGACGCCGGAGAAAGAATTTGATCTGTTGATTCTTTTTTATTCAATATCTCGCCTACCTTTTCATGGCTGTTGACCTGACATCGCTACGGGATCGGGTTAAAGGAGAAATATGATGAAAGCTAGGGGAGGTCAGGAGCTCCATATTTCGATCGACTTAAACCAAAATCATGAAAAAAGAGCAGCTGCTCAAAGAAAAACAGATAAATCTTGCGCTTCTCACACGATTCCTAAAGGCATCGCAATATTGTAATAATGTAATTGGCTGATGCAGATACTTTTTTATTCTCATTGAATACGAAGCGTTTATGCTTCTTCTTTAATTGTAGTTGTAATTTTTGAATTTATGTTAACGCACTGGAATTATTCATTGATCTAAATAAAAATGAAACAAAACTCAACATATCTTTTGGACCAGTAAACATATATGAGGAGGAAAAAAAAGAAATACCCGATTTGAAGGAATACGACAAGAAAATGAAAAGATAGCTAAAATGTGGGCGCGTATTGCCAAGCAGTGCAGGAATAGCCGACGGCGGCATCTTTACAACACACAAAGTGTCGAGATGGAAAAAAACAGCACATGGAGCAGATGCGTGGGAGGCGGGTAGTTGAGAGACAAAAATTAGCGTTAAAATAAAACAAAAATTGAATTTAATCAAAATTTAAACGTTTCCGGGCAGGTTCATCGTTCTGCTCATCGTGCCGTCGACGTCGACCATACTGATAATTATCTGGACGACCTGGAAGAGGTAAATCTTCATCGGCACAACAAAGTGGATCATTACTGAAAAGATAACCTAATATAAAAGTACATGAGGCTTCTTTCACCTGAAATATTGTGACTGAAGAGCCATTGTTGATGTCCATCGATGTAGTGGGTCATACGTGAACAGTCCGGCAATTAATTGAATTAAATCTTCTCCAGCAGCAGTGAAAACATTATGTAAGTCCATAGCGGGAATTGGTCTAAAATATTTCAACAGTTAAATGAGAATTAATTAAATTAAACTTTAAAAACATATTGTAAAAGCTTACACGAGCTCTATATAATCACTAAAAGATTTCATCAAAGGCCATTGTTCTATTGTAGGACTTCCAAGAACATTAGCTATTTTCGAAAGCTGATCAATATCCGTTTCTCCGGGAAATATTGGGATCTGAAATCGGTTAATAGTTAACAAAAAGTTGTACTCTGAGCAACAATTCGGCAATAATGCATCCCATCGCCCAGTTATCTACACCTACTCCATACGATTTGGCCCCAAAAATAAGTTCAGGAGCACGATACCACCTTGTCACAACCTAAAGAAATAATAATTAATACATAAAACTGAAAACCTGACTAGTGTAATTTCGATTAGGAGAACCAAAAAATCTAGCAAGACCAAAATCAGCAATTTTAATACGTCCAGCAGCATTCATTAGTAAGTTGTTTGGTTTCAAATCCTAAACATTTCGAAATTTATTGTAGTATGTAGCAACAAACTCGATGTAAAACCCAATGTGCATGAAGAAATTCTAATCCCAAAAATGTCTGTAGAGCCATATTTTTTATTTGAGAGGGATTCAAAATAATAGACTTATCCTTGATTATATGCTAAAATAAAATCAAAAGTGGTTAATGAGAGAAACTAACCTCTAAATCGGTTTCCATGAAGTCAAATACAAGTTGAATTGTATGTCTACTTCCAAGTACATCATGTAGCTAAAAATGAAGATAAACAAAAGTATAATACTTACACCAATGATATTATCATGTTTAATCTCTTGAAGCAGTTTGATTTCTCTTAATGCAGTTCGATTGACACCATCCTTTGCTTCCGCGCGTGAACCTAATTTTATCTAAATACTAATTAGTAAAGAAAAAAATAAACAAAAGTCACCTTTTTGATAGCTATAAAATCTCCTGTTTCAAGATCTTTTGCTTTATATACATTAGCGAACTGAAAACGAAATAATAAATTGAATATGAAATAAACCTGTCCTTCTCCCAAATGCTTTATTTTTTCATAGCGTTTGAAATTATTAGTCATTTGACCTAAAACAAACATAAAAATATAAATTAAAAAGAACAAATGGTTGGAAACCAGAAAACAGATAACAAAGTTAAAAAAAGAATTTTCATAACAAACAACAATGATGGCATAACAATAAGAAAGTTAACAAAATTTATATTTTAAATGAATGTAGAGGGTCGTTTTTCTTTTTGTTAAACTTTTTTTGGTTGACAGAATATACTTTCTTCTTATTTTTATTTCCTTTTCTTCTTCTGGGCTTCTGATTCGAAGAAAAGTCCATACCACGCAGTGTTTTAGGGACTGAAAGATAAAAACAAAATAAAAAACCTTCAAGGACTACCCATATATTCTGGAACATCACTGATTGCTGCTGAGTGCAATTTCAAAGTAACAGGTTGATCGTTCCTTGCTAATAGGTCTTTTTCTCTTGGATTATTTGCGAAAAAACCCTCTAATTTTTTTGATCTCAGGAGCTATACAAATTTAGAAGAAATACGAAACCCAACCTCGAGCTTGATGTCGCGCATTCTTGCCAGCTTTATTGTACTTTGTTTGCATTTTAAAAGCGCCTCTCTAGTTCGAAGAACAAAAGAATCAAGTTCTTTTATACGTATCTCGTACGGAATCATCACTTCATGGCCCACTGAAACATAATCATAAAATTCAAATATATCTAAACTCTTACATTGTTTATTGATTTCATCTTGAACGGCATTTAGTAGTGGTCTTTCACTGGGGATGCAAAAAGACAGTGCTGTACCCTTATTCCAACCACGAGCCGTGCGACCGACACGATGAATATATATGTCCGTAGATAAGGGAAAATCAAAATTAACTACATTGGCCACATGATGAAAGTCAATTCCTCTTGCAACCCCAGATTCTTTGTCTTTCGGTTTACGTCCCTAGAATGAGAATTTAATAAACTATTGTCGAAACCTTATTTTTTGATTTTTCTGAAATATCTGTAGGGATTTCTTCCTCTTCGGGCTGAAGATGAACCATCATGTCTTGAGCATCACTAGCCAAAATAATGCTGTATATACCATCATTAAATTGATTTATAACATGACATCGGTTATTAGCCGGCATTTCTGAGTTCAAAACACATACTTTAATACCAAATGTGCGGAGAACTAAAGACAACCTAAAAAGCGAAATTTTAAAAATGAAAAATTTTCTTACTTATAGCATCTATCAGTGCTATTTAAGAATATAATTGTTTTTCCAACTATAAGCTTCAATTTAATCATTGCAACCATTATGGTGAATCTTTGTTCATCATTTTCGCATATAACATGATATTGTGAAAGCTGATCGGTCCCAGGAAGATCTCCTTCCTAAATATAAATAAAACTATAAATTATAAATGAAACCTTGAGCTTAATAGTTACTACAGGACCTGTCATAAAAATTTTTTTTAATAAAGTCATATCATCCGTCAAAGTGGCTGAAGTAAAAATGCACTGATATTCGGCTGGCAAATGCTCTTTTAATATTCTAAAAACTATGCAATATTGGTGGCTAACATACGTCATATCGTTTTCATAACCAAATGATAACAAGAGATCAGCCTCATCAAGAACAACATGTCGAATATTTCTACAAAAGTCTTTGCGCAGTTGCAACATCTTAAGAACTTTTCCAGGAGTAGAAATTACAATAGATGGATTATCCTAAATTTCAAGTAAAAATAAGCCATGCAGAAACTGACATTTTCCCACACTGAACTTTCGGCATCAGCTAACTCTGACAAATTTAAGGCCTGTAAAAAAGGAAGAGGTACAAGAAATTTGTTTAACAGTTTGAAAATCTAAATACATAAAAATGGAATAAAAATTGTCATACCTGAGTTGCTAACTCTTTTGTAGGAGCAATTATTAACGCAAATGGGCCTTGCCCAATTCCAGACTGAAAAATTAAAATATGTTGTTTAAACCTACATTTAGATGTTGTATTAATTTTTGTATAATAGGTAAAAGAAAAGCTGCCGTTTTTCCACTTCCAGTTCTAGCTCTTGCCATAATATTTTTTCCTTCCAATGCCATTGCAATAACAGATTCTTGTACTTGAGTAGGATATTTCCATCCAAAACTACCGATTACCTAGAAATGTAAAAACGTTAAATATTAACTAACTTTAAGAATCCTATCGTCAAGTTCAAAATCCATAAAATTTTTGTGTTCTGGAGAGAAATTGAGAGTCTCCACAACGGGTTCTTGAACCTCATTCATAAGTTTCAGCCGCTTCCTAAACCAAATAAGATTAATACAATAAGCAATTTTACGAAGTATTAATTTTTTGTTTCTCCGCTTTCGGTCGCTTTTTTGTTATTTTTCCGTAATCTGCATTTGTCACAGTCTATAATGCAGAAGTTGAAAACTACACAATCTAACCTCATTTAAAGCATCGTTTGAATGAAATGTCACTTTTTTACTAGACTTATTTGGGTTTTGCTTTCTAATTTTGTCACTTGCTGGTTTTTTCTGAATTTTCATATCTGAAAAAAAAATGATTAACTTTCTAAAGAAGGATTGTATAGATGCAAACAGCAAAAAATAAGAAGAGAAGATAAATACTTTTTGGATGAAAAGTGCGTAGTCCATCATTTTTGAAGCCACGATTATTTTAACAATTTTTTTTGTTTTAAAAAAACTTGCTTTTTTACTTAATACTATCGGTTTACTTTTTTCATTGCAATTTTTGATATGTTAAAAGAAAAAAACTAATTACAAAAACTAATTACAAAGTGATTAGTGTAGGTCGTATATGAACTATTTCCTCTCTTCTCTTTTTATTATTATCTTCAGATGTTAACATTTTGTCCAGAATGTGGGTTTATGCTGCAAATAGAAGAACACAGAGATTGTATGAGGTTGTCTTGTCCATGTTGTCCGTATGTTTGTCCAATTACGAATCGGGTACGCTTGGTTCTGTTAATTATCGTTTTTTTCCAGATATCAAGTAAAGTTTTTCCAAAACCTAAAGATCTTGACGAAGTTTTGGGAGGACCCAGCGCTTGGGCAAGTGCACAAATAACAGACGGTTAGATATCTTTTTAATCAACCTTCCTTTCAGAGAGGTGCCCAGTTTGTAGTCAAGATCGTGCTTACTTTATGGAACTTCAAACGCGATCAGCTGACGAACCAGCAACAATTTTCTATCGTTGTGCGAATACAGAATGTGGTCATCGCTGGAAAGAATAATGGCTGTATTATTCTTCTTAGAAATAATTATATTTATGTTGCATTGGGTCTTTATGATAGCCGGTATATTTCATATTGTTCGCCGTTATTGTTATCAGTTTTGCCTTTCTGATCAAAAGGTAGCTACATTCGTAGGTTATGTAATTGCAAGTTTAGTTTCGTTTTTTTATTTGATAAAGGTATATTTTAGTTCCGTACTTTGTGAAATGATGTTGTTATGCCACAAGTTTTATGAAGAATACATACAAGGTGAGTACTTCATTGGTATTCTAGTGTTTGTTTTTAGAACAATGTCCATACTTCTGGACATTATTCTTTTCTTGTTCTCCAAAGATCACTGGTAGTTTCTTATGGAGGTTGAATTCGATTTGTGTAATTGCTCAACTTTTCAACAAATTGTTATCGATTGTTGGTTTAATGGTGAGTTAAAACTGCTTTTTTTTTAAAATTATAGATGGGGAAATATGATTATTTTCAGCTCGGTACAATTTTGGGGACATTCATCTCTTCATTTTTAAACCAACTGTCCTGGATAACATACGTGGCTGCAGTGTTTCTTTGTTTCTTAATTATTTCCTTCTCAGTTGTAGCCATTTTTCGTTATGAAATCAACATTTTCGGATTTTTGTCCTTACGGCCATCGTGGTAAGTCCAAATCCTTAAAAAAACTTAATTACTTAGTATCCCTCTGCAGAAATATTCAAAACCGACTCTTCTCTCAAAACAAGAGAAGTTATCCCATTTTCGTATACTTCATGAGTGCTATCAACGCCTTGCCCCATGAAAACAACGTTTTTATTCTATTTATTTCATTATTCTATAATTTTTTTATCATGTTGAAGAGCACTTGTTGATGAAATGGATTTCTTTTTGCTTTCTTAAGTAAGCGTATAAGCTTTGAAAAACATTAGATATGGTCACGAAAAAGAAAATTATCATGATTGTGAGAATGACTGCAAATTCATAATTGGCCAACGTAAGAATCACCTGTTCTTCCAAAATCATCGGATCTCACCGGCATACCCATTAAATAGCAGCGCTCATAGAACTTTCTCTCGACAAAGAGTGATATTAAATAAAAGATACAAAAGGTGAAGCCACATAGAAGAGTGACGCGTGCAAATTCGTTCTTACCTACTTCAGGGCGGCTCCACTGATTAAATGGTTTAAACTGTTCGCCGCTTTGCCGATATTCTTCATTACAGATTTCACATCGACGTTTCTGTGACATTGTGACCCAAGTAGAGAGACAGTGCTCATGAATATCGCCCATAGTTCCGGCACAACCACAGGGACGAAGCATGCAGCCTGTCTCCGATTGACAAATTCGACAGGCACGACGTTCAAGTGATGAGTTCGATCGCGAAGATTTATTACTAATAAAATGATTTCTCACTAAAGAAAAACCTCATTTCGTGAGAACACGCATATGGAAGATAAACATTCGTCATAACAGTCTTCGTGCTACTAATTATTGGGAATGAACAATTATCGGAACCAAACGACTCGTTTCGACGTATTTATTCTGTTGTGACACAAAGACTTATAAGAGTAAAATGTTATTAGTTTATATTTACGAGAAATAAAACGACCCGAGTTATGGCATATAGTAGGATCACAACAATAATCGGAAAAGTCGACTAGCCAAGAGAAAGACAATTGTCACAACAGCCTCGAATTATCACAAATACTTTTATGCCAAACAGTCTTGAATCATGACGACACATGAATGATCGATACCCTCATCGCGAAGGGAACGCACAGGATGGAAATCCGTCACTTCAAGGCCTTCTGCAAGGAACTGAGCAGTGCAAACATCATGATACCTAATGATCTGTACAACATAAATAAAGCATACCATGTGGGCGCGCAATGAATTTCCTTCCTCGGGAAATTCGTAAAAACACTAAAATATATTGGACACTGCTCATGGGCAAAGGCAGCGGAGAACAAATCCTAGAACATACGAATTGTATAAAAGAAAAATCACCTCCAGGCTATCAGTAGGCTTAAATTTCCTATCAAGTCTAGCTCCCGAGGGAAAACGTATCTGTATTCTTACAACGTTGTCTCCAATTGGTTCTTCCACTATACTAGCACGAATTTCGGCTCTACGAGTTTCCAAAAGCTGAGTGACTAAATAATTGAGAGAAATAACTTACTTGCTTTCTTGCTTCTATTTCCTCCTGCTTCTTTCTTTCGATCTCTTCCGCTTCTGCACGTTCACTTTCCAGACGGCGACGTTCTTGGATCCTAGCTCGGTCCTTAGCGGCACTCTCTCTATATTCCCTCTCCTGTTCTTCGCGGATACGTTGATTCTCATCAAGCTGTGCTCTGTAGAAAGACTTTATAAATATATAACAAAATAAACCTCTGCATTCTCAGTAAATTTAGTTGAGCTTGATAATCGTCACAAGCTAATCGAAGATTAACCACTGCCGTATCCGGATCGTAAACACCAGTGAGACGAAGAGCCTGTTATTAATAAGTAAATAGAAATGATATCGAAATAAATGTTCCGTAATCTTTTAAATGGTTATGACATGGTTCGATCTGTAGAAATTAAAAATAAAACTTACTACGAGTGGTGTATTCTGACGGAAAGTAATTAGTCCAAGAAGAGGTTCTCCAGCTGAACGAATTAAGTCGGAAACTACTCTTCCTTGTGGAGTTGTAACGGAAACACCAAAAACAACCAAATTTTGTTCTCTAATTAATGTTTGCATCTGCTCACTATGCAGAACCGTTTCAATGAAGCCACTGGAATTCTAAAGTGCAATCAATTAATATAAAAACAAGATCACAACCTTATTATGAGGATGATGCACATACACTAGCAGCATTCTAATATTGTTTTTGGCAAAACGAAGTGCCTGAAATTTTAAAATAAAATAAAAATATCAAAACAAACATCATCAAAAGATCCATTAAAAAAGTCTATACGATTCACGGCATCATTTTGTAAGCTTTCATTATAAGCCGTAATAAAACGCTCCACATCTCCTTTTGGATCTGTAAGAGCTGGCCGATGTGCAACAAAGATATTTACTAAAGAAAGATGTTAAAAATAATTAAAAAATATTACAAAAAAGTCCCAAAAAATCATATAAAGTAGTAATTGTAAATCGAAAAGGTAATGCAATCAAGGTTATAAACGTTTCCCACCAAGAAGAACTGGGAGTAGCTTGTCTAAAAAATGTAAAAAGAAAAAAGATTTAAGAAACCTAGCAGGCATTCTTTGGTATTCTCTTCTTCTATTTTCTTCATTATGGTGCCCTTCATATGTATTTTGCAAAGATCCACCCGTCTAAACGTTTAAAAAAATCATGTGACTGATGAAGTTACCGAGAAAAACAATTGTACAGCATCTTCAAGGTTCCCATCGCAATGAATTAAATATTGTTGAGCAATATTATCGTTTACGGCACAAAATTCTTTGAAACTTCTGACTAACTCTTCTGATATATTATTATCAGGCATTATATAAAATATCTGAAATTTAATACATGTTGTGTGAATAAAAGAATAAAGAAGCTGACGTAGCTGATATAAACTTTCTAAATTGATACAAAGAATGGAAAACCATGAAAAAAACGAGAAAATGTCGAAACTACGGGGACGTAGCCTAAGTCTACGCAAAATAGCGTTCGGTGAGTCGAAGTTTTACGTAATTGCTCTCCAAGCTTGTTCAAGAAATTTCCGATAAATATTCCTTGTTTTCCATTTTTTTTAAGTGTAAAAATTAAATTCAGCAAATGCCTGGCGAAGCCCCGAGTCACAAGAAGAAACGTGTTTCAAAAGACAGTGAGTCGGCTGAAGACAGCTCAACTTGGGAATGCACTATGTGCACTTATCGAAATCGAAATGAAGCCTTCAAATGTGAAATGTGCGACACACGGTGAGTGAAATAAAATGAACGAAGAGATGGCCCTTAGAAAAGGGACTTCTACGAGGAAACCAAAACTCAACGACGTTGTAGTTGAACGTCAGAAGACTATGCATAATTTTGTAGTTCAACAACAGGAGAAAGCAGTCAACAGGTTTTTTTTTCTCATTTGGTTTTCATAGTTTTTTTACAGTTTTAGTTTTCGGAAAAAAACCCAGGGTCACAGTTTGTCTCCGACAAACTCAAGACATTCACCGGTTTCTTCGACAAGCAGTAGCCAATCAGCTCAAACGAAACTGAGAAGAAAGCGTTCTATGGTTCCGATTCCAGATATGTTTATCTACAGGTAGCCTTTCCTAAAAAGAAGAATAAATCATTCAGAACATCACCGAAAAAGATAACAATCGTCGTTGAGGGAGAACAAGCTGTAATTACAGAATTTCGACGAAAACAAGTGACACAGGAAAGGGTGGGTCTTCGTAAGAACCAAGAAAAAGTTCCCGTACCGTACTCTACCTCCTAATCATTCACCACGTCCTCTTGTTCCATTTTGATACTCATTTCACGTGTTTCTTCTATAGTTTAATAAATATTTATTGTCTATTGAAGAGTCGAAGAGAAGATATTCTCCATTATTTTTGGCAGCTCCGCCGTGTTTTTACAAACAAAGGTTTTTCCTGCTGGTAATTCCTTCTGAAGTTTCTCCGCTTGCTCTCCGAGAGATCCAATGAAAATGACAAAACTTCGAACGTCATCGGACCTGTTCATAATTTCGATTAGATGTTTCGGTTGAATACCTGAAATTTCTTCAAAGCAAAACAAGAAATTTACCATATCGTTGCAAGTTAGCATCGGAAATGAGGACAACAATCTTTTCATCACATTCCTCTTCCTTTTCAAGATCCTTGACAGCGACATCGAGTCCTTCGACAGTGAAATCTCCACTTGAACAGTACTGTGTATGAGCCAGCATTGATTTCAAGACATTCAGTCGTTCCTTATTGTTCTTCGGATATGATCCATTCATCACAAATTGAGTACAGGGCGTGTCACCTGAGTGACCAGTGATATCATACTGTAATATAAGTATAAAGTAGAGAAAGAGGAGATACCAGCACTTTGTCTTCCTTGCCGTCGAGGGCTGTCATGACGAGAAGAGCCGCCTCTAGAGATCTCTGCAGTCGTTTATCGTATCCGTTAAATCGATACATCGAACCGGAGACATCAAAGACGATCCGCAGTCGTTTTGGTTTCTCCTGTGGAGTTCCCGGTTCAGGTAGTTTATCCAATCGTCGTCTAAAAAACTCCTCTTACTGAAATAATAAATACCTATAGATATTTTTCTCTCCGGTTATTCCTTCGATCAATTTCGAATCATCCAAATCGCCTGATGTCTGATGTCTAGCCCATAATCTCTCCTTCCTCTTCACCTCCAGTTGTTCCACGATTCCCTTTAGCCGGATCGACTGCGTATCAACTTTCTTCCAAAGGGAATTGTAAGCATCAGAGTCGTATTCAGTCATCTCGATATCCTAAAATTGAATGAAGGATGAGAGGTTCTCTTCACTTTGAGCTTCTTTTTATATTCTTCCTTCGCTATTTCCCTTGCTTTCTCCAATAGATGGGCGGGTACTTGCTGTTTCGCCAAATCCGGCATTTGGTAGATATCGTGGCCAGCATCCAATCTAAAAATCTAAAAGATAAAAAACCCTCACCTAAATGGCCCGCCGACTCCTCCTAAACCGGCTGTATTATACCCGCCAGTGCCACCCATCCATGTGTTTCCACCAACATGAGGATTGTTACTCGGATCGAACTTTCCGATCTTCGGGGTGTCGAGTTTGTTAAAATCGAAGTCAGCCTCCGATTTGTTGATTTCCATTCGAAGGTTTTCTTCCTCTCCCGCTATCATTTTTCTCCAATTCTCAAACGAGGCAGCGATGGTCGATGACGTCAGTTCGTATGTCCGAATGGCTCCAGATGTGTCGACAGTGATCAGCTTCTCCTCGTTCATCGAATTGATAAAAAACGGCGTCTTCGACATCGTTCCTACCCAGGCACTGAATATCCATCTAAATTCATAGAGAAAACAAACCCATGATATGTTTCATATTTAGGTGAAGGTACTGGAATATATTGGACCATTCGATGTTTTGTATCGACGACTTCGAGGAAGCCGGTCACATGGGAGAGAGGGATATCAGGACGAAGAGCTTCTTTCGGAACCTGCCAATTCGCTTTGGCTGAGACGACTATCTCCCCGTTGAGAATGACCATGTTTCTGTCTGGATCCAAATATTTTTTGGTGTTTTCATCCGAAAGATAGTAAGGTCGCCGCCAGTCGAGGACTTCCGTGGGAGGAATACGAACACAGCCGGAGAGATCTCTCTTGAAAGAAGGAGATACAAAAGAAAACATTCTTTACCCCTGTTTCTGCAGCAGGGCTCTTCACGAAGTAATAACCGTCGGCCTTGAGATGGACATCCCCATTCTTCGATGTTCTGATCGCATGAATCCGTAGATCGTCGGATATCGTAACCACTGAATTTTTCCATTCTTCCCCTTCTTGTTGAAGTAGCGACAGTTTTCCACTCTAAATCATTTTACTCTCACTCTTCTTTTACCTTTCCCTTCACAATCCACTGTCCCTCACCTAGTTTCATAATCTGTTCAATATCTTCTTCATGTTCCAATTTCGTCTGTCGTTCTGTCTTCGAATCCAAAACATTCAGTGATCGTCCTCCTCTTTCGTAGATAATCACTGGATCTCCTTTTACCATTCGCCATCGATCTTCTGTTGCGAAATCTGAAATAGTGATATTGAAAAATAAATTTCTTACACTCTGTAATATTGTCCAACAATGAATCACTAAGACTGAGTTCCTTGATTGAATAGTCATCTTTGTTCATGAGAAGAGCTCTGTTTCCCACTTCTTCGTGAATGAGAATGGAATTCTCGCCAAATTCGGAGAGTCTGATCCTCGGTTGATACTTATTCGGTCGTCGTTTTGGAGAAATAAGAGAATGTATATTGATCTCTTCAACCTGAATAAAAAAAATCTGATTTAAGAAGAAACCTTTGAACTGACCGTGGAGGTGAGTTCGAGATCTTTGATGGCATAAATTCTAGGTGGGTTAACAGTAGAAACAAAGAGTTTCTCGCCGACGAAGAGGGCATCGGAGGTCAAATTGGCATCGAGGGTGGGAATTTTCCATAAACATTCCTGTTCGGTGAACATATTTGCCCTCATATGTTCCTTTTTCAATTCGAGACAGTCCACTCCGACTTTTTTTGTCTTCCCGATGTTCAGAGGAAATGTCACCGGGTCTTGATAAGCATGATAGTCAGTTTCTTCCGAAACTCGCCATTTTCCCAGATGTTTTAGCGGGCCAAGACTGAACTTTTCACTCAAAACGACGCCTTCAACATGATCGACACCTGAGACAAGATTGAAAGATTTATTAAACGACTAGCCTAAAGGTATTCCATATCGTTGAAAGACTTCTTCGACCAATTTATAACTCTCATTGTATTCATCAAAATCAAATATATTTTTGACGACAGAGATCAGAGAATCATTGGGGAATTTCTGAAAAGAGTATAATGTTCCCAGAAAAAGTTTACATTAATATGTTTTACAATATTGACGAGTTCCCGGGTGGAATAGGGATAATGAAGAGTTCCTTCGTCTGCCATGTTCCTCAGTTCTCCAAATACGGCGATCAGCTTCGTTAGAGTAGACTCTGACACATTCGGTCCATAGTTCTTTAACATTGCCAATTCGTTTTTTGGACTCGGATTATCTATTGTATGGATGGAGAAAAGATCACCTAATACGGCGAAGAGATCATTTCCTAAAGAGAATAGACGATGAGGGAAGAGACTTACCGAGGAAGGGAAAACCCGGCCGATTGGCCAACATGATTATTTTGAAGTCAGGGTGGAGAGGAATCGTATTCTCCGATTGATGAAGATCACCTGGTTGAAGACGACGTCCATCACCGAGAACTAAAGTGCCCGAATCAAGGAGACTCTTCAGGACGGCGATGACATGGAGGGGAGCCTTGTCGGCCTCGTCGATTACCAAAACGTGTCCTTCCTTTGCCGCCTTCACCAAAACGGAGTCCTCGTGTTTGACTAGTTTGTCTTCGATTGAAATTTTAACAGTTAAAGACTCGACAGTTGTATCTCTGAAAAAGAAATTGTGAAGAAGAAAGAATAAACTACCGATGGAGCTGGATATACTGTCTCGGCCTGTTAATCATATTCAGGAACCTGTCGGTGATTTTGTTTTTCCCGACTCCTTGGTTTCCTATTAGCAAAAGATGAGCTTTGAGCCGAAAATCTCTCGCCATGTCGCACATCACTCCGAAATGCTGTTCATTCTCATAGAACAATGTCTCAGGAACCAGGCTCTCGTCTCCGATATTTTTGTGTTTTTTATTTTGAAGAGCGGTGAAATCTTCTGTTGATGTGGCGGGATTGTTCTCATCCAGGGGAAGTTTTGATTTAACCAGAGCATCATTAAAGGCAGAGCGGGTGGTGGAGGGTAAAAACTTGGAGAGAGAGGCCTTCTCGACGAGAGATCTCAATTCTCCAGGATGAAGACAGTCCCTTCGAATGATATGAATCAGTTTACGAAGAGAGAGCGAGTCAGCCACACCGTTCAACTGAAAAAAAAAGGAGTGAAAAAAGAAAAAGATACTCACTCCGGCGTCGTGAGAAGACCGGAGTTCATTGACAAAGAAAACCAGCTTGGTAATGATGTCAAACGAGGCTTCCGGAACGAGTCTGAAGAAGGGAAAAAAACCTTTTAGATCCTACTTCTGAATGACATTTGCTTGATCGTCGACGGATAGAGATTTTAAAGAAAAGAAGGGAACTAGCGAGAGAAGTGAATCATTGATCCATTTGCGCTCAGAAATGTTTGAATCGCCGACAAAAATGAGACGAAAAGATGAGGGGATACGAAAAACGCCCCTGAACAGTCATTGAGAGAAAGAAGACCTCACTTTTTAGCCAGATCTTTCTCAGAAACGTCTGTCTTTTTCATTAATTCCGCAAATTCTTTTTCTCCCACGAGCCGAGATCCATCCGGAAGATAAAGTCGACGATGGTGGATGAGAGAGGAAATGGAATCCAGGGCACTCCAATGAACTCTTTCGACTCCGTCTAGAACACATGTCCTTCCAGCTTTGGCTGCCGCTACCAGCTGACTGTCCTCCCAGACTGTGTCTCCCGTTGATAACATTTTCCTCCTTTGAATCAACTCTCTCGAATTCATGTCCTGAGTACTGAATAACCAAAAAGAAATGCTTCTCACCTGATACAAAATCATTGTTTCCGTGTCGAGTCCTAGAGTCTTCGCCAGTTTAGTAATTACTCTCGTCTTCCCGCTTCCCTTGGCTCCCAAAAGAGCAAAATCTCCTTGAGAATAGGCGATGGCCAGATCGGTAAGCAGCTCATTTTGATGTTTCGTTGGAACGAAGGTCTCATCTGGAAGTTGGGTTCCGACGGCTGAGAAGGATAACTCCGTCGATCCTTTCTCATGTTGGATGACGACATTTCTCGTATTTCCAATGGCTTCAGCTGCTTTGATCAAGGCTTTTGAAGTATCGTTATTTTCCTATGGGATGTTGAAATGAGGAATAAAGGATCTACCTTGACTTTAAACTTATTGATGAATTCGTTGATAGTGGACATTTCATTGCTTCGAAGAATACTTTCGGTCGGATAAATCAGATGGAGAATGTCCGTTCCAGAATATTCTGGATACACATCCTAAAAGATTTTTTTTTAATTTATAAGCATACCCAAATCTTCATGACTCTGATGAGATTATCGATAGGAATTAATGGAAGTCGAAGATCTGGCTGGGAATTTATGGCGTAGACTAGAGAAACGAGATTTTTCACCTTCTCCGGATTCACATTCGATGCTGTCTTAAGACAATCTGTTATCATTGTCTGTAAGAATTAAATAAGTGAAAGAATAAGAGTACTTGGAAGGGGAGAGGGACGATGTGTCGACACTGGAACCTAGATCTCAACGGAGGATCGAGGGTATGACCGGCAAAACGTGGTACCGGAAGACCCAATGCAATGACATGGAAATCGGGAGAGACTCTCTCCAGCCCCATCGTTTTTAACTGCTCTGAAGAGTATTTCTGAATCTTTTATAAAAGCATTAAAACCCAATCTACCTCTGCCAACTTGTCATATTTCTCATGCTGCATTAAAAACCTTCCATCATCTAATTGCATCTCGCGATTTTCCAATAGATTATTTATAATTGGAAGAACATTCCTCTCTGCCTTTTCTACCCCGTCGATGATCAAAACTCTTCCATTGAGAGCTGCTCGAACAGCACACAAGTCCGTATAGATGGCTGATCCTCCTCTAATTTCTCTTCTTTGTTTGATATCGGCTTCTGTAGTATCTCGTGTAACACTCAAATATTCAAATTCTCTATTTATAGCTTGCTAAACAATATTTGATCCAATAAAAATCATTTACCAGGTATAAAAGGACCAAAGATGATCGTATAGAGCCGGGAACACCCAGCAAAAAGACATCCTGTTTTAATAAATCTTTTTGAAGAAGCCATTTTAGATGCTGAAGTAATATTTGAGGAGGTTCTTTATCTACTGAAGAGAACTAAAATGAAATAAAAAGGAACAAACAAACATTTAAGAGATGGAACAAGTTCTGGATTTTTCGGGGTTCTAATAGTCGTTTGTATACTACCTATTTTTAAAAATTTATCTGGACCTGAAATGTCGATTAAAAATGACCTAGATAACTTACCTGTAGTTAAAAATCTCTTACCCAGACTAATAGCACAATGAGCGACTTGTATATACATGATAAAATGATGTTCTGAAAAGTTTCTTTAATTTACTCAAAAACCGGCTGATATAAGATCAAGGCATGCTTATATATTGTTGTACTTTGTACTCAAACACGTGGGTGAACTGTGAACAATAAATTGTGATCGGTGATCCACAGGTTGCCAAGAGCGTAGTAAAAAGTATAAAAAATTCATTTTATGAAAGCTTACAAGTATATTTGACATGACAAGAGTAACTGAACCCATTAATGCGCAGATCTTGAAAATATAAGAAATCCTGGAGATTTCCTATCGACGGAATAAAATAGCCAAAAGACTAGCTGCGAAGCCAATTAACATAGTAGCCCATAACTGAAGATAATTATTGATAAATGGAGTTAAAAAGAAAAGCTCACTTGTTTTTCTCGAAGTTTTCTGCTTTCCATTTCTTCTTCTAATTCATATAATCGCGTAGTCATGCGAACTAAAAAATAAAGTACAAATCAAACTTAACATGATATATACCGACTTGTCTTCTCATAGTTTTCAACTCTTGAAGCGGATTCTCGTCAATGGCGATAGAACTCTGACTACGCTCGTCCACTCGCGGTTCATCTGGATAAGGTACTTCATCAGCCAAGGTAAGATGCGTAGGTAAATCATCGAGTATAATCTAAAAAAATTTAAAAAAAACTAAAAGAAATATACCGGTTTCGGTTGATCATGATGAGCAACAATTGGAATATCAAATTTTGGTTCAGCATTATATCCAGCATAACAACCTCCACCTGTTAATACTATTCTATCAGGAACACTCATCATTTCCATTATCCGTTCCCTATCAGCTATTGCACGATTCTGAAGGATAAAATTTACGAAAAAGAAATTAACTTACATTCAGTTGCGAGGGAGTAATTGGATCTCCATTGAAGTTTATATGTTCTGGAATATGCATAGACATCTAATAATCTGAAAATAGATAATAATAAAGAGAGTAAAGATAATTGACCAGGTGCTTGAGGGAGACAAGCCATTGGTTTTGATGGAAAAAAACTCACTTGCATCATTTTCGCAAGATCATTTTTGATAAAAACACTTTCTAATCAACAAATGACAGAAAAGTGAACGACATAAATCAGAGAAACAAAACAAATAGAATGATGAGCAAACTCTATTTGGCCATTCGCTGCAGGACCGAGAGAGAAAAGGGACCCTCTTTAATCAAGAGAAAAAAAGAAAATCTTTGTGGTACTTTCTGATAAAAAAAAAGGAATAAGAACCATATTGTTGAATAAAAGCAACAGATGCTGACTTGTTCAACCGTATTTTACAAAAATCTATAAAACATTGATCAATCTATTAGACAACTGAGTAGAAAATACAAAAAACTCCTTTCCTTCTATTCTGTCGCGGTTAATAGGCCAATTGATGTTGAAGTCATGCATCTGTTATGTAGCAGTGGTTAACTCAGCAAAGAAACTTTTCAACTCACATGAAGTTTTATGATGTATTCCAATATTATCTCTCTTTCTACAAACCATTCCAATAGATTCTCTCCCAAGAGCTCTTCGTGACCCTCACCGTTTCTATTGTCTGACTTCTGTTCCCCAATCGTGTCTGACACGGCCTTTTATTGCCTTGAATTCTCTGTTTTTGGCTAGTTGATGTCCTCTAAACAGCCATTTCATATCGATAGTATTATCAAGCTCAATGTGGGAGGGCAAAGGTAAGATCTCGTTTATTCTATTTTCTGTCTTAACATTTCTAATGTCAAATATTCCATTTTAAGGTTTGAAACAACCCTGAAGACACTTTTGGCTGATAGGAACAGCGAACTTTTCCCCATATTCGCTGTGTTCCTTGAGAAGGATGTCACTGGTTCCAGACTGCCCATAAAAGATCACGATGGCTGTGTAAGTCTCTCCATCTGTTTTCTAAAAGCCTTCTCTAGTACTTCCTAGACAGAGATCCCGACCAATTTCGAAGTCATCTCAACAATCTCCGATATTTGGTCGATTTCCAAGGTCTCTCCTAAAATAAAACCAAGCTTCAATCTTTTCAGACAGAAGGAAATCAATGGAATCATTGGCTATGGATAAGGAATTCACTAAAAGTGTTGGCTTCTGGGGAAGGTTTCGAAAGCAGACGTAGTTTTCCTGTCAATTCTTTGATCTCTTGTTTCGCATTTCATTAATGTTCCTATTTCCTGGTCTATTTTTGGAGGAAGGAAAAATGTGATGAAACGGAATGAATGACTTCACTATACTATTTTTACTCACTTCTTGTAGCGATCATTTTACAATGGAAGTTTTGTTATCTACACTTCAATTTTTTACTCTGCTATTAAGAGATCCCCTGGAAAGACTCTTTCTCTCGCCGCTCTCCTCCCCGACCCCTTGCCCCAAATTGTCTTTCAGCCCCTTGCTTCTCCACTGCCCATCAAGTATGTCCCCCTCTGACTGGGCGGGAACGCGGATTATTGCCATCGCGAATCACCGCGAGCGGCATCGCTCGGCGACGACCTATTTATGTGTGCATGTCACAAAAGAAAGTGCCCTTGTTGGCTGTCTTCTCTCCTCCTTCGTCCATCTTCTTCGAATTGGCCTCGTTTTCGGATTCATGGAGTCGTCTCCCTCCCTTGTCAAACGGTCTTTTGTTCATAGTTAAAATCGTCCTCCATCTCTTGATAGAGTTAATGAAATTGATAGAAGACGAAGTGGTGTTCTTTGATCAAGGGCCGAGGAAGTGGACCGAGAACAGATGGCGACTACACGAGGGATCGTTGTTTGTTCTTCGGATTAGCTGATAAGACTCGCGTTAAACTGCAGGCTATTTGGGAACAAGGAGATTGAGAAAGGAAAAAGACCAGATGGCAAGGATACGGAACATCTGTCAGCTTCTACTCTACTATTAAAATTTGGGCAGATGTTTCTCGCGCTAAGTAAAAAAAGGATTTGGA
This sequence comes from Oscheius sp. DF5120, assembly GCA_932521415.1. Classification (NCBI taxonomy): domain Eukaryota; kingdom Metazoa; phylum Nematoda; class Chromadorea; order Rhabditida; family Rhabditidae; genus Oscheius; species Oscheius sp. DF5120. The sequence continues at coordinate 3,660,769 of OW051465.1, read as the reverse complement.
GAAATAGAAGAAAATCGGGAATCTTTCGAGATACATCATTTTTTCAGATAAAACTGTTTCGTCGTTTGATCTTTGTTTCCTGAACAATCCCTCAACTACACAACCTCGGGATAAAGACCTCTCGTGCAGCAGCACCCCTAACGATCGATTCAGATTGGCGGGTCTGTGGCAGCGTGGGAGCATGACGTGACAGTCTGCGTCTCTCGGTCACTTTCCTCTCCCTCTTCAACCGGCTGACTTGTCCGTCGTCTCCGCCGCAATTGCTCTCTCGTCTCGTTTAAATTTCCCTCCTGATTTTTTCGTTGATACCCGGAGTTTTCTATTGGTTTCTTGTATTTCTTCGATATCTCTTGACTTCCTTTCTCCTCCAATATTCATCTGATTTATTCATCCCAATTTATTCGAAAAAAATAAGACTGTTGTGCAGTCTGACCTTTACTTCCTCGGTTATTCCAGAATTCCAAAATAAACCAATAGGTCTATTATCCAACCGACGTCTTGATCATCAAAATCATCTTGAATTCGGTAAATTTGGGATTTTCACAGCTGAGAAATGGATTTTCGAAGTTATCGAAATTGTCTATTTCATTTTAAATGTGCTTTCTCTGATTTTAGAGGAGTTGTTATTATTCAACAGGATGTCTAGCCCCTTCCGAAGTCTTCCATTGACAGGGAATATTTTCAAACCATGTTATATGACTTCCACAGGAAGATAGGAAGACATAGAACTATTTGTAGAACATTGACATTTCATCTAACATAGAACTTCGATAAATCCACGTTGAAATATCTACTAACTATGTCAGTATTGTCCGTTTTCTACATTACTTTGTAGTTCCCGGTCGTGTAGTTCCCCCTTCTCTCATTTGTCTTCTCCCTTCCCTAGAATATCTTCTTCCATCCATTCATCGTCTCGTCTGTTTCCCTCCATTTTTCCGACCCCCGTAAGCTATCTCGCGTGGAGACGGGGGTGTGGCGGGGGGCGCCCGGTGCCGCTTTTGCATCAACACATTGAGGGACCAACTCACTTATTTTTTTAGTTTTCTTTTTATTTTCATTGTCATCTATCTCGTTTCCAATCGATTTGATGTCCTTTTGTTCCAATGTGGAAGGGGTTGTCGATATGAGAACAGAACCTTCGGTTACATTTGCTTGTTGAGTCAAATACAATGCGGACTATGACCCAGGGTCAAAAGAAATATTTCGTTGTAAAATGTCCTTACAAAGCTAGAAAATGACTTTCGAAATAAGGGTCAGAATCAACAAGGACAGGGGAAAGTTTATTTAGAGGAAATATCTGAGAAAGAAAATTTTTCCTTGCTTAGAACATTTCAGTAGTAAGCTACACTTTCGTACTATTAGAATTTCCTCTAACCTGGTTGTTTCCTTAATGTTACTTTTTCCGTTTCAACAAACATTTTCAATACTTCCGCTCATCCTCCTTCCATCAGCCAAATTCCCCCTAAAAAAAGACATGAGTCGTTTGCAGAAAATACCCGTCCCTGTCCTGGCGTGGGACTTTCTCAAGGCAAGGGAACACAACCACGCGTATCAGAGAGGGGCGATCGATACCATTTACAGTTTAGTCTAATTACTCCGCGTCTCTGTTTTTTTCATCGATCTTTGTTCTTTTTATTTTCTTTCTTTCCTCTTTTTTTGTTTCCTTTAATCACCTATAAACAATGTTTATGATTCGAAAGAGTTCATTTAGTAATCGACTTCGATAGATGTCATGAGAGGATAAATGTACGAAGAAACTTAAAGAAAAAGGTCTCTCCCGTCAGATTCTTTCCCGGCTCTTTGGTTTCTCTCATATTAATCTAAAAACCTTCTTCGTCTTAATCTGTCCTTCCTTCTTCCCTGATTTATTCCTGAAATTTCTTCTTAATTTGGCTACTAAGGAGAAAGGCTCCCGTGTCCTCATTAGTGCTGACGTGGAATTTTCGTTGAAAACACATTCAGTCAAAGGATGCGAATGATTCAGCCAACATAATCAGTTGTTTTGTTGAAAGGAGAAAAGCTGCGAGATTAAATGATATCCCTTCGAGGGGAATGAAATGAACAGAGAACGAACACCGACCGCCGGTTGCTAAAATAAATAGCCGTTGTTGTAAATAGGAAAAGAAGTTTCGATTCGTTCTTTTCATTCAGGAAAAATGCCCATTGCTTGGCAACCTGGTCGAGATGAGATTCTCATCAACTTTCCAGTCGATTACCCATCCCTCCTCTCCCCTCTTTCTCGCTCTCTTATCCTCTTCGGGTACAGGGATCGGTGTTCGGTCGGTCCCTCGAAATCTGCGTCTCTGCATATGCCGACTCTCTCCCGCACTTTCCTTCTCTCTCCGGTCGGGTCTCTCTGTCGGTCGACGGGGGACAGCCCGAGCTCATTTCTCTCTGCCCGCCTTGAATTTGAAAACGGGGATCGGCAAAAGAAATGGACAATTAGCAATAGTCGGCAGAATTCGATCTGAAAAAGTGAATCGAAAGAGAATATGCCAGAGAAGCCAAGGGCCGATAAAGGATAAAACAAAGGAAGGACGCGACCTTCGCTTTCTATTGAATTTTTTCTTTTTTTTCCTTCGATTGTAGTCAGTAATCCATTTTTTAGATATACGAGTTGTTCAAGAAAGATCAGAAGAAACCCGCCGGAGGCTACTTACAAATGCGTAGGAAGTGCTAAGCATGTCTGCCAGCTTCTCTAGTAATGAGCTCAACTATCTAATCTGGAAGTATCTCATTGAATCGGGTAAGTTCTGTCTTCTTTTGGTTTTTTGATTTTCTTGCTTCGTTGTAAGTTTGTTAATGTGGTCTCTCTCTAAACCATTCACCCTAAATCGGGGACTCCTTCCTCATCTTTCCGCAATTTCTCATCTAACCTCTTGATATTTGCTTTTTCTGACATTAATTCTTCTACGTCATCTCTATCTTTCGACCCTCTCGTCTCTCCCCATTCTCCGTGTAAACAAAAGTGCTGGCGCAATGCCAGAATGTGTTTTCTCCTCACTGTCGCTCGGCCGGTGTAATCTCAATCGATGAGGGGAGCGAGGCAAAAAAAGAGAAGGAGTTATTATATAAAGATAACATCTCTAATTGAAAAGGAGATGAATGTTGAAAGAGGAATATTTCAGGTTTGACACACACGGCGTTCCTTTTTCGACAAGAGAGTAATCTAAGTGAGGCAGAAATCGATAGTTCAGGGGTTGCCGTCGGATCGCTGACCACGATAGTTCAGGTTTGAAATGGAAAGATGAAGATAAAAGAGAATATTTTTAGAAAGGTCTCTACTACGTGGAAGCGGAGCTCTGTGGATCGGTTGCAGACGGAAACGGAGTTTTAATAGAGAGTCTCAGTCTCATAGAAGCAGGTCAGTCTTTAATATTTCATAGAAAAGATGTCTCTTGTTGTCATTCCAAAACAACGGTTCTTCTTGTTCTATTCTTCTCTTTTTGCTGTTTGAATCCCGTGTTTCACTCATGGTTACGCAATTTCTCACGTGATTCAAGTCCCTTTTGTACGTGTCCTTGACTCATTGCCGCAGAGTAGCCGCTCTCTTTGAAAAAGACGAACCAATCAATGGGAGGGGACTAACCTACTCGACAGAGCCATTAAAAACCGATGAATTTTCAGTGAACGAGAAAGCTCCGTTGCACAAGGTACAGCCTCCTCGACAGTCGACACAACAACCCAGCTCGTCGACGAACTCTGTGCCGAATAATAACGCGTCGAGCGATAACTCAAGCCCGGTAAATCAGCAACACCAGCACCAACAGCAGACGCAACAACAACAGCGCGATAGGGAGGCCCGCCAAAACCAAAACGGTGTTCCTCGAAATAAGCAAATCTCTCCGCGAAACGGACTGACGCCGTATTCACGGAAACAGCAGGCAGCACAGCAGGCGTCTCTGTAGGTGCACCATTCGCATTTATGGGTCAACAAGAATTTCAGAAGTAACGGCGACTTGGAACATCGAGAGGGAAAAGACGAACTCAGTATGTATAGCTTCCCCAAGGACAAGATACGATTTCTCAAATGCCATCAAAGCGAAGTCTTCATCTGTGCCTGGAATCCACACAACGATCTCATGGCCTCTGGGTGAGTAGTTGTCTTTTCATTTTTGAGTTTTCCTTTAGATCTGGTGATTCGACTACCCGAATATGGGACATGACCGGCTCTGAAAACTCCATAACACCAAATCAATTTTTCGAAGGACAGACAAAAGTCTTAAAACATGGAGATCAACTGCCAGAAGCCGGAAATCGGAACCAGGATGTGACATCATTGGATTGGAATCAAAGTGGCGAGAAACTGGCAACAGGATGTTACGACGGACTGGCCAGGATATGGACTAAAGATGGTAGGAGATATCATATCAGAGTAGATTTTTTCTTTTTTTAAGGTCAGCAGCTGCAATGTCTATCCGGTCACAAAGGACCCATCTTTGCCTTGAAGTGGAATTCCACGGGAGAATACATCCTCTCTGCCGGAGTCGATAAGACAACCATCGTCTGGGATGCGGATAGAGGGAGAATCATCGAGCAATTCAAATTTCACGAAGCGTCGGCCTTGGACGTCGATTGGGTTGCCCCTGATGTGTTCGCTTCCTGCTCCACGGATAAAACCATCCAAGTCTGTCGTCTCGGCCAAACAGATCATCCTGTAAGGACATTTGTGGTGAGTATTTTAGGTGGGAGAATTATTGTTCTTTAGGGCCATGAGAACGAAGTGAATGCCGTCAAATACGATTCCCATTCGAAAAGACTGGCTTCCTGTAGTGATGACATGACTCTTCGGATCTGGTCCCTCGATCAAGACGATCCGGTGCACTGTTGGAAGGCTCATCAGAAGGAGATCTACACCATCCGATGGAGTCCACAAGGACTTGTTCTAGCCAGTGCTTCGTTTGATCATACTGTCAGAATATGGGATGTCCGTCGAGGGGAATCTCTTCGAGTTCTTACCAAACACACAGATCCGGTCTATTCGGTTTCTTTCTCTCCCGATGGGCGATTCCTCGCCAGTGGTTGTTTCGATCGATCTGTTTTCATCTGGGATATCCACGTGAGTTTCTCCTTCTTCAATAGGCTCGTCTTCAGAATGGAAAACTATTACAAAGCTATGTCGGCGAGAAGTCACAAGGCGGAATCTTTGAAGTCAGTTGGAACTTCCGCGGAGACAAAGTGGCAGCCTCGGCCAGTGATGGAACAGTGAGTATTTGACTCGAAAAGAGAATAAATCTTTTTAGGTGATTCTGATGGATGTCCGTCATTTGAAAAACAAGTTGATCTAGCCCCTTCCTCCACATATCAGTCGACTGTTCCCGGTTCCTCGTTGTTGTTTTCTTTTTATGTATTTATTTTCCGCACAGAACAGGGGTATTTTCTATATTCTTTCCCGTACTTAAGGGCTTCCTTTCAACTCCTAAACCTCAATCTCTTCCTTCCCTCTCTTCCTCGCCGTTTATCTGTCACTGTGGCTTCAGATTACGAGTATTTCATGTTTTTTGTTGGCTGAGCAGTAGATTGATAAAGAAGAAATTAGCTCCAAAGTCAGCGGGTAACTTGTTATGTTTTCTCATTTCAACCAATAAAGATTTCTTTGAAGGAAGTCCCTGCGAACGACACGAGTTTGATTGATATGTAACAGCACTTTACAGCTGAACTCGGGCTGTCGTGTCTCCTCTGCTCACGCTTATTAGAACGATCTTCGAGTCATGATTTTCCTTTTCTTTATCGCTTCCGCCATCCACTATCTGTCTCGTAAAGAATCAACTCCGTGTGACTTGTCACCTCCTCTTCATGTGAGTCTTCCGCTTTGATGAGTTTTTCGTTTACAAGTTGTTGATTCTTTCAAAATTTCTTACAAACTAATCTTTATGCCGGAGCATTGCAGAATGATAAGAAAAAGAGATCCTTCTTTCATTCTCACCACTATCAAGACAGTTGAAAAATATTTATGAGAGAACATAAATCGCAGGACCCGCTGTGCTTCGCAGCTTTTCTCAAGTCGTAATCGACCCACAACTATAATAACAGTCTCATCATCATTTAATAAACAAACTGTAAGAATAAGAAGGGGATCTATCCAGCATATTGTTGTCTCCATGCAGATCCCATTTTTTTCCGGTGTACATGTTTAGTCGTCTTCGAAAGTAAGTAGTCGTTGTTCTTTTCTTATTTTTTAATTTTTTGTTGAAAAGTCAAGCATTCGTCAAAGAGTATTAAAAAAGCAAAAAAAAGAGGGTTAGAAGACACCTTCCTTCGATTCCCCACTTAAATATTCATACCAACGTCAAGTTTCCTCTATATTGTAAACTCAATATTACTTTCCTAGTCCGTTGGTTGATAAGAAAAAAGGAATTAAGACAACGGATTCCTGACAAAGGCTCTCTTCTATTTGTTAAAACATTATGAGTAAGTGTCGACTTCGAAATGTGTTCACCTTCGACGACACCGGCTGAACATAAAGTCATTAGTGTAATAAGCGCCTCATTTTTCACCACCAGCTCACGGTTGTCCTCCTTCGATCTAGATCTGGATCTTGTTCCCCTACTTCGAATACATGTCATTTGATTCATACGAATTTCTCGTTTTTTTTCCATTCCATTGATAGTACCATTCATTCATCTTTCATTTGTTTTTAAGGGCGGCCGGCGATGCGCCGATGGGCTCGAGCGCTCAGCCGCAGTACTTCTTCGGCGAGGATTACACAGCCTACCATATGCATGTTGTGGTTAGTCATCTCTCCCACTCAAATGAAATTCCTTTCTTTTCAGACAGCGGCATATGTCGTCCTTGTCAGCGAGGTTCTCCTCCTCCTTCTATCACTCGTCATCCTCCCCCTCACCGTGATCTCCTTCGACGTGTCCAGCATCATTTCTATTATCTCCAATGGAGGGGCTCTTTTTTTCGCTCTCTTCGCCTTACTTCGACAGAAACACAAGTATCTCTGGCCGTTCATGGTTGTCAAGGTCGGTCATTTCTTTCTTCTTTCTATTCCTTCAGGCATGTGAAATCCTGCTCTACGTGGTTCTCTTTCTCACGGCTCTCGTTTTGAGCTGTACTCGTCCCGGTGCTCTACTCCATTTTATGAGATGGAGGATACGGACAATTGAACGTGAGCCCATTTTTTTCTTCTCCTTTGAATGAATTTAGATGACAATCAAGTCCTTCACATCATTCTTTTACTGGTATTCTTCTTTCTCTATATTGTCTATTGTATCACATCTCTTAACATCATCCATCGGGCTTTCGTCTATCTTCGAGAGAAGGTAATCTACTCCTATATGGCGGAGCGTCGACTGGCCTTTCTGCATATCCTTTAGTTCTTTTCCTCGTCTCTCCTGTGATATTAATTTCACTCAAAATATATTTTATTCGAAAGTCGTCTGAAGGATAGAGGGTTGTTCCGTCCTGTCAGGCATTGATTGAGTTCTTCGAGGGGATAGACGATGAGCAAAAATCCGGCCGCTTTCCTCGTCGTCATGGAATTCTGAAAAGATTGTTGTCGGATGTAATTAGGTATGTCGGAAACTATGAGGGACAACTCACTCGAGGCGATATGGACGCGAACAACTTCGCGGATAGGATCTAATTTATAGCCATATCTGAATTTCTTCATTGTTTATAAAATGGCAAGAAACTACCTCTGAAGAAGTCGACGAACCCATTGAGGGTCAGCACAAGCAGCGGGGGAAACTATCCAGAAAGCAACAGAGACGGTTGTTCCGACGACGGAAAGAAGAGAAAGATAGAGACCGAAATTATAGCTTCGGATGTCGACGATAGCCAAAACGATACCGAATATTCCGAAGAAAAGACAAATGCAGGTAGCGAGACACGCATAAAACATAGAGTCCAACTAACAAGGTCAATTAGGGGAGTGCCGGAGGAGGTTAGAGATACTTTATTTGTCATGAAAGATCGATCAACTCGAAAATTCCATCAGATTCTCGTTGTCAATCTTCGCTTTGTTCGATCGATCACTATTCTTCACTCCACTCCTTCTTCTTTCCGGCTGTTCTTCTTCTTCCGCTTGATTCGTATCTATTTTCAACCGATTCATCGGTTGCTGTGTCAAGTCGATCTTTTCAAAAGTTTTTTCTGTCGTGTATTCTGTTCTATCGTTATTTTTCGGCTGATCCAATTGAGTTCTAAATCGTTTCTCAACGGCCAGAGATAATGACACTTGACAACATTGGCTTTCGTCTTTTTTTCTACAGTCGTATTCTTCAAATGAACAGTTTCCTTCAAGAACTTTTGTTTCTTACACCATCCGATAATCTTCCCTCCCCAAAAGATCGAACAGCCAATTATGTTGATGATTATGGTAACGACGAGTATATAAATATAAAAGGGGACTCGTCTTCTAAAGAAAAATAAAAGAAGAAAAAGAAAGACAAACGTCGAATGGTATGAGTATTGTCTTTGTTAGGATAAACGGGAGGGATGGAACGGGAAAGTAAATTCTCGAAACAAAGGAATTGTCTCGACAATGGATCATTTTTCAGTGTTTGAAGATCTGACTGAAAAGAGGACAACAGTTCATAGAGACGGAGATTACAGATGTCTTCGTCATTACATGAACAGGTGAGGCTACTACTCGAATTCCAACAGTGAAGAAGATGACCGTAGGGTCGAACAATGGGCGGCGAAACAGAACCGAAAACAATGAACGAACTCGGAGAACAGTTGGCGAGAACGAAGAAACACATCGAAGAGTTTGTCTAGAATATGAATAACAGTCACAGAGAAAAAAATATACGGATTGACTGATCATTTCATTCTGTCGCTTTGTTTCGACCAGTTGCCCATTCTGGACATTGATGCATTTCAAAGACGTCGATGATCTCCACAACAAAGCTGAAACAGTCCGCTATATCTCTCGAATGAAGCTAACCTAAAAATAATGCGAGTTGCATAGAAGACAATTCCACTACTATCTGTTCCTATGTGAGTAATCCCGTGTCTCGACACGCGAGACCCTCCTATGCTTTGATAGCCGTGCATCAAAAGCGGAGGGAAACTAGCTTTTTCAAATATCTGTTATCTGTTTTCTCTTTTTTGTTACTCTAATGAAAGGAGGAAGTCAGTCAAGTCCCACACTAGACGAGGATATCTCCTGGAGAAGGTCAGTATCCTTTCATCATCTATTAAATTATTTCAGGACGAATAGTCCCCTTTTGACGACTCAACAACATTACGAGAGAAAGAAGAAACATGCAGAGTTGTCGTAAGAAAGAGGTTTTTCCTTTTAATTTGTTCAGAGATACTGCTGGAAATGTATTCGAAAATGCGAGAGAGGTTATCCATAAATTCGAAACATTAAACGACTGTTTCAAGATGTTTGGAGAATGGGCAGTGACCACGGAGGTCGAAAAAAAGATGAACAGCTTCAGGGTAGGTGAATATCTCGTTTTATTCGAATCAAATAGGAAGCACATTCTGCTGAAGCGAGAGAAGAATTTTGGGATCTGATACAGGCAGAGCTGATTATCTCTAATCAACAGAAACATATGAACAACTTACTCGTGAGTTGATATTAGTAGATAAATCTTAGATTTAGCTGAAAACGAATGCAGATCTTCAGGGGCAACTCGCCCTGGCCAGGGATATATTCACAAGAACACAGACGGAAGGAATCGAGACATTGAAAAACGTAGTGACCGATTCCCTTGAACTCTTGAAAGTTAGAGAAGAAGAAGCTGGAAATTGGAAAACAGTAAGTTCTTTTTTTCCTTATGTCTTTATTTTCTAGAGACATTTTGAAGCTCGAGAACAGTGTGAGAATTTAAGAAAGGATATGAGAAACACGCAAAAAAAACTGGAAGAGACGCAAAATGTGAGATCTCCTTTGATTGAATGCTCTTTTAGAAACTAGAAGCTGTAGAGACGGAATGTAAAGGTCTCCAACAAGCTATACATCAGGCGGAGAAGACGGTCAGGGACAAGGAGGCACTGAATACCCGTAGGCAATTACTCACACACTACAAAGATATTTTTAGGTCTAGCAGCCGAGTTACAGGATTGCAAATTGCGGATATCAAAACTACAGAGTGATGTGAATAATAGAATTGATGAGATCGCCAGCTTCGAAACCGATTTGAGAAAGGCGATGGCGGAAAATGATCAAAAGGAGAAGGAACATAAGCAGAAATTGGAGAAGTACACAAAAAATTTTGAGAAACTTATGAGTGATGAGCTGAAAAATCAGAAACAGACGATGGAAAAGGAACATAGGAAAGAAACGGAACAGTTTCAGATTATGGTACAGAAGGATAGCGCAAAAGGAGACATCTTTTCAGATAAGACAACTACAAAATGAGAACAAAATGATGATGACGAAGTTGGAAGATTATAGAAATTATATGGAGCAGATATCGAAAGAAAATGATTTTCTGAAAAGGAATGAGAAACAGATTAGACACGAAGCTCTCGCGCGGGCCCAGCGACGGGTCTTCAGTGCCTTGAACTATGAGTCACCGTCTTCCGGTTGGTCTCCATCCCTTCCTTATATATTTGGCTTTAGACTCACCTCAACAGCCCCTTTATCACAGCCTCCCACGCCATAGATCGAGATCTGTCACGTTTCCTGACGAGTATACAGTACCGGAAAGACGTGAATTGTTCTTTGTAAAGAAAAACAAAGGTATTTCAGAAACAGAACAGATCAGTATACCAGTAACAGAGCCGATTAAGGCACTGAAACAACCCTCCTCTTCTATCAGAGTGAGTTTTTTTAAAATATATTTGATGGCCTTTTCAGGCTCTCAAACATTATCGTCAACCGACTTCGCAGGCTCGAAATCGACCCGTTCAAGTGTTGAGTAATCGTACATGATCTCCTACTAATAAAATATATTTCTTCCATTGTCAGAGAGACCTTGAGAAAACCTGCAATGTTCATTAGAGCTTTTTGCTCGACAGTCTTCAATTCGATTAATCTTTCATCGAAAATCCAATTACTGCAATTTCTCTATTGCTTAGCAACCGCCTCTTTTCACTTTTTATAATCATTTCCCGCCCATGAACAGTGAATTTGATTTAGGAATTCGCCTTCCGCTCTCTATCTGATCGTTCAGTGATTTATTAGCTGTCAGCGCTGGTTCTTGAGGTTGAGGTCGTTTCCATACAGTATTTCTTTTCTTATTTATCGTCTTTGGTCTTTATCTGTGCTATGCCATTATCTGATAACAAATGTTGCCATTTGCGACTGGCACGGACAAGCTCTCTGGCTGGAAAAATACAATCACAAGGGGTCTGTGGAAAGAAAGGAAATCATATGTGCAGTCTAAAATAGATCATGCAGACGCCATAAAAATATTTCCATACCTCCACATCTCTTTGTGAGTCTTCTCGTCTATCTTGTTTTCCTTCTATTCGTCACTTTAAAATTCAGATATTTCCATGTCTTTTGTTAATCTTTAAGTTTTTCGTTTTGGTTGCTAATCTGATCAAAAACGTCATTTCCGTGCTTGTTGTAAGCTGATGAAATTATTTATGATATGTTCCCATTTATTTTTCTTTTGTTCATTATCCTGACTCACTACTCAAACGGATATTTGAACGTAAAATTGATGCTTTTTCAATCTTTTTTTTTTAAATTTTTTATTGCTATTTTTTTTATCTGATATTCTTCCTTTTTTATACGAAAAGGTTATATCGCGAAGTATGGCTTCTCATAAGTAGACTCACATTTTTATCCTCATCCGACGGCTTATCTTATGTATTTTGTAGGGAAAATATCCGCTTTTCTTCTCATAATCTGTCTTTCTGATTCATAATCTTTGTGAATTGTCTAGTCTTACATGACCTCCACCTCCATTTTTGCAAGAACTTTACCGTAGGAAAGATTATAATCAGAAGTCCCGCTAAAATTATCCTTTTGCCAGAACAGAGATAAACTGCTCGAACTTTTCATTTTGCTTAAAATATGGCTACTAGCCGGTTGTTCTTACTGTCTTTTTCCATATGGTTTGTTTTTCTACTAGATGCGATGTTTTTTGCACTTTGTTGTTATTCTTCTCACTCGATCAAGGAAGAACTTTTGCTTTTTTCATCTGGCTTGTAACATCGAATGAGCGGGGATTTATATACCGGCGGGGGGTAAATCGTAAATTGTTGCCAGCGGCGTTCTTATATCTCTAGAAAATACCGTTTCGACCAATTTCTCTCACGAATATTTAATTTTTCGCTTTTTTTGTTGAAATTCTTTTTCCTGTGAAAGGGAAAAAAAGCTTATCTGTTGATATTCACAGATGAAGGGCATGTAGTAAGGGAGTGAAAAACATCAGCATGATGTTCCGGAAGTGTTTTAGATATCTTCAGCAATTTTCTTGACCTACACGTCAGTTGTTTCACTTGCGCCGACAAAAATTCGTCGAATGGGGCGGCGTAAAGTGCTGCTTGGTTCTTAATTTTTTTTCTCACTTTCTGATCATCTAAAAGGAACATGAGAGCCTCTTATAGTCAGCAGAATGACTATCTTCACTGGCGTTTAATCTTTTTGCTTTCTTTCTTTTCTTATCTCTACCTTTTGCATAAATTTGAGCTTTCAGGAGGCGGAGGCCGACCACTTCTACAAGGCCGGTAGTCGTGGACGAGATGGCAACTCTCGGTGAGTAAATACTTTTTTAGTAAAACAGTATAATTTCATTTATTTATGCCATCCAATGTCAACATATTCCTTTCTTTCACAATTTTCTTTGGTATGATAAAAAGGAAGTACTGGAAAAGAAACGCATATAAAGTAGCTAAGAGATTAGATAGAAAAAAGAAAAATAACTGAATAAGTTATTGATGTCCGTATTTATTGCGCAAGGGGTATAGTATTGCACGAAAGGGCAGCAGCTCGGCTTTTTATATTGACCGCCAGCTGCTCGTGCTAATTTCCACCATTGCCGTTTATTGATTTTACTTTCATTCTCATAATGTAACAGCTCATTCGATATTTTGGCATAGATAAAAAGCGCGTGAGGCACGTAGCTTCGAACTTATGTAAACAATACGCTCTTTTATAATTTTTTTTAAATTACCTGTATTAGTTTATTTTTTATTTTCTAAAAATAATAATTTCTTGTTTTTAGTAAATCAAGCCATTGGAGAAGTTGATATAGACGTGCGTTGTGTTCAACGGAAATCATCTGAAAGGGAAGACGAAGGTTATAGCAGTCCTGCTTCCAGGTTAGTGGTGTTCCCTTGTCGATTTCTTTTTAACTTATCCACTATAAGGTCGGTCTAAACGACAAAACGTTGTATATTCGTCAATCTCTAAGGGTATCCTCGTCGCCAATTTTTCATGGCGAAAAGCTTTTATGTTCCACGCTGTTTTCAAACCAGCAAATGTCCGTGACATGCACTGTCATAAATTGTATCTCCGGCCTTTCTGCTTTGTAAAATGTATATTGGCCTTGGCTTTCTTAAAGTGAAATTCCAACTGTCGATGAAATTTAAAGACTTGACAATGCCAGCGGCAGTTGTCTCAGGGATTGTGATGTTGACAAAGCGAGCTTCCGTGTACATTAGTCATTTACTTGCTATTCAAATGTTTGCAAATTATGATAAAAGCAATATTTTTGAATATGATGAGTCATTAATGGAAGTGTCATTGTCTAGACGGTTCACAGCCTCACATATGAGCCATATACTTTACAGCGCCAGATGTATATCTGACGTTCTGCGCGCACTAGGTATCTTTTACTTCAGTCTCTTAATGAAATTCTTTCTGTTTAGATATGACATATTTAGATTAACATTCATTTTGCCACCAAGTCTTTATTTTTAATCTAGTTTTTCTTATCACAGCCTCTTTATGAGGCAAAAAGGTGTAAAAACGCTGATAAACTATTGCATTTCAGTGGAGATTCATTGGTCTCGGCCAGGCCGCCGCTTGAGAAAATCTTCTCCGTTGCTCGCGAAAAAATGGGATCCCTTGGTCTTGGCATAGCAAAAAGTGATGATAGAAAAGTGAGTTTTACCATTGACTATATAAATGTATTAGACTACTATTTTTTTGGTTGTTGTTAAATTATTGTATTAAGATTTACAAGGTGGTGTTAACTGGAGGACCATGTGGAGGAAAGACCACAGGCATGGACAGAATATTTAGTTTTTTCGATAATCTTGGTTGGCGTGTCTTTACTGTGCCGGAAGCTGCTACGTTACTTCTTGGAACCAAAGTGAAATTCAGTGATTTGTCACCTGAAGCTGCTTATATTTTTCAAAAAGATATACTCAAGACTATGTTGCAAATAGAGCAGGTGAGAAACGGAACTTATTTGTTTGAATCTTCCGTTAATGTCAATAGATGGTCAAGTGGGGGGAAACACAACTTATTTACTTTTGGGAAAAAGTTTTTGTTTTTTTTGGGTACTTTTTTTTGGGGTTTTTTTTTTAAAATAATAAATCTTACTATCTTCTACACTATTCTTTTAAAAAAATTTCAATGGGTTCGAAAAGCAAAAACCAAACATTATGATTAAACTGTTTCAATCTCTTGGTATTTATAAGCAATTCTAAAATTATTATCTAAATGCATTTTGCTGCTAACATACAATTATATAATTTTATCTTGATTATTTGCTATTTTCAGTCCGTAATCAGTCAAGCCGAATATGTAAAAGATCGCCATGTTCTCATTTTATTCGATCGTGGAGCGATGGATCCGAGTGCTTACATGGATCGTGAGCAATGGCTCCGAATGCTGTCGGAAATCGACGTCGACGAATTTGATCTGCTCAACAACCGTTATAATCAAATCGTTCATATGGTTACTGCAGCAGATGGAGCCGAACGTTTCTATACAGTAGCTAATAATGCTACCCGTTCGGAAGGAGTCGAACAAGCAAAGAAGGTAGATGCGATGACTCGAAAGGTATGTTTTGTTATTTATTGCAGTTTGACAGCGTTGAAACCTATTTTTAGTCATAGACTGAAATAATATTTTTTTAAAGATATATTTTAGGTATGGTTGGGACATCCCTACTTTGATATCATTGATAATTCTGACTGTTCAAACTTTGAGGACAAAGTCTTAAAGGCTCTTCAAGCGGTGGCTGATCGATGTGGAATTGTTGAAGCTAAAGATAGACTGGACAAAAACAGCAGAAAACGAAAATGGCTTGTTTCTGCGATTGACGAAAGTAGATTCCCCAAATTTGAAGACTATACGATTCGTCATGATTATCTTGTATCAGATAGAAATACAGCTCAGGTCGGTCTTTAAAACATTAGGTTTTTGGGAATTTGGTTCGTTATCTTATCTTTGGTCAGCCCAATCACGTGGGCTAGAGATTTCTTAGATGATAATGAATACTGACTTGTGTTTCAGGCACGTATTCGGCTTCGTAAACAAGACCAGAAGGGAGAGAGCTACTCGTTAACTGTTCGAGAATATCATTCTGAGCTGGGAGAATCTATTGAAACTCGGCAATTTATTAATCAAAAGGAGTATCTGCGTTACATGGCAATGGCTGATCAGAGTCGTTGTACACTTCACAAGAAGCGTCGTATATTTATGCACGGAAATCATGTTGGTTGATGTTTTCATCGGAAATATTTTTTAGTATTTCAATCTTGATATGTATCAAGATCCTCTTCCTCCCTGTATTAAAGGGAAACATTTGATGTTCTTGGAAACGTATACAACCCTAAAGAAGGGAAGTTCTCTACCCGAACTACCAGACTGTATTACTATCGAACGGGTTAGTATTTTACTCTTTCACTTAGTGCAGAATAGTATAAAATGGCTACAAATGGTTATTTTGTAGCGTTCATTTGTTTTATATGTAGTATAGCATTAGAATATATTAAATATTTATTAGTTGGGTATAGGAAAGTCACTATTTCTCTATTAGATTATTTTTCCTCACCACGGCTAAACGAAAGAAAAGTAGGATAGGACAAATTAAATTGTTATACGAGTGGTAAGTAAACCGAAAAGCCCAAGAATCTGATACAAAACTTACCATTTACAGGAGATCACCGGTGAGAAGAATTATTCAATGTACACTCTGGCGAAGCTACCTGGAAAGCACTGCGATTCTGAATTCATTGGAGCTGGCGAGTATCAAGACGAATAGAACTTTACACATCCGTCGTTCGATGCTTCACTTTTTCTCCTCCATATCCCTGTCTTCCCTTCCGGGTGCAACAAGCTTTTTTTATCCGGTCTCTTCTCTAACAAATACATTTTTTCTTCATTTTCTGTTTTTTGAAATCACTTCTAGTGCCTTTGCAGACTATATCCCGTTGTTCAGAGTTTACTCTGTTATCCTTTCTTTTAATGAACGTTTGAAACTAAAATACATGTTGTCGTATTTCCAATTTAAATGTGTGAATTGAGACAAAGGGAGGTCCGTTGACGATCAAGAAGAGATGACATGCGATTTTATTCTTAGTTGTTGACTATATGTATCTCTGATGGCAGAGGGAAAACATCGTCAACATACGACTCTTTCTTCACGATGTCATCTAAGGATATTTCTCGCTCTCCCTCTTCGCTATCTTCCCTGAAGAGAAAGATTTATCTGTAGAATGATCTTTTAAAGTCAATCCTTCTTCCGTCGTTATCTCGTTTCTTCCCGCTGAAAACCTCGCCATTCTTCACTCACCAGATGACATTGGATCCGTCACAAAACAAAAGATGTTTCCTCGTCGAGAAGGTCGAAGGCTTCCGCTATTTTCTACCAGTCTTCGTGCTATTCCGGAACAAATTTGGTTGTCGGGTGCAGAGTAAGCTCGTTTGCGGCCATAGCATTTTTCTTCCAAACTTTTGATTCGATATATAACCGAGAGTGACGTTTTCCCCTATTTGTCGCCTCTCGCTTCCTTCCTTCTGTTTGTCATACCAAAAGCTAAAAATTGTTCCACGCTCCAACAAGTTTATTTTGTTGGTCAATTGAACGAAGACCACAGCGACAGGTCCCCTCGTCTTTTTTCAATCAGACTGATTCACCCTTCCTTTTAGTTTTGTCGAACCCATCCGGTCCGGAAAAGAACGCAGTTTTCAATTGGACCGACCATTGTCGGCTCTCTTGTTGAGAGAGAACTCGTGCTGATTGACACATTGCAACCGCAGAGGATGTTAAAAGTCGCCGTCTAATTCATTTGTTTAAAAGGAGAATTGGTTCCGCCTCTCAATTCCGTCTGTGAGGTCCCTCGGGTTCTCTCTCCCACTCTTTACTGCCTAAGCCATACTTGTGACTGAGAATGGCTGCTAGTTCCTGTTTTCCTTCTCTCTGGTAATATCCACCCAGATGGTGTTCGGTCACGACGACATCACGCATACGAGAGTGATGGACGCCCTCTAAATAAGTGCCATTTTAGGACAGCAATGAATCATGCAATATATCGAGGAAATCCAATTACGGTCATTTCCTTGTGACATTATCTGATCCTCATTTCATTCTTTTTACTTATTTTCTTCTATAAATATCGTCTCTTTCAACATCTCTCCTATGATTGTTTTCCTTTGAAATTCTCTTCTTTTGTTTCCGTAACATAAGTCGAAGCATTTTTAAAAAATATTGTGGACTACTGCTACTACAACAGCTGCCGAGACTTGTTGCAATTACTCACGAGGCGTGCAAACGTAGAAAAATATGTATAGGTCTTAATCTATATCTTGTGGACAGTCTCAATCAATTCCTTTTTTTGGAAGTTTCTTCTAATCCTCTCAAATGACGGTTTTCTCCCGTCGCATGTCATCATGGTAATTAACCGTCTGCTAAATTCCTCTCTCCTCTCGTGTTTACTCCCGCCATTCATGAATGTCTTACAGATGTTGCCATGAGAGAGGTGTCGATGGATGAATGTCAGCTGGCTGAGGTGGGACAACTTGTGTAAGTGTTTCTTTTATGAGGGAGACAGATGGCTCATTCGTTCCCTCATTGCTGTCAACGAATAGTAAAATTTTATGTCATTTTGTTTACATTATTTACTTATTAGCTCCTAAACCCTTTGTTTCTTTCCGCTTCGTCAGTCAAAAACAACCACCATAAAACAAGGACTCTCTAAAAATCTCTTTAATGGCTTCCAGTCGCCGTCAAAACAAGTTCCCTAAGCTATGCTTTTGTTTTGTGACGGAGACGTCGGAAAACAGATGGGAAATGAGACTCTTTTATGGAAAGAAGAATTTTCAGACCACCGACAATATTGCATCTGGAAGCTGTTCCCGATTACCGACGACATAATATCTGTGGAATTCATGTCGTGGTATGATTTTTATGTGATCAAGAATATTTAAGATTCTTACAAAAATAGCCGTCCTGATGACCCTCCCCTATTATCTCTTTGTTCTCGCCTTTATCTTCCATCATGGAAATGCCACGACGTTCATGTTTGCCTCTATTATCTTGGGTAACTTTTCATCAAATCCTTCTCATTTTTTTTCTTCCAGGATCAGTAGTCGCCTTTTCATTATATGGAGCTTTCAAGGGTAGTAAAATGTGTCTAGTGCCTTTCATTTTCATGCAGGTCTCTCATATTCTCTCCTCTTTTATCTATCTTAGGCCGTTTTAATAGTATATTCCGTCATCCTGGCCTTGATCTGTATAGCTGGAGCCTTCCATAGGCCAAGAGATAGTGACGAGTTGTTTGTAATGAGTGGATTGTTTCCTACCGAAGAGCCAAAAGATGGTAAGTCAAGAGGGAAGAAAGGTATTTTCCAGGTCTGTTCCTACTGACCATTCTGTTAACGGTCTCTCTCGGCCCTCTCATTCTTTCGACTCACATCGTTTATCGAAATTTTCTCTTCATTTCCGAGTTGGATGACTCCTTGGAACATCTCTTTTTAAATCTAAATCGTCGTCCATCCGTTCCTTCGAAGAGTGGCTTTTAATCGGGTGTTTCTCTGTGATTTCTACGAGTTCAGAACATTTTATTAAATACTTTTAAAGCTCTCATTTAACCGGTGGAATATTGAACAGACATCTAGTTTTCTTTGTTCGGAGTACACATTTTCATTTTGACACAGAGATTTCGGGTGTCGATGATAGGCTCAACCTGTATTTGTGAATCAAAAAGGAAGAAGGAACTGTACTTTGTCGTAGTAGTGTTCGATTTTCTCGATCATGACTCGGATACAACGGGCGATGTATTCTCCATTTCCGTAAAAGAGAGCCTCACAATCTTGCTTCACCATGTCTTCTGCTGCTTTCTGAATCTTTTTTCTAATCTCTTCTAAGAGTCACCTTCAATCGGATGACATTGTAATTAATACCGTAGACAGCCTTAAAAAAATAGTGTTCATCACTGGCCGGGCTGGACCTTGGCTCATATTCAAAACAGTCAAATTCTTTTTGGAAGCACATTAAAATACAAAGATTTAAAAAGAATAAGCAAAAATGTTTTTCTTTTCTATCGAGCTGAACTTATATCAATTGGTTTGTTTCGGAAAAAACAAGATTTTCATAATGGGCTGAGTCCAAAAACCTCGGCCTGGTCCGACCCGTCATTACCTTCAAACAGACGTCACAGCTGACTCCAGCTAATTCATTTATCTGAAAAATGAATGGAAGACGAGGGATCTACCTTTTGTTCAAAAAAGTCTGTCACTCTATTGGTCGTTATAGTCTCTGTGGTGGAGGAAAGAGAGGTTGATATTTCGTCGATGACATCGTTGTTCATCGGATAGGCGAAGGAAGACGAAAGGACGACGAAGATGAGAAGGAACATGTTGTCTATGCGATGTTCACACACAGACACGTGCTGTATTTATACAAGGATGCAGGCCGGGTCTCTAATGTGCTGAGGAGAACAAATAGGGCTCTCTACGACTCGGGGACCAACTCTCTTGTGTTTCGACACCTTTTTGTAACGGGTTCGAACACGTCGTCACGCGTGAAAGAGGAGAGTCCCAGCCCGTTTTGGAACATTCTCCTCTAATGGAACACTTTTTGGACCCGAGAGGGCGTAAAACCTTTTCTGTGGAGTCCGTCTTTTACGCCGTAGGTGTGTCAGAAATGCACTTGAAATAACACTCGAGAAACCAAAAGAAAAACATAAGTGGCTAGCCAAGAAAAGAATTGTAAAGAAGAAACAAATGGGAAGAAATGAGAGAAGGAAATAGAACGAGACGGAGTAATCTACATGAACAATCGACACGTGACAACATCTGTCCTTTTTTTCTGGAAAACCAGGTGATGAAAGATGGAAAGGACAGCTGACCTTTTGAAATTAGTTTCTCTTAAACTAATAAAAAGTAGAAATATTATCCATTTTCTCCTCAACTCTTTCAAATCTGAACCCTTGAAATACTGTTTTCCAGAAGTTTTTGCGTTTATGAGTCCACCAATTGAGGTAATTCGAGTCATAATATTATAGATATCCATATCTTGCTCTAGTTGTTTTCATCAATCCATTTTCTTCATTATTTTCATTAGTAGGTTGACAGAATTCGCTTTCTAAGCGATTTCTGCTTTCTTTTTCACTATCGATTGCTTTATTGCTTTTCCCTTGGATTTGTATTATAACCATTATATGTATACATTAGTTTCTTTTCTCTAACTGATAGCCAGTTTGCAACGAGTGCACACTATTCTTCTCCCCCCTTTTTCTCTCTAGCTGACTCATTTTCATTTTCCTCTTTATACCTCTTTCATCAATTTTTATTTACATGAGGTCTATGTAAATAAAAATAACTTCTTTCGTAATTCCCCCCTTCTATAAAAGGATTTTTTTCAGCTTTCAGTCTTTTTATGTTTTACTCGAAATGGAGAAAGTTTTTTCTGACCTAATTCTTTTAGAATGACCACAGAACTCGCTCGACAGATTGACTCCAGCACTTCTCCACTTCCCATCACAGCACTCTGTATAGTTTCTGACAAGAACAAGTGTCCGAAAGGATTCAGTCCAGTGAGTTTGCCGTAACTTCAATTATTTTTTCAATAGATTGTAAAAACAACAGATGACGGATCGGATGCTGATCTGTGGAAGGAGAGCTCGTTTTCTATCTTTTCTCGGCCAGTTCGATATCTATCCATCAGTCGGGAAATACCGGAGACCTCCATAAAAGTAAAAAATTATTTTAAAAGTAATCAAATTAAATAATTTTAGGGAGTTCCCGTGTCGGTTGTAACGGATATCACGATAGTGAAAGACACCGATCCCATTCCTCATGGCTTCGTAGCTATCGATTACACTGCCGACTCACGTAAGACATTATAGTTTTTGATTGAATTGAATGTAGGAGAAAAAGCGCTCCGGAAGAAATATATATGTATCAAAACAGAACCGAGGGATACAGTAGTAGATGCTGTTGGAGAAATCGCTATTATAAATAAAAATAAGAAAACGCCAAAGGGATTCTCTTTGGCTGGGGAGGTCGATGGAGCGTCGATCATCTTTAAAGCTGTCATAATTCCCGAATCATTCGGAGCCAAACATATCAACAGGTATCTCTCCCTTCTTCCCATCAGTCTCTTTCAGTGCCCAAAATCTCTCGACCCTTGATACACCTGCCAGATCTCTCTATCCGGGTATTTCATCCCCCGATTCTGCTCCTGGAGGACTTGATGCAACCCTTAGTAGTGTAAATGCTTTTACAATTAAGGTGTGATGTGAAGTAGTTATTTGTTTGTTCTGCTCTAACTAGCATGGATAAAGTATTCATTCATGAATAGAACAAAATGATTCGATTTGTTTCAGAGTCCGGCGATAACAAAACAAAAAGGAGTCGATGGAGTTCCATTCAAACTACATTCCTCACTGACAAATGCTGCCATAGGAGGACAGGTTGGTGCAATTCCTTTAGAAAAGAAAAAAGAGGAATTAATCATAAAGTTTATTGTCATTTTGGACGGCATGAGGAAGAATATTCGACAATCCGTGAAATAGATAGACAGTAGGCGGGACTCCTAGTGAAGACTGGCCATTCTCTGCGGCATTAGATGGCGTTCTCCAGTGACCCAATTCATCGGTTTTATCGGCTTCTCCTCGATGACGCGAGCCTGGACGCAGACTTCCCCGGGCAGCTCATCTGGATCCGTCTCATAGTCGTCGACCTCCAGTTCTTTATGTTTCTTCGGGTGCTGTTTCAACTGCGTCCCAATACGTAAATAGACGTAATGGTTCTTGACTTTGACATCATTCGCCCGGTGGATCCATGCATCTTGGCTTTCTCTCGATAGAGCATCCCAATAGGGCAAAATCTCCTCGACAGTCTCGGCAAACGTCGTCAGCAGACGGCCCAGACGTTTCTCCAAGTACGGACGCATCACATCGGCGAAGACACTTAAACCAGCAGAGATATACATCCGAAGAATATGTTTGTCCTTCGGCACTGGACGCCAGATGGTTCTTCCCGTTGCCGTTATCTCTTCGGTATCCTTCTGTTGTTGTGTCATACGAATAGGACGAGGAGGAAGAAGCAGCTCCCTGAAGAAGAAAAATAAAAAAGAAAAAAACTCACGGCCGCGTGATCCAATCACCGACAGTGAAGCGACGAGCTGAACGATTCATCTGAGCCAACCCACTTGTAGGAGATCACCTAGGATCAATGACCACCACCTCATCCAATCGACGAGTCTATGTCGACAGGAAAAGACTCGTTTACTACCCAAGAGAAATATGTTGATCCTAAGCGACTATTCAAAAATATCCACTTGACTGACTGACAACATGTCTACGAAGTACAGATGACGTGTTCCTTTTGAACCTGTCTCTTCTATTTATCCTAACAATTCTTTTCAGGAATCCCTGCCGCCATTGCCTTTCGACATTTCCAGCCTTGAAGCCGAAGAGTACCATTACAATTTCGCTCTGGAGAGAGCCACGTTGTCGACATGAATTACTCGTGCTTATTTTTCCGTCGAGTTGCCAAGCAATTCCCCGTCCCGTAAATAGTCGCCCGATTTAATGGGCCACCTGGCCAGGTCACAAGTATGTGTATATTCTGTTTCATTATATATAAAACTTTCTTCCTTTTTTGGAGTTCAAAGCTCTGCCATTTTTTGTCTTTTGTTTGCGCAGTAATAACTCGAGTCCATGGGTTATTGGGTCCGGAAACCTGAGGAGAGCGAGGCTTTCAACTATTCTATCATCTATCCATCAGACAGAAATGGGCATCTTTCGGGTAAGTTATTCCGTCCATAACAGCCGAGGGAATCCACAGTAGTCTCCAAAGTACGATTGAACCATTTAAAAACCTGAACTGCAATTGGCATTTCGTTCCATTATTCATTTATTAAAAAGGATTCGTCGGCTGCTACTCTAATCACCTGATATTACTTCTTTCGTCCCCGCTGGCAATCTCCTTTTTTCTATTTTAAGCCTCGTTTGAGCTGCTTTCACGTTTAGACACTCGTAAAATCATCGTTTTCAACAGACAGCTGATCTTACAACTCCCTTTTTTTCCTTTTCTCACGTCTCCAAGAAGATCAGCCTGACCAACGACGTCACAGCAGAAGAGATTATATGGAAATGAAAAAAATTCCTTACTTCTCGATGTTTCTCTTTCTCTCCATATGAACCATCTGTCTCTTTTTCTGTTGATTCAGCCTCTCTCATTCTCCTCATTACTTATGAAGTATTCATGCCTTTTCTAGACGAAAGAATGGTTGAAAAGAATCAAAGAAGGAATTCGAAAATCGAGGAATGGTTGACAACGGTAGGTCGTTCAGAAAGAGAAGAGATAGTCACAGCTGTTCGTTAAGCCGTGATTCATCGTTTTTCTCCCTCTTCCGGCCCCTTTGCAAAGACCTATAAAAGGAATCATCCTTTCGTTTCCTATCAGTTGACTCACAGGCGCCGAATTCAGTGATATCGGCTGTTTCCGTTCATTTTTGTAATCGACTGCTGTCAACCGAGTCGGCGTATAATCCGTTTTCCTCCCCTCACGCGACTTTTTGTGACCTCGGGGAGCAGTCTGTTTATTGACTCTTCTCCCCTCTTTTTAATTATTCAGAAAAACATCTATCTATTTCTGAGGGCACCTCAAGTCAAGGAGTCGATATCTTCTCTGTCGTCATTTCTTTTATCTTTTTCATTCTTTCATCGTCATTTTCCTTTCGTTTCCATTGTTCCATTGTTCTTTGAACGAGTTCTTTCTGTTTTGAATTAGTTCCTTCACCATCCACTATTTTCTTCCGATTTCTGCTCAATTTTATTAGTCGACCATTCAGCTGTCAGTCAACAAGGCTTTTTGACCGTGATGAGTGTCTCGTAATTACGACTTTTTCTTCTGATAACTCTTCTTCCCATCAGATCTGTGATCTATCAACAATACACGTCAGATCCTCTCAAAATATTACTCTAACCAGTTGTCAGAGGCGTACTATCCTGATATTTTTATTGAAATTCAAATCCACCTGAAATCCATAATAACCCCCATTAAAAAATCTTCCGTTGTCCATGGAATTTCCTTACCGCCCCTCTCCGTTTTTCTTTTAAATATTCATCGATGCCAATTCGAGAGCTATTCTTCTCCTATTTACCCAAGTTTTTATGTTCGTCGTCTCTCGTAACAAACAACTTTCTTTCCCAGTTTCCAAGGTGAGAAAACGACTCACACGGTTTACACGAGTCGAAGGGGAAATGTCAAAAAATGTTCAATGGTAGATTAAGCTCAAGTTGCGCGTCTGTGCTCAGCATATTGACTTACTTTGTTTGATTTTTCCCATAGTCCTCTGGCCAACCTACTTACTGTCTGTAGCCATTTTGACCTCTAATCTCTATTTTGTTATGTTTTTTCAATCCTCTTCGAAAAAGAAATTTCCTCTTTCTAATTAGTTCTCGTGACGTTCGAGGTGATAAAAATTCTGCTTGAGAGGATGCTTCGAACATGTCAACTGATCTGTCCAACCAACTATTTCTTCTTTTTGCTTCTTGTAGTTTAACCACAATCGGATACTGTAGATGTTTTTGTCCGTTTCCCGATGTCTCCTCGGCAAACTTAAGCTGTTCTCCTGCCTCTTCCCTCTGATAAACCATGGTATTAAACTGTTCTTTCAACAGAGTGGAGAAACAACGGTTGTCTTTCTGGTAGCGAAAGGAACTTCTTTCATAAGGAACTAGTCATGCTTCCGCCGCCTTTCCCTTCCCTAGATTCATTGGTGACGATCATTGAGAGAATAGCTCGTTAGCCGGCTAGTTTCACGCGTCGGAAATAGAAAACTGATGAGAAGTTGACTCCACGCAAATATTAGACCACAAACATTTCATAAGGTTTCTCTCGGCTTCTTTGATTATGTTAGTCGCAGCTGTTCTCCCCGACACATTTTTTGTTCCCATTCTCTTTTTCAATCAAAACTTCTGAACTTTCGGCCTCCCGAGAAAGTGATGACAAACATGCCACACACCACGAGACTCATTTTACGGACTGTCTGAACAGCTCTTTGCTTTTGTTACTTCCTGTTCTTTTAGTTAGACCAACACGAATCATTCGTCCGCCCCCTGTCCAAAAAACGAGTGATAACACTGACTCAGCCTAGTATGCTAATAGATGACGAATCTCGTCACTCCCTTCTTCCTTTCTGATTTGTATTTTTCAGAAAATGACAGCCGACTCCGAGGAGAAGAAGAGCGAGGTTCGCGTTGTTTTCCTCGGTCTTGCCCACAAGTCAATTTTCTTTGAAAAATTATGCCAAGCAGCCAACAAGTTTGAGAAACACGTCCATTACAATGACACCTTTTATCTGACGGTGGAAACGGGCGACAGAGCACAGGTTATTCAATTCACAGATCCAGGCATGGTAGGCTTCTTTATTTTTCTCATATAGTTATGTATAGGCACGAACAGGGGGAAGGGAGATGGCCATTCGATGTGCTGATGTCGCCGTCCTCGTCTTTTCGGCCTGTTCAACATCCTCTCTTCAACAACTGAAGACCTTGAAAGAAGACTTTGAACGAAGAAAACGAGTGAGTGTCGACGTCAAGAGATCAAAGGATTTTGTATGACCTTTCAGATTCCTATTCGATTGATCTGTGATTTAGACGAAGTAATTGAAGAGGAGGACGACAATGGATCCACGGCCATCAGCTCCACCTCCGAAGGTATCTCGTCGATCGATCAATAGAAATATCTATAGGTTACGAATCAGATATCGATCGGGAGAATCGAATCCGTCGACGTCCATCGATGGAGAAGATACGTCGTGCAGCCGAAGACATCCCTGTGGCAAAGGACGAAGGATTGCAATTCGCGAACGAGCTGGGAGAAGACTGTATGTTCCTTCAGATTAATGGATCCAGTTATACGGAAGCCGATGGATTTCTTCGAGATTTGATTGATGCAGCAACAAAAAGAAAGAAGACGTATGATTCTCTCCCTGTCACCCATTTATACTTTTTTAGTCGATCCCGATCTCTTCTTCCAAAATTGAAGACAAAAAGTAGAGAACAAGAGAGTTCGACAGTCATCACAAAAGATAGCGGTTCTGGACATTCATCAGTCCATTCATCGGAGGAGTCTCCATCAAGAAAAGAGAGCAGAAGAAATAGTCAGGTGAGAGAAGGAGAAAAAGAAAGAAATGGTCAATTGCAGGTGAAAGAGAGCAAAGTTTGTTCCATCATGTAACTGGTATCTTCCATGGTAGTTTCACTTTGAGAGATCTCGTTTACGAGTATAATAAAGATATATTTATTATATGGCTAAAATAACAAGAATATCATCTTCGTCTTCCATTGCAATCGACTACCACTTCTTAGACGTAGAAGGTCATCAAAATCTTTGAACACAAAGTCGATGATGGTTAGCTTGATAGTAAAAAACTGAAGAACAAGATGGAAAAGAAGAACCCATGTCATCAAAAAAATACAACTATAGATCGCAAAGGGGAAAAAATAGTCAATGTAATCCTAATAAAACGTTTTATCTGTAAATCTTTTGATCTCTGAATTTAAAGTGAATAAGAAGCTGTTAGCCCGTGTAGCTATTCCACTGGTTTTCCATCCATCAATACGTTCAAAGTTCAGAAAGAAAGAGAAAATTTTGAATCTAAGATCGCCCGATCCCTCGAACTAATCCCATTAAAAACCTCAGAACAACATCCCAATTGAAACTCGTTCATGAAGTTCGTCGGGTTTTGCATACCTCTCCGGTTCTTTATGCAAATTTTCATTTTTGTTGGTTATCTATCACGTTGTTGCCCTCTGTAAACAATGGTATTCAACTTCTTTTTCATTCCACTTGTCTTAGCTGATGTCTATAATCGTAAGTATCCTCCCTCTTTTTTCTCATATTATCTGTAGCTTATGTGACTTCCGATCTCTTCACCCAACAACAATACAACATCTTCAACCCTTATACAGGTGGCGGATTGTTTAATCCAATGTTCTCTGGAGTAACTTCACCATTTGGATGGCCACAATATGGAACAGTCAATCCATGGAGTAATGGGGGACTGTTCGGACTGACAAGAGCCAGTGGACAGTCGGATAGATATGGCGGGAATCTCGGATATAACTATGGCTGTCTATTTGGATGTCAACTAGGAGGACTGTTAGGAAGATAGGATAACAATACAGATATATTCGGGTACTTTCGTCTTTCTTTTATTGTCATATTGAAATAATAAATGGTTATTATGAAAGCTGCTTTCCTCTCGCGTCTCGTCACGATCCAGCCCAGGCTGGTATAATTGTCGTGTCCTTTTTGACTGACTTATGAGTTATCTCTCCAACTTTCTCTATCTAACCATTTCTTAAGGCCGAATGTCGAGGAATGTCCTCTTCTCAAGAACATGATCCATCGAATACTTCCACCAACGGGTTCGTATTTTTCGATAGACTGGAGAAGGAAAAAAACGAAGAAACAGAGACAACTGGAGGTATCGGACCATCTAACTCAACTCAACAAGGTCTTTTAGGAAGTGGAGTGTTTTCTTCCCTTTTCAATAGAATATGGAGAACAGAAGAGCCCAATATTCCATCTACTTCTAGCAGTTCGAGAGATCTAGAGACTATCAGTGTCGATGTTACGCCACAGGTCGAGGAAAATGGCGGGATTGTATGTACTTTCAATTCTTATATTCAATCTTCAATAGCCAGGAAAACCGTATCTGACTCGAAAGACGTCACAAAATTCACCCTCGAGTGTTGGAAGTAGTCAAGAAGCCGAGGGATCGAAGAAGATAGGGGGGAAGATAGTAAATATCTTCAAAGGGGGATCAAAGGAAGGCCTTGTCGACTATAATAGTCAGTATAATAGACATGAAAAAATAAATTTTAGAGCAGTATTGGATGCCCGATTCAACAGGAAGAGAATGTTATCAGTGCAAAGAACGATTCACAGCTTTTAGGTTTGGTTTCCCACACTTTTTCATTCTTTCAGACGTCGTCATCACTGTCGAAACTGCGGTCAGATCTTGTAAGTAACCTTCTATATTGTAACAGTAAAGTTGTGCCAAGTGCTGCAACATTCACGTGCCAGGTTCTACTCTTGGATATACGGGAGATCTTCGTCTTTGTCATTACTGCGCGAAGATGATGGCTCAATATCTACCACCGGAGGCGGATGAACGGAAAATGTCGGAGGGCTTCATGAATGCAGCAGGTAAGGATTCAATAAGAGGTTAGCCAACCTGTTTCAGCGGCAGTGGGAATAACAACAGAGGAAGGAGGAGCGGAACAGACTGACTCTCCTCGACAACAGAACGGAGCTATGATATCCACCGTCTCAGCTGGTAACATAATTTATTATTCGTTTCATATATATTCCTAGGAAATCTAATGTGGTCTCGTAATGGAGAGTCGAACGCAGTACAAAGAAAGGACTCCCTTTCCCTTCCCCCAACTACATACAAACCACCTACGATGCTGTGTGTAGAAGGACTGTATCAACAGCATGAACAAGCATCATTTGGAAAGCCAAGGGCGGTATGTGATGCAGCGAAGTTTAAGAAAAGAATGTTATAGCCGAGTATGAGTAGTACGATGGTAGACGAAGAAGAAACGGGACCCGATTGGTTTCGAACAATGCCATCCTCACACAATTCCTTCATCAGTCGAGATTCTTTCTCTCGCGTCGATTCCAGCGTCTTCCGACCGTCGACAGATGAATTCGAACCTCAGCCAATAGAATTGAAATCATCGCCCGAAGAGGTCGACGGTCTGGATTCGAGGGCCCTTGTTAAAAAGTTTGTTTCACTTGTATACTTTTATTTTATTTTTACAGGATATCTTCCCCAATCCAACCATCCCCGACTGCTCTTGATGACGATGTCAATCAATTATTTGAGAGACGAACAGAACGGATGGTCGATTATTTATTCCGGCGAGAAAGGATTCGTGAGGAAAGATGGAAACCTATTGTCCTGGCCGTGGCTCGAAAAATAGCGTCGACGGTGACGGTTGATGTGGAGAAGAGAAGAGATTCTATGAATATTCTCTCGTACGTCCATATAAAGAAAGTCTTCTCTGATACGGAAATTCCTCGAGCAGAAGTAGGACTTCGCTTCCCTTTCCATTTCTTTTTAGACTATCTGGGGTGTTGTTTGCTCTAAGTCTGTTCTTCATTCATCGATGAACTATGAACAGCAAAATGCCTCTGTGATGATCATTGCCGGCTCTATCGAATACGAACGAATACAGGGGAAGCTGACGTCGATTGAACCTATCCTCTGTCAGGAGGCCGAATTTCTTTCTAAACAAGTCGATCGAATCATGACTCGTCGACCGTCCCTTCTCCTCGTCGAAGGAGTAGTCTCTCGGATTGCAGCTACACTTCTTCGAAAGGCTGGCGTCTCTGTTGTTGTCGAAGTGAAGGCAGATGTCCTACATCGAGTGGCCAGATCAACTGGGGCAGACATCCTGCCATCTTCTGATGCTCAACTTCTTCAACAGAATATTGGGTTCTGTCCTACTTTTAATCAACATATTGAAAAGTTGAAAAACGGAAGAGAGAAGGTATTTCTGATATTCGATGAATGTTCGCCCGAAAAAGGATGTAGCGTCATTTTACGAGGAAACGACGAAAGGGAGTTGAAGGCTGTGAAGAGAACTCTCCAACTGATGATAACCATGGTCTACTCAGCCAACTGTGAGAAGGCCTACCTCAAGTTATTCAATCTTCGATTGGCTCACCAGATATCCAACTGCGATGTCTGCGAGGTACGAAGGAATAACATCGAACATAACGAGGAGAAGGTATGCTGCTTTTATACAATTATCTATTTATTTTAGTCAGAATTTGAAAAAGAGCTGGCTGAGTGTGTTCTGACCATCTCTCCTTTTATCGAATTTGAATCGCCTTTCCTTGAAACTCCTAAAGGAAGAAAATGTATCCTAAATGGTTATTTCAAACAAAGAAAGAAAGACATCTATCGCTTTGGAACAGACGAATCATTCGATGCAGCGGAGGAGACAGAGAGGGAAGAAGTGAGAAGAAGAGCGAAGGAGAACGAGCTGAAACTTCTACCTAATTATCCTCGAACTCAATTGAACAAGGAGGAACAAGTTTTTGCTTTTCGAGCACTGGGAGGTCTTATGTTCAAAAAAAGAGTCACTAAAAGACAACGAAGATCGTCAGTCACTGAGCAACGCATGGTAAGATACATCCAAATACCCCCATATCATGACATTTACAGAGTCCAGATCTCATTCGACGAGACGATGTACTCAGTCCTTTTGTCCATCAGCGAATTTTCGTTCTTTTTGGCTCATTCTCTCCGAAATCGCCGAATTCTCCCTACTTCTGTGTCCGTCCATGGGTCCTCTGTATGGAATTCTATGACGAATCCAAACGAGATATGTGTCTCGGAGAGTTTTTGACGAAGCTATGTTTCAATAAGTCATATCAATGTCCATCGACCAATTGCGAAGTCCCGATGTTGGATCATTCGAGGAAGTTTGTCTTCGGTCGAGTTTGTGTCGAAGTCACTGCTCAAACCGTCGTCCAAAATGCACAAGGAGATGATCAAGGATCAGGGTTGTCATCCTACACAGCGAATGGAAGCATCATCACGTGGCACTACTGTCCAACATGCAAGTGTTCCTCCCCAGTCGTCCCGTTGACCCCTTCTGTCTGGCATCTATCTTTTGGAAAATTTCTTGAGTACATAGCGAATGCCGCCTTCACGAAGGGACAGGTCAATTCTCCCTCCCAACAACATCTATGTTCTCATTGCTTCTTCCACGAACAGATCCAATTCTTCGCGCAGAATAATGTCGTTACTACCTTCAAAGTCACCCCGGTAGGAACCATCGTCTCCAGATCTTACCACTTTTAGATCCGTCCCTTCGACGTTCTTTTCTCTCCTGTCGTTTGTAAAATTCAACCACAGCAGTTCAAAAAACAAGTCCTTCTCGACGGAATTACAAGAATGGCAGCTCTGGCTGATGACATTATCGAAACAACAGAGGCAAGACTGAAGGGTTTCATAGAACACGAACAATTCAATCAATGTACAGGGACATTCCACACGGTGTTGAGACAATTGGTTGACAAAACAAAAGATATAGTGAAGTAAGAAATTTTAAAAGAATTGTAGAAAGTTCAGTGAACGCAGAGAATACACAAACCAATTAGAAGAAACGGGCAAAGAGATAATCGCTTCGAACGACATCTTCGCTATAAAGGCATATGAAACGAGAGATTACATTCGAGAGGCCATCTACAATCTGATAACCACATGGAATGATCAATCATCAGTACTCGGAGCAACATTAAGAGCCATGAAGAAAAACGAAGAGACAGTTACGATCTCGGAAGGGTCGGAGATCGCTTTGGAAAAGATCGACAACCCCTTCCCATCGTATCTTCATCTTGGACTCAAACTGCATCCTCGAGCCGGTGTCATTGTTAGAGACATAGAAGTAAGTCTTATTTAATTTTTATAATTTTCTCAATTGTAGGACAATAGAGGAAATTATAAACCGGATATTGGCAGTATCATTGCCTATGCTCTTTCGGCTATGGATTATGAAGAAGGAAGAAGGAAGGCTCGATTGGCAGCAGGAGGAGAGGTCCCTCTGAATCTGAACTCTTCCTCCTTACCAACCGACGAAGCTGCTGTCTCGGCTGAACATCTAGAGGTGGAATTCCATGACCAGTCGAGTCACTATTATGTAAAGGTACACTATCCGAGAGAAGAAAATACATCGAGGGTTATAGGCCTATTACGCTGAGCGTTTCCGTCTTTTGAGAAAATTGCTTTTCGCTGAAGGAGAGGAGGCATTCATTCGCTCTCTTTCTCAAAGTATTTTATGGACACCACAGGGCGGAAAATCTGGATCGTTCTTCTACAAAACGCAGGATGAAAGATTTATAATGAAGCAAATGGGCAATTATGAGGTGAAATCCTTCAATGCATTCGCACCGAATTATTTTGAATATATAAAGACAGCTGTGACAGAGAACAAGCTAACGACTCTGTGCAAGGTAAAACAATAAAAGAATAAGGATATGTTAAGGTATATGGGGTATTTCGTGTGGGAGTAAAGGGAAATAACATGAAGACGGACATCCTCGTCATGGAATACCTCTTCTACAAGCATTCAGTCAGTCGAGTCTGGGATTTGAAGGGATCATTGAGGAACAGGTATCTTTCATCGTCATCGAGTTTTTCTTTAGGTTAGCATCGGGCGGAAGCAATCCAGAAGACGTCTTGCTCGATGAAAATTTTCACAAAGACCTATGGAATAAGCAACTCTACGTCTATCCACATGCAAAAGCGGCGTTGAATCAGGCCATTTCGAACGACAGTCATTTTCTTTCCTCCCAGCAGATCATGGACTATTCTCTGCTTTGTGGAGTCGATGAATCCAGCGGTCAACTTTTGTTAGGCATAGTTGATTATATGAGAACGTATACTTTTGATAAGGTATGAAGCATAAGTAAAGTAGACAAAGATTTAGAAACTGGAATCCTGGGTGAAGATCATGGTAGTTCCAGGTGGACACCTCCCAACAATTCTTAGTCCTGAAATGTATTGTACACGGTAAGGAAGCCAATTAGATATCTTGTTTAAGATTTTCTGATGCCATCGATACCTATTTCCCGGTTGTTCCTGATCAATGGACTGGCCTCGGCTCTTCCGTAACTTATTGATTTTTTATGCCTAATGTTACAAACCTCAGTTAGAGTCTATTTATATATTTATTGTGATTCCAAAAACTGTGATACAAATTACGGATAAAGTTTTTGGGTGAGATATAGTGCATGTGCTTTAAATATGGTTGTATACCTTTATCTACATGGCTTCGGTGTTATTTTTAGTACCAATAGAAAACTAGAGACTTATCCAAGTAAAAAATAGCTTCGTAAAAGTATAAACAAAGTTAAACGGATAAAAAAGATTTTGAATACTGTAGTTCCTTTTTTCGTAACATATGCGTACTGGAAAGAAAAATTAAAAAGGGCTTTTTGACTATAGGTTTTCCCGTTTTTTTTTTCATTGTAACTTGATTTTTTAATCGAATGATTGTTTTTTTTTACTTTTCAATACACTCACTAAGGCTTTTTTATCGATTTTTTTCAGGTAAATTGTAGATGAGTCGACCAAGTAAACGAAAGGTAAACTTTTATTAAATTTTATGTTTTTAGCAAGATGAGGAAAATGAAGCACTCAATAAGACTCTTCAACAGTTCGAGAGTGAATTTGGTGGCATTATACCACCTCCAGCATCCAAAGCTTTTCTTCGAGGCGACGTCGTAGAAAACAATAAAACAAGTGAACATATAACCTTTCTTCTTTTCTTTACCGGATTATCTCAGTCAGTGCGGCCAGTGGAAAGTTATACATGCCAGAATCGAAAGTTACTATGAAATTGGGTAGTTTACCATCGACAGCGTCAAGTTTTGAAGAAGCCAAACGACTTGCAACGGAAAAGGTTTACTATTTTATTTTTATAATAGGTTATAGGCTCGTCGAATGTTGGCAGAAGCTCATAAAGGAAATGGTCCGGCTCCTACTGTTGTTGCTCCTGCTACTTCTAAACCAATGCAGAAACCGGCTAAACCTGGCTCAAATAAAGATCAGAGAAGTAGAACTACTAATTTGGACGCTTTTAAAGAGGAATTGAAGAGGTGGGCATTTTAAAGTTATATCAATTCTTTTGTAGAGTGCAAGAAGAACGTGATAAACGGAAAGGACTTCGGGATCATTTGAGGAATGAATTAGGAGTTGATCAAGATTCCGTTGATAGAATTGCTCCTGTTCTTGACAAACCATATGCAGGAAATGGTGAATTCGATGACGATCCATATACTACGAATTTATATATTTGCAATCTACCACAAGATGTAATTGATTCGGTTGTAATTATAGTTCTTCAGGTAGTAATGGAAGATATTTTGGACACTTTTGGATCCTTTGGACCTTTAGCATCTGCTAAAGTTTTATATCCACGAACTGAAGAAGAAAAAAGAAGAGAACATCTTTGCGGCTTTGTGGCTTATATGTAAGCAATTTTCTTAACTTATCTTTAATTTTAGGAGTCGAATTGATGCCGATAGAGCTATTGCTGGTTTGCAACACGGTCTAGAGATCAATGGAGATCTAGTAAAAATGTCATTTGCTCGTCCCGTTGTTCTGCCATCTCAGGTAACTTTTCTTATTCAGATGTATTTACGAGTTTTTCAGCCATTTTATATTCCACCTCCTCTTCAAGAGCTTCTAGTCCCAGATCCACCGACGGGTCTACCTTTTAATGCAAAGCCTTTAGAGACTGATGTAATTTTAAGCATATTCGTAATTTAGTTTTTATATAGTTGAAAGAGTGGAAAGAAAAATGCGGTGAACTTCCTCCTCTTGGCACATCACTGCCGGAAGACTGGTCTAACAATCAGCTGGAAACGTATAACAAGGTAGATCGTTTCCTTTTTTTTGATGTTCGCTTTCTACTATTTTGTATCAATACTATCCACTTTTGCTACAGATGATCAAGAATGCGACAATCCGTGTAGTCATTCCTACAGATAGGTATGTTGTCGGTCAGAGTTACGTCATTCCGGATTCTGTAAAAGTTTAAATAATGATAATACTAATTGTTAATCTCACCACTATGGTGTGATTTTCAGCTTAGTTTTCTCTTTAGCTCGCTACTTCACATTATCCATCGTACTTTGGAATTCGTTATTCGCGAAGGACCGATTTTTGAAGCTATGTTAATGGGACGAGAATCTAACAATCCTATATACAGGTAGACTTATTATTCAACAGTTTGCATTATTTTAGATTTCTTTTCGATACTCATCATCCGGCACATGTATATTATCGATGGAAATTATATTCTATCCTTCAAGGCGACCGTCTTGATACATGGCGGATGGCAAAATTTAGGTAATAAAACAATAGTTTAATCTCATGTGTAGAATGTTTGAAAATGGCTCTTGGTGGGAACCTCCTCCTTCTGCCGGAGAGATATTAAAAGCTATGCCGAAGTCCTTGTACTATCTTGCTTGTAATGTACTGAACCCAGAAAGATGGTTTCCAACTTTAACGCAAAAAAAAGAGGTAATGCTTCTGTAAAAGTTATTTTTCCAGGCAAGGG
The DNA here is from genome assembly GCA_932521415.1 of Oscheius sp. DF5120. NCBI lineage: Eukaryota > Metazoa > Nematoda > Chromadorea > Rhabditida > Rhabditidae > Oscheius > Oscheius sp. DF5120. The sequence goes on along the minus strand of OW051465.1, from coordinate 3,625,345 downwards.
AAAGTCGATTTATTCGCGAAAAGAAGGAAATGATTATGCGTGCTGAACAAGAAAAGAAAAGAAAAGTTGCATTGAATAAAAGTGATTTTAAAGAGCTTGACACTATGCTTCGTCAGCTTACTCCAGAAAAAGACAAAGTACGTTGAGATTTTTCCTGTACTGGATTTAAGATTGGGGATGCGATGCTGTGGTGTGCAGATCATGCTGGTTGTGCTCAGGAAGTAGTTGAAACATTATATGAATCACTTACTCTTGATGAAACCCCATTGCATAAAAAGATTGCTAGGTAAGCAATATGTTTATTTTCTTCAAAAATAATATTAGATTATATCTGATTGTTGACATTTTGGCTAATTGTGCTCAACGTGGCGTGAAAGATATGTTCTTTTATCGACAATACTTCCAAGATAACCTAAACAAAGTAGTCATATATTCTTGCTTTTATATTTTTTTTAGATTTTCCGCGCTCTTGGAGACACTTTGAAAAAAATTGAAGGGCGTTTAAAAGCAGAACAATTTAAAACTCGTGTAATGGAATGTTTTCGTGTGTGGGAAGAAACAGCCTTGTATCCAAGAGAGTTTCTTATTCATAACCAGAATATTTTTCTTGGTTTAGTTGATGTAAGCACACTCTTTTAATTATTTATATTTATTTAGTTAGAAAAAGATATATGCAGCTCAGAGGATGAAGACATTGATGGTGCCCCGATTGAGGAAGAAGATATAGACGGTGTTCCCCTAGAAGAAGAAAATACGTATGAAGACGTTAACGATGATGTAGTTGTTGAACCACCAAAGAAAAAACCAGCTTTTAAAACTGCTTCGTGGAATACTGTAAATTTCTCACCTAATGTGTTTATAAAAAAAATGTTTAGGTTGAACCATCCCGAGAGTTGTCAAAATGGGAGCGCAGTGATGAAGTGGCATCTGTTAGCAAATGGGATGACAGTGAAAATAAAAACTTTAAAACTGATATATCAACTGTACAGCAAGAGAAAGGCAGTGATACTGATGGTGAAATTGATGATATAGAGTGAGTTGTCTTTTTTTTTTAAATTATGTTTTAGTTCCCCAAGTACCATTCGAGCAAATGCCGCGTATGAGGAAGACCGAAGGAAATTATTACGAGAAGTGGAAGTCAATGTCTTGACGTACCAAGAGGATTTACAAGCAAATAAAGAACTGGATATTGCAAAAAAGGTTTTAACTTAAGGAAAAAACATTTTGTGTTTAGGTGGAGGATTATCGGAAAAAGTTAATGGTGGAGGTAAATATCAAGCTAAAAGATAATATGAAGAAAGATAAGAAAAAGGATAAAAGGCGAAAAGACAAAAAGAAAGAAAAGGACAATGGTAGAGATGAACGAAGAGAACGCGATCGAGATAGAAGACGTGACAGGTTCGGGCTTACATTGTTATGTATTATTCTTTAGAGATGATGAACGTGGTAGAGAACGGGATCCTGATAGACGAGATCGAGAGAGATCAAGAGACAGAGATCGGAGGGACAGAAGTCGTGATCGACATCGAAGGAGATCAGAAAGCCGGTTAGTTTATTTACTTTTGAGCCTAACTTAATTTCCAGAGAGCGTGATCGACGACGCGATCGATCTGCCGATAGAAGACGACGATGATACTTTTTGTTGGACGACTTTTGTTTTGAATCATTAGTACCCACTATTTTTTGTACTAAATATTTCCGTAAATAAATGGTATACACCTTAGTAGAAAAATTAATTCTTCATTAAGATCAGATTACCGATTTTTTGTTTGTTCACACATGAGCGGCGATACAGGCGAATTCCATTATGCTGAATGGGAATCTTAGGCCATTAACTAATTATGACATTACAAATATAGCAAATAAATTAAAAATAAAAATTTTTAGAGGAGTATTTATGAGAGATACTCTTCCAAATACAATTAATGAGATAGAATGTGGAATTGTAAATTTAGACTCAAGTAAAAATAATGGAACTCATTGGGTCTGTTACTTAAAAAATAAAGATAAATCATACTATTTTGATTCATTTGGATTAGACCCACCGCTAGAATTATTGAATTATTTAGATAAACCTATAAAATTATCAACTTTTCAAATACAAGAATTCAATACACATCATTGTGGTTATTACTGTTTATTGGTATTAAACTTATTAGAGAAATATGAGTATAACAATATTATAATGGAATTATTTTAGAAGAATATAGTGGCCATGAGCTAATGTATCATATTTATTATCTAATATAAATCTTTTAAATTCTTCTTTATCGTCCTTGTTTAATGCAACTTTATTTTGTTTTATAGTATAGATTTGATGCTTCTGAGCTCTAATCATATATTGTTCTTTTCTAACTGATTTATTTTCAAATAAACACCTTTTATAATCATTAATTGTTAATTTTTTTATCACATACTTTTTAATACCTTTTGATTTCTTATTTTCTTCACCGTTATCGACATTGAATGCATATTGTTTGGGTTTTAGTCCAATAAACTCATTCATAATTTTACCATTTAATTCATCTTTAAATTTTCCAATTACCTTTTTATTTGTTTCATCGTACAAAGGATGACTTTTTGGATAATCACTGAAATCAAAATACCTTTTCAGAATAGATTCTCCAAAATCTTTATAAATATCTTCTGCCTCAATTTCATAAATTAAGCTACCGGTATCCTGATAACACAATGTAAGACTCAATAGAACTTGTCATTATTATTGTATAGAATTCAGTAGATACGCCTCAACACATTGTAATCATAACCTAAGTGCAGCCCCGCCCAAAATGCAAGGCAGTCGCCGGAGGACTGGCATGACGATCAGCCGTGTCCTCCTCTCTCTTCCCCTCTCTCTTTCCTATTCTAACCCTCTGATGTGTTAGTGACTATATAAATATTCAAGCCTCTATGTGCTTAGAAGGACTTCATCTGGGACAGATATCATGGGACTCATTAAGCCTAAGCGTCTGATCAACCTTATGGTTTACGACAATCTAATTTTCTCGTTATATGTGACGTATTCTCGGTGAAGCTGATTTTTTCTCCAATAGGGATTCTACAATTTTCATTTTGAATTCATTTAAACGGATTTTTTCTTTCGTATCGCAAAATAGCCGCCAAGTTTTGTTGTTGTTTTGATTGACATTAATTTTGTTATCAATTTCTAATTTTAATAAACCGATTTCATATTTCTTATCTAAAAACTCTTGTGGAAAAGAATATTCAAAAGTAGATTCATTACAAGTTAAATGTAAACAAAAATAAGTCATTTAATTAGAGGAAAAATATTCAAAAACCTTAAAGTATTTGTTTTTATATTAATATTAAAATTGAAACTATAGTAAGATAACTTTTTTGATTTTAAGACATGATAATAAGATTTATATCATTTGTTTATTTATCACCAAGTAAAAACAAAAAGTCATTTACAATAATATTACTGGTCTTACTTCCGTAAACCATAAGGTTGATCAGACGCTTAGGCTTAATGAGTCCCATGATATCTGTCCCAGATGATGTCCTTCTAAGCACATAGAGGCTTGAATATTTATATAGTCACTAACACATCAGAGGGTTAGGATAGGAAAGAGAGAGGGGGAGAGAGAGGAGGACACGGCCGATTGTCATGCCAGTTGTAAGCCTCAATAGAACTTGTCATTATTATTGTATAGAATTCAGTAGATACGCCCCAACACATTGTAGTAGTATAGGATGGAGGGATTATAATACCATTTTCGACATTTTACTTTTCTGAACGTTTTTTCATTCTCTGATGTCGGAGAATCACCTCATTTACAACACTTTTTTTGAAAAAAGTATGAAATGAGTGAAGTGAACTTTTGGAGCACTAAAAAGTGCCTATTTTCAATAATTTTTGTGCATTTTCGATCAATTTTTTGTTGAGATGTCAATTTCATTTTTGTAAATTCTATGACATATATAAGAAATGTTTAACATAATTTTGAACCTCAAAAATTACGTTAAGTTACATAATTAATTAGCTATATAATAATGATTTAATACTAATTTGAATCTCAAAAATTATTAAATTTATCCTCAAAAAGATTACATTTTGTCAAAAGATGAAAAATAAATTTAAAAATTTTGCAAAATAGAAAAAGTTGTTAATTCTTTTCTCTTCCTCACTGTGGCCGACAAAATGTAATCTTTTTGAGGATAAATTGGCGAATTGTATATCACATACTACACATACTGCACATACTTGTATATCACATACTGTATACTGTATGTTCTATCACGTACCTATTTTTGTTTTAATTTTCTTTTACTTTTTTTCCCTTTTTTAAAAAGGCAAACCCCAATATATGCTGTACGACACACAAAAAACCTGATAAAACTGCGAAAAAAAGGAAAAAGATTTAAAAGAAAATAAATAATGCAGTATACAGTATGTGATATACAAGCATGTGTAGTATGTGCAGTATGTGATATACAATTTGCCGGATAAATTTAATAATTTTTGAGATTCAAATTAGTATTAAATCATTATTATATAGCTAATTAATTATATAACTTAACGTAATTTTTGAGGTTCAAAATTATGTTAAACATTTCTTATATATGTCATAGAATTTACTGTTTATTGTTTATACAGCTATAGAAGTAACTTTCCGGCTCATTATGATATGATTAACAATACAAAGGCAGACAGACAATTAGACAATTATTATACAGCTAGTGAATTATATTTTGTCTGGATTTATTTTGTGCTATATTTTCATTTTTTCAGAAACACGCCCTGCTTCAAAACTGGGCTGTACTTTTGCAACGATACAAAAGGTTGAAAGGCCTACGAACTAGTGATGAACAAGGAGATATGACGCATTCTCTTCTTGGAATGGTGGATATTCTTAAAACAGGAGGCTTGCTACGTCAACGTCCACATAGTGTGCGATGAAATCTGCGAGGACGTGCGAGAGTATTTGGGAGGGTTTCGAGAAACCATAGAAATGGCTGCTTGCTATTTCTTTTTTAACTTGAAGAAGAACGGCAGACCAGATGCTTTTGTTTTCAAAGTATGTTTTCGAAATTTTTCGAATTTAAATAGTTTTCATACTGTAAATTTATATTGTTTTGCAGATTCGTTTCGATGACAAGCTGGCTGGTGTTCATTCCGGCCGATTATGTACGGTTACGGATCATGATGAGACAACGACTTACCATATAAAGACTAACTATCGAAAAAATCAAGCTCTCGGTCCGGAATGCCTCCAAATCTTCGAGAAGTATTCGGTTATTCGCTCCTTCAGCTGATTGGAGTTGGTCCTGAATCGCATTTCTTCTGTCCTCCTCCTGGAACATCGACTAGGACAATCTTTATAGCAACGAAGTCAATTCCCAACTTCGAAAGTAATCGAATGGATCAGCTCACTACAAAGAGCAAAAACATCAAGAACAATCTGATCGAAATTCACGTTCTGTGCTCTATCTTTTGTATAACAGACGTTCATCAGGACAACTGTGGGCAGCTCGATGGGAAAACGATCATCATCGATTTCGCCATACCGTTTCGAGAAGGTATGTTTTTATGAAATGTAAAAGAAACTGATTATCAACATTTTTAGGGTATCAACGTGAAAACGTTTGTCAACTTGTTTGCGAAGGAACGCCCGCTCCTGTTGACACTCTCGTTAACGGCGTTGCAAACATAGAGCTCCGAAAAGTTGTGGAGGCATGTTCTTCAGACGAGCGCATCAAGATTGCAAGAGCTGCACTAGATAAATGGAATTTAATGGATACGATCGAAAGTGCTAAGGTTTCTTATGTTCTATGTTAATTTTAACGATGGTGATTTTTTAAGGTTCGTACGAACGCAGTGAAAGAAATTATGGTAGCTCAAGGAATAACAGTCGAAAAAACTGAAGACTTCTCACAATATGTCGCAGATGTGAAGTATAATTGTTCTTTATTCTTGTAGCGTTTAACGGTTATGGCTAAAACGAGTATTTCTATTATTTATTGATCTCACACTTTCTTTAAAAGGGTAACCACATATCGATATTCAAGGAAAAATGAATGATAAAATCAAAATTGTTTCTTGTTGTTGTGAAACTATTTGTATCATTTTGGATAATGAGTGAAATTTGTTTTGAAAAAACTGGTATTGTTAATGTATGTCATATCTTATTTTGCTTAAATTTGTTGTAAATAAATGATTTACATAAACCTTCATTTAACTTCTAGTGATAAAACTTTTGAATATTACTCTTTACCAAAGAAAAATTATGAAATAGCTTTGATAAAGTTTGATGGAGAGATAAATAATTCATATTTGAGGTCTGAATTGTTAATTCATAATACAAATGTGGATGAAAATAATAATTTATTGAATAATATGATTAAAGAAAAAAATAATAAAAATATTCCAGATAAAATTTATATTAATTGCAATTTAATAGATTATTCATATGTTAATGATAATAATATTAACTCGTTATATAGAATAAGAAATAAGACTGGAGCTATTGGTATTGAATCAAAACAATTAATATATCATAAAGTAATTGATGAAATTAAAAAAATTTATATTAGACTTGTAGATGATAAAAATAATTTGATTAAATATGATAATATAAATATTTTTATAGAATTACATTTAAAAGAGATATAATAAGCAAAGCTTATCTAAAAGAACTCTGTTATTTTATGAATTTATTGCTTTGAAATAGTTTTAAATCCAAAACCAGTAATTATTCCACTTAGAAATTTTTGGTTCTCTTTAGTTAATTTATTTTTATAAGTTTTTGGTCTTTTAATTGTAGTTTGACTATTCTCATTTTTTTTCTATATTTTTATTATCATTTTGTGACAATTTTAAACTCTGATCGGAATCAGCTAGTCGAGTCTAAATTCACAAATTCCTGCTTCTCTTTTTTTAATTTGAGTAGGCAAAGTGTCTCTCATAAAGATGCCTCGGAAATTTTTGATTTCCAGTACATTTACAAGATTGAGAAGGTCTAGGTTGGTCAGAGGCTTTAGATCTTTTGTAAAATGCATTTATTGGACTAAATTTGTATAATACCATTTTTTAAAAGAAATCGACATCCACTGATTTTTTAAAAGTGTCAAAATGAGGTAAAAATATAACATTTAAACATGAAAATAGGAAATGAAAAATGAAATTGACATCTCAACAAAAAATTGATCGAAAATGCACAAAAATTATTGAAAATAGGCACTTTTTAGTGCTCCAAAAGTTCACTTCACTCATTTCATACTTTTTTCAAAAAAAGTGTTGTAAATGAGGTGATTCTCCGACATCAGAGAATGAAAAAACGTTCAGAAAAGTAAAATGTCGAAAATGGTATTATAATCCCTCCATCCTATACTACTACAATGTGTTGGGGCGTATCTACTGAATTCTATACAATAATAATGACAAGTTCTATTGAGGCTTACAACTGGCATGACAATCGGCCGTGTCCTCCTCTCTCTCCCCCTCTCTCTTTCCTATCCTAACCCTCTGATGTGTTAGTGACTATATAAATATTCAAGCCTCTATGTGCTTAGAAGGACATCATCTGGGACAGATATCATGGGACTCATTAAGCCTAAGCGTCTGATCAACCTTATGGTTTACGGATTCCGTATTGCCGAAAAGTATTCAGCAATGCAATTGTTCCAATTTTGTATGAACAATGTTTTAATATTGTGAGAAAAGGTGTAGCAAACGGTTCTATAGCTATAACTCTTGATTCATGGAGCTCACGAGATGGGAAACACGGCGTTTTTACTATTATAGGTACGTGACTTTGTTTCATCAATTATTTATTAGGACACACAATTGATTGTGCAACTTTTGAACCCAAACATTTCGTTTTAGAATGCTCCCCTTTAACGAAAGATGCATTAAGTTACGGAAATATTGTTGACGAAATGCTAGCTAAATATGATATTAAAAAAAGCAATATTTCTTTCCTTGTTCGAGATGGAGAAGCGGCAATGGAAAAACTGTCGAAAGCATTTGAACGACCATACCTCCATTGTTTCGCTCATAACCTTCAATTAGTAAGAAGCTTGTTATATTAATTCTTTTCTAAGTTGTAAAAGATGATCTCGCTGAATTTGAAGATTTTGATTCTACTCTTGGTAAAATGAAGAAAATAACTAAACGATTGTCTAAATCAAATAAGGCTCAGCTTACTTTCGCTAAAAAGTTAATTGAGAACAATTTGCCGGTGCGCATGTTGAAAAAAGTAATTTGCCTTATACTTTATATACTTAGCACGTTTTCCATACATAAAAAACTTGGCAGTTCAACTGCTCGCTGTACCATCTACGTCAAGTGAATCCGAAAGAGTTTTTAGTGCTGCCCGCTTTATTGCAACGGATTTAAGAAATCGAATTTCTACAGAGAATCTCACAATGTTACATTGTAACTACCATCTTTTGTCCTACTAAGGATTTTTTTGAAAAGCCCGCGTTGCTGTTATATTTGTTTGTTACCGAGAATGCTTAATAAAGCTTTTTCTTAATTAAAGTTGCAAGATTAATTATCATTATACTCGAACTCGACATCGAGTATTCAAACTCAAAATACTCGAACTCGTACTCGAAAACGAGCCAAGAACCATACTCGTACTCGAACTCGTGCTCGATCGAAAATCTAATACTCGCCCAACCCTGGTGGGGAGGGTACGCTAGAAATGGTTATTGTATACTACTTCATTGTTTCAGCATTTATTTTATACTTCTGCTTTAGCTGGTTGTACTTTTACTACTTTAATGAATGTTGTAATAGTGTTATATTGATATATAATTTTGAGTTTCATTCCTATGTCAAAATACTTTTTCAACTTCGTGCAAAGCTATATATACGCCAGTCTAGATTATGTGGCGCATTTTGTGTTCCAAGCGTTATGTTGGTGATCTGAACATGTCGCTAATACTTTTTGGTTTTGCTTTTTCTGAAATATAGTCGAGTGGTTTTTAAGGTCTATAAAAAAATTTTTAATTCGTGTGTAGTAACCACCTATATGTGTACTAGGAATGCTAGTACTTTTCAAGTTTTGTTTTGTCAAAATTTCTATAATTTTTTTTCAGGGAAACTATGCTGTCTGTCGCCAGTCGTGGCGCCAGAAAATTAGCTGCTCAACGATGTTTCAGCTTATCGTCGACTTCTCATAATGATGTGAAGAGTGGAAAAATAGCTGAATACAAGGTAGTTGATCATGCTTATGATGCTATCGTTGTTGGTGCTGGTAAGATATTTTTGATATGTATAATCTCGATAGGTGGTGCTGGACTTCGTGCGGCTATGGGACTATCCGAAGGAGGATTAAAGACAGCTGTCATTACCAAACTGTTCCCCACACGTTCTCATACCGTAGCGGCTCAAGGAGGTATAAATGCTGCTTTGGGGAATATGAACAAAGATGATTGGCGATGGCATTTTTATGACACAGTGAAGGTTATTAATATTTTGTGTTCTTTATAATTTTTAGGGTTCCGATTGGCTAGGAGATCAAGATGCCATTCATTATATGACAAGAGAAGCTGAGAGAGCTGTAATTGAATTAGAAAATTATGGTATGCCTTTTTCTCGTACTTCCGACGGAAAAATTTACCAACGAGCATTTGGAGGACAATCCAATGATTTTGGTCGAGGGGGACAAGCTCATAGGTACTTTTTTTTTTAAAATAACTAATTTTATATGATAGGACATGTTGTGTAGCTGATAGAACTGGCCATTCCTTACTTCATACTCTATATGGAGCATCACTTCAGTATAATTGCAACTATTTTGTTGAATATTTTGCACTTGATTTAATTATGGAGAACGGTTCCTGCGTTGGTGTGGTTGCATTGAATCTTGAAGATGGCTCTATTCACCGTTTTCGAGCAAAGAATACAGTTCTTGCAACTGGTGGTTATGGCAGAGCGTATTTTTCCTGTACTTCTGCTCATACTTGCACTGGCGACGGTAACTTATTTTATTAGTATGTATCCATTTAGGAACCGCGCTTACTGCCCGTGCCGGAGTAAATAACTCTGATATGGAGTTTGTTCAATTTCATCCGACGGGAATTTATGGTGCTGGATGTCTTATTACAGAAGGCTCTCGTGGAGAAGGAGGATTTTTAGTAAACTCTGAAGGAGAGCGTTTCATGGAGCGCTATGCGCCTGTGGCTAAAGATTTGGCCTCCCGTGATGTTGTTTCACGGTCAATGACACTTGAAATTATGGAAGGACGAGGTGTTGGACCTGATAAAGATCACATCTATCTTCAGTTGCACCATTTACCCGCTGAACAACTTCAGCAACGACTTCCTGGTTGTTATTTTTTGTTCTAATTTTATAATTTTTAGGTATTTCTGAAACAGCTATGATTTTTGCTGGTGTCGATGTTACTAAAGAACCAATTCCTGTCCTTCCTACTGTACATTATAACATGGGAGGTGTTCCAACAAATTATAAAGGAGAGGTAAACCAAAATATATTTTATAACTCCGATTTTAGGTAATCAATTATTCTTCTGAAAAGGGTGATCAAGTTGTTCCTGGTTTATACGCAGCTGGAGAATGTGCTGCTCACTCTGTTCATGGTGCTAACCGCCTAGGAGCTAATTCTCTTCTTGATTTGGTCATTTTCGGACGTTCATGTGCAAACACGTAGGTGCAAAATGATCGGTTTACTTCTGTCTAGTATACTAAGCAATACTAAGCCTGGCGTTGGAGTTCCCGATTTACCGAAAAACGCAGGAGAATCATCTGTAGCTAATCTGGACAAGCTTTTACACAATAAAGGAGATGTTCCTACTGCTCAACTTCGCTTAGAAATGCAAAAATCCATGCAGAAGCACGCTGCAGTCTTTAGAAGAGGAGATGTTCTAAAAGAAGGAGTTGATAAATTGAGCAAATTGTACAAAGAGCAAGATCGATTGGTTGTAAAGGACAAAGGCTTAGTCTGGAATAGTGACCTGGTGGAAACTCTTGAATTACAGAACCTTCTTATTAATGCCACCCAAACTATTGTAGCAGCCGAAAACAGAAAGGTATTATTTTGTTTTTAGTTAGATGTTTCAGGAGTCACGTGGAGCCCATGCTCGTGATGATTATCCTACTCGAATTGATGAGTTTGATTATAGTAAGCCAATTGAAGGACAGACAAAGAAGGGATTCAAGGTATGTTTCGATTTAATAGTTATTGAAATACTTGATTTTAGGATCATTGGCGTAAGCATTCCATTATTCGTTCGGATATTGCCAGTGGAAAAGTATCTCTTGACTACCGCCCAGTTATTGATACTACTCTTGATAAGAATGAAACTGACTGGGTACCGCCGAAAGTTCGTTCATATTAGAAAAATTTTAAACACGGTTTCGAATGGCTTGTAAGCATGAATTATAGTATACTAGAGGTGATTTTTTTGTAGTTTGCCTTTTTTTGAAGAAAATGAATCTTTTTTTTAAAAGTATTTTCCACCAAAAATTTCGTGTTTCGATATTTTTATTTATTTGCACCTGTTACTGCGTTGCAAGACTAGTTTCGAAATAAAGCAGTGAGTCATTCTCTGCTTTCGCCTGAGATGGATGCTGTTTCTAAAGGTGTTGAAGCATGTCAAAAGGGTGATACAGATGCTTTAGAATCACTATTAAATGTAAGTTGTTAGCCTTCATTTTAAATAATTAAGGACGGCTTATCCCCTAATACGGTTGATCCCGATGGTTGTTCTTTGCTTCATTGGGCAGCTATCAATAACAGAGTAGCAATTGTGCAAAGGTATGAAAATGTTATTTTTATTTTTATTTTGTATCTGTTTGTGTTTTACTATTTATTTTTGATTTTGATGGCTTTATTAGTCTTTCAGACTTTTGTCTCTTGGAGCTGACCCAAAAATAATTGGAGGTGTTCTTCAATCTACACCTTTACATTGGGCAGCTCGAGTCGGAAGCATATCGGCATGTGTATTGCTTATAAAGGTCTTTTAAAATTTTAAAATTTATAATTTTGTAATATAGGCTGGAGCTAGTTGTGCAATACGTGATAGTCAAGGTTATTCACCTATTCATCTTGCTGTACAAGGACATCATCTTAATTTGGTGGTATATTTGTTAGAAATGTTTGACTATGCTGTCAATATCACAGATAACAGCGGTATTTATTTAGTTCTTATTGACAATTTTTTAAGGTATGACTCCAACAATGTGGTCAGCTTATCGATCTTTTTCAATATTTCCTATAAAATTGTTTATTCGGAAAAATGCTGATCTAGATGCTAAAGAACATCTTCAAGAGAATACAGCGCTTCATTTAGCTGCGCAAGAGAGAAATTTCATTGCTATAAAGTATGTTACTTGTTTTGCTTTAAAATATTTTTTATTAGGGAGCTTGTCACTGCTGGAGCTGATGTATCGATAAAGAATAAGCAGCAAGAAACAGCACTTGATATAGCCAAAACTCAGAGACATAAAAAAATTATAGGTCTTGAATACTCAGGCGTAGTTGAACTCCTAAAATTTAGACGAACTTGAAGAATGCGCTCGTCGACAAGGAATAATGAAAAAGAAATGTTGTAGCAGTCTTAGATCGGAGAGGATTAGACGGATATGTGAATTCTTACTTCCATGTAAGTTTTTTTATTGCTAATTCTTTTTTCAGTTACGTTTCTTGCATTTTTTGGACTTATATATACATTCATTCATTATGCAATTGCTAGTGCACTTCTCCTTGCTGCTATTGTAACCATTGGACTTACCGTTCAAGTCAATATGCATGGTGGACCCGAAGCAAGCCTAATTCCCGTCGGAATATGCTTAGGAGAAGCTCTAATTATGACAATTGTGTGGTCAGTTTTGTAAGTTTCATTCATATCTGGCGCAGTAGATAGTTAAGTCTTTCATCTGATATTCCATACCATCGCTGATTTGTAGGGTTTCGAATATTTGTTTGCGAAGTTGAATTGAATGCCTAATAGTATTATTTTTATTTACGAAAAGAACTACCTCTTTTACAAAAATTTCGGGACAAAAATGCCTATTAAATGTTTCCATATTATATAACATATTTTGATCCAATTTTCCAGGGGTCATTGGGAGCGTGGTATACCCATATCTGTATGTATGTTAGAATGCTATCACCATAACTTTTGTATGCCATCTTGTACACGATTGATGGTATGTTCATCGTAAGAACAATTGCTAATAATTATGTTTTGCTGCTGAAATAGACTGATGTTGCTTTGAAATAGTCCAGGAAATATTCCAAGTCCAGAATATAGAGTTGTCCACGGAAAATAGCTAGATGGATCATCTTTTCGGTCCGGTCTAAAATTTGTTTTGATATTTTTGCTTGCTAACCCGTAATCAGCGTGTCCAATAATGTTGTAATCTTTGATGAACCATCGTTTTCGTAAAGTGTCTACTAGAGTTATTAGTGAAGTTATCTAAATATTTGAAAGTTCTCCTCGACTTCTACTTGTGCTTGAGTAAAGTTCGAATAGCCATCATTCACGTTCTCTATACCAATTGAGCGAAAATTTAATGATTTCATATCTCTCCAATAACCCGCGCCAGCGTGCCATGCTCCATGCCAATCATCTACCATTTTATATATAGACCCATTTTGCGCAACTATTAAATATACTCAGATTGTTTTGTGCATACCTATATATTGCACAGACAATCCTTTTTCTAACAGAAAATCTATTGTATCTGTGACAGTGGGCGTAACGGTGTGATGTATCATTATTGAAGATGGGTTTACACAACTTGTAAAATAGTTGTTATTAGTATTTGTTATATCTACATAGTTGAAGGGAACGATTTGATACTATAGTCGGAGTATTTCGTTAAAAAATGAACTTTACCTTTATAGGACAATATCCTGTATCTGCGCATGTGGATATTGGAGATGCTATTGGATTGATGTTAGCATCAGCGTAGTATTTATCCCAATGACACCTATTGTTTTTAATAACAGAGTTGGAACTAACATCAATTCATCAATGAAGAGCTGTTTTAGTGTGTGGTTTTCATATAAATTTGAACCCAAAAGCGTTCTGGTCTTTGTTACCCTCTCGATTTCTAAAAGCTAATCTTCTACGATTATTCTAAACCTGTTTTGTCGAGCTGCCGAGCCCTCTGAGCGATTTCGAGACATAGTTTACATTCCTCTGTTAGATTCTTAAAATAGTTTATTGTTACAACTTACCTCGGCAATTATATATTTCATACAAAATGCAGTGAATATGATGGTATACATATAGCGGAACTGAACTTGTTCATCCAAGGTTAACGAGTACATGATGAACCCCGATAATCCGAGATAATTACATATTTGACACAACATATCTCTAGCCTTTTTTCAGGACATGGAAAGTACACTGGTTTGCCCCATGGTATCTTCAATTACTATTTTTAGTTTCTATATCTTCTCTTTTTATTTCTTTTGGAATGTAAGTTTAAAACGCATATTTGAATTTTTTTTTTCAGATTATTTTTTGGTGACCCCGGTGTTGTTCCAGCCAGTCATAGTGCTCACGATTTTGTTGAATCTATAGAGTCTTTATCTTCTAGAGTAAATTACTGTTTTACATGCTGGGTTGCAAAGCCACCTTGTTCAAAGCACTGTTCTACTTGCGATAGGTAATTTTGGTTTTTTTTTCTTTTATGCTTCTGTTTAGATGTGTAGCGGACTTTGACCATCATTGCCCATGGCTTCATCAATGCGTTACTCGCAAAAATTTGCGTAGCTTTATGATTTTTGTATTAAGTGTTGGAACAACTTCAGCTATTTTCGCTGGAGCGGGAACAGCTTTATTAGCATATGAAATCAGAGATAATGGGTTTAGTAAGTGTATTTTATTTTTTCTAATCTTTTTTTTAGCCCACATGCTCCATCATTTCTCTTATGTGCTTCTTCTAGTTCTTTTAGCTATTCTGCACGCATGCATGATGACAGCACTTTTCATACAACAGATAATACAGGTATGCTTATAGGTACTTAGGTGACCCAATCAAATATTAATAGAGGTGTCACAACCCTTCATCTCTACAACAAAATAAATGGGTCATCTGAAGTTAAATTGTACTTTTTTGTTTTATGTTTTGTATTATACTTTTTTAAAATTCAGATATCGTCTTCAATAACAACAAATGAACGAATCATGTCACATCGGCGACAACGATATCACACCCAACAACAGCAACAATCAAGTGGCATTACCAGCAGTAAAGAGGAACCAATTCATTACCAACTTACCTGTGGAGATAGAATAGAAAACATATTCAACTTCTGTTCCGGTTCTTATCGTCCTCGTTAGTTTGCTCCCATTTATAGGAACACTTTTTTTTTCAAAATTTAAGCTTTTTTTGTGTGCCAATTATACTTACTAGGTAATAATCTTTATATTCACTTCTTGTACAAAAGGGCTAGAATGGTTGTTACATTTTTCTCAGGTCCTTCCCCAGTTTTATATCCCAGTCGAACAACCGTGATCTCATACGCGTGATATTTTCAATGTATAATAAAGAAATTTTACGTATTTATTCCATGTTGCATCGATGCTGGTTCGTTTTCATTTTTATTAATCAGTCGCTAAAATTTCATTGTTAGGATTTAGCAATACAGATGACGGAAGAAGCGCCAAGTAAGAGAAGATTTTTGATTCATTGTCATTTTTGCAGTAGATGATGCTCAAAAAGCTGGATTGAGATGGAGAAAGAAGGTTCATGATGTTATTGATCAATTATCCGACACTGTTAGCGATAAGGATTTAATTAAAATGGTAATTTAACTTTGGTTATAGACAAAATTTAGCTACCGTTCTTGGACTGTTTGTCATGGGATGAAGTTGTCGAAGAGCGATACCTAGCAAAAACTTGCGGATTGGCTGTTTGTTCTAATTCTGTTATTCACACTGAACCTCACAAATATCATATTGATCGGAAAAACAATAAGGTATAGATCGATTTCTTATTGTTTGCATTATTTCAGATCTACGAAACATGTAAAATACGTAATAAATTTTGCTCTGAATCATGTTTTGAAGTTTCCTTATCTGTTCGGATGCAATTAGATTCTCAGCCTCTATGGATCACAGGAGAAAATGATAAAAGAATGCGTACATTGTTTGTTTTCATCTTCATTTATTTATATTTCAGAGAAGCGGTATACAATAAATAAACCTAAGAGGTTGGTAGAAGAAGTAAATAAAAATAAATTAGTTGATGCTAAACGTAGAAAAACAAATAGAATTGAGGTAGTTGAAGACACCCTTTTAGCAAGTCTGAATAATCTTAAAGTTTGAACTATTAGTGTTTATATAGCGTATTTAGATTGCTGAAAGGGATGATTCTACCTCTTCCGACAACGAAGATTATAATGTAGCTAAGTGTAATATTGGTATTCGAGATTATTCTGATGATGAATGTGTTATTCAAAACAAAATGGTTGTTAGCTAAAATTATTGTATATTTTTTTTAGGAAGATTTGAATTTCAAACAAAGTGTTAATCGATTTGTTACTACTAAAGAAAAAATTGTGACATCTTCAGGGTATGATTCAATTCTTAATTCTTATTTTAATTATTAGGGCTTTACAACAATGTATACAATCTCCAAAAATGAATTTAACAACAGAAGAACAAGAAAAAATTGCCAGAATAAAGTAAATTACATTTTTTATTGCTATATAAAATTTAGAGCAAAATATGCAAAAATACCCGAAACTAAAAGACCTATCCTTATTGACGCTCCATGCCTTAGTATGAAACGTGTTCAAGAAACTAACAAAGCAGAAATGGTTTGTACAAAAGAAGAAGTTGGCTTTTTGGCATTAGAATTATTTTAATGTTCAGAGAGGGTCTGATGGTGAGAATGTCTCTGTTGTCACTAAAAACTCCGTTCCATCAGTTCTTGATCCGTCAATCATTATAACGCCGTGTACTAGCGAAGACGGAGCATTTGTAGTGCATCTTATCAAGTATGTTTTTTTTTGTTTTTTAACTGTATTTTCAGACAATGGTGGTCCGAAAAAAGCAAAACTGTTTTATTGTCAGGGGGATTGAAGCCGAGTACTGATATTGATAAAATTTTGAGAACGTTTTTAGCTGGTGAAAGAGGAGAAGATATTGAGCTGGTATGTTGTATTCTGTTTATTAACTTTGTTAGGAAGATGTCGATCTTCCTGAATTGGATATTGCTGATGTGCAAAAGCGTCGTCTTCAAATCCTTATTCAAGGTTTGAAACCCACGTAAGAATTTACTGATATTTTTTTTGTATTTACATTTCGAAACCTTAGGCCTTCATATCGTGAAAATTCTTGTTGTAGAAGAGCTTCAATGTTGGGGATTTCGGTAACAGTAAGAGATAACATGTAGGCGGCCAGTCATTTTGACGTTCTAAAAACCGTCAAAAAGTTGATCTTCTTTTTTCGGTTTAATGAGAACTTGTGACGAAAGAGCAGGTGGTGCCTATACATCGTCGATCAGTCTCACCGGCTGGTAGAAAGTATAGGAAATTGGACGAATTTCGCTAGACAATAGACAAGGACGAATATACAGATCAAAAAAACATTTATCGTCCCCCATTGTATGACTTTTTTCTATACTGTTTATCTTCATCATTTAACTTCAAAAAAATGTTTTTTTTTTTAAATCTAATTGCAACATCGAATTTCTCTGTTGTTTGTAGGTTCTCACTCTTTTGTCATTCAGTCAAAACAAAACCAGTAATGGTAGGTGAAGTAGGGAATTTGTACCCACGTTAGCGATTCATTGATAGATGAGAACCATTAGGATAACGATCGCTGCTTGTTGTGATATAGAGCAGCTAATAGAAGCTTGTCTGAACGCGGAATAATCTCGACATGTTTCAGATGGTTGATAATGGAGCAGAAGTTAGCTGTCCGATCGTCACATTTAAATTCACTTTCGTCTCTTCTAGGATCTTTTCGACTCACAGCAGATAACATCGCTGGATTCGAAAGGCAACAGATTCGACTTATCAATGTATTGTTATGGCGAATGTAAGTGTTTTATTTATTTTATTATTGTTCAGAATTTGTCGACATATTAAAGAGTTGGAAGAGAATTTTTTCCCTGGTGGATATTTATCCACAGAGGTTTGTTATTATCTGGACTATTGTGGTATAGAAGAACATGTTTTCTCTCAATTGTGTGATGAGATTCTCCAACTGGTACAGTGATATCTTAATTTCCGTTATAAATAAACGCTTTTCTAGCTTCTTTTTTTCGTTCTCTTGTTTGTTATCCTTCCAGTAGTATCCCTTTTATTCGTGCCTTTCTTTTCCATCATTAGATGTTAACAGTATGGAAAGGTCGTGCTCTTTTATTGGTATTCTCCACGGGTCTTCTATATCTTCTCTTCTGGCTGTACGTTGTGGTATGTTTAAACTTTGATTCTCTTCCAGTTTATATCCTCATTATCAGCACCTGGCTGTAGCCAGAATGATGTTTCGTGCGTACTCTCTCTTATTGGATGTTCCCCTTTCGAATATTTCACGAGATGACACTTATGGTCACGCGCTTTGTATTAGTTTATAGATATTTTTTTTCAGCCACTAGTCCCTCTTCTGGCACCTCTGTTTCCTGCTCAACATCTGGCTCTCCTTCTCCCGACATCCATCTTCGTCTTTATGATGATCGTACTCGGCTCTTTTGCTATTGTTCTCTTTGTAAATGACCATTCCAAAAACGAATAACTATCACAACATAAACTTCATTGGCACTGTGGATCGGAGTTGGGTGGGGGTGGGCATGGGCATGATGGTGACTCTGATGAATTGAATGGGAGTAAAGAACAGGATTTAACCGAAGCGGATAAATTTGGCTCCAGCTCGTTTTGCCATTTCGTCTTGAATCAAACTGTCGGCCTCTTCTAACGCTGCCGAGTCCTGTAATATGAAGGCGTCATTTAATAATGCGGATTCATTAGTCGCTGTGCAAACGGAACAATAGAGTGACTCAAGAAAGGGATTGTCAACACCGCGTGGAAGTCAGATATCTCCAAAAATGCATATAGATGAGATGTATCTGCCCATCCCTGGTACCAGTCAAATGTTTTCGGGAATTTTCATCGCGCTTCATCAACTGTTAGTCATGTTCGTCGACGCGTATCGCCCTAACCCAGTCTCAATCAGTACTTCCGACTCTGTCATTTTCAGAAAGAAGTCAAGAACCCTCTTTCTCCTTCCTCATTGAAATGGATACCATCGTAAATCGTGGTCTCCTTTCCATTTGAAGCTGCTCTCGAAATTGCTCTCATTTACCATAGAAAATGCCGGATTAGGCAATAGAGAGATAATATATACGATCAAAGAACATACCCAGGTGTTGGAGCCGCTTCTTCCAAATCGGATAAACTTGGCTCCGCCGGCTCGACCGAAACGAATGAACTTGGCCTTTGGCGTCCGAACATATCGTGGTATACTTTCGTCGTCACTGAAATTTCTTGATTATCATAATTGTTTATTGAATAGACTCTCTCTACTCTACTTGTAATCTCGTGAGTTATAAATAAATCGAGTTACCACCAATGTTTGGGATGAGTACTTCGAAATTATTCAGAATCTTTAACGTCACATCTACTTAGCAAGGCGACTTTTATCTACCAACTATAGACATAGAGTGTGACGAAGACAGCCCGGAAGTGGTGGGGAAGAGGAAACTTATCAAAGATTCCACATGCTTGAGGTTAATATATGTTTTTCTATTTATCTCTATCTCTCTCTTTGCTAATGTTTGGCTCATAATAGAGACAACGTCATTGATCAAATTTATAGCCGATCTTGTTTTTGTAAATATAAAATTGTCTGACTAAACCGTCAAAAGATCGGACGAGAAGAGCTAGGCTAAAAATCTATTAGAACATGTGTGAGGTAATAGAAAAAAGAAGATGACGAAGAAGATTGGTCCGGTTGAATGGACCCGTCTAGAACACAATGGGAGGTCAAAATAGAATCCCCTCCCTCGTGTGTCCCTTGTCTGATTTCCTCATTAAATACTCAATGATTCTTTAAGTCCTCACATCATCGAAAGCAAAAACAATGCCAAAGGCCAGAAATCGAATCACATTCGATAGTCTCTGAATAGATGATCTTGTGCATTTAATTGTAAACTAAGGTTCCTCCAGGTACCATATCTCTAGTCCTCTTTTTTATCTTTTGAACGCTTTCTCTTTCAGACGACTGAATAACTACGTTCCGAGAAAAATGAATGATTCATTCGGATTGTCTATCTTCACTTGTTCTGAACCTGAACTAAAACAAGGTAAGAGCTCAACGGCGAAAATATAAATTACTATGTTGAGTTTATAAACGAAAGAGATTTCTCTCAACAATGGATGATTCATGACATAGGATAAGAAATAACAATAGAAGAAACAAGAAGAGGTAAAAGAACTGACCTCTGTCCGACGACACATTGAAGGACAAGGATGGAAGCGAAGAAGAGCACCAGGTAGGAGTGCGTCGCGCTCATTCTGAATGAAGCGGAGGGGCGGAACCCTCGACGTCGAATGCTACGGACCGCCCACGACAGTTGGAGAACTGAAGAGTTGGAAGAAGAAAATGCAAATGATGAATCAAAAGAAGATGCGAAAGGAAAGCAGATGTAATTATGAGGAGTAATTAAGGGGGCAGAACAAATACTCCTCCTTCTTCCTTTCATCGCCTACTTAAAATGACTATCACAAAAAGATATATAAAATATATGTGAAATGATATATCATCACATATTATCATGAGTTCCCAATTTTTAAAGTTCGCATTATTGTTGAATATATTTGAGAGAGTAATATCATCCGTCTTTATAACCCCTTGGACTATCTAAGACTTCTCTAATCGAGAGCCTCTGTCCCCTCTTGTATGTTTCGTTCAAGATGAAAAAACTAGTATGTAGCTCGTTTCTTTTTTTAAAAACTTCTTCAGCTGTCTGTGATTATTCCATGGATTTATGAAAAAAATATTCATAGAAATAATCCATCTCTTCATGATTCGAAAGATGAAGCCGTACAATTTCAGAGAAATAATGTGGATGTTTTGAAGTAATTTCATTTCGATCACAGAGTAATCTAATGTTGTCAGCCAACCACCTGAACTCGATCTACAGACGAAGCAGGAACCAACGAGAACGAGGTTAGCCGCCATCATTACTCCAAATGCCTTCTAAACATGGGAAGAGTTACATCAAGCCTTTTTCTGATAACCTTTAATAACAGAAATTTAATTGAGGTAAGAATAGTCAAGTAGATGGAGCAGCTGTTGAAGAATGAAGGTGTTATATGATTAGATCTATCGAGAGGGACTCTCCTTTGATCCTCTTCCTCCCTCAGAGCATAATTTGTGTAAACATTGGTGGCGTCAGATGACGACTCTGTATGTCCCCTTATGTCTTTAGTGGTCATAGAAATGACGTCTAATACGTAAATAACCCGATTTTACGATAACGATCCCCTCACTTTCGAAGTCTTTAGACGAGAAAAAGGAGCATTGTCTTTTGTAGTGGAAGGGACAATATGCGGGTTCAACGGGAACCCGTCAACATTCTATTTAATTCAAAGCTTGGCTCCCTTTCTCCATTCCGCCGTCATGTTCGCTTCCTGTGTTATAGTGAGAACGGCCATTCGATCTTCGTTATAGATTGTAGCCTTCAAAAGACAGCGATTCTTCCCTATATATTCGCATTCGACTCTATAAAGGAACCATCCATGGGGCTAAAGGTCAATCATCATCAGCTCAGCTGGAAACCCACATCGATCTCCTCATTCCGTTTATGGAATCGTACACTATGGGAGAGACTGGCGGCGCTCGTCATAGAATAGCCGTGGCTCGAGTAGATATCCTAAAATGTCACTCCATCAAAAGAGTCGAGTGACGTCTATTTTCGAGTTAATTTGGGAGATGGAGATAGGTCAAAAGAGTCGTCTTATCATACCTCAGCTATTTGGATAATCAGAAAATCAGACAAAAGAAGGGCCGATTGGATACCACACTCCACGGGGATGGATGCTGAATTCATGAGCTCTAGATATAATCGCCTACCCACACTATCCCGTTGTATCCTGCTCCACAGAATATGTTTCGGTCTGTCTGCTGGACTGATTACAATTCCCCATTGAATCGGTCGAATGTCATAGATTATTTGCTCTAGAATTTTCACCCTGATCGGAATAATCTAAATACTTTTCATCAGATCACGATTGACTCCTACGTTCCCCATAACGCTTGATAGTTCTTGAAGGTCTGGCTGATCAGTCGGACTCGATATATAGTCCAATTCTAATGGAAAGGAGGGAAATTGGTCTTTTGTTAACTGTTTTTGTCATATATTTGTAAAACAAAAAACTACTCTAATTATAGAAGTTCCTATAAGTTTTTCGTTCTGGAATATCGTTACTCGGATAATATCACCAAGCTCTTCGACACTATAGTCTAATGGAAAGTCCCCTCTTCCTAAAAAGTCGAGTGATAACAAGTGTTCTTTGTTGTTACTAACCGGGAGCGATGAACCTATAATACATGGTTGAAGGAACGACGTTTCTTCCTAAATGTTCCTGGACAGCGCGCATGGCTTGAGCCACTGCTTGTCCTCCAAAAACACGATTTTCGGCCAATACTCCACACATTTGAGGAGCGTCACAACTGGAGGGACATTCAAATGATATAGAAAGAGAATTACCGATACAATCCTTCTCCTATTCTTCTTATTGTGAAAATATTTTCCAATAAACGAGCTCTTTTTGGTCGAGACATTTGAATAGAAATAATGGTTAAGTAAGACGGGTCAAATCGATGATAAGGGAGTGTGTCTGATCGGAGAACACTGTCTTTATTATTCAAAGGTCACAACTTCGACGCGTCCTTCCTCCTCACTTCACAGTATGCTTCTTGTGTTATTGACAGAATGGCCTTTCTCTTTTTGTCATACATCACTCCTCGAATCTTGGCTCGATTCCAGCCGAGGCTCTCACATTCGATTCTATGTAAAAACCAATCATATGGCTGAAATTTGATTTTTTTTATTGAGGAACAATTACATCAATTTCCTCGTTTCTACGGTGAAATCGGAGAGAATGACTGAGACTTGCGCCAGCTGACATTTTGTATCCGTGATTTCGATAGATATCCTGCAGATAATTCGATCATTAACCAGCACTTACCGTGGCTATTTTGATAATAAAGAAATCGGAAAAAACTATTGCCATTTGAAGGCCACACGTAGGCGAGACAGATTCTATCTCGTGGTTTACTCACCGAGAAATTCACTTACCGCGATATGCTTTTTTCAACCGGAACCAGGTTATTTGCCGGGGAATTTCAGCAAGAGGAGTCATTGCAAATTCAACAGGGTGCAAGTCAAAGAGTGATTTTTCCAGCTTCGATATATCAAAGGGAAAATTTTCCTTTCCCATTGCATTAGCCAATTCCTGGAGGGAAGCGACCTGGTCAGGAGGGGAAATGTAATCAAGGTCGAGAGAAAAAGAGGGAAAGGGATCGTTTCCGAACTGAAAAGAATACAGAAAGGGTTCACAACTAACCGAACAAAATGCTGATCCAATAATGTTTTTATTCTGAACGATATTTACCTGAATTCGGCTTTCCTCCACTTCATCAGCTATTCTGTATTCTATCGGAGCATCCACTTTCCCTGCAATATCCAAATATCATGAAAGCAAGTTCTTATCCTACCTGGAGCAATAAATCGGTAGTGGATAGTCTGCACTTCTCTGCTTTTTCCGTATAGCTCATAAATTGCCTTGAATACTTGGGAAACTGCTTGTCCTCCAAATAATCTACCTTCCTGGATCATACCTGATAAATGAGGTCCGTCTGCTCTGGAAGAAATGGATCCGTTTCGAGATTAATACTAACCTGAATGAATTGGGAGATATCTTTTTCATATTAAATATGGAATCTGCAGTTTTAATTTGTAGATTGCACATTGTAAAAAGAAAAAGACGACGAAGAAATCACAGGACGTCTCATCAAATGTATTTGTTGATCAAAGTACACTACAGTACGCTACAAGAACTAGGACGAACCTTTCCCTTCTTCTTCTGGATTCTTATGAGGAAATTATGTATTCTCCCTACTTTTTCCCTTTTAATCCCTTTGATAACGAAAGTTGATACCTTTTAAATGTTTTTAACTCATTTCATTCCCTTTGAAGGAAGTAGTACGTAGCACGTATGGATTTTCGCTGAAACATATCTCGGTCTACGGTCAATTCGGTACACATCGGCAGTCATATTTATTCTTAACTTATCTTCTTTTCCGTGTACATAATGACAGCTGATGATGTTTCTTCGACTCTTAGACAACGGTAAGATCTTTTTTCCCTTCTCAATCTCCATAGTTTTTCCTACTTACCTTCGCAACCAAAGAAAGATTACGGATCAGCAGCTGCTTATTGTGAAGAAGTGAGAAAGGCTGTTTGTTATTTTTTTTCTTGTCATTTCAATTTTGCCAGATCGAACCATATCAAGCAGCAAAGACTCTCTACCAAGAAGCATTAAGAGAATACCAGGTAATTGCATAGATTAGGAGAAATTTTTCCAGGAAGCCCAAATCAGAGCCCAGATTCCTAGAGTTCCGACCATCAATGCTCCAAGGGGATTGCATATTTCGAATGTTCACGTTCAAATTGTACGTTTATTTTATAAATCTATATTCTCTGTTTAGCAACAGAGAAATGGAGGAGCGTATATCCAAACCCCGAACGGAGTCCGAAGTGTTTCGAATATTTATCGGTATCTTCAATTCCATGCCTCTACGACATTTCTTTAGTCCAGCTCCCCTTTTGAAAAGAGTAGTGGCCGAATTGATCGACTTCTTCATCTTTTTTTTGTTTAAAGTTATCGCCGTTTATTTTCTCATCGACTATCTTGAAGTAATGTCAGTATTCTATGTTTCTTTTACTTTTATTTTTTTCAGAGACCTAGCTGAATATGAAAAGCTCCTTGGGAATCAGGCGGACCTTCAGTCCCTTATTGACATAACTCAATATCTTTTCCCCTACGAACTGTTTTGTAAACTGTTGATCACTCTATTCGAGGTAGACTGTTTGTCTTTCTTTTTCAATATATTATCAGGCCTGTTGTATTCGATATCACATGATCCCTGGTCTACCATTCACAGGAACTCCCGGGAAGATATTGGTCGGTATTCGTGTTATCTCTGCAAAAACAGTCATTCAATCAAATGTTCTTCCGGGCCAGTTGACGGTCATTGGATTTGAGCAGATTCCCTTCCGACAGTGAGTCTCCATCTTTTCTCGAATTTCTTTTCTTTCAGTGCCTTGCTTCGTTCCTTGGTAAAAAATGTCTTCATCAACAGTCTTTTACCGTTGAGTACTGTCGCTTTCGCCTTCAACAATCACCGTTCCGTCTACGACATTATGTCCTCTACTTTGGTAGTCGAGGGACGTCTCTAATCTTTTCTCTGGTCTCTTTCCATCTGTGATTTCATGTAAATATTTGCCATTATGCTGTCTATCTAGTCTGTGGATAGAAAAAAATAAAAATTAAGAAAGACCCGGAAGCCATTGGCGATCTTCCAATGAGAAAACGAAAACTTTACAGCGGCCCGACGACGAAGGCTTCAGCCGAACCGGCGTCTTTCTTTCCATATCAAGTGATACCTCCCGCAATCTCTCTTCTGTTCAGTCTTTTTCTTTATAAAAGAGTTATTCACTTTCCGCGCAGTTTTTTTATTCGTCATTTGGCCACCCGGTCCGTTCTCGTAACAAGTACAGAATCGTCTATTCTATTCCTATCAAACGGGTTCTACTTCCGTCGGTCCGCAGCTGTCTTCTTCTTTTTCCTTTCTTGTTCATACCTTAGGGTACATTCCTTTCTTTTTCTTTTTTTCAGAACAAATTGCTGTGGTGCGCAGAGACCTCGCCACACCCTGGACATTAAATGCCACATTCTTAGGAAGGATGGTTGTGTGAGAGAGAGAGAGACAGACTAGGTGACCTTCCGGGAATAAACCGAAAATGAACGGCCACATCCCGTCAATGTTAATATCTCGCGGATCTTATATGAGAATGGAGACATCTTATATGAGAATGGAGACATCTTATATGAGAATGGAGAGAGAGAGAGAGAGAGAGAGAGAGATCTCCTTTGTAAAGAGCCGTCTCCCGGAGCTCATAGTAGTGTCGCCAGGAATCTGCGGCGACCTTCGTCGCATCGTGGCTGATAACAGGCGAACCCGTTTCATTTCATTCCGCCACCGCAAAATTCTCCCAATGTTTTTGTGCCCCGATGGCCTCCTTCAGCGTCTATCACGTGGTCCGTTCCTATCCTCTATCCCTTTCCTCCTTTTTCTCTTTTCTTCTCTTTTGTTAAACAAGTCAACCACGCCCTATACATTGATCGAGGACCACACTGTCTTCCAGGCAATGTGAAATGAGCGACGATTCGTCGGATGACACTACTTCCGACTGGATGGCCAGTTTCAGTCAGTACTCCTCTTCTGATACAATCTCTGAGCTCTCAAAATCCATCGACCTCGACTTTGATCTCAGTAGAACTCTTAGTATTCAGGTGAGACTGAAGAAAATGGAAAGAAATTCGTAGACTAAACCGATTCCTCCTCCATTGAAACTTCTTCCTGAATCAGAGACGAAAGAAGAGTCCTTCCTCTTCGACGACGATCGACTACCAACACCAGCCTCGCCTTTCTTTTACGGTCCTCATCACCGTCCACAGCGCAGTGATGATAGTTACTGCAGTACGGCGATGTCGGGATCCGTCGCCTCTTTCCGGTAACTCATTTTCCGACACATAAAGCATTCCGTTTAGGGCTCGTTTCTCGACGTTTTCCATCGATAATTCATGTTTTGATTTGGGAGCTGTTTCAGGTGAACCGTCGACAGTCGGGACTCCGGTGGAGAAGGTTTTTCCAAAAGATATCTATAGTTCGATCCTGTTGGAGAAAGTAGCTAAGTTGGAGCAAGACCTGAATGAACAGAAGAAAGAACTCGAGCAAAAGCCGGGTTTTTTCCTCGAAAATGATGTCAATCCCTCGTCGACGACTGAACAGGAGGGTGGTGGGGGCGCTGCAGAGCAGCTGACAGAACGAGCAGTTGGCGAAGAGGAGAGGTTCCCACGAGAGGAAAAAAAGGAACAAAATGGACAAGAGGAAAGTGGAAGCAGCGAGGATGAGGAGAAGGAACGAAAAAAGACTGTCGAAGAAGCAAGCATGTTTGTTTTTAAATATATTAGACGATATTTCCTCTAGTCTTTCTCCTTCTCCTTCCCCTTCTTCTCCTTTGGTCGTCCGTCAACGAGGAGGAAGAATGTCTATTCGCGCAGTCAGAAAGGCCAAGTCCGCCAGTGAGACAGATTTCTCCATTCCCTCTACCTCTAAACGTCAACCACCTAAGCTAGATCTTGTTGTTGGCGGACCAGGGGCCCCTCCTCTTCCTCTTCCCCCGTCTCCTCCTTGTACAGAAGAATTTATATTTCCCACCGCATCCAAACGAAAAGTTAGAGAAGACAAAGAGATAAAGAAGGTTCAGGTATCAGGAAATCAATTTGCCAATTACTATTTAAGGCCGGAAAAAGACTGGGAAATGTGAGAGTTATTGATGTTTTGAAGATCAAGATAGTCTCATTGAAAGGGATCAAAGGTATTATTGTTTTTCATATTATTGTTTTTTTCCAATCAAAGGTCAGCCGAATAGACCGTTGTTTCTCATTGCAAAACTCGATCACAAAGATATCTACAATTCCGCTCCGATCTATCGAGAAACATGGTTTGTTCCTTCCTTTCTATTTGACAGTTTAGTGAACAATTCGGGGAGTTTATTCGATGGGAAGGAACCTTTCAAAACTTTCGGAATCTTCATCTCGTAGTCCTCGAAGGTGAGAATGAGGTCAAAGGGAAAAAAGGACATTTTGAGGACAGATATAATTCCAGATTTCTAGGCTCACGTGCTCCGGGAAAGTCACCTCGACCAATTGGAAGAATAGCGATGAGAAGACGGGAGTTGGTGAACAGATCGGGTGAGGAAATGACTGTTCCTCTGAAGGTCGTCTCCAAATTTCCTGATGTATGTCTCATTCATTTTCTATTATTTTCAGGTCCAAGGCCAAATTTGTTTGGATTTGCGCCGAGAAGCCGACCACTTCTCGTTGAGGTTCGTTTCCCGCTGTTATTGTCTCGCAGGCCGTCATCTTCCCACGCACCTCCCCATTGTTTTCTAACAATTCGAACTGTCGTCGGCAGCTTAGCATTTTGTGTCAAACACGCGTCGAAAAGCAGATTAGATCGGACAGTTCTTTGACTTTTTGTCCCTTTTACAAACTCTCTTCGTCTTTTTGTATGAGATGGCATCCTCTTTCCAAGGAATGTCATGGAATTTGGCCTTTTGGAAGAAGTGGAAAACGACTGATAGGAGGCGATCTTCCGCTGCCGAATGACTTTAGTCGAGGGCCGTAAAATGATTCACTCCTTCGCGACTTCTGCAAACATTTTCTTTCGCACGTCATACTCTAATCCAACCACTTTATGCTCACCAAAGTTGCGAAATGACAACTGTGAGGGAGAAATGTTTACACAGACACAGTTGGTCCCAAGAAGAGAGTAGTAGGTTTCTCGTTGTAGACAGATAAGGCGAGGTCCTTCCGGTCCTTTTGTCTCTCCAAATGGCTCCTTACATTCCATCCTGAGAATTGCGAAAGAGTCCACTTCCGGGAGGTCTTATCTCCGAGAGATTGACTGATTGAATTGAACTTCGATGGCCTCTCCCTCCCTCGGCCGATTCCCCTCCTCCTCCACTTATCAGCTGTTTGTAGTACAATCAATACGATTTTGGCAAATAAACAGAGCCTTCGAAGGACCGTAAGAGCCCTTCTGCCGTTCACTTTTTGTCGTGTGGGTGGTGGTGGCACTCTTTCTGTTTGCTCTGCTTCGTTTCTCCTCCTTGCTCCTTTCTCCTGTCGATGCCCCTGATTGGTGTTATTTTCTGTTCCCGTTCGTCCTCGGCCCCTCCCGGATTATCCCATCGTCTCTTCTATTCTCATCTGCAGACACCTGTGTAATCCGAGTCATCTTCAAGACTGTCTGGAATCCCCGGGCGACGCCTTCCCCCTCGTCATCTGATCGATCAATATTGAATTTAGAAGTCTTCTTTTTTCTTTCTTTTCCGGGTGACCGTTTTCCGTCCCGCCGCGCCCAACAAAGGTGGGAACGCGGCCTGAACCACTGCTCCTTTGTGTGTTCTTGCCTGCCTATAGTCGACTTTTTAGAGTCGTGGACTATTCCGGCCTCTCTCTTCGCGAACCGACAGAACTCTCCCTCATTGTCGAGAATCCAGCGATCAAGGTTTGTTCTTCGTTCATTGGCCAGTATTGTCATATTCAGGACTCTACTCGTAAGCTGCGGATCCACGCCGGCCGGTTCAGTGAAGAATGGCTGGACATCCTTTGTGATCCCGGCCCTCTCCAGCTCAAAATGACCCTTTGGCAGGAGTTTCTTCGTGGTCTGAATAATGTTTTTCATGGCCAAGTCAGGTCAGTCTCTCTTCCTTGTTTATCTATCTCTCGTCTTCAGAGTTGATGTTGACGAGAGATGGTCGAATGGTCCTTCGAAATGGTTCTATCTTCGGCCGAGACATCAGCCAGAAGAGACAGAAGGTCAGCCGAACAAGACGAAGGACCAGTTGGGAGAAGTCCGATTGTGGATGACCTATACGGCGGACCATGTGTTGAATGCGGACCATTACAAGTGAGTGAGCATGTGTTCGTCGGCCCTCCCCGTCTCGTGTTTCGTCTTTCGAAGATACTACTGCTCACTGGCTGTTTTATTCGTGAGGGGGCGTCGTCCTCAAAATAGAATAATCATTCGAATACTCCGTGTCTAATTGGCCTCCATCCTCTGCCTTCAATACAGAGGCGCCTCCTCTCAAGGCCATATATTTCCGGTGCCCCGCCCCCCCCCCCCCCTTTCACTAACAATAAGATTTCCGCCCTAGGCGTCAAATGTTTCGACATGTGGTCCACCCCTACTTAATGTTGTTTTTCCCTCTGCAAACATCTGATCAGTTATCAATTATAGGCCCCTGATGGATGCCTTAGCGGAATCACTAACAGCAGAGCCATTCTCTGCTTCCCTCATCTCCGTCCTCGAGAATCTTCCCAAGGTTTGTTCCTAACCCTCCTTCTATTCTTCCAGATCCAAGTCGATCTAAGTGTCTTATCACGACCTCTTGTCCAAACTCTTGCCTATTCTCGCCATCTCCGACCTCTTCTTATCTCTCTCTACAACACAGATTTAGACAGATGCCAGTAAGTAATGCTCTTCTTCCCTCGACAAATTCTTTCAGAGACATGAATACATTATTTCGAAGTCAGACACTGGCGAGTAAAATGCTCTACGAGTTGTTGAAATTATATGGTCACAGCTATCTTTTAATAACTATGAAGCCAATAATGGACAGAGTGAGTCGAGGGCGAGGAAACCTTGATTGGGCCTGTTTGTCGTGGGAGATGACGCAAGCAAAGGCCTCTCAATGACCTTTGATGATCTTTTTCCTTAGATCTACAAAGAGAACAAGAGCTGTGAGATTGACCCATCCCGTCTGACACAAGGAGATTCTTTGGAAAAGAACATGGTGAGTAGCCCGTTTTGTTTGTTCAGAGGTGGGTGGTGAGATCCTCCTCGGTCGACTAATTAGCGTTCTTCTCGCGCGCGGGTGGGCGTTTTGAATTATTCGAAAGCTCTGATCAGCCGGAAACATGCGTCAATTCGGCCATGAATAGGCGGAGGAGGCAACCTAAACAGCCTGAATATTTCAGACGACCCTCCTCGGCTACTTCTCCCAGTTGTTCAATCGACTTGTCGAATCTGCCACCAGATGTCCTGAACCCATTCGAGTTATCCTCAACGATCTACGACGAGTAGTTGGAGAACGGACTGGTAGAACAGACATGGAACTTCTAGCTCTCAGCTCCTTCGTCATCATGAGATTCTTCGCCGCTTCTCTTCTCTCTCCAAAATTGTTTGGACTCAAGAATAACAATCCAGTATGTATCTTTTTTCATGACGAACTGTCCTTTCAGGAACCTCGACAGGCTAGAACCCTTATTCTTCTTTCAAAAATGCTCCAACGACTGGCTAACTGTTGTGTGGCTGACCAGCCATTGAACACGAAGGAGCCATGGCTAACGGAGGCCCTCGATCGAATCACTGATGATTCTCACAAAACGGCAATGATTCGTTTTCTCGACAGGATATCCCTGCACGTGTCTGACCCATCTCTTTCCACGGAGAGTATTGCCGTGTTGAAGGAAGGATATTTGTTGGAAACAAGAAGTAGACAGCGACCATCGTGGAGGAAGAGACTCCATCAGAAGAAGAGATATGTTATACTAACGGAGACAGAAATCCTTTGGCAGAAAAGCCATCGAGGCGAATTGAATCCAAAGGGCTCCATTGCCCTTCACGAGATTTCCGCCGTGACTCTTGAAAATAAGAACATTCTCGTCATAAAAACAGAACAGGACGAGGTCGCTTTCGAATCAACTTCCGCCCTGGAAGCCAATGAATGGTAAGAATATCTATATAGAGAGAAAGATAGTTCAGGTTGACAACGATGGACAGACAGAGAATACGAGCGAAGAAACAACAAAGTTCGAAGAATGACCTCCACGATTTGATAGATAATGACCTGGAGAGGGAGATGGAGGCTATTCATCTAATCCTCGTCGAGAATCTCGATCTCCTCAACCAGTGGAAGAGTTGTCTGGCTTCCGAATACCCTCCTTCTGACTGTACTCGTCCTCTTCCAGCCACTTTGGATGGCAGCCAATTGAAAGAGGAATTGAGAAAAATCCATCGAGAAGCCCTTCTTGCCACTATTATCAAAATCCTCAAAATAACATACGCCATTGAAACTGTTCATTGCAATGCCATCGAGAAATTCCACAAGACGGTAAGGATATATGTGAGATAGAAGAAAGATTCAGATGGCGAAGGAGTGTGGGAGTGGCAGTAAGGAGAGTCCCATAGGGGACGACGGGTATCTACTGTTAAAGAGACAAATTCAACTGACATGATACGGTTAACAATTCGCTCGTTGCATATCATACACGGTGCTTACCTCTTTCTTTTTCTCGTGATCATTTTGTGATAATTTAATCAGGGAAACAATGAATTCTTCTCTCTTGTTTCATTATCAGTCTGCTGTTTTCTTTTTTTTTTTATCAATCAGACGACCACCGCCGGATATTTTCGGCCACCACGAGAAGAATTGTTTCGCCCGAAAAGGTTTGAAAGAAAATTACCTCAAACCATCAGCCAGGCGATTTACGACTTTGTTGACACTTGTTGGCAGACATGTTTAACTAGGCAAAAGTGACATAACTCTTTGCTTATGCAGTGGACTCAAAGTCTCAATTGTAATCGGAAAACAATGAGTCAGTCAAAGAAAGAATATCAAAAAGAATTTCAACTTTCTCTGGCCAAACCAGCCTTTAGGTGTGTCATTTCTCTCGATCAAGGACGCCCTTTTCACATCTTCGTTGTTGATTCTTTCTCCCTTCTCCCGTCTGTTGTTCAAATTTCGATATTATGGTTGATATCAGCACCCGTTATTTGAGCACTAATCGAGGAATTATTAAAGTGACCTCCCTATTTTGACAAACCAGTCGTATTTAGATCATTCAAATTGTTTGTGGATTCATCATTTGTTCCCTTCTTTGTGCCAATTGGTAGGTAAGGAGAAAAAAAACAGACAAGACGGAAAACGTACACAAAAGAAAGAATGGATTGTTGTTCCGTGCTCCAATCATTCTTAGTTATATTCAAAAGTTTTAAATCTTCAGGTATGGAGGTAAATCATGTTTTGGAGAGGGTCGTATTGGATTCGCCTCAGGAGTTAATTTCGTCTGCGTGGTGATAAGCATAGTTTTCTTCGTGCTTAACTTCATCAATATTGATGCCTGGGGACCGGTTAATCCTCTCCTTCTCGTCTGATCTTTTTCAGGAACGAATCTATGCCGCAATCGGTACCATTCTTTTCCTTGTTGCCAGCATTCTCCTCGGATGGTATATGCTAGAGCATAATCATCGAGGTTCCCTAATGTGGCCGACAGTTAGTTCTCTTTTCTTCATAAGAAATAACATCTGTTCAGGGTTTTATTATCGCGGAGTTTTTCCTCTTCCTGTGGGATTTAAAGATTCTTCGAGGAGAGTCGCCGAACTAGACATCTTTAGTAAATAAACAAACAGATGTTTTCAATTCCTTCGTTTTCTTGAAATCTTGAAATCAATGGAATGTTGACCAGGTCAAAATACCACCTCGGATGGTATTATTTGAGAGAGACGAACCTGTTGTCGACACCGCCCTTTTCCTCTGTCACGTCATTTACTTTTGTTTTGTTATTCCTTCGTATCGAAACAGTGTCAACAGGAAGCGGGAGTTTATTAAGCATGTACAATGAGAAGGTAGAATACACTCGGATAAGTATAGTATTTGGCGAAGAAAGTTTTCTTTTTTTAGTTGGGGGATTCTCCCTGAAGAATCTTCAGATCCCACAAGAAGAGGAAGAATTCAACGACGATCAAAGCAGCAGCCCCAATGAGCCAGCCACGGTTAGAGTTAACTTCGATGATGAACCAAATCATAAGAATTGAGGCGATGAGGAAGAGGACTGTTCCTACGATAGCATACAGACGCTCCTGAAAGAGAAGATATAAAGATACAATAGAGTGATAAACTAACCAGTCCCCATGCTCCGATGTTTATGAAGTTGAGCACGAGGAAGACGATGTTGACAACAACACAAACGAAGTTCAGTCCAGAAGAGAAGCCAAGTCGTCCCTCACCGAAGCAAGAACGTCCTCCATACCTAGAAAAATATATTTATTGTTGAATAAATATCCAACCAGTTGGCACAGAGAAGGGAGCAAATGATGAAACCACAGACGATTTGGAGGATCTGAAAAAGATAGCTGCTAAAAGAAGAGGAGGGGAGGACATACCTTGATGATACCTCGGTTGGTGCTAAGATAGCGGGTGTTTAGCTCGGCCATTCCTCTGAAAAGTCAGTTTTAACAACAACTATCGAGTGTCGGAAAGAGAGAGAAAGAGAAGTCTAGACAGCAGTAAACACGAAGGGAGGAATGGCAAGGGGCGGAGAGACGATGATGTTGTTGTTTTGGACGAAGCCAATAACAACCGCCTGTACCCTTTTGAACTCTGCGATATAAACAATCGACAGACAGTTTCTAGCTCAGCCTAAAAGGAAGAGGCATTTAAAGATTGTTTGGGTCACCTCCCGGCAGGCAAGGGAAGACTCAAAGTGAGCGGCGTCCTTGGGTAGAGAGACACATAAACATGGGAGGCGGGCAGGGGGAGTCACATGAGGGAGTCCTCTCCGGAAAACACACGCGTTATTTAGGGGGATAGAAGTATGGAGGGAACTCAAAATGACCCACTTCCGGTACTTGAGGGGAGAACCGATTCAGGTGAGAGGCACGAGCATGTAAACAGTCACAATATGAAAGATATCCCTCACGTCAGGTTATGATTTTTTGATCAGCAGCCGGCTATCGCATTGTTCGTCGTTGATCATGCTGTTGTTGTGTAAACCGCGTGATTTCATCATTTTAACAATGTGAAAAGAATACAGCTGTCGAATAAATCAATGTCTTTTGAAATAAAGGTGCGAAGACTTTTTATGAGGGTTTACTCGGTAGACGGAGAGAGAGAGAGAGAGAGAGAGAGTCTCTTAGGAAGGAAATAACTCACTGGAAGAGAACGAGCCAGGAGATAGATGTTTACTGCCGGGCTCTCATCATTGTGGATGTTTGTCGCTTTCGCACAAAACTGTTTGTTGGTTCCCTCGGTTAGATTACATCAGGGGTCGGGCTATTATTGCGGGCTCAATGGAGCCATGAAATATCTTTCTCCCTTTCTCTCTCTCCACAAAATGATCGAGAATATTAACTCGGCTAACTCACGCATGACTATAACTGGTTTTTCGAGAGAGACAACGACACACCCGTTGATTGGGGTAAGAGAATTGAAAAATTTTGGCCAAAGGAGCAAACATCGCCCTACTACGAATTGTCACGCGAGAACCCACAACAAGCTTCAAATTGACAGCTGACCTCGGGAGAAGGATGCCAGATTGAGAGGCCAGATTAGACGAGGGAATAGCCTTTAATACTGTCTCCAGGTTTTCAACATCGTTGCTTATTTCAAAAACCGACGTAAACATCTATTTTCCGAATAAACAGATTGTTTTTCACATTTGGCTAAAAGCTTTGAAACAATTCTGAACAGAGGATCTCTATGCTCCTTTCTAAGCTTTCTCTTCTTTCTTTAATTGCGGAAGGATAAAAGAACTATGAGTTATGGCGTGACATTTATACATTTTGAATGTTTTCTGATAAGAAATGATGATCAAACAACTGACAACTGACCTTCCTCCTCCCGGTCGAGTTGTATAGGTTCTGGTCGTCGTCGTCTGTGTTACGTAGGTAGGCATCGGCTGAAATATACTCGTTGTCTGAAGGCTGAAAGGAATATAAAAGCCACTTGTGCAGCAGCTGTCTCCGCGCTTAACAGTCCGTTTTTACGCGTGGGCCTATGAGCCATGCCGTCTATTAGTCATGTTAGTAGTAATGGGGAGACGGAGACATCGACCGAGGAAAACAATACAAATAAAGATATTTATTGACCTTGAAGTAGTCATTTTAACAAAGGAAGGTAGGAAGTGTTTTATTTGTTATCGAGGTGGTATAGGCCTGAATCATGCTATAAAAATGCAGGAAGATGTAACGAAAAGAGTATGAAAAAACGGAATAAAAGATGACATTTAATGAAAGACGTCTGAAGATATTTTAAGTTTTCTTCAAAACCGTTTACCTTATGAAGATGTGATCACCTTGCTTTAACGAACCGACGACAACCGATCAAGAGACACGACTGGAAGCTTAATTAACTGATAAAAATTCGTAGATTTAGAGCTAACCCAGAACGAATTGCTCAAAAGCTACTATCACAGCATTTAAAAGAAGGATGAGACAGTCAGCCTTCGGTATCCAGAAGATTGACAATATTTGTTTCATTACCTTAATTAATTCATTGTAGAATGAAGGAAATGGCAATAGCTGACTTCGTCCTCTCTACAAAAGGAACGACGCCAACCCAACTCACTCGCTTTCGCGGTCAGCTCAAAAATAACTTTTACTACAAAAACGGATATCTGGACTTTCAGGATAATAGGTAATACAAATGGATGATAATGTATCCTGCGTCCTGAAGGTTTTCTTTTCCTCGACATTCGCATCAGTAGTTATTCCTGTATGCTGCCGTCCATTCTATTCTTTTCTTTACCTCTGGACATTATGATCATTTCGAAGAAGTATCACATCAACAAATTTTATTTGGCGCTGTCTAACAGGAGAATAATTGCGTTGTCATAAAAATCTACACAGTTGGTGGAATCTACAGTCTCTTCTTTTTTTATCATTCTTCTTCTTAGGCAAAGAATCGCTTGTGGAATTTATTAAAACGTTGGTTGTCGACGGGAAGGAGACACTGAACGGGACTGAGGAAGCAATTTCGGAGCTGTGTTCGACGTTTTGTGTACTCTTGTGGCCTGAAATCTTTCCTTCTTTGTCTTATTTGAATATCCTACCAGATAAAGTCGTCGCCGAGATCTTCTTGGAGTTGTTGAAGCTGTTGATATTGTCTGGAGGGGAAAGCAGAGGCCGTGGAAATGAACAGAACCAACAGGAGGAGAACGACGAAGAATCGCATATCTACCCTACAAAGGAAGAGATTTACGTAGCTAAAAGATAAATAAGAGAAAAGAAATCAGGGAAAAGGCGGGTGGTTTTTATATCTTCTCAAATATATACAACATGAGTACGACACGAACGACAAGTACAAGTAACAGTATTATACTTTCTCAGGACAACAGTTATGACGCTATGGAAGTATCGCCCACCCGTATATCCATAGACTAAGCGACAAATGAGTCGACGGAAATTTCATTCGATCGGAGGAAATACGATGGGAAAGACGTTGTTTCAAACGGAAGGAAAAAGGAACGGAAACGAAGGAGGAGGAATACGTAGACAGACAGATATGACCTTGTTGACCATGTTCTTCGAACAGAGAATCTCTCGACCGAATGATTTGTTGGGCTTTTCAGTGATATCATTCAAATCCTTCTAACTAATGGAAGAAGCGCAATAAGAGCAGCCAAATATGGAAGTGGAGGGCTATAAGTGTCATCGCCCCCGGGGGCAATATCTCCTCCTTTTACCTGTATCTAATCTGGCTCGAAATAGAAACAATTAGTCGTCTTAGACTAATTAGACAGAGCTGTTAATGGGGTGAGAAGACGGATGAAATTAGCATCTCGACCAGCCGATTTATCATGTTGCGTGGATGGCAGATCAACGAAGACCATATTCTTCGAATAGAATAGAATTAACCATATCAAGTATTCCGAAAGGTGAGAGAAACGATGACGTTTTCAATTCTAATTGGCCGAAGATGTTCCTTGGGGAGGATCGTTAGTCGAATTCAAATGAAGAATAAGCAAGACTGTAATGAGATAAAAACAGACGAAGAGAAAAATATCAAAAAAGGGACGGAAGTACTGCCATGAGAGGGTGAAAATAACCAAAGCCAGAAAATTGGAACAAAATAGTGAGTCATCAAGGAAGACAGTTTTCAATGGTATATACCTCAGAATACCTCGAATACCTCAAGGCGGCTCCCTAGCAAATACAGTGACTAATAGTTGTCTGCTTTGATAATGCTTTTCTTATTGATGAGCAGCCAGGTGTGTTTTTTGATTTACCTCACAGTCTCGCCGAAAACAGATGATCTCATCGTCATATGCATATAAAATAGACAGCAGCTGACAAGGTGGGGGTGTAGCCGTAGATTAGTTAATATGAGACAGGTGGAAAGATAAAAGTTGAATAATTTCTCCGGAAAAAGACGCATTAAATGGCAACGGAACTTGGAGGCGGTATTCCGTTACGTAGAGAAGAAGAATTTTTGTGATTAGAGATTAATAGCCAGGCAGTTAATAAAAACGATTTAATTAGAGATAGATATACCCGTGGAAAATATGAGAGAAAGGAACTAATCGTCGACGAGATCGACGAGACCGACACTTCGGTTGATTATCTTTGAATGACGACATGAAGGCAAGCAGAATCTGAAGATTGAGAAAAAAAGATAGCACACCTGGCAGTAGAACAAGTACTTGAAGAGTCACACCACTTTTTTGGACAACAAAGATATCGAGAACCGCATTGTTTATCCGCCGAACACTCGTCTTCAAACCTCCCTGAATTTGTATGTTTTGTAGATGGTACATTATACCTCCAATGATGCCATTTATCCTAACGGGTCTTCCTTTAATCGGCGGAGCTAAAGCTGTCAAAGGCGCCCTTCTGATATTTTTCTCCTTTCGGACGATTTTCTTTTCCTCCATCCCTCTCATCTCATACCATACTCCTGGTTTTTGCTCATCTTCTGTTTCTCTCAACGACTGCAGCACAAATGGAGTAGTTGTCTGCATAAATTCTAAATTTTGGGTAGGAAAGAGAGATGTCATCGGTGAACGTCGACGACTCGTTTGAATTTGAATCCTCTTCCGTTGTTCTTCCAACGCTCTCATGAATTGCTCATGACTTTCCACCTCTTCACTTGTCGGAACTACGCTGAGAGCGAGAGGAGGCTCGACACTGATTCCATCTCTTTGAAGTGAGTCGAGCTGTGAAGAGATGGGGAATTCGATTGGATCGAGGGTAGTTGATATCGGTATTGTTTCCATTTTTCTGTCCTTTTTGTCTGGTCTGGATTTGGGTTTCAAAACCTGAAAAGATGACGAAAAGATTAATAAAAAAAACCTGTTCTGTGGGGAGTTCAATCATCTTCGTAAAAGCATTAGCCAGGGCATCCGGCGGCATCTGTGGCCATTTTAATTTAGAAACATCTTCTCTAAATATATCTTATTAATTGGAGGAGAGCTACCCACTCAAAGTTATCAGGAGGAGGAGATGGGGGGAAATCTTCGGTAGATGGTTCAGTTACTGTTCGTCTATGGGTGCTCGTAAATAATTCAGTAATACTGGAGGGAGCCAGCTGCGGCTCCTCTGCCAGGACAGCCGTTTTCTTCATTTCGAAGAGTGAGTTGGGTTCTTTTTCCTCCGAGGCTACTGTAGTTCTTTCCAGCTGCTCTCGATTGAGCTCTGGTTTCCCCACAAATCTCATCATCGCCCTAAACGTCAATCTTTTCCAACGCACTAAACCTGGCTCTTTTAGGCAGTTTTGCCTTGATTTCTGGCTCCCAATTGTCGTCGTTAGCAATTACAAAAGAATCGGGGACAGAATCCCTTTGTCGAGAAAAAGGTACAGGTCGATCGCCCGGTAATTGCCAGCAATCTCCTCGGATACAAAACAGCGGCGACGGACAGTGATTCTGTTCGTCACAGATGCCTGAAGTGGAACTGAAAGGAGGGTGAGAGACGACCGCCACCGAAGATTTATTCGAAACCCGTGAAGAACACAAAAGGAACGAAGATAATCAATCTTCACCTGGCCATTGCAGCCTTTCTGCCCGTCTCGGTTTCTCCCCGAATGCTTGTCGTCTCTTCCTTCTTCTCTCCTCCACTATATTCTCTTCTTTCTTCACACCTAGACTCTCCAATGATAAATTCTCGTCCTGCTTACACATCCCTGATCGAGTCATGTCCTAAAAGAACGAGGAAAAGTGGAGAGTGTGAGTAATCAAACCTGAACGAAGCCCTCGACGCAGTCACACTTTCCAAGGTCGCACTTTTGAGATATCTCGGGACAGTCCAAGTCTTTCTCGCATGCTAAAAAGCGTTAATGGAGGTCGAACTGGATGCTTACTGACTGCCTGCCAAAGACATTGACAAATCTGACAACTATCCTCATCGATCGAGACAAAACAATTTACAGCACACAGCTGGGGAGTCGGACAGCCTATAGACTCATCAGAAGAGAAGGACTCTCACCCTCTACTGCTCCTCTGACAGCTTCTGTTCGATTGTGAAAGTCGTCTATTCCGACAGAGGGAAAGAGGAACGTATTAACATCGACGACATTCTTCTTGACCTTGTTGTTCTGCTCGTAATTCTCATCCCCGACTTCTCCTGATATTTTGACAGTCGGAAGATTCACAAGAAAGGCAATCTCCTCTGAAGAAGACCCTAGAGTTCTTCCCGATCCTTCTTCTCTCGAAGTATTTTGCTTCGTCTGTTCCTCCTTGAATATTCCTGATCCTTCCACGATGAGGTTTGTCTCATCTGAGTCATATCCGTTCGTCGTTGTTAAAAGATCCAATTCGGCCGAGGCGGCTTTTATATCTTCCCTAAAGAAAATAATGAATACATACGCCTAATGACTACACGAATTTTCTCTCCTCCCTCCTTAAATCTTCCAATTCTTCCTCCGCTTTGTCATGACTGTCATATTTATCCGAGTCCATTTCGGCTATACGGAATCGATCCTCTCTATAACTTTACTCTCTTAATAATATGAACACACTTGAAGTCAAAAATAGCTGGTCCCTTCGTCTCCCGACTGACTAAATCCCTCTCTTCGATTGATCTGAACCCCGGAGGCATCGGATTATATCCGGGCGGCAGCGCTGTGACGAGATCAAAAGAGGAACTTGGCCCGGTATATCTTCTACTGGTGGTGACTGTCAACTCCTCAATATCATTGCTTTCGTCTGGAGGAGACAAGGAAAGGGCCGAATTAAACAGATCCCCCTGAACAGTAAGAAGTAGTCGAGAAAGCTTACATTGACTTGAAAAGGTTCCTCATCAGTCCGTCGGAAATCCCATAAATTTCGGGCGACAACTGTAGTAAGCAGAAGAAATGAGAGAAGAGGAGGCATATCTGATAAGGAAAATGGAAGAAAAAGAGGAAAGGAAGAGATATCGACACTTAAGGACGGGTTTCTGGATACAAACAGACTACTTGATGAGGAGGAGGAGGATGAGGGGAAGATGGCAGGGAATGGAATGGAAGATATATAAAGAGAGATCATAATGTGGAGGAAAAGGAAGAACGGGTCGGATGGGGGACAATGGAGACGACGGCAATTATCCGAGCGAGAAGGAAGTCGCGTCCTCGTTACTTTGGGAAAGATGAAAACAAAGTTCTCGGGAGGGCAACATCTTAAAGCCATCCAAAGAGGCGAAGGCCGCTCAAGAGGACTGAGGAACTGGCCGTCAAGGAGGCGAATCGCAATTAGAAATGAAGTTTATTGATAATAAGAAAAGAATATCAAATAGGTAATTGGCTCTCGTTCAGGTATAGATGGTCATCTTCTGTTGAATAGGCTGACGACAGATGTGACACAGGGCGATGACCTCTCCACAATCTCCACACGAAGTGTGCCCACAGTTGAAGACGATCGAGGGTCTTGCGTCGAGACAAATAGCACAACTCCTCTCCATCTCCAGCTTCTCCAATGCCTCCTTTAACGCTTCAATCTCTTTTTTCTTCTCTAAAAATTGATGGTAATTGAAAAAGGACTCACCGCATTCGGCCTCTTCGTTTGCCTTCTTTGCAACCTCCGCCAATTTCTCCTGTCCTCTATACTCTATTGTCTTTTGTATAACTCCCAACTCGACAGGTTGTTGGCGGAGATCAACGGCTGATGAAATGTTCATGTAACATATTGGACAACGACGAAGAGAAGTTGATATGGCACATTGCTTACACATTACTCGATGACCGCAAGGGATGAACTGCACATCCGCCACGGAATTCTGAAAGATCTATAAAATGAAGAAATGAGAGGAACCTCGCAGTTAAAGGTACACATATGGACTTCGGAAGTATCGAATTCATTAGCTGGGACGGCCATCGGCAAACAACATTTAAGTCGGTTTTGAACCATCAGCTGCAGGGTGTGACGAAGTTTCTCATCGTTACAAAGATCGATAACACTTTTTCCATGACTATCGACGACCGTCAGATCACATCCTCTGACGACGAAGAAACAGAGACAGGCCAGCTGCCAGTGAGGACGCAGTTTCGCCGCCATCTCGTCCAACTTCATCGTCGCTTTCTGACATTGAATAGCATTCACCAGGGTCATGGAGTCAAATGGCTTCGGGTTGTTGTTAATGTACTTAACAAGGAGATGAGACGCCGTCTGCCCCTCACAATCAATCGCATCAATGGGAATTCCACAGGCGATCAAAGACTGAATACAGGCGAGACGAGCCAGATCACTGTCGACATCTCCTTGCCATGATTCGACGGTCACATGAAGA
Source organism: Oscheius sp. DF5120 (assembly GCA_932521415.1). Taxonomy (NCBI): domain Eukaryota; kingdom Metazoa; phylum Nematoda; class Chromadorea; order Rhabditida; family Rhabditidae; genus Oscheius; species Oscheius sp. DF5120. Next base: position 3,583,052 of record OW051465.1, on the reverse strand, counting down.
GACGTCTTACCATCCGGAAGGGTCTGCAACTCGACAGCAAAATCATGTTTCAGCTAGAAGGAGAAGATAGAGAAAAGAAAAGAATGAATAACCGTGAGAATTGTATCAAGAACTTTGTTCTTTCCACTCATGGCAGCAAAGACGAGAGGCTGAGGGATGCTGCTGTTGAGCAAACCGGGACGGGAGATGATCATTGATTCGACACTTTTTGAATTGCCTCGCATGATGGCTAGATGTATTGGAGTCCATCCATTCGTATTCGAGACGATCGTGTTGAGACGAGGATTACAGAGGATTCGACTGAGGATCGTCAGCGACGTTGTGCTCTCCGGAACGGAACAAATCTCGTGGAGAACTGTCTCACCTAAGTTATTCTGAAGACCTAAGAAAGAAAAGAAAGGCGTACAGCGATATTCGAGTGAACGTTGGGAACACAAAGAATACGATCAACACAGGCCGCGTTTAGTTTCCTCGCTGCCAGATGGAGGGCCGTGTCTCCGTCGATATTGACCTTGTTGATATCTCGTTCGATGAACTCCAGTAATCCTTCTAATACCCGAACATCTCCCTTGGCGGCCGCCAAATGAAGAAGTGTGTTGTTCTCCTCGTCGACGGCTTCTCGTTGAGCACTGAAGGCGATCAATAGCACAATGGCCGGCCAGTTGCTTAACTCCACAGCAACCATTAACGGTGTCTTTCCATTCTTCATTTCATTTATTTGTGAAGGATAATGTTGTAGAGCTAACTGAAAAAGACTCCCTTCGTGAGATGACCACGTTTTCAGCGAATGAATCAATTCCGTTCCAGATGTGGGACCTTGAAAGACGAATAAGTGAACAAAAAAGAAACTGACAGCTGAGTTTCCCATAAACAATTCTCTTGATATTCGAATCTTCATTTATTTGAAGAAATTTCTCTCGATAAATACGATTTTCACCCTGATAAATGGGGAGGAGAATGTCGTTTGGATAACGAGACTGACTCCAATCGAAGGGATATCCTTTGAACATTTTCAATGAAAATGAATTTTCACGATTAGGAAAAATACGCAATGAGACCATGTTGAAGTGCTAAAAAAATGAATAAGAAGAAAAACACACCCGTCTTCCTCGATTTAAACGACCAAGGACGGCCCGATCTCCACACAAGAAGTGAAGTTTCTGAACAGGACGAAGAGCTCGACTGTGAAAAAGCAGATCGACTTCAACAAGATGCTTCATTTGGCTCGTGTCCCATTTGAAGAACTTCACAACGGCACTGTCTTCATCCTCTTTCATACTACTAATATAGCCTACTTTTCCTAGCCACTAGACGTGAATAGAAAAGAAGAAAGTAAACAGACTTGAGAATGTTGCTTCCGATTCCACGGCAGCTGATTAAAGACGTGAATCTGTTCGACGAGAGGGTTGTTTGATATAAGGACAATGACTCCTTCTTTGAACCAATTAGCCATCAAAACGATTCTTGAATGAGACAACCAGCAGAATGCAAAGACTATCTGTTTTTTGATTTATTAAAAACTGTTCTGACTCGTAGAGTTTTGACCAAGAATAACAAGATAAGCATTTATTAAATCTCTGTAAACAACTGTAAACATACCGGTATTTAAATAAAGAGAACCAAACATGAGGAAAAAAACCCGAAAACTGATGAGCTTCATGTCTTCATCGGGGGAGGAGGTGGTGGGGGAGGAGGAAGAAGGAAGGAGGGGCTATGTGATTGGTTTGGAACAGGTACATGATTATGAGCTACAGATGGTTTCGAAGGAGGACCACCATTGAAGTTACCTCGGCTACTCCATGAACCTCCTCGACGGAGGGATGTATCATAATATGGATGACCTGGTGTAGCAATTGGCGGCATCATTGATGGACCGTTCCCTCGTAAAGGAGCACCTCGCATTATTGAAGAGCCATGATGAAGAGCAGGAGAACCGCGTAGATGGGTGAGAGGTTCACCTCGACCTCGGAAAAAACCTCTCGGAGGACCGCCTGAAAGCTGGTTAGTATTGAAGAGAGAAGGTCGCCTACATCTTGGATGACTAGATCCACGATGAGGAACAGAATGTTGTGGAGGTATTCCAGGGGTTACTTCTCTTTGTTTTCCTCGGAATCCTCGTCCTCGTGGAGGCGGTGGACCTCGCGGGGGATATCCAAATCCATCGTCGAAGTGATTATCAAAGCTATGATCATGATCAGGCGCTCTGTTTGTATGTTGTCGTCCCCTTGGGTAAAAACTCCCTCTGCTCGGATGAAGTGATTGTTGTTGAGAAGGAGGAGGAGGAGCGTAGTAATCTGGCCAGGTGCTGAAATTCATTTCGCCGAAGTTTGTGTCTTCATGCCATTCTCCATTCGACTGACTGCTCGACGGAGTATTGAATTGCTAGAAACAATATATTTCAAAAGAATATACCCTTACAATAGAATTGGGAGGGCGAGGCTTCGAAATCAAGGAAGGAATCATTGTTCTGTCCATTGAAGGGGGTGGATTCATCCTCAGTGGAAGAACAGAGTTTATTGGATGAGGAGTAACAATCTTCTGCATCGAGTCAACATTCAACTCTTCATCAGAACTGGGAACATCATCCGGAACTATTTCATTTCCGTCTTCATCGTAATCTACATTCAATGCTCTCTTCTGCTTTGTCACCGCAACAAATCCAGTCGAACTAAAAAGATAAGAAGATGTTCAAATTCGTACTGTTCGTAGGCAAAGCCTGGTTGTCGTTTTTGCGGCCTAACTTTCACCTTTTGTAGTCCACGAGTTTGGGCCAAGTCTTCTGCTTCCGATCCACTGTCTTCCTCATCCGACTCCATAATATGCTTTTCTCTAACAATCTTCTCAGCTGCTTCTTGTGATATTCCTTCCATGTTGGCTATTAAAGCTATTCGAGCACTGAAAGAAGATTTCTTTTGATTTTGTGTCTTACTTTATAACTGACGGAGGGGCACATCTGGGTATTTTTCCTAGCCGCAGTCTTTTCAGACTTTCTTGAGGAAGACTGTTCGGCAGCTCCCTTCTGACTTCCGGATCCTCTACCTCGATTCCAATAACTTCCACACTTCTTTCTCTTTCATCCGGTGAGTATTGAAAGTATTGAGGTCGTTTTTGAACTCTAGCTCCAGGTCTCGCTCCAGGTCTAACTTGTGGCCGTGCACCAGGACGAACTCCAGAACGAACTCTTGGCTCTAAAGGATAATAGTCAAATAGAAAAACATACGAGGTTCGGGAGTAGGAGTCCTTGGAATATTGTCATCGTCGTCATATCTGTTGTTTATCGTTCTAGTTCCGCATCTAAAACTAATGTCATATTTTCTTTTTCTTACAGTGCTTTCGCTGGAATAACAATAGTTGGAATAGTAGCCGATGTCGGCTTTTCTGTCGCTTTACCATGAAAGAAATCGATCGTCGAATTGTACGTTGACTTTCCTCCCAGACTTGGAGCAAGACCTTTGAAACCTACACATCCATGAATCTCCATTACTTTCTTCGGATAGGTCAACGAGGGAGGAATAGGAGCCATCTAGGAGATAGAGAAAAGACAAAGAAAAGAACAAACCGGTGGTTGCATAGGCGGATGCATATATGGAGGAGCTCCATGTATTGGAGGAACCATTGGAAGATGAGCCATTGACGGAAGTCCGACCATTTGGGGTGGAAGGCCCATGGGAGGCATGGCCATCGATGGAACGCCTTGATGGAACATGGATGGATGAGAATGAGAGTGCATGTAAGGAGAAGCGCTATGCATTATCGGAGGAGGTACTGAACAATCAATTGTATATCTTATATAAGTCTCACCTGGCGGAGGAATAGAAATCACTTGCGAAGAGGCAGATTGTTCTTCGTCTGGAGGAGAATCCTCTCCTACCATCGCTTCCACAGAATTAGCTTCCGAGATATCATGATTCTCAACACTCGCTCCAATCACTGGAATGCCTCCAGGTGGCCTTTCTGATGGTGGAGGGATGTTGTATACTTCAGCAGATGCATTGGGAGCAGCAGGTAGAGGGATATTGTTGAATAAGGGTCCAGTAGCCAATTCACTACTTACATTGAAACTAGCATTAGTAAATAATGATTGTTCAGAAGAATGAGGGAGTCCAACACGAGAGAGCACAGTTTCGGTGGTATCGAGAAAACTCGATGGCTCTCCAGCATCAAAGTTAGACGCTGACAGAGGACGGGAAGGCGGTCTCTCCTCCGATTCGTTGTTTTCATCTTCAGAAACTTCCGTCGGCTGATCAGGAGCATACTCATCATTTTTTTGATATGGTAGTTGGCTTGTTTGGAAAGTTGTTAGCTCTGAAGGAGGGAGATTTGGTGGAATAGATGGTTGAATCAGAGGTGGAGGAGCATTTCTAGAAAATAAGATATAAATACACAATACTTACTTCTTCTGACTCTTCTTTTGCCTGATCTTGTTCATGACCGTCACTCTAATAATCTCCCTGTCCCTCTCGTCCAAGCTCGGATCATTCAATATTGGCTGGACAACTTCTTTGACCACACCTAAAACAATAAAAATAGTTTAACTGAATCATCGTTCTTACGTGGATTATCCGTCTCATTAATGAAGTTGATCAGTTCTGGGAGACCACTGAAAGTAAACCTTTGAGGAGATGGCGGCTGTGGAGGCAGCTTTTTAAGCGTCTCAAAGAACCTATAAGCTGTTTGAGAAATTGGGGCATGTCTTACTTTGGATGTATTAAAAAGTCTCCTTCATTCACCGGAGCAGGGAGATCAAATCGTTGATTCTCTACAGGCCTTTCTTCTGACGGTCCTGGGACAACTTCCGGTGCAACTAGTGGAGAAGTCGACTGCTCTCTTTCGACTTCTGTTAGATTCACAGGCATCTCCACATTCTCTAATATTTCTTGCCTTCGAACAATCACACAAAGAATCAATTCTGGATGTTTCTCTGGGAAACCTGGTCCATTCCAAGGCAAAAGGACAGCCGGTGCTTCTTCATTAGCCGGCAAAGGAAGAAAATATCCATCTCTAATTCTTTTACTGTTAGAGAAGTCAATGACTTCGTATCTGTCCTTCATAATCATGTCATGGTACAAACCGGTGAATTGTTTCTCAGCTTTCGGATCCACTAAATAGGTTGTTATTAAGTATGAATAACTCACAAGGTCTCTCTAATTTCAAAACGATAACATCATCCATCTTTGACGTTCTCAATCCTCTCAAATATTCGAAAACGACCAATTGTTTGATTCTTCCCTTGACATTGAAGCTAACAGGCAAATCAGCCTGGTCTCTCATTTCGAAGGCGACGGGATTGGAAATAGCTAAAAGAAGGTGAAAAAAAATATAGAAATACCTTTCAGAGAAGTAACGAAAGTCAGACTACCCATGACTACTTGACCTCTCCAAATTTCATCGCCCTGGACCCATTTTCTCCACGTTTCATCCTGCCTTACTCTATAATTAAATAATATTATAATAAAGAGTTCTAACTCTGGAGAAGAAGGTAGCCTTTCCGGGGAAGAGATACCACCACCAGCATAATCATCATCCGACACATTGTCAATCTCCAAAGAACTTGAAAGACCTAGAGGGTCTCTTAGATTCAATGCTGGACTGTGATCGTTGACCTTCTCCTGATCCCTCTTCTTCTCGCGATTATAGTTCTTCTTCACCATCCTTTCCTGTCTATTCTGATGTCTCTTTTCCTTCTTTAACCTTTCTTCTTCTCTGAATCTATCCCTCTCCTCCTGTTCTTTCTTTTCTTTTTCCTGTTTTGCTTTAGCTTGATTCGCACAGATTGAACAATTCGAGTCGAAGAAGTGGGAATTGTGTTGGGACGTCGTGTCGGTTCCATCGCCAAAAATGACATCCAAAGTAGAGAATTGTCCCTTTGGTTTTTTCGGAATTCGTCCCTTTGGATTGCTGACCGTCTTTATATGTTTCGATATTTCCTGAGAGGCAGCCAAGGCCTCTGCGGTGATTGTAGGAAGCTTCAAAGGCGCCGTAGGATCGACTTCCTCTCCGTCCAAAGTACAATTGTTAATCTTTGCAAATTCCTCAAGTTCTTCCATTTGGACAGATACAAGTTTTAAGACTATGATATGATCTGCCAAAATTTTCGAAGCAAAGTTCTAAAATCTTTAAATTTGAATAAGCGAGACTTACTCTATATTGACTAAAAAGGGGCTTCAACTTTTCCGCGAAGAACCTGTACATCGTTCCATTTACATCTTTGCTCGATGCTTTGAACAGTTGATGTTCGATTTCAGTCCCCTTCTTTTTACAATCAGCCACTGTGAATTTTCCGAATAATCGTCCACTGAAACCGTATTTAAATAGAAAAAAAGGTAACCTTTTGAATAGTTCATCACCTATCTTCTGTCGTAGATTCCCTCGAAGAATATCACTCTCCCTGGACATGAACTTCGATGCTTTCTCTGCCGCCTTCGCTTTCAACTCTGCTTCTTTCATTTCGAGTTCTTCCATCTTTTCTGATAAAGATAATGGAATGAAGGAAGCTGAATGTCGAATGAAATCAGACAGCTGATCAAGAGTGGGAGCTTCGAGTTCTCTACGAATTATGTCGTTTGACCCGACGACAGCTATTCTAGCCTCCCCGTTCCATTTCTCGTGTTCTTTTATCCTCTCCACTATATCATCAATACATCCGACACTACAGTACTGCGAGTCGACACCGAGCTCTTTATACCATTGGTCAATACAGTCGTGGAGATTTCGATGACAATTCATACATTTTCTAGGAATAAGAAAAAGCGATGGACAATACCTGCAGGATGTCTTTGGTTTTTTTCTCACATCATCCGCATTTCGAGCATTCGGTGAGGGTGATTGTTGGAAGAAAGGAGAGGATGGAGAAACAGAAACATGAGGCTCTGTAAAAGGTATATTTACTTCTTAACGACTGATTTACCAGACTGTTTCTTTATTTTGTTGTCCGTAATGTCAGCTGAAGATGAAGCAGCAGCTGAAAGAGGAGACGAGGACAAGTCGGAGTCAATAAAAACTTTTGAACTCTTCTTTGTATCTTTCCTTGGACTTCCTATTTTCATTTCATTTTTTTCTAGGGACTCTGAACATAGATAATCAAATATAATCACAGACACTCACGAAATGCTAGTGCTTCATCAATGGCCGACTGGGAGAGGAGAGAGATCTTAAGGACGAACTGTTTCAATCCGAAATGGTTGACTATCCTCTCTTCGTTCCAGTCTGTAATATCAACTGGCTCCTCCTTATGTTTACTCTTCATTTCAGTTTCTTTTTCTTCTTCTCTTCTCCTTTTTCTATCCCCTTTTCGGTTTCCTTCTTCTTCCTGAAAATTTTTTTGTGATTTTATACTTTATTTTCACCTGTCTGAGCTGTTGTTCATGTTTTATTATCTCATATTTTTTTCTTTCCTCCTCTTCCTAAATGAATAGTATCAATTGATTTAACTGGCCTACCTTTCTCTCTTTTTCTTCCTGTTTCCTCCTCTCGTTATTTGTTTTCTCTTCATTTTCCTTCTGAAGTTCTTCTTGCTTGTGCTCTTTTTCCTTTTTCCTTCTAGCCTTCCTCTCTTCTTTTGATTCTTCTGTCTGCACTATTTTTTGTGTTTTGTTCTCTTCTAAATTATTCTCATCATCGATAATCTCGAATTGAACTAGTGGTCTCTTTTTTTCGAACGAAGTGCTTGGTGTTTCAGAAACAGCTCTGCTTGAACTCTTCACTGTTCCTAGACTTGTATTCAAAAAAATCTTAAAATTCTCACGATCAATAGACCTCCCCGATTTAGTCCTCTCCACGACTGTTTCCGTCTCTTTTGATTCTTTGTCATCCTGGTTTGATTTCTTCCTGTTGATCCTCTCTTTCTTTTTTTCTTTTGATTTGATCAAGTCGATCTATAACACTTCTTTTACTTTAAAAAACAAATTACCATATGATTAGCGGATGCTGTAATTCTTTTTATCGTGTCGTCGTCCATCGGTTCAATAACATCTTCTTTGGGCAAAATTCTAACAAAGATTAATGAACAAAACGACTTACTTGTAATCGGGATAACAACGTGCCCATCCGGATTCCAATTCTTCAAAATACATAGAGTCATCCATTGTAATGGTAGGGATGGGGTTGAGAATTGGCCGTGCGACAGACTTTCTGATCCTTATTTGTCTTTTTCGACCTCCTCTGGAATGATCACATTTGTCTATCACCCAGCTGTTTACCTATTTACTGATGTTGGTGCCGTCGTTGCAACTCTCATGAACATATCCATCTTCTCCGGCTCTTCTGGAAAGCCATTCTCTACCGGCGTCGGCCTCTTCTCATCGATGGATGCTAAAGTTGGTGTTTGTAAATCTGATTTCTTGCTTCCTTGGGGTGTTAGAAGAGAAGAAACATCCATCATTCTGTACATCAAAACATAACGAAAGAAAAGCAGACCTACTCTTCTGGACTATGAGGAGATTGGATAACTTCTTGAGCAGAGATCGACCGACATGTAGAAGTTAAATAAGCAGTCTGAACAGCTGATTGATCATCCTAAACTATTAATTACTGGCTAGAACAATAACTTACTTCTAAATACTCGTCTTCATTCATTTACACTTGGTATCTTGATTTTTTTACGAAAGATGAGACAAGCTGAAAAAAATACTTTTCTATAATGTTCTGAAGATATTTATATGTATGAAACGAAAGAAGTAGGATGGAGAAACAAACTAAAAAAGAGACATTACAACGAAATATTAGTAGATTTTTGAAAAGTCAATATTTTCCTACAGAAAGACGTTTACACGTGGTAAACGACGGCCATCTATCCGTTTTTTTGAACAAAATTTTTGATTTTTTGCTGAAATTCTGTTGTTGTCTGTTTATTTATCTTCATTTTCCTCCAGTTTTGTTTATCAACAACTTTTCAAAAATTGCAAAATATATGTTTAAACACTTTTAGGAACATTTGTTCGATTCTAAATTTAGTAATTGGCAGCCATTTGCGTAAGAACCACAAGCGAAATTCAGAAGCGACGATCAATTTTCCTTAGCGATAGATTTCATTATATTCGCTTCATATGCTTTGTTGTTAACAATTAGAACACAATTTAAGTTTAATAAAATTTTTTACGTACTTTATAAAACTCATTGATTAAAAATTTAGGTATGGCTGCTGCCAACCCTCAAGATACGAATGAAAATCTTGAAATGACTGGTGAATTTAACAACCTCTCGGCTGTTGAATTGAAAAATAAGGGAAATGACTTCTTTAAAAGTAGGTTTCTCTGATTTCCAGTTAACTATCTTTAGAGGGATTATATGATAAAGCGATTGACTATTACTCACTAGGTATTACTAAAGAACCTACCGCTATTCTTTATGGAAACAGGTAAATTTATAGTGTATTATACATATTAATACTCAGGAGCCAATGTTATATTCATAAAGAATTATATGGAGCTGCTTTAGAAGACGCAGCAGCTGCTATCAACTTAGATAATAATTATGTCAAGGTGTGTTTTTCTTCTACTTTTCTTGATTTATTTATTCAGGCTTTCTTTCGGCGTGCTTCTGCCTATATGGCTCTTGGGAAATTTCAACAAGCTTTAAGAGACTACGAAGCTGTTTGTAATGTTCATCCAAATGATGTAGATGCTAAACGTCGGCGAGATGAGTGTAAAAAACATGTGCGTAGAATTGCTTTTGAAAAGGCTATCGCCGTCGATCATAATAAGAAGTGTATTACAGATTCCATTAATATAGATACTATGAGTATGTTTCCTCCTAGCTCAGTTTAGCTTTTTTTCAGGTGTTGAGGATAGTTATGATGGGCCGAGATTGGAAAGTACGGTGACTGCTCTGTTTATGGAAGAACTTATTAAGCATTTTAAAGCCCAAAAGAAGCTTCCTGCCAAATATGCGTATAAAATGTTGTTGGAATTTTATTCATTCTTACAGAAACAGCGAAATATGGTTGAAATTCAAGTATGTTTAATTTTTTTTTATTTACTAATATTCAGATTGACGGAGAGCAAGAATTCACTATATGTGGAGACGTGCATGGTCAATTTTATGATCTATGCAATATTTTTGAACTTCGTGGTCTTCCTAGCGAGACAAACCCTTATGTAAGTGTTTTTAATATTAAGAATAAGTGTTTTAGTTGTTCAATGGAGATTTTGTTGATAGAGGATCATTTAGTGTCGAGACAATTTTCACTTTAATCGGTTTCAAACTTTGTTATCCTGATCATTTCTTCTTATCTCGAGGAAATCATGAAAGTGATGTCATGAACAAAGTAAGATAATTATTAGTAATTTTTGAATTTTAAGATGTACGGGTTTGAAGGAGAAGTAAAGTCAAAATATACTCCTTTGATGTCAGAATTTTTTACCGAAATCTTCTGTCATTTACCACTTTGTCATTTAATTAATCAAAAAGTTTTCGTAAGTTTAAAATTCATCTTTTCTGAAAACTTTTGTTCAGGTTTGTCATGGTGGTCTCTTTGCCAATGATGATGTTAAACTTTCCGATATTCAAAAGGTTGATCGTGTGCGACAGCCTCCAGATGGTGGTATAATGTGTGATCTTCTTTGGTAAGTCATTTTTTAAAATTAATATTTACTATAATAGGTCCGATCCGATGGACCAACTAGGCAGATGTCCCTCTAAACGTGGTGTGGGCATTCAGTTTGGACCTGATGTAACTGATAAATGGTGCAATGATAATGGTATTGACTACGTTATAAGGTTTGTTCTGTTAATTTTTGTAAATTTTATTTCAGAAGCCACGAAGTAAAACCATTTGGTTGGGAGAAACAACTAGGGGGAAGATGTTTTACTCTTTTCTCTGCTCCTAACTATTGTGATTCCGTAGGTAATCAAGGTGCTTATGCGATTATTTCCGGAAATGATCTCACAGTAAGTATATTTTTTTATTTATCAAAATTCAGCCGAAATTTGTATCTTTCGATGCCGTTGACCATCCTCCAGTTCCAGCAATGCGTTATGCCAGTCAGTTATTTGGTTTATAAAATTTGTTATACGCTTATTTTTGTTACTAAATACATGTTATACTTGATTTTTATGTTAATTATCCCGTTCAAAAGAGGACATTGCTTTAACTAGCAATATATATATATATAGTAATAGTATAATGGCTTGTTTTAATTTCCTGAGCGGTGGTGTAGCCAATTCCCGTTTGGATTATTTCTTTCCGAAGAAGGATGAGATTAGACCAGCAGCTCCAGGTTCAGCTCGAGGTGCTGGTTGAGCATTGCTCTTTACGAGAGCATTTATGATTTCTAAACTTTGTGTATTCAAAAAGTTACTAAACTGACTATCAATATTTTGGGAATCACTACCCATGTAACTACCAGGGTTCAACAGGGCTCTTAACGGGGCTTCTGTCGTGGTTGTCGTTCTTGTCAACCCGAACATCTCGAATAAATTTATCTTTCCTAGTCGTGTCTCGGAAGGTCTTTCTGACGCTGTGGGAAGACCTGAATTTGTAGGTTATTCCAATACGAAAGACTACTAACCAAACATTTGACCAAAAATATTCGGTCTTGCAGTAGGCGCGGCGGTGGTTGGCAGGAAAGTATCTAAAATGAACTATTCAAATAAAAACAAGCAAACCAATGATTCCCATGAAAGATCGATCAGCCTCTTTTGGAACAGTTGGTTGTTCTCCTGCTCCTGAAACCTCCATGAATTGTAATAGGTAGGTTTACCAAAAAGACGAAAGAGATTGCTTTGTCTTGGCCTGGGAGTAGGAGGAGGAGGAAGACCCTCGGAAGGCTCGGAATCGACAGAGGAACCTAGGAAGGTGTTCATCAGACTCTGAATGACATTCGGACGAGGAGTTGTAGTTGTGGTGGTAGTTGTAGTTGTCTGCGGGAGGAGAAGACCACCGCCTATAAAACATTCTCTAATCTCCTTATATTTACCATATTCTTGGATAAGTCTGGCCATGTTCCGAATCGTATTATCCTGACTAGATCCACTGGTAATGGAGTTGTCGGTTTCAAAATTCCTGACCCCATGGAAACTCGGTCGGACATCTCTTCCATAGTCACCGTATCCGCTCTCTCCTCTACTGCCGGCTCCCATTATGTTCCCACTCAATTCCATAATTTGAGCAGCTATACCCGTCACTGAAAGGTTTTTTTTCTCTCGCCGTCTTCCCCTCACCCGGCCCGATTTCAAACCAACTGACGTCGTCGGATACTGTCGACTCCTTCGGCCATCGATGATGGGTCTACATTGGGCGACTGAGCGAGTATAGGTGAAGCTAGCAGTAGAAAGAACCACATCTAAATGAGACAGACTGCGAGAAAAGTACACAGAAGGGAGACCGTGTGAATCGCCAAACATGGCGCGACAAGGAGAGGATCGAAAACAACAGCATAACAGGTATCAACCCGGATGGAGACATTTAAATTTATGGGACAAAGGAATTGATCCGGGAAAACATTATGAATGGATTAGAGAGAAAGAAAGAAAAAAAGACAATTCAAACAGGAAGGAAAACAAAAAGAGAAGAATTGGCAGTCGAATGGTTGGATTCCCGACGGCGGTGACGCAATAAAGCCGCCGACGGCTCCGGTTCCCTTCGCAGACCCGATCCGACTGCCTTTAAGATAGAAAGAATGGCACTGGTCATGAATGACCTTCAGAAGAAATGATGATGAGTCATTCGAAGAAAGAAAAAAAGGGAAAAGACAGACAGAAAGAAAGAGGAAGAGAGGGAAATCGACGGTATTCAATGGGGATAATTGAGGCTATCCTTGGTGGATTTCCTTTTCACGATCGCAGCGGGAGGAGTTGGAAAAGGAGGGTCAGAGAGAGTCGTCTACTGGCAGAACAGCTGAGCGTGTGTCAAGCGAAGAGGTCCGGTAATGAAAGAAACTGGAAGAAGAGAAAGTCGCCGTTCCGATCCATGCGGGAAGGCTAGAAAAAGCCGTGTTTTATGAGGATTAGATGTGCCAAGACAGGACGACAAAGATACGGATCGGACGATCGAGAAGCACTCTCTGGAATTCGAGGGTTTTTTTTTCGGAGAAGAGGCGACTGCCAGGCTGGTTGGGACAAGCCGACCGGTTGTAGGTATATCCCAGAGTAACTGGAGTAGAACCACGAAACTACTAATCCGCATGATTTATTCAGACTTGTGTCGGCGGGATCGTACTCGATATACTCCGAGCCAGACTCCTGTCCAGTCGTTTCCTAAACAGTTTCTCTTTTTTAGACATCTTTTTTCTACCTATAAATATTTTCCATTTCTAGCCGTTTGTATCCTTTGTATAAAGTGAATGAAATCTTAAAAAGAACAATGAAAAAGAACAATAGGCTGACTCCGACGACCGTGTAGAATTCAGAGGTAGACAGGTTATCTGAACCAGATTGATGGATTGTATTCCACCGACCAATTGGACTGCTATAAGTGACGAGATCGAAATAACTGAGAAAGGTAGCAATCCACCATACCATGAGAAGAAGACCCGTAGAAGTGACAACAATTAACTGAAAGTAAGTCATGAAGTGGAGTCGAACTTGGATAGCAAGAAAGGGGAGAAGGAGACATTCATTATGTTTGATCATTCCTATAAAATAGACAGCGGTTAGAATACCATGGAGACCGAATAACCCTTAAGACATATTAGTGGAGAAAGAAGAAGAAGAGGGGATACCAGAACAGATGGAGGCGAGGTAGTTCCCTTTCCTGGCTTCAATATAATCATATAGGGACATGAAGAATTCGAAGACACAAAGAAGAAAGGAGATGACAACACAGATCAGCTGAAAAAAAGAAAAAAAATTCTTTAAAAGAAACTCCCTGGGGAATAAGAGAAAAATTGAAACGTACCCTGAGTGTAGGTTTATACCTCTTACAGCCGTGTTCATATGTTCGAAACATATCTGAAACAAAAGCTAACAAGTTGCTGAAAAGTTTACGCGGGGAGCAGCTGCTCCCCCCGGCATAAACGGAGCCATGCATTACGGAAGAGACGCCGAGGAGACGGATTACAATAAACAACTCGTTTCTCTATCGGAGAAAGGTGTAAATTTAATGGGTATCATCACAACAAAGGGTCAAAAAGAGTGGAAAAGAGCAAAAGAAGCTGTCACATGAGTGAGATAAATGGCGTCGCTCGAAGCTCATTGACTCTTGCAGTACTTCTTCTTTTCTTATAGAAGATATAAACAGAGGAGAAAGTGGCCAGGTAGCCGGGAGGCCATTAATCACAGCCCCACAGGTGCTCCCTGGCCAGCTGACCGAAATATGAAAAGAAAAGAGTGAAAAGGAGGAGGAGAACTGGTCGTAAGGTAGACATTATAGTCTCCATCTGGAGTATATTAAACAGCGGAGAAAGAGGGATTCCACGTGTCGAATAGTCTGTTTATTTGTCTAATTGGATCCAAGATTTATGTTTTCGATTCGTTACTCCTCTCTTCTCCTTTCATCTCATTCTTATTATGATCTTTTAATACTTTTAATACTTTTAATTCAATTAACTTATAACAATTCAGATGTCGGATTTAACTTCTTTCCCACGAAAAAGCTTAACTTTGCAAATAAACAAGTTCATCTGACTGACTAATGAAGCATTTCATCCTGGTGTAGTTCCTAATTGCGTAGATACTATTAAACTGACTTCGACTGGGCGGGCTCTTCCTTTGGATTTGCCATACTTGAGCATTCTCAAGTCCCTGCAGACCTTACTTCGTCTTTCTCGGTGCATTTTTAACGAATTTCGTGGAATACACAACTGATTCCATTTCCAACTACTTCGCCACAGTCAGAATGGATCCATTATGTCTCGAAGCAAGTACCTTTGCCCAACCAGTCTATTTCCGGGTTGGATTAGCTCTCAAGGCCCTTCTTGCCCTTCTTTCTGTCGTATCCAGTATGGTCTTCTTACGAACAAAGGTAGTCTTCAATCTATTGTAAAACCCTTAGAAGAAATTGAAATGGGTGCCGTCTCCAACGACGAAGTTCCTCTTCCTAATCCACATGTTTTGGGCAATCGAAGTCTCTGCTGGTTTTTTTGTAGTCTACGTTTTCGACTTTATACGGTAACTTTTTCGTTAACTCGTGTATCTCCAGTTTCTCTGTTCCATCGGATGATCCTTGTAATTATGTTCTTCCTGCCCGAATTGGCCTTCCTCTTCGAGCTATTCCAGGAATTGGAGCAACATTTCAAACAGTCACGATGTTTGTGTTTGCCATTGAAAGATTGATAGCCACGATATGGCCAGTGTTCTTTGAAAAGTTAACGAAAAATCATCTAGGAGTATTTCTCACAGCCTCTTCAGTTAGTCTATCATTCTCTATACTTACTATCTAGACAATTCTAAATGGATCTGCCTGGATATATCTGGTTTTATTCACAGCTGATTGGAATGACAGACAGATTTTGAGTACGGTGACAACAAATGGGAATAGAGAACCTATCGAGGTAAAAGACATTCATTGAATCAACACGAGAATTATTCAGTGGTTGCGTCGGTTCTATCTTCTCCTCGAGTTGGTAACTGTCGTTCTTTTCGCCATCACTCTTTTCTGTAATAATCTGGCTCCTCGTCTCTATCAAGACTCAAATCTCAGTGTCAAGTATCAACATTCAGAAAATAAGAAAGTTATCGTGGCCCTTCTGCCCTGCTTCCAGACGCACTTCTTTCTTAGCGTCCTGCAATTTGGATGCTTTGTTTTGTTTCCTCTAGTTCGTTTAATTAGCCTTCGAGTAAAGTTCAGGTCGTGCCGGATAGAAACCGATTCTCAACAGCCGTGTGGGTGGAACTCGTCTTCTTCCAGGTGGAACTCGCAGAATTCATATAGCATCTTTAGTCATATCTTTACGGATTGTTTATGCCGCTGATTATTGCGATGAAATTGAAACGACAGAAAAAATCCATTGTGAATGGACATCTCTCAATGGATGATCACTTCGCTCAAATGAACAGCTACTTTGAGAAAACATACGAGAAATTAAAGAAGAAAGGGCCGTAGTGGAGTCATAAAAAAAGATAATAACCACCGGAAGACGTCTATCTCTCGAGGGGGGAAAAACAGAATAAAGTTTGCATTATGTGAGTCATTTTATTGTTTGCCGAAGGTTTATTGCCCTCTTCTTGACAGCGAATAAGGCCAGCTTATCCGAAAAACAATGCCACGTCACACCTGGCTGTATAAAGGAATGGCCAAGAGATAACCCATTCACCAGTTGTTGCAACTCATTCTTCAAAATGACTATCGACTGGAGTGGAGTCGTCACTGTCACAAATGCCACTTCTACTTATTTGAAATCTCTTCCGGAGGGAACGAGAACTAAGCTGATAGAAGCATTCAAGATACTCGGAAATGGACAACTCGAGGCGGCCGAGAAAGTTGCCAAAATTGATGAACTTATTCAAAATGTCCAAGACGAGAGTGTCAAGGTATAACGAGATAACTAGAGAGACATTTTCAGAAATTCCTACACGAAACAGCTGAAAAAGTAGCTGCCATCGCTCAATGGACAAAAGAGAGACTGGCTCAAGAGGATCCTCAAGTCAGAGAAGCTTGCCGCAGCTTCGTCCGTCTCCTCATCTGTGCCGATTTCGTCCAGGTTTGTTTGCCTATTTCTCCACGACTTTTTCAGGCGAGTGATGCCGAGAAGGAGACAAAATTGAACGCCCTTGTATCCGGATTCAACGAGACCCAGATAGCCGCTTTCAAGAAGTTCAAAGTAGAGGCTGATGTAAGTATTTGATCATCTCTCCCAATCGAGTCATTTTTAGGAGAAGACAGCTGCCTAATGGAATTTTTTTCATGTTCTTAAAGATAATAATAAATTGAATAAAAAATTTAATTGTTCCTTTTTTGTAGATAACACCTCTTTCTCTATTTTTCCCGGACATTGTTCGTTTGTCACATGTCCGAATCGTTAAGCAGCCTTTAATAGGCATAAAAAGGTACTCGGAACGAAAAGTGTGCTTCGATCTCATGTCGTATTCGAAGACACGTGGTGATAAAAAAGGGATGAATCAACCTTAGGCAAACTTTGAGAATTGGCAAAATGGATATAGAAATTCTGAAAACCTCGGTGACGTCGAAAGATGAAAGAAAAGTGAAGAAACGGATCAGATAAGAAAGATTATTCTGCAAAAACAGACTGCTATATTATGATGATTGGACAGAACGAAAAATATCAAATGTTTGAAAGATCTTTGCTTGTCCGTAGAGTTCACTAGCAATCTAAACATAGATTCCTTCGGAGACAATTAGAATGTCGCTTCATACATCTCGTTCTCAATGATACGAAGAAGATTCTTTCTTTATATGTAAAACAGATTTTTACAATAGGACAAACCATATTCCATCCATTCTTTATCCACTTGTTTACCAGTACTACTCTTATCTTGTTGCATTTTTTCCAGCAATATCTCTGACATTTTAGATAAGAAGAGCCATTCAGATCTTATAATAAAACGGGCACACTTCAAAAGGGCCTGTTCCATCTCCTCTCAGCCACCGTCACCCTTCCTTTCTCCTCCTATTCAATCTCTTCTTTTAGGTAGTAACCAGCTTCCAAAATGACTATTGACTGGGACGGAATTGTAAAGAAGGCTAACAATACCCGGGATATCTTGGCCAGCTTCCCTGAGTCGGCTCGTGCCCATGGAAAGGATGCCCTCGCCATCCTCGTCGACCACAACGTCCCCGCCGATCAGAAACTTTCCAAGATCGAATCTCTCTTTGCTGATCAGGATGCTGAAACTAAGGTGATTATGACTATTGAAACAAAGTTTTGTTAGGCCAAGATCCACAAACTAGGAGAAAGAACTATCAAGTTCTCGACCTGGATGGGAGACAGGATCTCCCACGAGGATGATGAGGTGAAAGACGCCGCCCGGAAGATTGCCCGTGAACTTCTCTGCAAGGATTTCCTCCATGCCTCCGATGCCGATAAGGTCAAGAAACTCAATGAACTCGTTCATAGCCTCAACGAACATCAATTGGCTGCTCTTCAAAAGTTCCGACGTGAGTTGATTCTATTTTTCTATGGGCAATGAGATGATTTTCAGAGGATTCGAAGGTGAAATTCGAAGAATTGGATAAGCACTAAACGGCCAAAAAGTAATAGGAAAAACAAATAAAAAAAAGAATTGTAAACGTCTATGTACAATGAAATAAATAAGTTAACAATTTTTCTATCTACAATACTGTCGCCATTTCCTCTTTGAGAGCCGCATAGTCGATCGGCTCATCATGCAGTTTATCCTCCATCTCTATTTGCGTTCTATTTGTCGCTGTAGGACTTCTCATAATCCCAATCCTCTTTTGTTTTCTGAATTTTTTGGCCATATTCTTATATCTAAAATGGATCTGTCAACGAATACCAGAGATCGTACTTTAAACAGCAGGTATTTTTATCGCATTCCACGTAGCCAGCAGGACATTTGCAAGGATTTCCGCAAGTGACAGTCACTTCTTCTAAAAAATGAAAAGGTGAAAGGATCAGAAGGAAAGACAATATTTATTAGGAGATTCATGCAAATAGAAAGACAAGCTCATGCGACCATCTTACGCTTTACACACGATGGAAGACACTGGGGCATGCAGGCAGGAGCACAGGAGGCAACGGCCGGCGGAGGTGGGGGTGGCGGTGGTGGAGCGACTGGAGGAGAGGGAGCCATTTGGACAGAGAATCTTAAGCGAACCATGGATAGAATAAACAAAACTCACTGTTGGACACAACTGGCTGTACAAAGAGGTTGACAAGCTTGAGGGCATGCCTGTGCAAGACAACTGGGGGCACAGACAGGCTGACACTCGACGGAACAGGCACGTTGGACGGGGATTTGGAACTGTGTGACACAGCTATTGGTACACATCGGTCTACAGGCTGCTGGACACTTGACGATCTCCGCTACACATCTGAAAATACTCGTCCTATGATCCTCTGAGAAAACTTACACTGGAGAACAAGTTGGCATACAGGCTGAATCACATCGAAGGACTGGAGCCTATATGAGAAGGATTAATCTGTACAAAGAGAAACTTACAGGAGGGGCTATTGGTTTGACGACGGCTATACATTCTGGCAGACAACGAGGCATACAAGCATCAACACATGTCGGGAGTCTATAATCCAATCTAATCCAGAAAGTTAAGCACTTACTGGCACACTGATGGACAGTTTGAGGTACAACTGCTGCATGTAATGGCCTGGACACATCGACTCGAACCTATAGAGTAAAGTTACTCAAAAATAGTTAACATACAAGCAGGCATACACGCCGGGAGACAAGGTGAAGGAGGTGGCGGCGGCGGTGGTGGAGGAGGAGGAGGAGGGAGAGGAGCTCGAACACAAGTAGGAAGACATTGAGGCATACATGACGGGGTACAAGCCGGTCGAACCTAAAAAAAACTCTCGACCAAAAATCTCATTACCTCAATTCTGGCTACGCAAGATGGCTCACAGGCTGGCATACATTGCTGAACACAAGTGATACTAGTCTGAAATAGATCTGAGATTGATTTGATTGAAGAAAAACTGACCGTTCCAGTGACACAAGCGTTTGTACACATTGGTTGACAGCGATCGGGACATGCAAACTGATTGAGTGAAAAGGGAAGAAAAACTCTTACCACTGGATGAGCTGGTGGTGGAGGGGGAGGAGGCGGCGGAGGACCTGGAGGAGCCATTGGGCATCCACCACAGTTACAAGGGACTCCCGCTTGGCACATGGCACAGCATTGTCGTTTTGTTCGTAATAATTGGACAGTGACCGATTCATAAGGATTTATAGAGACGATATCTCCATAGGGTGATTCGGCTGATCGTTCAATGTTCTGCGGATAAATAATTTACAGCAAAACGAACCTCTTTCTGGGCACCGGCAGCGGTGGCAAAAAGATTAAAGGCAGTAAGGAAGATTAACATGGCGGACGTGGGAGACGATGAATTGCCGATGGGCGGACCAGCAGAGACGTCAAAACCGCCTATTTGTGCTCTGTTTATCTTGTCAACTGGCCCTTTGTGCCTCGTTTTTGGCGCTCCAGATGACATGAAGGCAAACATTTGACCGTTAATAAAACTTGGTTACTGGGAAACGAACCGGTATGAAAGGATCGACCGGACACTCTTCTTCTGTTTACTCGAACCAATTGGACAAGGAAAGTCAGACGACCATTTTAGCTCTTTCTTTGATTCCCCCTTTACACATCGAATACATACTATAGAGAATGGCAGCCGGTGACAGGCAGTTTGTTTGTTCACGCTGACCACGAGAGACGTTTCTGCTGGTTTTTCCTCAAATGGAAGTGGACTCAAAGAACAAGAATCAACCGGAAATCGAGGACGAAGAATAGTTAACAATCTTATTCAGATAATAACAGACATGAATCTAAGACATTTTAAAGGATAAGTGAAGACAGAGGAAGTCCCCGTAATTTTTGGAATAAAGGAGATATGGCAGAAAGCTGTTTAGATACGGTCGAGTTTTGCCTTCTTCTGATAGTACGGAATGGCGAAAAGCATCAAACCAGAGATCTGAAAAGAATGAGGTAAAAGGTGAAGAAAAAGAGACAAACCAAGAGGTTAACACCACAGAAGACAAAGGCCCAGGTGTATGATTTAGTCCAGTCAACAAGGAATCCGGCGATCGGGGGGCCAAAAACAGTTCCGATACCCTGCCAGAGAAGCAAAAGACCGAAAGCATTCGTCAATTTCTCTAGACCAAGCAAATCGACTAGGATGACACTCGTCAGACAGACATAGGACGAGATGGAGAAACCAAAGACAGCCGCATAGATACAGAGAGTTTCAAACCCATCGGCCAAGAAAGAAAACGTTGTGATAATACCGCAGACCTGAAGGTGGGAATGTAAAGAAAAAATAAGAACAAACCGAAAGAGATAGATTGTAGATCCAGAGACGGTTTCGGGCGGTATCTTCTCCCCATCCATTAGGTAGAGGCAGCTTACGATCTCCGATGATTCCAAAAACAACACGACCAATAGTATTAAGGACTCCGAAAGTGGTCAGAGTATTGGCGGACTTCTCAGGAGAGAGATTCAAACTATTTTTGGCATGAAGAGGGAGAAAATAGAGAGGTGAGTTGAATCCAATTGAAGTGAGAAGATTAGAAACAGCGAAAAGAAGAAAGAGAGGATCGAGAAGCAGCGATAAGGACAACATCCTTGAGATGGTCTTGAACATGTTCTTCCCCTCCACATTCTCGCTCGTGTCTTCATTTTCTTCGCTCGTCTCTCGTAGTTGATCCAACTTTCCAACAGAAAGAGCAGAAGCACTGGCTAACGATTTTTTGTGGAGAGAACCGGTCGACCTGTAGACATAAACAGGGTAAAGAAAAAAAAAACGGCCTACCGATATTTATCAGGATCCTCCTTGAACTCGGCGACATTGGTGATTGATCCGGTGTAAAAGACGTCCTTTCTATTCAGATAGCCACTCTCCTTTTCACTGATTGTTCCACATCGACTACGAGGATTTGACTCGGGGTCGGAAACGTAGTTCAACGACTTGGCCAAACGTATAGATCCGTGTTCAGAACTGTTCGAACTAGCCGACTTCGTTCGGATTCTTTTGTCTTCTGGCACAAGAAGGGTAGAAGTTTCCTATAAATATAATAAAAAGTAATATAGAATGACTAACTGGTGGACGAGTCTCCTGATCTTGAGGAACTTTGGGTTCTTCCTTCTGATCGACTTCATCGGTTATTTCAACGAATTTCAATGGACGGAATGTGGCTCCGCAAATGGCACAGAGAACAAGAATACCGAGGAAGGCAATGAAGACCGATCGCCAACCATAATTGACGATAAGGAAGGCATTGATGGGAGAAAAAAGAACCGTTCCAACACCGGCACCCGCAACAGCTACTCCCGTGGCCAAAGACCGATATTTCTCGAAGTACATGGTGACGATAACGATGGCCGGACAGTACATGAGACCGAAGCCGAGACCCATGATTACTCCAATAGACACGATCATGTGCCACATGGTAGTTCCGAAATAGGCAAGGCAACATCTGAAAATAGAAGATAATAGGAAAAAGAAGAAAGACTGACCCTATAAAGGCTATTACACTTCCAAGGATCGTGGTAATGCGACATCCATACTTGTTGCAAATGGCAGAGGCAAGGGGACCTGAACCGAGAGTGAGTCCCGTTAACACGGAGACGATAATAGCACAAGTAGCATTGTCCGATCCGAATTCCTAAAAACAACTCCCTTTGTTCTCGTTTGCAACATTTAATCCGCCTATCACACCCAATTCAGACGAAAGAGAAAAGTCCTTGTAAGATAAGACGAACCTCCATCAAATGATCAGCCAACACTCCGAATGAATATACGAAACCATCAGCAAAGACATGAATGAAGAAACTTCCCACAACGACGACCCATCCCCATCCTCCATCCGGCGGAATCGGCACCAATTTTCCATTTCCTCCACCGGCAGGGGGACCCGTCATCTGAAAAATTGAATAATAAATAAAAGAAAGAGAGATGTCATGGAAACGCAAATAACACGTGATTAGTAATAGACTCGTTAATTAAATATTCAATTATGGACACAGCCCGAGACGAAAGATCGAGAAATGAGCCAACGACTAGTCGAATACAAGTCGTAAAACGGTGAGACAAAAAAGTAATGCACGTGAAGAGCCCCGGGGCGCGGGGGAGAGACAGCCTCATGACTGCCGATTGCGTACTCGAAAAAGCATGATAAATCGCTTTTATGATAAGCAGAAGCGAAACGAAGACCATAAAATAGTTAGCCGATCAAAGAGAAAAGGTCAGAGACACGACTATATAGCGGACAGCCGAGACGGATGAATTGGCCTCGACGAGTCATTCCCATCGGTCACAAAGGAGCCGTCTACGAATGAATCTACATGTGAACATGATGAAAGATGATGATGAGAGGAGGATAATATTGAAAAGCAGGAGCCGTATTTGATACAAAGGCAGCGAGAGCAAGGGATAATTGAACAGCTGCCATGAATGGCGTCGTCAGTTTTCGTCAAAAGGTATTGTTTAGTAGTCAGCTTGCTGAACTGGGTAAAGTTTTGCAAAGTTTAAAGCGGATAAAAGTATATGCAAAGAACATTTGGCGGATTGCACTTTGCCTCGTTCAGGCGGAAGAATGAGAGAAAGAGATCAGGAGGGAAAGGACAAAGAGAGAGTCGGTTCAAGGTTGCGAAGATAAGAGGGAAAGTAATAAATCATTCGTTTCGGAAAAAAGGCCGAGATGGCATCAATGGACAAGGTGTTACCCGAACGAGAAGCCAATGAAATGTGAGCATCGGTCATCGAGGGAGTAAATAGATGAACGGACTGTAAACAGAATAGTTTCTATTCTATTAGTAAGAACTGGCACGGAGAGGTTATTGTCCGATGAACAGCTGTGAGGGAGGGGAGGAGGAGGTAGACTAGGTCACTCAAAGGGCTTCCATCAGCTGATTGTTGAGCCGTATACACCCCACGTCGCGTGCCCAACACGAATTGATCCTTTCGGAACACAGAAATGATAGGACAAAGGATTGATAAGTCGTGTTCAAAGGTGTGTTAGTCTGACGACAGACGCCATTAGAAAGGTGGATATGTAAACAGCCGGGTGACATAATATCTAAACGAAACACTACACAGGGCTTTTTTCGTCGACGCCATTCGGAAATATTATCGACTAGCAGTTTACGAAGAAGTCTCTCTTCGGGTCATAAGGTGAGAAAAGGACGAGGAAGTGACCCGAGAAACAAAGCTCTCGAATTACGAGGCGGTTCCGCGTCTAAAAGATCTTTCACAATATTGCCGAAAGCGTAAACAATAATAGAACTCTCAAAAACAGCATCCTTGTACTAGATGATTCATTCCAAATACGTAAAAATATGTGTATGTCTTGTCTATATACAACCGTCTGTACAGGCATTCTAACCGGAAGGAGCCAAATTAGCGAGCGAGAGTACCGATGAGACTGGCACACATCTCGAAAAATTGCATCGTCTGAGAGAGTTTAGCCCCGGAGGGCGATGGAGGGGGAGAGTCGACCTGAATAATAGTTCTCTCTATAGAAAGAGAACTCACATCCATCGGCATACTATAGGCACGATTTCCGCGCATTCCAGACGGTTTGTTAGGCATCGAAACTGAGGCATGGCGGGAAGAACAGGCACTAGCAGCTAAAGGAGAAGAAGTTATAGAAAGACAGTCTTACGGGCACTATCCTCATCAACGAGACTCTTGAAATCGAGGAGATAACTGCGTTGATCAACTTGATAAAGTTGAAGAGACATTTTTGGCTGAAAGCGGGATGTCAAAGAAAAAAAGGGTTCCTCACAGGATCGGTATTGATGCTGTCGGGCTTTCTTCGAACAATGACATGATATGGATTAAGAATCTTCCACTCCATGTCGAGACTCTTCATGGCACGAAATACTTCATACATAATATCTTCTGGACGACTCTGACTACGAATTCCTAGATGCCATTTGGCCCTTTTGACTCCCGACTTGGCGTTACTGTTATTCGAAGCAGCTGGCTGAGCGGAAATCTAAAAAGTAAGGACAAAAAGAAGAAAGGACACCTGAGGTGAACTTTGGTTGAGAGGGCCGGAATCGGAGTCGAGGGTTGCACTAATCCGACTCTGAACATTTGCTCCGAGTCTTTCTGGATGACGATGGCCCTGATCTGCGTGTTGAAGCTTGTTAGGGACGTGATAGAATTCGGCGATGCTCAATTTAGCCGCTGAACAATTTATCTGCGGATTTCATGAAATACTCACTTTCATCGGCGATGCGTTTGTTATCGACGATGAGATTGTAGGCGATCGAAAGATGGTGATGGGGATCATCACCTAACAGAGCAGCTGTGACTTCCTCCTCTGGGACATTGTATCTCTCGGTCACCTCGCGAACAGCCTCGATATCGACGATAGACGCCTCAGATTCGTTAACAGGCGGAAAGAGATATGCCGGAAGCTCCTTCTGGAACCACTCGTGGGCACTGCAATGATTCCAGTTTGTAGTGACCAACAACTCACATAACTTCTTTGATTGTAGCACGTTTCATTGGATCAACTTGGAGCATATGAAGAAGGAGATTGACAAGGGACTTGTCAAGATATTCGGGAATCGGAAAGACTCCTGATTTGATCTTTCTGAATAGACTTGGAACGTGTTCATCATCGAACGGAAGAGTTCCACACAGAAGGGCATAGAGGATAACTCCACATGACCAGACATCCACTTCAGGACCAGCATACAATCTATAATGTTTAATGGGAATAGAAGAAATTCTTACTTTCCACTGATAACCTCTGGAGCAGCATAATTAGGAGATCCACAACTGGTGCGGAGAAAATCTCCGTCGGTCATGATGTTCGAGAGACCAAAATCAGCGATTTTGACATTGTTATGCTCATCGAGAAGAAGATTCTCTGGCTTGAGATCCCTGAAATAGACTGATAAAAAGGTCGAAAGAAAGAGGTCAACCTGTGAACAACCATATGGCGATGACAATAGTCGACGCCGGAAATGATCTGTTGAAAAAAACGTCGGGCCTCTGGAGTCTTCAGCTGAAAGATATCGATATGATTTGGATTGGCAGCTTACACGGCCATGTTTGACGATATAGTCGAAAAGTTCTCCTCCAGAAACATATTCCATGATCATGAAAATATCCGAAGGAGTACTGATGACTTGATATCTGAAAGGAAAGAAAAATAGGAGAAGAGGGAAAAGACTGACAAGCGAATAATATGGGGATGACGGAAAAGAGAGAGATTCTGGATCTCTCGACGGATTTTTCCAACTACGTCGAGGCTCTTGATTTTCTGACGATTTAGGATCTTCACAGCAACCTTGTATCCCGTCGCTTCATGAATTCCAACTAAAAATAAAATAAAAAAAGAGAAGAGAAATTACCTTTGACTTTTCCAAAGGTGCCGACACCGAGAGTATCCTTCAGAATATAGTGTCCAATTTTGATTTGGGGCTTCATCTCCGTCCTCATGACGAGATCATTTGGAGCCGCCATCGCCATGACCAACTCCCTTTCTTTTTCTCTTTCTTTATCACGATTCCTCTCCTTTCTAAAAAAAAATCTTGTTAATACAAATTTTAATAAGAGATGATCGATGGCGGATTTTAAAAAGGAACAAATAGATAAAAAGACGTCTGAAGGAGTTAAAGAAAGAAATTTTATCGATTATCGAGGACAATAACGTAGATATAAGCTAAATGGGAAAAGAAGCGTGATTTCCTTGCCCCCAGTGGTGATCACACTTCTTTCATCGACTGACCCCTCTACCTTTTCCTTACTCTCTCACTGGTCTCCGTCTCTCTATCTGCCCCGCGAGTTTCAAAAAGAATTTTCAGACAGATCTTGTAAACAAGGTTATGGGTCCTGAAAAGAAAAACGAAAGGAGAAACAACTCGATTCAGAAGAGATTTTTGAACAACTACGTGACTTTCTTCTAATCCATCCTTACCAATCATAATTAGTGGATATCTCCTTCAAGTTGAATTCCCCCTTATTTCTTTTCTTTTTTCTCTCCGAAGATGTTGTTCTCCTTTAGTCTTCATGACTTTCGTGAATATTACCTTGATTTGGCTGATAGTTTCCTCGTGAGACTCTTGACTCGATCCAATCCACTCGGCTGACTTCGACTCTTCTGTCGATATCCAGGTTTCAACAGCTCAATATCGTTGTTTTCGACCTCGTCAGCCATCTCGTTCTAAACGTTGAAAAGTCTCAAAGACAAAGAATAAAAGAGTCAGAAAAATTGTCTTTGGGAAACTTGGAGCCGAGAGGCAATACCAAAAGCAAATACAAAATAGTCGAATGTGGAAGAATCGTCTGTTTGTCGATTCATTTTGTGAAAACTTTTGTTGGTAGTGGCGGCAACAGATTAACTCTCGGCCTAAGCCGATCTATCTGTCATCGATTCCATAAGACCAGGCGACATGACAGACACATAAGAAAGAAATTTCGGAGAAGAGTCATTCTAGTGTGACGACCAATTTTATTCATCTTTCGGCTTACTCGTTCTTCAATATTTTAGACATGTGGAAGAACAAAGGCGAGAATGACAATAATAACTTTTTGTAATTAAAGGAACTGGTTTATGGCTTCGGAGGTAAAATTTCATAATAGAGATCGCTCGGTTTTCATAGATATTCCCCGAATGATTTATTACTTGAATGCGTATTTAGTTGATCTAAAAACAATTGATTTTCCCCCTCATTTATTGTATCGATTTTCATTGTTTTCCATTTATTTCTGTTTTTCCTCTTCTACCAGACTGTATTTTTGTATTTTGTCCCATTCTTTTTCGCACATTAATCTGCTCCCATTAATAGTTTCTTTTTCTTTTGTTTCTATTCATTTGTGTTCCTAGAATCTTTCTAGATAACGACCAATCACCCCACGTGAGATTAAAGTTTTTTCGCCTCATTGTGTCCATGCATCTCTGACCCGTTCAGTTGTCGAAAGAACTCTCGCCCGCCCGTCCTCTTTTTTTACATTCTTCTGTTATTCCCCCTCCCCTAGTCGGTTCATAATAGACACGACTCTAGCGATATCACTATCTCTCTTTTCTCCCACTACTATTAGACTGATTTTAGTTCACTTCTCGATTGAAAGAAATGAGCTTCTTCGATGGAATTCCCGTCGCTCCGCCGATCGAAGTCTTTTATATGAACAAGTTATTTATGGACGAAACAGATCCTCAGAAAGTTAATCTAACCATAGGAGGTATTTTTTTTCTTTCTCCCTTTACTTCTATTTCCAGCTTATCGAACGGAAGAAGGTAAACCATGGGTGTTACCGGTTGTTCGTGAGGCAGAGAAACGTCTGGCCAGCAACGAAACACTCAATCACGAATATCTGCCAGTCCTTGGATTTGAGCCATTCTGCAAAGCCGCGACGGAATTATTGTTAGGTACTGACTGTACGGCTATCAAGGAGGGACGAGCCATCGGTGTTCAATGTTTGTCGGGAACGGGTTCTCTTCGAATGGGAGCCGAATTTCTTGTAAAGCTGCTCAATATGAAGACAGTTTATGTCAGCAATCCCACCTGGTTCGTCTTTATTTTAAAAAATAGTATTTTTTCAGGGGAAATCATAAGCTTGTTTTCAAGACGGCTGGATTTACATCGATCAACGACTATACTTATTACGACACGACGAACAATAGAGTCAACATCGAGCAACTGATCGCTGACCTCTCGACCGCTCCGGAACGATCAGTCGTTATCCTCCACGGCTGTGCTCACAATCCAACGGGAATGGATCCAACCCATGACGAATGGAAAAGAATTGCTGAAGTCATCCAACAACGCAATCTGTTCACTTTCTTCGACATCGCCTATCAGGGATTCGCTTCAGGCAATCCGGATTCCGATGCCTGGGCTATTCGATACTTTGTCGAGCAAGGCATCGAGTGTATCATCGCTCAGTCGTTTGCCAAAAATTTTGGACTCTACAGTATGTCATATTTTTTTTCTATTTCGACTACTTCAGATGAGCGTATCGGTAATCTCACGATCGTTGTTAAGAATCCAGCCGTCTTCGAGGGAATTAAATCACAGATGTCTCTCGTCGTTCGAGCGAATTGGTCAAATCCTCCTAATCATGGTGCCCGTATTGTTCACATGGTTCTGACTGATTCCCAACTTCGCCAGCAATGGCATGAATCCATAATGGTCAGTTTATCTTTTCTTCATCTACTTTTTTAGACAATGTCTTCTCGTATTCGAGAGATGCGGGCCGCTCTTCGTGGTCATCTCGAAGCTCTTGGAACGCCCGGAAACTGGGAACACATCACAAAACAGATCGGTCTCTTCAGTTACACTGGATTGACGAGCGAACAGGCCGATTATCTCTACAAGAAACACAAGGTTTTCCTACTGAAAGACGGCAGAATCAACATCTGTGGATTGAACACGAAGAATGTGGAATATGTGGCAAAAGCCTTCGACGATGCCATTCGTAACATTGGTTCCAAGATTTGATGTTCATGTAAATAGACATTTGCCGGTTTAGACGTGTTTCAATGAAAGTATTCACCTTCTCCACGTTTTGTATCTTTTAAAAAATATATTCCTCTATTTGTTTTCGCCTACCCGTTGTAAACATGGAAATTAATTTATAACGCAATTTTGACCAGAGAAAAATTGTGCTACGTAGAAAAAGGAAAAGGTCAGGGTTTATGGATATATACCTTTAGAAAAAGTTTGTGTCCACATTATGGAATCATATGAAATTAATTAGATTATTGTTCTAATTTTCTCTTCCTTGTTCGCCTTTTAACTCTTTTTTTTCCAGTCTAGACGATCTTATAAGTAGAACTTCAAATAGTTTGTGATAAATTATGAAACAAATCGGACAGTTCAGCTTTACCGATCTCTCCCGTAAGCAATTTTCATCTATATACTTTTTTTCACAGCTTCACTTCACTTTTTGAACTAAAAAAAATCAAATACGTACCAAACGTCATTAGAAATGTTTATTGAACCCGATATATAACTCGTAACAAATAGCAAGAAAGAGGTAATGAAGCTAAAAGAGGCACAGCAGAGAGAGAAGGAAGGAGTTTATTACAAAAGATTGAGGAGAAAGGGAAAGACGGATACCCTTGACTGATTGGAGGAGTTGTTCATCGAGCATCTGGAGATCGACAGAGTGGAAGATAGGAGTATGGGGCATATAGAAACGGAATTGGAGGAGCTCGTAGAAACGAAGGCTGCCGAAGAGAGTTGAGGTGTGAAACTCACTGAATCATCTCAATGGATTGGAACGGTTCTTACCTAAAGGGAGAGGGGATTGTCATATTGTTACACTCATTCCCTCGACAGATACACGTATTTGTCTTCTCTGCCACCTGAAAAGACGCAAGTTCTTAGAAAGAGGATCTGTCTACCTCGCAGAGAAGAGTTTCTTTTCCCGTCCCTCCGATCATTCTCTCCACTGCCAATTGTCCTCTTCCTATCTCATTATATTCGGCTGTTGTCAAATTCAAGCAACCTGAGGTGAATAGAAAGAATTGGGAACTCTTGTGCTGTCTCATATAACAAGAATTTCCTTTACATCGGGCTGCCGTCCCCTTTTGACAACCGGAGAAATTCAATCGACGATAAGAGTCATAATCAATACAGAAGATACAACTGAAAGAAGATGTATATAGTGAAAGAATCTTACTCGACATAAACATTCTCCTTCCATCCAGTTAATTCGGGTACGTGGAAAGAAACAGAAAAATGTCGATGAAGGAGTAGAAGCAGCAGGTGGACACGCATATGGAACGACTAAGATAGATCAGACGGAACAATAATGTGATTTATCGGAGTAAAGATTGTTTGAACAGCAAATTAATCTTTACTGGCTTCCTGGCTGTTTTTAGTGATCAGTGAATGTACACTGTTGTTAGCTACAATTTTTAATTCTAATTAAATAGTCGAATCTGCATAGAAAAAGAAGATGACTAGTCATGTATGAGGCATATGTTTTAACTTGATCATTATCTTTGCTCCCATTAGAAAGGGAGATCTTTGTCTTTTAGAAGGGGTATTAATGGGCAATTGATACCGAGTGGGGGATGCGAAGAATTCTCGATGAGCTAGTAATCGAAAACAAAGATGCTACTAGACACGAAATAAAGGTCTTACAAATCACTTGAAATTAAAAGGGAGTGCTTTGGAAGAGGAATAATTAAGGGAGAGGCTGATTAATTGTCATTCAGCTATTTCTTCAAAATGCCACTCTGCACCCGTCGACCGTCGACGTCGACGAAATAATTAATAAATCGAATCTTATCGCTCCAAAAAGGTTAAGAAATGGTGGAGAACGAATATAATTGGTAAATACCAATTGATGTCCTTCTCTGATCTTCTCTGATCGTGATCTTTCATCCTTCCTATTTTGTGGCTTCAGCTAGACAGGACATGTAAAAAACAAATAACTAGATAGGAAAGGTGGGAGGGATCTCTGATTCTTGGTAGTCGGAAGGAAAAAAACAGAGGACAGCCCATGTCCCGGCATCATTTGCATCCGACGAATTGATTAGTCTTCCAGGCGAATATAAAATTCTTAATTTTTCAACAAATATGACACGGAATTCGCTGATTGATGTAGACAGAGAAAAATGTCATGAAGCCCATGGAGAATGACTTCTTTCGATCGACTAATCTGTGCTTTCGAAAAACATTGAAAAAGAAGATGAGCCGTGAATCATTCACTTCTTCTAAAAATTGAGAAATGTTTAAATGTTTATTGTTCCCAGAAGATACTACTGTTTATGTCGTCTCCTGCCTATTCCTGCCTATATGACTATCCGACAGACTTCAGATGGTGTTATGTAGTTCTCTTTTATTAATTTCTGTCTCATAAAAAACAGAGATGAGTTTAACAGAGGCGCTGATCAGCTTATCTCGTGTCTCGGAACGAAATCCGCCGTCGCCAGGCAGCCAGGGATTGCATTTACCACCTGGACAAAGGGAGATCTCATTTGTTTTGTTTACAGCCGATGAAACAACGAGTCGACAATCTTTGTCCACACACTTTTATTGTTGTCAAAGATGATCTTTTCCAAGTAGGCAATGGTGTCATACACGGTTCATTTGAACTATAGGTGACTGACATTCAGAAGATGGGAAATGGACTGGTGTCTTGGACAGCCTTCGATGTCTTCTCCTATCTCTGGATGACCGAAGTAACCGAACCAAAAGAAGAAGTGGAAATAGCTGAAATCCAAGAAAAACAGTTTATAGTGAGTGGTTTTGCAGCAGATTGTATCCAGCTTTCTCTTCGATTAACAGGATAATAACGAAGAGATTAAGGTATATCAAATAAGGGACGAGGAGTGTGAAATAGTTACCGAAGATGGTAAACTTATGAAGGCCTCGATTCCTCGTAGACCTCTCAATATCATCCACTATCAGATGAATCTCTGTAGGGGACGGACAGTCAAAGTATGGATATTTATAATAAGATATCTCTAGGCCCTTGTAAAGCTGTGGAAGAATAGGGCAGTCGTCGAGAACTTCACTTCAGGGATGAATGATTAAATACAATAAAGATTTTTCTAATACTTTAAAATATTATCACCGTAATCTGCAATTCTTTCCTCTTCGAAACGGCTTTCTCCTGATTGTCTCTAGATCGTATCCATCTCTCGGTTACCAGCGAGTCCTCCTCCAATACTTTTTAATTATTAATACACATCTATACTAATTTCAAATATTTGTAGTATTTTTAGTTTTTAGATAGTTGTGAGCTCGACAAATATAAAAAAACTAAAAAACATTGAAAAAGTTGTTTAAACGCTACAACATTAGTTTCTCGAATTTTTTAATGATTTTGACTGCTTTCTCAAAAGATCAAAGAAGTTTCTCCTTTTGACGTTCTTCTATCTTTATCCCTTCGAAATAATTTATCTGGTTTTGAACATTTTTTAGTGGAAAACAAATTGACATTAAAGGACGGAAATAATCTTCCAGCCATCGAATCAACCACCGGACAAGTGTGATTTCGATCTCGCTTCAATCTTTATTGTATATAATGTACATAAACAGTGACCTTGGGGAGAACTGGGAATGCGCAAGAAGTTCAATAAAGTCTCGTGGAGGAACGGAATGTAGCGAAGAAGGGAACAGTGGGTAGAGAGGTTCAGCGACCTCCCCAGACTGATGTACTTGTGAACATTCTCACAAATTCCTCGTAATCAATTTCCCCATCCTTGTCTGTATCAACATCAGCAATCATCTCGTCGACTTCTTCCTCTGAGAACTGCATTCCCATATGGACCATGAAGTAGCGGAACTCCTGGGCAGTAATAACTCCATTGCCGTCTTTATCGAAGACACGAAATGCTTCTCGGATCATTTCGGAGTCCGTCTGAAAATGACAATTTCTCGTCAGCCTCCTCGTGTTTACCTCTTTCATCATCCGCTTCATCATAACACAGAACTCGCTGAACTCGATCTGTCCGTTTCCATCAATGTCGACCTCGTTTATCATCTCCAAAATTTCCTGCAAATATATTCTCATTAATAGCGCCATTCTCCCCCGCGGCTCTTGATCTTTAAGAAGGGGTTGATCTACGGACCTGCTCTGTTGGATTCTGTCCTAGAGATCGCATTGCCACCCCAAGTTCTTTTGTGCTCATCGTTCCATTTCCGTCTTTATCAAACATCATGAATGCCTCGCGAAACTCGTCGATTTCTTCAGGAGAGAGCTGAAAGGAATGTTGTTGTCTTTGTTGTAATGTTCCTTTGTAACCGACACCCGAGTTCGAAGACCTACCGATTTGATGATATCCTCGTTGAATTGCATGTTATTTGTGCGAGATGAAGTAGCCAGAGCCATTCTTTCCAATTGCTGAAGTTAGATATAATATAGGAGAAAAAACAGGAAAGGACTGGATGAGAGGTTGCTGACAGGACAGGAGATGAAAGAGCCCACTGCTTTGTGAGTTTTATTTTCGTCCTTTAACATCAGTTTCTTTTCCATTAAAAAAGTACAAAACTAGGTAAATTACTTGGAAGGGATAAAGATAGAAGAAGGTGTCGAGAGGATACTTGTCAAATGAAAGGAAGACAAACACGCGAGGCGGGACGAAGGATGACGAACATGCATTCGAAATGGAGATACGGTGGCAGTGAGGGAAGTCGTCAGCCGACTGACTGACACTCGAGAAAAAGAGAGGAGAGGTAATGTGAGACAAGGTCTTCTCAGACGGGAGGACATACACCATTCAGAAAAAAACAGGGTTATGGCCAGGCTATTGGAAAATCTAGAATATGTTACGATGAAAAGAGTTAAACAAGGAGACTGATATAAGATTGACGTATCAAAATCGCTGACAAACTAGAAGATGAAATACTTTGGGATATTCAGGTTAATGGGCCTAATCACTTGCAAATCATCGCAAACAGCGTTGTTTTTCTTTCTTCTTGGTTGTTAAATGAAGTAAAACAGTATCCGAAACATTCGGAGAGAAGGAACGAGGAAATATTGATCGGAGAGACGTACCTGTCTTCTGGTTCTGGCAACATTAGAAGAGTAGAAGCGCATGGTTAGACCGGAGTCTAAACTGGCGAGAAAGCTGTCAGCCAGACCAAATAGCCTGTCAAAATCCCGCGCACCCAACAAACTTTTCGGATTGATCTACCCGTAGGCACTGTTGATGAATCATTCTATTAGCCATTCGAATTCGATCGTCATTGCATGATGAGATTTTGAAATAAGGAGCAAGGATTGGGAGTAAGCGAGCAAAGACGACGCGGTTACATGAAATGCCACGGCGGTGATTCTCTCAACCAAATGTGTCTTTTTGGCTCATAAAGAGCCAGATGTGAGGACTACATGAAAGAAAATAATTAGAGGGAAATGAGGCAGTTGTGGGTTGAACAGTTGGTCAGAGAGAGGACGGCACCCTCTCTTGCGATTTGTGACGAGGAAAGTGGCAAAAAAAATTCACTAATGTTATCAATTTTATTCAGAAAAAAAGTTAAACTCAGAACAAGATGAAACCAACGAGACGACGAACAAAGGGTTAGCCCTTCTATGGGTTACTGCAAAAAACTACGGTAGATGTAGAAGCAAGGACAACAGACAGATTGTGTAGAGCATGAGAATATCTCGAGGAAAAATAGTGGGTATGAGAAGGGAAAAAATAAATAAGAGGTTATGAAACGAGGGCAACAATGTGACTCTGAACAGGCGTCCTCCGCCTACAATGGATTCCGTTTGTAATCTCTACGAACCGCAGGAATTCGAGAAATTTTGAGTCACCTGCTCCATTCATCACTTTGTGAATTCCTGAGTCGGGATTCCCTCGTACGATTACATCATTGGAACTTTCTCAGTGGTCCGTAAGGGATCTAATTTGAATCAAAGAACACATGGTGAAAGATGAATGAGGGGTGCAGTAGAAGGAATCGAGGTAAAGGGGAGAGAACTGTTTGATCCGTCTGTCGGGATGTCAGTCAAATGACTAGTGTTCTCTGTAAAAACGCTACTTGAGGACAAGTATCGTCGGCGACTGCCAAAGGGGACAAACAGATCTGGAGAGTGGGACAACTGTTTCACGAGAAGACGGAAGAGAATAATTTATCGGAAGAAGTCTTTATATCGTTTATCGGAGATGACACAGTTCGGACCAACTAGACGACAAATCTCTTCCTCAGCCAGATCATAGTCTCGAGAATGTTCTCTCAACCAGTCAAAATTCACTCCCATTTCATTCACTTCTGATCGTTTCCACGAGGTCTGAAATTCTTTTATGATATTTTTCCATCTTCCTACCCTTTTCAGGAGACCATTCCTTCGAAGATACAGACTGAATCCATTTTCTTTGGCTTGAATTGATAGGAGAATAGCCGTTCCTAGGGATATTCTCTCTCGAATAGCCAACAACTTTAACCGTTGACACCTTAAGCTTCCGTATCTAACATGGTCTACCTCGTCGCCAGTTCAAACACAGCCCGATCGGCCCTCTTCACCCCCTGATTTCCCCGTTTCATCCTCTCCAGTCCTCCTTCTTCGAACCTCTCCAACGTCTCTTGATACTCGTCACATATCTGTCATTCGAGAGTCTCATTTCAACAGTTTCGTACTTTTTCGGCCAAGTCAAACGGCAGTTGGCCAGCGCTGCGTTCAAAGACGATCGAAGTAATCGGAGCTGATGGCTGCAGGAAGAGTTCAACCTTTGGCTTTCCTGCAAAGGAATGACGTCATGAAAAGGGACAGCCGTACCTCGAAGAATGAGAGAGATGAAGGTTCTATTGCGGTTACTTCGGGAAAAGGATCTCCAGACGGAACGTCGGAGCTGTTGGTTGCAAATAGGTATTTTCTCGGATCTTTCGTCTTGGATAATGTAGAGGCTTCGAAGAAACTTTAGATCTCCCAAGAGAATAATCAAACTGTCGGAAAGGGATTGGGGAGACAGGGAAAGATGTTGGAGGTTGAGAAAAAGACCCAAGTGAAGGGAAGCATTCGGAAAGAGACACAGATTGGGAACAACAAGACGATGGAGTTGGCATTGAAATAGATCCAAAAGCTGAAAAGAATCCTTTTAGTTGTCTCCTTGAAATACCTCTCCCAGGAGGATGACGGTGTCATTACTATTGAGCTGTAGTTGATGAAGTTCGAGATTTTGAAGTCCATGAAGTTGGAATAGAAGGGCTCGGATACTTCTCAATACTTCCCCTCCCGTTCCAATGTCCATCTCCTCAACCTCTCCTTCAGATATTTCATTTTTAACATGTAGACTCCACTTGAAACTGAATCGTCGAACACGACCGAGGGGATTCTCCTCTGACCATCTGAACTGATGTCATTTCCTCGTATCAATCACCTCTCGTGATATTCGCTGAACGTTGTTATTTTTTGCATGAATTCATAAAGGTTGAATAAGTTGGAAACTGGTTCTATAATAATCTCTCGCCATTTCTCAATTATCATCGGGATACATTGCCTCAATCTCATGTGATCAAGTGCGTATTGATAGCCAGCGTGTTGAGTGAATCGACGCTTCACAAGCACATGGTCATGGAAAGTAAAAGTTCTCCAGGCGTTGTCCAGATTGAAAACAAAGTTCCAATGAGAACAAACCTGAAAAAAATAGAAGAAAATTAGACGAATATACTTGAGAACATCGTCCAAGATTCTTTAAAGGAAGAAACTGATAAATTCGAAGAAGTATTTCCGAGGGGATTGATGTCCAATCCCTCGATTCCATTGTAAGGGGAAAAACAAGAAAGCAAGTGCAGAGGATATTTGAGCAAACAGCGATCGATCGATCTTACAGCGAGAACCTCGGGTCATCATCATCATGCGAAGAATTTAGAAACATCACGATCAAAAGGCGATGATTGAAATAGATGACTGAACTATGGTGCAGAAATGGAGTGCTGTGCCTCCGTAAAAAGAAGGCCATTAGAGGCTTGAAGGAGACTGCGCCCTGTTTTTGAGACGACCTCAGTTCGCTGAATAGACTAACCACCGGTATAAATGGAGTCGGTATGAGCGTATTTTAAAGTAAACTCATGTTGTTCAGACAGCTCATTTTCGTCATTCTGTTTCTATTTTGTAAGTACTCTTTTTTTCTATAACTCTTTCTTTAGTGACTATCCGCTATGTGGAAGCTGATTTTTTTGCATGGTTGAATTCTACATGGTCCGATTTAAGTCAGACTCCATCTGATTTAGTTGACCTTTATCGACATGGAAAGAAGTAATTGGAAAAAATTATACTAACAATAACAATTTAACAAATAAAACATGACAACCACCAGTTTTTATACTACAGCTGTTTCTGTTTTCTTGTCTTCTTCTTTTACTTCCATCTTACTATCACTTAATTCGGAAATCATATTTTCCTCTTCTTTTGCTACATTTTCCTGAACATACTCAACTTCCCAATTAAAAATTAAAAACCTCAGTAGCTTTTGCAAAGGCCATCGTCAAAAAGGATTTCTTTGGAGGTTCTACACTTTCTGGATCGGTAGCAAAATCATGCCTTGGTAAATCTGCGAGCCATTGCATCATTCTAAAAAAAAATTTAAAATAAAAATATCTTACGACTGCGAATTAATTTCCGTCTCTAGAATTTCTTTTGTTATCAATTCAAATTTAATTTTTTCAATTTCTGCTTCGATTTCATCTCCCCAAATAGTAAGTGGTTTCATACCTGGTTGCAATCTTAAAGAGAAATTAAAAGTTAAAAAAAATACTTTCTATCATAATTATTATAATGGACTCTTTCTAATAATAAACCAAGTCCCGGTGCTTTGGGAACATCTACCTGAAAAAACATTATGAAGAGAAAAAAAAGCTTACTCGATCATTTTCGAATGACTTCTGTATATAACTTTTTAATTGAAATTCTCGTACTACTGTTATGACCATGCCAACCATTTTCCTAATTTGGTGAAGAACAAATGACTGTCCTAATACTGTTAATGTAATAAATTCGACGTCTTGATTTCGCAAAGTATCCCTGAAATATAAATAGACAATACAAAAGATTTACTTGAAAAGAAAAGGCTCTCCACATTTGAAAGATCTGATATGGCGATGACAAGATGCATCTTTGAATTCTCTAGAAAATATGGAAAAAATAAGACTAACTTTCTAGAAGTATAATTGAAAAAATTATGTGTACCAATATAAATTTCAAGCAATGAATTTATCTCATTAATAGTTTCTTGCTTTATTCGAAAATCAGCATTTGTCAACTAAATAATTATGGTATTGAAAAAGAATTAAAGACGAACCTCAGTTGGTTTCGCAAATGCAAAAGTCGGCAAAGTGTACGAATATGTGCGATTGTCACAGCTTTTTTGGGGATGAAAATTATGAGTGGTCCTTCTCATCCCTGAAAGGAATTATGAACACTATATATAGCTACTAACCCATAACACGTATGTCATTTGGCAATAAATTATTCAATTCTTGAGGTCCTACGGTTTCATAATCATGAACTACAGGTAACTGCATTCCACAAATCTGTCGCACGGCAGAAACAGCTTTATCCGTCCGAGCGGCTCTCTAAAAAAAGGTATCGCACAATAAATCAACTAACTTGAAAGAAAAATTTAAAAGGAACAGAACGTTGTTCATCTGTTATCCATTCAAGTTTATGCATAGCATCCAAGATATGACTTTCAATTGTCGGATGCTCTTTTTGCAGCTGAAAATAAAAAATGGAATTAAAAGCCCACTAACCTGCATTCCGA
Organism: Oscheius sp. DF5120; assembly: GCA_932521415.1. NCBI lineage: Eukaryota > Metazoa > Nematoda > Chromadorea > Rhabditida > Rhabditidae > Oscheius > Oscheius sp. DF5120. The sequence continues at coordinate 3,544,334 of OW051465.1, read as the reverse complement.
AATATTCTTTTCCTTGATATGATAAAATCATAGCATATTTTTTGTACTTTATCCATTTTTTCTTCTCAACGGGATCTGTTTTTTCGACTTTTCCCCCTTGAACACTATGTAGAGTAGTTTCTGCGGCGCTAGAAACCGGTAATTCACTAGTAATTTTCGTCATTGTTTGATAGATCTTTTGAAGAAGCTGTTTTAACATAAGAGCATCCTTAAAAGTAAATTTTGACGTGACAATGAAAAAAGATAAGAAAAACAAAAGGAAAAGACGTGGAAGAATATAAATTCAAAGCTGAAAATCTCTTTTTGCTTTGCGTATTTGCGTACTTGTGCTTTTCAGAGAAGTGGACCTCTCTATAGCCTTTTCATTCTTTTTCTATTTCAGTTCAGGAAAAAAAATCGTATACAACATGCAAATTAGAGACAAAACACAGACAAAAGTTAGACTTTATTTTTCTATTGTTTATCGATAAATGTAGACGATAGCTTCTCCTTCTTCACAATCTCTCAAATACTTTTTTATTATCTGCATCAACTCGGCGATTCGTGTTCTAATATCCGGCTGCTCATGGATCCAGGGTTTAATATTTGTTAAGAAGTTCTGTTCCTCTACCATTGCCGAGAAGTTGGGATATTCCTCCAGTATTGACTGAAGCAAAATGAGGGTTCTTTCTACTATTCGTCTGTCGTCCATGATGAGAATGAATTCGAAAAGACAGACGACGCCAACAGAGATGAGCCATTGTAGACGTTGTTCGTCGGCTGTGGTGAGCATATTAACAATGGTCCACGCGCATTCCTTCTTCAGTCTCGTGTCGCCATTCTCCAGTCCTTTTGCTATTAGCTCGTAGAGACGATTGTCCTCAAAGAGGATTTCTAATTGTTCTCCGTTTCCAGCCGCAATATTGGAAGTCAGCCAGGCCGCTTCGTAGCGGAGACTTCCATCGGTCGAGAGGAATTTCACAAGCATCTTATAAAAGTCATCGTAGATGAGAATTGAGTTTGTCTGCTCTGTGTTTCCCGTCGCCAAGTTTCCCAAAATTCGAAGAGCCGGTGGCCAAAGCATTTTTTGATCCTGAAACTGAACAGAAAAAGAAGTAAACTTACAGACATAAGAATCTGGAGGCAGTCAAAGAGTAGAATGTCGAGACTGGCCAGTATTTCGAGATGAGCACCATGAGCATCATCGGCGAGAGAGGCGACCACCCAGAGTGTATCCTTTACATAATCTTGCATTTCCGTATTATATTTTTTCTTATTGATAATCGTCTCACAGGCTGTTAGAATCATTCCAACGGCTTCAAGTTGAATTGAAATTATGCCGCCTCGTACAATGTTCAACACACACCACATGACATTCACCGCAGATATTTTTTTTCGATATTCTTCGTCGTGGAGTGAATAAGCAAGAAGCTAAAGGAAAAAATGAGAGAAGTAGAAGCCGACCAGGATAACTGTGCTCTGACGTACGGCCATTTTGCATTGAACACAGTCAGCGGCGATGTTTCCCAGTGCCCAGTAGCACTGCATCTTCAGCATGCTTCGAAATGGCTCGGCAGCAGCGATTCTTGTCAATGTATCAATTCCTTTACTCTCGACGACATCGTGGCAGAGACTCTGGCCATGACAGCAGATGTTTGTCAAAGCCCATGCTGCGTCGATGCGTCCTGGTATCTGGGCCGTTGTCTCATCCACAAATTTCAGTAGTCGTTTGATCTGAAGAAAGGTTTTGAAAAAAAAATCATACAATGGTGATGTAGGTGACATGATTGTCGGGGACTATTTCCTGCGAGAAGAAACGACGAAAGAAGGAGGCAGCGGTGGAACGAGAGATCTGTGAACGGTCCTCATCGAGCAGATTGGCGAATATCATCAACTCATTTGCGTGATGCTAAAACAAGAATTATAACTCAAAGGAACAAATGAACTAGTTCGGAGATTGACTGCTCCATCCGCAAATGACTGGAAGAATATCCCAGCTCTCGCGGGATAATGGCGACAGGTTTAAGACATCTTCAACAGGTCTTGACTACCCTCCAGAATATTACAGACAAGAAAAACAGTTTATAAATAATAAACTCTGTAAAGGATACTCTTTGAAAGATCTTTGGAAGAATACTCGTCGTCTGACTAGGACTGTTGAGAGACGGTGGCGTAGATCCAATGACAGCCGATCATACCGGCTCTCGAGTCATGAAGTAGTTCATTTATCTCCTTCGGAGTCAGGTGATTGATTGGTCGATCGAAGATACGAGCAGCGATGACCAAAGGGATTTCCTAGAAAAGTTAGGAGGAAAGACAAGAACTGACTCCAGATCTGGCACGGGAACTGACGAAAAGATCCCAGAGTTGTTCGGCTCGACTGGCATTCTATGAAAAAAATAAAAGAAAAAGGGGGAATTCTACCTGATCAAGGAAGGGAAGAAGTTCGTTTTTAGTGGGGAGACAGACTCGAAGAGACAGATCATCATAGTTTCCTGGATAAAGACCCTGCTCGGAGCACTCGGCCGGCTTGTTTCCTTTGAATATTTGGACGAAGTTCTTCAAGGCTCCTCCTTTCATGTGGCAAATATCACAGTGAACACTATAAGATCTTTTTAGAAGGATAGAAGAGGCTTCTAACCAGGAGCCGATGCCTCCACACCCATTGGAATCGGCATTAACACATCTTTCCGGCTTTCCATGGATGCCTATCCTCGTTTCCAAATGCACATAATATTTCTTATCACCAGACAGTCCTCTTCCATAGACCTGAATCTCCTTTTTTACAGTCGCACACAGGATTTTCCCGTTCAGCGGCCGAATCCGACCGATTGACGTCATGCAACAACAATATATCTGCAAAGGAGCGTGACTGTCCAACTCACTTCGACCATTCCTCCACTCATTCGGAAACACTTGTGGCCGATTTCGTTTGTTTCTTCATGAAATTGGACTCCAGGTGTTTTATAGGAGGGAAACTTGATCAGAAGATTCTCCTTTTTTGGTCCTGTAATTTTTTATCTTTTCTTCAATGATTTTTCTGTGTCCCAAACACTTGGGATTAACTTAAAAATATTATTCTTCGACTGATAATCGATCGTGGATTTGTTGCGGTGGATAAGCGCCAAACAGGCCGCGCGTCAAGGACATCTTTATTCCCAAGGAAAGTCTAAAAACGGACCGGAACTAGCAGAGCAAGGGAAATGTCTCTCAATCCGAACAGATATGTCGGCAGCCGTGACGATACCAACAGCAAGTACGAGTAGAAACATCTCGAAAAAGGGGAGGAAGAGCATCGAAGGCGCGGGGCGGGAAGAAAAGGGGCGGAACCAACAGGTGGAACTGAACAGGTTCGAGCAGACAATCCATTTTATTTGTCTTTTTATTCATATAGAGAGATCACAACTTGTTGTTGATACGGATGTTGCCGTAGATCTTGTGGCAGGCAACGTATGTCTGCTGATTTTTTATCATCTGGTTGAAGGGTAGACTCCAATAGACGTCGGCTGGCAGTGGCTCGTCCTAAATACTCTGTTGTTCATTTCTTCTTTTCTTAAAAAGAGAAGAGTCCTACCTTAAAGAAACTCTTCTTTGTTTTTCGATAAACACTTTCAACCCTTTGCTGTGTCTGCATTTGTTTACTGACATCCGTATCGAAGACGTAAACCGTAGCGAAGAGACCCATTGCACGAAGAGTGGGTCCATCCTATATTCCATTTCTTTCATAAAGAACTGACTTACATCACTTCTAACAAGTTGGAGGAATGTTTCTTTTGTCAATCCTTGACTTTTCAAAATTTCTTCAGTTTTTGGGAGACAGAAAGCTAGTTTCAGATTGTCGTATGAACCCTTCTGGAGTCCATCACTACATTTAATCGGTTGATCATCGAGTAACAGCTGAGCCTGGACGCCGAGACTGTCTCCAAAGGTCTGACAAGCATTGCAGTAGAGACTGAAAGAGGAGTTTGTCAGTGAAATGATTCCCGAACTGTGTCACGTCCTTCGGAGGGTCCATTGTTCATTTCAGGATTATTTATAGGAACGTACCAGGACCCAAAACCTCCGCAGCCGTCTTCTCCCTGTTTTACACACGCCTCCGGGACTTGGTTCTTCTTCGCCGTATTACGCAACTCTAAGTAGATGGAAAAATCGCCACTAAAGTCCTGAAGAATTTTAATAAAATATACAAAGAATCTACCTCGAAAACTTGGACTTTGCCTCCGATAGAGAAACAGCCCTGTTTGTTATGAACAGGCTCGAGTCTCGGTCCCTTCTTGTCAGTTCCTGATTCGAATTCCAACTTTTTCATCCATTTAGCTTCTATGTTATATTAGGAATAAAGAAAGGAACCCACTGGCTCCTCTAGAACACGGTTGATGCTTAATGAGGTCAAGACTAATGGAGAGATCGTCGCCAACCTCTACGGCTGTCACGAAAAGAGGTAAAAGAAGAAGGAGTAACATTCTGAAGAAGATAGAATATATACCGAGAGAAGCTGTGGTAAAAGAGGGTTCAACGTCGGGCGTTCTAGCCGCTTAGTTGCTGGAAAAACCCAACCGCGATCCCATAGTCTGCAATCCGGTTTGGTTCAAGCTGGAAGAAGCCACAACCGAATACTTTGTCGTCTCATCGGGTTTAATTCTTAAAACAACAAAAAGATTGTACGAGCTTTACCAAACCATTAAAGAAAAGATAATATGCTAAAAAATAAGATAGCCTTTAGACAAATTAAAATTATGTTTGTGAACGTTAGGAGGAACCAACGTTTGTCGGTTGTAATAAAAATTACAAAGTAATATTAAAAAAAAAAGCATTTGAATTATGCGGGAAAAGTCTAGCAACCTCAGATATGCCAAATTTTGTTCTCAAAATTCCTCTTTTAATGGGCATTGTTTTTTTATTAGCTTTTAAAAACAAATGTTTTGGATGTTAGAAACTACTGTTCGAATATTGATGAAAAGAAGTAGTAGTGACTAACTGGAACTCTCATGTATTTTTGACAGATTAAAAAAATATATGTATCTGTATCACATGTATAACAACGTTTTTTAAGCTCATTTGAAAAGGTTACGAAAATATTACATAATATTTTTTTCAGCCGCAAAATGTCAGGGAGGGGCGAATTCCTCCACGAAATAGGGCAATATCGCTTAGGAAAAACCATAGGACAAGGAAACTTTGCAAAAGTGACTTTTGCTTTTATTATCCTCATTTAAACTAGGTTAAACTAGCGAAACATATACTTACTGGTAAAGAGGTAGCTATCAAAATAATTGAAAAAGCATCTTTGGATTATGCCAATTTGGAAAAGGTTTACTGTATATATTTTTTTTACCTATTTATATTTAGCTCAACCGAGAAATTGAAATAATGAAGAAAGTTGAGCATCCGAACATTGTAAAGCTTTATCAAGTTTTGGAAAGAAATAGCACAGTTTATCTTGTCATGGAGTATGCGGCGGGTGGAGAAGTTTCTTTTTATCTTCTTTTTTTCATTAATGTTTAGTTGTTTGATTATTTGGTAAAATACGGTAAACTAGATGAGTTTGAAGCTCGTGCAAAGTTCAGGCAAATTGTTTCCGCTGTTGAATACCTCCATTCCTTGAATATTGTACACAGGTCGGAATTTATTATAATTAACCTTCTTTTTCAGAGATCTCAAAGCTGAAAATCTATTATTAGATTCAGAAGGCAATATAAAAATAGCTGATTTTGGGTTCAGCAACTTTTTCTCTAAAGGTATACACTTTAGTTTGTTATTATTGTATAATTTTGTTTTTTTTTCAAGATCGTAAATTAGACACATTTTGCGGCTCTCCCCCTTATGCCGCGCCAGAACTTTTCGAAGGAAGAAAGTATGAAGGACCTGAGGTTTGGCATATATTAATATTATATACCATTGAATTTAGGTTGATGTATGGAGTTTAGGAGTTGTCTTGTATTCTCTTGTTTCCGGTGGATTACCATTTGATGGAAAGAATTTACGAGTATTATTTTTTTGTTTTTCTAGGTGTTATACTTTCAGGAAGTACGTGAAAGGATCTTAAAGGGCAAATATCGGATACCATTTTATCTTTCTGTTGATTGCGAACTTCTTTTGAAGAAGTTATTAGCTACAAATCCGCAGAGAAGATATCCATTGACTAAAGTTATGCTTGACCAGTTTGTTCATTTTATTTTTAAAATATACTTTTTTGTAGCTGGTTAAATATTGGGGTTGAAAAACTGCGACCTTTCGTTCCTAATGACAACTCTGAAATCAATGAGGAATGCATGCAAAAATTGGAAGCGGTAAATATTAGGCACTTTAAAGTAAAAAATTTTAATTTTCAGCAAGGATTTTCAAGAGAATTAGCATTATCATCAGTATTGGAAAGAAAATTCGATAATCTACATGCTCTCTATTTGCTTGTATTAGATGGAGCTATTGTAAGTACCTTTTGCTGTTTTTCATTTCTATTACTTCTAGTTACCTGGTAGAAATCGATTTTCTTCAAACAGTAGCTACTCTGAAAGGAAAGCATCCGTTGTTAGTAACGTTCCTGCAAAACCACCATTACCGCCACGAAATCGAGAAGCATATTCTGCCCGTATGCTCTTACGTTATAACCAAATAACTCCATATTCTTTCAGCTAAAAGTCCGTGCTGTAGACCTAAGAATAAAAGCTTTACCGAATTCCATAAAAAGCGTGGCGAAAGATCTGGAAGCCGCGGTAGAATTGGGGATACTAGTCTTCGTGAAGACACAGGATTTGGTACTGTCCGTAGAAGATCACGAAGTCGAAGATTTCTTGGTGTTAGCTCTAAGGTTCGGTTCGTTTCTAACGTCTTTTTTTCCATAATCCATGCAAAATCTTGTTTCAGAATTACGTTCGTACTACTATTATGCCTAACTCTTCTTCAAATAGGCAAGATAATTATCTTTTCAATCGCATAACCACTAAATTTAGAAACAAGTTTGTTCTTAAATTCTTCAGTGCAAGCGGAAATTTTTAGAAATGAAACACCAAACAGTAATATCCGCGTTGTGACTGCAAAATTCGATGATATGACTATGACTCCCAAGCTAGATATGAAAAAAGATGCTAGTAAACCAAGAAGTTTAACTTTTACCTGGAACATGCGTATACAGTCAAAACGTGACCCTCAACTTCTTTGCTCGTATGTTGTTTTTTATTCTAATTTTATAATTATTACAGTGATGTTAAACAAGTCCTTGCCGCTGCAAATGCAGATATTGTGCAGAAAAGCAGATTTCTTTACTACTGTACATTTCCTGATTATCGCACTGGACAGAAGGTGCGCATAGCTGCTGAGGTTGATTTATTTCATGTTAGCAAACATTCGTTTAGGTAGTCCACCTTCCTCGTTGCCAAACTTATGGCGTCCAGTTGAAACGCATAGAAGGCAACAATGACTTGGCCAAGCAAATTATTAATGGTATTGAAGAAACAATGCAAAATTCTGGCGTGACTATCCAGTAATTATTTATTTTGTTTCTTTATTTCTTATTCTGTTAGATGTTTATAGCGCTTTGTGTATACTTGGCTGAACCATTCATGTTTTAGTTTATGTAGTTGTCTGCTTTTATGCGCATGTTATTAACCTGTAACTACTGCAAACGAGGTCGTACTGGACATGATGTCAATTCTATGACAATCAAAGTATTTTTTAAATTATTTCTTTTGTTTTTTGTCTCTTCCTACAGTTTCTCCATTGCTCGAGAAAAAAAGCCTTAAAAGGCTTAGACCATTTTTGAAATTCAACCTGTTGAATCTGGTTCATTTCACTAGACTTCATCATTCTCCATATTCTTTTGTGTTCTATCGGAGGAGGTTAGCTACTTCTCTTCCTGGCAAGCGTTTCAGCACAAATGATAGATCCCGTAGCTGGAATTGTCATCGGAGCCTTCCTTCTCATTGTCTTTTTTTGCTATCGTCAGTTGTCAGGTGATGGCTTTGACAACACATATAATGAAGACGCGATGAAGCTGTTGAACAAAGAAAAGATGCCAAAAAAGAAAACGGCGAAAACGAAACCGAAGTCTAAGGAACGACTCAATTTGAAGAAATGTCTGCAGAAAATAGGAAAAGAACAAACGAATACGGAATACGTTCATTTCATTCGTGAATATCAAAAGAAACAACAAAAACAGGCTCGTCTTGTTTCTTGTGAACAATAGTCTTGTTTTTAGATATCAGAGCTCTCGAATACTTTGACATACATCCAAGCCGGCAAAGCAGCCGCCGAATCCCTCCTTGACTCATATGTCTCTAATGCCTCCTTTGCCGAGAAGCAAGTAACCGAACTGAAAGCAAAAAACGCTTCGTTAAACAGGGATCTCGAAGAGATGCTAAAAGAACGAAGCGAAATGCAGCTAACACTCGCAGGCGCTCAGCAAGAGAACCAAAATCTTCTTTCCTCTTTGGTGATGACCCGTGAAGACACTGAAGAACTGAGGAAAATGATCAACGCGAGAAAGGAGCTTATCAACTCGAAGATCAAAGGAGAGATGGATAATTTAAATATTGAAATCGATCGATTGAAAAAAGATCTGAAACAGACCATTTTCAAGAATAGTGTTCTAAGCACCAAAACAACAAAGTTAGAGGGGACTTTGAAAGAACAGGATCGAGTAATTGAGGTTTTTTTTTTCAATTGATAACTTCCATGCCAGGAGTTGAAGGTCAACTGCTTGGAGCGAGATAAACAACATCGTGATGAGATCGAAGAACTGGTGGAGTTGTTTTTATCAGAAAAGAGGAAGATTCGAGAGGATCTCATTCTGTTGATGAGGGAATATCTTCAGACACAGAAGACTATCAGCACACTGAAGGCCTCTCTTGCATTGGTTGAAGACGATTATCTCCGACTAGAAGAATTTAAGATAACAATTCTGAACGAGAATCGCGAATATGCCGACGAGATGAAGGAATCTGTAGCAACAAATCACGCACTGGCAGATGAGGTTATCGTGTTGGAAGATCAACTCGAAGACGCAGCGCAACAACTGGAAAAGTTTGCCAAACTTAAGAGAGATCATGAGCGGTTGAAAAAGGTCTTCGAGGTTTATTCCTTCCCTTGAATATTCTTCTTGTTGTAGAAACCTCAGTCATTGCCGAAGATAATTGATGAATCCCTTCCGGAAGAAGAGATTGAGCTGAAGGAGTATCCGATGGGTGATCCTGCTAAAGTGGAAGGTTTGCTGATGTTGCACAAAGAACTGGTTCGAATGGAGAATCAGCAGAAAAAGAAACAACAACTGGCCGATCATCTGGTTCGAATGGAGGATGAAGCTCGTGAAACAACGGAGAAAGCAGTCGCTCATCGACACGCTGCAAGACAGGCCCTCGACGATGCCGCAATGAAGCTGGAGGAGGTAATCGCAGCATTACACGGTTGAATTTCGACTCGCGAATACCAAATGCTTTTTTGCCATTGGTGCTCAATGAATCTTCTCGTTTACATTATTTTTGGCAAGAGTTTATAGCTGCGAAGAGAGAGATATTATGTACATAAGAAGTAGTTGAGACAGAATTGGAAAGGGCACAAGCTGGTTGGGAATGTGAATACCTGTGCAAATGTGACTAATGTGTTGGATATCCTGAGAGAAACAAAGAGAATGAATTGCGTACAGACACGTTCGAAAATAGATTGTAACCGGCTCCTCTAACCACGCAATAAACTCGTGAAATAACAACAAAAAAGCAGTAAGCAGTGTACAGCCAAATAGGTACAGGAAAATTATTTCTCAATCATCTCGATATCCTCGTCTGTGCTGTCTCCGTGATTCTCCGCTATCAAAACGTCTTCCTCTCTCGCCGCCTCCACCAATTCACCCGTTTCTTCGTCAGCACTTTCTTCTTCTCTCTCTATTATTTCTGGCGTGCTCTCCGCTCGACTGACTGGCGGCTCGATTATATGGATCTCATCACTCTCGTGTAATTCTTCGGGAACAATTATCTCTGCTTCTCGCGAATGAACTCCGTGAATGCTGGAGGCTGTCCTATTCAGAAGAATAGAAGGCTTATCATATTCGACTACTCGACCGGCCTCCATCAGCAACACTTTGTCCATGTTACTGACATTCTCTAGCCGATGGGCAATCGTCAGGACAGTACAGTCCTTGAAGGCGTCATGGATGACCCGCTGGATCTGTTTGTCGGTCGAAAGGTCCAAACTAGCAGTTGCCTCGTCCAAAAGAACTATCTTCGCCTTCCTGAATCCCTTTTCATGTTTTTTGTCAAACTTACATAATAATAGCCCTCGCAAGACAGAGAAGTTGTCTCTCTCCGACGGAGAAGTTCTCTCCAGCCGTGTGTACTTCTGCCAACAACTTCTTGTCCAGATTTGAGATCTAAAAACATCTATCCTCTTATCTGTCGTCCTCCTCACCGTCGTCTTCATATACGTCCTTTCCAGTGCCGTCCATAATTCACTGTCTGTGAATTGGTTGTTCGGATCCAAGTTATATCTAACACTTCCGGCGAAGAGATGAGGATCCTGGGGAATGATTGCCATCGCCCGTCGGAGTCTGTGAAGTCCGATAGTTGAGATATCGATGCCATCAATATAGATTCGTCCTCCAGTGAGGGGATACATACGATAAAGGACGTTGCCAAGAGAAGTTTTACCTATAAGACTGGGATCTTCTAAAATATAGCTTACCTGAGCCTGTCCTTCCAATGATTCCAATCTTTTCTCCTGGCATAACATCAAATGTCACATCGTCCAGTGCCAGAGGTAGCTTAGCCCGATATCGCAACCTAAATACTGTCCATATATAGTTCAAAAACTTACTTGGCATTTTGGAAAGTGATTTGTCCCTTCGAAGGCCAGCTTTGAGGAATATCGAGGCCTTTTCTTGTTTCCCAATCTCCTTCTGTTGAAATCTTCGAGTAGTAATTGATTCGTTCGACGGATGTCATCTTCGCCTCCAGTTCTGTCTGTGTTCTCACGGCGAATTGGAATATTCCACTCATTTGAACAGCGAAGGCGATAGCCATTCCAGCATCGGCCGGGGAGACAGTTCCAGTCAAAACGACGATAAGGAAGGCGACAATGGAGGTGATAGCCACGACGAGAAGATCCAACCATACGGCGAGCCATCTCATTCCCGACTGATACATGAAAACGGCTCCACTATTGGCATCCAGTTTTTCTTTGAGAGATTCAAGGAAACGGGAGGTTTGTCCATAAGAATGAATGCAGTGAAGACCCTCAAGAGAAGTTGTGATATGGTCGAACAATGGGGAACGTGAAATGTTTTCTGATCTTTTGAGACTTCTGATTCCAGCTCGGAAACACATGATGAACAGAATGAATACGCTAAAGAGAGGAATGCAGGGGAGGAGAAACCAGGGAAAGACCCAGGCGATGACCAGGAGAAAACCGATACAGGTGATCATGTTTTGTACAAAGACTTCCAATTGGAAGGGCAGTTTAACATCGACTGAAAAATCAGGTTAAAGAAGCATACAGGAGGACTCACTTTCATCCATGTCCTTGCTAAATCGATTGAGAATTCGACCAGTTGGAGTGGAGTCGAAGAAAGAGACAGAGGCTCGGATGATGGAAGAGAACATTCCAGAATGAAGACGGGAGCCGGCATTGAGAGAGACCTAGACGTAAAAAGAAGGAGACAGTCTTACCTTAACAAATATTAAGGCTTTTACGAGACCAGAAATGAAGAGAACGACAAGAGCGATGCCGTAAACAGTAGCGTAGTAAGGAGTCTCGGGACTATCGGCCAGACTGGCTGTCGACCTCAAAGTTTCTGTGCCATTTTCGTTGATCATCTGTTCATGATGTCCCCTTTTTAGCCATCGAGAAAGCCAGAAAGTAGAAAAGATGGAAGCGGTGACGTTGAGGATGAAGGTCCCGAGGAGAATGATCCAAACTCCCCAGGTACCGGCCGCCTTGATGTAGGCCATGTAGACAGAGAACTTCATCTCCTCTAGTCCCAAGTCTTCTTCATCGTCTACTAACTTTCCAGCATCTACCTTGATCAGATCGGCAATAGAGGCTGTCTTCTCGTCTTCGTCATTGTCCACTCTTCGTTCTTTGAAACTTGTCTCCGCCTGTGTATACTGTTCTAAATGATTTGATAATCTGACTACTCTCTTCCCACCAATGTCTTCGGCATTCTTATAATATTCATTATATGGACTGCAGGATTCCAATAGTTCTAAATGTTCTCCAACTGCAACAACTCGTCCTCCTTCCATATAGACGACTCTGTCGCATTGACGCAATCTTTGTGGATCCGTCGTCACTATCATAATTGTTTTGTTTCGGAGAAGATTAAGGATGGCATCGTCGAAGATCTTTGTGGCCACCTGGAAGGAAAAAAAAATGAAAAATGAAAAGCTAAATAAATACCTTTTTATCGAGACTGGCAAGGACATCGTCGAGTAGGAAAACGTCTTTTGAGGAGAAGATAGCACGAGCCAGGGATATACGGGCCTTCTGACCTCCAGAGAGAGTAGTTCCTCTCTCGCCGATCTCTGTAAGGTGCTTGGCTGCCATCGAATCAATATCGCTATCCAATTGACAAGAAGTTACAATCTAAAGGTAGGAAAAGATACAATTGACATACCCTTTGGTACTTTTGTTGATTCATGGCGAGACCAAAGAGAATATTATCCTGTACAGTAGCATTTTGTATCCATGGACTTTGAGGGACATAGGCAACGTTTCCGGCTACTTCGACCTCTCCTTCATTGAGGAACATCTAAAAGAATCTATAGAAATAGAGAAAAGTCCATACATGGCCGATACAAGATGTTAAAAGAGCACTTTTTCCACTGCCAACCGGTCCACAGATTCCGATAATCTCTTTTCTCTTAATTGTCAACGAGATATCCTCCAATTTGAAAGAATTCTCGACATACATCGTGGCACTCTCATCATTACTTTGATCGAGTTTTTCTATAAACGGATTCAGATTGAACAAAACAATAATTACCACTCGGATTCCACGAGAGAGTTGCATTCTTGAAACGAATTACGTGATTCGAATCGGCGGGTGAGGGTAATTGGGCGTCCCATTGGTCGTACTAATCAGAAATATATTAAGAAGAAAGCAAACAAACCAGAAGAATCTCCTGGATACGACGAAGGGCCACGACGGCCTCGGCTATGTATCGACTGCCATAGGGAATCATACGAATACCGAAGAGCATCACGAAGAAAACAGTAATGGCGGAGAAGGCCTATAATTGAGAAGAATGAAGGAAATAGACAAAGGGCTCACATCACTAGCAAGAAGATCATTTCCAGACAGAACGACTCCAAGGAAAGTGAGAACAGCAGCCACTACAGGAACAACAGGTCCACAAGCGATCGCCAACGATTGAGCATAGCCAGCTGTTCGGATATCCACCTTCTCTTGATGTCTCATTTCTAAAGCAGTTCAAAACCAATGAAAATGGTAACCATCGATTCGTTTTGTAAAGTTCTCCTCCCATGCATTCATCTTGATCACTCGAATGCACTTTATTATTTCTCCCATCAGACTAATTCTCTTCTCGGTCTTATCGATCGCAGACTGACGGAATCGGACCATTGTTTTTCCAAGACCATACTGGATTCAATTGAGAGAAAAAAAGATGGATTACTTGAACGATATCGAAGATGAAGAATACAAGTATACCAAGAAGAGACCAGGCGCCAATGACGACGAGAAGATAAACGATTCCACCTGCAACAGAACAGGAAGATGTAAATGGAGGAAAGAAGGCATACCGACAAGAACGAGGGGACCAATGATAACCAAGGGTGCGAAGGTGACGGCGTCGAACAGGCGCTGGCCATCATTGGCGAACATGTTAACAATCTGAACGGTTGAAACAATGGAAGAGTCTTACTTCCGCAGCATTTTTCTTTCCCAGACTTCGTACAGTAATCACTCGTTTGAATAGAAGTCCTAGTAAAGCTCCACGAACCCGGATACCCGTCCTGTACGAAATGGCCCATGTAGCACCATAAGCGAGGACTCGAGCCAGTTCGAACTAACAAAATATACGGAGGAACAAATGACTTACAAATCCAATACAAGCTACGAGCAGAAATCCATAGGAATAATTGACACTATCACCGGCTGCGGGAGGATTCTCTGCGAAGGCGACGAGACCTTTGATGAAACAAGTAGGGCCGATAAAACCGAAGATAAGACAAACAAAAAAAACCGCACAGGAGGCCCAGAGTCGGGTTGCGATAAATCGATACATAGCCTGTAAATTTTAAACATCGAGAAAGAAGGATCTACCTTAAAGAGACTGGGTTTTGTCGGATTATTCTTGACTTCCTCTTCCCAGAGAACTTCCATTCTGGCCATGTTCACATTACTCGCGTCGAATATGCTACAGTTCCAGATTTGATCTTTGTCCAACCGACCACGAAAGGCGGAAAAGAGATATTCAAAGACCCAGCTGTATGTTATAAAGGAGAAAAGACCTGATTCGTCTATCTTAGCACCTCCTTTCAGGTTTCTTAATAATATAATAGCAATAAAAAAAGTCTTACTTTCTGCCATTCCGAATGGGTTGCATACTTCGAAGAGTGGAAGAGTATCGGCTAAGATCCTTGGCTGGTCGACCGGAGGCATAGCGCTCCGCCGGATCCGAGGCCATTCTGGAGAAAGGATATCGTTATGTTAAAAAGGTAACAAAAGAAATATTTTGAGGGAGATAAGGGGAGGGAATGAAATCAATGACAGAAGATAAGGACAAGTGTAAGAAGAGCACTTGACGGTTCGGGAGTCGAAGGTGATTTAATATGTGCCAATGGGGAGATAAGGAGCCACGCGTAATTACGACACTTGTTTACTTGGGCCTTGCGCAGAACCTCGCTTAAATCTTGAGCCTTCACCAGTCGGCGAAAATAGAGTGAAAGCTGTGGCAGGTCCGAAAACAAGAGTCACGTGCTGGGAGACACCAGAGAATGGAACGGAAAGGACTGGTGACCTCGTAGGCTCAGTTGGACCAACTAGGCAAAGGGCAAAGGGTTATTAGAGACCGAGGGCGTCTTCTTGGGATGGATAGCTCTGGAAGGGTTCATTCCCTTCAGCACACCTTTCGACCCTTGATCAACACAGACAACAATACTCAGACACTCGAGATTTCCGCCGGAACTGTGTCATATAGACGTTTTAAGAGAAGCCTGTTTTAATCAAACGGATTGAATCATATGGTAACACATTATATCACCCTCTCGTTATCAAACAGACGAGATGTCAATCGGCTCACCTGGAAGGAGTGCCGCCTTCTTTCGTGTAAATCACTCGTGGGTAGACCTCCTCTCCTTCTCCTGGATCCAGATGAACACGATCTTCTTCGACGTTCGACATCGGTGACCTGAAACCGAAAATAGTAAGAGGAAAGGGTGTTTGAAGCGATTTTAATGGGAGGAGAACACCATTTGAGGGAAGAATGAGTCATTGGGGTAGGAGCCAAGTAATTTGACAAATGAATGAACAGGGAATGGAAGAAAATAAAGGGAAGAAAACAATTTGAGCACGAAGGAATTATTGAACGGTCACGCGCCCCTGGAGCCTTCGTTCTGTAGAAAATGGCCTCCACTTGAATTTTCGAGATGCGTACTCGCTTAGTACCGTAGTCCAAAAATATTGTGAGTACTTCAACTTATAAACAAGTTAGAGAATAAGGTATGTAGGAAGAATTAAATATGTTCACATTCAAATATGTTTTAAATCGGCTAGTATAGCTCTAACATGGAAAGATAGAAGCTGATTCAAGAAGCCATTTAACCGGTCGATCAACAATAACAAAACACGATTGACTCTATGTTCATTCCTAGTAATATGTTTCCTTATAGACCCATCCGGATGGCCACTTTCGAATTGCCCAGCGTCGAAGTTCATCAAAGGTGAGGATGATAATGGCCCACGGAAGGGCAACCATGGCGATCGACGTCCTTAGACCTGTCACTTTGAGTGTCGAATTGACCCAGGGAACGTTGAGGCAGAACCATGCGACACTCATCGTGAAAAATATTCCGATGTTCAGTACATTGTTCCTAGAACAAGAACATATAAGGAAGAACGGAAAAAGACTAACTCCAAGCCCTGCTGGATAAGACTAAGCTTTCTCGTCTTCGTGATAAGAACATCCGCCCAACGAGTGATGACGAGAGCAACAAAAAATCCCCCATGACAACAAGCTTCGAGGGATTTTCTCTCCGGATAATCCCATTCCTGTCCGTAACTGTCTCGCACATTGTGGATGTACTTATTGTCCCAACTGTCACGGATCCCAATCAGATCCAACGGCTTGAATCCGTGCCACATCATGATAGCAAAATAGGATGTGAAGCCGCTGAGAGCGAGAAGAAAACCTATTTGTAGATAGCTATAAAGGATCAAACGAAGATTGACAAGACGGTCAGTGGCCGCGTTTCGAGGCGGACGCAGCATGATGTCGCTTTCTGGGACTTCGTAGGCAAGGGCAATTGGTGGCCACTGAAAGAAGGCATTGAAAAAAGAGGAAAGTGTAACCAAGTCAGTTCCAAGATCGATCATTAGAATGGCGACGACGGACATTGGAAGAGGAATACCGAGGAGGATATAGCAAACGAAGGGCATCACTTCGGGCACATTGCTGGTCAGAGTGTAGGCAATACTCTTTTTTAAATTGTCGAAAATTAATCGGCCTTCTTCAATTCCCGTCACTATCGAGGCAAAGTTGTCATTCAGTAAAATCATATCCGCCGCCTGTTTCGAGACATCCGTACCCGCAATTCCCATCGCGATTCCTATGTCGGCCTTTCGCAGAGCCGGTGCGTCATTGACTCCATCTCCCGTCGCTCCAACGACCTCTCCATTCTGTTGATAGGCCTCGACAATTTGTAATTTTTGGGCGGGCGAGGTTCGGGCGAAGATGACCTGCGAATAGTTCTGAACAATCTGGTGAAGCGTGTCAGAAGAGAGTTTCTTTAGTTGTTCGCCATGGACGACGATTGCATTCGCCTTTCTCAAACGACCTCTCCCATAAATTTCTTCTTCGCTCATTATATCATCTTCTATCAATTCCACGGTGTTTTCTTTCTCTTCAAAAATATGAACTTGTGTCGCGATGGCTTTTGCTGTGATTGGATGATCCCCAGTGACCATTACGACCTAATGAAGAAGAAGATTAGAAAGAAAATGACAGGAAACCTTGATTCCAGCCGACTGACAGAGTCGAACAGCCTGTGGAACGCCGGGACGAGGTGGATCAATCATGGAGATGAGGCCAAGGAAGCGCAGGTTTTTCAGTGGGAAGTTCGGATTCTCTGGATCAAAAGGGAAGTTTCGAGGGAATTGCTCGACATCAAGATCCAAATCACAAAAGCCGAGGACGCGTTCTCCGTATCCTCCGAGTGTCTCGTAGGCCTTCTTGAAGTCGATAGACAGCTTGTTCGTCTTTTTTACCGTCTTTCCGTTGATCGACACCTTATCACAGATACTGAGAATTTTCTCCGGAGCTCCTTTCATCACCAACATGTACCGTCCTTCTGCCTCGATGTCATGGATCGACACCTGGAAATGAAAGTTGATGGAAGAAGGATAACTAAACCTGAAACTTATTGATGGAGTTGAAGGGTATCTCGCAAATCTTCTTTGCTTTGGCCCTTCGTTCATTAACTTGTCCGTCGCCGAGAACAAGCTCACAGTACTTCATGATAGCCACTTCAGATGCATCTCCTTTCGTCTCTCGCTTAGGCAATGGTAACGAGAAATCGTTGGTGTTCTGAACAAAAGTTGAGAGAATAACCCAGGGAATTCAGGGACTGACCCTGAATTGACTTTTGCTACAGAGTGTCGCGCACCGGATAAGATATTTGTAGCTGTCAGTCATCGGAATCGGTTCTCCATGTTTCTTGCCTGATGGATCACACGTCTGAGCATCCATGATATGGTTATTGAACCAGACATGAGTCACCGTCATCCGATTCTGTGTTAGGGTGCCCGTCTTGTCCGAACAAATGGTTGATGTCGATCCGAGCGTCTCAACAGCTTCGAGATTCTTCACCAAGCAGAACTTCTTCTTCATTTTCTGAGCAGTCAGTGTCAGACAGACGGTTACGGTAGCCATAATGGCCTCAGGAACATTGGCGACCACAATTCCCATGAAGAAGACGACGGCTTGAAGGATAGAATAGCCATATACAAGGGAGAGAATGAAGAAGGCGACACCAATACCAAAAGCCATGTAAGAGACGATACGAATGAAATGGGAAATCTCTTTGGATATGGGCGATGGATCTGAAGTGATTTGAGCTGTCAAAGCGGCGATTCTTCCGACGACTGTTTGGTCTCCCGTCAGAATGACGATTCCTTTTGCCGATCCTTCGACAACATTTGTAGTAAATAGACACAGATTCTTCGTCTCTAGCGGATTTTTATGTGTATATTCTTTATTCCTCGACTGCGGCTCCGATTCACCAGTTAATGACGAGTTGTCAACCTTGAGACCATGCGAAGTGATAATTCGAATATCGGCCGGCACTTTGTCTCCTCCAGCGATATCGACAATATCACCACGAACAAGTTCATCGACTTTAACATCAACGACATGCCCATCACGAAGAACGTGAGCCATCGTGGGGATCATATTAGCAAATGACTTGATGATATTGCCAGATTTGCGATCTTGAAAAAATGAAAAAAGTCCCGTAATGGTCACGACAACTGCCAACACGACAGCAAGGTATAGCTGAAAAAAAAGAATAAGAGAGAAAGAAAAACGTTACATTATCTAGAGAGGTTTCTTTTCCATACTCTGTCCGTTCCATGAAATAAGCAGTTAGAGAAGCCGCAGCGGCTCCCCAAAGAAGGAAGTTGAATCCACCGAAGATTTCCTTTATCAATTTAACCCAGGTGGGCGTCGTCGGTGATGGAGTCAATGAGTTCGGTCCTTCCTTCTGTAGCTTGTTCTTTGCTTCTGATGTCGATAGTCCCATCGCCGTCGTTCCCAGTCGGACGTACAGATCTTCAATTGGAATCGCATGGTCGTCGAGTTCGATGTCTTTCTTAAGTTCGGCGAGACGAGTGTCATTTTTTTCCCGTCGACAGCAAGGCATGGAGCAGCAATGAGGAATGACCCAATCTCTTTTGCTTAATGTAAGAGTTGCGAGTCATGACTAGTCCTATAGAATCAAATAGTATATTTATAAGTGATAGGATACTTTATTATCTCTGAATAGAATAATTCTCAAAAAGAAAAGGGTCGATTGTGGCCTCTAGATGAAAAAGGAGGGTTAAGGGCCCTAAAACCACGAATGAAACCCGGCACAGAGATCAAATACAAAACAAAAAAAAGAACCGGAAGAACATCTAAAACGGATTAGAAATGCCGGTGACTGGACTGGACTAATTGCACTAATGATATATGTATATATTGGGGATAATTATCTGTCGAGGTAGGGACAATTTGGAGGTCCAAAGAGGGGCCGGGAAGGAACGGCATCACACGAGCGACAGGCGCCAGATGTGGAGGTAAGAATGGTTGTATAAGGAGGTTAGAGACTGGAGGAGAATACACTAAATACAGGAAGAAAACACTGGGAGACGGAACGATCACCGAAAGAAGAAACCCTATACGAAGAAACACGTGGGACATACTAAAGACAACAGCCAAGTACATGAAAGGCCAATAAAAAAGGATTATTCTACTTTGAAGATTTCACGAGGGAGGGCCTCG
Organism: Oscheius sp. DF5120; assembly: GCA_932521415.1. NCBI lineage: Eukaryota > Metazoa > Nematoda > Chromadorea > Rhabditida > Rhabditidae > Oscheius > Oscheius sp. DF5120. The sequence goes on along the minus strand of OW051465.1, from coordinate 3,524,652 downwards.
GCCTCTGATGTATTGACTGTGCCGAAGAAAAGAAGACCCGAATGGAGACTGATATCTTTTAACATCCTTAATGCATCCGGAATCTGACTATAAATACGCTGTGCCTCGTCACCATACAATGATTCAAGATATCTGACGAGTTCATTGATGACAAATAAGAATTGTACTTACCGTTGGAGAAGAGTGCAATACTCGTCGTGCCCACGAGCCATGATCTTTTTGTCGTTTTCATCAGTCATCATTTCTCGAGGAGAGAACAAAACAATAAGTATGATCAGAGACATGATGAGTTCATTGCCCCGGATATCGTCGCTAAATATACGGAAGAATCTGAAACATTCGTTATCTAAATCATGCTTTCCTTGACTCACTGCATGACACGCGACTTCTGATCAGCCCTGACATCCTTGTTCAGTTTATCGAACATATCGAAAGAAACCTCAGCTGGCTCAGGAAGAGCGGGTGATCGCCAGACACCTTGTCTTGCATCGAATCGAGACACTCCACGAACTGTCAACATCTCGACCATGGCAGCCTTTAACAAAGCGAACTTTCCATCTTGACTAATGTCATTGAATGCTGCGATCTTCTTGGCCATCTTTACCAATCGACGCATTGCGACATCCATAATGTTCATTATGTCGGCTGGAGACTTGTCATCCTTCAGGAAACTCTGTCGTTGTCGTCCTGGCTCGATCTCCTCATTCATTCCTTTGAAGGCTTCTTTCACATTGTCTAGAGCCATCAGTTCGGCCGCGTTAAGTTGATAAGTTGCTCGGGAATCTGATCTAGGTTCGGGTACACGTGATAAGTCGATTTGGTTCATGTTAAAAAGAGTTGGCTGTTCCGGACTGTGTCCCGAGTTTAATGCCTCTTCGATCGTTTTATCGAAGTAATGACTCATTTTCTCCATCCTTTCAGCATAACCGGGTGGGAATGTCGGCGGGATGTTCGGTTTCACATCTGCCAAGTCCATGTAAGTGGTGGATGGATTCATCACTAGGAAGCTATCAAGGCAACTGATAGACTCACTAAAAGCAGAAGTAACTGATGGCATCAGTGGAGAGCCGTAGCTGCGTGGTTGGGGAGCAGGAATGTCAGGACTGAATCCAGTGAGACTTCTCTTGTGAGGAGGCTCGGCTTCCTCCTGTCCTTTAACAGCCATTTGCATCAGATTCTGATAGGCATCCATCGAGAGGACTACCTGCTTGCGGGCCGGGTCAACAGCCACAGGCACATTGGGAGATGACACGGCCAAATCGGGACGGAGATTCATGATGTTTGGCTGATACGACTCTGGGCTACGCTGGCCTCCAATGATTCCTCCAAGAGGACGGGGAGGTGAATCGGCTGAGGAAGCAATCGAACCAGCTGGACTCATCATTGAATACTGAAATGGATGAAGTTTATATTGATAAGAGACCTACCCCAGCAGAGGGACTGATGAGGGAAGAACGATTGAGGGCATTGAGTTGATCAGCTGGATTGATGGAAAGGGGAGTCGACATTTTCAGAGCAGTATGATGGCGGACCATGTCCTGCAAAAAACGCTTTTGTTATTTTCTCTTCTTTTTCCCTGTCAGCGATAGTCAATCATTTCTCTTTTTATAAAGCATCCTACCTGCTGATGTTTCTGTCTCTGTTGATTGGCCAAATTGTTCAATCGAGAGTTTTTCCGCCGGCGGAGTTGCTCTTCGTTCAGAATCCATTCCTTTTTCATTCCCACCTTTAATTATATTTCCGTCATTTGCGTTTTTATCGACTCACCGAGAAACATTTTCGAAGTCGGCATTTTTGACAGAACCGTCGACTGACCGCATTGATTTCACAATCTTCGGAATAGGGACATTTAAATTCTTTCGGTCGGAGGGCGTTTCGACGAAAGAAGGCCTTACATGACTCGCAGGTTATCACATTAAAGTTGTAGCCAGTCGCGTGGTCTCCACAGACTCGGCACGTCTTCTGCCGCCGTCGAGCATCACCATCTCCTCCAATATCCATTCCAGCCGCATCCAGCGAATTGACATCTTCCATTTTGGGAATTGTACCTGAAGGATGACTGCATCCCTTTTAACTGACCACTCATCAATTGACCTCCTAAAGACGGTGGAGAATGGATGACTGGATCGTCGGGTGTGCTCATTTGAGGCTGAAAGAAAGACTATCAAGAGAGAAAAACTACTGTTCATGTTTTCTGTGACATACCAGATAACTATCACACCCCCAGGGAAGCCATTGTTGCCAAGAGGATGATAAAAAATCAGCCAATTGCATGGATCGGAAAAGTCGACGATCGATCTCTGCCGAGAGAAGACGGGGAATGAATGTTGCCGATCGCGGGCAAAGAGGAATCAATCAGGACCGAGAAGAAAGTCACAAAACCAGGGGTCGGGGCCACTACGATGTCACACCTCGTCGTGACAAAACCCTTTATTTTTCAGACATTCTATGACCCGGTTAAAGATACAAATCTGACGTCGACCAACTTACTTTCGAATAGAACTTATTTAGCATGCTCCAGTTGAGGTAGTTCTGTGAGTTAAATAGATTGTTTATGTCCACCATCGATACTTAGTACAGTCGTGGAGATCACAACTCCATCATACCTTCAAAGAAAAAGGAAGTTCTCAAAGAAAAGGTCAGAAGAGAAACATGAAGGGCCGAGGAAGGTAATAGATCGAAAGGGAAGAGCGTGTCTGATTGTTTTCGACCGAGGGACCCACAGACCGGGAACCGAAAATCAGGAGAGAATTTGTAGGTTTGTTATTCCGTGTGTCTGTCGACGGACATCAAAAACATTTTCCTGGGTCAAAATCTCCAATAGAATCAAGTAATATCTCCGCAAGATTCGAGCAAGAGAAGCAGGATGAGAGACAGGCGGTGTCTCCTTGGACAGCCTTGAGGCGAACCACATATAGTTAAGATGTTCTAGTAAGGGAACACGAAGCTAGATAGGTCAATTCGGGCGGGCGTTCAGGGCCGTCCGACGACCTCGGGAGAACACAAAAAGTAGGCTGCGAACGGCGATTGAAAAACCGGCGATCGACACATTCGGCAAGTGTTTTGTTTTGAGGGAGGACTTCTTCCATTCTCTCCTCTTGCACAAAGTACGGTAAATGCTCTGCAGAGTAGGCGTGTTATTCTGGCGTTCAGATGAAAAACAACTACGCCGACGGGGCGGGGCAGACAAGACGTGTGGAAAACACTACGTGGAGCAGAAGGAGCAACCAACAACGGGTTGATCTCCAGGAAGTTGTTGAGAATCTTCTAAAATCTCTTTATGGAAGAGGGGGGTTTAGAGTTTCCCTTTGTCAGAAAATATGAAAATGAGATTGTCTGATCCGAAAAAATATCAGACATAATTTTTTTTAAACACAAACATCTGCTGCAAATTATTTTGACATCGGCCAGATTACGGTTTGTGCAATGTGATACGGGGAGACTAACGAGAAGACTTCGAAGAGGAAGCAAAGAACAGCAAAACAGAGGAGGAGTCAGAGAGTAGAAAGAGGATGTTTACGAGGGAAGAAGGATCGAAATTAAGAAGGGGAATACTTCGAAAAACACCCAGAATATAGGAGTGTGAAAGTACAGCCGACGGACTCGCCATTGGTCCCCGGGTCGCGTAGGTTTTGGACTACCCCCGAGGACTACGGTATCCAGTCATATAGAATACACACGAAGAGTGAAAAACAAGAGCGACATAGCAACAAAAAGAGGACGACAAAACAATCATTGGTCGAACCAGGAAGAGGGCGATGACACTGGGGAAAATTACTGACAAGAACTACAGTAAACAGGAATAAAGAAGTCTTACTCATTCTCTCGTTCTTGATAGAATCAAGATAACTTTCTAATGAGAAAATGAAAATTGATGACACAATGGGCAATTGATTTTTACATACAGTAGCTTGTTACAAAACAAATGAACAATCAAGGAGAAAGAGCAGAAGAACAACTGATCTGAGGATATTTTTGGGATCGGATGACGACGGAGTATTTTTGGATTTTTTGATCGACTCCTAAAGACCTTTTGCCCCGTTGTTCATTCGCCCCCTTTTCGCGACAAAAGACATTTTATTCCTTCTCATATCCTTTTCTTCTAAATTATTCAAATAAACGACTTGAACCTTTGACAGAAACAATGGCAAAAAGGACAGAAAGGACAAGAAATTCATGAAAGGAAATGGAGCAAAGAGCTAGAAGAAAAGGTGTAGGAGCAGTTGACGACGATGATGATGAGAGAGTTTCGAAAATGTTTCATAATAGTGTTGATCTTTATTGTGTTTCATTGATTATGGTCAGATAGAGAGAAAGGACAACGGTACAAAAGTCAGCATTAGTCGGGTGCAGGAGAGCTTGGAGGAGAGCGCAAAACAGGGACGGCAACAGCAAGTAAAAGGGGAAAACAACGATGGAGCAAGGAAACGGCGGAGACGAAAAAGAAGGGGACCACAAGGGTCGAGGCAGCTACGATAACATTCGAGAATTTTGTTACTGTAAAAGGGGAGTTAAAAAAGTCGATGAGGGTTATCAGGAGGAGGACGAAAAAAGAGTAAACATACAGTACCGAATCGATTATGGCTGCCGTGAAAACAGCCGGCTGTGAGGGCAACGGACACAAAAAACAGCCTTCAGGAGGTCGAGAACAGCTGATTCAATCGGAAGACTACGGTTTTATTTTCTGGATTGGCAGATTGCCAGTCGAGCAAATAGACGAAGGACGACAACAAAGAGGGAAGCTCCTTGGGAGAATGACCTGACTAATCCTTTCTGTTTCTCGTCCTCCTATCACTTCTCTTCCTACCCAAAAAAACCTGTTCCCCGTCGATAGTGCGACAGGAAAAAGACTTCCACAATCATCATCATCTGCGTTCCTTTTTTTTCTCATTATGATTCAAGCGGAAGGAAATGATCGAGACGGGAATAGCATCCTAGGAATCGGAATTGTACTAAGACTGTTCACCAGAAAAAAAGGCAGACGAAATGAAGAAAAGAGACTCACATACAAATAGACATCGTGATAGAGCATATCGACGATGTTGTGATGACGGGAAGAAGACGAGGAAAGGTGTATCGGACAGAACTACCAAAGTGCAGTAAAGAGAGAGAGAGAGGCGGAGAGACCAGAAATCGACAGCCAATCATCGAGAAGACGTCGAACGGATTGTCTTCGATAAGGAAGAAATTGCCTCACCCTCCATTTGTTTTTGTTTTTGCCGTTCTCGTTTTCGCAGTGGATATGACACAACGGCTGGTAGAGGGAGGGATTCAACTACGTTTTTTCTTTCCTTTTGAGACTTTTAGAAAGTTGTAATAATCGGCTTTTTATTTGAGGTCAAGGCCTGCTGCGAGTCGTCCGATTTTTGTCGACAGTTCAAAACAACTCTACCGGCCATTAAGACTGTAATCTACAAGGAACAGACGGCCATATATACCATGAGAAACAAAGGGATTGAGGTTTGGCCTTTAATTTCCACTTAAGTAAGAGCAGAGAAATCTGTTCAAAAGATACAATTCAGAATAGAGTACAGGGGAATGAACCGATGAATGTACATTGCATTGGAAGTAGCAAAGGGCCCATCGGACACCTGTCCCTCTCTTCCTTTACACCGCCGGAACACAGGGAACTCCCGCTGTTTTCGAATTCATTTGTTGACTGTGAACTCGGGAATATGTAAAGGGCGCAGCGTGGCACATAAACAAGCCACGAAGGACTCTGTCTATACGAACGGGGTCGAGGTGTCCTTTCTGTCATTTGGCAGAAGTTTAGCCAAAAGATGAAAACGGCGAGATCTCCCTTTCACCCCGACGCTCTTCTGACCTTTCGCGAGGGCATCCCCATCCAAAGGACATTCCGTTTTTGCATCTCTCCGCCGCCGCGTTCCCACGTTTTTGTGCACTTTCCCAGGCGGGCAAAAAGTTGCCTAGATAAAGGCGAAGAGATGAAGAGAAAAGAGGGAAAAGGAAAAGGACCTACCAGAAGAGCCTTGAGAAGGATCTCCAGCGATGCCATTAGGAAGGGCAGAGACCGTCGTTTCGGTTCTGTTTTAAGGAAGGTGGACAGGGCGACGGCCTTGGGCAAGGGGGACGGACGAACGGACGAACAGCCGCATAGTCAAGTCGAACTGTTGAGCAATTCCCCAAGGTCGAGTCACTTTGTGTCCGGAGAACGAGATGATCATTGTCTACCTCAGTAACAGATCTTTCTTTCTAATCCTGCTTCCGGGAAGAAAGTACTGTTCAGCCTTTCCCCTGACCTTGTTGCTACGGCGAAAGTTCAGTGATACCGTAGAAAGCAACTCCCGTGTGCCTGGCACTGACAATCAACAGAAATAGACACTCTATTGCTCCTTGTTTGTCGGAGCAAAACACAAAATAATTCGGCTCGTTGGGATTCACCCCCCCCCCCCCCCCCCCACCCCCGAACTTCTCTGGCGTTCTCCCCTCTTCGAATGACCTTGTGTACTTTCATACGAAATCTCTTCCTCTACTTTCACTTTCTAGACTCACCTCGTCGTCTTCGCTGATGGCTGCAGGAGGAGAAGAACATCTTTTGGGTTTTGCGTGTCGACGATGGGTGACCATTTTTTGCTAAAATCCATGGATTAGTGAACAACGCGGTGGATGGAAGGAATCGCCACACGGGTATCTCCCGCTTATCGAGTGCATTCACCTGTTCTGAACAATTCAGCAGTTCTGATAAGACCGACTTTAGTTGGGTACGTCTACTATTCCAATGAACCTACCTTTGGCACGTCGAGGTCACTCCTGCTCATCGGCGACATTTCGTCGGGAACGTCGGGAATCGCCGTTTCGGTCAACTGGAGGGCCGCGGACCAGGCCGGGCTAACCAACAACTGAAAGATGTCATTTTAAGAGAATTTGTTAAAAGTAGAGTGAAATATGAAGATATGTGATATGTATTAGACAATTACACGTATGACAAGCTCTTTCATTATAAAAGATAATCTGCAACAAACCAAATAATCGAAGTGAATAGGCTCTATCTTATCGAAGAACGGAGGAAACGACTTGGAGTCAAAAAATACGAACGGATGACACGCTGAATAAACAACCTCAACCAGGCACTGGTCCTGTTTTATGTGTTGATTTTTGAACTCGAACAGCAGAAAAATATGAGGATAATGATGAGAAGATATATGAGATCTTTTAAAAAACACAAATAATCTATAAAGAAGAGGAGAAGGGATCTCGAAGAAGGAAAAAAGGAACGCTACGGCGAGTGAAAGAGACTACAAAACGCAAAACAAACAGTGGACGGACGGGCACCAAGTTGCAGAGGCGCGTCTGTGAGGAGGAAGAACCTGGCCTATTCGAAACCGATCTCATGCATTGGCAATGGCGAATGAAATGGAGGAGAGCCATACCTGCCATAGGGAGGAATATCTATTAGACAGAGGATGGAGGGAAATATCCCTCCTTTTTGTGTTATAATCTGTGTTGCTCACTATAAAAACACAATGAATTGATGGATTCGTAGAGTATCATGGTCTGACAGAAATGAGCGAAAAACGGGTAATTCAGGGTCGGCCGACTGTTCACAACACAAAGAGCCCTCGAATTTAGTGGGTCGCGTTGTCTAACCTAACAGGTGGTTTCCGGAAGGATCCAACCGATTTAATCGGGGGGCGAAACCTTTATCAAACGAGTTCTTAACGTATCCGAAAAAAAAAAAAAAGCTGCAACACCTGTGAAACAGAGTCTCTCTAATTCATTCATATGCGACATATCCCATGAAACACGCATTCGTTCGAGCAGCGAAAGGAGGAGGCGGTGCCTGGCCGTGCCTGGTGTTCTCCGGCATGCGTTCGCAGCACGACGACCTCTGGTCCCTCCGCAGGAGATAAACAACTAACAAAAATGGCACGCCGCAATAGGGACAACAGATTCAGGACAGGGATGGGAAAATGAACAACAACAAGGTGTTTTCGACCATGACGAAAACGAGGGGGAGAGATTTCACTTTTACTGATTTTACTGAACTTGGATGGGTTAATTAGATAGAGGAAGTGGAGTGATCAATTTTTTATTTGGCTGTTGATAGATGAGAAATGATTGAAGGAGGAATAAACAATAGTCAGCATGCACAGATAGCCGAGCAAAATACTAGAGAATTCCGATATAAACGGAAGGATAGCGAGAACATATAGCATAAGGAACTGCTTCAAAACAGCTGCTTCTTTTAAATTTCATCACAAATTCAATTAATGTATGAGGAGATGAAGAGAGTAACCCAGAATGCAGAATTAGAGTAATTCTTGAGCTTCTAATCCTCTAGCAAGTTTCCATACTGATGGACCGTTTAAAAAACAAACAAATAACGAGATGGAAAGGGGGGGGGGGGGGGAGGGGTGGGAATACTAATAGTCAGCAAGGATCAAGTAAGAAAGGATCAACAATTTCTTCTAGAAGAGCCATATTGATAAACAGGTGATCAGTGATTATTCTATGAGGTAGTCATGGTCTAATTCTCAATCAAAACAGATTACTATCCAGCTGTTAAATGTATTAAATTAGCAACTGTCGGATGAGACGAAGTGAGTAATGCGCTTGGCCGTGTCTGGCACTGATAGAAGAAGAAAAAGAACATGTATTAATTTGTGAACGAAATGAAAGGAAGCAATCGAGGGAATTGTGAACAGCCATTTCCCATCTGATACAGACAGCTTATTAGAGGGTAAGGAAGTCGTTCTCGAGCATCATTAGTAGACAAGATTGGATTTCGACGAAAACGAAAACGATTCTACAAAAAAAAGTGAGTAAATCATTATATCTTTTTTTCCCAAGGGGTCTGAAGTTACTCGAAACTATCCTATCTTTTTTTAGAAGTCGTGTCATTCAATTTTCAATTAAAATATTATGTCTTTCCAATGCCTTTCTAAGCACATTGTTTGTAATCTGTACTCAATTAGTTGACTAATCCGCACGTGATAATAACAGTCTTGGGGATTTCAAAATTGAAAGAGGGAGAAATGATGAAGTGGGAAAACATTCTTATTGAATCAATAGTCCCTCGTATGGTTGATCGCTTCCTTTTTACCCCTCAAGAATTATTGGGGTTTTAAGACGAGTCTAATGATAGACAGTCGAAGCATAGACAGTAACGTATTAAAGCCTAGGAAGCAGGATACAGCAAAAGACTAAGAGGATAACGCCCAATTACGCCCCCGGATAATCCTGAATCTCAGTTCTTCTTTCATGCATATTAGTAAATATCCAGGGTCAAGTCAGAATATCATTTTCTTCATATAATTGCTAAAGATTCTCTATATATTCTTCGATTCCAAAAGATCTCGTCCTGATCCAAATCCCTTTCATCCGACCATCCTTCGCCGTCTTTCCCGCGTGATTCACAGATTTCCGTCATCCTTTCGACAGCGATGGGAAAGCTGATACAAAAAAACTGTGGGAAAGGGAAGTGAGAGTTGTAACGGGGGAAGAGATGAACTCACCGAATCGGAATCGCCTTCGACATAAAGAAGAAGATCTTCAATATCGAGATAGCCAGCCATTCTAGACTACAGCCGTCTTTGTAATAATCACGCACGTGGCCGGATAATTGGAAGGCATCTCTGGGAAAGTAATCACGTCGTCGTATTGACAACGGCGGATTACCACGAGACTGACGCCCCTACAAATCCCTACTGCCCTTTTCTTTCAGTCTGTCTCGTCCGTGCACAAAGGAGTGAACCGAGATTAAAGCCTTTTCATTTCCTCCTTTAATCAGTTTCAAACATCTGAGGAAGAGACTAGATCCGCTAGAATATCTTCCCTTACAGGTCTTTCTTCTTTTTATAATAGCCACCGGTCATTCAAAAAAAAACTGAGAAATAAATCATAAAAATTGTATGAGGCTATCCCCATGGTAGTATTCTCTTAAGACTTTTTTGGAGTTGCGATTAAAATGGCACGTGTTCCAAAAACCATTTCCGCGATGGTAGAAAAATGGTCATCCTATTCTTTTGAATTATTATGATTTTACTCGTGAGAAATGATCAAAAATCGATAGATGCACTTCAAAGAAAAAGATAAGAAAGTTCCAGGGACGACAGCAAAAGAACAATGGAGATATAGTACCCACCTGGAGCATCTTATTATATTCTTCGAGACTTTGAAGGGTTAAGAGAAGGTTCTGATCGACGGGAGCCATTCCCAAAGACACCATTGAAGACGAGGAGATGATCGGGGTAAATGCCGATGCCTCGCTCGACCCTGGCAACATGTTCATCGATTGAACACTGAAGGCGTCGCTGGTTTTTCTTCCCCGCCAGGTGAGACTTCGTTTTTGTGGAACAGATGGGCAGGGCCGAAAGTTCGACGACAATGGGATGCTCAGGAGCGAGAGGCGGACCGTCCGATAAAAACGGGGAAACTGTCAGTCAGAGGGACAACTTGTGATAACAAATGATGATGTCGATGAATAGTTTGAGGAGAAGATTGTTTAGATTTCAGTGAGAAACCTATTTATTTACACAAGCAATTCAATCAGTTTTGTTTTCTTTAAATATTCTAGTTTCTACCAAATCTTATCAAGTGCAACGTTTTTTTTCTGAACGCTGAAGGACAGCTGGCGGAGATAGACGTTCATACGGTCAAAAACAGAAGCAAACAAAAGAAACAGGTAGCGCCGACGGACTTTATTCACATTGAGGTAACCAGTCAACGACTCTATACCTCAACAGACGGTACACAGAAGAAGGAGGGGAAAATATGAAGGTATAACCTGGGAAGTGAAATAGAAAGAAAATGATAAGCTCGAAAGGGGACGGCTAAAGTAACTGGTATAGAACCGAAACGATTAAAGGAATCATATTTTTTATTATTTCCTTCGCTTTGTAAACAACTGGATCGTATTCTTTTCTGTCTTATATCCTCTGATCGTATGTATTTAATACATATTCATTTCGTTCGAACAGATTTCAATAAACAGGAGGATAATGAGAACGTTCAAAGAACGACCGCAAACTTGTGTTCCCTGATGGGGAGATGCAATTAGGAACAGGAATATCCCCTTCGAGAGAGTGAAATTATTTGTGCAAAAGAAGAAGAAAAACTCCGATGTGAATAGAAGAAAAATGAGGAACGAGAGGGCGAACGAGACGACCAGCCGCTGAAAAAGCGCTTTCTCTCGCAAAAGTGCAAATCGATCGTCTAGCAAGTGGTGGTACCAGGCGAGGCCGAACAGACCCGAAACATCTCTCGCCTTCATCTCCATGATCCTTAACTTTATTCGACTGCTTTTTCGCTCGAGCAGCTGGCTGTCATTTAGAATATCGACTCTTGCTGGCATTTATTATATAAAAGCCGACGCGGCGGCATTTATGATAAAAAAGGAGTGGTCTTTTGCAAATATTGAAAGAGTAAACATTCAACGAGTCTCGTCATTATACTAAACATAAAATCTTTTGTTGAGTCAAAACCATTTCATTTAAAAATGATGATTTTGACGCAACTTTTAGCATAAAGACATACCCATTTTTGCTGAATAATATAGACGAGACGATTTAATTTACAAAATATAGCTTGTTTATGTTGCACTTCTAACACACGTGCACCTTTGTCATAACAAAAACATCTCCCGCCTTTTCAACAAAAAAAATGATCACTTGATGATACCAGGTAGAAAAACAAATCGTAGTGGAGGGAATTGACCAGTTTATCAACTGTTATCTGAGGTCAAGCTTTTGCTATCGCTGAAATGGATTGCAAATGGTTTTATTAGTTTTTACATTCTACACTGGTACCTTAACCGTAATGAAAACGCATAAATACCCTCTCAAAATAATAAGCCAATAAAGAAAGACTCCTAAGACTAAATCATAATACCCAATGTGTATGCTAATGATACTAATTGATCTAATACAATTATTTTAAAACGAACGTTTAACGACGTTTCATGTTGAGCATCTTAAGCGTTTTAACCATTAGAGCACCCTTTTTCGGAGATGCTTGCTTAAAACTTTCACGTTTAGATGTACCACCAGTAGAAAATCGATTAATAACAGCCGAAGGAATAGCGGCTAGAGATTTGGTTGACCCTAAAATATTTAATGTGTAAAAATTTTTAAGAACCTGTTTCAAATATTTCTTTTCGTGCTTTAGAAACCTCGGAAGCTGAGGGTAGTGCTCGTCCTCCATAAGCAGTACCGTTTCTCTCCTGCTTTCTACGTATATGAAGAGGAGCATATGCTTCAGAAATAAGTGTCTGCAAAATTAATTTAAAATAAAAGGTTGAACTGACTGTTTTATGGCATAATCCATTTTCAGAACTTTTATTCTGACTGATTCTCTTGCTGATTTCATTAAATTTATTTTCTCTTTCTCGTTTAAGTCGTAAAAAAGCTTGTTTAAAAGTTTCTTTTTTGCTCTTCTTTTTTTCGGGATGTGCTTTACTGAATAATTTTTCCCATAAAGGATCGGAATCCTCTTCTAGATACTGAAAAATAATAAAATAAAGTAAATATCTAGAAATCTTTGAACTCACTGGATTAATCTCTTCTATTTTTATCAATTGATTAACTGTGCATTTCGCCAGAACTGGTTTCAATATATGATAGGGAATGTTACCGAGACAATCAATTGCTAGAAATTAAAAAAAAATAGAAAAAAGTACTTACCGTCAATGTTATTACTAATAACACGGATGCAACAATCAAGGAGACTAAGAACTTCCGTCAGACCCGTAGCTTTTCTTTTACCTGCGAAAACCTTAGCTCGATCGTTCCTTGGTTTGAACATTTGTTCAGGATTGAACTGCTCTTGTGCTAAAAGGAAAATCCATTAAATGCTACCAAAAAGACGCAACCAGGTTTAGCTGTCTGCGTTTTGGTGGTACACGTTGGCAATGGCCTATAGTTAAGATCAATCTAAAACATTTTTTTTGAACATTTCATTATGTAACTTACATCATTCCAATCCATCAATTTCGGCTTTTTAACTTTGGGAGCAGTATCTGCAGCAGCCAACATCCTAGAGAATGCATCTTCTTCTTTCTGAAACAAAGTGAAAAAAAATGTGAGAACAAAAACATTAAAAAAAGAAATTGAGATTTAAATGCATGAAGCACTTACTTTTATTATTTTTGGTGGTAATTTAGGTTTTTGTACAGTTTTTAAATAAGAAGTAGAAGAGCAAGGGGATGGAGATCGTGTTTCTTGTTTTATTCTCTTGCTATTAAAAGGTTTCGTTTCTTCTTCTGGTGTATGTATAGGAGAGTGTGTATATTCTCTCATAGGATATTCTTCGTTGTTGCTATCATTGCTACTATAACGATTAAACTTTATAATAAAAAATTACCTATAATCTTCCTCGGACGAAGGTGTTTCTCTTTTGACTGGCATAATTCCATTCTTCCTTGCAATTTCTTTCCAGCAATTTACTATTCTAAAAGCATCGTCGCCATATATAGGATGTTTGCAAAGTCTAAAATTGAAATACTACTGAAAAAACGGAACTAACTGATTAACAGCCTTCCCAACTTGAGTCTTTTGTAATAAATCTAATGTCATATCTATTCGTTCTAATCGTGAGAGAGCATGCCGAATCTGAAATAGACGATAATTATTACAACAGACGTTTATGATTTATTCATGACTCATTGAGGGTGGGATCTAAAAATCAACGCACCTTATCCTCACGTTCTAATTGTTCCATATATTTCTTAATTTTGGCGACGTCTTCAGAAGGCATCCTCTCTGGAAAGACAAATCAATATTGGATACAATAAACGAAAGAGATAAAACCGAAAAGAAATAGCAAAACCGGCTCTCCGTGCTGGAGGAAGCAATGGTCAGTGCGCTCTAAGCGACGCGAGCGAGAAGAAGTGGCTATTCAAACCGTCGATATGCTTAGACTTAGTATTTAGCAAAAGCGCTTGTCAAATCAATACAATGAGATATTTCTGGGGAAAAGCAAAGAATCAAAGTAAAAAAACAATATTTTCACAACAGAATATATTAGAAACGGTCGATATTTTTTTTATTTGAAAAAAAATGACGGTAAAAAAACAGGATTTGTCGAAACCAAACATTTTCTGAAATATTCTACGAAAATAATTATTTTCGTGTTCGATTCTTCAGGATGGTTGTCAACTTTGACACCACCCTTGATTTTAATGCTTGGTTAGCCTCTTCTCAAAAATATGCAGATTAGGTACTTTGATGTTCTACGTTGGATACGCGATAATTGGGTGACAATTCTTCTAACGATTGTGGTTGTAACAGGCATTTTAATTTTAGTCAACAAAATTCTTCCATTTTTCTTCTATGATACTTACAGTAATTTTTTATTCTTTCCTAGCAATGACTTGGTTCAGAAGAGATTCTAGCCTACGAAAGGCTTCTGATGAATATGAAAATGACCATCGAAGACGATCACGATGATGAACTATGGAAGAACCCCGACTTCTGCGAGGCTTTCTTGAAGGTATATCTTTTTTCAATATATTTTCTTTCAGCTTCATGAAGACTTTCAACAATTCCTTTCAGTCGCCAGAAGTGATCGTTACGGCAAACTGTTGCCTCTATCACAGTATAACCGCTACGCACAAATTCGTCTTCGATAGAATATAATTTATAAATTATTCGAGCAAAATAAAAAAAATATAATGACATCCTTTGTCAGCTATTTTCAATTATCTCCTTTTTATTATTTCGGAACAATAATCCAAGTTATCAAATTAATTCAACCCGTAGAAGAAACAATGAAATTCCATTTATTCTTTTGTTTCTCATCTCTATTATCAGTTGGATTCATGTTTTTTCACTACTTGATGAGGTCGTTTCTGAGGCTGAGCATATCTTGGGCTTTATCTTCAGTTTTGGAGCATGTACATACGCATGTCGTAGCTCAACAGCGAAAGATAAAATATAAATGAGAAAACAGCTGGCAAGAACCCATTCGGAAATAGTCCCTATCGTATGTTGTAAATAAGTCTGAATCATTCATCATCTTCTGGGCAGAAACGACTCACAGGCTCAGTGCCATTCCAAATGTAAAGATGCCCTTGACAGTGGGGATTCGCTTTTCCTTTGTCGACTCGAGCCAGAGAGGCGAAAACAATTGTACTCGTATAAGCAGCTGACGAGGTGAAGCATAACACCAATCGGAAATGACACAGCCATTCCGAGGTCAACTTCGGATTCATCAAATAGCTGAAGAGTGTTTGTGCCCAACAATAGAAGATTCCGCAGGTAAAAGCGAGAAAGGCACCGATGTAGTGCATTATAATAACGTTGACTTCTTGAAAATTGGCGACAATGCTGATTCCAAGGGCCGAGAAGAGTCCCACCCAGAGGAACATATTACTATAGATTCGCCAAGAACCTTTCTGACCGAGCTGATGCCAGTAAAATTCGACAATTTGACGATGTCGAAGATAGACGGTCATTGCCACTGAAAGCGGACTGAGAAGGAAAAAAAGTTTACAGAAGAGTGCAGCTAAATTGAGAAGCTGGGCAAAGACACAAGATTCGGGACTGATTGCTCCGCCGTCGGAGATATATGGCCAGAAGGCATTGACATGGTTGTTGTAGACTGCTATACAATATCTGAAAAGAGGATACAAAAAAAGGAGGAACATACGACACGAGGAATGCAAGTAGACTGAGGGCGAAAGTAAGAAAAGGGATAATCCAGACAGACCGTAGGCTCATCGACAGAAGAGAAAACTCGAAGTAAAAGGGGATTGGGAAATGAACAGGAAAGGTTTCTGACGTGTTTTGGTGGGAAGGACAACGAAAATGATGGGTAAATAAACAGAAGAAGAGCAGTCTGCGGTGTGTATTATCGACAGACGTATTGAAACTTTCTTGAGTGTTATATACAGAAGACAATGGAAGTCGTCATCAGAATAATTTGTCAGCGAATAGAAACATATTCTTATTCTCACTCACTCCCTGTTGCAATAGTGTTCATTCTATAAAAGGCATCTCTAAATAGAACTCTCTCTATTTTGCCAATTTGAAGAAGAGACTTTTGGCAATAGATTCCGGGGATTGGCATCTGAGACGCCGCTCGTGTTTCCGCGTGGGAATGAGGTGCCTTCTCGCATGTCAGTGCGAGCCATTAATGACAATACAGATGCCTTTGAAACATATACAAAGGATATTTTGTATTAACAGACTCTGAGCTGTCCGATTCAGGCCATCTCTTCTTTCGATGACTCACTTCGAAAACCTTGTTACATGCAGTCCAAATTGCCTTTCCCTCCACCTAGTCGTGTCGCCGAAAATGAAATTGCTTTGGGGCCTCTCTCCTCTCTTGCTCCTCTCGAGGTCAGCAATCAGTGCTCCCTCGACGAGTATATCTCTTTTTTTATGTGATATTTTCCTCCTACCGTATTCTCTTCATCATTCTTCCCTCCATCGTAAAAGACCAAATGAATTGTCCCCCGAGAAATTAACTGGCCGTCGAAACAGTATAGAAGGCTTCCTTTCATTGGCAGGTGTCATCTCCAATCTGTGTAATAAGTGACGAATGAGCCCCTCCAGACACTTGAATTAGCATGGCCTCGTTTGTTTCACATGAAGATGTGTCACTGATACGAAGGACCAGATGGCTTTCTCATGTCTCTCCCGATGGACACATAAAACACGAGGTTTTTTTTCACACCGAACAACCTTTGTTGCTATAGACGAAAGGAGGGTCTCTCTACTTTGGAGAAAGAGCTCTCTTTCTGACTCAGCATGACTATTAGAAGGGCCGAAATATTCGTATACTCGCACAACCCGCCACCCTCTTTCCGCCGTTTTTTGTGTGCGTTCATTTTGTTTAAACTAACAATTGCACTTGGCAGGATCGTCTCTCTAATCGACTGCCTCCTTCGCCTCTTCAAATATTCCCATGGCCCGATAATCTACCGTCTATTGATTGTGTGACGGCTTCCGACTCATAAATCCGACTCTCATTCGTCATGACCGTGATTATGGCGCACTCAACTCAAGGGCCGCACAACTGTTTCCAATTAATTATGAGGTCAGCAGATTTCGTCTGTCCTGTCGCTTAATGAAACTATGACGTCTTCGAGAGAAAGCAAAACACTCTCTTTTGCAGCCATAATCCCCCTTCCTCTTTCAAAAAAGATGTATTCAAATAATTCGATTTATGTTTTTGACTTCTGGTGGTCCCACCCTCTCTTTCCTCAAATGACCATATGTGCTTTTTACAGTTAGTCGTTGTGACAGCCGAATTCCTCCTGTTTTGCCTTCAAATTTGTATAATTTCCAAAGATCGTCGAGCAATGTTGAGTGTGGATTGCAATTTGTTTTGCGGGTCATAAATACTCTGCTTTTGATTTCCCATTGGGAGTCAAAACATTCTCTTCGCCGTCATTCTTCGCAGTCTTCGCCTGTCGATCGAGTGTCAGTTTTGACGGGCCGACTCGTTGGTCACTTCTGAGCATAGTTACGCTGCTCTATTTGTGTTCGGGGGCCTCTTTTTCGACGCGCAGCCTATCACTCTGTTTCCATCACGCGTCTCTCTCCCTGTTCTTCAAAAGATCTAAAAACTTGGCCCGGTCGATCAACTGCTCGTTCATTCATTTCCCCTGCTGTCCTCCTAATGAAATAGAGCCATTTTATGTGGTTCTCCTCCGAAACTGGACCCTCGTAATTCGGTTCCCCGCGTCTCTCGCCTGCCGCTTCCGTCTTTGTAGCTTGAAATCCAATCACCGCCCTTCATCTTCTCCTCTGTCGAACAATCGTCTAAACAACAAACTGCTCCTTCTACTCTACGTCTATTAATTGAATAAATGAGTTCAATATGACAGATAGGCCTCTCTTTTTTGCTCATTTCCCGTCGACCCCCGTCCAACTGCCAGTCTTCGAATACTTGCCATCAATTTCCAGTTCATTTCTCCCTATATTTGATTGTCTGCGCATTGAAGAAACGAATGGACTTCGTTGTAAAGGCTGATTGTCAAAAGTATTCTCTTTTGAAAAGTGAGAAGAACAATCTCAAAAACCAAGAAGGTGTCCAGTTTCGTCTCAGTTTCACATTTCATTCGTCGCCTTGTTCTCCTATTTTTCTGTTTATCTCCTTCCTCAGCATTTCGTGGGCGATTCGCAAAAATTGGCGACAGCTGTGCCCCGGAGGAACGTCGTTGTTTGGAGAGACGGGAAGTGGCTGTCGTCTTCATGATTCTAGCCAATCTGACCTTCTCTCTTTCATAAAGTAAAATTGTTATGTCGACGCATTCTTCATTGATTCCAAAATATCGAAAGCGATTCTTCGCGTTCTTATTTCTTTTTTCAAAAAGATTTAAAATTTTCTATCACAGAAGGAGCAAATTATAAGGTCAATCAGGCCACCCGGGTTAACACGCGAAGTTGCTTCCCTTTTCGTCGTCCATTTACTTTTTTTTTCGTTTTGTCCTCAGTTTGACGAGAGTCCCGCTGTCCAAATCAAATTAACATATTTTGTGTGCGCGGATTGATCGTCGGTCGATCCGTCGAGCAATGGCCCTTCTTACAGCAGGTGGAGGCTCCATTCCACTTTACTTTTGTTTTCCCTGTTTTCTTCTTCTCTTTGGCATCAGTAATGCGTAACCGAATGTATCGAAAACGTCATTTGAGGGACTATGTTTATGTCCCGGCTGGCTTATGTCCGTCTGTCCATATACATGACTGCTTCACCAATCCCCCCGTTAAGAACTTGGTCCCCTCTGTCCTTCTATTGACCTTCTCCCCAGCTGACTCATAGCTTATCTGCTTTCCTATTACTTTCAACAGACCGTCAATCAGTCTAGAAAAGTGCCATCATTATCGTTGGAATTTTCACCGAAAAGTTTAGTTATTGTTGTTATTGTTATTTGTTTTTCGGTCTACATTTCTGTTATGGTATCCCTTCGTTTTTCTCGATCGACTCTAAAAAACATTTGCGAAAACTGTTCTGTTTGGTCGCTCTTTGCCTCCCCTCATTATCACCCAGGTGTCCATCAATCAATTGTCGCGTCGGAGCAATTTCATCCTCTTTGGGAGCTGTCCTCATTTCCTTTGTTTGACTTGCTCGTCTGATTGAAAGTGACGAAAAGAGAAATGTTGGTCAATCGTCGTACGATGTGAATCAGTTGTCGGCTGACTCAACAGGGGGCTTCTCTTCGGCTTTTTTCTATACCCATTTTTCCATTTTTTTTTTCCCATCAATCAATCCTTTTTTCTGTTTATTGTCAGCACGCCGTGCCCGTCTCATCCATGTCGAATGAGCTTCCCCGGAATACATGATCCCTCGAGGGGGGATCCACCTACGAGGAACACTCGAGAGGGCTCTCTGTCTAATTCAATGAGTTTTCGAGTACTCCGATCTTGACGTCTTCTTCTTCTCTATCTTATACGTCATTTCGTCATCTCTTTTTTCTTCTTGTTGACTCCAAATGAATATCTTTCAGGGGTTTTAATGTCCCTTATCTCGTCGATTTGTTCCTCATAGAGAGAGAGAAAGAGAAAAAGAAAGGGATAGTTGCGAATATGACGATCGCTGACGAATGCGAGCAGGTCAAAGTGGCCGTTCGGGTCCGACCTTTCAATAAGAGAGGTTGGTCTATCCTTTAATTGTTAATGGTTTTTTTAGAAATTGAACTGCGAACTAAAGATGTGGTACGGATGAATAATGGTCAAACCATCCTAGATCATCCCATAGATGATAAACAGCCCAAGACTTTTGCATTTGACCATAGCTTCTATTCCACCAATTCAGAAGATCCGGAATTTGCCTGTATGTTCATTTCTCATCCATTTATGATTATTATTCAGCACAAGAAGATGTTTACAAGCATCTGGGATCCGGAGTTTTAGAAAATGCTTTCAAGGGTTACAACGCTTGTATTTTTGCCTACGGACAGACGGGTTCGGGAAAGTCATACTCTATGATGGGAACTAGTGATAACCCTGGTATCATCCCTCGGTTATGTGATGAGGTCGGTCCTTTCTTCCCATCTCATTCTTCTAGATTTTTTCGAGAATTGAAGAAACGACATCGGATAATCTAGAATATAAGGTGGAAGTTTCCTACATGGAAATATACAATGAACGGGTACGAGATCTCCTCGATCCTAAAAAGTAAGTATATCAATCAATCTTGATATTTGTTCTAGGTCGAATAAGACATTAAAAGTGAGGGAACATAAGATCCTAGGGCCGATGGTTGACGGTCTCTCCGTCTTAGCCGTAAATTCCTTTCAACAGATAGCCTCCCTTCTCGAAGAAGGAAACAAGTCAAGAACAGTAGCCGCTACCAATATGAACGCTGAAAGCTCTCGTTCTCATGCCGTTTTCAATATTATTCTCACTCAAATTCTCAAAGACACGGAGAAAGATGTAAATATTTATTTTTTTCTTGTACTCTTCAGTTTTCTGGAGAAAAAGTATCAAAGATTTCTTTGGTCGACCTCGCCGGATCGGAAAGGGCTGGAAAAACAGGAGCTATGGGGAAAAGGCTGGAAGAAGGGGGAAATATCAACAAGTAGGAGATTCTTGTTATCATTCACCTGATTATAGATCCCTGACTACACTAGGAATGGTCATTTCTGCTTTGGCCGAGAGATCCGCTTCTGGAAAGAAGGAAAAGTTCATTCCCTACAGAGACTCTGTCCTCACATGGCTGTTGAAGGACAATCTAGGAGGAAATTCGAGGACTGTAATGATTGCTACTCTCTCACCGGCTGCTGACAATTATGAAGAGACACTATCCACTCTCAGGTACGATTTTGCCCAGTCATAGGAGTTTCTTTCAGATATGCTGATCGAGCAAAGAAGATCGTCAACCATGCTGTTATCAACGAGGATCCGAATGCTCGTGTAATTCGTGAACTTCGTGAAGAAGTTGAGAACCTTCGTGAACAGATTTGTCAGACTCTGAGGGAACAAACGGTACAATTTTTGTTTTTTTTTTCTATAAAATGAAAGTTTAGGAGACCACTGAACTTCGTGAACGATTGGCAGAGAGCGAGAGACTAGTTGCTCAAATGAACAAATCGTGGGAGGAGAGATTAAAAGAGACTGAAACGATTCATAAAGAACGACAAAAAGACTTGGCAGAGATAGGAATATCCATCGAATCAAGTGGAATCAAGGTGGAAAAGGACCGATTCTATCTGGTTAATCTCAACGCTGATCCCTCGCTCAACGAGCTTTTGGTCTACTACATCAATGTGGGTTTTTCATGCATTATTCACTATTATATATTCACTATTATAGGGATCCGCGATCATTGGAAACTTTGAGGATATAGAAACCAGCAGAGACTCCGGATTAGGCGCTTCAATTGATGAAATGGACAAGAGGGAAAATGAAGACACACCGTCAATCATTCTTCGAGGACTGGGAGTCATGAAAAAGCATGCGTGGATAACGATAGGAGAAGAATGTGGTCGAAACAGAATGTATATTGAACCTCTTCAATCGGAAGCCCGGATCTGTGTCAATGGACGACAGATAGCCGAGAGAACTCTTCTTCGTCATGGTAATCGAATTCTCATTGGACAAAATCACTTCTTCCGAGTTAATTGTCCCAAAGTAAAGTCTATGATTCATCTTAATTCAATTTTTAGGAGAATGATTTAATGGGACAGTCTGTGATGAATGAGAGTGTTTTCGACTATGATGATGCTTGGCAGGAGGTCAATGGAAGTACCTCTATCTCCTCCGCTGTCGATCAATATATGGAGCAAGTCACATTGAAACATCAGGAGGATAAACAGGCTGCTCTCGAACAACAATACGAGGCGTTCGAACGATACATCCAGAATTTGACCGCTGGAGGGTAAGCCTTTGTTGTATCGATATTTTATATTAATAGGTTTACTCCATCCACCCCGATGACACCTGGCTATGGCTTCTCAACGCCAATCGGTACTCCCGGTAGTGGTCTTCCTCCCTTTCCCTTCCCTACCAATCCGAAAGCGGCCGTTCGATCCAAATTCTTCTACTGGGCCCAAAGAAAAGAAGAGATGTTTGCGGAATCTTTGAAGAGATTGAAAGCCGACGTCGTGAAAGCGAATGCTCTTGCTCGGGAAGCCAATTTGATCAGTAAAGAGTTGTCTTGTGGCAGGAGACAGACAACTTATGACGTATCTCTTCAGATTCCTGCCACCAATCTTCGTCCTAGTAAAGTTCAGGTGAGAGCATAAAATATCAAAGGATTGGTTGATTCAGACGGGTACATTTGTCTGTGAACCAGTAATTGTAGTTCGGAGGATGGGAATGAGTGGCAGCCAACATTGGACGGTGGCTCAATTGGAGAATAAGCTAATTGATATGCGGGAGATGTACAACGACAAGTTAAATGGAATAATGCGGGTTCCCTCCCAGACCTGTTCTCCTGAAACATCCCCCGCCAGAACTGTCTCCGATGACAATCTGATCATCGATCCACTCTTCGAAAGCCAGGAGCATCATAGTCTTATAGGAGTGGCTAATGTCTTTCTTGAAGTCTTTTTCCATGATATGAAGCTAGACTATCAGGTACAGGTACTCATCCTTTATTCACTATCCGTCTTTTTAGGTTCCAATAATCTCTCAACAGGGGGAGATAGCTGGCCGTCTTCATGTTGAAATATATCGGATACCGAATCCTATCGGTGATACAGGAATGGCCTCTCCAATCGAAGAAGATGACTGCAGACAACCATCAAGTCTTCTGGGCAAAGTTATCACGTGTCGGGTACGAATCAAACGGGCATCCGGTCTCCCCGAGGCACTTTCCAACTTCGTCTTTTGTCAATACTCCTTTTTCAATTTATCCGAAATGTTTGTTGTCGCTCCAACATTCGATGCGACTGACGAAAAGGGAAAAACTTCTTTCAAATTCGAACATCAAAAGGACTTTTCTGTCGTCGTGAGTGAGGAATTCCTTGAATATGTCCAAGACGATGCCCTTTCAATTGAAGTCTGGGGTCATCGAAGCTGTGAGCCAGTTGAAGAAAGATTCCTTGATGCCGAGGAGAAAAGTAAGTCACTCCAGGCTCGCTGGTCGGAAGTTTCTCGACGACTGGAACTGTGGACAGAGTTTCGAGAACTGTCAGAGACCGGTCAATGGATTCCTGTAGAAGTCAGACAATACGACGATGTGGCTACCGGAGGAGTCTATCAGTTGAAACAAGGACAGCAAAGGAGGCTGATAGTCGGATTGCAAGTGCCTGTGTCGGGTGGATTACCTCTCGGCATCGACACCATCACATCCGTCTCCATCGGCTGCATCTGTGTCCGGCAAGCAGATGTCCATAAATCCCTAGATAGTTATCAAGAAGAAGATCTCGACAGATTGAGAGGACAATGGACGGAAGCATTGAAAATGAGACAAAAATATCTGGAGGAACAATTGGACAAACTATCATCGAAGCCAGGAAAAACTGAGACGGAGAGAGAGAGAGAACATTCGTTGATGGGACAGTGGATAGCACTGACAGAGGAGAGAACAGCCGTCTCTGTTCCCACACCTAACTCGGATATTCCGGGAGCACCGTATGATTGGAATCCGCCAGCAGGAGTGGAGAATCATATTCCTGTCTTGTTCTTGGATTTAAATTCGGATGATATGACAGGAGAAATGACAAGTGACGAGAATGCTCCCAAGACCGCTGGTTTTCACTCCATTCTGCCGAAGGAACACCTCGGACCTCCATTGATTCTTCTTCCGATACTTAAACTCGATGAGAATGGAGTAAGCGGATTCTCTGTCTAACTAGATTTTTAGACAGCCACATGTTCCTGGGACAGTTCTGTTCATGACCATCAGGCTCTGAACACCCCAACTGGAGCGAACGAAAGGGTCTACGCCATCGTCAAAGTTGGTATCCGTCTGTCTCATCCATGTCCTTTGGATATCGTCGTCAGAAAACGGGTCTGTCTTAACATATACAAAAAGGTGGGACTGCTAAACAATTGAGTATGACCCTTCAGGCGAGTTTTACCGAGAGGATAATCAAGAAGATTGTTGGGAGTGAGACCCTCCATCGAACATCTGTCTTCTACGATGTCGTCGCTCATATTCCAAAAAGCTCTCACGACATGGAAGATAGGAGTTCATTGGCATTAATGGCCGCGAGACACACGTCATCAATAGACGAAGAGAACGGGGAGGACAAGACGAGTCGACAGCTGAGCTACATCGAGGCATACACAAAATCCATCCAGGCTGTTGAGTCGATGCTGAAACTCGATAGACTTCGACAGGAAGTAGCCATTACGAATCTATTAAGCAAGTATGATATCTAGCTAAGTAGATAAATATTCAATGTAGGAAAGATAGACAGCAGAGATTGTCTCATCTTGGTCTGCCGTCTACGCAAGCATTCCGGATGAAGAGAGCCGTTAGTTTGCCGAACACAGCCTCGGTTAGGAGACAATCATGTCCTCGTGATCTCGGTCTTCAGCCTCAATCTCTTCTCTCCAACAAGAATGGTGATACACCTCTTCGTCGACCATGTGATACTCCGATGAGTCTGAGTACAACTTCTTCGATGGGTATGTTTCTCTCTACTTCTGAAGGGGACTTTTCATCGAGAGATCTGTGACTGGCATGAGGGCTGTCCTGCCTTCTATTTTCTTTCGCTTTCTTCTTTCCTCACTCTTAATTTCTCTCTCTAGCTTCGCTTTTTGGCAGTTGGATAAAACGCTCTAACATTTCAGCTCGTCCTACTTTTCTTAATCTCAAACCGTTATATAACGGAAAAAGTAGGTTTCTGGTGTGCGCCTTGCGCATGATCTTGTACTCTTAAAATACTGGCTTATGTTGTGTCGTACGTAAAATAAGAAATGGTATGAGCATGTGACAAGGTTCCTCGCGTCGAAAGAGTCGAGTCCTGTTTCTGCTGGCTTCTCCTTGGAGTTTGATATCGTCTTTATAGAGACTATCAGTATCCAAATATTGTAAAGTATTGTATTATTTCAGTGACAAGTATAATTAGTCCCATGAACGAGAGGCTAGGAGAGATAGCTGAAGAAAGGCATGATATCCTCCCCGTCAGATCGTCCACGGTTCCAGAAACCCTCAACTTTGCTAATAATTCAGTGGTATGAGATCTGATAATCCTCAAATTTTCGTTTAGTTTATGGATGAATGCAATGGTAACTTATCTTCCTTCACTTCTTCCTCTGCCATGACAAGTTCCTCATCTGCAGAAGATGAAAATCATCCTCAAAACATCTTGCTCATGAACAACAATCAACAACATGAGAAATCTGTAAACACTCCACTAAAAGGTAATCCAATACCAATACCAATAATAAGAAATATATAGCCGGTCACCTGGATCTCAACATTTCTTCTATGTGATATCATTTGTCCTTTTTGCCTAAAGCTGTACTGTCAATGTATTTGAGCTTTATATGTACATAGTCGTCTGACAACTAGTTGTATTACTGACAAGGTACTTGAATCCCGATGATTGAAATAGTTTCTACAGAATGAAGATAAGGGTTAATTTTCGTCTTTTAATCTCATTAAATGCGTGAGTTGTGTCTAAGCTTGCACAAAGGAAACCAATAGATAAAAGACAAATTTTATTCCTGTTAAAATTTTGGAAACGTTTTCCAAGTTATCGTTTAATACAGGTTTAGATAAGCCGTTATTAGAAAAAAATAAACAATGTTAAACGTTCAGTATTTACAGTTTTGCCTTTAAATCATATTAAAAGAATATGATTGATATTCTTTGAATTCTGTTTTTACCAGTTGTCAGAAATTGAATGAATTGGAATTGGATTCGGTTCAACCATTTGTCTATTATAAATTCTCGGCGCTCTATACCTTCCACGTGATCCATATCCAATAATTCGTGAACTCGGATTATTAATATCGTCAAAAGTATTATTAGATCTCTCGGGGTTAGCAGTCCTAAAGCTAGAATATAAGAGAAATACTTACGATTGACTTTTATAATAATATCGATAGCGTTGACGATTATCGCATGACTTCTTTCTCTCGATATAGCTCGAAGGATATGCCTGAAATGTAAAAAATTATCAATAAAAAGTTCAAACTTTGCCGCTCAAGTTTTCTTCTAAACAATTACGTCTATAAGCTTTTTCAAATGATGGCAGACAGTCATGAATGAAAGAGCAACGATCTCCCTTCTTACAGGACCCTGGATAACTTGGACGATAGTACCGACATGGAAGAGTACGATAACTTTGGTTGCAAGAATATGAGTTACTTTCTGTCTGAAATAAATATATTATCAAAAATCTCATGTTTGTAAAATTATATACCTTAATATAGTCAGTCGCATTTCCTCTTGACGAGTAGCAAAAATTATTCGCAAATTTGGCCACTGTTTCTTTTGAATCTGGACTGATATTATTAGTGAGGTTTAAGTCACTGATCTTTTCTGTAATCAACAAGTCGTCATCATCGGAATCAGTATACATCCCGCCATCTGCTGCGGGACGATAATGTGCTGAGTAAAAGCCAGTAAAGGCCATTCGAAGTGCTATAACAAAAATTTTAAAAAATAGCAAATTAAAAAGAAAAAAGAGCGAAAAAAATTTATCAATAACGAATATAGCAACATAAAAAAGACCACACTGACGTGTTCATTCAAATTGAGAGGGACACCGCGGCAAATTTTCTTTGACAGGTTGAGGTTTACGATATTTACTGTAATGTTTGTGTTTTCTTCTTTTTTCACTTTATAACTACTGAATTATAACCTTTATTTATTTTCTTTCGATTCATTATGTTTGTTTTTTTACGCAACGAAATTTTTATTTTGCAATATTAAGAGCTTTCAATACGGGCATTTCTTCTGAACAATCATCATGTATTGATCTGGTGCTGTATTCTAAAAAAAGTTAATCAAGTCTATATATACCTCTTTTGTTTGCATGTGTGTAAGACCAGAATAGATTTTTCTATCAGTTGAAGTTGGAATGAATGATGTTGGCCTGCCCCAAGACATATCATTATACATGATAATATCATCAGCTGTAAGCTTTTCAATTATTTTGCAAATCGCAATGACTCACTGGTGCTCCAAGCGGAAAAAACATAAGCTCCTTCTTTTGACATGTTTTCATTAAGATTCGTTAAATATTTTGAATATATTGGCCCTTTGTTATAATCACAAGGGAAAGGAAGCGGATGTAGACCACATGTCAGCGAATTCATTCCACAATAGTCTCCCGGCCAAAATCCATTTTTCTTGTTACAACTAGCTTCAGCCAAGGAACCGCTGCCTTCACAATTACACATGCCTATGGAATTGGTAATTGCATATTGGATTTTGCATACCGTAATTAGCTCCAGCTAGACCAACGAAAACATCAATTCTATCTTGGATTCCAGCTCCTAGATCACAATTTCCTGGGCGTTTTATTTTTCTAGATGGAACTTACCATCATTGGCATCTATCTTTCCCCCTTTGATAACTTTTCGCATAAGAGTGACACCCATAGAATGGGAGAGAATAGAAACTTTTGGAGCATTTGTATATTGGAACACGGCTTCCACGAATCTTCTTAAACGGGTGACATCAAAACAGTTGTGAGTTCTTTTTCCAGCGTTTCTTTGATTATTATCACCCCATGAAGTAGCATATATGTCAGCGGGGGTGTACCCTTTGTCTAAGAAATACTAAAAAGTAATAAATTATTTCGTCTACTTACAGAAATTGTATTGTCCCAGCCAGTGGAGAAGCTGTTTGTTTTCAATGCAGTGTCAGTATTCCCATGGCAAATTATCACCGGAATTTTTGTCACATTAGGAAAGGTTGCTGTTTTTCCGCCGAAACTTCCTTGAGTTCCATAGTCTGCTCGGACAAAGTTTTCTCCTCCATATCCATTCTTATCAAGCCAATGTCGAAAATCATCGGATATTGGGCCATAAACGGGTGACGATGAAGCAGCGGCAAACAAGAAAAGTATGAACATTAGATGAGCCGCAAATCAGACTTTGCCTTTTATTCGACAAGTGGCGATAAGAGTTTTTGTGGACCGAAGCTTTCCACAGGTGATAGCAAAAATATGCGGAAAAAGATCAAAATAATCACATAACTTTTTAGATTTATTCCAACAACAAGAAAAACAGCAACAAGTAAAGTATATTATGCAATTATGCATTTCTTTTCTTTTTCATTTTATCTGCACAACCTCTTCCTGGATTCTTGAAAATAAAGGATATGCGGATGTAAAACTACTTACTTTTCGCTTATTCTGATTATTGTCCCCGTTTGCAAGCATCTCGAAATCATAATCGTCTTCCTTAGACTCGGAATCTATTTGAAGCCGGGAAACGTCGTCAACTTCTTCGTCTTCAGTATCATCTTCTTCAATATCATCTTCTTCTTCAATCTCTTCATCATCCTCTCCTTCTTCATCTTCTTCATTACCACGTTTCAATACTTCTGCTACAACATCGATACCAGCATCCACTAAAAATAATTTTATAATCAATGAGTGATTTACATTTCTTTTGAGCAATCTTATATCGGCGTCCTTCCAGATGTTTTAGCAATTGATTAGCATCTTTGTTTAACAAACGTCCTGTTAGAGTGCAATATATTTTGTCATCGCTATAAAATGTAAGTAATTGCAATGAAAAACAAAAAAACGTACTCAAGTGCTTGAAGATACTTTTTCTCAGCCAAGACAGTATGAACATGATACTCGTTCTTGAATCGATTAGTTTCAATATATTTTTGAATTTCTTCTTTACGATTTGGCACTTCATGTCCAGTTAAAGTACATTTAAGCTGAATCAATAAGAAAAAACAAAAAACGGACCTTATTATGTGAAGTAGGCTCGAATACGCCAAGAGCTGTATTGTAATCAATTGAAGGAAGGTTTTTTATAATTTTTGCCATCTGAAAATTTTTTTACAAGAACAAACTAAAGACTATGAGATAAAAGCAAAGATATAAAACAAAAAACGTAGGCAAATAGTAAGACCTGAGGTTTATCACAGAAATTCACAACAAATTGCACAATTATAACCTCGTATTATAAAAATTATAATTCCAAACGTTTTTTTTCGAATTTCAGCCCGAAGTAAGACGTTGTCTTCGGTATTTTTGCATAATCTCGTTCTCTTTTTGCAATATGAGAGAAGGTAGACACACAGTTGCCGATGAAATGATCCGCCTGACCAAGAATAGCCAACGCGACGTAAGGATCTTCCATCTGCAGGCGATGTGCTTGGATCTGGAGTGTTTTAATTTTTGTTTTTGGAGTACCTCATAAGGTTTGAGGGCTTCATTGATTTCGTCTATCAAATGATCGCCATCGCTTGTGACATAGACTGATTTGGCTCCTATTTTTCCAACTTCTGTTACAATCTAAATGGCTTTTATGGTCATTCCGATGACTGACATTTTCAACTATGGTAGCTGTAGATGGCTGACACATTTCCTTCGTCAACTTCCCCAAATGATGCATTTCTCCCAAGCATTGAGCAGAGGCGAAAAGTGGTTTGTTCTCGTCGGGCTGGATGTGTTTACAGACAGAATTCTGGAAGTTTTTGGATATTCCTTGGTTGTCTGACCCAATCATTGTTATTCCTTAAATGAACACCGACGAAGGGACGTGTCAGTTGATCTTTTATGAACTGTTTAGCCTTTCCTACTAGTCTCGATCCCCATCGAAGATATCTTTGATTTTCCCAGACTCTTGCCTTTGAAGGAAATGGAGCAGGGGCGGAAGAGAATGCAAGGACTGGGAATTCTGTTGCGTTAAATTTTTCTAGCCATGCATTTCTCGATCCTTTTACATCGAGATCAAAGGCTCCCGGTAGACTGCCGAAATATTCGTCTCCTATGAAATCTACTCCAATTTTGTCCCAATAGGGACCGAAGGGATTTCCCTCCTTTGCTTGACAGCTTTTGGGGGCTGAGGAATCATAAATAGAAGCACGTGGATTCCAACAGAAAGCTGTAAAATAAAAAGTCAAGAAATAAAAAAAACCTTTTCTAATTTCCTTCGGCCAAATCTGGGGCATTATGTGATAGACAAAGTCGGACATCGTTACAACTCTTTGATATTTTTTTATGGTCTCCAGTTGGAAGATGTACTCGAAAGGGACCATTTCCTGTAAGATTAAGGAAAGAAATAATAATAAGCTTACGGTATTGGGATGTTTAAATTCGATAAAATTTGGCAGGACGAGAGTCCGATCGAGATTTCTGGCAAAGCTCATGACTCCCAGTGTCTGATCGACTTGATTTCCGAATCTTCCTAAATTTTTGATTCTTTTAATTTTGAGACTACTCACCCATACATGGACAGAAAACTATATATCCTTTCGGATCAATTTGACTAGCTGTGGAGAAGGATGGAAGAAAAAAGAGCAGATGGAGCATATCTAGAATACGAATAAAGGGGGACGATAAGATGACCCACCAAGTACACGTTCACCGCTCCAAACGGAATAGCTGATAAGAAGAGAAAACATTGTTAGAGACATATATTTATACGGACAAAAAATAAATTAGAGGACAATGAGAATAAAAACGAGAAAGAAGAGGACGGCACTCAAGATGATGATCGCCTTGCACTGCTTTTTGTCTGGAATATTTGAGGATTACATAGTTAAACGAATAAACCGTCGTCGAGATGAGACAACTTGGCTATTTTCTTCATTACACCGTCTAATTTTGTATCTACCCGTTCCATATCCTGACCCAAATCATCCAACATTCTAAAAGATTGAGGAGAAGTCTTACTACTTACATCGCCTGTTGGTCCAGCTCGTCTCCAATTCGATAACTCATGTTCTTCAAGGTACTGACAGACTTTCCTACCAACTCAAGGTTGTCATCTTGATCTCGGACGATCTGGTGTTGTTTCAACATGATGTCTTCGAAGGTGTTGTTCGAACTGGATGGAAGATCATCGTCCGCTTCCTGACTATTTAATAGGGAATATTTATAAGCTCCTCCGCCGGAGGCCATGACTGTGACGGGCAGCTTTTGATGAACCTATAATATAAAAAAAACTAAAATGTTTCACTTTTGCAGTAACGACGTCAGAAGGAGGGACTGTCACACCTAAGACGTGGAGTCGGATCTCGTCAGCGTATTGACGGGCACTCTGAACAAACTCGAATCTGACAAGACGATCTTCGATGGAGAGACAGGATCTTTCCGGGTCGAGTTCAAGGATCGAAAGAGTATGTCTGCAATAGGCTCTTTTATTATAAACATCCGCTAACTGGTAGTCGTCGGCCGTCCAATAGATTGCCCGAACACACTTCTTTAGCTCAGCCTCCGTCCACTGACTTTCCTGTCGATTGAGATCTGATTGGGAAAGTTTGTTCGTCAGTCGATGAGCGACACTCAACGATCTTTCGAGCTCTCTAAAGGAACTATTAAACATCGAAGGAGACTGTAAGACCCTTCCCAACTTACGTCTGAATGTCCTCTGTTGGATCCTTTAATCGTTTACCCATCCCTATGTTTTCTTTATGAAAGAAAAGAGGAGGAGAAACAGAACTATTCGGTGTGGAATCTAATTAGGTTGGATGTGCAGTTTGCTGAACGGCTGTGTTGAGTATGATGAGGACGAATAAATTAGAGAAGAGGGCGAAGGGAAAAAGAGATGAAGTGGATGGTGGATGGGCGGATAATGGCACGGGGAAGTATTCCGAAAGAAGTTATTTATGCGGGAAAACAGCTCCAGGAGGTTCGAAGTAGAGTCTTGATTGAAAGAAGAAACCACTGGGGGGAAGCGTGACGCGATCGAATTGGCAGATTCCGTGGATCCGACGACATTTTTGAGTGACAGAAGAGGGAAATATTAATAGGGACATGCCAAGTCAAGGGACAGAAGAAACGAGATGGCTTCCTTCTTATAAACAACCTCCATCGACCGAGTGGAAATGAAAGGTACTCACTTGTGTCAGAAGAGAGAATTGGAGTCGGAGAAAGAAGACGATAAGGCTGAAAAGAAAACATTTGAAAAGAAAAAGAGACAAGGGGAAAAATGCTGCTAAATAATTCAATAAACACGTGTAAGACCTGAAAGAGCTTCTTTGCCGTATTTTTATGAATATTTTTGATGTAATACGAATAAGAAATTAAGAAAACCAAACTAAGTTGAATCAGTTTGAAAGAAAAAAAGAACTGCTGCACGGTTTTTACACGGTAAGTTGGGCCGGGTGGCAGGAGGAACCCTAACTAATTATTCGATTTTTACCACTGGCTAGGAGACTGGATAATTGAAATTGGATGATTTGATTGAGACGAACACGAAACCTTTTTTCATTGGCCAGAAGCAGCTAGAATGTTCATTTCATCCGCGAGGATATTGAGAAGTCAAATCTCTGGAATGCATTGAATCCCTACAAAACTTAGTTGCAATTATAAACAATATCGTCGGGAACTGTTGAATATTCATTACGAAGTCCACGTTCCTTTTGTGTTCAACGACGTCAATTAGTCATTCGACGGCACACTGTATAACTAACAAAAAACGCTGTTTACTGGCCGTGTATTTGCTTGACCTTCTGCTTGGTAGTTATGTCAGTTCCCGGCGTCCTCAGCGGTAGAAAAATCAACTGGTGTGAGAATGGCAATGGTTTGTTTTTCTATAACAACACTGAATTCATCAGGATATCATCCATATTGTCCAACTCCTTCTGACCCAGATGACTACATCTATTGCTGTACTTATTTCTATCTTGGAGATGACAAGTGAGATTCACTTTTTTTTAATGAGAATTCTTTTCTTTCAGACCTAGCTGTTGTCGGTTGCCTATTCATACAGGGGTATTGATCACTCTCATTATATGTGTCGTCCTTCTCATTTTTCGTAAGCCATTTATCCTTCCAATATTCTTCCTTTCAGTTCTAACTTTCCTCTACTGCTGGTTCTGTCCCACCAGCCGACTAAACAATCATCGGAATAGGTCCTACATCGCCAGGAGGTGATTCGTTTCCATGGCGACCAGTCCTCTCCTTTAAAACTCATAACAAACATTTCTTTTCAATAATGGCAGAGACTGTTCAATTAATTGTTGATTCATTGAATAAACCTCCCTTTTCCCTCGGAACCAGTATCATATCTTTTGACTCACTTCCCCAGCCTCGTCTTCTTCAAATCCTCAGCGATGTTCTTAGGTTAGTTTCTATTTCTCTTATTATTTTCTTAGCTGGATAACACAATCAGAACCTGTTGAAATTTCTCGAGAATCTGGTGATGACACGGCTGTTCGTATTCTCCAAAAACTTCGAATCATCAACTACAAACCACCGAGG
Organism: Oscheius sp. DF5120; assembly: GCA_932521415.1. NCBI lineage: Eukaryota > Metazoa > Nematoda > Chromadorea > Rhabditida > Rhabditidae > Oscheius > Oscheius sp. DF5120. The sequence continues at coordinate 3,491,447 of OW051465.1, read as the reverse complement.
AGTCCAGAAGAGATGTAAAAGATCGAATGGAAGCTCAAAATTTATTTAGGGAAATATGGAGAGCTGGGTTGATCGAAGGAAGGAAGCAGAGTGTTTATCCTGTTCTGTCTTACGTTTTCTCAAATGTGGACATGCTTAAAGAACGAGCCTATCTAGCGAAATATTTGATGAAAGTAGAAGTGCCAAGTGAGATTCACGACGTCGACATTGAGAACCTTCAAAATGAATTCGGACAGCTCAGGGAACAGTTCAAGGTAGTCTTTAAAATATGATTACGTTTTCTTCTTTTAGGAGGTACACAACAGGGTTGTGACTATTCGCGAAGAAACACTTCTTTTAGACGAAATAAAGTTAGATCTAAAAACAATGGATCAGGAGAAGGAGGCGTTGAGTCATAAAATAGAAAAGGCGGAGAGAAGAGTTCAAAATCTTCCACAATTGGAGAAATACATGCAGTCGGCCACAACTCTCCGAATGGAGAAAGATCGAATAGCTGAATTAGAATTACAAAGACAAAGAGAACGGGACTCTTTGATTCATTTACAACAAAGTCTACAAAGAATGAGAAATCAGTTAGTTGAGTTGAGAGCAGCAGGAGATAATATTGATCCGTCGAATATGATTGAACAGTTGGAGGTAAGAAAAAACGAGAGCAGAGTATCTTTTAGGACGAGATAGCAACCAATAATTATTTGGTACAAACAAAGTTGACAAACGAAATTGAAGAAAAGAGACAGGCTGTCTTCGAGTTGCAAAAGGTAAGACATTAGTTAAATGAGCAATTGAATAGATCTCTGATCTACCCACTATGAGTCAGCGAGATATTGATAATCTTTATCAGCAAATCAGAGAGATGAGCGAGAAGGTAAAAGGACTAGAAGAAGAAAGGGATAAAGCGGAAGAAGGATATGAGGAGAATATCAGGTAAGACTTCTTTTTTCTTCATATCCTTCAGTGTTTTCCGTCATCAGGCAGCAGCTGTTGAGAGAAAGAAGCTAACAGCAGCACAGAAATTACAAGAAGCGCGTCAGGAATTGGCACAATACGAGGCGAGGGTCGAGACAAAGAAAAGAGAAATTCGGACAAGATCGGGAGTAGATGTTATTAGTGGCAAAGAGGTTTGTTCATTATTAACCTAATTGTTGAATAGTTCCGAGATTATGCTAATAATGTTCGAGAAAGAGGATTGCAATATAAGAAGAAGAGGCGCGTAATGGATGAACAGATGGCTGAAAGAGACACCATTAGACTGACGATGGAGAGGCTGGCTAAGAAGTTTACAGCTTTGAGAGATAGAATTGTAGGAAATCTTTTCAATAGTAACGCAAAGATTTATAGGAGAGCATGGGAGGAGAAGTACTTGAGAATGTAGAGATTCGGGTGACAGAACGACCAAAAACGGCAGCTCCAAAGACAGACAACATCACTGAACTTCGAAATATGATCAATCGATTGATGGCTGAACTGGATAGAAAGAAAGATGAAGTGGATCCCTTGAAACGACAAAAGGATATCAAACAGGCTCGATTCAATGTAAGAGGGATGAGGAAAAAGAGATGTTTAGGAATTGAATGATATGGTCAGAGAAAGGCGAACAACATATGAAAGGAGAAAAGAGCAACTGGAACAGAGTGCTGTTGATTTGAAAAATGAGGTAGTTGAGTTGGAAGAAAGAAAGAAACAAGCGGAAGAAGGATTGGAAAGATTGAAGGATAAGATCAAGAAATTAGAGGAAAACGTCGATGAGCTGGAGAAGGGGGGTGACGCCTTTTTGAAGAATCTACAGAGACAACTAGCGGAATTGGAGACTAAGTCAGAGCAGCTGAGAAAAAAAGATGCAGGGCCAAGTGATCTGGAATTTGCCCGACAGCAAGTCGTCATGTATCGGACATTGCTCACGATGTTCGAGATGAAGATAGCCATCGCAAGGAATGACCATTAACTAAATTTTTTGTATTTTCTATTTCTTACAATCTGCTTTATTGAGAATTCATAAGGCCCGCTGTATGTCAGTCCAAAATGTTTAAATATTTATGACACCACTATGCCAACGTCTCACTCCATCCTCTAGTGGAATAGCTCTCATTCTTATCGACAACGAAACAGTTTATTTATGGCTGGCTGTATAATTAGGTTTGATTGAGGTCCATCTCGTGTTTCTGACGACTGATCGAGCTAATTTCCTTCCTTCTCCTTTCTCTTCACCACTCCGCCAGACTCAATTACTGGCTCATCGATATTTTAAAGGGTTGTTTACTCATAGAAACAGTCATCTTCCGTGTTTTTTTGACGGCTGTTATAACAAATAGAAGAATCGGTTTATACTGCTAGCTCTCTTCAGGAAGGAAGATCCGAGAAAGTTAGTCCTTTTTTCTCTGCCCCCCCCCCTTCCCCCCTACGTCTTCTACTGTAACCAAAATGTTTCTACGTGTTGCGTATTTTTGTTTTTGCGACAGTATCCCCCTCATCTACGGATTAATTCCAGACTGGTTTCGTCTCTTTTTGGTCTTTTTTCACTTTTCCCGTCTAATAATTCTAAAAGCCCCTTAGTTTCGACCTTTTTAACAACAGCTGCAGCCTCAACCGAGCGATATTCTTAGATGGATGACTCTCCCTTTATTTTTTAAACATCGAAAACTAAATCGACCTTCAAAATTCTTCCTTTTCAGATTGCTATCTCCGACTTTCAGGGTCGGCCCGATGGGCGATTTCATAGTCAAAGCCCGTCGCCATTTGATATATCCTATGTTGCGGCCAAAATCTAAGGAGCTTTTGGTAGTTATTCTATGTGCTGCTTTACTTGCCACTCTTTACATCTACGGGTTCGCCAATTATGTAAATATTTTCATAATTTTATAAAATATTCATTTAGACGAGTAACAATGACATAACCTCTGAAGATTTATTAGGTATTGCTGCCGGTCCGGACCAATATCTATCAATTGTAAGCTCCTTCCACGATAAAGTTTATTTTTTAGAACAACGAGACAATAGCCGGTGTTCTTATCATCTGTGCCACTCGAACAGCTGCTATCAAGAATCATTTAAGACAGATTTTAAAGTAATTCCCTTTGATCTCATTCATTCATGCTTTTAGTATACGACCATCTCAGAAACAATTCCCCATTACAGTGTCACAAGATGGAAATAACGACGAGGTAAAGCAGAGTGTATTGACGATGTCAATGGGACAGAATGTTCAGTTCTGGAGGGTATATTCAATCTCCCTTTATTTTCAATTAATTCAGCATGAAAGGGAATCGGCAGTTCGGACGAAAATGTACCAATACATCGCTGCTCACTACAAATGGGCTTTGGATAAGATGTTCAAGGAAAATAACTACGACTACGTCATTGTTACTGAAGGTAAGAGATCTTCTCTCTAGCGCAAATATTCAGATGATCTCGATATTTCGCCAGATTTCTTTTCCTATTTCGCTTGGGCGAAAAAAATCCTTTCCGCCGATCCTTCTCTTTTGTAAGATTTTATTTCCTTCTTCTCATATTCTACAGATGTGCTTCCGCCTGGAATGACAATGCTATCCCGAAGTTGATTGATACGAAGGCGAATGCTAAAGTGTGGAGAACAGACTTCTTTCCAGGTCTTGGCTGGATGTTATCCAGGAAGTTGTGGGAAGAGTTATCGCCAAAGTGGCCAACAAGTTATTGGGATGATTGGTTAAGAGGGAATAATGTAAGTACCTTTAAATTGTTTGATTAGTTGTAAAGATTCGTAAGAACAGAAGCTGTCTCCGCCCCGAAATACCTCGTACCTCTCATAATATGATCCTTGCTGGGAAGGGATCCAGCGGAGGACTATACAAAAATTTTTTGAATTCTATAAAGCATAATAAAGAACCGGTGGATTTCTCTCTGATCCCTATCGAGCCTCTCTTCCAACAACAGTAAGTTTGAAAAAAGGCAGAAAATGATTCAGACACGACGAGGAAATCAGTCAGGCGGTTCGTGAGTCGAAAGAAATTCCCTACGAGGAGTTCAAGAGTTACAACTTTGATCCTCAACACTCGTACAGGTAACACTATTGATGTTTTTACATTCCTCCTTTTAGAATCGCGTTTAATGGTACGCGTCAATGGACAGCCTTGGCCAAACACATCGGAATCATGACAGACATCAGGGTATTGTCCAACCTCAAAAAGGAACTCTTTTAGGAAGGAATGCCCCGAACAGCTTATAAAGGGGTTATATCAGTCTTCTACAACGGATGCAGAGTTTATATAATACCTACAGAGCTGAACATCAACGATATAAACTCTTTCAAATACAATAAAGAGTGGGACGCCATGCTTCGGTATCTTGATTTTGCCGCTGTCTACTGTAAGCCAACCAAGTGGGTTGTTTCTCGTCTACAGAATTAGTTTCAGATATACGGGTAAATGTGATCCTAATTCCGAAGATATGAGGAATTGGTTCAAGCGAAAAGGACAGATGAAGAAATTAGAGAATTGGGGTAAAATGACTGTAATATAATCCTATTTTTCTTTTTCCTAATTATTTGTACTAGTCGTTTCTTTCTAGTTTTCTCCTTGATCACGGGTATTTTCATATCTCCTTGCCTACTTGCATTTTTTTTTCTAGCATTTTAAGTCTTAAAATATGGGTATGGTCTCTGTGATTTTTATCGTCAAACGTGTTGATCTCGCATAAAAATTTGATTTAAAAATAAATTCTCTTATTATTCTATTGTTTCTTTTCTATCGTTATGGAGTCTTTTTTATATCTGGAAATAACTTGTCAATGTGTATAATTAATGGAAGATGATCTCAAGAATATGTTTTTTTCCTATAAAACGGTCATTGTCAACTTCGTCAGTTAAAAGAAATGACTCAATACTAGCTAGGATCAAAGACTTTGTCTTTTCGGTATTGTCTTTATCTTGTTTGTTATATTCTTATTTTTAGACAGAAAAAGAAAATTTTCATGAGGATTTTGTTCGAAGAGCTCATAAATGGGATAATATTTCACGAAAAGAATGGAAACTAGTCTATAAAGATTTAGGTATTTATTTTGACTTTTTGATTTTGTTATTTAGGTGCATCTAGAACGTTTTTTCTTGTTTCAACCCTCCTTCCCGTTTCATTTGTTGGTTTTATGTGTCTTCTAGTAGATAGAACGGTTAATTCTTCACAAAATAGGTCAACTTTTACTAAAAGGCTAGAAAGAGATGCTCAAGAAGTTTGTTGTTTTATTTATTTATTTTTTGAATTTTTTTTTCTAAATCAGATGTTTCAGTTAGGGATTCTATCAATTTTTCCTGCTATTGCCGTCGTGTTAGTGTCATGTATACTCTTAAGAGTACATAGTTTACGTCTGTTAAGGTATAAGATTTAGATTTTTGCCATTTTTATTATTATTGTAGAGTATATCAAAACAGAGATAATGTTGAACATTTTATTGCAATAAGGTCAAATTGGGTTGTAAGTCAAAATCAGGTACGGTTTAATCTATTTTCTAACAGTTGTCCAGATGAAATTTCATAGAGATTTAGCTGGTGCATTCTATTATGATGAAGAAAAAGAAGTACAAAAAATAGCTCTTAGTTTTTTATTTGGAAATATTCAGGTATGTTGTATCAACTTTTGCATATCCTACCCTCCTAATGGGGAGATGTTATACATAAATGCCTATTATGTATAATATCGCCTTCTTGTATGTATAGTTTTTATCAAATCTTTCAGATTGGAAATCGGAAGTTTCTTGTCCTAGATGAAAACTTCATAGGGAATAATTTTCGTTCTTATATGCTCAATGAGACAAGCTTACCTCCACGATTAAAATCACAAAAATAATTTTTTATAGCTTCTATTATAAATAAACATGTATTTCTTTCCGGCATCGAACCCATTGTTCACATAGAAAAAGACTCGTAACCTGGCGCTTTCACTTGCCGCCTTGTGTATTCAAGACAATTATCCCATCTTCCTTAGTCGCAGCAACATTTACCGGTTGTCTAACATCTGACCGACATCCTCCTCACTGGTCACTTATGACCTTCACTCAGCTTCTTTCTGTTCAATTGTTCTGCTATATTTCTATTTTATCAGCAATTTCGGTTCAAATGCTAGAAATAGGTCTATTCAATAAGATGGTAAATTCATTTATTTAGACTTGGGTCGACTAAATGTTTCTCTTTTGACGGATTGGAATGCTTTTGGAATTAAAAGAATTAAAACGGGCGATATAGTTTTTCCTTCCTCTACCCCGAAACCATTGAAAATAAGTAATTGAATTAATATTAATAGGGGAAAACAAAACTTGTAGTGTTTCCTACTAAAGAGAAAATATCTCCTTATCCTCATAGAAAAAAAAACGAGAATCATGTCTATCTTGTTTATGGCAGCACTATTGAGCAAAAGATTAATGTTCAGGTCAGTTCATTTTATTATATATTTTGATTTTAGGTTGTGCAAATAAAAAAGCTCAAAAGGATAGGTGGATGTTATCCTTATGGTCCAAAGAATGGTTCGATAACTATTCTTCGGGAACCAATATTTGTGGTTCGCCGAATTGTTAGCCAGATAGCTGGACCGACATCAAAGAGTTTAAAAGAAGTTAACAAGCAGTCGGAGTTTCTTTCATGGGTACCCAAATTTTTTCATGGGTACAAAAATGATAATTCCACAACAAAAGTTAGTTTTTTTTCGTTATCGATCAATTTTGATTATTATATACATAGGGCAGATGAAATAGTTTAGGTTCATCTGTCGTCCCGCATTCTTTCGTCTGACATTCGGTGTCGCTACTGTTTCGCATACTGGATGGCACGGGAGTTGTATAAACCGACGAATCTCATAACTGCTTGTTGTTATAAATCTTTATTGTACGACTGCATAGCAGTTCAACACTTGCTCCTGTAACTGCTTCTCGACGATACATTTTTAATTAACAAAGCGCGCAGCTCTTTCCGCAAAACTTTAGTTTCTGTCTTGTACTAAAATAATTTGTATTACCAAATAATGTAATACCTGTAAAGAGAACTGTCGCAAAATCCTTCGGAAGCCCATTCAGCACAATCAGATCGACGATCACGACAGTCTGTCATGTCAGTTACACCCTTAAATTAATATTATTTAGGCTTATGCTTTTCTTACCAAATCTATAAGATGACAGCGAGCGCAGGTTCTTGGACAACTTTTTGTCATAAACTCTTTATAGCCTCGTTTATGACATAAATGAGGCATACAACTCGACAATGTGTCGGTGCAGTTGATCTGTGGAGTCAGAATACCTGTAACATAGGTGAGTGTATTTATGTTTACTTACAACACTGCTGCTGAAAGCAAGCATGACCTTCTGGACAACGCGAATCGACACATTCACCTATGGGTTCTCCAACTGGACATCCAGTGTCGATTTTCGTTTCCGGAGCAGAAGTCGTAATGGTAGTTGAGGGGCTTGTTTCCCTCCATTCTTCTTCCTCTATATCGGGTTCCATTGTTGTTGTAAATGGTCTCCTTGTCTTTAATCAATAATTCGTTATATATATTTCACTCGTTTTACTTTATATCGTCTTCTTGATGTAGTTCCTCCTGTAGTTGTAGTAACAGTCATTGTCGTTGAAGAAAGATCGGCTATTTCTTTTTCCGGTACTTCATATTCTTCCTCTTCAGGTGTCGTAGTTTCAATGCTATTTGACTGAAAATTTTCTGATTATTTAATGAATTCCCTACATCCCCGTCAATTCCACCTTTCTTCAAAAATGAATTTTTGATACTTTCAATTTCATTTTCTTCACTCTCTGCCTCCGGAATTTTTGTCGTTGGTTTATTAGTTGTAGGTAATGTAACTGAACATATTTTATTTCAGCAGACGTCGAACTCACGTTTTTTAGTCATCCCCTTGATCACCGGGATCATGGTTACTGTAATTGAAGGCAGGATAACATTTTCTTAAATTGATCAAAGTAACTTTAGTCTTACTGCAACAAAGTCCGTCTTCACATCTGTAGTCTTTTGGACATTTATCTGCGATGCATTCACCAAGCGCAAGCCTTCCACTTTTACATACATACCTAATTTCTTTTAAAGATTCTAATAATGGAAACGAACCTTCCAATTTCTTCACTCTCTTCCGTAGACACCTCTAGCTCTGTTGAGGTTATTGGAATTGCTGTAGAAGTTGAGGAAGATGGAGCTACTGTTGTCTTCATTTTACAACAATACCCATTGATACATTCTGAACCAGCTGGGCACAGTCCGGCCAAACAAGCTACAAGCTGAAATTAAATACTAGAAAAGAACCGAACCTCCTATAGACATTCTCCTTGATGGACAGCTATCAAAAAACCTAATAGACGAGACTAAGGCAATTTGAATGAGAAGCTGAAGAGCTAACATGGCTAACTGTCTAATGACAGTCACGAGCTGGCTTTTATATTCACGGAAATTATGCAGATTACCTTCAAATAGGGAGTGTCACGTCAGAACCAATACAAATAAGGATGAACGCCCTCCGGGCGAAGGTAGGTGTGAAGAGCACTCGACTTTCCGCCCCTGCTCAAGCGCTCACGAACCGATACATTTAAAGATTTCATCGTTTATTACAGTATCTAAGATAGGAAGATCATACTGCCTGTAAATTGGAAAGAATACAATTGCAACTACTACAAACAGACAATATACATGAAAACATACTAATAAATCAGAAGGAGGATCTCATTCACCACACAAATGACTACAATAAAGAGAATTTGAAAAATACTGTACAAAATAAGAACCCTATCCACGGGAAGGATTTATGCAGATGTTCCATTAGTCTGCTGACTAGCAGAAGAAGGACGTTTTATATCACCGCGGTCATGTTGATTTCCACGATTTTTTACCCCGTGAAACTGAACAATTATTTGAGTTATGCCAAAAATGAATTTACCATACGATGTTGCTGACTGCTATGTGAATGATTATATATAAGAGGAGTGCTCATATTTGCCCAAACATCAGTCGGCTGAGTAGGGAGTGGGCGGTTAGAATGACCTAAAACACTTTTTAAAACAGATGACGGACATTGAGTCATATATATATATATATCAAGTTGAGCATGTATCATAAAAAAAACCTCGATAATTTCCTCCTATAGGCTGTTGATGAGACATAAATTGTTTTCCAGCATTAGGATTCCAAGTCATATCGTGCGCGCCATGTGCGTATGGTGGTGGTTGGGAAAATCTATTCAGATTTGTAAAAAAAATAATAAACCGCTTTTTACCGAATATCGATAGAAGGAGGAGGTTGATTAAAATGCGGCGGATGTTGAAGTGGTGCGAAAGAGCTAGCCATAAGCGATTGAAATGGAGGTTGTCCTCGATCATTTCTTTGATTGCCGATGGAACCTAGAAATATACAATAATTAAAGTGATATTAAAACGAACCTATATGAAGACTGTTATTAGCATGAGATGGAGGGGGCATACTCATACTCATCATATCAATAGGCATAGAAGAAGGACCAAACATCATTGGAGGGCCATTATTCATTTTATGTTGAGAATTAGTGGGTCCCACGTTATTCGGACCATATCCACGTTGCAGTTGGGAAGGACCCATGTTACCTCGATTGTTGAAATTAAACTGGCCAGATGTATGTGATTGAATAACGGGAGGTGTATTGTTAAAAGGAATGATATTATCCGACGGTCCATTTGGTGCCCACATGTTTTGCCCTAAAATTAATAAGACGAAAACCAGTATAACTAACTAAACGCTGGATTTTCCATGAAGTTGCGAGGACGTGGTACATATGGACTAACATTTGGAGGGCTTGTAGCAGTAGGAGGTGGCATCAACGGATTATTTGGCGGATGACCATATTGAGGACCAGAATTCATTTCTGTCAGATAATTTGGGAAAGAAATACTGCCAAATGATGTAGAAGAAAATGGAGCTAAAAACCATAATACAAAAAAAGTACAAAATTACTTATAGAAGGACTCCTTTGTAAAGTTGAAGCACCCGCATTTGAGCTCGGAGGCTCCTTAGCTCCTTCCATATTTGATTGATCTCCTCCTTGAGGTTGAGGTTTTACCTTTGCAACATTCGATGGTAATGGTTCTGCTTCTTTATCTCCTTCGCCCCATAAATTCTACAATATTTATATAGAAGGCAAATACCATAATCGGTACCTTTACTTTTTCAAGTTTCAACCGGTAATCCTCTGTAGTACTACCTGATTCAGAAGTGGTTCCTGTTGTCAGCACTGATGATTTTTCTTGATTATCACGGGATTGCGTTTCATGAATTTCAGGATCAAAAGTGAAATCATATTTATCAGCACGGGTATTTGATTGTGAAGATGGAGGCATTTCAAGAAATCTACAAGCAAAATGAAAAACTTTGGAAAGAACTTACTGTTTTTCTTCTTTTGCTGAGTCTTTATGTTTTGGTGTTGGGCGAGCAATAGGTGATGGAATATGTGAAGGAATCTGAAAATAAAAATATATAGCTTCATTAGATTATCATACCAAGTTATCGCCTTTTTGTTCTTGTTCAAGAGCTGCCACATGAGCACTGTTCCACACAGTTGTGACAGCATGGTTTTCAGTTTTTGAAGTACTGCTTGAATTTTCTACTAGTGCGTCTGTTTCCTTCTTTTTACTGTCTTCCAAATTTGTTGACGTATTATCTGCTTTTTTCTTGCTATCTAAAAATATTTTAATATTGACACAAAAAATCTTTACCTTTCAGTACAGCCTTTCTTGCATCACGTTTAGCTTGTATCTTTAAGGCTTTCTGCTTTCTCAGTTCGTCTGCTTCTTGCTTCTTTTGCAATTCGAGTTGCTTTTGAGTTTCTAGCTTTTTCTTTGCTTTTTTATTCATCACCTAAACTTTAAATATTGCATAAAAGTGATACAAGCCTCTTCAAAATCATCTGCTGTTTCTAGAGTGACTGACGCTTGAAGATGTTCATCAATTGCCACAACTTTTGCGAAATTGTTGATATCAAGTCCCGCCAGGCCGTCCGACCCGGTCTGCATATCAATAAAAAAAAAAATTGGGTATACAATACCTTATTCTGTTCCTTTTTCTCCCTCATTAGTTGACTCGAGTTGGCGTCGGAGGGCGAGCGGCACGTACGTCTGGCGGGTTGGCCGTTTTTTGAACGCAATCGTTCAGCTGTAAGCTGCGTTTTCTCTTGCCTTTTGGGAGCGCGTTTTTCCGGAGATTTTCTTAATTAATAATAATAAAATATTACAATGTACATACTGTTTAACAATTTTCTGAACACGGTTACTGCTCTCACTGGCGGTTTCCCATTCTTCATGACCTTCGCTAGAGACGACAGGACTTTTCAATCGGTTGTCTTCAACGGAAATTGGCTCTTCCGATGATCTCTGGTCAGATTGTGGTCGTTTTATCTAAAGGTTGTACAACAATAATTTGAAATTATACTTTCGATTCAAAAACTCGTCCTTTTCCTCTTTGATTATGATTTCCTCGACTATTATACTGTTTTGATGATTTTTCACACGATTCAGCTTCATTCTCTTGACGAGCTTGACGAGAATATTGTACAGATCCACGTCGATAATCTCCGCGCCCTCGTCCTCGACCACGTCCTCTGTAGGAGCCACTCATTTTCTCAGATGCGATTTTTTTGGAATCGACTGGCTGATCTTCTTTCTAAAAATAAAAAAAGTAAGCAAGATAATAAACAAACTGTTTCAACAGAGACGTTCATAGAGGCTTCTTTAGTTTTATGTTCTTGTGTATCGAGCTCGCCATTTTGTTTCTCGGCATCTACATCTGCATCAGCACAGCTTATTTTTAAATCACTTTCATTTTCATTCTCTCCTTCTTTATGTGTTCTTTTTTGTATTTGGTATTGAGGATAAGAACGCTGTGAATGAGTTATTGCTGGTCTAGCGCGTCCCCGGCCTCTTCCAACACTGACTTTCGTCATTCCACGACCACGATTTGAATGTAATTCACTTTCTATAACAGAACTCAACTGTATAACAAAAATTACCTGAACGCTGATTATACTCTTCATTTCGTACACTATCACCACGACCACGAAAATCGTCACGCCCTAAAATTTAATTGTAATTAATAAAATTAATAAATACCATTATTTCTTGGTTGGCGATGATAATTATTTCTATAATCGTTCATATCACTATGCTCATGAGTATATCTTTGATATCGACTGTTGAATTCATGCTCGGCGTATTCATCACGTGACATTTGATGTGATCTCCTTAGTTAAAATAAAACAAAATTATAAAAAAATACCTCTCATCATCATGGCGTACAATATTTCGAACATCGTTACTTACGGGTTGTCGTCGTGCTCGTGTATTCGCACGTGTGAAATCGACATCAACTGGTCTTCTTGCAGCATCCTTAAATAAAAAAATAAAATAATTAATTCCTAAGCACTACTGACCTTATCAACTTTAATAGATGCAGTCGCAGAAACAGTAGGAAAATGCTGGTCCATAGTTTGCTGGATCGATTTAGGAAGCTGCTAAAGATATAAATGTTAAAATATCAATGTACCTTGTCTTTTTCCATTGACGCTCGTTCTTCCTTTCGTTTTTCCCACACATTTTCAGTAGGAGGAGGCGCAGGAACAACATCTTCTACTTTCTTTTCAATTTCTTTGGGTGTATCTTTTCGTTCGTCTTTTCTGACAATCTGAGACCTTGCCTCGAGTTTTGTTTCTTTTTTCTGTTCAATCTTAAAAAATTCCTATTCTTTAAAAAGTTTGAGAGTTACAGATTTCTGAGCATGACTTTCTTTCGGAACAAGATTTTCTTCTGCTTTTTCACCTCCTGGTACTCGCCGCATTGCTTGGACACCCGTCGGTTTTGTCAATTTCGTCAGTTGTTTTTGATCTAAATAATATAAAACAATAAAATGAATATATACCATCCTCGTCATTGACTTCAGGAAGAGTTTGTGGACGTTTCAATAATCTATATTCAGGTTGCGGAGGATTTTGCTGTTTCGGCGTATCAAGCTCTCTAACGTCGTCCGATGTCTGTTAAAATGAATAAATAATGTTATCAAGCATACTTTGGAAAAACGTCCCGATCGATAACCATCATTTTCGTCTGTATTTTCGCAAATATCTCCAGATTCAGAAACTCTGTTGCGCCGTTCAGACGAATCCGATTTACCGCCAACAGATTCGCAAACTGAATCGCCTAAAGTCAGGTCAATAAAAAAAAATGAGCTAGGCTACCTCTATCACGAGCTGATTCTGATCGCGAGAGAAAACCTGGTTGGGACGCTCGAGCATCATTGCTTCCCTCTGCAAGCGTAATGTTTTAAAAATTAACATACGAAATCGTGCTCGGTAATTCGAAGCTGCTGGTTTACCGGCAGTTCCGTCATAATAGCGTGAAGGTAGTTGTCTATCGTCTATACTTTGAGAACTTGTTAAAACTTTGCCGGGTATTTGCGGGCTTCCAATTGACCAAGCATCTAGAAATAATTTATAGAAATATTGCTGAACTTACTTGGTGCTTTTGACTCTTTTGTCTGGGCAGAAACAGACAAAGTCGGAAATTCTCGAGAAGATGCCGGAGGTTGAGGAGCTGGTGGTTCAGTAGTACTCTTTGCCCAGGTAGGACGTAGATCACCAATAGGGTTTCCTGGGACAGCAGGGCGTTGTATTTCTGAGAGTTCACCCTTTGTCCATCCAGAGCCCGCTATAACTTGCAATACAGTTACAAAGAAGTAATCTAACCTTGTGGTACAATACTTATTGTAGGATCTTGTCCATTATTTTCGGCTTTAAGGGATGGTAATGTAGCCGGCGGTGGCATACGGCGAACGACATTACTAGTTTTCCCCATGGACTGCAAGCCATGCTTGCCTATACAAATAATTTTAAAAAAATGATTAAATGAACAAACCCGAAGCCTTACTTCCTGCAGCAAGATTACGACCGGAAAAAACGGAATTGACGTTTACTGGCTTCGGCTTAACAGCGCTTGTAGCGCCTGAGCGGATTGACGACATGCGACCTGAAAAAATTAAACTGAGGAAAGATTAACTTACCTTGAATACAAAATTATAAGATGAAACAGTCGTTGATCGACCAAACACAATTATATATAAATTATTGCAAGTTTCACACAAACCAAATGGAAATATGCACTAAATGACGTCCTTAGGACGGAACCTAAAAAAATTGTTTAATTGTTAAGAAACTAACCTTAAACAAAGAAAGTTAAATATTGATTATATTATACAAACTTTGTTTATACCTGAAAAATAATTAAAAATGGAGAGAAAGAAAATAAGAGTGCAATACGTATGAAAACGAAAGATATTTTTCTTCTTCAATGATCGAGAAATGATGAGTATAAACAGTTTTTGTTATATAATAGCTACATCATATAAACTATAAAATCCAGAAGAAAAAAAAGTGTTAAAAATAAATTAACCAGAGCCGTTCGCCGCGAAACAATATTGGGTTTTGTCTGTGTCTCTCGCCAGACTGAATACTCTCGCTACCCGCGTCGCGTGCGATGTCGTACGCGGCGGTGCCATTCAGTCGACCACTGGTCATTCAAGAACTTTAAAAAGAGCATTGGACAATAGAAAAATTAACAAAATCACAGAAATATAAAAGGCGAATAAAAAAGTCGTTGTGTTACGTGACGTCAAATTTGAATGGTGATTACCGTTTCACTAAAAAAAATTTTAAAACTGTACTGAAGAAAATAAATGTTATTTAAATATATAGCTGCTCTTTAATCAATAAATTAAAATATGTGAAAACTATAGAAAGATATAAAAAAACAACATATCGATGGATCACTTCAACTACTGATAGAATATAGAATATATTTTCCTTTTTTTTTATTTTTAATAATAAATATTTTCCTCATCGTTCTTTAGTTCAACATTAATAATTTCCGTATCTAATCCTTATATCGTACCATTCTGATTGTTGACGAAACATATCGGAAGAGCATATACATCCCAAAGAATGAAACATCCTTCACGGTTAGAAGAGTTTCTCAAAATGTTTCAATTCATATAAAAAAATTTCTAAAGAACGTTGAGCTGAAAAGGAGCGTAGCAAACAGTGAGTTCAATCTCTCATCGATGAAATCGACTACATAAAAAGCCTCATTTTCCACCTGATCTTTTTGTCACTGAAAGAAAGGATCTCTTGTTCGTGACGAAGTCGATGATTGAAAATCCTTCCAACATCTTTCATGAAGACTTCAGATTTTTTGTGGCTACTTCTGGCTATTTTGCGCAGCGTAAAATAATTTATTTAACAGTTCAAATGGAATGAATGGAAGGGGATACCTTTACAATCATGTCTTTGTTAATTCTTAAGAGAGTTTCAATAGGGAATTTAACCACTCTTCGCTGTTTTATTGAATATTTATCTATTTCAAAACGAGAAGGAATTTTCACAAAGACCGATCTATTCAACACACCATCATTTTCGGCTACACGACGTAGCCCCTCCTCCGTGTAATCGCTCCTTTAGGTGGGAAACATCGATAGTTTTTAATAAATCTCCTTCCAAGGATGGAATATTTCCATAAGTTCCGGTCTACAGTCACCCAAGTGGCTGCTCAGGTTGGCTTTTTGCCTTTTTTTGACAATTTTTAGGTGAGTAATGCCCTGCCTGGCAACCCATTGACACGCGAATACGATGTAGGGGAACTAATAGCCACCGCCGGGCCAGGATTGTATTGGAAAATATTCAAAGGAACCAAGAAAAGTACAAAGCAGGTGAGAAATACGTTGAATTATTGAGGGAATTCTTCAGACAGTTGCCATCTGGCTGTTTGACAAGAAAGATATCGAAAGATGGCCAAAAGAGGACAAGGAAATGTTTTTAATGGTAATAAAAAGAGGAGTCAGTCAACTGACTCGTCTTCGACATCCTCGCCTTCTGGTAGTGGAACACGGAATAGAAGAATCAAGAGATTCCTTGGCTTTCGCAACAGAGCCCGTCTTCAGCAGTCTGGCCAACTGTCTAGGACTAACGGATAATCTATCAGAACGTCCAGACTTTCTTCGAGACTTTCAGCTGCTCGATATTGAGATCCGCCACGGCCTCTTTCAATTAGGAGAAGCATTGTCCTTCCTTCATGTCGATGCCAGAATCATCCACAGAAACATTTGTCCACAAAGTATCATTATCAATGAAAAGGTATTCCCTTTTTTATTAAATTATGTTCAGGGTATGTGGAAACTATCTGGGTTCGACTTCGCTATTCCAAATGGACAAGCAGGAACACCAGAAGATAAGACATCCGAACCACTGGATTGGAACGAACGTCTTCCATCAGTCTGTCAGCCGTTCTTGGATTACCTAGCTCCGGAGTATATCGTAGGGTTTATTCTTCCTTCCTACAATTTTTTAGATGGGAGGTCGCCCGTGTGCCAACTCGGACATGTTCGCACTCGGAGCATTGACATATGCCGTTTTCAATAAATGTAAACCTCCTGTGGAGTACAAGAATAATCTCGACAAGTACCGTCACAGTGTAGAGAAAGTGGGCTCATTTTATTTCTCACCTTCTTTCAGTTGAAAACGGCTTCTTACGATTTTACTCAAAATATTCCTTCCATCTTTAAAGACGACTTCAAAATGTGTCTGAACTATACTCCTGACCTTCGACCGGATGCAAATCAGTTTACTAAGATTGCTTTCTTCGACGACCCTTTGGTCAAGGCTCTCAACTATTTCGAATCCTTGATGCAGATGGACAACAATCAGAAGATGCAATTCTTCAAGACATTACCTTCTATTTTACCACGCTTCGAAAAGGTCTGTCTTCTTTGTCACTTTCTATTGTATATAGAGACCATTGCTTCAAAAAATACTTCCCTGGTTGTCTAGTGAGTTTACTACACCTGAATTGATTCCATTTATTCTCCCCTCCGTTTTTCACATTGTTGAACTATCAACAAAACCGTATGTTCCTTCTAGATCTGTGAAATATCTCTAGGGAGTTTGCAACAGCCATTCTACCTCATTTGATTCCTGTTTTCTCTATGGAACGTCCATATCAAATCGCCCTTCTTCTCCTCCAACAAATGCCTCTTTTGTTGGAACGAGCAGCAGATGATGATGTTCGAAAATACATTCTTCCCCTTGTCTATAACTCAATCTCAAGCGAAACGACCCGTATCCAGGTATAGATTTTTAGATTTTTTTTTATATTATAGGAACTTTGTTTGAGCATCATTCCGACGATTGGAAAGCTTGTTGACAGGAATTCGATGAAGACACAGTTTTTGCCAAAACTGTTGAAACTAACGACGGATGGAGGAGTACTTGCGGTAGGTCTATTGTATTCTTTCGGTGGAGTTCTCCCTCGAATCAGGGACGTCGTAGTTGTGGTCGATGACAACGAAGTAGTCATCTGGTCGTTTGTTCACTATTTTGAGTAAAGCAAGAGGGTCGAAATCTAGAGAGTTGCTTTCGAAAAGAGTCAGACTCACTTGTGATTCTTTTCCTTTTTTCCATCAGTACTTCCTCCTCTGTTCGAGCAAAGTACGTCTTCGAATCGCAGAGTCTTGTGTCGGATGCAATTGTGTAGTCATATCTGAAAGTATTTTCGGAGAAGAATTGACAAACATAAGGCGAGTAATGATATGTCCGGCTGAACAGTAGCCACAGGACTGTCGACACTCTCGGAAGGCGAAGGGGAAGGTGTTACAGCCGATTTGAGCGAATCGAGGAGATTCCCAGAAGCCGCTTCTAAACAGATCTCTTTTCTTCCATACACCTACTTGGTCACTAATTTTCCACACCACATTCCACCTCTTCGATCCCAACAAGACGAATGAAGAGGACTTTGGACGAGACGAAGAACGGTATCAGCGTATTTTGTAGAACTGTTTTCCTCCTTTCGAGGGAAACTAAAAAAAACGATGAGATAGGGGAAAGAGATACCAAGTGGAACAGCACTGGACGAGAGCGAAGTCGGGATCCATTCGGCATCTGCTGTCAAAACTCATTGGATTGGTTGCACGGATTCTCGTACAAGTAGTCGAGGAAAGTCTATCGATACAACAAGGGGTCCTTCCGAAAAGAGAATGCGGTAAATTGACAGCGAAGGCGGTTGATTCAACGACTAGAAGACAATAGATGAAAAGAATGGATTACCCATGAGAAGGAAGAGTACAATAGCTGGAGACATTATCAAATGTCGTCAGCGGCTAACTGCAATACAATAGTCGCGCAGAGGTCAAACGGAGTTGTCTGTCCAGAGGTTTCGAGTAAATATGAGGTGTGAAACGCGTGCCGCATGAAGTACGCATCTCGTCTTTACGTGATGTTTGTGCTGAGAGTTAAAACACTTGTCAATCTCGTTTTTTGGGCATGAGACGGACGAGGATTTCAATAATTTATTTAAAAGAGATCGAGTTAGTAAAGCCGCTGACATTTTCGAGGATTCTTTGCTGTTGCTGAGTCGTAGCTGACAGTAGCCGTTCGGTTTCTAGAAAGTTTTTATGAAAACGAGTGATTCACCCAGTGCTACAATATCCACAGGTCTTTTTACAAACTCGGAAGGCAAATGCCGAATGTTCACAGCTGTAGGCACTCCTCGACCAGATACCTGACTTTGTTACGAAGGCCTCGCAGAAGGCAGAACCGTGCCGATCGAAACAGATGTTCGGATTGTACTTGTACAGCATATTCTCCACATCATCTCGATACAAATCAACAGGAATAGGCATCCCTGGAAAGATAGAGGAATAAAAAAAAAATACCCTTGACTGTGAACATTTCTGGATTGAAATGACAACTATGGCAGCATTGGATAAAACTAAAATCTGGATTAAATCGACATTGTTTGGAGAATCGTTCGTAGTCTCGATTATATAGAGCTTTACAGACTCCAGGCATCAAAGTATCCTGACAACAGGGTGTCTTAGTAGCCTTGAAGGCTGTTAGTTGCAATTCGACTGCAGAAAAGACGCCTAAAACAACACTCGGATTGGTATCAATAACTGACCATGGGCCAATGTCAAGATTGAGATGGTCTGGGCAAGCATAGAGAAGAATGCGGAGCCTGGTCTGCTAACGATGGCATATATACAGACACTTTCGGAGAAGGTTTCCGGATTCGACGGCCCGCCTTCCTATCCTGCCGGGTCACTGTTTGATCTTGACCGCGCAACCTTATGAATTATGACAAGCCGAGGCGCCTAAGAGCAAACAGCGACCGGATGAAGGACTTTTTCACCGGGAAGGATTAGGTAACGAAGCGGGAGGAAGGCCTTGTTTTTTGCGGTGTTGACAACGGTCTTTTTCGGAGGTGCAAATTGAACAAGCCACGAAAGACCAACTGTTTGTTTCAGGCAGTCTTCGCAACTAAAATTGGCTCCTCGGATAATCCTCTCATTTTTTCAGATTCGTGTTCAAGCTCTAGTTTGTTTGGGAAAGCTGGTTCCCAACCTGGAAACATGGATGATTACCGAACAAATTCTTCCCGTCCTCCCGAAAATCAACTCTAAGGAGCCCGGAGTCCTCATGGCCATTCTAGGTATCCTCTCACCTTCTTTGTTATCTTCTAGGAATATACAAACTGGCCTTTGAGAACTCAAACGTTGGGGTATCGAGAGAGTTATTGGCCAAGAGTGCTCTTCCCTTCCTCATATCCGTCAGCGTAGAAAATACTTTGAATCTCGGCCAATTCGAGCAATATATGCAACTTATTAAGACGATGTTGACCAAGGTGGAAACGGAACAACGGTCCCGATTACAACAGCTGAGTGCCGGTCAGGAAGAGCAAAGGTTGATTCTTTCTTTGTTTGCTTACTTGTCGCAGAGGTGTTCCCAACTTCGATGCCGTTCTCCAATCGACTAATAATCTGCCAGCAAGTCTGGATAGTTCTCTTCAAGGATTAGACCTGGGCGGAGGAACTCCCACAGGAAACAAGCAAACTGTAAGAACCTATCTTATTTTTGTTATTTTACGCTATTTTAGGGAGTTTTGACATTGGAAGACAAGAAAAGAATGGCAGCAGAGCGAGAGAATCAAGCAAAAGGCATTATGACTCCGAAGTCAACTCTTTCGCAGCCAGCCAGCACTTCGAATCTCAGTTTCCTTGAAGAATTTTCAAAACCAAAACCAGCAAGTACACATCACTTTGTTTCTCCCTATATAACTGATAATTGTAGCTCAGCCCGTTTCCCCGTTAGATGATCTTTTCGCCCCGTCGGCATCCATCACCAACACCAACACAATTGGAGGAACCGTCGACGTATCGGATTTTCTTCCTAAAGGTCAGCAGTTTATTGAGTTTTTTAATTCCAAATTTAGAAATTTTCGGAAATAAACTAGCTACCGTTTCTCCGCCGTCGACAATGAACTTCTCCATGCCCAACCAGTTCTCCAAGCCGACACCTATGACGTTTCCTGCTGCTCCATTGGAAGGATTAGGATCACTTGCAGGATTCGCTCCCCCACCCAGGTTTCCTAAACTCTATATGATTTATTCTATTTGTTTCAGTTCCTCTAACCGTGCTGTCCAACGCCCTGGTGCTCCAAGTTCACTTGACACGTTGTTCTCTTTTCCCACACAGCAGAAACCGACATTGAATGGCAATAAACAGCAATCGAAGCAGAAGAATGACCCATTCGCTGACCTTTTAGGCTGATATCGATATTTGGTGCTGGTTATAGACATATTTATTGGTTCAACCATTCCTCGTTTGCGGGTCTTCTCCTAGTCTTCATATGGTTGTGCCTGATGTGATTAAAAGACTTTGAGTATTCTGTCTTTCTCTGACTACTGAATGTTCGCCTCCTAACTTATCTCAACTAGTCCTCGTTTCCCATTGTTTGTCGGTCAGATTGCACTTATTGATAAGATAGCTCCTTCGATTTCGTTGGTCGCCAAAACACATTTTATTCAAAGGTTCGCTGCTTCCTGTTTTTTTTTCGCTTCTGCTCTTTCGCTTTTCGACGTTTCTATTAAATCGATGACAAAACCCGGATTTATAGATGTCCTAATGGCTACGGAAGGCCTTCAATTCTCAGCCTGGCATCCATTACTCGTGCGTACTTTAAAAATTGTTCTAGAAGATCCTAAACTTCTATCCGGATGTAGACCAGGTACTCTTCTAGCTGTTCTTTCAAGGATTCCCATTCCACCAGGTATCTCTTCTGCTGTTTGTATTTCTTCTTTAAGAATCTGTCCCTTATTTGGAAACTGTCCTCCCTTTTCTCCAAGATTTTATCAATGGTATAAACTTTTTGGAAGCATTGAACGGAGGAGCACAGTTGACTAATCAATTCCCTGATGATCTGTCATATCTAACGGGTACCGCTAAGACAATATGTATACGGTCTCTTACAATCATTATAAAGAATACATTTTTATTTAGGAAAACAAGTTCTCGGAAATCGGTAGCGAGAACGACAAAAATAAGAAGTATGGGGACGACACAGCCGGATACGGAGAGCGAAAGAGGACAAAGCTATCAGAAACTGAAGTCTGTCCAAATAAATGAGAGAGTTTTATTGTCTGACAGCGACGGATTCGCCTTTTGGAAGTCGGAAGACCCTCCCCTCGGTTGGCTGCTCCTCAGTTTTTAAAAAAAAATTTTTCTTTCTTTTAGAAGAGGAATCCGTGCGGAGTTTCATCCGTGACAACTCTCTCTACACGATCTATAAATCCATTTACGGCACCTATCCGACTCTTTTTTCTTCTCTTGATTCTCTCATCAACGCCATAGTTGTCTATTCTAAATTCTCCTTAAGATGTTCTATTCCTGTCGGGGTATGTATCTCTTTTTTTTCATGCTTTCAGTTTAACTTCCTGTGTCATTATTTCGAAAAGTGTGCTACTTTCGTGCTCAATGACGATTCCTTAGCATCGAAAGAGTTATTTCAACAATGGATTCACTGGCAATTTCTACTCAAACAGGTTCTTTTACGATTTTTTTAATATCATTCTGATCAGGGTGCTAGATGTATGGCATTTCTCTTAAAATATTCCACAGTCACACTTGGTTGCCGAAATCAGGAGATCTTTTCTCGGGTCATTCCTATTCTTTTTCAACATTTTGGAAGAGTAAGAGAAATATTAAATGAGAAGTTTGTAGAACATTTGTGCCACAATTCGGATGAATACATTTGTTAACGGAGAAGAGCTGACAGATGAAACGATATTCGTCTCTATCGATGATGCTCTTCGAACTACTCATCTCATATCTCTCACGTATTTTTAATTTACTTGTGTTCCACATATTTCAGTCTATTTGACGAGATTCTTTCATTGATAGTTCTTTCTCAAGATTCCTCCTATCTCTCTCGATTTGGTGATTACATTGTATCTTGGACCGAAGATCCATTTTTCGTTTCCATTATTCCAAGGTAATTCTAAAATATTAGCCTTATTTCTTCTTGTCCAGGATTCTAAATAAGGTCGAGAAGGAATTGGGATTATTGAAGTCAAATGTATCCCCTTCATACGTTCGTTTTGCCTTCGAACTCTTCGCCTCGTTGGTCGATGTCAACGGAGCAACGGAAGAGATGCTGCAATGGATAGAATCTCTTCCAGCTGGATTGAAAAAGACAGTCACAGGAACAGAACTTTTGGCTGCTATCTCCACCCAGGCTATCAATTACTCAGAGAGATGTTCAAAGGTATTTTTATTTTATTCTTCCGTAGTTCAATAGGTTTTTCGTCGCCACTTACCCGTAATGTACTGGTCCTCTTCCGAAAGATCGACATCTTTCTCTGGAATTCTTTTGTCTGATACTCTCCCTTCCGAGGCCATTCTCCGCTTCACTCAGGACTTTCTCTGTTCAGTTAGTCATGCGAATCTCATTATGTTATGTACATATCTGCTGCCATGTCAGTTACTTTCTTTTTTCTTTTATTCTTCTTCAGATTGTGATCCCTTTGATGCAGAATATCTGATCATCAATGCCATTGTTCCTGATATTAGTACCAGTTGTCAGTCGATAACCGAAGGACAACAGGATATAAGTGAGTCTATTGTTATTTTTTTTAAAAAACTGTTCAGTATCATGTGACGAGATGTCTCCTCAGATGAAAGATATTCTTAAAGGTCTAGAACTTTTGGCAGCGCATTTGAGGACGACAGAAGCATCGACGGAAGTTATCAAGAGGATAGTTTGTCCCTATCGAGAGTTCTATTTCGCTACCTCCGAACTCCAAGATGTCTTTGTCGCCGTTTGTGCCAAAGCCGTTCGATACTCTCCAATTGTGGCCAATGAATCCGGAGTCTGTGAATGGATGGTCGACCGACTCTCATCTCTGCGAGTTGCTTCTGCCGACATCTGGCTATTTGTTGAAGACTCTGCCTGCAAATTTTCAAAACTGTTGATTTCAATGCTTAATCTGATATGTGACGTCGTAGAAGAAGGAACAAGTAGGATTGAAAAAATAAATAAGAAGAAATTATAGCCATCTTTAACACCCAGACCGAGAAACTGCGGAACAATACGAATCTTCTTGTCGACATATGTTTCGAATGGCTGGGCAATCCGACAATGAACTATCGAAGTATTGTGAGAGTGGCGGACATAATTAGTAAGGCACTCTCTATCTATCTGATTCTCTCGAAGGATGCAGTAAGAATTTGTTTTTCAAATAATCCTCTAGAACGACGTGATATCCCGCTTCTCCTCCGCCCTTCTTCGATCTCTTTGTGACCAACCACAGGAACTTCTCATCAGTGTCTTGTCGTGTTCCCTGTTGGACAGGTGGGAATCTATTCTTTTCTTTTAAATTGTTTTAGATGTATTACACGTCTTCCACCTCCTTTGGGTAGTCTTTTGAGTATTGAAAATGACTCGGAAGATGATCAATTGATGGGAGAAGGGGCGCCTATCACTAGCTTTTCCCCTCGACGGATTCTTCATCCTCAACTAGTCCCAGCTGTGTTGATTATTCTCAGAACTACTTTGAATAAGAAAGAAACAGTCGGGAAGGAGTTCGAGTTCCTCATTCATAAGGTCGTTAAACGATTACAACAGATCGATCGACATTTTCAAGAAGGACAACGGGTAAGTTCATTACCTTTTGAGTTCATCTTTCAGTGGATGCCTCAACTGTTTTCCCTCTGTACCGAACTGGTCAGACTTCGGATATCTTCTCTTGCAATGAACTCCCTCCTTCAACTGATGGTCTTCTTTATCAAAAGAGATCCAAAAAGCAAACATATTCATGATATAATGACTATCTACAACACATGTAACGACTATAAAGAAATCATTCTGGAGGCTATGGATGGTCTGTTGAATGGAGATGAAGCCCAGCCATCCTCTTGCTTGGTTTTCCCTCAACCAGTCATAAAACAAGACGATAAAACGGAAATAACAACACGAACACAGATGGAAGCCGTCTTCGAGAGAGAATTTTCGGAAGAACAGGAGAAGTTCATCCAGACAGAGAGACTACAGGCGGCGGACAAATATTTGGCAAATAGGTCAGATGGGGAGACGGAAACGGAACGACGAAAAGAGAAGAAAAAACATCTTAGAGATCATTTGAGGGGGCAGTCGATGTTCGGACTGGAACATTTGGTGAAGAACGATACTCCTTCTGTCACTGTCGATGCATCGACTAGGGATTCAGCCGCCTCTATCCTATTGACTGATCCAAACTATGTATCATCCTACGACGGATTGACCCTTTCTTTTTGGTTGAAAAGACGGGCGCCAACTCGGATGATAGCCAAACTCCCTCCCCTTCATGTCGTTTCTATTGGGGGAGAAGAGATGACAGCAACTTGTTGGCTGAACAGCAAAGGAAGACTCCTAGTCGAGGTTTACTCGCCTGAGTTTATCCTAGCTAGGTAGATTTTCAAAGGTATATATTATTTATCAGAGTTCGAATAAAAGGACAAATATCGGAAAACAGCTGGGTTCATGTAACATACGGTGTTAAACTATCATCGGACTTTCTATCCGTCCAGGTATTCCTCTTTCTATTCCTTTCATATTCTTTTCAGACGACTATTAATGATTCAATGATATCAAAAAAGATTCCGTTAGTCGTCAAAATCAATCATGTGATTTTCCCTTTGACCGTTTCATTTGGTTCCATTCAAAAACGGCAAAGTGGAGAATACAGAATTTCTACAATGTTCAGCTTTAAAGGTAGTCAGACATGTTCTAATTTTTCATTTTAGGTCTCCTTCCTCTTTCCTGCATTTTGACAATGACAGCCCTTGGCTGTCGATTGAATTCACTATCCGAGACAAAAATGGATACTCTAGTGGCTAATTTATCGGTGATAACCACTCCGAAAATGGTTCTTTCGAAGCAACATACAGTTGAGATGATACGTCAGAATCCCATCAAATTCATTCAAAAAGTTCAGGTATTATTTTATCCATTTTCTTCTATTTTTGTTTACAGAGAGCCGTAGTTTTTGTAGTTCGATCGAATCAAGCCCTGAACTATGGTGTCAGTGTGCTTCCTCAAGGCCTCGAACCATCTTCCATCGTCGGTCAACCTCCTCTACGAATGGCTTGTTTGAAGTTCTTTCCCATAAACTGGAAAGGTGGAAGGATACAAGAGTTTAATGAGTCTCCGACGGAGAGTGTCATCTGTCTAGGTGGAATGAGATTTTTCCTGTATCTCTATGCAAAGTCAGTAAATGACGGGCTTCCCTCGTCTGTTCAACATAAGGCTCTCAAGTTGTTACTCTCGACAGTAAGGAGAGGCATCCTCCCGGCTAGTGAAGCAAAGACTCTTGATCTACCTCTGCTTTTAACGAGAATACTTTGTTGTCCACTGGCTGCCGTCAATAATGATATCGTCAATGTCATCCTCCAATTCTGTATCGAGTTTTCTGAATGGGAATCAGAAAAAGAGGATGTTTTCACGTCCGTCGAAGGATCAAAAGAGTCATTAAAGGAACGCGATCCTTATAATGTAGGTTATGATTTTCTAATAACATTACGTCCAACAAAGTAGTAAAGCATTCATCTTTTTAGGCTGTCATTAGGGAACCAGAACTGCTCGTTTCTCTCACTTGCCGTTACGAATTATGGCGTGGAGTTAGGTTTCCCTTTTGGAGAAGGATTGTCTGTAATATTGCCCGTGTTCTTGACTTGGAGATGTGCACCATACCTCATAAGTTTAATAGACATCAATTATTAGGAGTCGACATGCTACCAAAGTTTTTACATGTAAGTCGATCTTCCTGTCTTTTGATAAGCCTTCAGTGTATCCAAGAGATGATAGGAAATGTGTCTTTATTCGAAGATTTCGATGAGGATGAATTCGTCAATGATGTCAAAGCCATTGTTCAAAGTCTTCTAGGATGTCCGCAGACGCCTGCCACAGTCACCCAACTGTGGAATTTCGTTTTCCTCACTCATCCAGCAAATGACGCTTACATAGAGCACCGAATTCAAGGACACACTTCATGGATTATTCCCGAACTTTTTCGCGATGGACCTGAAGGAGAATTGGTAGGAGATTCGCCTCTCAGTCGACGTCTTCGAGAATTCATTGAAGTCCTTGGTGGAGAGTATTTGAGATCTTCGTGGAAGAATGAAGTCTCTCCTTATAAGATACGACAAATGTTTGAAGAGATGGGAGGGGAAGAAGAGTCACCAGATGGACGACCGGCTTTAACGAGCAATAATCTTCTGGAGGAAGCGAAGGAGGAAAAGAAACAGGAGATACGTCATTTGAAATGGATAGTTTCCCTTCGAGCGACGATGATGGACATTCTGGCAACAGTTCTTCAAAACGGACCTGACTCGCTTCTGGCCTGTCTACAACACGATGTCATATCGTGGCAAGTAAGTCAATATAAAATCTAAAAATGAGATTCCAGGCAATTGTCATTTTGATGTCCCATCAACCGGATGAAAGAGTTCGAAACGCCGTCTGTGATATGCTTCAGAAATTTCTTCTTCGTTGTCCAACATATACGAAGATGGCTTTTCTTCGTCTCCACGGGTTTCAGATACTGGCCACACAACTTCGATCATATCCGCCAACCCTTGAAATAGCCGATTTCCTCTTCAGTATGATGTGTGGAGAAACTATACGATTGGGAGACGGGTAATTGCATTGGATGGATGGCAAAAAATCTGTTCAGATTGGATCAGGGCCATCTCGCTTCGATGAATGTTGACCGTTTTTCCTGTGAAAGTCTCCAGGCTATTCTTGTCGTCTTCGAAAATTCTGTAAACGATGTTCCACTCTTCTGGAATGTCACAAATTCCCTTCTGAAGGTATTTTGCCATTACATGTTATCATGTCTTTAAGACTTTCGAAAACAGCTCCCAACTCCAACAAGCTCTCCTCGACTTCGGTCTGGTCGATGCTATGGTGGCGACACTAAGAAAGATAGCCTACTATAAGGCACAGGAAGAATATGACATTGTCCTGGAGAGAACAGGCAACTCGCTTCAACTCGAGTGCTGGTCTAATCTCGCTCAACGGATCATCATTACTAGCATTCCGTACAACGATCCTTTCCTCTTCGTGAAATGTGAAAGATTCATCTGGCTTCTTCAATTGGCTGACATTCAAGCAGCTAAAGATACAAGATATCCAGAGATAAAACGACTCCAGGGACACAAAGTGATACGCTCACAACTCTGTCAAGTAGGTATTCTCCTTTCAATTGAATTGTTTCAGTTGCTCCACTGTTGGATGGAGTCCATTCGAGTCGTTTTTAGTGAAGAAGGGAGATCGGCTAGTGCCACGAGTAGTGTGGATTCCCTCTATAATCGAGGAGAGGCGGACTCTATCTCGTCTTCTCCATCGACTGATCCTGACTTCGATTATTGTGACGACGCTATCACTCCAGAAAGGGCAAATCTACTGAACGGAACATCTCCATTTGCCACTTTGATCGTTGGTTCCTTTGAGAATTTGAGAAAGAGGATCAGCAATATGGGACCAAGTAAGAATATCCTTTAATTGACCAATGACTTTTTAGTTTCTCGGAAAGATCTTCGTTGTCCTTATAAGAAACGAACCGGGACAGCTCCATTAGCTACGACAGAAAATCTGATGGAGAGGATAGTCTTTGCCCTGGATGTTATCTCGACAATCAGCTCGATTCTAATTCCAACGAGTAGCGTAACGGATGAGGAGGAGAACCTCTTTCACTTCTACCTCTATTTCCTGTTGACCAGCTGGAAACGAGAGAAGGAGAGTCCTCGAAGCGCGGGACAAACCGTCTGGAATCGACTAATCGTCATGTGTCGTGACAAAGTAAGGATCCATCTGGCGCAGATCGTCGCCTTCGTCCTCTTTCCTGCACAGAGAAAGCTCTACGAGAACACAATCTCTTCTAATCCTAATGCCCGTAAGTTGGTATAGCTGTTCAATTATGCTCTTTCAGTTGTTTTCCAAACATGGAAGTCCGATTGGGTAGAAGAAAAACGACGGCAAGTAGTGAGAGCCTTGTCTCATGAACTCCAGTACCGCCAAAATTTGACGTCGATACTAAATGTCAACCTCGACTATGAATATGCCCTCTGCCTCGGAATTTACGATCTTGCTTTCATTTCTGAAGTAAAGCCGGAGTTCGAGAGTGAACTGACTCTGATGATCAAGTTTCTAACATCGGGAAAGAGGGGATCCTCTATTGAGGGATTCACTCCTGAATCGTTGAACAACATGACGACAGACGAGATCCTATCCCTACACTGCTTCTCTCAACATCGAAAAGGTGTTATGGGACAGTTAAGAAGTAAAATGGAGATGTACAGAGACGGAGAGGGAAAGTTGACGGAAGAAATTGGGAGTGTGGCGATGGAAGTGACAAGGGAAGTAGCCGAACAGATGGGACCTCTAAGGAAATTATTTATGCGATCGTCAAAACAAGCCATTGCTCAATTCTTCGAGGCAGAGACCACTCTCCTCGCTATTGCCGTGAGTTCTTTTCGCTTCTCTTTCAAATAATCATTGCAGAAAGAAATGTGTCATCCAGAAGCTATAGGATTCGAAAAAAGACACTGGCCGGTTGGATGGGCGTTGGATCCGACGGAAGGATCCATGAGGGAAAGAAGACGATTAATTCCTTATCAATACCCCTTTGAACCTCGATTTTTTGCCGCAGACAGAAGGGAAGAAGTCACGGTCAATATCTACGAGCCTCCTTTCCAGAATTTCTTCCTCGGAGTAGGATGACTTCTTTCAGAAACAATCAATTCAGGACGAAATGACTCCTCGACGAACATTCCACGACATAGCCCAACTGGATGAGCCTATACGTCTTTCCCTTGATGCTACAGTCCTCAGAGGCACAATCGAGTGTCAAGGAGAACTTCACATCGCCATAACGAGAATACATTTTGTGGGAGAACGAGCAAAAAGTACACAGGTATTTATATAAATATTCTTTATCGTCGTTTAGAAGGGTAGTAATGCAGATGTGATTACAATAGGATGGAACTTCGACCAATTGATCGAAATTCAAATGAGAAACCATCTGTTGAATGACGTTGCATTAGAAGTCTTTATCTCAAACGGAGAAACTTATCTGATTGTTTTCGAAAGCACGGAGAAGAGAGGACAGTTCGTCAAGCTGCTTAGAATTAACGGTCTCGATCACCTTTTCCCCAACACGTCCCAGTTGATACAGGCTGTTGTGCAGGCATGGAGACATGGCTCATTGTCCAATTTTGAGTGAGCTAATTTTGAAATTTTGTATCTGTTTAGGTACCTTGTTCATTTAAACAAATTGGCCGGTCGATCTTTCAATGATCTTATGCAGTATCCCGTTTTTCCTTTCATTCTCTCTGACTATACCTCCTCCACTTTGGATCTCAACAATTCTGCCGCTTATAGAAATTTTCAAAAACCCATGGCAATCCAGGATAAAAAGATGGAACAACACTACGTCGACAGCTATAACAGTCTGAAAATGGAGTGTTCTCAAGAGACTGAGTCAAGTCCCCTTCATTTCGGTCCATTTCATTATGGAAGTCATTATTCAAACAGCGGAATCGTCGTCCATTATCTCGTCCGATTGAGTCCGTTTACACAGATAGCCTTAGAATATCAGGTATGAAATAAAAACTATTCAACTAGCTTCGTAGGACAATAACTTCGATATCCCTGATCGTCTATTCAACTCAATCGAAGCAACTTGGAGGCTGTCGAGCAGCGAGTCGACAACAGACTTTAAGGAATTGATTCCCGAGTTCTTTTGTCTCAGCGAGTTCCTCGTCAATCGAGAACATTTGGATTTGGGAGTTCGACAAGCAGGAGAGAGGGTCGGATCCGTTCGACTGCCGAACTGGGTGCCTGCTAACAATCCACGTCTGTTCATCCTGATACATCGGCAAGCTTTGGGTAATATGAAAATGAAAAAAGAGAAAAGAGTTCAGAAACCAGTGTGGTGACTCAGAATCTTCATTCGTGGGTCGATCTCATTTTTGGATTCAAACAAACAGGGAAGCCAGCTCTTGAATCCATTAATGTATTCCATCCAGCGGTGGGTTGTTCTTCTCTTTTCAATTTATTCTTTTAGACATATCTAGGTCGATTGAATGTCGACGAGATCTGTGACGAACTCTCTCAATCTGCTCTCCGAACAATGGTCAAAAGTTATGGACAAATGCCAATTCAGGTGTGCCTTATCCTTTCGTCTTTTCATCTTTTCAGATTCTTCAAACTCCTCACCAACCTCATCTTTACGCCGGGAAAGAAAAAAAAGAGAAGGAAAACGAACGAGAAAAGCCTCCCGGTCCCGTTTCGAGTGTTCTTGGTATCCGATGGGGTGACTACGTTGGAAGTCCCGAACAAGACATCTCCCAAATCAACGTAACACTTTCTGTCAAAGGACTGAAGTCTGATCGACTAGGAAGTGTCGTTACTTTAATTGATGGAACAGTCGCCGGGTGTAGCCGAGACACCATTCTCATCTCTCTCTCTGCTCCTGAAAATCCATCTGGTAACGTCATTTTTTGAAGAATCAAAACATTTTCAGATCTCTTGTGTAAAAGCCAGGTGCAGACATGTCTAGCCACAGTCTCTTGGTTCTTTTCCGATTCTGTCCTTCGATTTAGATTAATCCAGCCGGAACTTCAGCCATGGATCAATCTTATCGACTATCACGGTTCCAAGGTATGAATTTATCTTTCACAAGTTATTTCTTTAGGTATCTAAAGTTTCGTTCTCCTCTACCAATCACCTCCTTTTTGTTGCTTTTTTCTCTGGTCTCATCCGAGTCTTCCACCTTGATTTCAACGAGAAAGGGTTGAAGAATATCTCCTTCCGATCGGATCTTCTTGGTCATCATTCCTCCGTGGACTGTCTTTGTATTTGTGATGAGTTTAGTACAGCCGTATCTGGTGATTCTGATGGAAAAGTCATCGTATGGGATACGAATAGGTACCTTCCTTCCTTCTTGTTTTCATTTTTCAGACTCTCCTTTGTGCGCGTCCTTCGAAAACCTTCCCTTCCCGTTTCGTCTCTTTGTATCAGCTCCACCTCGGCCGACATCGTTGTCGTTTCTCAGCAGGGATATGGTAGTCAAGTGGAACTCTTTACAGTTTGTCGATCCTTTAATCAAAATGGTTCAGATCAACGGAGACCTTGTGGGAACAGTCGGAACGGATACCCCAGTAATGACAGTGACGATGACAAACCAACCGGAGGGATGTTCTGTCAACAGCATGGCCTTGGGTATGCAAGATGGGCACATTAGGTAAACAGACGAGGTGATTCAGCTGAATGATTACAGACTGGTTGAGATGTGGTGTTTGACAGTCGTGAGGGACATCTGGCACGAAAAGGACCAGGAACCCATCATTAGGTTGGAAGAGATAGTTTTTTTATCTATCATTCAGTGTGACATTTGCTTCCTCCGGTCGAAAGCTGTTCGCTCTTCTGGCCAGTGGCCGTGTTCTCTGTTGGCAGAGTACCTTCTCCAAGACAAGAACCCCTCCCTTCGCCATCATTAATCCCCATGATATGTCTTGATTCCTTCCTTCTTTCGGGTATAGTCGCCGGTTTCTCAGCTGGTATCTTCTAGTCATTTCCTTCTTTTTCATACGAGTCTCTGAATCTGCGATCTTATTATTTATTAGAATAAACTGAAAATATTGAAAACGAGAAAGGAGACGAGGAGTGATGAAAACGACGAAGAATTACAGTAGTCCCAGTTACAACACTTGATTGTTCGACCATTCTGACTCCACGAATTTTCAATCTAAACGGCTCTTTTATCAAATAAGGGCTCTCCTACCCGTATAACATATGGATCATACGGGTCATTGTTTGCATTCCTCGAACAATCTCCAGTTTCATCACAGTTATATTCAACCAGGCCCGTTCCGCCAGTGACCTTCTTACACCAATTTTGAAAACATTGAGCAGCCACTGGCTTGTTGGGTTTTCCGAACTCGGCTGCCCCGCTAACAAGACATTGAATAGAGCAATGAGCGGGAAAGAATAGAAGAAGAAGAAGAAGTAGGAAAAATGGCAACATCTGACCGATCGTGAGGAAGAGTTTGAATCAGCTCCGTCAACAAACAGCCCTGACGGCCTCCCGCTGCGGACAATTCGATGCCATAGTACGATTTCAATAACAGTTGTGATCGATGATGGGAGAAAAAAAGTGTTACGGTAACTCATGGAAATGTGCGATTATCGCGCTCTGTTTGATACGACTTGATTGATACGACTACTGCTCTCATTTTTTTTCTGATTTCTCATCTTTTTTTCTATCACAAACTAATGTATTTAATTTTTATTTAGTTGTATTTAGATATCATAGATGTAGAATAATCAAAATGAAACAACTTATCAGAAATAATAGGAAAAAATGAAAGAATTTATATTTTATCTCTTTATTGTTGTTTTCAATTTTTTTTTCTCATTTATGCAATTATTTACTTTCAGACCAAGAAAATGTATCAAAAACGTTATCGAACTCAGACGTGCAAGTTTTATCGTCCGGATTTTCCACATTCATGTAGAAATGGGGATGCATGTAATTTTATTCACGACAATCAGGTTGGATCTCGTCGGTATAGTAGATCTAATTCAGGTGAAAAAGCAGCTAATCAGATTAGTTTTTATTGTTTGCTTCATTAGTTCAATTTTAGGCGAATTATGGGAATGAAACTGTAATTCATGTTAGTCAACAAGGTTATCGTCATGTAAAAATCGATCCGTGAGTGATTCTTTGTTTTCAATATGTTTATTTTTAGGAAATATAAATATATCGCAGGAAAAGCAAAAAATCTGCCTTCAAATGTCGAATCACCTTCTACAGAACTTACAAACAAGGCAACTGCTTCTTCTAACAGGTAAGCTGTTTTCCATCAGTTTATATTTGTATAGAAAAGATGGCAAATTAGAACTGAAAGATGATCTGACTTATTATACGCCTATAGAAAGGTTATCAGTGGAAGACCTTCAGAAATTTGAAGCAGATGAATTTCAACTAGGTAGTATTCCCCTCGTTGCACCGCCATTTGTTATGGCATGACTGTAAATACGAATGAAGTTTAATTTATTTCCTTTGAATAATCTATTCCATTACAGCGTATTCGTGAAACTTGAATTGTGACAAATTATCTTCGAGATTCTTAACTTGCATCTCGAAAGCCTGATCACGAAGGTCATTGTACAGAATGGACGATCTGATTAAGTTTATTTGTCTTTTTCTAACTTACAGATAACGCTCTCCAAAACTGGGTAGAACCGTCACAACCAATTTGTTATTGAATTCTGGACGAGCAGCAACACGAGTAGCTGCACAAACATTCGCTCCTGCGGATATTCCTGCAAATAATTACAATATTTTTATGTTACAACTTACCACAAAGAATTCCCTCTTCATATGCCATTCGCTTTGCCATAACGATGGCTTCGTCAGAGTGGACCGTCAAAATCTCATCATAAACATTTTGGTCTAATACGGAAGGAGCAAAGCCAGCACCAATTCCTAAACATTTTTTATTTTTGTTTCTTATAATACCTTGGATTTTATGTGGTCCAGCAGGTCCTCCAGCTAAAATTGCGGACTCTTCCGGCTCAACAGCATACACTTTGATATCAGGATTTTGTTCTTTCAAAAATCTTCCAGCTCCTGTGATAGTGCCACCGGTGCCGATGCCAAAAACAACCGCAGCTACTTTCCCGTCAGTTTGTCTCCAAATTTCAGGTCCAGTCGTGGTGTAATGGATTCTCGGATTAGCAGGATTGTCAAACTGAATTAACAAATTAATCCTTTGATGAAAATCACTTGAGCGAGAATATAGCTGTTCGGAATGTTCTTATTAAGTTCCTCGGCCATCGCAATGGCTCCTTTCATTCCCTTCGTTGGATCTGTCAGAACAACGTCGGCTCCATATGCCTTCAGAAGGGTTCTCTGCATATATAAAATACAGATCAGTTATATAACTAACACGTTCAACGCTCATACTCGCTGGCATAGTGATTATTAATCTGTATCCTTTGACTGCGGAAACAAAAGCCAATGCGATTCCGGTATTCCCAGATGTGGGTTCAATCAAGGTGGTAACTCCTGGTTTGATCTGTGAAAGTCAAAAATAATACTGAAAGACGTACTTTTCCAGCTTTTTCAGCATCTTCGACCATGGCTGCTCCAATTCTATCTTTCACCGAGCAAGCGGGATTCAAATATTCCAGTTTAGCAGCTAAAATGATTTTTTTATTCTTAATTTCTACTTGCCAACACGTCCTACAGCTCCGTGAGTTACTTTGTTAAGAAAAACCATTGGAGTGTTTCCAATGAGACAAGTTGCATCCTTAGCAATTCCATCTTTTCCAGACATCATCTAAACATATCCAAATTTTTGTTTAAATAAAAGAAAGATCCTGAAAAGGAGTAGTCCCTGCCCGGAGAACTATGGACTCTAGTTGTTATCTCGAAAATCAGGCGAGATCAAAATGAAAGCGAAGCGAACGGCGTCGTTCATAATTAGTCGACCGATCAGCTGAAACGTATCGCACGACCGCTGTTTACAGTTTTACACACGGATGACACGGAGATACAAATAGCGAAAGTAGTATAACTATGCCATTTCTGGCGCACCCACACCCAACAGCTAAACCGCTAATTTACTATCAAATATTAAGCAAACAGCCCCATAATTTCTAAAAAATGCGCAATTTGACCCCATTTTTTTACTATCACCCAGGGCCACCCACTTGCGCCAGAATCTGTCCCACCAATCTGCGTCAGAAATTCAGATATCCAAATTGTATAAATTTATAGCTAAATTACTAAAAATCTACTTTATTTTATAATAGCTCACTCCATCAGCCATTTGCGTTAGAAATAAATAAATATAAATTCTAATAAAATTGACTAAAACATTTAATAATATTTGGTTTAAAATTTTTTAACAATGTTGAATAAAAAAATGAAACCATTATCAAATTATGACATTATAAATTTAGTTCTAGAATACTAAATCCAACATAAATTGGTTTATTAAATTCTAAACTTGTTTTATACATTTCAATGCTTAATAAATAATCATCGGATAGAATTCTTTATTCATCTGTTTCATTCATATGCACCAGTTTCATATGATCCGTTAGAAGAAGGGGATTTTTACTCTCGTAGTCACAAAGCTGACATTTTGTAGAACATTCTTCTAGGTTAGGATGCAATAGTTTACAGTGATCCTCCAAGTATTCAATATTGCGACATGTCAATTCACATTGGACGCAATTTACTCTGAAAGATCTTCATATTCTGATCTCTTACTTGATGGCCGAAGAATCATTGTGGACAAAATGAATATGATCTTTCAATTGTAAGGGACTAGATGCTGCAAAGCCACAATCATTGCAAGACACTCTGGAAAGAAAGAATCTTCTCTTCTCCCTGTCATACTGTTTGTTTCCATTTGTAGCTTCCACCTTAGAGAATCTTTTCATGGCTCTAGTCGCGATTCCCAGCTTATTTACAGGCATCTTCATTTTGTTGTTCACTAACGAAGCCCCATAAATTGAAATATAATTGGAAATAGTTACTTTGGGCCCGTGAGATGTAGCTGATAGTACATGGCATGGGGAGGAAGTTGTTCCGTTAAATCTGTCTCTTGATCTAGAATTCTGAAACAAGAAGTTTTCAAAAAATGTATTCGAGACTCACGATAGACATTCAGTGTCTGGAAAGCATTCGAGGACACATTTATCGAAGATTTCAAGGGCGATGGAAGACTTGAAGACAGGATAGAGATGCGTCTCCATCTTGTTGTTATGAGCGATGGGAATGTGCTTGAACATGGGAATCGGTCTTTCACATTTGAATTGACAATATACACAGGAGAATCTGAAGGAAAGAGTAATAAGAAAGAAAAAGGACATACTCTGTGTCGAATTGAAGATGAAGAAGGGCGTGTTTCGCCTTGACTGCCCATTCTGGCTTCTTCTGGACCATTAATTGTTCTCCACAATATTGACAGGTGAAGGTGTTGGTTGAAGGCCGGTCTCTGAAGGGAGCTGAAGCCATCGATAGCTCTTCATCTTCATCCTCCATTTCTTCCTTCTAAATTTTGGATAGAATGATTTTAAAAATCAATACATCATCTGGTTCATCTTCCTCCGTTTCTGTTAAATATGGCGGGACATATCCGTACTTGATGAAGAAATCCTCTGCGGAATAGACTTCAACTTCTACATCATCTTTGTAATTATGAGACTAAAGAAATAACAAAAACGACAGAAAGACATACCAGATAGGAGGTCAGATAGTCAACGTTGTATTCATTCTTCGAAGAAACAACAAGAGTTTGTTCCTCTTCTGTCGATGATAATATCTATCTGAATAGAAGAAAGAGAGGAGGACTACCTGATCAAGGATGTTCCTGTCCTGATTCATCTCTCCCTCTTCGTCCTTTCTAATTGTTTCCGGTTCTTCTGTCGTCAATTCGTGATTTACTTTCCGGGCGAAATTTTTAAACATCCACAACGATGACGCTAAGTTTGTCGTTTAAAGCGAATCGAATAATTTCATTTCGCTGTTGCGTACAACATTTTCGCGGGATCGGCACGAGAGAAGTATAATTTGGAAGACAAGATGATCCAAAGCACGAAGTACGTGAG
Source organism: Oscheius sp. DF5120 (assembly GCA_932521415.1). NCBI lineage: Eukaryota > Metazoa > Nematoda > Chromadorea > Rhabditida > Rhabditidae > Oscheius > Oscheius sp. DF5120. The sequence continues at coordinate 3,454,438 of OW051465.1, read as the reverse complement.
AATCAACAGATTCTCCGATTTCAACACCAAAAGTCAGTATGTTTTTGTGTCGATTCCCCGCCTCTACCATTGTCATTTACATAAGACGACAACGCAGAGAGGCTATCAAAATCATGCTACCCAACCACAATGAAGTTATAGTTACAGTGGGTTTTCTCGACTTTCTCTGTTTTATGATCATAACATGTCTCGAAAAGATTCTATTGCGAGTGAAATCCTTATCCCCGACATTGTTTTGGTGATCCATTCTATTGTCTATTTCTTTGTTTTTTTAAGGATGGATCCAATTGTCCGAAAGAAGTCAAAGAAGAGTTCATCGTAGACATAGGAGGAATAATTCGTCCCCCAATGAACCAAGTGGAGTTTGATGCTAATTACAGCTATCATCGACCAGACCAAACGGATGATGAATTCACGAGGAAACTGAAGAAATATCTTCGACAGTGGGTTTTGATTCTTTGATGGATCAGAAAGTAATACACGGGAGAGAACAAAATGGTTTCAGCTATACGGATCCTTTTAAGAGTCGAACTCTCTTCTTTCGAACCCTTCTCGATTTCATTCCCATTTTCATTTGGCTACCTCGTTATAATTGGAAACAAAATTTCTTCAACGATTTGGTCGGAGGATTGACTGTAGGAATCATGCATATTCCCAATGGTTACAAGTCTCTTGAATAGAATAGAGATTTCTTCAGGAGTAGCGTATGCAATGTTGGCCCGTCAGGATGCCGTAGTCGGTCTATACACCTCATTCTTTCCTCCATTGCTCTACATGCTCTTCGGAACTTCTCATCACAATTCGATTGGTTCCTTTGCCGTCGTCGGTCTCATGACCGGACTGGCTGTTGATAATCTCATCGATGCAAATGATGGCATAACTCCAGTGGAGGTATCAGCGACACTATCGGTAATTGTTGGTCTTTATCAGGTAGTTTTATTCGACTGTCTATGAAGTGTATCAGCTCATGGCCTGTCTCTTTCGTCTCTCCTTCCTTGATACTTATCTGTCAGATCAAGTTGTCGCCGGGTTCTCTATGGGAGCAACTGTTCATGTCCTCGCTTCACAATTGAAGGAACTATTCGGGATCAGAGGTCTCCCCCAACGATCAGGATATTTCAATATGCCTATAGTGGGTGGCTATCTGCCCAACATATATCTCGTCTAGAAAGTATGGGATGTCCTCCTGAACCTAGACAAAGCTAACTACGTAGCGTGTATCATGTCCGTCTCTACAATGGCCTTCCTCTATCTTGGAAAATATGGTTTCAGCCGGCTAATCAAAAATAAAACAGGAAAGGACCTTCCGATTCCTTACGAATTATTTGTTGTAAGTATGGTAATGAATGAGACAAAAAAATTAGATAATCGTGGCGACTGCGGTGTCATTCTTGCTGAATTTAAATAATTACGGATTGAAAACAATTAATCACATCCCTACCAGGTCAGCTTTTATCTTTTCTTTCATTTTTTTAGTTTTCCCCAACCTGTTCTTCCTCGTTTCGATCTCTTTCCTGCTCTTGCTCTCGATGGTGCTGGAATTTTTGTAGTAGCTGTTGCCATTCATCTCTCCCTGGCCAAAATGTTTTCTAAAAAGGATAACTATGATATCGACCCTGGTCAGGAACTCTTCGCTCTTGGTGTCACTTCAATCGGAAGTGGCTTTTTCCCCGTTTTTCCATCCGCTTGTTCATTGGGACGCACTCTTGTTGCATACAATGCGGGAGTTCGAACCCAACTGGCTGCTCTTCCTTCTAGTATTCTTATCTTCCTTTGTATTGTCTGGTTAGGGAAATTGCTTGAGCCATTGCCAATGGTAGGGGTCAATCTTAGAGAAATTCTTTCAGTGTGTTCTGTCGTCGGTAGTATTTGTGGCAATGTCATCAATGTTTGAAAAGTTCATTGAGTTAAAAAGACTCTGGAAGTTATCGAAAATAGACTGTGTACGATCGTCTTCTACAAATAGATGATTCAGAGTATCTGGCTGGTCTCCTTCATAGCCCCCGTTGTCCTTGATGTTATGGAAGGTCTTTGTGTCGCTATTGGCTACGCCCTCTTGACAACAGTGTTCCGAACACAATGGTTTGTTAGCTGATAGCTTTACCCCCTAATCCTTAACTCCTTTGCAATGTAGTATGATTTCGAATATTCAGGTCTCGATGGCATTATCTGGGAAATTTGAGTGGGACGATGGACTACAGAGACTTCGAGAGATATGAAAACAGTGTCTTCTTTCGGGTTTCTTCTTCATGTCATCTTTCAATTCTTTCTCTAGGGTATCTGTGCTTATCGATTCGATGCTCCCTTGTTGTTCACAAACGCTGACAGATTCAAATACACCGTCAACAAGTGCTATAGGAACTGGGAGAGATCATTGGAATACAATGTTCCGAGGAACGAAGTCGAGTTGAAACTTTCGCCAGAGGCGTATTTACAGAATGCTAGAGAAGGGAAAGAGGTAGAAGAAAGAGAAAGGAAAGATAACGAGACATAGGATAACGACATGCTGACACGTCACTTCCTCATCGAATGCAGTGGAATCACTTATATCGACTGGATGGGAGTGAGTGCTGTGAAGGAAATCTTCACTGAGATGCATAACAGAGGCATCCGAGTATATCTCTGTGGAGCTAAAGCCCCGTTGAGGGAGATGTTTGAGGCGTTCGGATTCCATGAATTCGTCAGCAAAGACAACTTTTATCCGAGTGTTCGAGATGCTGTCGCCATCGCTAGGAGGAGACAAATGGCGTAAGTATTAAGTAGGTAGATATATTGTTGTTTCAGAAAGGGAGATAACCTCGACGCGATGTATGTTCCACATTTCGACAGAATGTCAGAAATCATCAGTTCCCATCCTCTATGACCCCGAATAAACAATTTTCACCCGTTTGTCCCCCGCCGATTCTCCAAACAAACTTACAGGCTGACGACGCAAATTCACTGATCAAACACGTTTTTACTAGTGCTCGGTACGGCCTAACAAGACAATGAAAATATATGGAAAAGTGGAAAGAATCCCGTAGAGTGACCCGAGGGTGACAGACAACTCGGCTAGAAATTAAGACTGACACTACTCCAGGCGAGGAAGGCGATGATTCCGAGAAAGATGGCCACGGCCAACTGAAGATGAAATAAATCAGTGAGAGAAGAACTTACCAAGACAAGAGATACAAAGAGATATCGTTGACATCGATCGGTGTTGAAGGTATTTTTTGGCATATCCTTTGGTGGTTCGTAAAAAGAAACAGCAGTAAAGACAGTCATTGTTGAGAGAGAATGAAGGAATGAAGGAAGAAGGGGAGGGAGAACTAAGGCAGGCGGATGGACTTATCGCAGAGAGGTAAATAGCGGGGGTGGAGTCAGGCAGTCAGTACAGTCAGTGCTTTTGACCGCGGGAGAATATTTAGACAAGAAGTTAACGTCGAAAGAACTCACCTAGTTGCTCGACATCAAAATAAGGGTGTTAATCATTGATATTTTTCTGCAAGAAAAAAATATTGAATTTGGAGAGATCATGTATTCCCTGAAGAATGATTTATTTTCACACGAATTACACAAACTGAGCACTGGGATAAAGCTCTGAAAGCACTGAATCAGGGGGTTGGATCGCCCCAGAATACCCAAATGGAGGAGATCGAAGGCATGGCGAAGAAGAGGATGATAGTCAGACTTGAATCTCTTCCAGCGGCGGTGGTTGGGATGAACCAGCCGATGCGACACTATTCCCCCGACTGCTGTGCACTGCCAAAGCTGCTCTTCCATGTCGTGGACAGGTCGGAGAAACACCAGGACGAGCAACAGATCCCTTCTGCGACGAGGCCAAGAGGGGTTCCTGGAACTGTTGAAACTTAAATAAAAAAAAATAAAAAGTAATAGAAAACATGCACGAGCCTGTTCTTGGAAGGAATGACGAGGAAGACTGCTACATGAGGCGGGGGCTCCTATGAACAGAGGACGATCAAAGAGGTCGTTTTCGTGCAGGGAAGAAACAATTCCATGGGTAACTGAGGCTGGTGGAGGTGGCATCAGGGATAGCTGAAGGGGTTAGTAGGCAGGCCGGTTAGAAGGAAGAGAAGATTAAGGACTTACCGGTGAATTCAGATTGTTGTATGGATCTGGAGCAGTGTGATTTGCATTGTACGTCTGATATTGAAGTTCCAACTTGTGTTTCATCTGCTTATCTTTCCCGCACTGAAGTCTCTTCTTTCTAATTACAAAAAATTCCCCCTACCACTCTCCGTAGTCCACAGAAGACAAAAATATTCAGAAAGAGAAGTCCCACGCCGATGATGACAGTGATTGTCAGATAGTTGGGACCTGTGTAAGCATGGGCTATGGATGTCGACTCGACCGAAGAAGAACTGGTCGTCGGAGGACGGGCTGAAATTGGATGGATATACAGATGTCCCTTACGAGTGCTTTGTTTTTTGAGTCCTTCTGGTGGAGGAGACGGAGGCATTGGAGGTGGAGGAAAGGGATCATTCATATGGGAGGCGAAAGGTCTGACCTTTCCAAAGAATGTGTCCCTCTTCATGTGATCAGATAGGAAATGATGTTCTCTTGGAACGGACACTCCTTCCCTTTCTCCGCCATTTAGCTGAGGTATGAATGTTGTCCAGAATGCTACCTGTGCATTTCGATAATAGTTTTTTACCCGTGGTCTGTCAGCTAAAATCATTATATCATATTTTATAGAATAACATACATATCTCCAGATATGCTTCTCTGTTTTTTTCGTCGAATTGTGGCCAGGCAGACGAATGATATGCATCACCGACAGGGAAGTTTTTCGGCATGGGAAGAGGCTTCGATGGATCACTACACAATTGGAAAGAAGAAGAGAAGCCTACCCGGATTTGACAAAGTTAGCCACGTAATGCATCATGACTCGGGATACGCCCTTGTCATCGTTGTTGAATCCAGTATAAAGCTTCTCCTCTCGATCGAGACTATTGCTTAGTGGATAGCCAAGAATGTAAGGCAGATGATCCCCAGACAAAGCTCCTCGCACTCCGCTATTCGGCTGCTCACTCATCCAGGCTCGTGTCTCGTGGGCAAAAACGAACATGAAGGTGTTTGACTGTTTCCTGGCCTCATCAGAACTATGGAGACGAAGAGTCTCAACGAGAGGAGCAGTATAGAGGACATCTCCCAAAGAAGCCAAAACTCCATTTCGAATAGACTTCGGATGGTCCTTCGGGTTCTCCCAGTCGGTATATTCGTTGATGACGGCCGCCAACAACTCCGATCGATGGTAGTCGTAGAGATTTCTCACGAGGGTTCTGCAAAACATTAGCACTTCAGACCTCCCTTGGAGCCCCTAATCAAATTTGACTAATTTGGGACGAACCTGAAGACTTTCTCGCGTCTCTCACGACCAATTCCATGAAGAAGATCCTCGTTAGACAGCAAATGATGAGCCGGATTTGCCGTCGTCCCGACAAGAAGATCGATTTCTCGGAAAAGAGTACCGTATTGGGCAGAGAAGGACAAACGAGGACGATTAGGAATAAGCTGAAAAGATAAGAAAAAAGAAGAAGAGGAAGGATACCTGACCATCAACTATTGGAGCGAAAGCAGAAAGAAAGGAGGGAACGTCGATCTTTTGGGCTGCCTTAGTAACATTTTGAGGACTGTGCTCTTGGAGACAACGAAGGACAATGTCTAGACCCTCCCCGAAGGAAGACTTTGATGGCTTGACACACTGTAGAGAAGATCATCATTAAATGTCATATATATATATACCTCCAGATTTTGTGCCAGTTGCATAAAATATGATTGAGTATCGTGACTCATAGCCCATGGAGCAAGGGCTGTTCCATCTAGTAGAATTGCCCGTCGGAAGAGGCGTTTTCCCGGTTGTGTGAGAGGAGAAGCCATGAGAAGGGAGACCAACGAAGCTCCCGATCCCCAGCCCATAAGAGTAACAGCTCGAGGATCTCCTCCAAAAGCTGGTAGGACAACGTTGAGCATGGTCAGAGCACTGACGAGGTCAGAAATACCCGAATTACCTGCACAGGAGGATGATTCACATCGACCGAGGAACCCTAAAGACACATTACTTCTCTCAAAGTATTTACCGAATACTCCCAGTCGATAGTTAAGAGTGACGACTATGATTTGTCCCTGAGCAGCCAGGATGGTCCCGTTGTATGGGTTCGCCCCGCCCCAACCGTAATCATCGCCGTGGACGAGGACAAGGACTGGAAGAGACGATTCACGCTGAGACGATTCTGAAAGGGGAGATTGGAAGAAGATAAAAGTCAGCGAACCGAGTCTCTCGGGGACGAAAAGATTCAAATAAAGACAGTCCTCTGACTGCTGTTTTAGTTTCGGAAGAAGACGATGAATAAGATCGAATCGCTGTGCAGACGTGTGTTTGAATGCCCTGAAACTTTTTTTCTTCCTCTCTTCTAGCTTTCTACCTAGTTTCTGACAATTCTGGTAGTTGTGTCTGTATACAAGAATTGGGCAGTTTCCTCGTCTCCTTCGGCATGTGTGTCCATTTGGCAGCGGAGATAGCCATGTTGAAACGGAACTGGCCACTGGGAGCCACTCCATAGGGGATGCCGAGGAACTGAGCGACGGGAGGGAGATCATCCCCCGGGGCGACAAGATCTCCCTGTACAACACCCCAGGATGTACTGACTGATCGTTGTTCTCCGCTGGAAGGAGAGATCAATCTCATCATCTTTTACGAGTGGAATAATGCGAGAAAAAGGGGATGAATATGGATCCCAGAGGGCCCATACCAACCAGATGTACTTACCTGACAGATGAGAAGAAAATAAGAAGAAATGGAAAGAGTGAAGTCATCGGACCATCGACCTGAAGAGGAGTGTTTTTGAGAGGATAATAGACAACACGGCGAGAACACACAGTCGAGACAACGGAAGCAGTCGGCGGAAGAATTAATATCCAAAGGATTCAAACGACGAGAAAGAGGGCCTCCGTCTTTACAGCCAATTTTCATCGGTTTAATGACCGACGGATGGGAAGTGTATCATCAATTTCTAGGTGGCCGTTGAGGGTGCCAATTGTGGCTCCTCGACTAACGAACACATTCTATTGGTGAGTTCCAGAGAAGGGAAGTACGGGAACGACTTATGTAAATTCTACGCGTCGCCGTCATTAGCAACATTTCGTCTCTCACTCTCTGGCCAATTCGTGATTGAATCAACCAAAAAAAGCATCCTCTGCCTTTTATAACAAATGTCGGATATGCTAATAGACAGAGTGAGCGACGAGTGTGCGATAATTGCCATATGCGAATATGTAGACGGAAGGCCCTTCCCTCGGGACCGTCCGAATTACGGCCGAAGGAAACATTGTTCGAATTATGGATATTCAAGGTGAAATTAGAAAAAAGGAAGAGGAGTCAAAACAAGAGAAAGAGGGAGAAGACTGCCCCCTTCAGAGACCCTCTCTTTCAAAGAGTCCGTAATTCCATTTGGAGGTTAGGAGGACGCGGACCTCCTGAAGACGGCTAAAGTCGCCGGGATTGCGAAGGATGACAAGAGTAACACAAACAGAGGAAGGGACACTTGTTCACGACGGTCACATTGATCGAGCTTTGGGTGTAAAGCGATGGAGCAGGCGCGACATCACCTGCATGTGACAGATTCGAGACAAATTGGACTACAGTTAAAAACGGGACACGTATTAGGAGTTGAGATGTGTCCGCGAGAGATCCTCGTTCTCAGTTTACAGTCTGTTCGGCCTCAAACAAAACGATCTGTTTGTCCTCCTTCTCCACAAAACACGGATTATTGATGCTTAGAGACAAAGTCGAAGGGAGAAAACCCCTCATTTAACTCAGAAAATGAAAAGAGAAGAGGAAAAGTAAGTCCAAAAAGAACCAATTGTAATGAGCATGTTTGCAGGTTGTCTCGCCGAAGGACTGCTTGTTGTGTAATCTGTCACAAGGTGTCATTAACTCCTCAAAGACAAAGACAAGACATAGAGGAAGTTCATCCAGGAAGACCCCCTCGTGGTTTAAGGAGTCTCTCTCCGCGGCTGAATGTCTCAATTAGGTTTTCGGCCGGCTAGCCGTCAATGGACAAGAAATCCTCCCGAGCTCTCCTTCTCATTCTTACCACCCTGACATATCTTCTTCTTGGAGCTGCCGTCTTCGATAAGTTGGAAAGTGTAGAAGAATATAAACTACGAGAGGTAGGCCTTATTCTATTTCCTCTCTTATTACTCTAAAGGAACTTGCTGCCATCCGTGGTCGTCTAAAAAATAAATACAACTTCTCCAAAAGGTGGCACATCTATCTTTTTGTTAATTTTCCTCTTAGTGACCTCGATCTCTTCGAAATCATCGCCATCAAGGGGATTCCTCACAAGGCCGGTCTCCAATGGCACTTTTCCGGTGGTCTTTTCTTCGCAGTTGGTGTCGTCACCACTGTTGGTAGGTTCCTCGAATTATGTTTATTTGGTTGTTTAAAGGATATGGTCATTCATCACCTCAAACACCGGCTGGAAAGCTGTTCTGTATGCTCTTTGCTCTTTTTGGAATACCATTGGGATTGATTATGTTTCAATCCATTGGAGAAAGGGTCAATACATGTATCGCTTATTATCTTCATAAAGTAAGGAGCTTTTTAAATAAGCCATATTACTGCAGTTGAGAGATTTCCTTCAATCGAAAGATATCCTTCTCTTGGATGAAATAACACCGAAACATTTGATCGCTGTCTCTCTTTCTATAGGAACAGCTATCATTATTCTTGGAACATGGATATTCCACCGTGAGGAGCAATGGAGTCTTTTTGATGCTTACTATTATTGTTTCGTGACATGTGAGTTCCTTAATTATAACAAAAAGAGAATTCAGTATCGACGGTTGGATTTGGTGACTATGTCCCTCTTCAACAAGGAGGTGACCTTCAGGCCAGACCCGGCTACGTGGTTTTTACCCTGCTTTTTGTGATTGTTGGTCTCGCTGTATTCTCCGCCTGTGTCAATCTTCTCGTCCTCGGGTACAGTCTATTTTTTAACTTTTTAACTTTCAGTTTCATGGCTCCAAATGCGGACGAGGTAACGGCGGCAGAACGAGAACCAAGAAGTACTATAGTCTTCGAGAGATTCGCTCGATCGAGCAGCCTTGTCGATTCTCAGCTACTCACTGTCAGACGACAGAGTCAGGCTCCTCGCCCAAAACTTTCGACTACTCGTCACCCTCCAAACATCGAGGAATCGAATTATCTGCCAGAACGACAGGGATGTCTACGATGTCGAAACCTAAGGAAAAGGAGCAACGAGACGAAGAACAATTTTTCTTTTGTTCGGCCACCGACACAAAACATCCGTCATCTAATCGATAGGGAAATTAGCGAAGAAGGAGAAACGATGTACTTGTAACGAAAGGAATTTACAATCGAAGTTATCTCGACTACGTGAAAATAGACACGTTCTTCTTCAACTTCGAAGTGAATTTTAATTAGTTTGGAAAATGTAGTGAAATATCAGGAAACAGTGATCTGTGGATACAATAAAGTGATGCAAGTAGGCCTTGTCGGAGTCTCCTTTTAAAAAGGAAACTGTGACTGTAGTTACTTTCCTTATGTATATCTAATCATATGTATCTTTCTTTATTCATGAAGTAAAGGTAAAAAGATAAAAAGAGGAGAAAGGGTGTTGTCGAAGACAGACAAGACTGCTGGGAGCATCCGGTCGTCACTAGCTCTCTCCTGATAAGCGATAGTCGGACTGACGATGCCTCGTCGCGGGCTACCGAACGGTCTCAGTCATCAGCTTCTTTTATGGATAGCTGAGAAGATACCTCCAAATGATCCAATTCGAATACCCTCCCTCGACAGCTACAAATTCCTTCACAATTTGGGAAATGGTCGTTTTGGTGAGGTTTGTTTTTTTTTGACTTTTGAATTCTATCCACTCCTTTCAGGTGAAAAAGTATCTCAATGAAACGACGATGGTCAATGAGGCGGTCAAGGCGGTTAAAATGAATGTATTCGACCATGGATTCCAGGACGAGTTCCGTCTGAAAAATAGACTGGAGAACTTTTTGAAGGAATTGCGTCGACTGTGTCAGATATCGAATGCTAATAATCGAATCGCCAACTTTCTCGGCTTTTTCGCCGACGACAAACAGCTTCTGGTTATGACAGAGTTCCTCCCAAATGGATCTGTGAAAGATAGACTGGTGAAGGAACCTATTCCTGAGCATCTAGCCATCAAATATCTGAAAGAGGCTGCAAAGGGACTTAACTATTTGCACAATCTAGAGCCAGTGATCGTCCACTCGGACATAAAGGGTGGGTCGATCAATCGACACCTGAACTACGGTCGATAAATATTGACGTTATTCGCGTTTGATAGCGAAAAATTCTGCCCGCAAAAACATTTTTAAATGGGAAGCCACACAAGCAATCGATTAGTTGAGTGATAAAATTTATCAAGAACATGAACTTTGATCAGACCCCCAGAAGCCTTTCTTTTTCAGCCGCAAATCTCCTCATCACCATCTCCGACAGTATAAAATTGACCAATTTTGGTCTCGTTCGGGATCTGGCCATCGATGGATTTGGGAGTAATGTAGCCTCAGACATTGCCTTCGATTTTCGAGGGACTCTTCTCTATGCAGCTCCAGAAGTATTGAGGAGTAGTCTGGGACCGGGAAACAGAAAAGCCTACGGGAAACCAGCCGATATATGGGCTCTTGGATGTACCTTCATCGAGATGCTCGTTCGATTTCCTCCTCATTACGAATATTTTGGACAAGTGAAGGAAGTGTTGACTGAAGTCATTGCCAGGGCGACAGGTCCAGAGGAAAATGTAAGTTGTTCCTATTTTTATAATATTTTTAGTGGCTACCTTATTCGGCAGAGGTATTAATTCCCACTTGTTCGGAGAGAACAGCTCGATTGGTGGATCATATGCTAGAGAGAGATGTTGACTTTCGACCATCAGCCAAAGCCCTTCAATATCTGATCGATGAAGAAATGGAACCATCAACTAGTCAGGAATCACCCCCTGCTGAGAGCAGAAAAATGCCTTTAACTATACCCAATATGGACAATCTATATGTTGATCCAAAAGTGGAAGAAAAGGAAGAAAATATAATGGACGATATGACATATATTCCGTTAGAAACATTAGAGAACGGAGCAGTTCGAAGAAAAAGAAGTATAACGGTCAGGAAAAGACGAAAACAACTGGCCCCATCGGAAGCTGCTGTCTCTTGTCTCCAATACTATTCATCGAGAACGCTCTATTTTTTGAGTGAATCCTCCTCTCTTCCTCTAATATATCCTTAGGTATTCTTTCGAGTTCAGTTCTTTACGTGCTCGTATTCCTCATCATAGGTCTCTCCGCTCTGGCTTTTTTCCTTTTACTCAGCTGTGGTATAGTTCTCTTCTTCCGCTACCTAGTCCAACTCAAATGTCAATGCGATCTCTTTCAGCCCCAATATCTCATAATAAGCGGAATCCTCGTTATTCTTCTTTTTGCTCTCCTCTTCAGGTATCTCTTTTCTTTTTTCTTATATATATTTTTTTGTTCAGTTGCTGTATGGTCGCTCTGGGAGAGTACAAATATCGGATGGCGAACAAAGCCCTCAATGAGTCAAAATTTTTCGTCCCACGTCCAGAGAAAGATTTTAAATTGTTTGGAGTTACTCTCCTCAAAGGAAAGCCCCCAGTTCTTCCGGAAAATATGGAAAACGAAGAGTTTCTTCACTTCTACAGCTAGTCATTCGAAGCATAATCTAATAAACCTCTGTCAAAACAAGAGCTTAGAAAAGGTGGAGGCAATAATCGGCTCAGTCGACCAGCACCGTTCGAAACATCGATTGAGGGGGGGTTCGATAGACAAACAAACATTTGAAGCAGTCGACAGTGGCATCCTGAAAATTGGTTTTGATTGAATAGATTGACAATAAACACCCGTTCTATTAGCAACTGATGTTAAACCGACACACGTTCCCATTGTTCGAAAAGACTGCGGACGTTCTTAAACCCCCCGTCGCGTGTAGGCTTCTTTCGCGTAGCAATATCAATCAACAATCATTGATTCTCTTTTCTCGCTTTGTCTTCTTTGAAACAAACAATTCTTTTCTCTCTGAACTTCCTTTCTTTTGACTTATAACGATGAAGAGGGACAAGGGGGGAGCCCTTGGTCATGGGAACCGGACGTCGAATTATGGACTGTTCAATCATGTTGCCTCTCTCGCAGGTCCCCGCCTATTTCATTTTTCTTCAATCGTTTTTGTTACTGAACTTGATAGACTGATAATCTGATCAGAAACGGGAACCCCTTTACTACGTATCATAAATATGTCACGAGTTCCTCTCACTCTCGTTTAGATGTGGTTTCTATTCTTTCTTTCCTTTGTCACTTCCCAATGGGCCTCTTCCAATTATCCGAATCCACGGAAGAGTGGCTACAAAGACTGTAAAATGCGAAGTGTATCGAATGTTTGCGATCCAGATGAAGTAACCCATTTCCCATCGTAATGGATTGTTTTTAAGGTTTTAACAGAGGGCGAGAGGTACCGCCTTAATAGCGAATTGACGAGGTTGACAGGAAGGACGGAGGAAAATGGTAATACCTTCTGTGCGAGGAAGGGCATCGACCCCGTTTTGGTCATAATGCAAGAACAGGTGAGACAAATCAATATTGACACTTTCCAGGGTAATCAAGAGTTCGCCGACGAGTTAAGAACTCAATGGAATATCGATGGACAGTGTCATCGAGCAGCTATTTTTCTCCTCTGTGCTGGGGACAGAAAAATATATTATTCAGGAGATACGAATGCTGGAATAGGTAAGGAGAATTCGTGGTTTAATGGATGAGTTGTTTAGAGCAGACAGATTTCCAGGCCATCGCCTCTGCCCAGGAAATTCCTCTTCGTTCGGGTGAGTTCTGCTTATTTTAATTAATATCTTTTTTCCAGGACAATACACAGCTGCCACTGCTAATATCTTCAAAGAATTAGGGAAGAAGACGAATCCCCTATCACTGACAACTCTCCCTCCATCTCAAAGTTCGTTCTCCCTCTCTACCCTTGTCGCTTTCATCATTTCCCTTTTCCTATTGTAAAAATGACCTTTCTCCAAACAGATCCTCGATTAACATATTTATCGTGATGGCTCTTATATCGACAAAATTAAGGAACTAGAGATGAGATAGGTTAGCCGAATCGAAGCATTGGAAGATCGGCTGGTCCTGCGATTGGTCGAGTCATCTAAAAGAGTCATTGACATTTGAAAAACGATACTCACGTCATTTCTGGCGATCCGAAAGAAGGCGTATTCTTGTGGTGTTTCGACATTTTTAAGATCATCGTCTCTCGCGACTAAAAAGCTTCCTTCCTCTTAACTATGGATGACTGACCATTTAAGAGATACTGTACATATTCGGAGGGAAGGGCAGCACAAAGGGCGCCGGAAATGAGAAACAATAAGACAAGAAACCGCATCCAGTACCCTTGTTCCATCTGAAAATATCCGGTCGGATGCCGAAAGTAAAAATGGATAAAAATAGAAGGAACAAGTGACGAAAATAGGTCGTATACAGAGGAAGTCACTTTTGAACGCTGATTGACCTAAGGAAAAAGAAAATGACAACTGTAAGTAGAAGAAAGAGGGACAGACAAAACAATTAGTATTATGAGTAAGTCTTCTTGGCTAAAAGTGGATTCTTTCTGACGGGGGAGAAGAACAGGTGCTCGACATTTTTCTATGACTATCTAATGTCGATCGAAGACACGTCTCTCGATGTTATTGTTAGGATTAGAAGAAGTTAATTTGTCGCATAAAGCGTGTCGCATCAGAAGTAGCTAGCCACCTCCCACCCTGTCTATTTCGAGTAGGGAGGGTATATAATTAAATGTCCGTCGCTATGAGGTTATTGTTAAAAAAAGCGGATCTGTCGTCGTAGTTCGACGGAGCATCCAGGCGTTAGTAATACAATTATAAGGTGTTTCGCGTGGAAAGCGACGACTTGGACCCCGAAGGGTATGGCTTTGTTCTTAGACGAGAAAAACAAGGTCTGGCTTTCTTTTTAACCCGAAAAAAGAAAAGATTGAAGACGAATTGAATACTAATTGAATACGGAAATTGAAGGACTGCAAAGGGTTGCACCAGGCAGTCTAAATATTTGGGCCTTCTCTCGAGGGAGGCAAAAGAACAGAAACCTCTCTGACTTTTGGTGACTCTAATCTCTGTTCCAAGAAGAATCTCCAAAGAATGAGATTGTTCCGGACGAGAAGAGAAGCCAAAAGACGTCATTATGCCATGAATTTTCATATTCTTTCTGCTGTTTACGACCTTCACCTGGGCGTAAGAGCAACTCGACCGAGGTCGCCCTCGCAAGCAGTGACGTCAGGAAGCAGTCCCGGCTGCGACAGAATTAGTGTCTTTGGTGGCTATTTCTGGTTGGATAAGTCGACTGAGGGTATTAGACAAATACACCACCTGAGTATTTAAGTAGGTTATAATGAGACGAGAAAACAAGTCACGGGAGTGAGTTCACCTGCTTTCAAAGAACTTTTCTTTTTATCAAAATTATACTATGAAATATAGAACGAGTAAAGTGGGCGGATGATGGTTATCTAATAAAGTTGAGACATTGGATGTCTTCCAAGAAATTCTTGCTTGATGAGAACTCAACGAATTACTAGGTAGATCAAGTGAAGGTAGAGGTTGATCGGATAAGGAGGGAAACGTTCAAACAAATATTTGGCTGACACTAATGAATTGATTACGAGACGAGGATTTCATTAGTTTGCAGGACGTTTCGTCTCTCATTATCCGTGAGGTGACATCAGTTTTCGACAGAAAGGCAGGGTAAGAAGTCATCTGAGCAATATCCGGAGCTCGGATGGATGAGATGAGCAGGAGGAACGAAGTTTCTCGTCTATAATATAATTCCACCCCCACAGGGGGTCTTTTTTTCGACGACAACTGAAGTCTTTTTATCTTCAGGAAGATAAGGTCGTCCGCTCATTTTATTTTAGCCATGCTCCTCGCCGGGCTTCTGGCTGTCTGTGAGTCCTCCTTTCGCTCTTTTTTATTTTTCAGTGGCCTTTTCCGCAGCCGATGAAGGAAAGGACACCATCTATACCTACAAACAGATCTGTAAGGTCAATGGAAAGCTTGCCCTTCAAGATGGTATGTTTCTTTCTTTCCTTCACTATTCCCCTCTTTTAGGGCAGACTTGTGATAACCAAGTGGCCGTTGGAAAATGGAAGAATCAAGTGAATGCTACCGGGTAAATCCTCTAAATTAAAAATCTTGTATTGATTTGTCTGAAGATAAGATAAGAGTAATCAGTTGAAATTTAGGTGGACTTTCTTGGAGATCGAGACAAGAAAAGGACACGACGAGGTCGTCCAAGCCTATGCAGCCGGATATTTGGAAGGAGTTCTTTCAAAGAAAGTTCTTGAGTATCACATTAACAATACTGTTGCTGACTATTGTACGAACTTCACTCAATATTGTGGAAGGATGTCAAAATTCGTGACGGAAAATCAACATTGGGTCAAACAAAATTTGGAACAACAACCGAGAGATGACTTGTATTGGTCAGCTATCAACAGAACATTCCACCAGCTTAGCGGACTGATCGCCGGATACGAAGGACTTGACATCGTTCCGTCTGTCCGATATGAGATCCATCCCGTAACTCTACTTAATTGGAATGGAGATTTCTATGATTTGGAGAAGAAGTTGAACAAAACAAGAGATCTCGCCTATGATCAAACAGGAGGAAAATGTTCTGGATTAATAAAAGTAGCCCCCAATAATGAGGACCTCTTCATCTCCCAAGTTACTATGAGCGGATTCCAGAACATGCTTCGTATTCTCAAGTTGTATAAGTTCGCCTATGGTACTGTTTTTTTTCTTCTTGATTATTTTTTAGATCGTGCTCTCTATCCTGGCTATGCTCATTCTATGGCCTCTTATCCGGGTATGCTCTACTCTTCCGACGATTTCGCCCTCATGTCATCTGGTCTAGCTATCATTGAAACAACCATTTCCGTCTGGAACAACAGTCTCTTCGAACATACGAAATCTACGGGTCAGCTGCCCACCTGGGTAAGGGCTATCGTGGCCAACCAGTTAGCTCGAAACGGACGTGAATGGTGCAAGCTCTATTCCAAGTACAACTCCGGAACATATAACAATCAATGGTATGAAAAAAAATGAAAGGTGAAATTTCAGGGCTGTTCTCGATTACAATAAGTTTGAAAAAGGAAAGAATCTAACAGATTATGGTCTTTTTTACATCTTGGAACAAATGCCGTAAGCATTGAAAAGAAGAAGAATGAGAAATGTCTTTAGGGGAACAATAGCCTATGCAGACATGACCTGGTTCCTCCAAAAACATTCATACTTTCCATCCTATAATATTCCCTATTTCAAGAAGATCACCGAGATCAGTGGATTTAACAGTCAATCAGCGAAATTAGGCAATTGGTTCAAGTGGGGAGCTTCTCCTAGGTATTATCCTTCTGTTAGATTACTTTTTCAGAGCTAATATCTTCAACCGTGACCATGGAACCGTAAAGGATATCGACAGTCTAACGAAACTGATGAGATACAATAATTATCAGAAGGACGAGTTTAGTCGCTGCAACTGCACCCCTCCCTACACTGCTGAGGCAGCTATCTCGGCTAGAGGAGACCTCAACCCGGCCGATGGAAAATACGAATTCCCTGGAATGGGGCATGTTAACCACGGTGCCTTAGACTATAAGGGAACCAATGTTGATATGATGAAGAATCTCCATTTCCGAGCCCAAGGAGGACCTACTTGGGGAGATGTTCCCGCCTTCAAATGGAGCAACTTTGACTTTGTAAGTGTTTCTACAAATCGATGAAAGTGTTTCAGAACACAAAAGTGAAACATATCGGTCATCCTGACGAGTGGAAGTTCGACCCATTGGATGTCAAATGGGAGACGAACATTTTTGCCTAACAGATCTTTCTTTATTTGTTTTTGATCATAGATCGGGTCAATAAATATTTAGTTTTTCATATATATACAATTTTACAGAAGGAATTTACAGAATGACCCAGTCATCTGATACACGTCTTTTACCCTGTTTTTTCTTTTTCGTTACAAAACAATCTCCTAGAGTGATTCCTATAGGCTTGAGAATATTCATATTCTCCTCCACAGGATTACTACAACATTTGAATTCCTCCTCATACTCTAGATATCCAGATCGTTGGATATCCTTTCCAATTTGAATTGACTCCTTATCAGAGAAGGTACGGCGATAACGTCGGGAATCACGGCATAAACTACAGCAGAAACACTCCCACCTGAATTAACAATAATAAAGAAAGAGATGACCCACTTTCGACAATTATGTTGATTGAAGGAAGTCTCGTATTCGATGACTTCGTATTGAAGATGGTATCGAACGCAGAGATTATCCCTATCTTTTTTAGTTAGAAAGTCGGAAGTGTTCGAAATGGCTCCAGAATG
Organism: Oscheius sp. DF5120; assembly: GCA_932521415.1. Classification (NCBI taxonomy): domain Eukaryota; kingdom Metazoa; phylum Nematoda; class Chromadorea; order Rhabditida; family Rhabditidae; genus Oscheius; species Oscheius sp. DF5120. The sequence continues at coordinate 3,436,976 of OW051465.1, read as the reverse complement.
TTCCTTCACCGACCCATCAGCTCGATGAACTTGAAGCTTTTTGATCTTTCCATGACAATTACGGATGTGCCCGTTCCTCCAATACTCATTCCACATATAAGAAGGGTTGGAAGTTTCACCTCTATACCAAGTGACTTGGATCAAGGAAACTGTCTCCAAGGGGACGGGAGCCTATAAAGCGATTCACACTAGTTATTTGTTTACTTTGATGATAGGAAGATCTTTCTCTAGCATATCAGGTAGAAGGTGACGGTTTTTCTTCTTTAAAGAGTATTTGACACCCGTATTCAAACCAGTTCCGTCGTCGTCAAAAGCTTCGAAGACTTGCTTCATCTCTGTCTCATGCATGAGACATGTCTCATAATCTTTATATAAAATCTTCTGCAAGAGGAATAACAAAGACTCGAAAAGTACCTTTGAAATGAATCCATCGCCAGTCCATACATTTCTGTTTCGATAGAACTTTTGATTCAAGCGACGGCTCTCCGCCAGTCGACTTTTTTTGTTCGTATATTCCTCCATTATATAGGTTTAATGGTGAAATGCTCCCTCCCAATAACAAAAAAAAGAAGTTAAAATGATAGAGGCGAATGAGAAGGGAGTCTTTCCAGGCAAATATAAGGGGTCGGCTATACCAATGCGTTGAAAAATTTCGTAATCTTCATGATTCATTGTAAAATAAGTGAATATCGCTCGATGAATTCATGCATTAAAAGAACTCATACCAAAAGTAGAAGATTAAATTAAAAATGAAAGCATGTACATATGTGTTTAGAAAAACACCTTTCCGCCTGAATGCACTATATGTGTGTCATCTTCTTTTTCCTTTTGTAATTAATTACAACGCATATATGGCTTGGTCTGATGTACCCGCTTCTCTTCTTGTCCTGGTCCCACTCGTATGGATATCTGCCGCTCTCTATCTTTACGTCGTCGTTTATATTTTGCGGGGTCGAAGAAAAGACTCGAGATTTCTGAAAACTCCCTTTTTCAATATCGCTCTGGCTCAGGTATGTATTCTATTCTTTCACTATGATTCATTCTTTATTCCGTAGTCCCATTTATAGTTATTATTCTCATTTTAGGCCTTCTGGGACCTATCGATGTTCCTTTTCTCGTTCTTCTTTATCTTTTGCCGAATGTATCTCCTCCTCCCCTATCCCGAAATGATCAACAACTTCTGGTCTAGTCTTATGTATTTTCTCCAAACCTATCTTCGAAATGGAATGTATTTTACAAGTCTATTGTTAGCCATTTCTCGCCTGACAGCGCTTCACTTCAAAACTCCAATATCTCAGGATCGAGTTATCATTTCCATTGGAAAAAAAAAGATATCCCTTTTCAGGTCTGGAGTATTCGCAACGTAACTTTCTTTACATTGTTGATTGGCTTTATCGCCTTCGCCAATGTCGGCAGACTTTTCATCAACAATCCATCCGTTATCATTGTTCATGTGACGGCAACAAGATTGAAGATGACCCCTGATCCAGAGCTACTTGAAGTGATTTGCAAGAGAAACAAAGTAGACAATTCAGAAAGATGGGTGGCAGGATCTCGTTGTGAGTATAAGCTGTTGTTCGATTTGCTCTGCTGTTTATATTTGGGCTGCCTTCAAATCGAGAAGACTAGGTTAGGTTCATTAGTCTCGAAATAATCGTATCATAGGTCAAACGGGTGCAAACAAATACCAGCTGAAATTCCTCAAATGTGCAGTTACTGTGTTCATTCCCTATATACCGAACGCTATAAAATCTGTGTTAATCATCTACGCAAATAGTATGAGCAATATAGAACTCACTAGACTGTGCATTGATTCCTGGTAAGTCTATTAATTGAAGCGGAACAACGCAGGTTGTACACGACATGGCTGATGTGTTTGATACAGCCGTGGGCCCTTGTCGTCACGTATCCTCGTATTCGTCCTTTTGTCAACCCTAATGTATCGACTGTTGCATCGTCGAGAAATCATACTCTTCGGATTAAACCTTGAATCCAACATAAATACATTGCCAACAGTTTATTTTTCCCCGATTGCATTGAATTCCTTTCTCATTTCTTCCGGCATTCCCTTATATCCATTGGTCTTCTTGACAATTCCTCTCTCAATCAGGGTATAGGCCATCTCAATGATTGATTTTGCAGGATCTCGAAACTGCATTTCGAATACCGACTGTGCCTTTGAATTGTCGAACCGAACTTTGATTCCAGCCCGAGGAAGGCTGGCATTAGCTTCACTGTCAAAGATAGAATATAGCCAGAGTACAGGATACGGGGCTTGAACACGGGGGATGCAGTATCCCTGAGAGCAGAATTCTTTCCTCAATGCTTTAGCGATGTCAAGAAACCAGAAGGACGGTTGACTAGTACACTAAACTATCATAAATACAAACCAATCGATTTACCAAAAAACGTTGTCCATCTGACTCCGGTCGTCTCATCGCCTCGATATGTGCACGAGCGACGTCTCTGACATCAACACAAGCGAGATTCAACGGGGGGCAAGCAGGCATCTCGGAGAGACTCATGAATCGCCGAATAACGGTGATACTGGATCCTTGTTCATCAATGAGCAGCGGGCCGACAACAAAAGTGGGATTGATGGTGGTCAAGGTAAACTTGTTTCCATCCTGGATGTTTTCTACAAAGTCCCAAGCGGCTTTCTCTGCGAGAGTTTTGCTTCTGGCATAATTGTCAACCTCTTTATTGTCTAGATTTGTCCACGATGTCTCATCAAAGACTTTGTTCTGAGGATGTCCTTCTAAAACAGGAAAGAAATTAAAAAAAAAAAAGACTAACCATTAACGGCAACACAACTGCTAGTGAGGACGACTTTTTTTACAGAAGAGGAGCGATTGACTGCATTTAACACATTCAGAGTGCCTGAAGATGTTTCAATGAACCCGATGTTGTTGTGTACCATTAATAGCTGTGTCGATACATTTCTTATCAGCAACTATTGGAAACGGAGAAGCAACATGAAGAACGTAGTCGCATCCTTCAACGGCTGCATCCCATGTCTCTTTCTTCTCGAGATCTGCCTCTACTAATTCCAAGCAATCTGGTTTCTCCGCTGCTAAATTTCTGATGGGTTGGATCTTTAAATCTTTTTATTCCCCATGCAATCTATCTAACCTTCTTTTGATTATTGAGTGATCGAACTGTTCCTCTAACACGGTAGCCTTCTTTCAATAGCTCTCGGACACAATGGGAACCAACAAAACCGGATGCTCCAGTGACCAAAACAAGAGAATTTCTGGACATTTGAGGAAGAGACTGGTTTCCTTTCTATCGATTGCCGTTGGCCTATTGAGGTCAATGTTAACTTATATAGGAATCAAATAGTAAGAACAAGAAGTAAAAAAGATTTAGATTAGATTAGAGAAAAAGAGAAAAATGAAGGTTAGAAAGAGTAAGATGAAAAGAGATGAGAGATGGAAAATTCACCGATAGCGAGAAGAAAAGGTAGTGAGCTAGACTCTGGCCGATCAAACAGTGATTTAGGTACACTGATGACAAATAGATCAAAATTGATGGGAAAAATACATGGAATAAAGTGTTATTCGTGATCGAAAGAGGAGGTAATGTTAGGATGACTGTCCGATCGCGACCGGTTCAAAGGACACCCCGCCCGAGGTCAAATCGATCTCTCTTCCGTAATCTTTAATATTCTTGTATCGCTTATACCAGTTGCGCTGGATTCTTCTGTTTATCTTCGAATACTTTGTCATCTTCCTCTTCGATCGAGAAATTCGGATTGACGAAAGACGGCTGGACAAGGGGAGGACGGGAAACAGGATTCTGACAATGTTTACGCTTTGACTCTTTGTTGAGTACCTGACTGATGGGTGGTCGACTCTCCTTCGTCTTCCGTTCTGCTGCTCTATCCTCGAAATACTGATAAGATGTCAGAGCCGCCTGTAGACACCAACTGATGAAAGTTGTAAAGAGTGCCATAAAGGCTAATATAGTCAAAACTAAAGATGGTCCATGAAATTGAGTCATTTACATCGTTGCTCCCTTTGCCAGAAAGTGAAATTATGGCCTGAGAGAAAGTTTTCGGCAATTCTGGAATAGGGGAAGACACAACAGTAAAAGACGATAATAGTATAAAGAATAAGAAGGACAGTGATAATAAACTGAAATGATAAAATAAAAAGCAGGGAAGAAACTTGCGGTCTGGCCGATGAAAGGGATCAACATAATTCCCCATTCTTTCACAAAGCCAATGATTAACGTACATGTTATAATGTATTCAATGATCTGTAAAAAAAATGGAAGGTAGAAAGTCTCTCACCTCGTAGAACATTTCGTAGCTGGTTGGTATCTTCCCTCCGAAGACATAGGCAAATAACTCGATGCCTTCACTAATTAAAGTAAAAATAATGATTAAGAAAAGAGCAACCTGAAAAGTAAAATGAGAGAATTGGCTAGAAACAAATCTTGCAGTGCATCACTCGACCACATGTGAAATATTTAGGTTTTGTTTTGTCCAAAAGAAATATTCCTTGAGCTGGCATGACTCTGAAATCGATGAAAATGATTACGAGAAGCTGAAAAAAAGAAGAAAAAGTAGGAAAGGCGATAAAACAAATGTAACAAGAGGAATGAATATTTATTGGAAGAAACCTTTCGAAAGGATCGATACGTTTTGTTGACATATTGATAAGCAGATGAAGTGACTTAAATTGTCCAGACTGCTTTCATTTCTTTACTTCCGACTTCCATCTGACGAGTGCCAATTTCGATTCTGAACCATTTCATCAATATAAAAGATTTCTCACTTCCTCCTATTTCCACTTTTATGCACTCGGGACACTTTTCTGATTGAGTCCCAATCGGAAAGAGTCTTAGATGCTTGCATTTGTAGTAAATCCATCTATGACATGTGATAACTTTGAACCAAAACATACTCATGTCCGGGAACATCGATCAGGGGACAGGCAGATCGACAAACGGGACATATAGCACAGTTTTCCACTGGTTCAATGTAGTCAAAAACGCTGTTACAGTCGTTCCAGACACAATTGATAACTAAAATGGAAGGAAAGAGGTGAAAACGAACCAAATTGGGAGGGAAAGAGTTTCCAAGGAGCTTGTAGAATCTCTATTTTCACTCTTTCTCGAATTGCATCCTCTAATAATACATTTTTTTAATAAAATTCTTCGCTTACCTTGGCTGATTCTTTTTGGTGTATCCACAGTACATACTGAATACTAAGAATAACGTGACAATACGGCTTACCAATTATGTCATCATTTGTACAGGGACGAGAGCAGTCTGGACACTTCACAATTGTTTCTTCTGGTCGAAGTTCAACAATATCACGACATTCGCTGACTTTATACCATCTAGAACAGATTAAATGACCTGAGAGACTAACTGATAGCCATTGGCTGGCCGTTCAATGGCATTTTTCTTCTGACAATATCTACAGATAGCTAGAGGTCCTTCTCCTAAGGATGGAGTGTAAATGTTAAAACAGTGTTGGCACTTAATCTCTAAAAAGAATAAAAAATTAAAAGGATCACCATAATCTTCGGGAAATAAACGCCAAGGTTTTTGCCGAATTTCTCGAAGCAGAGAAATATCAGAGAGATGGGCAGAAGAAGAAAATTCTGATTGGAAAAGGGGAGACATATCGTCGCCTGGAAACAAAAGATGGATGCAAACAAACAAGCAAACCCTGTTGTTTCCTTTTGAGAATCTCAGCGATTAACATTTTTTACAATGAGACGGGAGAGAATAGTCACGGCAAAGTGTCACTTCGCGAACGATTAATGAGTCTTGTGCTGGTGGCCTTTCAGTTTGTAAAACAGCCGTTTGAGTGTACGCACATGTTCGAACGAACAGATCGATACCAACTACCAGCTAGTCCTTAATCTTACAAATTTTGGCATGAGTCACTTCCTTTTCATCCATGTTTCTTTATTCTATTTCACCTCTGTGCCGTTTATTTTAGAACAACTCATTTCCCATCTTAATCGTAAACAGTCAGCAGTGTAAGAGTAAAACACTTACACAATTCACTAAGATGGAGGAAAAGCCATTGTCTAACGAAGAACGAGAAACTCTCCATTGTGAGTAGCTTGAGATAAACACACTTATTTATAGCTGTTCAAAAATTCTACCAAAACGACCTCCGTGACAGAGAATTCATTACAATAGCTGGAGAATCAGAGATCTGTAGAGGATCATTCGGCTGCTACAGGTGATTATTGTGGTGAAAGCTTTATGACAAATGACTTCAGAAATATCGTGGTCAAAAGCTGGAAATTTGAAAAAATGAATAAGGCAAGAGAGGTGAACACGATGGCCAAGGTAGGTTAAAAAAAAATATGCTACCTGTTCAGTACTCCAACCATCCAAATATCTTGAGATTCTTTGGGGCTTTTTATGAAAAGCCGTTGGATTGGTTGAAAAGCAATATAGACACTGGACTGATCGGTATTGTGACGGAGTTTATGGAGAACTCAGATTTGTACAAGGGTAAGATAAACAGGCAGTTTAACAGATTTCAGCCATTCACTCATCTATCATTTTTCCTCCTGGTCTAAATATCGACTGGATCCTTCAAGCTTGTCACGGTTTACAATATTTACATCGTCAAGAAATAGCCCATCGAGATTTAAAACCGAAAAAGTAAATCGGATTGTTTTCAAAGAAAATTTTAGTATGCTCCTCGCAGACAACTACAAACTTCTGAAGATTTGTGACTTTGGAATGACGAAGGATTATTCAAAAGATGTCAGCATAACAGCTGGAGGGTAGGTTGTCAACAATCGAACAAAGGCTTAGGTTGGGGACCTATCAATATCTTTCTCCTGAGAAGATACAGGAATCTACATCGATAAATCAATTCCCAAAGGCTTCTGACATTTATGCCATGGCTATTTCTATTTGGGAGATTTTAACAAGAAAGTAACAAATTATTATGTTACTGTTTATTATATGAAAGGTATCCTTTCGGTTTAATAGATCACAGTTCGATCTGCAATATGGTTTTGCAGAATGATCGTCCAGATCCATTAAATATCGAAGACAAAGAAATAAGAGACTTCATCATTAAGTAAAATCATTTCGTACATTAATTTTTTATAGTGGATGGCACCAAAACCCGCAACAACGTCCTGATGTTGATAGCATGGTCGAACTGTTCACTAAGAAAAGAGAAGTTTATCCAAAGGAAATCGAGATGTCGATTGAGAATACGAAGAATAAACTTAACAGCGACTTTCTTTCTGAATGGGAGAAGAAATCCCCAAGGTATAAATCTCTCTTTCTTAAGCAAATTCAGTATACAAAACATACTCACTGATCTTCCGGGGATCCATACTAGGATAAATATTCCTTTACAATGGGCGATATTGGTAATATTCAGGTCAAATAATGATAGATTTACAGGCTACGGATGATAAGAAATTGATTATAAATGGATATATGTTGATCTCTAAACATCTAGTGACAGCTTTCAAAGAATTCAGCAAACAGCAGATAGAAGAATCATGGCAAGAAGAAAATGATGAGAAAAAGTAGGAAGAAAAGAAAAAAGATGGCCGTTCAGGATACTGGTGATTGAGAAAAGCTACACCGAAATTTATAATAAACTAAGGGGAATTCTTCAGGAAGGATATACGGTGATTTCTGTCGTAGAATATTGAATCATTTCAGATGATTTCAAATTATGACATACGAAAAAATATTGATAGCTCGTGGGAAACTATACACTCATTTTATAAATATCAGGCACTATCTTTTATTCAAAACCGTAAAGAAAATATTGGGTTGAGCAGGGTTATTTTTAATCTATTCCTTTTAGTAAAGTTATCAAGTTCATTTCTGATTGTACTCTACTAGAAGAAGACACATATCAACTACTAAACTCGTTGAAAAAAGGGGAATATGAAAATTTCGCTAGATCAGTTGTTCTCGTGGTGGAAAAGCAAAAAGAATTAAAGAATTATCAAGATAACAATAAGAACTTGTTGATGGCAAGGGGTTTTTCTTCTTTTCTATGAGTTTTTAGAAGTTCTTCGATGGTACTCTACATGATCGACTTCGAACTACTTCGTTATATTTATATGAAATCAACAGCATTTTCAAGTATTTTCCTAGATATTTCAATAGTTTTGAAGGAGAGAGGTTATTGAATATAAAGAGATAATGGTAAAGATGTCGAGAAAGGCAGACGGATATGTCAAATGGTGTCTGTTGATGATGAAAAAGTGGTATGTGTTCATTTTTGACATCATTTTTGGCAAAGCAATATTTTACTCGACGAAGGTTCGATAAAAGCATTGCTCGATGATGTGGAGAGCATCTTAAAAGAAATCAACAAAGAAAATGGAGAAGCCGCAAAAATATCCAAGAGATTGGCAAAAATTTTGGGGATGAGTATTTCAACAAGGATGTTTGGACTCATAGAGGTAGAGAACAATTTAAGACGAGATGAGGGAGATATTCGGGAATTGGAAAAATTCCTAAGAAATACAGTGAAATGGATAGAAAATTGTCGACAGATGGAGGAAGAGTGTGAAAAGTACTCCACTTTTAATTTGGAGAATATTGAGGGTAATATAAAAAAAGAAATATTAGACACATCCGAACTGATTAGTTATCACTCTATGCTGCAAAAGGTAGTGAATTAACATAAATGAAAGTAATGGTCCTAGAACAATCCCCAGTCAAGGTTGTTTGGAGATCTGCTGACATCTTTTCTTGTGGATATAATTACAAAAACAAAGGGGAGAATGGAAAAAACGAGAACGATTGTAGAGCTCTTGGAGAGATTAAAGAAGAAAAACAACTTTATACTATCTTAATAATTGAATAAATAATATTGGACTCTATCAAAAGTCGCCCGTTTGTTATTAAACCTTATAACACCATCCATTACTCGCCCGATACCCTACACAACATTCCGTCACATCGTCGTAGAAACTATCCATGTCCAACACTTCATTATCCTTCTGCAGCTGGTCATCCAATTGAGCAGTCTTCCAATCGATATGAATAGTTAAGAGATTTGTAGGACATGTATAGGTAAATTTCTTTTCACAGAGAGGATTCTCTGTCTGTCGTTTAATTCTTCGAAGAATTTCATTTCGAATAATCGGATTACGGTAGAAAGAAGAACCACGAAGAGAGTTGGTTACTGAATGGAATATATAGATTACGACAGAAACAGGACAAACCATCTCGGCGAACTTCGCCGTTCCATCGACACGGACTGATTGAAGCACGTCTTTGCCCGAACTGAAGCTTCGGAACAAGATCACACGGCAGAAGAAGCCGTCCACTGCATAATCCACTTTTTCCTTTGCATGTCTGAGTGTTACAGTATTGAGTTTGGATGGATTCTCCGCTAAAACTATCTTTTTTCGAACGAACGATTACTAACCTGCATCTTCCATTTCCCCCATAACAACCTCGGACTCTCTGTCGGGTTCCGCAGCCACCACAAGAACGGGAACAGACTGACCATTCTCCCCAGATTCCCCAACTGGCAAATCTCGTTGTTGTTGTCGTTATGTAAGGTGTTGTTGTAGTTGTTGTTGAAGTTGTAGTTGTTGGAATAGTTGTTGGAATAGTTGTTGTAACTGGTCCAGCTGAAAGATTTAATTGTGTTTAAATTACATACCAGTGCGATATCGAACAGTGAATCCGAGATATCCAATGGCCAGATTGGATCCTCCTCTCATGATGAGAATGACTTCGTCTCCCTTCGAAATGATCGAACTGTTTGGTGCCTGGCAACAGAGATGAGCACCTTAATGGGTAACTCTACAACAATAGAATACCTGCGGCGGTTTTGACGGCATCGTATTTAATTTCGAGATACGATGAACAAGCATCGATACATGGGAAGCTGAGATAGTCAACCGATAGTTCGATAGTCTTTCCGGCTGGAGCTTTGATTCTCCAGATACAGTTGTCATTCGCTTTCACGGGAGCAGATTGCAATTTTTCAAAATCTTCTGTGGCTGTGAGATCTGTCCCACACGTGGAATCTTCAACTCGTTCGCAGAGTCGGCCACCGTATCCTCGAGGACATCTACACACGTTACAGTTGTTCGGATCCGTGTATCCATCATTTCGACAAGAGAGTTTCGAAGGACAGACACCTAGAAAAAGTGAAGGAAAATAGATATCTTACGATCACAATAGCGGAGATTGATCATCTTGGCATCCTTGAAAGAGACTCCTTCTCTTTGTCCGATCGTCTGCTGGAAGTTTTTGTCCTTTGTGACTATTGTATCACTAAAAAAAGGAATCTAGCAACTTCTCACTTACTAGCTCCAATCGGTTGTAAAACTCTTCGGGCCATAGTGCATGACGGATCCCATCTGAATATCAATATCACAAGAAAGGAAAGCTTACATCGTAAGGCTGTCCCATGTTGTCACTATTAGCAGCAGATCTCTTTTCAAAGTTTCCCTCTGTTCCTCGAATAATCCAATTGAATGCCATCTTTACAAAATCATCTCTATCCGTCCTCGATTGTTCGTGCCATAATCCAAGGGCATGGAGGGTCTCATGAGCGATGATACCCAACTAAACGGGGTTTTTTTTTGTTATTTTTAATTTACGTTCTCGCATCCGTATCCAATAGATACAAGCTGTCGTCCTCCCTGTCTCCCAACATTCGACCAGCACCCACTGCCTCGGAAAAACTTCAGTCCATCACGACCTGTCCCATTCTCCTCGAAGCGCATACAGGTCTCATTTTCCAGATGACTAAGAGCAGCTCGAATCATTTTCTGCCAGTTACCTGAAGATCTATTTATTAAAAAAGCGTTACTTTCGTTGCCAGAGAATTGATAGGGAATGGTCTTTTCTTGCCAAAAGGAAGAGGGTGTCGGTTGAGCCTGTCGTTTTCCACGGCGGAAGGAACCTAGTGATTGTCTTCATCATCCAGATAGTCTCACTTTTCTCTGCTAGAAGAGCCTCTGCCTGTTCTACATTCAATACAATGTCATTTTCGAAGACTTCATGCCAAATGTGCCTGTTAGGAGTGGCCTCTGTTCCATCATCTGGAAGAGATGCAGCTGCCTGAGAGATAGCGGCTGGATTCTAAATGCGATAGGTGATCTTTATGTGTTTTATACATAGTCATGTCCGCTGTTCCTGGCCGATCGTCGATAAAATTCCTTTAAAAGCTCTTTCACGTGAGCATAGTCCTCCACAACATCATTCGCGATCCACTGAATCGTATAGGAAGGAAGGAAGCAGACTTACTTCTTGAGATATGATCAGTGAAGGGAGGAGGAAGAGAAAGAAGAGACCCATTGAAACCTCCACTATTCCAGCGAAAGTCTGAAGAAGGTGTGAAATACAGACTCCGCCCAATAAAGGAAGAGGAAAAAAGGTCAAGGTGTCACCTTGCATTCTTTGTTTGAAAAAAATGGCAGATTAAAAAAAAGAATACATACAAAAAACTGGGTGATATCATGGGAAAACGGACTGAGAGAAATAAATTGGACTCGACAAGGGCGTGGAGAAAAGGAGAGAAATCCACTATAGACTGAAAGAAAATCCCGCCGCCGAGAGTTGAATCGGTTGCAGAAATCGTTTAATTCGATGGAGGTTAACACAGTCCATTGAGTAGGGCAAACAGTCGAGAAAAGAAAACGCCAATCAGATCATCTGAGTTCGAAACGGGGTCGACTCCTTCCACGCGTTTGAGACCTTTTTATCGAGATGGTTCAAGAGGTCAGTTGTGGATGGGGAAATAGAGGGAAGGCTTTTAAAAAAGAGAGACAGGCGAGACTTCCTGGATCCATCTTGTAATCCCCTAATCGTCCTCTCTTTCACTCGTGTCTCCTCTCTCTGTCAATGGTGTTTGACCCAGCAATCACATGGATGGACTCTAAACCGTTTCACTTTCAAGTTTTCGTCAGGTTTAAGTTGCCCATCGGCTGCACTTTATTTCTTTGAACTATTTTCAGCTATTGACCCCCATATAGAATCTGATATTTTCCATACCTTGCTCGACCCTAATTTCACACCCTCGATGCCCCCGATAAAAGACCTGTCCTTTTTGAATTTCAGGTCGTTCGAGGTGTCTAATCACATCGATTCACTAATCGAATTAAAAGTACTCGTCAACCGCGATTGTCCACAACTGTGAAGAAACTTCGGTGAAACTATCCTAATCGCCGATAACCGCTGAACCGTGGATGAAACCGTCTGATAACCAGGAAGTATCCTTGTTATTTTTAAGTAATGAAAATACGATGGGAATGCGTCGACTACCCTTCAGCATTTGTCAGGAATCGACACACTCTTCATGTCATCTCCTGTCGAAAACTGAATAAGTCTTCTCTTCTCCATCTCATCAGTTATTCACTACAATGTTCGACTGTTTGAAACCATTTTTCTCCGCACCAGTCATCGCTACCGACTTTGTAAGTTTCTTCCTATAACTATATCTATTTTCAGGAGTCGTATTGTAAGGCCGAGGGTTCGCTGATTGGAGCCGTGATGAAAAGGAAACATGGAGCTTGGTCCTCTCGACTCGCCGAACTGAAGAAGGGAGACGAGCTACTACTATTTAAATCAGCGACGGTTTCGAAGAAATATATTCTGACGGGGATGAAGAAGCTGCTTCTTGGCTCCGGAACCAACACGCTTCACGCGAGAATGACGTTGGAAAACGGGACGAAGTTGTATTTGAAGATCAAAGGACCTGACAGGAATGAGTGGGGCAGTCGAATCACAAACTGTAAATTCCCGAAGGAGTCGAAAGAACTGAAGAAAGAAGAACAGCATCCGGAAGATGAGATTTCAACTCTTCAAGAAATTCCTTCGACAATCCAAGAATTCATCCGTCCTCCTCCCACGTAAGTTTTTTTTTTTTAAATCTAAGATAGTCTATTTTTCAGGCCCGTTCCAAAGCCTCGTTCCATTTTTCCATCCGACTGCTACTATCCTCCTATCTGCGATCTTTTGTCGACACCAATGACCAGTTACTCTTCAATTCCATCGACTCAAGTCAGCTCTGTCTCCATGCAGTCAACCCAACAGCAGCCAATTATCGATGAAAACAGTCTCGTCTTCAGAATGGCACGTGTTTTCGAGCCAGGCTTTATTTCGCGAAAAGAAACCATCCGCCACTATTAACGCTAGATCTCATTTTCTTATTCAATAAAGGCTCGTGGGATAACGTATTATTTATTTATTTGTCATCTTTTATTCATCCGTAAAAAAAGATCTATCTTTAAAGGTATAATAAAAAAAAACAAGAATAAAAAAAACAAAAGATGGGCTGCCGAACACTTCTTATTACTGTCTTTTTACGTATTTTACATACCGTTCGGCAGCCCAGAATAATCAACCCCATAAGATTTTTTTTAGTTTGACTGGAACACAATTTTTTGTAATAGTGTTTATGAATTAGTATTGTTCAGTTCCATGTAATAGCAAAAAAATACTATTTTCAGATATTTTTGGTTCCCAACTATGTGGACAAACATTTGCTTTATAACTACTTTGCTAATGCCAACTTTATTAAATGCAGACATTAATGGGAATACAATTATATGGAATAATCAAGAAAATTTTACAACAGTAAATGAGTCTCCAACGATTATGACGAATCAATCACTTGATGTGATTGAAGGTAGTGGAGTTTCTATATTGAAGCCTGCTAATGATGTAATTACTTCTCCGCCAAAAGATCCCTGTTTACATTGTGTTTATGGTAATTGCAGTTTAGAAGCTGGTAAAAACTATTATTGTCTATGTGAAGAAGGATTTGAAGTTTGAATATAACTTATTTTTTATGTTTATCGCAGGGAAAAAATTGTGACATTGATAAGAATGAGTGCCATGACAATAATATCTGTAACGGAAATGGAAAATGTGTGAACATTGATAAAACATTGCTGGGAAATACTGGACTTAGGTATATCATTATTTTTCAGTTTAATTTCCAATTCTCAGAGGTTACTATTGTGAATGCTTTGATGATTCAACAGGTGATGATTGTAGTATTGCTGTCGATAATTGTTCCATTTTTACCCGACGGGTATTTTTTTAAAGTTTCAGTTATGCTTTCAGGATGATCAATATTGTATGCACGGTACATGTCTTAACAACACTTGTACCTGTAATGATGGTTGGGGAGGAGAAAGATGTAATCGAATTGTTCCCGTAATGACGAAATTGCTTTTAACAGGTTTATATTCGGTATGAGTTATTCACTTTTGTAGGATGCTTGAGTGAACCAAGTGAATATCTTTTGGTTCAAAAAAACTATAAAGATGGTGAATGTAATTTACGCTTTAACAATGAGAGGTGTTTTTTTGATGGTTTCGACTGTCAAATGCGAAACTTTAACGACAATTTTAATTTAACAGCAAAGTCAACATGTAGCAAGTAAGTTAATTACGCATTAATATTTTTTCATAGAAATTCCGAATGTTTGAGAGAATTTGCAAATGAAAAATGTAGTGAGGAGTGTAACACTGTAGAATGTGCTTTTGACGGTTATGACTGTCAGGTGAAAAAAGCAACATCTTTAAAGGATAATGGAGGAGTCATTTTGCTTTTTGCAGAGGCAAAACCACTACAAGTCAAGTTTAATATTCGAGAAATCTGCTATAATATTGCCCGAGTCAGTTTAAAAAGCATTAACTGAACGAATTTTAAGAAGTTGTACAACGGGAATGTACGTGCACTTGAAGAGATTGAGAATGGTTTACTTTATTATGAGTGGGATATATCTTCTGATCCCAAGGAGATGAACCTCGGCAATCATGTTCCTAGTAAGGAACAGTTGGCTTTGTAAGTTTCGTTTTGTATTGCAGTATCTCACAGAAAATCTAAAAGCAATGGAACTGCTCTCTATATTTCTGTTCCTTTATGCGTTGAAAGTGATGGTTACAGTGCGCAAGATAAACGTAATTGCTTTAAAAGGTTTTGTTTTATTCATTTACAAACCTTATATTTTTAGTATTAACCTTCTTGTTGAGTATTTGAATGAGGTATATGATGGAAGAGAAGAATCCATTGTTGCTTCGGATATTAGAGTTATAAAATTTGCCAAACGTCATGAGGTATTTATCTAATATTCATAGGCATTTTAGCCTGGATTTTTTGATAGCTGGGGAAAGCCTCTCCTATTTTCTCTTTTTGGAATTTGTTTACCTCTGTTCTGTTTGTCTATATTTATTGGTTATCTGTGTTACAAGCAAGGCAAATTAAATGATGGTCCTGATCTTCCAACGTTTTGGACAGGTGCTTATTTAAGGCTACATTATAGTTGTAGATGAAGTTGAATATTCCGAAGCCTTTACTGTACCTGATTCGCCTGTTAAAGAAGAACATGAGAACTTTGAACCGCTTTATGTGAACATGCATTATAACAATAATGTAACCTGTTATATATTTTCATATAATGATCTAGGAGGCACAGAGAAGCATCTATCCATCAATCGTTAATAACAATTGCGTGGATGCCGTAAGACGTGGTGATTTAGAAGAAGTACGACAGCTTTTATTCATGAATGTTTGCTTTAAAGGCCAAGTATATTTTTTTTTTTGAATTACATTAATTTTGCTTTCATTAGAGAGACAACAATGGATCAACAGTTCTACATATTGCTATTAATAATAATCATCTTGAAATGCAAAAGTTACTTTTAGATGGGGTTGCATCTGGCTTAGTTGATGTAAGCTTTTTTGTAAAACTATAAAATATATATTCTTTAGGTTTTTGAAAGAAACAATTTTGGTCAGTCTCCAATAGTTTTTGCTGCAAGTTTGGGTATTACCACATTAGATTGTTTTGTTTTACTCACTGAGACTATTTCTCAGGTCAGAGAGTACCAAAGATTTTTCGATCCCCAACAATAGTAAGTTATCTTTATTTTATAAATGTCAACTGTTTCATTTCTTTTTTTTTGATAATTACTTTACAGTCGAGCTGACGATCGAAAGTGGCTACCGCTGTTTGGTGAAAATTTTAACGAATGGGCTCTTGTTGATGATCTAGTTTGTTACCTCAATGAATTCGTATTTTTTTCAGGGACGAAATGTTATTCACTATGCGGCTCTAAATAATTTACCTCGCTTAATTATGTTCTTAGCTGCAAATGGTGCTGACGTTAATTATATTGATTTCAGAGTAGTTTTTAATTGTCTGTATTATTATTTGATTTTAGGGAGATGCGCCTCTGCACTTAGCTGCACGCGATGGAAGTAGCACTGCAATTCAAGCTTTGCTAGATTGTAAGGCTGACCGTAGTTTGCGAGATGCAGATGGTTTACATCCATTAACAATAGCTGAAAATCGTAGTTTTTCTGAAATTATCGCTATTTTACGGAGCGAAGTAAGCATTCCGTACTATGAGGCTAAAAGAAATGTATGCAAAATTATTAATTGTGCAATTTGATTTTAGACCAATCGAATTGATAATACACTAAATAGCAGTAGAAACTCTTCATCTAGCCAGCTATCCAGAAGTCAAACACGTAATTTTCTTTTGTATATAATCATTATTCAGCTTTTCGTAGTACTGCGGCTGACACTTCATTTGGGTATAGTGTTTCTAACAAGTAATAATTACTACAAAATTTGTTTAGATCTTCACTCTATCAGTTTTCGAATTTTAACAGAAAAAGACGACATCGCACACGTGCCGAAGATATTTACCTGTCACAGTTTGTTTCTTTCGTATCATTTAATTCATTATTCATAGGTCGGAATTGTCTATATACAAAAAAGAATCACCTCCTCATCGAGCCACTTACGGAGATGACTTGTCTCAACGTTCAATGACTTTACCTAGATTGGATATTTGTGATAACGAAAGTATATATGCTAACTTTCTTTCAAAAATTTAGATACCGACGATTTACCCTCTGTAACTACGTATGAAACTGATACGTATGTTCCTAGTTTATCGACTAGGTATAAGAAGTATTGCTCGCTCAAAAGCGACACGTCGGTATGTTTTTATTTATGTGAAATATTAAAATATTTTAAGCCCTTAGTGGTAGCAATTTTTGAAAAATATTTTGAGTGAAAACGTGCTTTTTTTTCAAACTTAAGTATGACTAAAAACGAAGTACAATGTGTGTAAACATGACCCACCTCATAGTGTTGTCGAATTTTCTTCAAAGTTCCGAATTATCCCAATTTTCAGCCACATGGGACGTCTTCATTAAACCAAGCACAAAATATTTCCCCTTGCCCCATGTTGACTTTCAAACCTGTACAAAAAGAAATTCCGCTCGGTTTCACATAATTATTTTTATTTAAATAAGGTAGGTCTAACTATTTGTGCATGATTGTTCATTTTCATATATTTGTTAAATTGTTTTTGTTATTTATAAATTGTGATTGGACGCTTTAAATAAACGTCGACCTATTGTGAATGAAGTTGTTGCTAATTCTTTTTCATCTTTTGAGCTTTAGTGCTATTGTATCGTTTGTTCTATTTGGCTCTTGTTTACAGGAATTTTAAGTATGTCTTCGGATGATAGAAACTTAGCCAGAAAAGTAGCCATTGGTGCGGTTATTGGAATTGGTGGTGCTATTGGTTTGTACTATCTGCTAAAGAAATTGCGAGCTCCTGCAGTATGCTTTTTCAATTTTTGTTTTTACTTTTAGCCCGGAGCTAATCCTACTCTTGACGGAAAAACTGTTGACCAGCTGAAAGCTTTAGGTAACCAATTGTTCGCTGAGAAGAAATATCATGAAGCAATAGAGGTGTGTATTATATTTGTATTTTATTTTTAGGTTTTCTCTCGTGCTATCAATTTAGATGAGGCTGGTTCTGAAACTACTAAAGCTATGTGTTACCAAAATCGAGGGGCATCTAAAGAGGTATTTTTCCTTTAATTATAGAACTTTTTAGAAAGCAAGTGGTTACAACCTTGAAGATTGCTTGAGAGATTACGCATGTGCTGTTGAATACAATCCAAGCTATGCTAAAGCTTACTTAAGAACTGCAGTAATCCTTTACAAGCAAAAAAATTTCCGGGAGGCGCTAAAAGGTAAAAACTGGCTCGATCTTGGTGCGCTATAAGTACATCACAATATATAAGTTTTTTTCATATTTAAGCTTTTATTTCTGATAGATTATAACTCAAATATGTGAATTCATTAAAACAATTCATATAAATGAATAGAATGTTACACTACGTGTAACAAATAAACAAGATGAAACACATTAGAAAGAATAGAAATCAAATTCAATCAATTTTTTATGTCTAATGCTTACTTTTTGAATATAAAAAACGTGAAAATAAACCAAAAAAAAAAGCATTGATTCTATTAAACTGCGCGAATCAAGTTTTAGTATCAACAGTCTATGAATTGTTTTTGTTCAGAAATATTTTGTGCTACTCATCTTGACGGAAGCTTGGATAGAACTGCAGGTGCTTATTTGCCTCTTATTTTGGAAGAGCTTGAGAAAGAAAACCATTCGGAGTTCAATAAAGAGTTCTCTCCCGGCACACATAAACACGTCCGTCATGAACGTGTGTATGCATGGCTTAATAAGACGGTCGTAAACGATCAATTAAAAAATTTAATAGGCTCAACAAATTTTGACGGGTAGCTCGTTTTGCTTTGATTATGTTTTTGTTCAGAAAATTGGGTGAAGCTATTCGCTTGGTGCAAGAACAGAAATATGACGAAGTTGCTTGTGTTGCGGCTGAAGAAACTGATCCAAGTCGTAGATTAGAAGCTGTCTTATTGGCCGCAAAGTTTTATGCTTACGAAAACCGGAAAGCAGAAGTTAGTGACTTTATTAATCTCATAAAATTTCAGTTTCAAAAATGTCTTGATGAGTTTGATGCTGAATTCAATAATCTCATTGACCCTGAAAAAGAAGTTAAGAAGCCCCTCTTATCTTCAAGAAACGTTATTGCCATTGAAACAGCTACATCAAAAGAGGATATAATGAAGTAAACATCTAGATTACATTTATCAAGACTCCAGGTTCTTTTACAATGCTATTTCTACAGATATTCATAATGTTGACTACTATGCAATGGCTGCATTTCGATTAGTGATTTATGGCGAAGCTCACGAAGCAATGAGAATTCTGTCAACGGAGGAGTTAAATGATAATAATAACATTAAGTAATTTTTAGTTTTAATATATTTCATATTTTTTTGTAGACTTCTTCGGCTTACCTTAGGAATATTAGCTAATACCGATGGTAATCTAGATGCAGCTAGACTTCATGGAGCTATTATGGAACTTGAAGGTTTTGTTAATGGCTTGGAAAATCCTAGCTCGTATGCGAGAACACTCTTGGCCAAAGTATCTTTTTCATTTTTAAAACAAACTCCTAGGTGTATTCAACTTTCTCACAACCCGAGTTGGCATTACCTTTAATGGATAGGGTTTTGAGAGACGAGCCAGAGCAGTCAATACACTACTTTGATAGAAGGTAGTACGATTTAAATGGAAAAAATTTTTTTCAGCTGTATGGCTCAATCTGGAGAAGAGGCTATGACTTTTTTAAAGAGTTGTCTCGATATTGAGCCTTATCATGCTGAAGCGAACTTAATGTTTGTGAGCCTCAAGTTAAATGAATTTGGAAATCGGTTGCTAACTTCGTAAGACAAATATTTTTATTTATTTATTCGTTTCAGGGACGAACAGGAAGAAATGATGGGATATGTCAACAAAGCTATAGAATCTTTTGACGGTGCTCCAGGTCAGATCAAATTTTTCTAAAAATTTTTTTTTAGATTTTCCTGTTATAACAAGTGTTTTTCGAATTCGAGAGATATTAAGAGCTAAACGCGCAGCAGCTCTACAAATTTTAAAAGAGTAGTTTATCTCTCTTTAACGTTGTTCTGAAAGTTGTTATCGTTCCTACGCTGTTAGAGTATGAAGTAGTAAATTTTATTTATACACTACATATAAAACTATCAAAATTGCAACTATTTTAATTTTGCAATAATAAAAGCTCTAGACATCACAGAATACGGATAGAACCTCGTGGTGTCATTTCACTGGGACAAAAAAATAGATTATGCTATGAATGATTTGAAATAAAATGCAGTTACTATGTAGAAAGATTTTGAGATTCAAGTTTTGAGATGTCGACGAGCAAATTAGAGGAAGCGCGCTCGGGTAGTTCCAGTGTAACACCGGTGGGCGCGCCTTTTTCATCATCCACTGTCTAAAAGCAATGAAATTTGAATGAACCTCACCATGTTTCTTTTTTTTAACCGTTTTATAGCGGTGTGAACAGCAGCTCCAAGTAATAAAGGAGCAGGTGTGAAACAGGCAACGATAACCGGAAGCACAGCACCGATATCAGCATCTGGCTGAAGAAAAGCCGCCTGTAATATAAAACTTAAGTATTATATCTTTTTACAAACCTTCAGCATTATGATAGCTATCCCCGTATTCTGAATACCGGTTTCAATAGCGATAGCTGTTACATCTGATGGTGTCCTCCGCAATATAATGGAAGTAAAGCAACCAAACATAAATCCACACCATGGTAGCATCAATCCTCTAAATTCTTTTATAAACATTATGATGAACTAACCCTAAAAGAGCAGGCCATGACATCATTCTAAACATATACCAATTTGAGATAGCTCCAAAAATAACAACGAAAATAAGAACGAAGATAATAAACGGCCTCATGCATTTTCGTAATCCAGCGGCCCAATTCTTTTTCCACTTTTGTATAGCAACACCAATGAGTATCGGAATTATTAATGAACATAATGTTCGAATTATGTTAACTTCAAATATTTCACTACAGGGAGTTGAAAATGCTTACCTGTTGGAACCTTTATTTCTGTTTGCGAAGAAAAACCTTGTAAGAATTCACCAGCAAACATTTTGATCCACATAGGCATAAATCCTAACTGTTGTAAAGGTTTTATAAAACATACCTAGTGATGCCAGAGTCGACAGAAAAGTCATTGTCACCGACAAATTGACATTTCCATCAAGGAGAAGCGTCCAGAAGTTAGACGCTCCGCCACCGGGTGAACAACCGGTAATAAAAAGTCCTAATGCCATTGAATATAATCCTCTTGGTATAAAAATAGACTTGGCAATAGTATATGCAAGCTAAACAACTAAGTCATTTGGATAAAAACATACAAGAGGCATTATAATAAACTGTGCAAAAAGTCCAATTGCTGGAGCGACTGGTTTCTTAATTGTTTCGATAACAATATCAACATTGATCTAAAATGAATATAGTATGAAAGGAAATCACATACTTCACAACCCATCATTACATTTCCCATTATGACTAGAAGCACGACTGAAACCACAAAATATCGGGTTAGTTTTTCAGCATCTTTGCTACGTAAGACTGAAACATCCAAAACGTCGTCGGATTTCGGAGGACTGTGTTCGCTACTTGGCTGAAAAATATTATACAATATATGATTCTTCGAACTTAATACCTGCCACAAGTCGTCCGTTTCATTCCATGATTTCGCCGTGACCAAATTAACTCTAAGTCCTGTTTTACCCAGAGAATGACCATAAACAATAAAAGAAGTCTAGAAATTTTTAAATAAAAATAGATAATTTTCGGCGATATTTAATTTCTTTGGCTCCACTATGGTTTTTTCTCTTCTGCATCGACTTTTATCTCTACTAAATTTCGTTTACATTACTTTGTTACATGCAATAGAGCATTTAGCTATATTTTGAACATAGTTGCTTAAACATAGCAGTAAACAATAAACGTCAGTCTATAATATTCTCTATAAAAATACCTCTATCAGTCATCTAACAGATTACTAAAGACAGATTGCTACATTCAAGAGCTTTCCGATCTATTAAAATTTCTCAATTGTTAAATAATTTTCATAAGAAAACATCACAGCAATGCTCTAGATTTTAAATAGTTCCAAATCTTACATTTAGGGAGTATTGATTGTTTCCATTACTAAACATGAAGTCATTCTTACTAATTGAAACTTCTTCGTCAACTGTAGCAACATCAGGATGGTAGGAGCTAAACAAAATTGAAAGATAGCAAATAGAACTGACGACATCCGTAATAAAAAGTTATCATCCTGAAGTTGATCCCATTTATCTTTTGATATTTGAACGTTTACAGAAACTGTTTTATTTTCAGCTTCCGTAAGATTAAATGGTGTTGATGAAGGAATAATCTTATAGGTAGCTAGTCCAGATGCGGAAGTTGTAACAATCTGAAACCTTTAAACTAATCTTAAAAACTATACCTGTAAAAGTAGCCTTAAGAGTAGAAGCAGTGGGCAGCCACGACGAGCAGCAGCTACCATGAGACCCGGAGAAAGAGCTGCTGCTAAAAATACAAAGTAACAACTCAATCATAATGCATAAACCAAATAACAAGGAATTATTAAAGAAGCCGATCACATGATTTCCCATTCACGGAATGTAGTATAAATGTTATTGAGAAGAGGACTAACACGAAATGATGTTAAGTTATGTAATGTAACCAGAGTTAGGAATTTATGAGCAATGATTGTGGACATAGCTGCAAGTAGGCGGGAATGAACAAATATATTCAACCTTTGACTATGAACGTGACCTGAGCAGTACCACGCCCAGCGCTTACGGTGAAACCCATTAATAAATTTCCGGGACTCCCTAATGTCTATAACACGCTAATCGACAATTTGCAATTCCACGCTAATACCTTGATAACATGAAATACTTAAACACAGCAAAAGTGAAGAAATAAAAGTTAATTAATATACAGATGTAAGGGTATTACCCCAGGTCTTGTGATACACGCAAAAATATACTTGGTCGTAAACATCATTTCTTTTTTGAGCATTACTCCGCCTACTCAGAGCAATAAAGTCATCAAATGTATGATAAAATCGTAAATTTGATTTATAATGAAAGACCATCTAAATCATCTACTGTTCATTGTTTTGTGTAAGAAAAGACATCAAAGAAAAGCTATAAGATTACTTCAAAGCTTAGTAACATAATTAGAAATGGGTTTGCCTGGTGATTGAGAATTACCATCAAGCATTTCAGAGAAACGCAAAAAATTTGAGACCATGACGTCATAACATTACAGCGAAGCGAGGAACCAAAGTCAATAAGAAAATAATGGATAAGGGAACGTGCATGTTTGTGTTCATACTAAAATCAAACACAAAAAATTTCAAAAATGAAACGTTTGGTTTCTTCACTTGTGGGCAAAAAATATGTTTTTAAAAGAGGGAGCTTTTACAAAAATTACAGAAAAATATTCCATGCACACATAGAACTTACAAAATAAAACATTTCAGAAAAATTTTACAGTGAAATAAAGACAAATGGAAGACAAATAGTTAGCGATTCTAGTTCCGGAAACAATGCATGGACTAAAAAGGCAAGCAAGTAAGTCTACACAAAGAAAAAAGCAAAAGGAAATACAAATAAGAGGAAAATGACAAAATATTGATATATGAGACGAATAATTGAAGAAGCAAGTTTGTTCAAAACCGCCCGGACCAGTTGTGCATAACCCGCCTCTCTGCCGCTAAGCGCAGAGTTTTTCGGGAGGCGAATCCTTTTTCCTCTACGAATTAAGACAAAAATGTGATAAGGAAAAAAAGATTAAGGAAACGAATAAAAAGTAAAACATAATGGTAGAAATGGTAAATATGACCTTTTTTTTAGCATAATTCAGAATGATAGTCAAAGATTATTTCTGTCCAAAGTTTTTTTTCATTGTTGACAAGTCAATGTCAAGGCTGTATGGGAACGTTGTCGAAGTAGTCACTCACTCTCATTAGTGTCCTCTTGCTGACCGGATGGAAGCGCCAAAATTGGAAATCGTCGAAAATAATGAAAATTTGGAAAGCATTGATACAACTAAGGAGATCATCCTGCAGAATGGAGACAAGATACTTGTCCACGCCGAGACCGGTACATGTTCCTCTTCTTCTTTTAATCCCTTTCTTCAGGTTTTGACGACCTTTATCCAAATGGTCGTTCCTTCGACGACGTTCCTGGAACTGGAGATCGAATTCGGTTCACTCATCATGTTAGATTACATCGTGATGGAATTCGTCAATTGACTGAAGCCGGAGGACAGATCCGTTCGAATCCGACGATGGTACATCATCAACACGTCAATTGGTTGTATCAGTTAGGAGTCGAAGCCTTTGAAAAAGGAGTTTGTAGTCTTCGAATCGACTCTCTAGGGCCGTCTTTTAAACCGAAGGCAACGTTACCGAGAGGAGCTTTCAGCATCAATATTCCTATTAGACAGACTCCGCCGTCGTCAGAAATGACGTGTACCCTTCTACTGGAAGAAGGAGGAGAGAAACCTATACCGATGAAAAAGGAGGGGGATGGATACAAATCAAAGACGACATTTCCGCTGGAGATGCTGAACAAAACAGTTAATAAGAACTCAATTGCCAGGATTCGAGTTGAAATTGTAATTCCAAGAGACTACTTTCAACTAGAAACGATTATGGACCCAAATTTGTAAGTTTTTCTTGAAAAATTCTATGTTCAGAGAGGAGCCGGAGAAAGTTCTGGAGGCTGCTCAACTCTTGGAAGTTGTTATAAAAGGAGAGAAGCCGGTTGGTTGGGATTGGGTCATCACAACAGGCGATGGAAAGAACTTCTTTGTCCATGGAAAAGTGCTCGCTCATAGCAGTCCACTTCTCGAAGTCGCCATGAGAACACACAGTTCAGCTGGACGACAACAAAACATATTGATGATCTCTCACGAAAACCGCTTCATCCTTCCACAGGTCACGTATACTGATATGCCCATCATTCTGGCTTACTTCTACCTTCGAAAATTCATACTGCCTCCTTTTGATGTCATCACCCGTCTTGGACGTATCTTTTGCACCCTTTTACCTCCGAATGCTATCGGCATCATGTTCGCTTTTTGGGAAAAGGCTATTATCAAAGAAGTGTTGTATCTTGAGCGAAAGAAGGAAACCATTCCAAAGTTGGCTCGTTCCCTCATCGCTCTCTACTCATCTCCATACGGAGCAATGCCGGCGGCCAAGAAAGTGCTTATCAGCAAGATGGCCGATGTTTGGCACATGGCGGAGACGACTGGAGAAGACCCGACCGTCATATACAAGGATGAACCTATCTTTCGATATGATGTTCTCCAACACGCCCAGAGTGCCGTCTCCCGTTTCATCATTGTTGCCGCATCCATCCAAAAGGAATATATTTAGACGATTTCTTGTCACAAATGAAGTTTTATAAGAACTACTCTCTTAACTTTTAAAATTATCCAATATCTTTTATCCTCATTTGTGAAAGTGAACTCTTGGTCTTTCCTTGACCAAGACAAGTGATCATCGGTGGTCCTTTCTCGTACCCATAAATTGACGGCTATTACGGGCAACCCGCTTGACAAGAGGAAAAGAATCTAGTCTCCGAGCACGTCAGTTTTCACCAACTTCTCGGGCATAGAGACTATGTTGTCATGTGCTGTTTACCTCTGGCTATTTCAGGATTCTAATGGCCCAGAAGCGACCAGTCAAATTGTTTTCTAGCTTTGTGCAGACACATTTCTCATAGCCTTAGTCTTCCTTTCTACTATGATATTATTAACCATATCTAAACCTCAATTGTATCTTACAAACAAACTGTTTTCGCATACATTTCATTCAATTTAGCAAACTGGAGGTGCCAACTTGGGTAGTCGTTCTCGTAATTGCTGTTTCAATTCCGGCTATAGCTTTTACTCTCTACCATTTGGTTGTCACATTTTACGCTAATTACCGAGCAAAAAGACAAAGGTTCCTTGCAATTAAGTTCTTATTATATTTTAGAAGAAAACCAGCTCTTCAAGAGGTTGCGCAAATTAAAAAAAGAAGACCGTCAAATATTATTGCCGTTACTACAATTGAAGGTACGTAATAACTAGATTTATTTTATAAAACGAAACTGCATTTAGATCGACCAGTAATTTTTCAAAAAGTGACATCTCACGGATTGCCACCAAAAGCTCCTATGCCAAACAAAGCGTCATCAACATCCCTGCCTACTACAAGTAATACATGATCCTAAAAAACATTTACAGAACAAACATCTCTCGAAAATGTTGAAATCGTTCCAAAAATGTCTGCTTGCTGCTTACATGAGGAGCAATTACTTGGACTTGGTCCTCCTCCATTCGATATTTCTGTTGTTGAGGAAGAACGACAAAAAGAAGTAGAAAAATTACAACGTGCTCCAGAATCCCCACCGGTAGCCAAGATATTAAGTGTTGTCAAGAATGGCCACGAAAAACAAGCCACTTCCCCAGGTACAACCCCTACACCTACCAGATTATCTACATGAAATATTCACATGAAATATTCAACTAATAAATTTAAATTGTAAAAATTCCTTGTGTTGGATAATGAGTGAAGTATGAAACATAAGAGCAGTAAGTGAGACCATAACAAAAAGCGAGAGCACAAAATCAGTTGATTTCCTTGAATTGCTGAAGTATGCAAAACGTTAAATCCAAGAGCTGAAGATACTCATCAGCGCCATCCAACAGACGAGATTCGACGATCTTTAAAAACAGATGTAGCATATCTTGGAGAAACCAAAAAACTCCAAAAAAAGACTCACTGCTATTTTCTCAAAAATAATCGCTTTATGGAAATCCGTTAGCTCTTCATGCTTCATTAATGGTTCATAAAATTGTACAAGAAACTGGCGAGCCGCATGACCCTAGAGCATTGTTGAAAAAAACAATTACATTACCTGACGGCGTATTTCTTCTACAGCATACATGAGTGTATCATGGTCTAAACTTCGGCAAGCAGTAAGTAAATAGTTGATCTAAATTTATTAATACAAAAAATAGATACGAACCACATCTTCATCAATCTTTCCTGTCATTTGCCGAATAAAATTTGGATCAGTACCAATCTTACTGTATGCGAGTGATTGAAGGTATGTAATTGATTTCCTTAGGTCTCCTTCACAAAGTTCGATTAAAATATTTAAAGAATCATCAGACATTTGAACAACCTCTTGATCACAAACAAATCGTAATCTAAAACATTTGCAATAAATGGTATATATTAACCTTTGCATCTGATTTTCGACCGGAAGTGGTTTAAACCGAAATTTCGCACAACGTGAAGTTAGAGGATCAATAATTCTTGAGATATAATTGCAAATAAGAAAGAATCGAGTTGTTTTGCTATATTTCTCCATAGTTCTGCGCATCGCTGCTTGAGCAGCGTGTGTCATGGCATCCGCTTCATCGAGGATAACAATTTTCAAAGCTGCACATTTCTCACCAAAAGAACTTGGAGCCACGGCTCGTTGAGCAAATTCTTTAATCTAAAAAAAATGACTTTAAACTGCATCAAACCTTAGTTCTAACTATTTGAATTCCACGTTCATCTGAAGCATTCAATTCTAAAACACGATCCTTGTATAAATCAGTGGTTTTAAATAGCTGTCGACAGACAGCAACCGCTGCAGAAGTTTTTCCAGTACCAGGAGGCCCATAAAAAAGAAGATTGGGTAGCTAGAATAGAAATATTATAAGATTAATATTAAAAAACATACATCAGCACCATTGAGAACTTTTCTAAGAACAGCTACAACTTCATTTTGAAAAACAAGATCATCAACTGTTTTCGGTCGGCTGGAAGAAACCAAATATATTCAATAATTAAAGCTTACTATTTCTCTACCCACGGAATCCGATTTATCGATGTTTTTTCAGTTTTTGCGACTGGTCCTCCTGGTTTTTTTGGCGCAAAAAAATTGTTCATCTAGATATGTTTAAAAACTTACATAATTGAAGAAGTATTAAATCGTAAATACAAAAAATACAAATAATATCTTAAAAATTCCCCCATGACCCTTTATTATTTACAACAATAAAAATCCAATCTGAAAAAAACATCCAAACTATAAATAATCTTAATGAAAATTACTCATATAATGCAATAAGATACATAAGATAAATACCCAGAAGAAGAGCAAAAATTTCTTTAATAGACTGCCATGTTGATGATTTTTCAAGCAATTCAGGAATAACTGATACTGTAGCAATGTAGATAAAACCGCCAGCTAAATAGTTTCTTTAAAAAAAAAAGTAGGTTAACCGGTGAAAGGAAGGACTGCACTTGCTCCAGCAGCTTCTGCAAGATCTCCAGCGTTAGTAGCCCAAAGAGAAAGTAAACATCCAGAAAGTGCTCCAATGGCAGTAATTAATTGCATACCCATTGCCTACAAATTAAAAATAGAATTAATAGAACAACCTTGTATTTAGAGTATCCGGACTGAATCAAAATTGCAAAATCTCCGATTTCGTGAGGAATCTCATGGACTAGAACAGTTGCCGTGGTAACTAAATAGTTTTTAATGTATCAAAAATTCTTACCCCATCCAACAGCGGGCCCAGCACTGAACGATGCACCAATAGCTAGACCGTCAGTGAAATTATGAGCAAAGTCAGCAATTAAATTAAGAATAGCAGCAATCTAAACACAATTTGAATTTAATAAATATTACAGACCTTGATACCTTCCTTTACAACGGGAGCATCACAATCATCTTTTTTATTCTTTTTTTTTTCATCTTTTCCTTTCGATTCATCGTCAGAATACTTATCTTTCTAAAGCAATAAAATGAAACATTGAAAATTTTCACCTTGTGTCCGTGGCTCTGACCGTGATTGTGTGAATGACCATGCCCATGTTCTCCTCTCAAAATTCGAACTAACTTTTCTACTACAAGAAAAGCGATAATTCCAGCTAATACACATCCTCCAACAAACATATCATGAGGCTCATGACTGTGTCCATGTTCATGACTATGGCTATGGCTATGCGAATGACCGGATCCAGCTGGTGTTGCATGTGGAATAAGATGAAGAAAAGCATCACCAAGTAGCCCTCCTGAACCAAACGCCAAAAGAACTTTTAAAAGAGAACTCGATTCTCCTGTATTTCCCTGAAAATAAATAATGCAATCAGCGAAAAACATACACTAATAGGAATTAAAAGAAGTATGAAACACGGGAATGCGCTAATAAGAAGAGTGGCTCCAATAGAATACCACCAGATTCTAGTAGCCTTATCATTCAAAAAAGACAAATACCTAAAAAAATGGAAGGAGAGAAAGAATTTACCCTTCAAATTGATGTTCATCAACTCCAACACTCCTTGGCTTCCGATTATCATGGCTATGCCCATGACTTTCATGAGAATGTCCATGATCTTCATGTGAGTGTCCATGATCGTCATGTGAGTGCCCATGATCTTCATGTGAGTGTCCATGAGCATGAGGACAGCCTCCAGCGCCATGAGAATGACCATGATGGTCATGTGCGTGCCCATCTTTCGCAGCCTGAGGGAAGTTAGTAAAGTAAATGAAAAACTAACTTTCTCATTCACTTCCCGTCCATATTTAGCATGAGGAGGTTCATGCGAATGACTATGTGTATGTGTATAAGCTCCTATTGCCACTATTAGTAAAATTACTAGACATTTACCCATGTTTGACCTGAAATAAACTGCTTTTAAAAAGAAAATAAATCAAAAGTAAGAACAAAGAAGGAGAAATGAAAAATTTTGAATGCTGGACTTCCAGCGCGAAGGCTATACGTAAAAGTATACGTAGTATACCGTATCTAAAATACCAAACAAGAGGAGAAAAGGATAAGTGAAATAAAATTAAAAAATAATTATTTTTTAGAAGTAGGGAGGATAGGGAAAATAGAATATGACTGTTGTTACGCAGTAATAACTTATTTGAAAATTAGAATAAATATTAATATATAAATTTGTTATATGATTTCAGGTTTTTTTTCAATGCATGAAAAAAGGAATGACTCGGTAATTAGAAGCTCATTGGAAAAATGGGACCATTTTCACATAAAATTTCTTTTGATTCGCGTGTGTGTACTGCATCACGTTCGTGCACTGTCGCCGTTCTGACAGCTGTCCCCTCTGGTCGTCAGAGACGGTCATTCCCGTTTCATCCTTCCTTGTGCATTGAGCTATCGTCATAAACATTTCTATTACATATAGTGACTACCAAGACGATGCAAATGTGCGCGAACGGCTAAGACGACCCTTCGGTCAGACCTCGATCGCGACACATCACATGACGGGTCAAAACTAACCTTCAAACTTATCACTGGTAATTGAAATACGTTCCTTCCCCAGCCTTCTTCATGACTCGAAAGAATCGTGAGCAAACTTCAACTACTTGACCTTTTTCTCTTACAGAATACAGATGACAAAGCAATTGCACCAGGCCTTGCTTATGTTTACAAAAGAATTAACATGTTTCTCTCTCGCTACCGGTCACTGAATACAAACATAGCCACCAAACCTCATCTCCTTCCTCAACCGACCGGTCTTTGACTCATATACGCTAAACATGGGTTTCCGAATCATAGCTCGTATTTTTTTTTTTTTTTTTTTATTTTTTTGTGTCAAAACATTTGACGAAAGACTTGGGATAAGCATATATAGTAACTTACAAAAAATATCGTGTCAGTTAAATTCTAAACATACTAACTAGGTTATACAATAATTAACAAATGTATATAAATAGATGAAAAATGAAAGTTATAGAAAAAACATATAATCTTTTTTTAACCACTTTGTTCACGAAATCCTTTAGTCTTTACATAATCAGGTTCTATTCTTTTTGTTCTTCTCCTCATAACTATTCCACCAGTATTTGATTCCAAAATTTGTTCGGAAGAGTTACTCGGTACGTGATGACTTATCGTAATATTCATTTAAACTTTTGTTTAGTGCTAGCGATCAATTTTGTTCAAGTTGGGAAACAGAATATACTAAAAAAATGTCAAAAGAGCGTCCTAAAAGTGAAAGAAAAAAATCGCCCCGAAAAGAGATCCTAGAACGGAGCATAGGCATTTTGTCGAGTCAACACACCTCTATGAGTTTAAATAGTAGTCCTTTGGCATCAGGTTTCACCTAACTTTTTTCTTTTCTGTACAATTGACCAATAGCGAGTCTTTAGTGACGGACAAATTATCTGACGAGCCATCTCAGAGACGTCTAATACCGTGAAATTGGCGTATTGATTAGCCGACCTTGTTCGATTAGGGACGCCACTTATCCCTCGTCTTTGTAGGGTCCCTTGCTGACTAGAACGGCTGCCGTTCCAGCCGCTTCTTCTGGCCCTCTTCACACTTCACTTTCGGCTAATTTCCCTCTTTCCTGTCTTCGAGATCTTCTCTTGTAGTAAACTAGAAGATAGGTTAGTCCTTGCTATCCAGTCCACCCTACGACCTCGCTTTCCCAAGGTTGTCCATAGTCATCCGTTCATCCGTCTTCACTTTTTGTTTCTCAGATCGTCCCGGGGTCAGATGTCTCTTATTTCTGGCTCACTGCCCTCAGGGCTCAGTGTTTGTCCTTTTCGATGGACGAATCGCCCGAGTAGACATTGTCCTGCCATGTTGACTCAAGTTGCATTTGAGACGCCCGTAACGGATCGCTACCACTTTTTTGTAACTCCTCTCGAGGGTTCAGGCGTTCCAGCTGCAACCAATCTCTTGAAAACCTTCTCTTTTTGTTGTTTATAACGAGGAGCATCTATGTTGATCTTTTTCTACTCTACCTTTTTTTGATTTCTGTTATTTTTCCATAGATTCTCTTTCACCTTTGGTGTAAAACACAACCATTTGTTATGGTAAACGAATCAGTTAGAAAACGCTAATGAGACCAGTAGGTGGCTGGAATGATGATTTAGAAAAAAAAACATCTCGATTTAGCCTTTCGTGAATCGAGAAAACATCAAGAACACAAGAGAAACTCGTCGCGAGTCATCTCGCTGAACATCCAATCAAACATTCGATGTTTTCGGGTCGTTTCCTAATCCCGACAGCCCATTGTTATGTCCCTTCTCTTCCTCTGTTTATAATATATTCTTACTTCCATCTGCTGACCATTCCCCGATTCATCCCAAATAGCTGGTTGCTCCAGAAGTGAAATTCTCTCGAGCAATTGGCTTAATCCGCATAATTGTTACGATTTCGTTGGCTATCGCAGAGGCACGACCGTCGACCACGCCCCTTCCCTCTTTTGCGGCGGCGCTCTCACGATTCAACCCCTCAGCTTGGGGCTCTTCTCATGAACTTTTCACAGGAAGAGTCATCAGGGTTCAAGTGTTTTTAGGGGTTATCCTTGCTTCCTTATTCTCTTCTTTTTCCTTTTCTTTCGATTCAATGTGTTTCCCAGTCGGCTATTTTTCCCGAAGCGTCGCTTTCCTACTTCCTCGCTTTTCTCTACCTTGTCAGATCGATATCCGATCCGGTTTACCATCTATTTCTCTCGTTTTTACTCTGTCTACTTTCAGCTGATTATTTAATTGTATGAAATAAGTTGAAAGAGAGCGATGCGGAACGATGTACACCGCCTCGTGCGGCTACTGCTGCTAGCAGGTAAGATACCGATAACAATGGAGCAACTCTCTTCAGGACTATGTTTTTGTCAATCGGACGACGACAGTTCTCTCCATTTCTCAAATGCACAGGCAGGAAGAGCCGTTTGGCTCGTAGAAGAGGCAAATCTGCCGTGGATTGGCAGTTATGAATACCTTAGGTGAGGAACTAGATTCGTCCCACATTTTTTTGTTGATGACCGGACATGAATTGCCGCCCGGAACAAGTGTGGTCGAGTCCCTTTGAATTGTCAAAAGACTCGAGGGAAGACCGTGAGACCCTTGACATCCGTACAGATTGCGCAAGCTGTCATTTTCCTCGCGTCGGCGATCTGTCACCGTTAGCCGGATGTGCTCTTCGCGTGCTTAATGGCTAAGTCCGTAAGCGTCCACAAGAGTGTTTGCTTGTTCAAAGTCGCGCGCCTCGCGAGCCTCGAGACTCGGACTGACCCCACATTACCGACGCCTAATAGAGGCTAGGCTGTGAACAAAAAGCTGTCAAACTAAAGTGTCGAGTTACGTTTCACGCGTCAACTGAACTATGACTTTTATGAGAAAACGACTTTTCAGCTCTCTCGTCTCGGAGAATACTGTTCTTCTGACGGTCGTCGATAGTTCCACCGGGCGAACTCTTGGAGAATGCACCACCCAGTCTCATGGTAGATATCTGTTACCTCACTTTATTATATTAGGTTCGAAATGGGTAAAGTTCCAATGGGCTCTCGCTGCCGATAGTATGCAATGTACTGTATCCCCAACGAATTCATCCCGAGTTATCTTTCCCGCGGCTCCTGGTCCTCGGACTTATTCCGTTCGTATTCAAGCAGGTATCTTCCATCTTCCTACCTTTTATATTCCTTCTTCAGGACGAGGACCCGCCTGTATCCGACAAATGATCGTTCAGAATGAACGACCGATTGGTTGTCCTCCTCATTTGGCCAGAAATTCTTTTTCCTCCCTTCATTTGGCATGTAGTTGTCCATATGAAGCAACAAGTGCTGAGGAGACATCAGGTATCCTTTTTCTCTTCACGCAATCTCTTCTTTAGAATCAGTTGATCCGCAATTCCCTCTGTTTGAATTGGGAACCTCTTCTCCAACGGCAGAGACTCCTGCATGGACTGTCAGTCCCTGTGCTACTCACAAATGCCAACACAACGGGACATGCGTCGTCACCCAAGAGGGACAGGTCAGTTTCATGAGGGATTAGCGGTCCTCACGTAAATTTGCTCTTCGTCTGTTTGTCTTTCTTTCGATGTTTTTCGTCTCAAGGAAAATCAGAAATCGTAATGTGAGCCGCCGATTATTAGTCAAGTACTCATCCTTCGAACCTAGCCGGGTGTGCCGATCACTTATTGGCGAGTAGGTGGATGACCTTGTTAAGTGGCGACCGTCCGTCGCCGGAATGCGCACCAGTACGAAAACAGATGATTATCTTTTGAAGGGACTTTCTTCTAGGCCACCTGTCTCTGTCAGGAAGGATTCGTCGGTGCTCAGTGCGAGATCGATGTCTGCGCTGGAGTACCTTGCCAGAATGAAGGAGTCTGTCGGACGAACGGAGGTAACGAGGCCGTTTGTGAATGTACTTCCGGATTCGCTGGTCTACTTTGTGAAACAGTCAGCCCATTTTCTTCCCCCTATCTCTTTCAGGCCAGTTGCAATCCAGAATGTACCAATGGAGAATGCATTGTGACAAACGGAACAGCCCACTGTCGATGTCGTCAAGGTTTCATTGGCATTAACTGTAATGTCGTCGATGTTTGTCTCGGGTTGGTTCCTTTGCCCTCTCTTCTATTCTTCTATCCAGAGATGCTGCTTGTGCTGTCTTCGGAGAGCATGCAAAATGTGTTTTGGATCCCTCCAACTACATTATGCACAGTTCCGGACTCGTCAATGCCTCCTACGACTGTCGCTGTCCCCATCCGGTCAATGGCGAATTCGTTGACTGTATCGAGCTTCACATGGCTACCCAAGC
The DNA here is from genome assembly GCA_932521415.1 of Oscheius sp. DF5120. Taxonomy (NCBI): domain Eukaryota; kingdom Metazoa; phylum Nematoda; class Chromadorea; order Rhabditida; family Rhabditidae; genus Oscheius; species Oscheius sp. DF5120. The sequence goes on along the minus strand of OW051465.1, from coordinate 3,402,644 downwards.
CTCGGCCGGAACGGTTGGCTCATCTCCATCTCCAACTCCTGTGATGCTTCCGAATCCCAATCTTCCAACAGAAATGTTCCCTCATCCAACTGTTGAGAATACGCGATTCTCCATGCTCGGACAGCCCGGTCTTCTTCCGACGACGCCAGGAGACAGCAGCGAATTGGTCACTCAATCTTCTGTCCAGCCGGTTCCTCGTTTCCCACAGACTGTGTTCCCTCCATTCGGAGGAATCCCAACTGACATGACTGTTCCTTCCTTGGCCTTCACGAAAACTCCTACAACCGGCATCCATGGTACTTTTCCTAGTGCCACCTTCGTCTTTCCACAAACGCCTCAAACGACTGCTGAGCCTGTCGTCGATCATCAAGCAACACATTTGGTCACAGAAGAAGAAGTGGAAGAAGGTAAGAGAGAGGATGAGTTAGGTACATTTAACAGCTACGACTTCTACCTTGGTCACCGAACATTCCTTCCCTACTCCTTCTCCGATGGATATCAACCATGTCACCACTGGCGGTCATCCTGCTGAATTCAATCCATTCCACGCCTTGATGACAACAATATCCACTATGGAGACAACAATGGAAAGTGAAGAAACGACAGTTATGGAGGATAGGATGACGACAGAAATGCCGGAAGAAACAACAGCCGAATACGAGGATCACGAGTCGATGGAGACATCAGAAGCTAGTACAACAGCAATAACATTACAGACGGAATCAACCACACAACAGGTAGTTAGGAAATAGGGAATACTGAAAAAGTTACAGCCGACTACGGTACTTACAACTCAGTCGACCCTTCCTTTCTGGATGTTCTCCACCCAGCCTCCTCCTCGTGTCATTTCTCAACTTCCTCATTCCACCTTCCAGCCTCCTCGATCAGAAACATCGACAGAACGAGATGAAGAGACCACGCCAATAGTGGAGACGACGGCAGGAGAGTCGGATGTCCATCAACAGGGCAACATCGACCACCAGTCGTCTTCCACCACCAGCTGGGTTGTTGCCATACTGGCGATGATAGGTTCGTTCCTTTTTCTTCTAATTTCTCTTATTTTAGTAGTTGGTCTTTTTCTGCTGGCCCTCGTTCTCTTCCTTCTACGATATATGAAAAAGTCTCGAAAACTCCATGGAAAGTACAACCCAGCTCGGGAGGAACACGCCCTGTCAGCTGCGTATTCGATGCCGATGTCGCATATAACCAAAGAAGAAAGACTCATTTGAGTTTGTTCGTTAAAAGTACGGACCTGTGGTCCACATTACGGGTATACTACGCGTTTTTATTGTAGGACTAGGTCCATCTACTGGTCTCTTTTCCCTCAAAATCCCTAAGTCTTCTAAGTGTCTCGGTGATTTCCTTCCCTTCGAGATTCATTTGCTCCATTTCGTTCTTTCACCCATGGTGCCTAGAGAGTTTATTTCGTGTCAAAACAACCTTTTCATGTAGTTACTTGATGACAAATGAATACTTTTCTGCTCAGTTTCTTGTCTCTTTTTAGTCATGATTCGCCATTTATACGATTTCCTCCTCCTTCTGATTTGTTTTCCTGTCATTTTTGCAAACTACAATGAGTGGACGGAGATACCGAAAAAAACAGGTCACGAATACACTGTCGATCGTCAGTCGTGGATGTACTTCGGTCCTGAATACGAAGCTGATGATGATCCAGACGGCTCCGCCAGCGTGTTGACGGTGATGCGAGTCGGAGGAATACTTCTTCTTTTCTATCAGATGTCGGCCATATGCTTCTACATCATAAAACTTCAAGTCCTAAATGATCTCGGAGAGACAGACGACGACAACAATCTTATCCAGACGATGAACAAATATGTCACGTCAAATGACGACAAGCTCGACACGGTCGAAGAGAAAGGATCACAGACTCTTACGAAGAATAGAATAATGAAAAGAACGGCAGAACCGATCAAAACGAAAGAAGAAGCAACACAGGAGATTATTCAGGAGCCGGAGATAAAGCTGAAAAAAAGCGAGTTGCAGAGTCAACGACTTCCTCGAGCAAGGAAGGGCTATCAATCGGATTTTTTAGACAAGATGGAAAAGTGGAACGAGGAATTAGAAATGGAAGAGCCATTCAGTGAACAGCAGTAGGAACTTTTCTTCATCATTCGAGCTATTTTCAGATTAGACAACAAGACCTCGGTACAGAAAGTCATGACCAAAGTCGACAAGACGCATTCCGCTGAGAACTAAATGCGTTGCTAATAAATTCATTTGCAAAAATCTCGTGTTGCTAATGATGTCATTCGAAGAAAGTCTCGCTCCATTTCCTTCCGAAATAGACTCTGGGGAATGACGGAGTACGCTCAAATGGCTTGCAGCCAGCGGGAGAGGGAGAGGTGAATTCGTCATCTGATAGAGCCCTGCCCTCTCGACGTCATTAATCGGTTAGAATCCATCTCTCTCCGCCGCCCATACATTCTAATCTGCCCCTCCCTCTTGAGAAGTAGTTCGAATCTCGATGCATTTGAAGCTGAATTACGCCTGAGGGGCGAGTGACGTTATATGACGCGTTTCTATTGAGTCTCCTTGCTTGGAGGTTATCGATCGTTTGCGGCCCTTTCCCACGTGTCCACGTACTTTTTTTTGTTGGATTTTCCTCATAAGATGTCGGCCGACATCTAATTACCACAGATCAAACCACCTTTCGATTGTTTGATGACGTGAGAGAGAGAGCGCGGCAATTATCCGTCGATCTCCTAGAAACCCTCCATTAGGCTTCATATAATTCTACGGTAGTCGTCTCTTTCCTGTTTACGTGTTATATGATATCATTCGTTCTTTGCCACGAAGTCTGACGTATCCTCTCCTCCGGAGGTAGAAAGAGGCTATAATGAGAGAGCCGTTTATCACAGCTGCTCATTCGAGTAGAAATGTTTACGCTCTAGCTTACTCACGTCATACCTCCCCTCTCGAATAAATCTTCGTGCCAGATGTCTCTCAATGATGTTTTCAGAAAGAATGGACAAATGACGGGCCACGGCTTGGAGCTCTCTTCGTCACTGGCGAATCAACTTTACAATGCTATCTTCAGGTCGGTTGGGGAGGCTAAACAGCCCATGTGACGTCACTTGTATTTACTTATGAATTGAACCTGCTTCTTGTAATTCAATTACGACGAGACTTAGGACCTGTTGTGTCTCCCTTACCTTCGCTCCTAAGCAGTTTACCAAGTGAATATTTGCTCTCCTATCACAGTCCTCGTCGGGCGTTGACGCAGTCGTCGCGGCGCCCATTTGTAATTTTAGAAGCTCCATTCACCTGTTTCTCTTTTTGACGTAATAAGTGAGGGTGGTTCTTACAAATATGATTATTTTAAGAGGATCATTTACTTCCTTTTTTTTCTATCAAATTACTTATCAGTCACCCATCAAAGAGCATTGTCTCTAGGGTCACGGACGACGATGATCACCACGTGGAAGGAACATTTCTCACGTCATTTCTCTATTTACCCGTTCTTACCGTAATCCGTTCTCCTTTATTTTTGACCGTCTTATCTTTCTCCTCTCCCTTCTTCTCTAATTTCATCACTTCGATCTTATTCACATATGTTTCGGTCGATGTCTCATCTCCCCGCGTAGAAGGATTATTCAATTAACGGTTGCGTAATCAAGGAGAAGACTCTTTGCAGTTATGATAATCCAATTATGACGACGGCTGCTCTTTTGACACGTATTCTGGGAACACTTCCTTCTTTCAAAAACAGCCAGTTGTTGTTCGGAAAACAAATGATCGGTTCAGAATGTGTGGTTTAGAACTAGTTATCCGATACTTTGATCGTGATCTTCGCTTTTTTCGGACATCACGCTCAATTAGATGGAGCATGGTCCCTAAGAGTCTGTCCTTTTGAAGGGTTATTCGTCTGCATCCCAATGACTTTGTTCTTTTATCGAGCTCAAGCGGAGGCGTGGCTTAATCAAATTCCCCTATGTTTTTGTGAATTCCTTAGAAATTTCTCCTACCATTCCTCGGTCACGTGCCTGTTTCTGGCAGTCGTTAATCTCTTTCACAAACTCTATATCGTTCTCCGTGTGTCAATATCCGTCCCTACTTACTTTCTCCCGTCACTCTCCGATCGACCGATAACTCTCTTTGATTGAACTCTCTCTCTCTCTCTCCTCAAAATTTTGGCGTCATTCCGCATGACATCCGTTGTTATCTTCCTTTTAGCACCCGTTTACCTGGTCGTTTTTGAGCCGATAAGGACCGAGTTACTGCCGGTGGAATGTGTGATAATCGCGGAATTTCCTTCTCCGAATTCTCGAGAACTCGTCTGTATTGAGTCTCGTTTCGTATCCAAACTGACGTGTGTTTTTCATAAATCCCTGCCGTGCGGGTGGTGGTTTACCGTACCTGACAATCGCGTGGGATGTGGCTTTTACGGTCGGATTTTCGATAGAAAGATCAGTTCCATTCGTCGAGTATCCTCCTCTTCTATCTTTTTCTCCCTTTCTCTTTACAATTCTTTTGATTCCAGTTGGATGTTGGGATGACCAGATGTGCTAGTCCGCGTTGCTTGTCTAAAGTGTGGTAAGTGATGACAATTTTCAATTGGATTATGGTTAACTTCATTGCAAACTATCTTCCTCCCCACTTTTCGCAATTAGCCTCACGTCAGTTGGAACATCCCGATCAATCTGATCCCTCTATAAATACAACGTACAAACACTCAATATAACCTTTTTTTAAAAACATTTCATTTTGAAATAAGTGTGTTCAATATAGATCGGGGTCTTTTTCGAGGCTTAGTCCTTCTCTGATAAGCTAAGACCTAAGAGTGTTAAGTCTACAGTTGGCCCCGATGATCGATTCTCACCTTCTTCTGTCTATTTCGGTAGATTGCGAACGTCAACACCTTCTCCGCCCGCATTTTACCTTCCGAATAATTTATCAATTTGCGTTGCAGTTATTATAAAAGAGTCACTATTCTCTTGTCTTCTCATTCTTTCTCTCTTCTTTTCTCTTACCGTAATCGATAGAATCCAGCTCCAAAATAAAAGGGCATCGATACTGTAAGACCCTATATTGCTCCGTTCAATTATCCTGGCTTTTGTTCCCTAATAAGACGTACAATTATTCGGGGGAGGGACATGTCAACAGACAGAAAGTTACATCACGGGTAACCCCGGGGATTTTATTCTCTTTTAATCATCATCTTTCAGCGATGAGAACACGGAACGCTCTCGGACAGTGGTGGCTCGTCTGAAAGGAGTCGAGTGTCGACGAGGGAAGAAGACTCAGGACGAGTGTCGGTGGGTTATGTGTCTCTGAAATTGACCCGAGAGATCAATGTTGAGCTGTCAAAAGGTGTCATTAGACTCCTTCTCCGCCCGTCATCATGCGCGGCGACTCGAAAGAGCGTGAGATTTGGGAGTCGAAAGGGCGGCCTTTGGATGGCGACACGTCAGAGTCTTTCTCCTATGCCGCTCTCTCTTTCTCTCCTTTTCTCTCCACCACACCTTTCCCACGATATGTCCCCTGCTTTGGGTCATCCTCCAAATGACGTCATGTCTCGTGAGTTCTCCTCTCCGTCCGTAATCCGGAAACACGATACGGCCAGTGTTTCCTGGCCCTCTAGGTGGCCACCCCATAGCTATTTGCTTCCGCGCGGCTATTTCGGACTCGTGACGTCAGAATCCATTCGTTTCCTTCCGGAGAGTTGCTCCACCTTGGCCCCTTCTGCGTTTTCCTCCAACCCACACTTTCTTCTCTCGGAAATAAACTGCCTGTTGTTCAGCTTTATTCGACACTTTCCAAATTTGTTAATCCAAGCGGGACCTGACGATCTCCTTTGTGAGGATTCGCCTAATCCTCTCTCTCATGGCATGACGTGGTCAATCCCCTTAAATAGCCTCAGGCCTCCAAGTCTCTCTCCTGCTGACCTGTTTCATAAAGTGACATCACTCTGCGTGTTATTCACTTTCCTTATTCGGAGTCCCGTCGTTCTTTGTATCTGCCAAAGACGGCGACTATTTCAGCCCAATGCGTGAACAATGCGAATGTGTGGCAAGTACAGCCCGACTAGAAGAGGCTCTTCCCTCGACGTCTCCCGCTTACGACGTCTTCTTGGGTGGTTCATGTGGAACGACGGTGAGTATCAGAGAAGGCAGTCGAGCAAAAGGAATTCGGGCTATATTTGACTTGTTTTTCGGCCTGTTATCACGTCACTTTCCCTGCAGAAAGAAGTCCGGAATATGGACAAACAAAGCGCCGCTTCCTGGTGTCTTGACAAGATGCAAATGTTGCTGTTTTCGTCGTTTATGGGATTAATAATGAAAAGATTCTTTCAGGTTTGGCGACGTCAGATGGTTATTCCCTTTCTGAAAAAACGGGGAATCACATATTATGACCCACAACGAAGTCAATGGAATGAGAATATGATTTATGAAGAAAGTATAGCCAAAGAGGTACGTCATAATAATCAAAACTCGACGGGAAGTGACGACGTAGGGCGGGTCTGACGTTGCATATCCTGGCCGAGATGAGCTTGATTGAGCATGCAAAACGGGGATCTTTTCAGAATTCGTCGCTCTTCTTGTTTGTCATCGACCCAGCGACTGTCAACGCGACGTCGTTTCTGGAGATCGCCTACTTCGCAGCTCGGAAGAGTCCAAAACTCATCGTCGTATTTTTGGGTAGGACGGAATGGACCGAGAAGGCACATCCTTATGATGTCCCAGACCGGAACCGATCCTGCACGATGTTGGATAGAATACTCGACGCCCATGCCATCCCTGTCCTCCACTCCATCCAGGTTTTATTCATGTAGTGTGTTGTTACAGTCTTGGTGTTTTTTTAGGAAGCCTTGGTTTATATAGAAGAGGAAATCATAGGCAGCAAGAAATGGAATGATGTGTTGTCTATCCCGGCACAGAGACTCGTTTATCTCTCGTTGAAGACAAGAAGAACAGTCAGACAGGCGAAGGAGAAGGCATGTGTCTACTGGAATAAAACTCGATCAGCTATCACGAAAGCCAGCATCGCTGGTCTCTTTGACTCGGTTCGTCGTTTGTTTTGTTACTCTCTTTGCGGGGGAGGAAAATTCCCCCTCATTTAGTTGTTGTTGATCTCTTCGATTTCAGATTGTCATGCTCGCCATTCAACTGACCGTTCCCAGCTTTCCTCTCTTTCTCGTTATCATCCCTCTCATCGTCTTCAACATCCTTGTCCTTCTCGTAGTCAACAAATGGCAACAATATAGGGCAAACCGGCCTCGTCTTGTGGCTGACTCCTCTTTCATCCCTCTTAGACCATCCGCTGCTATTCCTTCCCCTCGAATGGCCACTGTTACTACACCATTGAATCCGAAACAGCCAAAACAGGCGGTGAACAAGTCAAAAAAGTTCTGTGAGGACCTGATGATCGACGATGGATCTTCCTCCTTCTTCATTCCAGAGAACTTCAAGAGAAAGCCGCTGAACGGAAAGACTAGTCTAGGGAAACTGAAAGACTCTATCTGTTTGGAGATTCTCGGAAGTTCTTCGGAAGAACTTGGATGGAAACAGGAGAAGGTCATTCCTCTCCTCGAGTATGTTCTTCCCTCTCTAATAAACTATCTCCCTTTAAGTGGACACTCCATCCCCTACTCTTGCGGTCTCTCCTCTCCCGATGTCCTCCCTGAAGTTCGGATGAACTGTTTCAAAGCTTGGGCCGACCAACACAAACAGTTTTTCTACTACATTCCCGACACATACACCTTCCTTTCGGGAATGGTCGAGGTAGAAATTAATATTGAAATCAGCAAGTCTTCAGGTGGCTTATCTGTTGGGACATACAAACTGGCAGGTGACAGTGTGTGTGGCGAAGGAAGCAGAGACATTGGAAGTGACAACACCGGAGGAGGAAGCCGATCGGGCGGCAAGAAGAAGACGGAACGACTGTTATGCCATTGCCTTCTGTTATCTTAAGGTACCACATCCATTTTCCTTTTTAAACTTTTAGGATATGGCAAAACGACGTCAGTGTCGGATCTTCTCGGACCTTTCCGAGGCTGTTCGACACGTAGCTTATCAACACGAGCAAGGTCTCTAGTCCTTCTCTTCCTTTCTTCCCCCTCTAGGTGCCGCTCTTTGTGCTCATTCCGGGTTGTTCGAGCCCGGTCTTTTACGGTTGCCCACGTTGTTATTTTGAGATATGGGTCTTCTAAGCAATATTTGTCATATATCGTCTATTTTGGCCGCGACTGTGTTCCCCACAGTACCTCATTGCTCAGGAATTCGATGGCCTTTTCCCCTTTTCTTCACTCTCTGTACATTTGGTTGTTAGGTTATTTGTAGAATAGAATCCTCTCCAGTGACAGCTTTAATTTTCATTCCTATCCTTCTCTTGATGTACAATTTGGACAAGAAAGATATTTATTTGGTAAATGAAATATTTGGAAAGAACCTGTTACATACTGTTTAGACTTTTATTTTTCGACAGATTCAGATTTATTCTAGCTCGTCCTCTACTCGAAGAAGATGACCCGAAAGAGACATCCGTTGCAAAATATTCGGAATGTTTTCGCTATCCGGAAACCACAATTAAAGTCGACGAAGAAGAAAAGAGTCACCGAGAAGATTATGATGGCATCCGACTTCCGAACGGATATATTTGACTACTTGCTCGAAAAGGAGAAGAACCAGCGTCTGAAAGAAAGAAGGACAATTGTTTCGCCAACGAATCGCGGTCGTCTCGTTGATTGGATGTTCTCAATGAAAGAGGAGCTTCATATGGAGGAGGAAACTTTCCAACTGGCCGTTTCACTTGTCGATCGATCTCTTAACCTCGTTACCAAAATCAAACCCCAACTTCAACTCCTTGGCATTGCTTCACTTATGGTTGCTAGAAAGTATGAAGAAGTGGACTTCTGGCCGGCCGACTTCTTAGAATATTGCCCCGTTGTCGAACACAGACTCGTTTACGAAATGGAAGGTCGTTTATTAACAACCATAAACTTTTCTCTGGATCTCGCTCTGCCGGTCGTTTTTCTTCGAGATCTCTCCACTCTTCTATCCCTTCCTGATCGCGTCTTCCAACTTTCTCTTCATTTATGCAATATCGCCTTCTATAAAGCAGTCAACTGGCTACCATCGGAACTCGCCAACGCCGCACTCCTCCTAAGCTGTCAACTTACAAAACATCGATTACAGGTGAAGGAGGAGGAAGAGACAAAAACGAAGGAACTGGCAAAGATGGTCCTTGAAGAATACGTGAAGACGATAAAGCCGGCGATGGTGAGGGCCTATGATGAAAAAGATGGTTTATCAATGGATCGACTAAAAGAGATTGTCAAGTAGATTTTCTTGTAATAAATCTACTTTAAATCATTCTCTTATTCTTTTTGTTTCTGAGACGATGGTCGATGAAAGACCATTTCCTTCTCCGCTCCACGTTACTCATGACATCAATCTATCTATGGTTCGTGAATTTCCCTCGCGAACTGTCGCGTTATGACCATCATTTTCCCCTTGACTCACGCCGTTTTAGACGAAAAAGCCCACTTGAATGACTTCTGTTCAAACCAGTTCTTTTTTATTCTTGCCTTTTGCCACGATCTATGAGTTGTTCGATGAATATTTGACAGAACAGGAGCTAATAGACGACCCAACAGCAAAAACCAAGTCAGGTGGTGGTCTAGAGATAAGACGACGATTCGTCGAACGACCCGATCCAAACAAGACGTTTAAAAAAGATAGAATGGTCTAGAAGATGGACTAGGTTAGCTGAAAGAGAGTTCGTCAATAAACGAGTCAGTCTTCGACGAATCTACAGTACTTCTTGACCAGAATAGTTCTATATATCGCCTTCGAATCGACATCCGTCAAATCCTCCCGACTGTTTGTTTGTCTGCTTGTGACTACAAGCCGTTTCGTCGTAGAAATCATAGTACGATTCGTTTCGTTGTCACTGAAGAGACCGGTGGAGTGGTGAGACTGAGTGTTCTTTTAAACCGAGCTGAGCTGGAACTGATCTTCCGAAATCTCTTTTGAATCAAATAAAAAAAGAATATAGAGTATAAACGAGTATAAGGGAAGGGCATGTTCCGTTTCCTAAGTCTGATTTCTCAAAATGGTGGCCCATGACTCAGTGGTCTCTTTTTTTATATCTCCTAGTCCCTCCCTTCTCGTTCGTTTTTGTAGTTAATTCAAAGACAAAGTCACGTTCCTTGAGAATGATCTCTAAAGGTCCGTGTTCGCCTAATTCGGCCAGTCGACCCGTCTTGCCCCTCCTCCCAGACCGTGCTATTGCTATTGCAGCCGCAGGGGCGATCTGTGGTGCTGCTTTTCTGTATATAAGAGTGGGTAGAAGACATTGTGGGTTTCCCTAGTACCCGAGTTGACCTTACTCTGCCCTCTATCGACTTTTATGGAATCCATCCCTCTTTTCTCTTCTCATATATCACTAGAAAAGTGAAGAAAACATTGTTAGAAATAAATGAATCTTAACGAAGGTTCACGGAAACCATCCTGGATGGGGACGAGTAATGACTCCGTCCTTGACTTTTGACATCGAGGACGCTCCCTCCGACTGGTTGTTCTGTCCCTTATCCATAGCCTGATCGTTGTTTTTCCTTTCACTTTCCAGTTTGCCTTTCTCTATTTTGAACTTTTCAGATAAAACAGACGATATAGACATATTTTTTTGAAAGCCCATTTTTGGCCCCGATCATTGATTTATTTCAAGGAGGGATGGGCCGACTCTATGTCTTCCTCGGCCTCTTCTCCCTCGTATATTTCTTCGAGGCAATCGGGCATTCCTATATCATCTCTGCTCTTCAAAATATCGAGAAACAGTTTCATATCCCTTCCCGGTTTTCTGGATTTATGATCAGTGCTGGTCAGACAGTTCTATTTTTACTACGTTTACTCTTTCTTCAGGTGACATTGGCTATATCCCTTCTGTTCTTTTCGTCGCCTATCTCGGTTCTCGTGGAAATAGAGCCCGATGGATCGGCGGAGGAGCATTTCTTATGGCTTTCGCCTATCTCCTCATGGCCTCTCCCAATTTCATTTTCCCTGTTGTCGGTCCTAAAGCTAACTTGACAGCTATTGAGGTATCCTTTTGTCTGTTTCATTATCTTCAAAACACAGAAAGAACTCCATCCAACAGAGGAACAGTTGAGGGAGAACGCCACTCTTAGCGATCTGTTGCAGTATCCGCTCATCCGGGAAAGAATCCCTCATAGTATTAGAGAGAAATTGAGTTCTCTCTCATCGGATCGTAATATAAAAACAATTCCTCTTATAGAGGCTCCCCAAGTTCATGAAAATGTTTCTTTCTATTCTATTGATGGTTGGTTAATGGAAGAGATTTGTGAAGAGGCAGAGGAAGTAATAAAGGGACAGCCAGTGGACAAACTTTTGGGAGCGTTGAAGCAATATGTTCGCAAAAGACCGAACAGCACAATGAAGGATCTCAACAGGTGGGAGCATTCTGTTTTTCCATTTTTTCTGTTTCCAGAATCAGAAGAAGTGCCAATGCTCCATTTTCTTATTGTGGGAATATAGTGAACAATATTCGCAAGATAACAAAAAATAACAAATGTAAGGAGCAGGGAGGCAACTCTGGTCCTTTTACAATTATTTTCACCGCCCTCTTTCTTCTTGGAATCGGAAGGACTGTTCCTTGGAGCTTGGGAATTCCTCTCGTTGACGATAACATAAAAAAGAAGAATGTCCCTGCCTACTTCGGTATATCTTTCCTTTTTTTAATCTCCTTCCAGGTTTCATTTCCTTCATCAAAATTCTTGGCCCTGTTTGTGGCCATTTGATTGGAAGTTTCGCCAATAAGATTTACTATACCTTGAAACCACCCATCGGATTGACCCCGAATGATCCCACTTGGATCGGAGCATGGTGGCTTGGGTTTCTTGTTATCGGTTCTCTTCTCATTCTACCTGCATTGTCTGTCTTTTTCTTCCCATCAGGAAAGACAACAAAAGTCAGGGATCATAATGAGACGAAGAAGGTTCTTCATCTGATCGATAAACATCGACAGAAATCTGTTGACGGTATCGGTTTCAGACAAAAAATATATGGTAGGCCTTCTGTCCCGCCTCTAAAAATATTTTAGATTTCTTGGGTAGCTACCGAGCAGTTCTTTCGACGAAAATCTATACAGGATCTATTCTGGGCCGTGTCCTTGATATTCTCGCCTTTAAAGGATACATCGTCTTCCTTCCTAAATACATGGAGAATCACTTCGGAATCCCTCTCTACAAAGTTCATCAACTTATGGGTATCCATGATTTAATTATAACATATTTCTTCTAGCTGTTTTTGGTGTTTTTGGATTTGCTTTGGGTACCCTGATAGGTGGATTGATCACGAGAAAGTTCAAGTTGAATGGTCGTCACGCGGCCCTCTTTGTAATCTTCTCCTCCACTGTCAACATCGCTTTCTTCTTCTCTAAAAGCTTCATTGCCTGTGATTCTGTTGTGGCATCCGTTGGATTGGAAAATACTCAAACAAACTACAACTTTACTAGACAATGTAATGCCGACTGTGGATGTGAAGGATCAAAGTTATATCCCGTGTGTAGCAAGGATGGGTATGTCTCTGTCTTTCTTCTTTATTTTTTAGAACTCCCTTCTACTCTCCTTGTCATGCCGGATGTCGTGAAGTAAAAATTAATTATAACAAAGAAATCATAGTGAGTGTAGATTGAGTATACGAAGCAATTTTTGTAGGAATTTTTGTCCTGTGAGTGTGTTGAAAGTGGAATGGTTCGAAAAGATTACTGTCAAGACAACTGCTTTATCCCGAAGATAATCTTTTTTGGGACAGTCGTGTTGGGCTCTCTCTTCGCTGGTTTCGGACTTGTTCCCGGCATGTTAATCCTCCTCCGATCCGTTCCACCTGCAACAAGATCAATGTCCCTTGCCCTTCAGGGCCTTCTTGTCTCCTTGTTGGGTACTCTTCCTAGTCCTGTTCTATGGGGAATTGTCGTAGACAGTGCTTGTCTTGTATGGGAAAAAGCCTGTCCAGGAGAGAATGGTCATTGTGAAATCTATGATTCTCAGATTATTCGTATGAGGTGAGCTCCTTCCTTTAATCTAATTATTTCAGAATGCACATGATGTACTGTTTCATCCGACTGATATCTCTTATGACTGACATCTACGTCTGGTATCATGCGAAGGGATTGAATATATTGGACGAAGAGGTAGAGGACATAAAGGAAGAGACAACGGAGAAGACGGAAATGAAATCAGTGAGGAACAGTTAACTCTAAACGGATCTCAACAAATACCGGTATTTTTTGCTCATAACGTGTGCCAAATAAATATTTTACCTATTTAATTGGCTAGGGCTTAATTATTTTTCCATACATATAGATGCTTAAATTAATCTTGTTCCGCAATATGCCGATGAGAATTTAATCTTTCCATTATAAATTGTTCCTCCTTCTTGGATATTAGGTATCTTCCCTTCAATAGACATAATCCTCTTGGTTTTGCAGCTTATCCTGATCATAGTTAATTATGTTTCTAACTTTAACAACCTCTCCTTCCTCGTCTTCACTTCTTTCAGTTCCCTGTATCTTCTTTTTGCAAAATTATTACATCTGATTCTAATTTAATGTCTTCATAATAATTAACGTGTTTTGATCAGTTTAGTCTATTGTCATTTTTATGAAAAAAGGATTATCACATCAAAATATAGAAAAGTACTAACCCTTCATAATAAATGTTTCTTCTCTCGAGTGGCTGGCTGTTCGTTTTTCTTCACCCAATCTGCTTTGCTCTCTGCAAGTAGGAATCCTCTCAATCTTTCTCTCGATCATGTCCAGATTGCCATCGAATCATATGAAATGTCCTGTGCCGTTGAATCATATTAATAACATGAAGGAGTGTCAAACGAGAACTCTGGGAGTAATGAGTTGCCCAAAAACGAATCATTCGTGTGTCGCAATCGTCCGAGACGACATTCTCCTTGGCGGTAGTTGTGTTCGAAACAATGACAATTACGCCTTAAAATACGATGTGAGTATAGCATCCTTTGAATCGAATCTTGCAGAAGACATACAAAACACATAAATATGAGACGGAACACTTCTACTGGACGAGTCCATGTCTAAACAAGACAGCGAAAGAACATGCGGTCGAGTATCGAAGCGAGTCGGGTCTTGATGTCAAAGTCTGTTGTATGAATTGTATGAAAAACTGCCCATCGAAATGGGGAAGAGACGATCGATGGGGAGTAGGCATCGCTTCCGGCATCTGTATTGCTATCTTCGCCTTCCTTCCAACCGTCTCTCGGTTTCAACGAATGTATCAAAAATATCATGTGCAGCAGGTAGTCGTACCATAGATACAGTCAAGGAAAAGAAGATTAATAAAACTTTTAACCATTAGTGTTTCGTATTTAGTGTGAACACTTCAATGATCATATTTTACATCACATAGACAAAGATAATGATCATTTCTTCCTTGAACTTATTCATCAGCTTAAAAAGAATCGAATACTAATCCCATCATTCGTGGAACAACGTTATTTGCTGTTTTCTTCCTTTTAATTGATTCGTGTCTCCACCGTTTTTTCAACGAGGATGGAATGGTTTCCCATCCTCATTCAGTCTTCTATCTTCGTTATCAATCTACTTGGAATTCTCTGTAATTTCTTCCTAATCCCTGTCATCATTATCAAGTAACATTCGTTTTCTCTAGATTTTTAATTACAGATCGAGCCATTCCATGGGATCTTACAAATATCTACTTCTCAGCTATTCCTGCATCGCCATGATCAATTCCTTTGCCTCGCTTCTAACAATCCCTGTAAGGATATCAAAAGATCAGCCATTCAATAGATCTTTGAGTCTACGTCATCCGGTTGGGTGTTGTATTCTACCGTTCAACGAATTCCTCGTGATCAGGGATCTATTGTCATCTGTCTCTTCTCGGCCACATATATCAATCTTGTCATAATCCTCTCGTATTCTTTTATTTATCGATATTTCGCCATTAGAAGGTGAGAAAGGGGAAGAAGAGGATTCTCTTCAGAAATTGTGGGTTACAATGGTTCGAAGAAAGAAAAAAGGTTGTTTTTCTGATCATTGTATTCTTCACTCTATTTCTACTCTGTGCTATTCCTCTCTTTCTTTATACGTATCAGAATGAAAAGGTAGAAAATTCTATAAAAATTGTCAGTCAAGGAGTATACAATCTTAAGTTGAAAGAATTAGCTTTCATCGGTGTTCCCATATTTGTAAGAAACCTTTAACTTCTTTACAGTTTTTCAGGAGGATGGATTTTTAATTATGAAGAGTATATCACTTATGATTCTTTGGTGTGTTGTCATGATGTCTGCTTTCTCCGTCTCCGCATTCTGCAGCTACAAGATAGTGCAACTCTTTCATAACATGAATATTGAGCTGTCTCAAAAAACAAAAACCGAACAATACAAGCTGTTCCTCCTTCTCATCTACCAGGTACTAACCTTTCGAGAACGGATATTTCTTTCCAGACGACGATCCCACTTGTGTTTGAGTTCCTCCCAATTATAGCTAGCTACGTGATGGCCTTCCTGGAGCTGTCTTATCCATTCTTTTCCGCTATCTGTTCCATTTTTCTCTCCATTGCCAAATTCATCGACCCTCTTTTAATCTTACTGATTGTCTCCGAGTATCGTCGTTCTATCCTTGTCTTCTTTAAATGTTCCTTTTCTCAACAAGCCATCAGCATGTCCCAGGTTCGAACTGTATAAACTTTTTGACACCTTTTGTGGCTATTTGAGTCTCCACGTCGACTCTGCTTTCACACTCTGTTTGGACTGAGAATTACTGACCACAAAGCCGGCGGGAAACCGGCCGACGGACGGACCGACGTGTCGTCCTCCGCTCTCTCTGTATCAGTTTCCGTCTCAAACTACCCCTTTCATTGGAAAGGTATTTTGCTGAAGAGAAAAAGAAAGAGCAGGAGTCACCAATGAGCTGTTTGTCTCCCAGGGATGGTAGAAGATGAAACGACTCACCACGCCTCCTTCTGCTGCAAGCGGTTCAACATCATCGTGAGTCTTCTATTAGAATTTTTCTATCTCTCCATCTTTTCCTTTTTTTTTGATTCGAGAAAAGTTTTTCAGCATGGCGCCTACATGGTGGCTATCTCTTACTGTGTTTTCATTATCGCTAACATCGGTCTTCATTGTTATACCCTAGAAGTTAGCATCCTTCTTCTTTCCATATCTCTTACAGGTCGAATGGAACTGGCAGTTGTTCTTTTTCTCATGTGACACAGTCTCCGTCGCCTGTCTCTTCTTCGGTCTCATCCGTCGTCGTCCGGCTTTTCTTCAGCCATTCACCGTCGTTTCGGTCAGTACCGTAATTATCGCTATTTGCTCACTTAGACGTTATTTCCGGTTGACTGAAATGTAGTCAACAAAGGAAATTGATTTTTTTCAGATAACTACTGTCAATCTTTGTATCCTTCTGACGATGTACAATGCGATGGCAGTCCTTCGACCGACGTCGTATTACGGCGAACAGATTGAGATTCAGATCGGCGGCTATGCTTTGACCTTTTCGGAATTTCTTCATATTACACCAGAATTGGGTAGGAAAGAAAGGAAAAAAGATTCACTCTTCAGTGAGAAGAATATATGCTATTTCATCGACAATCGCTTATGCGACCGCTGTCTTCATCCATTCCTGGTTCATGGTTATCGTCGTCCATTGTGCTCAATGGCTTCGAGAGAAAAAAGATAAAGTAAGATATTTCTGTGATTTTATTCTTATATCAGCAGACGACCTTAGCTGACTCTTTAATGCTCGAAGAAAGAGAAAACTCGACGACAATACTGGCTGACGAAAGTATTGAGAAAGGATCGTCGTATTTATAATTCTTTGTTTTTTGGGTATACTTGCGTGTTGTTATCTATAAACTGTACTTGCCATTGATTATTTTCTGGAAAAAATATTCATGGAGAAAAGAAGGGAAGAAGAACATTAGTGAAGCTTGAATTCGCGTATGCACATTTTTACCAAGACGTCGACGTATATTTTCGCCTGTTTTGTTTATTTTTTTTCTCCATATTTTTCTTCTGAAATTTTTTCTTTTTTATTGTAAATTAATTGATTATAATATTTTTCATCCCGTAAAAGTAAAGAATCGATAAGTAAGTAGCTTTTTGTGGATAAAAGCTTCTCTTTTTATAATTCTTGTTAGTTACTACGAAAACTAATGAAACAATTGGGTTGTATAAAATTTTGATTAGCTTAATCTTTTCTTTTGTTAAAATAAGTTGTTACCTAGACTATGCATAGCTCAGCATACTATGAATAGTTGAAAATCGGAAAAAAGAGTTTAAAATTTTACAAGAAAGTTGATTCTATACCTTTATATTTATTCATTTTTGAGATTACTAATTATTTTTTTAGAGAACTTGTGGAATGGGATACGAGCGTCGTCGTAAATTGAGCGATGATGACTATTATGCTCGATATAAAATCCCGAGGTATGATCTTTCATTATTTTCCTTACATAGTAATGAAAATAGAATTGCTGATTCTCCACGAGAAATACGTGAAAACAGAAAGAAAATGGCACATTTGAGGGATGAACGTGCAAGAAATCGTGATCTTCGAAGAGAAGAGTATGAAAGGTTAGTGTTTTTTAAACAATTATTTTTATATAATTTTTTGAAACTACTAATGTTGAAAAGACAACATGGTATTTTTATATCAGTTTGAAAAATACCCGGTGCAGAATTTGTTATTGAAAATGCACAATGTGCGATTACTATCCTGTTTTACCATTAGTATTGCTTTCTCTAACACTTAATCTATATTGTTTTCAGTTATAGACGACGGCAGAGGTCGAGATCGAGATCAAGTCGACGGAAATCAAAAAAGGATTACAAATCCTCATCAGAACGTAGGAGAGAACGAGAAAGAGAAAAGGAAAGAGAAAGAAAGAGGAAGTCGGAAGAACGACGGAAAGAGAAAAGAGACGAATCATCTAGAAGAAAAGAAGAACGAAGAAAAGAAAAGGAAAAACGTGATCGTGAAAACGAGAAAGAGCAGGTGAGTCCTTTACATTTTTGTTGTAAACTCCAGGATCTCAGAAAATACGTGTATTTTATTTATCAAATTTTCTTCTATTTCTTAAATTCCGGCGTTCCCTCAATACTGCCTGTGTTTCGTGCTCATTAGAAACGTCAACCCGCGGAGAAAGTGTAAAGTAAAATCGGTTTTCCAGTTCGAACGCCGAGGGAACTCCAAAACTTTGCCTGATAAAACCCACTTCTTGCCATCTGCTGCCCTCTTGGCACATGCAAACCTTACTGGTCGTAAATCGGAAGTTTGGAGCTTCACTTAAATCTAGAAGCATCTCACTCGTAGTTGTAAAGTGTGGCGGCTTCGGCGGTGGGCGGATGGGGCGCGCCTGTCCCCCCAGGCGACTACAGCGCCCTCTGCCGTGCTCCTCGCAGCTCAGAGGCTAGCTACCAGTATTCCATTCCAACCTTATTTGGCTCCTCCAGCTGGGAATTGTCTTTTTTCCCAGCCCTCTAGTCCTAGTCCTGGCAGTTCGTGCGAAGGTAGCTCCCGCAATCTATCAGCTGCTTCGCCAGTTGCTAACACACGACATTATATTTCACATCGTCTGCCTCAGCGGGCCATTCTAAAAACTGGTCCTCAAGTTCAGAACGCTACCTACATAGTAGGAGCAGTTGAAATGCCGAAGAAAAGTGGTGACCAGCCCCTGGCTTTGAGGCGAATGCCACTTGTTGTAATCCCGAGGAAAAGAAAATATAAAAACTATGTATCTCGGAGACGAAACACTCAATTACTTGCAAGTTTGAGAAGATGCAACTCGGATCCAAACATCTACCGAAGTTATAATCATTGGAAAGATTTATGGAGGCCCTTTGATCAACGGTCTCCTAACCTTCCTCGACTTATAGAGCAGCCTGCATCGCCAAAACTACCTGTTTCTGTTGTGTCAGAACCTTTGGAAAAGGCCTCTTTGAAAGTGTCAGAGAAGGAATCTGCTCCAAGTCCATCTGGAGAGCCTACACCCGATAGTCTTTCTTCAACTCCGAAAGCAACTCCTCTAGCAACTGTGAAACCACCATCTTTACCTCGAAATCCTTCGACAGAACAGCCGTCGCCTGGTGTGACGTCTCCCAGACCTCGACAGCCTGTAACAAAGCAATCTTCCTTGAGCAAGCCTCCTATTGAAGCCCGACCTCTTATCAAATCTACGGCTCCCTCTCCTGTTGGGAAAGATATTCCGAGGACACCTGAAGTAGTTCGGAAAGCCGAAGCTCTGGAATCGGCGAAGCCTGCAGGACTCGTGCCATCCACATCAACCAACATGGCAACACCTTTAGCTCCTAAGGCCATTAGAAAGAGTTATGGAAGCAAAAGTGGAACGACGATTTGTGCTATTGCTGCTCCAGCTCCTTCAACTAGTGGAATTGCTACTTCTTTGCCCGATTCCGATGGAGATAAACGAGGAGTCATTGAGAAGAAATTATCATTAAGAAAGAAGAAGACAGATCTGAAAGATACAGCTGTTTCGTTGACAGCCGTTTCGAAATCCGGAGTAGATCTAGTCGACCGAACTGACCAGGCAGCTGAACAACGAGCGAAAAAGACCGTCAATGCTGTTACTGCTGCTTTTAGTAACGAAGATAAAAAAGAAAAGCCGAAGGAAACAACGAAAAAGTCTGTGAATCCTGCAACTGCAAGTTTATTGGCACAACTACAATTGCCTCCTTCTGTCTCGGCTAAAGTAGATAAAATTATTGCATCAGGGGGACAACCAAAACGACCAACTGCAATACAGGTAATATTTTTCTTTAAAAATGTTAAAAAGAGCCCCTGGAATTTACAACACTTCATTTTATTTTATTTTCATAATATTGCTGTTCCAGAATGAACGAGACAAATCCAGCAGAAGAGAACCCTCTGGTGCATCGAGCACATCTAAGCCACCGATTCAAGACGATCGTGATGGTCATTTGATTTATCATCCAGGAGATATTGTGCTTAGCAAATGTAATAGTTTTTCTAAAATTTCTACTTTCTTTTTCAGTTGAAATTGTTGACACACTAGGTGAAGGAACGTTTGGAAAAGTAGTGAAAGTCAAAGATAGCTCTGACGTAAGTTTGTTTTGGTTTTTACTTATAAATTCTTCGTTTCAGAAAGGCAATAAAGTTCTAGCTTTGAAAATAATTAAAAATGTTAGTAAATATAGAGACGCTGCTAGATTGGAGATTAAAGTATTGAATAAATTGAAAGAAAAAGATGCAAACGGAAAACGGTGAGTTTTTTCTTTCCGGTTAGGTACATGATTCTTTAACATGTTGTTGAACACAAGCAGCCGTTTGTCGTGTCTCCCCCCGCGTGTTGCGGTGAACAAATGACGCTGATGGTTTTCCGAGAAACATTGCGCTATAGAGTAAAGATATAATCAATGCAAACTAATCCATCTTCTATTTGTAACGTTATTCTAACGGATATTGCCAATTTTTTTGTTGTAATACTGTGCTGTAAAAAATGCTAAATTGCATTAACACAATGGGCTTCAATAATTATTTTCAGGGGTGTAATTCAACTACTTCAACATTTCGATTACTATGGCCATATTTGTTTACTATTTGAGCTTATGGGCTTGAGTGTTTTTGATTTTTTGGTTAGTTTATATACATATATATTTTTTCAAATTTTTTTTAGAAAGAGAACAGCTACCGTCCTTATACTTTGGATCAAACAAGATACATCGCTTATCAGTTGTGCCATTCTGTGAAATTTCTTCATGATAACAAACTTACGCACACAGGTTATTTTAAATATAAATTAAAATGCGATTTAGATCTTAAACCTGAAAATATTTTGTTTGTGAATAGTGAGTATACTACAGAAGATGTAAAAAGGGGAAAGGTGTGTATTCTTTCTTCTTATAATGAGTTTTAGCCTTATAAAAAAGTAAAAGACGCCACAGTGCGACTAATTGATCTCGGATCAGCTACGTTTGACCATGAACATCATTCTACAATAGTATCAACAAGACATTATAGAGCACCGGAAGTTATTTTAGGTATATCATATTTAATTTTTTTTTAATTTATTAGAACTTGGATGGGCACAGCCTTGTGATGTTTGGTCAATTGGCTGTATTCTCTATGAGCTTTATCAAGGAGTTACGCTTTTTCAAACACATGAAAATAGAGAACATTTGGCGATGATGGAAAGAATTCTAGGGCCAATCCCTTATCGTATGGCGAAGAAAACAAAGTAATTTTGTTATTTTCGTGTATATGTTTAGGACAAAATATTTCTATCATGGAAAGTTGGATTGGAGTGCCAGTTCACCCGAAGGACAATATGTTCGAGATAATTGCAAGCCTCTAAGGGTATTCTTGATTTTATCTTTATTTCATCATTATTTAGCGTTATATGACATCTAATGAGCCAGAACATGTGGAGCTTTTCGAACTTATTGAAGTAATGCTTGACTATGAACCAGGATCAAGGATAAAATTGGATGATGCTTTGAATCATCCCTTTTTCAATAGACTGCCAGAAAATCAAAGGTATTTCATCTCAATGCTTTTAATATTTTCTAGAGGGACGAGTCTGCTTCCCGAAAAGTCTCCAGTAGCCGTTAAAAATGGCGGTACTCAACCAGACGCGGATGTTGTAAAAAACGACAAAAATGATGAGCGCTAACACTTCTCTACATAATGCTCTTTTCATCATCGGTTTATTTTCTCAAAGCTTGGCCTCAGGAGCATTTTTTATCCTTCCCTCGGTTGTTTTACGGGGTTGGCGCTGCGGCGTGCTCTTTTCCTCCGGGTTCTTCTATAATCTGAACCGTCTCTGACGTGTATGTTTACTGTGTTTATTTTCAAAATTATAGATTGTGCCTCTTATGTTTTTATTTTCCGGTCACTCCCGTTTAGCGATACTCATTTCCACCGTCGCGCCGCACTTTTGAGGGTATTCGTAATTTATTCATTTTTGCAGATTATTCAGTAAAATCATTGTCTATATATCAACTTAGTTTTATGATTTGAGAATGATATACTCACGCAATTGCACATGTGACTCCGCATGCACCTAACAGT
Source organism: Oscheius sp. DF5120 (assembly GCA_932521415.1). Lineage (NCBI taxonomy): Eukaryota > Metazoa > Nematoda > Chromadorea > Rhabditida > Rhabditidae > Oscheius > Oscheius sp. DF5120. The sequence continues at coordinate 3,380,567 of OW051465.1, read as the reverse complement.
TGGTAATCTTGTGTAAATTGATCGAAAAATATATTTAGCTGTCTGTGGACATGGAATGTTTCGAGCATAATATCACACGTATTGATTTTGGAATGTGAGGGAAGAGTAAAGCAAGGCAGAAAGGAAAGTCACCGGGATAGAAAGAACTATAAAACGAGGAACCGGTAGACAAAACATGACTCAATAAGGGCTTGGATCTGTGAACAGGAGGCTTGGGGGAAGTATTTCTTCGCTATAAGACAGTTTTTCTCGACCCATTCATTGGGATCTTCGATATGGAAGACGCGAGTGAATTTATTGATGGCAGCACACTGAAAAATCATTATGAGGTCATAGAGGTTTCACCTGTGCCGGTCTGAGTCGATATCTCATAGAAGGTGTCGAGACTGTGAAAACAGTTGTGTTCTCTGGAACCTCTGTCGTTGTTGTTGTTGTTGTTGTTGTCGTCATCGTATCCTGTCTCCTTTCTTCTTCTTCCTGCTTCCTCTTCGCCGCTGCCTTGATCTCCTCTAGTTGTTTCCAAATTTGTTCATGTCTTCTCCATGCCTCTTCCTTCCGTCTCTCCTGGTCTTCTTGTAACTGACGAGCCTTTAAATGTTTTCTTCATCGTTTCCAGATCTTCTCACCTGTTCTATTTGTATTCTCTCTGCTCGGATCCTCTTTTCTTCCTCCTGACTTTCTTGCATGTGTCTGAGTTCAGCCAGGCGAGCTATTTCCGCTTCGACACCTGCAATCGTCGTCACTTCAGTCGTTAATGCACTAAAAGATTAAATTCAACAATATTTTCTCACTATGTTGTAGTTGTAGGTGCAAATGTAGAAGTCGTCAGCTTTCCCAGAAGTCCTTTGATGAAAGAAGTCAACGGATCAACATGGCCGACGTCTTCCCTTGTTGTAAAACTTTCGTGTTTCAAATCTTTGTCGTGTAATTGAATGGCAGCATTATCAATAGCAAAGGCCAAGGCATCAGACTTCTTTTCCGTCGTAGTCGTAGTCGTCATCGTAGTCAATGGAGTAATGTTAGGCCTGTCATTCTTTTTTACCATCTTTTCATTAACGAAGGAACTATCAGTCACAAATCCGTTAGAATCTTCCGTCGTGCTCTCGTCTGTTTCACTATTTGTGGTTGATACCATTGTTGTACTCTCCGTTATGGTCGGTTCAGTAAATGTAGAGGTAACTATTTTCATGGAGCTCTCAGTGACTGTCGTCGTCTCTTCAGATGATTTATCGGTTATCACAGGCGTTTTCACAGTTGATGTCAAAGCCTCTGCATTAAAGTTATCTACCGTCATAGTTGTTGCTTCTGTTATCCTGGTTGTGCTTGGCGTCGTGGTTGATAACTCTTTCGTCGTTTCTTTTATATCAGAAGTAGCGAAAGTAGAAGAAACTTCACTTGAAGTCGTCAGAGACGTTTTTTGGGTCAACTCTTCCGTAGAAGTTTCTATTGGTTTTGTCGTTGTAGAAATGCTATTCGTTGAGGTCACCTCAGCTGTTACCAATATTGTAGTAGATGGAACCTTTTCTGTAGATACGATAGTAGTGCTTGGCTTTGATGTGGCTATAGTTAACTTTTTAGTTTGTGTTGCAGCCTTGTCAGCAACTGTAGTTGTTTCCTCTTTCGTTCCCTTTGGTGTTGTCTCCACCGTTGCCTTTTCTATCACAGTCGTTGTTGTTGTTTCTTCCGTTGTTGTAGCTTCAGTTGTACTTAATTCTTTTGTTTTCTCTTCTTTCACTTCAGTTGTCTTCTTCTCAGCTTCATTCGTTTCAGGGTTTGAATGTAGGTTCTCCGTTGTACTTTGTACAATACTTGACTCCGTTGCTGTCTTTTCAGTTGTGGTAGGCATAGAAAATTTCATAGCTACTGTTGATGGCTTTTTCGTTACCGTAGGACTTGTTTCTGTCACTAATGGAATGGTCGAGGTTGTCTTTTCTTGGCTTGTCTTTCTTTCCTCCGTCGTGTTGGAAAGTGTCACAGGAGTCTCCTGTGTTATAGTTGTTGCTTTTGTTGTCTTCTCCTCAACACTCTTTTCCGTTGTAGCTGTTAGATCGTTTTTCTTCTCTTCAATTTTGGCATCGATGTTCTTCGCCGTGGATATCTCTTCAGTCGTTGATATAACAGAAGTCTTGTCTTCTGCTATAGATTCTTTCGCCTTTTCAGTAGTTGTGGTCATTTCCACGGTTGTTGTCTTTTTCTCCGCAGTTATTGTTGGCTTATTTGTCGTTGTTGTTTTTATTGTAGTCTTTTTTGTCGTCTTTTTTGGCGCTGGCTTCGGTTTCTCGGTTATTTTGATAGTCTTTATTGTTGGTTCTTCTATAGTCGTTGCTTTCTCTGATATTGTTGCCTGTTCAGTAGGTAATGTCTCCTCAGCGATCACTGGTTTCTTCGTCTCCTCGATACTTCCTCCAACTCCTTCTGTCTCATTTTTCCTTTTTTCCTTCAACGCCTCGAGTTTCTTTTTTAGACGTTCTACCAATGCCTTCCACTTTTGAGGAAGTTCCTAAATTTTTTAAAACACTTTTAAAATTTCTTACTGGTTTCTTGGATGAGGCGGTAGTCAGCAGTTCCTCAATGGTTGTCGTCTCTATTGTGCTTTCGGTAGTCATCGCTTCAATCGTTTCTTGAGTTGTCTTTTTCTCTGTCATTCTCTGTTTTTCTGTTTTTTCCGCCACCGTCGTCCTCGATGTAGGAGTTGTACCCTCAATCTCTGTTAACTCCACAGGTGAAAAGGTTTCTGCATTTCGTGTAGTTGCTTCCTCGGCGACTGTTGTTCTAACAATTTCAATTTCGACTTTTGGAGAGGTAGTTGTACTTTTCTCAGAAAGAAATGTCTTAGCAAGAAGATATTTCGAACTGCCTGGCTTCTCTGTCGCAACCAAATCGATAGAATTTTCGACGAGTGGGACGGTCGTTGATTCGGAAATCAGAGTTGGAAATATTTCCGAAACAGGAGCCTTAGCTGTTGACACTATTATCTCTTTTGTTTTGGGAGTATCTGGTTCTTTAGTAGTTGTAGTAGCTTGTTCTATCTCATCTACAGTCGCCGTCTTCTCCGTGGTGATAGTCGATACTGTAGTTGAAGCTTCAGTAGTTGTAGTTGATTGAATAGAGGTGCTTTTTTCAATCGGTATTGTCCTCTCAATCTTCTGAAAAATTGATAATTTTGCATCTATGTCTACCTCGATTAGTGTTGTCGTCTCTTGTGTAGTAGCAGGAGAAGACGTTGTCGTTACAGTTTCTTCTTTTATGACAGACTACAAAATGAACCTTCTGATGTTCGTTCCTACCTCTGTTGTTGTAATTGCACTTGATTCCATCATAGTGGTTGTCGTTGATGGCTCAGTTGTCTGTGAAACTTCTATTTTTACAGTCGTTAACTTTTCTGTCTTTATATCCTCCTCGACTTTATTGTGTTCAATAGGTGTTTCTGTCTAAATATTCTCATAAATGATATCATCTCTCTCAAACCGTCGCCTTTTCAAAATCCTTAGCTAAGGATTCCTTGTTGGGATTAGGGTCAGGAGCAGGATGGATGTCCACTTCATTGTTTTCGGAAGAGGTGGCCGTTGGGAGTGGCTGGCCTTCTGGGACACATTGGCACCGACAGTTACAAGTGTTGTGTTTGATTTTTTTAATTATATGAAATTCTGAAAGTCGCTTGATTGGACTGATAATGGTGCCAGCCGGGGGGTCACTCCGTCACCTTGACTCGCGCACTTCCCGAACAAGATTTCAATTAGAAAAGGGCAGTGATCCGAAATTATGGCACGTTTTTTGATCGGTTCAATATGAAAGGAATCTGGGGAAGGGGGTCAGAGTAGGGAGACTGAAGTAATCGAGAGAGTAGGTTAGATGTATGAGACTATCATTCGATTGAGCAAAGAAAGAGTAATGGGATTACCTTATTGGCAAAGGAGTAAAATGACAAATACAGGGCCTACCCTTAGATCCATCGGCGTTGATAGTCTTGCTGAGGAGCCCAGTTCCATGGATGACACCAGCGAAGAAGAGGAGGAGAAGCGCCAGGCGCATGGCTCCTGAATGATTCAGTGTCAAGGTGGCCAGGCTCAAAAACACAGCCGCCGAGAAAGACCGTTAACGCCGTGATGAAAGGCCGCCAGCCGGTGCCGTATCAAAGTGGGTCAAGTTAAAGTTGCTGCCAAATCAGCCGAATTCCAGTACGGAGTTAACTCGAAGGACGGTGAAACGAAGAAAGAGATGATATCAGATGGAAGAATTTGGAGAAAAAAGGGAAGATACAATCTCCAAGAGCCGACGGAAGTATTGTCCTTGGAAAACCACAAACTGCCTTCTAGACCTAGCCGGTTAGATTGTCGCCTTCGTAATTGACAGAAAAAAGTTTCTTTACAAGTTCTCGAGAGTAGTCTCTGTTTCTTCATATAGTCAGTTCAATTGGATAGATACACGATAGTCTCTCCATCGATTGGAGGAAGATGAATCGGTCCTTATGGCCTACGGGTGTAACCCCATCGATTACTCCCGTCTTATGATCACCTGGCTCCTGCTCCTTTTTACCTATTTCATTCCTCTTCAATCACTTCCTACATGTCCCGAAATCACCGGAGGTCGTCCCCCCTATTGTAGAAGGTTTGATACATTCTAGAAATAATACTTGTAGAGAATGTCGGACGGATGATGAATGTAAAAAACACAAGAGATGTCTCTGCGATGGAGAATGTGGAATGAGTTGTGTGAATCCATCCTCTACTTGTCATTCTTTGATGAATATCGAACATGGATACTTTAGAACATCAGGAGATCTCCGGTAGAATTATTGAAACTTGAGAAACATTTCTCAGATTCGGATCGAATGCAGAGTATGGTTGTGAAAAGGGTTTCGTCCTCATTGGTCCAAGTCAAAGAAGATGTCAAGGAAATAGAGAATGGAGTGGAGCACAACCGGTCTGTCGTCTTCAGTGTTTGTTCTACTATCATCAATACAGTTTTTCTTTTAGTGAAATGTGGTCCTCCACCCGAAATAGCCTATGCTGTTCACGATGGTCAATCATATAGTGGAGAATATGACATCGATGCCGAGGTCTCGTACAACTGTGTACCCGGTTATCATCGTTTCAACTCAAAGGGAATAGCCATTGCCAAATGCCTGTTGAATCGAAAGAACATCGCTCAATGGTTCGGTCCTGACCTAAAGTGTAAGGCCCGGTCCTGTCCTGATCCGGGGAAACTGGAAAATGGCGACAGAGAGGGCGAAGTGTTTGAATATCCTCATACTGTGTCTTTTTCCTGCAAACCTGGTTTCCTTCTATTCGGACCTACCACAAGAAAATGTGAAAGTAACGGAGAATGGACGGAGGAGCAGCCAATTTGTAAACGTAAAGACATTCTTCTCTTCCAATATTCCTTTAGCCACTGAATGTCCACGACCTCCCGATCCACTTCATGGTCGAGTTCTTGGTACTTCTCTTACCTATCAATCGACTGTCACCTATGAATGCAAATCTGGATATCGGTAGAGTTTTTTCTCTATTTTTTATTCTTTTAGATTGGTGGGACAAGTGCAGAGAATCTGTCTGGCCGAAGGAATCTGGGCTGGTAGTCAACCTCGTTGCGAAGAGATCTTCTGCCCAAAATTGCCTCTCCTTCACAATGGATACATCGAGAACACTGACACATATTTTGGAGCTGTTGCCACTTTTAGGTATCTTCATATCTTAATAACTCCTATAGATGTTTGGAAACGATGACCCACGAAGGAGCAACAGAGGCCCGTTGTCTGGAGGCGGGAATGTGGAGCAATCCAATGCCTAAATGTCTCGGTTCTTGTCGAGTGCCGAAGATCGAAAATGGTCGTATCCGGGACAGAAGAGAAGGTCAGTTGATAGCTTCCGGAGCCAAGGTGGACTTGATATGTGACGATCGACACGAGGCAAGTGAGATGACAACTCTGACCTGTCACAATGCCAGCTGGAGTCATGTCCCTATCTGTTCTCCTCGTAAGCCTTTCCTTCTTCTTCATCTCTTCCAGTGAGCTGTCATGAATGGCCTCCTCGAGTCCCTCATGCTCGTGTTTTGTTCACAAAATCAACACATGGATCTTCTGCCAAATATGAGTGTAAGAGTGGATTCTATCCAAGCAAAGAGTCCAACACTAAGGTCAAATGTTATTTTGGTGAGTGGCGACGTGAAGGACCGGACGTCAAATGTCTTCCAAGTATGTTTGATTGTAATTCATATTTTTTTCTTTCTAGCATCATGTGAACATCCAGTGAAGACATTTGGCAATTTAACTGATGGTCAGATTCTTCTCGAGGGACAAATGGGATCCTATAAATTCGCTGACTACATTCAACAGTTTGTCGTCGATCTACTAATTTCATCTTTAGGGTTGAACAAGGAAGATCAATTGGGTTTAACTGTGAGAAAGGGTACTATCTCATCGGTTTGTGGCTAATAGATACATCTCATCTTTAGGTGCCCCAAAAGCTTCTTGTGTCGAAGGAAAATGGAAGCCGATGGTCATTCCTCAATGTGTTCCTCAGACCCATCCAATGATTGAAGGAAAGATATCATGGGATAGGAGAAAACGAAGTATAATGGGTTAGGAATGAGTAGTCAAAAACAAAAGAGATTGTAGAGAGAAGGAGAAAGAGGAGTATCTGTCCCCGTATTGAGTCTGACAATCAAATGACAGTCGTATTGAACAAAGAGGGAGACATAACGGTAGGTTCTGGGGAGAAATCCCTCAATCAGAACATCTAGATAGTTTGCAGAGAGGGCTACGAGTTTCCCGCCGACTTTCTCGACGGCCGAAGTGTCTGTCTCGCCGGTAGATGGAATCCTTCCATAGCCAAATGTGTTCCTAGTTTGTCTTCCTTCTCCTTTTTTATTAATATCTTTAGAATCATGTCGTGTTCCCGTTCGTCTCCATGTCTTCTTTCTCAAATCTTCTTCTTCCCAGATTCTTCAATCGAATGATGTCATAGAACACGGTGGGATGGCGAACATGGTCTGTCTAAGAGGATACAATCTTTTTGGCAACGGAGTTCTCGAATGTAAACGGGGAATTATTGCAAATCAACTGGGACATTGCATACCTCGTTCGTCTTTTATTTTTTAGTTCTTTAAACTTCTTCAGAGGAATGTTCTCTTCCGACTTTAGCCGTCGGATACTTTGAAGACGCAAGAAAGCTTCTGCCAGATGGGGATGTTACCCATCTTATTTGTCCAACTATCAACCTTACTATTTCTTGTTCAAAGGGATCTTTGTCTCCGATGCCATCTTGTACGACAAATTGTAAGATTCATAGAGATAATTAGTCAAAATTAGCTTCGACCTACTGTATTCCTCCTAGAGATTCCACGCCAGCCATCATCTATCGAACCGTTGGAATGAAAAGAACAACATTAGATAGGTATCAAGCTGTATATCCAAATGGTAGCATCTTCCAGTATAAGGTAACTTTTCTTTAAAGTATAAAATCCTTGCAGTGTGTTGAAAGTCGAGAGGAGGCGAGTGGAATCGAGTGTGTCAATGGCCAATGGATCAGCAATCTCCTTCCATGTATAGCTGGAAATGCGACCGAATTGAAAGAACTTCCGCGACATGATATGTGTGTTGCTCCAACCCTAGGAAAGCAGCAGAGAGTTCTGAACATGGAGAACTATGTCCAGCAGGAGGATCACGCTTTTGCTCATGGAACAGTTCTCCAGGTCGGATGTGCCGTGTTATCAGACGAAGACGTTGTCGAATGGAAATGTCGACGGGGAAAGTGGAGTCAGAAACGTCAAGTTTCCTGTCCTACTCGTAAATTTATTTATGATATAATAATATATAAAGAATTTTTAGATAATGGATCGTGTGAGTTTAAAATTCAGCTGAACTCGAGGACGGTGACTTTCGATATGTCCAGGAGGGAAACAATACTCTTCAATCAGCATTTCAAAGGTATGGAATTAAAATGTACAGAAAATTTTCTTAGAGGGGACTCATCTGTTGTTTCGATGTTCTAATCCTGGTATGGAACTCCTTCGTGGAAAAGCCGAGGTCGAGTGTCGGAATGGTCGATGGACATCTCCTTCTCCCTATTGTCTACCTCTAGATCCAGAAGACGATCGTGACTGCCCACCCATCCACTACGTCGTAGAAGGAGGTCCCCACTCGATTGCTCCTTCGGGAGAACTGGTTGTTTCACGTAGCTCAACAATCTCCTTCTTCTGTCTACGATCACGTGGAAGTGGAAAGCCGAGATGGGTACGTTGATAGTTGAATAACAGTTGATAGGAACATACATCGACATATCGATCATATCCTACTCAATGGACAACAGTGGATGTTGGCGAGAAGAGTGAACTAGATGCCTACCAACTAACTGTCGCCGTGGCACAAAAGGAAGATTCTGGACTCATTCATTGTGTTACCCCAACGGGAAAGAGAAACACAGTGAAGTTAAGGATCGAAGGTATTTATTCCTCTGGAGAAAGACTTTTCTTTCTTTAGAAGGAGCATGTAGTGCCCTTCAAAACTCTTCCCATCTCTATGTCTACTTCTCCAGCCGTACTCTCTTTATTGGATCTGTCGCTCAATTCTCGTGTCCTCCCGGTTATCGTATTCTCGGTCCCTTCACCTCCACCTGTCAACCTGATGGAACCTGGAGTCACCCGGCTCCCCGATGTCAGGCCACCCAGTGTCCACCCCTCGCTGTCGATAGCAGTCTTGTGTCCATCAGTGTCTCTTCGTATAAATTCGGAGGAGTAGCCATCTTCCAATGTTCGAAGGGATATACTCTCATTGGATCGGAGTACATGCACTGTCGAAATGATGGAACATGGAGTGAAAAAATTCCTTCATGCGCTGTTGTCAAATGTGGTCCAGTGACTCCTCCGAGGAATGGATTCATTATCGGATCGGTGAAACAACAATATCAAAAGGGTGATATTGTATTGTTCGGTTGTATATCCAATCATCTTCTAACGGGGGGAGATTTCTCTATCTGTCAATCAAATGGAAAATGGAGTCAGGTTTTGACCAAATGTAGGGATACTTTCTCTATTGTTATCTTTCAGGTGATCCTTATTGTCGACATCCTGGTCGACCGGAGAATGGAGACTCTACAGCTCCAGCCAAGGTATATATACTTGTCTCATTTCATTACCCGATTCAGGAATACTATCTCGTCGGCGAAAAGATTGTCTTTTATTGTCCTTCCCGTGAATATAAACTTAGTGCCGAAAACGTCCTGACGTGTGTTACCGCTGGAAAATGGTCTCGTCGCGTCCCCCTCTGTCTTCCAGATCCAAAAAAATAATAAATGTTTTTACTTCAGCTGATGTTTTTCTTTGTGTGCTTTGGCATCACTCGCGAAGGATCGAATAATGACGGGAAGAATGAGAAGACCGTGGAAGAGACCCGTTGCTACAACAAGGATTGATGTCCTCGCAAACATTCGAACTGCATTTGACGGAACGAGGATCATCACAACGATGGCTAAAAAAGGATAAAAAGATGGGGGATACTCACCAAGTAGAGTAGATGTTCCGGCTTGAAGCACTGGCCATCCGATCGCTCCCAATGAGTCGCGTATCCTATCATCAGGATTTTTTTTCTCTGATCGATATATTCGATATCCGACATGGGTGGCAAAGTCAATACATTGACCAATAGACATCTGAAGAATCTCTTCTAGTACTAGAAAGAAATACCAGGATATTGACAACGGTGGTTGGATCAAGATCAGCCCCCCAAAGGGAAAGGAACCCTGCGGTTCCAATATCCATCGAAATTAGTGTAAACACGACCCAGAATACGATGGAAGACTCGGCGACAAAGAGGATACAGACGGTGATCAAGGTCAGTATGGCAGTTCCGAGGGATTGTAAAGTCGTTCCTTGTAATTCCAACATCTGAGAGATTAGACAATTGGGGAGAGGCTACCTGGTCGGAGTAGAAATTGTTCTCGTCGAAGACAAGAGCATGTAGTTCGGGATAATTGGCTGTTATATTCCTCCACATGAGGAGAAGTTCTGTTCTTACATTCCAGCTAGCAATTTTGAAAGCCGTTGTGAAGACAAATTTGTCAACGACCATCTGGAAGAAGATGAGAAGATAGTTATTCTTACTCCATCCGTCCCGTTAGTCCATTGCAGATCCGTTTCCCAATGACTATTGAAAGATACATGGAGAAAGGAACGAAGAGTCTCATAGAACTTGTCATCACCTTCGGAAAAGAACTGACGATAGTTGTTGAAATCACGAAGCCAGATGGAAGTAGAATTCGATCCCATCGAATAAGGTGTACTCTCAAGGTCATGCACCAAGCTAAGTACTCGCTCTATCTTAAAAATCCAGTCATTATTTGAAAGAATATTCACTAGTTCAGGATGCTTTCTAAAATCAGGTGCTGAGTTGACATAAACCCGGCCAATGAGTCCTTCTGCCCATATTTTGTTTTCGGCGAGATGAAGATATTCAATGAGAGGAGAATCATCAACAACAAGTCGAGACGGAGTGAGATTTGGATGAAGAAGAGAACAGCCGTAGAAAGCAGTGAAGATATAAACAGCGTAGAGTATACACTGAAGGGGATAAATGGAATCTTGCTACTCTTACTAGAATGATTCGGACAGTAGGCCGACAAAGAATGGGAGCGAAAACATTTTCGAAAAAGTGTCTTGTGGGAGAAATAGCATCCGGCTTTTTTGCCTTCTCTATCTCCAACTTGGAACATCGTTTCCAGACGAAGATACAATGATATCCGGCTGCCTCTCGTCGAGCTCCCAAAACCATTACGGCGGCGAAGAATGTCAGCTAAAAAATTAAAAGAAAAAGAAAAGACTCTACCTGATAACACCAATCAAAAGCAATAGCCAACGCAATGAACTTACAGAATATTGCAATGGCAGGAGTGGATGAGAAAGTTCCAATTCCGAAAGAAAGGACCGAGGTGAGAGAGGTGACTGTTATGGCACTGCCCGCTTCTTCTAGAGCTAAGGCCATCCTTTTCTCCGGTGATAGAGTCCTCTTCGTGTCTTGCCATGCTCCCAACATGACGTAGACATCATCGACACCGATGGCAAGGGCAATAAACGGCATAACGGTAACCTGAAAAGTAAGAATGATAAAATGTAACATACTTGATAAATATATGGTTCGCCGATGGCGAAAAGTATTCCAGAAGCACTGACGATGGCCATCGAAGAGGTCAAGACACCGATAAGAGCTTCGATCGGTTTGGATGTCACCCAGTCTCCCGTCATACTGAAATTTTATATTCTTTTTGCAAGTGTTTACACTGATGCGTCAGTGTCATTTATTCTCCTTATTCTTATAATTATTGTTTTTCTATTATCTATATTTAACTTACCAAGATACGACGGTGAAAGAAACAAGCAGAAGAATTGTCAAAGAAACAAAAGGAATAGTATAAGTAGCATTTTTCTGCATTTCTTCTTTCAGAATGGAGAGTGAAAATATAGATGTTTTAAAAGGAAATGTAGGATCGTCCAAAATTCTTCTAATTGACTGTTCGAATGACTTGGAAACAACTTCGGAAGTTATCTAAAAAAATATATATGTAAAAGGAATAAAGGTGTTTTACGTCTTTATAGCTAGGGATTTGGTAGATAAGATGCACCATGTCGGTATATATAATATTTCCAGATAAATCCACATTGACTCCATAAAAATGAGTAGGTAAAAATAATTTACTATCGTAAAATGTCATTGTGGGGTAGTCGAACTTGATGCGCGGTTCAGATCGAAGCTGTAAACGAATAAGTTCATAATTAACGCTCACCCTCTTACTCCAAAAAGAGTTGTAAAAAATCTCTACAATCGTGTTGCTCAGTTCGCATTGTTTTAACGCTGGACACACCTCTTTTGCAAAATGTAACTAAAGTCGTTTGATAGTTTGAATCTTACTCACGATACGTCCATCCAATTCTATAGACAAATTGTTCAAAACAAATTTATTAAATTGAACAATTTGGCTTCCTCTATCTTTGTCTAATAAATTCATTTTTCCTGTGTCTTTTGATTGTACAGTAATAGATACAAAAGAACTAAAGTGTTTTTCAGATTTAGTAACTTACTTATTAGTCGAATCACCGGAAAAACGTCGATGTATTTCGTACTCTACCCGTGATTTAGAATGTTCTGGTGAGTATAGGAAACGAAGATCATCCTATATTTTTACTTAAAAACAGTAGATTACCCACTTCCATTCGAAAATTTAAAGCGCCTAGAGATAGAAGACATGTTAGAATTAGAGGACAAAGGGCGAAGAAGCGTGGATGTTTGGAGATGAAGAGTCCATAATTATAGAAACACTCAGCCAAAAAATCTTGAAGAAGACCAAATGGGTTTATACATTTCCACATCATCCTTAAACAATAACAATAGATGGCTAAAAATAGCAAGTCTCTGATAGCAATACTTACTGTTTTGAAACAAAAAAAATTAAAGTTCTGTATTATGTAAAATCATGATAAGTAAAAAAGAAAAAGTTACATTCAGATGTTTTAGGCATCGATTGCGGCTTCCAATAGATCCGTAGTGACCTAATTCAGAACGGGCGCGAATGAAAGGGAAACGCAGAGGAGTTTACATGAAACGACCCTCGCCATTCAGTTCCGCAGTTCCAAATAACATCTCTTTATATGGAAATATTTACAATCGATAAAGTATCTTCAAAATGTCGTCACTTAGCATAATAATTCTTTCGTCTCAGAAGAATTTTCTGAAAAACAAATTAGTATTCATCATTTTTAACCTTACTTGACAAATTTCTGTACATATATGTAACAAATAATACTAATAATACATAGCTAAAAGGGCATGCTATTAAAATAGCGAGTGACATAGAAAGGAAGGTTGACACGAATGGCAGAAAGGCGCTTGTGTGGTTGTGTAAAAGCCTTTGTTTGATTGACAGTGATCAAAGTATTGATCAATTTATTTAAAGGTTGAAAAAATATTTTCAGAAACTTATAAATAGTTTAAAACAATATCATCTGTATTATGCTACATTTGAACTCCTTGTTCGCATAGCCCGAAATAATATAAGATATTGGAAGATTGTATCAAGTGTTGTGTACGGTTCTGGCTGCGTCTTATTAATAGCATCTGGTTTAGTTTGTATCTAAACTAGTTGTTAATTTGAAAAAAAGGAACATACATATTTAGGAAAATGCATTCCCATAAATTCTGAAAGCATTGGAAGAGCTTGAACAGCAAGCATTGAAGGCTCATAATCTACTTCAACAATTACTCCTTTCACGGTCGTTACTTGCGAGGCCGTCCCTACTCTGACAACAAAATCACGGAAACGAAATTCTGTTCCAGCCAGCTAAAATAATAACACACAAGAAAACCAAAAGAACCTCAAATTTTGCTGGAGTATCTGGAATCAGACCAGAAGACATTTTTGTTAAAATTAAGTCAAAACCTCTATCACATGTTGCTTTGGGGCTGCTTTTCAAGTTGTCAGCGGGTGCTAAAAATGTAAAAGCTAAAAATCCACTAACAGATCGCGAAAGATGTCTGAGGATATTGAGAATGATGAAGAACATAACAAACTTGTCCACCAACCTTAAATGAATTTAAAAAAAAAGAAGCTTAACCATCTGTGTAGGATTATAAGGTAAGCAATCAACACTGTAAGGCCCAATCGATTCTGCACCACTTAGTTCCATAATACTTTCAACTTCTGCAGCCGGTCCTTTGTATTCAAAAACCCATGCGACACCCATATTAACTTCAAAAATAATGGTTTGAAAAAAACTAAAAGATCATAAAAATTGATAATACTTTTAAAATAAAATAAAACAGCAAGAACGTCGAAAAAAAAGTTAAACACAATTAAAATATAATTTATTTTATGTAAATATTTCAGGAGAAAAAAGACGAATCTATTAATGTTTGAACTGGCGATGGATAAACATTTAGCTGGTGTTCAGTTTTCCGAAATTCACAAAGTAAATAATGATACAACGGCGTAAGCTCTTCAGGAGTCAATGTTACTCTTTTTAATGATGGTGCTTTATCGGAACAACATTCAAAAAGAAGTAAACATGTATCCCCAGAAGAAATGTGTTCATCAGGCGGTATTCGACTAATTACCATTTTGCCTAATTTACAAAAAAAATCATCACAAAAAGTATAATAACTAACCTGATTGATCACTAATTTCAATAGGGTTTTCTGAGGAAACTGTTGCACATACAATGGAATCGCCTTGTTTTCGTTTCAACAGTGATTGAATGTCATCTCTTACAAAAAAATTCATTTCCATAATGGAAAAGTGAAATTCTGGAAAGAGAAATAAAGGAGTAAAATAAAAAAAACAAGCAGCCAAAAAGAGAACAGCGGCCACCAATTGCTGGTTCGACGCTTGAACGAAAAGCGCGCGAAAAGACGCTTGAATTTTCGGAACATCTGGTTGCCGTCTTTTTTTCATTTTTTTCTTCGAGTAATGTCTTTTTTTGTTGAAGTGTTTATGTTTTCATAAAATAGAAACAAGTGCTTTATATCTTTAAACGAATTTATATAACACTTATCAAGTAAAACATTTTTGTCTCAATATTTTATCCTAATTATTTTTATAGGGTATGAGCTTTAGTGGAGAAGAAACGGAACGCATGGATTCTCCTCTATATCAAGCTTCAACAACTCCCAGAAGACCTCAAAATCGAAGGTATTTTTAATTACGGTATTGTACTTTGATTACTAGACGAAGCGTAGCTGATGAAGCGTCATTAACCCAACAATACATTCAACAAAATATTGAAACATTGACTCGATTATGGGATGAAGTGCATATGAATGAGGAAAGCAGGTTTAATATTTTTTTTTGTTTTTATTGTATTTTTAGAGTTTCTCGTCTTCATGTAGCTCACGAGCATATTAGAACTCTCGTAGATGATATGGTTGATGCTGAAACAAAAATGGTTGAATCGGTCAAAGATGGAATTATTCGTGGTCAAAAAAATATTCAGAATATGAGAAAGCAGTTAAAGTTGGACCAATGGATATGTCGCCACCCTTTTCCATCTATTGCTTTGGTAAAGCGTGTTTTTTGGTTGTTTAATCATATTTAGTGGCGTGAAGTAGAACGCGAAGAAAAATGGCTCAAGGAACAATATGATGCTCGCATTTCAGAACAGGAAAAAATTATCGAACGATTGGATATTATAGCTACTCGAATTGGACGTAACGTTGTTGAATATCTCCCTGATCCTAAAACAGTAAATTTAAAAATATCTATATAACATTGCAGCTATTATCTTCTTCTGAATTAGACGTTCTGCGAAACACTGTTGCTGAGTTTGAAACAGAATTGAAGGAACGAGTCACTAAAGCCTTGAAACTTCAAAGAGATCTTCGTGTTTGGAGTAGAAATTTAGGACAAGTGTATGGGAACAATGATG
Source organism: Oscheius sp. DF5120 (assembly GCA_932521415.1). Classification (NCBI taxonomy): domain Eukaryota; kingdom Metazoa; phylum Nematoda; class Chromadorea; order Rhabditida; family Rhabditidae; genus Oscheius; species Oscheius sp. DF5120. The sequence goes on along the minus strand of OW051465.1, from coordinate 3,365,162 downwards.
ACCCTGCTTTAAAAGTTTTTCTTGAAGAAGATATGGAGGATGAAAATTTTGTTCTTTCACCAATGGTAATGGATAAAATAGAACAGTTCTGGAGCGAGGTTTGTCTTTAATCTTTTTTTTCAACCATTTAGCTGTCCGGAATGCATGATTCATGGGTACAGGAAATGGACATGGATTGGGTGGAACGATACGAGGAACTGAAAGAGTTGTGGGATTCATGCCATATTAGTGAACAAGAGCGTATTTACAGCGCACATTTTGATCCGAGTATTTCCCTTTTTGCATTATTATCGTTTTAGTTCGACATACACGAGATGATATTTGCAAAATGATTACCGAAATCTCTAAACTCAAAGCAATATTTGCTGCAAGAGAACCAGTATATAAACTACTAGCCGAGTAATCTTAATAATTTTGCAAACCTTGTTTTAGGTGGAAAGAAAACTGGAAGCTGAAATTGGAGATGGAAGAAAAGAAAAAGGATCCTAGTTACTATCAGTCGAGAGAGCGTGGCCATAATCTCATGAAAGATGCTGCGGTAATCTGTAAATGTGATTTCTTATATTTTTATTATTTACAGCAAGAACGAAACATCAATGAAGTGAGACTGCCATCATTAAAACGACAGATTGAAACCGCTTATAATGAATTTAAGAACTCACATCCTTCAGAGAGAATCTTGTAATTAATTTAGCAATTATATTTGTTTTTAGGATAGAAGGAAATGAACCCACCGATTACATCAAATGGATTGAGGATGAGCATAAACTAAGCAAAGAAAGAGAAAGAGCAGCAAAGGTTTTTGTAAAGTTAAAAAATATAAAACCCATCGATTAAGAAAAAACAAAACATTAGCGATGTGAGAACAACACCCACTTCCTTGAAAAGCAAGATAGGCATGAGAACGCCAGCTCATCCTTCTCACATTCCGCAAAAACTTTCTAGGGGAGAGCCACAATATAGTATTATAACTCCAACCAGAACTCAAGAAGTAAGTCAATTTCTAACTTCAATCTATTAATACAGCATGGACCTAAAACTTCGTCTCCCAAAGATACAAGACAGCCCACTCTTTCGACGCCGAAACGAGTAATGTCGCCGCTGAAAAAGAGGAACTAGAAATCCTTACTTTTCTTTATACACTTACTGATGAATATTTATATGTTTAATAAAAACCACTATGTTTGCTTTATAGTTAGTTGAATATTTATTATCTCAATTTTCTTTCTTATTCTTGAAGAAAAAGTACTTGAATTAAAAAAAATGATATTTTTCTTCAAAATTCAGTTATTCTGTTATTATAAATGTTTGATATTCTAAATTGACTAAAATGGTTATGAAAAATAAATGACAAAACAAACCAAAATCATTCTCTAATCTGTTTTGTTAAAAACCGTTTCTAACTTTTTTTGTTTGACACCAAAAAAAACATCGTCCTGTTTTTACGCTAAAAAATGAACAAACATTGGAAATATGTGTTTCAAGTGTTTTTCCTTAGTGTGCGTAACGAGAAGACAAAAATAATGGAAAAAAAAGGGAAATTAAAAACCCATAACCTTTATGGTATCCTTATATAATGTACAAAAACTTTGATAAAACAATATTTTAATTAAACTCGTGCTGTTCCACTTTTGGTAAAATGTTTGATGAGCTCGCGGAATATAACAATTCTTTGAATCTAAAATATTAGGTACAATTGCAAATAAGTAATAACTTACTTGGCTTGTTCCCTCATAAATTTGATAAATTTTAGCATCGCGCATAAGTTTTTCCACTGGGTATTCACTGTTAAATCCATTACCACCAAAGATTTGCACAGCATTTGTAGCGGCTTCATTAGCTTTGTCAGCAGCAAAACATTTCGCAATAGAAGCATAGTAGGAATTGCTTAGCTACACAACAAGTATTAACTATTGTTAACGGAAAATTACCTTATTATCTACATCAACAGAGGACTTATATGTAGCTAAACGACCTAATTCGAGATGCATCGCCATGTCTGCAAGCATAAACTGAACGGCTTGATGCTAAAAACATAGCTAAAAAATGACATTAACAAACATTGGCGATGTGTGTTCCAAATGTTTTCCTTTCTAGTGCATATTTTGCAGATTCATCCAGACATCTCCAATGAAGGCCTAAAGCACCAGCAGCAACACCAGGTCTTGTTAAATCAAATGCTCCCATGGCAACTTTGAATCCTGCACCGGGAGCACCGAGAACCTATCAACTAAATGGAAACAAAAGTTGACATACGTTGGAAGCTGGGACGCGAACGTCTTCAAATGTGATCGTTCGAGTATCAGAGCATCTCTGTCCCATGTTCTTTTCTTTCTTCCCGCGTGTTATTCCAGGAGTATCTCCATCAACTATAAAAGCAGTGAATGCTTTTCCAGCATCTGCCTTAGGATCTTCAGCAGTACGGGCTAAGACAAAGAACCACTTTGCGTGACCACCACCGGTAATCCAGGCTTTATTACCATTGATAATATATTCGTCACCCTTTTTTACTGCCTGAATAAAATAGTAAATATAGTTATAAGCCATACTTTTGTTTTTACCCCATTGACATCCGAACCAGCTCCTGGCTCCGTAACGCAATATCTTAAACAGATGAAAACAGTAAGATAAAAAACTAACGATGCAATTACGGGCTCAGCCGTCAATAACCCAAGATATTTTTTCTTTTGTTCTTCATTACCGGCAATTCTAACAGGAGCAACTGCTAATGAAGGTCCCATAATAGCAATTTGTAGACCTGTGCAGCCATAGGATAATGCTTCCGTAACAAGGGTGCTCTCCAAATGAGACAAACCCGGTCCACCTGAATTTTTAAAAAAAAATCAATAATAAAAACCATATTTTTCTTCTATTCCTGGATTCATTAGTCCTAATGAGTGGGCCTGTTTTACAATATCCCAAGGAAATTCTCCAGATTCGTCATACTTCGCAGCATTAGGAATAAGTACTTTTTTGGAAAAATCCAAAGCATGCTTTTGAATTTCTTTTTGTTGATCGGTTAGGTCTAAAAATATCTATAAATCAAAAAGTAAACATACCAAACGAAATATGCCGAACAGCAGGAATAGTTCTAACGCTGGGAACTATACGATGAAGGGCACGGTTCAACATCGCTAAAAACAAGTAAGAAATAAAAATATCAAAGCAAAATTATGGATAAAAAGCGCATTCACGCCAAATAGAAAGAAAGTAAAAAAAATGGTATAATCAATTTAGAATAAAACTTTGATACATTGTAATTATATGTGCATAAATATAAAACCCAGAAAAAAAGCTAATAAAAACCAGTCTCCTTGACACGTCCCAGAAGTTGTCGTCCAATAACCATACGTTGAACCTGACTTGTTCCCTCGTAGATTTCGAATATTTTAGCATCACGCATAAGTTTTTCAACTGGATACTCGCTATTAAATCCAGCCCCTCCAAAAATTTGTACAGCATTTGTTGCCGCTCTATTAGCGCTTTCACTAGCAAATAACTTCGCTAAAGAAGCATAGTATGAACCTGGACGGTTCTCATCAGCCTAAAACAATGTATAAGACGGTTTTTAGATTATCCCACCTCATAAGCGCATTTGTATGTCATTAGCCTTGACATTTCTAGAGACACAGTAGTATCAGCAAGAAGCATTTGTATAGCTTGATGCTAAAGCAAAAGTAAGTTGAAAAAAAAATACATTTGCAATTTGGGTTCCAAAGGTTTTACGCTCTAGGGAATATTTAGTGGATTCATCTAAGCAACGAGCTAGTACTCCACAAGCCAGAGAGGCCACCAACGGACGAGTCTTGTCAAAAGTTTTCATGGCGACTTTGAAACCTTCCCCAGGAGCACCGACAACTAAAAAACATTAAATAACATGAAGCATTAACCATTTGCAGACGGTACTCTAACATCTTCAAAAGTAATACCACGTGTGTCGGAGCATCTTTGTCCCATATTAATTTCCTAAAAAAAATAAATTTCATATAAAAATGAGATACCTTCTTTCCTCGTACAAGACCAGCAGAATTTCCTTCGACTGCAAAAGCTGTGAATGCTTTTCCAGCTGGTGTTTTAGGATCCTCTGCCGTTCTAGCTAACACGAAGAACCTTAATATCGACTCTAAATAAGAAACTGATTTACCAATTAGCGTGTCCAGCATTGGTAATCCACATTTTTGATCCATTTAGTATATACTCGTCACCTTTTTTGACAGCTTTTGTTTTCGTTCCACCTACATCTGAACCAGCGATAGATTCTGTGACAGCATATGACTAAATCAGATGTACGAAAATAAATAAATCACTAACTGCAACAAGCGGTTCCTCAATCATTCTTCCTAAAAAGCGCTTTTTTATGTCATCATTTGCGGCAATGATGAGCGGTGCTTCAGCAAGACCGTTACCGCTGACAGCTGTACCAATTCCTAAAAAATTGTATGGCCATAAAAATAATAAGTAAACCTGAACATCCATAAGCTATTTCTTCATGAATTATACAAGAAGAAATCATATCCAGTCCAAGTCCACCTGATGGTTAAAGTTTAATAATATTATAAGAATACCATATTCAGCGGGGATTTCCGTGTTCAAAAGACCTTGAGCATGAGCTTTCTTAATGATATCCCAAGGATATTCCATAGTCTTATCATATTGGGGTGCTCTAGGAATGACTTCGTTGGCAACAAATTTACGAACAGTATTCCGTAATTCTAACTGTTCAGGAGAAAAATCTACAAAATATCAACAAAAAATGATAGCTTCACCAAAATTGAATCCAGTCGAAGCCGTTCGAATCTGTACAACAGGAGTAGTTAATCGACTACATTTTTGAAGAGATCGACCGAGCATTTCTGTAAAGGAGAGAACTCTATAAAGAAGCAGATAAACAAAGATAGGGTAGAGAAAACAAAGGTTATTTCAATGTAACTGATAAGCTTATCACAAAATCTGACAAAGTACAACAGTTAAAAGACATCGAATACAACGTAGCTATAACTGTTCTAAATGCCAGTTGTAACAAGTTGAAATAATTAAGGTGCTTCAGCGAAGAAATAAGAGAATTTGTTTTAATAATTTTCTGGTAAGAAAAAATAATTTTGAAAAACTTTTATCATTTTTTTGGAAACAATAAGACAAAGTACGAAGAGTCACACGTGGTCTGAAAGAATAAAGCTGGCTATTGTGGACATTGAACCTTGTACCTTTTCATTTTTCAAATGCGAGCCTGTGTCCCGTCGCGGAACGCGTGCTAATAAAAACGCACTGACGGTCTCTCTTGGCACCACATCATAGCAGGATAGAATGATTATTTCATTGACATTTTTTCAATTTCAATGTTTTACTTATTCCTTTTTCACATATCATTTTTCAGAATGGCTTCTGATTTCGGCAATCCGTTGAAAAAGTTCAAGTTAGTCTTCCTTGGCGAACAGAGTGGTGAGTATCATTATTTTTTATTTTATTTATTTTAGTGGGAAAAACCTCGCTTATAACCAGATTTATGTATGATTCTTTTGATAATACATATCAAGCAACCATTGGCATTGATTTTCTTAGCAAAACTATGTATCTTGAGGATAGAACGGTCAGTTAACAATATGTTCAGTATACATAAAAAATTGATTAGGTTCGTCTTCAACTTTGGGATACTGCAGGACAGGAGCGTTTTCGTTCATTGATTCCTTCCTATATCCGAGATTCTACGGTCGCTGTTGTTGTTTATGATATCACAAGTAAGTATTTATTTACCAAAATTTATACCACGATTTCTTCTCTCTGAAAAATATGCTTTACATAGATTAGTAATATACTGTTGTAGTTTTTATTCATAACTTTTTGAAATAATTCTTGATAACTAGGTTCTTTTGAATCTACATACTTCACATTTTTCCCATAAGTTGGAGATGTAATTGGAACTGATTTTCTTTTTTTTTAGAGTTGTTAAAATGTTTATTCTTCGATAGCGTACTAAATTGTAGCCTTCGATTATTTCATTGAGGGATTTACTTATTTTGAGGCAGTAGGTTTTTAACAGCGTCAAGAGAATCCGTATAGGATAGTTGAGATAATATTTCTCTGAATGGTTTCTCCATTGACGATTTTTCGGTAGATTTTTTGTTCTTTTCAAATCTAAATCAATGAGAAAATATTTTTATCTGTATTACCTGAACCATTTTTTGATCGTTTCAAATCTTGCCTTTTTTTTTGATTGTCGATTTTTCATAAGTGATTTCTCAGTATTCGTAGTGCTTGTAGTTTGCTTTGGTTCTTCAAATAATCCACGAAAAAATTCTCTCTGTATGTCGACATCAGTCTTTTTTGTCATAATTTTATCCCTTTTCCTTTTATCTATTGATTGCGGTCTAAAAAAATTATTATTATATTTCCGTTTTCTACAATAATGAAATGGTATGTTGATCATTATTACATTTCTCACAAAGCTGCATAAATTTATTCATTCTTGTCGCAGTAATATCACCTTCAAGTAGATGCATTTTTCTGGAAAAGTAGTTATCTACCAAAATGGTTAACTGAAATTGTAGTTCCATATCATTTAGGGATTTATTTAGTCCTTGTGTACAATCCTGCATATTCTTTTCAATTTTATGCTAAAATTTGAAATATTACAATAAATGCATTAACCCTAATACGAACAAAAGCGTTAAGTAGTTCAACTTTCGTATTCTCTATTTCGTAGCGGAATAGTATTTTAGGTTTTGCAGCCGCACTTGTCATAACTAAAACAGCAACTAAAACATTCCAATATTTATGAAAATCTGTCAAAACTTGTTAATTTTTTGCTTTCCAGATGCGAATTCCTTCCACCAAACATCAAAATGGATTGATGATGTACGTACTGAGCGTGGAAGCGATGTTATTATTATGTTAGTTGGTAATAAAACTGATTTGGGCGATAAAAGGTAATTTTTTTTCTAGCTTTATTTGTTTTTTTTTTAAATTTTAGACAGGTTTCTACAGAGGAAGGTGAGCGTAAAGCGAAAGAATTGAACGTTATGTTCATTGAAACTTCTGCAAAAGCCGGCTATAATGTGAAGCAACTATTCCGCCGAATCGCCGGTGCACTTCCAGGAATCATCAAGGAAGATGAGCGTTCTGATCCTAGTGAGTTTATATTTTTGTTCTTAATTAAGCATGTTATACCTAACATTCTTTACATTTGCTAATTTATTAGCAATCCGTTTTGTGTGGAACATTTCTTTGTATTTGTATGGAACGCATTTGTCGTCACTATTGCACGTCTTTTCAGTTGACGTCACTATCAAGGCAACAGACCCACCAGCCGCAGATTCCAAGGGATGTAACTGCTGAATTCTTCATCCGAGCTTTATTAACCATGCACTGATTGGTTGTGATTGTTTTAACCTGGTGCACGCATGTGATTTACAGTGCATTTTTGTACAGAATAATTTATTCATAAATACTTTTGCAGCTACAATTGTCAATATGGATCCTATTAAACAGCGTCAAATTCAAACAGACGAAGGAGCTTGCTGGTGTTAAGCACTTTACGACTTCTACATGCTTCTTCCCAGCGAGCAGAGCTTGTGCAACTATTTATTAAGGTGGCTTAATTTGGTCCGGGCCTAATTTCATTGTCTTCATCTTCATATTAATTGTTAAGGGTTTCTATACACTAATCCCGTATGTATTATCCACCACGCGCTTCGCCGTGTTGCTCACTTTCCCACGCGTTGTGCTGAAACCCAGAGCCGATCTGGCTCTCGTATAATCTGCAATGACAGCATCTCATTGTGATAATATTTATTTTTTTAAGCTTATGTTTTATAAACGGTATAGCCAGCTTTTTTTATTAAACCGTGGCATCAGATTTAAAGGTGCGAAACCAAAAAATGGAGGCTGACATGGAGAACTTCCAAATCTGGATAGCCGGTTTAAAGGATGTTCTCTCGACTTACCTGCAGATACAAGTCTTTTCAACACAGGAAAATAGTGGATGACAATCGGCTTCCGTTTCGCAAGAAAAGACTTTTTTCCACAGCATGATTGTGAATAAAAGAAGGGCAAGGGAAGACATCTGTCTAAAATAAAAACTTGATTTAATTCAACAGATGAGGGGAGCGTTTTGTTTCTTCCATATCTTTAATTGCTGAAATTCGAGTCACGTTTGTTCTTTGTCGATCCCCAGGATCGTATGCGTGAATGACGTGTCTTGTTTGATTGCTGACCGTGTGGCGAAAAGATAAACAGGGAAGAAAACGACTGAGGAAACGACGAAGTCAATAGGGGAGGCCGACGTATACCCATCTGTTATTAAACTCATCATTAGAACGTGTTTGCCCTCCAAGTTTACTCAATAACTAAAAACTGAGACAACCGTTTAGACCCGTTTTGTATCACAGAAAAAGAAGATATCGGGTAGGATGAAAATGGACTATAAATCGTCATTTCGACAGAATCTTTGGAGACCGGAGATGCAGCAGAAAAGGAAGATAAGGCTTCCTACTATGACAGCCGGAACAATAAAGACTAGATTTCCTGCCATAGAGTTGTCATCGTCGTCGTCTCCAACCGTACTATCATTCTCCTGAAAACATGAACACTTTGATGACGACTCGCCCCCTCCCCAGGGATTTCAATTAAGAGCAGCGAAAACCGCCGAGAAGAGACCAATTTCCAGACAGGAAATGGAGATTCACGGGTCAATCATCCTCGATTGCTCTTTTTCGTATCTTCTTCGTACCTGTTGGGGACATTGCCATCTGGGCATCATCAGATCCTCCGAGTGTTGTTGAGTGCATGTCGTCCGACATCTGGAAGTCGTCTCGATGTCTTTTCCCCTATCCGATTACCTGCTCCGACAGCTCTCCAGCGTGTCGAATGTATGTACAAAGATAAGTTCTTGGGCTCGTCGATTATTGGATCGACCATCGACAAAATGAGCAATGACGAGGAAGAGAAATAAGAGAAGAGACCGTCTCATATCTGAATCATATTTTGACAAAAACAAAACGACGGCGAGGGAGGGTATGATGTTTGTCATCTAGCCATCTATGGCTTTTCAGTTTCGGCCGTGGTGCATAAACGAGTCGAACCGTCAGGACAATTATGCATCAAATGAGGAATTGATCAAAAAGAGAACGAAATGGTTGTCATTGTTTTTGGCGCTTAATCAAGGCAGCAGGTGTGAGAGAAGTCGATAGGATGAGGAGATAATCCATCGTCATCTGACGACGCAAAGAACAACTGGCTCTTTATTGTCTTACTACGACTCGAGTCAACTAATTGCCGACAAATAACGCGCATAAATTTACACATCATTATGGTTGAATGGACACTCTCCTGGGAGAATTCGACGACTGTCCAAAAAAGGAGAGAGGCCGCTTAGAAATGAATAGCTCATTCGTTTCGACTGGCAGATTATCGGATGTCGGATTAGCCGTAAACACGGTAAGAATGAGCGTGATGAGACGGAATCGAGGTGGATGGTCGTAATATTGGAAAACAACGGGGAAGGGAGTGGAATTGGATCCAGGGGAGAGTTTCAAGGGTAAACAGCACTTCCAAAAGGCAGCTGCTTTTCTTCTGATAGATTGTGTGACGATGGCTAATCCGTTGGCATTAGGAAGTGGAATGACACACACTCCAACAGAAGCATAATTTCGTTTCGACTCCTCCGGGAAAGGGGATCGAAGGCCGTCGAGGAGGGAGGTGTGAATGGCCATTTCCCTCCTGAGCTACGCTTCCTGGCAACGAGATCCGACTCAATTCAACAGGGCCAAAAAGAGGCTCTCGAGGGGGCACAGATATCACTCAACATTATCGGGTGCTAAGACTTGGACGATACCCGGGGGAGTCGAAAGAAGAAAACGACTACGGCGAGGAAACAGATGTCGAAGGTAATCTCTTTAAACCTCTCCGAGTATTAACAGACTAATAGACTCGGATCAGACAAAGAGACGCGGTTCTCCCGAGTCTAACGACTTTCGCTGCACCAGTTCCTAATTAAATTTTGGTGCGACTGAAACGGAATTACAGCTTCGAATGAAATAGAGACGATGGCTTGTAATTATCTTTTTCAATTTCAAATGAATCAGTTCATTTTTCGAAATAAGTACATTTGTTCCAAATAGATAGGTGAAAATCACATAAGCGAACAGACAGGGGAACGGACGTGGTTCGTCGATGGATCGGAGCCGATTCCATTTTCCTGAAAACTTTTCTATTATTCCTTTTCTTTACCTTATGGGCTTTCTTTCCGTGGCCGACACCATTCGCATGTTCCATCGACGCCCCATCCTCATGATATATCGTCAAATCGTGAAGTTCCATGTAGCCATCAATAGTTTGATCTCCGGCTCGTGGCCTCGAACATAATTCCCAAACACTTTTTCGATCGTTTCTCTCCAGGAAGTATGTGTACATAACCCCCTTTCCCTTGATCTCCGTGTTTCCTCGGTCAGCAAATACATAGCTCGGATTAGAAGACAATCCGTTGTTCTTCGCCGTCTCCGAGACGTGGATCCGACAAGGAATACCACACGCCTCCATTTTGTTCGCTACGTTGACAGAGTCACCGAAAAGACAGTACCTAAAGATTTCTATTAAAAAAGAAGAACAGCAGACCGTGGCATTTTCATCCCGACAACTCCGGCGACGACGGGACCAGAATGAACTCCAATTCTGATCTTTATCGGCTTCTTTGTGATAGGAGACTGGACGAGTTTTGATTCCATTAACATACCTATTATATCTTTATTTCATTGATTAATAGTCTACCGATAGAGACATTGAGAACTCTCTCCGCGTGATTGTCACAGACTTCCGGGACTCCTCCAACAACCATATAGGCATCTCCAATCGTCTCTACTTTGTAGACATCATGCTATAATGATGGATCATCAAATAACAGCTTACCAGTCCGATGAGTCGATCGAATCGAAGATAGAGATCATTGAGGAGTGTAACGACATCATAAGGAGTGCACATGGCACAGATATTGGTGAAGGTGACAATGTCAGTAAAGAGAAGAGTACAATCGGGGAAGTCGCTAGCCTCGATGACCCGTCCTTGTCTCAAAGAATCTGCGATGGACTGGGGCATCAGTTCACAGAGTAGTTCATCCGTTTTTTGTTTTTCTACTTCCAACTCATTTGCCATTCTCTTCAGATTTTTAGTTGTTTCTTCCAGCTTTCGACTGAATGGAAGTTCTTTTCAATATCAAAGAACTCACTTCAGCTCTACTTGACTCATCCTGCTCTGATTCAACATGATTAAATCTCTCGTTCCGTCATGTCTCTGCATATCACTGATATGAAGATTTCTCTCAATCAACTCTCGAACAGTTGTCACATTAACCGACGAGATATACAGGATATACTTCCCGTTGTCGATTATGATCATTGATCCTAAAAATATGGAAAAGGAGACGTCAAACCTTTGAGAAGAACTGGCTTGATGTCTTCTTGCTGCCCATGAACCATATCTCCAACAGATTTCAATCGAAAGACAAAAAGACTGTTTTTGAAAGTGAGAATAGACTCGTAGTTAAATGGAACCTGACACCTTATATTAATCAAAATTGAAGTATACCTCGGGATGAACAAGTTCGAGAATATCGGTAACACGAGTTTCTTGCCGTTGTGCTAATGGATAGGTCTTCTGGATATAACTACCGAAATGTTCGAGAAAGAGATCTCGATCGAAGCATATATGATAAGGAAAGGCCTCAGAGAAGTCATCGGACATCATCTCGTAACTTGGCTGAAGTCTTTTCATTTAATATAGGTTAAATCGTCTAACCGGATGGATATCGATCTGTGAATCACTCTTTGACGTAATGGCCTTCTGTGGATGCATGGAACCCGTGTCGACCTGACTGATAACAAACACCACATGTTCCGTCACAAAGGCATCTGAACCCTTCTTTCTTTTTCGCTTCATAGTATACCTAAATGCTCCTGCTTTCTTTCCTGTACTTTCATAATGACTTCCGAGTCATAGATTCTTCTAGCGACTTCTCGAACGACGCCTTTCACAATCGGATAGAGTCCACTTCGTTTGGAATAGTAATGAAGGAGGAGAGTCCCGTCTGCTTGGGCATCACATCGAAAGGAAGGCCCTCGTAGCTTTGTTTGATAGACAACATGGTCGATGAAGTAATGAAGAGAGTCAAGCGAGTCAAGGAATCCTTCGAGGTCACTAGCCATAGCCCGAAGGAGTTCGTCCCATCCAGTTTCCATAGTAAATTGGATAAGGAAACCTCCATAAGCTTCCCAGACCTCTTCGACCGGAATACCTGAAATCGTTGAAGAATTATTCATGCAGTCGGAGATCGTAGAACCAACCGATGATATTAGCCATCGAATTAACGAGTCGCATCGTCTCATCGTCATTGTAGTAATGGCCAATCTCGCTTTCTGTTCCTGCTTCGAATTTTGACATTTCCCTGAAAAGGAGGTTATTTTAAGGAATGTGAGAAAGATAGCCCGAACTCACACAATCTTCTGCCAAACTTCCTTGCCATATTTCCGATGGACGAGTTGACGAAAGCTTTCGTGGATCCAACCAAACTAAACGATATGGCTTGTATACGGAGGAAGAAACAGGAGACGAATCAATGACACTTACCATGGCGGTCGACGAAGGACTGACACGCTATCGAGGCGAGTTCCGGAGAATTATTTATTCATCTCTCATCCAGGTGACAAAATACGACTAACGAGAAGACGAGAAAGTATGAAGGAAAGAAAACATTTGTCATCTTTGAGAGGAAAAATGATAAACATGTAATTAGAAGGATCTCTCCACCATGCCGCTCTCCTCCATCCATCACAATCCGTTCTGTTGATCCTCCCACTACCACCCAACCTTCTAACTTATTCAGTCTCCATCTCACATTTCCGCCTTCTTTCTATTTTTGTATCGGTTTTCCCAGGATGTCATTGCCAAGGAAACGGCGTCTCCAGCGTCTTCTCAGACTTTTGCACATGCTCTTCGTCAATCCAATTTCAGAAATGGAAGAAGAGAATCCTCCTCTTCGAGTTTTGGCTGTTCCTATTATCGATGGAATTGTCCATCGACTGAATATGATGCGTCGTCTGTCTTTGATGTGAGTGATACCATAAGAGGCTTCTTGACTTCTGACTCTCTTTCTTGTCTCATATTTCTAATTGTTTCTCTCCCTTTCAGGTAGAGATTCGTTTATGAATGGGTAGGCCTCTTATGTAGCGTAGTTCTTTCTAAATTGGGTCTAATTCGTCATAGCTGCCGCTCACTTCTGTCTCTGTCGCATACTGCAATATCTCCTCCTCCCTCTCCCGAAACATATCCATCGGCAAACAAATTCCTCTCGTGCGAAATACAGCTGGGAGTGGCGCCATTTCTAATGAGATCATCTTATGCACACTCTCTGAGAGCCGAAGAAACAATTCTTCTCATTTCCATAATGCTCTCATTAACGTCGGTAATTTCGCATCTCATTGTATGTTTTGGCATCTGACATGCATTCCTGACGAGTTTCCTTCTTACTTCTTCCTCCTCCCATAACTATTTTTCTCCAGAATGTACCTTCTTAAGAAACAAGTGACAAGGAAGATCAGGTAGGAATCCTTTACAGTAGGGATGGCGTGGGAAACATTATCTGGGCCATTTGTCTGTTTCGAATTTTAATTTTCCGTGTCAAGTGTCTTCCAGTAGATGAAATGAATCTCTCGAAGCTGCTACGATCTACTGATGGTGTCATATACTTTGGGTTTGTTGGTATCCTTCCAAATAGAGCTGTCTCTAGCCTCCCCTTCTCTTTAGCTCTGTCAATCGACCACTAATCCGAATCTCCCTCCTCGAGCTGGCTTCTTCATTTAATGCGGGGGATTTTTGCGGTCTCACCTCCAGCTTCAGGCACCATGGACGGTATTGTTTATCCCATTATAACACTCGAAGAACCGAGTGCCAGGTAATCCTATGAGTCTTCTATGGACTCCATTTTTAGGATGCGCCTGCTTTGCGCCTGGTTTGATCTGGATATGTAAGTTTGCGATAAACAAGCGGGGGCTGTCAATTACACGGGTCTTTATTAGTCCCTCCTTAATCTGACCTTAGAGTTCGTATGAGGGAGTCAATAGAAATTCAGTCGACTGGATAAGCAGCTAGATCATCTCGGTCCACTATTAGCTTTTTCCCTTTCATTCGATTAGCAGATATTCTTAAGTCTTGTTTTGGTTTCTCTCTTTTCATTACCATAGATGTTGTCCTCGACTTGTTAATTCTTTCCTTAACAAAGACTTCACTCTCTCCTTTCCTTCTTTCCCTTCTCTATGTTTTTCTCAAAATGGGCCTTGTATTTCGGGGACTTGACATGTGATCCACCACAAGCAAAAAGCCATTAGAAGACTCTAAATGGCAGCAGAATAAAGCAACTGGCTGGGCGCCGTTAATTGGTCCCTCTTCCAATTATACTCTGGCTGCTTGACGCAAGTCGAGTTCTTCTCGAACAGATCGTCCTTTTCACCTTCCAGCAGATGTACCAGCTACGTCAAGCGAATTAATCCGAAGCCGAGTGGGCGGAGCTGAGCGTGTATATCAGATGATAAGCCTCGCTTCGGTCGTTGACGATGGCTCCGATGAAGAAGAGTCCATTGGTACCCAGGATGCAGCGTATTCTGCATCAGAGGGTCACCCAGCTGCGTATTCTTCCCACCGAATTGGTCCCCAAAGCAGCTGAGGACGATAACATTCGTCCCAGGGTCAATAGGTGCGTTTCCCTCTCTCCCTTCCATTCTCTTTCCACCTGTCTATTTCTCCTTTCTCTTACTTTCTTCTACGTCATAATCCTCCTCTTAATTGCATGTAGGAAGTGTTTTCGACGCCCAAGGCGAAGGATTTGTTCGGAATTCATAAATAAGTCAGCCAAAGTGATTACTGTGTAATTGAAAGGCCTCTCGTTATCTCATCTAAAGGAAGGAAAAGAGCTCTGACGGGGCTCATCCGGGGATTAACAACATTGATCCTCTCGGTTCAATGAGACGGTTTCAGTTCGCCGTCGGAAATGAGAGAAAGACGATTGAGATCGTCTGTCAGGAGGGAACAGTATTATGGGTCTGTCGAGCTTGTCGTCTCCGTCGATCCACGTGGCAGAATACGAAACATTGGGCGTTTTCGATTAGAACCTTCTTCCGATTTTCACTCTGTAAGTAGCAATTCTTTTAGAAAAGAAAATTTTTTTAAGGACAGTCATATCGCCACCTCTAGCTCAATTGTTTTAGAGAATCCACAAGAAGAGACTCGGTGGTATTGGAAGTATTTCTTGGGGAATGGTAAAGTTTCCTCTCTCTCTCTTCCAATCTCCTTCAGAACATCAGAACTTCTCGGGGATAGATCCTTCTACAAAATCTCCTTTTTTCCTATCTATTCTAATCGAAGAAGAAATTGACGCCAACAAGCTGTGTCGAGCGATCCTTTGGACCCAAAAGGTATTCTTCCTCTACCTCCCTCCACTCTCTTAGGGTCCTCGTCGACTCTGTATCCCCGTCTCTCAAAATGGAAAACAGTTGACAGCGAAGGCCATTCTACAGTGAGTCTACTCGATGATTAATATGTTAAGAAAATTTCCCGAGATGTCTGACTATGCCCGTCCTTTGAAAGAGGTCGTTCACGCGAAAATACAAAAAGAACTCGTCGTTCTCGAGGACCAAGAGGGATCTGTCAACTGCAAGATTGGAGTCATCTACGCTCTTGGTGATCAAATATCTGATGCTCAAATGTTTTCTAATGGTAGATATTTATAAATAGAGAGGAGGGGAAGCACCTGAAGAGAAGCACCATTCTATCTTAAAACTTTCAGAGCATGGAGATGAGAATTTTGAAAGGTTTCTCAAGATCCTCGGCCAGAAAATTGAACTGCAACATTGGGGGAATTATCGAGGAGGACTTGACATTACAAGTAAGGGTGATTTATAGCTACCAAAGGAATCTAGCTAACTCGACGGGGAAACAATCTGTTTATACAGCCTATGGAGGACATGAGATCATGTTCCATGTGTCGACGATGCTGCCCTTTTCGAAAGAAAATGATCAACAGATAGAGAGGAAGAGACATGTCGGAAATGATATAGTTAACATACTTTATGAGTCGACCGACGATCCTCTCCATCCCTCGTTTAGTCCAACTATGATGAAGAGTCATTTCACACGTAAGCTAAAATAGAAGACAAAAACCATTCTAGATGTGTTTGCTGTCGTGACCTATGAGGAATCCACTGGTTTATGGCGTCTCTGGGTCTACAGCGAAGAATCTGTCCCTGCCTTTGGCCCTTCGATTCCGCATCCGAACACTTTCTCCGATATCCTCGAATTCAGGGAATTTTTATTGACAAAATGTAAGTAGCTGGATTAAGAGGAAACATGAAAAACATAGTGATTAACGCCGAAAAAGCAGCTTTCAATGCTCGAGTCTTCGTCGAAAAAAGGCAAAGAACAAATGATACACTGTTGAAGGACATGTACATGGAGTATATGAAGGACTGTCAAACGGTGAGGGATATCTCTTTTGAATAAGGAACTTCGTCTATCACTCCTTCGTGGCTATATATCTGATGACGTCAGTCGTTTAGGGTATAAACAAGGTGACGGACTCCGTCATCCGCCATCTTCGTTCCCCGATTCGAAAGGATGCCCCGAAGGAGACCGTGGACTTTTGTAAATTGGGAGAATTGATCAAACTAGAAAAGATGCTAAGTGGAGACGTTGCCGATTCCGTCAAAATGACTAGTATTTGCAGGAAACAAGTAGGGAGAATAGAGAGCTAAAAGATCTTTAGCCTTGGGAGAAAGAGCAGATCCTCCGAAACATCCCCTCCTTTGACGTTCTGGCTTCTGATTCCTGGGGACCGACGGCTCTTTTGATCTCCTCCGAAGAACATGGAGTCGTATTTATTAACGAAGAACGAAGTTGTCCTTTGTTCGAGAAAGACGTCCGCATCTCCCAGTTGTCCGTTCTTGAACATTTCGGTCTCTTCGTGGCTCGTATGGATAAAGGAAAAGATTCTGGATTGATTGTTTTTGCTCTGGCTGAACTACGAGCAGCTCTCCAGACAGGCAATCCCGTTCAGAAGAAGATCTGTCAACAGAGAAAGATACCTGGTACCAAGGGATGCCATTTCTTTGCTCCCTCAGATGAGTCTGGCCTCCGACTAAACATTGTCGCCTGTGTTGGAAAGCGCCTTCTTCTTCTCCGATGGGCTCTCGGTCCGTTGGGAAGAATCTCACTCGGAACAGATTTGACCAACAACTTCACTATGCTCACGGTTTATTTTATTTATTTATTGGAAGCTTGATTACAGTCCCATCAATTACCAGAAGAGCCGGTCAACATCTGTGTTTACGAAAAGGGATCTTTTCAGAGTGTTGTTAAAGTCATCGCACTCGCAAAAAATCATATCTACGTTGTTAATTTGACGTGAGCAAGCTCTTGCTATGGGAAATAAAGCTTTCAGGGAAGGGACTGAGGAGATAGTTAATGCCGATATCAACAAGGTAGATCGAGCTGTGTTGAGGAGTGCTTCTGATGGCGACAGTGATGAGTTTATTTTACTTCAACAAAGTAAGGAACCTGCCTCGCAAAATATCTTCCAGACGAGACCCTTCACTTCGATCTTTCCGATGGATGTTGGCAACCAGAAAAGACATTCTGGTCGACGAATCTCAATGACTTCAGCTTCCGTTTCCCTTTCATTATTGGATTCGGTGAAGATTTGATAGAGATCCGTTTGGCTGTGAATGGGAATCTTTTGGCCTCCATGTACATGCCGAATGTTCGTCTTCTATCTGCAAAGAAAGACATTGTTTTTTCCGTTGAGCGTCCCTTCTCCGCCGCTGTTTTTGATCGAACGAATAGAGGATCGTTGAGAAAGCCGGCACAGGAGAGTAAAAAGTAAGAGAATCGAGTAAATTGGATAAATTTAGTTGTCGATGGGATGTGTATCGATTCAAACATCAAGAGTTGGAATCCGTAGCCAGAGACAGGGAAAGACCAGGGGAACATACACCAAATGTGATTAGAAAGACCAATGTCGAAAATACTGGCAGTCGTCTGCAGTCGACGAGCAGTGACGGCAAAAGGTATTCTTTTCTTTTCCTCTAATCTACGTCTCCTTTCCAGTATCGAAATGGAATCCGGCTACTCTACTCCTGGCTTCGAAAATCATGTCAGCGCCTTTGATGAGAGTCTTTAAAATAAAAAGTTATGAAGCATGTTTCTCTGATCGTATCAGGTGCTGCTCATCGTCGGCCGAGTCCGTCCTGTTTGCGTTCGTGACCCGTTCGGACTTTCCTAATAGATCGCCGACTGCTTTTTCAACTCGTCCAAATCGGTTGTCGGTCCACTCGATGCTATTCTTTCTTGCCTTACTTGTTATGTTATCTAAACGAGTGACGGTTCTATTATTTTTCTTCTTTTTTTTAAAACCATTGTGAGGAGGAGGTAGTCGAACTCTTCCTTTTAGTTGGTCTCCAAAATTAGAGAACTAAGATAAAAAAAGAAAGAGTACAAGCTATTCTAGTAAAAGCAGTTTTTTGGACTCTTATGACCCACTAGTAGGATAGATTTGAATAGACGAGAACGCTGTGTAAATATTTGTGTTTTCTGGTCACACTTTCAACTGTTCTTTCCACTGTACCATTTTTTGCTCCCGTTTTTCCTATTTACTTTAATCATCTTTTTTTTCTTTCCCGAAAAACAATAACGAAGACAAGAAGATACACCGAGATATCCAAAGAAAATAGGGTCTTAAAAAAAGGAAAATCTGCTTCGAACAAATCTCTATTTAATGGCTGGTGTTATGATAAGTGCAATTAGCTGGCCGTGCTTCCTTCTTTACTCTTTCGAGCAAACAAACAGCCACTTCCGTCAAAGGAGTCGGCGAGTCACTCTCGGACACTGACACTCGTCCTCCCTCCTCTTGTCTCTTTTACATATCTCCCTCTTCCTTCTTCTTACAAGAGATGAGGGTCCTCGCCTTCTCTATTTGTCACTCCTTTGTAGTGACTTCGAAAGCCCCGTCAATGGTCACTCGCAGGCCTTATCCGACCTCTTATTACGTTTCCTCACCTGCATATATTGAGTATAGTCCCCTAGATCGTGTCCATTTGATAATACCCTCCGGCTCCATCGACTAAAAAACCGGTCACGGTGTTTCCGCCGGCCATATTTTTTCCTGACTAATACATTCGAACTCTCTCTCTCTTTCTATTAACGCATTGTTCTATAATTGGTGGCGACTCTAATGCTGTTCAAACATTCTCATTTGACCCATTCAACATTGATCAACTCTCTTACAGATGACCGTCTTCACCAAAAAGGACGGAGCTGACGAAAAGAAAGAGGTTTGCTTTTTTTTTTTTTTTTAAGTTTTTAAAAAAAAGATTTTTTTAACATTTTATAAAAGAAGAATCTTCAGGAGGTGACAGGTGTCCAAGTGCCGAAAGTAGTTGTGTCGGGAGTGACGGGAACACCACCAGAAGAAAGAGACATCTCGAATATGGGATGGGTACCGATGGAAGGAGGAAATTTCGACAAGTAAGGGGACAGAATTAATTGGTAAATAGAAATATTCAGACCAAGAAAAGAGAAAAGATCTTCATCCTTCGGACCACTGTCCATCATTCGTCTATCTCCTTCTCCCTTGGCCAGAACTCCTTCTCCCACTCCTCCGGAATACGATAACTACGAGAACGAAAGGTTTCGTCGCTGTGCCAAGGTGGCTCTAGTCATCTTTATTCTTCTTGGCTTCGGAATGGGAAGTGCCCTCTACTTTTACCAGAAGGGACTTATCTCGTAAGCTCCTTTTTCTTTTATTCATACTTTAGCGCCGCCTATCAAAAGGGTGTATATCACGGATGGAATGCCGCTACCTTCTCGAATAAAGGAGTCCCTGAAAGACTTGAACAAAATGTAGAAATCGACCCTGCCAAGGTATCATTTCTAGCTATTAATATTTATTCCTTCAGTCTTATGAAAAAATTGACGTCCCTCGATTCGGCTCCAACCGACCCGCCGTCTTTCTCCACGATTTTAAATCCAATCTGACCGGCATTGTAGATGTCATGGGTAAACGATGCTTTGTGAAGACTCTCGACAGAAATCTCGTCGCCGCTCCCAGCAGTCTCATCCAAATGCTTAGACAGATGGATGTGAGTTACTTATCTTTTATAAAAGAATCCTTTTTCCAGTCCCCTGTTGGTGTGAATGCTCCCCGAGTCGTTCGAGAAACATTCCGAGTAGGAGCCCCTCTGTCGGCAGAAGAAGTCGACTTGCTTGGCTCATTCATGATCACCCGACATTGTAATCTGAGGCCGGTGTATATGTTGACGAAAATGACTGGAGATGCCTCGGAGATTCGACGATCGAGGAGAGGTCAGTCTGTCGTTACATTTGTCTATTTGTGTCCACTTATGAGAGTGTTTGTCGACGGACAAAAAGTTTTCTTTTCAGCAGCCGACGTGATGGAGACATTGGAATTTGCTTCAATGGATGGAGACAGCGTCCATGTGGAAGAAATTGTGTTTTAAGAGAGAGAGCACTGTCTGTATATACGACACTCTGTTACTTATTAAAGAATCTATTCGAAGCGTAATCACCAGGTGATACCAGAATAAACGGTGACAATCCATGTTGACGGCCTCGATCGATACCCCTCCCACCTGCTCTTTCCTCTCTCTCCGGAGGGTCCCTATTCTCCCTCCTAACTTGGATCGATTTGTCCAATTACTCCCTCAATCTCTCTTCTTTTATGTCTTTTAAGCATCCCTTTGGATGTAACTCATAGTCGTAATAATCGACCATATGTCCTCTTCGTCCCGTCTCTAATTTCCAATCGATCCTTTTTTTAGTGATGAAATGGGTTCCGTAGTATCTTCCCTCGGCTTCAATCAACCTTTTTTCTATGCTACCATACTGTAAGTCTTCTCTTTTTTTCATTCTGTTTCAGAATAGTTCTAATGCTGGCTGCCACTGTTGCCATAGCTGGCAGTGATTACTCAGAACCTCGCAATGATCATATCGTAAGTTTTCTTACGTGTTGTTTTATTATTTTCAGCCTCAAATACGTGTCCGTCCCTGCGTTCCAGCCCCGAGGAAAGAAGTCTAATCATTTATTCTATTATCTACAGCTTGAGACACACGGTCTTTTGCTCTGTGAAGAAATGGATGGAATCGGCCGCCCCCTCCCTTCCCAGCCCACTTTCTTTCGTTCCTCCAAACGGCATGTTGAGGTCTCTTGCCTAAAGAAATACTCAATCTAATTATTTTTTCTACCCTACCAGCCAACAGTTGATCCAAACAGTTCCGACCCGAAGGGCATTGGCCGTGTTGATCAACTCATCTGTCTTCTCTCCCCAAACCGTTGCTGATAGTCCGTATGTAGTCGAGTTGGCTCGTTGAATGACTTCTTCTGGAGAGTTGAAAGATGTTACACAGACAACAGGACCAAAGATTTCTTCCGTCATACATCGGCTATCATCAAGAATATCTGTCACGATGGTAGGAGCTATGTAGTATCCATCTTTGCATGGACCATCAGGAGAGATGACCCCACCACAAAGTACTCTTCCTTCTTTCTCGGCCAGATCGACATATGATTTGACCTTGTTGAAATGAACTTCGGAATTGATGGCACCGAGAACAGATTCTTCTTTTCGTGGGTCACCGACAGTGAACTTAAAATGGATGGACAAAGAGATACCTACCATTTTTGCTGCATTAACAAGCCTATTGACAAATTCATCCTTTATTTTTTCGTGAACGAATATCCTGCTGGAACAGAGGCAAATTTCCCCCTGATTGATGAAACACGATCTATAACTATTCATCCAACCGTATATCCCACCTGGCTATCGTGGGAATATGTTTGTCCAAGTCTGTTGTTGGAAACACAATACACGCATTCTTGCCCCCCATTTCGAGAGATATCTTCTTGTTGAACTTGGCTCCCAGTTCGGATATCCGCTTTCCGACAGCTGTACTGCCCGTAAAGCTGACCAAAGGAACCTTTGGATGGGTGACGAGAGGCTCTCCGACAGAGGGACCCGTTCCGATAACCATGTTCACTACACCCGGTGGAAAACCCAAAGTATTGTTCTCTTTATCAAAGCTTCTTCTTACCTGCTTCTTGAAAAGCGTGCATGAGACACCATGCGGTTACACTTGTCAGTTCACTCGGCTTGAAGACAACTGTATTTCCTGTTGCTAAAGCTGGAGCCAGTTTGAAAGAAAGCTGGAGAAATGGATCTGCATTAAGAAACAAACCAAATAGAGGGGAAGATTCCATGGACTGATGAGTCCTGCTACTCCGACGGGATCGTTCTTCACATAATTTAACGCCTTCGGTTCCTCCATCAATGATGATCTGTCGCATACTGTGTAGAAAAAGGAAAAAGTCTTACGGACTCGTGTAATGAAGAATCGTTGTGGCAAAAAAACGAAAGTTATGAGCACAGCGAGGAATATCCAGGCCTTTGGCCAGTTTTATTGGTTTTCCCTGATCCCTCGACTCGAGAATAGCTAATCCTTCGATGTTCGCCTCCACGATATCTGCCACTTTCATCAACATTTTCGAACGATGTTGCACAGATGTGGAGGACCAGCTGAAAAATTATTTCCAAGCACATAAACTTTTACCTAGGAAAGGCCTTCACCGCCGCGGCTACAGCCTTTTCGACGTTTTCCTTGTCAGAGGCCGGAATACGAATCCATGTCTTTCCTGTAGATGGATCAACAGAATCCATATGATTCTTGGCCTCTTCAAATTGTCCATCAATAAAATTTGTCAATGGAGGGTGTTCTCCATCGGCGGCAGAAACGAGTCGTTTTATAACAGATTCCATAGTCGAATGATGGCAAAATCGATAGCATCTGACCCTGACCGCTGATACGAAACCAGTTGCGAATGTAAATATTTTATTGATCATAGAATGAGCCCGTAGAGGATATCAAGATGGAGAGGAGAAGTTGGGGAAGGAGGGAACTGTTTCGGAGACGGCGCTGCGAGGAACGCGTCTTCTGGAGGCCTGCCATGTCTAGACAAATTTTATTTGAAAAAAAAAACAGACCTTTCTGGTTCAACCAATCCTTACATTGCTTGGGAAGAGTTCGAACACCAAGAACTGTATCCAAAAGATCAATGAGGGCACTGAAGAGAGAATAAGGGAAAGAGATAAGGGAACCCTACTGTGAGGTCTGATGAGTCAGTTTGATCAGGAATTTTCCTGCGTTGATCCCACACGTCTCGTAGTTCTCCCACACGAAACATTTGTCATACGAGTGGACACTTCTAGATCTCTCTCTTTTGAAAGGATCTCAACCTACGAACACATGTTGGCAATGCCCTCATTAATGTTTTCCACCCCGCCCTCCATCATTTGGATAATTTCTGCCTGTAGCAGTTTCGCCTGTTGGGAGCAGCGATCCGTTACTATTTTGCCGTTGTCGGCCCAACAGGGAATGACAATGGCAGCGAACTCTGAAAATTGTTGGATCTTCCCCGAGGGAGCTACAGCTACGAGAAAGGGGGTGACAAGACGGACCAGTGTTGTTTCGAAAGTCGTCGCAGACTATGTTCCATGCCTCCTGTCCCTTCATCAGAATCTTTTTGGCTGGACTCTCCACACAGAAAGATAAACATCTATTATACGTGAGATTGAGACTGAATGGATGGATTAAAGATGATGAGGAAACCCACCGACAGACTTTTTCCAACTTTCTCTGGAGCCTTCCTCTTTTGTTTTCTCCAGCTAGAAGAGCCTGTAAGGGAGTGACCATCTCGACACTCCATTCTGCACTTCCGTCGATCAACGAGGACTGCATTCCGTGCATCTGAAGGAGGATAGAAAAAAATTTAAAAAAAAAAGAAGAAAAAAACTTACGAAGTTGTCTTTACATTTGAGGAAACAGGGCTGTGGTTGGGCGGAAAGGAAGGACGGAAGGAAGAGAAAAAGAATCATGGCTTTGTCATCTGAAAAAGCAAAAAAGAAATTGAATGTTTTGACGTCGAGAATTCTCTCGTTTTTGCCTCAATTGGGCTCGACAACTCTCGCCGTTCGCCCCATTTGCTTCTTCGAAAAAGTCAAAGTGGATTTGACTATAAGACGAGGCCGGCGATTCGATAACGAGTTAGGAAACATCGTCAAGTGACAGCTGCCTGCCGGTATTGTTTTTGAAGGGCGCGAACGGCTAAATTGAATGCGGGGAGTCTTCTCTAGGGAGCTGTTATGAAGTTTGGAAACAGATTGGTGAATGAGGAGGATGAGTAGGGGATGGAGGGACTACACACGACGACGTAGGAAATCGGATGATTCTTAAGAGACGACTCGACGTGTAGTGTGTAGCTGACACCCGGAGATTTATTAACGGCTCTTGGGATGCGTAATTGTTTCACTTTAGAAAGCACGAGTCGGCCATTATTCATCTCGATCCGTCGTTTTCGAGGAGAGATTTCTTTCGTTCCCACATTGTGTCAATTACAGAGTTCAATCGGCGGCCACCGAGCAAAAGCGACAACCGGAATCCTTGCTTAGTCAGTCGAGGAGTCAAGGAGCATCGTTGACAGAGTGACACGACAAGAGGTATGGAGGCTGGAAATGGGGAATATTGAGGGATTGGGCAGGGCCGGCCTCCCCTCTCCAGATTCAACGATGACTCAAGCAGACGACCCCACAGTAAACAGCACAGACCCGTCAAAAATCATTGTGTACTCTCTTCGAAGTATATAACTGGTCTCCGATGAGGCAATGCCACGACATGCTCGGCCTCTTTTCCTTCTTCTTCTGTTTTGCAACAGTCACCTCTTATGCCATCGGAGGAGGGGCTCAAGCCATCCCTGGCACTTCCTGTAACACTTGTCAACCACAATATGAACCTCCTCCATGTAATACATGTAATCAACCGATTATGGGCAACTGGGGAGAGTGGGGACCATGGAGCCAATGCTCTTCTGCTTATGGATGTGAGTCCACTCCCTTTCCTTTTTCCATTTTATCCTTATATCTTCAGCTCCTTCTCAGACTCGTCAACGAGTCTGTTCAGCTGCTCAATGTCCTGGAGGATCTTCTTCAGAATCCCGTCCTTGTGCCCTCTATGATCCGGCTCCTCAATGGGGAGAATGGACGAGTTTCGGCACCTGCAGGTAACCCTTTTTCTATTTTTCTCGGTTTCGATGGCATTGTTTGCCATCTGTCAAACCCTTCCATCTTTTTTTAGTGCCACTTGTGGAGGAGGTGTCTGCACCCGTACCCGTGTCTGTAACAATGGCTGTTCTTCCTGCCAATGTGTAGGATCAAGTGTCGAACAGAAGGCCTGTAACACCCAACCATGTTGTGAATGGACAGGATGGAGTCAGTGGAGTCAATGCTCCGTCACCTGTGGAGCTGGAGGATACCGTAGCAGAACCAGACAGTGCAGCTGCAACAGCGGAGTGAGCCTCTCTTCTTAATTTTTATTGTCTTCCAGTGTGTTGGTCAATCCTCTGAACAACAGGCTTGTAATGCCCAAGTCCCCTGTCCCGTCCCTGTTTGTCAGACTTGCCAAGTTCAACGGGATCCTCCACCATGTACCACATGTAATCAACCGGTGAGTGATCTTTTCTCTCTAGATATCTTTTCAGCCTCCTCCCTGTACTACATGTAATCAGCCATGTACTACTTGTGGAGGAAATGGAGGATACAATCCATACGGGAAGAGAAGACGCCTTCGAGAGATTACAGCAGTGACAAATTCGACCCGGGTCTGACGATAATAAAGATGCTCAAGTGGCAACTGTCTTTTGCTTGCCATATCAGTTGAATTGAAAGTGAACAAAAGGAAAACCCGAGACGACGACTGATGAACCCGATTTGTCTCAAGCGGAAGATTCGGACCTGTTTTTGAAAAGCTAAATGGGGTCGGGCGGGTCAGTCGTCGCTTATCCTCGCCATTAGCCTGCTCCGGCTTCTGTCCTTTTGGCCATGAGACTTCTTGTCCTTCTTTTTCTCATTTTCTCCTTATCCTCCGCTTTCAAAGAACGTCATCCAATGAAGACAAAGAAGTATAAATGTGTTGAATTGGCGGAGGACGAAGAGATTCGAATTGTCAAGAAAAGCGGTGCCAAAGTATTGTGTTCCTTTAAAGATCAAAAGAGGTTTAGACAATTAAAGGCAGCAAGACACATTCAAAGGAGAAGAGCTACGAGATCGAAAACAAGTCGAAGGCCCGCTCTTCGGAAGCTATTGAACTCCCCCAGGCTCATAAATATCGAGGAGCCAGACCAAGAACCATCACGGATTCTACCACAACCCCAGCAGTTCTTACGACTGTCATGACTCCTCCACCCGATTATCCAAAAGAAGTAAAAAGAGACAGCCAGGGAAGGCCGTTGATTCTATCTCCAGAACACTGTCAAAAGGTAAAAAGTTCTTTGTATTTATATCATTCTTCAGGTTAAATTTTATGCGAACATGTATGGAGTGAGGGATGTGATAGGCTGGGTGAAAAGCAACTGTCGGCTGGCTCAGTCATTCGTCCCTGGAGCCACTTGTGAAGACATACTGACACTCGTGGAAAGTTGTTACCGGAACAAGTTCCTCTAATCGAAGACCCCTTCGTGTTTGTACATATCAGTCTCTAATAAATCTCTGACTCATGGCTGATAGCACTTTTTTCATATTGCGAAATATTGCAGGATGTTGAGTATAAAGGAGGCGGAGGAGACTGTCATTCTGTTCTCTCTCTTTGGATGGTTATGGATTTGGATATTAAAGAAGATCTTCGACTGGATCATCCAAAGAGGAGATACCGATACAAAAGTTTCTATCATCAACGGGTGAAGAAGGGACATGGAGGATTTTTGAAAGTAACTCTCTACCACCTTGAACAATTTTCATATATTTCCAGGTAGTCTTTTTCGATGGTCAGCTAATCAAAGGCATTGAAACAACAGACCAAACTATCGATAAAACATTCAACAACGATGGAACGGATATCCAGATGAATGTTTTTTATTCACTGAAAAAGAAGAAACGTTTTCAATTGGCTGTGCAGCTGACCGAAGACCTTCCCGAATTCTATGTGAGTTTTCATGTAGATAAAAAATGAATCAGACTATCGATTTCCCACTTCCACTGGAAAGTGTTTCTTTAAATTGGTTACAACATCAGAAGATGATATCCGACTTTCCTCCGGATCTTCAACGTTTCACCTCATTCGAAGGGGTTTATTATTCTCATGATTTTCGAAGCAAAGAACGATGGGCTCAGAAGACAAAGAAGTTCATAGCCAAACGAAGAAACGAGGATATTGAAAATTTAAAAAACTGTTCTGAACTCCAGACAGACAAAGCAAAAGAGGGAATACATTTTCAGTATCAAGTGGTGGAATATGATAAGGTGACAAGGCAGAGCAGGTAAGGAAGATGATTGACCATTATGTTTGTAGTATCCGACGAAAGTGTTCATGTTGCTCTAATAGGAGGGTGCCAGTCCTCCTTGAACCCCATCGACTGGACAAGGATATATCCCGATTCAGTCTGACAGATGAAGAAGAGGAAAACGAAAGTGAAGAAGAAGTGGAAGAAGAGACGGAGAAGAGACAGCCGACAAGTTCCTTCTCTCTGGGTGATCTCCCGATCCATCGACGAATCAAAAAACACTCTGATTGGATCTTCCTGTAAAATAAATCTCTCCCTTTTCGGCAGGACTGTTGCGTGCTTAGGGGGCGGTTCGCGAGAGTCGACAGCGGCAGGAAGCTTCGCGCAAACATCCCCTTCTGACCACACGATTGACCCCCAACCTCTGTGTATATCCCATTCGAGTTTTTAGTATTTGTGCTCCGTATTTTCTGCTTCAAAACTGGCATTTCTCCTTCCAGTTTTCACGACTTTTTGTTCTCCGTCTCGTATAACATGGCCGGCATGAAGAAAATGCCTACCAGCTCCACCGCTATGTTTCTTTCTTTTCTTTTCAAAATATAAGAATCTGTTGTTCGACCAGTTACCCTTGGAATCCTTCCTCGTGAGTCTTCAGACAAAAGACAAAGGTCAACCTAATCTTATTTGTCCTTCGTCTTTGTGGAAAAAACAACGACAACAGGCCGGCTACCGTCGGCCGGCCGACAGGAAATTACCGAGAACGAGAGAGAGAGTCCATGAGGTCATCTCCTTCCTCTACTTCGTCTAGTCATTCTTCCCATCTTAATCCGTTAGAACTGTACTTTCCCTCTGATTGTGTCTCTCTCGGCGGGCGCAGCTTCTGTTGACAGCGGACTCCGTCGGTCAGTCTGTTGGCTAACGCGATAGAGTCGCCGCTTTTGGGCTCGAAAACCATCGGAAAAGTCGACAAAAAGAGACACGCGACTGAGATTAATTCACACGTTTCTTTCATTCTGTCAGCCGCAGATATTTTCTTTAGTTTTTTGAAAGGGAAAAGGACCAGATCTAATTGAGGGAGAATGGGGTTCGCCGGGATTTCCGGCGGAAGGGCCACCTCTGTCTCTCCCAAAGCATTATACTGACCACTCTTTTCTCCTTCCCTTCTTTCTAGGCTATGCCGTAAGTTCCATGTATCAGGTATCTTCTTTCAGCAGCCGTATGGGCGAGCGTCAAGTCGATCTTCCTCAATTGTTTTCGGACGTATCCCGAACGATATCAGGAATCTCTTCAATTATGGGCAGCGGGCCTGTCAATGGTCAGTTCTTTTTTTCCTTATTCGGCGGCGAGGGTGAACCGGCTCAGTTGCGTCTCGAGAGCCTTTGACAGCGAGCGGGGCGGTCTCTGTTAGCTCAGGCTGATCTTCCATGAATCTACTCAACTCGCTGCTAGGTAAACCATTCCAAGGTTCGTCGTTTCTCCAATGAAAAACAGCTGTTCCTTTGTTTATTCTCGGTATCATAATCTTCGTTTGACAGACCAGAAAGACCGGTCACCCAATTACATCGATCGGCTCTCCCCGTTGACTTTCGATCCTCCAACCCAAGCAGCCTATTTGACTTCCTCTGCTGATTCACACAGAGGGTCCAGGGTTTATTTGGCTATCGGATCAGGTCTTTCTTGCTCTTTTTACAATCCATCCTTATACTTTTCTTTAAAAAAAAGCTAAGCTGTTGATTCTATCGTTAAACATCCTCTCAATTTGACGAAAAAAGTCGAGTCGCCGCTTTATTTTTATTTTGTCCGCTGGAATTCGTTTTTTTTTCAGACGCAGACGGGAGCCAGAGTAGCGGCAGCGGAGGAATGAGTGGCTTATTTGGGAATACATGTTTCAAGGCATGTGGAATGGAGGACATCCAGTATGCAGCCAGAGTGAGTATCTTTCTGCTTTCTTTACTTCTGTTTCAGTCAGCTGGAGATATGCTCATCTCCGTAAGAATCTGTTTCATTATCCTCACCATCACCATCGTCATTTGTCTTTTCGTTTTAACAACTGCCGTTCTTTATCTCATTTGTAAAAAGGTTCATTTTTTGTCATGCTAAATGAAAAATATTTAGGCACCGCCATCGAGGAGATTCGGTCTTCCGGCGTTTGTTCGAGATGTCTTTCCTCAGAAGGATGGTCCTCAAATAAAAGAAGATGTCAATACGTGATGAGACTAGTCAAATGGTGTTCGAAGAACGAGTATATACCTATTCCAAATAAATTGTTTTATTTTTCATCTATGAATCAAAAAAACGAGAAAACAAAAGAATTGAAGGAGAAGAGCGAGGTGTTGGACGAGCTTCCTCAAATGGGAAGAAGCTGTAAACCGGTCGAATACGAGACTTTTGATATGGAGAAAATTGTCCGAAAGATCATTACCACCAATGAAAAGTCTTTGCTCATCGCATTCGACCATACCATTCGTTTCCGACAATCTAACAGCATGAAGACTTGTTTTCATCTCGACATTTATAATCCGACCAAAGAGGTATTTCTATTTGTCTTCCTTTTTGTTCGTTGATCATTGCAGGATATCCTTTTTCGGGTCAAGACTCCTTGTGTAGATTATTTGAGTGCTAAGCCAAAGGTCGGAGATCTCACCTTGAAGACAGCCTGCACCGTATCCTTCTCTTCTTATTTCGATGTCCTCGTCGTCCTGATGATCTCGTCTTCTTCTATACAATCCATCACACTCCTGTCAAACACGACAATTGTTCACGATTCCTCGATGACAAAAAGAATTATACAACGAAAAAGACTCGCGAGGTGTCCCCTTTATTAGGCTTTAAGAAAATGGTTCAGATAGCGAAGAAGCTGTCATTTCCTTACCAATACGTAGTCGAAACTACATTTTATAACAGCGTCGGCGAAGTCTATACATGTCCTGGACCACATTTCGAAGGAAGTCGACCCCAGTTGGAGAATGGAAAAATGTGTCAGTTCTTTTTCTTCCATTTACTATTCCTTTTTTTTCAGTCGAATGCAACTACGATCCCGACAATGACGAGCGAAAGAGCGAGAATCTACCGAGTGCAGAAAAGAAAAGCGTTCGCTTTTTTTTTAATAAACCTTTTCGACTAGTTTTCTTTATTTTGATCGGTGACGTCTCACGCCATTCTTATCTTCCCCTGCCCCTCAAACAGACGAACAAAGTATCTTTCCCACGAATCATTCTTTCCCTTTTCTATCTTCGACAATGGATGACAAAAACATGCTAGCCGACCGTGTTTGGGCCGATGGATGGTCAGTCGACTTCCGAGTTTATTCCGCTAATTCTTTTTTTAGTTACGATATGGTTCACTTCGGTCATGCCAATCAACTTCGCCAAGCCAAAAAATTCGGGAAGCATTTGATAGTAGGTGTACATAACGACGAGGAGATCACTCTTCACAAAGGGCCGCCCGTATTCAATGAAAAAGAGAGATATCGGATGGTTCGAGCTATTCGATGGGTCGATGAAGTAGTTGAGAATGCCCCGTATATAACAACAATTGCTACTCTTGACAAATACTGTTGCGACTTTTGTGTCCATGGAGATGATATCACTTTGACGTCCGAAGGAGTCGATACTTATGCTGAAGTGAAGAAGACTGGAAAATATAGAGAATGTAAACGAACAGCCGGAATATCAACGACGGATCTGGTCGGACGGATGCTCCTACTGACTCGTTCCCATCATAATCAGCCTCTAGACGGGCATAAGGACAGTGCCAGTGAACTAAGCAGTGTGAGTTTCTTCAAACAATGAATTCTTTTTTTTAGGATCAAGAAGCCCATTCTCCGTGGACAAGGGTCTCCCATTTTATGGCCACTTCCCAAACCATTCTCGAGTTCGCTCAGGGAAGAGAGAGACATCCCGGAGACCGGATCATCTATGTATGTGGCTCTTTCGATCTCTTTCACATTGGTCATTTGTCCTTCTTGGAAGAGGCCAAGAAGTTCGGTGACTATCTCATAGTCGGAATCTACACAGATCAAGACGTCAATTCATACAAAGGAACCAATCATCCGATCATGTCACTTCATGAAAGGGTTTTAAGTGTCCTGGCTTATAAGCCAGTTGATGAGGTCATCATTGGAGCCCCTCTTATCATAGAAGATGATCTCATTGATCGATTCGGTGTACATGTAAGTTCTTTGTAGTATTTCATGGTATTTTCTAGTTGGTGATTGACGGCAGTCGACACGACCATACCGAAAAGCCAAATGGATTTTTAGCGCCCAAACGAAGAGGAATCTACCGGCGGATAGACTCTGATTCAGAGATGACAACAGATCTTGTCATCCAAAGAATCATTGCCCATCGAGGTCTCTTCGAATCAAGGAACAAACTTAAGGAGAAGAAGGAGATCGCTGCCTATAACGCATTGAAAAACGCCAAAGATACTACCCAGATTGTGTATATTTAGAAAAATAAAGTTTATTTACATAATTAAATTTTGTTGTTTGCATGTACATATTTACAAATGCTCGATTGGAATCTGACGAGGAGCAGGAGGAGCTCCTGCCTTCGGGGCATCAATCCGGAGATGACCTCCGTTAGTGATTGCTGAATGAACATTAGATAAATCAACATCTTCAGGGAGAGTCCATTTACGAACAAAGGAGCTGAATAAATGTCAGAGATGCTTAAGAGGAGACTCACCGCTCCATGAAGCTGCCTTGTCTATCTCGCAGTTCGTGATGTCCTTCGATAGTCAGTAGGTGACCGTCGATGTGAACTTTCAATTCTTCCGGGCGGAATTGCGAGACATCCAACTCAACGCCGAATTTTTTGTCATTATTGACTACCTGAGAAGAGTCAAAAACAATTTTCAAATTCTCACATCGCAAGTAGTATTCCCGAAGGTGAGAGAATCATTAAATGGAGTCCAATAAGGAGCGATCAGACTTCGATTATCGAAGTGATGAAGATCTCGATTAATATCACCAAAGAAGCGATCGAAACGGGGAACATGTGGTAGAAGAGACATTATTGTGAGAAAGCTAACTGAGAATGGGAGCTATTTATAAAGAGGAGGAAGAGAGTTCTAGAAGAGGGAAAATCGTAAACAGCACGAGGAGAAACATATTGTGAAACAACATCCAGAATAGAAAGTTGTTTTGGTAAGAATGTTGACATGGGAGGGAAAGCACAAAGTATTATACATAAGAGAGGAATATCAGAAGAAGAAAATAATACATATTTAAGTATTATAATAACTAGTGTTTACTATAGAAAGAGGAGGAGAATAGGTGGGAATGTGGAAATTAAATTTTGAGAACGTTGTCTAAGATGATAAAGATTCAATTTCTAGATAAAGAAAACAGTAAGAATAAAATAAGTAAGAGTTCCATGTCTCTCTTCTTATAAATTTACTATTTGGCTTTCTTCATCGTATCTTCTTACCGGTATCGTCAATCATTTTTTTGGAAAAAGACATATCTCGAGCGAAGAAAGAAATTTAACAGATGGCTCTTAAATTGAAAACTATTGAAAACATTGTTTGTACATATAAATATTTACGAAATTCAAAGTGTCTGTGTACTTCTATAAGTTAGATAAAATGTATCTGTAGAATGCAGAATGCAGAAGCTATACAGAAGTGTATTCCGCGTCTAAATAAATGATAGAGAAATCGACTCCTCAAAAGCCGACCGTCTCATAATGGATTTATACCGTCCCTGAGCCATCTGTTCCTTCCGTCGTCCTTCCCATCCTAATCTCCCCTGTCATTGTGCATACGTGCCGTCCATAGCTCGACCTAGTGACCTGTCAGGATAATGAGTCGGTTGCGTTGGTTCTTACCCAAAACGACGCTCGAGAAATTTCTTCTCCAAAAAAGCAAAGCGGGTTCTTCGTATCTTCGCTTTCCCTCATTTCGGAAATTCATAACATTTTCCTTCGTTGCTTCTTACTTTCTTATAGTTGATTTCATCTTCTATTCCTTATTCTCTATTTGTCTATCAATTCCTTCCCCTTTCTTCTGTCAAATGGTTTCCCTTTTGTGATCTGATTGCATTGTTCTTATGCATATTTGCCATAGTAGGGGTCACTGCCAAAGAAGCCCCGATCCCATTTCCTCTGTTGATCAACACGATCCTCTTCTTTTCTTCTTTTCTTCTAATGGTTCTCTTTTCAGTAGATGTTAGGCATTCCCTTTTTGTCAAAATTTATTGAAAGCACTGTAAAGAAGCAGACAGTTGCTGACTTCTGTGACCATCTCAACTACTACGTCACATCCTATCTCCTTGCCTTCTTTGCCATAGCCATCTCCGCTAAACAATATTTTGGAACACCCATCCAATGCTGGGTTCCCAGTGAATTCAGAGGTAAGTATCTCTTCTTATACATACTCTTCAGGCGGTTGGGAGAAGTATGCCGAGTCCTTCTGCTTTATTTCCAACTCGTATCATGTTCCAATGGATGAAGAGATACCTAGTTATGGAGACGCCCGAAGTGATCACATCTCCTATTATAGATGGGTTCCCATCATGCTGGCTCTTCAAGTATGTTTCCTTTTCTTCGATTTATCCAATTTTTCAGGGAGTTTGTTTCTTCCTTCCTAACTATTTCTGGAATATCATGCATAGAAGAACCTCCATAAATCCAGTAACTTTCTTGAAAGAAGCCGAAAAGATTCAAGAATTGACGGGAGAAAAGAGAGAAGAAGAACTCGGCAAACTCCGATCCTACTTCATGGAGACCGTCGCTGCCCTGGGCACCTATAATCGTCGTGTAAGCTATCTTTTTTTCTTCCTCTCACTACTCGTTTCAGTTTCATATGAACGCTAACAGTGGAAAGAACGCAATGTTGATCTACATGTTCGTCAAACTACTTTACGTCTTCAATATCTATGCCCAGATGGTTCTTTTAACACAATTCCTGGGGGAAAGCTATCTCCAATGGGGATATCAAACGGCTTTAAACCTCATCATGGGTGTTCCTTCTCATGAATCAAAAGTCTTTCCTCGAGTCATCATGTGTGACTTCCAGGTTAGTATAAAAATTAAAATATATTTATTAGGTCCGTCGACTGGCTAATCTCCAAAACCATACAGTTCAATGTGTCATTATGATGAATATGATCAATGAGAAGCTCTACTTTGTCCTCTATTTCTGGTTCATTTTCCTCGCCGCTACCAATGTCATTAGCTTTGCTTACTATGCCCTTCTCTTCGTTTTTCCCTACTATAGAACTCGTTCTGTTCTCTACAAAGTCCATGGAATGAAGGTAATGGCTCTTCTCCGGTCTATTTATTGCTTTTTAGAAGTCTGAAGTTGCTCGTTTTGTAGAGGAATGTCTCCATCCTGATGGTGTTCTTCTTCTCAAGTTTTTGAAAGAGCATATTGGAGGAAAGGTCACCTATGATCTCGTCAATAAAATCGCCGAGTCTTACAATTCTCAAGAAGGCACTACCTCTACTACTTCAATGGAGAAACATTCTCCGATGTCTCTAAAGTATCCTCCTACCTACCATCAGGGATTTTATCATCCCGATTGTTCTGCCCCTTTGGAGTCCTATCTTGAACAAGGAACCCTTCGTGTTGGGGAAAAGAACCAACCGTGTTCATCTAGAAGCAGTCCAACCGACGTGTAATTTGAATGGTTCAAGTCGTTCAGTATTTTGTATTTTTTGTTGATTACGAGTACCTTGTGTGCTTTTCTATTTATGACGAGTAAACATTTCATGTATTCTTTTTTAAATCCTGTCATTTCCTCGACGTCTCTCACCTCGTCTGACTCTTGCATCTCGAGCGTCCCGCCACGATTGGCCTGCCTAACAAGCTAGAGTCCCCCTCCTTCCCCTCTACCGTACTAACAAATCGACCGCTGAAATTTTCCCAATCTTTTTTTGAATCTATATATAGTATATTTGTAGTATTGTAAGTGTCTGATTTAGCCACTGTCAATGTCCCAGTAGTATGTTAGTCGTCGTTCTTATTGTCCCCGTCGTTTCACAATTCCTCATTGAACCTACCCGTCCTATTGATATTTTCAATCCTTTTGGTCCCCCGTCAACTCCTCGACCAAAATTTCAAGTAAGCTTGGATATGTCCATTATAATGAAAACAGGGGTTGGCGGATGATGAGGTGGTTGTCAAGTTGCGTATCGGTCAGTTGCTGGGGAAGTCGATGACTATCCATGATCTTCCCTGGACACCGACTCAAGATGTAACCGAGTTGATCCCGCCCGATCGAATTCCAATGGAACCAAATCCTCTGCCAAAGAAGAACAATGTCACGATATACACCTTTCTAGGTGTTCCATACGCCGAACCACCCGTAGGGCCCAGAAGATTCAAGGTAGGAAGCCATTTATTTCTTTTCATATCTTTTAGCCTCCTCAACAACTAACCCATTTTCCTGGTACCGAGCCATTCATTGCCTTTCAATATGGAGCTACTTGTGCCCAGGACGTGGAGATGAGACCACAACCGTTTATTGACGATCCGTATCCCTTCCTCGTCGATGAAGATTGTCTCTATTTGAATATATTCACTCCGGATGTGAGTATCCCTTCCTTTTCTTCTCATATCTTTTGTTAGGTATCCAAGACATCTGGAGTCATCTACCCTGTTGTCGTTTTTTTTCATGGAGGAAACTTTCAAACGGGTTCTGCGTCTGAATGGCCCGGCCATGTTTTGGCCACGAGGGGAATCGTCGTCGTTACTGTCAATTATCGTCTAGGTCCCTTTGGCTTCATGAGTCTTGGTGATTCGAATACTGGAAACTATGGATTGCAAGATCAAAAATTGGCCTTAGAATTTGTAAGGGACTACATTGAACATTTTGGAGGAGATCCACAAGCCGTGACGGTAATGGGACATGACGCGGGAGGAGTTTCAGTTGGTCTTCATATGCTAACACCCTTCTCTAAACGTGAGTATATTACTCCCATTTTGATCTTTTTAGATCTCTTTCGATCTGCCATTGTCATGTCTGGGGCAGAAGTCTCGTATCATTCTACTATCGGGAAGACAGCATTGGCCTTTAATAATACGATCAAACTTGGAAGATATCTGGGATGTACCCAGGCGGTGGCTGGCCATGTCTGGGACTGTATTAACACTCGATCGACAAATGACATCGTTCGGGCGACGACAACCATTCCCATCGAGTGAGTGGCCTTGTCAAAAACTAATTGCTCTTTCAGATACAATCGTTATCTCTTTATGCCAACAGTTGATGGGAAATACGTTCCGGGAAATCCTCTCTGGATTCTTAATAATGCTCCAACCGGGATAGCCTCTGTCATGAGTCCCGTTCCCATGTTGATAGGGATGAATGCCCAGGACGGAAGTGAAGTTGTCTTGGAGAATAGAAAACTTGGAGAATTCAATGACTTCAACAACGTCGACCAGCAGTATATGAGGAGTTTTGCTTTGGAATACAGTTTCCGTCATAACTACTCTATGAACAGAGAAGCCATTGCTGAAGCGATGATCGATAGATACACTTTTTGGCCAGATTCGGCGGATGAATGGAGTATTCGAAGAGAGTTCGTCCAATTGGCGACTGATGCCTACTACACGGCTCCTATCCAACTCTCAGCTCATCTTCATTCATCGGCTGGATCTCGTGTCTGGATGTACGTTAATAATTACAACATGTCAAAGGGAACGAAAGAGATTCCAGGATGGATGGGTATGCAGAGTAAAGAGGGATAATGGAATTTCCAGGAATGTGTCGGGAGTGCGATCTTTACTTGGGACTTGGATTCCCTTGGCTGCCTCCGAAACTTCTCCCTCAGCATATGCAGGGATTCAACTTCTCTGAAGCCGATCGAAATGCCAGTCGTGTACTTACTAATGCTCTACGACGATTCATTTACAACCAGTAAGAGGCATGCGAGAGGGAAAATAATGCTTTCAGAGATCCGAACTTCCTTCACGATGGAACATGGTCAGCCTATCAGCCTCGTCGTCATTGGTATTTGAACTTTAACTATACCCAGAAGCTCGGAATCACTGTCCCCGGCGTATTGGAGCGTGATTACCGATACCAGGATGTGGCTTTTTGGAACGAGTACATACCTCAACTCGTCAACTACATGACGACGACTTTCCCGCCGTCGGAAGTGTCTGTCCGTCGTGAACTAACCGTCTTTAAATGGCTTGTGGCTGTCATGATCCTTGTCCTCATTCTATTCATTGTCCTTACTTTTTCGTTTGCCTATCGTCTTTATGAAAGACGTTATGGGTTCGAGTCACCAGATCAAAAACTCGTTGAGTACAATCGAGACTTCCCGTCGAACTCGTCTTTCGAGCCGACCTCTCGCTTAAGTGCACTGTAGATATATGTACATATGAGTCCGTTCACATATCATCGATACATGTCATTTCTGTCACTTGATCTCCTAACTGCCTTTTACTAAATATCTACTTATTCAGCCATTCATATCACAGGGTTCTCTCACCCTTCTCTACCTTTTCTTCGTCATTAATAGTCTTGTTAATTAACTTCTTTTAGGGTACGATGGCTCCTAAGGCTACGGATAAGAAGAAGGTTACCAAGGCTGTTGATGCCAAGAAAAAGGTTGTCAAGGGGCAGAAGACACTTCATAAGAAGAAGATTCGCACCTCCGTGCACTTCCGTCGTCCTAAAACTTTAAAACTCGTCCGGTCTCCCAAGTAAAAACCATTTTTTCCTTTTTTTACCAACGCAGATATCCCCGAGTGAGTGCTCCTGGTCGCAACAAGTTAGACAACTGGAATATTGTTAAATACCCTCTCACGACAGAATCTGCCATGAAGAAGATTGAGGATCATAACACCCTTGTCTTCATTGTTGATGTTGAGGCTAACAAACATCAAATTAAGACCGCTGTTAAGAAGCTCTATAACTTCGATGTACAGAAGGTAGGAAAGCAACAAGCAATCAGTTGAATCTACAGGTCAACACCCTCATCACACCTCTCCTTCAAAAGAAGGCCTTCGTTAGATTGACTCCCGACTTTGATGCCTTGGACGTCGCCAACAAGATCGGCATCATCTAAACTGTTGTTTTGTTGGAATAAATTGTTATATAAATTTATTATAAGCTTTGAAAATCTTCTTTGTTGTACTGCAGAAATATTTAAAATATGAAAGAGGAAAATAGAAAAAAAAAGAATTTTAATTAACCATTACATATCTGGCTTAATTTAACCGCTAAAAAGATTTCATTAGTCACACTCGTGCTTCGCGAAAAGAAATCACTTTCCTTTGGTCAATTTCATATCCATTTTAGAATGTTTCTTTTTTTAGTTTCTAAAACTGAAAATCTAA
This sequence comes from Oscheius sp. DF5120, assembly GCA_932521415.1. Classification (NCBI taxonomy): domain Eukaryota; kingdom Metazoa; phylum Nematoda; class Chromadorea; order Rhabditida; family Rhabditidae; genus Oscheius; species Oscheius sp. DF5120. Next base: position 3,326,497 of record OW051465.1, on the reverse strand, counting down.
TGCAAAAGTAATGCAGGATTTAAGATTATAAAGACTACATAATTATTACTTTTAAAAAATTGATTATTTAGATCATTATGGCCAATCCGGATTATGCTGAACTTCGTGAACGTTTTTTACTTTTTTTGAGTAATGCAGGTGGAAAAATGGCAAGTGTTTTATGTATTCTTCCATTTTTAGGCTGATATTGAAATGTTTGAAAAGACTCGTGTGGCTGGCCAATTTGTAGCTGTGAAAGGGGATTCTTCACATTATCTCATTCAAAATTTGCAAACTCCTATTGGAATTCAAGACATAGCTGCTTTAAGGTTAGTTTTCTTTGAGTTTGAACAAGAACAATTTAGAACAAGTGATACAGTTTCCGTAAGTTTTAAGTTTGACGACATAAGTCCTAAATAAACGATACGAGTATATTTCTTTACATACTTTGTCAGGGTTTTACCAAGGTTTTTTTTTTAAAATCTTTATTCTGTGTTTACTTTTCAGATGGAAGCATATAGAGTCGTAGAACTTTATCGAAAAATTATTGATGCATATGCTATAGATATTTTTGTTGATAAGCATTGGGAAGCACTTCCAAAATGTTGGAGAGAAGCTTTTGAAACCACTGGGGTTACTATATTTTTTTGTTACATCTTGTTTCAGCCAATAATATGGACTGATATTCTAAATCATAATATACCCGTTAAAACGATGTTTCCATTGTCTTTTTTGTGTTTACGGCAACTATTTGTTAAATTTTCCAATATTAGACAAGATGTAGCATCACCGAAATCACTAGGACGGCTACTAGGTTTTAAAGTAGGATTTTATAATGATATTCAAGTTTTTCAGAGCGAACTTCAAAATTTTCCAAGTGTTACATCACGCGAGAATATCAGACGACGTATTAAAGTTAAGAAACAACATGAGATTGATAGAGTTATTTTTCTCCTAAAGAATTGCCACTCTGTCTATGATTTTATTTTGGATATTGGTGCTGGCATTGGACATCTCTCTCGTTTACTAGCCATAGAGTTACCAAATATGAAAATATTGACAATTGAAGCTAATTCTCAGGTTATAAAGTTCATCTTATTTAATATTGGCTTTCAGTTTATCAAGACTGCAAATAAAATCGACTCCGAAATGAAAATCTTGGTGGGTGAAAATATATCAATGCCAGAGCGAATAGAATGCCTTTTAAACGAAAAATCTGAAAGTTGCATTACTGAAAAAGATGTTGGTAGGTATCGCATTTATTTCAATGTTTCAGGTAAATCTGGACTTTTGCTAGGTCTTCATCCTTGTGGCGATTTGTCGGCTACCATACTTCATGCTTTTATTAATTTTAATCATATAAATGCCGTAATATTGATAGGATGTTGCTATCACAAACTGAATAATGGTGAGGATAAACTATATAGACAACAATATAATCATGATATGGTAACAGTTTTTTGTTTTGGTCATTTTTACAGCATAAAGGCCAACGACATGGATTCCCTTTAAGTAAAAAATTTTCAAATGTTTCGCTATCATATGCAGCTAGAGAATTAGCATGTCATGCTGTAGAATTTCTTGCGGCATCATTAAACAATGTATTTCTTGTTATTTTACATTATTATATCAGGACAATATTTTTCCCAATAGCCATTTCTATCGTGGATTACTCGAATTTTCTATCTGTCAGGAAATTTTTTCCGATAATCTTCGTCATCTTCCAATAAAAGGAGTCAAGCATACAGAAAATATTTCATATTTCGAATACTGTGAAAAAGCTCTTGAAGGCCAAGAAAATATATTAAATATCGTAAAAAATCAAGCAAGTTTTATTTGATTAATAACTTTCTTTTCAGTTGGAAACTAATGAGAATGTATTAGATATTTTAAAAAATGCTGATATTTATAAGCATAGGACAATGCATTTCTACTATTTACGTCTTCTTTTTGCCCCAATTGTTGAATATATATTAATTGAAGATAGGATACAGTTTATTCAAGAGAGCGGGTATAAGTCTTTTCTTATTTCACTTTTTAATCCGATTATTTCTCCTAGAAATTGTGTAATTTTTGCATATAAAGATTAAAATTAAAAAATTTTTATTTTACTTTTACTATTATGTTAATTTAAGTACCTTTTTTTAACTTATTTTTATTTCCACTTTAGAATACTAACAAACGATGGTGTTAGTTCACCTAGAGGGTGTTGAAATTGAGTTTCCCTTTGAACCATATGATTGTCAAACTAAATTTATGACCGAAGTAGTAAAATCTTACAATATGGTATTTATATTACATTGTTTAATATCAACTAACAGAAATATGACGCAGCATTGGAATCACCTACAGGGACTGGAAAGACGTTGTCATTATTATGTGCTACATTGGCCTGGCTTCGTAAAGAAAAACTTCAGTTTGTACCCTCTTTGCAAACTGCTATGGCTCTAGCTAATCGAGAAATCCCACAATTAAATAGTCTTATTCCTAAAGTTTATTATTGTTCTCGAACTCATAGTCAATTGGCCCAAGTAATACGGGAATTAAAAAAGACAGTTTACAGCGGGTTTGTTTTCATATCGTCTAATACTTTTTAGAACAAAAACCGTAACTTTAGCCTCGAGAGACCAATTGTGTATTCACCCCCGTATTTCTGAAGAAACAAATAACAGAATAAAAGTTCGTTTTTTAATTTATTAAAAAAATGCTTATTTAGTCTACAATGTGCCGTTCCTTGGTAAATAAGCATCAATGCCATTTTTACAATAAATGGAAAAGTATGTTAATTTTTGTTACTTAAATCTTCTAGCATGTGGTTCTGACGAGTTGCAAAAAACTTATGAGCCTCCTGGAAATATTTTAGATATTGAAGATATAGTTGATGCTGCAAAGAAACATAGGTAATTTATAGCATTTAAATAATATGATTTCAGCCAATGCCCATATTATCAAACAAAAAATATGAAAGAAACCGCAGAATTAATATTGTTACCTTATAACTATCTTATAAGTCCTGAACTTCGAAAGATACATGACATCGAATTGAAAGGAAGTATTGTAATTTTTGATGAAGCACATAATTTGGTAAACTTGTCATCTTTATTTTTATTGTTGACTGTTTCAGGAAAGCATATGTGAAGAAAGCACATCTGTTGAATTTAGTACGACCGATATTGCTCTATGCATAAAAGAGCTCCAAACAGCGATAGAAAAAATGCAGGAAGATACAGAATTCATTCGGTCTCAACTCGATCAATCTAAAGAAGTTTTTGGAAAAACTACTGAGAAAAAGGAGGAGGTTGCTTTTGACATCGGCATTGCAAGTGCTGTTTTAGGTATGAACATGTATTCTTTTAATTCTTGTAGAAAAAGTGCTTGAATTAGAAAAATTTATCGACATATTTTACAAAGATGAATTGAAGAAATCCAAATCTTTTAGAGACTTTCCAGGCAAAGTATGATTTTTATGAGATAATTTAGATAATTTAGATTTTTGATGGTGCAATGGTATTAAAGTTGCTAGAAACAGTCAAGATTACTTTCGATAATGCAGAAGAGATTATAATGCTTCTCCGAAAGACTTCTGAATTTCTTATAGAAAAATGTATATTTTTCTCAGCACCTTACATATTGATTTCAGTAGAAGCTAATGAAAATAAAATGTTAAACAAGGGTGCTCTTCACAAATTTGAAAACTTCCTTTCTGTTGTTTTCATGTCTCATCCTGTTTATGAAGCGAAAAACAACCCACTAGCAGATAAACTTGTAAGTTTTATATTTTCCTACACGTTTTTAGAATTATGAGCAGAGAAAATACCCTTCTCAGTTAAAAGATTATAAGTTATATATGTACAAAGAGAAAAGCAATGACACTGATCCGGAAAATAAAAAGGTTTAATTGTCTATATTTATACGATTTGTCTTTCAGATATGTATAAACTATTGGTGCTTTTCTGCAGGAATAGCAATGCTTTCATTGAAACAACAAGGTGTTCGTTCAATCATTGTTACAAGTGGAACCCTTTCGCCTTTAAAAAGTTATATGGCTAATATCGGATTGTAGGACTTGTGCGACATGATTATTCTCTAAATGTTTAGGTCATTCGGGTCGACTCTAGAGAATAGACATGCAGCCAATAGCAATCGGGTAATCTGCGGGGCACTAAAGAAAAGTAATGCATTAGGGAAAGCAGTGGAGCTTAATGGAAGATTCCATAACAGGTTAGATAATTTCGTGCGATTATATTAGCATAATATCTTTAGACATAATGAAGCCTATTTTATAGGAGTAGGTAATACATTGAAAGATTTAGCAGTAACAGTTCCACAAGGTTTCCACCAGTCATTCAACTTTAATATATTTTAGGTGTTCTCGTATTTTTTGCCTCTTATGGTCTTATGGAGGCGACAATATCGGTTATGCAAAGTTGTCGCAAAGAACAAAGCGCCTGGGATTATATTAGCAGATTTAAAAAAATTGTTGTAGAACCAAAAAGCAAGGTTAGCTTTGTAGTATTTTTATAATTTTAAATTTATCACTAGAATGATTTAATAGCAGCCCGAAAGGACTTTAGTGATGCAGTTAGATCGAAATCTGGTGCTATGTTTTTAGCAGTATGTAGAGGAAAAGTCAGTGAAGGGATTGACTTTGCTGATGCTGATTCGCGAGCTGTAGCTATTGTCGGGATTCCTTTTCCACCATTAAAAAATCCTCGTATATTGGCCAAAAAAATGTACCTTGACAATAAGCACAAAGCCACAAAAGGTTCGACGGTAAGCATTTTTCATGCTTATTTAACTTTTTTAGACATTAAGCGGTGATGAATGGTATAAAACAGAAGCATATCGAGCTGTAAATCAAGCGGTTGGCAGGGTTCTACGCCATGTAGATGACTTCGGAATTGTAGCTTTGCTTGATTGCAGGTATAAGTATATATTACATTCAACTATTTAGATTTGCTACAACTTCTCAATCACAATTTTCTTCGTGGCTAAGACCTTGTATGAAGAATTACGAATATATTGATCAATTCAAAGACGTAATAAAACGTTTTTTTGAAGAGAGAAGTGAAGACCTTGGGGTAAGTCAGTTTTTTTTTAAATTTAAATTTTTAGAAATCAATGGAGCGTTTGTTAATGCAGAGTCCATCTAAGTTAATGAGAACATCAAAAAAGCGTTGCTTTGAAGAAAAAGAGTTATTTTATTCGATTATGTTTCAACAAAAATTTAAGATATTGCAATGTGAACTTCTTAGCAGAGGATGTAGAAAATGACGAAGTTCAACTCGTTTGTACGAAAGAAGTATCGGATAATATTGAAAATCTTGCTACTTTAGGTGAAGTGAGTTTCTTTCCTGTTACAAATAAAAAAAATTAGAAAGAAGATATTGCTGTTCACAAGAGACCAAGGAAAGTTGTAATACCAGTTGTACCTTTAACTGAAACGGTCTCGACTGTTTCGAAACAACCTACCAGAAAAAAAATTCGTCTGGTGAGTTACATTCTTACACTCTAACTTCTAGGCACGACCCCAAGCATTTTCTGAGATATCGACTGAGGTTAATACAATTGACCAATCTCAATCAGCAACAATGCAAAATTCTGTTTTAAATAATCATGAAAATTTCCCTAAAAACATTCAAAATATTTTAAGGCAAGATGATAAACTTATAAAAGAAAAGGTTAGTTGTTTGCTTTTTTTAATTGATTATTTGTAAGCTAAAAGCACTAGGTGAAGAAACTTTTACATCTGTAATTGGTCTCTTAAAATCATTAAAAAAAGGAAATAATATGAATGCAATCATCAAAGAGATGAAGAAGATATTACTTCCTTCAACACCTCAAATGTTAGTAGCAATCAGTAAATTTTTCACACCTGACCAACGAGAAGAAGTAGTCTCTGAGTGTATACAGTATATGGGTAACGTTTAATCTGTAAATTCGAAACTGAATAAACTGTGCTAAAATTTATACAATGGCTTTTAAAACTCGGTTGAAAAATAAAATGCAAACGTTATATCGCTATCTGTATAATCCAGGCCTGACGTTGTAACGAATGTTTCCCAAGCAGGGGAAGATGGTGAGAAATGTTTCCATAGGTACAGCTCTGACATCGATGCAGACTAAAAATATTAGTAACAAAAACTAAAACCTCTATGATTTCTTCGTTATTTTCTACATCACTGTTGTCTTCGGTTTTCGACACTTCTTTTATCTTCTCCTCTTCATTGACTTCAAGAATTATATTGTTCATTTCGCTATTTACGTCGTTGACATTATCAACTTTCAACTCTTCTGAAGTTTCAGGAATGCTATTATTCATTTCTTCTAATTCGTCATGTTCTAGATCTTCTTCGATAAAACCATCTAAAAATACACGTCCGTAAAGAAAAGAACCTTTTACTTCCGACTGTAAAATCCCGTTTCCAGCGCATTTACATTCTAATAAATCGTGAGTATTACATTCACTATTTTCAGAAACAGTAAAAATGTCAAGCAAATCTTCATCACGAAATTTTACAATGTCTGCAATATTAATATTGAGAAAGAAGAACTCAACTAGTTTTTGATTCGCTATTTTCTATAAATGTTGATAAACCAGTTTTTTGCACCTGTCTTTGGAAAATCTTTTCATCTATTGAACCCTTAAATATTAAAAAATTATCAAAAGAAAACAAACTGAAGTACATAATCTATATATGTGACATGAACGTTGTTGACCATCCCTCCATATTCTAGCCATTGCTTGAAGATCTAAATTATTTCATATTAAAAAAAAAATTGGAACCTGAAGCTGGGTTCCAATCGAAATCAAAAAGAACAAGACGAGAAGCTCCAATCAAATTTAAGCCAACACCGCCTTAAAATTATGATTTGTTCAAATTTCTATGGCTAACCTGCTTTTGTGCTAAGTAAAAATACAAAACTGGGATCTCGAGACAAATTAAATTTATTTACCAATTTTTGTCGTTCGTTAACAGAAGTGTCACCATCAAGGCGTAAAACAGTTAAACCTATACCATTACACACACCTTCAATCATGTCGAGAGTCTAAAATAAAACTGTTATATTAATTTATACTTTAGTGTAATTTGATACAACAACTGTACATTCGTTCAGCATTCGAAACTTGGCTAACATTTTCAATAATACCGCTAACTTGCCTGAATAGAAAAAATAACATAAATGATTATATATACCAGAATCTTTAACAAAAACTGAATTTCCTCCAAAATCTGATGGATAAGATTCTAGAAGCTGATCTACATACCTATCCTAAAATCACATAATCTAAAAACAATTAGAAGAAAAACCTGTTCTAATTTCTCTGTTAAATGTTTGAATAACATAGCCGGATGGTTTGAAACTTTTTTCATGTAGTCAATAATTTTAAAAGGTCCAGCTGTCATATAATCACTCAGCTTTATTAACAATTTCGTTTGAAGTTGACTTTGCTTACAAAAAATAACATACTCATCTAAAAAAATAATCATCAAATACAAACTTACGTTTAGGTGGTAGATGTGTTTTATTTAATTCCGCTGTGCGACGCAGCATTACTTCAGAAATTTGTGTCACAATTTGTTTCTAAATGATTTTCAAATCTACATAATTTTGTATAGATTACATCTTCTTTTTCTTTTATTCTTTTGCTAAATTCATTCCATGTTCCAAATTGACCAGGTCGAACAAAGTCTAACAAAGAAAATAATTCTTCTAAATCATTTTGTAGAGGTGTGCCAGTAAGAAGAATTCGACGAGGAATGTTCAATTCATATAACTACATATATAAACAAATTTAAAAAGTCCCCTACACTTTTTCTAACTTTTCCATTTATATTTTTTAATCTATGCGCTTCATCACATATAATTACATTAAACTGAATTTGTTTGAGTTGCGCTAATGTTCTGAAAAAAATAAAAAATATATAACGGCTTACCGCAGAGTCATATCATAACTAATCAATAAAAATGGAAAATATTTGAAGGCAGTTACATAACTTTTGACGTCACTACTTTCACTAACAGCAATCACCTAAGAATGAAGATGTTAAAACTAGTGTTTTACAGGTATGCGGTGTATTCCAAACCATTTTTTGAATTCAGCTTTCCAATTATTAACCAAAGACGAAGGAACTACTAAAAGACACCTTTGAATTATGCTACTACGCCCAAGTTTGTTTCCCATTAGAGAGAATAATGCAGCTAATGTTTGTACTGTTTTACCTAAACAAGTATAAAATATTAATGAAATGCACTCACCTAATCCCATTTCATCAGCCAAAATTACACCTCCTGTTGGGTTCTAAAAAAGGATGTGGCAAGGTAAATATGTTTACTTTTAGGTTTTTATAAATGAATGAAATACCATCTATCTGATGCGGACGAAGATATCTTTCAAACATAAGAGCGATTTCAACAGGTTTTGATTCAGATTCTTCGTGGAAAGAGTTACTTTCAGACAAACTAGTGTCATTAAATGGACTTATAAAATTCTTACATACTCGCTTAGATTGTATAGCATTCTGCAATATTAAAAGTATTCAAGGATATATAAAATTTACACTTGGACTAGCAAGCCTCTTTAAATCAGATTTTGTTTGCAGTGAAGACAAAGTAGAATTTGAAGCACTTTGTATTATTTCTAAAATAAAATAAAAATAATAAAATATATGTATTTATATTGTTTGAAAAATGGATAAAAAAACAACCATGTTGTTTTTCAATGATAATTTGTTGCTGAATTTGAACTTCTAAAGAACCCATTTTTAAAACAAATCCTTCTACAAGTTCATCAAACTTCTTTATACTGGTTGATCTCAAAATGTTTAATAAAAAGAAGAAACAATGAATACCTTGAAATTACTGTTGAATCATCTTCGCTTTTTAACACTGTGTATCCATCATAACATGATAATATTCCATCGTTTTCCCATTTTTTGTGTTTTCTTGTCGATAATTTAGCATAAAGAACAGAAAAACGATACAATTCCTTATCTGAATTAATTACAATTAAATGAAACACTCGACTTTTGTTATCTCTGTTTTCTTTTTGCGGAGAATCTTCTTGATTATAAACTCTCATTAAAGAAAAATGATGCCACTGAATTGTACAATACGGAAAAGAAGAATTTTTCAGGGTACAAATAACCAACCGTAACAACTATTCTTTCCACAAAAACCTACTTCTTTCAAAAAGGGCGCTCGAAAATAATTTTCAAACAGACGCGAGCTTCATATATTTTCGCTTCCTCGTCATACGGCCGCTTTAGTTAATCGAAATTGTTATTTTATTGTTTTAACCTCTTGACTTTTAAAAATGAGTGCTGAATCTTCTCCAATTCGAGAATTAGGCGAACAACATAGAGAAAGTACGGACGAAGAGTAAGAAAATATTTCAACTAATATTATTTTAGAACGCATGAAGGAATAAGATCCCCAGATTCCAATATTCCGTATCATAGTCCTGTTGAACATAGTTCTGACGGTCATAAAACGAACTCTGCTTCTCCAGAAAATGCAGATCCAGCTTCGCCAGATAATGGTAAATTTTTAAAACTAATCATATTCTGTTAGAATATGATGCGTATGATACATTAGAAGAGCAACAAGAAACTATTGAGGAAACACAGGAAAACGTCGAAAATGAAAGCGATAAGAACGACGAGCTTGAAAATATTAAAAATGAACAGGATTTGGGAAATAAAAATGAATATATCGAAGAACTTACTAAACCTACAGACAATATTGACGAACAAAGAACAGCAAGAAATCCAATTGATGATTCCGATGATGAAGAAATGAATATAACAAGAAAGAGAATTATTCAGTCAGGTTAGTTATTTGTTTCACTAAACTAAAATATAGATGATGAAAATGACAATGACATGGAAAATACTAGTGTAAAAAAGAAAAACCAGCTTTCCTCTTTCTCATCATCTACATCCTCATCAGATGCAAGCGATAGTGAAGAAAATCTCACAAAAAAGCGGTACAATAATATATATACAAAAATCTAATTTCGTTCAGTGGAAACCTTCTTGATTCTGACTTATCTGATAACTCTGATAATGGAGAGAAGAATCAAGGTGGTGAAGAAGTAGGGGAGCTGATGGCAAATATTTTTGGAGATGATTCGGATGAAGAACATGTAACAGGCGATTCAAATGCATATAGGGGCCAAGAAGAGGAAGAAGATGGACAACCTAAAGATGATTTCGACAATGAAGAAAAAGATTACCATAGAGCGCCTCCAGAGTAGGGGTAAAGAAAACAAGAAATGTTTAGTGATGGATGGGACTTTGACCAGATGATGAGAAAAAAGAAAGCTGAAAGAAAAAGACATCGCAGAAGACGAGGGGATGGAATTGATATAATTAATGATGATGATGGTCGTATCAGCGCAATGGTAGAAGCAATGAAAACTGCAACAAAAGTAAGATCATTTGAAAGTGAATAAATGAAGTAAATTAGGAAGATCGCATTGCAAACAGTGAAAGGAAACCAGCTGTTAAAAAAAGAAAACTATTACCAACTGTCAAACTAATGCTATTGAGAGTATGTATTCATTATTTCCTACAATTTTTTAGTCTGAAATGTTCGAAGCCTTGATTGAAAATGGAATGATGAGTGCTGTCTCTGACTGGCTTTCACCGTTACCAGATAAAAGTCTTCCAGCTCTAGAAATTAGGACCGAGTTATTAAAACTTCTTCAGGATTTTTCAAGACTAGACCAGGTATAATATACTGTTAATGAGCTAAAGAAATAGGGAGTACTTCGACAGTCAGGTCTAGGAAAAGCAGTAATGATGTTATTCAAGCATCCGAAAGAAACGAAACAAAACAAAGAGTTGGCAGCTAGACTTATAAGAGAATGGTCACGACCAATTTTCCAGGTACTTGTAACACAAGTTTTTGAGGGCTATTATAGCTTGACACTGATTTCCGAGCTGTTACAAGAGAAGAAAGAGAAAGTCGAGATCAAGAGCGGATGCCTGAAGTAAAACGCCGTCGCTTGAGGTATATAGAGCAATTGCAAAAAAAATTTAATTGTTCAGTATGGAAGCTGGACCTTCCAGTAGTAAACATGAGGAACCGTCCTTAAAACCGGGTGAGAAGGGGTATATTGGACGAGCTCGAGTACCAAAACCATCAACTAAGGATTATGTTGTTCGACCCAAGCATATGATTGAAGGAGAATTCAAGGTATTCAAATGAAATATTAATCATTTATGGTTATTTAAGGGAGAAAGAAAAGGAAAGGCTTTCGACCGTCTCCAAAAGACTACGGTAAGCTACATATAAATTAGGTTAGAAAGCCAATTTTTAGCGTGAGTTCAAAGAACGTACAAAGGCGATGAAGGCTAAGCGACTGGTTCAAGTCTCCTTGGAAGGACGTAACCTTGCAATTTGAATAAAACATTTCTTGTATTAAAAACATTTATCACTTACCTCAGTGTGAAGAGCGGGCTTAAAATGTTATTCATGTCTTTTACTTTACACAAGCTGGAAAACTACTTTGACGATTATTAGACTCTACAGATCTTATTGCTACTATGATTGGATTTATAATTTTTCTAGATATCCAAAGCAGATTATTGCATCTTTGCTGTAGGTCATTGTTCACATAAACATGAGAAAAAAACGAAAATAAAATAAAAAGTTTTGCGTGCGAGTTCAATGAGGAGTGGAAAACATCAGAAGGTCTCAAAAAGAAAAAAAAGTGAGTAGAATCGGAATTTTAAAATTTCTAGCCCTATAATTTTTACAAGTTTTTCTTTTCTAGTCGTATTTTCAAAAACTGGTAGTTTGATTCGAAATACCACCGTAGTATTAAAAATTTTTTTATTTGAGCACTTTAATATTCATTTCAGAATGACTGATGACCAGAGTTATTTAAAAAACGCAGAAGATATTCCTTTTTCTTCAGAATCTGAAATAGTGTCAGAGAAGTATGATTGTGGATCTGAAAATGAACAATATGAGGAACCTTCCAGTCAAGCTGATTCCCAGGGCACTTCATCAGTAAACGAAAATTATATCGACCAAGATGAGGATGGCAATGAGCCTAAACAGTTTGCTTTTCCTTTTTTATAATGTTTTATTATAGATTTCAGTGGGATTTTGATGAAATGCTTCGCCGTAAAAGCGCCGAGCGCAGAAAAGCGCGTAAGAAGCATTCAAAATGTTTCAATCTTATAAATGATTATGACGATCATGTCATGGCCATGATAAGCGCCATGAGAGTGGCTATCAATGTATATAATATTTTTTAAATTTACTTTTTTAGGAAGATATCAAAGCAAATGAGCAACGTAAGCCAGCATTTCATAAAAGAAAATTGTTATCTGATGTGAAAAAAATGCTACTTAAGGTATTTGTTCACATTTTTCAAGTAACGTTGTAGGTTGAAATGTATGAAGCTTTAATAGATAATGGAATCATGAGTGCTATTGCTGACTGGCTATCTCCTCTGCCAGATAAAAGTTTACCATCATTAGAAATTCGAACGGAGTTGCTCAAAATCTTGCAAAATTTTTCTAATATAGGCCAGGTTGCTGTTATTATATGTAACCCTTCGATTTAGGGTATCCTGCGAGTATCTGGTTTGGGAAGGGCAGTGATGTTCTTATTTAAACATCCCAAAGAAACTAAAGAAAATAAAGAACGTGCTGCTTCTTTAATTCGTGTATGGGCACGCCCCATTTTTCAGGTTTTTAAAATAATTCTTTACCCTTTTCGACGTCTCTTTTTAGTTAGATGTCGATTTTCGCTCAATTTCCAAAGAGGAACGTGAGCTTAGAGATCTTGAACATATTCCTGCTGCAAAGCGAAGGCGCATGAGGTATAGATTTAAAATCTCTCATTTACTGCTCAGTGATCCATCGCCAAAACCTAGTGATAATGAAGAACAATCGGAGGAGGAACAGGAACCATTTGTTCCTCGAGCTCGAGTTCCCAAGCCTTCGCGAAAAGATTACGCACTTCGTCCTAAGTATGTCGTTGATGTCAAATTCAAGGTATTTTACACGTTACTATCCTCTACATGTGTTCAGGGTGAATGTAGAAGTAAAGCAGATGATCGTTTACACAAGATTCGAAAAGATTTCGTAGAACGCACTAAAACGGTTAAAGTAACTTTAAAAAATCTTGTAGATCTAGTTTTTTCAGGTTAAAAGATCTGTTCCTGTCTCACTATATGGTACCATGTAATTGTCAGTTTGTCATCGGCAGCTGTTGAAGCTAATTGCTGTTTGCACAAGCTTTCACCCTTATCGCCTTTTTTGTCCAACAATTGTTATCTTGCATTATATGCATCTATGAAACTTTTGTATCCTTTCTTCATATTATGTGATTTTCTGGATAAAATCTTCCCATGTTTTTTTGTTTTTAAAAGGAGGTTAAAAGCCATTTATTCATTAAAATTTTCTGATTTTATCTGTATGATTTCAGATAAATATGAAAATAATCATTTTTGAAGACTTGTATTTGTTTTCTCTAATTTGTAAGCTTTCTAAAAAGTTGTTATTTTATTTAGATATCTGACGTATTTTTCAATGATTCAAGCTACAACAGATGAAGAGTTAGTTCCTTCTTTATCGAGAGGAGCATCTTACAAATATCGTAAAAGAACTAAAATATCACATGATTTTCGGTATGTTCTTTTTAGAACTATGTATTTTAGATATTATGAAAAATCAGTGACTATAGTAACACAGCTTAGTTATATACCTGTAGCAGCTAGCATGTTATGTACTACTTTCTTTGAACCTTCTGGACGATTTTGTGACAATAATACACTCGATTATCAAGATAAGGTAAACATATAGTTTAATTAGTTGTTACTTTAGGATGAATTTAAATCACTTTTATTTGAATGGGAAATCATTTGTTCAAAAACTTCAGTTGTAACATATTTGTCAGTGGCTTTAATGACAGGTGCATTAATTGGGGCTTTCATAGCTGGATGGTTGGCAGATTTATATGGTAGAATACCGGTTCTAAAAGGTTATAGTTTATTCTGAGTATTAAGTTGATTTAGGTTGCTTGCTTCTAATAGCAATAGGCAATATTTTAGTAGCATTATTTTCAACTTCATCGATTCCTCTAACCATTGTCTTGTTCGCTATACTAGGCGTAGCTTGTGGAGGCTATATGGTTGTAAATCTTGTCATGTTCGTGGAATGCTTAGAAGTTCCACAAGCAAGATTGCTCGCCGTTACATTAAACGGTTGGAGTATTGCAATGATTTTTGTCGCGATTTTGGCTTGGCTAACGCTTCATTGGCAGTATTATCATATTATTACAGCCATATTGTCTTTTATTGCTTTTATAGCATTTGTAAGTTTTGGTATGTTTTACTGTATTCATATATTTAGAATTTATTTCTGGTTGAAAGTTGTCGATGGCTTGACAGTATTCGAAGAACAAGTGAAGCCTATGAAACTGCCGTAAAAATAGCAAAGAAAAATAACTACAATTATAATGAAAGTATGAAGACGTTATGCATTTTTTAATTTTCCAGACAATTTATGGTGGGAAATATTGCGTTTTTCTTCTGCAGCAGCACACTCTGACAACAATGACAGTTCTTCAATTAAAGCATATAATTATATTGACCTATTTCGGTAGCTGATTTTTTTCATTCCTATATTTTTCAGAACATCTCGTGTGTTTATACCACTCATTGCACTTGCTTATTGTTTCATTGCGACTTCAATAGTTTCTTTCGGGTATGATAACTCTTTTTATATTTGTCCCCAGGTTTTACTTCATATTAGATGTTTTACCCGGAAATCGTTATATTAATATGTCAATTATGGGATTCACAAAATTTTTAATGGGTATGAGACATCATTTTTTGAATTTACTGTATGTAGGTTGGATTCCTTTCTTCGCCTCACAATGGATTGGCCGAAGGCCTGTAGTGTTAGCTTCAGTTGGGGTGGCATCAATTGCATCCTGGCTTGCTTGTACAACGTAAGTTTTTATAAAATATTTTGAAGTGAGCACTTTTAGATATTTTGTTGGGCTACCAAATAATCATTGGTGTCATGCTGTTCTTTCACTAATAATTAGTGCTTCATTGGATCCGACTTGGAAAATTCTTCATCTTTATTCAACCGAATTATTTCCGACAGCTATTCGAAATATGGCTCGAGCGGTTTGCAATGTTGGCGCACGCCTCGGATCAGTTTTAGCTCCTACAGTGAGACAAGTTATTTTTTTACTATATTTAAGGTGGTTCATCTTCGTTCTGTTAATCCAGTGATTCCACTTTCGATTTTTACAATTTTACTAACACTTCAATTAGTTGTGACTATTGCATTCCTACCTGAAACCAAGGATAAGCCTTTGCCTTCCAATTTTCCAGTAAAACAAAAGAATATTGAGGTGAATGTGTCCTAATTTGTTGTTTTTAGTTTAATTTTACTTGATCTCTTTTTCTGGTCACTTTCCTGTTTGTGATATTTTTTCCAGATTTGTTTTTATTAAATTATTTATAATTTTTGTTCTTACTATAGAGGATGCTCCATCTTAATGTTTGTATGATTTTCACTACAATACTTCCTTTTATTCAGACTTTGGAAGGATTAAACGGTTGAATTGGACACAAGAATATGCTAAATAGTACAAGTATGTCAGTTTATTGAATTTAAAAATGTATCTTAAAAAATATTTTACATTGTTTATTGTAAGTCATGTTTGGGCAAGAAACAATGAGATGACGCCTACGAAGCTCTTAGAATTGGTTTTTAAACCTCGTAGGTATTTAAGATCGCTGGACCCGTGACTGGACAAAAACAAATGTATTGGTATTTCACGAAGTAGCTGATTGGGCCTTTGACGTGGCTGAAAATGGTTATTTAGTTAGTCATTCAAGCTGTTTGTATCTGGGTTGGCCGGAATAATTATGTGCGTACTCCAAAAAAAAAAGTCTTCTGGTAAAGGAGACTGGTTATCAGTTAAGATAATAGGATCGACGTCATAGATAACTCGGGGTTTCCCAAATTGATAGTTACCCTGTTAAAAATTTTCGAACCACTAATTTTGAGATTAGTCAGCCTTTTCCCTAACGACGCATTTTCTGCTTGCGTGAAGGTCAAAGGACAAGGTTAACATTGATTGTGTGCCTTTGATCTACGTCATCTCAGTGATAGGTGTCCCTGCTCAAACAATAGCTTGCACACATTGAGCGTGGCAGATTCGTTGAAATTACAATGGAAATGTTTTGAAAAGATCATGGAATGCTAAATACGTATATTTCTTCATCCCGATCTCTATAAGCATAACTGGTGCCATTCCACTAATTGTTTACAGCAAGAATATAATCTCCATCTACTGAGTATGCCTCTCCCATTATATAATTGATAATATCCTCTAGATGCTTTTTCAGGCAAGACCTGTAGTTTCCGCGTGAGGGTTCTTCGTGACCTTGTTCGCGTGTGCCCCTAGGGCCGCACAGCTGTTGCGACCGCGTAGTTTACACGTGTGACGTAACCAGCCGTCAGACTGCACTGAACAAAGCTCGCGGAAGACGGAAACTAACCCCGTTAACGAACAAATATGTAATCATTTTGAGAGGAATTGGACTTACTTGGCTGATTGCTAACGGAAGAGGCTTGTGTTTCACAATGGGCTGTCATATCTGATAGCCGCTCAGCAAGTTTAGCAGCGTCTGGGTCGTTGATCTTCACCTGAAACGTTTAATTAATATAGTTGTTGCTATTTATTTTAATCTCCTGGCTACATTAGCGACTAAAATTTAGACATGTGCTGTCATTCACCATGGTAACTTCGTGAATTAAATATTGAAATTTGGAACATGCTAATAGCGAGAAGAGCGTGACATGAATTTCGTCTGACTGTATTGTTACAGAACTTGTTTTCATTATTGATCTTTCGATTGTCAATGCCAAACTCTTGTTCATGTTGAGGTTTTCGGTCCCCCTCAGAGTTTCGATCAGGGGAAATGAGGGCACTAGGGTCATTTATTCTCTGCTATACGACAAACCAAAGGCGTAAGAAATATAATTTCATATGAAATCTTGGCAAACAATGTAATACATTATCATTAGGGGGAAGAAAAATGATTAGATAAGTTATCAAAAATAAGGACCGGATGAAAGGAAACTAGTTGTTGAACTTACCTCGATTTCCGGCAGAGCATTTCGTCGTCCGTTACGGCCAGAAGCAACAAACTGTTCCAGGGCGTCGTGTTCCGTTTCCAGCTCTCCCATACTAATATCGGGAATCCGCGAAGGCCTGACGGGAAATAACTGCCGTTGCCGCGTGCGGATCGATGGGCGGGGCTGCCGAAGGAAAAAGGCGGGAGTTACCCCGCCTTCGACGTGATGTTTTCATCGGTAGAACATGAACAAACTGTAACATAATGTAACAATGATATTAGTATAGAAGGTGGACTAATTATAGTACTTTGTAATCTTTCTTAATTCTAATACTCAAAAAACAAGTAATCAATTTCTCCATTAATTATTCTTGCGACAACGACATCCATGTTTTAGTGAATCCTTAAGTTGCTAAAACCAGCTATAATTGCTTTGGTTTTCTTTAAGGTTTTTTTTGCCCGCGGCAGCATTCAATTACTGAGGGTAGGGGTCAACAACGTTCGCGGGACAACGCCCGAGTTCTCATTGTCATTTTGTCAAGCGCATTTGTCGTTTATCGAGAAAAAAACATAAGAAAATTAAATGTTCCTGAATAACGAGTTCCTCTTTAAATTTATCTCATTTTTGTGTAAATTTGGAAATCTAGGTGATTAGTATTAGAGGTCATATGCGTCACTTACAGATAGACATGTAATAATCGGCTTACAATCCCGAATATGTAGGACTATTATGGTAATTAGCAAATTCTGTATGTGTCATCATGGAAAATTTTCATGCACCAATAGCGAATTCAACGTGTTCAATGATATTTTGTTCTTTAGGGAAAACTAATTTTTCAGAGTCTTCATTGAAAACTGAAGCTCTCAATTGGAAATGTGATACGGATTATCAACAGAACTTGATAGAAAACGTAAAAGCGTTACGAGTGAAAGTATTTGTAGAAGAACAAGGATTTCCATTGGAAACTGAGTTTGATAATCATGAAGATGAATCATTACATGTGGCCCTCATACATGGTATATTTCTTCAACTTCATAACTTTTTCAAAATTATAGATGATGAAGATGAAGAACATGGACAGACGCGGTCGGTATGTAATTGTTTGTTATTTTTTTAATATCGGTCGCTAACTAAATATAAAATATTTTTCAGAAAAATAATCCAACTTTTATACCAAGTCAGAACGAACTTTCGTGTAATTGTAAGTTTTTGTTTCGATCAATCTAACTATAAACTTAGCAATTGTTATTGGATGTTGTCGACTTCGATCTGTAAATAGTTTTGTGAAATTAGAACGAGTCGCAATATTGAGGGTAATTTTTAAAAAAAAATTTTAAATGATTTAACTGAAACGTACTATTTTCTTTCAGGATTTTCGTAATAAGGGACTTGGAATATATTTAATTAAAAAAGCACGAAATATTGCAAGCATATCATGGCCAGGAAAGATTCTTGTAGCGCACGCTCAAACTCAGACAATACCGTTCTATCAAAAGTTAGGGTAAGTTTTTACTATTTAAGCGTATTTTAAATACTTTTTCATAGTTGAAATCTATGAAATGCTTTCAGAGCATTAACTGTTGGACCCGAATTCGATGAAGAAGGCGTTAGCCACAGATCGATTGCTTTTATTGAATATATTAAAAACTATAGGTAATTCCTTAAATATTTCTCTTATAATTTTAGTCAATATATCCCTCCGTTATATAATCAGACAGAATACTTAGATTTTGGAGAAATTAACCATACTGATGTCCTAAACAAAATCAATTCTATCCAAAAAGATGTACAAGTTAGTTTTTTTTTTATCACAGAAACTTTATAACAATTTAGAATGGAATTATAATATCTCCACTAGATTTATTCAATGTTATAAATAAATCCGAGGATGAATTAGGATTGCATTGGCCACTTTTGCAAAGAGTAATTCCGTTAGTATGTAGCCTTGAAGCTCATATCAGACAAGGTACATAATTTGTAAGAAAACAAAGTCTTCAGATTATGGAACAGAAATATCTCGAATTCTTAATGAATTGTCGCGATTGGCGATGCATAAGATAAATGTTGGGCATTATGACAAAGTTCTTTTGTCTTGGAGAAAACTAAAATTCTTGGTTGATCTAGCCGAATCTATCCGGCATTTTCCTAATTATTATATTCCCGAAGAGAATGTCAATCCACTGGTTTGTTATTTCTTGATTTAATTTTTAAATGTTTATAGTTGTATAGTTTTTTGTAAATTTTAACATTGAAAATTTTAGGATGCTCTTCGTTTTTTGGACAATGGGCTTATTATGGGTGGAAATTTTCTCTATCCTCAATTTATTATAAATAGAAGCAAAGTATTGAAAGAATTTTTACCAATTTTGGAGTTTATCGAACCACCAATGGTATACAATTAATTTAGTTAACATTTTTAGATACCGGTCCAATTTCCGCCACCATTGCCCAACTCTATACAAATTGAAATCATTGAGCCTATTCCGGAAGAAATATTTTATGAGCAGTATATTCTTCCACAAAAAGCTGTTTTAATAAAAGGTGCTGCTCAAATTAAGGCAGTTGGGAAGTGGAGGTAACATTTTATATTCCTTTTAATTATATTTAGCCTTAAATATCTTTCAAATATATTATCTTGGCGCTCTTTTCCTGTAGAAACTGGATCGAGCTATACTGTCAATGATTGGAGGCAAAGTATTATGTTGGCAAATGATTTTTTTCAACAAATTGAAAATCCTGATAAACTGGTTGAATAATATTATAAAAAAATACCTAAGTTACAGAAAGGCCCTGTCTACCTAGCTCAACATCGTTTATTAGAACAGATACCTGAGTTACACAATGATGTTATTATCCCTCCTTACTGTAATTTTACTAATGATAAAGAAGTTTGTTTTGTTTACTTTTATCCTAAATCAAATGAATTTCAGGATGTTGAAATAAATGTTTGGTTTGGTCCAGTAGGGACAGTTTCACCGCTACATACAGACCCTAAAGATAATATTTTCTGCCAGGTTTGTAGATTTTTTTTCAATTAATTTTTTTAGACATACGGATCGAAATTTTTTCGTCTTGTTCCTCCTGAATTTTCATCGAAACTGTATCTTGCTGAGTCCGGAATTCATAAAAATACAAGCCAGGTTTGTTTTTTAATGTGGTAACACTTCAACAGGTTGACGTCGAAAATCCTAACTTTGATTGTCATTCGTTATTTCGGGAAGTGCTGTGTTTTGATGCCCATGTCGAGGCTGGTGATCTACTCTATATTCCTAAACAATGGTTTCATCACGTCCGGTCTTTGAGTCCATCAACATCGCTTTCTTTTTGGTTCTAGCAGAGATTTATGGTTGAAAAAAAGGTAGCTGTTCATCTTATATAGTAATGTCAGATATTATCTTGTTTTTCACTTCTGTGCTTTAAATGAGAAGATGAATTAGTAACGGTTCGTTATAATGTTTGCTTAGAGATGTCGTCTACTATCGCTTTCCCGAATGTGATGCAATGTCCTGAGTTTCACGATGCATCGTTGTTCTATATTACAGTTATGCGTATCATTGGATTTGTAACGACACCGTTCAATGCTCTTCTGATAATTATAGTTTGTATGTTACTTCGGCTATCAAGATATGCTATCCTAGTAACTCTTTCACCTCGGCAGTTTTCCTCTTCTCGTTATAATCTGGCATTATTCCATTTTTTCGCAGCTCTTTTTGATTTTCTTCTGTCTTTGGCTACGGTACCTGTTATTTTTCTTCCGCTTCCAATTGGTTATCCTTTCGGAATTTTATCATATCCACTCGGTTTTTCTACGCATATGCTATTTATGTTACTTGTTGCAAGTGTCATTCTTGTCTCTATTTCATTGATGATTCGCTTTTTTCATCGTTGTCAGGTAATAATTAATGTTTTCTCTCGAAGCAGTTGTGCAGACAATTATTCTTGTTTCTAACCCGGTGAAGCTAACAAAGGTGGGCAATGTGTTAGTTACTGCTACCTTCTATCTTCTCTTGGAAGGCAGTGTAATTGGTGCGGCTATTACAGTTGATCCAGAGCAATACGCTATACGAACAAACTATATTGATAAATACAGCTGTGCCCGTAATATTCTTCGCTTTCCGCGTGTTCAGGTTTACTCAGCTAGCAGTCTAAAAGTGGATTCTCAAATTGCAAATTTAGTTTTAGGGTTTTCTAATTGTGCTTTCCGTGGTTCTGGCTGTGGTAATCTTTACAATAGTTGTATCTATGATGATCTTTTATCATGTTTTAACTTCGAAAATTGATCATCTGTCTGGAACGATGCTTCGTTTTCAGAAAAAATACATTACACTGCTGTGTATTCAGGTATTTGACAGAATCGTATCTATAAGATTCTAGACAATTATTCTTCTTTGGGTTATCGTACTTCCTCTTTTTATAATGGGAGTAACAATTATCAATCAAACATTTCGGATTGGTCGTAAGTTTTTATTAAAGTATCTCTTAGTGCATAGCTCTGGCGTATATATGTGTTTCTATCATGTCGTTGAATGGTTTTCTGTCGTCTCTATCAACTTTATATATCCTTGATTATTATATGGTGGTAAAGCGGAAATTGTCTGGTATCCTAGACGTAAAAAATGAAATTATAAATTTAGAATATCTCGACTTCCGGCAGAATAAATTTCTCACGAAGTTATAAAAAATATTTATTACCCAAATTAATTCCTGGCTATTTTTTTTCGCAATCTTTGTTTAATGGCTAACAGCTTTATCGAGGTTTTGTTGGACGACAGCGAAAATATCGTCCACAGTTCCTTCAGCATTTATCTAGAGTAAAAGTTATTCTTTTGTCATTTTGTAGCTCTCACTCTTACAAGTTTTCCCTTTTGCTTATAATGCTCGACAACAGGAGCGGTAGATGTAACAAAGGTATGCAGACGCTTCTTGATGGTTTCTATGTTATCGTCAGCCCGACCGCTGAAGCGGAAATGTTGTTGAGGAAGTATATCTACCTGGTCTCTGCTCTTTTCAGCAGACGTGTTACAAGCGTGTCCTCAGCGACATCGAAAAACAAGACAAGCTTTGCTTCTTGGATCTGGAAAACATTTTGAAAGATTTCTTTCTCACTTCGCGCTCAAACTGTTCTCCCTGAGAAACTTCACGGGGATAGCCGTCAATGAGGAATCCTTTGCTTCCTTTGGTAACTTCTTTTAGCATGGCCTCCTTGATTAGATCTAGAACTACTTCTAGGGGAACCAATTGTCCTGCTTCCATAATGGCAGTGAGTTGAGCTCCACGAGGAGAGCCACTCTTCACTTCGTCTCTAATCTGAATTAAAAAATTTCCGATTTTATGTAACCTGAGAAGATCGCCAGATGAGAGATGAGAAAGTCCGTACTTAGCGACAATTCTCTCACATTGAGTGCCTTTTCCTGATCCTGGTCCACCGACGATGAAGAAAATTGGAACACCGGCTGATTTCAGAGGCGTAAGGTCAATGCTTTTTCTCTCTAGGGGAGCCTAATCGATGTGGTTTTAAAAAATAAGAACTTACCATGATGGTGGGACCTGAAAATTTACTTTAAAATAGATGTATTGGGAAGAAAGAAGAGAAGGAGTTCAGAAGACATCATATTTCGACTGGTGGAAACAAGGAAAATAAACAGGTAAACATGTCACGTTATCGGAAGGATCACATGGAGGAACAGGAATGTAGAAAGCGACGTGTAAAACTTGTAAAGAGCCGAGCCTCTCGAGATACTTTTTGCGTTGCGGCAGTTTACAACGAAACGGAAACGACTGGCATTGAGAGAAACTTTGATATTTATTGGGCGATCCGCTTATGACGAAAGTTGAATCATCAGCAAAACAACCTTTCAAATATCAGAACTACGGGAAGAGACGAAAGAAAGATGATGCGACAGTTGGCAGAAATAGCATGCAGATAAACACAGCCGCTTGACCCGGCGGAAGTGGAATCCGGCAATCGATGCAAGCCGGCGATTGCTTTCCCTCCCAACCCGAGACTAGCTTACCTGCGAAATAATGCTATGTAACAGTGATTCGTCATAATTTGACGAGTTATATTTTATATTTTACCGGTGTAATAAACTTTGTTCATATAGCTATTGACTTCTATCGATATCGGTCGGATGCTTCCTTCTTCCACCAAAAAGTCGTCACCCTCATTGAACACAAACTTGAAGAGTCTTCTCCTCCGAACTCAAGAATGGGCAGCTGCGGACTCTCCCAGTTTTTCCGAAAGCAGTCTCTCTACTGCCATTTCGATAGAGGATCGTCTCCTAGAGAACATAGCGTTCGCCATAGCCAACAGTGTAACTGATAAGATTATGAGCCGAATCGTGAAAGAAGATCTGAAGAGAGAGGAAAAAAATAAATAAAATCTTTTTTGATCAATAATAGTAAAGCATTTCGATTTTAATTCTACGAAACAGCTGGACGCCGATAATAATACCAACCACCTGAAAGGGACTCTTTGTAAGTTCTTTCTTGAAAGTTCACCTCGAGGGAAAAAAGGACGAAAATAATTCCAAAAATTGCCGAAAAATGAAGTCGGTTACGGTAGAACATATGTACAATACACCCCTAAAGACGGTCTGCTCTGTTTCCTCTGTTACCACAACATCAATAGATATCGTCGTCGGTGGTGATGGAGTCACATAACCAAAAGCCGACGATTATACCGAAAGCCTAAGGACATTCTATTTACGACATGATGGAAATAAAAACCTGGAGGAAAGCGATCAACACGACAGTCCATGCAACAATTTTGAAGTGAGAAGTGACTTCGTGGAATGACTCGGCTATCTTCTCGTAGCAGCCCTACTGGTCATGCGGATAGATGCGATTGAACTTACATCTCCAAATCGACTGATAACTGGACAATGTCGATGAAGATTGCCACTCGCGTCAGGTGGACAACACGCTGGAGGGAAGGAGTGCTTTCCTTTCGTCAGAGTAAACCAGCCAGACTCGTTGAATTCTCCTAACTTCGAGTCCACTCCGCAACAATGTTTCTAAATACCCGTCCTTCTTTTGGCTGTTCTATTACCTCTTGCATTATCTTATCCCATGCTGCTTTTACCAGTTGCCCATCTCCTTGTTTTTTGGTAATATCTGTCCCATTATACATCTTTAAGGACGAGCGAAGGATTTCTCGAAAATCATTCTCGAACTGAAATCATAAACAATAGATGATAATCCGACCATATTGCTGTGCATGGTTGCATAAATAGCTGCTGCAATTTCCGTAGCCAAAATGACCATCAGACATGTTGCGTACTATAATTAGCTTTGCTATATGGGCTGAGGAATGACTAACACAGCATAAAAGGGGTCTCCATTCCTTCGCCGCTCCACAACATCCCATGAAAGCTACAAAAATGACAAGAAGTCCTCCTCCTAGGAGAAGATGACCAATCTGTCGGACAGCTGTTGGTTTATCTGCCTAAAAGTGCCGTAGAATTCATTCTAGAATAGATTGTATCTGATTTTTTTTCTCAGTCAGTTTGTTCTCGGGCAACAACTCACAATCAAATAGAGATTAAAATTAATGCATACCAGATCTCGTAATCCGGCGTTCTCCTCATATCCGGCGACTTGGGCAGTGGCGAAGGAAAGATTGTCGATGGCATATTTGTCCAAAATCAACCAAGACCCTATTCCGACACATACCAAGCCGCAAACCTAAAAAAAGATTACTCCTGGTAATTTGAGACTTTTGATGTGAACATTTAGATCACCGTTTACTTTTCTCGTATTTCTCGTACGTCAATTGTGGTTTCTCTGGACTTACCAGGAAGATAAGATTAAAAATGAAGAGCGAGAACTTGAGGGCTCGAGCTGTACAGCTGAGGGGCATTGTCACCGCAGCATTTGGCTGAAAAAAATTTTGAAATAGGGTTCAAGAATCCGCCTGCGAAAAAAACATAAAATCAACGATCGCATCAACGGACCCATCAGCCAAAAAGACGAAGAAATGCCTTTTTGACCCAGGTTAGTACTCAACCTATTCGATTAAAATTCGAGTCCTTCGAAAGGAAGTCTAAAAAAAGACGAGAATCAAAAGATCTTTGTTGAATAGTGGGATTGATGGAGCATGTGTTGTCGTTGTTGGAAGTTGGCTGATAGGAGAGGGTGTAAAGAGAGGGAAGAGCAGGTAGAGTAGGAGTAGACAGCCGTGAGGCGGCTGGCGAGGACAAAGCAGGTCACACGGGAGCCTCTGAAATCCAATGCTGACTGGTAGTAAGCCGCTAACTGGCAGACGCCTCCCAAAAACCGAATTAGCCTCGCAACATAGGCTAAATGAGAGTCGGCGTTAGACACGCAATCCGCGAGAGGTCATATCTTTCCCTTCTCCAATAAATTCTCTTTTCAAAAAAATATTTTTTTTCAATCACCATCTCGTTTATTCCTTTTCCCCTTTTTGGAGCATATTTGTGCAGATGTCCTCTCGAGTCCATTCGTCTATCTATGTGGTGGCTCGTACTGTCAATTTTTCAGCCAATTTTGGCCTTTGATGGAGAGGAGTACTGGGCTCAAAATATTCTCGACCAATGTAAAAATACAGATAACGGCGATTGGAGTCGTGACCCTGGTAGGATTCTTTTCCCTTTCTATGTACATTTGTTAGCTCTACGATGCTACATTGTCCATGACAAGCTGCATTTCTTTAAACTTGAGGTCTTGAGTACCAAACCAATCGTACTCCGATACCATCAGATCATCCATCGAAGACTTTGTAAACGGGTTCTCCAAGAAGTTGACGCACTGAAATTGTATAGAGCGGTATATTCATATGTAATTCATTCAAAAGATTCCAGGGAGTAGTCTCAACCGATCCAAATAAACCGATGCAAGTTATGGTATAGAGGATATAAATTGATAGAAATTATGGCTTTTCCAGAGTAACAGGATGGCAAATAGTTCCTGGGTTCCCCATCGTGAGCTGGAGCATTTTAACCATATGTTCAATACTCTTCAACGGTCCATTATTGCTTTGGATTTGAGCAAAGCTGAGCAATTCAATGTAAATCTCTAACAAGTCACTACTTCAGTTAATTTAAAATCCTATCACTTTTCTAGTTGTTATTTTAATTATTTTCAGGTCCTTTCCTATCATCCCGAAGGTCACTATGCTCCCCATCATGATTACTTGGTGATTTTTTAATATTTCCTTACTCGGATGGTTTAGGACAAATCTGTGAAAACCACAGTTCCTACAGAAGGACAGCGGATCTTTACAGTGTTTACATTAGTTCAAACAGCTAAAATTGGTGGAAGTGGGTCGTTCAAGGCATTGAGACTGCTTTTCAGCTACTGTTTTCCCAAAATTAGGATTGAATATCCGCCCAAATGTCGGGGATGCCCTTGTTTGGAGTAATATGGAAGTCGACGCCGAAAACGATGCTGAATCATTGCATGCGGCTTGTCCCATCATAGATGGCATTAAAATAGGTAAGGAAAAGAAGGCTATTTCAAATTTAGGCGCAACTCTCTGGACGAGATCTGTGGGCCAGGAACTCAGATGCCCTTGTTCGAAAGATAAGAAGTGGTTGTTAGAGCCTTTCATTCGTCCAAAATCCACGTATTGGGATCGATCACTCTTCTGTAAGCCACCTGGACCAGAATAAATAAAAATAAATTTATTTACATTAATATTACAACTAAAACCCCAGTTATACACACAATGTGGATAACTTGCTATTGGTTATTGTTTCCCAAAATTTGAAGTATTCGAATAAATAAGTTGATTATATCCAAGTATAGGGTAATACAAGCCAGTATATAGTCTTCTGGTGAGAGATGTTTCATAATGAGATCGATATCGATCACAAGAAGGAAGCAGAATATTACTGCTCCAGCAACATTGAGCCAAAAGTTGAGAGCAGGTGACATAAAAAATAGCTGAGCATATTTTTAATTATAATTATATTATTTTTACCTGCAACAGGCCAGCCCAGAATAGGATTCCCAGAAGCATATATCCCAGAGCATAACTTTTCACAAAATCTCTTTTCGATTGTAAGGTATACAAAAATAGAGAAAAAACAATAAATGTAGTTATTCCAACTGCTTCTAATATCACTTGTAGCTCGAAGAGCGATACTGAAAAAAATATAAAAGAATGAAAAAGCAACTGACCGACACATCCTAATGTGAGAGCTTGTACAACAGTAAAGGAGGATAAAAGTACGTAATTGACAGGAACGCTTCTAGCTTTAAAGTGCAAGGCGATTAGTAGTCCAATCGATGCTAAAAGAGAAGGCCAGATGACCCATGTTCTGAAATTAAGAGATTAGCTAAAAGCATTTTTGCATTAACAAAAAATAATTCATATTTCCGTTCGATATTGGATAAGCAATCATCAGATTTGCCAATCTCGAACTTTATAAAAGCGAAAACAAGGTAAGCAATTCAGTTAACGCTAATCGGATTTCTTCGACCAGTCTCCTATAATTAAGGAGCGGCCAGAGAGGATTACAAGCTCCTATTTCCCATCAACATTTTCCCCCCTGGCATAAATGCTGACAACATTGCATGTCATCCCGAAATATTTTATGCTGCTCGTGGTACATATGGTCACGAAAATCTTTAGATCTCATATATTCGAGCTCCCAGTTGAAACTTTATTGCAAACACGTGTTTTTGATCTACGAAAGCTACTTTTCTCTTCATTTTACTATTCCAGGATATAAAGTGATTTAGATTACAATGAGATCAGCAAAGGTAGGAGTAGCACGACAAATAGAAAAACGAGATGGAAAACCACCAACAGGCAGAAAGACATCGACATCATCAAGAGGAACAATTCCTTCGGCAAGAAGTACAGAAGATAAAGATAAAGAAACTACTTACACACGGAAAGAACTCAAAGAGTATCGACAAATATTTAATATGTTTGATACTGACGGATCTGGAGCGATTGGTGAATTCATTATTCTATACCAAAATTTTTAATTTCTAGGAAATGAAGAGTTAAAGCAAGCTATGCTTAGCATTGGAATGCACGCTAACGAAGCAGAAATCGACAACGTCATAAGAGAAGTAAGAAATTATAGCGAAGAAACCAAGAACTAAGGTAGATGCAGATGGTAATGGTGAAATTGATTTCGAAGAATTTTGCGCATGCATGAAAAGATCACAAAATATTGTAAAAACAAGCAATGACGAATTGATAAAAGAATGTTTCGAAGTTTTTGACCAGGACCGGAATGGAATAATTACTGAAGAAGAATTTAAGGTAAGTAAAATTACAAACGAAATCATAATTTACAGTATATTGCAAAAGAATTTGGCGATTTTAATGACGAATTTGCTGAAAAAGTATTCCGCGAATTGGATGTATCTGCTAATGGTCATTTATCAATGGACCAATTTGCAACGATTGTTGAAGATTATTTACTTTCGGATCCGTTAACCCGAAATGAAGATTTGATGGTAAGTAAAACTAATATGACGGAGAAAAAAAAAGTTAATTCGCAGCCATGAGCAAAGAGAAATAAAAGAAGCTACTGTCACACTACAATTTGATGAATGCGAGGATACGACTTTGTAAAAAATAATAAAAAAAAAAAACAGACTTACTGTTCAAGAATGAACTTTTTAGTTCCGGGTCCGACGTAAAGTGCCGTACAAATGGCTGTTGTCAAAAGAATTTGAAAAGATAAAATTCCAAACACCTTTCGCAGGAAAGCTTAAAGAAAACGTGTAAGAAATGAACAATAAGTACCAAGACGTATTGAAACATTTTCACCGGCAACACTACCCAGTTTTTCTTCTAGATTGCGTCCAATCATATCACGAGGCCACATTTGAGGAGCAGATTGGCTGAAGGTCAAATTCAATATTAAAGAAAAACGACATACATCTTAGCATTCCTGTAATTTGACTCATCGTCACTATCTTCTGCGTGAAGGAGTAAACCAACCTAAATAAACAAAAATGCAAATAAAAAAATATCAAACTTCAGCATCATTTTGACGACGGGAAAACTCAAACGTAGTCATCCCTATCTGTTGAAGATACCCTGAAAAAAGAAAGTTGAACAGAACTAGGAAGCTTTCAACGAATGACGAAAAACGATCGATTACGACCGACACGTATTTGCGAACAGTCACACTTCTGTGGCAGGTTTTATGTAGCTATAAAAACAAAATAAAAAAATGCGAAGTAAACATTGGAAACTGAATATCCATGATAAAGTAATAAATAAACATATATGACATTTCATTATACACTGAACCAGTACAATACAAGATCAATAATTGAAAATTTTTTAAATTAAAAAAAAAAGAGAATTTGAGATCAAATAAAACGACTTACAAGATTATAAGTCATCTTCATCATCAGCTGACTCGGCATAAAGGACACGACGAGCTGCTGGTCTTGCCTAAAAAAAATCCTGCCAACTGGATAAACAAACCGATTTTCTTTGAGGTTCTGATCTCGGAGTTTCCATGTGAACATGTTTTTGTGTACCGTGACTCATTCCTAAATTTATAATTTTTACAAAACAGTAATCTACTTTGTGCCTCTCTTTCTGTAACATTTATAGGTGGAGGTGACGGTTCTCGATGAGGGGGGAAAAGCTTCTTTTGGTCAGTAACAGATCCTAATGGTAATCGACGAAGCTCATCAGGGGAAAATCTGAAAAAAAATATATATATAGATTATATAACGTACTTTTTATAGAAAGATTGATATTGTCCCATCAAAAGAGACACTGGGTAAGGACCAACCCGGCTAGCATGTGGTGGAAGTTTTTTCCATTTATTTGCAGCAGATTGTATAATCTAAATGGAAATGTTCATATTAAATATTAGTTTACTGAAGTTTGGACATCCCAAAAATGACGTCGTTCAGCTTGCTTAGTTAGAATCAAATCTTTGTTATATTCAGATGCACTCTTGAGCGCTTTTTCTCTCAATTCGGCCAGACGTTTAGAATCGTTTTTAATCTACAATAAAATTATAAGATAATAAAAAACAAACAGCTTCCATTTCTTTTGCTTGTTCGGCCATTAATTTTTTTAGACGTTCATTAGCAACTTTTTGATATTCCTATAACGGATTTTTAAATATGAGAAAGAGCAAACTTGATAAATTATTGGATATTCTGAAGCCATTAGATCATGGATTTCAATGGACCTCATAGCGCATAAATCACGAAGTTCTGCAAATTATAAACAAAAAAGTAAAACTACTTACGAGTTTCATTCATGATTGTATGAATACTGTACATTGAAATCAGCCAATCTCTTTCTTGTATATCAACTTTTCTTCTACTAAGATCGGGGAATTTACGTGAAAAAGATTTAATATCCAAGAGTTCGCCAATTTGTTCCTAAATCAATATTTTTATAACATATTTAAAATACTTGTAAGAACCATTTATC
Source organism: Oscheius sp. DF5120 (assembly GCA_932521415.1). Lineage (NCBI taxonomy): Eukaryota > Metazoa > Nematoda > Chromadorea > Rhabditida > Rhabditidae > Oscheius > Oscheius sp. DF5120. The sequence continues at coordinate 3,295,993 of OW051465.1, read as the reverse complement.
GCCTGATTTTGGCGGCCATTCATATTCAATTACATCCTTAGCCTCAACCTAAAAAATGATATTTACATTAAAAAGGAAAGAAATTACAGGTATATGGAGAGTATCATCAGCCAAGAACAAGGGATTTCGGCGTGGTTGGGCTGAAGGTATTTCGACAGCTAAAAAGCTCAGTTATATACATGTGTAAAACACACATTGGGTTGTTTCTACTGTATTTTCATTTGCTATCGAAAATGTAACACTGTCCGCCGAACTCATACTGTCTTCCTGAACTATACTATCTTCTTGAATTATGCTATCTTCCTGGATCATGCTATCTTCTCCAGACGCTTTCATTTTCTAAATAAGATTTGGTTATCAAAGAAATAGCAATAAAATAAGATAAATAAAAAAAAGTTGAATATAAACAACAAGAAAGAGAAGCAAAAACAATAGATAAATTTATACACGGACTATTGCGTACGGAGCAAACGCTAAGAGAAAATGAATAGTCGTTATTCTTACTGGTTTTATATAATTTTTAGCGAAATATATGCAAGGAGAAAAATAATAATAATAAAGTAGTCACAAAGGACAAAACGTATAGTCAAAATCTGTCAGACTAGGCTTTATCATGACTGTATGATCATTATTTTTATCTTTTCCTATATCAATCAAGTGAGGCTGGAATTAATCTTTTAATTTCATTTATGCTCAAGAAAATGGAAAAGTGGAAAGTGAAATGACCATCGTTTTAGTAGGAGAGACGTTTCTTTGAGTCAGCCGGCAACTCTCTGCAAAGTCCTTCTCAATTATAATATCTGTCGAGTTCGTCGAGATATCGTCGTCCGAATTGATAGGTTCATTCCTCGAAAACTCCGAAAGATCGCTTCTTTTTCTCTCAATCATGTATTTATTAGCGCTGGTTTGAAAACCGAGATAACCTGCGAGGCTAACGAATTTTGTCGTAAAATAATCGTTGGACAAAAAAACGAGGAGCAGCTAGTCCGGTTGACAATTCGGCGAAGCGTATACAGTAACGAAGCATCAGCTACGGTTCCTTTATCTTCTATCAGTCAGTTTCTGTTTATTTTGGTAAATATGTTAGGCGTAGGAAATGGCATTCATCCGAACGTCTATAGTTTCTGTGTATCCGAATCTCATTGGCTTCCAAAAGCGGCTGAAGTACTGATTCATTTGCCTCGACGGCGACTCTAGCACCGGGAGAGGCTAGCTACAACTGGTCAATGTTGTCAAAGGATGAGCATCTCCTATCGGATTGCGGAGCAAACACAAAATCCACGGAAATGGGCTTTGGCGGCAAGATGTGATCAAGCATCATCATCGTTCTCCTTGTTTTCCTTTTAGTCGTTCTTCCTCTAGTCTTTATTATGTCTTAATTGTTCATCGAACAATAAGAAGTATTCAACAATTCAATCATCGTTTAATTAACCTCTCCGCGCCCGGGAATCACGTCGTAATTGGCAATTCATAGGCCATTTAGTTTCAATCAACACCTTTTTAGATCAGAATTCCTCTTTCTTCTTTATCTATCAAGATATGAGATACTTTGCTCATTTGACTCCAAGAGAGTTAGAGGAATTTGGATGGACTCAGACTATTAACCTGGTTTGTCAACTGGAAACTGTCTTCATCTTCTTCAGGTATTTTTTTTTCATCAATCTACAGTTTAGAACCTCTTCAGTTTCTTCCCCATTTTCCTAGTTTCATTCCTCAATTTGAAACAACGCATCTTTCATTGGCATGCAAATATTATCGTCATAATCTATACGACTCAATATCTTGTTTCTTGCTTTTCTCGTTTTCTCCTGATTGTCGACCAGCTGAAAGCTTTTAGCATCGGTTAGTCTCGCATAGAATATTCACTGTTTTAGACGATAATGTGCTTATTGGTGCCAATTATGTCCGAACCTGTTGTCACTTCATCTCTTTCTATATTCTACCATGTTTTTTGTTCGAGAGATTATGTGCCTCATACTTTCTAAAGGATTATGAAAAGAAACTCCGACTATGGATACCCATTGTGGATGTCGGATCACTCTTTTCTCTCACAGCTCTATCGGTCTTGCTTTTCTTTATGGGTAAGAGTAGAACTGTTCCCTAATTGGTAGAATACGTTTCACTCGTCGTCACCTTCGTATTCGTAATGGTCATCAATATTTTGGCTTTAGGTGGACTCATTCTCATTCAACATTACAATGTTCAGCTACATAAGTAAGGTTTGACTTTGTCAAAGGATCTTTAGAAAAACTCTCAATAGGGTCTCTTCCCAGGCTTATTCATTGTCAGAACGATTTCAAATCGCGGAAAACATTCAGACATCCCAGCTGTTGGCCAAGATACATATACTGATTTTCTTCTTTTCTTTTTCCTGTGCTACCACATTAATTGTTGAGTGGCTTCATTGGGGGATTGTCATTTTGATCGTGACCTTCTCATGCTTTAACTTTCTTTGTGTCGTGTGGGAATATCAATAAGAAAACATAAGTGTTTAGATATGGCTTCCTAGTGCCAATAGTCTGTATTTTACAAGTCCAAGTATGGAGAAGAGAAATGCGGAAATTGGTAGGTCAATCCAGCCTTCAAATGAATTTTAGATGAATCGATTGCTGTGTCGAAAAGACATGATTCCAATAAGTAATGTGAAGGGAACGAATGGGGAACAACTCTTGTTTCATACAAAAACCCATGCGGATGTTTATTTCAATCAGTTTCAGTCCATGATGGCCGAGGCCAGTCCCCAAAATTCAGTTGTTCCAATCAAATAATCTTATTCGGCAAATGAATGATGGCATTCTTATAAATTTTGGCCTTTTCTGTTAGACGATGTTTCTTTTCCTCTATATCCTTCAGTAAAATCTCCCACAACGGATTTCCTTTCTCGATGATTGTTACCTCTTTCTCGAGATAAAGTTGTGCTTCCCGACAGGCTCGCCAGTTCTTTTCCAACACAGAAATCGTCGCCCTAGTATATTTATCTTTGCATTCTTCGATGGTTTTTTTCACAATTTCCTCAATTTCGTTCTCTTCTCTAATAAGAGACACGAATGAGTCGGGTTTGACTTGATCTATGGCTCGCCGACGGCGCCTAGAGGATGACATCAAGTCGAATGAAGGGGGGGGGGGGATCAGTAAACTCTCAGGAGATTACATGACCTGCCAACTGTTCTCATGCCATCGACAACTGTTAGCAGCTGTTCCTTGGAAAAAAGAGTGACCGTCAGAGATCAAGGAAGAATACACGATTTATTAGAGAATGTTTAGATATCAAAAAAATTGAGAGAGTCTCTAATGAGAAGCATAATCTATGCTAACTAACCGGTGAATTACGAGAAAAGAAGATCATTGGATGCTTAGGCGGCCTTCTCCAGTTCGATGAGGTGCTTGATTCCGTCGTACATCTGCTTGACAGCCTCGAATTCAGTCAAACCAAGACGAGCCTTGTTCGAAATATCATAGACTCCTCCCTCGGACTCAGAGTGCTCTCCGTGGATACCACGAATCTAAACAACCTATCTGGCTATCTCTTTTATCTATACCTGGAGCTTAAGTCCGTCGCAGATGGACTTAAAATCAGGCTTGGCGGAGATTTTAGGAAGGCGGATGTGAACGGAGGCACGGACAGTTGTTCCCAAATTGCTGGGACAGAAGGTGAGCCATCCAAGACGGTCGTCACGGCTGAAGGGGGCCTGCGACTCAATGGTTTTAACTCCCTTGATCAGACGCTCAAGGACCTGTCCAACATTTCCTCCCTAAATCAAAGAATTGTGCTAGCGAAGGACACTGACCTCCTGCATAGAAATGATACGAAGATGATCTTCTTCATTGCACCAGACGAGGAAAGTCTTGTTTTTGTTGTGGAAAATACCACGTCCTTTGGGCCAGTAGCGGCAGGCATTGGCAGCCTGGAGGAAACGGTCTCCCTCCTTGAACAGGAAGTGATCCTTGATCAACTGGGTTTGAATTTCTTTGGTCATTCCATCAAGAGGATAGTAGGTTCCAGCCAACTCGGAGTCCTGGATGTTCTCGAAGATCTTCTTGACCTTTCCCTCCATATCGAGGTAATTTGCCTCAGTGAGACAGGGGTTGAAGGGATATCCCGCAAGAGAACGTCCGCAACTGCAAGAAGAAGATTCTTGAAAAAGGGAAGTCCTACCGAATGCGGGTGGAGTTGATGAATTTTCCTTCGGGGTCCAGGTCGACCAGCTGGGAGGTCTTACCCTCTCCGAGATCGGTAGCCGGCTGCTTCTGGTTAGGGGCGAATCCATTGTGATAGTCCTGGATCAGAGGGTCGAAGAGAGGCTTGAACAGAGTGTAAGCCTCTGCATCGGGAGCGTAGACTCCAACTCCGGAATCGAGATTGGCAACTCCTATAAACAGACGATTATTAGGAAACCCGTTGGCCAGTCAAAACAACCTATAACAACGGCCAAAAACCGCCCTCTGGGGTCTTTGCACTGCCGTATTGGAAATGCATCCGGCCGGGGGAAGGAAGGCGCGAGCAATGCTGGGGTTAAGACTAACCCGATTGAATGACATCGAGGAGGGAGGCTCCGAGCTTGGTCTTCTTGTCCTTCAGCTGGTCGACGACATCCTTTGTCAGATACTTCTTCAGCAGAGAATGACAATCCTTGGCGGCCTGAAAAGTTGAGATAAGGGGTTGATTGTTTCATTTTTCGGCGAAATCAATGCACAGCGCGAGCAAACAAAGCAGAAGCTAAAGCCTAAGTAGAACTGTTTGGTCAGCGACGATCGTTCTTTAGCGGTCTGTGCACGTAACTTCTGCACGTAGCCATTTCTTTTTGCATCACCTTGTCTCGAAAGCAAATGTCAATGACTAGGTCATCACTCATTCGCCATTCTCTGACTAATATTGGAAAACAGAACAAAATCCAACTTATAATCCCTTATCAATAATAATAAATGACAGACCTGGAGCTTTTCGTAGCCCTCTTCGATTTTCTTGATGATTTCAGGAGAAACCGACATCGTTCCGGAGAGACTGCGGACGCAATGAAGTTCGGCTCCGGGGTATTCGACTCGGAACATACGCTCCGCCCAACGAGAGTGACGAGACGCAGACAACGAGACCAATAACAACATTGAAGCCATGAGGCAAGAAGAAAGAGAAGAAGAGGGGCACTGTGTAATGAGGGTCAAAGGCCGAGCAGGAAATCAAACTCTCCAGGAAAAGTTTCGGAATGGAGCAGAGAAACTAGGGACCATGCTGTTATAGGGATCGAGACAAATAATGGACAAGGAGGAGAGATAAAGGAACATCTGGTGGTTTTCTCTCATAACTAATAAACAGTTTTTTCTCAGATAATTTCTTCCTTCATTTTTCGATAAGATTGTACCAGGAGGATGAGATTACAAATCAGACAATTAATGTTCTTCGGTTGTCAAAAGATAAATATAAACAATGACCGATGAGTTGGTAGTAGATGTCGGCCGTTTGACTCCCTCTCCTATCAAACACCTGGGCCTCGTTTCCAATGGCGACCGTACCTCTCACTCGACATTCATTCAAAGCCCACGTATCAATCTCGCGTTTCAAGAGATTTGCGCCCGTTTTTTGTGTCAGCCGAAAGGTGGTAAACGGAGCAGTGAGAAGAGCAGATCGGATTGCAGGAAAACGACTTAGCGGATGGGCATAATCATACATAGCACTAGAGATCTCCTTCTTTCTTGTGTTCTTTTTTCCGGCGAATCTTACAATCAGCCTCGTGTTACACTGAGAGAGCCGAGGAAGTGGTAATCAGGGACAGCTGCGATAGATGCCAAATGCTGGACGGTCGAGTGCCAGAGAGGATTTGAGAAGGATAAGGGAAGAGGAGGTCTTTAATTCGACAAGATCCGTGTTTTTATTCCGAAAAGAGCACGATGACGTTGAAACGACGACGTATACAGGATAGAAATGCCATGGGAAAGGATGATTGAAGGATTGTCCACAATTATTCTTTCAATAAAATGCTAGCTTTCTGTTTATTTTCCTTTCCAAATCACGACTGTAGTTCAATAAATAGCATGGATAATCTGACGACCAGACGAAAGACAATAAAAAGTTTTTACACCGGCTGAATCAGTCGGCCAATGCTCTCCTTCGCCCGGACCACATTTGTATATTCACAGTCCCCTCTCTTCGCTCCTTCTTGAAATACATTTTCGTTAACTCTCTGCTTCGTCATCTACTATCTTCTTTTCTCTTCTCGCGAGCTATCAAAAAAATTTAAAAACTATTCAAGTGAGTCACGGATCTCGATTAATAGCATCGGGACCGTTTTTGAGTGTAACAGCTGCCCGACCCGAGCCTTTGACCCTCTCCTTCACTGCTGTCCCCGGCTACAATTAGCTACTTTCTCACTAAGTCCATCTCTCCATTTGTATATGCTATTAGGAGAGAAGTAATTGATTGCCAATAGACAACAGGTAAATAATATGAATGTCAATCCCGTCACGAGTGTACGTTAAGCTTCAGTCGGATAGTATAATATGACCCTTTGGCGAGCTCAGAAAACAATAGATCGATTCCGTGGTCCTGCTGCTCGTGTCATCCTGCTTAATCTGTTTTTTTTCGCCCTAATTGTGGCCAGGAGTCCGTTGCGTTATCTCGCGGTAGAGGTCAGGTCGACTGTTCCGTGAGTTGAGTTGTCGGATCCTTTCGTGCCGGTTGAAGAACCGTCCGTGCTCACAGATGTTCTACTTTTTGTACCCACAGCTGTGTCACTTTTTGAGTCTTTTCCCTCCCTCTTCACTCCGATATTCGCCCCACGCTTTCTCTTTTATTACGTTTCTACTATCGAAGGAGGCTCTCTTCTCAACGAATCTTCTGTCCTCTTTTATCAAGTGACTCGCTCTTTCTCTCCTAAAGATGCAGTATCAAGGCGGTCTGTTATCTGCCAATGGCCCTTCACGCGGTCTCCTCTGCCTTCGGTCAGTCTGCTGTTTGGCTAAGCGTGCCGTACAAGCCTCGTCTATTGACTCATAAGACATGTCATTACTATCGATTGGGTCCGCAACTTCTCCCGTTCGTCCAGGACCGTACTGTCGTCGGCTGTCCATTAGTACGGTCCGACGACCCGCAGAGTGACCCCGCTTGATAAGGAGAATCAATAAGGCCCCTTTTTGTTGGGTCTTGTCATTCGATAAATCGGTTTTTATAGCTTCGAGGCATTTATTTTGCTCCTGAGCTAGGTTTCACTATCGAAATTTTTTTTTGAATTTCTCGCTTTTTAATCAGCTTATCCTTTACTCAAATACCTCCTCAAAATTGTTTCTTTCATCAAAAAAACTTTATCCCGGAACAGGACTCTCGTACTATCCCCCATCTCGAACATGATTAGGGTGTCTCCCCAAGGTCAAATTCAAGTGACCGGCGTTCTCTTATCAGCGCCTTTCCGTCAACATCTGTTTTCCTTTGCCATCGGTTCTCTTTGCATTTTCGGCGTCTTCAAATATTCTCTGTTTTCAGAGTGAACCAAGAGTCAGTTTCTAGCAGTAGATGCCCATAGTATGAGGAGTCCGCTCCTTCTTTTTCTGGTCCTTATTGGATCAGTCGGCAGTCAACCGGCCGAGCTTTATCCTTCCGTAGATCCAAATCACTACGGAGCAGGTGAGCATCTCTCCATTTGTTGTTATTCTTCTAGATGGAAATCCCTGCTATGATCGGGACACCCGACAGCCCCAACGATGTGTTCCAGACTTTATCAATGCCGTTTTTAATCTAGCTGTTAAAGTAACAAATACTTGTGGAGAGAAACGGCCGACAACGTGAGATATTCATTGAGAGGAAGACATCTTCCTTTAGATACTGTACTCAGACGGGCCATTCGGGAATGAGAAGTGTATGTGAAACGTGTGATGCTAGACATCCCTCCTTCGCTCATCCCGGTTCCTATCTGACTGATTTCCATTTCAATTCGAACGAGACATGGTGGCAGTCTGACACAATGTTGGATGGAATGCAACATCCAAATAATGTCAATCTGACTCTTGATCTGGGTAAATTTTCTTTGATTGAGATAGTGAATTATTTAAGGAAAGAAGTTCGATATCACATACGTCCGGATCAAATTCAAGTCTCCTCGTCCTGAATCCTTCGCTATCTATAAAAGGACGGTCCCTGATGGCGAATGGATCCCCTGGCAATTCTACTCGTAAGCTCCTTGCATTAATGAGTTATTCTCTCTTTTAGTGGATCCTGTCGAGCAACCTATGGTCTTCCGGATAAAGCTCCAATCCTCCCTGGGAATGAAGCGGTCGCCCAATGTACCAAGGAGTTCTCCGACATCTCCCCCATCACAGGTGGAAATATCGCCTTCTCCACCCTTGAAGGACGTCCTTCTGCTCATGCTTTTGAAGACAGCGAAGTCCTCCAGGAGCATGTGACAGCTAGTTCCATCAAGATCGTCCTGACTCGAATGAACACTTTCGGAGACGAAGTCTACGGTGACCCCCAAGTTCTTCGAAGTTACTTCTATGCAATCACTGACATCGCCGTCGGAGGACGATGTAAATGTAATGGCCACGCATCAGAATGTGTTCGATCTTCGTCGGTGGAGGGAGACAACAAACTCGTTTGTCGATGCGAACACAACACTATGGGAGAGGACTGTAATCAATGTCTTCCTTTCTACAACGATCGACCATGGAAGCCAGGAACATCCAACGAAGCTAATGAATGTGTCGCTTGCAACTGTTCTCAACTTTCGAATCGTTGCTACTTTGATCAGAAATTATTCGAAGAAACTGGCCATGGAGGACATTGTATCGATTGTCAAGGAAATACTCAAGGAGTCCACTGCGAGGATTGTGTTCCCAATCATTGGAGAAGACAAGGAGACAATTACTGTGTTGCCTGTGGCTGTAACGAGGTTAACTATTTTCCTATTCTCTTTAATATCTTTCTAGATTGGATCTATTTCTCAACAGTGTGATTCCAATGGCCAATGTCAATGTAAGCCGGGTGTTGGAGGACGTTTCTGTGACCAATGTCTCGACGGATTCTATGATTTCGGACCCAATGGATGTAAGGATTGTGGCTGTGAGCCGGCCGGTTCCTTCAACAACCAGCCACTCTGTGACCCGAAGGGAGGAGTATGTACTTGCAAGGCCAATGTGGAGGGAAGACAATGCAATAAATGTAAACCCGGCTACTTTGATCTCTCACTGGACAACCAATTCGGCTGCACTCCTTGCTTCTGCTATGGTCATTCCTCCATTTGTACGACGAGTGAAGGATATTATGCGATGAATGTGTCCAGTGTCTTCGAGACAGGTATCTTTTATTCTTTTTCCCCATCCTTCGATTCAGACAAACTGAAATGGACCGGCTCCTCTCATCACGGCCCGAAAGACGTTCAATGGGCCGAATTGGATCATGCCATCGCTGTCGATGACAGTCAAAACAGTGGACCTGTCTACTTCATCGCGCCTGAAGATTTCAACGGCGATCTTCGTTCCTCTTACAATCAAGATCTTCTTTTCACCCTTCGTGTTAAGGAACAAGGAGCTCGTCCGAGTGTCAAAGACATCGTTATCATCGGTGGAGGAGGACAGGAGCTATCTCTTCCTATCTTCGCTCAGGAGAATCCGACCCCAGGACAGACGACTCGCCAATATCGCTTCCGTATCCACGCTGATCCCCAGTTCCAATGGCATCCTCGTCTTAATGAACTCGATTTCATTGGAGTACTTTCCAACGTGACGAAAGTGATGATCAGAGCGACATACTCCCATAACGATATCGGATATCTCTCGGATGTTCATCTCGGAACAGCTGGATTGGCTCCCTCTGCTGCTGACCCGCGAGAGGCAAAATGGGTAGAGCAATGTGAATGCCTCGATGGGTAAGAAAGAAAAAAGTTCTATTCAAATCGACTATTTAGATTTGTTGGTCAATTCTGCGAGTCCTGTGCCCCTGGATATCGACGAGAAAAGAAATACGGTGGACCATTCGACAGATGTATTCAATGCGACTGTCACGGACACTCTGAAAGCTGTGATGCCGAGAGCGGTAGACATTTTTTTATTGTCTTTTATTCTTACAGGTGCCTGTATTTGTAACCACAATACGGACGGAGATACATGCGAGAGATGTGCGCGTGGTTATTATGGAAATGCTCTGATCGGAAATGAAGATGACTGTCAGGCGTGTCCCTGTCCAAAGAACGGACCTTGTATCCTTCACACGGATGGAGATGTTATCTGTACGGATTGTCCAGCAGGATACACTGGACGACGGTGCGATGAGTGTGCTGACGGCTTTTTCGGAGCCCCGAAGGACGAAAAAGAATGTAAGGAATGTGAGTGCAGTGGAAACGTCGACCCCAATTCCATCGGCAACTGTGACAAGTAAGTCTCTCCATTGCTTCTAATCGTATTTAGAGTCACCGGTGAGTGTAAGAAGTGTATCTTCAATACCAACGGACCCCACTGTGAGATCTGTAAGCCAGGTTACTGGGGAGATGCTTTGGTCGAGCCTAAGGGCAACTGTGCTGCCTGTATGTGTCATCCACCGGGAACTCGTCGACCCGACAATGACTATACTGTGCTAGAATGTAGTCAGGACGACGGGCAGTGTGATTGTCTCCCCCATGTTGTTGGTCATCGATGTGATGAGTGTGCCGTCGGATACTTCAATATTACCTCTGGCACCGGATGTCAGGAATGTGGTTGCGATCCCCTCGGATCTGTCGACTCCACCTGTGACGTGGCTACTGGCCAGTGTAACTGCAAACCAGGAGTAACGGGCCGTCAATGCGACCAATGTGCTCCTTATCAATTTGGATTCGGAGCAGCTGGATGTCAGCCGTGTGATTGTGAACCAATCGGATCCGAGAGTCGCCAGTGTGATGTTAAAACGGGACAGTGTCTGTGCAAGGATCATATTGAAGGACGACGATGTGACCAATGTGTGGAGAACAGATTCGACATACGAGGAGGATGCCTGCCTTGTGATGACTGCTACACTCTCATCCAGACGAGGGTCAATGCCTTCAGAACTAGTGTGAAGAATCTCGACAATACGCTAAGGGAAATCATTGAGAACCCAGCACCGGTAAGCTTGAGATGGATTTAGAGACTATCTCAGGTCAATGACACTACTTTCGACAGCAAAGTGAAAGAAGTCGCTGATGAGGTCAAAAAACTCTCTGAGACTGTCATCCAAAAACTTGGTAAATGAATATTTTTTAATTACACAAATCTCTTCAGAATCTGACGACTCTGCGCTAGTTGGCCAGGTTTCCCAGCTGAAGAAAGACATTGCTGAAGCTCTCGTCAATGTAAAGTCTGTTGACGAGTTGATCGCCGGAGCAAAAGGAAAGATCGAGGAGACGGAGACCGGATTGAAGAGATGGAAGATCATCAATGGTTTGCCATTTATCCATCATTTACTGAATATTTAATATTTAAGCTCAAGCAAGACGAGAACTTTCCGACGCCCTCCATTTCCTCGAGACCGAAGGAAAGTCTCAGTTAGATCTCGCAGTCGAGGCGTCGAAAAAGTACGGAGAACAGAGTCAGCAGATGACGACATTGGCACAGAAGACGAAGAATGAGGCGGAGAAACATCAGCAATATGCCAACGAGGTCGAGCAATTTGCGAAGAACGCCAGTCAACAAGCGAAGAAAGCTCACGAGGAAGCTAAGAGCGCCATCTATGGAGGTACCTTAATTCTTTTATTAAAATGATTGTTCAGGAGAACAAGTATCGAAGCAGATCGCTGAGATCCGTGCTCGTCAGACTCAATTAAATGAGACCCTTCAAAGGACTCTGGACATCGCTGAAGAACAAAAGAAGGCTGCCACCGCTGCCAACGAGGCGGCCGCTGAACAATTGACAACTGTTGAAAGTGTCCGTCTCCCAAATGTTGATCCTCAACAACTGAAGACTGAAGCGACTGCTATCTCTGAGGACGCCAAAGTAGCTATGGAAAATACAAAGAAAGAACTGGAGAACAGCAAGATAACCTTTGAGATGGCAGAGAGAGCTGCTTATGAAGGAAAGAACGAGTTGCAAGGAGCCATGGATCAACAGAAAGTGTCCGATGAATTATTGGCTGAGGTCGATGAAGCGAGGGCAAAAGCCACGGAGGCTCTTCAAGTAACAGAAAATCTCTTAAAGGACGCCGAAAATACTCTGGCCACCCTGAACGAGTTCAATGAAAAAGTCGAGAAGTCAAAGGCCGCCGCTGTCGAACAACTCGCCCAACTTCAAGACATTGAAGCTAATATCAAGCAGGCAGAAGACACCGCTGTCGAGGCGGAAAAGGCCATCGGATCCGCGGCTGAAGATGCCAATGAGGCAAAGGAATTGGCCAGCAAGGCTGGAGAAGATGCGAAGACGGTGGCTGAATTAGCTGATCAGTTGAGGGAGAACACTACAAGCACAAGGAAATCAGCAGAGACATTGAAGAGTGAAGTGGAACAATTGATGGAGGATCTGAAAGAGACAAACACGACACTTGAAACATACAGAAATCAGGCAGAAAGCGATCGACAGATGGCCTCCGAGGCTGTTAGAAAAGCCTCGTTGGCGGAGAAAGCAGCCAGAGATGCGAATTCGACTATCGCTGCTGAAGCTGATTCTATCAAGAAGATTATCGATAGACTGAGTAAGTAAAAGGAAAACGTAAACATGTTCAGATGCCCTGGAAGCAGTGAATACAGCCGAATTGGATGAGTTGGAAAAGGAATTAGATGCCATCGATCAGCAATTGGCCAAATCTGACCTGGAGAATGAGGTATAATCAAATGAAAAACGATTTAAGAGTTCAGGTTCCGTCACACAAGTCGTCGAAGACGGAGGAGGACCGTCGAATTGCTCAAATCAAGAATGAAATTGACCAATTGTCAAAAGAAGTGAAAAATCTCGAAGAGATTCGTAATACTCTGCCCACGAAATGCTTCAATGTGATCCGTCTGGAACAGGAGGGCCAGAAGTAACCTCCCCGTGCTGTTGTCTTCCCCTTTTTTGGTGCTGCCTTTTTACTGAAATCTCAAACTTCCCTTCGAGGGGAATCTTTATCTAATCTCACCGCCACTTTGCCTTATTTATAATAATAATAATAATAATCATTTTTGTTGAGAATAAAATATAAGTTTTTTGATCTCGGGATAATCAAATGTTTGTTGTTTTGATGTTCAGGAAATGAAATGGAAATTATAGTTATAGAAAACAACAATTAGTCAACATCCCTTCATTTAACCCAATCTCTATCCTCGCTGAAAATTAATATGATTTCTGCTTTTTCAAAGAAACTTGGAAAGATTCCCACGGGAGGCGAGTAATCTGAGTAAGATACGAGAGAAGATTCTCCTATTCTTTGATTTCCTTCCACTTTGAAAGATTATTTTAGAGATGATAGAGAAATTATCCTCAGTACAATCAATTTCTAGATCACGCAGAAGAATCTTTTTTTATAGCTATCACAGCTGAGATCTTTTTCATGATTCGATCATCTTCAAAGCTACCGGGGGAGGGTTAATGGTACCGGGGTCAAAACCCAATAATTATGTGGACATTAAAAAAACTTTCCCGTTTCTGGGAGAGTCCCTTGAGAAAAACGCCGTCATCCACGTTGTACATCTTTGATATTTTCCATCCTTCAACTTCGAAGATAAACTATTATAGGATGGTTAGTCTGGAGATCAGTGTGGCGATTGGTGCTTTCCTCCTTCACATGTTTAGTCTCTCCTTCAATTATCTTCTAATAGTCACAGCTAACAAAAACAGAAGTGTTATGGTAACCAACAGGTTATTTGTTATTTTATTTCACCCTAGACAACCGGGATATGACTTATAATAAGCAAATTGATAAAACAAAATAATATTTATGACTTTTATAAACTCTTTTACAGATATCTTTTACACATGGCTATCTGCGAAATTTCTCTAAACATAACTCAAATAGCTTGTTTGGACATTACCCTCTGGATAGGTTATTCTAATTATGGATGTGAGTTAAGCAAATGAGCATAATATTTCCTTTAGTTTTTCTAAATACAGCAGCTGCCTACATATTTGTGACGGCAAACCAAATATTTTTCTTATTTCGTTATTATCTGTTAGTTTTCATAGTTATTCACCGCGCTGCTATTATAACTACTGTTAGGTTCAGTCAATTTATCGAGAGAAATGTTACCTTTTACATCGCATGTTGTTGGGTGAGTTTTGGAGAGAAATGAAAAATATCTTTCAGATTTATGTTTTCTTTATCAATATCATTTATTTTTTCTTCGGTTGTATTCGGGATTACAATGCTCCGAGTCATCAATGGCGGACCTTATGTAAAGGTAAGCAATTACTCAAACTTCCCATATATGAAGATGATAATCAATGGGTATTGATAGTTACCCGCACCATCTCTAGCTTTGCTTTCTCTTATATTCCACATTTCACAGTGATTGTAAATGCAATCATTATAGCTTACCTTAAGTATTATCGAAGAAAAGTAGGAAATGAAACGGATGTACGCCGACAGACTTCCGGGAGTAAGTTTCTCGTCTTTCCCAAAATTAAAGCAACAATTTACATATTCAGTTTCAGAATACGAGTATAGCATGATTCTTCAACCTCTTATGTTAGCTGGAGTTCTAGGTATAGAACCCATATGCCTTTTTTTCGGAGGAGTGCTAGGACAGGTCAGTGACTTACGTTCCAAAAGTACTAATTATTGCAGATTGCTAGCATACCTCCCTTATCAGAAAACGCCACGCGAATTCTAAATTATAATATGACTTATATATCATCTTTAACTAATTTTATATACTACTTCGTGTGCCATCGTGATATTCGTCGCCTGGTTATTGATATTTTTAAAAATGGCACTAACAGGCCTATAATGCCAAGAACAGTCTCAAAGACTCTAACAACGGATGTTATTGCCAGGGTTAATTAGCAAAATTTCTGAATAAAGACAGAAAACTTACTTTTATATAACTTTCATACAATTTCGGACACATCTTAACGGACTAAATATCTGAACTGCCTATTTCGGGGGACTAAAATCGAATTTCTTCTTCTGTGCTAGATCGGGAGCTAAAGAAAAATTAAAATAAAAGGAAAAGGAAAAGAGCTCACGTTGTTGAAATTCATGCCATTTCTGTTTCGAATGGGCAACTCCTGTTTTCACAATGTCTACAGTCTCATGAGGATAGCAGAACGCTGCCATCGTAAGAAGACCAGTAGTTGTTGTAAAAATACGTCCAATAGCTCCCCTGTAAAAAAAACAATATGGAAAAGAAAAAAAATACTTCTTTAGTCCCAATACGAAACCAGCCATTCCACCAACTGTAATAGCACCTGCTTTAGGCAATACAGTCCATTCTTCTTGAACATATGAATTTATCTTCGAAACAGCATTGCATGTATTTTTCGTGCATTTATCTACGAATGAAAAGCGAGCCTAAAACACAAAAATACAAAAGTGGCAAAAATAACATACTGTAACTCTATCATATTCCTTGTTGAAGGCTTCTCTAACAGTCGCAAATTCACGTTGTAAAGGCAGAGGTTCTTCCGGATGAAAACGATATGGTATGGCTGGTGAATCTTCCGAGTATAGAGGCAACTAAAAAAAAGGTTTGATTTAAAAAATTAAACCAACATCTTTTACGGCGACCATACTTTTGGGATCAGCCTTTGGACGTTTATCAGCAGTAGTGAGATTCCACCATTGGGAGAATACATTAGTCACCTGAAAGACCCAAATAAAAATTGTAAAAGATTTAACCTTTCCAGAGGCATCGGAAATTTTCTCCACGACTGGTTTATCGTCTATTGCCATTTACCTAGAAAAATAAGATGCAAAAGCACATATTAACAATATTAGATATAAAAAAATGAGAAACAATTTGAGGAAAATGGAAAGTTTGTGAGATCAAATAATATATTTCATACAACGAGTGTCGTTATGCACATCACGGCATCGGATACAACAATAGCGTGCTCCACATCGAACGCAAGTATATTTTGATGGAAAACCACATGCAGTACAAAAATGTTTAGCTGGGAAATGTGATGGTGGTGCTGTGGCGTTTATATATGCATCTCTCAAAAATGGTTCCTCTTTGTTATTTAGACTTTCTTCTTCCAAAAGTTGATAAAAACTCTTCTTGAAACGTTGTTTGGTATACTCTGTTCGTAATTTCTTCTTTTTTTTCGTCGGTTCTTCTGGTGCTATTGCAATTTCTCTTTTACGTCCACGTTGATTTCCAACTGTAGAAGCAATCATTACATTTTCTTCAAATTTCGGAATAGCCTTATGCCAGACAATGTTAGCGTGTGGATCTTCATGCGCATTATCTTGTTCTAAAACTTCCAGCTGACGTTTCAATCTTCTATTTCGAGAAGCTTCATCCAATACCCGTGTAGATTCAGTTTTCTCTATTCTAGCTGAATGTCTAGCTTGGATTGCTGCTTGTTGCCCTCTTTGCATTATACTCTGCAAAACATAAAAAATTGAAATTGTAAGAATAAAAAAAGGAAAAGGCTATTTATATCCAATTAACGAACGTTTAATACATGTTATCCCCGTATGATTAAGTTTTATATCAATTTTAATAAACAAATTGAGAAAAACACAAATACCAAGAATCAACGAAGAAAATAAACAAATGTTTCAGGTAGAACACATGCTCTGAATCGCGCGTTGCATTGTAAATAGCAAGCAGGGTTTAAGCCGCTAGAGACCTGTTTTTCAATTGTAATTTTCATTGGAGAAGGTATCGATATATTATACAGTTTATTTTTATGTTTTATAGCAGTTTGCATCTGCCCAAAAAAACCACAAGATTGAAAATATAATTTATTTTAAATTATGTTAAAGCGGTTCTTCCTTATGCCAAGCATCTTGAACTGACAATTGATTAGGTTCGAAGAGTTGTAGAAGCTTCTTGTGAGTCGCCTGCAGATAGGAGTACTTTTCTTCGTTTTCCCTCCTTAATGTTTCGACGACTTCATTCAGTCGCTTTATATCTCCTTTTCCTTGCTCCAGCAGATTTCTTAGTGACAGATCTCGTTCTGTTCGAGCTACTTCTTAAACTGTTTTGTCATTTTATTCTCTTCCTTGAGAGCATCAATCCAATAATCGATGGCCGTCGTCGTCTTTTTTTATTCTACATTGTCTTCTTTCGAATCCATAAAAAGAGTTTCAATTTGACATCTATCTCCAACTGAAGAGAGCCAGGAGCTTTTCTTTAATTCCTTGTTATTCTCAACAATGCCATTGAATAACCTCAGCAGTTTCGGATTTGTTTTGACACAAGGCGGCGGATTGTTCATCTGAAAAAAAAGAAAAATAGAAGGACAATAAAAATTCAAAATAATAAAATGTTTCCATTGGTTGAGACAGAAGTGGAAGGAAGAGGGGTTGCTGCTTGTGTAGAATTCTCTCTCGAATGATTGAATGTCCTTTGTTGTTAGCGGAATTCCTCCTTCCAAAAATTTTTCTAACAGCTTTTTCAGAATGTAGAACGACATCTGTAGCTTGAAATTACGAAATGGGCTCTACTTGACAGGATTAAACTTTTGACAGGACTTTACCGGTCAGACTCCTTTTACAAGTTCCCTATTTTCAAATCATTCTGTAGATGGCAGTCTTTTTTATGACCAAAAGGGACCGGCTGGCCTGTCAGGGGACGGTGTCAGGGCGATGTTTGCCCACGGTGCGCGTGTTTTCATTAAGGATCGCGTCTCAATCAGTGGCTTCTTTGCGAATCCATCTCTTTCCATACTTGTCGATAGCCCCATGACGTGATCATGTTCTCCACCCGGGTCGGTTCCCCTTCCGGAATATCGGTGTCTCTTCCATCACCTCCTCCGAATCTTCCTCCTATCGCCGAACATGAGTCTTCTGATCTTTCCATTGGTCCCGATTCAGAAGGTAATTATTTCTTTTTATAATATATTTTCCTTCCTTCAGAGATGCGTCATGCACAGCAGGTTGTTCCACCAGACGACAGTCTGCTTGAAGTGCGAGCCGTACCAGCCGAGGCCATATCAGAACGTAGTCAGGCAGGATCCCCTGCTCCGCTCCCTTCGCCCCGTCGAATTCCCTTTCAAATTCCGCCGTTTCGATATAAACAAGGGTAAGTTGCCTTCTTACAAATGGTCTTTTTTCCACTTCAACAAAGAAGTTAAACAAGGGACCCTCTCATCGCGGATTATCTTATTTGTGTCGATCTCATTACGGTAGCCTCATAGCTCGTGTCCATCCGTCCATCGGTCCATTAGTACTATTTGCCCTCTTGTGCTAATCGTGCACCGTAATCCGCCGACTGGCCATGGAACCCTGGAATGTATCATCGACCTAAACCAAGGAGTATTCCCTTACTAAAGTTCGGGTGTTTTCAGTGGATGTTCCCGTTGTACAATGTGGTTGGCACTTCTTTTCGTCTTCTTCCTCATGCTTTCCATCGCCCTCTTCATCGTCTGGGCCGTCACTTCCGATGGATTCTCAAATCTAGGAAAATCTTCTCATATCTGTAGTAGTCGACAATGTATTCATACAGGTAGAAACAAAACAAGCAAAAGAATAAAAAAATTTATCCAGCATTTCGGATGTCTTCCTACATGGATGACACCGTCCCTCCTTGTGACAATTTTTATCGATATTCTTGTGGAAAATTTCATGCTCTGACGAGAGATAAACAACAAAACTTCTTGGATCAGCAGAAGGAAACCGTCGCTCGATCCGTCTATGGTATCTTTCATTTTGAATCCTTATTTTTATAGCATTATTGGCCTCTTCTCCTGACATTGGTCAACGTAGTGAGAGACTAGCCAAGGCTCTTTTTTCCACCTGTATGGACGCCCCTGGAAGAGCAAGCGTCGGCGGCTATTCTCTTTTGGATCTATTAAGAAGTTTCCCCTGTGGACCGATAATGACTGGCTGTGACTTCAACCCGAATGCCTACAGGTGAGATTACGGTAGGACTAAGTGGCCCGAGCACTCATCTGGGTCAATAGTGAGCATTTCAGTTGGGAGAGACACAATGGAATGTTGGATTGGTATGGAGGAGAATATCCACTTGTTGTTTACGGGAGAGACGTTCATCCAAATGATCGATCCAAACTGATTCTTCAATTGAAACCTCCTAATCTTCGTCCTCTGTTGGATCCGTTGAGAGACGACCTCATTCGGCTGGCGAATCCGAGTCTTCCCGAGATTGATCCACTTCTTCAGCTATCTATTCGACAGAATCTATTGACTGATGTAGTGTCGAGACAATTGATGAGAGACCCTAGGGAAGTGGAAGACCAGCTGGACGAGGTCGCCTTTCTCTTTATTGAAATCGATAGGGTAAGAGGAAATGAATTTTATACATTTATTATAGATCTCTCGATCAGTTAACCAGCCTAATATAACGTATTTGACGATTGGAGAACTTTCGTCAACAGTGCCTCAAATAGCCTTTGTCGAGATGTTCAATGCACAGCTGACGAATATCTTCCGATGGACAAATGACGATCTCGTCGCTATCGAGGTTCTCTTCTTTATTTTCCCCTATTTCATAGAACATGGATTATCTTCTTTTCCTCTCCAACCTCCTTTCTACAATAAGTCGTCGAGCCATATCAAACTATCTTGTCTCCATCACGGCACTCAATCTCCGTCGCTACTCGTACGATCAGCGTACGCAGTTCAGGTAATCGTCCCCCTGCTTCTTCTAATCTATCGCCTCACTTCTAAAGTTCTGAGAATTCGAGCGAAATCAGTTGGAGAGATTGTGTATCGGATGTTTCAATGTTAACAGCTGTCGAAAAGATGTACATTTCCCAGCAGAGTGGCCCCATTGCAAAGGTAATTCCTTACTTCCCTATAAAAAAACAGCAGATTCAAAAATACTTGGACACATCAAAAAAGGATTTTCTTTCAAATCATCGACCATACGCGCCATCGACACTGGCTGAGGTGAATCGAATTTCATTTTTGGTTGGATATCCAAATCGCAAGACGAAGGAGGATCTCGTATGGCGACCATTGTCTGATGTAAACCAGTTTAAACTAAGGATGGAGATTGTTTTAGCTGAGAATCAATCAGAGCGACTACTTCTATACTATAACAAGTACATATAAAGCACAAAGGAACTACGACATGGCTCAGTTGGGGACTCATCTGGACAAGGATGACTCTCCCTTTTTCCCTATTCTCAATCCGACGATCATATATCAACCTAGAATATCCGCTCTATTATATCCTCTCTCCTTTCTTCAGGAACCTTTGGCTATTCCCGGATATCAAGTCCCGTGGAATGTCGTTTATGGAACTCTGGGTGCCGTCACCCAGCAGATGATAGCCAAGGAAGGAAGATAGTTTGACATAAAAAAGATTGATTTAGATATTCTGGGGCAAGATGGATCAACGAAATCAGCAACAGTGCTTCGAGGACATATTCCGCTCGTTTCTTAATCCAGATCTTCGAAATAACGTCAATATTGAAGTAAAAGACAGTTGAGCAAAAGAATTATTCCAGAGGGATTTGGCATATACTGTAGAGATGGCGGATGGCTTGAAGACGGCCCTCTCCGGGTATCAGAGATGGCAGACGGACAGCCACAACTACAACGAGAAAAGTCTTCCGGCTTATGAGAATCTCGACAACATGCAGACCTTTTTTGCCGCCTTCGGGACTCTTTTTTGCAATACGGAGGCGGAAGTTCCCGGATCGGAATACGAGGCGATGATGAACACAATAGTTTCGAATTCGAAGCAGTTTTCCCTCCATTTTCACTGTACAAATTCATCTGCAATATTTAACCGCCGTCTTTGTGTTTGATTGTTTTTTTCATCAGGTCCAAAAGTCTTT
The DNA here is from genome assembly GCA_932521415.1 of Oscheius sp. DF5120. Taxonomy (NCBI): domain Eukaryota; kingdom Metazoa; phylum Nematoda; class Chromadorea; order Rhabditida; family Rhabditidae; genus Oscheius; species Oscheius sp. DF5120. Next base: position 3,275,178 of record OW051465.1, on the reverse strand, counting down.
CAATAAATCTTGTTTTCGTGTGTTTGTCGCTCAACTGCCGTATCTTTTGTCTGATAACTTCTGATAAGGTCTGTCAGTTGCCTAAATGCGTTGTCTTGCCATACTTCTTCTCCTCGTCCTCTCGGTTGTACTTAGTTCTCCCACCACTGGGAAACATGTAGTAGCTGTCAAGGTTTGTTTCTTTCTTTTTGCCGTCTATATCCACCAGGGAACCGTTTACTGTGGAACTAAGCCTGCTGAGAATGTTCATGTTCGTTTGTTTCGTGTGCCCCAGAAAAAGAAAGATGGTAAGTTACAATAAACAAATGAATGTGTTAGATTTGGACCAAATTCTGGACGAATCAGTTACAACCAACTCGGGAATGTTCCATGTTGAAGGAAATACCAATGGATTTCCTTTGAACGAGACAGATATTGATGGGGTATTGACCTTCTATCACACTTGCGACGAAGATTCCACCAAGGTCGACAAGGTATATTCCTAAAAGAACTTATCACAATATATTGCAGAACGGCTACAGAAAGTTTTCTTACAACATTCCTAAAAACTTTGTTGGTGCCGGAGCAAAGGCTCGCAAAACATACGAGCTCGGTACTTTGAACTTGCAAGTCGAATATCCTAGCGAGAAGCACGACAAGAAGTTTCAGCATAAAAAACCATAAATAATTTCTAAATGTAGCAACAAAAAATAACAAACCATGTATTAAAGTTTCATAATCAACGACAACAAAAACAATAACAATGAACGATAAGAACTGGGAAATAATTAAAAGGAATCTATTTTTTGTTTTTACGAGAATTTCCGGGGTTTCTTCTTTTGTCAGCCTTCTTGTTTTTAAACCATTGCTGCCGATGAATTTGACTCTTTTGACGCGTTGGCTTGGATTTTCCTTTACGCTCCTTTTTCTCTCTGAACAAACTAATCAATTCATCAACAAACATACTGTTTTTGTGGTCCAGCAATGGCAGCAGCTTTTTCTTCAACAATTTTTGCCTTCTTAGCCTTCAATCGGTTCAATATATCCAATCCACGCTGCTTTTCGCCAACGACATTTGCTTCATTGGCCTCAAACTTCCTCTTTTTTCCAGTTTTAACATTCTCTTTTTCGCCTTTTTCTTTTCGTTGATATTTTCCAATCGATGCAGTTGCTGCTTTTGCACGGTCAACAACAAAACGTAACTAGAAATCAAATGAGTTGAAACAAAAAATTTACCTGTTGTTTTGATTTTTCTTCAGGCGAAATACCGATTCCAATATTTGCATCAATAGCTGGACCTGTCTTCATCTGCAATTGAAATAAAAGAATAAAAAAAAAGTAAAATTTACCTTTGTTTTCAACTGTTTAGCAAGATTTTTCATTCTCTGCGTTTCATTTTTAGCAACTCGTTCTTTCTTCTTTTCAACCCGTTCAGCAAAATAATCTTTATTAGGATCTAAAATAAAGCTATGAAAAAAAAATCCAACTGACCTTGGCCTTCAGGAATTTCAATAAGCCAATCTTTAGTATCATCATTTCCACGGCGATAACCATAGGTAGGTTTCCATTCTTTTGTAGCCTCATCAAACACCTAAAAGTGTCAACATTTATATCAAATTTAAAAAACCTTCTTGTCTTTCTTCTTCTTTTGAATACCTTTTTTTTCAGCATATTGTTCCCATTTAGTCTTCTCCCGCTTTTCTGGTAACTACAATAACTAATGAAGGTACAAAATTATAATCTACTCTTTTTTCTCTTGGCAAACGAAAAGTAGGCCCTGGAAGTACAGCTAAAATGGCGGAATCAACTTGTTTCCTATCTAATTCCCAAATACGATTGAAAAGTAATTGTGTATTATTCCTAGCTCTTTCCAATAAATTGTCTCTGCAATATAAAGTTCAATGAAACTATAAAACTAACTTTAGATCTCCTTCAATTGGATCTCTATCCATAATGAGCAAATTTCCCGGATCCACAAAGGGATCAATTATTTTTTGCACTGCCGTTGATGGGAAATGGATTTGTTCTAAGTTAATAACCATCCTGAAATTAATATTCTTACAAATATAAGAAAAAATAATTAAAATAAAAGCAAAAAAAAGAAAAGAAAAAGAACATAAAAAAGGGCATCAAAATTATTCGGTGGGGACGGAACGCGACGGGACCACGTATATTTGGTTACCGTAACCGTGTTTCTTTCTCCAATTGTGGCGAATAATTTTTTACCAATCAACATAAAAAAGAAAGCTTTAGAATTATAAAAATTACGAGACTCATGATTATACTGTTTGAACCTTCTACAATAAACCTGGAATCATAGCGTATTTGTTGCTTGAGATCTATTGGACATTGTCGTATATGCATTCCTCTTCCTTCCAAAGAAAGTAAATAATTTGTTTGCTGCTCGGCAGATGTATTGTCAACAGTCTGTTGTCACTCAATTCGACTTGCTAATTGTCCAAGATGAGCAGAGAGTTTGCGTAAGTGTGAATGCCATGTGGGGATAATCGGCCACGCAGGGTGTCAGTGGCTTCCGAGATAAGATGGACATAATAGGGCCAACTGCCAACAGAAAACTGTAATTAACGTCTGATACATCACCAGAGAAGCCTCTTGGCAGAACTTGAGCGCTCTCTAATTAGCTCAATTGTCAACCAGCCGGTAGCTTTGACTTCTTCACGGATGACCACCTGCTTCACAAAATGACTAATGGCCTCAGGGCGCGCGACTCCTCACTGTCAAGGTTACCAACAAACTATTTTTTCACCGAAGAAGTTGTATTTAGACAGTTCTAATAACAAGATATTTTTTCAGCTTCTTCGAAGGACTGGGAGAAGAGCATACCATATTTGAAATTTGTCTCCAACAGTTCATCTCCTTACTAGCTACAGTTCATTTCAAACCGTTTTAAACTCGAATTGTCACACGGCTGCTAGCTCTTTTTGATTTATTCGACCCCCGTACCGCAACATGTGCGCCTTACAAGGACACGGCATACGGTAGCTGCCCGTCTGTAGACGCTCCGCCTCCTCAGGATCAGTCTGAAGATGTCTTCCTGGGACAATTACCAGATGTATTTGCCTTCTGGAATTTCATATCCAGCCTATCCGACACCCTTGACCACTCCTCTCCACAGTCCAAACGCTTTTCCTTCATGGTTAGTTACTTCCTCCTTACAATACTTCTCTCAGCTTTCCCGTTCCTTCGATAGTATCAACGACAGTATCCGATGAACAAGCGAAGAAGAAGAATCGACGATACAAAACACCTTCTCCTGAAATTTTGAGAGTAAGAAGAACAGCTGCAAATGAAAGAGAACGAAGGAGGATGAACACACTGAACGTTGCCTACGATAAGGTGAGTATCGTATTCAGTGATATGTTGTCGTTTCGTTTTTGTATTTGGGCTAAAAATTCGAACAAGTTAGAGAATTAATCTATACTGATTTAAGATAACAATCAAGAGAGAAATTCAAATTTTCTTTTCAGCTTCGAACTGTTCTTCCTGAGACGGATGCCGGCCGTCGTCTTTCAAAATACGAGACCCTGCAGATGGCCCAAGAATATATCGCTAATCTCGCGAAAATTTTGAGTGCTTCCTCTCCAAAGTCTTCTATGAAGAAATGAGACCTACACGAATAGTGCATGTTTATGGGTAGAAATGATCTTATTTTTTTTGTTCTTAAATGAAATGAATTTTACGTCTGTCAATTCAAATTCAGATTTTTTAAAGCGATAAGGGCAACTGGATCCGTCACATGGCCCACCCCTCTCCGCTCATTATCGTACTTTTTTCAGCGCAATAAACGTTTTTTTGCATGCAACGCAAACAGGATTTACGTCGTATGTTTATCGCAAATTGGCGCGTGCGAGATAGTTATCCCAATGGACAGGGAAGGCCAGAAAATGTGTGGCCCGATGGGAGCGAGATAAAGTGATGGAAGATTGATCATTTGGTTACAGTATACCCAGGACATGTTAATTCAATATTTCCACTAAGCTGTTGATTACACATAAAGTCAAAGGTCAGATGTTTCAATTCGGCGGTCATCAAAGGTCTCGGCGAACAATTATCACCTTAAATGAGGCAATAAGCGGGTTGCAGACAGCAACTGCCGTACAAAGACGATGTTACGCAACGAGTAAAGACGCCGCAAGCAGGTGCGGCTGGTAATTAGTGGCGAGACACATGCCGTTGCATCGTAGCAGTCTTGAAGGTTAATCAGAGCAGAAACATAAGTGGAAAGAAGAAAAATTCATAAGTTGAAAACTAGAAACATTAATCATATGATAATTGCTCATCATCATCATTGACATCCTTCTGTGTATATTCAGAAATTTTTTTCATAACACTACGAAGATCATCTCGACTTAGTGCCTAGATCAATTAAAAACAAAATTAAAAAGAAAATACCTCTCTTATTCGGACATCTTTTCTAGAAAATAACCAACCAGCATCTGTTACACCATCTTTGTCTTCTATAGCATAACAAGACGCGAGATATAAATGGATCACATTAGTGCAGCATTTTGTCCTGACACTTGCAATTTCATCAGCCCGGGTTTTCTAAAACATAAACAAATATACAACAATAACATACCTCAGGGCTTAAATGACTATACCATCCTTTATGTAGAAGAAGCTTTTCAATCAACTCATAACATTTCTATAAAACGATTTCACAAATATATTTTAAAACCTGTCTTAAAACTTCAGCTGAAGCTTTTCGATTATTGAGATCACACTGTCTATTCATATCATCAATTGCTCGAGCTGTTGCTTGTTGTAGGCGCATTTCACGGAAATTTATTTGAGGTGAAGGCAATGATTTCCTGAAATGAAATTGAAAGCCTAATGGATTTATTATTTTTACCTGGTAGCATTTATTAACCTCTTTATAATGATAGCTTGATCAGAAAACTTTTCACAAGATGGAAATACTTCCTAAAAATTGAAGTTTGAAATAACCAACATACAAAGTAAAACAGACGATGACATTCATATTCAGCCAAGTTGGTTATGTAAACTGGTGAGATTTTCTTTTTCTCGGCTACAAAGCAATACACAACGAAAACATAAATACCTGTGCTAAGGAATGATTCAATTTTGTCCGGAATTCCGAAATTGACACTTTCGGTCAACAAGAAAGAAGCCGAATTGTGATCTTCGTTTATAGTGAAGAAACGTACGAGATTGTTAATTTGGATAACACAATTGTCAAGTGTTCTTTCACCGTTAAGCAGCAACCAGCGAACGTTATCCAATTTTATTTCATTGCTCAGATCTCCCTAGTGAAAAAAGTGAAAAATAAAAAAAATTTACTGAATCTGAAGCGGCAGCTACAGCCATCTGATCTCGATCAAAATCAGCAGAACCTAATGCCAGCAAATATTCTTCTCGGTCAGCATCACCTTGCACTTCTGAAAACTTTCGTAGATGAAAATAAATAATAAAAAACGTACTTTCCATAATGTCTAAAAGTTTATCATTCGCATCTTCTCGTGGTAGGAAAGCAGCATAAAACGGTATAATACCAAAAAGAGATTTTGCAACTAGTCGATCAATAATTAAATTGAATACAAGTCCAGCAGCAACTTCCTAACAAATAATAAAAAATATGATGGGGAATTACATCGTGTTGATGCTGCTGGAGCCTAGCAACAGAAGTTAAAGCAGCAAAGAATCTCACAAGCTGATCGTCTATTCGAGATTCAGAAGCGATGTTACTGTCAACATATTCTACTATCCAATTAATCATATTATCCCAATCTTCTCTTAATAAATAGGAATAAATAGTGTAATATGGCGATTTTTCTTCCTTTAAACTGTTTTTAAAATAAAAACACTTACCACTGTAATTTCTGAGAAAATACTTACAATTGTTACGGGAACATCATCTAGTTTCTCATTTGTACATGCTTCTAAAAGCCTGAAAGGAATAATAAATTAATTAAATAATAAAGTATGAACTGATTTCAAAATTTTTGCATTTAAAAATTATCTTACATATTAGTAACTGCAGCGTTAGCAAAACACCACAATCGATCGGTAGTTCTTGTAGCCATAGACAACAACGGTTTCAATCTTCCAGAAAGTGCAGCTACAAGCATACGATAATGATTAGAAGCTTTAGACTGAACAAAAATAAAAAGAAATATGGATACATACGATATCAGATGTCTTATGAAGCAATTTAGCATAGTTAAACCACCTTTTGGCAATCTGATGATTTTCATCCATAGTATCCGTCGGAGTCAATTTAGGGTCAATCAAAAATTTATATAATCTTACAGGGGCAGCTAAAACCGGCATTCCATTGTCATATGATAACTGTATCGCCTAAGACTTAATTATGAAAAGTAATTTAAAAGCTCACTTCATCTATTTTACAACATCTAATGGAACTGAAAATTGTACGAATATGTCTCTCTAATACTTCATTGTCCTCTTCAGGGGCAGGTGTATCTAGATCAATACCGAAATGACTTTTTCCAGCGTTAAGTGCGCGTAAACTTCCAGATCGAGCATTTTGAACTTTTCCCAATGATTTGTACTCATCAGCCAGGTCGCAAAAACCTCCTTCATTCTCATTAGTCCGTTGGCACCACCTCCATAAGGCCTTAAAAATAAGAAAAATAGTATGAACTTACATAAATTCGTCTAAATTCCTTGTTGTTACAAATTAAGCCGGCTAAAATAGATGTATCCTAAAGAATGTTATTAATATAAAAAACTTACTTTGTACAAATCAAACTCTTCGAGTAGCGTTTGTTCACATAAGAGTAATTCATAGCCACGTACTTCTAGGAAAGCATGTCGATTAGCCAACTTTACTCCATTATGTGTCGGTTCTTTTTCATGTAAAATATTCAAAGCACTATGCAATCCAAGAGAATGCTAAAAATAAAAATAAAAACAAAGAAAAAGCTCACTTCATATAATACCGGCCAAATGCCTAGTTCGGGTGAATTTTTGAGATCAAGCAGTGTCGAATGAAAATCAATTTGTATAGTTTCACACACTGAAAAACAAATAAAGAAAGACAATATAACCTACATTCTTTGAAAATGCTATTGGTATCTCCTCTACTAACATTATTTGTGTCATCTAAGATTAGTTCCTCAACAGTTTCATCGTTTAAAAAATCTTCGTTTAACATACGGGAAGTTGGACGTTTGGATGTATTGAACATTTTAACCCTGAAAATAACTGCTAGATTTTAAAATAGAAGAAATAAAATAAAAAGTAGTAGAGTGAAAAAAAGAAAATCGAGATTCAAAATTTCGAATATCTCTGCGCGATAGTCAACGCTCCTCCTACAATACTGGGTCGCGTTTCCATATGGCTGACTGTCTCCAGGCTTTCATTCAATTGAAAGAAATGATAAAACAACTAGGAAAAAACTTTATTTTTATCTCATTGCCCATTCAGACCATGAATGTTTGTCTTCAATGCCGTCTGGCATCAATCAACCTCAGAATGTTTTCATTTGACCGAGTCAAGTGTTTCAAAATGAAGAAGACTCCTGTTACACATCGAATGCTCAACTGACGATTTCCCTCAAACACACGTCTTATTGCTCACTCATGCCTCGATCGAACCTTCCGGTCTCCGCCATGTGAAGCATGTATTCCTTCATGCCTTTCTTCTTATTCTATCCAATATATTGTATGGTCAACTTCTTGATTGATAAGATTATTTAGGTCGATTAAATTATACAGCTGATTCCCCGGTCCATTATAACATCGCCTTTGAAATATTTGAAGAAAGAGGATACAATCCAGGATATCTTCCAAAAAGGATCAAAGACAGTCCTATTCGGATCAATTTCTCACTCGAACTTTATCAACTTATAGAGATCGTTTGTCCTTTTCCCTTTGGATTCCACTTTCAGAACAGAATGAACCCCAACAGTACATGACAATCAATGCATGGACTGTAGAGGTGAGAAAAAAAATGAAGAAATATTTATAGAGATGGGTGGACAAACTATTGGGATGGAATTCGGAAGATCATATGAATATGACGGAGATCCTCGTCCCATGGAAAATGATCTGGCTGACAGATAGTCAACTTTACAATGGGTTCTTTTTTTTAAATATGAAGAGCATTCAGATTGGTAATGGATGAAAGAAAGATGAGACGACTGTTCAATGCCAAATTGACTACCAAAGGACGTGAGGAGGGGGCTCTAGTAGAGCTTCTCTATCCATCAATCTACAAATTCGCCTGTAATCTCGATCTTAAATTCTTTCCCTTCGATTTGCAAGTAAGTCTTAACTTTCTCCAGAAATCGAGGAAAGGAATGTCGACTTTATTTTGGCAGCTGGACGTTCGACGCTACAATGATCGACTATTTCCCTCATAATCCGGAATATGGAATAGGAATGAGCAATTGTATTGAGAATGAAGGGTGGGAAATCATTGGAACATCCGGTAGGTGGAAAGGAGGAAGAAGAAGCAGAGTGTTAAGTGAAAAGGCTGGTCAACAAGTATGCCTGCTGTCCGAATGACTACGTTCTTCTTGAATTTACTATTCGTGTCCAAAGAAAGCCCCTCTACTATATCATTTCCCTTATTATTCCTACATCCATCATCACTTTCATCAGTATTATTGGATTCTTCAGGTAAAGTTGATAAGATACAAGAGGTTATTTAGTTCTCCTTCGATCAACGATCTACGAGAAGAGAAGATCTCTCTTGGCATCACCACCCTCCTCTCATTCTCGATACTCGTTTTCATGGTCTCTGATAAAATTCCGTCGACGTCGTCTTTCATCCTTATCGGTTTTTGCTTTTCCTCATTGATAACTTGTCCCAGGCTGGTTCTATATTTCGATGATTCTGTTAATTTCTTTTGGAACTCTCGCCTCTTCTTTTGTTATTTTTATTCAAAAAAAGGGCCTGATTGGTCACTTTCCTGATTCAAAAGTAATGAAATATGCCCAGATTGTGGCCAAGTTGATTCGAATGGAAATGCCTCTTCTGATGAAGCAAGCGTATGCAAAAAAAGCTTATGTAAGTGGATGTATTCATTAGAAAGATAAATCACAGGAAGAGAAGAAAAAGAAAGAAGAAAAGAGCAAGTCGAGAAGGAATCTGTGGTATAAATTGGTCGATGCAGCGAAGGAACAGGCAAAGAAAATGGAGGAAGGGGAGGAGGAAGGAAAAAAGGCGTCCATCTCTAGCTACTATGCCAATGGTTAGGCTGCCTAGTCTTCATACTTCCAATCTCTATTTAGCTGACAAGTCCCGCGACAGCATCGATAGCATAGATCTCGCAGCACCATCGACACTACGAAGTCTCGCCCAAATTGAGTATGACTGGCTTGCGGCCGTCACCGAGCGGATATTCTTCATTATTTTCATTTCCATATTTATTTTCTTCTCTTTGGGGATCAATCTAATTGGATTTTACAAGTGGACAAAGCAGAGAAAATAAACTATTTCTGCCAGGTAATTCGAAGAGCGGGTGCCGTGTTTGATCGAATGAGAGCTTCTCTCTTCTTTCTACCAAACATTCCAAAACTGAAGCCGCCTCCGAATCCTCCTCCTCCACAACCACAACCTCTGAAGGAAAAGATTTTTGATAATAGAAAAGGCCTGCCCTCTCATACACATCGGCATACAAACGGGAAGACAGCAGCCACAGCATGATTGCATAGGCATCATCATCGGAGGAGGCATGGGAGGCGGCATCATCTAAAAGTATATCGAGAAGAAATGAGCTGACTTACTATGGGAGCACTGCAACACATTGACATCATCATGCCACAGCATCCACCCCATTGTCGTTTTGCTCGTATATGAGGTACAAGTGCCTGTAAAAATATATAAAGGTTCACGTCTCCTCTTCCGATGGCATCTTTTTTCAGCGGTCGACCTCCCGGAGGTGTTTGTTCACGCGGGCTCTTCTCTGCCGGACAAACATGTTCTACAACGGCAGAATATGCAAACTGCCGATCGAGTGTTTCCGTTCGTTTCCGGTATCTCAAAATCCGGACTGATCCCCCTACTGCTGGCAAATACGCGTAAGTACTCATCTTGTAGACCGGACGCTGTTGACACGCAGCGCCCTAGGGCCACGGAAGATACGCCAAGAAAAAAAAATACTCACGGTTGTCATCTCTTCGGCTTCATTCTCTTGGAATAGGATAAAGACGAATAGCAGAAGAACTTGCATCGGATGAGCGCGTGACGCAGAAGTTCTCGGGATTTAAGACAACATCTGGGTCAATTGCTTATTTGTTTGTCTATTCGAGGATTCATAGGCTGGTTACTCCTATGGACAGGTTCCAGTTGCAACACTAATCCTTTTGCCACACGTTGTGAAGGAACTTTCTCTCGTCATATTCAAGACAAACATTATACTAAAAGGAAAATTATGAAATCAAACATCGAGACATTACAGATTGTATTGTGTAATGGGAACTACTAAAGATAAGCAAAAGACTAGAAGATGTAAAACATGAAAGAAAAAAGAATTGCTGAAAATAGAACTTTGATGTCTTAGGATAGACAAGTTTTCATGAAGAATGACCATTTTTGGTCTAGTTGATGAAAGTGCCTACAAAATAACTACATGTAATTCTCAATAAGCTACATGTAGTTCTACAATACAAAGCTTTTGAGGTGTTTACGAACTGTAAGAATAGAGAAGTCAGTAAGACAGAATAGAAATTTGTAAGATTAGAAACAGTAGGAAGACATCGTTCTTTTTAAAAATATATTCCACCGTTTTTTTGTGGCTGACGCATGATTTCCGCGGCAGGTCACGTAAGAAGCTGCCGCGGTCGTTTTCCGGTTGTCGGTGTATAAAACGGAGAGAGGAGGGGTGGTAGCAGAGCAGTGTGTCGCCCGGTCTACACAATGCACAGCAGGACTTTTATTGCTACGGCTCTTATTGCCTTGGTCTGTAATTTTATGTACTCTCCTTCAATAGTAGTTTAGACTTTTGGTGTACCTTTAGGAGATCGCACTAAACGTCAGGCATGTTGCCCTCAAGCTCAACCAGCTTGTTCCCCTTGTCCTGTAGCTGCTGCGGTACGTCTCTTTCTCTCCCTCTTATTAATCTCTTTTCAGCCGGCTCCTCAGCCTTGTTCCTGTGTGTCGATCGACATTTCCTGCGACTGTCCCCCTCCTCCTCAACCTGCCTGTAACCCTTGCCCAGTCATCCAGCAACAACCTGCTTGTAATCCTTGCCCAGCTCCAGTAGCTATTCAACCTGCGTGTAACCCATGCCCACCTCCAGTTCAAGCTTCTCCATGTTGTCCGGTAATGTATTCTTTTATTTTTTAATCTTTTCAGCCCGTACAGCAGCAGGCTCCTTGCTGTCCTCAGGCTACACCCGTATGCGATCCGTGTCCTCAGCCACAACAATCTCCTTGTTGTCCTCAGGGTAAGTTATCACCTTTTCTTTTTTCCAATAGATTCTTTTCAGACGCCCCTGAAATAGGATGCACAGTATGCTTAGATGTTCAGATCGTCCAGCAACAAGCCCCATCTTGTTGTCCACCAGCAGCTGCTCCAATTGCCTGTGATCCATGTCCACAGCCCGCTTGCAACCCTTGCCCAATGCCAGTAGCTGTACCTGCTTGTTCTCCTTGTCCATCTGCTCAATTCGATTTCCCAGCTCCATGTCCTAGCTGTCAGCCGATCGCTCCTCCTCCTCCCCCTCCTCCAGTCTTGGCTACTCCTCAATGCGCTCCTGGTAAGTCTTTTCATTTCTTCCTTCAACCTTGGTTTTGCAGCTTGTCAACCAGCGTGTTCTCCTTCATGCGCTTCCACAATTACTACCCAGGTCAAGCAGTACTCGGCCGCTACTGTGCCCTGTTCTGCTCAGGCTTGTACTTGTCAGACAGGATACGAATGCCGTCGGCCCTCTACAGGACTTTGCGGGTGTTTTAAAACGAAAAGACATTAGGAAATTGACGACCGTTACTGTAATATGTTTGTACATTCGTCCAGGACATAAAGAGTTCTATTCGAGATAATTTTCAATGATAACTATTTCTCAGTCCATTCATTATATCATAAAAAAGTTGGAAATTCAAGGATAACACAAGAATAGAACTAAAATCATAAAGAGTTTTATACGAGATCGGAGAGTACCCGCAGCTAGTTGACCATCTTTTGAATTTCGCTGTAGAAAGCGAAAACGAGAGCTGATCCCATCCCACGAAAGACATTGCTCAATGCTCCTTTGTAGAATCCTCGTACTCCGCTCTCCTGTCGATAGATTTTTTTCCAACAATCCCATGCATTTCGATAAAGAGTATCCTCTCTTCCACTCTGCATCATCATCCTCCGTCGAACCGTATCCCATGGATAACAAATGAGACCGGACGAGACGACAACAAATTGACCGATGAGCCAATTGGCGAAGAAATTCAACTTCTTTCTATCATCAACGACGGAATGAGTAATTGTGTCGAAGAGACCGAAGTAACTGGCCCGGTAGATGATGATACCCTGGACGGAACTACTGAATCCTCTGTAAAGACCCCGGATTCCGTCACTCCTCACGATCTTTCTAAATTATTCTCTTAATTGATGAAGATTTTCATACTTGGTACAATCCATGAAGCCATTGAATTCCCGATTGAAGCTCTCTTTTCCAATATCGGCTGCCAGCCGTGTTCGAGCAAAATCGAGAGGGTAGATAACCATCAAACTTGTCGCACCGGCCGCTCCTCCAGATAGAAGATTGCCGGCAAAGAAGCGAAAGAACTGCTTCTCCTTGTCGACTCCGGCCAAGAAATATCGTTGATAGGTGTCTGCAATGTCTGTTTAAATGATTTTTTAAATTTAAACCTTTGAACGCGAAGTTCATAGCCTGTTGAGGAAATATTCGAACGACATTGATACCATTTCCACGCCATAAAGTTAACGGTCCCTGTTCCTGAACGACTCGTACAAAACAATTAATTATGCCGGTGTATCGTCGACTGACGGCGATCGTTTTTTGAGCATCCTGAAGCTGAAGAAGCAATTTGACCCTATCGATGGGGGCAGTGATCTATAATGAATGATGCTTGAGTGCATACCAATCTACCGTCCTCGCTAACGCTGCCGATCCTCCACCGGCGAAGAATTCTATCACAAACTTCGTCAATCCACCTTTTTTTTCATCCTTCATTCTAAAAATAGAATCATATTTCAGTAGAAGAAATAACCGACCCGATTGGGTAGGAAAAAAAGGATTGTAAAACACGAGGGAGATTATAACTCGTCGATAGTCAGTCGAATAGCTTCTGAATACAAAGAATGATTAAAACTGCAAAAGGGAAATGGTCAACTATCAGTCAGACAGCGGGTTTCCTCAAAATGAAAGGAAAATGAAAGCGGTGTAACAGCAGACGTGAAAGTGGCCGGGTCTGCGTGGACTATGGTCTCATGGGTCAATCAGCTGACTGAATAAAATACTTTATTATACAAGGGTCGATCGTCGATAGTTTTTGACTTCGTTGAAGAGAATTTCTGAATCTATTTGGAGGATAATGAGACACTCTACGTTTCAGCTCCTGTAGCGTCAGATCATTGTTTTCCACCTCCTCATCATATCTGTTCACTGATGCTGGCAAATTGACTTCTTCTTCTCTGAACCATACTTTCACATAGGGATGCTGTAGACATTCTCCCACAGTATATCTCTCATTAGGATTAATCTTCAACATATGAGTCAAGAGATCTCTGGCTGATTCAGCTGAAAAAAGGATAGAAGAAAAGAAATAAAAACATACCAGTTAGACTGGGAGGTATCTCACTCCTTGAAACAAAAGCCGTCTCCGGGATTATCTCCTCCATTGTTCTTTGAGGACATCTCTGCATATTTCGAAGAAATCTATTCTCACTTTATCAATCAAAAGCCACTTACACCGCCATATTATTGGGAAGCAGTTTGAAAAATTCTTCGGTCGGAGTCCCTAGTCCACCGACTATTTTACACCATTGGTCAATGCTTGAATCTCCTCGGAAAATGACTCTGTGAAGTAATAATTCTGCGAAAATACAGCCCACGCTCCAGACATCAACTGAGGAATGGTCAAAAATACAAAGATCAAACCTTTCTCGTCGTATCCTATTTCGAAAATAACTTCGGGAGCTCTGTAATACCGAGTGACCACGTAGCTGCTCATTCTCATAGCCGGATCATATGCTCTTTTACGAGCTAAACCGAAGTCGAGCACTTTCAAAGTAAAATCCTCGTTGATTACTATGTTCGATGGCTTGATATCCTAGAAAGCTCAGTGAGAGCGAAAAAAATGACTCACTCGGTGGATGACACCCGAATTATGGAGATGATTAACAGCACAAAGCATCTGATAGACGATGAAGGACAGTTCTTTGTGCTCAAGTCTAGAGTCTATTTTCCAAATAAATAAATAGCACCTACTTCTTCCTTTGAAGAACCGAGTGAAGACTGTAATCCATCAGCTCCATTACAAGATAGAGCTCCTCGAAATCCTCGATTGTCTTGTTCGGGGTGAAGACATCCAGCAGCTTGATGATATTTGGATGACGGATACTGGTTAGAAGCATCAATTCTCGATTGGCTAGTCGGGCTATTCTCCTCTCACAACAGGGTCTATGCATCTTTTTAATGGCTACCTTGCGACGAGCAACATTGTCATATGCACTTCTAAAAAGAAATGAAGGAGAAGAAGAGCTCACACAACAGAGCCTTGAGCACCAGATGCGAGATATTCGAGATTTGTATATTGACGAGGAATGGTATAGGTTATATGATTCTTCTGATCAGCATTCTATAAGATATTCGTTATTTTTTTCATAAAACTTACATAAATATTGACGGAATAAAAATCTCCTTCCATTTTGAAAGAGAGAGAGAGGAAACGATCAATGGCAAGAAAAAGAATGACAAAGAAGAGCCATTTCTGATAAGCGAATTGATCGGTCCCGCAATGTCCAAAAATAGAAAAGAGGATGTATCTCGGCTTGTTGCCTTTCTGTTGTTTTAGGTGGCCAAATAGGCTCGATGTTTGCCTGACCCGCCCTACTCGCCATTCGTTCAGCCTGATGACCGCCGTCTGTCTCGTCTTCCTTCTATTCATAGGTTCTATTCCTCTTTTTTGCCTTCTACAGTCTTCCAGGAGGATCGACGACCTTGATTCCTCCGGGAGAAGTCGGCGGCGACTGTCTCCAAGGAATAAATTCGTGTCTTCAGCCGAACTCTCAGTGCATCGAGGGCACATGTCTGTGCTCCAATTTCTATCGATTTCATAATGGAACTTGTATTACTGAGGATCAAAGTAAGTCATTGTCCCGTTCACTTTCTTCTGACTTCTCAACCCAGTATCTCTTCGATTCACTTGAAGAGCGCATCGCACTTCGTTTATCTTTGATCTTAACACCTACTCATGCTGTACATATCTATTTAAGCACACATCATTGCCAGCTCTGTCGGTTTTTTTGTCGTATAGA
Organism: Oscheius sp. DF5120; assembly: GCA_932521415.1. Lineage (NCBI taxonomy): Eukaryota > Metazoa > Nematoda > Chromadorea > Rhabditida > Rhabditidae > Oscheius > Oscheius sp. DF5120. The sequence goes on along the minus strand of OW051465.1, from coordinate 3,259,755 downwards.
TTCATTGTCTCATTTTCAACTGAACAAATATGTTTCGAAAAAATGAACAGCGATGTAACACAGCAATGCGAGAGAAGCCTAGAACCTAGTCTCAGAGAAGGGAGAGATATATTTTTTGATTTATTTTTAATTACTGTTGCTCTTTATTACTTACATCTTTCTATCTACCGTGTCTCCCGGAAGCTTCATGGTGCCTTCTGTGAGGTACTATTTGTTATGAAGTCTCGTCACATATCTTCCCTTTCTTGAGGTAGTTGGCATCTTCTCTATTGAATAGAGAAAACTTTATTTGACCTCACATTTCTTGTAAGGTCATAACCTGTAAACTATAGTAATCAATCAGCTCAAAAGTTATTCTCATAAACTTCTCTACTTCTTTCTCCTTGTGCTCCTACTAAAGTGCAGCACGATGAGTAATCTCCTTCCAAAATATCCCCATGATCGTATACTAATTGCCCGGAGGCATATAGGGTCGTGACCGCCACGCCGCCCAACATCGCAGCTGAACAAATGAGAATAGAATGCGTTCGGAGGAAAGGAAAGGGATAATTGTAGTTGTATTAACACAAAGATCGAATCTTATTCAGGTGCTTCATTAGGGAAGCCATGTCGAGGAGGAGGAGACTGTCGAGGACCGGGAGAGTTCTGTTCAAGTTTCTCCGTCTGCATGTGTCTCTCTACCCATGTCGACGTCGGCAGTCAGTGCCGTCCCGGTGAGTGTTTGTGTGTTGTTCCTCATCTCCTATTTGGGTCGCTTGACCCTCTCCAGCCGTCGGCTACTGCTTTGCCGCTATGTTTGACAGCTCTCAAGATATGCGGCAAATTACTATAGTCGGGCTACTTTTTGATCTGGGGGATTAAAGCCTTCTACTTCTCTTTTTAGCCGTCTATCCGGGACAATTCGGCTGTGAGGATAGTCGACAGTGTGGAAAAGGATTTCCCGGGGCAGAATGCGACGTCTCAAGGAAATGTGTCTGCCCCCTAGGAATGTACGCCCAGCAGCAGACCTGCGTCCTCGGTGAGTTCAGTCAGTTGTCATCCCTCCCCCATGATCCTTCTTATCCTTCTCGGTAAGCCATTCTTTCCTTAATAATTTTTTCTCTGACTCATTCTTCCTTCAGCCCTTGCCACTTCCAATGTCATTCTCTCCGATGTCACTTCCATCCGTCGTTCTCCTTCCAATTTCTTCGCCCGTCGTCGTTACCAACAACCATCCTCCCCAGTGCGAGGAATAGCTCCCGGCTCTGTTTGTTTCGTCGATTCTGAATGTGCTGGCTATCCGCTGGCCTTCTGTGATAGTGTCTGTCGATGTGTTGGAATGGCACTTAATGCAGGTTCGACCTGTATCTCTTCCGGCAATGGTCTGTCTCTTTTTTTTGTTGAATATAATCGGTATCAGCTCTTCAACCCGCTGGCTCTTGTGCTGCTGGACAGACTTACGTGACGGAGGCTGGGGCATGCATGACAGGTAGGGCACCTGTTGCTGACGAGGATGACTCATTCCAGTTCAACAGCCCGGAGAGCCTTGTCAATATTCACAACAATGTGCAGCAGCCGAACCAGGAGCCTTCTGCCTTCGATTGAGATGTGAATGTGTTTACGGTATGAAACAGAGTGGAACAGGATGTACCTTCGTCGATAATCAATGTACGAAACGAGGATTCATCTGGATATCGGAGCTGGGAGAATGCAAAGAGGTCCTTCCTCCAGGTGGAAGAGGCTGCTCTCACAATCTTCAATGTACCCAAGCATATCCGGAAGCTACCTGCTTCCTCCAAACATGTACTTGCCCCATTAATTTCCCCATTCCCATCGATGGAACATGTGGAAGAAACTGTTCTGCTGGGGAGACCTACTCCGGCGTCACTGGCCAGTGTCTTCCCAGTATGTTTCTCTTTCACTTTTCTTGATCCGTCTTCAGCCGTTAAACCTGGCAATCAGTGTCTATACTCGTCCCAATGTCATGCTGTCAATCCTGGCATGATCTGTGACCGTAATCAATGTCGTTGCCCAGCTGGAATGGTTTTCTCAGGTTCAAAATGTACTCAGCAGTGTCCAGTGGGATTTATTGTGAACTCCCGTGGTGTCTGTTCTCCTGCGTGTCGATTAAATCAGGTTGAATTCGAGGGAGAATGCCTCGACCAAGTTGCCCCGAATACAGCTTGTGTGGTGAATGCCCAATGTATGGGAGGGGCCAGCTGTCAGAATGCTGTTTGTGTCTGTCCAAGAGCCATGGTTGCTCGTGGATCGGTCTGTGTTTTTCGTGAGTTTTTCAACATCTTTTCACTCTCTTTTTTAGTTGAATCTGCTCCCGGCGGAGGATGTGGAGATGGCCAACAATGTACTGGTGGTTCGTTTTGTTCTAATGGAAACTGCACATGTCCCGCTGGTCGTCAGATAGTTAATGGAGCTTGTATCACCCCACTCCAAGGTATCCTATCTATTTTCCTCCTACTAACGCCTCCAGTTCCCCCTAACAGTCCGTGTAACCCCTCAGTAACATGCAGTGGAGGCTCTTCCTGTCTCAATGGAGTCTGTTCCTGCTCTGTTAATATGACTCCTATCGATGGAAGATGTCAAATTCCCGCTTCTGGTAGGTCTACCTCCTTTTTCTTCTCAATTATACAGTCGCACCGGGGAATCCTTGTCCGACGGGAAAAGAAAGATGTCTCGGTCAGTCGTCTTGCGTGGCAGGGGTCTGTCAATGTCCCTTCGGGACTTTTCCAAACAATACAGAATGTGTTCCAATCCAGGCGTCTAAAGCTGGAGGTCCTTGCAACATCAACATTCGCTGTACTGGTCAGTAGTCCTCCTCTTTTCCGTAGATTTCCCTAGGTCTGGCAGTCTGCGTTGAAGGAATCTGTCAATGTCCAACTGGACTAGTAATCTCCAATGGAGAATGTCGAGCAGCCACTCAAGTAACTCCTGGTTCAAGTTGTGCCATGGGAGAAGTCTGTATCGGAGGCAGTAGCTGCGTAAACAATGTAAATTCAATCTATCCCTCTAATCTCTTGGTATATAGCTCTGTGTCTGTCCTCCCCAGACTCGACCAACCAACGGAGCCTGTCTCCCTTTTGCTACGGCCAATCCAGGTCAAACATGTTCCGGTGGAGAGGTTTGCATCGGAGGATCAAATTGTCAGAATGGACAATGCACATGTCCTGTTGGATCCATCATCTTCCAAGGAACATGTCAATCGACTGCTGGCTCTCTCGGTCAATGTGACTCAAGCTTCAATTGTGACGGAGGAGCCGTCTGTGACAGAACAAGGAATCAGTGTACCTGTCCGGCAAACACAATTCTTGTCGGAAGACTCTGTATGCCGTCAACAAGAGCCTTCTCTCCAATGCAAGCCGCCTGTTCTTATGATCCTGACTGCGATCCAGGAAGAGTCTGTGTATTGAATAAGTATGAGATCTCTTATCTGTCAAATATTATGTTAATAGATGTCGCTGTATGTTCGGTGATCTTCCTGACGGAAGCTGTAGGAATCTCTGGACTCGACAGAATTCCATCTCCAGACATGATCCAAAGGTTTCTCTTTCCTTCTTCAAACGAAATAGCTTTCTTCAGAAACAGGAGATCAACACCACTGTATCTCCTCGCCCAATCGGTCAATATTCTAATAGCATGTTGTCCCTTGCATGATCTTTGTTTCCTTCAGTTTTTATCCTATTCTCAGTTGATATCGGTGGTGCCTGTGTTCGAGTCGGAGCCGTATGCGGAGGGGGGTCCATCTGCGTCGCTGGAATATGTGTCTGTCCATTGGGAATGACACCGTGGCAGAATAGTTGTGTCGAATTTCGAGCAGGTATCTTTCTTCTTATTAATTGAATCTTTTCTCTAGTTAAACCTGGAGAGTCCTGCTCTCGAGGAGAGGAATGTACCGGAGGATCGGCCTGTGACGAGTCGACGAGAAAATGCGAGTGCATACGGGCTTCCCAAATGGTAAGACATCTGGTTAAATAAAACCTTTCAGATTATTGGCAACTCTTGTCAAGAACGTCTTCGTTCCCATCCGGGCTATCCTTGTTCCAACGGTGAAATATGTGTGGGCGGATCGATATGTAAAGACGGTCGTTGTACATGTCCCGAAGGCAAAATAGAACACAATAAACAATGTAGCGAGAGGAGAGGTAAGGAAGAAAATGATCCGATAACTGACTTCAGTCGGAGCGGGAGATGTTTGTGGTAATGGAGAGATCTGCGAGGGCAACTCGGAATGTGACTTAATGCAAAAGAAATGTGTCTGCCAACGAGGACAGCAGATCATTAATCGAGTAATAACTTTTCTTTATCCAAATAATCCTTTCAGAATTGTGTCGAAGTTCTCGTTGTCCCTCCGGGTGATTCCTGTTCTGGAGCGCTCGTTCGATGTGGGGGAGGTGCTTATTGCGTTCGAGGACGATGTGAATGTCCCAGTAATCAAGTTCCTCTGGCTGGAAAATGTGTTGCTCGGCGACAAGTTCCTCCTGGGAAGAGCTGTACCTCAGCCGAGATCTGTATGGGACGGTCTGTCTGTCGGGACGGTGTCTGTCAATGTACCTCGGATATGGCGTTAGTGGGAACAAGTTGTGAAGTCCGAAGGAAAGTCCGTCCGTCGGAGACTTGTCGGTTGACCGATGAATGTCTTGGAGGATCAAAGTGTAACGGACATATCTGTGAATGTCCGCCTGGTCAGGTTGTCCGTGAGGCAACTTGCCAACCTCGTCTAACCAGTGGGTTCTTCCTCCTCCCAAAGAAATTTATAGAACGCCCCGGTCTCCGCTGTAACCAAGAGGATGTCTGTATTGGCCAATCGATTTGTGTTCAGGGAAAATGTCAATGTCGACCAGGAGAGAAGCCAGTAAACGGCGTCTGTTCAAAGGCGCCGCAGGGTATGCCCCGGGAGCCTTCCCTCTTTTTGTTTATGCATGATAATCTTTCTTTCCCATATTATTATTAACAAAATTCTTTCAGTTATCCCTGGTGGATCTTGTTCGGCCAACGACGAGTGTATTGGAGGATCGAGCTGTCGAGGAGGAATCTGTATGTGTCCTATTGGACAGACAATCGTAGCCCATGTCTGTAAGACGGTTACCAAGGTTATGCCGGGTAATACTTGCGCTAATGGAGAAACTTGTGATGGCGGTTCTTACTGTCATCAGCCGTCGAAGAGATGTCGTTGTCAACCTGGATATATGGTAGCTCATGGAGTGTGTCAACCGGTGGACAAGAGACTACCCACCATGGGTGAGTTCCCTCTCTTTTTTGTGTTGGATGTCGTGTGCATGTTTCTGTTCAGTGCCTATGTTGTCTCGTCCCTCTACTCCCCGTCCATTCAACCAGCCTCAGTATTGTCGGACGAATATCGACTGTCTTCAAGGTTCCATTTGTCGGGGAGGCGTTTGTACCTGTCCTCTTCATCTGGTTATGAAGAATGGAGCTTGTATCTCGGCTTCGATTGCCGAAAGTAAACGACGACGTGGGATTTTCCTAAGTTCTTTTACTCTTCCCTGTTTCAGCTGGTCTATTAAAAGAGCCATGTGACTCGGATGCTCATTGTGCCGTCGTCAATTCGTATTGTACTCCGATCGGAGTCTGTGGCTGTCAGATCGGATACAGAATATTCGGATCGACCCAGTGTATTAGAATTCATGGAATAGTTCGTCCTCCTCCAACTAGTACCACAACAATGGCAACGACGACAACTACAGCCATGCCAACAATCGATCTTCCCACCTCGACTCATTTACCGGAAGAGATCACTCCCTCTATCGAGTTACGTCTCCCCGGAACTCCTTGTGATGTTCGTAGCCTTTGTACTCAAGGATCCGTCTGTATCGAAGGAATCTGCCGTTGTGCTGCCGGATTCACTTTCGTCCACAATACGTGTGTTAGACGGGGACCGAACAAAATAGGTAATGAGCCCTTTTCCCCTTCATCTTCCATTAGTTGCTCCATTATCTTCTTGTGCTAACGGGGAGATCTGTGGAAGAGGAAGTGAATGTATCTACGGCCTGTGTTTCTGTACAGATGGTAAAACACTTTTCCGAGAGGAATGCAAGACATTGAAAGAGAGTAAGGGATCGAGAAAGAGAGAAATATTCAGTTGACGAAATACGGGAGAAGGAGGTCGAGAGGATGATAACAAGGACGTCTACCAGGTTCCAGCGTATTCTTAGCACTCTTCCAATTACTACGACACCAACGACGACGATTAGCACGACAGAGAAAACAACAACCACCACAGTTACGACTCCACCTCCACCTCCGACAACTACAAAAAACCCAACAACCACTCAAAAGTCTCGTCCATCGGTGGAAGTGTTGCCAACTTCTCCCTCTCCGACAACGAGAAAACCCGTTTTCTGGTTCAAAGGTGCTTCCTCCTTCCCTTCTCAGTTTTTTCCTTCAGTTTCCCGTCCTGGCTTTGAATGTGATGATTCCACATTCTGTACAAACTGTTCCATTTGTGTTGATGGCTTCTGTTCGTGTCCCGACGGGTTGGAATTGGTTGGGGAGAGGTGTCTCAGTCCCATTGATGGTTTGTCCCTTGTTTTATCTAACAGTCTCTTTAGCCAGGAGTTGTCTCGCTTCTAACCAATGTCCGTCGGGTGCGGAGTGTGTTGGAGGGGAGTGTCGATGTGCCCCTGGTCTCGCTCTATCTCGTTTTGGCTTCTGCATGCCACTCACTTATGGTACTTTTTCTTCTCTTTCATCCTTTTTAGTCGATCCCGGAATGTCATGTAAAGAAGGAGAGACATGTCGAGGAGGAAGTGAATGTCGTGAAGGAATGTGTGTCTGTGCGGAGGGACTCTTTGTTCGAGACAACAAGTGTCTCCCTCCAGTATCTGGTAAGTTTTTTCATATTTTTTCTAATTTTGCTAACTGCATGGCATGATACTAATTCAATAGGTGTTTCACGACCAAAACGAGCAATAACCGGAACGAACGACAACACCTTCTTAAAACTGATAACAGAGGTAAGAGAGAGAAAGATGGGAAAAGATCATAGGCGGAAAAACTGTCGACGAATCAGAAACAGTTCTTGTCCTTGGGAGAAAGATGTTCTTTCCAATCCAACTGTGAAAGTGGAGGAGTATGTAAGAATGGATTCTGCCGTTGTCAAGATAATCAAGTTCAAGCGGGAACCTCCTGTCTTTCAAAGAATACAAGTAAGCTATCTTCTCCTCCAACTATGCTTTCAGTTGGAGCTCGGATCGTTCTTCCTGGTCAGGATTGTCAATCCGGTGTTTTCTGCGACGGTGGAGCTTCATGTGTCAGTTTTGTATGTCGCTGTTCATCTGGCTTCGAACCCTCTTCTGGTGTCTGCACTCCTATCTTGGCGAAAGCCTCCGATGATTGCTCCTCTGGTCAGAAATGCAGTGCTGGCTCTCTCTGTGTCAAAGGAAAATGTATCTGTCCGAAAGGATTTGCAAATGTGGATGGAAGTTGTGTTGCTATAGGGCCTGTTGCCAGTAAGAACTCCCCTCCTTCATCAATTATTCTTTCAGAGTCACCCGGTATGAATTGTGCCAACAATCCGAACATCTGTACCCGTGGATCTGTTTGTCAGTATGGAACCTGTAACTGTCCGACAGGAACCGAAAATATCGGGGGCAGTTGCATTCCTTCTACCACAGGAACATCGTATTGTGAGATCTTTCCCTTTTTCAAATATTCATTCCAGCTCCTCCGGGTGGTCCATGTGTTCAGAATTCATTGGTAAACCAAGTAATCTGTACTGGAAACTCTGTCTGCGCCAATGGATTCTGCGTCTGTCCAGCCGGAGAACCTATCAGGAGTGGTGTCTGTATTTCCGTTGATTCTCAAGCCGATCCAGGACAGATTTGTCAGGAGGGAATTACTGTTTGTACTGGGAATTCTTTTTGTACTAATGGTCTCTGTACATGTCAAACGGGACAGACATCTCTCAATGGACAGTGTGTACGGGTCATCACATCAAATCCCTGTAATCCTCCCTGTGGTCTAAATGCTCAATGTCTTCCAACTGGTTGTCAGTGCAATCAGGTAAAAGCTTATTTGTTCACAAAAAAAGATTTAGGGCTTCTCGATGATCAATGGGAACTGTCTCCCCCAATGTACTGACTTCTGCCAGATTCCGAACACTTCCTGTCAGCAGGGAGTCTGTCAATGTAATCCCGGTTATGTTAACTCCAATGGTCAATGTTCTCCCTCCTCAACGTGTAACTGTTCTCCTGGTATCAACTGTCCCAATTGTAACCAGTGTAACCCTGGTTTCGTCTTCTCCAATGGGCAATGTGCCCCCCAATGTTTCTCAAACAATCAATGCACTGCCTTCTCTTCCTGTCAACAGGGAGCTTGTCAATGTAACACGGTAGGTTTTCTTTCTCTTCGATTAATAAGTTTTAGGGTTACTCCTATTCAAATGGTCTGTGCTATCCTCAATGTACCTATAATTATGAATGTTCTCCCTCTTCCTCCTGTCAACAAGGGATCTGTCAATGTGACACCAACTTTGTCTACACAAATGGTCAATGTACTCCTCGATGCTATTCAAACACCCAATGTACTCCGGATGCAAGTTGTCAACAAGGAATATGTTCCTGTAACGCTGGTTATAAATTCTCTCAGGGACAGTGTGCCCAGCAGTGCTATTCAAATGCTCAATGTACTCCAAACTCGTCATGTCAACAGGGTCTCTGCACTTGTAACAACGTTAGTATTTTTTTCTAACAATTCAAGATTTTTCAGGGCTACGCCTACTCCGCCGGTTCCTGTCTTCCTAGCTGTATTTCGAATCTTCAATGTTCTGTTCCAAACACCTCCTGTCAACAAGGAGTCTGTTCATGCAATCAGGTAGAACTATTTTCTTCTTTTTATGTTTCTATAGGGCTTTGCCTATTCGAATGGTCAGTGTTCTCCCTCGTGTTCCTCGAATCTTCAATGTACTCCGAATTCTTCTTGCCAGCAGGGTGTATGCTCATGCAATCAGGGGTTAACCTACTACCAAGGACAATGTTACCCATCTTGTTCACCAACTACAGCTCAATGTGCTCCAAATGCTTCATGTCAACAAAATATCTGCACCTGCAATACGGTAATTATCAATTGTACTGACTAAAAACATCCAGGGCTATCAATACTCCTCTGGCCAGTGTATCCCACAATGTTCTGCTCAATGCCAGCCGAATGCCTCCTGTCAACAGGGATCCTGTCAATGTAATCCAGGATTTGTTTCAATTGGAAATGGAAACTGTCAATATCCAACATTACCTATCAATCCATGTAAGTCCCAACAGCTTCCAATACGCTTCTAGTCTTCGGTCTCCCCGGTCAGCCTTGTGATCAGCGATCCGGTGCTCTTCTATGTCGAAACCGGGCCCTTTGCGTGAACAATCTTTGTGTCTGTCCGACGAATCTCATCCTAGCTGGGAGAGAATGTGTCGACTTTTCCGGTGACGCTTATCCTGGCCAAAGCTGTACAGCTATTGGCACAATATGTCGTGGAGGGGCCTCCTGTTCCCAGGGACGATGTCTATGTAATCCTGGTTTCTATGCCAGTGGACCGACGTGTATCCCTAACTTCCAATTCACTTTCTCTTTCTCTACTACTCCCAATCCATTTGAACGTAAATATCTTCACGATCCCCCATAGAAAATTATTCAGTCCCTCCTGGAAGTCAGTGCAGTCCTCTCTGCGAGTTCCAACCTTGCCTTCAAAGCTGTGGAGGAGGATCCGTCTGTATCAACAGCATCTGCACATGTCCCCTTGGTTCATATCTCTTCAATCAACAATGTATACCTCAGGCTATTGACACTCTTGTTAGTTGGCATTTTAGTTATAATTTGTTATTTAGACAACTACCCGAGCTCCTATTCCACCTCCCATTACGATTCGAACAGCCCGTCCGGAAGACAACTGTGATGTGACCATTAGATGTACTGGTGGATCCTCCTGTATCCTCGGAACATGTCGATGTGACCCTGGTTTCCAGCCAACTGTCGATCGATCGTCTTGTGTTAGAAGTCAGACGCTGACTCAACGATCATATCCTGGTGGAAAATGTTCAAAAGACAACGAATGTCAGGGAAATTCGTACTGTTCTCGTCAAGGAGTCTGTTCTTGTCTGGATGACGAAGAAGTCAAAGGGAGTAGTTGCTCAAAGAAAGAGACAAACTCTGGTACTAGACCAGGTCAGCTGCCTATTCCACAAGCACTCACAAGTAGCACTCTCCATTTTCATTTTTTTCATTTAATTCCTTCAGGTAAAAAGAAGTGTTCGTCTTATCGAGAATGTGACGAACCTCGAGGTTGTTCCGCCTCTGGCTATTGTGAATGTCCTTTACATATGATAGAGACATCATCAGGTGTCTGTACTTTTAAAAACAGTCAAGGTATACTCTTTAGTTATTAAGAAAAATATTTTTCAGTTCCCTCCGGTTACTACTGCAACGGCGCTAATGTCCGGTGTCAGCCTACCTTCGAATGTATTTCTAACCGTTGTTCCTGTCCCGCCGGATATGTCGAACAGTCCGGCACTTGTCGTAGCTCCCTTCTTGGTACTAACCCCTCTTTGTCTCACAAGAAATTCCCTTCAGTCCGTCCTGGCATGGCATGTCTTCCGGGTGACAGCTGCGTCTCCGGTGCCTCTTGTATTCGCGGAGTCTGTCAATGTACTAACGGAGCGAATGCGGATAACACTGCATGTAGACTAATAAGCAGAAGAGGTGTTTCAAAAAAAGAAAATTTCGGGAGAGATGTTTCAGATCTTCGACTCCGCCCCCCAGAGGACAGACTTCGTCCTTGTCCTGCTGATGGAACGTGTAAGCTTCCCGATTGTTTTTGTTCGATGACGGGAACCAATCCACCCGGTGGTCTTCAACATCGACAAACCCCCCAAATGATCATTTTAACCTTTGATGATCCTGTTACCGACAGAACCATCAATATCTACAAGTCTCTCTTCAGTGGAAAGGTTGGACTATACCTTTACTTGAAAGAGACTCTTTAGCTGAGGAATCCAAACGGGTGTCCCATCAAAGGAACGTTCTTCATCTCACATCAGTTCAACAATTACGATCAGACGCAATGGTTACACAGCAGAGGCAATGAGATCGCCCTGAACTCTATTACCCATGAGAAGTTGAACAACGCAACGAAAGAACGATGGAGACACGAAATGGTCGGGCTTCGAGAGTCATTGAAAGCCTTCTCTTACGTGGAATCTGCCTCTGTGAAAGGAATTCGAGCCCCTCATCTATTGATCGGTGGAGACAATCAGTTTGAGATGATGGAGGAGAATGAGCTTCTTTACGATAATAGTATGACTGCCCATGAGGGACCTGTCTGGCCGCAAACACTTGGTAGAATATTTATTGAGTGATGTAAGAGATTTCAGACTATCAATTGACCTGGGATTGTGGAGAGCAGAAGTGTCCAATAAAGCCACATAAGGGACTTTGGGTTCTTCCAATGCAATTGATATCGAGCAATGACGGCATTTGGCACAGCTTCTTGAGGACAGCAATTAAGCCATATGACACGAAGGAGACGACACTTCGACTACTTCAGAGGAACTTCTATAGAAATTATAACGGGAATAGGGCACCTTTCATACTTAATGCCGATTCGGACTTTTTGACATATCTACCGGATAATGGGGTAGTCCATGCTGTAGAGGATTTCCTCAAGGAGGTAGGGGAATGGTGTGAATATATAAAAGACTAGGTATTGAACAAGACAGATGTATATGTGGTGACAGCTTCTCAAGCAATAGAATGGATGAGACGGCCTACGAAGATTGAGTCGATCAACAAATTCAAGCCGTGGCAATGTAACTTCCGGATGAACGATCATGTCCATCCCTGCGAGGTATTTCTTTTTTTTTAATATCAATCTTTAGAGCCCTTCGATCTGTTCATATGACTCTCGAGGAACGATGGGAATGCCACATTCTTTCCGAGTCTGTGGCTCGTGTCCAAAGTCATATCCATGGGTCGAAGACCCTCTCGGTCAAAAGAATCTCCGAGTCTGAAGTCACTTCTCCGTCTTTTTCTCTTGCCACTTTCCCTATCGGCTTTTTTGTTTCAATTCTATTCCCAGTTGTCTGTATAGATTCCCGTGTACTCCCAACGGTTCAAATGAATATTCAAAACTTTGTTTCATCTTCTGATATCTTTTTGTGGATCACAAAGAGTTCGCTGAGTTGAGTGCCGCCAGGGCCAGCCGTCTTTCTTCCGAAGTCGCCACAGGAACCCTCACCAGTCTCGTCTCGAAGGCCGTCTTCCACGCGGCTTTTGCCTTTTTTTCCGGACAGGTGAAGAGGTATTGTCGATTGGAACCAACAAGTTTGAAAGAATTCTTCACAGATACACCAAAGGATTGATCTGAAGAGCAAGCAGTAGAATTATTGAAAGGAATAAACCTTTTCCGTCCTTACAATCAACAAGAGTGACTGCTTCGAGAGACATTCGATCTTTGAAGATATAGAAATTCTTCTTGATCATGTCCCTCTTGCAGATGACGATAGCCTGATCGAACATGAACAGAAGAACTTCCTTTGTCCATTGGACACTTCCATTGATCATGTATCTTCCCACGACTTCTCCCGATTTTAACATGGCGGAATTGTTCTCCAACAGATCGGGTCCCCTCCATCCATGGACTGTCCGCTGCCATCTCGCAATGTCTTGTAGTGTCTCTATTCTTTTTTTCTTGTCATTTATCGTAGCTGCTACCCCTCTCATAGCTCTCTCGGCTGCATCCAATGTTGGATAGTCGTCGTGCCAATTGGGAGTGGCCTGAAGTGTTACTGTCAATATATATTTTCCTACCTTTAATAACTCTGCCAATTGTAGAGGATACCGGCATATTCTTTGTACTGGGGTGAGGAGGAAACCCTCTAGGGATAGATTCGGCATTCCACGAAGGAGACGACATGCTTCGAAGAACTGTCGATAGAGAGGTTGGCGAGAAAGTTGAGCGAGTTCGGCACAGGAAACAGGTCGGTTGTTACAGTATTCGGAATAGATGGTAAACGAATGTTTCTGAATAACATGATAATTAGATAAAAGGGCTCACATTACGAAGAAAGGCAGCTCCAAGATTGCTATTTTCTGGATTCTGTTGATCCAAAGCCATTTCGAGTTCTCGAAGAAGTTTCGAATGGATGAGGTAGATTTGATGAAGATTGCCGAAAATGTTTCTGACACGATTCGTACCAAACAACTCGCTCCTTCTCCTGGTCTGCTCCAGGAATCCCTACAGGATTTACGCCTTCATCCCTTTATTCTACTTACATGAACAATGTCCTCTAACAAACGCACATAGTCCCTTTCCGTGTGCATCAACTCTTCGACTACTCTTGCTCTTCTCTGTCTTTGTTGTGGTTCCCATTCTGTAATAGCACAGATGGAGGTTGGTCGAGACTGTTGGGAGGAGGAAAGAAGACGGACATGACTAGCGGGGAACCATCCTTGTGAATCACCACAGGAACCAAACCAAAGACCCGTCTGGGAGGAAGAATCGAGGACTGGAAAAAGCGATTAGACTATGAGAGTTCCTACCTGTTATGACATCTCCAGAAGCAAAGGGTAATTCATCCGGCAAAAGAGCCACGTGATCCCATGATGCTTCAGCCAGGACTACCTGAAAATGTGTGGTTGAAGGTTATTCCTTCAAAATGACCCTTGCCCTGATCCTTCTTCCCGTCGGTCTTTTTTATCTATTTCGTGTGTTTGAAGACGAGCTTGCGTTCCTTTTGCTGTTCATTTGCGGCTCCTTCTTTCTTTTTGTGCAAGTTATTCCGTCTCGGTGAGGGAACGGAACAAATATTTGCGGGTACACGTCTCTGTTCTCTCCAGTCTGTGTGTTCCCCCCCCCCCCCCCCAAATACGGAAGACCACTCACTCCACTATCGTTACTCGATGTACTCCGACTGCCCAATGAGCTAGAGGTCGATTGCATTGAACAACGGCATCCTCGTGGCCAGGGAGGCGATTCACCACATTCAACACGGGACACATGGGGTGATCCAGAATAATCTGGAAAAGATTGAGGTCGCCAAAGGGAAAGACGACTGACCGTATTCATAATCGGAGTCATTGGATGAATTGTTATGATTCGGCTGACTCTTAGATCTCTTCGTCGTATGACTTCGTATTAGTCGAGGCACTTCCTGAATTGGTCATTCAACTTTCTCTGTCAATTGACCACCTGGGGTTCTTCTCGAGTATTTCTTACATAAATTCGAGGCACTCTCATCGACATTCGACTTCTTCCATCCGTCAGCAGATCATTGTTCTGAAAAAAGGAGTACATACATCGTAGTAATAACCTTCCCATCGACTTTTTCCCCGTAGCCAAAACTCTTTTCGGGAACAGAGTAATTAACAAGACAAAAAAGGGGCGGCGGTCAGTTTTGACACTTCGACGCGATGTTAACGACAGTTTTGAAACTGGGCGAGAAGGTAAACATATGTGAAATTAAAAGGGCAAACAAAGACGGAAATAGAATATAGAGGGGAAGTATAGTAGAAGGTAGGACGAGGTTAAAGAATATGAAGGAAGGGGACTTACAGAGTGGCGGATGGGGATGACGAGAGTCATGGGTCAGCCAGTAGGCTCTTTCTTCGGAGCTGTTAGTGCCCGGAGGACGATTAAGTCAACCGGTCGACGAGGGAAAGAACAATCGGAAGCGGAGTCGCCTTTTCGAGGCCGGCCTCTCCGGATTATGTTAATCAGACGAGAGGCGAACAACAACACACGACACGACCTACCCGTGGCATTTGGATGCTAATGACACACGCTGACGAGCTCTGCGCCTTCACAATACGGTATGCTGGCATTTGTGAGTGTTTATGGTCGTCGCGAAAAGAAGGAGAAGGAGTGCGCACCGCCCATATGGGACCCCCGGAAAGGGTCAAATAACTGTCGACACGTACCCTCTGCAGGACCTGCTTGATGGAGTAAACACGCATGGAGTCCATCGAACAGGATGCCATCTGAAAGTGTGGTTAGATAAGCAACGAGTTAAGTAAGCAAAAGACGAGATCAATGGGAGCCGGCACTCTCGAACAAGACGACCAAACTAACAAAGAAAAGAGAGCGAGCAGCTAGGGGCAGTCATACTAATAATCGTCGGCTGCAAACAAGTACCGATGAGCCGCACCCCTAGGGGATCAGTACACTCACCTTCGACGACGACGGACAATCCTCCTCGTCTTCGATCAAGGAATTGTTCAATGCCTCTATGAGGGAAAGACGTCGATGAAGGAGCACCGGGGCAGCCTGAAATAAACAATAGACTCCACATTCTCTATTTTCTATTACTACTCCTCAGCTGGACGACCAGTTCGAGGGAGGCACAATGGGATTAGTTTCGGAAGATCTTTGCGGCTTTGATGGGATATCGGTGCTGACAGTTTCCCATAAAACATCCAAAAGACTATTTGAGGGGACATTTTAGAAGAAAAAGGAAAAGAAAAGATAAAAGAGGATGAATCAAAAGAGAAGTGTTGTATAGCCAATGGCGCAGATGGAAATGAATAGATTGACCAACAGGCTGGTGAGGGCTCTCGAGACGAACCCCCGTTCACACCTGGATGAAACACTTGATACATCCGCCCCTGATGTTAACTGACATCAAAATTGGTGAGATTTTATCCCTGTCAAGGTCGACGTAATGTTTTTTACTTACTGGATGAACAGTGCTCTGTAACATGCTGAATGGCAGTCGAAGTTGAAGGGAGGCGGCAACAGTGACTGGATCGTAGCCTCGTAGCCAACACGTCTAAAGGAGAAACTAATAGACATGAACTGACATGTCGGAAATTGATCTGGCAAACATGCGGGATGAGATACCGTCGGCGCATTCCATAACAAATGAGTAAATAAGAGAGCAAAATGTGAGGAAAGTTGCATTTTTGAGAGAAAAGTGGAATAATCGCCGACGGCGGGAAGACACTCGAACTCAGGAGTGCCGCCCGGATCAGCTCAAACACTTTTGAACATGACCCAGGACAAGTCTTACCCTCGAAACTCCATCCTCATCCAGTTCCTCCATATATCGTGGTAATTGTTGGCCGACTGGCTCTTCTAAAAGGCTATTCTTCATAAAAACTAAGCGAGTAGAGAGAGGGGGACCTAAGTTGGAACCAGCCATCGACGGCCTTGTCTGTCGTAATCTTCGCGACAAGATATATTGTCTGACCAGATATCATAACAGAAGGAGGAAAAGAGGGCGAGAACGAATTATAATCGACCTTTTGTTTCGGAAGAAGTTTCCCAGAGAAATGAATGACCTGAATGAAGAAGAAGTCTAGTGTTTAATGGCCGCCGGGGGTAAAACGGCGCCAATTAGGCTACGAGATCGATTCTGATCAGCTGGGAAAGAGCCAAGGAGAAGGTGTGGGAGAAGTAGAGAGAGAGAGAGAGAGAGAAACACCTGTCAGAAAAACATGGCTGACCACTGGTCGACACATGTTTGTCTAGTGTCCAATGGCAAATTGACACCTACTACCGAAAGATGGAAATAAGAGTCGCAAAAAAAGGAAAGTCGGTTAGCGTTTTCTCCGTATCAATTATGTTTTGATTGCAGCTTCGGCGGACTGGTTTCTTTGTGCGTCGCCGCGGGGCAGGGAGACGTTTACTCCGGTACACGGTCGTTCCCGGAAGAAAATAAGTGTTCAACGTAGCAACAGGGCTTATTACGTTGCCCGGTGAATGGCAAGCACAGCGCATAATTTCCATATTGGAGATCATAACAGCCGGCGAGATTGCTGCCTACGACTCTATAAAGTTTGATTACCTGTTCAAATATTTGTGATCGCGTGATGACAACAAAAGAAATCCATGGATACTATGCGGGACAATTGAAAAATAGAAGAAGGCAGAAAATTGCAAAGTGGATAATGAGGGTAATGCAAACAATACACAGCTCGATGTCCGAAGGGTCCGTTTCCGGTTGCCGAATGACATTGCCGCGTATCAGAAGACTGGAATAATGAAAACAGTGATCGTAATGAGGGTTCATTTATGAGAAAAATAAGAAGCTGAAGAAGAGATTATCGAGGCGGAGGAATTAAAGGGATATGTGATTCAGGTTCATTCTCCCCTGCTCCCCAAAGACCTTCAAGATCATAACGAAGACGCAGTTCATCATGCATTATGTTGATCTAAATTAATTTTTGAAAAAAAAGTAAAAATTACTTGTATGGAACCAACGTTGACTTGAAACCAACCTGAATTTCGACGAATTGCTTGTTTTGAAACCTTAGAACCTTATTAATTTAAAAAAAAATTACCAATGTATCAGATTCCTTAGTAGCAAGACGAAGTGACTCGGCTATAGAATAACCATGACGTGTATTAAATGGCGAGCAAATAATCTGAATGATAGATGAAGACGCAAAAATTACTTACTAATGAAGAAAGGTAATATTGAACGGGAAAATCATTTAGTAGAACAATATTTTTAGCGCGTTGATCGCGTAAAAACATGATAATATCATCAATAGTTTCGAGACTACAAAAATAATAGTTGAAAAGAAGGTACCTTGGTAACAGTGGGATGTTAAGTTCAGCTTTTATGGGTCTAATAGGAGTTTCATCAATCTCTTCAACATATTCTTCAGCATATTGTTCAAAATATTCTTGCATTTTACGTATTTTTTCAGATATAACAGTATTTTTAGATAAAATAGGACGAGAATAACTAAATGGAGAAAAAGAGCAACTGAAAAATAGATTTAAAAAAATAGAATCATTATACCGCTCAAAGTGTTTAGCCTGCAAGGGGATTTGCATGAATTGTGATGCTTTTGATTCTACATATATAATAAAATACCATATTAATTAGACAAACCTCTGTTCGACCAGTGGACGATACTTCGGGTCAACACGAATCGATTCAAGTTCCTCCAAGGTGTCGAAGCCATCGATTACTCTAAAAAAATAAAAAATAATTTATATATTTTTACCTTCCGAAAACCGTATACTTCAAATCAAGATGAGATTGTTTAGCGTAGGTAATAAAAAACTGACTCTTATTTGTATTTGGACCGTTATTGGCCATAGACACGATTCCCCTAGTCTCGTGCTACAAATTCAAAAGTAAATTGAAATAGAAAAATTAACTTTTAATTCGGGATTGAGTTCGTCAGCAAAAGATGTTCCCCAAATACTATTTCCTCCTTTTCCTGTGCCTGTTGGATCACCAGTTTGTACCATAAAATCTTTTATATTCCGATGGAATATATTATCTTTGTAATAACCACTTGCACAAAGAGCCAAGAAATTCTGAAAAAATCGTATTGAAATAGTTGTATTATTTTTTTACCTCGCAAGTTTTAGGACACTCTGCGCAATATAGTTCAACCTTTATATCTCCCGCAGTTGTATGTAAAGTTACTGCCATCCAAGTCAAAATATATATCTAAAATATCAAATTTTAAAACGTAAACACTGAAAAAAAAACATGCTCGAAAAGCAAAAATTTCGAAAATTGAGCCAATATCGCGATCGCGCGCGGAAACGTCCCCATTTAAACAATTTTTCGCTTTTTAGTGATTTTTTTATTGGATATATCTGAACATTTATAATAATTCTGTTTAGGATGGAACCAGAATCAAAAAAGAAACGTGGTCGCCCTCCGAAACGTACAAAGCAAGAACTTACTGAGGAAGCTAGGTAAGAACAGGTTTTTTAAATATTTAGTAAAATAGGTTATACTTGTGTTTTCTTTTTTTAACTTTACTTCAGACATCTAGATGATAATCAAGAAGCGAAGATCAAAACAGAGGCGCAAGAGATGGATAACAATGCAAACGAAGGTGGATCAACAACTCAAGAAGAAAAGCGCAAAAGAGGACGTCCCCCAAAACCCAAGTATGTTGCGTTGTGTAAACCTTTTTGTATTATTATTTTTTTCTATAAATAATATTCAGGGTGATTCGTGAAGAAGAAAGTCAACAGAATGAGCAATATGTAAACAATTTGAATAAGTAAGGTTTTCTTGTTTATTTCTATTTTCTTTAACTTTTTTAACTACATTTTTAGTAACAAACGTAAGCGTGGGCGTCCTCGAAAGACTAATAACGACGAAAGTGTCAGGTTTTCATTATAAAATTTAATACAAGTTTCAGCCGAATGGTATACCGCCGTAAAAGCTTGCCAATGGAAAGATTACGTCGTAAGCTGAAGTCAGTATCTTGTTAGAGTCTTCATATTTCCCTCAGGATGGCAAATCTTAACAGAGGTACACATAGATTCTCCCGCTTCTCTCCATCTCCACATGATATTTTACCGAATGATGGTACGAAAAGAAGAAGAGGACGTCCAACCCTTGCAGAGGCTGAAGCTCGTAAAAGACGAGTTGGACGCCCTAAGCAAGATATAGGAGCTCGTAGAGCTGAAATTAGTCCTCCAAGGTTTTCTTATAGTAATGCTGTCATAATATACGTTTTTGTAGAGCAAATTATGATAGACGGCGCCGCATGTCGCCAGACTCGTCAGTTCCTAACAGACGCCACCGCAATAATACGAGTCCAAGTAACATTCGTCAAATCACTCCAGTAGTTTTTAAGCATAATTTTCTACTATTTTAGGAAGAAGCTTCTGTCGAAACAAATGCTTTATATAAAACAATCACCCATGAAGAATTTTCACGTTTCTATCATCAATTAATGTTGGAAGTTAATCGTATACTTGAGGTATGTGTTTTTTCAAAACCATTAAGTTAATTGACATTGGTAGATCATTATTTTCAGAACAATCCATCATACATCACGCGGGAAGAAAGTCCTCGGCGTGACTAACATCTTTGTTAATCTATCGTTATTTTGAAGTAATTTTATTACGAAGTTGAACTTTCAAGATTAAGCACGTGTTTTTTTAGTTGTATTTGCACCTGAGCGCACTCCTGATTGAATTCTTCACTAGGAACAATACTAATTACAAAATTTACGAAAGACTTCATGGCTATTTGACAATAGAACGAGAGTTAGCCTTTGGTAAGTACAGTATAAATTCTAGAAATCTGCAAAATATAAAAAAATAAATAAAAAGAGATTAAGCGCGTGAATGATCAATTAAATTATGGGAGTAAAGCTGTGGCTGAAATACCATTTCAAGAAAATCGGATTCAACTTTACGTCCACCATAACGATTCTTCAGAATCTAAAAAATTGCTAATTTTTCTCGTAACATACATAAAGGAATTTTCGAGTCTTTGCACGGTCTTTTTCATCTCTTCTACGCTGTATCGCTAACACATTATCGGCTTCTTGGGTAACACGAGCAGATCCACCGAAATGTTGAATATCAAGATCAGTATCCGACTAAATGAAACAAATCATATAAATGGATAAACCTACATCAGTTTTTCTTGGATGAACAACCATAGTTACATGAACATCACAATCAGTTGCCATTTTTCGCATTAAACCAACAAAACGATCCTAAAAAATCTTTTCAGAAAGTTATTTCTGACTTGGTGATGAAAACGATCAAATCCAGTAGACGAGTCATCAGCTAACGTAGTTTGATTAACTAAAAATTGTAGGTTATCAATAACCACGTGTTGAATTCCGCTGTTAACAACTTGATTACGAATAGCCTAAAGAGAATTAGTTCTGATATCAAATCAATAATACCAATGCTATTTTCGTAATCGGCATATCGGTAAATTCGTCAGTTTTCATAATGGTTAGTGGTCCCTTAGTATGTTCAAATTTATCTAACCATTTGTCGATTTCACCACTGTAGTCAATACGATGTAGTGGCTTCCTGAAATAGTTGTTATTTCGAAATGAATTAACGAAACATTCTACAACAAAAAAATAAATTGCGCTCAACACTACAGTCACCCTCACCGAGCGCCATTCCTATAGCTGAGTGTACGCGCAAGGCTACGTAGGTGGGAGGGACTGAACTCATACTGCTGAAACAATGAATAAGTAAAAACTAACCCAGCAAATTGAATAAGCATCCATTTTAAAATTTTTTCTTCAGGCATTTCAAAGCTGCAAAATAGTGTGCGAACTCCTTGTGTAAAGAGATCGAGAGAATATTCACATAGAAATGTAGTCTTTCCAAATCCAGTTCCTCCGGTTAATACAGTTAGCTCTCCAGGACGAAAACCTTGTAAATACTTATTTAGAGGAGCAAAACGTTTCCACTAAATGTTTTAAGATCAATTAAAAATTTAAATACCTGTGCAATACCTTGCAGCCGACTGTTTGAATGAAGAATGTCGGCCTTAACTTCTTCGCGAATATCAGTCATAGATCTGAATCCTTTATCGCGAATTCGGACAGATTTTGTACTAATCATAACTTTAACATCTTTTGCTCTTAGGCTCCGCAAAAGCTCAATAGGACGATCTGGAGATCTATAACATATATTATAATAATTTTCTAGCATTGTCACTTGACTAAAAAGCATCTGGCACCATTCAAAGCACATCCCCATTCTTTAGCATAATCAATATGACGTGACGGAAACCATAAAAATATTTGTTCAAAATCCTCTAAATAAGGAAAAACAGCAGGATCAGGACGTTCTCCTTGAGGAAGAGCTAAGGCAAGTGCACCGTCAGCCGCTTCATAAACCGCAAGAGCATCTCTTAATATGGATAACCGAAATAATCAGCAATAACCTTTCGTTTGTTGTCAGTATTACTGCTCGATCTGAGCTTGACATCATATGATAGCCAAAAATTCCAGAAAATTTCTGTTTCGTCCTAAATTATAATATAATTAATAATAAATCAAACAATGTTTCATCCGGTATTGGATAGTTTTCTTTCTCTAATTTGTCGCCGATTTTTCTGATCACTTTCAAACCAGCAGGTGGACGAACACGGCTAGCAAGTCCTTTATAACGCGGATAGAGTATGGCAGGGTGATCATAATTATCCATGTGGGCTCGGACATTATAACGTGACAGTGTTTCAATTGAAATTCGCTAAACCAAAACAACATTCTTGGAAATATAAATTCGACAGACCTCAATACCCAAGTCGCATCGCAAACGAAGAACTTCGTTTTGTTCTATACCATCAAGTTCTCCAATATCAACGCTTCCGTTCCATAAATACCGAATATTAGGATCAGGTGGCATAGGAGCCGCTATGACTCCTTCTTCTCCACTGGCTCTTGGAGAAGGGGCATCTGAGCTGAAATAAGAAAGTTAACAAAAAGTATAGTTTTTGCTCGATCGATCCTATTATTTATTGAATACTTTTTTCTAAAATAACCTGAATCCAAAGCTAGAGCGCCATTCATCATAACTAGGGCCAGGTTCGAACGATCGTTCCAACTGATTACGAAAAGAGAACTCTGAGTCAGAGTCATAAGGAACCTGCAGTATACATTACTTCGACTAATAACCATTCGAACCTCATCAGGTTCAGGCAAAATTAAAACATTTTCCATGTTGATCCAACTGTCGTCAGCCGTATAGGATGACTCTACCAGAAAAATCATACAATAAATTAAACGGACCATGTTTAAAACGATTAGGATTGCGATAGAAGAAATTCGCGCGATTCATACAATGTGCAGCTAGTTGAACTGCGAAAAATAATCGTCACCTTGGCCTTCAACTGAGGTGGCCATTATTTAGTTTTGATTCATTGCTTTCATATCTAATGGACCGCTAAAATGGAAGGTGTAATAATGTTCTGAATGCCTGAATCGAAAGTCATATATACTCATCATCCGAAAAAAAGATAAAAGTTCTAAATGGTAATGCCAAATATTAGACCTAAACTTAGAGAAGGAGACCAGGAAATAACTTCAAGGGGAGTCAAATGCGTGGTACAAACAACAGGTGGATCCCCCGCTGTGCAGATGAAAGCCTATTATCCAAGCTAGAAGTAATGGAATTTCGTAAATATCTTTTCCACTTAAAGGTTTTTAAGATGAAGACAAATTAGCGTTATTGTCACTATACTAATACCTAAAAAAATCTTAGGAACTTACTCATCACGAATACGCATCAACCGATCTTTTTTTTTGTTTGTTTGACTTTCTTTGAACTGTGACATCAGGTTAAGGTAGCTTATTTGATCATGAAGGTCAGAATCGAACTAAAGTGATAGATAATGACAAAGCAGCAAACTCACTTCTTCAGAACTATCCATTCTGCGCAGGGTCTCCTCAATTCGTTTTTCCTCTTCACGCTTCACTTCATCATCCCGCGTGGTTTCAGTCTTCCGAACACTGATACGTTTCTAAACCAAAAAGTTCACCTAAAAGCAAAGAAATACAAAACCCTAACCACAATATACCCGTCCATGGATTCGGGGTCTGATCTTCTACAACAGCAGCACGCCATTTTAAAATGAACCTCGAAACCACTTCACTCGTTTTCCCGGAGTTGCCGCCCAACAAAAGAACCTTTGTTAGATTTCCACATGTTCGCGCATTAACATGCGGGGCCACAGTTACAATAACATCAAAGGAAATGGATAAGACATGTATAAAAGGGTAGTGTGGTAGAGAGGCCAAAAGGTCTACTAAGCCGCAATTATAGGCAACACAGGAAGCACACCTGACACAAATATGCCTAGGACAAGGTTTGATACGGAAAATTACCCAGATCTTGCGGAAGTATAGCTTGCCCAATTATGAATAATGTCAAAAATCATGAAGCTACTATAATTTATATAGGAGGTATATAAAAGACAAAAAATAAGAGAAAAGAAAAAATTTTTTTTCTGCATTTTCATAGATTATTATTATATTATATACTCACAGTAGGAATATAAGTCGGTGCTACGATAGTTTTCGCCTAAGCACTTTCCGCACTTTACAAAAGATTGGGTATTATGGGAAAAAACTCCGGAAAAGTAGCGGTTGAGACAAAGTGCTATTATTTCGGAATACTATCATAAAGGGTAACATAAAACTTTAACAACCCTAACCTGATTATCAGATAAGATGGTAGAACCATTTAAGGGAAGATGTTCACTAGAAAATTCGCCTTTTCTTTGGCGATCCAACGAACATCTTAAGTAGTCTTTCTTCATTTTTTCGCCTAGAGTCATATAATTAACACCCACTAGTATGTTATTGATCTGAGAAGGTGAATAGCCAAAAATGAAGGAGAAAAATGTGCAGGAAGTTCGGTTGAACGACGGATAAGTAGTCAAGTATGTCGAACACAGTAGCAGTTAAGAATTTTCGAATAATGTCACAGTACCCCCAAGTGCAGATACCTCCGTAAATTATGGCTAAGAACGACTTGCAGGAAAACGGCATATAATGACAGCAATCATATACTAGGGAAGTAAAGTAAGCGGAAGTTCCCTTTCGATCAAAGAAACCAAAAAAAACTAAAAACTAACCAAATAAATATCGAATGATGATTCGTGACCACATACAGTACAGGCCGTTGAACCATCATCGGTTGAAATATATGTTGTTAAATCACTTCTGCATTCATCACAATTTACAAAAATGTCTTTACGATATTCCTGAAAAAAATTACGTATATTTTGTAAGTACAAAAGAAAAGTTGTTAATAGAGATATTTTAGATGTTTTATGTGAAATTTATAAAAAAAACCTACTGTTTGTCTATAATGAATGTTATTTATTTTCAAAGATTTAATAATTCCCGTTCTAGTTAAATCTGCAGCACTTTGGTGTTCAATATTGTCCCAAACTGAAGTCTTACTCTTAAACCCGTTCATTACCAGTAGACAATAACAAACTAACAGTGCTAGGCTGGGTTCCGTCATTAGATACACATTTAGACTGAATAGTTTGATGAATTCGAGATCTAAATACATTCAATCCTGAAATAGTGTTACAGATTACAAAAAAAACTAACTTAATAAGAACCGCGGTGAAATCATTATTTCTTTATTATACGTGTATCTTTTAACTTCCTAAGGAAATAAAACAATAATTATCTCATAATAGTATATAAATTTTCAGAAAAAAAAGGTTGAAAGTTCCTAACGGTTTCAAACACTTTGAAATTCGCGGCAAAAGATTTAGAGTGACATTTTTTTTTAAATTTTTTATTTG
Organism: Oscheius sp. DF5120; assembly: GCA_932521415.1. Lineage (NCBI taxonomy): Eukaryota > Metazoa > Nematoda > Chromadorea > Rhabditida > Rhabditidae > Oscheius > Oscheius sp. DF5120. Next base: position 3,234,751 of record OW051465.1, on the reverse strand, counting down.
TACATTAGCTTTTTTTCTTTCTGTTGTTGGCAACGACTTTAAATTCATCGATAAGTACATGTAAATACAGATAAAACAAAAACAGTGATGGACCGGTCATTTTATTCGACTAGTTAATATTTCTAACAGGTATTTTGAATCATGAGATTACAAATCCATATTAGATGTTGTGTCTTCGAAGTCTTCCATCTGGAAGATAGATTCTTCTATCGGTCGATTAGCTTGAGGACAAAAGGTGATCGTAGGAGAATAGCTGAATGGCACTCCAGAGATGTTGAAAGAACTTACCTGCTGGTTCCTAACAGATCTGGCTCTGGTTCTGGAGGAACTTCTTCGAGATTGTTTGTTTTTATCTTGGCTTTGAAAGCTGCTTCAGCATCTCTAGCGGTCTCCAACTCAACATATAGATTATTTATCATTTCCAAATGTTTCTCGTTGATCAATTGCAAGGTGAGAAACTTCTGTTCAGCAGCCTCTTTTTGGTCTTCCAATATTCGAGCTGCTCTATTCAGTTCATGCTTGAACTGCTCCGAACGAATTTGTTCTAGTTTCCAGCAATGTTCCAACTCATTATTCTTCTCGCTGAAACCTTTTTTTTTATAAATCAATCGTTCCCCCTCTTACCGTAGTTCTTCCTTTATTTGTCTCTCATTTTCTCGTTCCTTTGTCACTCTATCCAATTCAACTGAAAGTATTGATCTTAGTCGTTCCTCTAACTCGGGGGATCGTAACCTATCCGCGTTGACTTCCATAATCTTTAAATGATCTTTCAGTTGTTGATTCTCTTCATTTGCTCGCTTCAATTCTTCCCCTCTCTCCTAAATGATTTACTCCGTTTTTCCCTTTCACCTTACCATTAACATTTCCATCTCATTTCTTTGACTTTTTATTGTTTCTTCCGCATCTTCAGCTCGTCTCTGCTGTGTTTCAAGCGCTGCCCTCGCCTCTTTCTCCTTCTTTTGCATCTCCTCTAACTTTCTCCAATTACCCGATATTTCATGTTCATGTCGGAATTGGTCCTGTCTCATTTCTACGTATCTTGCTGTCAGCTCTGTTTCTCTCTGATTATGTTTTTTCGTCGACTCTATGAATTCCTTTCTCTTCGCTGTCAATCCGGCTATTAAGCTGTCTAACTCTTCCCTCATTTTATGATTCTCCGCTCGTTGCGAGATCAATTGTACTTTCAGAGCCTAAATAAATTGATTGAATGATGGGATACTCACATTTTCTCCGGTAATTTGGACAAAAAGTCTCCTATTTCGAAGGGCATGAAGCATTCGACAACTCCGTTCATACATGAGATGCTGATTGACAAGTTGAAGACGGGCTCGAAGCAAGTCTCTCTGAAAAAATCTGAAAAGAGGAGAAATTACCTGTTTTTCAATAGGAAGTCCCTCGGTTATATGAGACAGATCGTCATAAATGCGCCCAGGGAGTCGATCCGCTAATCCGAGATCCTTGAGACAGCTATGATAGACTTTACTGGCTCCCATGTATAAATTCAGCTTCTTCTCTTGTTTCGCTGCGAATCTTTCTTCCAGATTATGAACTGAAGTCCGATATAAAAGAGAAAAGTAGGAGAACATACAATATCCAAAATCCAGTGGTTGATACTTCTTGAAATATGGGAAACTCTCATAAAAATTATCCGATTTTAGAGGCCCTGGCAAGGCGTAGTTCCGTTTTTGAAGATTAAGTTTCTGGGGGAAAAAATGAACAAGAGCCTTAGCCTTACGGTTGGTACGTTGCTGGTAAACTTGGAGGGGATGAGATCCGGACAAGAAAATGTCCTTTCGAGGGTTATGGTTCGAGGGGAGAGGGCTACTTTCTCGGCTATAGGATCTTCTAAGCGTTGAGGGCACTCACTCACGAAACGTTGTCTTAAAAGAACAAGTTTTCACAATTTTCTTATACCCACCTATTCAATTTTTTGAAATATGAAGTGACGGAGAATCGACTTCTTACATCGGCCGACTCTGAAGAAGTTGTCTCCTCACTGTTGGGTGTCTTGTTTATCAGTCCGGCATCCATTGTGGTTGTTCTTCCTCTCTCCTGGATCTGTCCACCCGTCACTGGTTTCAATGAAGCGGATCTGAAATATAGAGGAATCCTAGTTCCTACCTCGATCGAATTGGCGTGTCGGTTTCTGTCTCCATTATCTTGCTCCTCTCTCTCACCGCTTTCCTGGCTGCTTTTGCTGCTTCCAATAGATTCGTTGTCCTCTTCCTTTCGTCGTCTGTGATGTCTTCTACTGGCATTAGTCGATGGGTCTCATTACTGGTCGAATTACTGTACTTCTTGTCCTAAATGGAATCATCTATGTGTATGTGACACAACCTGTATTACTTTATGATCAATAGAAGGTAAATCATCAAGAGCGTCTTCTGCTTCATCATATAGATTGTCACTCTGAAAGGGTAATCGGAAGGGAAAAATTACCTACATCGCTTTTACTGTCTCGTCTCCGTACTTCGTTTCCTCTCTCGATTTCAATCAAAGTATTCTCTGGAGCAGCGACAGATCGTCTAGAATCTTCTTTTCCTTTCTTAATACTTTTCTACCTCTCTGCTCTTTTCCACATATTTGAAAAGGAGCTACTGATGCTCCCCAGTCTCGTGGTTCTGGTCTGACTCTCTCCGGACAGAAATCTTGTCCTCGTATCTGCCGGCAATACAATTGGACTGGTTACTTCGCTCTGATTTTTTCTGGTCGGACTACCCGGTCGACTTGTTTCTGGTGTATTTATATTATCCAACAATCCTGCTGTTTCTTCCATCCAAACTAAATAAATGTATTTATACACATTCTCTTTACCACTGGATGATGTCGACTCGCTATCAAAAGGTGGGTATGTAAATGTATGATCTTTGGAAGACGCCCCATCGAATGAGGGAGATTCTTGCTCGGAATCATCATTGTTATCGAAATTTACAGGAACGGGAATGACTCCAATCGTCATTTGACGAATTTGATCTTGGAAGAAGGCTGCGTCCGTTTTTTCATATCTACAGAAGGTGAAAGGAAAAATTTTTTACCTCAAACCGGACTGTTCCCATTCTTTTGTATGGAAAATGAGGTGTGGATGGAGACGAACCCCGTTCAACAGCGATTGGATAACGTTCATGACAGCCGGCTTCCTTTTATCTTGTCGATCGAAATAATCTCTGGAAAAAAATGAAGAAAAAGTAAAAATTAAATACCTGAGGAATGTAGTGAAATGGATGGGAAAAATTCCATAGAGGGCCTGAAAGTACTCTCGAAGAGCAACTGCATAGTGTTCTGGCTCGACTTCTTCCTTTATCATCCGCTCCCTGATCGACTTTTCCTTTTTTCCTATTTTTTCCTCCTTCTCTGCCGCAATCAACTGAATGGATAATACAGAATAAAGAAAGGTATACTAATGCGAGTGTTTCACATCCATGGAGAAAGAAATAAAAGAAGCCAAGGAGAGCGGTTTGAGGAGTATCAGAACAAAGGGGAAGAAGCATGGCCATGAAGAACATGCCGGAGATAACGTCTCGAATAATGATAGGCTTCGTAGTCTAAAGAATGGACTTTTCTATTTTTCCACATCCTTCTTGCCTTCAAATGTTCAATGATTGACTTGAACAGACTATGTTTGACTACTTGGTTCACCCAACTCGGTTGTCTCATTATGATTTGTCCTAGCAAGGTCAACACCTCCGGCAGTTTCTTTTCTTTCATTAGATTCTTCAGAGTATCCAACAGGATCTGAATCTAACTAGATGAATATGGAATACTCACATTGTGATTACCATCATCTACTTTATACAGGATCTCCATTATTCGTTCTGAACGGGTGCTACAGAAGTAATTTATGAGATTTGGAATTCCCTTTCCTGGAAGGGTAGAAGGATAAAAGAAGTTCTAACCGTTACGGACGAGCATCTCTAGCGAGTGTCTAGCATTTTCACATATTGTTGAATCCAAACTTTCCAATAGGTGGATCTGTCTCTCTATATTCAGGCCTTCCTTATCCGGTTTGGGTGCCATCTCGATTCTATATTATGATCTAATAGAGGTAAAAAGAGTACGAAAGTCGAAGAAAATAGGAAAAAGTAACATGTTGTTTCATGTATGTTTGAATTTGTGTCCTATCTGGGTCTTACGACGCTCTACTATCTAATATTATGCATCAATTGGCAAAAAGAAAAATTTCTCCAACTATAGAAATGTGTATGTTATCACAGCATTACAAGAATTGAATACAATTAAACGTTTATGACACAATTCCCAAGATATCTTCGATTGAGATACATTGCTTGACTTACAGATTCGACGGGATACTTCAATGTGGTATGGCTATAAGCAAATCTTCATGCTTTGTGACATAAAGCTTTGAAATAAATTTTGATTGATATTTGGGGTTTTTTGATAAACAACATTGCTATAATGCATTTCTGAACCTAAAAAGCAATAAGGAAAAAATTCAATAATTTAATAGGTCGCTAAATGTACAACAATACTTGAATAAATACAAAAATCGCTGAGTTGTTCATGTTTCGTATCAATAGGAGAACAATTGTTTGGTGTCAATCTCGGTCTTCATCGGTGGGCCAAAGAATTCCACAGACTTCGGCATGGCTTCTTTCACTTTTACATCTGTTATTTTATCCTCATTTATATTGGCTGAAAATAGGTCTTCATTAAGGAGATACCCACGGAACGAGATGACTTGGGGAAGTTTTTTAAGAAACCCTGACTTCTCCTCGGCATCTGATGAGAGGCTCTTTTCTTCTACCTTTTCTTGTTTTTCCTGATCTGCTACGAATTTTTGGAAAGCGTCGTTGAATTCGTTATTCTCATTAGGGATACATGGCTCCGTCTGAAAGATTAGGAGACTCTCCCAGCTCACCTGAAGCGTCTCCTTACATCCACTACACATTCTTTCCCTTTCTTTTATACCATTTTTACACGAACTCCACTCCGTCCATTCGAATTCGACCGTTCCCTTTCCTTCATTTACTAAACAAATTATAAAATTTAAAAATGACCTACATCCAGCCTTCTTCAATTTATCCATGGCGATCGAATACTTTGTCTCATCTGTACTGGGCATTACAGAATGCGTTGGAATATGTTCGGGAACAGCTAAATTGATTTTAAAACTTTCCATCTACTAACCATCAATTTGATGGGTCATAGATGCACATGCTGGTATTTCAATGTAGTCCACCTTCATCCTCAGTTCAGGTAGAAAATACTCTGGTCGGCTATGGCGAGAATGGATATTTAGAATACAATTGTTGAAAGGAACGTCCAGATAATACATGATAGAATGACAGTCGAATTTTCTCAGCTGAAAAAAATAAAAGAAGGAAATGGAGATACCTTTGATACAATACATTCTTTGATACATTCTGCTTGACTGCTGACTGTGACAATCTCTGCCGCATGGCCGAGAAGGATGTGCTGAGGAACTCGACGGAATATTTCGTCACACGAGAGAGAAAGGATTGTATCTGAAGGAGTAAACAAAAATAATAAAAAGCTACCAGAAAAGCAGAGTTTTTCCATGTATATGACAATATTATCTGGACGATACTCAAGGTAACCATTAGGATTGAGGGCATCGGGAAAGACTGAACATTTGGAAATTCGACGATCAAAAGTTGCTGATCGACAGAGGAGGGGCAGCCGACTGCCAGAAGGATACTGAAAAGACAATCTACTGGTAAAATAAGACTCGTGCCGTGCTCATCCGACATGCTTCGATGCATTTCTCAGCCAAGTCCACATTGAATGTGACTGTAGCCTCGAAGTCAACAGCTACTCCATCGATAACTTGAACTCGGGCTCTTTCTCCTATCGGACAATCGGGTACTATTGGCAACATCTAGAACAGAATGCTCATTGGGAAAGAGAAAGACTAACCATGACATCATTGAATGGATTCTTAGGCGGAGGATCGACCGGCATCGAGACAGTAATGACTGGCTGCGCGATAGGTGAAAGACGGAGCTCTTTCGACTGTCGTTATATTATTTGATTTTGATTGATCTTACCTTTGGAACTATACAACTCTCCTTGGGAATTAAATGACTGATTCCGATGGCTCTAACCAGCCTATTTGGATCGCAAAACGGCTCTGTCTGTGCTGTTTAATGATTGTTGTCATCATAGACAGCCTACTTGCTTTATACGCTACAGCTACGTCCAGCAGCTCGCATATCTTCTGATAATAGTTATAATTAGCTGAATGGCAATCGGCAGGATTTGTCAAACATAGCTGACGACATTCTGCCTCAGTAACGGGAGATCGTCGAAGGACAGGGGTAGCGCAGTCGAGTCGACGACTCCGTTGTATGTCAAAACAACCAGAAAGCTCTGAAATCAGTCGAAGAGGGGTTCTCCACAATGAGAAAGACGACAAACCTGTATGAATATATTTGATTAGAAGAATAAAGACAAAGAAGGGAGATAGAGAGTACATGTCGACTGACCGGATCGGGTTATTAGGTCAAATATGGTCCTGTAAGGATAATCCGACATCACAGTGCCAGGCTCCTGTCGCCGTCCGGAAGGATTACAAAGGTTCAATTACTAGGTGAAAGTAAAGCTAATGCTTTATTTGGAGAGATCGGATACCCATAGAATTTGAAGACTAGCTAATCACAATTAATTATCCATCGTCGGTCGTTTGGTTTTTGTCGAAGGACCGGAACGAGGTCGGTTAGCGGAAGGAGCCACGGGAGGACGGGAGGAGGCAGCTCCCTTCGGAATGGCAGAACGAGTGGCAAGAGAGGACTTGTCCTTGGCTGGTTTTGGGATAGTTCGTGGAGTCGGACGGGTTGAAGCAGCTGCCGCCAAAGGAGGATCTTTCGGCATTGGCTTAACTACTGACTTCGGCTTCTCCACTGCCTAAAAGATTCAATCAATATAATATATAAATATATCGTATTTCCTACCTTTGTAGGAGATTGTTCTGGTCCTGGGAGGTTTGTCTTCGATTTATCAACGAGGGTCATAATGGTGTGTGTTCCCTGTCTCTCCAATCGTCCCTCCTCTGTCTCGATTGCTCGTTTTTTAACAGGAGTTTTTTTTGGTTCATGACTTTTCATTGGCTCTTTGTTCTCCTCCGTTACTTTTTCCTTTTCTTTTGGCTTTGTCGATCTCTTCTCATCCTTCTCCGATTCTTTTTTCTCTTCTACCCTTTCCTTCGATGTCGTCCTCGAACTCGGTTTGGCTATCTTCGTCACTTGTTTCTCCTCTTTTATAACCTCCTTTGTCTTCGACAGAACAGTTTTAGCTGGTGGAGGAGTGGGAGATTCCATCTGATCCTTCCGACTCCTTCGTGGACTCTCCGTCACCGCCGGCTATAAATCAAAGAAATAAAAGCTGAAGTTTCATACTTTTACAGGTGGCTCAAGCACCTTCTCCTGTTTCTGTTCACTCTCACTAGGAACCGTCTGTTGGATCGTCGAAAGAGGCCGTCCCCGGTCGATAGATCTCGATCTTGATGGGTCGCCTCCTTGGGAAAACTGTACCCCGACAGACGCAGATCTTTTATAACTGCGATTGTAACTGGATAGACGAGGAGGAGGAGCTTTTGGTTGACGAAGCTCAACAAAGAGACCAGCTAAATGAGGAAGACTTGTATGATAAAAAAGTCTTACTGTCTTGAATTCTTTGCTGCTCTTGTGACGTTAACATATGCCATGCTTCTGCTTTTACAACTGAGGCCGCATAGTGTAGGAGATGTTTGTCGACGATCTCGTACATTCTTCTGACGAGAGAGGCATACCTTGTACTGTATTCATCGACTGGAATGCTGAGAGCCCTCTTCGGAGACGGAGGAATCGTCTGTATTTCCATAAGCAGCTGTCCTAATCCTTTGTATGTTTTGATGGCTACATCAGCTGGTAACGAGTGTATGACTGTCGGGAGAAGATCCTCCAGAATGCCGAGATTCAACGCCAATCCTTTTCCCTGCTGTTGGAAGGATTTGCTTGTGACGACAAGATGGAAAGAATGAACAAGAAACTGCATCGAGACATCCAGAATATCGTCAACGAGGGTCATAACAGCAACTGCGGATTCAGACTTGGAACGAGGGAGAGCTGCCTGAAGTCTCTCACAACCGAGTATTGTATCGATGACTGTCTCGTCATCCATCTGTTGGATAACTGCCTCGTAACATTCTTTTTGCCATCTCTCGTTCAGGTGGATGAATACTCTAAATTCCTTTTTATATGTCAAAATATAAATCTCACCGCCCCTTCCATATTCTAGAGAAATGTTTTGCTTGCCATGCCAACGCTTCTTCATACAATGGCTTAAGAGCACGGATTGAAGACAATTGAGGAAGAGCATCGAAGACTGATGAAACACAGGCAGCACATGGCTAGACATAAAGTGAGAGTAAAAATGACCTACTCGATGAAACCAGTGACATCGAGTAGCCTTCAGATGAAGGATAACAACGTCCACGAGATCTTTATGATTGAGATGAGTGGCAAGGGAAATAACTTCCCAGACATCAACATCATCCGGAATAGAAGTCAATCCCCCGTATAAAAAGCATAACAGGAAATGAACAGCATTCTTTGTGTATCCCTTCAATTCCAATCGTTTACTTTTTTGTAACTGCTGACGGAAAAAGGGACACGTGGCGGAGAGAATGCATCTGAAAGGATTCCGTTCAACTGGATTACTCACTTATGGGCATGGAGATCGCCATTTTCTGTTCGAATGATTACATCCGTATCCTCGTTGCTTATATACATTTGCATCAAATCGGCAGCCAACTTACTGGCCGGAGTTCGATCTCCGATAGGGAGTTGGGCTAGAAGAAGTGTATGAAAGAGAAATAGAGTCTCACTATCTTGTCCAGGAGTCATATCTATGCTAGTTAGAGATGTTAAGGAGGTCATCGACAGACGTTTCGACATCAGTTTCCTGCCAGGGGCTCGAAGAGTGTCCGTTGATCCTCTCTCCGATGTGACATCTACATCAGATAGCCCGATAAACATGGGGAATATCTGCTTGGGGCCTAAAGAATTATTTATTCAGCCGTCGTTTCACCTCCACTGTGTCTCTTTGTTTCCAGATATTCTTTGACCGGATCACTTGCCGGCTCAACGCTATCCAGTCGAATGAACTTGCTCATGCCGACTTCTTGTCGACGTCTCTCCGTCGGTTGTTCTTCTTCCTCTTCTGGAATATCCGCTACTTCACTTCTCCCGCCGAGAGAATAAACGGAACTATTCATCGGAGAACCCGTGGCAAGATCACGGAACGACGTCATCATCGGCATTCGATCTGTCGAACTCGTCATCGAAGAAAACATGTGGGGATTGTGACCAGAGGAGGTCATCGAAGAAGACATTTGGGTGTAGGGGGACTGACGACGGGGCGAAGAATGAGTAGAGTACTGAAAGAAGGTAGAAACAGAAGAAGTGACCTACTCCGGACTGAAGATGGGAATAAGGGAGAGGAGGTCGTCCGGCAGTTGGAGTCTGTTCCTCGAGTTGTCTGTCAGCCGCCTCTCCCTCCGGAAAATCCAACTCTGTAGAGTCTTCCATAGTGAAAGAATGATTGGAGGCTGGGGACGACGAGCCTAAACCAATCAACTTATTCTCGAAAAAAAAGAAGGAAAAAGAATAGAGAATTCTAACACCCAAGCAGACCCAGAAGTGGCATAAGCATGGGGAGAGTGAGCTGTTTGTAAGGAAAGCGCTGATCTCACCGAGCACCGGCAATCTCAATCGAACCCTCTTCGTTGATTTTCGACAATGTTCACAGGCTACAACGAAATACAGTATATGGTCTCCAAAAGAGACCAGACTCACGTCTCTCCTCCATGTCATCCGATGGGAATTGAGCTATCTCGTCCTCTGTGTAGACGGAATGAATGAAGAATTCGAGTCCAGCTGAATCAATATCCCCAATTGCCACCTACAAAAAAACTCTTCCTTCTTACTTTTTCTTCCCTACTTCTCTCATTTTACCATCCTGTTTCGGTCCCATCGCCGATATAGTTGCTTCGACATGTCTTTGATAAAAACCAGGTGCTCTAGCCCGAAGGATGCACTCGTGTGCTGGAAGTTTCTTCCCGTCGGCGGCGACCAGGACGAGATCCGCCGATTCCATGCTCCCAACCTAAAAGACAAATCGTCGAAAAGACGGGGCAAAACAGACGAGAGAGCTCATTTGACGGCGAATTTTATCGGCTATTCGCTGCTGTAGCTGCTCACGCACAAATATGTACTGCTCCCAGCCGGCTGCCCGCATTCCATTCGACAGTCAGCATGGCATCTGAAACATTTCCATTAGAGAGATGAAAGAGAGAGAGAGAGAGGGCGAGTGAAACCCGAGACGGGCCATTCAAGGGAGGAGGATGTTTGACTCCGATTCTTCTGTTGTTTCCTGTTGTCTGCTGTCCGAATGTCCGAATCGATTGAATTTTCCACTTTTTATGTTAAATGAGCAGCTGAGTATATACAGAAAACTCACCGAAATACATGGCTGTTGAGGAGAGGGAGTGAAAGTGAAACAATTCATAAGAGATGGGGACACAGCCATGCATCCCGGAGGAGTTTGTCGACTATTAGTCGAACAAGAAGTGGTCAACGACTTCCTGCCCCAAAGTGTTCCACATAAAGACGAGAGTATAGCAGATGGTCAATGGAAGATTAAGCGACATAGTCCTTTGTATGAGGCATCGATCGGTGAAAATACGTCAATTAGAGCACACAGACACGTGCCGGACGGCGAGAGAGAGTCGCCTATTGTGGAGGAGGAAACTAGTTCACTTGACGGGAGGAGTTGCCACGGCAAACGATGCATTTCCGTCGATAAAGCGCAGCTCATTATGGAGCAAGGCGATCTAATTAAGAAACGATACCCGAATATAAAGGGAGAAGCAAAGGAATGACCGGCAAAACATGTAATTGAAAGGGGAGAAACAGACGGGTTCGAAACGGAGCAGGATCGATAAGAGACGCCAAAGGCAATTCACGCACTTGGGAATTTCGACGAGATGAACAATTAGACGGCGAATCAAGCAACAGATTTATTGAATTTCTTCATCTTTTGTTTATTCAATGTTCGGCTTGTCCACCTTCTTCGTCGAAATCAACGGCTTGGGATACGGCTCCCTCATCTTCTCCTCTTTTTCTTCCAAGTCCGCATACCATGCCGTCATTGATTTCAATGGCTTTCGCTCCAGGAATAGCGTTAGAATGGTGGCGATAAAGCAGAGGATAATCGGTAATATTTTCTCCACATGAGGACCAATCTCTTTCTGAAATGATATAAGAAAGGTACAAAAACGTACCAATTCATGAGAAACCCATGCAAGCATTTTTGAAGTAGAGTAAAAAACAAGGTATTGAAGGGCGAGACAGACCGGTCGAATGGCTGTAGGAAATACTTCGACAGTAAAAAGGACAAAATACATATCGCTGCCTCGTATCATAATTTCTGCTGCCAGAATCAAAATGAGAATTATATACCCGGAAGCTCCGGTAGTAATATAATTCCGAGTGCATGTATCGTAGACCTGTTCCCGTTTAATACCGTAAAGAAGGGTGAGCAGAAATCCAACAGAGAAGAAAGCGATTGTTAGGGGAAGAGCTCGTCTGCGCCTAGAAAGAATGTAATAAAAAAATTGAAATTTTATCTACCCGGTGATCAGAAAACCAAGAAGCACACCACCGACACCGAAGATGGAATTACGTACTGGCGTTTCAAAGACCCCCCATGTGAAGTAACCAAGTTCTGTCGGATTCACAAATAGAGCAACATATTTGTTGATCGATGAAGCACCGAGTAGAAGGACAAGATTCTTAACAACTTTAAGATTTGAGAACATTCGAAGCATTGCGTCTACAATCGTCTCGTCTCCTTCCCAGACTTCAAAGACAACGTCATCAATGGCTTCGTCAACAGTTATTTCGTCTTCATCGGTCACTTTCTTATCATAGGCGAAAATGCTGAGAATGGAGGCATAGAGACTGTCGATCTTCTGTTTGTAGAGATGATAATACGGAGAGTCGTCTAGGAATCTAAGAAAAAATTTTAAAAGAGAAAAGCACGAACATAAAAGCAATGAAGCCAGCAATGATGGTGAAGATTCCATAAATTATGAAAAGGTAAGGAGTGAGCTTGAACGAATAGCGAATGATGAAGGCATTGACAACACCACAAAGCCAGAAAACGAGAAATACATAACAGAGTGCAATGGGTCTGGTGGGAGAAGGAATCCATTCGAGAAGATTTGTCAGCACACTCAGATCAATCATGGAGGTAGTAGTGTGTAGCATGACAATAGCAAGACGCACTTGAACAAAATTTCCTGCTTCATATGAATAGATGAAGATCACAATGAGAGAAATACCAAGAACCACAAAAGCAGCACTTATGATAATACGACGACCATATCTGGAGAGAATAGATTGACAAAGGTAACTAACATGTTCATGACAATAAGGAGCAACATGCCAACAGTTTGTCCCCAATTGGTAGCAAAAAGAATGGCTTCTAAATATTCACCGATTGAACTCTTGTTTACAAAGGCTGGCATCATTTCATATAAAGTTTCCTTGTGCCGTGAATGCTTATCTAGAGCACAACAACAATAGCTGTCTTTTGGCAAAACTTCTTTGGACGTGATGTCATATAAGATATAAAACAGATTCTGGCCCATTATACCGATGAAGTAAAGGCCAGCTGCAAAGAAGATTTTCTGACGAAAAAAAGGATGCCAGCTGCCGAAAGAAGTGAGAATCTCGTCGAGATTATTGTAGCGCTTTCCTCTTTCCAAACATTCGAAATCAGTGTTCCAATTTGTTCCTTTGCTAAAAATGGGACAAATAAAGAATTTAAAGACAAACCTCTTTGAAATAGACGAAGTTTGTTTTCGAAGAAGGGGGTCCGTTACACTTGACAATAAGTCTGAAATTTAAAAATATAAGCAAAAAAATGTTTACGGACCCATTCTTAAGAAGAAACAACGACTGTTGTCTCCTTTTGCTAAAATTTAGACAAGTACATAAAAAGCCAAAACATGTCCAATTTTTGAAAACCATTCTGAACTAGCTTCAAACCTCCTTTTATCCTACTCTGATACGTAATAAGCTAATAAGTCTTTTCGTGACACTTGCCCCTACGCCATCAGTGACACATGGTGGAAGGATAAAGTGGTTCATGGATCATCTTCCCCTTCTCGATGACATAATTCTTCCCGTTAATTGGTCCTCGATGTTTTCCGATTCACTTAAACATAGTCCATCATCAATTAATTAGCTTCTCTTCTTAGTAAATACTTTTTTTTGTCTCTTTATATTCATTTCTCAATGTTTTCTTGGAGTTACCTATAACTGCTGTTACCTCCCGCAACGACAATCTTATTGGCATTTATTGCGAACAGGTGAAAAGACAGGTGTTTCTCTACAAAAAATGTAGAAAAGTCACTATCCAATGATCAGAATCCAAACAGTTCATTCTCATTGCTAGAAACAAATGTTATCACCATTATTTGATCTCTGTACTTATTTTACTCCTCCTCATCTATCACATTACCAGTGTTGTTAGCGTCATTAGATATAGTCCATGTTCCCTGTTCATACTGTGTTTGCCTACATCCATCAGATGAATAACTCTTAATTGTGTTGAGTAATTTTTTCAGCTCACCTAATCAACACAGTTATGACGTCCCCGACTAAAGCTAAATGAAAACTTATAATCAATTTATAGAAAGGGGGCGGACCGCGAAGCACAAGACCTCCTCCACAAAGTCGCTGGCTCCTCCCTAACCTTATTGTCTGTATCCAATAACCTTTTCTTTGCAGCTGTTTTAACTATTTACTTTAGATGAGCTCTCGAATCATGGTTTTCTGCTGTTTGTTGATTATCTGTCTATTCGTTTTTGTTAGCTCTCAACCCGACCGTCAAATGGTGAACAGATGAAAAACAAGTATGGAAGGCAGTTTCAGGTTAGGTTGCTGTCAGAGAGGGAACAATTACCATACAATGATGTATACAGATTCCTAGCACATTACACTGTAAGTTAATGCTTTATAAACCCTAAAAAATACAATTGTAGGCTCCTCAAAAACGAAATAACGCCGAGGTTGTGAATCACATCTTAAAGAATTTTGGAACTCTCGACCGTCTCGGAGATGTTGGCAAGTAGAATATGGTTGCAGCATTATTCTTATGGATTCCAGATAAACCTGTTGTTAGTAATAATTGCATAATATAAGAGTAGAGGGTCGCAAACGCTTCCTCATTAGCTTCATGTTCAAATCATGCTAATTTAAAAGGTACAGTAGTAATGACGAAGCTTATTTATATTCGTTATTTACAATCAAATGAGATCAGAAATTGTTACATTGACTGCAGTTGCTTGCGTAGTTCAATAATTTTTTCACGATCGGATTCAGGCAACAAGTTGATTTCTTCAGGTGTTAATCGTAACACCTCAACAAGTAAACGTGCGTTTTGTTCCTCTTCAGCTGACATTGGCGCCTAAACTGGTATTATGTAAAGATTGAATAAAACCTGAGCTGAAGTAGTTGGATATCCGCCAGTTCCGCCTTGTGGGATCCCTGATGGAGGTGGCATACTCATACTATGTACAGGCAAATGAGACACACCAAACGGTTGTGTGCTCACAGGTGGAGGATAAGTCATTTGATGAAAAGGCTGTGTCTGGGTAGGTGTCTCACGATGTAACATAGCGATAGCTACTTGAGGATCGACGATTCGCATAACAACTTGAGCCTAATGATTTAAAATAATAAAATACCAGCTAACTTGTAAGAGGGCATAAGCTAGTTGCGGATTTGTATAAAGCATTTGTTTTGCCTCATTAGGATTTGTTCTAAGAACGTCCTTCATTTGTTTCATAAGATCAAACATTTTCTCAGGAGCCAAAGAAGCTACGCTACGGGAAATCGCCTAAAACATTAATAATATAGCACATAATATTTACCTCTGGCGCCTTTCCATCTTCTGGTTCTGCACCATATGGACTTTCTTCAACTTGACGTTGAGCACCCATTTCTGCCTAAACAATAGAAAAACTAACAGAAACAAACCTGAAGTAGTGCAATTTCGTCCGGAGTTCTTTCACCTCCAGCAGCACTGTCTACCCGTAGAGCGCGACCATGTAAATCAAAACTAAAACAAAAACAGAAGTCAGTCAAAATAAATTCTAATATACTTACCCATTCAAATTACGAATAGCTAATTCAGCGGTCGGAACATCAGGAAATTCAATAAAACCATAACCTTTCGGTTTTCCGGTTTCACGATCAAATACCATTTTGATTGAAAGAACTGGTCCCACCTAGCAAAAATTAATAACCAATGGATGGTAAAAATACTTTAGAGAAAATTTGACGTATCTGTTCTTCGGGAACTTCATATGATATGTTTCCAACGAATACCGATCTTTGTGATCGATCAGCGACGGTGGGAGTATACTGCTTTGGAAAGCTCATCATTCTATAAAACTTGAGAAACTAACAGTTGAAGAATCGTAAAATATTGAACTTTCGTAATCGCCACGATTTCTACCTAGCATATAATCAATTTACAACAAACAATGTTTATTCTTATAACAATTAACGTCTGCGATGGGCAGTACGCTTAACCTTCGGCTTGGGAGGAAGGATAATACCGTCATACTTCTGTTGGAACCATTTGACGGCTTCAGCGCGACCAACACGATGGGAAAGTCCAACACGTCCAGGTGTTCGTCTTCTCTTAGATACGCGACCGCCAGCACGAGCTAGCACAACGTAGAAGTCCATTCCGTAAATACCGATCGATGGGTCATACTTGATACCCAAATCGATGTGCTCCTGAAAAATTGAAATTTGAAACTATCAGAAAATAAGATTCTATTAAAATAATAGGATAAAAGGTTTTCTACTGACATAACACCAAAAAGCTTTTACATGACGAAAAAGGTAAATATAAAGATTTCTAGATGAAAGTTTTCTTTTGACTGACTTGAATGAGGAAAATCAAGAAAATATAAACAAAAAAGCTAACCTGGATTCCAAAACCGAAGTTACCAGAGTCGGAAAAGTTCTCCTTGTACAATTCATATTCCTTAACCTTCAATCCTTTTTCAAGAATTTCCTCGGCTTTAGGTCCACGGACAGTGCAGTGTACAGCAATCTTTTCATTCCTACGAATACCGAAAGAACGAACAGTATATTTTGCCTTGGAGAAGACGGGAGTCTGTCCAGTTAACGACTCCAACACCTAAATATAAAATATAATTATCAAAACAATCTGTTCATGTTGTATTATAGGAATATTATATTCAGAGTATATGATCTTACCTTAGCAGCACGGGTCAGACGATCTCCTGATTCACCAACGCAAATGTTGAGACACAGCTTCTGGATTTTAAGCTCTCTCATGACATTTTTAGCCTTCTTTTCGCGGACTTCCGCCAGCTTCTCGGCGTCACCCAAAGTCATCTAGATTGTTTTAATTTTTTACAAATAAAAAATCAAAACATAAACAGAACAAAGTGGAATACGAAACCAACAAAAAAATGAAATCCTAAAGCAAAATGATTCGACTTTGGTGGGGTGTACACATACACCCGAGGGACGCAGAGAAGATTACGGTAACCCGTCCGTTCAAACACATGAAGAGAAAGAACTTTAATTTTGAAGTTTTGAAGTTTTCTTGATGCTGACTAGATACTGGCAAAATGTTGGAAAAGCGTTTTATAGCTCACGTGTTAGTTAGCTTTTGCATATTTTATTTTTAGATAGCAGAATTCAAAGTTGTTGAAGTTGGTGCGAGAGATGGCTTGCAGAATGAGAAAGTACGGTTAACATTTATGGCAATATATTTGTTTAGACAATTATTTCTGTGGAAGATAAAGTAGAACTCATCAATCGGTTGAGTGAATGCGGTCTGAAAGTGAGATAATTTTTAGCCAGTTTTATGAGATTTTTAGACCGTTGAGGCGACAAGTTTTGTATCTCCAAAATGGGTTCCTCAAATGGCTGATCATAACGAGGTTATGAAGAAGATTCAGCAATTTCATGGTGTCTCATATCCAGTACTTGTTCCAAATTTAGCTGGTCTTCAGAATGTGGTAGATTTTTCAGTGAAAAGGAGTTATTGATTTCCAGTTAAAAAATGGCAACATAAAAGAAATTGCTGTTTTTGGGGCTGCTTCGAACTCTTTCTCTATGTAAGCCGGAAGTAGTGACTATTGTTTCGTAGGAAAAACGTAAATAGCACCATTGATGGAAGTCTTGAAAAGCTTAAGGAAGTTACAAAAGAAGCTTTAAAGCACAATTTGAAAGTTAGAGGGTATGTTTTGATACAATTTGTTTGCTTTTTTAATTTAACTATTTTCTTGCATTAGATATATATCTTGTGTTATCGGATGTCCTTACGAAGGAAAAATTAACAGTAATGTTGTAGCTCGAATTACTGATCAGCTTCTCCAAGCGGGCTGTTACGAAGGTTTAATTTTTTTAACTATAAAACTATTGACTCCAGTTTCTTTGGGTGATACAATTGGTGTAGGTAGCGCCGGATCGGTTGCTTTAATGCTCGATTCTGTCTTGAAAGTAGCACCTGCAAGTCGATTAGCAGTTCATTTTCACGATACCTATGGACAAGCGCTCACAAATATATTAGTTTCTATCGAGGTAATTTTTGCCTTTTTTTTACTGTGATTAACTTTTCAGAAAGGAATACGCGTAGCTGATTCTTCTATCGCTGGCCTTGGTGGATGTCCATATGCTAAAGGTGCAACCGGAAATGTTGCTACAGAAGATTTAATTTACATGCTTCACGATTTGGGATTTCAATCTGTTGAGTTTCATTGTATTAGATTTTTATTTCAGGGCGTTAATTTGGAAAAACTTATAGCAACTTCTGATTGGATTTGTACAAAGATGAATCGTAAAAACAATTCACGGGTTTCAACTGCATTATTGAATAAAAGACAAAAAATT
This sequence comes from Oscheius sp. DF5120, assembly GCA_932521415.1. NCBI lineage: Eukaryota > Metazoa > Nematoda > Chromadorea > Rhabditida > Rhabditidae > Oscheius > Oscheius sp. DF5120. The sequence goes on along the minus strand of OW051465.1, from coordinate 3,216,782 downwards.
AGTTGTTAAACCTTATAAATATTAAGAACCTTTTTTCATTGTTCGAAGACCTGAAGCATTACTATATACAGGTCACGACTATTGGAACTGTATGTATAAGTTATGGGGGTAGACAAGATAAAGAATCTTCACTTTTCATCGAAATTCCTGTCTGGTCTTCATGGCCTTACTATATAGGTGTAAAAATATGAAATACTTGATAGAAGATTAGATTCTTCTCTTTCGAGGAATACAACAGAAAACATAAGGCTTTGCATGTTGCTTATTATGTATTTTCAAAATATACGAAGTTTTCTTTGGGCAATTCGCCTATTATGAAATGTGGAAGTTTGATCATTGTTGCGCTTCATGGAAAAATAATACAGTAAAGAAGACCTAACCTCTATTGTGGCTGTTCAGGCTGTTATTCATCATGATTTTAAGTGTCGCTAAGAGAAACACTTTTTAAAATTTTGAAACAGGCCTACATTGTCAACAACGCCAAATTAATTAAAAGTCATGTAAATTTGTGTCTGGGGATGGATGGCGGCGAGTAATTCCCTGTTCTTTCATGATATTGAATGTTCTATATTCTGCCGAAGTATTTGAGATCTATGATTAATTTGTTTGATAGCCCTCTGGGGATATATTCAATCCTAAATTCCTACTATGCTTCTGAAAATAGGTCCTAGTGAAGACAAACCTTATGTTATCCCTTTTCTTTCTTTAGCGATTGTCTGTTCGTTATTCGTTACTATTATTCGTTATTGTTTGTTACGTTAATTTCGTTACTAGAGAGATATCTACTGAGACTAGACTGTTGTTGTTGACAAATAACATTTCTTGACAACAAAAAACGCAAAAAAAGGATTATTTGGCGGAGGACACTTAATTATACCTGTCAAATAAGGTATAATCCCCAAATATAACGGTGTGTTGGACGATAGTATATCTCTTGTCGGCCAGAAGAAGTATGACTCCGGACCAGTTAGCGAGAGAGCTTTCTTCCGAAGGTGAATTTTACATCTCTTTCTTATTAGAAACTTTTAGAATGGTATCATGGACTGTTACCTCGGGAAGACATGATCTCTTTACTTCGACGAACCGGCGACTTCCTCGTACGTTTCTCTGAGGCAAAAAAGGGAGAAGAAAAGAGTTTCATCCTCAGCGTGATGGCTAATGATCAGTTGGATAAGGATGGTATCAAACATTTTGTCATTAAACGGACACCCCAGAAAAAATTCATCATTGAGCGTTTTCATTTCCAAACGATCAAGGCGATGATTCAACATCATCTGATGAAACAAGACAGTATCGTTCACAATGGCAACATCCAGCTTTTGTTACCTATCAAAAGACAGGATTGGGAGCACAATCATGACGATGTGAAACTGACAAAAAAGATTGGAGAAGGAGCTTTCGGTCATTCATTTTTCTTGTCTATAGTTAATCTTTTGTAGGCGAAGTCTCCCTTGGGAAACTGAGAATTCAGCGAGGACCATTGATGGGACAGACAGTTGACGTGGCCGTGAAATTGGCCAAAATGGATAATTTGACGAAGAAACAAATTAAGGAAATTATGTCGGAAGCCCGTATGATGCGTCGTTTTGATCATCCGAATGTTGTCAAATTCTATGGAGTCGCGACACTACAAGAGCCGTTGATGGTCATCATGGAACTGGCCTCTAACGGATCACTTAACAGTTATCTTCAGAAACAGCAACAGACCATGCCCAAGAAAAATGAGATGGTCTGGCAGTCGGCTCTTGGCATCGAATATATTCACAAGATGAAGATTATTCATCGTGATATTGCTGCTCGAAATTGTTTGTTTCTTTGTTTTTTTTTTAATTCACCTATTTTTTTCAGGCCTTTACGGTGGAGGAAACGTCAAGATAGCAGACTTTGGTCTCTCTCGCGAAGGAACGAGTTTCAAAATGGATGCTCACAAGCCGGTCCCAATTCGGTGGCTCGCTCCCGAGGCCATCACGACGGCGACTTTTACTACGAAAACAGATGTTTGGGCGTTCGGTATTATGGCCTGGGAGATCTACATGGATGGAGTTGAACCGTATCCTGGAATGCTAGTTCCACAGGTTGCACAAAAAATTCGCCTAGGTTATAGAATGGACTTTCCCGAGGGCGTCCGAGCAGACATTGCCGAATATATCAAGAGCCATATTTGGGATGACGATGACAACAATCGTCATTCGATGACTGATGTGATGCGAAATCTCAAAGTGATGCTCAATCTACCGCATCCTTCCATTTCCACTGCTCGCATAAGATAATAAATACGAGTCCATAGATTTTATTGTAGTTACCAACATCATGAACTTCTTTGAAAGCATTTTGAGAAGTCTCGAAAAAAAAAACGCGACACCTTTTTATCGAGTCAGGCAAGTCTGCGAATCTTTGTCGTTACGAGATCGACGATCAAAAGCGCTACAAATATGAAGAAGTGTGTCGTCAAATAAAATAACATGGGGATTCAAATCATTAAATAATATAATAACAAACAATTTATTTTGACAACAAGTCTTTATTGGGCTTCCTGCTGAGCCTTGAGTTGTAGAAGGTATTCTTTCTTCTCAGCGACACGCTGCTTTCTCTCCTCATAGGTGAGTTTCTTAGCAGTGAACCTCTTGTTGGGTTTGCTGCCGGCCTTCTTAGCAGGAGCTTCAGGATTAGCTCTGATATTGCTATGAGCTTTCTTGTACATCTGTAAAGATAAGAATAAGAAAATAAAAATCAGGAACCTCTTCAACTCCGTCGGCATTTATTCCGGAAGAAATGAATTTCGAGAACTGGCGTTTGTACGCATCTTCATCCTCTTCCTTGAGATGTTTCATGTATTCTGCAACGTGCTTTCCAAAAATTCGATCACGATGAGCTTCAGCGTTGTATTCCTTCGACTCGGGATCGTAGCCAAAGAATCGGTTCTCACTGTAGCGAAATATCATTGATATGAATAAAAAATACCTGTGAGGAACTTCAACACCACCATCAGCAGCTCCCTTCATAACGGCAAAAACTTTGCAACCTGTTGTGGTACGGGCAAGTCCAACATCTAGAACAGCTTTGAATGGGGCGCGATCTCCATCTTGCTCGACATTGTAGTACTCGCCGTTGACCTGAACATTACGTGGTGCATAGCCAAATCAAAATACTGACCTCAACTTGTCCAGCATAGGTTTTATCGAGATCAAGCTTTTTCAAATGACGACGAGCCAAAAGCAGACCGGTGGCATAGGCGGCAGCGTAGTTAGTAAGACCAACCTAAAAGAAATATAAACTATTTTAGTAAACTGTACCTTGATACCATAACGAGGCAGCTCGTGAGCATAAGCCGAAGTAACAACAATATCACCTTCAATTCGAGAGTAAGCAATCTAAATAAATGAATAAGACTGCCAATTGATTACCTGAGCGATGATGTCCTTGTTGGTAAAGCGGACGATGAGACGATACTTAGGAGTATTGTATTTGTTCTTATCCTGGACTGTGAGGCGTTTTCTGGCGTAATAGTCAGTCTTTCCTTGACGTCTGCGCTTCAGTTTAACCTGGTAACGCTTAAAGTAAGCCTTGTTCTTGACGACTTTCACAAGCGCCATTTTACCCTTAAAAATGATGAAATTATTAAAGGAAAAAGAAATAGAAAATATAAAACGCAAGTTAACATCTCTCTTTTAATTTTAACAAAGAAATGATTCGGAATGAAAAAGGAAATACAAAATAAACAAGGGAAAAAAAGTAAATCCTAAGTAAAATTTTAGGCATCGTTTCAAATAAAGGACTATCTATAGGTCAGAACGCGACAGGACCCATGCCATAATCCTCCTTGCCATCACTCTTTCAAAATAGTTTTCTTCTCTGATTGACACATTTATTACTGAAAAGCAACAATGGTAAGGTTTTTAGTCTGTCTAATAATCAATTTAGTCATTTGCGGGATTACTCGATTTTATGAGAAAAGATGTGCAACTTAGAAGTGATGCTCCAAGCCAGCTTTTATGGGACAAACACATTGAATTCATCCGTCAGTATCAGGAAAATACAAATTCTTATGTGAGGGTTTTTATAATATTTTAGTATAGTTCAGGAATATGTTATGAGTGAATCTCTCAGGGTTAGCGGAATCTATTGGTGCGTATGTTCAATGGATATTTTAGGCAAAGTAAGTTTCTAATTTTCATAATGGCTATTTTTAGTTGAATGAAATGCCCAGTCGTGAGATTATAGATTATGTGAAAAAATGTCAAAATACAGATGGAGGTTTTGCTCCTGCACCCGACCATGAAAGCCATTTATTACATACTTTATGTGCTATTCAGGTTCTAATTTTCTTTGTATTTATCTCTTTATAGATTTTAATTATTTTTGAAGCTCTTAATGAAATAGAAATCTCCTCTGTTGTTACATTTGTCAAAGAGCTGCAAAACGATGATGGAAGTTTCAGAGGAGATGAGTCAGGTGACATTTTTATAGTTTATAATTACATTTTCCAGATGAAATTGATACACGTTTTTCTATGTGCGCATTAGCAACTCTTCATTTATTGAGCTCCTTAAATTCTTGTAATATTGCTAAAGCTGTCGAGTTTGTATTGAAATGTTACAACTTTGATGGAGGATTTGGTACAAGACCAGGATCAGAAAGTCATTCGGGACAAGTAACTTATTTTTTCTTCTATTTGTTTCTTAATTTTTTTCCAGGTTTTTTGTTGCATAGGCGCTCTTGCTATTACTGGTATGTTAGATTCTATAGATAGAGATAGAACTGCTGAGTGGCTTGTTCAGAGACAATGTGAAAGTGGCGGTTTAAACGGTAAATTATTTTTGTTAATTCTATCATTCTTTTAGGTCGACCTGAAAAATTGCCCGATGTATGTTATTCGTGGTGGGTTTTGTCAGCATTGGCTGTTTTAAAAAGACTAAATTGGCTTGATAAAGTAGTGTTTTCCTTTTGCTTTTAATATTTCTAGGAAACTCTTATTAAATTCATTTTTGCTTGTCAAGATACTGAAACTGGCGGTTTTGCGGATAGACCTGGTGATTATGTATGTTTATTTATTTGTTTAATTGTTCCTTTTTTAGCCAGATCCTTTTCATACAGTATTTGGATTGGCAGCACTATCTTTATTTAAATTTGAAAATCTTGAATCAATTGATGCTGTTTTTTGCATTACAAAGCGACGACTAGGACCTCTAAGTTTGTGCTAGATGTTACACTTGTATATTCATACATTTTTATTACAGTTATCGGGTATTCTTAAATAGGTTAACTTAATTTTACAAATTTTAAAACTTAATTTAAACTTTTTTTTTCTTCTCATATCTTCAAAATGTCAACGAAGTAAAGTTTCTTGTTTAAAAGAAAAATGTCAGTAATTGATGCTGGATGACACCAGCAAATGGGAAAAGGAAAAACCTCAAATGTATATAAATGTTTATTATATCTATTATCACTGAATATAGAGTCGAATAAGCTGCTGATTATTAGCTGGGAGACCTGTCACCGGACATCTAAAACTATTTTTCAAAATGCAAAAAGTAATCTTACGTTTGATATGTTTTAATGTGACTGGCGATGCAGTCATAGCAGAAGACATAGCCAGACACAGATAGTGCCGTGTCGTTATTTCTTTTTCGGCAACAAATTGGACATTTGTGTGTTTCCAATGATTGAACACTTGCCTCGGATAGGGTCTGAATTTTTTTTTCGACTGAGATCATGTTTCTTACCTTATGCGGGGGCGGAGGAATATTCCAGTCAGCATTGGCTTTCTTCAACTGACTACCAAGATCACTATTGTACATAAAATCTATAAATTGGACGAAGAAAAGACCGTATCCAAAAAGACGAGATAGAACACCAGGAAGTGCAAGACAGAATCTCCAAAGTCGATTCAGAATTCTGAGTGTTTCGTTTGTTCCAGTCATGATTAGTTACCCGGATTGTTGTAAATGCATCGGAATACTTTCGAAAGTTGCTAAATCATCAGGAGTCAATTTCTCTAGTCTAATTCCAGAGAAGTATAAAAATGGAGAATGGATGGAGCTCCTATTAATCATGTAGGATATTTGTAGGATCGTTGAAATAGTAGCGAGAACGGTCTTCAGCCAGGGCCATACAAGAAGAAAAAATTTTGTTAGACGAGAGCGAAAGTCCTGCAATTCATTTAAATGACAAAAACTGCCTTTACTTGAGCCATGTTCCGTGTGTTTTGATATTTCGCAGATAATCGTTGGTGAAGTTTTTCAAGTTTATCTGACAAATATGGCCATAAAGTCTATAAAATGCAATTTAATTACGTTTTCTTACCAAAACAGCCAGTGATCGGAGTCTTTGAGGAAGTTCTGTTGGTGGTTGACCGGTGGTTGTTGAAACGCGTTTCATGGCGTAGAAATTCTCAGAGAAGGAGGCACCATACTTCTTCAGATATTGGTTTTGAAGGAGAACATCGAAGAGAAGATACAACTCGTCGTAGTATCGATTGGCTGTCACAAAGCTATTCCCTTTCGTAATAGCCAGAAACTAAATGACTTTCTCAACCGAAATTGGAAACACCTTCATAAGATGACCGGCTGCCGGCTTCAATGCTTTCATTAGGGATTCCTGCGAAATAACATCGAATATTGAGGGCTGTTCTCCACGAACATTGAGAGTCCCCACATGGGCACCACGAAGCGCCGATGACATTTCTGGGAAACTTGAATCTGTGTGAAAAAAAATCAATAAATGAAATGATAAGAAAAAGCGAAGCTGGAGAAAAAAGATTTTAAAAAGAAAAAGTCGGGTAAAACCTTATCTCTGGAGGTACATCGAACGCGGCGATTGATTGTGTCCGTCGAACGGGTGGACTCAGGAATGTACGAAAGGGAAGAGAAATCGAAAGGGATGAAAAGTGGTTTACAGAGGAGTCACGTCCATGACCTATCAGTCTGATTATTTCGAGACGGTCCCTCTTTAATACAGGATTTATATCACACGCATCCCAGGTGATCTTTTTCAAAAAATGCGCTGGTGCTCTCTGTTCTCTCGATGTTCTGTCGATTCTTATTCCGTTACCATCTTGTCGTAAAATCCTTCGACGTCAGAGTTTATCCGATGAGTCCTTCTGATCCGGGATCGAGCCTCCGCCACTCGTCTCATCGTATCTCTCATGGTCGACGTGAAGAATCTTCTATCCCCCAGGGTAGTATAATCTTTTTCTTCCTCCATTCCAGGTCATCTTTCCTATCGTTGGTATTTGTGTCCTCGTTATCGTCGGAATTCTCGTCGCCATCTTCTATGTTCGTAATCCAACTGTCACCGATAATCTATTCAATCCCGGAGAGACAACAACTCCTTCAGAAGACGATAGAAAGGTGAGAATGCTTAGGTGATGTTAAATCTATAGGTGGCTGTCATTCCTTCTTCCTATAATGGAAACAATGGCTCTGGATCTGGATCGTATTCAATTGACCAGAAGACGACAGAGCATTCTTCCAACAGTCTTTCTACGACCCATCATGAGACCACCCGTAAGTGTAACAGAAGGAGAGATAAAACATTCAGCTCTCATCTCCCCTCTGATCTCCTCGACTCAATCGGCCACCACAACGGAACCTCGAGCCATTGAACCCGTCAAACACGAATAGTATCCCTTTCCAAATAAACGTTGTTCGAGCCTCTGTTGTCATATCAGACGACCCGAGATGATAAGCCATCGATTGGCCTAATGACTGCTCGGGAGAAAGAGCGACGCCTACTCTCTTCGATCTGAAATGAGGGCAAATGGAGTGAACTCTATGATTAGATAGTGCATCGGCCGACAAATTGGAAACTAACCCGTTGTTAGTATATATCTTACAAGAAACTAACTGAAAAAAAAAACTATTGAAGCTGGGCAGGATTGAGATGTAAAACATTCGTCAATCAATCATTGAAATCCAGTTTATACCTTCATATTCCAATGAAATTCCTTCTTCAAATAAGTGTTTCGTACAATCTGCTAATCCAAGAAGTATTTCGTGTCATTCGGTCTCTTTATGGCGTGTTCATAAGGTAAACAGAGGGAGTACGGTAGGCGCCATGACGTCGAAAGAAGTGGTAGAAACTGTTACCGACTGGATGAACTGGTGAAAGAAGCTCGAAGAAGGAGGAAAAAAGGAGCGGGAGGGAACAGAGAACTCGTTGTTTCTGGTGATGATAACATCCAACAGATAGGCGCCCCGGAGATATCTTCTTCTCCTCACCCATCTCTCATCTACTCTCTTACTGACTCTTTATGTCTTCTAACACGATCTCATTCATCTTAAGGAAAAATTTAGCTATCATTTAGTTTATTAACGTTTTCGAAGTTTAAGCAAAGCCAATCGCCACTTAAGTTTGGCTGAAGCCTCTTGATCGTTCATTAGCCCTTTCTGGAACGCTGAGGTGGATGATATAATGAAAAATAAAAAAACAGAGCCAGGCGATAGGTTATCATACCTGAGGAGCCTATACCTCTGATAGTAGAAACTGATAAATTTATCTACAACAATCAAAACCGTTTACACCTTTCCTCCAGCTGTCGCTGGCTGTCGTTGATCAGCTTTGTCAACTGTGATGATGATCAGGATTTGGATACCGTCTCGACCTGCCCATTGGCGGACTCCGCCCCTCTCGACGAGGCCCCCGAGCCCAGCCAAACAGTCCCCCGACTGACAAGATGGCGACGAGCAACTTGGAGCAGAGCCCGTCCCTCTACTGGAATGAGTCTCAGATGCTGACACTTCCAACACAGCCAGCGAAGGAGGACAAGCTCGAAGAAGGTGAGATAACCCCGAAGATAAGATTTCGCGCGAGGAGGTTGATAACAATTAATTGGGGGAAAACTCTGATTAGATTAACCGTATAGTCGATGGAGTTTCCTCATTTTCTCATCATCTTCCACGTAATGTCGAGTTTTGAACGAGGGACTCTAGCTGCCGCCACTTTTAGAGATAAGAAATTGATTGGCTCTCTCCTCATTCGCCGAGAAATTCGGGTACAGTCTCTCTTCTTGAATGTCTTTTCTTGGTACCTTCGATGATGGTAAGCCTTTTTATTAATTTCTTATATTTTATCTAATATCTAATGATCCTTTTTCAGTAAAACCATTGGACGAACCCCTCCGCCAGACCGTCATCGAGCAGTCTCATTCCGCCTTTGCTGATGTCAAGACCGAATATTCGACCCTTCTCCGTGAGTCATCTTCTCCTTCTCTTCAACTTTTCCCTCTTCAGCCTTTACTCATTCTACCGACATTCACATGTCGACCCAGCTCTACAATCCTCTGCCAAACTATACTATCGAACCGTCGTATCCCACTGCTGCTACCTCCTCCTTCGTCTATAGTACTGGTGGAACTTCGAGCATAATCCCCGGCACCTTCTGTGGAAACTATTATGACCCTACTCGAATTTCACAATCATTCAGCAGCTACCAGCAGCCCTACCTAGATTTTAATACGGTAAAATAGAGGGAAAGATTTACTAAAGTTGTTTAGAACTATGCTACAGCTTCTGAATGTCTCAACTGTGGTCAAACCTTTGCTCCAACAATGGGACAACAGACATGTGACAGCTGCACCCATCAAATCCCGGTTTGTTCTGTTTGTATATGAGAAATACATTTCTTTAGCAATACCAAACTGTGGATAGTCGTATGTCAACTGACAGTCTCTCCGCTCCTAAATCGGCTCGTACCCCGTCGGCTATTCAGCCATCGAAGAAGACTCCGGCACCAAATGCTCAGAGGAGACAAGGGCTAGTTTGTTCGAATTGTCAGGGAACTAATACGACTTTATGGAGAAGAAATGCCGAAGGAGAACCCGTCTGCAAGTAAGATTCTTCTTTATTCACTTATCTGTTTAGTGCATGTGGACTTTATTACAAGCTGCACAATGTTCAACGACCGATCTCGATGAAAAAGGAGGGACAACTGCAGACAAGAAAAAGGAAACCGAAAAACGCCGACGGCTCCTCGAGCAAAAAGAGGGAACGAGCATCCAATACTTACTCTTCCACCGACCGAAGTCTGTTCGCCCTCCTTCTGCAATATATCTATCTTCAGCCTATCCCTACGTCGCGTCAAGCAATTTTAGCTCTTCCCAGATCGCAGAATCGACCTATCCAATGAGTAGCTACGCAGCGAGTAGCTGGGTGATGAATGGATCTGATTCTACCTACTCCAATCAATACTACACTGCTAATACTAGCAAACAGATGACGGAGGTATATTAAACAGGGGGGTAAAAAGTAGGTCTAGGCTCAACGTCGTCAGATGGAGGAGGAAGAGAATCGAACAGCGGCCCAGGGACTCGAAGACAGCAGTGGTGACCGCTCTCCCTCTGCCTAAATGATCTGTATAGCTAACGAGTACGCTCATTTCGGCAATAAATCTTCATCATTGTATTTTCCTTCAAATAAAAAAACCTACATATGTAGTTGATGTCCCACTTCGAATAAAAGCCTCATAGGTGGACAATGACTCAAACCTATAATAAAAATCGGTCCATATGTTAGACTGTCTAGTAAAATCCCTCGATTGAGATGTTAAACCGTTGACGATCGGCTCCGCTTTGCCTGTTTGACGCTTATTGTTTCGACTTCCTCTCTCAAAAGACCTTGCTTGTATGAGAACATTCGCCGAAATCATTGACTCACGCCCTTCTGACCCCAATTCGCGGATGCATACCCTCTTCATTTGCTTCCTTATGTTACTTGCTGTCGTTTACCTATACCTTTAGTCGAATGGAGCCTTTCATTTGTGACAGATGTTTTCTATAGAGGAACCCGGAAGGCCTTGTTCACCGATCTCGTACCCAATTGTCCTCTTTGTTTGGGAGTAATCGGGGCTGTTTTCATGGTCATTGAAGTAACAAGTTTTCTTGGGACACGACTGGAGGAAGATCCTTTTCAAATTATCATTCCCTGTTTGACATAATGGAAAAAAGTATCATTCAGGAGAGACCGACTCTTTCTTCTTTCTTGACAATTACAATGATCTTCAAAGAAAGGAGTGAAGGTCGCAGCTGCCGAAAATAGATGATCATCATTATTGGCACGGGACTACAAGAAAAAGTTTCGAGTCTCTCTTGACGGGTACTCAATAGACGTCCCTTTCCGTTGACTTCTATCGTCCCGATCGGCTCTCCCATTCTTCTTTTTTCCCATTTACAGCATTTTCTTTAATGTCTCCCATACCCGCCCACCTTCATTCAGACTTTTCGCTCTGTTATGGAAGACGTTCGCGACAAAATCGCTTCGGTTCTGAGAATCGAGGACAAGAAATTGGCCCGGGAGCTGCTCGCCGAATGCATTGGTACTTTCTTCCTTTTGGTAACTATAATGGCCTGTAAAAGTCTTCCTTTTAGTTGATTGGGAATGCTGCCAATATTCAGGCAGCAGTGGCAATTGGAGGTAACTCAACCTCTGCTCACATCGCTTGGGGAATCGGTTTCATGTTCGCCGTTTTTCTGGCCGCCTCCGTTTCTGGAGCTCATTTAAATCCCGCCATTTCTGTAGCCCAGTCTATTCTGGGAAATATTCCGGGATGGAAGGTTCCCTTCTACTGGATTGCCCAATTGTTCGGGGCTTATTTGGGAGCAGCCGTAGCATATTTTGGTCATCATGGTAAGGGAAGAAAAAAGGTAATACTTTCAGATGACTTATACAAGTTGGACAGCGGAGACAGACACGTAACCGGAGTCGGCAGCACGGCTGGTCTTTTCACAACATATCCTTCCGATCATATGCCAGTTCCTCTGATTTGTTCTAATTTTTTTTATTTTTCAGGTCGATCTGGGGTAGCATCCTCGATCAGGTAAAGTTCCCTTTCCCTAGCGTTCTAATTGTAATGTGAATTTAAGATCATTGGTACGGCGATTCTTTCGGGTCTTGTGTGTTTGATCACTGATAAACGCCATCGTATTCCTGCCGGATTCGTTCCTCCTCTGGCCGGGGCCATTATGGCAATGGTCGCTATGACATTCGGAGCCAATGGAGGTTCGAAAAAGACGAATAAGAGACTTGTTTAGGCTTTGCAATAAACCCAGCTCGTGATCTTGGACCCCGTCTGTTTTGTTTATGTGCCGGCTATGGATGGGAAGTTTTCAGGTTTCCCCCCCTTTTCCTTATAGATATCTCCTTTAGTGCTCATAATTACTACTTTTGGATTCCTCTGTTAGCTCCTTTTGTAGGCGCTTTGATTGGTGCTTGGCTCTACAAACTCTTCGTTGGACTACACGGAATGAACGAAGTTCTCGAGGTGGCGACTGCTCCTGTCTCAAAAGGATATAATGTCAGTATCAATGTTAAAAACGAAAGCCACTCAAATCAGAATTATTCTCCTCGTATTCCCTCTTACTAATCTTAATAAAGCATGATTACTTTTAGTTACTTTCAGTTACCGTGACACTCGAAGAAACCAGTTGACTCTTCCGCTCTTTTTTGTTCAATGATGATTTGATGATCACTTAGTTCCTAATAGATCGAGGTGGTCGAGGAGAAGACCTCCCCGATGATATCATTACTCTCCGTTGCATAACACCTGTCAATAACCACAATATGATTATCCGCTTTTTCATCGCAGTTGTCAGATCAGCGAGATTATTCCAAATAAATATCCATGTTTTTAGGATTGGCGCGTAAACTCCCAAGGCCTTTTGATCGGTTACGACAATACTCTTGGAAGGTAGGAAACAAATAAGATGAATATGATTCAGAAGCAATGGTCAGCAGCAGTACACGAGCCACGTGCACTACGTGAACCAGGCTTTTCAGTCGGATCCCCGTGTTTAAAGCACAAATATTTATTGTTTTGTCTATGTTATCTATTACCCGTATGCCCGAACCCATGTCCTTCTAGTCTTTTTGTTCTTTCTATCGCCTTTTTACGGCAGATTTACTATCTCGAATTCCTCATTTGGTTTCTGAATAAACGAATTATTAAAAGAAAAGAGAAGAGTCTCACGGGTGCGACGGGAATACAAGCTAGAGTGATCTCTTCGTGACTCGGGTGGTAGTGACCAGTCTCGTCTTGCATCAGGACGGGAATACGGTATTTGATAGGCTCACAGCGGATCTCTGTGTAAGGAGAGAGATGAGAAGGTCGAATACAGTCACATTCAATTTCTTCCATGATGTCCGGAACTCTCTGGAAAATGAATTAAACAAAGAGAGCACACACCCTTTCGTTTTTATTGAGAACGTAGTGATACTGACAGACGGCTCTATCCTCAAAGGTTTTGACCTCAGCTTTCTTGTCTGTTCTCCCACAGACAACATGTCGTCGATGGCGATGAGTGTCGAGGGCATATCCACTGTCTTCCGGAAGGACCATAGGTCTGGAAAAGAGTATGATAATCTCAATCATTTCATCTTCCACAATCCATCCAAAGATCGTCCGATGGTTCACCTCCCATGATTTTTATAACTCAAATTATCTACGCGATGTCCCTATTTAGCCGACTGAAAACACGATGAATGGGGATAAATTTACGTCGCGTCAACAGGCGAAGAGAGTGAACAGAATTGACGTATGAACGTGAAAGACCACGTTTTGTATTCGGGTGTTTTGCTTGTTTCTTGACTGTGTCGACCAGTGTCACCCGTTTGCAGAGGAAAAAAATACGATCGTTCGTTATATTTTTTCCCCTCAACATTTAACAAAACAGATTGAATGCGTAAAATAAATTCTAAAAATTTCATTTTCGCGCAACTATTACACGGCATCAGGAGAGTAAGTGGGAACTATATGATGAAAAAGAAAAGTTATTGCGAAGGGAAACATATTTATGTAGGATGATTCTCTTACCTAGTATTATCGTCTCCTTCAATAGGACCAATAGTTGCCGATATTAAGTTTTTCCCATTGTCCTAGAATAGTCTCCCCACCAATCATTTATATTAGTTTCGCTAATTTAAAAGTTCAAAATTGAAATTAGGGAATAAGTTTGCCTGCCACCCGTATAACTATATTATCGGACTTCAATTAATGGCGTAATAGTCCAATTTATTTAGAAAAGATCATTGTAGTCCCACTAATTATTATAAAAATTTGTTCTCATTTGTATTTTTTATGTGGATTCTGCGGATTTAGGCTATTCTTTTTTTTGTGTTCTGATAGCTAAAAAAAGTCTACTACTTGGAATGAAGGAGATATTGTTCTTCCCCATACCACTAATAGAAAACCCTGGATAATATATGGAAATGAACTAAAAAAAACTTACAGTGGTCCTCTTGCGAGGGATCCGCCTCCATTGGTAAGGAAGACACTGCCGAAGGAACCACTGGTTGTTATGGTAGGACAGTTGAGGGGAGAAGCAGCAATCAGTGGATAGATGATGAGAAGGATGGACAGAAAGACAACGGACATCTCAATAGAAGCACGGTACTCGTCTCGGCGTATACCTCTCGAGCTCTCCTCGAACAAGGGGCGGAGCTTCGAAGAAAGGTGTAAGTTAATTAAGACTAATTGAAAGGTTTGAAACGAGATGAAATACAAAAAAAAGATGAAGAATAACGATAGGACGAGTTGAACAATGTAGGAGGTTACTGTAATGTAGGAGGGACGGCTGTTATCATATATTAATTAAGAAAAAAGATCTGAAAGGGTCGATGTTTATCGAAAGCTAAGAAGGGATGTTATTCGATCTATCAATGAATATCAACGAAATTGTACGATTTCCTAAAATGAAAGAAAATTTTTGAAGAGGATTTAATATTCTATGTGATTCAGGAAAAGTTCCTGTATGAGCTCCTTTCTCTTTAAACAGTTTCCTTCATCTTTTGGTTCCTAATAGTTCGCTTTCTCTGACCCAAGGGGAACTAACTAAGTTAGTCTACGTCGACAGTCTGATCTAATATTGGTATGTCGACGTCGAAGTCGCCTCAATAAGGTCTCATTTTGACGTTGCACTTCTACAACCCTTCGTTTTAATTCGTCGACCTTTCAGTGGAGGCAATACTCTCCTTCGAAGACATAATTGATGACCCACAACAGCCACTGTGACTAGTGGGAGCGGAAAAAGTAATACTTGTCGTTTACTCAATCGCGTACGTCAACGCGTTACAAAGAAAAAGAAACGAGTTAAAAAAAGCTGACGCCTGTATGTTCATTATCAACCAAACCCGTGGAATATCACACGAAAGATATTTACAAAACATAGAGAAGGCACTCTATTAGGGACGAAGAATAAGGATAGAGCACGCTCCAAGGATATACGAAGCGACGAGTTTTTGAGGAAGACTCAAATGAAAGGAAACAGGTACTATGGATTCGACAGCACCAGAATCACCCACTGTTGGAAGAGCCAGAGCTAAGGCACAGATGATAGCAGTCAAAACAAAACCCCATTGAGAGTTTTCCTGAAAGAAAATCACTATATTTCATGTACTCACGTTTCCCCGTCGATAGTCCTCATTCCGTGGTGAGCTTGTGGAATCTGTCATTCCATAAAAAGAATTCCTATTTTGTGATGGTTCAACAGGGGCGGAACGCTCTGTTACGGTTCGCAGAAGAATGTTACGATAACCGTGTAGCTAATTCATTTATTCTGTGAATATTTTATCAAAGCTACCTGATTATCTCCTCTTTTCCTCACTTCAATTCGCAGTTTATCTACATTACCGACCGTTAACTTAGTAGTGCATCTAACCACACTAAAAAGAAAGAAATAATTGTTGCTTCATACTTACATATCTTTACAACACTTTGCCAACAAGGTACCACTTGCCTCGGCCACTGAATAACTACTTGGTGCTGTACATAACACTAAATATTTCTTGATAAATACTTATTGGCTTTTACCTTTATAATTTATAGCATATCCATAAGGGTTGTACAGTGTTATAACCTGACGTGGTGATTTTTCAGTCAAAGGAAATTCAATCTCGCCTGTAGAAGTGAAAACTGGCAGTGGGGCATCATCATCCATCCACTAAATAACCTCTGATAAGTTTCTGTCCTATTCGAACATAGCATTAAGAAACAATGAAGAGCGATGAAACTACGACTGAGAAATGGAGTAGTTCATTGGGACAACATAACCCACTGCTATCAGCTGATTAAAATCGATAAGATTGCCACAATAGCTTTATTGAAAATAATATAATAAAGATAGACGGAAGCAATATTCTATTATTATATATGGGAAACCCGTGGTCCACAGTAAGAACGAAACGCGTCGCGTTATAAATAATGGCTAATCACATACAGAATGACCGATCGTACTGGGATAGTACAGAAAAGGAGAAACAAATAAAACGAAAAAGATGAAATAAAGCTATAAACTTATGTCGTTCAGGAAAATTGTATTTTAACAACAGTAAAAACCTAGGAAAGCCATCAAAGGTCAAAACATCCGAAGAAAAACGGGAGATGAGACCATTTTTTTAAAGGGAGGGCACAGAGAGACACAGTGAACATCAGATCACCATATACCTCGCACCAGCCCGCCCAACGCGATTCGCGGCTCGTTCATAAGGACCGGCGGGGGTAGAAATACGAGTTAAATTGAGTATAAATGAATATATAGAAAAAAAGCGAAAGGATAAAACTGATAAAAAAAATGACTTAATTCCACCAGTCGTTTGCTGGAGCTGGACGATTGTTACGCTGCGGCTGATTGTTGAACCCACTAGATCGTTGTGATGGAAAGCCGGCTGGCTGGTTGCGACCTCCTCCATTGTACTCCATACGATGGTCGCGTCCTAAATGAACAAATAAGTAAAAGCAAAAAAAAAAAAATATATCATCTAAGAATAACTAAAGAAAAAAAATAAACCTCCGAATTTGCTGCCGTTTCCACGTCCGCGACCAGTAGGACGTCCTCCATATCGACCAGAGTCACCAGCAACGTTCTCTAACCAATCGGGTATTTCCTGATTAGCTTCTACAATCAAATCCATGAGGTCTCTAGCAATATTTCTGTTTTTGTCATTGAAAAATGATGTCGCCAGTCCTAAACTATATGCAAAAACAAACATTAATTTACCAATATTTCCAACACGACCAGTACGTCCTATTCGATGAACATATTCATCAACATCTGATGGTAAATCATAATTAATTACGTGTTTGACATTAGGGATGTCCAATCCACGAGCAGCTACAGCAGTAGCAACAAGAATAGGTGCAGCACCTGTCCTAAAATAGTTACGTTGTTAAGAAATTTATATAACCGACCTGAAGGTTTCTAAATGCTTTTCGCGCTCAAATTGCTTTAAATCTCCATGGATAGCAACAACTTCAAAATTGTTATTACTTAAGTAATATGCCAAATCTGATGCTCCTCTTTTCGTTTCAACAAAGACTAGAGTTAAGGAATTTGTACCGCCAGCATCAAGAAGATCCATTAAATATGATCGCTTCTCGTGCTCTTCAACCCAAACAATCTTCTGCATAATATTTTCGGATGTGGAACCAACACGTCCAACGGCTAAGAATACATAGTTGTTCATAAGGAAATCTTGAGCCAGCACCTGCAATTCATAATATTAGTAGAAAAAAAAATTAAACCTGAATTTCTTTTGGGAACGTGGCAGAAAACATAGCCGTTACACGGTCACCCTTCAATGGCATTTCAGAAAGATCAACTATCTGCCGTATTTGAGGTTCGAAACCTAAAAAATTGGTTACTTTCATTTAAATACTAACCCATATCAAGCATTCTATCGGCTTCATCAAGAACTAAGTAGCGACATCCATTGAGACCAATAAGACCTTGCTCCATAACGTCAATAAGACGCCCGGGAGTAGCAATAAGTATGTGGCAGCCAAGCTAAAAAAATACACTACTATACACAAACTTACTCTAAGTTTATTAATTTGTTCACGGTAATTTTCTCGGCCTCCATATAGTAGTGCCGATGTAATCGGCGTTCTATACGCGAACTTCCTAGATTCGTTATAGATTTGCAGAGACAATTCTCGAGTAGGTGATAAAACTAATGCTGAGGGATATTGCTTCCTACGTCCACTTTGGGATGTAGTTGATTTATATACTGCTTCAGGACCATCCTTAAATAAACGAATTGCAAAAAAATATATATATATTAACTTACACAAAGAATAGCATTAATGAGAGGAACCAAAAATGCAGCTGTTTTGCCAGAGCCAGTCTGGGCACAAGACATGAGATCTCTTCCAGCGCCAAGAGCAGGAATACTATATTTCTGTACTGGTGTAGGCCGATTGTAGCCAGACATTTTAATATTTTCCTCAATCCATGGATGTAGTTTGAGATCAGCGAACTAATAAAAGTGCATAATAAAAAAACAATAACTAACAAGTGAAATAGGCTGTGGTACATCATCACCAGTAGCTTCAACAGGAATCTCTTCATACTTATCGAAGTTAATTCCAGAAAGTTGTCCAGCAAATAATTCCCCTTCTAGGCGTTCATCACGGGGAAGTTGACGATCCCAGCTCTCCTTGCGATGATCATCATCCCGAAGAGCGTTCCAGCGACTGTTAGTTTGTTCTTCACGCTGGGGGGCTCCATTGTTGTAGCCACCACGTCTATCCTCACGAAATCTAAGAATGACAAATACACAATTTAGCTTACCCTGCTCCACCATTTCCTCGACCACCACCTCCATTGTAGTTGTCACGGCCATTACTGTATCCGCGATCGTCAAAACGACGATCTTCATATCCGCGTCCTTAATTGCATAACAACATAATAAAAAACTAAACCTCCATATCCGCGGTCATATCCATCTTCACGATTGTTATAGCCACCACGCCGTCCTCCACTGTATCTAAACAATTTGAATTATAAACAAGAGAGAAACAACATACCCTCCTCCATTTCGATTGTTTCCGTAAGAACGTTCAGAGTCTTGACGCTGAGACTCTCCGCGATCATCGCGACCCCCACCACGGAGGTGAGGGGGCACGTAACGACCTCCTTGGTTGTTTACAGCAGTACTTCTACCGCTGTCATTTTCATAAGATCCCTTTTCCATCAAAAGAACGAAATTCGCACTAGCGAAATAAGTTTGAGCCTCTACTGAAAAAAAGAGGTTTGACAGAAAAAACAAAAACAAAATAAAGTAAAATAAATAAATAATACAATGAGAATTCATGGGCACTCGACCAACGTTATCAGGTCTCAAAACGACGAAAAAACCTTTGAAAAAAAGATTGATTACAAGAAGGACAATCCCAATTCCGAAACATGCGTTTTTTTTGTTTTATGGTTTTTTCGGACAAACACAGCTGTTTTCCAACATAAATTTTAAAAATATAATAAATTTCGTATATTATTATAGGTACTAATTTGCCGACTGCGGCTGGACGGAGCCAGTCTGCGCATTATTGATTACTCTTTTTCGCAGCATTGAATCTCATTTAGTTATTTCAGAATGCCTCGACGCCGATATAAAACGACACGAGTTCAACAAAAGCAATACGTAGGTGAGGAAATTCTTTTTTATCTAGTTGCTAAAAAGTTTAGAAAAAAAAACTGACTTTCGTAATCGCTGCACAGTTATGGTTTTATTTATAACTTTTTGAACACTTTGGTTAACAAAATGGCGCATTCAATATCAGTCTAACGTGAAATGAAATACGGTTTTTTGGATTGAAAATTTGGGACGGCTATAGAAACGGATAGCGCAGCTGTAGGGTCGCTGTGAGACCGCTGTCTGGCATGCGAAGCAGAGAAATAGGGGGGCGAATCAATACGCGGGTGTCCAGCGAGACGCAGAGAAACGAGCTGCAGTATTTCGGAACTAACTTGTCTCTGAAATTTTGATCGGACAGGAAGTAAACCGTTTGGTTTCCTGTTACGTAACGGCTTTGAGTCCACTGAGGTAGGATATTCTTCTGGACCAAGGGGAAGGGAAGGTTCCGAATATTCATACTCCTTTTCATAAAGAATTATTCTTCCTCTTTTGAATCTGTTATTATAGGTCGGATGTCCTCAACTTCTTCGGCTAACGAGCAAAATCCTGGATCTACTGGTTCAAGCATATCACAAAGAAAGCGACATTCTCCCACATCTCGTAAGTCTTTAATTGCGATGTTCTATTGGTGATATTGCAAAAATTTAATACTTTATTTAGGTACAAAATTGGATTCAGACGAGAATCAGTCTTCTTCCTCCTCGGCTCCCAATATCAATTCAGCAGTTTGTAGCAAACAGAGAAGAATTGCTGCTATTTCTGAAGATCAAGTAGGTTTTTAACAAACGTAATAAACTTTGATTTAAGGATGTAGAAGTTTCCGAGATAACTTCACGTGAACTGCGAGATCTTCATGATTTTTTCCCTGATCAAACGGATGAAGGTCCTTTGACACGTTCCAGAACAAAAAATAATGCTTCTCCTGTCGATAAAGAAATACCTAATAGGTTGGGCTCATAATTTGATTCATAGTTCATATTTTAGACGTGCTCAAGTTAAGCAATCAAAAAATTATCGTGGGTCCGATTCTCGGACAAGTAATTCGAAAAACACTAGAGATCCTCAAAGAGAATTATATCAGCAAGCGTTTTCTTTCCCTGAAGTTCCAATGTCGTTTCAGCAACCTAATATACCTTTGATACCTCCGTAAGAGTCCATTTAAAAAAAAAAAAGTTTAGGCCTATAAACCATCCTGCTCCCTTAATCCCACAACCTCATTGGCATGATCCGTCAATGGTATCTATGATGGACGATGTGGGAACAAGCAACGAGCATGTTCGAGATTTAGCTGCATATGAACTTGTTTCTGCACAGATTGGAATTCATAACAGATATATCAATTCACAAGCTGCAATGCTTCATCAGGTAAAATTGATTACATCTTGTTGAAAAAAAAATGTCAAACGTTTGAGGGTTAATGGTTTTTAAACTTTCCTTGTTATTTCCCGATGTTGTTTATAGCCTATGGCAAGGTGGCGCATGGCACGCGGAGTTAGACTAGACTCATGTCTTTATTTTTGGGGGGTTTATTTTTATTTTTCCGTGCGATATGTTTTCTCACTATGACTTTCAATTCTACAACTTGAAAGGTACAAACAGTTATAGTTATCAATGATAGCACATGTTCAAAGCGAAGCTGTCAACAACTTGGTAATCGATTGACAGTTCTAGTGATATCAATGCCATATTTTTGTGCTTTGATTTTCCATTTTTTACGCATTATACATAAAACTTTTAGGTACCTGTTATTCAAAATACAGTACATCCTGTACCTGGAGGTGTTCCCATTAATCTTTCGGGAATGCTTTTTGACCCATTACCTGCTACTTCTGGTCAGTCAACACCACAAGGGCAATCAGTTCCTATTCCTCAAAATCCTAGAGCAATAGCACGGTAGGTTTTAAATATTTCTATTAAAATGTTACTTCTAGTTCGGCAGCTTCTCAGTTCATCCACGGCCTTGTTCCCAGAATGCAACATCTACTTGGAGGCGGTAAACCTATCCCGCAAGGTTAGTTTTTTTATATCACCGGGGCAGGCTTTTCATATGTAAATATGGGCTAACGTAAATTGGATAATTTTTGCGGTACATTGAGCTTCCTTGACTTGATAACGTTTCCATTGAATGAATACAGGATAGTTTTAACCGCTCAGAAAATAATGTTCTAAATAGGTACTAGTGCTAAACATTATTTGTTCTCGGTTCCGTATGTTGTTGAAAGCTTTACGAATCTTCATCTCAATTATGCCGTAGAGTGTAGGCATAACTAGCTCTTGGTTCTCTGCATTCTCTAGCCTGTCTGCCTCTAACTGAGTCAGCTGATGGTGCCCGGGCTATCGTAGTAGTCCGGTCTGACCTCCGACGGACACTGGAGAATGTTATAATCTCCCTGCATACCTACTTTGTTGCAAAGTACATCGAAACATTCCACCTCATCAATAAACGGGTCGAAACCTCAGGTCATCATGGATGTAGATATAGATGAAGAACGTGAATTGGAGTCAGAGAAGCCTTTAGAAAAACGGATTCTTCTTAGTAGTGACTTTATTTGTGCTATGACCCGTTCTGAATTCAGAACAACGTTAGGTGAGTTCCCTGGCTACTAGTTCTTTCATATATAGTTAGTATCAGTTATATATAAAATAGTTATAACTTTTTTCAATGTGAACTTTTCCACCTTATCTCACGTTACTGCTAATGCAAATTAGCGTTGTTTCCAACTGTTGAGGTCGCTTTTAAAAAGCGTGAATATCAAATGACCTGTGGTTGTAAATTTTGTAATTATTTCATAGCTTCGCTTTACAAAATTTTATTGATTTGGTACTACGTCACTTTCTGCTGTCAAGTGAAAATCTTAATCAAATTGCTTCAATGTTGAAAGTTGTCACGAATGCATTTGAGGAAATGTCATTCTTGGATCCCGGTAGATTTTAAATTATTAAAAAAATGACGCTACAATAACCATCATTTCGAACTGTAATGTAATGTGTTTAGATTCAAGAGTGATGGGAATTATGGAAGGTCTGAGATCTGATAATGAAATTCGACAGGCTGAAGCGGCAGGAGAGCTTGCAGAGTGGCTTTTGATGGCAAATGAAGAAAGTCTTCCATCACACTTACCTATTCGAGAAATTGTGCAATCTCTTATCCAATTGCTTCAAATGGAACATAATTTTGAACTGGTAATCTTGTTTATTTTTCATTGATTTAATTTGTCTTTCAGATGTTAACGGCGGCTCGTTGTATTCGTAATTTGCTTGAAGCAATCCCTCGTGCTCAACCAATTGTAATCGAGGCAGTTCCCTGTTTGCTCGAAAAATTGAAAAGAATTGAATGTGTTGATGTAGCAGAACAGTCTCTCACTGCTTTAGAAGAGCTTTCTAAACGAAATTCTAAAACAATTCTTCTTGCGGTAACATTTGATTTTCTTTCTTATTTTTTTAGGGTGGCATTGCTGCATGTATGTCTCATGTTGATTTTTTCTCAATTGCTTCTCAACGTCTAGCTTTTTCTATAGCATCGAACTGTGCCACTTATCTTGGATCTAATGAGTTTTGTCTTATTAGAGATTCTTTATCGGATCTCACTGAACGTCTTCTCATCGAAGATAAACGATGTCTTGAGAGTGTGTGCCAACTTTTCTCTAGATTAGTTGAAAATTTGAAAAATCATCCTGATAAGTTGAGAGAAATAGCTGGAACTAATTACAGGTTTGTTTAATTCTCACAGGTGTGTTCAATTATCAGATTGCTTGCGCTTATTCAACAGCATTTGGTTTCACAACCTTCCCAACTAAGCTCTAATACCTTCTCTTCAATTGTAAAAATGGTACGGACATTGGCTAGTAAATGTGCGGATATTGCTGCAGCTCTTATTAAAATGAATTATCATGTAAGCCTTTTATCCTTATTGACACTTGATCAGGTTACTCTTCAAACACTTTTCACCGGTTATAGTGAAGAAATAAAAAATCCCACAGAAATAGAAATTATTGAAAGACCTCCTAATCAACTTCAGGACATGGTTTATGTTGTTGGGTATGTTAGAATAAACAAATAAATCCTCATGTTTTAGTGAACTTTTCCCAAGCTTGCCCACAACTGGAATATTTGAAATTGATCATTCATTTACTAGGAATACTCAAGTTGATGGACAATGGTACTGGCAGGATGATCAAGAACAATGGCAACCATTCCGTCCCCAGGATAATCGTATTATTGAAATCGCAAAAGAAAATGGACAGAACGTCCATGATATGCCAATCGGATCACAATTGTATAGGATGGATTTAGTTGCTTGTGTACAACGAAATATACAAACTGGAAAAGAACGATCTATACAAAGAAGATTGGTTACAAACAAAGGTTTTACAAATCCTTTATATTTTATTTTCAGCGTCAGCAAAGCCTGCTGAAGAAGATGGTCGCAATGTTCTTTTACGTAATGAACCTCAATTGATTGAAAAAGTCGCATATACATTGTTTCCTGTCCTTGTAGCAATAGATGGAAGCTCGGTAAAATTTCCTTGCAACTCCATTGTTTTAGTCCGGTCCTTCGCTTCGATTTGAATGTCTTCGCGTAATGCTTAGAATTATATGTCCTATATCAGGAGATGCACTTCGTACAGTTTTGGCTAATTTACCACTGTCACAACACATTGCCTCTGCTTTAGCTAGTATAAGAAGTAAGGATCTAACAATCGTTGTGGCGGCATTACAATTGGTTCATCTTTTACTCGAGGTTGATGATTATAGTTATATAAAGTCTGATTTTCAGAAATTATCCGACATTTATGGTCCATTGTTTAGAAAAGAAGGTGTAACTCATGAAATTCAAAAGCTTGCTTCTGTAGTTTCTCGCGTAGAGAGTAAGTCTGCACCTTCCAGCACAGTTTCAAGTCCAGTGAAGGTAACTCTTTTTAATTATAATTTTTTTCTTTTCGGCGGAAACTAGTACGCGAGTAACTCGTTCACAACGCAACAAAAGTACAACGCTTTTACAACCAAGTGGTAGTAATGATTCAACGAAAGGAAAATCAAAAAAAGATAAAAATGAGTCGAAAGAAAAAGATAATTCACCGCGAAGAAAAAGAGGAAATCCTGACGAAAGCTCAGGGTCAAAAAAGGAAAAAGAATCTAGAAGAAAATCGTCTGGCCTATTAAATGCTCTTCGTATACCTGTAATTAGCGGACTAGGTCGTGCTTCTTCTTCCCATTCTGCTAGTCCAACAACAGCGCCATCAACTCCACCTTTAATGGGAGGTCTGATCAGTCAACTTGGTACGTTTTTATTGCATTTCATTTAAAGTTTTAGTAGCTCAATCTTCCTCTTCAAATTCACGCTCACGCTATATAACATCATCTTCAAACGATTCATTCATGAGTAGCTCGACAAAAGAAAAATTGCGAGCTTGGATAAAGAAAAAGGCATCGGCTTTATTGAAAACATATTTCTCGGACTGTAGTACAAATGGTGCTACGATAGACTCACTCTCATGGATCTCTGATCAACTTAAGAAGTGTGGAGAAGATGTTGGAACAATTCCTCTTTCTCAATTACATGATATCCTGAATAGTGACGCTGTCAGTGCTTTTGAAATGATGCATTCTGGTGTGATACCTGCCCTCCATCATTATCTTGTCGACGAAAATCTCATTCCTGAGAGAGATGAAAGGCTCCGTCGTTTTACGTCAATCTTTATGCGCCTCACACAGGACAATCTCCGCCCTAGTGGAGAAGATGGTTGCTTTGTTTCCTTTGAAACACTTGTTTCAAAAGTCTTGGCTTCTGTTTCACAATTGGAACAATTCCATGTTAAGGTTATTTTTTTTTGGTAAATGATTTATTTTTTTGTAGGTAAACGATATGGGAGGTATAGTTACTGGTTCTGCCGGATGTCTTCGCGGTGCACAAGCCTTACGATTTTTCCAAAATCATCAAATTAAATGTTATTTACGTCGCCACCCTAATTGTCATGATTTAAAAGATTATCACAGACATGGTGGGAGTACGATTAAGGTAAATTTATCTTCCTTTTATAAAATAAGTTTTTTTTAGGTTGATCCATTTACATCAATTTCGGCTATTGAACGCTATTTAGCCGATAAAGAACTTTCTCGCGTTCGGGGGGAAGAATCTAGTGGTGATGATGATATGAGCGACGAAGAAATGGTTTGAGCGTTTATTATCATAAAATTGTTTTTAGGATCCTGTTGTTCCTTCGAGTGGAATGAATGAAGAAAAGAAAATTGAGATTCTAATTGGTGATCAAACTTTACCTAGTACAATGAGTGTCCTCCAAGCACTTCGTCAATACTCTCCATATTTGAATAATGGAGATGAAAGGTTTTTTTTTTTTTTTTTTTTTTTAAAGCAATTTAGCCAAGCGATCGGAAGTAGCTTATGGATGACAACGCATACTCTATTGTATCGATCTGCTGTTAATGATAAAGCTTTAAATAGTTCAAACGTACACGTAGTTAGTTGTTCTCAAAATAAGGAGAAGAAACGAAAAGTAAACGACAAATTATGGATAGGTTATTTTATTTTTTTTACTTTGTTAATATAATATTTTTAGAAGGCGAAGTTGAAGGAAATAATGCCTCTCTATACCAATTTTTACGTTCTTCCCTTCCTTGTCAAATTGAAGATCCTAGCATTCCGGCTCTACAACTTCTTTGTTCTTTACATGGATTGAACAGATATTGGTACAATCTTTTCGACATAGACTCTATGCTTCCATCGTCTTTTGCTCCCATACTTCCTTTAAGGTATTTATATTTTAATTTAACTAAATTAATTTTTTTCAGTGCTTTCAATTCTTCCAAACTGTCTGCCAAAATGCAACGTCAACTTTCTGACTTTATCTCTGTAGCTACACAACAATTGCCACAATGGACAATAGATTTGGCAAGAACGATGCCGTTTTTATTCCCATTTTCACTGCGTCGTTCTCTACTTTATTGCACATCATTTGGAAGAGATCGTGCATTGATGCATCTTGTTTCACAAACGGAAGGTGCTCAAGGAGAAGGAGAAGCTGGTCGGTTGACCCCACGTTTAGAAAGAAGAAAAATAGTTGTTAAACGGGATGACCTCTTGAAATCAGCAGATACTGCGTTGGCCGGAAATGCAAGTGCCAAGTATGTTTATATTTATCGCTGCAATATACTATTGTTACAGAGCAATGCTCGAAGTTAGTTTTGAAGGCGAAGCAGGTTCAGGATTTGGTCCGACCCTAGAGTTTTATTCAACAATGTCACGCGAACTACAAATCGCAGCTCATAAAATGTGGCATGGACCTGCTGAACCAGACCCTTCTCGAGATGATAATATTGAATATGTTGTTTCTGGACATGGTCTTTATCCTATAGCTGTACCACAAACTCAAAGAAAAGATAATGTTAAAATTAAAAAATTTGAGGTATTTTTTAGTGTTCGGATTTAATTATTTTTGTTTCAGACTCTTGGGCGTCTTATGGGACAAGCTCTTGTCGATGCAAGGATGCTAGATATTCCCCTTTCATCTGTTTTTTTGCATTGGATAGCATCTGAACCTGGGCAAATAGGTGTGGCTCAATTAGAACAATTGGATCCACACTTTT
The DNA here is from genome assembly GCA_932521415.1 of Oscheius sp. DF5120. Lineage (NCBI taxonomy): Eukaryota > Metazoa > Nematoda > Chromadorea > Rhabditida > Rhabditidae > Oscheius > Oscheius sp. DF5120. The sequence continues at coordinate 3,189,777 of OW051465.1, read as the reverse complement.
ATCAAACTTTACGTCAATTAGCTTTGACAGATGAAGATGATTTTGAATGTCTTGAACAGTACTTTACACTTCCTGGAAATGATTCTTTTGAACTGATAAAAAATGGCCGAAACGTCCAAGTTAACAAACAGAACGTTTCAAAGTATATTAAGGTTTTTTTATTTTTTTCTAAATCTTATTTATTCAGCTTGTGGCAGTGTGGCGTTTAGTTGAAGGAGTTTACAAAGAGATGGAAGCCGTGAAAAAAGGATTTTCTCAAGTTATAGATCCTATTCATTTGTCTTTATTTCTACCAGAAGAACTTGATCAATTGTTCTGTGGATGTTCTGATGGCGGTGAGCGTATTTGGGGAGAACAAGCGCTTGCCCAATCAATCAAACCAGATCATGGGTTAGTTTTTCTATATTTTTTAACATTCAATTATTTCAGATATAATCATGATTCAGAGCAAATCCGTTGGCTTATTACTATGTTATCTTCTTTCAATTCCCAGGACCAACGGAAATTTGTACAATTTGTCACAGGTAGTCCTCGTCTTCCCGTCGGTGGATTCCGTGCATTAACACCGCCTCTAACAGTAGTCCGTAAAACAGCATCCTATGGATCAGGTGACGAAGAACTTCCATCAGCCATGACTTGTTATAATTACTTAAAGGTTTGTAAAATTAGGTTGATGTACATAATATTTTAGATTCCGGCTTATTCATCTTATGAAGTCTTTCGTGAACGTTTCCAAGTTGCCCTTCAATTCATTTATTCGTTCCATCTTACCTAGTCATTTTATGCATTTTATCTTTCTCGATTTTTTTCGGGTGATATACGGGTCAGAATACCCACATTTGGTTTTTTTTGTCTTTGATCACCTTAGTCCACTTCCTGTGGTATTTTATTTTTTTATGTACATTTTATGTAAGTAGGGCCGATTTCGGTCTAACCATTGCCCGAAAAAGAGGCCTTCCCTCACATTATTCATTTCATATATGCCTTGGCTTTCGTCTCGTGAGTGTGATATAATGCAGCGGTTTCCCAAGTAAGCTTAGTCGATATCATAAACTGCCAAATATATGTATAAATAAAAGTTTTTATTTCCTATGAACTTTTAATCTTGTCTTTGTTTTCCCATATAGCCAGTGCGATCCGATATAGCACGGCGATAACTGTCCAAGACGAGAACAAGGTAATTCCTACCCAATGACCACCACTCCAGTCTGAGCCATATGCTATTTGGGACCATATTTGTGCAGAAAGTATAGCCAAGCAACACTAAACATTTTTTTATGCTTTATTGTGAAACTCACAACTACACGTCCATCAACGGCGACTCCTCGATCGTACCGGCTTTGCCAATGGAGAGCATGAGTTGAAGCACAGTAGGAAGAAACGAAGAGAGCACCCATTATACGGCCAACGAGTTCATGGGACTCGTCTAAGGTAACAATAACCTAAAAAATGAAGTATAAATTAATCTGATTACTTGTCTATGTAAAAGCCATTTCGGAAAGGCTAGCCATGCTACTCCGATACAAATAGAAGCAATGGCATCCAATTGATAGAGACAGTTGCCAATCCTACTATCTACTGCCAGTGTTGTACCTAGATAAATGTATCGAATTGCTTTCTACTCTTACCAATAGGCCATCCAGCAAGAAGGAGAAGAAAGAAGTTAAAGGCGATTCCTCCGAAACAAAGCCATTTAACAAATTCAAGAATCTTAAGAATGGATGGATTGTAACTGTAACGACTTACTTCTGGTCGAACAAGGGATGGTAGCTCCGATCGACAGTAGAAATGTAAAAGGAGTATGAGAATAGCTGGCTGGAAAGAAGAATATGAAATATAAGAATAGATACCAGAATACGCATTATGTGACAAGCCGTGTGTGCCATGGAACTGGAACAACGAAGTTTCCATGTAACGAAAGCAGCAGCAATCAATTGACCTCCAATACAGCGAACAAGATGCCAATGGACACCATCTGTTGTTCTATTCTATTAAAAAAAGATAAATGTCGTCACCGGAAAAGACTCACGAATACGAAATCAGCAGCTAGATGTGGCTGAAAGAAGAGAAGAAGACCAAAAATGGCATTGGCAAATGAGTCGAAGTTGAGAGCAGCTATTGTGATAGCCATTGGAAGAGATCCAGGAAGGGACGAGATCGGCCAAGAAGACGACTGTACACGCCGTTGTTACACCGTGCACTTAGATATTTTTGGGACGTAGACGACACGTCACAAAATCGAACAAGAAGAGGGAGGAGGCACGTGGCAAAGAGTTGTCGGATCGGTGGTTCGGATCGGCGACTGACCTTGACCATCGACCTACTTTTGTGTAGAGAGTGACGAGAATGGCGAAATATTAGGGATATCCATCACAATCATTTCTTCTCTTAGAGTTTGACTGTTTTAAACATTTTTAAGAAGGAAGACTGTAGAACGATAAAAGGTGATTTTTACTTCAAATTTCCACTTCCCGTACTTCCTGCTAACTGTGTGATATCTTATCTTATCTGTTCATATTTCCTTTTCTCGTTCCTCCTTTTATTTCCCGTTTTCTTAGATGTATTTTTCAGATTTTAGAGTAAAAAAATTAAAGGACTGAAAATGAAATAACAAAGTGCACACTCCACTTCCTTCCTTATCTCTCTCCTTCTATCTGGTCTTTTCCTTCCATCACTAGTCGAAGGAAATATCATTCTATAAAAGAGGAAGAATGCCAGTAAATATTTTATTAAAGGTCTGGCTGTTTACATCTCGCAGCGACGCAACATGTGAGATGTTCCGCCTCCTTTTTACATTTTTGAACTCGTGCTTTCATTTCTGCTCGTGGCATATCGATTGGACAGTGTTGTTTTTATGAAACTTGCTTCAATTTTTTGATTTTCCTTTTCCAGATTTCAAATGGGAAACAATCAGGGTAGTGGAATGAACAAACGAGACCGCCCAGGGGAGACATATTCTGGTAAAAAGAAGAGAAAAGACTGAAATACTCCTTCAGGAAATAATGTTACTTCACCGGGGCGTCAAAGAACTTATAGTGGAAATCCCCAGCAACTTACAGGCAGTGCGGAGGATGGGTGTCCTGTTCAGGTAAGTGGCTCATATACGATTTATAATCTTCTCCAGGTAAAAATAGCCAAGAGTGAAGATAGTTCGGGGAGTAATATAGCCCCAACGGTTCAATTCAAAGAGACCAATGAATATCCTGTCGTATTCAAATGGCAGTGTTCTGCTACGAAGTAAGGAAGCTTTTTATTTGGACAGACAAGCTATTCAGCACCCCTAGGAATGTCTATATTTGTGGATCTTGGGATCAATGGAGGTCGCGAATTCCGCTCGTTAAAAGTACGAATGATTTCAGTACGATTCTTGAATTAGTTCCTGGTAAGTGTTCTTGTAAACAAGATGTTAGCCATTCAGGTGATCATGAGTATAAATTTTTAATCGATAACAAATGGGTTGTTGACGACAATCAGCCGAAAACGAGCAATTCCCTTGGTGGAGAAAACAATGTAATGCACATCGACGAGGCCGATTTCGAAGTAAGCTCCCTCCATTTTTATTCGACAATCTGCAGGTATTCGATGCTCTAGACAAAGATTTGGCCTCTTCTAATGCCGGCGAGGCTATGAGGGCCAATAGTGCTCAGCCTAGTCATGATACTCCAAATGACAGGTGTGTTAGTCTTCTGACTATTAATGAACATTTTAGAGAGCTCGAGAAGCTGCGTACTTTCACTCAGGAGATCCCTGATCGTCGTGATTTCGACAAAGCTCACAATCCTCCCGTCTTGCCTCCCCACCTTCTTCAGGTTTTTCTAGTGAAGAAATGACTAAAAGATGTTTATAGGTTATCTTAAATAAGGATACTCCGGTTACATGTGATCCAAATGTTCTTCCTGAGCCTAACCATGTTATGCTCAATCATCTCTACGCTCTCTCTATCAAAGACGGTGTAATGGTTCTGTCGGCTACTCATCGGTAAGCAGTCAACACTTACAAAATACGGTTCAGTTATCGCAAAAAGTACGTCACTACGCTTCTCTACAAGCCGATCTAAGCTTCAAATTCCCATAAACATGTACGTATATATGTCTATACTTACGAATCAACGTATCATTAATAGTTCGTCAGCCGGTTTTAGATTCGGTAGCAAAATGTACAAATATTCGGATTTAGTAATGAATAAACTATATATTTGGAAAAATCCATATCTCATTGGTTACCTATACCGTCACCTATGTTATGAAAAAGATAAAATAAGATTAAGTAAAAATAGCAACACCTATAAGATCATTATATAGAAGTGTACAATATTTCAAACTTGGAATTGATTTTTCTCCTGTATTATTTCTTTGTCCTCATTGTTTTTCGTGGATTTATTTCATGTAATTGATTAATTCACATTTATTTTCTTCTAATAACTTATCATTTTCAGCATGAAAAGTCCCTTTCTTACAATTATACATGATGATATTTCATTACCGAATTGTAGTTTCACTGGAGAGTTCCATTTTTTCAAACTGATCTTGACGGTATATTTTTTATGTTTTTATGTTTTCTCAGTTACAACAAAATAATGATTCTACAGTGTGTGCTACAGTAGATTTGCGAAAAGGAGAAGAATTGGATTCACTTGTTCTGCTTGTTGAGATGAAGATTTCGATAGGGTTACATAAATTTTTTGTATGGATTATCTGTTTTAATTCAATAATAGTTTCAGCTAGATAAAGACTTGTGGAGCAAAACCGAACGTTTATGGTCAACAGGAATTCAAAGGTGTAGTGGTATTGCACAAATTGAAGTCCGATTATGCAACATACTCCCGACAGTAAATATTACTCAACAGAGTAAATTAAGACGAACTCAATTATTGGTAAACTCATTTTGGTATTTTTTAAATCTTTTTAGTGTTATAACTCTGTTTATTATGTTAATATAGATAGTCTTGCAGAAATTGGAGGATACTTATTTTTAGAATGGAAAAAGAAAAAAGTAGATACTTTTAATTTATATTTACTGTATAGGATGATGGAGAAAGTCGCATTGTTGTTACCATGGATAGTGAAGACCTCAAAATATTACTTGAAGCTTTGATACAACATGATTTTATAACTGTACATAGGTGAGTATTGATTTCTTTGTATTAATCTTTGGTTACAGAAGAAATTTTCTTAGATTATGTGAATTTGGAGAACAGTACAGAATTTTACCATTACTTCGTGCTGTCGAGCAGTATCTTATGGATGCCAATATTCACCCAATGAGACAACTCGAATTTTCAGTAGAAATGAGGATGGCGAGGCTATATGATTTAGCAATGCGGACAATGGGACCACCACATATCGCTTTACGCAAGGCAAGTTTATCCTTTTACCATTTTAATTGACAAATGTACAATTTTTACAGATTCACCAATATTTGGCTCAAAATGGAGAGAAAATGGATGATATTCATCCGAAGTTGCTAGCAGCATTGAATATCAATCAGGATTATGTTTGTATCTCATAATGAATTTTTCCTCATTGCGTTATTGTCGGTTTTTGTGGTTTTGATATTCCTAAAGGCATTTATTTGTTCTTTCTTTCTTACCTGGTAACTGAGAACAATCTTGCTTGATTGAAATCTTGTTACGTTCACTGCTAAGCGGAAATTTTCATCGATGGGGCCATTATATCCACCTTTTCGAATGAGGCTATCAATTGTTTCCACATGATCCCATCCTTGTTCAGGAGCAACCTCAGGCAGATAAACAGCATTATATTGTCGATGACCAGCGTGATAATTTATGCGAATTCCATGGATACCAACTGTCCAGTCCAAGTAGTTTCTTGCTGGTTCAAATTTGATCAAAAGAGAAACCTAAATGAGTTTTGTTTTTCATTTTTGTCTTACCGAACAATGCAGTTCTGGTACTTCATTAATGGAAATTGGACTAAAACGAGAATCGTTTAAAGCACTTGTTATGGCATATTCTGCTAATCCCTCGTGAAGTTTGAGATGGGAGAATGTTCCAATGCACCCGCGAAGTCTTTTACTTCTGCCTATTTTCCATGTTACAAAAAGGGGACTGAACGTATTTAATTTAAAAAAATACCTTACAATTTATGGTTTGGAATGTTTGGTGGTGGTCTAGGGGATGTTCGATTAGTTAAAGCAGATATTAATACATCGAAACAAAAGATGACCATATCTGGACTCGCTCCATGTTCTACCATTGCTGGGTCCATGGTTTTTACCCTAAATTTTGAACTTACATTGTTATAAATTGAAAGAAAAATGACTGAGGTCCATATTCCTTGGCGTCACATGCAAGTCTACGGTAGTAAATATAAAAAATACGTAGACTAGAATTGTTCTGACTTACAAATATCTTGTTTTAAAAAACTTGCAACTAATATAATATTATCTTTTCAGAATGTTTATTCGTTTATTTTTGCGAACACAAAGTAGGTCGTCAATATTTACAACTGTACGATGCCTAAGTGTTCCAGAAACTTCAAATGTAAGTTTTTTTTCGTAATTTTACTTTTTTTAGAGGATTACATACAAGAAGAGTATTGATGATATTGCATCAGAACTACTAGCTGCTCCAACAACGAAAATACCACGAAAACTGTCAAGATTAGCAGCCATGTTGAAAGTGAGATTTGGAAAGGACAATATGGACCCAACTATGAAATCGGTTTGTTCATTTCAATTATCGAACAAAAATTTTTTAAAGCTTCTAGACAGTGCTTCTGCTCAGCTTTACTATAATTGTGCAGATAATTATAATTACTTATATCTTTGTGAATGTAAGCATTTAAAAAAAAAAACTTTTTTAGCCTTCGGTTTGAAAGATTTCATGGCATCATGGTATAAATTAACGCTTCTTCATTGTTGGTGAGTCAATATACTTATTTCTAAAGTGTTCTAGGATGGTCTTAATACGTTTACATATATCTTTGGATGCTGAAGCTTATTTACGACTAAAACGTGGTCTCCTTGCCAGTATGTGGATGGATGTTGACAAAAGATTACAAATTGTTGGGGTATGTATAATTTTTTTAATACATTGTTTAGGTTATTTTTATTTTTATTTTTTCAGGAAGAATTAAATCAAACGCTCTCATCCAAATCTGATGTTGGACATATGCATGGACTCCATATTCAAACTTTTTTGGAATATGACGAGGTAAAATAAAAAAATATTTTTTATGTTCTAATTAGGGATTTCTACATGACGACCGTGTTCTGGCAGCCGCAGTATGGAGATGTCTTTATATGGAACGTGAATTCGATCCAGTTCATATTTTAAAAGTTGTAACATATATGCGCTCAACGGTAGGGTCAATATTCGTAAATAATTCTGTTTTCAGATAGCTTGGTTGGATTCTTTGGACATCAATGACATTTTGATTACTGGCATCAAAGAATGGAAACAAATATTGCCGAAACAATAACAATTGATCTGTAAAAGTAGGTCTTTATTCGTCTGATTATTCAATGCTTACTTTCTAAAAAAGACAAACATAAAAAAATAGCAAAAAATATTTTTCTTCCGAAAAAGTAAACACTGAATAAGAGATGGGTAGAAATAGTATTTATTATAAAATTTTGAACAGTAATTTTAAAATATTAGTTATCCGGATCTGTTCTTAGTCTAGGGTCAACTTCCGGATGCCAAAGGTCAATAACAAGAACAAGTCTGAAAGACGATGAGGAAGCACCATCAAAAAGCATAGCATGTTCGAAAGAGTCGTCAAAAATTATGAATTTTCCCGTTTTCCATCCTCTTTGTTCATGTCCTACTCTGAAATCCTTTTTTTTTGATATTTATAGGGTTTACCGTATTCTTGCTTCTGACGGAACTACCAAACCCATTTGAGCTTGAAGACGAGTATTAGTCGGTCCACAATGAGGTAAAATTTGAGTTCCCGATGTCAGGACGGAGAAAAGAATCTTTTTGAAAATTTCTATTACTTTCTATACCTACTTCCGATTTTGTTGCATTGCTTTGTGTTCTGAAATCTTTTAGCATAGCACAAGTTTGGGGGACTTTTTCACAATTCTCTTTATCAAAAAGTCCATTGTGCAATAAGTGAAAAGCTTTCCATTCTCCATCAACCGTAATAGCTGTATTTGTATCTATCCATTCCTCCGGCTCTTCATTCCATAATCGAAGAGCTTCTGCTCGAATAGCAACCCAATTTCTTTCCAAAGCTTTCAGGTATTTCGAGTATCCTGTCTGTTCTACGGTCCACCACGGTCTTCCAGTTAATCCTTCCATGTTGTACATGGAGCGCTGATCAGCGGACAGGAAAAGACCAAGTTCTGCACCTTTTTCGTATACTGCATAAGCTTCGGATTTTTTGCCCATTATCATTAGGCCATGTCCCAAGTGATAATAAAACCTGTACCTGTTTAAAGAACCTCTTACTTACTTAGCGTCGATGATATTGTCTCCTCCTAAACGGAAACCTTTGCGCATATAGTTTACTCCTCCTTCAATATCATCGTCACAAACCTTGAGTATAAAACCATAATAAGCTTGAGCTAATCCGTTGTTAGGATCGATTTCAATGATCTGAAATGCTCGTTTTTCTCCATTCTAAATGCTTACGTCTTTAAAAATTTTTCGTGCGTCATCATATCGCTTCATCATGATGAAAGTTAATCCCAAATCGGTTTGTAAGTTTATTTCATCGGGAAATCGATCAATAAGACTTCTCTGTGCTCGAAGACAACGGTGCATCTGTCCACGAAAACGAGTTTTCTCGATTAGCCGAGAAGCGGCTTGCCTTAAGATTTAAATTTTGTTAAAGGTTTCGCTTTTACCTGTATAGAGCATCGGGTGTTTCGTCGTTCTCCAAAACAAGTTCGTATTCTTTGATTGCGAGATCGGCATACTTTTCTGTGGCGGTATATTCACTTCGGATGTCAAAAGCTCGTCCTTTTCCAAAATGTGCTCTAGGGGATTCAGGATTCACTCGTAGAACATTGTCGAATAGAAGAATTGCAGCTTCGTAGGTGTGCTATAAGTCTTATAATTATCACTATCATTTTTTCTATAACATCTTGATAGAACAAGCGGCACAGCAGAACATTTATTAGAGAAAACCAAAGATATAAAATAACACCCGTAAAACACATAGTGCGTGCAATTTAAAAAGCCTATGTTACCCAAACACTACAAATTGACACGCCTTCGTCGTTTCTTCACCTTCTCCACCAAAAAATCTGCTTTATCTAGCTCCTCTCGATGACGATGATCATCGCGATTTGTTATTGCGTGACGCTTATAAGCTTCTCTGCCAGATGATCTGTATTTCCATAGTCTAATGCATTAAAGCAAACACCTGTATTTTTTTAGAGCAATGACTTCCATTACAGGCTCGACAATTGGCTCTGCTTCGTTTTCATTGTTTTCTTTCTCAATTTCTTCATCCTCTTCAGGTATATCATCTTCATATTCTTCTATTTGAGCCTTTGTAAGCACTCGATATCTTTTGGAGGAGGATGATTCGCCCTATTTGATTGCATTTCTTTTATCTACCAAAAGCATACTCTTTTTTTTTTAAGAAGTCCCTTTCGAGGTTCAGCTGTGTTTGCTGGTGGACAATGCTTTCGTCGACACTCTCTTATCGGGGCGCTGGCTGTTATTTTTCTGAAGAACCTGCCATGTAGATTAGTGTATGATACCTGCTAGAATGATGATGTCTTGCCCGCCGTTGTATCTGGGGAACTTCCTCATCATTCTCATCATCTTCTTCTCCGTCGTCTTTCTCTTCCTCTATCTTATCATTCTCTACTTCTTTTTTGTTGACTTCGGCTTCATCTTCTTCTTTCTCATCATTATCTTCCTCGTTCTCTTTCGCTTCTTTATCGTCGTCTTCCTCTTCCTCTTCCACAACTTTTTCTTGTTTCCTTTTTTGTGTTCGTTTCAATTTTTGTGGTTCTGGCTATATCAAAAAATATTGTTCAATGAATTAATCTTACCTTCATTTCTTCTTCTTCTTCTTCTTTTTCTTCTATCTTTGCTCTCTTTCGTTCTCGCTTTTTCTGTCTTTTGGGAATAACTTCTTTCGGTTCTTCTGGGTCTTCCTCGTCTTCTCTATCATTATGACTCTCTGTTGTCGTCTAAAATAAAACGCATAAAAATGTAACTAAGGAACTTGCCTGAATCATCTCCTTCACTCTCTTCATGTTTTTTTCGATCTTCTTCCGTAGCCCTGCAAACAGTTGAGTTTCCAATTCTTGATCATTGTCGTCGTCATCGTCATCATCGGCTACATAGATAATTATTTTTAGATTCGAGTCAAATACCTGTAGATGTAGTTTCTGGTTCATGTTGATGTGTATCCTGATGTGCTCGATCATTTCCTCGTTGTGGAGGGGGATGTGTTGTTACCCTATCATCTGTCTTTTGATAAAACTTGTGTTACCTGGCTGCTCTTCGTTGCTGCTCGGCTACCTCATCAATGTTATCGGCTAGATCATCGTCAATGTCGACGGAGCCATCGCCATCTAAATCTGGAGAATTTTTTCTAAATACATTAGACTTACCAACTTCAATTTCCGCAATTTCCTTGGCTGAAAAGACGGAATATAAGGAAGCGCAAAGGAGCATAAAAACTAGGAGGACGGCCCAAGTTCTTGCTCCTCCTTTCGTGACGGAATAGTCGACTTTTTGAACAGGAGTTGCCAGAGCTACTGCCATCGGATGGACACCCGATACTTAAAATAAACTGGTTGTTTAGTTAAGAAAGGATCAAATATGGATACTCACTCCACGTTGTCTCTTCCAAGGTATACAGGCCAGGCGCAGCGGAATGGCGGATGCTTTGGCTTTTGCCATTCTGAATTATGGTCGAACTTCGCCGGGATCGGAGGCCGTTTTGGGGACGAAGCATGACCTCCGGATAGCGCATCGCCATGTCTTTTTGCCAATCACTAGAGATATAAGAAGAAAAACGACGATCCATCGTTAGACAGAAAGTCACTGGCAGTCGTTTTTGCGATATCGAGTGGATAAGGTGAGCCGCCGCCTTGAGTCTCAAATATTTGCAAAGTCGCACTGAGATTTTGCAATTATTACGGGGATGATATGACACCTTCGATATAAAAGAGGAGGTCGTCTAGAGACAAAAAGGAAATGTTTGCATATCTAATGACTCGAACTCCTTGGCCAGATGGAATGAAATGCCGGCCGACTCATAACCGATGCACATTCACAGCTGGCGTGTAATAGAGTTAGGGAAACTCACCAGAGGACGTCTGTTTCTTGAAGGGAGGCCGCTGTGGAGCCAGTGTCGCATTCCCGTTGGCCACCTTCGTCGCCATCGTCGAGGATTCAAACAACGCAACACATCGGCGGCCGATCGCTCGATCGCTGCAACTGACTCTTGCGGGGGACAGCCGATGGCAAAAATAAAAGACGGGAAAGGTGAATAGAAGAAGAAGGTCTCAGAACGAAGTGAAAGGCAGGAAGCAATGGATGAAAAATATGAAAATAAAGAGGATGGTAACTTCTTGGATCATAGGCTTTCAGAACTCTAACTATTCAAATATGGAGCAAAATGTTTTCTTTCATCATTCTCTTGAGATTGTTCTAGTAGTCTATTCACTAACAAAATAGGAAGAACCCTTTATGACTGACTGGGTCTGGGATTTGAGGTGTAAGAGTCAGGTTGTAATCTGACGTCGAAATGTCTACGCGTCCTTCCTCTTGAGAGTTATGTATGTATGTCATTGTCCTACAATTCGCTGAACATGTAGAAAAAAATGGAATAATAGCTGTGCGTGAAACAGAACATAAAATTTATTCGAAGTGAAAGAAGAACTCATGTATCCCGTCGTATCCAAACATTTTCAAGTGTGCTGAAATCGAAAATAAGCTGCTTACAAAGACGAGTAATTGACAGATTCTAATTCTTTTTCCACGGAGGCTTAGTCGGATTTATGGCAGACAGCACTTTACAACCAACTCCTAACTATCGATACGCTCCGCTTACTTCCCTTCTTCCCAAAAATTCAATTCAAGATGAAAAATAATTGGTAGAAAAGAAAACAATTAGTGCATGGTGGTGTTTGAAAGAAAACGACACACAAGTTGCAATCGAATACGCGACATCCGGTGTGACAGCTGTCCGAAAGAAGTCTTTCATATTTATTCTATTTACAACTTCGATCGTCCATCCTTCATCATGGGCCCTAGATATTTCTCAAAGGTTGGGAGGACATCTGTTTTGTTCAGTTGACTCTGTTGAGCCCATTCCAGAAGGGCGGGATAAACATTTCCATCGCGGCGACCGAGAACAGAATGAAGCTCCCGGTCACAGAAGTCCCAACTATCAACAAGGGCAACGGCATTGGGACGAAGTCGTTCCAGAGTACGACAGATTCCTTCACGGACTCCATCTACCTGGCTATCTGACATGAATCCTCCCTGAATATTAATTATTGGCCGGGTTTCTCTTTTAACTTGCCTTTAAAAAATCTCCTTGGGCATGGGAAATGATGTCAAAAGCATAGAGACGAGTCAGGTCAGTAAGAGGAGCTCTGATTGTCGAGTCATTGCAGGTGGCTACTTTCTTTAGGAAATTTTTGACTAAATAGAGACGGACATGGGCCCTGGATGCTCTACATAACTCAATTGAGGATCTGTTCCAGGCCTCCTCCTTCGAAGTCTCTCTCTGATGTCTTTTCAGAATCTCATAAGCTCTGAAGATTTGTTTCCTTGCGACATGTTCGAAGTCATGAACGATATCGGCATCGGTGTAGCTGTTCCAAGTCGTGAATTTGCTGTGAGCCAGTCCCTGTTCTCCAACATATTTGCAGATATCTGCCAGATTTCCTTTTCCGTTTCTCACTTCTTCAGCTGCTTTGATTAAAGATCGAGCAACCTGGAGGAGCATAACGATGTTCTCTCCTTCGTAGGTACATCCTCCGACAGCGTAGCTATATATTTCGGGGAATCCGGATGCTTGGGAATATCCATGTCCTCCACAAGCCAAACGACATTGTTCAATTCCTTGGGCTGTTTCCCAAGAAACGACGGACTTCAATCCAGAACTGAGAGCGTGGATCTCCGGAAGGAGGTCAGTCTTTCCATGAGATAACTCTTCGGTTAACTGAAGGAATGTGAGACTGTCAAGTTTCTTACTCGAAGATAAAGATCACGAATCTCATAGGCAGCGAACATAAAGGCGTAAGCACGGGCTAATTGAGGGAAAAGGCGGAATTGTTGAGTTTGATAGTCGATTATTTGAACTTCTCCTTTTCTAAACAAGTATTCTATTGGAACAAACCGCTTACCCCTCTTCCTTCTCTCCTTGTCGACGAATAGCAGCATACCGGATGGCAATAGTAGCCGCAGCTCCTAGTTGATTAGCCTGGTCCTTGATCATGATCGATCTTACAAAAATCATGGTTCCATAGGCTAGTTTCGAGTGTTTTGGGGAAATGTAGGTTCCATCGGGTTCCACCTAATTATTTGTAAAAATTTATAATACTTACTTTAGCATTTCTCATGAGCATATTGCGTCGAGGAATACGGTAATGGTCGAAAAGAAGGAATCCGTTGTCTGAACCATTTATACCTAACTTCGGTCCAATATCTCCTACTCGAACACCTAAATTATTCGTATCTTTTATCGTCAAATCATACCTGGCATGGGTTTATGTGTATCCCAATCACGTAGTTGAACATAAAAAGCGTGAGGTCCTCTCAATTCGCCTTTTGTATAGAGATTTGCGACGACAATGGCATGATTTGAACTCTTTCCCAGAGCACCGGGCCACCATTTGGCAGCAGTTATAGTAGGCGAATGAAGAATGAACTCCTCCGTCTTCGGATCATAAGTAGCAATTGTTTCTAGCTTTCGGAGATTCGTTCCGTGTCCTAATTCAGTTTGTGCATAAGTTCCAACAATTCCTCTTGCGATGGTTAATCCTAGCCATTCATCCATTTGTTCGTCGTCCGCTTGTCCCTGGATTGTTGGAAGGAACATTGCATAATGAAGAGACATTGCATGGAGATCTCTGAAGATATGTATATATTGCAGATGAAACTAACCTTCCCATAATAAGAGATTGAAAGAACATTCCTTCTCCAAAGAAATCACTTCCATCGATGGCGTCAGTATTATCTGTAAAAGCAACGGCTTTCCTTGCGGCGTTAGAATGTCTTTCTTCTCGACTCATGAACTCCACAGGAATAGGGTCGTTGAATTCTGGCTTCGATTCAACAAACGCTCTAATTTCTCGTCTTCTTTGCATAATATCTTCTCCTCCATGCAAAAAAGTCGACATTTTTTCTACATTAAAAGTCGTCGACTTTCTTTCTTTTGTAATGTCGGGATTATCTCCAGCTCGGATTAAAGCGTTAACAACCATAATCGACCTAAAAGTTAAATTTAAGCTTGAGTCATCGAAAGAGAATGAAGAGTTATGAAAGAAAAGCAGTGCGCACCACGCCATAAGGGGTCGTACAAAATAATGGCTAGTCCTGGGTTGGCATGCTCTATCGCTCAAAGTAGACTACACTAGCATGGTGGGAACAGGGTACACAACGACGTCTCAAAAGTCGCGTAGTCTAGCAAAACATTTGCAAGACTAGCCAAAAGAATAAGTGAATCATAATATCAGTTTTTGAAACACTTTTGACTGTTTTTTTTACATTTCCTAAAGTGTATAATTGATAGTAAGCCTCTTTCCGTTGATGAGAACCGATAAGAATCGATAATACAAACCGGAATGGAACGCGATGTCTTTTGCCTAATACTCTTCTTGACTAAAATAAAGTCATTAGTTAAAAGACATTGGACTTTTGGAAGCCAGCAATCAGTTTTTTCAATGCGATAGTTTGTTCTACGATAAGTGAAACTAAAGATTTATTAACCGAGAGTTACTATCGCAAATTTTATAACAATACCGGTAAAAAAAGAGGCAAGGATATCAGTCACATGAAAACAACATTGACTTTCATCAGGTTGCAGTACAGATTTGTTTTATTTAGTGTCACTTGATTTTTCTGACACTCTTCTTTAAGATTTCCTGGGCTAACGGTCGTTTTGAAATTATCTATATTTGATTGTAGCCCTATCGGAAAGTTTAAAAAAAATGATTAGTTAATTCAGTGACTTCGGAGGAATTTGTTGTAAACTACAAGGTACGATTTTGCAGCGCGTGAAGCGAAGTGTGCATCACTAGGATGGATAAAGTCGATCATAGAAACTTCTTCCATAATTTGACCATTATCCCTTTTGATTCCTTCTGAAGATTGTCCTTCGTAGTATGCACGCCCTAATTTTCTTAAAAATTCATGTCTAGAAAAATAATGATTGTAGAAGAATTACATACCTGTTTTTTAAACTGCTCATCGAACAGCGGAGAATAAATGGAGTTGAAACTATTACTGTATTTGGCACCTTCATCACTTTTGATACAAAGAAATAGTTATTCTGTACATACCTTGGATCTAAAAAAACTAAAAACTTTTAAATATCGTTACCCATCATGAAAACTCGTGGATCCTCTAGTAATATTTGTTTAATCTCGGCTAATGTGAAAAAGCATTCTTTGTTCATGAAATCAAATATTCGCTTAAAATAAAGCTTTAGAAAAAAGAAAAAATTACCTTTATTGGGCCCATGCCAAACATTATTACCCTAGGCTCTTTCGTGATAACAGTACGAACATCTTTCCCTTTTAATTGAAATTGTTTTTGAATCCAGCCCAAACGTGCATCCATCGTTTTCACATCTGTGTTGAGCCAATATCTGAACTGTATTTATTTTAAAGGGCTACCGACCTGAACTCTTTGATAATTTTTTTAATTTGCTCCTTGTTAAATTTATGAAGTTCCAAATAATTTACACGGGCCTGTTGAAATAATAAAGTGTAAATGTCAAATTACTTGCATATCATGGAGATTTTGAAATAAAAAGAAAGGATTACGAGTAATATAATCACCGATATCCTTTGGCTCAAAACCGATTGAAATCAACCATTGAAGCTAAATATAATATAAAATTTTAAATATGTCTATATAACCTTAGGTTTTAGATCCTTTTCTTGATCAAGACGCAATAACAATTTTCCACAATTCGTCGTAGTATCAATCTGAAATAGTTGAAATGCTATAAGCTTACTTCGAATAAATTGACTCCAAGATCAACTAATGTCTGTAATACAGGCATTTTATTTACATAAGGAGCTATTGAATGAGAATAAATAGGTGGTGACGACTCTTTTGGATTGAAAGGATGTGGGTTTTCTCTATATAGAAGTAAATAATAATTAAAAAATAACAAACGGTGATGGTGGCAGGGAAAAATCGCATTTATCTAATTCACCCTCATTATAGATAATGTCGCGAAATTTTACTTTTCCAACCTTTCTTTTTAGTTCTATATCTGTCGATGTCATTTTTGGTATAGCGTGAGGCTATAATTCAAATTATTAGAATGAAAAATAATCGCTTACAGTTGTTGTTGACGACAAAGGAACAATTTCTGACAGAATTTGAGATATCTCATCTGCTCGTTCTGCAAATACTTTCTCTTGAAAATCCACTAATTTTTGTAACTGATTTATATAAGGGCCTTCTGAATAAAATACTGCAGAGCGAAGAGTGCATTCCATCGGCCGCAACAATGATAAACGAAACATTCTAGAGTTAATAAAATAACGTGTGGAAATCTAGAACAATAGCGGAAGATACCTGATATATAGTAAGAAGATAATTACGTGTATGATTGTATTCAATAACAGTAGGATAACAAATTTTCACAATGGTTACTAACAATAACCTAACTAGAGCAAAATATTAAAAAGACTTAAGGTTTACTAATGTTTAGTGTTAGCTTGAGCAACGGCAGCCGCTGGACCCAATAGCATTTGACGTTGTTGTGCTACCTAAGAATGAACTTTATTTTTCAAAGAGTTTCAAACCTGTGCTTTTTGCAAATCGGACATCTCCTTAACGATTACAAAAGGTAAAGCCATAATTGCGAAACTGGTACAACCAACCCAAACACTGTTACTAGTAAGCCACCACTAAAAAAAATTATTTGAATATTTGGAAGATGAATTACAGTATTTTTAACGAGACTAACAGACAGATCCAATGTTTTTTCAGCAGCATTTCTTAACGGCTTAGGAAACATTTCACCTAGGCCAACAAACCGTTCCCAAAGAGTCTCCTAAAAAAAGATGAAAATATCCAGACAAATTACCTCTAGCTCATCATCAGAGATATCGTCCCAATGATCACGTGAGTGTTCCATAACTCCTAAAAAAAAAGAAATTTCAAACAACACAAAAAAAGTATAGGCATGGAAAAAAATCATTAAAATAGAAAAAGTGAAAAATCGTAAAATTCAGAAACAGACAACAACAGCATGAGAGTATAAAATTGATGAGTATCCAATATGAGGAAGGTAGGTTTACCGGGATCAGTTTACATCCATCTCATCAGGAACCGCGACATTCGGTTTAACAATAGTTGAAGACTTGGCGTCTAAGAATAAAGTCCTGCATTCCTCTACATCAGCAATCTGAACACATAATTAGCATTAAAATTGCTGACCGTAACATTCTCGCGTCCATTTACTTGAGCAAGAAACTTTGCAGGAGTAAGAAGCTGCACAGAATATCTGGATAAAAGATTACCTATTGAAAAATAGAAATACCTCAAAGATGTATTTGTGCCAATTTCTGATAATCTTTCCAATGCTGCATCCTCAATATTCACACCTTCTGCTGTAGCACGAATGAATAAGATTTTTTGGATTTCTTCTTGATTGTACTTGTTCGTCATTATAATAATAAGTCTATCCAGAAGATCACGAGGAATACCGTGAGGGGAAACTTCATCCGTTCCTCTAAAAAACTGATTTTCTATATTGAAGAAAAAGATACCGAATTATGGAAGCACCTCGATTTGTCGCAAAAATAACGATAGGACTGATTGAACTTTCAAGCGCTCTATGAAGATAAGTGAAGCATTCTAGATCAAGCATATGGACTTCGTCGATGAATAGGACACCCGGCATCAATTCAGCAGTACCTTGTTCAATAAAATCATTAACAATATTGTTAATCTCAGCCCTAAGACGATCTAAACAAGGAATTATATACAAAAGCGATTATATCATACCGGTAATTTCAGTTTTCTTAGGCTTTAAAAGTTGTCCAACTAAACTAGAAACATCACCTCGTTGACCCTGTGGAGTAGCATTCGCTACATCCAAATCATGAAGAGTTACGTCCTAAAAATATAACAGTAAAAATATATGTAGTACCTGTACAACTTCTTTTTGCTTGTGAACATCACCTTTAGGTAATGGGACAAATTCATCAGCTTCCAAATCAAACTCCGAAGCATATACATCACATCTACCCACACGCTAAAAACAATAAAACTCAACTGTTTAGGTACTTTAACAGCTCCGGAATTAGCTTCAATATAGATGACATCTCCAATTTCAATTCTTTGCTTCAAAATCGAGTCATAAATTGTCGGATCAAGTTTCAATTGTTTACTTCCTTTACAAGTTTTTAAACCAATAATTAGATGAGATAGAGTTTTTCCTGTAACTTTGCTATAGCTAAAATAACATCTAACCATATCCGCTCATTGCGCTGTCCATTTCTACAGGAGTCAACTCAATGATTTCACCCTCATACACTTCTTTTTTCTCTTTTACGCGCAGACCAATGGCACGTCGAAAATTCTCCATAAGTACTTCTGTTTTCTTTACTTCTGTAGAATATACCTCAGAAGCAACCATTGGGCAAAATGGCACTTTATCTCCCAACTCTTGTGACATTGCAAGTGCAATTGCTGTTTTTCCTGTAAAAATGTAATAAGCAAGTTTTTTTGGAAACCTGTTCCCGGTGGTCCAGCAAAAAGTAAAGCTCTTCCAGCCATATTTTTCTGACGAATAAGATCAACTATAACGCCAGCTGCATCGCGAGCTGCTCTTTGACCGATGAAACCAGCCCCCTAAATACCATTTCAAGAAATATCAGAAAAAAAACCTCTTGCAAAGCTTCTTTTGTATCCGGATGGAGTCCAAGACCTTTTACGTGACTATGAGCAGCAATTCTCTGTGTTCGAGCAGTTGATTGAACCTGAAAGAATAGTAAAAGATAACTAAAAACTAACTTCATCCATTTTCACTAACTTTGTGTTCGAAACCACACCAATATCAGTAGCTTCGCCTTCCATGATCTGAAAGATTATTTGAAACATAACGGAAAAAAAAGATATAAAATTAGAAAAACTAAAAAGAAAAATAGAGTGCATTAAATATTTATGTATTTGGAATATTTTTAATTGTCCCGTGTCTGCGATAGATGTTTTATAATGTCGATCCAATCGTAGCCCCGTTCACAGCCTGTTCCTTGATTTCTATCCCACATTCTACGTTTTGCAGCTTTCGTAAGTTGTTTTTCTTTTCTATCTTTTTCTTCTTCTAAAGTCAATTGACCAATTGCATCAGCGTTTGATAATTTCCAGTTGGCTGTGAGTAATTCAAAATTTTCTTTTGCAAATTCAATAATAGCAAAAGAACTGGCCATGCCTTCATTTTCTTTTGCAACTTCTGTCAACCGATCACGAATTGCGTTTCTAACCTCGGTCGAAATATGACTATTGAAGAAAACATCCAGATGAATGCTAGCTTGTACAGCAGGATACTCATTTGGCCAGTCAATTTCTATCAGAAAGGCTTTTGGCGATCCGTCTCCTAATTTATATTGTAAACGGGATTCGGAAACTTTTTTAAAATTTTCATCGCCAGTATATATAGAGTCCAAGACCTCACATTCCATCGCCTGTTCTTCGTTCATTTCTAAATCACAAAACCTATAAGGACAACTTATCCCATAAAATAGAAAGTTAAAAAAATATAAGATAAATAAAAAATTAATTTTAAAAGTTTTCAAACAAAATTATTGGACCATAGCTAATTTCAAGGACTAAAACTTGACCAAACGCGAAATCTTTCGTTAGAAGACCTTCTCCAAGTTTGCAGTTTGTTAAAGCGACCAAACGTAAAACGACAAAAATTTTCTTCCATCAGTGCATTTTCTTGCCAATATGTTTTCTATTTTCATTTGTGCTTCTGGCTCTTTTAGTTTCAACTCTACTCTAACTTTAATTGTTTTATTTCAGAAAAGATGGCACCGAAACAACGCATGTCTGTGGCTAACTCTGCTTTCCAAAAAAATGTTACTCAGCGAGGAAATGTAGCTAAATCTTTGGTTAGTTGATTATATATATATATATATATATATATATATTTGGTTATATTACTATCGTCAAGCAATTAGAGTTTTATGTTAGCATGCTAAAATTTAAAAAAAAAAATAACTTCTTTTTCTCATTTTTTTATTTTTCCTTTTGACTAGACGTTAATTTGTTTTCATGTTTTATGACAAATAGACGGAAGCAATTGACTAAATTTTATTTGTAGAAGCCGCAAGAGGATAAGTATCCTGCTGCCCCCTGGCTAATTGGTCTATTCGTCTTTGTTGTTTGTGGTTCAGGTGGGTATTTAAAAAGTTAAATTCTAAAACTAATTAATTCGCATATAATTCTTTCATTTTAGCTATATTCGAAATTGTTCGATATGTGAAGATGGGCTGGTAAACACTTTTCCATGCACGCTTCTATCGTCTGGAATTTCCCAGATCTTTTCTGTGATATTTTCTTTTCAAATTCTCTACTCTTGCTGTTTTAGAGTTTTATTGAGCAGAGTGTATTTATTATTGACTTGTAGCCGATAAGGGTTTACTCGACATTTCTGTATAAAATAATTATTCGTTTGCACAGCTGAATGTATGAAACAGTTGGAAAAATTTCGACTTTATTCTACTATATTTTTTGTTTACAAACAACTAGGGAAAAATTCGTTCAAATAGCCTGTTATATCCATCTATCGATCGACTTCTCCGAATACAATATCCATGGTTCCGATAACCGCTACGATATCGGCAATCAAACTCATGTAGCAAACGTCATGTATCGCTGCTAGATGAGGGAAACCAGGAGCGCGAATGTAACATCTACAATATAAATTGTCTAATCATTCTACAATTTACCTGTATGGTTTGCTGGTTCCATCGGCCACCAAATACACTCCGAACTCTCCTTTGGGTGCTTCGATTGGAACGTATGTAGCGCCAGGTGGTACTTGGAAACCTTCAGTGAAGAACTTGAAGTGATGGATTAAAGACTCCATAGAATCCTAAATTGTATATAATAGCCATATTAATGTATACCTTCATTTCGCTTCTTTTCGGTGCACAAACTTTATGGTCGTCAGTCTTGATTTCACCTGCGGGCATTTTGCTCAAACATTGTTGTATGATCCGCAAAGACTGTCTCATTTCTTCCACGCGACACAAATATCTGAATTATGATTAAGAAAAATTGAAATAGATACCTATCATAGCAGTCTCCTTTAGTTCCTACAGGTACATCAAATTCGACTTGATCGTAGGCATCATATGGTTGGGAAATACGCACATCTTGTTTAATTCCTGATCCACGTACCATAACACCAGAGAATCCCCAATTCAAAGCATCGGCAGCTGAAACAAGCCCAATGTCGATAGTTCTAGCTTTCCAAATACGATTCTCTGTTAGCATATCCTCAAGTTCGTCGATTCTCTCAGGGAACTAAATATATTGTTTATACAAACATTTTTTAGAATCACTTTCACAGCCCAGTCATAAATATCGTCCATTAGGCCAATCGGCATATCAAAAGCAACACCTCCTGGACGTACATAGTTTGCATGCATTCGAGCACCAGAGACTCTTTCAGAAAACTCGAAAAGTTTTTCACGTTCTGAAACTTGTATTAAACCTAATAAAACTTGCTAACCTTCAAACATCCAAAAGAATGGTGTCATGGCGCCCACATCCAATGCATGGGTCGTGATGCCCATAATATGGTTTTGAATACGAGTCAATTCAGCAAATAAAGCTAGAAATAAGATACCTATCCCTTATTAAATACTTCTGATATATTTCGCTCGAGGAGGAATATCGATTCCAAGTAGTTTCTCAACAGCTAACGACCAAGCTTGTTCATTACACATCATAGATACATAATCCAAACGATCGAAATAAGGTAAAGCCTGAAAATAAAGTGATATCACAAAAAATACCTGCGTATAAGTTTTATACTCAATTAATTTTTCAGTAGCTCTATGCAATAAGCCTATGTGCGGAATAGCCTTGATAATAACTTCTCCTTCCAATTTTAAAACAAGGCGAAGTACACCGTGGGCGGCTGGATGTTGTGGACCAAAGTTAAGGATCATATTTTCCAAATTTTTCTCCCTAGATTATGATAATGCACTGCGAATAAAAAAATACCGATGCTTTCCTTCGTATGTATCAGATAGTACAGGAGACTCCTTCAGGAGTTTTTCAAATTTGTCTAATCCGATATTTTTATCATAGTCGTTATACCCTTCTGACATCCATAATGCGTTTAAGGTACCTCCTGTCTAGACAAGCAAGAGTAAAAATAAAAGAGATCCACACCTTAAACTGACGCTCAAATTTTGCGTCGGGATACCAAATTGTATGAGAATTCCGTTTAGAATCGAGCGGATTAGTCATCTTCGTCAAAAGCCCTTGCGAAGCGCTTGTAGCTCTGGAGCAAACTCCTGCTACACGACTTCCCAGCATTTCGAATCTGAAGATAAAATAACATAAGTAATAGAAGATATACAAATCGTAAAACAAAGAACAAAGATATTTAAAATGTTGAAAAATAATTTAATTTAGTATACACAAAATACATGCTAGGCTTGATTTTCGGAAATTGGGGCCATAGAAGGTCTTCTAGTACTTACTAAAATCCAAGAAATTATAATTGAAAGAAACTGACATTTTCTTTTACTTTTAGATTTCTGGATGGCTGTATCATTCGCGCGAATAGCCGATAAATCGAGGTTAGAAAACGTAACCTAGAAAAGTAAAATTGTAGTGAAAAATAAAAACCAACTTCGGCGATTGTTTTGTTTGGTGTAGAAATTGCTCTTCCGGGTAATGCTACTGTTTCATTAGGGTCAATTGATAATGTTTTTTCTTTACTTCTCTAAAAAAATAAATATTTATAATATAGGCAACCTTTTTTGTAGGAGCTACAAACGTTGTCGATAACCGATCATTATTCACGAATGTATTTTGTACAGAGTGACGCGATTGATTTGGTTCTGCGTTTTCATCATGGACAATTGAACGTACTGGTGCTTTTTGAGCATCTACGGATGCAGCCTTAATTTATAAGTGAATAAAATGAATATAAAACTACCTTCTTATGCGGCAATCCATTATCCAATTGAATTGGTTCGATCGCATGTTTGAATTCTACTTCATTACAATCATCTTTCTTTTCTTCTTCGGCCACGCTTAAGTTGCATGCTGTATTTGGAATTTCTTCAAATTGCAACTTAATAGGTTCCATAGGGTCTTCTAATTTATATTGTATAGGATTAACTCCATTCTGCAGCACAACTTTTCCTCCTCTTGCACCACTGGTTATTATTCCGTTTAGTATTATTGTAGCTGCTTCCGAAGCTCTTTTGGATCTTCTTCGCTCTTTTTCTGCTAATTTTGCAAGACGTAATTCGTTTGCCTGTTGCTCCTAAGTTTAGTTTCAAGAGAAAAATTAAGAAAAAAAAACCTCGAACTTCTTGATATCGTATTCAATCTCGGCTTGAAGCTGCTTATCTCCTCCAAGAACTTCTTCAATTTGTTCTCTATGTTCAATACATATATTTCTTAAAACAATCAAGCAATTTTTCAACAATGGGGACCGTTTTTCCATAAGATATGCGCGTACATCTAGAAGATGAGGCATGATTGTTTGGATTATTCCTTTTCTGTATGCTTCTGTAATCATCTTTCTTGCAACCGCCTAAAATTTATTTAGAAGCCAATAAACATACGACAACAGCCGCTGGAGGTTCTTCCTCATCTTCTTCATTACTTTTACCTACATCCATCGATAATCTTATTTCTTTTGAAGACATAATCTGCGATTATTTATTCAATATAATAAAAAAGCTTACTTCAAATGAATCTCTAAGGAACGATTTGACATTTTTATCATCGTACTTTAACTCTTCTAGGGCAACAGGCATTAATGCTTTTTCACAAATGTGTGCCATAATCGTGAATTTATCTTTGTCATCAAATGTGTCCAGCTGAAACAGCGACTTTATATTGAAAAAGCTATACCATAAATTTATATAACTTCATTCTCCTTTCCCGATTTGCTTCACCACTTAAAGAAAATCTTAATGGTGAATCAATGTCAGTTTCATCAGTTCCTAAACTTAATAATATTTTAAATTAAAACAAGCCTCCTGTAATGTGACTTCTGGAAATGTCATTAAAGTATAATAAACATTCTAAGAAGTGACGGTAGAACATATCAGGAAATTGTTTTAGCAACACATTTTTCTACAAAATAATAAGAACAACTAACTGCAAAACAAACCAGACAAAATTCAGAATATTTTCTAATGGTTTCATCTTCATCTAGAATAGTTGAAACAAAACGATACATTATTTGACCTTCCCATCGAATATACTGTTCTTTGATTAAATTCGTCAACGACTCAAGTGTTTGATATCGCACTAACGTTGATTTATCTTTTAAGCATGCGGCAATAATAGGCGAATATCTATCCACAAGTTGAGTATTCCTTAAAAAATTTTAAAAAAAATTTTAAAATTATATACCTAATGCATAAGTCACAGATTACAAGCATAATATTATTTTTCAATACGTTATCTTGATTGATTCGCAGCTGATTTACAAAAACTGGAACGCATTCTTTTGCTCTTTTATAGTCCTGTTCAATAATAATATAAGTTTGAAAAATAGCTTACCATTAAGCAAAACTTTCCTAAAGCAAGCACACAATAAGATCGAACAGCACTTGTAAATAGTTGCCCTCCAACATAAGAGGATGGAATTAGCGGCCCATTATTAGTTCCTTGCGATTGCATGTTCATGGAAGAGGGTTGTGAAAATCCCGTTTGAGATGGTCCGACAGACGGTGGTATATTACACTCGGAATTCATTGCAGTACCAGGTCTAGAACCGATTTGAGTAGTACATCGTGATTGTATTGCTGAAGGCACAGCAGGATTAAGAACTAAGACTTAATTATATATATATATATAAATATGAAATACCTTTATGAAACTCTTGTTCTCCTACGTTTTGAATAAGTTCAGAAGCCATTATAGTCTTCAATGCATCTACCACTTTTTCACAATTACTTATAAGGCTGGGAGAAAACTGAATAATTTCACCAATAGTAGTGATTACTCGAATCAATCGATTTTCCATACACGCCAAACTAAAAAAGATAGAATAAAGATTACCATAACTTACTTTTCACCGTTTTGCATTTCAATTCGTGTAGCATACTCAGTAATATTTTTTCGGATAATGTTTTGACATGCTTTTATAACAATTACACCGAAAGTTTGAAGATGTTGTTTTCCTTGGGCTGCCTCGCCAATAGCATCCAGTAATTTAGCCAAAACAAGATAAACACTAGAAATATGAGGAGCTGCGATTCTAGAAACTTAAAAAAAACGAATAAAAATCAACTGACTGAAAACTCGAAATTTTCTTTTTTATATCATCTATTAGCTGATCTTTCTCATTTGGTTGTAATTGATTAGTCGAAGATGATAGGACTTTTGCAACATATCTGACAGTATTACTTTCTTCACCATTTTCGAAACGATACCAAGTGGAACACGCTAGTTTCGGGGAAACCTATCAACTGTTTTCATATCATAAAATATAAATACCTTGAATACAACAGCTAATTCTGCAAGTATCATCCAAAGGACCTCATTTTTTTGTATATTTTCTTCTAGCTTTCGGTGAATGACCGCCACGATTTTATCATTAATAGTACCGTCTTGTTGTTGATAAAACAATGTTCTAACCAAAAGCCGTCTAATTAGAAAGATTTAAGAAAAGTTTACACAATTACCTATGGTTATCTTGTTGCTCAATTTTATTTAAAAGTTTCCATGTCAAGCTCTGCGTATGTCCGATCAAGGGTTCAATAATATACTCATAAATTAACTTAGAAGCCAATTGTTGCACACTCTGTTCTCTATCATTCATCATAGGAAGTACATTATTTAACCATGCATTTTCAATGTGATCTCTAAAAAAATTTCGTAAAAGCAAAAATGCCGAGCATACAAGAAGAGCGATGGTTTCAACAAGCTGCTGAGCGACTCGGCAGCTTGTTTCCTGACTAATAGTGAACCATCCACACAACGTTCTTCGAGAGTATTAAATAATACTTCAAAATCGTTGCTACTATCAACATCAAGTAAAATAGAAGTGATCGCTTGAACTCCAGCTTTTCTAACTTGAGCCTGAAAATAACTTTCGAAAAAAATATAAAAAACCTTACCGTCTTATCTTCTGCAGCTTTTAAAAACACATGGTGGATTAGATTAGTTACTACTGTTGAAGTGTCGTTAGTGCTATTTAATTCACTCTCATCTTCTTCAGCTTCATTAAAATCACCATCTACGTTTTCTGTATTCCTCTTCCTAGATTTCTTGTGTGTGCTAATAATATAAAGCCACTTATCAGAATCAAGCTAAAAAATGTGAAAAAGAAAGAAAAAAATACCATTTCATTTGCTACTTTAATTATTCCATCTTTGTGGTTACAATCTTGAAGCATATAAGCTAAATGCAATACAGCACGTGCACGAATATGAGATGTTTTGTCAAGACAATATCTTATTAAAGTATGGTACATGGAACTGGGCATTTCGACCTCTGGAACTATTTCAGCTGATCTATAAATATTGAAAAAAAGTGAACAAAAATACTGTTTCTTCTTCTTTATCTTTTTCTTTCTACCTGTTGTTTCATTATTTTCATAATCTGATTCATTTATTTCTTCTTTGATTGTTTTATCCACAAGAGATTTCTCCGGCTTTTCTCCATTGAGATCTTAGTAATTATGAGAAAACAAAATAAAAACATCCTACCAATATGACGAAGAAAGGCAGGAATAAATTCGACAGTAAAACTGCGTAACTGTCCTCGGACATTTTTTGAAAAAATATCAACACGCTGGGCGAAGTCCTAAAACTATGATATTTCAAGAAAAAAATCAAACCAATTGATATTTGCGAGGAAGAAGATTAAGCACATCAATAATCACTCCGGTGACTTTTAGTCTATAATCAGCACGATCGGTACAACGGCAATATAAATTTTCAAGAACCTGAAAGATAAAAACGTTAATTAGCATTCAGAAAAGTATTCAGAATAAAAAAGAACATATCGCAAAAGTACGCAAACCTACGCAGTGCGCAGAATACGAGGACTAGGTCGAGCAAATAAACTATATACAGAGTATAACTAATAAATACTAACAATATAAATAAATTACCCGAAAAATTACGCTCAGCTCGCAATCATTATTGAGTTTTATTCTTTCCTCCACAAAACGAACAATGATGTCCTTCCAATTTACAAATGAAACAGGTATGGTGCCTGATGAAATGGCGTCATCTGTTCCCCAAAAAGCAAGCCGTGGAAATACTATACGAGAATGAATCTAAAATAGAATAACTTTAAAAGTGTAACAATAACTAACTATTGCACCGCCATTACTATGTTTATCTTCAGCCAATTTGTGAAATAGAGCAATTATTTTGTCAGTTTTAGTTCGAAGTGAGTTAAAATCACATAATGAACTAATAGGAGCAACATTAACATTTTTACAATCCTTGTCATTAAAACATATATCTCGCAACATTCCAACTGTCAAAAGCATCGGTTGTTCATAACTTCCTAGATCAACTAAAGTTTTACTATTTTAGTTAAAATTTTAAGTTACATTTTCCGAAGAAAATGTAAAATGTTTTCAACATATCATCTAATAATGCACTAGCAGCACTCTTATCAATATTTTCTTCGTCCATATCTTGTACTAAATGAGAATTATCTGTATTCTAGAAAGAAAATCAAACCATCGCTTTCATTATAAGTTTTCTTTTTGTTTTTCCCTTTTGTTTTCATGGATTTTCCTTGAGCTGTTGTTCTACAACCGAACATGTAAGCACACTTGATTTGGCGAAAAAGTTCAAAACAACGCTGAAAAAAAAAGATAAGAAAGAAAAACCTTACTTCATAAAATAACTGATTGAAGATATTATAAGCTGCGGCTCCGCGAATACTACACAACATCAAATAAATATTTGCTGCAGCAATACCAGTTTCTATAATTACTTGCCGACTAAATCCGTGGCTACATTATATTATAACTTACCTATTTTTAGGAAGGGCTTTTTCAACCGCAAACCACAAAAGCACTATGATCCTTTTAATTTGAATTTTGTTAGAAGCTAGCTTGTTCCAGATTTCATTGTCATCGAACTGCGTTTCGAACTCGATTAGTTTATTCCATACTAAATAATAATAACCGTTATTAAAAATCTTACATTTATTGAATATTTCTCTTTGAACAATATCATCGGCATCAAAAAAAGTTGGTTTTAAAATTGAAGATGTATTTTCAAAATCAGTAAAATTATTATCAAATCTGAAATGAAAGGATTTCAAGAGAAAGCGAAATTACATCGAAGCTACCCAATCATCATTGATCTCGTTGGCTGAGCCAAAATCAGATTCAAAGCAGTCAATCAGCTTGTCCATGCCTAAATTTTCCATAAGCATACGAAAAAGCTACAAAGAAGCGCTAGAATTGTTGAAAATCATGTTGGCTTCGGAACATAAACACAATTACAATCCTTTTTCTATATTATAAAAAGTTTAATGATGAATATACATTCCTAGAGTAACAGTAACAAAATGAAAGACAAGATAAAAAATTTCGAATTGGCGCTTGGCATTTCGAGCGCGCTTACATATACCTGAATGTAAGTACTACAATGGAAAATGGGTAAAGAAATTTATTTTTAATAGATTCTCATTGTAATACATCCTTGTTGAAAAGGAGAATAAAATGAAGAAGAAAGAGTATTTTGTACTGGAACACTGATATTCTGTAAGAAGAGAAAACTATAATATATGTTTATATAGAAACTTTAATATCACATAGTACACCCGTATTTATTACTTTTCTTCTTCATCTTCGTGTTTCACTGCCAACATCCGACCGATGCTTAAAACTTGTTCAGCATGCTGCATAACCAATTGTCGTTGATGCATTCGTATTCTTTTCAGGCTGACCGTTATATTTTCCTCATTAGAACTCCTTACCGTCTACTCTCAAAAGCTGATTTGATTACTACGAAAACAAAAGAATTCGTGGCTGAATTGAGCAGAAGCATGAATTCAGCTGCTCGCGAAACATCCAGTCGATTCTCGAAGTCTAGAAGAACCCTCATAACAGCAACGAAGGTCGGCCAGCAGCGGAGCACGAGAAATTTCCCAAGAAGCAGCGTGGAAATTGTCTAAATTTGACGGTTCAATGATCATATTCACATGAAAGATCTCGAGAAACGAAAAATTCAAAAATAGCAAACCTGTAAGCTTTTGGTCTTGTCCTTATCGACCTCAAATAGTAGTCCCTTCCCCTGCTGCTTCAGAATGCTAGCTCGATTGTTCATCGACTTCCTCATTGATCGCAGTGTGTTCACTGAATTAGTTTCCTTTTGAACTCTTTTGAAAACGAACCTGTGAGAAAGGCGATAAGTGTGAAAGGCCCGAAGGTTTTTAAAAAAGAAAGCAGCAAAGTACGATAGAAAAGAAAATACATCAGACCTTGGGCCCAGATATTTTCTTCCCTCTGAAAAAAAAATTAAAAAAATACAAGAATGACCTCGAACTGCTGATATCCACCAGCTTGGCATGGTTTTAAGATATATTCGAAGGAGCAGGGAATTGTGACTATACAAGCGATAAGGGTCATGGCCAGAGGCATTCGAATGAGACCTGAAGACTAAGAGAAATAAGAGAGAGACCCACCTATGGCCACCTTGGCAAAAGTGGTTTTTCTTCCTTTGGAACGGGAGACAAAAGGACGAGAGACAGCCAGGAACCGTGTAGCAGAAACTTGAAGCAACATCCATGTCTAGAGAAATGAATAAACGAAAAAGAAGAAAAGAAACCGAAGTGAGATGGGCACATTCAAGAAGCCCATCGAGACCGACTTTGTAGGAATCCCAAAGCCATGGATAAAGTCCAATGGAGTGGAGAGTAGCCCAGAGAGAATGATGTCCAAGAGAGGTGAAAAGAAGGATCATATCCCAGATTGAAAGGGCTGAAAATTTAGAAAAAGACAGAGGACGTACCTGTGAGAGAGACGAGCATTCCTATGTTGATTGAGGATTTATACAGGATTGTCAAACAATATATATTACCCGTGATGCCTACTGAAATATGTGATTACTAATGGATGAAAAAACTCACAAATGATGACAATGAAAGAGAAAGGGCCGTCGAGAAGAAGAGGAAGTCCCTGAATAGGAATGGAACAAGTTCGAATATCATCAAAAGATCTCATTCCAAGCTGAAAAATGAGTGGGAATGACGCAATGAAACGAATGAATTGGAGAAAATGAGAGAAAAACGGAGATTAGACGGTACTTGCAATAATTTGGAGGAAATGAGGATAGGTGAGGAAGGATCTCTAAAACACTAAAAGAAACCCCTGATAGTATGTGAGTCATTTCAAACGTTGAAGTTAATTATTGGAAAAGCTAGGCTATGTGATGAATGGATAGGGGGCAGATTATCAGACTTTTCTCTTGAAACAGCTTGGGAAACGCGGAGACTCCTTCATTGACCACATTATCAACCTTTCTCTCAATGAATTTACTCGTAACAAAAAAACGTTCCTTGGGAGCTTATCGAGTAGAAAGCATAGCCGTTTGACATGCCCCGTCGACGCGTAAAGAGACAGATGAACAAAATTAATTTCGAGAAAGCCGGAACTTTTAAGGAATAGGAAATATGAAATTTCCGACGATGAGAAGACGGCGAACAGCTGAGGATTAGGATACATGGAATAACACGGGGATATTGGCATTGATCAGGAAAAGCTTCATTCCATTTGAGATGTGCGCAGAATATGAATGAAAGTAATTGGGAAGAAACGACACGAAGAAACGGAGCAACTAGTCAAAAAATGAGGACGAAACACTTTAATATTTAAAGAACGACTCTTTCGACAATCTTTTGCAATTGTCCCTAAACTGATCTTTTCATCTTCCATCAATGGATATTAAAGAGAGGACTTCACTCTTCACGATTATAAAAAAGAGGAAATACAAGTGGACTGTTTTGAGCCTTTGGCAATTTAAAAATAATGAAGAACTAAAAGGTTGGAAGTAATGAATAATTCATTTAGTTTGCTATAACATCGTCAGTCCTCTTTGTTCATCGCTGAAGAGTGTCTAACCAGCGCTTCGAGCGAAAGAAACGACTCGTCTCCTTTGAACTTCAGTCGAAGGATCTTTCCATCCGTTATCATCATTTTCAGAAGTAAATTATTGCCTTTCGAGACGATCTCAAACCTTCTGCAGCCTTTTAATTTGTAGATTCGTCCAATCAGAGGAATCCTAAAAAATTATCCTAAAACTAAAAAAAAGAAGGTAAGGGCGAACCCTGGAGATACTCCGTAGATGTAGAATTTGTACAAAATGAGTATACCGCCAGGAAGAACGACGGCAAGTCTCTTCTCCCATTTTCTTCCGGCCTTTTGCTGAAGATAGCCACATTCTGTTCCAGTTTGATGGCAGAATAGAACCTAGAAAAAACATAGAAATAATAGAGGCTACCTGTTCATGAAGACAATAGTTAGGCCCGAGATGCGAGTAAAATCCTCCCATTTATGAGAATCAGAAGAAGAAAGTGATCTCTCTACCTAATGAATATCTTGTCAAATCTTGTTTCCTTTAGAAAAGAAAAATTTTGATCCCGTTTTAGACTTATCTCATCTGTTTAAACAAGGTATTTTCCCTCCATAAACAAGGTATTTAAAGTGACATCATCGAGTGAAAGAAGAGTCTAAAAAATTTCTGGGAATCATTTCGACGAAGTCACTTCCTATGATCTTTTGCTCTCAGATGCTGTTCTTCGTCCGAACTTGTTTACTCGTTGTCCTTTTCGAAGCTTCGTGACTGCCATAAACAGGGTATTCCCCCTTTCAAAATGTTTATTTTTCCCCCAGCAATCGCGTGGCTGACTGTCTGGTAAACATGTTTATCCTTGCAGTATAAAAGGCTCAGCTCCGCTCCCCCCTTCAACCGTCTATTTTTCACTACTACTTTTAACCATGAGCGAATACACCCATTGCGAAACCAAGTGCAATGAACGTGGATGCCGCACCGACTGCAAAGAGCACGTAGGTTCCCATCTATATATCATACTTCTCTTTTTTTATAGAAGGGTTTCATCGATAAAACCAAGGAAGTTGCCCACGACGGTAATACTTATACCATTTTAAAGTTTCCTCCTTTTAGCCAAGGAGAAAATTGTCGAAGGATTCGACAAGCTAGTTGGTAACACACCCGAAGACAAGGCTGCCCGTGATGTGAAGAAAGCCGCGAACAAGTGTGCTGACAAGGTCGAAGATGCTCGTGAGCAGGCTGGAGACAGAATGAAAGCAGCTGCTCAAGTCCGCGATTCTAAGGTAGGATACTCACTCACACGTCCAACGGTTTTAGATCAACTATGCTCGCGAAGAGGCCGGCGAGAAAATGAGAGATGCTGCTCGTAAGGTCGAACCTTACTAAACGACGATCTCTCATTCTATTTCACCACTGCTGTAAATATATACTTTTTTTCGCTATGAATGAAATGTTTTTATCCCCCAATTTAGTTTCCTTACTTGTGATTTCTCAAACTTCTCGACTTTGACCGAGAAAAACAATTTGAAGAAACATGTTTGTCGACATTGTAGACAGACGTTGCAACTCATAAACATAATAAAAGAGTATGGAGTCTAGTAAGAAATAAGATCTCATCGATGTATTCAATAAAAGATGAAGAACGATTGGCATATTCAAAGTTTTTTCAATCGATCTCGTATATTGAAGAGAAAATAAACAAGGATAACTGAAGTCATCTTTATGTTCATTGTTTTTTTTTTCAATCTACGATGTCGGCAGTTTTGCTGAAGACGTGGACATTCTTCTGTTCTTTCCAGATTTGTTCTAATCGTCCGATAATGCTAATTCCTTTTCGAGGCGTCCGTTGGTTCAGCATTGTCTTCATCTCGCTGTCCTTTGATTCCACTCCGTATTTCAATAACAGTTGAACGAAGTGTTTACGGATGATGACAGTGCTGACGGCCGTCTCCAGACAATTCAAGTTGTGTTTTATGGCTGGGAAGAGCAGTTCGAGCAGACGATCAAGAGACAAAGAGTTCAAATGTTGGCAGACGAACATCTCGAGGGCGTTTATAAAAGTTGCTCTTTCTTGGACGAGACATTTGGTTACGAAGTCGACCATTTCTAGTAGTTGACCAGTATTGAGAAAGGGTGGGGTGAGAAAAGTGTGGGTCGTCATAAAAAAATAGACCGTCTTGACGGTGAGCAGGTTACAATCGACTTTCATCTGATCCTTCTCGCATCGTACGATCTCGTCTCTTAAGCCAGGAGCACTCCTCCAAAGGGCCTCTTTGTTGATCGGGTACTCCCCATCGGGACATAGAAGAGTTAAGTTATGCTGCTTGGTATTAATAATGCAATCGGCTGTGAAATCAAGTTGAAGAGGAGTCGGTGGCACGGGAGGATTCCATTTGTCAGCCTCGAAGATTTTCTTTGGCAGCTTTATGATAAGCCAGAGTTTCAATTTGTGATCTGCAAAAAAATAAAGAAAATAGAGACTTACTTTTCCGAAAATACATTTTCAGCTTCTCCAAGAATGCGTTGGTCATTTCAATGGAAAAACGCGTGATAGAATTTCCATCCGGCCGTCCGACGATCCTTGTTTCTGCTAATGTGGTCATGCAGGAATCATCAATGAGATTGAAAATGCAACTAGAGCCAATCAATATTTCTTGAACCTGAGAGTAATTGTGGACTTCGATGCCAATAGAATTATGATTGTTATGAGGAAGTTGTCGAACGCTGATCATCCATTCGATACAGTTCTGACCAAATAGCGTTGCGAACTTGTCATTGTAGAGAATCCTATCAGATTTAAAGCAAGGCAATTATAAAAGAAGAAGTAAATAACTTTTGGTCTTTGTTAGGGCTGACGAATGGCGCCGTCGTGAAGCCAAATTCGACTGTCTCCATCTTGTTGAGCATATCTAATGAGGAAGAAGACTCGAAGTTGACTGTTAAAATGACATGATGAGACACGTAGAAAATAAATATCATTTTAAGCGAATTTTTTAAAGGAAACGATCGAAATGTATTCAAGAATTTGCTTGAGTGCGTTTAAATCGTTTCACATTCAAATTCTATTCACTGTGATACACCTAGGAAAAAAGAAACCTTAATCTTAAGAACGATTCTCCCATTCACTTGCATCCATAACTATCAAAGGCTAACAATAACTGACTAGAGAGCACATCACTCCAGGACATCTTTGTAAATGCCTTCGGCACGTATCCATCACACAATGGCTTTTCGCTTCTTTTTATATTCAATAACTCGTCTTTGTTATAATAGAACCCCGTCCATCGCCCCTCGGGTGCAAGCAGCGCGAGTGGACATTCCATTGATCCGCTCTTTCTGCTCTCCGCTGCGAGTCAGTTGTCGGTATGCATCAAAGACTACTGCAGTCCTTCGAGGAACATACCAGAAACTTTCTAGTCGAGGTATTAACTTTTGGAACAGCTCTCTTACGAGTAATGGAGCAAGAGATCAAGAAGAATAACACGAAGGAAGATAATCCGGGTGATGACAGTTTTGTATCGTAGACCTTAGAACCTTTTGGCGAATCCTATTATATGTGTTCGCAGATCGTAAACAATGTTTCCGTCGGCTATAATACGAAAGGGCACTGCACGAGAGTCGCGCAACTGTTTTTATAAACAGTGCGCGTGCAAGGTTATTTTGGGCTGGATATTCAGAGAAACAGTTGCCGAAAATATAGATGGCATCTGTCTTTTAAATCTTCTTGTTGTGACCATCGGATTGACCTTCATCCTGTTATTACAAGGTCATTACATCAAAAATCTACGAAAATAACTTGAAATTTAGCTGCTTCCGTTCCGATCCCTCAACTAATCTGTACCAAACAGCTCGAGGCCATACTGAGTAATTCTCCAGAGTTGTAGATAATTACACGCAACGCGGCTTGTTTACGTGCGGCTGCGGTCAGCCGCCCCGATCGATTGAGTTGCTGCCTCGATGTTCCGCACTGCAGATCCCTTGAATTCCTGCGCCGAACAAGAGAAATTGTCATTAAAATTCATTTAGCTGAATCGGACTACATTTAATGAAAAAGCTATGTTATCATTGAATGAAGACCAATATACCGGATATGTCCAAGAAATATGACATCAAAAGATCGAAGGACGACGATATTACAGTTTCACAAAGCTGTGTGAGCGCTCCCAGGCCAATTATTGGTCCCGCGGGTGTTTGCCGCCCGATGGGCGGAGCGCAGATCCCCTCAATTCCACCGCATCGCGCGGCCTAAAACATTTTTGTGCTTGATTTTGTCAGTAGATGTAAATTTTTTCGCTACCACTTAATA
This sequence comes from Oscheius sp. DF5120, assembly GCA_932521415.1. Classification (NCBI taxonomy): domain Eukaryota; kingdom Metazoa; phylum Nematoda; class Chromadorea; order Rhabditida; family Rhabditidae; genus Oscheius; species Oscheius sp. DF5120. The sequence continues at coordinate 3,154,073 of OW051465.1, read as the reverse complement.
GTTTGAGAAACTTGGCATCATTCTATATTCGAATCTGTGTAAAGATCAGAAAATTGTAAACATTTGAGTCCGTAATTATCGATAGTGACGTTGTGCGCGCTCTCAGGGCAATTCCCGCCCAGCCCCTCGTGGAGCATGACGTTGCCATAGAGCATTCTAGAGGGGTATTCAGTGGTGGATGTGTCTTCTGTTTCACTTTCTAACTTATCTTGTATATGCTCACTCGTTTTTCTAATATTTTAAAATATTCTTATTTTCAGTAAATAACTTACCATGGCCGACAACAAGGACGAGCTTGTACAAAGAGCTAAGCTCGCTGAGCAGGTTAGTGTTTTTTTCAAATATTGATCGAGTTAAATTTTATTTTTTTTTCATGTCATAATTCTTATGTTTTAGGCTGAGCGTTATGATGACATGGCTCAGTCCATGAAGAAAGTTACTGAACTCGGAGCTGAACTTTCCAACGAAGAGCGCAACCTGCTTTCTGTTGCTTATAAAAATGTAGTTGGAGCTCGCCGATCCAGCTGGCGTGTGATATCATCGATTGAACAGAAAACCGAAGGATCTGAGAAGAAGCAACAAATGGCCAAGGAGTACAGAGAGAAGGTCGAAAAAGAGCTCCGCGATATCTGCCAGGATGTTTTGGTGAGTCCTGTTTTTGTTTTTGTTTTTTTTTTGGTATTATTTTACTGTTTAAATGGTTTGCATTTTGGTTGCGAAATCAAACTTCATGCGGAATTTCCTTTCCAACCTTATCAATGAGTCATCAGTTTTTTAAAGGTATTATTCATGTTTCATTTTCAGAACCTCTTGGACAAATTCCTTATCCCGAAGGCTGGAAATCCCGAATCCAAAGTCTTTTACTTAAAGATGAAGGGAGATTATTACCGCTACCTTGCTGAAGTCGCCTCTGGAGATGACAGGATGTGTAAGTTGTTTGAAGTGCTAATGGTATGCCTAACGTCTTTTGGAATGTCCCCCTAACTATCTGTGCGAGATGGATGGGATGTTCCAAAAGGCGTTAGTTATCTCCTTCCTTGTTGTTTGTATTGTAATGACTCTTGTGATTGCAGCGGTTGTCGAGAAGTCGCAGCAGTCGTACCAGGAGGCATTCGATATCGCCAAGGACAAGATGCAGCCTACCCATCCCATCCGTCTCGGACTGGCCCTCAACTTCTCCGTATTCTACTACGAGATTTTGAACTCCCCCGACAAGGCCTGCCAACTGGCAAAACAGGCGAGTTTTCAGCTGTTTCTTCTCTCGGGCAAGAAGCGTATAGTGAGGCCTTCGATATTGCAAAGGCTCAGTTGCCGACTACGCATCCTGTCCGTCTCGGCTTGGCTTTAAATTATTCTGTTTTCTTCTATGAAGTTGCATCAAGCCCAGATAGGGCTTGTCAGCTTGCCAAACAGGTGCAATTTTTTTCATTTCTTATAAATATCTAATTTTATTTTTTTCAGGCATTTGATGATGCTATTGCTGAACTTGACACCCTCAATGAGGATTCGTACAAGGACTCCACATTGATTATGCAACTCCTGAGGGATAACCTAACCCTCTGGACGTCCGACGCCGCCGCAGACGATCAAGATGCCGGCGAGCAAGAAGGAGGAGCTAACTAAGCTCAACAATCGCTTAACATATAGTCCTTTCCTGTCCCTCTGATCTGAATTTATCATTTTTTTACGAGCTAAAAATCAGATTATTGTATAGCAAACCTGCAGGAACGGCCCTATGGTAGCTCTCCATTCTTAGATCCAAAGCATGCTAAAATATTTGCTTGCCGCGGGTCGGATTCCTTGTGTTGTTCTCCATTGTCAGTTTTGTTCTATAATAAGCATTATATATTGACAACTTAAACATGTTTTGTGCAATTTTAAATACAGCCCTGTTGCTTTATGGCTATCCTGTGTAATACTTTTCGGGGACTGGAGGAACATCTTGCCTGGTAAACTACTTGAAAGTTTTAAGTTTAATGAAAAATGTATTGGGCAAGAGGTGCATATTGAGTGAAAGAATGATAGATATAATTCGTAGTTATTGCATGATTCATCCTCCAGTTCGATATTTGGCGTTTTTAGAGATAAAATGAATGTTAGTAGGGCCTATTGTATCAAGAGGACTTTGGCAGCAATGGCTTCCCGACGACATCCAGCTTCTTGTATAGAGAATGTAAAACCATCAGTATGGTAAAATGTCCTTATTTTTTGACTATTTTGTTGTTCAGGGTGGAATTTACAACACTTGCTCAGCAACATAAGGCTGTCAATCTTGGACAAGGATTTCCAGATGGCCCAATGCCTAAGTTTGTCGCTGACTTACTGCTTGATATTTCCAAACATCCTGAACGAACTGATTGGCATCAATATACAAGAGGTTGAAACTTATATGTTTATTATAAACTTTTTAGGTTATGGACACCCTCGTTTAGTTAATATTCTTTCAAAAATTTATAGTGATTTATACAGTCACCCTATAAAGCCTATGGAAGAAGTAGGTTCCAGTTTAACTTCTTATTTCTAGATTATGGTAACTGTGGGTGCTTATCTTGCTTTGTATTATGCATTTCGTGGTTGGATAAACAAAGGAGACGAAGTTCTTAGTTTGTTTGAAATAGTTTTGTAATATATTTGTAGTAATCGAACCTTGCTATGATTGTTATGCTCCACAAGTCTTGATGGCTGGTGGAACACCCATTAGTTACAAGATGAACTTGAAAGAAGGTGCCAAAAGCAGTGCTGATTATACCATTGATTTCGATGCCCTGGAAAGGCTATGTAACGAAAAAACAAAGGTTTTTTTTCAAAATATTTTACGTTTTTTAGATGTTAGTTTTGAATAATCCGAATAATCCTGTTGGTAAACTTTATTCTAAGCAGGAACTTGAAAGGCTTGCTGCAATAGCGGAAAAATATGATCTTATTGTTATCGCAGATGAAGTTTATGAATGGCATCAGATGGGAAAAGAGATGATTCGATTCGGTTTGTTTTTTTTATTTATATCATATTGTTTTGTTTTAACTTTTAGCAAGCTTACCAGGGATGTATAAGCGCACGATTTCGATTGGAAGTGCTGGTAAGGCTTTTTCCATAACAGGATGGAAATTGGGATGGGCTATAGGTCCAGATGAGCTTCTTGCTCCAATGAAGGTATGTGTTTTTGGTAACGGCTATGATTATTATCAGTCTGTTCATCAAAATTGTGTTTTTACATGCAGTACTCCAACACAAGAAGCAGTCGCCCGCGCTTTTGAGATCGAGTAAGACAAATATACTTTTTATTTTTTTAGATATCCCAAGTTAGCACCGGGAGTTGACAAAAGTGATTCTTACCTTCTCACACATTTACCTCAAGAGTTACGAACAAAACGGGACAAATTAGCTAAAATGCTAGAAGAAGGTGGTATGAATCCACTTATACCAGACTCGGGGTATTTTATGATTGCTGATTTCTCAAAAATAGGTATACAAAATTTGTGTGTGTAAGTTTTCTAGATGGACCATTTCGTGAAGAGAAAGACAGTGATGATCCCATCGATTTTCGGTTTGTAAGATGGCTATGTAAGGAAAAGGTAATAGTTAAATATAATTTTTTAAATTATCAATTTCAGCAACTAGCTACAATTCCTCCAACTGCTTTCTTTTTTGACAAGTCTTCTGCGCCGAGCAATAACTTGATTCGTTTGTGTTTTATGAAGGGATTTTTCCTTAATAATAGTAAACTTATGTTTATTTCAGAAAGAAGAAACACTTGAAGCCGCTCATACAATTCTACAAAAATTAATGCAATAGTAATTGCATAGCTCATATCGGTGAATAATTTTAGCTGTGATTCTTAAATGCAAGGAAAGATAAAGATTTTCTGACAGGCTTATATTGTTTTTACTAGGTATCATCCTTAAAACTATGTATCTTTAATTTTTTTTTATTTCTAATACTTCTTATCCTAATAGATGGCAACAGACACTGATTTGAAAACTTTTCGTGATTTTTTGATGCAATATAATACAGTTACCGAGCAATGTTTTGGGGCATGTGTGAATGATTTGACAACAAGGTTTGTTCCTTTTTTTTTAAACTTTTTTTTCAGAACTGTTAGCTCAAAAGAAGAAAGCTGTAGTAATAATTGTTTGGATAAATATTTGAAGATGACTCAACGTCTTTCTTTAAGATTCCAGGAGCACCAGCTACTGAATGCTGAAGTCAACGGAGCTCCCATTCCGAAAGCTTAATAGGTTTATCTTTATGTTCACTTATTTGTTCGAGTTTTTTCACATTTTAAAGATTTCATGTTCCATGAACCTCTTGTTCTCACATATGTCTGTTTATCTCAACCACCTGGTGGTTGATTCTTAGTTTTCGCTGTTCTCTATACAATATATATCAACAGCTTAGAGCTTAGAACGTTGCAGTTTTTTTTATCTTGGTTGATGAGGCTGATGTTTTTTTATCCGACGCAGTTTATCAAGTCCAATTGTTCAATTGGCAGTGTAACCTGTGTCTCATTGTTCAAATTGTATTATTCAGAGATTATCGTTCTGATCTATTTTCTTTATTGGTTTTGTTGATATTACTTAGTCACGTCAAGAATGTGCAAGGAATCTAAGTGCATAATGACGCTATTGAGGGCTTTATTGCACCGGAATCCTCTTTATTGGGCTCGTTGAATCTTCATCAGCTGCATAACATGTTATTCGCAGGTCAGTTTATGCAACTTTGGTTAGTTATTGTTTCGCATCTTGTAATCTCTAAAATGCTGTTTTAAATTGACTTTTTTGTCTAGAACATTGAGGGACTTTCGACGGACATCTTGGCATTTGTTAGTTTCCTCTTCTCAAATTCTCTTCTCGTGTATTCTCTCCAATAACATTAGTGTGTATTCATTACGTAACCTGACTCTCTTTATTTTTGAAAATTCTTCAGATGATATTGAAAAATGAGTAAGTCTAACTTTTCTATTGAACTTTCCTTTTTTTTCTGTTTCTTTTTCCTCTTTGGGGCCACCCCGCCCATCTCAATCTCAACATCTTAAAAGCCACAGGGCATGAATAATGTCGCAGGTGTCTGCGCTTCGTCGTATACTCATTCCCCTCTGAGAATGACTTCTTTCAGCCGTCTAACATCTTTTCCTCCTGGTTTTTCGACAGCCAACGCCATTTCTACGTTAGTCTCAATCACTTGATACATTTTTTTAGGATAAATCTTTTCGAGTCCGAGGCCGATTTGGCCGTCTCGAACTCGTCTGAAAACATGGCTGAAGTCGAGTATTACGCACACGTTGCTGTGATGCCTGTGGTACTTGCTATAGGTTCTTTCACTTTATCGAATGATCATATGCGTTAAGGAATGGCAAATCAATGTCTGAATGTGGCCACTCTCTGGCAGTTACAATCGGGCTGTTTTCTTTATCTCAAAGCCAGTGCCATAGCCGACATCCTCAGCATCATCTCCTTCATCCCATTTATCCTTCGCCATGCCGGTCTGAGCAACGAAAGGAGTCTCTTTATTATGTCTTATCATGCCTATTTCGAACTCCCCATAATTAATGGCCTCATCTGTGCAAGGTCTGTTAATCTATTCATGAAATACTTAATTTTCAGTGCCTTTTGTATTGTTGCGATGACTGTCGACAGATATCTGAGTGTCTGTCATCCGATTCATTTCTACAACTCTTTGGATAGTGCGAAACGAGCTCCAAAGGTCATCATCATCCTTTTTCTGACGGCCTTCATGGTTTATACACCATCTATTTGGCAGAAAGAACTTGTAAAGAGGGAAGACGAGTAAGATTCCCATCTTCTTCAAACATTTTAGGGATTTTTATCAAGTTGTTCGGAGAGAAGAAAATCTCCCATTGAAAATCTATCTGGGATTCCGCGAACTTGTCTCCAGATGGGGGCCGATGTTGATTCTTGTCGTACTGAACTCGGCAATGATGAGATCCTTGTATAGATTGGAGAGGAAACCGACAAGGAGATCAATCAAGTATAGGAAGAAAGAAAATGGAAGGACAGATAGGACGGGGAGTAATGAGTAAGCTTCTTTTGAGAAAGAATGAAGACGCTTTAGCCATGGATATCAGCGGATATCCGTCCTCCTTTTAATAACTTCAACAACTTTCGTTCTTTGTAATCTCCCGGCCAGTTTCCTCTCTCTCTTTGTTCGTCATGTTTCAACTGACAGCCTATTTTGGCAGGCCTTTAAAGCAATCGCCAATCTTCTCCAAGTTACTAGGTGAAAAATCTACTTTCTTATTAAAAAAACTATTCAGCTATCTCTACAATTTCTATTTATACGCCTTGTGTTCTTCGGAATATCGAGCAGCTCTGAAACGACTGCTCCAAGGAGAAAGAAGAAATTCTAGTCTCTCGACGGACGACAGTCCAACATTCAGAGACGAGACGGCCCCTCTTCGATCGACTCTCCCTGATCTCTTTTGATCTCTCAATAAAAAAAATTTCATATTTATCAGTGAAAGATCTTTGGCAACGATAAAATCAGATCAGCACCCGTCATTCGATTTGTACCATCTTTCTCCTACTTGAGGAACTGACCTATCATTTCCATCGGCAGCGGGAAGATAATTGTACTATTTTTTTCAGCTCTGAAAAAAGATCAAAGGTCGGGAGAATGCCTACGCGACGCTGTTGAGAGTCTGAAGATAGCGGAGCTGAAGAGCCGCCGGCGAGGAGGCGATCACATTGGCAGCTTCCTTCAGAGCCTTCGAAGCTCTCATCTCTCCCTCAGCCGCGATGACTTTGGCTTTTGCCTCTCGAGTCGCCTGAACATGTTTTCAATGAAAAGGACGGAATGAATACCTCAGCTTCGGCTGCCATAGCCCGTTGAAGTTGGATAGGGAGACGAACGTCTTTACTGAAATACATAATGGATGGAGAGGGAACGACTCACATCTCGACTCTTTCTACTTTGATTCCCCAACTCTCCGTCGCCTCATCGAGGAGGGTCTGCATCGAACAGGCGATGGCATCTCTGTCAGAAAGGATCTCCGACAAACTTCTCATTCCCAGCATATTTCTCAACGTCGTCTGGGCCAACAATCTGGCAGATGTTTTTCTATAGACCCTTACCGTGTAGAATGATGGGCATTTTCAACATTTGCTACACTGACAGTTGCATTACAGACTCGATAATAAACGACAGCGTCGACCGAGGTGGTTACGGAGTCCTTCGTCAAAATCTCTTGAGGAGGGACGTTAAAGGAAACTGTACGAAGATCGACCTTTGTGTAGGTTTCAATGCAAGGGAGGACAAAGAATATTCCTGTGAGATATGTGTTGAAAGAAATAAAGACTTACCCGGCCCTCTGGCTCCTCCCCCAATGAGTCGACCAAGTCGAAAGATGACGGCTCTCTCATATTCCTGAACGACTTTTATACAGAAAATAATGGAGATGGGGAAGGAGATGAAGACGAGAAACCAGGAGATCAGCATTAGAAACCAGCCACAAAATCCGAGTCCTGTGTCATAGGCGTCAGCTGAAATTGCCTTTCAAAGGAGGTGAAGGGGTAACTTACGACTGAGATGTTTCGGATAATAGGATAATTTCAACTGCGCAAGACTCTGTCTCCTGGCTTCTCTTTCTTCTTTGGCAAATATCAACGGGTTAAGAGTGAACCTGAAGGGTCATTATTCTTCCCTTGTAAGCCAGTGTAGGACTCTTTCTCTCTTTAATCCTCCGTACACATTTCCATGATGAATCGTCTCTTTTAGGTACAATTTGGCAGTAAAAAACGTAAGACGGAAAACAGTTAAAAAACGACGTTATGAATGAAGAGGGGGAAGGAAGAGAGGAAATTAATAATTCATGTCATCCTCTCGGTCACTTACCGTCGTCCTTGTCTTCCTCGCTGGGGAACCTCGATCTGAATATTTTCATCATCACTGTCCATCAGTCGTTCACTCTCGTTTGACGCAATCGAGCCGGTTGCCCCCTCTGAAAGTAAAACGAATAGAAACATAAGAAAAGCCAGTTGACCAGGGGCGGTTTAAAACATGAAGATGTGCCAAAATGAGGGAGGGCGGTGCTCGACGACGATGGCTTAGTCTATGAAATGTTGATCCGCCTTGCGCAAATCTCACTTAGAGGCTGAGTGCGCAATAATTTCGACCCGGGACAAGTCCTAATTCATAAGTCGTCGTGTCTCTGGTAATTGAGTCCGGGCTCTCCCGAGTTGTTTAACGGCCGTCTTTTGGTGGAATGGGAAATCAGCCGCTAGTCGGATTGGAGGCTGATCTTGGCCAACAAACTGGGTTCGGATGGATACGAGATTAACCAACCGAACCAAGGATGACATCAGTCTACGTTCTCAGAAGACTTTTAAAAAGAAACATATAAATTCTTCTTTCCCAGAATTTCAGATACGTGCACAAGTTCTTTCTCGATAAGTGAACGAATCAAACGGAAGAAGACGGAAAACTCGGGTCGTAAGAAGAAAGAAAATAAAATAAGTGTAACCGGGGAATGGGTCGAGGACATCAAAGATGCCGAGAAGCCCATTGGGAGCAGCAGGTGGAAGGCGATGACGACGAGTTTCGCGGTAATTGAGATGGGTGAAAGATAAGACGGGACTCACTTCCGTAGACAGCCTCCTTGACATCGAGAAAAGACATCTGAAGGGGGATGAAATGAATTGATAAGAGAGACAGTTGGTGGAGAGAAAAAGAGAGAATAGCCGACTACACTGGCCAGAAATCGAATTAGAAACGGAAGGACGCCCAGTCCAACACACGCGAGCCGACTGTCGACTCTCGGTCGAATGCTCTCTTCCCAACCTATTTTTTAAGAACTCTACGTTCGCCTAAAATCAAACAATTCCCTGATGGGCGAGTGACCGACGAAGATGAAGAGGGGGGCGAGAGAGAAGATGTTTCTAATAACATAATACGACGGAAGAAGAGAATACTCCCGTCGTATGCATAAATCAACAGGAAAGAGTGGTCCCAGCGACAAGGGACTGACAACTAACTCCCTGATTTAAAAGCGGATGTTTTGGGAGGACAATCATCTATACTTACCTAGCTGATCGGTGAAGGAGATCCTCCCGGGGGACGGTCTTCGAAGACGTTTCCCGACCGGCTCGATCATCGGAAGAAGTCGAGAGGGGCGGAGTTGGTCGACCTACCCAACAACAAATAAATTGTCGAGGGAGAGCCGCCTTCCCCGGTATTCTATCCAGCTGGCAAAAGTGAGTGAGGTGACTACGTGAATAATTTGCGGAACTTTCATCGACATGATTAATTCAATCCGAAAGTTCATGTGGCTTTTTGGCATCTTCCCCCGATGGGACGATTGATCATAATGGAGATCCTTTGATTTATATTAATGGCCGACGTCTTCTCTCGTTAAATATGGATGTCGACATGAGTCGAGAAAGAGATGTTTTCATGGAATTTTTGTTTTTGATGGAAACAGCCCAGGATGATTAACAGTTTTTTAATAGCCAAAGCGGGTCTATTGAATTGAAGAAGGAACTTCCCGGTGCCCTTGATACTCGGGAGGTCAAGAGGGGATAAGAGGGGGGGGGGGGGGGGGGGGGGGTAAGAGAGGAACATGCCGACGGGTTTATTTAGCTTAAATGTGGTTGTGAAGCACACGCGAAAGAAGACATATTCCTCGTTCCTGTTCTAATGGCCCCGGGAATCTATTCGTTTCTCTCCAGGGAACGGAGGCAAACAGTCATTTTTCTTTTTTTCCAGTGGAGGTTAGAATAAACTGTTCGACTCTCATAGCCAATTGGGACATTTTCCGTTCGAAGGAAATAGAATGAGAGGAGAGACTGGAAGAAAGGAGGAGGACAATGTCGGATATGAATGACCAGCACATTCCGACGAAGCCGAATGACCCGTCAAATGTGCTGCTACGACATTTGAAATTTACTACTTTGTTTGTTAACTTCTGATTGAAAGTAAGGAGCTCGTACGATGAAGGGAATGGCTGTCTCCCGTGTTCCTGTTTATATACCCCGTTGTCAGTCAATCCGTCAAAATGGAGAATATGTCTGACGTCGAACGCTGTCGACCGTACCCTCCCACTCGGTGTTCCCAACAACTACTTTTCTTCCCGTGGGATCCCCCCGCCAAGTAACGCCTAACGAGGGTGCCAATCGGGTCATGGCGGCTAAATGGAATCATGAGGAGCCACCTGGGAGTCAAAGGGAACACTCACTCTTCGGAGGGAACTGGAACGTGACTTCTTTTGGCTCCTCTCGAGACATCACGACATCATCTGAAAGAGGTTTGTTTGAAAGCAGAAAAGACGACAGAGTAGACCGGAAGCCAATGGATTAACTGCCAAAACAAAAGATCTTTAAAAGGATTGAGAGAGAATTGTTCCTAATCGAGACTCCCGAGGGTCAACTGATGAGTCGTGGTCTTCTTCGATGGCAAAATGTTTCGTCGGCTATATCCAATCGTCGATATAATGTCATTTTATCCGACGAGTACACACGCCTTGGAAGTGACGACAAAAAAGGTTAATGTCTAGGAGATGGGCTGTTAATCACGGCATTGTAATCTCAGATCGAGAGAAAGAGCAGTCGGAAGTCGAAGGAAGTCAACCGAGACGTCCATTTTATGAGAAAACGCTTGCCTTTATGGACTTTCGAACAATGCGAGATGAGATTAGCGATGGAGTATGAAGCTCCTCTTTCCCACCAGCTGTCTTTCGGCCACCATAAAGCCAGAAAATAAAATGAATGTTGACGAAGAGGTGGCGGGAATATGAGAATCTTTTGAGGGTGAAGCGGACTAGGAAATGAAGTTGAGCAGGTAGGAAAGAGAAATTGGAGATGACGGAAAATAAACGATAAAATGGTGGCATGATTTATTTTGGAAGGAAGGCCGCCTCGACGACGAAGAGAACGAGCAATTTGCATGACAAAATGACTACAATCGCAGGCGGGAAGACGAGTAGAGTGAGAGTAGTAGAACAGAAAAGGAGACTATCGACGGATGGAAAGGGTGACAGTAGAAATATCCCAATTGATCAGAATCGAGGAGACCCTCGAGTTATTCTCTGGCAGACACTTCAGGCGTTGTCCCCTAGGTAACTCATCTATTTTTCCTTTTTTTTTGTCCATATTTTCCACGATCTTCGATGTTGCAGAAATAAAAATCTACTCAAAGCACATGCCGCTATATGAAATTATATGTACGTAATTCATCCAGAAAAAGATTTCAAATACATATAACTGCAGAAATTTCTTTTTTTCTTTTTTTTACCGGAAATCAAAATTGAAAACTGGAAAACCTTCTCTTACTAGCTCTCTATCTGTCACAAGAAAGGCGCCATTCAACACCTGGAGCGCCCTCGGTGTGAGGGTCTCCTTTCTACTTCACAACATGTTTTCTTGTATTTTTTCATCTTCTGGTCATCTTTTGTTTTCTACTGTCGTCAGACATGTGTGTTTATAGGTTATCTATAGCTATTTCAAACTACCTATTATGTAACTCATGATATTTTCCTAAATTTTTAATTTTCAGATATCAGACGGTTTTATGCCTCGCCTTAGACGAAGATTTGAAAGTTTTATTAGTTACTGATTGTGATATACATGGAACTGAAAAATAATGAAAAGCAGAGTAAAAGTAAACTATTTTATGTTTTTGTTTAGCTGTCTTTTTTTAGAGGCCAGTAAATATGTAGACTTCTTTTGTGGATGGGGGGCTGGATGTATCGAAACATGTATAATGTTCCCTGCAAACAAAATAATTTTTCGGCAACAATTACATGGATTTTCTGCCAAAAAGGCAATTAGCCAGGTTTATTCTATGTTATTATATAATTATTATGCTCAGATTAAATCAGAAGGCGTTCAACATCTGTATAGAGGACTTTTACCACCATTATTAATGCGAACTTCATCCAGAGCATTGATGTTTGGTATGTATGAACGATTTCAAGCAAGTTGCTGAAGTTTTTTTAATGAATATGTTTTTAGGAATTATTATCATGTCCTCGTACTTTACCAGCCACATCTTTCACTTTGTGTCATGCTCAGGCGGCTTTTTTAGGTAGAAAATTTTTATTTTTTCATTTAACATTTTTTTTACAGCTGGATGTTGTGAGGCAATGTTATGCCCATTAGAAAGAGTACAAGTGCTTTTACAAACGTCTAAATTTACGGAACAATTTAAAAATACTGGGGAAGCCTTTCGGGGAATAAGAGTAAGTTTTTAATTCGATTGTATTTTGCATATTTTAGTGAGGTAAAACTCATAAAAATTTAGATATATGGACTTCGTGAATATTATCGTGGATTATCAGTGATAATAGCCAGAAATAGTCTATCAAATGTCTTTTTCTTCACTCTTCGAGATCCTATAAAGCATCAAGTATGTTTTTCTTTGTTTTTTTTTTTTAAATTTTAAAATTTCAGATATTAGATTCAAGTAAAGGAAGTCATTCTGAGGCCATCCACATTTTTGCTGATTTTGTTTCTGGTGGTGTATTAGGCGCATGTATTTCCACAGTATTTTATCCTATGAATGTCGTCAAAAACAATATGCAGAGCAAGGTAATATTTGTCCTCATATTTTCACAGAAAAGGTTTAGGTCGGAGTTTCATTTGAAAATCCATTTCGTGTTTTTGGAGATATATGGCAAAAGCGGAACTCTTCTTTAAAGAATCTTTATCTCGGCGTTCATTTGAATTTCACTCGTTCTATGGTTGCATGGGGCTTGACAAACAGCATTTTCGGTCTACTGCACAGAGCTCTTTCGTAGATCCATTCTCACAGGTACAAGTAGATTATAGTAGTTAGTTCACTTTTTTTTTACATTTACCCAGTTTCATTCATTCTGTGCCCAAATTCTAGTCAACTTCCATTATTTCAAAGTTAGCATTATTGTCAGTTTACTGTGCATGTGATTACACAAATTGCTCAAATAATAAACAAATTTATTTAAAATTTTAGCATTGAGGCGTTGAACTGCAGATGTTGGACTCAATAAATTGCGTAATTAAAGCAAAGTCACTAGGACGTGCTGCATGTTGAACACATTTTGTGCTGAAGGCTGACAACTGGTCCATGTTAGCCTTTGTTCCAAATCCAATGGGGATGAATTCTGCACCCAATGCTTTAAGAGCATTTATTGAAGCATTTGGATCGTTGAATCCGTGTTCAGTTCCGTCATAGAAGTTGCCCTTATCCCAGCCAAGGGAGCTGATGAATACAATAAGCTTTCTTCTATCGGATTTAAAAGGTGCCTTAGGTAGAATCGTAGTATTCAGTTGTGACAGAACACTTTAAAAAAAGTTTTGCTATTTCATAGACAACCTACTCATCAATATTGTTTCCAACCTGTTCGGTATATCCAGAAAGGAGCAGTTGCATGATTTTGTTAGTCAACTGTTGTGTGGTTTGGATAGAATCCAATGTTGAATCAAAGAAATTTCCATTGGTTGAGTAAGCACTCAGAAGGATACGAGATTGTGTCAGATAGAACTTGTGGAACATGTCGATGAAGTATTTTAAGATTTCTCCGTACTCCTCTCCCGTTACTCCATCCGATCCATCCATTACAAATACCATATCGACCGATGGAACGCTTGGATCACACATTGGGTATGGAGTCATTGTTGTCATCGTCGTCTGTGACATGGTGGTAGGAGTAGTTGGCTTGGTAGGAGCTTAATATTTTTCTTTTAGTAAAGACTAAAACTAACGAGTTGGAGGAATGTATCCCTGACAATGGAAAGTTAGAAGACGACGGAATGGATGGCCAATGACATCGAGACCATCTACGGCGAGAAGGAAGGAGGGACGATCGCAAATGAAGGTCCTGAATTTTATTTATATCTATTTAAGATTCCTACTGGGCAGAAATATAGCCATAAGCACAGAGAGCTCTCTTGACTAATGGAGCAGACCATATGACACTATGCTCCTCCATATCTAATATCTGAACATAGTTGAGACTTCCTCCTCCGTTGACAGCTACCACAACGGCATTCGATTGACCTGGGGATTTTTTTTAAATATTCTAATATGCTAACCATTGGCCTTAGGATAAGCCGTAGCACTTCCATCGTGGAATCCTCCATCGATTTCAACATCTTGGGTGAAGGCAGTAATGATATTCAGATCCGAATTTCCACGAACATTGAACTGAACTTTGTTATTAAAAGAATTACCTTACCATGCAAGTATCAGACTTTCCATTGATAGTGATTCCCCAGATTCCAGGAAGATTTCCCCTCTGATCGAAGGACGTCAGGAGATTATTTTTTGAAATGAACAAAGGTACGGCCTTGACGGTGGTTCCATTCGCATTCGAAACGGTGATATTCGGATCTCCCTGGGCGACGTCGATAATGATCTCTGTTCCGTTGGATCCCAGCTGGATAAAATCGGTGTAAGAAGAACAGTTCCTAAATGACAATAGAGACAAGAGGAGAGAATTACGTAATGTGGTGAGAGATAATGGTGTAGGAGCCTCTCCAGGAAGACAAAATCATCCGCCAGGTATTTGTCAGATCAGCTGTTGTAGCTACCTGATAAGCTGATCCTCCACTGTTATGAGCTGCTTCATATAGATCAGCCACAGCCGGATCGGTGTAGTCATTGCCTCCCCCAGGGGCTGTTTGATCTCCGATAAATATAAAGTTGATCTGAAAAAAGTTAAAGTAGAGAAGGAACTTACCGAAGTATGAGTACGGGCCGTGGCAGAGAGAGCCAGATCTTCGTTAGAGATATCTTCAGCCTTCGAATTTGTCAACACCCACAAGAGAGAATTTTCTTTGACTTGGACTTGAGAAAGACCAATCGAAATGGCATTGAAGATGGCTCGACTGGTGGTTTTCGAGGTGTAGGGATTGTCATTCAGCTGCTTACTGATCTTCGTCACGAAATCGTCGATTTGAGTCGCGATAATGGTGTCAAGGAAGACGTTCCCATCGGGAACTTGTTTATCTCGGAAGACGACGGCAACGTAGGAGGTGAACCAGCCGGGGTATGAGTTCTGAAAAAAGTCGTTGCGATTTTTGAAAGACTGACATCTATTCCTTGGAGAACTGTAGTCAATGTTTTTGAGATGTTACTGAGGACATTAGCCATATCCCCGGAGCTGGATCCATCAATTGCCACGATAAATGTTTTACCATCAGTACTGATGTCGGGGACGATTCCCCCACGATTACACCGAGCTAAAGAAGGTTATTTCAATAAAGAAAATGCCTACGGAGTTCGCAGAACCGCCCTTGATAGGCATCATTGCAGATACAGTTGCCAAGTCCTCCACTAGGAATTCCTCCATTCATACAATAGATATATTCACAATGGAGACCATAGAAGTTGGGAGGACAGACACAGAAGCCATCGTAGAAGACACCGTTATTCTCACAGGAATTGGACGATGGAGCTTCGAGACAAAGAACGGGAACAACTCGTTGATACATGTAGCCGAAACTGTCGACTCCTGAAAATTATTTATCAGAAGAAAAATTAGAGAAACCTGTCAACATCATCTGGAAGGCGGGGGAGACACATTGGAAGGGAGTGGAGACGTAGTCGTAAGAACAGGTGGCATCACGATGACTGACTGTTTGGGTCTGGAGGAGGTGACCGTCGTCACTGTAAACATGGCCGTATTCGAGACTATGTGTTGTTCCCGGCTTCAATCCAGTCACATGGGCAATGAGTCGGTTGGTAGCTAAAGAGGATATTTTCTTAACCATCCACTTACTGATTCCATTAACAGGTGTAGTGAATCCGAAGTCGCTGTGAAGTGTGGGAGTGTAGAGAGGGAGGACTTGAAGAGTCGACTGAGCACGAAGCAGAATAGAGCATGGACCATCCGCCTGAACTCGGATAGACCAGACTCCGCGAGGAATGTAATCTAAAGAAGAACTAATTTTTCTACTACTATCCATACTCTTTGTACTGTTATCTCCTGCCTCGAATTCTGAGTTGTAGACATCCTTACTACAGGCGAAGTAGTACTGGTCCAAGCAATTGGTGGCAATCCATCCTGTTTTGTTCAAATTATCATCCACAACACATCTATTATCTTCAGTATTTGGCAGAGTATTTGGCGGCTGTCCTTTTGCCCAGTTCGTGTAATGAGTGCTATTCAACTAATGGCTTATTTCAGGAAAAAGAGGGACTTACATTGAGAGTATTTCCATCGGACAGTGCCCATACCCATTGGTTGATATTGTCTCTATCATTAAGTCCAATCCAAAAGGCTGCCCCCGATCCAGCATAGTTCAACCAATTTTGTTCTAACTGACTGTAGACTGTAGCCAATGTTCCTCCGAACGATTGACACTTTGCCTGGGCTTGTTCCCATGTAGCGGTGAAACCGTCAAAATAAAAACAATGCCCGTTATTTAGGCTCCATCCAGGGTCACAACCTATTGTTTCATTATTTTCTCTTCTGTAACTTACTTTGAATTATTTGATCCATTCGGCTGTCGTATCCGATATCATTCCAGATGTTTGTAACAGAGAATCGGTCAGCCATCTTTCCATCGGGACGAGTATAGATCGGATCAGTCGTCAGTTCTCCTTGGATATAAGCTGTCACTGATTGGGTATTCGCATCGATGGGGACATAGAATGTAGTGTCGGCACAGTTGTCTACAAATCTCTCGTAGATCAGACCGGAAGAGTGAAGAGTTGGCAGAGTTCTAACGACATCACCGGCATCCATGGCACTAGCTAGAAAGTATGTTCCTCCAGATGCTTGGGCAATAGCCATCAATCCATCTTTCGTGTAGTCTTGTCCACAGGGATTCATAGAGAATTGAACTACATGAATCTGAAGACTGTTTCCTCTTTATTGGCTTTCTTACCTGGATAAGACTGCCCTCGATATGATCAATTATCTGATCATAAGAATCTGAATCGGGACGAGGCATTCCATTGAGGAAGACGTAGAAGACTCCTCCACGGGCGACATGGTCATCTCGAAGGGCGAACAAGAGAGTACGGTAGAAATCGAGATTGGCACAAGAGTACTGAAATAAGTTGACAAAGATGGCACATATTTACATAAGAATTTTGCTGGTTAATCTGATATGCCTGATTAATGGCATTGATGAAGTCCTCTGGGTTCTTCGAGTCAGTTAGACTCTGGAAATCAGTGTCGTTGAATCGAATTAGCTGATAATTCATGAACCATCGACTGTGTTGATGGACAATGTCATGGATAATTCGAGGCGCAACGTCGTTGACTGTTCGGAACATGGCTCTCGTCGTGATACTGTCATGCATCAGGAAAGACAATGATCGGTAGTCGGGATCAGAGAAAATGAATTGATTCGTCTGAGTACAGGCTATCGTCTCGCAGAATTGACCAGCGAATCCAGGGGGACAAATACAGGCTCCAAACTTTGGAGTTCCTTGGTTCTCGCATTGCACCTAAAGACCTTTCCATCTCTTTAAATGACTTACAAATTGACATTTATCTCCATTAAAGTGGGATGGACAGATACATGTTCCATTATAAGTGACTCCTCCATTTTGACATTCTTCTCCAGGTGAGGGAGGAAGAGCAGCAGAACAGTATCCGGTCGTTGTGCGAAGAATGGTCAGCCCTCGATTGTCAGTGAAATAGATCGAAACATAGAATCCCAGTCCAGGTTGGCTACATTGGAAGGAACCAAAGTAGATGTCATATTGACATCCATCTCTCCACAATCCAGAGGAAGAGTAGAGAACGATTCGGCTGCTGTCGATGTCTAAAAAAATTAATAAATTAATAAAGGAACTAACAATTGGTCCAGATAGTGATTTCGGCTGAAATGTCAACAGGATCCTGTATTCTGAGATTATTGATTCTGGCTACAAGATGGGAGTCAACTCCGAAAACGGGCTGTTTGTTTTGAATATCTATCCGTACGTCAGTTGACGCACCGAAAAAGGCTAAAAAGATATGTTTATCTAAAGGTGAACATACCGTGATAGGCGGATGTTCCAGTGACTCGATAGGAACACTCCTGTGCTCCTCCTGAATTACTTTTTAGATTGAGCATATACGCTCCGGACTTTGCGTTATCTACCACCCAAATATGTAGATTTCCAGTGTAGAAATACTCCAGTGGAGTATGAATAGAAAGATCAGGATAAGTGAGTGTTAGAGTCAGATTGTCTAAACAGTTGGACGTCATCAATCTTTCTTACTTCCAGTGGCAGATATCCAGAAACCACCGATAGATTCGTCTATGAAAAATGGTGAATAGGTGGGGGCCCTTCGACAATCAAGTAGATCATTTTGAGTAAGTATATTAGAGTCAAAGAGAAGAGAAGTTAGTCGATTGACAGTATTAGCCAGCTGGGAGAGGGGAACTTTGACAGCGAGACCCTGGGAGAAGGCGGCGTAGCCAATGAGCACCTGATATCCTTCAGATGAAATATCAACGTCACAGGTTCCTCCAGCCGAATCCGAGAGAATGAAGTAAAGCTGGAAGAAATACGATCTAGAAAATGGAATACCTGTGGTCTGTAGAGACTCATCTGTTGAAGAGCATATCCTTGGGTGGCATATCCATCATTCAAGACTCCATCGGAGAAAACATAAATAGGAGACTCTGGATATTGTTGGAACTCTGGTTCATTAAGGATGGCATTGACTCCCAGAAGAAGCGAGTCGGAGCAAACTGTATCGACGGGAGGATGAATGATTCCTCCGATACTGCCGATGAAGGAAGCGGGATCTGTGTAAGTGTGAGTGAAGAGAATCTCTCCATTTTGGACAACGGACAAAATATAGACTTGGAAGTACGTGTAATTGGTTAACTGCTGAGCTGCTTGGACAATCTAGATTTTTTTATGAGTCCTTTGTCTCTCCTACCTGTCCAATTTGTCCCTGCATGGATTGGGCAGATCGAATGACAAATCCCAATGCCTTCGGAACAACATAGAATTTGTCCTGAGCTTTCTGGTCACACATGACATGCTGACAATTATCACCCGACCACCCATCAGGACAGATACAAATATCCGTGAACTGATTGAGAGTTCCTCCATTCATACATAATTTTAATTCACATTCGGTTCCTTCGAAATATTCTCCACAGTAACACGTTCCATTCGGAGTCAGTTTACCCTCATTGTAACATTCATCGACGGGAGGAGGAGAAGAAGGGGTTCCCTAAAATAGTCATCAAAAGGGATAAGAACTGATTACTGTAACGGGTGACTGTGTGGCAGATGAAGCATCGCAAATGAAATCATAGACTCGCTGCCAAATGTTTCCGCTGCTATCGATTCCCGTGAATTCGGCACTGTACATGGCATAGTCTGTACAATTGAATCCTTCGCCTGTGATATGGGGGTAGGAACAATTGTATCTGAGTAAAACTTTTCAAAAAAGGAAGGTGAAGTTACCTAGTGAAGACATCATAGATCTGATCGGAATATCCATCTCTCATTATTCGAACACTCTGTGCTACAACTGGGAACTGTTCGTTCCTCACTCGAAAAGCCAGATAAGTTGTCGTATTATAAAGAGGATATCGAGTGATTCCTTGATTCGGCGAAGGATCGAACATGACCACCTGGTCGTCCCTTTTATCTTCAACGAATCCTCCATCAATAGAGAGTTTGGTAGTAGATGTCATCTTCAGTCTACAGTCTCCTTTCTGTTGGGAGGAAACTGTCATTGAATATAGGCCACGAGGTGCTGTGTCCATTGCGAAGAGGACAACCATTTCCGTTTCACTGATGTATTGCTGACCATCATTTGGATACTGATTGCCGGCGGGATCGAAGAGGGTGGGAATGGGGAAGCTGTTTTTTGACGAAACTACCACACTGACGTAGAGATTTGTTATGAAATTATCAACAGGAAAGTAGAACGTATCCTGACATGTGGGGCTGTGAAAAGAGGCGATGGTATCTCCCTTATTTTCCTCACCATCATGAACTTGTAGAGTGGAAGGAGAGGGACAGATAGCTGAAGAAAAGAATGAATCCCAAAGAGAAAAAGAAGCCTACGATTGTTGCATCCACTACCAGTATACCCCGTCGGACATCCTGGATCTATCTGGATCTCCTCGGCTAAAATCCCCAAAAAAAGTCCAAGGATTAGCCAAAAACGCATCCTGGAAGAAGAAAAGTAAGCGAAGGGAAAAGATGGAATTCAGTGGCAGAGATATTCGGATTATGGGCGGTGGTAGCTACGTGGACGAGATAAGAAGGGGAGAAGTTATGACGGACTGATAAGAATAGAAGTCTTTATATAAATTCTCTCAATGTTCCTGAGATCACAGAATGTCCCGCATTTCTTCAATAGAATATAGGATGCTCATACTCCTTCTCTGCAAATGTCTCCCCCAGTGATCGAACCTCCAACACGTAGTTCGAACCCTCATTATTATCCCAGAATTCCTGTTCTCTGCATTCATATCTAAACATCCTTTATTTGTCTTTGAAAAATCTCTTACTTGATACAGAAGTGACATCTTGCTCCTACTGGCATTGACGAAGGGAGATAAATGGAAAATGAGAAAAGATCCAGTCCCTCCCCCGTCACACTATTCAAATAATTACATCTAGTATCTATGAAGGATCTCCACTCGTCTATACTGTATCGAATCTTCACTGTCTTTTCGAAGGCCAGATTCCTGACAGCGACTACCCCACTGAATGTCATTCCCATCACCGACGACGTTTTCAACGTCACGCCGAACTTCTTGGCCTGAACCTTTATGTATAAGAATATAAATAAATATAGTACCTTTTGAAGAAGTTCCTTCTGGACAATGATTGGATCCCTCCAGACGGTAGAAGACGGTTCGACCAGCTGAAGGTATCTGGGACAGTTGAAAGATGTGGTCGGGAATGAAGGTGGAAGAGGACCAGGAGCCTTGGAACTTGAGGAAGTGAAAGAAAATGAAAGGAATTGAACCTTTTGATGACGTTTTGAAGGTTTCCTGTTGAGGGAGGAGTATTTACCAGGATATCCTCATCGCTTGTATTATAGGGAAAGATGGGACGGACCTGACAAAGATCTAGACCCATGGAATCGGCGAAGCAGACGACCTGCAGCTTGTTTTTTAGAAGGTAGCCGAGTCACGTACCTTCTTCTCGCTTTCGGTTCGACTGCATTTTCGAAGCGACGAATTCAAGGACTTGGACCGCTCGACACTGAAATGGACTCATCAATTTTCGTGGCGGGAGAAGTTTTTGCTATTTGGCACGTCGTCTCCGACACAACATGAACAGACGAGATCACGTTACACAAAAATCAAGTGGAGAAGGAACCCGTCAAATGATGCAAAACGCACTCGAGATAGTCAGAAATGGCAGAAATTTGAGACTCGGAGCGGGGTAGTTGATCCTTTTGATGGCAGAAGGACGGAAAAGCGAGCATTGGAGTTGTGGAGGGACCCAGAAGAAGACGACGAAGAAGATGAACGAGATCGACATCTCCGGGACAGAGCAGCGAGGACATGCACTTAATAGAATCCTCGAAAAGGGAAATCAATGGCGACTTGGGGGCAAACGAAAAACAAACCGTGGAGGAGCAAGGCGAGTAGCCGACGAACGAAAGATGATGGCACTGGCGGTCGACGGCATCGAAGAGTTCCGGGCATCAGGCTGATTGATCGGAGGGCGGGAGAACAGCTGGCATGGGAAGAGGAAGATTGAAGTCAGCGCTGCAGAAAGAGCTTCTCCTAATGGCGCCAAGATTGAACGTTTAAGCTGTTTACGTAAAAAAAGCCGGGAATTACAGAGTCCATTCGATACAATTATAAGAAAATCGAGTTGCCACCTAACATCAAAAAGTTGTCCATAACCATGCAGAAAAGAGTTGTTATCGGTTAATTTCTTTCCTCTTAAAAATAATTGCCTCGAAAAAATGTTTTTAATGCTTTTTTTTCATCTATATTAGACGCCGAAAATGGAAAATAAGTTTTAAATGGATATAAGAGGAGCATTGAACTAAACTTTTTTTCTAGTGTTTACTTAAAATAACGACCATTGTTCTTTGTATATATATATATATCAAGGTATATACTCCAGCAGATATTGTGAGGCGAAAGCACAAAAAAGATCTTTGTTCTTTCAAATTTTTTCGAACTCGATACGGTTTGGACGGGATTATTTTACCACCAGAGATAATGAGCCTCAACGCGACATACCATGTGGCCGGGTCTGTTCCTTCTCTCCCTTCCTCTTATTCATGCATCCATCGATTGTTTGTTGCCCTTGCTCCTCTCTTTATCATTCAGGTGCTCTTCAACCTATATTAAAAGGTGTTAGTACAAAACAAAGTCTCGGAGAAGGTCAAAAGAAACTTTTTCTCAATGAACCAAATTGTAAACAGAGATGTGTTTCGGAGACCTCTTTTAACTGCACGGCTATTCTCTGGGGAGGAGATGCCACCAGTGATTGCTACATCTACGATAGGGTAACCATCTGATGACCAATAATAGATCATTCAGATTAATCTGAACCAGGAGATCTTCGTCGACCAGCGTGTATTCATTCTCTATGTATCTGTTTGTGATGGGGAACCGATTCCCTCTATCGGTTACTGTCAATTCCTCCTTAATCAGACGGGTGTTACTGCTCCAACTGGCTATTCAAGTGTCTCCCCTGGAATGACGACCGAGTCTTCCTGTCGAGAATTCTGTATAGCCCACTATTGGGGACAGAATTGTGATGCTTTCGTCGTCTCGACCAACATGTAATGGGATCACAATAAATAGACAATTTAGGGCATCAACTTGTACTCTTTATCCGTCCACTCCGTCCACTCCTCTCGCAGGAGGAACACAAAATCTTTGGTAAGTGAATGATTGTAATATAGAACATTATTACAGGACGAAGAACTGCTTTCCTCCACCGAGTACGTTTTTTTTCCTTTAATACTAAAAATAACAGAAAATTGTGAATACACGCAATGGAATGAATGGACACAGTGTAGTGTAAGTTGTGGAGGAGGATCTAGAATAAGGAATCGAGGGATAATGAGCGAAGCAACCAATAACGGATTACAATGTATGGAGTCGGAGCAGTCGCAGACAGGCAGTTGTGGTCTATCAGTAGGAAAAAGAAGAATTAATAGAAAGATATAGGACTGTGGAGGGAATTGTATCTATGGAGAATGGACGGCCTTTGGATCCTGTAATGCGACTTGCGACATTACAGGAGTTAGGAATAGGACAAGAATGACGATTCAAGGAAATGGATGTCTATCAAGTGACATGATTGAATTCAAGGCAAGGGATTTTTATTTTTATTTGATTTTCCAGGAATGTGCCTCAACCATCGAATGCGGGCGATCGTGTATTTATTCTGCCTGGACTGAATGGTCTACATGCAACTCCAATTGCATTTCCAATCGGTCTCGAACCCTCGAAATGGGGGATTCTACAGCCTGTGAGATTGAATACGGTCCTTTGGTGAATGGAATGATCTGTGAAGGAGGTCAATGCAGTGAGCTATCAATGATATATTACTTCTTCTATCAGTTGGCTCAGTGACTGTCCCAAATAATGACAATCCAGCTACGACCGCTGTAAATGGAGTAACGCCTACCATTCCTTCTGGAGGTGGAGCAACAACACCAGCTGGAGGTCATACTGGACCGAATAGTAAGAGAATGATTGAAAGACAACAAAGAGAATTTAGTCCAGGAACCCGGATGTAAGGTGCTAAGCATCGACCCTTCGAGTCGTGTTTCTTCAAAAGGATACAAAGCAGTAGGGGCTCGACAGGACTGTGCTTGGATATGTCAACAAGAGACTAGTTTTCAATGTGGAGCGTACATCACTTCTGGTAAAAGATCATTGCGGGATCTGATGACTAAATTTTAGGTCCGGGAGGACCGTGTGTTTTACAGGGAGAGGTTGATCGACCAGTTACTATCTTGAGTAACAGTCGATATTATCTTCAAGACGTGAATTGCAAGACTAATAGTAGGTTATTGAGTTACCTTCGAAATTATTTAGCCTCCTCCTCAACGGGTATCTGTTCCTGGCAACAAGTTGGCAAAGGAACAAATCCGTCCTTCTCCGCCCCGAACGGATTTGTCTCGATCGGTCTAACGATCGACGCCCCTCACTGTGCCACACTTTGTATGATGAATTGGCCGATCTATCGTCCTAATCCATGTGTTGCTTATGCCTGGAATCCAACCATTCGTAAGTTTTTCCACAAGCTCATATTCTTTTAAAGTTATGTCGACACATAGTCGTAAAATCGTTCTGATAAGCAAGCTTTCATTATTTTAACAATTGTTTTTTTTAATTTGCTTATCATATCCTTCAAATCAACTACCGTATCCCATTTCTTCTTCTTATGATAAGAGTGTTTTAAGCTTTTCAATCCGGTCACGATAACTGCTTCATGTACAATTGGCAGGCGATGGCGAATCTAACAAACGGAGACTACGACCTCTATCGTCTCCAGTGTCCTCAATGATTCAGATTAATAAAAATCTATATCGTTATCTGTATAGAGTCGTAACGCACTCGCAAATGCTTATCTGAGAAGTTATGGAAGCCGGGCTATTGGGTGAGTGCATGTTACATATCTTGCCTCTACTCTGCCCACTTCTGTCTCAGGAGAAAAACAAAATCTTCGGTAAGCAAAAGCCTGAACTATAGAACATTATTACTGGACGAAGAACTGCTTTCCTCCACCGTGTACGTTTGTTTTCCTTTAATACTAAAAAATAACAGAAAATTGTGAATACACACACTGTGTAGTGTAAGCAGCCTGTGAGATTGAATACGGTCCCTTGGTGAATGGAATGATCTGTGAAGGAGGCCAATGCAGTGAGCTATCAATGATATCTTACTTCTTCTATCAGCTGACTCACTGACTGCCAAACAATGACAATCCTGACATGACTAAAGCTGTAAATTGGGAAACGCCTACCATTCCTTCTGGAGGTGGGGCAACAACACCAGCTGGAGGTCATACTGGACCGAATAGTGAGAGAATGATTGAAAGACAACAAAGAGAATCCCGGATGTAAGGTACTAAGCATCGACCCTTCGAGCCGTGTTTCTTCAAAAGTTCATTTTCTTTTGAAGCCATGTCGACACATGGTCGTAAAATCGTTTGGTTCTGATAAGCAAGCTCTCGTTATTTTAATAATTGTTTTTTTCAATTTGCTTACCATATCCTTCAAATAAACTACCGTATCCCACCCCAAAATAATCCCTTCTTATGATAAGAGTGTGTTTTAAGCTTTTCAATCTGGTCATGATAACTGTATAATTGGGAGGCGATGGCGAATCTAACAAACGGATTACAAAACTCTATCGTCTGTGGTGTCATCTCCAATGATTCAGATAATAAAATATAAAAATCTATATCGTTATCTTACAGTCGTAATGCCTTGCATCGCAAGGGCTTATCTAGGAGAAAATTAGAACTATGGAAGTCGGGCTATTGGGTGGGTACCAAATTTAAATTTGGTGATCTACCTAGTCCTCCATTTCTGATTTCTTGTTTTAGTGCTGTTCTCTCTCTGTTTCTCAGTATCCGCCTTTGACTCTGAAGGAACTCAATTTTATTGGAACTTCATAAGGAATGCGGATCCTAATCTTCAACTTCCAAATCAAGTTTTATCTGTGACTAGTATATCATTCCGATTCTTTTTATTATTCTCCTAGTTTTGAATGGAGTCAATCCGACGGAATGTGTTTTCACAATGAATTATCGAGACGACTATGAAACACCGTTAAAATCAGTTTCCGTGACAGTACCCGTGAATAGCTCGGCAGAAGTAAGTAGCCTTCTTCTGATGAAGATTATCATTATTCAGCTCACGGTTCCGGCATTTTATGGTTTTGCCTTTGATAGCACCGGCAGTCCCCAAGTATCTAATGTTCCTGACATTACTCTCACGGCCAACTCTACTTGTCCTGTGACTCTTTTGGCCAATAATTATGACAATAAAACGGGACAGGGAGACACTTTCATGGGTGTGTTCTATTTTCTTCAGTTATGAATGAAACTCCTTATCGAAGTCGTTTAGTGGCGTCATATGAGACTTTTAAAAGATTCCAGTTTTACCCGCTGGATGGGCGTCGACCTATTTCACCTTTACTCTTCCGCCAGCAGCTCAAACAGATTCACCCAATTTGCAATATCAAGTCGTTACCTTTATTCCTGTTCAAGGATCTGCCAATGTGAAGTTAGATCTTGTGGAACATGATAATGGAACTCCTTTACAATTTAAGGTATTTTTCATTTAAACAAATAACTGTTCAGATCAACGATGAAAATCAGCAAACGAATTATATTGCTCAGCCGACGAATGATCAACTTCCGAGGACATATCGAGTCGTGTCGGATACTCCAATCCTTATAGTTGCTGGAGTGACATGTGTTGGAATTTACGGAGGAAAATGCGACCACGTATGCTTTATGCCACAGCCTATTCCCTCCTTTGGTAGACTCCTTCTCTGTTCTATCACTTTTCAGACTGTCGTTCCTATGAATGGGTCGACGATGATCATGTGTCAGATACTTTGAGTACGAGGAGTTTCTACGTCGATATTCCTAACACCTGTCCTTCGACTCAGAACGTTCAAGTCACCGGAGCCGGCGTTAATAATCAGATCGTCTCTTCTAACATTAGCATTCCAACGAACAAGATCTCTACTCTACAAAACATTTCTGATAGTTTTGGAAGAGCTGTTAGTTTCCACTCAGGGTACTCATCTATTCTGTTTTATTTTTTTATTGTCCTTTAGCGGGTCAGCCACTCATGTTACTCGTTTCTATGATTCTTCTGCCAGCGGAGGAATGGGAGCCTTCATCAGTTCCCTCGCTACTCTTACTTCTTTCATAAATCAGCCTTCTTACTTCTATACGAGGAACGTAAACGACTCGATCGAATTCATCTGTCTCATACAAGTCTGTATAAAAACTTATGTCGACAACCAGCTCATCAACATCGATCAATCATATGACAAAATTTTGGTCGATAAACAGGCCTATTACTCTTTTACATATGTCGTACCAACAACGGTGGGATAGAAGAACAGTTGAGATAGATATTTATAGGGAATTCACTTCATTACCCATAGTAGCGATGTATCTCAATATGACAAGGCATATTCTTATCATGTATATGGTAAGAACAGCAATTATGGCTATGGATATTTGGGACATTTAAATAGTGAGTGACGGGGTGAAAGAGGAAAGAATTTTAGTCCCGAGTCTGGTGGTTCTTCCGACGACCGTTCCTCCAACCACAATGACGACTACTCCAAATACTGCAACAACTACCAAAGGTAGCATTTTTTAATCATTGACTCCTCTTAAGCACCTACAACAACATCGAAAATTTCTGCAGCAACAACGCAACCAGCTACAACAACAGCTCCTCCAATGACAGCTAATACCACTCCTCAACCGTTGGCTACAACCTCGACAGCATCAGTAATCTTACCATCTTCAACAACTGTAAACCCATCGCCATCTACTCAATCGACAGCAACTACAATGGGAGAGATGAAAACAACCATCAGCCAATCTGCACCAATTACCACCCAATCTCCCGCCACTACCCAAAATGTTCCAATGACGACATCTACACAAACTACACCTAACTCTATAGTCACTAGTATAACCGTAAGTCCCATATATTCTCCCTGATGAACTCTTTTAAGACCATGGTACCAGCTAAGACTACGATGACTCAGCCAGCTCCTGTTACTTCAGCTCAGCTACCTGTAACTACCGCTGCTCCGGTTACCACGCCTCAACCACTGGCAACGACTGCTAGTCCACCATCAACTATACAGCCACCAGCAACAACAATGCAACCTTCTGTGACGACAACAAGGCTTCTGATGACAACAATGGGTGTCACGACAAAAGTCACTCCTCTGCCTCCTGTTAGTACAGTACCAGTGACCACTGTGCCTATGACAACTATGAATTCGATTACGACAACAAGCAGCACCATAACTCAGAAGGTTTCTACTCCGATAGTAACAATGCCGACCATGAAGACAACTCAGAAGATTACTACTCCAATAGTAACAACGCCGAAGGTTTCTACTCCGATAGTAACAACGCCGAAGGTTTCTACTCCAATAGTAACAACGCCGAAGGTTTCTACTCCAATAGTAACAACGCCGAAGGTTTCTACTCCGATAGTAACAACGCCGAAGGTTTCTACTCCAATAGTAACAACGCCGAAGGTTTCTACTCCAATAGTAACAACGCCGAAGGTTTCTACTCCGATAGTAACAACGCCGAAGGTTTCTACTCCAATAGTAACAACGCCGAAGGTTTCTACTCCAATAGTAACAACGCCGAAGGTTACTACGACGATAAAAACGACACCTTCAACGCCTCCGAAAGCCACAAATGCTCCTACACCTACTCCTCAATCCTCTCAACAAGTTACCATTCTTACCTCCTTTGTTCTCATATTGACATATTTTCTATGAAAAGAGTAAAGATCCGTGTCTCGTGTCAATCGGCATTAGCCGTCGACCCAAGATCCTCGTCAATTACGACGTCAGAAGCATCTCTCATCTACATATACTCCCTCCAATCTCCATAATTCTTGCGGTAGTCATCATTTCTTTCATTCTCTTCATCCCTGTCGTCAAAGACAGCTGCAGGATGACGACTCCATCCATGTAATATCAGACCCATTCATAGACCCTTGTCTTAATTAACCATCCCTCCAGGCCTTCTTTCTCATCTGCCACCAGGAAGTGTCATTCGACAGCCATTAACAAACGCGAATGTTCGTGTTGTCGCTTGATTAGGCCGTATCTCCTTCTACCATCTCATCGTCTTTTCCGAGATTCTTCTCACGTTTACAGGATAATTGCATCTGGAGAATCTTGATTATACTCCCCTCGATTGCCGCCTCCATCATGGATTCGGTAAGTTCATTTCACGCATCGGATCTTCCATTACAGTATATTTTTTGTTTGTTGTCGGGTATAATCTCATTTCGGAGCCTTTCTCCTCCCTCGCCTCCCGTGATTAATAATCAAAGAGACAAATGACGTCAAGAGATAATTGTAAAATATCGAGATTCCCTTGGTTGTGAAAGTCCTCGTTGTCTTGATATTTTCCCTTCGAGTGATTTGGCCAGTTACTTCTCCAACTGGTCGAAACGAAGCCACTCATCTTAGATCCGGGCGGCCAGTCCTCCCGAACGAACCCCTCTGACACTTTGTTTTCAAGCCTCGATGGCCATTATGAGCAATTAGAGTTTTTTTTATGGTAAACGGGCAATTTCCCTTTTCTACGGAGCTAATCATTATTATCCGTCCGTCGGCCACCATTCATTTTTAAGCCGAAGCAAAGCCCGATGAATTACCGGGTTTCTGTCAATTCCAGGAGTCCCCCTCGCCGTGTCTCATTGTTCATTCGACTCGTCTCCCTTCTCTTCTTCTTTCTTCGATTAGTCATTCTGCCACCATGTCGTTTTGAGTCCTCGTTAACCTTAAACTCCCTCATTTTCTCCTGCTCGTTTAGTCCCCGCGGCATAATTCATTTTCGCCGTGTCTTCTAACAGATCCGATGCTTCGCCTAACCACGTTGCCTTTGATTTGACTCCCTTTGACCGGCAAAAAATACCTTACCCGTCGTCTTCCGCCTAGCAATTCTCCTACACTTCCTCTTTTTTCATTCTTCGAACTTGATAGAGTTGATCTGCTTTGTTTTATTCCTCCCCGATCAAATCATATAGCTTTTCCTCTTCAAAACTTGTTTCAAAATGATTTCAGCTGGGAATGATCCGTAGTTTCTGGCGTGAAGCCGTTAAACTTTTATATCTCAAGAGAATTACACCAGAAGGAGGAAGGAGCTATACCGTATATCTTTATTGTTGCCGGAGTACGAAGACCCTTTTTATGCACATCGGATAACCACTAACAATATTTCCATAACCTCCCGGAGGTGCGGAGTGATCCTCTCCAACGTTTTGTTTGTTTTGTTCGGCTTCGTATGACCAGAGGGGAGAAAACAGTTTAATGAAGCTGAAGGGGATACCCCTCGGGCGTCCTCTTCAGGTATTCCTCCGAACAATCAACGGCCTCGCAATATGCAATTTGATAAAGTTTTCATCGACGGGCCGAGTTCAAGTACCCGTCCTCCGTTCTTCTCGTGACAAATAACAATCTTCACCCTCTCTGGGTAATTATTAGAATTCTCCCGGACAAACATTGCTTCCTATTGAGATTCTCCTCCTCCCTATTGAGATTTTTCCTGACGTGATCGCGGAGATTCTCCAAATTGACAGCTGAAAGCGCCGTGATTAATAATTTAAATGGGACAATCGAATCCGTCTTTTGTGTTTTTTATCACATCTGAAGGGAACTCTCTGTCTCATCGAGCATTCTCGTTTTCTTCGTATTCAATCATAGGTTTCAAATGACCATCAAATATACATGCGAACCTTTTCGACGGTTCTTGATTTCATCGAGAGCCATAATTGAGGCCAAGATTGTTTGACGAAGGAACAATTTTGGAGAACTCAGAAGAGGAGGCTGATCCCGGTTGACATAGCCGTCGCTTCCATCAACTTTGAACCCATAAATTTTGAATGGCTTGTCCTCTCTCCCTCTTTCTTTCTCTGGCAGACAATTAGTTCGTTCGTCTGTTAGTTGGGTAACCTGAGACGAGATCAAATGTTCTTTTCCTCCTTCCCTTGCTTACATTCGACAGTTCTTTTTTTTCGTCATTTCCTCACATTATATCTATAATGTCGTCATCAACTGACGCATAATTAGCCCAATGAAACGAAGACAACTTCTAAATCTTGTGTCTTTTAGTATGTGATGAGCGACGGAGCTCAATCTCTACGTATAGCCTTCACGGTCATCCATCTATGTCTAGTTGGAATCGGCTTCCTCAACATCATCATTATTTCTATGATTATTTCCAAGACGTGAGTCCCTCTTCCTCTCTATATGTTTTCTTCAGATATCTCCGATCAATTACCAATGTCTATATGCTCGGATTGTGTCTGGCCGACTTCATCTATCTTTTCGATCTCATCTTTGTTGCAGCGACTTCTCTCAACGGAAAAAGTTGGCCATTCGGTTTCTTCATGTGTAGTGTTTATCATGGTACAGAGACCACGGGTGAGTTTGTTCATCAACCAACAGTCCCTTTCAGCTAAATACGCTTCTATTCTCTTTATTACCCTCCTCGCTGCTGATAGATATTTCGCTATTTGTAAAAGTGACGTTGCACGTGGATACAGAAGTTATCCGACAGCCATCGGACTCAGTCTAGTCGCATGGTCAATCGCCATCTTCTTCAGCCTCCCTTTATATTTGTATGCTGAACAAGTAAGTCAAAGGTAGTCAATAAACCGTAAATGATTAGAAGACATTTAGATATCGACCGAAGAATGGAACAGAGCTCGATGAGACGGAACATATCATGTGTATTGTTAATTGGAAGAACTTAGACGATCCCAAATGGTAAAATACTTTACCACTCACTCCCTTCTAGGTATATTGGAGTCTGCTCCCTTTGTATCTACATGGTCCCGGGAATGGCCGTCTTCTGGTGCTACTACCAGGTGTTTTGCAAATTGAGAGAACATATAAAGGTACGACTTGATTCCAATGATGTCATGATGGTTTTTCTCATGCACAGCCACGACGCAATTACACGAGAATAGCCGGCGTGTTCAAAGCGAAGAACTGCATTTGGAACTAAAGCAATTATCACACTAACCTTCTAGGGATCACGACGTCTTCGGCAGAATTCGTCTCGGTATCGGAAAGTTACCCAGATGGTTCAACGTGTTGTTCTCTTCCATTTAATCTGTTGGACTCCGTTTTGGATGTTCAATCTCTTCTCTACATTATATCGAATGCGTATTACATCACTTTTTGAACGTATTATCATCAATATTATTCACCTGTGAGTTAGTATATTAATTAGATGACCATTTTTTATTCAAGCTTTCCCTACATTAACTGTGGACTCAATCCTATATTATATGCCCATGGAGCTGAAAATTTTCGCACAGCCTTTCGTGAAATTTTTCTGTGTCATTCGAGGTAATACTGGATAGTTGAATATAAAAAAAATTCCAGGGAAAGGCAAATTGAACCTGTTGCTCCAAATAATACGAGAAGCACGTGTTATCGAAATAGCAGCAAGTGAGTCAGAAAGACGTAAGACAACTTACGTTTAGTATTACCAATATTGAAATTGCCAATCGAACTCTCTTGATTCCAACTCAAGAAGCTGTCTCTATCTATACACCAGAAGAAGAAATTCGCAACCAGTCGGAATCTGAGTAAGTTACAAACTATTTGATGACATGTACAACAGTGAAAACAGCCCATCACCACCTGACTCTATGTTAGCCGTTCATTTCGATGGACATAAAAGCTCTGCCAGGAGCATAATAATGCCAGCGATCTCAATGGATCCTGGAGGAACCGCATTATAAAATATATCACTTTCTATAACACGGGTAATAAAGAGTCTTCTTACATCGAATAATTTTTATGTTTCTATTTTAAAATCCACAAAAATATGAAAAAGGTTAAAACTATTGGGTAAAAAACATTGTTTACTAGCAACATCCACTATTTCGCTTGTTATCGATACTATGTGTGCCAGAAATGCGAACTGCTGGAGTTGCAGCACCTTGAACAGAGCCCAACCGTGCCTTGATATCGGAAGCCATTCTAAGGAAAGCCTGCAAACGACAATAAAAATAATGTATACAACTAACCTGTTCAACATTAGCAGCGGACTTTGCAGAAGCTTCTAGAAAAGGAATACCCATTTGATCAGCTAATTCCTTGGCAGCCTCAGTTTCGACAACACGTTTTTGAACAGCGTCGCACTTATTGCCAACCAATAGCTTATTAACATTTTCACTGGCATAACGCTCAATCTCTTTCATCCACATATTGATATTTTTAAATGATTCCTGAAACATTTGTAAGAAAAACTAAGGTGATAAACCATTTCGGTAATGTCGTAGACAACAATAATTCCATGAGCGCCTCTATAATAACTGGAGGTGATGGTGCGGAATCGCTCTTGTCCTGCTGTATCCCACATTTGTAATTTAATAGACTTTCCATCAAGTTCGATTGTACGGATTTTCTAAATTAAAATACAGAAATAAAAAAAACCTACGAAATCTACACCAATCGTAGAGATATAAGAGTCCGTATATGTGTCATCGGCAAATCTCATAAGCAGAGACGATTTTCCGACACCACTATCACCAATTAGGAGCAACTTGAACAAATAATCACTAAAAATTTTACTACAATAAACAATGGCTTACTATTCTGGTTGAGCCATTATATTCTTCTAGGCGGCTGCGCAAAAATATGCTGAAAAAGAAAAATGTGAAAGAAATAAGAAAAAACACAACCCAGAAATAATTGCCAAAATCTGAATCACAATCAGAATTCATGAGATCTTGTCACGACAGAAATTCAAACTAAGTATTTAGCCATTATTTAACTTTTTTTTGGCTGTATCTGTGAAGTTTGTTGCTTTTTGTATATATTCCTCAAAAATGAAATTGAAACCTCGTGATTATATTGTAGAAAAAATAGATAAAGTAAAATCCCGTGTTGGAAAGTTAGTTTACTTTTATTCTTTGTTATATTTTTATAGGACTCTGAATGGTTCAATAAGGTTGAGAGATTTGGTTAGGCAAGTTAGAGCGGCCAGAACTGCAGCAGAAGAAAGAGCTGTTATAGAAAAAGAAAGCGCTGCTATAAGGTGTGGATTTCTTCCATAATTTCACTTGTATATTTTTAAGAAACAGCTTCCGAGACAGTAATTCTCCGTATAAGTACAGGAATATAGCTAAATTGCTTTACATTCATATGCTTGGTTATCCAGCAGGTTTTGGAGAGGTTAAGATATCCAACTTATAATTAACATGTCTTTGTAACAGATAGAATGTGTAAAATTGATACCACGACCACGATTTACTGACAAAAGAATAGGATATCTCGGTGCAATGCTTCTTTTAGACGAATTCAGCGAATTACATCTTCTTGTTATTAATTCTTTGAAAATGCAAGTTACTTTATGTTCTATTGATCATTTGTTTCAGTGATCTTAATGCATCAAATCAGTTTGTTGTCGCATTAGCACTTAGTACATTAGGTTCAATATGTTCTAATGAAATGTGTCGAGACTTAGCCAGCGAAGTAGAAAATAATATCAAGCTCAGTAATACCTTTCTCAAGAAGAAGGTAGCTTTTTATAATACATGATTAATTTTAGGCCATTCTTTGTGCTTATCGTATTGTTAAGAAAGTTCCTGAACTTGCTGACGTTTTTGTTTCATGCACAAGTTCTCTGTTGAATGAGAAACATAATGGGGTTTTAGCTTCATCGATGACTCTTATTACGGAATTGTGTGAAAGAAATTTTGACGTACTTAATAGCTTCAAAAAGGTTTATTTTTCTTCAAATATGTCAATTATAGTATTTTAGCTCGTACCCAATATTGTTCGGATTTTGAAAAATCTTCTAACGAACGGATTATCTCCAGAACATGATGTTAATGGTATCACAGATCCTTTTCTTCAGGTATAATTGTATATCTTTTATATATTATAATTAGGTTAAAATAATTCGACTACTTCGTGTATTAGGAAAAGATGATTTTAGTACTACAGAGGAGATGAGCGATGTTCTTACTCAGATAGCCACTCAGACGGATACATCTAAGCAAGTTGGTAATGCTGTTTTATATGAGGCTGTTCTCACAATTATGGAGATAAAAAGTGATAGGTAATTTTATTGTTTTCAATTTATTATCTATTTCAGCAGTCTTCGAGCGGTTGCAGTAAATATTTTGGGTCGTTTTCTTCTTAATTACGACAAAAATATTCGATATATATCTTTGAATACTTTATTGAAGATTGTGAGCATTGATATTAATGCCGTTCAACAACATCAAGCAATAATAGTCGAATGTCTAAAAGACTCTGATGCTTCTATAAGAGAGTAAGTATTTACAATGTTTAGAATATAATACATGTATCGAAACCTATTGTTTTTTAGATGTGCTATAGAACTTTGTTTCACTTTGATTAATAAAACAAACATTGTTAGTATAACGAAAAATATTTTGATCTTTTTAGAAACAGCCGAACCTGAATTCAGAGTATGTTTTTTTTCAAACCAAAATAATTTTTTTCAGTCTGATTGCGCTTTAAAAATGTATGCTGCAACTGCTCGTTATTCTCCAAACCATGAATGGCATTTAGATACTATGATTACCGTGCTGAACTTAGTAAGTTCCTTTTTTTAATTAATCAATATTTTAGGCTGGTAATTTTGTTCCCGAGGAAGTTGTTACTTGCATGATTCAATTAATCTCTTCAAACAGTGATCTACAACAGTATGCAATGACTCAATTATTTCGGGCTGCTCAAATTGCTTCGTTAAACGCTCAGCCGATGCTTCAAGTGGCCTTTTGGACAATTGGTGAATTTGGACACCTTCTTTTTAAACCCATGAATGGTGGTATGACTAGTGTAAGTTGTATATTGTTCTTTATGTTCATTAAGATTGAAGAAAATGATGTCGTGAATATCTTTGAAAATGTAATCATTTCTACTTTGGCTTCCATCCGAACTAAATGTTATGCCGTAACAGCTCTTGCTAAATTGGCTGCAAGGTGAACTTTTCTAAATAATAAATAATTTTCTTTAGATTTACAAGTTCAACAAATAGAATAAAAACACTTATCGCAACTAACCACACTCATCTCAATTTAGAACTTCAGCAACGTTCAGTCGAACTTGGACGTTTATTAGAGCAGGAAGAATTGAAAAAATTACTTTTGGAGCGTACACCTGTCGTTACGCGTAATTCTTTGACCGCTACAAGTGCATTAAATGAAAATAGCCTTCTTGATGATACTCCTGTAGCACAAACAAATGTTGATCTTCTTAAGAATTTAATGAGCATTGAAACATGTGTTACAACACAAGTCATGGTTTGCTTGTCATTTATTTTTTATTACTTATTTTCGACGGCAAATAACGACCTTTTTGGTATATTAGGAAACATCGAAAATGATAAATCAATTCTTCGACCTCAGATGAATACATGGAAGCTTATAAATGAATTCGATAGTTTTACATTAGGAAATGCTGTACAATCATCCGAACAAAATTATTCTGATCCTTTTTCTGAACAATAAAAATTTTTTATTTTTTACTAACGTGATCTTGGGCAATATCGAATGAATTAATATCAAACTAGGAACGAAACACAAAACAACAATTTACTCTTCTCAGGAGTAACCAATGACCATACATATAGTCAGTTTCAATTATCTTAGAAGTAACTTTTAAAAAGACGACAAATGGAGACTATGAAGAAGTAAGAGAAAAAGATCGCCCTTCAAGAAAATGGATAAATGAATTAGAAAAGCATCTAGGAACAAACTTGCAGAACCATAAGAGAAAACCCACAAATATTCGATGAATTACTACTTGCTTGCTTTAAATTTTATATCCATTACCATTTTTTTTAATTATAAGAGTTTATTATTCCTTGCATACAAACCCGCAAAAGTATCATTTAGTCTATTTCCAACGGAAAAAATTGGCCAGCGAGACCCATTGCACGTCCTCCTTTAATTTTTCGAGGTATCGGCTCTTTTTACTCTATAGTTTTTTTCCGTTATTTTTTATTGTAAAAATCTTTATCTTGTTCTATCGATAAAAATCGATACAATGAATACGCATTATGAAAATATTTTCCAGGGAAAACTAAAGAGTAAAAAGAGGTGATACCTCGAAAAATTAAAGGGGGACGTGCAATGGGTCTCGCAGTTCAATTTTTTCCGTTGGAAATAGACTATTTTATACGCGTTCTCCCGCTCCTGTATCGCTCTCACTTTCTCTAATTACAGTTAGCTTTTCTATTAGTGCTTGGGCATCCTGAGTCTGAGTCGTCTTTCGATGTGAGTCTTTTCTAAATTTTTACTATAACAAAATTTCAAATATTTTTACCTTAAACTTCCGTAATCATCGTTTCGCGAACTTCTCCTGCTCTCACTACCAGATCTGCCTCTCAAAGTAGAGTTTTTTGTTGACCTATTTGATTTTCTTTTTTTTTCTGATATACCTCGTATATAATGAAATTGGTGTTGTAGGCTGGCCTTTTATCCTTGGTGGCCTTGTAATTTGCCGACATGTTATCATATGAGCACAAATTCGTCTAATATCTGGGTTAATCAAACAGTAAAAATAGAAATTTAGAGCGAATTTTGTAAATTCTAGCAGATTGACGACTGCTCGAAATATCTGAAAATATCTTTCGATACAAATACTACATACTTGAAATGTGAAATTATGTGACTTATTATCTGCTACGAGCATCGTTAATGGCGCTGCTGGAATAGTGCAAAGAAAGAAGATTATGATAATAGCAAAAAGAAGCATGAAAAGCCGTTTCTCCTCCTAAAAGATGGTGTTCAAGCAAACGACTTCAAACCTTTTCACTTTTTTCGTAAACAAATCTTTTTTGAGAGTTTGCTAGTCTTTCCATTCTGTCTTTCTTGGTATTTCTGAAATTTCTTATCTGGTATGTTTCTGGTATGGTTACCTGTATGTTATTAGTATTTTAGCGTTTAAGAAAGCTACTAAAAAAAAGGGAAACACTCGTGAAATCAGTTCTCGTATTCCTTCGTACACTATGAACCATTCTGGTAACATTGTATCACAAACGACGTAGGGACAAATTCCATCCGGAAGCTAGATAACTTTACAGGGTTTTTCATTAGTGTACCTCCGTAACGATGTCGTTTAGATTATGGACTTCTTTTTTAATCGCCCATGGTGCGTAGATACAGAAATTAAAAATATACGCTAGACAGAAGAGAAGTACACAAATCTTCCTCGACCTCAATCCATATGCGAATGGTCGACAGACGGCCATGTATTGCGATAGGGTCAAGAAGACTACGATCCACACCGAAGCTCCCATGAGCGCATTGGCCTGCAATTGAATTTCACGCATTCAGTCAAGTGACATCGAGACGGGCAATCAGAGCGAAGAGGAAACTCACCAGAGGGAACCCGACGTGGGCGTAGAAAAAGGAAGCTGTAACTGTACAGGCACGGATATCCAACATCCACATGATCATTGGAATGACAGAAAGATGAGTTAGCTAGAGGAAAAATATCTGATAGAAAAAGAAGAAACTTACGAGATCAGTCATGGCAAGAAGAGTAAGATATGTGTAAATGATAGAAGTTTTTCGAAGAGATGGGTGAGTGAGAGTGACTACTGTCAAGACATCTCCAACTATTCCAACAGTAATGATCAATGGAGTGATATATGCATACGTTATCTAGAGCGATTGATAAAGAGAAAAGGCTTACAACATTTAGACGGGATATCGGAACATCATTAGCCAATGCGACTGTCCAGTCGAGAGATCGATTCGTTGGATTGCGGAAGAGTTGGCACAGTTTATGGGAGGGCATCACCTAAGAATTAATTGGAAGAGATTAAAGAAAACGATAAAAGAGCATTTAATGAAAGACGAAGAGAAAGGTAATCGACGACGAACATGTCAAAATAGGGCCGATGATTGACTTAGGAGAAGTGCTCCTTGAGTCGTCCCCTCGGGGGCAAAGGAGCAAAACCTTCGGGTAAATGGACTGGAGGGGATTAGTCTTTGAATTGCCATTACCTCAGTTTTAGGAAAAGAACCGACACGTTGTCCTGTGATCCTCTTCGAAGGGCTTCAGTCACCAGAAATGAGGAGATTCTCCTCCAGAACTTGTGTCGTCTGGAAAAGAATTTTACAAGAGACATCTGTTCCCAATTCATCCATATTTCATTCCTAGTCCCACCTCAAATAGTTTTTGGCCAAGTTGATGGCCTCCGCGTTGGTTACGACGTCCCAAAACCCGTCGGTTCCAACGATGACAAATCTTAAGGGTGTTGCTAGTGGATACCAAGAATAAAACTAACTTTAAAGGTTTTGCTGAAAGGTCGATTCTTACAACGTCTGGATGCGCAGTCAAAACTCCGCGTCGCTTCAGCAGAGTATCGCCAAATGACCTGGAAAAGTTGAAGATGAGAATCCGAGGCGAAGCTCCCAGAGGGTCCTTCCCTTGATGGCCATTGTGATAATTGAGCTCGTGACGGATTGCTGTTCGTCACGGACAGGAACACCTTCACCAAAACAGGTCCCCTTATTATACCGGATTACTATCATTATTAAATATATTTTGCCTAGAATTGTTTGGAGTTTATAGGGATGATCGTGTATGCATTTTACGTAGGAAGGAGCCAGAGTTCATAAAGTCATAGTTATCCTCATTTAGCTTGTACATATTCCCACCGTCCGTTTGATCCCGAACTTTTTCAACGAAGGAAATTGAATTTTTATTTTTGAAAATTGAGGCGGATCCTCCGATGTCAACACTTACCTTCACGTGTAAAGGAGAAACCCCAAAAGACGAGAATAGAATAGCCCAATTTGTTGATGAGATTTTTTATATCCGGGTTCATTATAATTAAATGAGACAACCCGTCCGACTATAGAAAAATGGCGGATAATTAGGAGATGAATCAGAGATTAGAAAGATATTATTTAAACGAAACGAACCTGGAGACGGCGAGGATGCCTTCGACACGATTGTCTTCCGAAACAAAACCACCTGCTCGCTCAATTCGACGACGTTCGACTGGCTGAAAAATGAGATTTACGTTTGCTAATTGGTTAAAATACGAGAAAGTTAGTAATTAGAGAAGATGGTGGACACGGATTTCAAAAATTAGACGATGGATCAGAAAACAAGAAAGAGAAAGAGATCTCCAACGACAGATGGCGGTATGATTGGTCGTGGAATAAGTAACAAGGGCTGAGAAAACTTTAAAGATTCAAGTGTTTGTCATCGAGGCAGAAGAGGCAGGGAAAGATGTGAAGAATCAAATGAGGAGATTCTTGATAAAGCAAAAGAAGGGGGGGGGGGGGGGGTCATTGTCTAGAAAGATTGCCTGCTCCCTATAAAAGGTTTCAATTATTGGATCAGAACACCTGGAAGACTCTGGACAGCTGAAATGGACAGGAAACGAATGAAAAAGAGCCTTTTCTCCTAAAGTAGCAGGACAATTGGCTTCGTTTATCCATCGAGGGAGCGAAAAAGCTGCAACCTCTAGGAGGACCACGTGATGGAGCAGGAGACAATCAACCGGTGTCTGGCTCAGTTGAGGCGGGTGATTCGGTCGAGAGGGATAACGAGATTGCCGACGACAACGCTATAAGATGACTCCTCTCAATTCAACAGCTCTGCAACCCCACGCCCTTCACTTTTTCCCCTAGGGGACGACAGCCACAATTGGAGGAGGAAGGAGGAGGGAGGATTACACAGAAAACGATAGAATTCACGGAAAAGGAGGCAGTCTTTGCGGCAAAAAATTTCTTGTTAGGCAGGAGACTTACGTTTTGAGGTTTATGATCGAAACTGAGAGGAAGGACTCGATTCAATGAATCGCAGGCGACGGCTCGAGAATCACCCACGTTGACCACAGTGAGATACTTGTTTCCCTCAAGAACAGCAGCTATGAGAGTCGATCCTGAACATAGAAATCTCGTGAGAGTCAAACCACCTGTGAGAGACGTGAACCTCGGGTCCAATGTCGAAATCTCGTCATCCAAACGGCATACTTCCGTTGTTATTGCCTAAAATGACCATATATGTTTCCCTTTTACGACTCACATCGGTGATTGGATCCAAATTCGACGATCTCGCCACAGTAATCTTCCGCATCTGCTTGATCTTTTTCAGCCTATCGCGTATTGAGACTCCGAAGTGAAACTCCAGATAGTCAGAAACCGCCATCCCTCCGTGGCCATCGAACATTCCGAAGATTGAGATACACTCACTCGGGTCGTGAAGGAAGCTCACTAAAAGATTTTTTTTAATAAAAAAAAAACACCTCTATCTTCCATATATGATCTCTGTCCCTGACTGGCCGCGTAAGAAAACTCTCGATGTTGGAACCGCCACAGTTTTTCTAGAAAGTGTCCATATGTCACGTTTTAAAGGGAGCACAAACCATTTGGCTGGATGTCTGTGAAACCAAGATCGATAAATTTTGGAGGACAAAAATTGAGTCGATGACAGAGATCGAAAGGGACAAGATTTAGTCCACGAAGGCGACTCTCGAGGCCAAGAAGAAGTGATCGAATATAGAAGAAACAGAGAAGAAGACTAAACGAGAGAATAAGAGTCTCTCGACGAAAAAGAAGGAATCGAACAGTCCTTGATTGAAGACAAAGAAGGATGACGGCAGAAGCCAGAAAGACGAACAGCCGGGACATAGTGTTGACTGATCAATTGAGAGACCCCATGGCTTTATTACAAAACACGTGGGTGACGCCAGGGAAAAATCGTTCGCTAAATGAAAAATATTTGAGTATATATTTGAGTTTGGAAAGAGTCGAGAAAGAGGTCGAAACAGCCCCGGGGAGCTCCCATGAAAACATTACAACTGGCAGAAGTCATTTATGATATGTCTACTCGTTCTTCGAGTTGTCATGTTCGAACGACGGTTTCCTTTTCTCCACGAAAGCAGCTATTCCCTCTTGGGCATCTTTCAATTGCAGATTAGCCACCATCACTTTTCCTCCATATCTGGAAGAAATAAATAAACTAAAGGGGATCACCTATAGGCATCCGATTGATGAAGTTCAGTCTGAGCATAAAAGAAGGCTTTTCCCAAGGAAGTGACAGAGCGAGAGAACTCGTTGATCTGCTCCGCCACCCTCAACGCCTCAAATTTCACTTTGTCGTCATTGACAACACGGGAAATAAGGCCAGATCGAAGAGCAGCTGAGCGAGTAGACTAAAAACAGATGGAACTTACTCGATGCATCGATAGGCTGAGCTGTGAGCAACATATCCATAGCTATTTTACGGGGAACGGCACGAGCCAAAGGTATGCCAGGGGTAGAACAGAAAAGACCGACTTTTTGACTATAATGAGATAAAAAGAAAAAAAAAGGAGACTTACCCAGGAACCATAAATGAAGCCTTGTCTCCAGCCACGACAATGTCACAGGAGGCAACGAGCTGACAACCGGCGGCGGCAGCTAACCCACGGACTTCCGCGATCACTGGAACTTCCATCCGTTGAATGAACTGAAGGAGATTGGTACATCTGTCGAATATTTTTTGATGATCAGATTCGCCGGCTCTCTAACGAAAGAAATTCATAAAAAAGCAGACAAACCAGTTCTTTAAGATCATGCCCAGAAGAAAACACGGATCCTTCATGTGTCAGAATGACAGATCGAATCTAAAAAGCTCTGACAGACAAACAGACGGAACTGACCTTGTTGATGGTGTTAATTCCCTCGAGTTCATTTGTCAACTCGTCGATCATCGCCAGCGACATGGCATTTCGTCTTTTTGGATCATTCAAAATAATTCGGACAACGGAGTTTCCCTGATATTTGGAAAAAAAGAAAGGAAAACACCTACATGATAGAGTTCTTTAATTAAAAGACTTGTAGTTTGACTGGAAAAACGGCGAAACGACTGGAAGAACATGATACTGAAAAAAATAAAAATAAGAAAGAAATTATTTTATAAAAATTAGCGTAGAGCCGATGTTGATCTAGTTAGTTAAGTAATTATTATTTTTTAATTTTTTTTTTAGAAAGATAAGTCCTTAGAAATACTCTATAAAAATATATGATATAAAATATAATATACAGATATACTATTTGTCAATAAAGAATTGCACTATGTTTAACGTGGCGATTTATCGATACGAATGTGGCGGGTGCTTCACTACTACCAAGTCGTTTTTATCAGGTGAAAACTGAATTTAAAAAATCACGAAGCATTGAATTCAATGAAGCATAAGGAAAACAACTAATAAACATTTTGACATCTGTTTTGAGAAATAACCAAGTTGCAAGCGGGCCATAACATAAAGAGAAAAACAGGATCATCTACCGAAGCTGAAAATATGAGATGATCAAGGTAATAATAATTTATTATAGTCCTTTCATAAATAAAGTGATACCTCGTTTGCACAAGGAAAAGGGATCAAATACGAAGATCAACAAACCAAATAGAAGCTGCCCGGTGAAAGATAAGTGAATTCTCTTACTCGAAGGAAAGAGAGAAGACGCACTTGCTCTGGGAACAAGACTATGTACAATCACAGACAGGAGAGGAGTTAGTCATCGGCAAAACTGATCTCAGTCGATTTTGAAAGGGGGAGATCCTCGCTGATTGAGGCAAGCATCTGAAGGATAAAATGTTGAGAGAAAAGTAGGAAATGTACCGGCTCTTGAAGAATACGTTCCATGATTGAGTCGGATTCACTTGCCTGCTGCTCGATACTCTTCAATCGAGCCTCCCTCCATTCCATTCGACATTTCTGTTCTCTCACCCTTCTCTCAGCGTCTGTTTCATTTGTGAGAGAGATGTTCGACAACTCATGTTTCAATTGACGGATAGATGAGGGAGGACGCGATTGAAGGAGACTGAAAAGAAGTTAATGGAGGGATACAATGCCTACCCATTGGAGATGATATCGTTGAAGAGAGGGTCTTCTTCTTTCTCTGGACTCATCAATGAAGGAGGAAACACCTTCTTCGACTCTGCTTCCTTCAATCGTTTCACATCTTCTTCCGACAATAAAGATCGTTTCTCTATAAATTCAATAAGAAGAAGAAAAGATTTTTTACCTGGAGGAGGAAGACTACTGGTCGATGTCTGCTTCGTCTGTCCTTCGATCAGATTCTCAAATCTCTTTTTCTTGTTATCGAATGACAGAGTTTCTGGATTGGATGGCGGAGGGACATTAGTAGCTTGTGAAAGACGAAGAGTGGGCTTTGGGGCTACGGGAG
The DNA here is from genome assembly GCA_932521415.1 of Oscheius sp. DF5120. NCBI lineage: Eukaryota > Metazoa > Nematoda > Chromadorea > Rhabditida > Rhabditidae > Oscheius > Oscheius sp. DF5120. Next base: position 3,110,247 of record OW051465.1, on the reverse strand, counting down.
GAGGAATTTTTGATAGTTTCTGAATATGAACTGAATGAACAGAACCAAGCATTCGGACCGGAAGAAGTTGAGAACTGGAGGGAGAGAAGGGAGTCGATCCATTTGTAGTGGGAGAAAGGAGATCCGGCGATGGGGAAGAGAGTCCGAGTCCGTTCTCATCGACACCCGAGGAATAGACAGAATTGGCCTGAAAAGGGACAAACGTTAGACAAACGAAGTGCGCGACGACGCCGTGAGTGGGATCGGGAAAGGAAAGAGAAGTGAGAGAAAAGCTAAGCGAAACACAACACACAAAACAGATCCATTCCCGACACCAACTCGTCCAGGTCGAAGCTTTATTGACTAGAATATTCTTTTGATATCACAGGGGGCACAACCGTCTGGGATAAGGCGGGGGAGGGTAAGTAGATTACATATTAAATAGCCCTGAGCAACTGAAGGACGAAAGATGGACTAGAAGCATGGAGGGGAGGGAGAGAGGACAGCCATCAGGAGATGAAGGTGTCGTATCGCCGGCCATTACTCACCGAGGGAACCTTCTTCGGCTGATTGTAGCCGTCACAGACGAGAAGTCTTAACTCATTCGACGATGTCAATAGTTCTTTCGCCTCTGATTGGGTACAGCCAAGGAGGGATTCGCCATTGACTTCGATCATTCGATAACCAGGAAGAAGACCAACCTTCTCGGCAAGGGACCCAATTTCAACCTGTTCGGACCCTTTTCATCATAAGCATACTCGCTTACCTTTTCCACAAAAATGCCCTCGTCTGACGGCTCTAGGGAGGAATGTTTGAAGGGTTTTCCAACTCCTCCATGAATATTGATACCCAGGGGAGATCGAGGAGACAATCGACGAATACTGACTTCTTTTAAACCGACTGGTTGGGGGTCGTGAAGAACACGGAGCTTGACTACGGCTTTAGCACTTTTTAGGGCCTAAGAGGATAAATAGAAAAAAGACAAGGAACCTACCTCGACAGCCATTCTATGTTCTGCTGTTCGGACATCCTTCTCATTAACCTTTAAAATTCGATCTCCCAATCTCAAACGACCACATCTAAACAACAAAAACTAGAAGGAAAAGAAGAGAGCAGTACTTGGCAGCCGGGGAATTGACAGCTATTTTACTGATGAATACGCCGGGAGAATTGATACCGAAGGGATGACACGAGTGGTCCGAACCACCGACGACAGAGAGACCGAGGCTCTTTCCGTCGCGCCAAAGCTCGACCTGAAAGAGAATGCTAGGCATGCTACAACAATGAGGACGATGTCTGTCTTACTTTAAAAGATCGTGGTCGATGTACGCTGACAGATCTTCAAGCCGGAAGTCGTAAAGGGAAAACAAACTGACCTCTTCTTCTTTTCCATCCCAGTTGGACGTGTCTCCTAGATGGTAAATAGGAACAGAAACACTCGGAGAGCGAACAAGGTTCGAGGCAGAAGACTGAATTTTTGAATAGAAGAAGGAAAGGCCTACAGAGTTGGGAGGAGGAGATGTGAGGGTTGTATTGGCAGAGTGGGAAGAATTAAGGACGGGAGTAAAAGACGGGGTCGACTGTCTTTCTCTTTGTATTACGATTAGGAGATCTTCATGTGGGAGACCCGTCAAAAGGGTGACTGCTTGGTCATGGAGGATTCCCTTCATTTTAATACCATTCAATGATAGGACTCTGTCGCCGACCTGAATAACATTTAAACGAAGAGGACAAAAGCAAACTTGAATCTTTCCATGTCTATCAACAGGTCCCCCTGGGGTAATAGAAGAGATGAAGATGCCATCGTGGCCAGATCCAGCTCCTCCAGCGACAGAAAAGCCAGGCGAGCCAGTATGGTCTCTTTTTAAAGTAGCACTAATACTCTCACGAGAGAAATCTGTGACATCGGAAATGAAAGAACAGTCTAGAGAATGTTCAGGTGTCTGCAAAAAAAGAATCAATCAAAAGAGACGATCTCACCCGTGTTGGTTGGATAGGGAGGCTAGATCGCTGAACGAGGAGGATTACCTGGTCACCACCATTCTTCATCGCATTCACTGCCACATCGTGCTGTACTGACACCACATCCGTGCCATTGATACTCAATAATTTATCCCCAGTTCGTAGACCGGCCTTTTCCGCTGCTCCTCCTGATTGAACTTTCGAACAAAAGATGCCGTTGTCATTCGGATGATAGGGGGTACTTTCGAGTCCTCCGGCGATGGATAGCCCAAGTCCGTCGAGTCCTCGTTTGATATTGATCCGTTGAACGGAGTGATTCTCTCCATTGAGAGAAGGTTTATTGACTTCCCTCTTCTCCTAAAATACACCAAATGAACCGGGTAAGAGAACAAAAAACACTCAAACACTGTGTTATATATGTCTACATGCGGCCCTACTATACGCGTTAGGCATTCAGCAAAAATCGTCAGAAACTGAATAAAAAGCGATAACCAAGGCATACAGAGTTAGAAAATGCCTCGGCGACGACCCACTCTTTCCTTTTCCGCCCCTGCCAATACGCCCCGAACGCCTTTGTAATGCGGCGTGTTGATCCTCTTCAGTCTTCCTGTGGAAGGCGCATCACAGGTGTCCTTTGAAAACTCCACGCCCCTATTATCCTGAGGCTGAGACTGGAATGAATAGGTGAAACGAATCTTACCTCTCGATAGAACCCAGTCGACGAAGAGGGTTCCATTTCTGGCTCATAACTGAAATGCTTTTTTAAAGACCTGCAATAAAATCTTACTTAGTTGGAGGGACACTTTGATGCTTCAAGGCAGATCGAGGAGTAACCATCGATCCTTCTGGAGACGTCTCCGGTGTTTTCTTTGATAGATTTAATGTTGTTGGAGTCGTCAGATTCTATATATATGTATCTATCACACAACATTGTACCTGATGATGAATATCATGGGTAATAATGGGTCCATCAATGCTGGTTTTCTTCAGTTTGTCTTTTTGTGCTTTTGGCTTTGGCGTATCGTGTCTTTCAAACTGCCCAATGGGTCGACTATCCTCATCAATAGTATTATTCTGATCAGGGAAATGTACTTTCGGTCCTCCAACGAATCCCTGGCTTCGTTTTTCGAAGTCCTGCGCTGCTGAAAGTGGTCGCCTTATAATCGAGTCACGAAGCTCTTTACCCATTCCCTGAGAGTCCCTCTGCGGAAGGAGATAACATGTAAGCACCTTGACATTCGTTCGAGGATCTCTGGTCTGCTGCAGCTTCAGCATCGCTTGCGACTAAAGAGTTCTAGTCTCATAAACAATAAATAGCCTACCTGATTCTCCGACAGCCAAAGGGCTTGAAGTTTAAATAAAACATTGACAGTGAATGGCAGATAGGTCAGCTTGTTATTCGCTAGATCCATCACCGTCAGCCTCTCACATTTTCCGATCTCCATCGGCAATTCCATGATTTTATTTCCTCGAAGAGAAAGGATCGACAGAGATTCACAGCCGGCGATCTCTTTTGGTATTGTCATCAGCTGGTTGTTATCCAAATTGAGATTAGTCATCCGACGAAGATATCCAATAGTGGGTGGAATATCCTGTTATTCATATAGAGGAAAAAATAAAAAATCGATACGTGTAATAGATTTCCCATAAGAAGCAATTCTGTCAAATTGTCACATTTTCCAATGTTGGGGGTCAAATGTTGGAGACTATTCATATTGGCTTTCAAAATGGTCAATTTTCTTAGATCGCCTGAAAAAAAAAATAAAAAATAAAAAATAAAACAAACCGATAGAATCAGGAAAATGTGTCAGTTCATTGTCTGACAAGACGACATCGGTCAATTCGCGAAGGTCTCCAATGTTATGAGGGAGAGACATGATCTTATTCTCCGAGACATCGAGTTGTTCGAGTCTTTTGCATTCTGTTAGAGTATCAGGAAGAGACTCGAGACTGTTTTGGTCAACGTACAGCTCTCGAAGAGCCTCCATCTTCCCGATGTCACTCGGCTGAAGGCTAACTTAACAAGTGATAAAGAACCCTTACTAGTTGTTCAATTTCATTCTGACCAACATCAAGTACCTCAAGAAGGCGTAGCTTGGTTATCGAAGGTGGTAAGACTCTCAATAGATTGTCCCGACACTCGAGACTTCTCAGATTCACAAGATTTCCCAGTTCTTGAGGCAATTGGGTGAGAGTCACATCATTGAGAGCGAAATGGGTGATGGAAGTACACATAATGATAGAATCAGGAAGACTGAAAGAAAATAGAAAGGAAGAGAGGAAGACGAACCGAGTGATCGGATTCCCCGATAGATCGAAAGTCACGAGACATTTGCAATGTTTTAGAGTCTCTGGGACATCAGATAATTCTATAAGATTTATATAATGAAAAAAAAGGGGAACTGACCATTTCTACTAAGAATGAGTTCCGATAGATTTGAAAGATGTTGGATCTCTGGTGGGAGAATGGTCAATTTGTTGTCACTAATATCCAGAAAACGAAGTTTGTGAAGTTTAAATAGCCACTGCAGAAAAGAATAAAAAAAAGAATAAGGAAGCTTACCTTGGGCATAGCAGTGATGTTATTCATGGCGAGGACGAGCTCCTCGAGCCCCTTGTATCGATGGATTTCCTCTGGCACCTCTGTTAGATTGTTCTGTCGTCGGTCGAGACTGTCAATTTGCCGGTTACATCCGCCTATCGGCATACAGAAAAACGACGGCATTTCTGCCTTTTCTTTCTTTTCTTCTTTCCTTTTTCGCCCAAAGATCTATCAAAAAATCAATATAGAGAGTCGATGAAAAGCGAGTGGAATTTGTTCAGCTTAGAGAATAGTAAAAAGGATGGCGTCGACGGCGGTTGCTGCCGGATGAATCACCCGAAAACAAAACGAAAAGAAGAGGGGCCTGAGTTGATAAGACGACGAGGCAGACGAAATGAAAAAGCCGCCTGCAGCTGACGTTCAATTAAGAACATTCAGAAGGGGGAAGAGGGATGGAAAGCCAAAAAAAGCAAGGAGGGGAAATAAAAGTTTGGAAAAGAGTAAAGAACAGAGGGTTTGGCTGGCCGAGATGATATCAGGCGGCAGGTCGATCGATTGGCTCAGATAGTGGCCTATGAGAGTGCGGAGTCGGTCGGGTCAAGGGGCATCGAAGGTCCGTCGAATGAATCATTCTCCATCGATCGGTGACTTTCACACCCTTCCGGCTGATAAGGACGCATCGATTGGCACTTATTTTTTGTGCTGGGAGGACAAACACGGGAGACAAAGAGAGGCTGCAGTCATGGAAACCGCGGAGACTTCCGGAGAGATCAGTGTGGCGTGAGATAAGGTGATGAAACGACGATATTTTTGCCCCATAATCGGATAGAAAGTCGATTGTTTTGAATTGGAAACGAGGCGCTTAGCAGAGAAAGGGATTAAGGAAAAATCAACGACTCCCCGACGGCCGTTTGTCGCCATCTGGGAAGGCCATTAAACACAAATTTTATATAATCGTCGCAGAAAAAAGATTGGAAAATATGTAAATAGATGGGAAGAAAACGGGTCCATCAAGGGACGACACAAAGATTTATGAGCGCTGGCCAAGTTCAAATGGACATGCTACTCGCCTCTCTCCCTCCCGATAGATAATCCAATAGAACAAACACGACATTTGTGAATTGTATAAAGCCCGTAGAGGGTAAACGATGGCGACAACGATCGATAATCGGCTGCGAGGTAGAGAGGGCGCAGGTAGCCGCCGCCAGCATACAAGGTCAGCGAATGAGTGGACGGGCACACAAAGGCCGATGAGTCACGACTAGAAACAATCCTTTCCCTCTCCAACAACATAATGGAATAAGAGAAAAGGAAGAGGATTGTTCAGTCAGGCAAGTCTTTCCGTTGACGGGCTATCCATCATTTTTTAAGAAGGGGAGAGATTGATTAAGTGGAAGGAAGTTTCAAATTTCGACAAAATGGCAGAAAGAGAAGTTCGTAAATGGAGATGAAATTGAACTTCCCATGGGAGCAGACGCCCCTCAGCCGATTCTAAACGAATCACTCCGGGATTATTGAAGACTCAGGAATTAGCGGGGCAGGATTCGAAGCCATTTCGGAGGATTAGAAAAGCCACGAGAGAACTGTTTAGGTGTGGATGAATCTGTCAATATTGGCAGACCGACTCGTCATAATTTATTCACGTTTGTCGATTACAGTATACTCGAGTATATAAGGGACCCGTACTAATAGGGGAATAATGTCGACGACGATTGCGTGTTGACACAGCGGAAATGCAGAAACCCGACCCTTCATGGCTCTACCCCTCTCCAACACATATCCGACTGTCCAAAGAGGACAGGTTCATCGATGCGTAACACACGTCGATGTGATATGACACAATGCAGCCATAAAATCTATCGGAATGACTAGGGGGCTAGCAGTTTCTTCATCTCCGCGAAAAGGGCCTTGCCAGTTAATACAGGCAGCAGATCTCGGACGAACTTTGTGAAAGTTGCTTCAGCTGTCGAATTGGTTCCATGAAAGATGACAACCACAAAAAGATTTTCCTCGATATGATCACAATACAGTACCTTAAAGGAATTTCTTACTTTTAATAAAAATCCTTTACCCGTTCATAATACCGTTTACTAAACTTCTCGTATGGAGGATGGGGCTTCGGATTCATAGCACTTGTAGGTATCTTTGCAAAGTTTTCCTTCGCTTCGGTAATTGTATCCACAATGTCCAAATGACACGTCTCATTCCCCTATTCAATCTATTTTTCGCCCTTTAATCTCCATACCGAAGCGGATCGCGGATTCTCTGGGTTGACGAGATCTGCTCGGAAGACGAAAGGATGACTTGCCATAGCTCCCTCAAATGGATTCGTTTTCTCCTCTTCTTTGAACTTTCGATGTTGATTTGGTCGATTGAAACCTATAAGGTTAATAAAGAAGGAAAGAAAAAAAACCATAGAATGATTCGTTCAGAAAGGATGATCGATCCATTACAACAGCGACGAGAATAGGCTTCGAGCTGGACAGAAAGGTTTTGAAGAGACTGATGAAGTTGTACATGTTGTCCTGTCCATGCATCGCTTCTAGATCCGCCGGCGACATGAAGGAACTTAGATGATCCGTTATGTATAAGGAGATCTTCGCAGTCAGAAAATCATAGAATTTCAGAAACCACAGTGCAGTATGGAATTTCGGATCTAGTTCAGTCCTGAAAAAAGTAAAAAAAATGAGAGAGATTACTTTTGAAGTTGTCCGATAATGGGAATATGTCCAGAAGTCTCTGATATCTCGAATTCCTTCGCCCAGTTCATGATACTGCTCCGAATTTTTGTCAACTCGATCAGATTCATCATGGTGTCTTGCATCTGGGCTATTCCAATATGACAAAGAATCAAATTTTTCAAGATGGTCAGTTCTTGCTGTAAGATTATAAATTTTTGATAATAAATAATGAGGTAATTACTTTAAAGTAATTAACAGCTGGTAGAAGGATAGGGGGAATATCATGGCCATAAAAATACTTTTCACAGTCGGATATCTTTAGTAGAAAGTCATTCCAATCAGCGTATCTCTCTGTAAATAACAATCGAACAAGAAGAATAAATAACAAACCATATGACTGGAAAGTGATGAGATAAAGATCGATCATTTTCACTCGACAATCGACGTAATCTCGAAGAGTTTGATACATGGTGTTTTCTGGAGTATTTGGAGCAATCCAAGGATACTCCATTGATTGTGATCTTCTCGTTTCTTTCACTTTCATCAACTTTGCTGATTCTCTCGTAGCCGCAGTCAGAGTCATTCTATCAAACTAAAAAAGAAAAAAGAGAAGTACTCACTGAATCTCGACATACTTCTGTCGAATAATGTTTTTGTTCTTCGGTCCGAGAAGCTTATTCGTCATTTTTGTAAATTCCAAAGCATAGTAGAAATAATCAATTTCAAGAATCTACAAATGACATGAAGAGAAAGAAAAGAACAAACACTATGAAGGGCTGTGAGGAACGACTCATAGACTTTCTCTCTTCTCGTCAGATTATCCCCGTTTTGGAACCATTTCTTCTTAAAGTGTAACACTTCCTCCGCGGCTGCTTTGAACTATTTCAAGCATTATGAATTGATACAAATATACCTCTCCCCTGACTATATGAAGATTATAGTCAATCGGGAGCTTGGAGTTCGCTCTATCGATCCACTCGGCTGTCACATCGGTTTCTATGACGAAAAGTTGTGCTAATAAGTCTACATACCCTTAGCTGCTTCAATTTTTCCAAAATAAATTGGTGGTTCGCCATGATCCTCTAAAAAAATAGATTAAAAAAATAAAGAGTCCTTCTACCTTGATGAAAAGGATACTCGGTGGCTTCCACTCCAGTCTCTTCATCATAATCAAATTCTTCAACATTTTCCTCCGTCAGTTCCGACGGTCTTTCCTCGTTTGGCATCCACAAAGCAAAAGCAAAATAGAGATTTGAAAGCGACAGAGTCGGATGGTCAGCTGCGCGCGTCGCTTGCTATTTGTCGGATAATGTGCGCCATCGTCCTTTTTTGAATTCGTTTTTAATGGATTTACAAGACGACCTCAATCTAGGAGAGTTCTTTCTATCCGATGATGAAATCCAACAATTATACAAGATGGAGTACGGGAAGATGATCGTCCTGAAACAGTGTGCATTGGGAACAATCGAATCCGTCTATGAGCAGCTGCTTCGACTCGTCTTGATAGTTTTGGCCTCTAGAATTGTCAAGTTCCTATGTGAGTTGAACATATTTTTAATCTTATTGACTATAGAACATAGAAAATTAGCTTTTTTAGGGATACCAAATGATGTGAAAGATGTCTTGACTATTTCCTTTGGTATCTATGCCATTAGACACAATATCTCGGATGATTCTCTATTCACTACTATTCTTCTCATCGCTATTTCTTTCAGTTTATTCATAAGACTTTTAAAATCTTCTTCTAAAGGAGTAATAGTAACTGCACTTGGCATTCTAACTATTGTCCTTCTGTGAGTAAAGGTCGTTTTCGAATCTGACTTATTCAGTATAGAGAGAAAAATGTAAAAGAAGTTTCAATGGTTCGAGGTATCATCATGATCCTCGTTATGAAACTGTCATCTCTCGCCTTTGACTCTCAGTCTCAATCTCTAACTGGCTTCGTTTCCACAATGGCATACATTTTCGACCCTTCAACGGTGATATTTGGTCCATTCATCAGATTTGAAGACCATCAGAAAGCAACAGATATTTCTATAGGAGTGAGTTATTAATTAATACTCTAACTATTTTTAGAACACAGTTTCCTCCCTCTTTCGAAGTACCTTCTGTATTCTGATCGCCTTTGTTTGTGTTGTTTATTCCAGCTGTTATGGCCAAGCTTTTGAGATTCCACCTTTTTTAGAAGATTTTTTTACAGCTCAGAGTTTCCGCTTCAGTCATTACTTCATTTGCTTTTTCTCTCAAGGTACCTCTTTTTTAATGTAAATCTTTTAGGTCTGTGGGCGATCTCCGGTGGATCCGACCAGGTAACGCAACCGCTTCCCATCGAATTTCCACGATCCCTAGTTAATGTGGTCGTCTCGTGGAATATACCGATGCATTTGTATCTCAGACAATGTAAGTATAAGTCTGTTGACAGACTTTTTGACGTTTAGACATCTTTGGTCATGCCAAACCTCTTGGTTCAGCAATAGCAATTTTCTTAACCTTCACCGTCAGTTCTTTGCTTCACGGATTGAACTTCCAGCTATCAGCGGTGCTTATCTCATTGGGGCTCCTTTGTTACGGAGAAAATGGTAGGAGGCGGAAATGATATCAATTATGATTCAGCTCTGAGAAATCGACTAAGTATCCGACTACTGGCTTGTGTTCGATCTAGGAAGTGTGGCACTTGCAATCATTCCAGGAAAGATGACTCTTTCTTGGCTCTTCTGATTAATCTCTTTTTCTTTCTTCTGTCCATCTACCATCTGATATATCTGGGAATGCCATTTGATGGTAATTCCTCTGCAAATCATTGTTTTTCTACCTGGTCTCGTCATAACTTCGCAAGTCATTGGATCTCCCTTGGCTATATCGTTTTTTCATGGTTCATATGATATAAAATTTCGAATAAAAGACCAATTTATTTCTTCTTCTCGAATATCCTTTTGGCGTGAAGAAATAGGAATCATTTCATTCCCTACAGTAGTATTCTTCGCATGACGAGATAACTTCGCTCCCCGAGGGCGGTTAAGAGCTCTTGGATGTTTAATAGCGAAGAGGTCGAGGCATACGGCAAGTTCAAACAGATGACTCCATTTTGTCTAATGAACATGCCTTCCAAATCGTCACTTCTCCTCTCAGGTTTCGGCTTAACAAATGGCGGAAGCAGAGCCCGTGGGGAGCGGGGGAGGTTCTTTCTCCCGCCTCTTTTGATTCTGTTTCACTGCCGTGTCTCCTTCTTCTGCTTCCTTCCATTATCATCTCGTCGTTTTTAGAGACATCTCTCCCTCTCATATGTCTCCAAGCGACGTCTTTTTTTGCATGGGCTCTTGTTGGGTATGCCTCTTCCTTATTCTGAAGTCAACCGATTGTTCCAGGGGGGTCCCTTGAATGACTATGGTAAGATTTTTTTTGAATATGAATAGGAAGAGACTCTTGTTGTTGGAGACGTTCTAAACCTCAGCCAAAGTCTCCTTCGAAATGCATTCTTTTTTTGTTTTCTCCGCTCCTCTCCAATATCTTTTTTTGACTTAAACGATGATCTTTTTTTCGTTATGCACACGTTAATATTTAGGCGAAAACGTGTCCCACGCCGACGTATATTTTCGGATTCGGGGGCGGTTAAATCACGATTGTTATCCTCCCATTTCTCATTCAAGTCATTCTTACAAAAGAAGAGACGCAAAACAACAGTCCACCACCGTAGTTGCCATTTAGCCATCCATAATATATAGCATGGTGGTTGATTCAAAAAGTTCAAAATGATACCCGATCCCCCTCTACTTCTTTAAAAGACTCTTAACCTTTGATGCTCTCTTTCTCATGGATTGTCAAAACATCAAGCTCCATTCCTTCCGCCCCTTTCGTCGAGAACTGTGCTCTCCCTCATTATCTACTTTTCATTTACTTCGTTCAGCTTCTAATGGCTAACGAGGTCGATCGGGCGGTTATTAAGTATCGGAGAGTTCCCTCCTACTCACTTTGTTTTATCATAAGCTGGGTTTGCGTGGTCGGTAGTCGTTCTAATAAAATGTAAGGAATTTCTGAGTCAGCTATGAGCTGGTTGCTCGAAGTGGTCGGACCCGCTCTGTGATTCAGGTCAAGAGTCGTTAACAGGGATTCAGCAAACAACCGCTCCCTTATAAAGTTCGCTTCCCGATATTTTGTTCTATCGTTAAGATTTTTTCCATCTTTAGTTTTCTTTCTTCATTCCATTTTTTTTCTCGAAAAAATCTAATAAAAATCACTTTCGCTTTATTAGCTTATTATACACCCCTACACATGTGATTCGGCGCTAAGACTTCGGTTCGACGGATACTCGATTATTCTCGCTCTTTGTCTTCACGTCTTCTGACTCTCTTCCTCCTATAACCCTTCTTTTTAGGTATGCGGGCACTGTTCTTCTCTCTGCTAGCATTGTTGGTCGCCATTTCGTCGGCATTTTATGTGTCCCGAGACGATATCTTCTACCCGTCAAGCTTCGAAAAGAGAGCCAGATATTACGATTATCCAAGGTCGGACCTTAGTAAGAAGTTCGTAGAGTCGTCTCTTCCCACAACACTTTCCTTTCTTCTAACTATACGGTGTTGATTTCAGTCACGACAAGAGAGAATTCAACGCCGACGATTTGACACTCCGCTTCGGAAAAAGATCCAATTTCCATCCAGAGGTAGAGTGAATATTATAGACAAAAGCGAATGGGCATTTTAGGACCTCGCTCTCCGCTTCGGTCGAAAGTAAATGCATCTTATCTTTACTTCAAAGAACAGTAGATATTTCGATCGTCGTTAAATGAAGCTTTCACCCCGTTTTTGCTTTTCAATCGAAGGTCGTCAAAAAGGGCGGACATGGGCAAACAGGGCAAAGGACGGTTTGTATAAGGATCATGAAAAAAAAAATTCACCACGTGACAATGATGTTACCAAATAGGCAATTGGGTAACTAACAAATGGAATTGTGCATCTATAACAGATTATATGATGAACCTATTGGCATTCACACAATATTTTCGTAAAATGTTATTAGTTGCGGTGGAATGAAGACCTTTTTTTGGATTAATTTCTACTCATCGTATTCGACTCTGTCAAAGAATCATCATTTTATACATTTTTGAGAAATCTCCTTTATTTGATGTGTAAAAAAACTCCTAGCATTACTCCAAATTGAAGTTTCGAATAACTATAGTTACATTGGATATTGAATTTCAACAAGAGATCCTTTGTAACTTCGACGAATTAATTGAAGGTTAAGGTAATTGACTTATTTATCAGAATTCAAAATATAAGAATAGGTTTTTTTAACCAGAACTGCTATGTTTTCTGGTTATCAAAGATTTTTAAAGCCTTGAATAAAATCTCCCGAACAAATCACAGCACAAAAATTTATCTCTACGTCTGTACAAAAATATAAGGTCTCATACCGAAATCTGTTTTTCTCAAATTATAGAACAATTTTATCAAACAAAATTGTGGTTTTTTTTTTGCTAAACGTCTTCAGACATTTTAAGGTTTTTAACAAATAAAACATTGATATTAAACATATAAAAACATTTTTTTTCATTTCACATAAACAAAATAAAAATAATAATAAATCGAAAAATATAAATTTCAATCTCTTCCAAATCGAGAAGACATCGATAGCTTTCTTTTTCTTCTTGTACTGCTGAGCTGAGCTTTTATCTAGAAGTCTGTGAAATATTAGAATAGAACTCGTGTGCAATCCGAAATGGTATGTTTTTTGGATTTCTCTAAATCTACAAAAATGTCATCATTATTGCAAAAATATGATAGTTTCTAAATTTTCCCTTTCTCCATTGAATTTTTTTTAACGAAACGTCGCAGTTTGTAAATGACTTAATGTATCATTTTTAGGTATATCGATTCTTACCTCAACAACACGTTTGATGTGTTAGTGACTATATAAATATTCAAGCCTCTATGTGCTTAGAAGGACTTCATCTGGGACAGATATCATGGGACCTATTAAGCCTGTTTGAGTCGACGCGAACATGGCTTACGATGTTTTATAATTATGTTATAATTATTAAATAATCACAACATACCCATATTTCCATCCTTCTTTTCTTTAACGACTACTTGTTTTTGTAAATCTTTCTGATTTTAACATATTTCTTCTTTTCTTTTATGTTTTCCATCGTATCCATTTTGTTTTCAAATTCTTCTTTGCTAACCGCATAAAAACAATCTCAGATATTCGAACTGCTGGCTTATCAGCTATATGATTAGCTGTCACGTCAGGTGCATCTTTTGTTACTTTTGAAAAAAAATTTAACTAGTTTTTTATTTACTTACCATTGTGAAGACATTTTTTCATAAAGCTGGTTAAATCGTTCTTAACTTCTTCTTACAAAGCACTTTACAATAATAATGATTGTTCAGATAAAGGTTTAGAAAGGTTTACGACTGATAATGATAAACTACGTTATCAGTTGCAGGATGGTCCACTAAAAAAAATAAAACTCCTAACGGAGTTTTATTTTTTTTTTAAATATAGTCTGTCCCGAAAGTTGTTATTTATAATCCTACTAAACATCTTACACGCACAGTTTTCTTTTTTTATTGTTTGTGCGATTATGATGTCTGAACTGACAATATTTAAACTTTGCTGAATATTATCTGTTTATTTGAACGCGGTCGTTAATTTTTCCTTGATTATAATGATCGCTTCACCCGGAACTTCTTATTGTTCATAGGACTTACAAGATTGTTACTTCTGGGTTTATTGTGATTGACCCTTTTTTTTTTGCCAATAATCGGCCAAACTCCTTCGATTATTATTGCATATATTAGCTATCTATGACAAGAACAAGCTGATAAATAAAGCAAAAATAAATCATGTTTATTGTTTTTTTTACATTCCACAGTATTTCCCATTTCCATCGGCTGCCCATATCAAATCTTTTATCTTTTGTAGAGCTACAGTGTTCAATGCGGCAACATCGTTGGCAATATAAGAGCAGTCTGCCCCTCCAGCCAAATCCTATTTTATTTTCTATTTGTGTATGCAAATTCTAATACCTGTAGTTTTCCAGAATCCTGTGCTTGGGTTCCATAACCGATGGTGATGAAACCATATTGTTTGCTGGATCGAATAGCTGCTGATGTTGGTAGATCATTAAATGCCGTCGTGGAAGTGATGTAGATGATGACATGGTTACTCACAGTAGTCCGATATCCTTCGTTGATGAAGCCGGGATTTACTGCGAGATCGATCGCCCTAATTATAATATAGAATCAGAAAACAACATACGGCTGGACGAATTGTCCTGTATTACTGAAATCATTGTCCTTAGCCCCTATGTCGTTAAGAAAACCGATGAGACTTTGTTGGTTTTGAATTGAATTCAAAGTAGACAGGGCGATAGCTAAAAGGATCGAAAGTACAAGAACAAACATACTGAATGGTTTAGATATAACTGGTATGATTCCTATACGAACATTTGCCTGTCCCACGGTATAAGATAACATCAGAGTTTGAATAAATTTCGAGATCTAAAGTAACCAATAAATATCTTTTCTCTCTCTACCGTATTATAGTTAGGTTGAGCTGCTTGAGTGACATCCAACAGGAACACGACATCGAAAAGAAGATTCAAGTTTCCATAGGATGTCGTCGGCTAAACAAATATTTTTTTCATTCGAAAACTAACCGGTAGAGTTGTTTGAGTTGTCTTCGGCACCATCGGTGTGGTTGTCATCGTTGTAGGAGTCGTAGTAGTTAACGGTTTACTGGTTGATGTCGTGGGCATCACCGTAGTCTGTGTAGAATTGAGACAATAAGCCGTAAGCTGTCTCCTAAATTGGATGTTTGTTTCATCCATTCCATAAATATAGACAGCAAGAAGATCAGAATCACAGGAGAATGGATCGGAGACGTATTCATATTGGCAGGTGGTGCCTGGATAAGTTCCGAAGGGTCCGTCTCGTCGGTAAAGTTCCGATCGAAGGACCATTTGGCTGGTGTCGACATCGAAGATTTCGACGTATTGGAGACGACCGCGATGACTACTGACTCCTTCCAAATGAGCAGCCAATACATTTTGAACTGAATTGATGAAAAGTAGATCAGATTGAAATACCAAAAGCTGATGGACTGTGCCATCTTCCATCCTGTCTGCTTCCTGTTGGATTGGTTGTCGTAGTTAGTGCATATAATGCCGTCACAGAGGCTCCTCCAGTCGACCAGATAGAAGCATAGCAACCGCCATAAGATATGATCTGGAGGCCTACATCTTTCTTCTTTTTCACTCACATTGAATGTATAGATTCCTGGATTTCCTCTTGTGTTTATTTGATACAATCGGGTCCCGTCTTGGGAGAAGAGAGTTTGAGGAATAATGAGATCTAAACCATTTAACCTACATCTCTGACTAACTTGTTTTCGGGTCATATCCTCCTAAATCACCTATAGCTGCTGTTACGGCTACGTAAATCATTTCCGTATTGGCATCGATTTGTACCAGCCAATCACTGTTGGCGCATGTGAAGTTCTGCGCAACTGTTGGATTGGTTAATGTCATTGCTCCGAATCTCGATGGAAGGAAAGAAATTAGATACTAGAAAAGAGAGATTAATGAATTTAAGGAACAATACATTAGCAATTTGATTGCTTTTCAAAAAGGCAACATTTCCATTAGTTGTGTATACCGTTCTGACGAGATCGTTGATGGATCCATCTGCTGGCTGAGCCCCACAACTATCGGAGTTGTAAAAGAGACTCATCCGAATCCTTTGGTCAGCTAGATTGATCAAATCATCCCTTCTTCTGGTATCTCCCCCAGCTCCAGCTGCCGTAAATAATAGCATTTCCGAGTTTGGCCAGGCAATGTAATCGTTGAGATCACTAGTTAAGAAGGCGTTGATAGCTCTATAAAGATCTCTTGTAATGTCAAAATCTTACGAGTAGATTGGCATGCTGCACAATCCTTGATCTGTTGGATTCAATGCTTTAATAGCCGCTGCCGCTTCGGCTGCCGTGTCGTACATTACGAAGTTCACATTCATAGTTGCTGAAATTATTTTCTTTTTTTTTCTATCTAGCTCACAGTCAAATGTTCCGACAATAAATTCAGAGAAAAAGGTGGGATTAACAGCAGCTACAATGCTTGTTAGGTTGTTGGCCAATGCAGTAATTGCTCCGAGATTTTGTTTTGTGTTTTCCAAAATAATGATAAGAGTCTTATCCGAGAACATGAAGTTTCCAGAATTGAGGGATTCACACATCTCTGTCTGACAGTTAGGACCAGTAAATCCAGCCGGACAGAGACACATTGTGTTGTTCGAATTGAGAGTACCGTTGTTGACGCAAACGGGGATAGTACAGTACCTTCCTTGCCAGTACTCATTACAGATACACTGTCCTTGCCATCTGTATCCTCCATCACCACAAGTGAGAGCTAAAGAGACTGTAATTGATGCAAAAAAGGTTTTTACGGGTTCGTTGACAGTGTCCGAAGGTGATTCGTTGGAACATGTTACCAAAGGAGTCCTCACCACTATGCTGAATACAAGATTAACATAAAGGAATGTCCTTACCGCCACTTGGAATTCATTTCCATCTTCTTGATTATTAGGACAGACAAATGTTTGAGTAACCCATGGATAAGCACAAGAGATTCTTTCTTGATAGCGAACAGCATTGTAGAATGTCTCTAAAAAAAGAATTTTAAATTCTACAATAATCATTACGATTGTATGCATCGGTGATCCAAGCCATGGAGAGGAATGGATTGCGGTATTCATTATCTTGAGAGTGAATATATGCAATAAGACGGTTTTGATTTGAGTCCTAAACGAGAGTTAATATGGTTATAAATAAAAGACAAACTCTGTAAGGATCATTGTCGGGATAATCTTGTCCAATTGTCTGGGAATAGCCCGTGAAGACTTGGAGCTCTGATTGAACACGGAGAACCAATCCACAGCCACTTGTACTCGTCTTCACTTTGACTGACCACTTTCCATTTGGCAGATCATCTTAATCATTCAATTTATTAGAAAAGAATCGTACCATCGATGATGTTTTCGGGACGGAAGTTCTGATCATAATTATGTTTCTGACAAAGGAAAAACTGCGGTTCGGAGCAAGAAGCCCCGTACCACGTGTCTGTTCTTCCACCGGCTCCATTGTATTTAACACATTGCTGCGTGGGATCTGTTGGTGGTGAACCACCATTCCAGAATGTCTCGGAATTTGTCATCAAAACCGGCTGACTTCCATCCGGCCTATCCCAGTACCAATTGCTTCCATTGTTGAACATACCGATCCAGAAGGTATATCGTTGTCCGATGCCTAAGCTCTTTTCTATTAAAACAGATCAACGCACTCATAATGAAATTGTGTTTGTCATCGGTCATATCATCAGCTAACTGTCCTCCTGCCTGATGGCATTCCTTCATTGCATTTGGCCAAGTCATATGATCTGTTCCAAATTTGAAACAAAATTGATCGTATGCAATCCATCCATCGTCGCATCCCTTTCGAACTTCGTTGATCATCAATCCAGTAAAGTCATCTTTCATCAGATTCAACTGATCGTATTCGTTACCATCCATATCATAAACAGTCACAGTTGGACCATATCCATAGACATCCAATTGAATCGTCTGAACATAGGCGTCTACTGGGAAGTACCATGTTTTTCCGACAGTACAGTCTTCATACGCCTGATTTAAGGCTACCTGACTCATGAATTGAAGAGGGATGGTTTTGATTATGTTCATAGTATATGCGGGATCGGAGAAATAGAGATCTCCATCGGAACTGGAGGTAAGAGCACTTAACCAGTAGAAGTCTTGATCCGTCGCGTTACAGTAATATCCTTTTCCGCCATTACTTGACTTTGTTCCTAGATATGTGTTGATGTGAAGATTCATCGCCCTCGAATATTCATACAGCTGATTCCATCCGTCCGTATCACTATTATCTGGGGTAGATGTTGTGAAAAGTTCCATGTATGAGCCAGGAGCAACATCTCGCTGCATGATAGCTACGTCGAAGGCCTTCCATGTCTGAACATTACATCCTTTGTCCAGATTAGGATCTCTGAAAGCGGTGTTGGTCAAAGTGTTGAGAGCATCGACGACATCCTGATAGTGATTGGATGTGGCTACAGCCAAGACATCAGCCCCTGGAAGAAAGTTACAAGTTAAAGAGAAAACAACAAGTGGAATTGAAGCCAGTGAGAACAAATCGATGAATCCATTTGGGATTCTGAGAGACAATATCACGAAGAAGATCTCCAAAGTATTTGTTAAGCCAGCCGATCTTAAACAATATTCAAAACAAAGGAAGATACCTGGCCTGCTCCAGTAGCTGTGACTTCGACGGCGAAGACCATATCGACATACTTGAGCTGAGCCTCTGGATTAACTCCTCTTTCAGTACAACGAGCAATGTCACAAAAGTCTCCTGTCCAGAATTGAGTACAAAGACACTTGGCTCCTTGGGCAGTGCCTCCGTTGAAGCAATTCTAATGATATCTTTTTAGAAAAAAAAGAGCCTTCTTACGATTTGCTGGCACTTATCTCCTGTATATCCCATCGGACAGAAGCAACTTGTACCATTGGCATTCGGAACTCCTCCATTTTGACACTCACTTGGAGGATTTTGTGTTGGTTGTACTGAAATATTTCATAATAAAATAGATGGAATTTACTCTGAGAGCAGTACATGTTGCCAGCTCTTTGAATTGCCATTCCCAGCTGATCGCGGGCATAGAACTAAACGAGATTGAAGGAATTATAAATACCTACATTGAAATACAATATTTCGTTTGGAACATAGCAAGTATAAGAGGGGAAGTAAAAATTATAATCACAGGCATCTCTCCAGATTCCATTTGATGCATAGACCTCTGTTTGGATGCCATTTCGATTAGCATAGATGTTTAATCCAGCTGTGACGTATTGAGGCGGAAGGTAGGGGTAATTCGTCAACTTGACGACAATTCCACTGTCTACTCCATATACAGGCTGGGTCGTGTACCCATTCCAAGTGATGCCATAAGAGAAGGACCAAAAGAGATCGTAAGATGTTTGTTTCTGCCCCTCTAAACCTTTTCCTTCTCGTAGATATATTGTTACCAATGTTATTGTAAAACTTCTGAAATATTCTGAAAGTACAGGCGGAACCAGGAGTCGTCGTAATAACACTGAACGTCCACATTCCGACATGAGGGCCGTTTACAAGCCAAATATAATTTCCTTGGTCATCGTAATTTGTCACGGCTAGGGAGTAATTCTCCCCATGAGGCATGGTAACAATGAGCTGGAGATTCTCTGAGGAAAATTAAGGAAGATGAAACAATCACCTCCGGTAGCCACAACAGTGATCTGTTGAATAGTTGAGTCGACAGTCACAGCCTGATATGAATTCTGCAGAGAACAGATAGCGACGTCGTTAGAAAGAACCAATTGCGAGCGGTAGACAGTCGATTGCATATGATTGGATATGAACTAAAAAGGTATCTATCACGTCGAGAGGCTCTTACATCGTTAACTCGAGTCCTGTTCCTCAGGTAGAAAGTCTGTCCTCCGGTTCTCTTCGAAATGTCATCCATCTTACGAAACCCTGGATCTTCAGGGGAAACAATGCAGAGAGGATCGGGTTGAACATAAATGAAGTGAAGAGGAGCCCGATAAAAGCTGTCCTGCTGGAAGACAGTTTCCGCTAGTTCGGAATCCTTCGGCGGAGCATCAGTCACAATGTAAACGGGTGATTTATAGGTTGGATATTCGACAAGAGCCGAGCTGCAAATTATAATTTTAATTATAGTTTGATAATCTTACGAAACAGCGGAGAACACAGAATCGTAACAGTCTCCATCGGGAGAAGTAGAATTTATTGCATACGTCTGAAGGTCAGTGTCCATTTTGTCAAAACTTGTGTATCGTTGCTTCCAAAGAATCTCTAAACTCCAATAGATTATCTACATATTGATTTACTATCATTGTTGAAGAGGACAAGAATGAAATTGACTAGATATTCCGGATCGAAGACAAGAGAACCCATCAATGATTCGACCGCTTGTGTCACCTAGGCTCACTTTTTTCTTTTCTTCTTCTTACCTGCCGATTAATATCGTTCATGTTGCTTCTGACTCGAAGGACCAGCGTGAGAGTAGGATGCTCGGCATCGAATTCTAATCCCTCGTTGTCTACACATGCAACGTTTTCACAGTGATTGCCACTGTAGCCAGTGGGACAAGCACATGTATTGTCTGTTCGAACTGTTCCTCCATTCATACAAAGAATCTGGCCACAGTCGTTTCCAGTCCAAAGACCTTGACAGAAACATGTCGAGGAGCCATCCAATTGGGTGATCTAAAGATGCTAAGCTATATAGCAAGGGAGCTACTTGATATCCATTGTTTTTACAGGCAATCAAGGGAGGAGATGTTGTGGTCGGTGTCGTCGTTGGCGGTTCTGTTGGAGGAGGAGCTAAATCAATGAATCAAATAATAGAAAATAAGTCCTACGAAGTACTTGAAAACCGTAGGTTCTTCGGAAGTTGTATCCTTCGAAGGTATATCCATCCAAATGATAGAGATATGATCCCGTCTTCGTGAAGATCATCCCGTCTCTAAAGTATTCGTAGGAGCAATTGTATCTTGTTTCCAAAGATTTTGATCTGTATTGTGTCTAAATTTATCTAGTCATCCAGTACAATCACTGCTTCTCACATTGTCATTTCCTGTAATGGCTACAGATAGCAGTCCAGCTGGACTGCGAAGACCATTTGCATGAAAGACGGCAGTCGCTTCCATTCCTTGGTAAGCGAATCCACCGGGAAAGTCACTCTTTGCCTGGTCATAACCAAAAGAAACGAAACCACCGGCAACGTTCAAATTGGTTTTGGCCTAGAATCATAATGATAATAGAGAATGAACAGACTCGAATTGTCAAGACACAGGCCTGGTTCAGCAAATCGGCAGTCGGAGTCACTTTATATTTTCCAGGAGGAAGAGTGAAGAAGAATCCCTAAGAAGTTATATTATTACTAAAGAATGAACTTCATAGGTTGTCGGGGTCCTTGTGTTCTGAGTAGCAATATATACACTTCCATCTTCCGACTGAAGACTAAGGTAGGGATTCAACGCTTGTTCCGTCTCCAATTCGAATCGAATACTGGACATTGTATCGTCGACATAAACGAGATATTCTTGACTACAGTTAGCTAGCCATGTCTTATCAATCGTTGCTCCCTAAACATAGATTCAAGAGTCTATAAAGAACAGACTAATCCATCCGTGGCTGGGTTATCCGGGACGATTTCATTCATTATTGGGCAGATAGCTAAAAAATGTCTGACGAGGGAGAAAAACAAAACAAACGATGAACACAACCTTCGCCGGTGTATCCAGGTGTCTGGCAAGACCCAAATCCAAGTTTGATCTGAAGAGTGGCTGCATTACTCATGACGGATCTCTTCGATCGAGTTTGACTTTTCTCCTCTTTTTTCACTCGAAGCAACTCATCGTCCACGAAACGAACAGGACCGTTATTCCATGTTCGAAAAACTAAAAAGACCATGTTAAAGCAGAAGAGATATAATACCGCTTCTCTCTATCTCATTGTCTGATTGATTCGCAAGGACAAAAGCCGCTAAGAAGGCGGCTAACAGCCACAGCTGCATCTGAAAGAGAAATGTCAGGATCGAAAATAAAATGTCCTGGTATGACGGCTGTAATCTTTTGGATTCTAATTTTATGGGCTATTAACTGTCGAAATGATAGGAGGACTATGACGGTACGTCAGAATGAAATCTTTGGAAAAACCGATATTAATCAGATGTTAGTATACTATTTAAATAAAAAAAAAGATAATCTCCTCTCTACTTCTTCTAATTCGCATATTCATTTTAACAATTATATGTCTTTCCTCTCGTTTGCTTCATCATCCCATAGTTTCCGTTTATTACTTCATGTACACCTGATAAGACCTGGAAACGCCCTCTATTGCCGAATGAATCTCCTTCTTTTCTATAACAAAAGGGTAATATATTTATTTTTGGATGACACTCGAATTCTCTTAAGGCAGCGGAAGATCGACAAGATATATGAAAGAAAAATATCTACAAGAATGACACTTATATACTATAATGCCTAATCGTTTTCGTCATCATCTTCTGTCGGGAAAACATTAAACGGTATAAGGTTAAAAAGACCCATAAGCCATGCGACGTCGGCCTCTATATCTCCTCCTTTCATTTTTTTAACGACGAGACGATCAACACTAATCTCCCCAAATCTTCTGACAACGTCAATGGCTTCCTTATAGTAACCCTGAAAAGTCATGAATATGGAAGGTACCATACCATCATGAAAATGTCAAAAAGCCATTTGAATGCATTTCCACAATCATCGTCAGAAAAAACCGGAAGACTGAAGAATGTTAATGAAAAACAAACAAAAATATACTCGAGGGAGATAGGAGCGTTTGGGTCTGGGGGTGACCCGAAGATTACCAAATTAGATGGTAAAGAGGAAGCGGGGAGGGATTTGATATTCTCCTTATCTTTCTCTTCGCCGTCTGGCGTTGCCGAATAATGCGATTCTGGTGTGGATGATGATGAAAAAGATCTAATTGGAAAGCGATTATCGATAAAAAGAAAAAAATACTTGACAAATATCTGAGATACTCTTCTTTTTTTATTATGCTCCTCTTGTTTCGATCTAACTCTCTTCCTTATAAGAAGACGATGATCATCATTTTCCTCAATTATTGGCTCTTTTCTAGGTCTGCCGACTTTTCTCTTCGACGGGGGAAATTCTTTCTCTTCCCTCTTAGACTCTATCTCCTCTTCTATTATCGAGTATTCACAAGGTGGTCTCTTTGTCATCAGAGAAAAGCTGTAAGGAAAAAATTGAACTAAGCCGCTTACCTTTTCATACCAAGACTCTTCTGCATTTCTTCGAGGGGACCGAGCTGAACTTTCACTTGCGGGAAGACAAGTTGTTCTCCTTTCTTCATTGTCTTCTCCTTCATCGGGATCGGAGTATCTACCGCATCCGCTTTTGTAAGTCTTTTGAAGTCCTTCTGAAAGGCAAATACTTACAAAAAACTTTTCCCACCAGGAGTTCTAAACTGTGACTGTGGGAATGAAGGTAGGTATATTTGTCTCGGCTCTGTCTCGCTCTTGCCTGACAGCATCCCGATCCCTTCCAATCCCTATAAGATATTTTGAATAACAAACGTGAGAAATGTACCTCATGGGACAAACGTATAGACTTTTCTTTTCTTCCCATTCCATCTCAAAGCCATCGATCTTCTTAGATCTTTTTGCTCGATTCATTTTGATTACCTAGAATAGGTTTATTTGGGAAAAATTTGACTCAGTTAGCAAAGATTGAGAAAAAGAATGCTCTCAAGAAAAACAAGTTGTAGGGACGCAGATGAAGGTCCTGTCGTGGCAAGACTCGCCCTCTTCCCTTGTTCCTGGATACTTCTTGATTCAAAAATACATATAGAACATTTATTAATCTAACAAAAGACAAAAAAAATAAACTCTGAGGGAGTGATCACAGGTAAGTAGTTTGTCCACATTATTATGCTTTGTTAAAGCTTACAGTCATATTTATCTACCGTACTCCTTGGAGTGCGTAAGTATTGTCAATAGATAGTTGAGCAAGTCGTATATTATATAATAATACTTATATATCCTTTGTTAGCACTTTTGATATCCCGTAATGGCTAGATATTCATTTGACTAGGAGAAGAAGACCGTCAGAGGTAGCCACTGCTCCATCGAAGAAGATTCGTTCTCTTCTTTTTGTTCAATTTCTTCGCAGATGGACCCATTTGAGGTGAGGCAGTCTCTGAGTCTGCTTTTCGACTTCTAGATAAGAATATGAGGAATGAGAAACAGTTTACTTGAGAAGGAGATTGAGCATGTGAGACGACTCATCGGGTGCCATTGCGTAGAAAGGATTACACTTATCTGGCAGTTGAAACTCGCCTAAATATTTTTTCCATTGTTTTAAAAGGAGCCTACTTCCGTTGGGTAGCAGTTGAACGAGACAAAACAAGTCGGGAGCCTCTTCAATCAAATGTTTCTCCAACGCTCTTGCGACGACTTCTGCCATTCGATCTCCGTTGACTACTTTGATGACTTTATAATTGGCCCCTCCATCACCACTCTGGAGATCATCATCCAACCCAACACGGGCCAGATGGAACCCCATCGATTCTAGCCCTCCCTGACTATGTTGGGAAGAGGAGGAACACGTTGAAGCATCGCTGTTTTTGTGTCGATGATTGATCTTTCGACGGGAGTCGAAGCTCTCGTTTAGTCTATTCATCAACGGAGTATTCGACCGACTGGCTGTGCTCGTACAGTCGATACTACTCCTCGAGAGACTTGTTTTTATCTCCTGTGTAGAGTCTTGGCTTTCTGTCCTTTTATGGGGAGGAAAATGATTTTGTGGTGAGAACTGACACCCTGAAATTCCTAAATTAAAAGGAAAGAAGAAAAACGAACCGATGTTATTGTTGTAGAAAAGTGATCGACCACCTTTCCACGAAAGAGAACCCGCAGCGGGAGTTGAGCTGCCAGTCGTAGTGGCCAGAGAAACCTAAACAGTCTGATTTAGATAGAAAGAGACCTACCGGTCCCGGTGGTCCTCCATCGATTCTTCCGTCTATCCAATCCTCACAATGATAACCACTATCTCGTGACATCTGACCAATGAGAGGAGGAGTCGAAGCACCCGGGGGAAGATGGGACATCGAACTGCTATGGCTATGACTATGACTATGACTCGGACTGGGAGAAAGATCTTCGGAGGTTCGAGAAGAATTGAAGAGACGAGAGAGGGTAGAGCTGAAAGGATGAGAATAAAAGATAGAAGAGAAAGACCTCTTCAAAACGGCGCTCCCATTGCTGACAGTCGATGTATTGAGTCTCTCACTCATATTCGGGGTCGACGGAGGTGGCTTCTCAACCTCCATTGATCGAGAAAAGCATTCTTTTTCTCCTAAACACGGAAGGAAATGGAACCAGGCACAAAAGACTCGGTCCATCGGTATTTTATAGGCACGAGCAGCGGATTGAAATAATCGTAATTTAGCGAGAACTTCAAATTCTCGACGGCGTTTCTCGAAATTTATCAATCCGTCTAAAAAAAGAAAGAATGAAAGTTAGAGAAGGTTTCCTACCGTCGGTATAATCGGACTGCGCCTGGTCAATCATGGCCAGATCAGTCAAAAATGAGCCAAGATAGGGGACAGTTCCTTGACATTCGGCTAAATTGACGTCACTCTTTGTTCGTCGACAGTTCTGGATCAACTGAGGCCTTCGGAGAGGAGAACTCTTCGCTGTTCCTTCCTGTAAAATAAAATACATATAAGATAAGGAAAGTCTCTACCTGATCGAGTATTTTCCTAACATTATGATCGTCCCCATTATCATCCATGTCGAATATCGACTTCAGCTCTTTAAACTGGGAGATAGACCTGCTGGGAACCAATTGCCATGCGGTCTTTAATCGGTGGACAGGTTCAGATTGGAGCGTGAACAGGACGGCCTTCAACGAGGAGAAGTTCTTCAAGGCACGTAGTTCCCTCGCGATATCTATCCATTTGGCTATTATCTTTGCCCGGAAATCGGGTCGACAGTCGGGGAGGACGATACTCGTCATTACCCTTTGAGAGACGGCATTGAACTAAAACAATGGAAAAGAATCGGGATGACTGCACCTGGTCAATGGTCGCCTTCACTGTGTAGACCTTATCCGGACTTAATTTGTGCCTTTTTGTCCAGACACATCCTTGGCACTGATGAATCAACAATTCTTTAAACAAAGCAGCATCCCAAAAGGTCAGCTGCTCGGCTATCTGGACACAGTTCTCTTTTCCCACATCGAACATTTTGACCCTTTCTTTTGGATTCTTTGAATATTCCGTATGATCGTAGCCAAATGTATAGGCCATTTGATCGAGGGAGGGAACGCGAGCTAGAAAAGATTAAAAAGGAGGAAACTGATCAGTTACAGATATAGCCACCATCATCTTGAATTCGTTTGAAATGTTCTCGAATCTTTCGAGTCTTTGCTCGGAGATCAGAAAGACGATGCCGATGGCCAAATTCGAGGATATCTGTTGTCATGGCGAAATCATTTTGGGGATCGTAAAAATCCTCTGGATACATATCGAGCCAACAAATGAGAATTGAACGGATAGAGCTAAGGAAATGATCAAAGAAAAATGAAGCGGACTTACTTTTGAATGACAAGAGCTGAAGTGCTGCCATTCACTTCATTCTCAAGAGCTTCATATCTCCTCAACAATCTAAAGAAAAAAAAAATAGAAAAACGTATAAATAAACATACCTATCCAAAACAGTAGGGGGATTACTAAATGCTCTATAGGTAGCGAAAAAGACATTGAAGTGCCTGGAGTCCATCAGGTCGTCGTTTCCGACGAGAGCTTCAATTAGTTTCTCCAATGTTCCGGCCTTGATAATCTTTTCCTTGACCGATTCCCATTGCAGATGATCGGCTCCCATTTCTTCTGGCTCCGATGGCTGTCGGTCTGGATCCAACGGCCGGTAACGCTGAAAAAGAAATGTCATTTAGAAAAGGCAGATGGACGCCAGCTGGATGTCCCCGATATCGGAAAGGGTATTGACTAACGGGCCAGATTAGCATACTTGATGAGCACTTTTTAGGACGAAGAAAGACCACCCGGACGGGGGAGATGAATCAGAAAATGGAAGAAAGTGAGTCAATAGACAAATATCACTTTCAGGGATAAATAATAAGGAGCACTACGTTCGAAAAGTAATAAAAGTGAAGGACGGCACCATTTAAGAGGGAGAAAGAAAGGATTAGAGAACGGAGGGGAAAGGACTCTTTGAGTCAGCGAGAGAGAGACAGGTGCCTGGAGGGAGAAATATAAACAGAGGTGTTGGTTACGGACCGGGGAGAGTAATGTGACTGCTGATTGCGGATCAATTGCGCATTCCAGCTGCTGAAAAAGGGATCGCGCGGGATGTTTGAGTGAAATGGAAACTGCCCCTCGGCCCGATTACATTCTCCCCCTACAAACTGTTACTGGTTTAGAATCTATCTTTTGGATGGGGGAGGAAACTAACCGAGAAAGACGAGGACGATGGTGATGGAGGGGGAACATAGTGAATGAGCATGATGGTAGTGAACCCCCTGGGAGAGACAAGAAAGAGGATTATCGGTTAAAAGACGTTCGATACACAGAGCAGAAGAGGGTCAGAAGGGAAAAAAACAAACCGGAACACCCTCATAGCCGGGAGGAGGGACGTAGCGAACTTTCTTGAGGAAGACAGCGTAGACCGCATCCGAGTGTTTTTCCTCTCCCCAATACTTACTCATATCATCCGCTACTTTCCGCCATTCGACTGAAAATAAAAGAATTAGATAGTTGTTTTGAACAGAAGCGTTTTCGCGTTGAATACGACGAGCAGAGCAGTGTGAGCAAACACTGACTCGGGTTTGATAACACCGGCATGTGCTTTTCGTCGAGAAACACGCCGTTGCTAGGCGGGAGAGGAAAGTTAAAAAAAAAGAATTTTAGGGACGCCAAAACAACAGCTGACTGTCGTCGTTTCCTCGTTATTATTGGATGACGAAGAATTTTTCGAAAAGCCATATTTATGACGAACAAAACGAGAAAGATTGCCAGGAAAAAGACGGGTCGGGTGTGGCTCCGAAGGTATTTGTCCTTCGAGATACGCAGCTATCTCGGGTTCATAGGGCAGAAAAAAAAGAAAATAATGGAATAATGAATAGAATAATCCAAACGAAAGAACTGACTAATAAATGCCGTAAATGTAATTTTTTATCAAGATAGGAGCGAATAAGACTCATTAATCACTTTCTGACTTCCAGGCTCTTTGGATGATTCATCCCATCAGATAGAAAAGGGGTGAATGGCCGTTATTCGGAAGAAATGAGGAAAAGCCAGTTGTTGAAGTGAGAAAAAGAAGGAAAAGTAGGGCAGTCGGGTGGCAGTTGGTCGATCGCGCAACCACATCATATGTGGTGGAATCGATCGATGGAGGGTCACTGGGAGGAGGACCGAGAATTTTCATTTTCCCTCCTTCGCTCTGAAATCAATGTCAACGAGTCGTAAATTCGGAAGTAAATCTCGGATTGCGCCTCTAAAATTAGCATCAATCGATATTGGTTCGCGCTATGGTCGACTGGGCTGCCCGTCATGATGTAAAAACGAGGAACAAAATCCTTTCTCTTCCTCCCTTTCATCCTAGAAACTTTAAAGAAAAGATCAAAAAAAGACTAATTGATGGCTTGAATTTTTGAGAAAATCCAAACGATTAGCGACGAAATTTAAGTATGGTCGAGGAGGTGACACGGCTGAGTCGGCCAACACGCGAGGGTCATTGGCCGTCACAATAGGAAAGATTTTTGGAGAGAAGAAGAAGGAGGGAGAGAAGACGCCTATAATGACAGCTGGACTGAGCAGAGTCAACAGAACGCCTGAAAGCGCCTCCGAGAGCAAATTCCAAATCTGTTTGCGCCGCTCCTTCTGTATAACTTCAGCAAGCCGTCTCCAAGAATAGAGAATTTGACTAGTAAGAAGAAGAGAGACGGGAGAAGTGGAGTAAACAATAGAGGAATGGCATAAGCTCCTGATTTTTGACTCTCTAACTCATTAGAATTATAGAGCCCCTATTTGAATATAAATTCAAAAAAACTGAAGTAGTTTACCTTTTATGAGACACCAGAGATGTCTAAATCGCTTGAGGAAGAAAGGCATGAGTGGCACGTGTGATAATCAAGGGGGAGATTGGAACACCGGTTGTCGACTACCCGCTACCCACATTCCTTTGATTAGCAGCTACTTGCTAAAAGGGGAAAAGAGAGACCGGAAGACCGGCCGACGGACAGACTAAGAAAGGAGGCTCTGGCTGACGAAAGAGGACAAATAGAGAGAAAAAGACAGCGATGACAGACAGCTGCAGATGAGTAAGGCGACAATACAATCGTCAATTGTCAAAACCACTTGGAGGCTCACGCCATCGATTAACCTGAGCGTTTGAGGGGTCTCTCTCTCTTTTAGGTATCAGTTAGACAGTTCTATCTAGATGCTCATGAAAATATGGTTAGTGTTTCAGGACTTCAAGAAAAGGTTATCATGAGAGTATAGAATGACGGCAGTTAAACTTCCCGGTAATTCATTTTCTTCATGTGTCTTCCGCCTTAGATAATAGTTTCTTCCTTTGATGTACTTCCTATTTTCTGTAACTGTGTCCATTTTTTACTGCTATCATGGCCGTTATCATGGTCAACAGGGGAAGGCAACCTATAGTGGGCCATAGCTTGAGTTATACTTCCTGGTTTCGTAACATTCATTTCTATGTAGCACGACAACTGGTTGAAGTATACAAGTCATTAAATGGGATGTAATTTCATATGTTATAAGGTAAAAGATGAATTGGAAAAGCTGGCGACTGCGGGCTACTTCTCTCTCATCATGTCTATCTTTTTATCAAAGTGTTCTTCTTCTCCAATGTTATGATTTGTTGCTTCGCAGCCCTACACATACAAAGAAACAAATGGTTAAAGTGTAACGTCGCTATTCGGCATTCCTCTTTTTGATCTTCTTTACATTGACTGCTATCATTTTCTCTGCTTTAGTAGCCTCTTTTCCCATTCTTTTAGTATCATCATTCAAAATATATTTTTTCTCTTCGCCGATACCCTCTCCGACATGTTCAATTAGGATGCAATTCTTGTCAATGCTCCTCGCTTAAGTAGTTTCGACGGAAAATATCAAAAGACATTGTTCAAAATGTGCCGAAGGCCAATTCTTTTCCATTTTCTTGTTTAGAAAAAGTATTGGAATGAAAATGGGGAACTCTGATATCTTTGGAGAAATTAAGAAATATCGAGAAAAGATTGAAGAAATGGCAGTAAACGGATTAATTCTAAAGAAAACAGATGACTGTTATTATCAGATATAATGAAGCGGGCTAGACGACTTTTCCAATGATTTACGGCATTGAAAGACAATTGTGGACATCCGGCAAAACCTGGATCAAAGGAGAGTCGTCGATATAACTTTATTCAAACAAAAATTCAAAAATTCAGAAGAAAGTCTAGAAAGGAAGAGGATAATCGA
This sequence comes from Oscheius sp. DF5120, assembly GCA_932521415.1. Taxonomy (NCBI): domain Eukaryota; kingdom Metazoa; phylum Nematoda; class Chromadorea; order Rhabditida; family Rhabditidae; genus Oscheius; species Oscheius sp. DF5120. The sequence continues at coordinate 3,079,960 of OW051465.1, read as the reverse complement.
ACGACTGACGAAAGAAATGAAGGAGAGAACAATTCTTTCTACGATACATTGACGATCAGTAAATATTAAATTATCTTTTTTAATTGTCTGACTTTATTTCCAACAATAATCTTTTAAATTTAACAAAAAAAAATAAGTTTCTTGCATCCAAGTCCAGCTAGTTGTGACAAGAATCAATTTGTCTTGTTTTTTTTTTGATCTTCTGTTCCTTTTATCTGTTTCCAAAAAGAATCTAATCATTTGATGGCCATATCTATGAGAATCTTTCAAATTGACAAGAAATAAGCCATTCGTACAAACGTTAAATGAGTAATTTTCCTTCGTACCGGGAAGTGAGTGTTTGACTAGGACCAGTTGTGTTCAGTCAACACAGTCTCTTCCTCCAGGTAGTTTGTCTCAGCTGTTTTCTTTTTCATTACATCATTCTCCAGACGTCTTGTCATATTTTTACAGTCCTTAGTGGTCACTTTGCTACTGATAGGCTCTCGTAGAAAATGGCGATAACATCACGCGCTTGGCATTCTTTTTTGAAGCTGACGGCGTCCCTCATCTATTGATCCCCCTCTGACTTTCGCTTTCAAAGCAGCAGTTGTCATTCGAACCCGTTTTCTCTTTTATTCTAAATCTCTTATCATTTGTTCCACTTACCTTGAACTTGTTTTTGTTTTATCAGATGTCCTCTCGTTTCACATCTCGTAGCGCTCTTCGTCAGTTTGAACTTCGTCTCAAAGGCGGCTCTCTCTTTGTCAACGCCTTCTACATGGCAGAGATCTCTCCCTACTTCCACCGGTAAACTTCTCTTTCTTCTCACTTTTTCCTTTAGTGTCTGTCATTCAGAAGAATTTTCCGAAGCGAAAGAAGGAATAGCTATGTTAGATGATATGGATTATAACGAGGTGTTGATGACACTGGAATTTGTATGTCCTGACAAAAATTACGAGATTCACAAGACGATCAATGGTCTGTTCTCCATCCTTTTGTTATTTCTCCCCTTTTTAGATAATAACCTAGCTGCTTTGATACATTGCAGTAACCGGTTCCAGATACCTTCTCTTGTTCGAGATTTAAAACAATTCCTTGAGATAGAAATCGATAAACAGGAGTGTCAGCTGAAGGCAGAGACTCTCGTGGATGCCCTCATCGAGTGTGACTTTGCCAGCTTCACGTGAGTCGTGATTTTTCCCGTGTTGAACACGTTTTATAGTTCTATCACAACTAGAGGTTTATACCGAAAATTGGCCAGTCATGGAGAAGATGCCGTTCGACTGGCATTGAAGGATTTGCCAACAGAAATATCGGAGAAGATTATGGAAGAGACACAACACTACTTGGTTAGTCTATGTATACTTAACTACTTCTTCTTCAGAGGGTTGTCAACCCCCTTCGAGTTTGCTATCAATCAGCATATCACTGGAATGATTTCAGTAAGAGAATGTTCTATTAATACTCTACGAGTATTTTGTTTGTAAATTTGGCTCGGTAATCCATCCTTTATCATTTCATATAAATACTCATCGTTTACTCTTTCTTTCCGTACTTGATATCATGGAGACAGTATTTTGTAATCTGTTTCTACATCTCAACTGACGAGAGAAGACATCTCGGTATTCAGCACTTCGTCAGAAGTAGACGTAAAAGTTGCATGTATATCCAAGCAGGGCTACCGAGATGTATTCCTTTTTGTGTCTTACCCGGAATAACAGCTAAAGTGTCAGCATCGACCGCGAGACTCTCCCACCCCATCGCACGTACTCCCATAATCATCATAGCAGAAAGAACCGAGGAGACAAAAAAGATCAGCTGAACAATCAAAGAGAAGGAAAAGGAGACTTACTGCTTGGAATATGACCGTGCTGAGAATGGCCTTTTGCTTATTCTTCTGATTCGGGTCGTTTTTGAAAGAATCTGTAAGTTTTGTAGGATAGGAAAGAACCTACCAAAATAGTACAGCTTGAGATAGGTCATTCCATATATGATCATTATCAAAATAGCTCCGACTGTATTGTACAAATTCCATATTCTCGATACTTCGTCTGGCATAGCATAGGGCAAAACACAAATGTCCCGAGTAACATTTGACAGTCTTGCGTAGCTAATTGCTACAAAGAGTACTCCGATGAGAACTCCTGGAGCAATAAGCCAGAGGAGATATTTTTTTAGCTTAATTGTCCGATACCTGAAATTCTACATTTTTCCTGCTGGACATAGTAAAACGAAAAAATAAAAATTTAAACCTGATGGGAATTATTATAGCAAGATGTCGATCGATAGACAGGGCCAAAATAACGTAGACCTCAAGACATTCTGTAAAGATATAGCCACAGTTCCAGTAAAAACATGAACGGAGAGAAGTCCCGAAGATGCCGAAGGAGAGACGAACGAAGGATTGAAGTTCGAACCAAAGACAGATTATATCACAGAAGGCAAGGAAACCGAGAAGAATACCTGAAGTATTAAATGGGAAGAGAGGGTTGATACCACACTTGTGATGGAAGCGCTTATGTTTGTAGGTAGAAATGATAATATTAATATTACCGAAGGAGCCAAGGACGTTGAAAGCGAGCAGGTTCCATTTGACGACTTCCACAGCAACCTCAGACATCGAAAGATAACTAATTTGAACAGGGAAATTAACTCAACTAGCCATGCAAAAAATGTAATCTGAACTTGTTAGTTGCAATTGTAATAGCAACGAATGCAATTATGATTATTCAAAAGCAACGAGATTTAAAGAGATTCGAACAAATATGAGTATCTTCCTTCTTTTATATACCCTGGGAACAAAAATTGTTTATAATAACCTCAACAATTCAAGGAAAATTCTATCTACCTGGAAAAGAAAAATAGTTGTGAGAATTTGTCAAGATCAAAAGGATAAATCTCTTTCATCTTCACCCTTAAGAACTTGTTTTCAAATATATTTATTCTTCTTCTGCGATATGTCTTTGATGGCTATATTAACCGGTAGGGGGATGTCCGATGGCTACACTTGTGTATGCACATCATTTGTGGAGGCCTTCGTAGTGGAAAATATCCTCGATTGAGCGATTATGTCGTCTATGTCGATGGCAGAAAAACGACTGTCATCAGAAAGAGGTGCCAATAGACTACCGGGAATTGTCGTGCCATCGTAATAGTCGTATTCCAATTCATCAGAAGCCGAGAGAGACGATGCTCCTCGAGGAAGTGGAGAATCCATCGAGGGACACGTCGTTCGGACCATTCTGTAATCTACGTAATGAAGGAGAAACAACCTACTTAGGCGTATTCTGGACACTCAGTTGGATGCCGATGCTCCTTTTCGAGATGTATCCATTCTGACAGTTATTCTTTTGACTTACTGATGTGCACACGGTGTTCCCTGATCGAACCATCTCATTCTCATACCTATTCATTCTGTTTTTGTCAACAAGCCTTCACTTACTTTTTATCAATTAATGGCACCTCGGGAGAGCTATTCCTTCTAAATTTCTGAGTCACTTGAGAACAGATGAATGGAGGAAGGAAGACGAGAAAGATGAAGAGAATACCGAGGAAAAGGATGACAACAGTCTCTGGACAGATAGGATCACAGCCAAGGGAGGAACGAGTTCCGAATTGGGGAGGAGGCTCAGCTGCTGAAAAGGCATTAGATTGAAGAGAGTGGGAGGTCATTCACGTCGAGTGTTATAAACAACAGTGAATCCATGGGGTTCATTCTCTGCGTTGGTGGCATTCAATTTGCTCCAAAGAACGATATAAAGAGGGCGATTCAGTGGGAGGGTGAATGCCGGTCCTTGATTCGAATTTGAAAACCAAATAAGCTCCTAAAGACATTATTTAACGATGTTTTGACGACGGAACTCACTCCATATGGAGCCCCGACAAAGAAGAACAGACGTCCTTTGGCTCCGTCGTCTTGTGTAACAGAAAAATCAACTTTTGAAGGCTTCTGTGGAACAGCCAACCACCAGGTTTGGTTACCAGCGCATCGTTGATGGGCACTAGAGTCTATTGAGAGAAAAAAGGAGCTCTACCTAGAGGTGGCAAAAAATGAGCCTTTCATTTCCTCCAAGTGACATCCACAGCTACAATTGGTGGCTGGTAGTTGACTTCTGGTGGCTTCTGGACACTTTTTCAAAGTGCATGATTTTGTCTCGAGAATGTCTCCGATGCAGCTCTTTCCCCTCATAGGAGGAGGACTGTCACAGGCTCTTGTCCTCCGCATAGTCCCCTCTCCACACGTCGTTGAGCATTCACTCCAATCTGCCCATTCGCTCCAGCCGCCATTTTGTCTGATTACTGTAAAAGCGTCAATTAATCCTTTTTCTTTCGCAAAAGGTCAAAGTGAGCCAATTAGCGACCTGTCGGCTAATTGTTCCACTGAATACTCTAAGCGATTCGCCATTGTTTTAGGCAGATTTCCCTAGCATAACATATGGTCAGCAATTATCTCTATTGGGCTATACATACATCAACTCTTCCCTCAAAACTGTTCGAGAGCTGCTCATCCCATAATTAACGGGTCGGTGTGTATACGAAGCGAGAGCAGCTGGACACTCGCCGGGTCAAGAGGATCACAAACTGATTTGATTAGCGAGGCAGGTGTCATAACTCTCGTTCCTTGTTACTAGAAAGCTGAGAGAAGACCCTACTGTAGCTGTTTTCCCGGCCATCCATCATCATCTTCTGATGATTATACCCTTCTCATTTCCCATTCGTACAGCCCGTCTTTCATTAGGGAAACATCGAGTTGTCTCTCGCCATGTGGCTATTGGTATCCTTTGGATGATTCTTATTAGCGATGAGATCCGGGATTGGCTTTGTCAAGCAGCCGCGCAACTCTCATATTAGAGACCGCTAATAGCACCCACCCGGCTCCGTGCTCACACAGCTGCTCCGCCAGAGATGGAAGGCTGATGACAGTTTGTTGACCGACACCAGCTCGAAGCAATATCTGAAAGAATAAAAATATAGAAGAGGAACCTACTTCTCGAAGATTATGTCGAATTGGGAACAGCTAATTGAGAGGCTAGTCTGGCTTCGATCGACTGATACTTCTTCTAGAAGGAGAATCAGAAAAGATAGAGAGCTAACCGATGTACATGGCCCGATCCTCATGATTGATATTTCCTTCAGGAACGGCGAGAACCCGTATTTTGTACTGCAAATGAGGAGTGGAACATTTGGCGACAGTCCAATGAAGAGGGAGTTCTGACGTACAATGAGGGAAGATGCTGTCATTCCTCAACTGTAGACTGCTTTCTGTTGTCCTATTGACCAGTATTTCCGTCGACTGAAAGCTTTTCTCATTTCCCGAGATAGATTCCAATTTCGTCGGTCAGCGGTCACCTCTCCCCCGGGACGTCTCGACGCGTACGAGAAGCCATCAAATTCGGCAAAAAAGGCGACCACGAAGGTTAATAGAAGCGGTAAAAAAATGAGACAAATTGACTTACATTAATTACATAGCCAGCGAAAGAGATCAACTGGATACGGTAGAGACCGGTATCGGAAAACGAAGAACAAGGGAATAGGACTGGCTGAACGGAGTCAGAAAGATGAACAGTGGATGAGTCAACAGTTAACCATTGTGGATGCTCACCAGGAGCCAGCTGAATCTGTTTCTCTCAATTAAAAAAGGGGTACCTCGAGATTCCGAAAGAGAAGACTAACATTGAATGTCTCTGGCTTACACAGCTTCCCGAAGAAGATGACATTCAATTCATGGAGTAGTTCATGATTCGACGGAACCCGTATGTCTATCTGTGGCGGGAGAACCTCAAATTCTGTAAGTAGAGTCTCGTTCTCGAGCAGTCTATATCCAGCGGAGACCTGAACATTAACAATTATTCTGCCGACAAGGCGTCAAAGGCCAGTGGAAGCTCGATTTAGATTCAAAAACGGCTGAACAATAGAGAGAAAGACGGCGAATACCTGCTTGAAACAATCACATGGAATGATGTCCGTTTTGAAATGACAAGTTGTTTTGTTCTGGATAGTTATTTCGTAGGATGAGACATCTTTTAAACGTAGATATGCCTGTAGAAAGAATAAAATATAAATTAGAAAGGATACTTGAGAATTGTGTCTTGGCTGGGCTGGTATAATCGGGGACTGTTTCATCGTCATCCGCTGTGGACTGCCGGGTTCGAAGAGAAAAAATAGAAGAAGGAAGATCATCGGGAAGGACACATTGACGATTCTGGAAGCATTTAGATTAGTTGTAAACATAGAGAGCCAGCTACGAGAGACGTCTCTGGTATCAATGGAACGCAAATGAATATTCGAGTGCGACGTGATGCTGGAGTGAAAAAGATGAGACAAAGAGTTGACGACGGGCCACGGACCATTCAATTATGGAAATTCGTCTCCCTCTTCTTCTAGTACTTTACTCTTTGATTAGAAATTTTAGGGGGGAAAACAGGAAAGAGACAGCTAAGGCATATTTGTCTAACTTTCAGCAATTTATCCGTCAAACGACGACAAATAACAATAAGGGCTACTTTAATTGCTTCGCCTTCAATAGGCAGTCTGATTTTTCAACGGAGGAGAAGATGAATTCGGAGAGCAAGAAGAAGAGGAGATTTTGAAAAGCCTTCCGCACGAATGCATTGAGGAGAGGAAAAGAAAGAGGAAATGAAGGCGAGATATATCGAGGACTAAGCAATTTCCGACCGAAGGAAGAGCCGTATCCAACAAAAGGAGACACGACCAGGTGGTCCATAATGATTACAGTTAAGAGGGAGCCATCTGCTGAGGTGTCTAACAAAAAGAAAAAGGAAAGGGTTGAAGACTCTAGAATGAAGGGGGAAGACTCTAATCTGGGAACAAGAAACAGAGGTTGAACTGGCCAGTAATCCCGTCGGCGTGTAATTGATCCAACGCGGCTTATGTCTACGGGTAATCCCGTAAACCTAATGAAATCTGATAAGTCGAGTCAACCCGTCCCTCTCCCGACTGACGATAATCCACTTGATGGCGACAACAAGTTGCCATAAGAGGTGGACGAGGCCACTCCCACCGACAGCATCTGCTCATTTGCATGGTAACAATTTGGAGAGAGCAATGGAGGAGACGTATATGATTAGATTGAAATGACCGAAAGTGTGATTGAATACACTACTCATACATGACAGGAGAGAGCAATAGAGAGGGCAGAGCAGAAGGATAACGACCCGGTTCAATGACGACTTGCAGGTATAAGACGGCAGGTGCACAATTAGCCGCTAGAAGGGCAAAACAGCTGATAGATGGCCAGAGGAGAGGGAAAGGCACCTTGAGGGTGTCAAGTGACCGTGTTCAAACATCCGATGTAATAGTATGAATTCATTCAGGCAAGATCGCCATAATACCGTCCAATCGTTTCGAATATAAAGAAAGGTTCTTTGCCAATGTCTTCAAAGACTCCAGATTACTACTTTCCACCGCTGACTCCATGCAATTCTGAATAATGTCCTTTCTAGTTAATTGAAAATGACACCTCTTCGAGGTATTCACTCAATTCTTTCAGAACAGAATGAGCCTCTCGAATGCCGCCTCTCTCGATGGCCGTGTCCATTTTCTCACAATGCAGTTCCGCGACTTTTCCAAGAATCTCCTGCAATGTTATATCTCTTTGACCTATTTTGTTGTTTACGTCAATATCCTCTTCCAAGACAATAACAATATTAAAAGAGCAGACGAGTTTCTCGACGGGGATCTGATCCTCCGAAGTATCATAGAGAATCTGAATATCTTTTTGATAGAGAAATATTTACCTTTGAGAGCTCTCTAATTGAGTTGACAGTGTTCAAAAAAGTTCCACAAACTGGCTCAATTGTGCTTTTGTCAAAGTCCACCAATATTTTAAATTTTCTGAAATATTTGTTCGTCAAAGATCCAAGTCCTATTGGTGTCATTGTCACTCAACCCGGCACCAAGAGTCTTCAACGCGTTGTATGATGACAAGAACACCTAGATCACAAACTCTTCTTCTCATCAAGACGACGAACATGAAATTCCTCGATCCCAAAGACAATTATGCTTGTTACCTTTGATCCCTTCGCCTACGGACAAGAAGGCATCAATAACGATCGTATTACAATCGAATGGACCAGCATTACTGATGATGCCATCCAGTATTTCCCCGGCGTTTGAAATAAAAGAATTTCATGAATGATTCGCTGCAACAACTTCCCCCATTGAATTCACCCCCTAATAAATATCTCGGGTTGATCTCGCTTTTTCCTTTTTTGTCCTATAATTATAATCTTGAAGACAAACAGTATCGTTAAATAATTCGAAATATAATCTTATGAAATAAAGGAGTTTTTGAAAAACCAGGTTGATTTCTGCAAAGTTTTGGAGATAAGGAATTGAAAGAAATAATTTTACAAAACGTACTTTGTGATATGTTTAGCCAACATGGTGCAGAAGATGTCGATCAAGAGGAGAAATATCTTACGACACCAATCTAGTACAGCCTCGGGAAAGAGAAAGTTCAGAACTCGCAGGGAGCTTAAAGCTCTTGTCAATCGAGCTGAGCACAATTGAATAGAAGTCTTCTCATTAAGAAGATCGATATCGAAGAAGGAAAGTTGGATCAACAAACAATTTCTATTGTTTTCTTCCTGAATCTCATTTGTTGAAAGGAATCTCACTTGACTTGAACAAAAGTTGGAAATAAGAGGCTGGAGAAGAGCTCGCATTGACCTGCTCTCTGAATTATCGAGTCTAGCTCGGCTCTCTACGCAGAAATGGCGTATGATACAGTCGAGAATGAATCTGACACTCTTTTATGCCTCTTTCACTTACTTCTCAATGACAAAATGTCCAGGAATTTTCCGATCATCTATCCCATAGAAGTTTAATAGCATGTCTATGATAATCTCAAATGTCAGCTTCTTTTTAAAAATCAAGGCAGCTGTTTTAAGTGCTGACTTCAGAAATCGATTGTTGCTGACGTAGGCAATGTAGAATAAATCATCCAGTTGAGTATCATCTTTCGTAGGTTTCGTTTTGTTAACGATGAACAAGTAATAATCAGAAGAGGGAAGAGATCTATCCAAGTGCCAATTAAGGATTGTCTCGGGAACCTGTAACTGTATCTCTATCATCTCCTCATACCATTGAAGCGACGAGAAGAGCTTCCTTTTCCAGCTGTGCCTGTGCTAATTTTACTGCCATCTCATTCTCTTTCGCGATCCTTCTCTCTTCTTCTTTTTTATTTTCCTCATCCACTTCGTTGCTTTCCTTCTTTCTATTTTTCCTTCCTTTAGGAGAACGAGACTTGCTCTTCGAACGAGATCTGAAGTAACTTTTTTCCAAATGTTAGTTTTACTTTGAGGCCTTTGTTCCCTCTCTTTCCACGTTTCTCTCCATCTTTTTTAATAACTTCTGTCTATTTTCTTTCGTTGTCTTCTTCTTTTCGATTTTGCTTTCTGTTTTTTCCAGATCAAAATGAACTGTTGGAAGATGTTCGACAATCTAAAATAAAAAAAAGGGTAGAGAGAGATACAGTCGAATGTGCTTTTGTCTTTCGAACAGTAACAAAAAGAGCTCGACACTCGACAGTCGATGTTATGAGGTGAACTAGGGGAGCTGAGTCTATCAAAAGTGAGTCGATCGCTGATTCATCACATGATATATGGGCCAGGATATGGCGACGGAGCCAGAAATCAACTGGAAGGAAGAACATATCATTGAACGAGTTTCTTACTACTCTCCTCCTCCGGTTGATCTTCCTCCTCTTCTTCAACCTTCTCCACAATTTCTGTTCTTAATTGTTTCAATTGTCCGATGAGCCGTTCAACCATCACAACAACTCTGAATTCTTATATCAAAAAGACAATACAAGAGAAAAGGGATGAAAAGAGTTGATTCTTGTGGTATCTACAGATTGCATTCGTCATCTTTTATTTGACAGATAGCAAGAAATTTACAGTTGAAAAGAATGAAACAACTGCCTTCAAAGAAGAAAAGTTTTTCCATTACGGAGGCAACTGCATAATTTCCCTCCGGAAGTTGCGTTTGCGGGGAGTTCAACCGTAGAAACGCCCAGCCAGGTATCCTCTATATATTAAGAGACTATCAATAAGTCGTACTCTGTGGATTGGTCTGTTATGAGTGACATCGCTTCCTTCTTCTTTAATATATTTAACCAAACAAAATTCAAGGAAAGGGTAGAATTAATTATGGAAATTTAATGTGACTTTAACCTCAAAGTCCCTCTAGATGCCTTCCGTACACAGAGGACAACAGTTTCTGTGTAAAAATGAACAGTGAAATTGAGATCATTCAGACGATAGGAGGGAAGCCGACGGTCTTCAGGGACTTGAACACTGGCAGCATATGTTCTTATGTGAAACAATATAGTGATTTTTCTTCATTTACATATTTCTCTTTTTCAGTGAAAGGTCGACGATTCTGTGGTTCTCGTAATACAAACGTCAAGAAATGTCTGAAGTGATTATGTGAAAACACAGTCATCTGTTCTCCAAGTCTCAACCGAAATAGAAATAGAAAATCATGATAATCGAATTGACTCAATAAAGCTAATTTTCGCTATTGCTCCACCGCTTTCCCCGGGTCTCGCCACGCTATGCGTCCATTCAGATAAATTCTTTGAGCCGATTACTTGAAGGTGTTTATTTATGTTTCTTGTAAAATGAGTGGACCACCGAAGAAGAAGGGCCTCAAGGCTCTTTCTTCGATGGCCGTCAAACCAGAAGACACTGCCATCAAGCCGAAGCCATCCATTCATGCAACAAAAAGACCACCCGTAAGTTATTCACGATTCCTTTTTATCGTTTACAGGGTCCTGGAAGCAGTCCCTCAACAGTCCCAATCATTTCAAAGAAACCCAGACTCGATTTCTCAGCCGGGAGCTCAAAACCGCTTGGTCCTCCAGGAACAGTTTCTCCTCCTCGTCCCCAACTAGATACAACGTGGTTGGAATTCTGTAAATCAACTACGATTGATTTCGAAACATTTGCCGAGTCGTTGAACGATGCATTTCAAGCACAGAAGGCCAACAAGGTGTGACAACATCTTCTCTGACAATTCTTTGTTCCAGGCTGCTCGTTTAATTGCTGCCGTCTTTCGATCTTTCATGGAAAAGAAAATAGACACTCATAAGTTCTTTATTGAATATCATCTATTAATAACGTGTGCAGTGACTATCAAAGAACATGGAGATAAATTGACTGTTAGTCTTTATTTTTTCTTATTATTTCTATAGAATCCCTATCTTCACAAATGTTTCTTGAATATTCTTTGTTGGATGAAAAATCTCTCCCCCGATCGACAAGAACTTTTATCTGCTCTTGTTATATCTCTAGCTGAGAAACAACAGACCTTGGATCCATACTACCTAACTACTTTTCTTCACGATGCTCTGGGAGACAGGAATTGGGTAGATAAAGAGTGTGCCTCTCAATTGTTGTCACTCTTACTCAAACCATTCGGGACTATTTATCCATCAAAGGAGCAATATATCGCATCGGGAATTGAACTATCGTATCCAGAATCAGTCGCAGATCCAGTAAGTTCTTTCTATCTTAAATAGTTTTTTTTTAGACGGTACCTAATAAATTCGAGTCGCTAGATTCGGAGCTGATAATGACCCCTGTCATTGAATGTCTTAGAAAATGGTAAGTGTATGCCCCTATGATTTGATTTCTCCTAGTTGGGCAGCTGATCCCCCCAATAGAAACGTTCTTCGAACAATGTCGATGTTAGCTGGAATCTCCGAAGTTCGAAGCATTGCCTCGAAGCGAATGGACAGCTGGAGTCAGAATATCAAACTGCAACGTCACGCTCTCGAACTGATGATGTTCATAGGATGTAATTTCGGATCTGCTGCCGACTCCGAACACGATCGAGATTCACTTTCCAATTTGTTGAAAATGAGAAGCCTAAAGAGCAAACAAGTGCAGAATGTATTCAACATCGTGTTGAAGGAGATAGTTACAAGGGACGAGAACAATTTGAGGATGGCTCTTCATCTGATCATTGCTAATGAGTTTGGCCCTTCACAACATAGATTTCCGATGAATATGGTCCTTCTTCAAACAATGTTTGGATTTGACAATGCGAAGACGACGAAGATATTCGCCCAGGAGTTATCGAGTACTGTCATTAGTCGGGAGGAATTGGCTAAACATGCAAGACTTTTGACGAGGGAATTATTCAGATCCTCTCTAAGAAATGTTAGTTTTTTTTCATTGCCTAATAATATCAGGACTTTAACTATCCTCTCTTCGCTGAGTCATATTTGAATTATATCCTCGAGGAAGAGAGAAGAAATGATCTGGGAATAGAGGACCATGTTGTCTATCGAAGTGCAACAGAAGTCATCACAATGCTTCCTCTTATCTCCATCTCTCCTCAAGTGAAAGAAGCAGGAAACACTCGACGAAGCGGAGTTGGTCTTCTCCCTGATCTCCAAAACGCCATAAATAAAATGGAAAAAGACCTTTCGGCATACTACGACGTCGTTTTAAAATGGCTTCAATATGCAAAGAATCTTTTTATGGACAGTAAAGAGTACTTCACCGCCTATTGTCGATATCTTTTTCTTGAAAAGGTAGGAGTCTATTTTCTTTTTATATCTTTAGTCGGAATATTACACAATGATGGACCAAGGACCAACAGAGGCGGAGTTTGCAAATGCTATCAAAATATTCGGGGAGTTCTCGTTCACTGATCGACACATGAAATTAATACTGGGAGAAAAATTCAACACTCTATCGCAAGATGATACAATCCAGTTGATCTATGATTTGGCAAAGAGAGCCACTGCTCTAAGAACAACTCCTGAGTCTCGTCCGATTATATCATTTGTCAGTGGAGAGCCAGCCTCGGCTCTTGTTCAACGAGTTCTTGATGTCTGCCTTTTCCGACCGAATTTTCTCTACGATGGGTAAGTGTCTATCATTCTAAGGTTTCAATATTCCAGAGAATTGCTACCGATGTTCGTGAAGACGATTTATTGGAAGTCATGGATTGTCATTATCCTTTGGGCTACTTCCAGTCGAAACTCCGATACTCTTGGATCAATCTACGAAACATTTACAATGTTCCGATTCCTCATTCACATCATCCTTACAAAGCAATACTACTTCCCTGTGGCATTCGAAGGGTTGTCAGAAGAAGAAATGCTTGAACAGGAACATGAAATAGTGGTAAAGGAAGTAGAGGCATTGATCCGCCAGGAGAATTTATTCGAGAAGAAGCATAATAGGGAGATGGGTATTACAGAGCTCACCAGCCAACTGGTACAAACATGCCTTATGGCGCAGTGAGTCCTCGTTTCTTCTTTTATTGTAGTTTAGAAACTGTGTGAGGAAACCACCGGAGCTGTTCCTGAATGAATTGAAGGTTTTAGCTAGTGAATATCATCTCGTCGCCTGGCTGAGTGACTGTCGCAATCCGGATCTTTTAAAACTTCTCATTGATGAATACGGGCCGTCGAAGGCAATGCCCGCCATTCAAGATCTTCTGTTGACCAATTTAACAGCCATTGACAATCTCGACAGTCCCGTTCTCTGCGAGTTTCTTATGTATCATCTGGCCATGGAGCCAAAACAACGAGTAATCGGAGACGACAAACTCAATATGGTAGGATCAACCATTCCTTTCATCACGGTTCAGATAACTTCGAAGCTTCGTTCTGTTCTGGCTGTCAATATCACTCCGCTAGTATTCTTCCTGAAGAAACTGAATTCTCCTCAATCGGGTGAACGTCTCATAACCCATCGTTCACTCAACTATCTCTTCGAAGAAGGAGCAGACAAGCTTTTTTTTGAATTTTCCCGTCTCGAGAAGATTGGCTGTTTTGAATCAGCCAAAGCAGTTATCGGAACAGCCGTAGCTGATGCCATTCTATTTGAATCAGACGTGTATCGAACCATTTCGGCTATCTCTTTTGTTGCAAAAACATTGTCAAAGGAGAACATGCACCAGACAGCGGTCTCTGTCAGTCCATTAGCGGAGAGAAGAGACCAAGGTATATTGAACACGATAATCGGCTTCTATGGAAAATACCACCAGCTGTCTCGTGAAAATCCTAATTATTGGCCGGAAGATATGACAACAAGCAAATATACAGTAAGGATGGAGGAAGGAGATGTCTCCATGGCTGGAAGTGCTGTCACTTCGACTTTAAAATTGCTCTGCAGGAGTGGAAACTCAGCTGGTAAGGCAAGAGAGGAACTCATCAAGGTAAAAATTGATCATAAGGGAATAGATATGTTCAGATTTGGTTTCCAAGTAATGGAGTCTGCCCATCTGTCACTGAGGATGGCAAACCGATAGATGTCTTTCCAGAATCATTAAGAACGAATATGTTATGTGCAGAAGACGAAAGGATAACGAAAGTAGCCTTGTCTGGAGTTGATGGAGCGACAGCTGTCCAACTTCTTTCCTCCTTTGGGCTGACCAATTACTCTGCCAGTTAGTCTCTTTCTTTAGAAATCTCTTTCAGGCCAGTTAATTCAAATCGTAGAAAAGATTCCAATCACTGAAATTGGAATAGAGAAGGCCAAATTCTTGATGCCTTTCATCATCGCCTATCGATATCGAGGAGCAATTGGAGGAGAATTTTTTTTAAAAACGATGAAGGAAATGGATACAGGGTATGACATCAAGGGAGAAGCCATGGAAACGGAGTTGCTTCCTTTTCCAACTATCGAATACATCAATATTCCGATGGAGGAGAAGTGGAATAAGGCTCAAGTTAGTCAGGCACTGAAGGAGATGACCGTAGCCGACTCTCCTCATCTCTTCATTTGTCCGACAATTCTTGTCAGAAGTGCCATTGAAAATAAGGACATCGCAAATGTATGTGTCGAACATTTTGAGGTATGGATACTGCTGTTCTATAAATTTCTTCCAGGGTCAATTAAAGTTCTTCCTGGCTAATCCCGACGCTTTCCACGAGATTATGATGATTATTTCAAGTGCAGCTGATAGAGTAAGATCACTTCATTTAGCAAAAAACCTTTTAGTATCCCGAGATTTATACACAAGTCAAGTCTCTCGCCGTTCGTCTTTTGAAGAGTGCAGCTGTCCGTCCCGCTTTGGAAGGGTATCTTCGAAAGTTCAATCAAACTGCCCAGACGATAATGGATAGCCCAATGAAGGTACTTCATCGAATTGGGGACAGTATCAGTGATATCATTATGGATAAAAGGATACCCAAAGAGGAAGAGTTGATACAACAGATGATTCATATCTTTGGAGGAAAGGCAGAGACCTTCGTTGCTCAGATGCCTCAAAGATATCCACCCGAGACGAATATATTTCTCCTTCAACGAATTTTATCGTCTTTTGAGAAAAAGTAAGGGAATTTAGCTCCCCTTTTGACGGAATTCAGGTATAATCCTCTTCTTGTTTGCGAGTTTGTTTTCCACAATTGTCGAACGGAGACCAGTTGTCTTAAAAAGAAGGAGCCTTTGACTATTTTGGCTAAATACCTGGCTGAAATGGTCGTCCAAGAGGAAAATCATCTGGCAAAAGCTGTCAATGTCGTAGACAGATTGGTAAGGATCTTCAAGAATTGAAAAAGTGTGTTCCAGGTCGATGTCAGCGGCTTCGAAGCCCTCATTCCAGTTTGTGAATATTTTCTAATATTAGAGAGATTAAATCATCCGAAGATAGTGAGAAAACGAGCGGGTTTGCTAATTTCTGCGTTGATCACGAAGTTTCCTTGTAAGTCTTCAAGAAACTTGACACATCTACTATATTTAGGTATGAGCATCAGCCCATTTTCAATGAATATCAAGTTGTCAGGACCTCGGTGGAAAGTAGAGCAGGGAGATCGTTTCTGTTCTCGTTTAATAACAAATGTAAAAACCATTAAAATATGAAAAAAAACGGCTTTAGGTTTTCGAGAGTGAAGAAACCGAAGAGATCTATCGATCTCTGGACTATCTCCAACAGCTAAGCAATACCCATCCATCCGTCGTCGTCAGGGAATTCGGAGTAATGGTCAATCAACTGTCGGTCATCCTTGGAAAAGATGCGAGAGAGGTGAAGGTAAGAAGAATCAATAATATCAAAAATGATTGTGAGTTGTAGAGTGACATTCGTCGATTGACAATCAAAACAGTTCGCCAAACAGCCATCACTTTGATGCCGAAACTCCAGAAAGAAGACTTGCCCCATGTCGATACGGCAATTGCCATCCTCCTGGCTATTTTCGAGGTAAGTAAACAATTGAATAGAACATTTTTTCAGCGATATCATAAAGGAAAAGACGATTCTTCTGAAGTGAAACTGGCAGAGGCCATCGTCACTTTATGCTACTGCTATGTGGAACATCATCTAGAGAATGGAAAAGACATGCTGCTAGAGCATGGAAAATCTCTGGAATCCTGCTGTGCTCTCCATCAAGATCATCCTGCTTCGATATCTCTTCTAACACAAATCAAGGCAGTAGAATTGGAATATCGATGAAAAACTATAGAAGCTCTTGTAGACACGGGTCTTGAAACCGGTATAATTGTAATTATTCTATAAAGTTTGTATTTATGATTTTTTTGTATTTAGAAGTTCTAGGGAGATTCCCATCAAGTTTATTTAGAGCAATAAAAAAAAGGACTATTAACCAAATTATTGGATTTGTAAAAAAACATATACGTATTTTACGTTACAATGGTTCACCGTAATTTTTTTTATTGTTTTATTATTTCTTTAAAAATATTTCCTTTTCTTCTATTTACTTTTATTCTGTTTTTTTTTTAGCAATGTATGTAATTCCGGAGAGGAAGATATTCAAACAATTTGATTTGAATCCATGGGTTCATTCGAAAGCCTTTAAAGACTACATGGACTTTCTTCGAGAATGTAATGAAGCAACTCGAGGAGTCTATACAACTGACGATGTACATGTTTCTCAATTTTTATTGGAATTTATTGAATTGCTGGAAACCATTCAGGTTTTTTGATTTATAAATTTATAGTTTTAGAAATATACGTTGGATTACCCTCCACAGGACGAGTCTAAACAGCGATTTGGAAATAAGGCTTTCAGACTGTGGATGGAGAGAGTAGAAATTCATGCGAAAGAACTGTTAAAAGCTATCTTACCTGACGAAAAGAAAGCTGCCATCGACGAGATTTTCCCTTACTTTGGAGATTCTTTCGGAAATGCTACAAGGATTGATTATGGCACAGGTATTTCTATTTCTTCTCTTTTTTTTAAACATTTCTTTTAGGTCATGAGATGAATTTTATTATCTTTTTACTTTGCTTATACAAATTGAAGTTATTTACAAAAGACGATTTGAAATGTATTGTAACTCGTGTATTCTGCAAGTGAGTTTATCATTCTTTTGTTATATTTGATTTAGATATTTACGAGTTTGTCGTTTTATTCAAATTCGATACAAAATGGAGCCAGCAGGAAGTCGTGGTGTTAACTCAATTGATGACTATCAATTTGTTCCTTTTATTTGGGGTAGTGCACAACTCAGTAAATTTTCTTTCATTGATAATATCAACTTTTAGTTAATCATGGAAAATTAATACCTGATGATTATCTGAGATCAGAAGTCTGTACTTCTTACGGTCATTTAAGTTTATTCATCGAAGCTGTAGAGTTTATTCATGCGGTATGCTATCACTAACTTTTTATCTTATATTTCAGCATAAAACTGGTCCTTTTTTTGAACATTCTAACGAACTTTATAATTGTTCTAACGTTGATGGTTGGGTAAAAATGAATAATGGAATGATCAAGGTAGCAAAATTGCTGTTTCATTCTTTTTTTTAGAAGTATGAGCATGATGTATTGAAGCAGTTCCCCGTTGTCCAGCATACTCTTTTCGGTAGTTTATTCAGTTGGGAAAGGCGAGAAGATGCTCCGAATGAACCTCTCTTCCGCGTTCCGGCACGTCCCGAAGCTTCGCATGAACCCAGCAAAAAATCGGAGGAGACTCCATCTTCTTCTAGTGGTTAAACATGGCATAAAACTTTTCTGTAAACTGCTTAATCCGGTAAATTTATTTCGTCATAATTATTCAGTAAATTAAAGTTAAATGGCTTCTCGTTGTTGGTTTGTCTTTTTCGATGTCAAATATGCGCTATTAAATATCTTGAAGACGTTTTCCATCATGGGGTGCCGATACATTCTGACTTTTTCTTTTAGATTCGATATGTTATCAACATTTAATGCCGTCTGTAGTTTCGGAATGTCGTCTGCTAGTTTATGAAAAGCTTTCTTCAAATATGTTGTATAAGGATAGGTGCTATTAAATGTCGCAGGGCTTTCCATTTTCAACAGATGAGACAGCTGCATTGCTGCTGTCTCTACTACAGGAGCAAGGATATCTAGAAGTATTTTGATAACTCATAAAATCCTACTTTCTTGATTCTCTTGGACCTTCTTTACATGTGTTTCCAATCGGTTCGCAGCACTGGGTAAGACCTTATTGATGACGTATGGCAATGCGTCATTTACACTGTTGACGAGGTTTTGGATCTCCGGTGCGCTTTGAATCTCTGGCAAATGCTCAACAGTTATGAAAAAAGGAGTCGTTGTCTTCGTTGCAGGTATTGCAGCAGTCAATGTTGTCGCAGGGGTAGTGGTTGTTGTAGGGTAGGTATAAGTAAAAGAAACTGTAGCGTCGCGTTTCTTCCCTAGTAGGAAAAGTAATTTATTTGAATACTATTACCATTATCGGAGAAGATCTCATTTGAATCGTCGGGATTCGTCGCATCACATGCAGCATTCATCTTCATCTCATCAGTTATTCTGAACATAAAAAAAAGGGTAGGGGCACTGACTTGAAGAGTTTCCCATGTCCTGGAATGATATAGTCAGCCTCGCAGATTATCTTATCCCTATTTAATTTCCCAACCAAAGGATTCCATGAATCCGCGAACCATTCTGTTCCGTTCAAAGCGTCTTCCTCGTTATAGAAGAGATCACCTGAACAAGATTTGTTTGTCTTCCTCCGGGAAGGCGCTAAGCGGTTTGTTCTGCACACAGAAAGACAAAAGGGACGGCAACCGACCTGTTACTGCCACTGTTCCACAGCAAGGAACATTTCGAACGAGAATTGAGACGTCTTGGCTCGTATGACCCGGTGTGTTCCACAATTCAACATTCCTCGTCAGTGGCATTCGAGCACTCTGGAATATTTTCCATCAGATTAAATGAAACCTACAGTTTTTAATTCTGTGCTGATGAAGGTATCGTCGGAATATTCATAGCTCCCAAAAAAATGGCGAGCATTAGGAAAAAAGTTGTCTTGTCTGGAAGAATGTCAATATGATCAAAGAGATCAAACGAACCCGAAGTGATCTGGATGACCATGGGTAGTGACCACGAGTTGAATTTCACCAGGGACGATGTTACGGGAAGCGATACCTGTAAACAAATACTTCGATGAAGAAGGGATACCTCTCAACATAGTTTCTTTTCCTTGGAAATCAGTTGCTGATGGAGTATCTACGAGGATATAGTAACCTCCGTCGTAGATTAAACTCACAGAGCCTCTCATCCTCGAGCCCTAGATCATTTTCCTCTTTCTATCTGACTCTCCTACCTGTTGAACTCTTTCGATGGTTCCCTCGACTAATTGTTGTACATAGGTCGGTACAACTTTCTGCGTCGGTTCGATATAAAACTTAAGAAATTCAAAGGGAACAAAAAGAAAAACCTGTATGGTCCGAGCATTTGTGAGAGACCAAAAGACGAAAAGAGAAAACAAGACTCGCATTGTGGACTGTCGGAGGAACAGAAGACTGCCCTTAAGACCCTCTGTTTTCGCGGCTCCTAATCCGTTGACTCCTCCCCGAAGCTGCGAAGGAATTTTCATGGATACATACATTTATTTGAGACCGAATTGAAAACAGAAACGGAAATGTTTGAAAGTCGACTCGTATCAGGTTAGGTACTATGACAGATGTTAGAATAGTCAATAGAGGGGAAAAGTCTACGAGATGCCGTTCGCTTTGCGCGCTTTACTTTCTGCTGATTTTTTCTTCGTCTTTTTGGGCGAGGAAGAGCCTTTCTCCTGAACAAAGAAAATTGAAAAAAGATAGAAAGGTACCTTTTTGGGCGGATCAACCTTCTGTGTCTCCTGGAATTCGGGCACTTCTTTTCTGTCCTCTTTTTCGGTCCGACTCGACCGAGAAAGACTTCGTCTGACTCTTTCAACCAGTTTCGATCCCATCGATTTGAATGGATTCCTTCCACCTCGAGGCATTGTTCCATAGGCAGAGGTTACTCCCTCATCCACCTGGCTTAGACTGTGTTTTAATGTTCCCGACGACGAAACCTCATCCTAAATCATCTATCTTCCTATGTCCTTCTCTCTTACCTTCTTATGATTCCTCTCTTGCGTTGTCTCAACTGATCGTGACTTTCGTATACTGAAGAATCCTCGTTTCTCACGAGGTTGGTCAACTGCTTCGAATGCTTTGGCCATCAGTTTAACAGATGGCTGACCTCCCCGAGCGAGTTCCTCTCGTCGAATTCGGTATAGAATATTAGTTCCAGCACTACCCTGTCGGCTATGACTTGGTTCTTCTTCGTCGAAGTCTGATCGTCTGTCGAACGAGGCTGTTCGAGGGATACTTCCATTAGGATCCAGAGGATCTGTCAATTTTTTTCCTTTATTTTCTTTTGCTTACTTATAAGATACGACTTTCCATTACTGGGTCGTCCATATCGATCGAACCCAGTGTTACTTTCAGTACTAAAATCTCTCATTAACAAAATTTAAGAAAGCATAAACAAGAGGAACGAAAAAATAGAGAAAGGAGCAAACATGCGACTTGCCTGAAGGACCGTTTGGTCGGATAACCAGCAGTCGGTGCATGTGATTTGGAAGGTGCCGTAACAGATAGAGTCGTTGAAGAAGGGTTATTCCACCTGAAGAGAAGCTAAGCTATCCCGGTGACATGCAATGAAAAGGCAGTAAGTGTGGAACACTGCTACTAGACTAGCAGTTGGATGTGCGAAGCAGAACCAAAGAAGGAAAGGGAGGAACTAACCTTCGAACAGGAACAGAGGTGACGGATCGGATAGAGAATGAGGACTGAGAAATGTTGTCGTATGTTCCGTCACATTCAGAGGGAGCGTAGTTGTTTAATGACGGTTGAACAGAACTGCTTCTGTCATCTCTGAAAGATATTTCTAATAAATATTGAAGCACATACCCATTGCCATTGTCATCATCTCGGATCGTGGTTAGCTGATTTACAATATACCGAATACTATCTAGCTGATCCAATTCTCTTCCAGTTCTTCCGGTCACATATTGCAGCTGTATCATTAATTTCATCAATAAATTCCTCCTACCTGATCTATAATCGAGGACAGTCGATACTTTCTGGTCAATTTCTGCAATTCATTGAGGTGAACAGCCTGTTGCAATCGTTGATTATCTGCTTCTAATGCCTCCTTTGCTGCTTGATGACTATCCTTATTCAACGACAGATTCCTCTGATCGATCTCTAGCACTCGGATCGTCTCTCGGAGTTCTTTTATTGCCTTTGTCATCTCCGTCTTTTGTTGTTGAGCAACTTGAGCCATTTCCCGAATTCTCTCATTCAATCGATCGACTTCCTTCGAGTAGAATTTCTCGCATTCACGGTACTGTTGACGAACTGTCTCGATGTTCTTTTTCTCTTCTGCCGAGAGTTTATCGGATTTGGCTAAATCATCATACAAAAAGGAAAGAGACTTACTGGTTCTCGGTCTATCCATATTGAAGAGGATGTGATCTGCTTTTCTTGCTTCTTTTGTTAGACGAAGATCTGTGTTGAGTCTCTCCAGTTCAGCTTCCAGGTCGCCTACTCTCGTTTGCTAAACAGTCTTTACCCATCATTTTCCTTCTTACCAGTTGTTTGACCTTTTCCACAGATTCCGTATGCTCTTTTGCCTTCTTCTCAACTCCTGCTTTCTCATCCGTCATTGTTTTCTCGAATTTTGTTAGCGTTTCTTTGTGGGCGTCCCGTTCTCTTCTAGCCAGTACCAACTGTGAATGAAGTGACTTGTTCGTGTCCTCCATGATCCTCATTCTACTAGAGAACTTCTGTTGAACAGCGTCCATTTCCACACTTCGAATCTTCTCCGACTGTCTAGCCTTATGTTGGAAGGCATCCTTTTCCTTCTGCCAGCCGATTTTCGTTCGATTCAATTCATCTTTCAACTCGGCATTGGAGATCTTTACTTCTTCCAATTTGGCAGTCAGATCAGAATTCTAAAAGATATCGCGCAGATGAAGTATGACCTACCTTCTTTTCGAGAAGAGCTATCTGTTTTTTCAGATCTATAACATGGTATTTTTCGCTGTCATTTCGAGTCAGGCGGGCTTCTTCGTGCTTTTCCGACTCATGAGAGGATTCTCGGTCTTCATGCTCTGCTCCTTCTCCGTTTTGCATACTCTTCAATTGTTTCTTCAAGGAGGATATCTCCCTATCTAGCGATGATTTTTCACTCTTCCACGAGGCTTCTCTCTTCCTTCCATCTTCTGTTGTTCTTTCTGAATATTTCTTTTATTCAAAGCGAGAGGACTTACTTAAAAGGTCTTCAGCATCATCGGCTATCTTCTTCAATGCTTGTATTTCATTCTTGGTTCTGTTCCTCTCACTGTTCATCTTTTCCCTTTCCAATTCAAAGATGCTTTCCAATTTCTTATACTTGATCTCGAATTCCTTCACAGTCTTCTGATCAGTTTCAAGATTGATCATATCTTGTCTCTGCTCGTCAAAATCTCTTTGAAGTCGTTGAGCTCTCTCCTCTGCTTCCTCCAGTGCTCGTATCTTTTCGATTAGAGTGGATGACTTGGATTCAATGAGTTGTGTGTGTTCTTCCATCTGTCTCTTAGCATCAGTCAATCTGATTCCAAGAGTCTTGATCTCATTTTCAAAAATCTGTCGCTGTTTTTCAATCTCTATGGTCCATCTATCTTCTGTTTGAAGAACCTGAAGAGAGAATTTATCTAGAAGAAAAAGTACTTGGTTAGTAAGGTCCTTGTTCTTCTTTTTGTAGAATACAATCTCATTCTGTTGCTCCTCGATGGTCTTGCTATTCTCTCGACACTTTGAACACTCTCCTCTCGGTGAGGCAGCCAATTCTCTCATCGGACTCTTTCTCATCAACGAGGGATTCGTCGCCTGTCGCTTTTATTACATTTCTTTCTTTACTTACCTTTATTCCATCCATTAATTTGTGTATATTCTTCAACTCATTCATCAGATTGGCCAATTCGGCGATAATCATAGCCCCGCTGTCCTTCGATAGACTCCTTCTTCTTTCGTCCTTCTGCCCTTGTTCGATCTTTTCTATCTGTTTTGTCAATCGATTCGTTTGTGATTCAATCGAAGCCAACACAACGACCACTTGTTCCATCTGTAATGTATTATTGGTTCCTCTGATTAATTATTGACACGCATTACACTATCTAGCAAGTGTTCACTCTCACCTCGTCCGTTGTGGGGACCTTGCCCTGAAGCTCTTCGATGGTATTTTGGGCCTTCTTCTCGCTCAACTGTCTCTCTAGGACTTCAATCTTCGCTTTCAACTCATCCTAAAAGAAATAATCAGAAAGAGATAAGAGTACCGCATATTTAGCGGGATCTCCTTCTTTAGCGGCCTTCTTATGAAGAGTATTGCATCGGTCGTTGGCCATTGATAGCTGGCTGTTGAGTTGTTCAATCTTCGTCGCCAGCGAGATCAGTTTTTGGTTGTCCGTTTTTAACATTGTCTGCTTCACTTCATTCAATTCCACTTCCACTACTCGTCTCTTCTCTTGTTCATTTCGAAGTTCAATCGAAGAAGCTGAATGAAATGACTGGATGAAAAAGATACTTACGAGCAGCTGTCTTATTGGAAGTATTTCTCGATTCTAAGCTTTTTAGCTGCGCACTTAACTCGAGGTTTTTCCTTTCCAATTCGTTGATTTGTGTTAACATTTTGCTCATATCCTTCTGGACTTCCGGCGAGAGCTTGAACTCTCCAGTAGGTAATCGGACTGCCGTCTCTACCCGCTTCGTGGAGTCTGTCTCCAACTCGTGAATCCTATATGCTTATTTGCTATCGAGGGAAAGGGCTCACTTTCTGTTTAGATGATCGTTGGTCTTTTCGAGCCGTTCTACTTTGGAAGTTAGATGCTCTAGTGAGTGCTCTGCCAGTTCGAGTTGTATCTGGGTGTGTCCCTCGCTGAAAGAAAAGTTATTGACAAGATATAACAGAAAGCCAAGTCAACAGAGGGACAAATTACAGAGATCATTCTACTGACAAGGACTGACTCATGCTCTCGTGGTTTCTGCTAGCAGTCGTTCTGCTCATCTTTTCGCCGATACTCTTTCTCTTCGTTGGTCTTCCCCTACTCCTTCGCTATCGACCCGACTTCTTCCCTTCCGTTTTCTTTATGAATTGGCGACGAACCATTCTCAATCCGAATTATGAAGATCTTAGGGCGATGGGAGTTGTCTCGAGGGGAAGAAATTTCTATTTAAACGGAGTAGTCGGACAGATAGGAGTCTGGCATATTCTTCCGATGGTCGAAAAATGCGAAACGGAGCAGATGGAGGAATGTGTAGCCGTCAAAGAGCATCCCATCATCCTCTACAATCATGGCAATTCGTGTTGTCGAGCGATGAAACATCGGGTAATGCTTTATAATGTACTGAGTGAATGTGGATTCCACGTTTTCGCCTTTGATTATCGAGGATTTGGCGATTCAGAAGGGCAACCAACAGAGGATGGAATCACTAGAGATGCGAGGACCGTATACGATTATGTGAGGAGTGTTAGTGGGGAAAATCAAATAATTATCTGGGGACATTCCATGGGTTCCGGAGTTTCTGTTCAACTCGTCAAGTGAGTCTCTTATTTCTTCTGATGAAACGTATATTTAGAGAATTAAGTCTAGAAAATCAAGCCCCAGATGGACTGATTCTCGAGTCGGCTTTTAACAATCTTCATGACGTAGTTGTTCATCATCCATTCGCCTTTCCATTTCGTCTATTTCCAGCTGGATTTATCGACAAATTCATCGTTTCTCATTTTCGAAAGAACGGCATCTCGATGGAATCCGACAAGCGTATCCGGCACATCGTCTGTCCTATTCTCCAGCTACACGCAGCCGACGATGTCATTATTCCCGTCAAACTAGCCAGAAAACTATTCTATACATCAAGCGAGGCGGGGAAAAATCATGACTATGTGGAATTCAAGGCGAATCGTCGATACGGACATAAATTCGCTTGCAAAGCGGAGGAACTGCCAGTTGAACTAAAAAAATTCGCTCGAAAATGTGCTCGAATGAAGAATTAAAAACGATCAAAAGGTAAATAAAACTAATCAGGAAAGAGGAATTGGACACGAACATCTAACAAACATGCTGCCCACCTGGCCGACCGGACCATCGGCGGCCGAAGTTTCGCTGACTTGGATAACTTCTTCAGCAACGCCTCGTTCTCCGATTCCATCTCCTGTAATCTCTTATTGACCCACTCTCCTTCTCTTACTTGTAATCTTAATTGGGTCCTCTTTAGATCCTCCTCGGTGAACCTCAATTGTTCCCGAATGTCAACCTCCCTTTCCAGGGCATCTCTCAATTCTTTACTAACCTCGCCTTCCGGCAAATTGACAGCAGAAGATGACAACTCAGCAGACAGACGTTTCTAAGCAACTAATGCATAGAGTTTTATTTACCACAGCATTGTCCGTCTTATTTCTCGCCTCCCTCCATTTACTTTGTGTCTGCAGCTCTCGGACCTTTTCCTTTAAATAAAATACTTCGTCTTCCAATTTGTATCTGAATAAGATCTACGCAACATAGAAAAAGACTGACCGTTTCTCTTCACTCTGCTCCAATTCATTATGAAGACGAACAGAGACTTCTTTAGCTATTCGAAGCTCTGACTCGAGCTCCTTAATTCGAGAAGCATCGGATCTCATGGCTATTGGCATGGAGTCGGAAGAAGCTGCCAAAGTGTCCTAATAATATGTAAATATGAAGAAAGAGCTAACATTGAGCTTTGTCTGCAGCTGGTATTTCTCAATATCTGCTTGTTCCTTCATTCTCTCTGCTTTACGGAGCTTGAATTGTAATACTCGACAGTTCTTAGCATTTTGTTCTAATTCTCTTTGTAATTCGCGAAACTCTTCGATCTCTTCTTCTCGATATTGATCCTGAAGTATTTTTGGCAAGAATAAGAGCTTACCTGCATCTCTTCTATCTCGTGTTGAAGATCACGGACTTCATTCTTCAGTCCTTCGTTTTCTTCCATCAACTCATCACAAAGAGCTTCTGTCGTTTTTATCTTCTCTGTCAATTTCTGATCAGAATTAGCATATGTTGTTTCCTAAATAATTAATCAAAAATAAGAATAATGTTACCTGAAGCTCTCTTAGTTCACATTTCAGCACTGTATTTTCATCACGATAATCTTGGATGCTGTTCTCTGCCTCATTCAGTCTATATTCCAACATTTTAACCAGAGACTGTTCGCTGGCCCCATTACTGGACAGAGTCCTTCTGTTCATCAACTGTTCTCTCTCCTCTTTCAGTTGTTTGTTCGCCTCCCTCAATCGGTTGATCTCATCCTTCAACACGAATATGTTCTGTAATAAATGCGTTCGCAATAGGTTGAACAGCTGCTGTTTGTGGTCGCATAACAGGTGAGATTATGCGAGAGTGAGACACTTACATCGTCTTCCGTGGGAGTCATGGCTCTCTGTTCCTCTTCGATGGAACCGCTGACAGCTGTGACCATACTTTTCGTGTCATGACCACTTTCAAGGGATTTGATAGAGGAGAGTCCTTTTGAGGTGGCGGAGAGATAGGAACTAAATGAGAGAACCTCGGAGATGTCATCTGCTTGACTGACTGAAAAGAATTGAAAGTTAAGAGACAACTAACTATCCTCCGGTCCTTCGCCGTTTTTATCCGACTTCCAACTGCGTCTTCGCTCCTTTTTGGTGCTAGACACACTCAATATATCCTCATGTTTATCCTAAACATTTTCAAACAAAAAGATTCAAACCTTCGGTCGAAAACACTTTCGACATCTGTCTTTCAGATAATTCTGTGCCTCAAATCCAGTACAAAGTTCGGACATAACGCGCACGCGCAGGCGCGTCACTCCTATAATTTGATAAAAAGATAAAAAGAAAACAGATGAAGCAGATGTATTTAATAGGGATAGCAAGGGAGTTGGATAAAGAGTTTTGTTGCTGCGAAGAGTTCCTGGCGAGCAAACACGTCGCGCCCGAGCTCAAACACGATCCAGTCTGGCAAGGGGATTTTAAACATCTGACGACGTTTCAAAGAAGGAAGAGAGCTCGACCGACGATTGGCTGATCGGATCGATGTCTACTCTCAGTCTCTCGAGTGTTGTAATGCCGTCGGTCACTCGGCTCCTCCACCTAATCACGCGCACTTTCAACTTTCGTCAATTAGGCAGCCGAGCAGGGATCACACTTTTGACTTCCGGCAGGGTCACCTATAGAAAGTTGGCGATGGATATCAGGCGAGGGCAAACAGATGTATCGAAGAAAAGAGGAGGATGGGGTTAAGTGGAGCGATAACAGACAAGCCGGGAGAACTTTACTATAGAGAATTATGTGGCTTTGGCCCTTTACAACATGTTTGACTCTTTCTGCTCTAATCGAAAAAAGGATGATGCATTTCAACGGGATGCGACTAGAATCCATAAAAAAGGGTCGTGAGGAGTAAAAAATAGCAATCTTGACCTCATGTCGAAGAGCAAAGAGAGCCTAGGGCAAGTTGCTGGAGGGCAGAAGACGTCCAAGAATGCTATCTTTAAACTATTTACCTCAGGAACCTCTACCAAGGGGAAAATAGAAGGTAAGAATCTCATTATAAGCAATAACTTACTCCAAGTATTTTGTAGCAAAGTTCGACACTTTCCAATCTTTCGAATAAATAGTCGAAGACGAGGAACCATTCCCTAAAAGAAAAATAAAACATGGCACAGAGAGAAGAGAGAAGGGAGCCAAACCGCTTATAAGGAGATTTGTAGTGACTGAGGTGGAATGTTATGCTGATGTCGTCATCCACATATCGACGACGATATACTTAATTCATTTCGAAACAGACGGATCAGCGAAGTTTCGGGTAACGGATCTCACGTAATCCGAAAAATATTTGGGAAAGTAAAGGGGGGAGGAATGCTAAAAGTTTGTCTGGAAGTAATTGTATTCAGACTATGTTTAGCAGCCAATTAACAATTTAGTCAATAGTTTGTTATCTTCTGATAAAGTGGACGCCGGAAAGAAAAAGTGCGAGGGAGGAAGGAAAGGAAATGAGGTCTCTTCGAAGGAGTCTTACGGTCATTCAATACATACGAAAACAGCCCGTTGACTAGTTGTCTCATTGTTCACCTTCAAAGCGGATTTAATCAAAGAACACAAGTTAATAATTTATTCGTAATCTGCGTAAATTAGACCTGGACATCGTTATTATCTTTCATCGTCTCCGTCTTCTCCGAAACAACCTTTGTACTCACCTGCTGTTCTCTGTAATGAATTTATCTCGTCATCTATTTCTCATACTTTGAACTTCCACGACTAAGAATGACGGCATATGCTCCTCTCTTTCCCTCGTCGTTGTTGCCTCTAAATTCGGCCAGAATGATCTGTATCTGTCGCCGAAAATTCTCATTCCACCACGCATAAACCAAAGGATTTAGAAGATTTCCCGTCATTGCTATCCAGTGAGATGAAAAATAAAGAAAGTCGACAATCATTAGCGGGACGATCTCCTTCTAAAACGAAAGAAATCCTTCGAAAATATGGACTCACGTTCATAACAAGGCTGAGATCTTGAAGAACATTGAAGAGATCGAGGGGAAAGCTGGACAAGGCAAAGATGATGACCATTGCTTTGAGAGTTTTATGTAGTTTCTGTTTCCGATGGGTCTCCGTCGCTGTTTGGACACTGGAAAATAAAAATAGACGGATATAAGTACCTGGTAGTATTTCTCTGGAATTTGCTTCCATGTCTAGCTAGAATAGAAGCTATTCTCCAATTACACCAGGCAATCACAATCAATGGAATCCCACTTCGGACCTGGAAAAGATATAATACGATAAAAGACTGACTATGAGAACGGAGATGCCATAGAGGAGACGATACTCGTTGTGGGGTCTCCAATTCTCCAAACAATACTAAAAAATTTATAGGAAGAAAATAGGATACTTTGTGACAGGAAAACTCAAAATATTCCAGATTGGCTATGGACGGAGTCAAAACACCGAAAGTTGTTAACCAAATAGCTAAGATTATAAGAAGACATCGTCGAATGGACATCTGTTGGCGAAAAGGAGAAGCAACCATTAGATATCTGTCTATGGCAATAACCGCGAGGGTAAACGGGACCCATATCAGAGAAGCTCCCTAGGGAAAAAACATCTAATTAAAGTAGACAACTGACCTGAATTGAAGCAACCATATAACACATTGATTCTCCGAGAAACCATACTTGTAAATATTTGGCAAGAGGAGTAGTCCAAAGTGATACCAACGTAATGACCTGAAGATATGATTAAACGAAGACCCAAAAAAACCAAGTCAGTGGCACAGAGAGAGGAGATGAAGATATTCGTTACGGTTTGCATTTCCTTCCGGAAAACAACGACCACGATGACACAAAGATTTCCGAGAAGGGAGGCTATTCCAACACTACCATACAAAGTGATTAACACTAAAAATAAACTTATATATATTTCAATGAATGGATAGCAATTACGAGTGTTATTGTAGACATTGTACAGTATAAATTTTGTTCGTACTCTTCGAGACAAAACAGACGGAAGTATGCTAGGAACTTACCTATTTTCCAGGAAAAAGACATCTCCATTGGCTGTACGGAACATTCCTCGTCGACTTCCGGCTCCATTGCAATCTAAACTTGCCAATTAGCACCCAGAGGCATTGGATTAGGGGATTTGATGTGGAACATTGTTTCAGTTGCTCTCGATTTTAAAAGAAAGCGCCATTTCCAATTGAATTTTGATGAAGGCAGGAGGAAAATGCAGAAAAAAGGAAAACATCTGTTTTCGAGGAAGGGAGAATGAACAATAGAGAATAGAGGATGGAATAATGCAGCTATTAATAAAAGTACGAAAGGCACAATAATAAAGACAATAACATAATTAGAAGGAAGTCGGATGAAAGCTTGATTCGAAGGCGAATAGCCTGATACGTGAAGCGAATACTTATAAGGGGTGGGAGAGATCAAGAGATCGCAGAGGGATATCTACAGTCAGCCCTACGAGGAAAAAAATCTCTACATCCTTTTTGAAATGCACTGAGTCATTTAGAGAAAGACGAATATACGGATTTAATGCCGATAGAAAGACTTTCTTAAGACGGAAAAAAGTTCAAGAATAAACTGAAAATGATAAAAATAAAAATAAAATGCATATTTATGTTCCTATGTTCAATAATCGGTCAGGGAAATGCATAAAAGGAAACGAATTAGAGCCGAGTCCATTCATCGTTGCAGCGACCTTTATGTATTCACACTACATAATTTAGCAGAGACAAATGTATGCAGCTGTATTTCTTAAAAATCAAAAGTGAAGAATAAAAAGGTTAGAAAGGTTGACTATAAGGAGATCTAATAATCAGCGAGAGAGGGGGGGGGGGGGGGGAGGGTAAGGTAACTGAATAAATCGGCGGAAACTATTCGAATGCATATCTCCAGTGGGAATAATTGAATAGTCTAAATAAATGAAATAAAGAAATGTGAGAATTCATTCTAAGTATTCATTGAGACCGATTGACTCGTATTTTCTAAAGTTCCGTATGTTGGATATGTGCCTGTGCTGCTGGCAGACGTCCTCGTCGAAGAATATCAGCTCCGATTCGTTGTGGAACCGTCTTCAGCCAAAAATCCATTGCCTAATCCCTTCATATATTGTCTAATCTTTGACTTACATCCTGTCGAAAATGTTCATCAGACAGTTTTGAATTTGAATTAAATCGCATATGACGAGAGAAAGCCTCATTCGTGACCGGAGTCCAGGGACGATCCTTTGTCGATGGAGAACTGTATAACTGTTTGACAAAGAAAGGCACCTTACCCTGTCTTAATAAAGGCTACGAAACTTCCAATGAGAGCCTCTTTGTACTTTTTATCGTTCTCATCGAGGGGAATTGATTCATGACCCATGTATTCGAAGAGGAATCGAAGTTCAGATCCATGAAGGGCACCTATTACCACGTCATCCTTTTTGAAATCATCCCTACCCTCGACTGGATCCGTCTCCTTTTTACTTGCTTCGCTGACAAAATCAATCACGTAGAAATACGTCTCCCAGTTATTAATTCTCTTCAATTCGATCTCATGATAGACGGGAACATTAAATTGGAGGTCACTCATCAGCTGAAGATTTTTACTAATAAAGAAATATCTTACCTCAGAATATCGTCGTATGTAGAACTTGGAATTTGGATTCACTGGAGCATCTTTGTCGATATAAAATTCAGTAAGGAGCTGAAGGAAAGGACCCATTTTGCGGCCGAATTCAGACTCAGGACAAACTGAAAAACGTGAACAACTAGATTAAAAACTTACCTCCAGTTGTAAGGAAGTCCATTAGATCCTCTCTTGAAAAATTGCCCCATTTTTCTTCAGGAATACTGATTCCTCCCGTCAAGAACTCGAATTGCTTGCTCATCAAGGCTTAACCAATATAGAGCTTTAAAGAAACTAACCGAAGAGAGCTGATTCCTGGTCGGTCAATCCTTGGATTGTCTTCTTCTTCGGTGCCTTCTTCGACATACCTTCAACTTCGACAGGGAAGAAATCCTTGTCGAAGTAGGGATGGAACTTGAGGAAGTGAACATGGCGACGTCCACCTTCCTAAAAAGAATATCCAAATGGATAGAAGAACTAACAATCTTTTTGACTCCATCTAGAAGCTCTTCAGCCGTTCTTTCTTTCATGCAGTCTCTCAATTTTAAAGAGTCGGTCATCTTACATCCAACGGCATCCGCTAGCTTTCGACTTTCTTCGATGACATAATTGGACATGGACCACTCAGAGAAAACAGTACCAGACAACTGGATGGCTTGTTTAAAGAGATCTAGTTTTGTATTTAAAAAAAGAGATATTTACGATTAGAATGAGGAGAGTAGAGAAGAGCCGAGACACTGGCGGAACCAGCTGAATGACCCATCAAGGTGATCTGTTCTGGATCTCCACCAAAACTTGGAAGAATATCATGGAGGAATTGAATGGCGAGAGTCTGGTCCCAGAGACCGTAATTTCCAGGCATATGGTTATCTCCGGTAGTAAAGAAGCCTAACACTCCAAGTCGGTAATTGATGGACACAAAGATGATATCCTGGGAGCCAAAGTTCTCTGCAGCTACTTTGTAGCCATACATCTCAGAGTCAGCGATTTCAAAACCACCTCCGTGGATGAACACCAACACGGGGAGGGGTTTATCAGGCTGAAAAGAATTGAGAAAAAAGAAGAGATAGACCTTTAGATTTGGAGTGACAAGATTTAGGAAAAGACAATCTTCGCTGTATGTCTCCCTCCACAGAGCATCACGATGATGGGGAATACAAGAAGCACGGAAGTGGGTTGCGTGATGTATCAACGGACTCCATTTATCAACTAAAGCTGGCTTCTATATGTCATATTTATTCTTTAAAAAATGAGCTCACTTCAAAGCGAAATATATGGTCTGGAGCTCGACCATAGCGGATTCCAAGGAAAACATTGACATCCTTTCCACTATTTGTATTATGAGTAAATCCTTTGATTGATCCGAACGGAGTATCGACCAGAGGACCATCAGCCAAGGCGAGCGAAAGAGAAAAGAGAAGAATTAGGAATTGCTTCATATTTAAAAGGCAACAAATTGATTGCAGCCGAATGAAAAGATAAGAATATGGCAGAGGTTATGCCGCGACGAATACAGGTAGTGCAGCGGTCAGCGAGGAGTTAGGTAAACAAAGGGCAGAATCGATCTGGTAACAACTCGGACATCGACAAGAAACCTTTATTGGCAATGGACAAATCGAATGAGATGCGATATATGATGGAAGACGACGAAAGAAATGTCATGATTAGAATTGGAATCTCCTAATAATACTTTTTTGGCATTACAGAAAAACTAGGCACGAGACATACGAAATGAAAAATTATCTAAAGCATATCAATTCCTATGGCTGGATTTATCTCCCCGTTGAAAAAAAGACATAAGTGAAAAAAGGGGGAGAAAAATCCAGAAAGGGACCATTTGAAAAGCACCTCGAAAACAATAGAAAAGACCGGTATTGAGCAGGCACGGAGGACGGAGACAAGGGCCTAGAGACGTATCACAGCCACTGAGACGAAGGACAGAAAGGAAAGGGAGGACGATGAGAAAGATGAGAGAAGGGAAGAGACCTTCCCCGACTGACATTGTCTCTCCCTTGCCCAACAATGACTAAAAGAGGCATAGAAGTCGACGAGCACATCATGGTCCGTCCTACGATGACTTCGAGAAGACGAGGAGCCCGATTGGGGGACGACACCTCGAAGATCACAGGGATGGACACAGTTACACGGATTTCCGGCCTCTCTCGTCGACGGAATATCCAGGTCTGCAAAGAGAGAATTTATAATATTCGAATCAATACGCCTCTGGCCAAAAAACATTTGGAGGTGGGAAGACGAACATACCTCGACATTGGAAGGACGGATGACCGGCATAGTCGACGACTTTGGAGGTGGCGATGTGGGGACAGGCAAGCTGGGCATAGTAACACCAGTTGATACAGGGTGGAGTCTTCCAGACAGGAATTGTGTAGACCAACAGCCAACGTCGATACCACGACTGAAAGGGACTCTTGAGACACGCGATGGATGCAACTCGAGCGATGCTTTCGCGTAGATTGGTCCGCAATCTCGTTTCGTTTCCATATCAGGAAAGACCCTCTCGACATGCCGTTCAATTGGCTCCCCTTAGCATGAAATGAATGGTCTAATGAGCGGGGTACAAACAAAAGACAGCCCCCTCTTTTATGTTCTGACTCAAATTACGAATTGTCGAAGGAAATTGCCGTTTTGCCTAGATCGTCTTTCCGTAATTTCGATTCCCGGCTGACCACTAATGTCCGTCCTCGGGGAGACCATTAGAAAACTCACTCGACACGTGCTGCATGAGCCATTGGGCGAAAACGGACGCGTCGCAGAAGCCGTGTCCACTGCCGGAAGACAGTCGAATCGTTGGAGGACGTTGTCAAACGACCGATAGGCCTCTTCCAGCCGACGGAGACCGAGTGCAAGTCGACGAAAACAAGCCCGACATCGAGTCTCATTCGAACGCAGACAGTCGGCTCCTTCAATACCGGGTAGGAGACGGGAGGGAATATCTCTGTCCTTAGAACCGGCCGCAAAGATCTCAAAGAAAACGATGAAAAAAGAAGGAGATAGATGGGAATACCTCATAGAGAGAAATAGGCTGAAGTTGAGAGAAGAGGAAAGTTGATCGAAGTCGGGAGACACGAGTCGTGGTGTCGACTTCACATAACTCGTGAGGACTGTCCTCCTCACTCCACACGACACATTGCTCCGCTCTACGGATCGTCTCATTTCTTGGAGGAAATGGCGGCTGGCAAGGAGGCAACGAGCTGAACGACAGTGCCTCTGTCGCCGCCGCACAGGCCAATAATGAGGCTACGTGGACGACAAGAGCGACCTAAAATGTGCTGAATAAAAGAAGAGAGGAAAAGAAGACCGACCTGGAAAAGACGGGAATGGAATCTTCTGGAACGGAACTCTTCGGATGTCTTTGGCTCAGTGCGCAGCTCTCGCTCTGGCGACGCGCACAGTCGCATACCACAGTCGGCAGGCTCGCATCTCACATCCACGTGCCTGCACGTGTCCAACAGCCCGCAGCGAGCGACCTGCTAAAAGAAGACCAAGAAGTTATTGAATAGATAAACAATCAATGAATGTTAAAGTAGACGAAAAAGTGACGAAGAAGAAGTAAAATGTAATTATGCAGTGAGAGAGGGAGAAAGGACACCTCCCAGACAAAACGACAATGGGATGATGCGGATGTTCATGGGAGTGCAATCTGTGTTGTTGGGAGACTGGGATCGATGCGGGCGAGTGCGAATATACGGGGTCGCGAGAGGACGGAAATGAATTGCAATCCTATCACGGCTGCGCGGAGGCCGACTGCCAAGGAGATCAACTCCCGTAGACTCCCCTCTATGAACTTAGATCCCTTTGCAAAGGTCGAAGTGACGAGAGACGTAGTCAGCCGTGTGATGTCTGCCGTCAATGTTAAAACGACCACTAATTACAACTGTGTAAATTGGATTAAGGCGAGGGGGAAAAGCCGCGAGAAATATTCGAAGTTCGGCGAGAGTTTTGTGTGAATGGCCCTGCTCTATATTGATTGTAGCCCTGGCTGTCGTCTCCTTCTTTTTCTCGCCATCTAAACAACTTCGAAGAAATCACAAATTCGAGGGAGACGACGATATATTTTGTATCTCAAAAACGAGACAGGGTGAATAGAAACAATTAGAAGAAAAGTAAAGTGTCGAGAAAGATATATATATATATATGGGATAACGGGACTTTTAATAGCCGACTGGCACATGAAAAATAAATCTTCGAGCGGATAGGAAGACTCGAATAAAAAAAGTCGGAGAGGAGTAGGAGAGAAGTAGCCCCGGGCGCTCGCAAAGTGCATAAGGGATGTGCTTCAATTTGCGTCGCCCGTGAGTTTGTTTGAGTTGCGTAGAATTTGCAATTCTTCCCGATCGATGACCAAAAACGTCTCTCTTCATTTTTGGCCGCGAATATTGGTTAGAGAAAAACGGAAAGAATAGAGAAAGGAACGTAGATTTTAAGAGAAATGGAAAGAATTTTTGATTCGGCCGATAATAGACAGATTTACGGGGCTAAATTCAATTTTCATTGCTCAAAAGAGGAGTTGTATCCTGCTATATTCCTTATATTAGACTAAAGGTCGAGTTCAAGTTATCCTTTGTAATTTTTGAAGGGAAATTAAGAGAATAGAAAGTGTAGAAACTGGCCAGGTGATGATAAATTTCTTCTCAAAAGGATCAAAAGAGGCCTAGATTTGGACTTTGGTAGTTCCGGAGGGGAAGGTAACTGCGGGCGGAGTTAGGCGGACAGCGGGGGACTTTGCGCAAATTTAATTCAATGAGCTGAGAAGATTTGGTGCGAATGGAGTGCTTCGCCTCCTTCGAATATTTGCGGCATCCCCCTCTCCTCCCTTCCATGTCTTCAATAACGTCAAAAGACGGCCGATATATCTTGTCTCCGCCTCCTAATGGACAACGACGACGAGCATCACAAACTATTCAGAGATTTTTTTTCTCTCGGAATCGATGGTCTTGAAGCGATAAAGTGACGGGCCGACTTCTCTGCGTCTCCCATGACGACTTTGTGTCTTTCCCAAGAGCCTCCAGAGGGTCGGATCGGCCATCTGGTCGAGTCACACACGACGAATTTATTTAATATTACTCGGGTGGATATGTGCCTGTGGCGAATTGAGCAAGAGGATAATGTGTGTGATATAATACTAAAAAGGACTGGCTTGTCTACCAGAGGGACAATACTATACGGCAACCTCTTCTCCTCCCTCCTCCTCCTCCACTATTCGACTTTCAATGTTATCACATGGGGCGACGTTGTTGCTGTTGCTGTTCCCAGGCTGTCCAAGGGAGAGAGGCTGTTCGAGAGACGCGAACTTGAGGTTTCGAATAGGCGTTGTGCTGACTTGGGGGAGTTCGTCGAAGACCTCGTGGCTTGACTCCAGGGATGGAGACGGCTCCTCGTACTCCCGGTTGGCTGTAGTTTCTTGGGAGACGCATGGCTGAGCTTCGTTGATAAAGCACCTATAATTATAACCTATTAATAAGGAGTCAAGTACCTGTCGGAGCTCGTTGAAGAAGGTAGGTTTTCGGAAGTCGTTCGTTTCCACCGCCGAGCCGCTCCTCTTGAAAACATTTTCCTGAAATAATTATCTCATTTTCGCTTTCTTTCATTCTCTGCAATCCATTCTTCACTCGCAACACAAGTCAGAGACATGTTAGCATGCTTGTTCGGGTTTACAGAAACAAAGACTGACGACTCGGTTAGGCGGACGGGCCTGTGTGACTTCGATTCTGCGTTGGATTGCCAAGCCATTCAAGCTACAACGAGTACCATTAGTAGGCGAAAAGCCGAAGCAAAGCACAGATAGATAAAAAGAAACGAAAGATACGTGCTAACTTACTTTGCCATCAGGACATCGTCGGCATCTACAAAACAAAAGCATTACTCTGGGGGGATTAAACTGATTGGTTGATTATTCTTTTAATATGTCAATCGTTAGAAGCCTTTGGTTAGACTTACCGTCCTTTTCTTCTTTTCCTATTGATGCGTCAATTGATCGAGGAAAGGCAGTTGGGGTTTCTGGAAGAGTTATCTCGAGAGGAGAAGACGGTTCGAATGGCTCGTCATAAACGACGGGAGAAGGTGTTGAAGACTCCCTCTTAGGAGAATTGTTATCCTCAACTGAAACATGCTACGTGCTCTGTTATTCATGCAGTTGTCTTTCTTTATGTAGTCTTCTTCCTTGACAAACCTTTCATGATATATACGGGTTCTTCCTGTTCCCTGATTATTTCCTCCGGAGGTAGAGGTGCTGCATGTGTCTTATTGCTCTGAATCTCTTGATTACAAATGGTTCGTGCCGATGTCGAGAGGTTGCTTAGCGCCTCATCTATCGAAAAACAAACAGGGGATGATTCCCAATTAAATATTGACTGGCGCTTGCTTTCCATCTGTACCTTAAACTCTCGACTATTCGTCGAACTCCAACTGCCAGAATCGAACAATTCACGATTCGAGTCGTAATCACTAGTGATTGATTGACTTCGATTGAAAACCACATCAGATAAACGAGGACGACTGGGCATAGAGCGCGTTGGCTTTTTCTTCTAAATCATCCCTATCTTGATAAAAAAAAGTATAACTCACATCTCTTTCTTTAGTCTTGTCGAATCCACTATCGTAGAAGTCGTCAGGAGGTATGTCCTTCGCGTCCCACTTCTTAACCCTGCTATCAACGAGTCGAGTGACTCGTGTTTCTTCTCCAGACGAGTCTAATGACGACGTTGATGAGTGATAGGTTTTTCTGCTTCTCTCCTTTCTTCCTTCCGATCTACCCGGTCCAAGACTCAAAGTACTCGCCAAATGAGCTATCTGTTCTGGTGAAACCGGTAAGGATTGCATAGATGTTGAGAGACTTAAGTTGGATGAGACTAGTTAAATATGACTAACCCTTTGTTAACTTGACTGACGGCGGCTGCGATGATTTGGGTCAAAGCTTCTTGAGAGATGGAGGAACGACCGATTGTCTTAGACGTTCGTTGATATTCCTCTCGACGATCGAATTCGGTTTGAACTGGAAGAATAAAAGAAAAGAGAAGGAGATTACCTAAATTGGCTATATTGGGAACCTTTTCCTTTAACATATCCAATGCAACAAGATTGACGATCGAAAACCAGCAGGGTGTTTTGGCCATCTCCACTCCATCTTTTACAAGAGCTACGCGAACACATGTACGAAGAAGAAGGGAACGGGGATCGGGAATTCCGTCATGAATATCTCGATCTAAGACATGTTTGAACTTCCTCATATCGAACATCTAGAAGGATTTTACAACAGGCTAATCTCCTACTTTATATGCCTTATCCTCCTCATTATTATTGGCATTCAATCGCCCTTGTTGTCGAATAAGACGATCAGATACACAACTGTATTTCTCTCCCCGATATCCCTGACAAATTACCGGTGTTGTTCCTCTCGCCATTCCTTTAATATTCCCTTGAAGATCCATCTTCAATATTACCCCCTAAACTCATTTTTTGTTGAAAAGATAACAAACATCGCCAATTTTGGACCGTATTTCTCGTGTTTGTTCGTCTCTTTCTGGATTCTCGAAATAGTTGAAACCGAGTGTTTTTCCATCGAATTCATCCTCCGATCCATCAATGATAACTGTCGTTTTTCGAAGGTAAGCCTTGGCGACTCGCTTACATCTGAAGAAGAATTAGAAGAGAACAAGAATACCTTTCCATGATAACGATCTTTCCCCATATTTCATCATCTATGCTTCCCTCGGATAACTTTTGAAGGACTTCTCGCACTTGATCCTGAAACGATGACCCATCATTGACACGTTTCCTAAGCCATTGCCGGAAGCGGTTTGCTCTTCCGGTTGCCGTCATATTAGTGCGGTTTTTGAGTTCCTGTGCGCGGCGCGTTGACCATGTGCTGTGTCAATAGAGCCACTAATTGGCGTAGAGCCAGTTCTGTCAGTCAGCAGCTGGGCCGACTGACAGTTATTCCCAACAAAATAATGACAGCTAAACAACGAAACAAACAACACGTGTCCATTGGTCGGAAAAAATACTGTAACTTTTTTGAAAGTTCTTCGAATCCCTCGACTACTAGTATAGATTCTTTTGATACTGTCTTAAGCTTAAAGTTGTAAAATCGATGTAAATATTTTGGTAGAAAAAGCTTTTAATGGATACGGTCCGAAACATGATACCTCTCCTTTATGTGACAGTCGGAAAGGGCAAATAATGGAAAAATAAAGATGAAGGTCTATACAGATTTCGAGATGAGAGCTAAGTATCAAAAAAATACTTTTTTTCTTGAACAAAAGAACGTTTCCCCCTGCGGAAATCTCTTCCCAGCTGTCTTCGAAAGCCCAGCAAACATCTTCCCAAGTAGCGGTCAATGCAAATATCTCCCTGAGATCCGAGAACTTTTGCAAAAGCTATCCATTCCAATGAAAGAGAATGTAGAGGAGAGAAATTACTTATCATGACTAAAGTCTGATTTTGTATATTAATAGATTGCTTCTATTAATGAGGTTCTAGCCTCAAAATATCTTCCGGCTATATTGTCACTCCCTTCTCCCTTTAATAGACGCTCTTCTCTCCCATCCAGTCCATTCAATACCTTTCCTTTCACAATGGCATATGCTTGTCAATACACTTCTTCCCAATAAGCTGACTTTGTTTCGGCGCGAAATTGACAAGACAGTCCCCCGCCTGATCTATAAGCCAAACAGAGAGACAGTCCCATCGCGACCGGAAACGTTTTTGAAACATGAGAGAGCCTCTCGACCGCCGGTAGTGAGAAGATGGACTTACTAGGAGAAAAGCATCGACGTCAAACCATTTGTCCCCGGCATGATGAGAAGATCCATGGACGAGACTGGCTCGCGACAAGGCTCCACTTTCGCGACGTCTGAAAATTAAAAATATTATGACATGGCTAATGGTTCGATGATGAATCTGCTAATCTGTTTTCCTTGAAAGACATTGTGAGCATTCTAAATCTCGATTTCCAAAAGAGAAAGCCTCTCTAGAGCATCCGAGCGGTTGGAAAAGCCACTCCAGCGGTTTTTGAAGAGGATCTTACAATCGGAGAAAGAGTCAACAACAAATCTCAAGAATGGTCATTCATAAAGGAAAAATTCGATACAAAAAGAATAAAAGACAAGAATATTAAAGGTGGAATATAGTGAAATAGAAAGATACTATAAGACTCACAAGAATAAAAGAAAGAAGAGTAAAAACTTACCGACTAGTCATGGACTCCCGTCTCTTCTCACGAATTGTTTCTGAAGGATCTCGCAAAGTGAGAAAATGTGGGTTGCGTGAGTAGTCGCAGAATTCGCGCTGCATGATGAAGTCCGTCCGGACCGAAACTCCGCCCTCCGGCAAAAGAAAACGGCCGCGCGCCTACCCGGAATGCGGAACAGGGGCCACGCGTGAGGACCTTGATGATGAAAAATGGAGGTTTGACTCATAAGGAAGGAAGAAACAAGTTTCAT
This sequence comes from Oscheius sp. DF5120, assembly GCA_932521415.1. Classification (NCBI taxonomy): domain Eukaryota; kingdom Metazoa; phylum Nematoda; class Chromadorea; order Rhabditida; family Rhabditidae; genus Oscheius; species Oscheius sp. DF5120. The sequence goes on along the minus strand of OW051465.1, from coordinate 3,039,125 downwards.
GGAATGGTGAAAGTTGGAAAGAGAACGACAATTCATTCTCAACTTCTTCGGCTTTTCATTGAACATATTCCTCCCTTCTTTTCTCTACATATCTTCCCTTTTCCTCTCTTTCCTTCATCTTCTATTCGACGTCAATGATCATGTTTGTTGATGAGCTCATCAATTAATATTGTTCCGAACGATACGTGGTTTCGTCAGAGCTTCAAAAAAGTGAAAACCGGTGTTAACGACGTAAAATGAAGGATGTTCCTTTGGAGGGTTAATCACCCTTCTTTTAAAGCCTTTTTTACAGATGTTCTTCTGCCGTTGCTTTTTTCATACAGAAATGATTAGTTGTCAGGCTGTGATTTGATTTACACTTCCAGATCAGGATGGTATACAGGTATACACATTTTCCCCTCTTTTACTCAATTTGCAATATTATTATATGATTATACTCGAATTTTTTTCCAGATGCATAATAATCAGCTTTTATAGATATAACCAATTTTTACTCCAGTTACAATTCCGGAATTATTTTACTTTTTTTATTATTTAAAACAAAAGTTGGTTGTATGAATTTTCAGTGTCACTGTGAAACATAATAGCCAGCTTATGTGAATATGAATTCAGGCTTTTTTTTACAAACTTTTCCGATTTTAGAGAAATAATAGAAAACCATTCGGTAATTACTTTAAATTATCTGTCCGTTGTCATGTTATTATCGACGAAGCCATTTTATCTTCCTTCCATGTTATTTTTTTGAGAATGGATTCTCCGTAATCTGAAAAGAAAACCCGGAAGACCACGAACTGGACTGAAGGACAACTTTTAAAAGATAAACGTCAAACCGTGACTGTCGACAAGCAAGAAAGGTTCGATGGTATACATGAGGATTATGAGTACAATCACAGTAATTCTCTGACAAGTAACATATTGGAAGGCAGCTGGTAATGAAGAATAAGTTGATCAAGTTCAATTCTGTAATCCTTCCATTTATGATTTTTTTATATCCAAACAGTCAAGAAAAGAGAATAAAACATCTAGATGAAATCTATGAAAAGTCAGAAACTCAAAGCCCACCACTTACAACGATGCAAAACATTTCAATTTGTCGAAGCAGCAAAATCAGAACCATACTGCATTATAATAAACAATTGAAGTCCCTTCGGATGATTCTTTGTATTTGAAAAAGTTGGTCGTTTGTTTGGCTGATGGCCAGCTGCGTTGTCGCTGATATAAATGACCGCTGTGTTGTCTCACTCTATCTTGTGTTCCATGCGACTGCTTCTTCTTTTTCTACCTTTTTCATTACAGGACTGTTCATGGAATGTAAGTTTTTCTCTTCTTCTATCCAACAGATATCTAGACGTGTAATCAATGGATAAAAGATAAACAGATATTAAATGTTCATTTGATACCTCATACACATGATGATATGGGATGGATAAAGACCGTCGATCAGTACTACTGGGGATGTGAGTCTCTACTTCCTATCTCATCTTCCTCCCATTCAGCCAAGCCGGATCTCGTTCCCGTCGGTGTTCAATACATTTACAACACGGTCATCGATGAATTGGAGAAGAGTCCGGAGAGGAAGTTCTCCTTCGCAGAAACGGGATTCCTCTGGAGATGGTATACATCGAATGGAGATGCCGAGAAACACAGACTACAGAAGTTGGTGAAAAGAGGTAACATGAGTAGTTATCAACAAATATAAGTCCAGGCCAAATCGAGTTAATTGGTGGCGGATGGACACAAAACGATGAGGCTGCTTCTCACTACGTAGATATAATCGATCAGATGACCTTTGGACTGAGGGTGTGTTTTAATAGAGACAGATGGAACAGATTAGAAACTCACCCAACTATTCGGAGAGTGTGGAAAGGCACAGGTGGCATGGCAGATCGACCCGTTCGGACACAGTCGGGAACAAGCGAATCTTTTCGCATTGGTTAGTTATTGGAGATAAAAATAGCGGATAATAGATGGGATATTCATCACTCTTCTTCGCAAGGATTCATTACTTGGAAAAGAAGGCCAGATTGGAGAATAAGACACTTGAATTCGTCTGGAATGCCTCTGATGATTTGAGTATCTTTTTTTCATTAACTAACTTCTTCCTAGAAACTCAGATTTTGACGGGAACTTTCTTTCAAGACAACTATGGTCCTCCTCCCGGCTTCTGTTTCGATGCTCTATGTGGTGATGACCCGATAATGGATAATCCTGAGTTGGAAGAGTATAATGTAGATAAGAAGGTCAAATCCTTCATCGAATATGTCAAAAATCAGGTATTCTGATCGAGAACCGTAAACTGTCAGGCGAGCTATCAAAGAACGAACCACGTGATGTTGTTGATGGGCTCCGACTTTCAATATACGAATGCCAACTATTGGTTTATCAATCTCGACAAGCTGATACGCTATGTAAACGGGAATGTAGGTCAAAAGGAAGAAGGGAAAAGGATTTAGAGTACATCCAAAGTGAATGTCTTCTACTCGACTCCCTCCTGCTATGTTAAAGCTCTTCTCGAAGCACAACCGAAGCTCAGCAGCAAGAGCGACGATTTCTTTCCGTAATTTATTTCTCTTTGAAAATTGTGGATTCAGATATGCCTCCTCGAGTCATTCTTTCTGGACTGGATACTTCACGAGTCGTCCAACTTTCAAGGGAATAATTCGAGACACGTCTGCTCTCCTCCAGCTTGCCAAACGCCTTGATGTATTGGCCAATCTCGGACCATCTGATGATTCTGATGTCGAGATTATGCAGAAGGCATCGGCCCTCGTTCAACACCATGATGCTGTCACGTAAGGAATTATCAAGAAAATTTAAAAAATTTAGAGGAACTGCAAAGCAAAATGTGACAAAGGACTACTACAAACATCTTGGAAGAGCCGCAGCCGAGGGAGAAGTTGTGATCAATGACTTCCTGAAAGTGGTAATGTCGAAGACGTCCTCCAGTTTCACCCCTCACTTCCTGTGTCATCTCATCAACGAAACCATCTGTGAAGCTGTCAAAGATGTCCCTACTTTCGCTGTTACTGTTTTCAATTCTCTTGGGCAAGAAGTCAAGACCATCGTGACCATTCCCTTCTATTCGAAACAGGCTATTGTCCAGAATGACGAGGGACAGAAGGTGGATGCCCAGGTATGATAATCTGAATCTGAATTAATCTGAAGAATAATACCATAACAGTACAGTACTCGTTCTCACGAAAGGGTTTTCACTCGTCTTCGCGCGTTTTTATGAATGAAAGTGCGTGGGAACGGCTGATTGTCTCGATATGACGAGGGTTTGCAGGTTTTCAAAACATTCCAATCTAACCTGGTCAGTTCTTCAAGAGCTCCCTACGAATTGAGTTTTCCTGTTCAGCTGTCTCCTCTTGGTTATAGGACATACATTATTGACAATTCCACCTCCATGTAAGTATATTCCATCAAATAAGTTTTTAGTCGGTCGGTAACTATTCAACATCCAGTGAAAACTGTTGGTGAGACTACAACTATTTCCAATGAGGTAAGAACTTTTCTTTTTTTATCGTTTCATATCACTTCAGTTCATAACTCTAACCTTCGATGCTAATGGCTACCTATCCTCTTTCACTGATCGTACTATAAACACGACGAGTCTCTTCCGCCAACAGTTCTTCTTCTATACGGGAGTAGACAACACGACGGACCAAACATCCGGGGCCTATATCTTTCGACCCAAAAAACAGGAGCCATTCGACTTCAACTCGACTGCGATAAAAACGGAGACGAGCAAAGTAAGATTGAAGAAATTAGTCCAATTTCAGGGATCTTTAATCGAAGAAGTTCGACAAGTTATTTCTCCATGGATTACGCAAATCGTTCGTCTACGCAAGGGATCTCACTTTATTGAGTTCGATTGGACAATAGGTCCGATTCCGAAAGAAACGAACGGGTAGAAGAGAAAATAGAAGAATAAGAAAGGGTTTAGAAATCCGATATCGAAGGAAGTGATAACGAGATACTTTACGGATATCAAGTCGTCAGATGTCTTTTATACCGACTCGAATGGACGACAGATGATGCGGCGAAAGTAGGCCAAACGAGAGACGACAGAGGATTTAGAGTTGGAGAGAGTCCCTCCTTCAAATATGAAGACACAGAGCCAGCTGCTGGAAACTACTATCCCATAACAAATAGAGTATTCATCCGAGATGACCGTCGACAGTTAACAATCTTGACTGATCGATCGGAGGGAACATCTTCAAAGGGAGGAATGATCGAAATCATGGTAGGAGATTAGAGAGGAGAAAGACGAAGATAGTTCAGCTACATCGAAGATGTTTTGTTGACGACCACTGGGGAGTGGAAGAGGCTTTGAACGAGACGGGAGCTGATGGGAAAGGACTCATCGTCCGAGGGGTGCATCACGTGTTGCTGTCAACCGTCAAAGAAGCCGCTGACCTGCATCGGCCGAAAGCTTTAGAGGTCTTTCAAAAGCCTGTCTTGACATTTGCCCCGTTAAAAGAACCGGCAGAGTTTAGAAAGTATAATAATTTGAAGGTATCTCTGTTCATTTTATGGATAGGCTTCTAGTTCGTCGGAATGTCCCATTCTCTTCCCACTTTCGTTAATCTACTCTCGATGGAGAAATGGCACAAGACTTCTGTCCTTCTTCGATTCGAACATCTCTTTCAAAGTGAGGAGAATCGAGAGAACAGCAAGCCGATGATGGTTGATATCAAAGATCTTTTCACACATTTCGAAATCGTTGCGATGAATGAATTGATGTTGGGAGGAAATAGAAATGCATCGGGACGTCTTCGAAGCAGACGATACAGTAAGGCAGAAAGAGGGAATCTTATAGGTTCAGATGACTTCTCGTTCGAGCTGAAACCCCAAGAGATCAAGACTTTTGAAGTCGACGTCAAATGGAAGAAATGAATCATCCTCCTCCGAATAAACTATTTTGTTTTCGTCACTTTTATCAACATTATCGCCACACGTGTCCACATCTGAGATAGTTTCAAATCCTTTGACCCGGTCCCTCCTCCTTCGTTTTGAATCTCTCGACCTTTTCCCCAGTCTGTCACTGCCCTTTCCAAGCCCATTGTGGGCGGGGCTACTGCCCTCTCTTTCTCTTGCTGGCCGTTTTCCTCCAACTGTTTTCAGTCTACGATGCATCATCCGATCTTTCCTCGTCATGATCTCGTCACTCCATCAGTCATTAACTCTACTGATGCTCCTCCCAGCTGCTTCCCTCCTTTTCCATGGCCTCTTCCCGACTTTCAAAATGGCTTTTTGCCCTTTGTAAGTTTTTCTTTCGTTTCTTTCTCACCAGATAGAAATAAGAGAACGTATTGATTCGAACAAAGATCGAGAGTTCGTGTGTCTGCCCCATGGTGGGTCTTCCCGGATATTGTCCTTTTTACTCGTTGTCTGTACCATTTTGTTGGTCGTCAAATCCTCGGATACAGAGGACACAGTGTAAATCTTAAGTGCTTTCCTGACTACGTGTTGTGTCCCCCGATCGATGTGTCATCATCCATAGTCTTCTCCCCTCTCCGACGGGGACTGTATTCACCCCCAATGGACTATCATCATCCCTCATCGATCTATCAGTCCCCAACTGTCATCAAGACATGGGTAAGCTGCGTGAATCAGTTACTCGTCGGCTGATAGAAATGATTGATGTTTTTAGTTTCCTCCGCCGGAAACGGCCGACTTCAATCACGGATTCTTCTCAACAGTTCCTCAACTTCGTCCGACTGAAATGCAGAAGTTCCCTTACGCTTTGCCAATGAATTTGAATCAAAAAGGAGGACGAAAGCCATTGGATGACGCCGACCTCTCGCCGGATGAACGTGCTCGTCGAGAGAAAAGAAGAGCCAGAAACAAAGAGGCCGCTGCCCGTTGTCGACAGAGACGACTCGATCTGATACAAGAATTGACCGAAAAATCAGAGACTATTATGGAAGAGAATACGGCTAAGGAGAAGCAGATTCATAAGATGCGTATTGAGGTAAGGGAAAGCCAAATGTCTCATTTTTTAAGATGCAAGAAGTTCTAAAGATCATTCAGCAACATATGCATCATCTTCCGGAAGCCGATATTGACTTGATCCGCCGTGTGGAATCGCTTGCTATGTGGAAGGAGACGGAGAGTGAGTTGAAGGATGTCGATAGAAAGATTTACAGTCAAAGAAGAAAACGAAGAGATTCCTTCGCCAGTTCCTCAAAAACTTGTCCTTCTTCCAAATCCAAGTGTCCAGCAGATTGGTCGTCCAACAATGCTTGAATTCAATATGAACAAGAATGTTCTTCAGTCTCCTAACCAGTTCGCGATTCCGTCATTCAGTCTTCCATCCATTTCTGACAGTCCCTTCCCCACTCTTTTCGTTGCTGGTGAGCATGCATTTTTTTCTAGAAATGTTTAGATAACGGTTATGTTATAAACCAAACGGCTTCGGGTTTTCACACCGAGTAAGAGCACTACTTTGTGGTCACATCACATGAGATTTGCTTGGCCTTTTGTGCTCTTTTCGTTCAATTTGGCTTTATGCAGTAAAAATGTGAATTATGTCAATATGGGAATAAATGTGATCAGCTTATAAATCACATAGCTCACAACACATATAAATAATAACTCACAGAAGACTGAAAATCATCTATAAAATTAAAATTTACTGATAACTAAAATTAAATTCAGAAAGAATATGTTACAGACAAGCTCATTTTACCTACATTTTATTCCGGCTTAACGCCACCACGCATTGTAACAAGTTCTTCCGCACTTGTAGGATGAATAGCTACACACTGATCGAATTGGGCTTTAGTTGCACCCATTGTAACGGCTACAGCAAATCCTTGAAGCATTTCATCGGCACCAAATCCAAGCAAATGAATTCCAACAACCTAAAACAGATTTAAAAAAAAAAGGTTTTAAGAAACCTTTTCTTCAGGTCCAGCACAAACAAGTTTCATAACGGATGGTTCCTTGTGTTTACAAACAGCATAATACATAGGATTAAACTTTGACTTGTATAAAACAATGTTATTTTTGCCGTATTTCTCAATGGCTTGAGCTAAAAAAACTGTACTGCAAAAAAAAAAAATCAAACCTTCTGTAAGTCCAACAGTACCAACTAATGGATGACTAAATACTACAGTAGCGATGTTTTCGTAATTCAGGCTCAGATTAGTTTCTCCATTAAAAAGACGATGGGATAGTCTCCGACCAGCCGCGATTGCAACAGGGGTCAATAGCCACTTACCCGTGACATCTCCAACAGCAAGAATATTGGGATTAGATGTATTTTGATAGTCATCCACAATTATATGACCAGCTTTGTCTGTTTTTACTCCAACCTTAAGCAATAATGTATAGATGTTTCACTGTACTTCTTCCAAGTTCAAGTCTTTTGTATGGGGAGTCCTTCCAATAGCCCAGATCAAAGTTTCAACGTCTTCTATAAGTCCTTGAGTAGTTTTAAGTGTTAGAAGTCCATTATCGTTCTTAATTACTTCTTTGACCTGAATTAAAAGTTTTACAACTTCAAAATGTCATACTTCCGTTCGTTTATGCAAGTGGACAGGGCCATCCTTCATTACATCAGTAAGTGTGGTGCTGAGAGTTTCATCAAATGTTCGTAAGACATTGTCATATCGAATAAGTAAATGTGTGTCAGATCCCAAATTTGCCAAGACACCGGCAATTTCAACGGCAATATAACCCGCACCAACTACTACCGTTTTTCTAATGAGAATTATGAGAGAGAAAAAAGTCTCACTTTGGTAGGTTCTCAAGTTCAAAGAAACCATCGCTATCAATTCCGTAATGTGCACCAGGAATATCGGGTATTGTGGGATAGCCACCGACAGCTATCAGAGTATGTTTACCACGATATTTTTTTCCCTCAACTAACACACTGCCATCCGAATCGAACTTGGCTTTTCCGCGTATTAAATCAACTTTCGACTAAGCAAGAATAAATAAAAAAAATATAGAAAAACACAAACCCCGCATAGATTGTTTTCGTATATGGAATTTAGTCGTCGAATATACTCATCTCGTGATTTCTTTATTTTAGTCCAGTCAAATTTGTTGAGGGTGACATCAAAGCCATAATCAGAATGATCTCGGATAAATTCAGCATGCAATGAGCAGTTATACATGACCTTCTTTGGTACACATCCTACGTTAACCTATAAAAATATATAATAAGAAATAAAAATTACTTACACATGTACCTCCTAAGCGGCTATTTTCTATCAATCCAACGGAGACATTGAACTCTCTTGCTCGGCGAGCAGATGCTATTCCCCCCGAGCCTCCCCCGATCACCAGATAATCGAACTCTTTGATATCAGACATAAATCTAAAAAATACAAAGTAAAATGAAAGAAATAGAAAAATAAAACAAAACAAATAAATGCTGATGTAAAGAGGCAGTAGGCTTTTATCAGCCAGCATGACAAATATTACGAAGTGCAGTATGAGTGTCCAACATACCGAAACTGGGAAAAACGAAGAGAATTGAGAATCTTTAGTAAGTTTCCTGACGTGGTCATCAGAAACTAAAATTAAGAGATTATTGGGAGAAGCCCGATATGAAGTCGAAACAACAAACGATACAAAAAGATATACAAAACGATTCATTGGCCTCTATCACAGTTATTTCTTTTATTTTAAAACACATCACCATAATAAATTTAAAAAAAAAATGAATACTTTTAGAAGAACATAAATCGGAAAAAGAAGAAAATTATCGAGCAAATACCGACAGCACCAAGTACTTTGAATATGAGAGATCTAAAGAAATGCTGAAAAAAGAAAAATATCAGACTACCTCTGATTCAACGCTTTAGCATCTTCCCTATATTTCTTGCTCAATCCAGAAAGATCGGCAGCGCGTGATTCCAAAACTAAAAAAATGTTAATGCATAAAAAAGTAATTATATAAATAAGGTAAAGGCAAAAAGTCAACAACTAACTGTTCAGGGCCTCTCCACGGTGAATAACATCTTCAATATTGCTAACCATAATCCTTGTAACATCTTGAAGTTCGTTTGATACAGCGTTCATAGCATATCTACTGCGATCAGCGTATTTCCTCTTTGCCTGTTGAATATATTCATCTAAAAATAATGCGAATTACCATAAAGAAAATTTACCAAATTCAAGAAAATGATATGGCCTCACAGCGCGATCAATCTGATGAGCATTTTGACTCAAAAACTCTTGGGCTATATCATCTAAGAAAGAAAAAGCTAGATTCCTTGGAAAATGTCTATCACAAAGGCAGAGACAACAAACGGTATCTTTGATTACATAACTTTAAAAAGATTTTTAAAAATTCATATTTAACTTACTGAAACATATAAGGACCAGTTTCAACTGATTGTCTAGCTGGAGAACTACTATTCAATTTTTTGAATAACATTTTTGCTTGATTCGAGTATTTGACAAGATTTGAATCACCCTAAAACTTTAAAAACAGTCTATAAAACATACGCCATCACTGCCTTCTATAGCAGTTGAAAGAATAAGGCCGTCTTTGAGCCGGGCGATAAGCGTCAAATCCATCTAAATATAAAACTAAATTGAACAATGAGCGGAATGTATAAGATAAAACAACTGGGTGATTAGATAATAAAGAATAAAAACGAGGGGTTAATTTTACTGACCACAAAATCTATAACACGATGACAGAAAACAACAAAACTATCTACACAAAAATTGCCGACGACAACTCACTGCGATTACGAAACACTGCTCCAACACGAAATTTGACACATCATCAAATGAAAAAAAAGAACATAGGTTCAAAGGAATAAATTTTTAAATTCTTCTATGTCAAAGTCAACTGAAAAGATAGAAAATAACAAAGGAAAAAGAAATAACGTACAATCCGATACATTATTTCTATATTCATTGTCATTTGTATGGAATTCTAAACTATTTAACCAATCTTCCGTTGAAGAATTCAATTTAACTACGACTTCTTTTTTCATTTTTTCCACAGGTTCAATATTTAAGCTAAACTCTTCCTTACAATCCTAAAATTTTAGATATTAAAGGAAAGGAAAACATACAGGTCGTCGATTTTTTGTAACTATTTTTCTTTTCTTCCGCTTGTTTTTTATATGTACATCCTTTAGAATATTATCTGAACTATGAAACGTAATAAATTAGTCTTACTATTATCATCTGAACTTGAAGTGTCCGAGAGTTGACGAAACCGACGATGGCTTTTCATATTAACCCTGAAACAAGGGGGAAGAAAACAGAAACATCCAATGGAGTGTATATATGAACATAAGGAGCAGATACTATAAAATTTACAAAGAAAAGCATAAGAAACTGATTTATAGAAATATAAAATAAATACAAAAATAGAGTTCAAAAAGCCGCGAAAATTTGAATGCAAACAGACGCCCGTACCACCCACGAATATTTTTTTTTTGTTTTTTGTTTTGTTTTAGCTACTCTAGTTATCTTATTTTTAGTAAATCATGGGAAATTGGTTTATTAAGTCAATATCAACAGAAGTGGAAGCGAATAAGCAAACGAACTTTGAAGATTCAGAGAAAATGACACCCAAGAAAGTCAGTTCTTTCTATTTTTTTAAAGTTTTGTTTTTCTTTTGCTTTTGTTACATCTTACTTATTACAGAATGAACTTACCCCAGTATTAGATTGTCGATCACCTACAACAGAAATTGAAAGAACACCGATATATGTAACTAGGTTCGTTACTCGTTTTTGTACGTTTTTTGCATCAACTTTTCATTCTTTTACTTATTCTTATATTATAGAATAATTTTAGAATTCGAGGCTCTTTTCAAGGTGATGAAAACAGTCCTACGGGTCCTCCTTCATCTACTCTTCGTGTCCGTACAATGCAACAGGAAATCATCGATCGTAAACTACGTGAACAGAATCAGTAATTCCCTAAACTAACTTGTATATATTTATGTTTTACTTTGTAATATAAGCTTACAGTATTCAGAATTTTTTTTAGAACTTTTTTTCTTTTCAAGATCAATACAAGTTCTTTTAAGATAAGGACAACCATATACTAAATAGTCAAACTCGGAAGTGTAGAAACAACAAAGTTGACACGGGCATCTGATTTTGAAATTAGATCTTTTTGTAGTTTGAAGATTGAAAGAAGAAGAAGGAAAATTATTTCGTAGATTTTATATTTTCACAAGATACCACTGTTTAAAAGGACTTACATTCAGTATAAAAAAAAGTATGTAAGGTGGGTAACTAAGTTTCTGAAAAAGTAAATCTTGTTTCTTTTTCAGATTATAAACTTGCTTGTCATGCTTCCGACAAGAATATTCAGACGGAATAGATTTGCGTAATGATGAGTAGAGAAAACTGACCGAAATCAACGAAGTGATGGACTTCGGCGTTGTTAGTTTGTTACCATATATCATAAAATCCAAATAAATCTAGGATGAAGTCGTCGGGTGACATTCTTAAAATGTCCTGAAACAAAAGTTTCCCTAGACAACAGAAAATAGAAAATTAGAAACCTGGCCCCTTCGAGACTTCTCGAATCTTCAAAGGTATCATGTCGACATGTTATCCTGAAAAAAACGTTTGGTTAACAAAATTATATGGGAAAATGTAAACTAATTGGGAAAAGACATCGTATATTGCTATCGAAAGACTTGATATAAACCTTGTAAAAGGAATCTTTTTTTAATATATATTTTAACTTACTAACAAGGAGTTTCACGAAATCTTCGTAAAGCTCTTTATCTTTATTGAACTGGTTCAAGAAGATTTGGGCGTCGTCAAGATCGACATAAGCGAATAGCTAAAAAGATATTAATGTATCCAAATGAAACTTACCATTTTGAAATCGTCGAGCAGTCCGCACAAAATCCATAAAAATTAAATAAAAGATAAAATATATCATTTTTTTATATTTAGGATTTTTACTTTTCATGATAGAGAAATTGAAACTAACGGTTTGTGTTGTTTTGTCTAATTGTTTTCAGAAAAATCGGCGATTGTGCAAGCTATTTGTAATTGAGAAGTTCTATTACATTGACCTGTGGATATGTATCTCGTTTAAAGGAAATGCCACCTAGTGAAATGACTGCTTTGCAAGCTGTAATTGACGTTGATTCAGAACATAAAAAATAAGAACATCTTACCGAAAAATTGGCCGTTTATGATGATGATGGTTAGTTTACAAATTTTAGATTTTTATATTTTTACAGGGAGTCAAAGTAAACTATTGGACGTTTACGATCGACTGGATGAAATAGATGCCGCTTAACTTTTTCACGGTCGCGGTATTATTCGTGCGCGAGCCTTGTATCTGAAACCATCGTTAACCAGACGACAATTCCATTTCGTAGGGAAATTATCCCACGTTTTAAGACTGAGATTTAGAGCTACGAGATGTTGAAAAGCCCGTTTTGATCACAAACCGACTATTCCGTCATGAGATGGTACACAAGTAGAGGACTCTCTTTCACCCAGATTTCCTCTTATTTCAGCTATTGCTGTCCTCGTGACAACGGTTTTGGCCTGTAAAGATGGAGAGATCCAATATATTCTCGCTTCATACTCCAAATGTGTCAACGGGATCTTTCAGTTTACAGGATGCACCCAAATGCTGAATAATGGATCAAATATCAACTTTCCTCTTGGATCGTCAATACAAGAGACCGGGAATAAGAAGTAAGAAATTTCCTTCGGCTGGTGCCACCATTTCAGATTCACCTGTATAGCCGTTAACAAGAAAATTCCCTTCGCCCAAGAAGTCGGTAAGTAAAATGTAGAAGCTTAATTATCTTTTAGCATGTGTTGATGATGAAGGAAACCTCCTCCATCCGGGGAAAAAGAAGGTTCAAGTGGATGGAACGACAGTCACTTGTACTCGGATGAGCCCATATGTAATCAGTTTTCTCAATCAAATCTCTTTTAGACTATTCGTCGAGAGCTTTTCACTTCAGGAAAAAGTGCTTCTCTTCTAACTTTTATTATTAAAGACGGCGTCTATTACGATATTGACAGTCAAGGAAGGCAGACGGCGAAAGGATGTGCCAATGGTGGAAAAATCTTAATCGAGGGAAAATCTGCTGTAATCCAAAATATAAAATATACGTGCCAAAAGGCAAATGGACAGTTCTTTTTCAAACCACAGAACTGTGTTGACTCGAAGGGAAAAGAAATGAAAGCTGGGACGAAAAAGAATCTGGCCGATGGATCTAGTGAAAACTGTGTTCAGGACAAGGAGAAGTTCGTTTATTTTGCGGCAACAAGTGAGAGATAAATTTATAATGAAAGGGTTATAGAGAATGGCTGTAAACTGAATAATGGCCAATTTGTTCGCCTCAATGACATCTATCAGACGGCGGCTGAATCAAAAGACGGATCTAATACCAAGTCATTCGTCAACTATAGGTGTACCATTAGTGGAAACATCATGACCCTAACACCCGTTGGATGTGATATCGGCCAGGAGGGAAGTATCACATACGAACAAATAGTGTCCATTGATAAAAGAACATTTTCCTGTAGTCTAGGACAAACAGGCCAGCTGACTGTGGAGAGTGTTAACCCCGAGGGTAAGGAGGATAAAGAAGAGGCTAACAAAAGTTAAGCATCCGGTTGTATGGTAAGAGGAAAGACATATCTTCATGGAGAAGAGCTTTTCGACAACTCGAATTCGACCATTTATCGGTGTGACAAAGGCAATATAGTGAAGACAGGTAGGATAAATGAGGAGGAAAAGTTTTTTTAGGCTGCTGGGCAAAAGGAAAAAGATTTCCTATCGGAGAGACATTCTATTGTGCTGACTATGGGTAACAGACACATTCTTCCCATAATGTTTTTCGAACAGATATTTCTGCCCTGTCAGGGGGACTGGACCCCGATACATTGGAAAGGGGTGCATAGTCGGAAAGAAGCTAATTCACTACAAGAAGTCATACCTCTTCTCTGATGGAGAATATGTCTGCAGTTATAAAACTACGATAATAGGAGTCCGGCCGTATTGGTCACCTAGTGGTGAGACGATACTTATCTAACAATATCTCTTAAGCCTGTAGCTACCAAGGTACTCTGGTAACACTCAATACCTACGTACAGAAGGGGAACAAATACTACGTCTGTCAATACAATTATACTAGCACGACGTTGTACATGAGAGAACTTGAAGATAAAGAAGAGAGCTGTATAAAAACAATCATTCCTGGTCTGTTAAAACAACAGTGTATTAAGACAGTGCCTCCACCACTAGTGGTAACATTAATAACGCCTCCCGAAGAGCAGGCACCGAAAGGAGAGCCATCCATTCCCGAAGAAGACCAAAGTGTAAACGTTGGGGGAACAAGCTTTTCTGTTAAACCCAAACGAAATGAAAAAGCAGGAACCCCAGGAATTGAGGGAGCTGGAACAACGGCTGGATCCCGAGGAAATGATGGGGCTGGAACTACGGCTGGATCCCGAGGAAATGATGGGGCTGGAACAACTGCTGGATCCCGAGGAAATGATGGAATTGAGGGAGCTGGAACAACGGCTGGATCCCAAGGAAATGATGGAATTGAGGGAGCTGGAACAACGGCTGGATCCCAAGGAAATGATGGAATTGAGGGAGCTGGAACAACGGCTGGATCCCAAGGAAATGATGGAATTGAGGGAGCTGGAACAACTGCTGGATCCCGAGGAAATGATGGAATTGAGGGAGCTGGAACAACGGCTGGATCCCGAGGAAATGATGGGGCTGGAACAACGGCTGGATCCCGAGGAAATGATGGGGCTGGAACTACGGCTGGATCCCGAGGAAATGATGGAATTGAGGGAGCTGGAACAACTGCTGGATCCCGAGGAAATGATGGAATTGAGGGAGCTGGAACAACGGCTGGATCCCAAGGAAATGATGGAATTGAGGGAGCTGGAACAACGGCTGGATCCCAAGGAAATGATGGAATTGAGGGAGCTGGAACAACGGCTGGATCCCAAGGAAATGATGGAATTGAGGGAGCTGGAACAACTGCTGGATCCCGAGGAAATGATGGAATTGAGGGAGCTGGAACAACGGCTGGATCCCGAGGAAATGATGGGGCTGGAACAACGGCTGGATCCCGAGGAAATGATGGGGCTGGAACTACGGCTGGATCCCGAGGAAATGATGGAATTGAGGGAGCTGGAACAACTGCTGGATCCCGAGGAAATGATGGAATTGAGGGAGCTGGAACAACGGCTGGATCCCAAGGAAATGATGGAATTGAGGGAGCTGGAACAACGGCTGGATCCCAAGGAAATGATGGAATTGAGGGAGCTGGAACAACGGCTGGATCCCAAGGAAATGATGGAATTGAGGGAGCTGGAACAACTGCTGGATCCCGAGGAAATGATGGAATTGAGGGAGCTGGAACAACGGCTGGATCCCAAGGAAATGATGGAATTGAGGGAGCTGGAACAACGGCTGGATCCCAAGGAAATAATGGAATTGAGGGAGCTGGAACAACGGCTGGATCCCAAGGAAATGATGGAATTGAGGGAGCTGGAACAACGGCTGGATCCCGAGGAAATGATGGGGCTGGAACAACGGCTGGATCCCAAGGAAATGATGGAATTGAGGGAGCTGGAACAACGGCTGGATCCCGAGGAAATGATGGGGCTGGAACAACGGCTGGATCCCGAGGAAATGATGGAATTGAGGGAGCTGGAACTACGGCTGGATCCCGAGGAAATGATGGAATTGAGGGAGCTGGAACAACTGCTGGATCCCGAGGAAATGATGGAATTGAGGGAGCTGGAACAACTGCTGGATCCCGAGGAAATGATGGAATTGAGGGAGCTGGAACTACGGCTGGATCCCGAGGAAATGATGGGGCTGGAACAACGGCTGGATCCCGAGGAAATGATGGGGCTGGAACTACGGCTGGATCCCGAGGAAATGATGGAATTGAGGGAGCTGGAACAACGGCTGGATCCCAAGGAAATGATGGAATTGAGGGAGCTGGAACAACGGCTGGATCCCAAGGAAATGATGGAATTGAGGGAGCTGGAACAACGGCTGGATCCCGAGGAAATGATGGGGCTGGAACAACGGCTGGATCCCGAGGAAATGATGGAATTGAGGGAGCTGGAACAACTGCTGGATCCCGAGGAAATGATGGAATTGAGGGAGCTGGAACTACGGCTGGATCCCGAGGAAATGATGGGGCTGGAACTACGGCTGGATCCCGAGGAAATGATGGAATTGAGGGAGCTGGAACAACTGCTGGATCCCGAGGAAATGATGGAATTGAGGGAGCTGGAACAACTGCTGGATCCCGAGGAAATGATGGAATTGAGGGAGCTGGAACAACTGCTGGATCCCGAGGAAATGATGGAATTGAGGGAGCTGGAACTACGGCTGGATCCCGAGGAAATGATGGGGCTGGAACTACGGCTGGATCCCGAGGAAATGATGGAATTGAGGGAGCTGGAACAACTGCTGGATCCCGAGGAAATGATGGAATTGAGGGAGCTGGAACAACGGCTGGATCCCGAGGAAATGATGGGGCTGGAACAACGGCTGGATCCCGAGGAAATGATGGAATTGAGGGAGCTGGAACAACTGCTGGATCCCGAGGAAATGATGGAATTGAGGGAGCTGAGTCTTCTTCTATCACTAATGGGCCCAGTCTTGGTTTAGGCAGTGTTGGATCTTCTATCAAGCCTTCAGGTCCAATATCAGATTTTTATAAAACCAATGTGTTCTTTACTCGATCTCCTGGACCTGGTGGCAAGACTGTTACTCCCGCTACCACTGCTCCTCGAGGAACCGAAGGTGATCTTATCGATATTGAAATCTGTAATATGTTGGCACCTTTTTGTGTCGGTTCAATGATCACTGCTATTTTAAGAGAGGTTCCACATAGTTTAAAGGTATTGTTGCCCCTCAGTAATCATTTATTCAGCTTGCTGCTGCTCTTAAAAATATCCAATTTGCTACTGATGTTACAAAGGCTTTGATCGATCTTTCCAAGGCAATTGACGAAATTCCTTTGGTTCTTTCGTATACTTTTCATCTAATATTTCAGATTAATTCTATCGATATTAAACTACGCATGTATGTCAAGACAGTGATAAGGAATAGAGTAGTGTTTGGCAGTGAATCTGACTCTTGTTGGGCACAGATGGATGAGTGCTTGAGATCCAATGGAAACCAGAGTCTCTGTAATCTGAGCAGATGTTTCTCTGGTGCTACTTGTCCAGATAGATGTAACTTCTTATGGTTTTAATACTCTATTATAGCTGGTTCTGAGTCATATGCTGCTCCTAAACAAGTCAAACTGGACATAGAGGCCCTCGTAAACTATCTCTGTCCATGGACATGCTATCTGTCCGATATTCAGATCCTTTCCAGTCAGTCGATTCATAATAAATTTATCGATTTAGATATTCAAATAATACCGTCTGCTACTCGTCGACTGGAAAATTTTGCTCTTAGTTGTCAGTTTTCAAAACAACCATCGACGTTGGATGTCAAAATGCGTTTTTCCCATCGGAAGATTCCAAAAATTCTCACCAAACTGCCTATCTCTGACAAACAGATAACGGCCCGTAGACAGCGAATCAAATAAAAAATGATCATATTGACAGAGCGGCCGTCCTTGTACGGGGCGAGTATCGATCCATCTAGCAGTTACCGAACACAATACACCCTCTATTGCCAATTGACTCTTTTTATTTTTTTTATCCATCTATCTGCCGTGTTTCCTTGGCTACGGAGAGATTAGTCCTATCTTCGCTCCTCCCCGATGACAGAGTTATCGATATTCTCTTCTCGTATGCCTTTCGTTAATTATTCTCCTATCTACAGGTGATGACTCTATGACTTCCTCATTGCATTACGAGCCCGTTGAGGGTGAACGACTGGAACTCGAGTCAGAAATTTATCGCTCTGACGACACTGCTCAGATATTCGGAGATGATTCTCGGTCGGTTGTCTTATTATTTCCAAGTATCCGACAGAATTCCCATTGGACTTCGGGAGATCCTCTTCGATCCTCGATTGAATCCGTCAAAGAGATTTTTCTGTTTCGGTGCGGCTTCTTTCCTCATTATAATCCTCCTCGTTGTTTTCTTTTTCATAATCGGTGGTTATATTCACGTACAAAATGAGATTCGTGAAAGGGCAATCACAGCAAAAAACGGTTAGTCTCTTTTCTTTCCTGCTCAAATTATTCTCTAGGGTTACAACTCTTGCCAGAACTTTCATCTGACGGTGCGTGGGTAATGTTTTTGAATCTTAAAAAAGACACGGACAAATATGTTAAAGAAATCAAAGAATATTTAGACAGTATGTAGCAATATGATTGTTTTCCTCCTTTTAGAATATGAAAAAGAGCAAAATTCTCGAGAAAACTACACTCGTGACTGTAAGCCGGATGACCGGGTAGACAAACGCTTTAGTGAGCTATTATCGTTTTCAGCCCAATGGTCGTGCGTGGTGTCGATTACCCATAAAAACGAAATTCATTCGAGCAGGAAAGGGATGTACTGCGGATGATAAGTGAGCATTTCGCAATATTTTAATACGGGATGATGGAATTGAGACCAAAAGAGTATTCCAGACTAATTCAAATCTTTTTAGTTTTGGCTACAACTCGCGTTCTCCATGTCTCCTCGTCATTTTAAAAAACGTCGGTCCTTTTTAGATCCCTCTATTCTTTTAAGACAATTAACTGGGAGCCGAAGTTCGAAAGTGGGTCTCGTGCGACAAGGGATATCCCCTTCAAATGTGCCATTGTAAAACATTTTCTAACTTTCGATCCATTCAGCTTGATACTTTCAAATTCTACGATGAGCACATCAATGTGACATATTATCCAGCTTTGGAGATCAACGCTGACTTCGGTTCCTTCTCTTTGAACAAAGTAAATAATTTGAGATTGGAGAGGTTTAGTTACCTGCTGGTTCGATAAAAGATGAAAAAGGACAGGAGATTTCGGATGATTATGGAGAGACACTTGTTGATATGCCTACTTTGGTAAGAGACGAGATTGAATAGTTAATTGCTTCAGATGTTTATGAAGATTAGTCTCCCCCCTACCTTCCAACACGGTCTGGTCCATTGTGCTTTGTTTTCTTCTGTAGAAGGAGCATCTATTACAAATCTTCACAGCTTCAGAGGAAACACAGAGTTAAGATTCGATATAGTCGCATGATTTATACAGAGAAGACAAGACTCTCTAGACATATTGTTATTACATTGAACCCGTTTTGGAAGACTCCTTTCCCGAAGGAGAAGGGGTGACCGGACAATAAATACAAAAAGGGCACGTATCGGTACATATCTCTCTTTGGGACATAAGGCACTCGGACGACTAGCAGGAGGGAAGGAGAGGTGAAGAAGGAAAATGATTAGAGACGACGGGAACATGTTCTTAGATAGCACGGCTGCTGTTCATACTCATTTCCACCACATTGACCAGAACCATAACATTTTCGAACTCTTTTTCGAATGCCTTCTCCGCACGTCTCAGAACAAGTGGACCAATACCCCCACCCTAGAAAAAAGTGATTAGAGATGGAACATAAGAAATAGAAAAACACGCCGTGCACACACTCTCGCTTACATCTCTCTATATGGGTTAGTTGATCTCGTTCCCGATGGGAATATCATCTGAGAAAATTGTTAGTATCCTTCCTCATCTCGTCATCTACTTACCTCCCCATGCCGCATTTCGATTTTCACAATCTCTGTCGTTACAAATGGCACTCTCTTTATAATTGCCCGGACAGTTGCCACTGCGACAGAATCTCGTCCTCCTTTTGACTCCTGCTCCACAGCTGGCACTGCACTGACTCCAGCCACTCCATGTTGACCATTCTCCTCCTTTATTTGTTTCACATTGCTGTTCATTACAGAACTGTTGTTCTGATCCAGCACCTACACAACCTCCTCCGATACAGTTTCTATAGATTCGATATGAATGATAAAGAAGAGTACTCTACCGGCTGCGAGATTGAAGACCCCGTCCACAGAGTCGACTACATTCTGACCATTGATGCCATTCTGTCCAATAACCAGACGAGGGACACGTTGCCAAATTGCAGGACCTTCTCTCGTGAGCCGATCCGTCACATGGTTCCCGATGACAAGCACGTTGTCTGACCATAATACCCGGTCCACAGGAAGTAGAACACGTGCTCCACTCTGCCCAAGTGGCCCATACTCCAACGGCAGAACAGGAACCAGCGTCACAAGCTCGCACTTCGATATTTTTCTCTAAAAGGGCTGTATACACGAGGAAAAGGAGAAACAGTAGGTTAAGTGACAAGATTAGGAAAAGCATCTAGCGAGAGATTAATGGGTTAGTAAGCACCTCGATGGAGGGTTCTGCGAATGCCGTCGAGACCGGTGCCACTCTCACCAGGACAATCGAAGGCCAGTGTCTTTTGTGGTGTCTGACACTTTCTATATCTGGCTTGAGATCCACGACCGCACGAGACGGAACACGAATTCCATTCAGTCCAGGTTGACCAGCTGAACGAGGAGTTATTGAAGACATGGAAGAAGAGCTACCTATTGCTACCAGTCTCTGGGATAGCAGGACAGAGAGACTGATTGCATTGCTCTGACTCCGCTTCAGGTCCCCGACATTGTCCTTTAACAGAGCAGAATCGATTTCTTTTCCTATAACCTCCACCACAAGTGGCACTACATTCTGTCCAGAGACTCCAGACTCCCCAGGTTCCTTCGAAAATGTTGCTTTCTTGAGCTGGACATATCTCTGATGAACATCCGAGATCTCTACCCATCAAGGCATTGTTCGAGCAGGAGAGAGGCTGGAAGGAGAAGAAGTTAATGGAAGAAAGGGCTGCTTACAAGACACTCTCCGTCAAGACAGTATCGGTCGAATCCACAAGATGTTCCGTCGGGGAGATTGTCACCGAAAAATCGGTAGTTCCTTTGACTGCCGAAGCGATTGACAACATCGCAGAAAACCTGAAATCCAACTTTTCCTTCCGTTTGCAGTTTCACGGCCAGCTAAGTTTGTGTGTTCCGCGCTGCGTTTCATTGAAATCAGCGGGGTCAGTGAAGGAAGAGAGGCGCTGCGTTTGCAAAAGTTGTCCGATCGTTTCTCTCTTCTTGTCTCAATATAGGAAGTGAGAGAGGGAGTTTACGATCAGTCCAGATTGTGACAAAGAAAAAACGCTTGAAAGAACTTCCGTGCGGGGGTTAAGGGGCTCTTGTCCGTCGTCAAGGACAGAAAATAATTACCTTACAAGCCCGTTGAGGAAAGCGATTCAGTTGACTGCCGGTCCCTGTCAGTTCCTGGTCATTTTTGATTCTCTTATGTTCACTACACTTCTCCGAGATGTACTGAAAAGGACAGATTACGTCAGACTATTCCCAAAACACTTTTCACTCTTTCTCTTTCTACACACACATATACACCACACCCTCAATCAGTTCGACGCGCCAAAAGACCTCTTCAAAAACTTCTGTCGAGGTGATTGGCTTCTGATTTTTGGTTGATCTCACCTGGTCGACCGTCTTCGCCTGCTTAGCAGCACAGTTCCGATTACACACAAAGGCCCGTTCAGCTGATCCAACGCAATCCTCTCCACCATTTTGCGGTTGAGGAGCAGTACAAGTTCGACGAGTGACGGCCAATCCGATAGAGCCAGAGATACCAGAACAAGAGCATTGTCGACAATCCAAACGAGAGAAGCTTGACCAGCCCCCGTCGACTTTTTGAGGCACGGCAGGATGCCATTGAGTAGTGGAAGCAGGATGAAATGGTTGAATTGTAGTGGTGGGAACTGTGGGGACACCGACATCACCAGATGTCCAAGGAACACATCTACCGAGGGAACACCACTTATTGGGGCCACAGAAGGTTCCTAAAAATATATTTAAAAAATATAAAAAGGAGATTACCTTCGAGAGCGGGATGAGAGGTTATAATTCTTCCGAAAGAGCTCTGTCCACACCACATCATATAGCAGATACCATCCGCCGAATCCATCCGAGGCGTAATCTACAAAATCAAACATTTTCTTTAAAATTCTTTTGTTTCGCGGACGAAAAGGCCGTTTCTCCAGCTGTGCGTCGCTTTAATGGAGAACGGAAGTCGCGAACCAAAACAGTCTTTCGAATTAAAAATCAACAATACCTGTTGATAGCCGGGTCCGTGCATCAATTCGCACTGGAGATTCGCATCGTAGACCTGGCCAGGTTTTCTGTCGACTGGAATGGCCAACTTAACACGCATGTTCGACACTCGTAGACAGTTCTTTCCACGTGCACTAAAAGGAGAATCTATGAAGGATAAGAGACTCACTCCATTCGTTGAAGGAATTGATGGTAATCACGAAGGGAACATGTCGACCAAGTGACTTTTCCCGGACCGAGAGAACTGCTCATGATATGTTTTGATGGACAGTATGGTTCGTCGTGCCTCATTCCAACACTAGAACTGACTGATTTGAAAAGGTAAATCCAACCTGTGACCGAGTTCATGGGTCCCAATAAAAGCAGAGGTGAAGTCCAATCCTTCGGCGAGAGTACAAGTATTCCACGGATCACACATTCCGTCGAGTCTGGCGATTCCGGAGATACTTCGACTGCCGGCGCCTCGATGAATATCATATCTATAAAACATCGTAAGTCGAGTGCCGTTCGTGTTACGCCATAATCGGCCCGTAAAAACAGTCATGCTAGCTGTCGTATCGAGCGTTTCTCTCTGTTTCCCGTTTGTGCCTGCTGCTGCGAGAGCGCCAACAATTTACAATGCGAAGAAGAAAAATATACCCGGTGAGCATGATAGCGTGATCCCAATCACGAACGCCGAGATTTCGTTGATAACGACAGAAACGATCCAAATACATCTGAGCATTTCCATGGTTATGAGTATAGCCGGCGATGGACGACTGGAAGATAGAAAGGAAAAAATGGTACGACTTACTGGCTGGGAGGCGAGGACTTCGTATCGGATTACCCGAAAAGTAAGGGGAGGAGAGGCCGTCGGTTGGTAGTACATTATTTGGATGTTGTTCAACAGGGTCAGTGTGTAGTCCTGTAGTTTTCTAGAAGCAGCTCCGCCATATTTACTGCTGAAGTGACGCCAGAGAGTTTCGTCGACGAAGACAGCTAACTCAACCTAGAAAAGAGAACTTATTTACCCGGAAGAAAGGACTACTTACTATGAGATCACTTTGTTGCATCAGTCTCTGGCCAGTGACGAAGACATCTTCGAAGATAGCTGACTCGTCCTCAAAGAGACTATCCTCGCTGACCACATTATCCAGTCCACAGAAATCTTCCTGTGCTCCCAGAGATTCTCGTTTATAGACAACATGTACCCCGTGTTCTAAAGGATAATACTCTTCTTTTGAAGTGGATACCATTATCAGCTTGTCGTTTTGACCGATGGGCATGTTTGTCTGGGAAGGGATGGATCACGTGAACGCCATCTCTGTCGATGATGGTTCCTTTCTGAAAAAGAGACCGTCAGTCCTTGAACAGATCGAAACACCTGACCACCCCGAGAGACTTCCGCCTTTCCCTTGCCTGCCTTTTCCACAATCGTTAAATCGTCTAAAATAATCGACAGAAAGGGGTTTGAACTGGCGAAATGATGGATTGCCTTTGGGTAAAACGACCTTCGAAGTTCTTTCCACTATCGGGATCAACGTCCGGAGGAAAGGAAGAAACTCGTTCGATTCTTTTCTCTTTCTCTCCGTCCCTCTCTCTTCTCTTCATAACCCCCGAATATCCAGAAGGATTCTTACAATTCTGCCGTCGCAGTTCGAGATGGCAGCATGGGTGTGGTTTGAGACGAATCGGTAGTGACAACTCGTGGGTCGCTCGTCCAGTTGAAGTCGACCTGGAACAGCCGGCTCATCCGTCTCTTCTCCCGCTTACCGCCATTCTCTTTGTCCCGATGAACGAGAGTAATGTGAGGGGAGACCAATTCGTTCACCGTCGGCGACAACGGAAGGTCAAAAGTCTTCTCGCTTATCTGAAAAAAAATACATGTTGACAGATAGATCAGGGACTACCTGGACTGTCAACCTTCGAAGAGAACCGTCTTCCGCGTGTGTTAGTTTCGGGAAAATTTCCTCGTGTGACGGCACTATAAACGACGAGAATTAAACGAGAAAAGATGTAAAAAGGCCTGTCTTTTACACCTTTAACTGTCCCTCACCTTCAGTCAGCTTCTCCACTCCGAACGTATAACGAAGTTCCTCTGGACTGAAGAAATGTAACACTCCGACTGCTCCCTGAAATCCTCTCAATCAGCCAAGTGTCTCTTATAAACGTCTCTCTTCTACCAAAACAATCTCTCTTAAATCATCTGGCCAATTTAAGGCTGTGTAAATGGGCTGTTACAATTGAGGCCGGTCGACCTCACGAACAAACTCTAATTGCTCATAATGGTCGTACTTTCGAATAAGCGTCTGTTACACAGGGGGAGACGCGGGAAGAACGCAACCCCCTCGCACCTTATCGAAACTTTTCTCGATTGGAAACTGTTTCTCTCGGCTTTTTATCAATCAGGGTCTTCTGAACGGTTAACGTCACATTGATTAATGAAAGAAAAGAGAAGGGAAAGAAAGGAGAGCTGAAGATGGTCTCTGCTCTCGAAACTCTCGAAACCACGTGTCTGTTCTCTGTAATCCTCTAATTGCTTCATCGAATCACATGTTCCCCTCTTCATTTTTTCTGTCTTCTAATCCCATCAAATAAGGGTTTCATCGGTTCAGGGATGATCGCCCTTGAGTTGAAGAAGCGATTGATCGTCTTAGCATGAAACAATCGGACGCGCCAAGGTGACCCAGGACGGCGGAAATGGATTTTAAAGGGAGAGATGGACACGGGAGAGACATCTTTTTCGAGCTAATTGCTCTCGCAACTGGTGCTGCTACCTTTTGCGGGTAAAGGAACGACGAAAGTGGCTATTTCATATCCTACGAGGGCGACAAAAAGTTGTCGCTGCTCATTGGAGTGAAATCTTAAAATCTTTTCCTGAAAAGAATGAAGAGAAAGGGTATAGACAAGGAAGACCTTTTCAGTTTTTTTGACGATGAAAATAAAACAAAGCAGTGAACGAACATTTCCGGTCATAATAGTGAAGAAGACGAGAAAGTTAAGAGACAGACGAGTTCAAGGACATTCAAGTGCTGACGGCAATAGTTAGAAGCCAGGAAATTTCCCCATCAAACGAGAATAGAGAGGAGGAGATTGAGGGAAAATAATGTGAAAGATGGCCGGATAAAAGACATTTGAGAGATGGAACCCAAGGATAAGAAAAAAGAAAGGAACTGACCTGGACGAGAGCAGTGAGCCAGAGCAAGACTAACATCCTGACTCTGTCTGTGAATATGTCTGGTTGGCAGTAGGCCAAGAGGAGGGAAAGAGTTGGAGGTTCCTTAACAAAACGCCCTTTAATAGAAGCGGGCGGCTATTCAGACCGACACAGACTGTATGTGGAGGGGCGGGGCACCTGCGCAGCCCCCGCTACTACCGTAGACAACGGAGGAAAACGTCATCTGGAGACGAACGGCAGGATAAAAAATGTATGGGAAGAAGAAGAAGATACAGAACATTCAAGAGTCATAAAGATTTAGGTGAGATATTATAGAAACACAATTGAAGTACTTGAACAAGACTTCTTCTTCTACTTCATTCCCTCCTTTCTTAGTATTATTTCCTTTCCTTAGACTATGTAGAGGAATAGATTTCTGAACGGTTTGTCAGATTTTTTCCTTGGCACCTAAAAGTCCGTCGACGGTGCAAACGACGCGTGAAAACAGTGGCGAGAGCGGAAATCTCAAGGCCGGCCAGGGATGGACAGAGGGAAAACGTAAAAGCCATCTTTTGATGTCAGCTCCCTTTCTCCACTTGTTCTGTGCGTGCTTTTCCTTATCTAACCCTCTCGATCAGCGAAACCGAGCGCGACGAGGTAAAAAGTCAGACAAGGACTCTCGTTAGTTGACGCAGAGTCTCCCGGCGGGTGGCCTACCTCACGTGGTTGAGGAATGTATTCCGTGGGTGGAGGAGGAGTAGATTGACCCGTTGGAATTACTGGGTGGGGTTAGGCTGACCTCCTCCCTCCGGAAGCTCGTAATTACAGAAGTTTTCGTGAAAACTTGTCGTCGGGGCATTTTTCGGCAGACGAAAAACAGACCAATTTGTCATTTTTGATAACCTCCGAGGGAGTTGTGATACTCTTCGTCTTCCTTTGGTTTTTAAGTGATGTGACCAGACGGAAAAACGCGTCAAGGTTTTTAATAAAAAGCATATAGTCTCTGCTTAAATTTGGAAAAGGAGCATTCGGATCCTTCTCTCGTCACCTTGGCAGACAGTAACTGGTCTCCTCCCGGCGATCTAATTCGGGGAGTCACGCGTAGGATTTGTTTGGAAATTTTCGACGTAGAAGGAGGTCGCCTCCAGCCAGCAAACAAGCTATTCTCGCACGCATTTTGTCGATCTGCCTCATTGCCCCTCGTGTCAGGAGAGACCACCACCGGCAACGTCGTTTCAAATTTAGTGCGACAGTTTCCGATCGAGCAGAGTCCAATTCGCATCCCGCAGGCGCCGATTTGTCTGTGAGTCAATGTGGAAACAACCAGTTCGTCTTAGAGTCTCTTGTCTATCCACGTATAACAACATCAAAAAGCGATTTCTTATATTTCAAAATGATCAATGATCTCTTCTTTTACTTTGATTAAACTGATTTATAGAGTAATTGTCCTAAAATGAAGCAACCAAAAATCAATTCATTTCGAAATCAAATAACGGATTCCCGTCCTGATTTCATCCATCAAATATAAAAATTTATTCCTATAGGAAAAGCGAGAAGACTGATATATGATATCCTGAATCGTCTATCGATATCTACGAAGAATCATCGAAGCTTGAAGATATCGATACGAGAATCACACGGAGGAGGAGGGAGAAGGGAAGGAAAGCACGGGAGCGTTACAACTCGTCGTCGTCCGAGTCCTTTCGCGTACAATAACAAGCCAATCCAACGAGAATGGCGAAGAAAAACAGGGAACAGAAGCCAAGGAGAGCAGCGGCGAACTGAAAAGACTCAACAGGGGGGAAAAACTGACCTGCCAGTTGCCGACATCCTTGTCAAGTTGTGCTATCCTTTGAAGATTTCCGACGTCGACGGCATCCAACGATCGGGCATACCAATTCCAGAAGACGTGCCCCTGCCATCGGAAGCCGACTTCCATCGTGGGACTGTCCGTAATTGACAGGTAATTCAACTCGGATGAATCTGTCGCTGTCCAGTTGAAAGCGAATCCCGAATTCTCCGGCGTCGGTTGTCTATTCGTCAAATTTTTGAAAATATTAATATCTACCCGAAGCGCACAAAATTGACGATAAGCTCTGAGAAAATTTCGACGACCCGTTGATCCAACTGCCAGTTACGATCTTTTCGTCGATTTAAAAAACGCGGGGTGATATTAAACAAATGTAGTTTGTCGACTCCATGGAATGCTCCTAAACATTCGGAAAAGAAATGGCTGTACTCACTCTCATAGTCGTAGAAGTTCTCGCTGACATGATCAAAAGAATACAGAAAAACAGGGGCCTTCTGTTTCGCGTAATATGTGGCTAATCGAGATATCGGGGCGTCGTACCAGAAGTGAGAATACATCTAAATTGTGATTATCAAGTATTATAGATACAACCTTCAAAACGGATTCGAAGACGATTGTATCCGACATTGAAGGATCCGTCTTTGTCCACACATATTCTGATTTGGCTCCCTAAACAAGTTTAAAAAGATAGAAAAAGAGGAACCTGTGCTATCAACTTGTGATTGTTGAACTGCTTGAACCCCATCGTCAGATTCTCAGCCAATTTCTCTGCGACATGTGGAGTCAAATCACTGAAGTTGACATTCTTCTCATTCAAGATCACTGAATTTTATTTTAGATTTTATCAGATATCTTACATATTCGAAGGGAACTTTCATCTTTCGTCGTTCCCAGCATCATTGGAACCTTCTTTCGATGTTTCGCGAGGTCTTCAGGTATGTCGGGGATAACTCCCCCGGGACCATCCACGACCGGAACAAACTCCTGATAGTCATCCCAATGTAATCTCTAAAGAAATAAAGAAAACATAGAACAAACCTTGTAATCGAGTATTTCATCTCTCATTCTTTTTCGGAAACAATCGAGTAATTCTGTTGAATTGAAAGATCTAGAGAATAGAAGAAAAATGAGATAGTAAAAATACCTGCACTGCATTTTCTCATTGAGTGCCCAGGTGGCGTTGACGGCGGTATCTCTGACGATTCCTGGCTGAAGAGCTGACCCCGACATGAGGACGACCTTGTGGAAGAGGCCTAAACAATTCTATCGTATGACTTCCGTTGCGTTTCGTCAGCGCCTTTGATGGCTGCCTGACGACATCGATCCAAAAACAGCGCCTCCTCTTCCGGGACTCGAAGAAGGCAACTTTAGTCAGCAAGGATACAGTCGACTTACCTTCTGCTCTTGGAGAAAGAGCTAGGATAGAGGCACAGGCTGCTCCACTGCCGGTTCCCATTAAGGCTATATTGTTTGGGTCACCACCAAAGACCTCAGCATTCGTCTAAATACACCCTGTAGGACGACAACCAGTTGACCTACTTTAACCCATTTCAACGCCCAAATCTGATCCCAGAGACCTATATTTCCAGGTAAAACTCTATCACCCGTTGAGAGAAAGCCTAAAAGAATACGTTTGATAGAGAAGTAAGCGACTGACCCAGTGGTCCGAGGCGGTAATTAAATGTGACAAAGACGACTTTTCGAGAAACGAAATTGTCAAGGATCGCCGGTTGAGGATAGTCATTCCCTCCTCCAGATTGGAAATCACCTCCGTGAATGAAGACTATCACTGGATAGGTGTCATTTGTGTATTGATACTGAAAGAGGTTAATGAAAAATTGGGGAAAACTACCGGAGTGGGAGAGAAAACATTCAAATAGAGACAATCTTCGGAAAAATGGGCAGTGTGTCTCTCTGGATCCGTCAAAAGATCGTCTATTCTCTGGACACACATTGCACTGTACTGTGTCGCATTCATCACTCCACGCCATTTCGCTGGTTCCTTTGGAAGCTGCAACGATATAGAAAGAGAGGAGAATGTTTACTTGAAAGCGAAGGTATCCTACAGGCGGCATAGCATAGGGAATTCCTTTGAAGACAGTGTAGTCCTCACCACGGATGATCTAAAGAAGAAAGATGAAGAGGATGGTAGAAGAATTACGAGTCGTTCTCCACGGATGGCACCAGAATTGATAGTTAACTCGAAGGGAGATATGTGACGAAGTTGAGCGAAGACGGAAGAAAGTAGGAGAAGAAGGGAAGGAAGAAGAGGCCGGAGCCACGACGAGTACATGACTAACATCTACGGACCCACTACATTCGGTCCATCTACGTCAAAACTCTGAAAAATCTCAAGTGAAACATGGCTGAAATCGATGTGGACAAGTTTTGAGCACAACATTTCGACGACGTCCCCCCTGGGAGGTCGCGTGGCACGAAGCTCACACCCCAATCCGCCACTAAATCACAACACAATCACACATTGGAAGAGGATGCAGAGAAAATGGCCGGGAGGAGGACTTCATAGCCTTCGGAC
This sequence comes from Oscheius sp. DF5120, assembly GCA_932521415.1. NCBI lineage: Eukaryota > Metazoa > Nematoda > Chromadorea > Rhabditida > Rhabditidae > Oscheius > Oscheius sp. DF5120. Next base: position 3,009,536 of record OW051465.1, on the reverse strand, counting down.
GGAAGTTTGGCGTGACGGAGGGTCGCTCCTCGGACTGAATACCCTAATCAGGGCGAGTGCAGTCGATGAGGGTCGTCTTTTGATACGAGAAGTTACAAAAAAGTGCAATGATTTTGTTAGAGAGAAGATTTAAATAATTTCTTACAAAAATTTATATTCAAAAATGGATGCACAATGGCGGTTCCTTAAAATAGTTACAATTTAAACATAAAAACAAAAACATAAATCTAAGCTAACCATATATGCAAGTATCCAAACGACATTCAAAGTAAAGTACAACACTCAAACCAGCGACGACGAGCAATGCGAAGTTGAGGCTTCTTTTTTTGCACTACCAACTCATCCTGAAAATGTTTGCAATTAAAATTCAATTAACCTTTATAACTCCATCAGTATCATTATCTGTATCAAGTGCATAATTGCTTGCTTCGCCTGTTTTAGCTATTTCTTCAGGGCATTCCTGAAGGGTTACCTTATTAAAAACATCACAAAACATCCCACCTTTGCAGAATCGATCATTTTATTTAATGCACCATTTTCCTCTACATCCACATCGCCATGTTCCAAAACCTGCATCAAAGTTTATGATTAGAAAGCAGCAAGTCACCTTTGAAGGAAGGGCATCACATTCATCAACGGCTACTTTTTCAGCTAAATCTTCACCGGTTTGTGATTCATCATCATCGTATAGAACATCGTCATCAGTCTAAAAAAATATAAGCTAGCACAAAAGCATTACCTCTACATCCTGAGTAACAATAATATTCGCTTCTTTCGTTTTAGGCTCAAAAACCTCAGGAGGCTCATCGGAGAAACGCACAGCATTTTTTTCTATGAGAGGGCTGGTCGCAAGATCCGAGCTATCATTTTTCGGGGTATAATGTAAATGAGGCACTCGTTCTTCTAACGAAGGCCTTTCAGTTTCGTCCGACAATTTCTTCACATGGTGAACCACCTTGTCAGCATCATCTTCAGTTAAAGGACTAACATCCGGCTGGGGCTGAAAGAAAAATACGAAAAATGCTAAATTGAATAAAAACAGCTAATCAAGTTAAAATATACCATATCCCCTGAGTCATCATCAAGTCTGCTAGAGCAGAGAGTAGCCTCAATAGGATCAGAACTATTCAGCAGCGATCCATCTGTTGCGATAACATCACTACCGCCACTCAAATCAGGTGAACAAGTCTGAAGGAAAGATATTTCGACACATAACAATACCTCCTGGCTTGTTGTATAACCTTGAATACCTGAAGACCCATTACTTCCAGGACAAGAATCAAAAGAAATTTGCTGGGATTCGCTAGCAAGAAAAGCAGCATTCATTTGCGAACTCATGGTTGATACTTCTTGAATTGTGGCATGCTCACCATCCATTACTGTATCGTTCGTCTGTTCCTTGGGAGATCCAGTAAGACTTTCTTCACCCTCAGTAGCCAAAGCCAGGGCATCCTCAATTCGACTATTTTCGTCTCCATCAATGCTACCGATCGAGTTTTTATGTTCTAGAAGAGATCGCTCAAATTTCTCAACAACATCATCCGAATTCATTACGAAATCTATTTCAACTTCTTCATATTGCTCTCCATCATCTTCCTTAAAACAATGATACCTTGCTAATGGTAAAACTTACTTGATCACCAACAGTATCGAGAATTTCATTAACAGCTGCAATAGCAATGGCATCCATATCACAATTATCAAGATCTTTTTTAACATCCATTACTTGCTGAGAGTTATCAATCTTTTGAGGAATAGAAGAACCCGTATTTTCTAAATCATTCTGAAAAAAAAATGAACAAAAATCGCAACACACATGTTTGTTATTAGATTCAGCACTATTGTCAGAATGGTTCGTATTGACGTGATCATCTTCAGGATTAAAAACCTCTTCATGAATGTGGTCATCGTCACCCTTAAAAAATCGTATAGAATGGTACTTTATTAAATACCTTAGAATCATCAACAGCTGTATTCTGCCAAGTAACAGCGGAGTAAGTTGAAATGGCAGCAGGAGATGATGTAGATGAAGGATCTAAAAAAGGATAAAAAAATAACGACACAATAGTACTCGTACCTGCGCTATTACCTTCCGAAGCTACATTACAATTAGAAACAAAAGTAAAAAACAACGCTTTGTCATCAACGGGTTTAAGAATATCGGAAAGATGTTGATGCAACAGATCATGTTTTGTTTCATCGGTAGTTCCACACATCAAATTTAATTCTTCGGCGTTCAACGTACGACCTGTTTCTTTTCTGAAATAAAATTGTAAAAACATCTAAAAACATACCGATAATGGCTTCTTACATCATTCCAAGCTATCGGCACATCTTCTTTTCCTTTTGGAACTAGATTGCGAATGATATTATAAACCATTACAATGCCATCAAGTTTAGGACTATAACCGCTTAAACTGCCAGATTGGCTTCCAGAACGTGTTCGACTAGAACATCTTCGAATAAGATTACTATACAGAAGCATTACGACAAAAGGAGCCCCTACCTCGCCTCATTGTTTTCGATATGTTCGCTCACAGAGTTCATACTATACCTGAAAAAATATAGTATCAAATTTTCAATAGATAAAGATTTCAATGCAAAACACATTAGAAGCAGTACATAACGAGGATGAAATTAAAAATTACATCAAAACCAAACAAAAAAAAACAAAAAAAAGAAAATGAAGGACTGCAAACTACCGTAATGTTTAGTTTTCGTTTCACTCTTTTATTTTGTTTTTTCTCAACATTTATAACATGCTTATTCCTAAAATCCTGTTACTTCTTTTTTTAATTTTTTTTCGATTCTGTTCTTTCATTCTCATGTATGACAGTGATACTTTTGATCATTAGTAGCTTGAAGTATTACTTTTATGCAGATCTCTATCGAAGTATAAAAAACGAAATATAAATTTTCATGTTATTAGAGTTGAAAGCCATACTTTCAGTAGTAGAAATGTCCGAGCAAATCACGCCAGGTGCTCCCAACGAAACACAGAATACTTCTGCTGGTGACGGAAAAAACGCGGAGTATATAAAACTAAAGGTCGTGGGTCAGGTTAGGGGTATTTTTATGTTGATATTTTTATTTTTTTAGGATTCGCAAGAGGTCCATTTTCGGGTTAAATTTGGTACCAGTATGGGCAAATTGAAGAAATCTTTTGCTGAAAGAACAGGTGTTGATGTAGGATCCCTTCGATTCCTTTTCGATGGACGTCGTATAAACGATGAGGACACCCCGAAGTCTCTCGAGATGGAAGAAGATGATGTTATTGAAGTTAGTTTTTTATTTCTCTTATAGTCTCTAGGTATTCCAAGAACAACTTGGAGGAACACAACCCTTGTAAATCGACAACAGGAAACGACTAGCATTTAAACTATATACCCTAGGTATTTTGTTTTGATAAATATTCATCATTTGTATATGTTCTTATCCTATTGCATTCATGTATCAACATGTTGGCAAAAAACCGAAGTTTATCGGTTGAGATTATACTTCAAAAAAAATTATTATATTTTATATGATATAATATAATATTCTCTGTACAGAAGGAACAAAAAGTTGAGACGAGGATCACAGTCAATAGAATATTCTATCGAAGATGCCTAATAGATCATTGGAGGCGAAAAGACGAGAATTTGAGTTTGAAAACTTGACCCATCGACGGAGGCTACTCCTCGTCCGTTGCTATTCGAAGCCTTTTTCCACCGGCTTCGCTTCCACTGTCACTTCTGTCATCGTCTACCTTGACAACAGGTGAACTCGATTTTTCATATGATGGTGGTGATGCTAAAAAAACGAATTGAGGAAAAGACTTTCAACTCACTGTCGCTAACCGTGATTATTTCCGGTTGCGGCGTTGTGGTAGGTGGTGAGGGTTTTCTCTTTAATGGCGACATTTCTCGAATGTTATTAGCCGCCTGTTGCTGTCTGGCTTGTTGAAAAATTTTATCCACAGGACGGGCAGAAAAATCCACCTGAAGATGTTTTGCGTCCAGCTGTCCTCCTACCGGCTGGCCATTAGAATCTGTCGACACTGGGAAACCGTGTGTATGTAAAGTACCTTTTAAATTAGTCATGCAGCTGTTGAGAAACGACATCATGAGAATGGGAGCCAGCTGAAAGGGTTTCTGTCTCTAGAAAAGATAATCCTTACCGCCGGTTTGTTGTCATCATCTTCTTTTTTATCGGCACTTGTGGAGGGAACTGTAGACGACACTTCAGAGGAACCAGACGGCTGTGTACCGTCCTGTCGAGCGATTCCAATCGGATTAGCAGCTCTTAACACTGTGATTGACTGTTTCAATGCTCGTCCTACTGTGCTGTCTTTGTGAACGCCTCTGTGAAGTTTTTCTCAGAAACTTGGAAGAGATGTATCGACGCTGGTTCCTCTTGAGCAATGTTCGGTGGAGCACTTGTCTAAACATCCCTCAGCTCCGATTTCTTCTCTCTTCTCACCTTTCCCGGAAGACCATTAAGGATCGAATGAGCCGTGCTTTCTCTCGCTGACGCAGGTCGATGAGCTCCGATGATTGGCTCAATTTTCGGTTTTTCCGCCGTTGACGTAGGAAGGCTCGTGGGAGGCGACGTCTGTGCCTACAGTGGCATCATTAGACGGACTCTGACTCACTTGTTGATTTCTCGTTGCTTCGATCAATGCTTTCGGAGGTGAGGGATCAACTGGGATGGGAGGACGAGGGGAAACGGCTGCATCTCCACTTCCTCCTCCAACGGCTACCGGCTTGAGAACTTCGGCTGCAGCCGCGACGGCTTTCAGCATCGGGTCAACGCTGCTGTGGATGGGAATAGGCTGATTATGAACTTGTTGACCCAGTAGCTGTTGTATTCGAGCTTCGTGGAGATTCACATTAGGTTGTTTATCTGGAAAAATAAACGATAACGGTCTTCCAATTGCTCACTACTAATGCTCAAAAGAGCCTGATGGAGCACAAGCGCATTCGCATCTGGTGCTTGATCTGGGCCAACAGAACTCTTGGCAGAGGAAAATTCGCGTGCAGTCGGAGTGGCTCGCGTCATCTGAAAACAAAACGAATTGATTCGATTAAAAAACCAACGGCTGGGGTGACTGTTGCGACAGAGACGGACGTTGGAAGAGTTGTCATCGCAGGCGGTTGCTGAGGAAGCTGCTGTGTTTGGGCGGCCAGCTGAACAATTTCAGGTGTTTGGATCCCGAACTGGGCTAGGTGTCTCTCCGTCAGACCCTAAGGACAGAGCTAAACTAAGGAGGAGGACTACTCACATGTGCTCGAGCCGTCGCCAGAAGGATCTGATTCTGTTGGGCTAACTGTTGTTGCTGATGAGTCAACGATTGCAACACAGGAGTTTGGGAGACATGATTTTGAGTAGCCTGTTGTGCAGCTGCCTGTTGAACAGCTTGCTGTTGAGCAGCAGCCATCTGACGAAGGAGATGACTATTGTTAAGAGCAAGTTGGTCGACAAGATTGTGCTGTTGCTGTTGTTGCTGGTGCATATGCTGTACTTGCATCTGAATACTTCATACCCTGTATTCTCTTCTTTCTTACATCTGCATTTATCGAGTGCTGGTTGTTTTTCGACGCTAACATAAGAACTTTCGATTGTTGAACACCGAGATTGAAAAAGAATCGAAGAGTATTCATATCACCAAGGGGAAGATCCAATCCATTTGGATCACAACTCGGACTGACATCGAGATTCACTGTCTAATAAAGAGAAATGAAAGATGAAAAAAGACAAACCTTATAAGAATTGACATCGAAATAAGGGACTTTAGCCAGAGGAAAGGCTGTACATGTAGGCCAGTTAAGTGAAGGCATTGGAGCACTTTGTGTCTGTACCTGAGGCTGAGGAACAGGGGGTTGAGCATGAGAAGTGAGAACGAACTGAGGAGTCGATTGAAAGGCTGCCGTAGAATGTGGAACGAGCTGTGATAGTACAAAGATAAGAAGAGAATTGACACCGACCTGTTGATGTTGACTGCCCATCGAAGTATTGATGCTCGCTCCAAAACCATTCAACTGTGGTTGAGGCTGTTGCTGAATAGCCAGCAGTTGAGCCAGTTGCTGGGTATTGAGTCCATTTTGTAGGAGTTGTTGTAGTTGCTGTTGTTGCAGCTGAAACAGTTCATTCTGGGAGGAGAAGGGCAGAACTCGAAAGTCTGCCATGACGGAGATAGAAAGAAAGGAATTGATAAGGTTATCAGCCAGGAAAAGGTCAAACTACGGAACATTAACTGCCGGAGGGGTAACTAGACTCCAGTAAAGATACCCATTCTCTCATCAAGTTTTCATCGGATGAGTTTCCAATTGGCTCTCTCAAAAAAAAAACGAACCTGTAGATTTTGAAGTCCTGCTCCATTGAGGAGATGACTGCCCGTGGGCGGATTCATTCGCCGTCTGGTAATTCAAAGAAGACTCGGACGGCGAGAATTGGAGGCTGAAAATTATACGATCATTGAGCACGATATTATGACGAAATGAAGAGATCAAACGATTATCAGAGAAAGATTTTCGAGATAAATTAAAATAATTGGAGAGAGAAAGATTAGAAGAATAAAACGAGAAGTGATCGATGGAAAGGAGAAGATGCCGGCAGCCGAAAATAAGGAAGACACAACGGCCGTTCTCTGGGTCCCAGAGCAGCAGTCGGTGATCAATGGGACGGGCAGGGCCAGCTGTAAACAGGACGAGGTCCAAGCATGACTACAGCACACGTGACGTATTGCAAAAACAGACATTATTTTGACGGAAAACCGAAAAGGGAGGCTATCCTTCTTGTTCAAAGAAACAACTAAGGTCCTCGACTATCGAAACAAGATCACCACCAACGACAGCCTAAAGTGTCCCATAGCAACAAAGAATAGAATAAAGAGATGGGAATACAGCTGTCGGAAGGACAAATACAGTACCGAAGAGAACCACCTGGAATGAAAATAATAGAGACAGCTGGAACGACGTACTCGAGTACAAACTTCGAAAAGGAGATGAAATAGGTCAGGAAACGATCGAAAAAGGCATAACAAAGGACGTATGAGAGGGAGAAGAATGATCGATTAGTTGGTGGGGAGAGAAAGACCTAAAGATTAAAGGTCGTGTAGTTATTCGTGTTCTTATCGGTAATGGGTGATAAACCGGGTCTATGAGTCCATTAAAAGGACCCTTGAACTATTTCCGCATTCGACTTAATGGTCGGTCAAAGAACAAAAATTAATTCCTGGAGAACTCTGAGGAAAATTGATCCCCATCCGAATGAATGAATGTAGCATGGACTCTGCCCTTTGTTCTTTTATTAAGAAAAGGAAGAAAATGAAGGAGGAGCGAAATAACACTATGCACACAATCATAATCATAATCACAATGAGGCCAAGAAGCCGGAGTCAACAAAGTAAAGAAACAAAAGAGCAGTCATGGTTCTCTGTCGACTGGTGGTGGCCTCGTTGCGGGTTTGCGCAAAGACGGCCTACGTAGAGGACAATCAATATATGCTGCCGACGGGTGGTGACAACAAAGATCAAAATCGAAAAGAAGAGGGGGAGAACTCGTTGATCTTCTCGTTTCGTCAACAATGTTCTTTTGAATATTTTACTAAAAAGAGAACAAAACAAAGCAAACGTTAGATTCTGCCGCAGAAAGAAAGAAAATTTTCTCAACATACTTTTTAAAAAAACCAAAGGTGAAAGTGTGACACATAGAGGAAGCTGAAAAAGTGACCTTTGGAGTATACTGTAGCCGAAGAATAGATCAATAGATGGACGATAAAGGAGCATTTGATGACATCACACGGGGTAAACAGCCGATTATTTCGGGTCACGAGAGTCTCGTTCGCCTTCGACAAAACGGAGATCTCTTTTGGCTGAGCCTCTGACTAATCTCTTTTGAGTCATTTTCGACGGAGGACTTGATAGCCTCGTGGTAAAAAAAGATAATCAGCTTTTGTTCTCTTATCATGGAAAGAACAGCCAAGTACATGAAGAGAGAGGCCGGCTGTCATTAGACGAATCGACGCGGCCCCCTGATTATCAAGTCGCTAATCGGGAGAGGGGACTTAGGTAGATGGAAGATAGGGTTGAAGTCCAATAACGGCAACACAGTTCACTATCTAGCAGGAAAGCGAATCACAAAAGGCGACGGGTTCAATCGATCGGATCCTTCTCCGTTACACATACTTGTAGTAACATACCTCCTCTCCTCGTAGCTTTGCAGATACGAGAAATAAAGCAAACTTTGATGACGAATGTTGACCCGACCGAATAATCAAAACTCAACGTGACCAATGCTCTTTCAACATCGACAGTACAGATTAATGGGAAGAGAGGACACATTGTAACAGAATGATAAAATGAGAAAAAGATCAACACCAAACGATGGAATGTGCTGGCAAACCGACAAAAGAACAGGAGTCATCACAAGTATTCTGTCGATTTCAACCCCCCCCCCCCCCCCCCCCCCCGGATTCACAAAAAGTGTCGCAAGATGTTCGTTGTTTGAGCACTGATTCAGAATGTTTGCCGTACAACGAAACAGGAAAAAGAGAGGGCAGAAGGAGAACGAAAGATAAGGAGAAGAAACTACAGGAGTGAGAGAAGGCCTTGACCGAAGGACGAATGACGACGGCCAACTGCTGAGGACACATGGAAAGACTTTTGATCCTAGAAATCACAAAATCGCACGAAATCGAAACTGTGTCGAAGAGAAAAAGAAATGATGGTCAAGCGTCATGCAAACTAACTAGTTTGCCAAAGAGTGATCAACCTCTCGCGATCTCCTTGGTATATATTCCAATGAATGGTGAAAATCACTCAAAGACTTTCGAAGTAGATGGCCTTGAAACATAGTTGAACCTACGGGTCGTTAATTGAACCTGAAACATTTGAGAGAAACACATTTTGTAATTCGAAAACATTTCATTATAGAATAAGTAACATTTATTACGTCAAAAAATCAAAGAGATTATCTTCGTTGTAGAGTTCCGGCGCCTTTTCCTAAATAAAAAAAGTTATATGAGTTAAATATGTTCCACTTCATTTTTCATTTATTTTACTCTTAACTTGTAAAAAATCACCGTAATATATGGCAATTTGTATATCACGTACTGCACTTAATTTCGTTGACTTTTTCCACCTATTTTCAGAATTTTTGCAGGTTTTTTTTGTGTCGTCGAATATATCTAGGAGCTACCTTACTAAAAAGAAAAAGATAGAAAAACTTTAAAAGAAAAATAAATAAATACGTGATATGAAATACAGTATATAATGTGTAATATAGTCTGTCCCAAAAAAAATGATGCATTTGTATGTTTACAATTTTACTAAACATCTTACACGCGCGAATTTCAAATTCTTTTTCTGAGAATTTTGTAAAAGATTGTATTGAAAATTTAAAGGTAAATGATCTATCTGTTAGAATTTTAAATAAGGTAAACTTTCATACGACTTCATTATTCTTTTAAATGTAGGCACTTCCCGTCCCGATTCAATTTTGGAGGTGCTATTCCCGTCCCGCACAGCCCTGATGCACACATTAACGATGATAAAAGTAAAGGAAAACTTATCATTGTGCACAAAAAAAGAATAATGGTTTATGTCTCATAACTGCATAATGAATATAGGGCCATCATAAGGCCACGATTTTATTTTCTATTGTAACCAGTTGTTCCACCAATGAAGGTTATGATTATTTTTAAAATAATTAAAATTGCTACCTCCTCCCCCGACTCTTGGTCAAAATCGCTACTTTTAGTGATATTTTACTACAATTTAACCTACCTTTACAGTTGTGTACAAAGTTTTTAGCTGATTGAGATTTTCATCAGATAATTTGAAAGATTCTACAACTTCCAGTGTCTACAAAAGGAATTTATTGTAAGCACGAAACTACAACCTTCTCCCTTCTCTCTTGATGGGTTTTCTTCAAAAATTTTTCGCTGATTAGAAGCGAGAGGACGGTATCTAAAGCCTGTCTGGCAGGAAGAGATAATGATTGTCTTTCTTCATTTATAAAAACCATCAACTGTACTGTTGGATCTACAATAGACGTTATATTCAATTCGGAAAGTTTTTCAAAGTGTTCTTTTGTTCCAACCGGGTCTTTCCAACTTTCCAATAATACTTCGTATGTCTGTAAAAATCCAGATCGTCTCGACCTCACATTCTTGCCAGTAATGCAACCCAAAATATCATAGGAAAGGTACCTGTTTTGTTCTCGATATATCCGGCAGTTGCTCGTTGTCTGTTGAATTGCAGAAAACCCAATCAACAGCACAGAAAGAATTCGCAGAAATTCGTGGAAAAAGAAGGGATAGAAACACAAAGAAAGCCAGTGCGAGGAGAGGATTGTTTGAGTCTACGCTCAATCGATGGATCGTTTATTGTGCGAATCATGGCACATCCGGTATCATAGAAGAGAGACGTGTTGTCTCGTGGAAACGGAATGATTATTGGTTTTGCGGAAGGAGATGTAGGGAGAGCGGGAGAAGCGGCCAGTCGTGTAGCTGATATCCTGTTCTTCCAACTTCTCGATGGTACGACGACGATGACACCATCCAAAGAGGCATCTTCATGATATTTTATAATAATTTGCTGTTTTACCTTACGAGAGACATAAAACGAGTGTGGAAGTGACGACAACACGTAATGTAGATGATGGGATTCGCACTTGAACTAGAAATTTTGTCTTATTATTATATCACTCATCTACTTTTCTTCTTTTGACTCACCTGGAGACAGAGAGAGCATTGAGCAGCAGGCGGAGCCAAGCATCCATTCGAACAGGAGTATTAAAAAAGGATTCCCAGAGAAAAATCCCTTGAATTGGAGTATAACATAAAAAGTAGATAAGCATCGAAATAATCAACATCCGAACTACGGAACGACGAAGTTTCAGAATGGCTGCCTGTTGAGTTTCATCAGCGATTGCATTTCCTGTGTGTCCCCATAGAACACGTCCCATAATTGTGTATAAAACGGTGAGTAGAATGAGCGGGAATGCGTAAAGTCCAACAAATTCACACCATTTGAAGATTTTCCTTAAACGGAAATAGCGACGATGAGAAGCATGTTTCCGTTTTTCACTAACTTGTATTCTTTCGTTATGCCCTTCCAGATGCAATACATCAGCTGATTACGTGCGACGACAATCCCTTGTGACATGAAGTATGGTATGGCGATTATAAAAGCAAAAGTCCAAACAGTTAAACAAACAATAATCTAGATACATAAGCGGAAGATATCTCTGAGCTACCGTAGTCCGCTTGCTGAAACACTGCATTCGAAGAGGTGAACAAATTGCAAGGAAGCGTTCGATACCTATGGACATCTAAAAGATTACGGTATGTAATCTGTGAGATGCATTCACTTCTAAATAAGTTTTACAACCACCAAAAATTTTATAAGAAAATTAACAAAAATGTTCAACAAAGTACTAAAACTACAGTACAAGCACAACAATCATAACAAGAAAAAGCTCACCTGGAGAAGGACACTCGAATAGAGAAAATATTCTTGAAGAAAACGAAGAATCTGACAAAGACTGCGAGGAAGGAGCCATCCTTGATCCATGATCAGCATACCCATGTCCGGTGAGCATAATAAAAGATGAACTGGAACTGTTTAGTAAAATAAAAGCTCTTACATATATCGGCTACCGCCAGATTTAGAAGAAATTGATTAACAGATGAATTTAGAAGTTTTCTATCACATATTATTACTGATACGACAAAGGCATTGCCAAGAACGCCAAGCAAGATGATAAAACCGAAGAGAATGGAGAAGAAAAGAGTACCCGTAATGGAGTGACAACTACCACCAGTACATGCTGTACTATTGGTAGTAATACTGGCGATAGTAGTAAAAATAGGTACTTCAGACATTACAGATGTTTGCTCATATATGGACCATCCAGTTCGTAACCAAGCTTCCTGAAAATAACAAATTATAAATAAAAAGCCGAATTTAGAAGAGAAATGTCTCAAGTGACACAAAGCACCGAAAGAAACCATGGTAATGGCTGCGCAACATTCATCAATAGAATATTCCGAGTAGCTCCGAGTTCAAATAAACTTATGTGATTTAGGATAAAAATTAAACTGAAACCTGAAAAAAAGCAAGACAGACAAGAAAAGATCATCATTTTGATTTGCCGTAAGAAATAGTAGATTTGTCGACTGAAAAAATCCTAGGTGACGGTTCTCATTGTTGAAAACAAAATTTATGACTGGAAATAAACTCCATAATTAAAAAAATTAAATTTTGTTCGAATAAAAGAGACCACCCGATTAAGGATAGGAAGAAGATAGCTGAACAACATCCGGGAAAATTAGCCTCGATTAGCTGTAAATAGAGGTCCAAGACAGCTGTGAGCCATTTCCTATTCGAAATTAGTACACAGATTGAAAAACATCTTGAATTACGGAAGGCAAACAGAAAAACTTCCGTCAAGAGAGTGCCAGAATGAGGAAATTGTAGAATTACTTGAAAATAGCCTCACTTTACTTTTTTTGGATATCATTTTTGGTATAGCATGTACGTTATTAGCCTTCTAACTTAACAGTATTTTATTGTTCCATCCTAACATGTGATTAAACAAAAAAACCAATTAATGAGATGTTGATAACTACTTCGAACTTATTCATTACTCAAAGAAGGGGGAGTAAGAAAGAAAAGAAAGGAGGAACAAACTGCCAGAAACAAACTCGTCTATATCATCACTAAATGGACTCTGAATTACAGAAAGGAGGAAGTGGCTTGGTAAAAGACAAGGCTCACACAAGGCTATTATTAAATTGACAGAAACTACGAATGAAAGTTCAACAAGACTAAAGTTTCGAACGAATAGTTATTATTTGTCAGTGCTTCTAGAATTCTAAATGCACCAATGGTGTTTGAATGACAACAGTTCATAACCCGTATTAGAAAGATTCACTAGATATGACGCTTAACGAAAGAAAGCACTTAACTGAGGAGAAAAAAAAACTGTTAACAACGCTTTGACGCATTCCAGTAATGCGCGAATGGACTAATGATTCTTTCATCAGTACGTCATAAAGATATAATGCAACATATTCTCATGAGTGGCATCCCACGAGTTAGTAGAAAAAAGTGAGTGGGTGGAGTCCGGAAAAGTTAGAGGCAACTGCTTAAGCAGGATTTTGGAGTGTTTTCGAGGTTCATCGAGAAAGCGCCTTATTTTTTCAAAGAAAAAATACTTGGTTTGACGACAATTGAGAGATTTAAAACATAGGAATTAGAACAAGACGCACGCAAACTAAAAATTGGAAAAAAATTTGGACTTATGGTACAAATTTTGAAATCAATACTCTCCGAAAACAGATACATACCTATAATAATCGCGAGTTCCCACGCCGGAAATAACGGCTATTTTAGAGGACCCATGTTCTTCCTTAGCAATACGGGCAGCTTCCTCCATTAGTAATTGTCCAAATCCCTAAATATCAAATTAACAAACTATTTGCTGGAAACCTGGTGTTGAAATTTTGAAGGATCCCGATCTGATACTGATACAACGGAACCGTAGACATGGAGTTCTCTAACTACAGACACATTGCCCTAAAAAATAATTGAAATATGCATTATTGAAGATAAATATAAGTACCTGTAGTTCCGGACGATGCGCCTTATCAGAAATTTTACGCAACCTTAAAAGACCAATAAGAATGTCTTGATTTGGATCTTCATATGCCAAAAAGGTTTCCCAGCCACCATTGGCAACATAGTCACGTCTGATTAGTTCCACATCATAAGGACGTACTTTATTATGTATTTCCTAAATATGCTTGTTAAAGGCAAAGTTATATACTAACTTGAATTCCAACTTCGCGTGTTCTAACATCACGACAAGGTAACCCAAGTTGTTTCATACGAGCCAAAGCATGTTCTCGTAAGTTTCCATGTTCTACTCCTGAGGATACTAATGGCATTGGAATATCTCTCTGTACGCGATATACTCTAGTCCAGGGTGGCACTATGGCTAATATCCTTGCAACTAAATCAACAAGTACACTTGGCTGATAACTCTAAAAATTAGTGTAAATTTTCTAAAAACAAAACCTTATATTTTCCCGTTTTCCATAACTCATATAGTCCTGTACCGCGGATAACAAGGGTAGGATATAATTTGAGACCATCGGGGCGAAAATCAGGATTCTAAATAAATATAACATAAAAGTTTAAAAATATTGAACCTGGAAAAGCTCTATAAATTGTTCAATATCACGTTCTAAACCAACATTAGGCAAATCTGGCATCATATGAATAACAACCTTATAGCCAGTATCTTTAGACATTTGGAAAGTTTCGCACACACTTTTTACCTAAAATGATTGTACTAAAATAAAATAAATTAACCGTGTGACCCCTATTCGTATCTCTTGCAACATCTTCATATGTCGACTGAACTCCAATTTCTAACCTGGTACATCCATATAAAAGCATATCGTTCAAATGTCTCGGTAAACAATAATCAGGTCTAGTTTCAATTGTGATTCCGATGCATTTTATTTTACTTCTTTCAGAGTAAGCAACCGCCTAAAAATGAAAGAAAGAAATCAGACAAACTTCTTTAACATTGTTAGATGTATGGCCACTTAAAGCATCATGAAGATTTCTAATGAAATAATCCCGATAATCTTCAGGAAGAGACATAAATGTTCCTCCCATTACAATAAATTCTACCTAAACCAAATATTGCAAAATTTTTTTTTGACCTTATCAATAGAGTGCCCCAGTTGTGCCAGTTGTGTTATTCTTCCTCTAGTTTGTAAATACGGATTATACCTATAAATATAAACACAATATTACTGTTTTTTTAGTAACCTTGCTCTTATAGCTCTCATGCTTGTAGGCTCATAACCCGTATAACTTTGTGTGGAGTATTCGAAATCAGAATCTGGTCCACCTGGACAATAAACACAAATATTTCCAGTAAAATTAATATGAGGACAGCGATGAGGTTTGCTCATCACTGCTACTACTGCAATTCCAGATGCAGTCCTTACGGGTTTAGCTTTTAATTTTGGCAATAAAGCTTCCTAAAGCAGAAATTAAAATCATTTTTATACAAACTTTATAATCATGAGGAACACCGACAATAATATCAACCAATTTTGGCTGGGAACTCAAACCAAATTTCTGAGAAATCTAAATGAAAAAAAAAATTATTCTGTATTTGACTACTTACAGTGCATTTGAGTCGATTGAGATTTACATCTTTGGAATTAAGATGAGCTTCAATAAGGTTTGCAACAATTTCATTTACTGCCAATTGCATAAGTTCTCTATGAGAACGGTCACTTGTATCTGTATTCGTCATTTTATTCTAAAACCAAGTAAACAAATTAAAAAATAACAGATAAACTATTAAAAAAAATTTCTCAATTACTATCGCAATTAAAAAGTAACAATTTATTAACCGGTTATATACCTTTTATACCCGTATAAAAATTTAAAGTTAAAAAAAACAACTTATAACAATAATATGATTTCAGACCAATAATTAGAAATCATCATAGTGGCAAAATGCCATGCGTTTGACATTTCAAGCTGAGATCCTTCGAGATGTTTTAATCCCAAGCTAAAACCTTCAAAGAGAAAAAATACAACTTACAAAAAGGTGTTCGCATCTTGACGATAAATAACAATGTTTGCATAAGCCATTGAATCATTTTTCGTAAATGATTTTAATAGCTCTTCGGACACCTGAATTTATATGTTTATAAAACTAAAAGAGCAAACTTTTTTTTCAAGTTCCAATCCAGACCAATTATTGTTTAACTGTAAAAGTCGTCTTTTAATAGAACGTCTTCCAACCCAAAGCGGAAATTTAATTGAATAGCAGCCAGACTGCCAAATATTAGCATCTTTATCCTGAATAGGAGCCTAATAAAATAGTTAATCCAAAACCCAAAGTCATGAAAATAAATACAAAAGCGCTAATTTTTGAAAAATAACCTAACCTCCTCAAGTTTCATTCTTTTGAAATTCGGCTCATTAAGGTTCATTATGTCCCAAAATAAAATTTCCTCAAAAATGGCAGTGATAACTTTCTTCAAACCAAGTAAGGTCATCTGAAAATACTGCAAAACTCAAATAAAAAGTCACTTTATCACATTCTGGAAATTGAAAATAATAATCCAACATCGGTAATGGTTTAAGTGTTGGTGACGTAGGTCTACTGGATACGCCGACGATATGTGTGAGAAGAACACTGAGGAAAAATAGGACGACATGCAATACTTACATTTTAACCTTTTTCATTGCAGATAATGAGAACATCATCTGCTTCTTCATAAGAGCTAAAGATTTTTCAGTAATATTCTGAGCAACATTATGAGATCGTTCAATAGGATCCTAAAGAAATTTCTTTCTGAATAGCAAATACCTGAATATTCAAAGAGCTAAATTTAAAAGGTTTTAACCTCTCATCTGATATTAAAGCTGACTGAAAGACATCTTTAGTCATTGAATATGGTCCAAAAACAATGTCTGACAAATGAGTTTCAACCATATGAATAAAGAATTGCTAAAACTTCTTTATAGATTTTGGCAAAATACTTTGAAAAAAGCTGCTAAATCTAAAGCCCCAAGATCATACACCGGAATCGAGAAATCTACTCGCCATGAGCCAAATATTTCCTGAGCATTTGTTTTATTTTTTTAATGGCAAACCTCATTTTTAGTAAATTCAAAAGGTGGTATTATCTTATTTTCCATCAAGTAGTAAATCACGAAAAGATTAAGAATATAAGCATTAAAATGACCAACCTAAGAAATATAAGAAAAATATTCAATAAACTAACATGTTGATTAGAAGGAGGCTCAAATAATCCGTTTGAAAATCCCCAAAACCTGAATGCAATAAGAATCTTTTGGAGATTTCCACTTCGCTCCTGTTCTAGAAGAGTTTTCAGATACAGCGATTTTTTCACTCCAAGCATATTTGCAACGGAGAGATCAATCATACACTATAAAAAAGATAAAACTTAATACAAATGACATACCGACTTAAAAATATTGAAACGTACTACAGGACATCGAGCATCCAAAACAGGTCGTTGATGTCCAATCCAGCCGGCTGTTTTGCGGACTTCATTAATGATTTTACTTATCAGACGGACACGATCTAGGTAATTTGTTTACAAACAAGAACCATTACCAGCACACGTAAGACGTATTAATTCCTGATTGGAGATCTTTCGTCCTTTAAACAATGAAGGGTCACAAGTGAGCAGTGTATACTTATCGCGTAGTAGCTCCGGAACAATTTCTTTTGGATTATTGACAAAAACTGTTGCATCCTAAACAAAAAACATATATAGCATAAAAATCGAACCATATCAGAATCCACAGTTCCAACACCCGTGATTGTTGATCCAAAAAGTGTAACAGTAGGATTAATAAGGTAATCTGCCAATCCTTCTTGTAACAGTTGAATAAAATGCATCCGGCGTTGGATCTAAAAACTACAAAAAACAAGCAGTACTTACTTCTTTTTCCTGAAGCACCATACATTTTATAAGAGCTGCTGCTTGTTCAGAAAAAGTTGAAACATTTTCCATTGCAGCATGCAGCTGAATAGTAATAATGTGATTAAGGAAAAATAGCAGTTATACTTCTAACAAGTTAAGATGAGGTTTAATGGCTTCTTGAGGCGTAAACTCAATTTTTCGCTTCTCGAAAGTTAAAGTGATTCCGTCGACAACCGCAGTTCCAACAGATAGTATTTTTTCTGCAGTATTACTGTCAGAAAATTCGACGATGGCAAACATTCTGTCACTTCGAAACAGAATTCGATCAATATGTCCAAACTAAATATTCAACAACAAATTAGTTAAATAAAGAATAAACCTGCTGAAAAAAAGTAGACAGCGATTCCTCGGCTAAAAGCAATTTCGATTTCCATTTCACAAATACGGAGCTGTCTTGGAGAGCTTGAACAACTTCCCGTTGAGCACGTAGCTTCATATGTTTTTTACCTGACTGGAAGAGAGGAAACAGTAAAAAAGAACCTACTTCATGAAGTTCAACAGCTTCCTCACCAGAAGGAATATCAACATTGCAGACATCGCAATGACTCATTTTCTGCAAAAACATCGATTATAAAAATTTTGATAAATACTGAATTTTTTTAGGTATGAATAAGAAAAACTAAAAAAAAAGAAATCATAAAATCTAGTTTCTTTACTATAATAATGAATACATTTTATGGTATTTATGAACTCTTATTTTCGTGCTTTTTCCATTCTCTGTATTCTTCTAATTTCTGCTGACGGGTTGATAACCCAGTTTTTCTAGCATTCGAACGTTCTTGAATATATTCTTCCGTTATACGCTCGCGGAAGGTCATATCGTGAAATCAAAAAACAATATTTATAATTTTGAGATCAAAACTCACTTTTCGTACTTACATCTGTTAAATTCAGCTAGTACAGGTTTGCAGGAATTTAACCCTTTAACAGCACCATCTGCTCGAAAACACTTTATTAAATCTAGAAGAAGAGTTGAAGGAAAACGTAGAAAAACTGACTCATATAAAACTCGTTGCACTCTACTTTTTCAATTTGAGCATTCATTCTGTTGGGTATGATCACATCAGCTTCAATTCGTCGAAGCGTCCTATCATTCGGATCACCTAAAAAAATAAGATGATTTCCGAAGCAAGCAAACCTAAACCATGTGGCCCTGATGATAAATAGTGAGGCAAAATAGTTTTACGAACTCGATACTTTTTTCCTGTATCTTTATCCACAAAGATCTCTCCCTCTTTTAGTGTCTCAAGATTATCTGTTGGCAAAAGATCACTTTCTGCCATTCTAAAAAATAAACAATTTGAGAAAAAAGGAAATAAACTTCAAAGAAAAACAAGATGAAAAAATGTACCACCGAGTTTCTAAAGTTTTCACAGTCACGCGCGAAGATTTTGAAATGACTTGTTATTTTGTATATGCGTTGGTTTTGATGTCAGTATAATTGGAACGGAGATACCCATTACGGTTTCTATTATCATAATATTTATTTATTTAATTCAATATTTATATTTACAAAGAAAAGCCTAGAAGTTTTTAGAAAAGTTGTATCCAATGGCAAATGAGTAGACCATGGCTTCGATGTTGATATCCTTCTCAATGCTTTTGAAGTATTCTAAGACTTTTTCGGTTTCGACAAGCACGACCTCAATGTTCTGTATATTATTTATTATGGAAGCATTGTTACTTATATTGGAACAGCCTCAAAATCACGTAAAACAAACCACAAAGTATGTCTAGGTTCAAGCATATCGAAAAAAATTAAACAATTGTATACAGTATATTCCAAAATAAAGTCCATTGTTTTTATACATCCTTACTAAAATTTCTAATTTTCCTTTTACTATTCGTTTGGAAAATGTTCACGTGATTTTTGAGGCTGTTTCTTAACCTCATCGTGCATAAGCTCTTGTTCCGGATGGAGATTTGTTTCACAATCACCATCAATTTCTATAGTTACAAATTGTATAGAATCATCTGTCAATCCAGGATCAAGTCCTTGAACTCCCGATGTTCTACAATAGCTTTTTATCTTTTGTGTCATACTTGTGAAGGATCCTAGCACCCGTAGCAATGTAACCTGTTTCCTCCTTTAGCTCCCTAATGGCAGCTTCCTCTACAGTCTCTCCCTTATCTATTAAACCCGCAGGGAATTCAAGTGTCCAAGCTTTCATCGGTATCCGATATTGCTTGATAAAAACAAAATACTTCTTTCCACCCTTGTTGAGGATAGCGATAATGTCTACACCGTCAACTTCGAGTCCATCTGGGCGAGTTGTACGATGTGATGACTGCCAGATCTATAAAATTAATTAAATAATACTATAAAACATACTCCTTCGTGACCATTTTGCTTACATCTAAACCGTACTTGGCGTGTCTTTAGCCACTTTCCAATAAACACTTCCTGTTCGTCCGTCAATTCATAGGGACAGTCCAGCTCTTTCATCCTATAAAATAACTGTTATAATTTGTAGCAATTCTTTACTGTAAGTAAATACACAAAAATTCGGTCAACAACAAACAATAACATATACTAATCTATAGGAAATAGGTAGAAAAAAATTTTCATGAATTTAATTTCGAAACTCGCAATGTGACACACAAACCGCAGTAGCGTAAGATTTCTCTTCAAATATTTGTTTTTTATATGATTTAGCATATATCTGTTTATTCTTAATTTGTTTATTTCCAGATTATATAAGGATGTTAGTGGTTAGAATATTTCACCAAAGTAGAAGATTCATGTGTATATCAAGATTATCTCAACAAGTTGCTATTTACTAGATTTTTACTTTTTTCCAGAATGTAAATATATTGAATTTGGATAATACTAGAACAAAAGATCGTCTTAGCAGTAAGTCAGCAGATAACGATAGTAATAAACAATCAAAAAACAGAAAGAAAAAGATAATATGGACACCTGGTTCAATTGGGATGCTGGTACGTTCTATTCCGCCGACTTTCAATATCTAAAAATCTGTGTACTCATCTGTTCAGGTGGTTCCGGCAATCGCTTTCTCTCTTGGTTGTTGGCAAGTTTATCGTCTGCAATGGAAATTGAAGCTAATTGATAATTTAAAAGCAAAACTGGCGGAAAAATCTATAGATTTTCCTGTTAATAAGTAAGTTTTTTTTTTTATAAATCAATACACCCTGTTTAAGTATTTATATTTTGAAAGATCTTGAATATCGACGTGTTCATATAACCGGAGAATTTCTTCATGACCGTGAATTTATTATTACTCCTAGAGGACGTTTTGACGAAGGTTATTCTCAAAAGGACGTTGGATCTCTTCTATCCGATAATAATATGTCAAGTCATGGCTGCCATGTAATTACGCCGTTCAAAATAGCCAACTCAAAGTGAATAGGTTTATTAAATTATGTATTAATAAATTTAGTCTTATAATTATGGTAAACCGAGGCTGGGTACCTACTCATTTAATCTCAAGAGAATCACGAAGTCAAGTGGAGCCAAAAGGTACAGTTTCTTTAGAAGCAATAGTTAGAAAAAGTGAAAAGGTTGGCCAATATTCTTTTTAAATATTAATTATCAGCGGCCACAATTTGTGGGACAAAATATACCGGAACAAGGTGTTTGGTTTTACAAAGATTTCAATCAAATGGCTCAACAATGTGGATCTTCACCAATTTATGTAGAAGCGGTTTATGGTTAGAATTTTCATTCTTTTCAATCTTTTTTTTTCAGAATCGTCATTGCCAGGAGGACCTATAGGTGGACAAACTAATATTTCTGTCAGAAATGAACATCTTTCATATCTTCTAACTTGGTATACTTATTTTTTTCACTTTTTACCACAACATTTAGGTATTCTTTAACGTTGTTGACAACTTTTATGTGGCTGACTAAATTTAGAAAATAGCAATGTCTTTTATTTTAATAATAAAAACTTACTGAAAAAAAATCTTTTTGTATTGTGGCTCTTATTCCATGATTTTTTCCTAACTTTTTATGAATACTCATACTTATTCAGATGAAATTTTTGTGCATATGTATAATTATAAGTCCAATATTATGCTACTTAGATGATGAGTGGGTCGATCCGAATGATCCTTCTTTTCCCTCAAATGCCAAAGTTCAAAGCAATGAAGTATGTTCAACTAAGGTATTTGTTAGAACTTTTTATTATACTTTCTTTAGGATACATATTGCGTTGATGATCCATCTTTACGGTTGATTTTGCGGCGACTTTTTCAACGAATACACGTCGACCCATCTCAAAAAGCGTACTTTTCGAGGTTGGCCAAGTAAGTTTGGCTTGCTAAATTTATCAGATCAGATTATCACTATCTTCATACAACATGGCTATTATTGCCGATTATTTAGAATCGGAATCAAATATGAATGAGCTTTCTCAAAGAGAACTGGTGAGGAGTGCTTTACATAATATGCTAGAGTTGGTAAGTGACTATTAACTAGAATCGTTTTAGATCCCCGAAGACAATACAACATTTCTAGACTCAATTTTTACATTCCTCTGGCCATGGATAGTAATGTGTAATATGATTGTTCTTCCACCGACAATCTTTTTTGTTCTTCGAAGTATTATGAGGTATAAGTTATTAATTCTGAAATTAGCCGAATTGCAGTACACGTTCTTTCTGGTTAACTATTCTGACCATAATCATTTTACTTTCTATGATTACAACTTACAATCGAATGTATCAGGTTTTTAATTAATATTTTACTTAAAAAAAACTTATTAGGAGAAAGTTGCTGCAAGATTAGCTGCTGCAACTGAAATGAAAGGAGATGCTTGTGCTTCATCTGGTTTAATTGAACAAGGAATTGATTTTCTTACAGGATTTGTTTCATTCAGGAAAAAATCACCATGTTTGAAATTTATTGAAGTCTGTTATTTCTTCAAATATCATATTTCTTTTTTTTTCAGTCACAAACTGTTTCCATAGTGTCAGAAATTTCGCTACTAGACGTATTTTCGGACGTTCTCTCAAATGGCTTATTTGGTTGGCTTTCATCTTTGGGTCCTCACTTAAACAAGTTTTATCGTGGCCTTTGCGATGGTATACCATTTCATATGCTTCTCTTGGTGTTCGCTTCAATGGTTAATATTTCTCGAAAATACATCAACAAAGTTTCAGATATTCTTGTTTGTTCGTATTAGCACGCCATTATTCACAATTGAACCTATGAGTATGTTTCTCTTGTTATATACTTTGGAATTTTCAGTGATTACACTCTTAGGAAATGTTTGCCATACCGTAGTAAGTGGTTTAACCAGTGGTGAGGAAATCAGGCAGACTTCTCTTACTTCTAAAGGTAAGGAATAAGTTTATTTCATGGCTTTAGAAAATGTAGTAGCGATAACTGCAAAAGGTGACAGTAAATTTCACAACATCACTCAAAGAACTCCTGAAAGGTACATAATCGTTTTTTCTTTATTATTAGTAGGATTAGACGATTGATGGAACGGAAACGTCGTGAGAAGATAGCATTGAAGGACCGTGATGAGTCGGAATCAGACAGATCGTTAGAATCATCGTCGAATGAATATACAAGTAGCCGAAGTAGAAGTATTGGACGAAACTCGGGCGATTTTTAAATATAACAGATAATGTATACAGGGTACCTTGACGTGTAGCAAGTCATAAATCTAAAAACGAAAGTTGACTGAAAATTTTTTTAGGAAGATATGTTTATTTTATAGGCAATTAATCACACCGTTTCTATATAGCTTTTGGACCAAGACCATTTTCTAACAACATGTGATATTTCTCAACAATCAATTGTTTAAGCGAACAAGTGACCGCTTCATTTTCGTGTATTCTGAAAAGTAAATATCATATTTACTTTAGATTTACCGCCTTAGAAAGTTCACCGTAGTTTCCACAATCGCTTCCATTATATAATTAGGTGGATGTTCTCCTAATATTCCTAATCTTCTAGCCACAAATGGCGATGTTAAAAAAGTTATATCGGAGAAAGACTGATGTACCGCATCCCTGTAAGTTTATTTTCTTTTTTCTTATCTTTCAGTATATCTTACGTTATTGTGAAGTGAATCCGTTCAGCTTCTTCGGAATTGAATCTTTTCATATTGTCGAGATTCTCCTTCCATTGCCAACGACCAGCGTTTATGAAAAGTGATGGTTGTGATGCTCGAGCGTAGTGATCTGCATCTAATGGGAACATCCATCCGTCGAGAACTACAGCAGCCTAAATTAAATATCTTTAGAAAAAATGATATTTACTTGGAAATCTGTTGAAAACGCCGTTGCCGCTAAAGCTGTGGCTCCTCCAAAACTATGTCCTGCAACTGCTGCCCGCGAAAGATTTAATCGTCCTTTAAAAGAACCCCAATCGTAAAGATTCCCAATTAAGATGTTGTCCAATTTCAATGTTCCCAAATTCAGTTCTTCCAGAACATGCAATGCCTTCACGCATTCAGCAACCCGTTTACCTAACTGAAACAATATTATTCGATCTGTTTAGAGACGTACTTGTTGATTTCTTACTTTAAAATTATTATCGGTATGTAATATTCGCATATGAATTGGTCGTTCATGGTGCCGGCGGGTGAGTGATTCTGACTGAAGTTTATACGTCCAGCACGCCGAGTAATCTCTATAATGTAAGTGTTTTTTCCCCAATTTCACTTACCGATGTTCCACTGCAGCGACAACAAATCCATAAGATGCTAGCGAGGCACAAAAAGTAGAGTACATAAAGCGACTTCCTGCCAATCCATGAGAAAATATCAAAACTGGAAAAGTTCGATGCCCATTTGTAAAGCTTCTTGAATGTGGCAGCGTTGTGTGAGATGTAGTTATACTCGGCAAGGAAGCCGAAGAGTGGAAAGATGAGGATGTTCCAGCCAGAGGCATTTCAGATAATGCTGATATTCTAGGCGAAAATAAAAAAAGAAGAAGTTTACCTCTTTTCTCCAATTATCCAATCAGAAAAAAATTGAATTTTGGAAGGTGACTGCTTTAGAAAAGCGGCTAGGCCTTCTAAATACTCTTTTTTTGGCATCCAAATTGGATGACTGTCCATTGTTGAGGTTTGCTTTCCTTCCTAAACATGAAAAATAAATAAAAAGCCAAACCTCATTATTAACTGGATAGTATAATCGGAGGAATATACCCGGATCCCCTTCTCCTTCATCGGCAACCATTAAATCAACACAACCCGCGCGATATGAACCAGAACCAATTAAAGGAAGAAGCTGTCGCCGATCACTGGAGGACCATGACAGACCCATCTTCTGTAAGTTATCATTTTTTCTTGGAAGAAAGCTTATTTTTAGAATTTTGGAAGCAGAAGAAACTTTTTTTTGAGAAAAAAGCTTTATTCCAGGCTAAGTTGCATGTCAGTGGTAATTGTCAGGGGAAGAAATGTTCCGCGTGACTGCTCCAAAAAATGGAAGGCTTCAAAAAATGGTTAAATAGCGAATAATTAAACGATTACATTGGATTTCAAAAAACCGAAGCACATGAAGTAACATACGAGTCGGCGACCCGAGGTACAAGTGTTCTTTGAACTCAACGGGACATGCCACCAAAACATGTGATGTACTTACCGATATTTTTGGAGATTTAAAATTGTTTCGTCGGGGAGACGATACTTGCAAGAAAAGTTGGAAGGATGGCGACGTTTAATGTGACAGCCTGATGTCCCCGGAGGCCGTCGGCTTCTCCGAGTCAACGCTTATGGACTCTACCGGGGACCATTGTTCTCATATTTTCGGCAAGGCTCATCTTTAATTGGCAGCCGCTTCGCACGACGCAACGCGACAGCTCAGCTGACGGCTTATGCATAGTAAACAATAGACCTCCCATGCATTTCAATTCGACACAACATTGAGACATTTATTACCAAAAATATCACAAATCTAACGCCCTAAAGAACTCCATTTTTGAAGACGTCGAACTGCTGGTTCACTAAACATCGGGTAGCGGAGTTCCTGGAAAATCAGAATTATAAAAAAAATTAGACTATAATTTCTCAATTGAAATAGGAAACGAACCATCGGTCGGGAGCCTCTCAACGATTTCAGAAACATCAAAGCTCTATCGTAATCTGCCTCTTGGGCACTGGATCCAAGTGAGAAGATGGCCAAGACAAGGAGAAGAAGCATTTGTCTAGAAAAACAGTGAATAATGAAGGAAGTCATTGAAGAGTAGAAGACGCCTTTCAACGGATTGTCTATATTTTTCGATGGCAGCTACATAACTGAGTGAACTGCCCACGATGTCGTGACAGGAAAGCTCAGATTACGAAGATCCGTCTCTGCATAAATTGTACTCTATTAATTATACGTCTCATTGGAAGAGCTATGTATGGGAGAATTTCTGGGAAAATAACAAAGGTTCAAGAGCAGTAATTAATACTCTCTGGCAAACAAAATAAATCATTTTTACTCTGAAGTAATTAATGTAAATGATTCTGAGATAATGAGCTGCTCACTAGCTGTCTGACTCAAGACCATAGGATGGAATGTACCGAAGGATAGAGATTTCTTGATTATCTGGAGACACCTACCGGGAGACTTCCATTCTCTTGTGTAGTGGTCTAATAAGAAGTGTAAACAGACTTGTTTTGAGGGGATTCATTACATCTAAGGAAAGACAAGTCCAGAGAATTCGTGTCAAAACAGATCCAATCCTTATCTTGCCGGTCACTCTTTTATTTATTGTCCAGTTGCAGGAAGGACGATCTTCTTTGACTATACACCATGGAAATCGTCCAGCTCAATCCTGGAATGCAAGTCGATCGCTGGTTGATTGAGAAGAAACTCGGTGAAGGAGGTTTCGGTGCTGTGAGTTCTGCTCTACCAACGATATAATATCCAGGTTTATCGTGTCCGCAATCCGACCGGTCAATTCGCTCTGAAAGTGGAAGGGATCAACGAAAAGGTGCAGGTGCTTCGGATGGAGGTTTTGGTGCTGGACGAGCTAACCAAACGAGGCAATAGGCATTTCTGTAAAATCGAAGACAAGGGACGATATGGAAATTTCAACTATGTTGTTATGACTCTCGTGGGAAAATCGCTGCAAGATCTTCGAAAGGAGCGACCTTCTCAGCATCTGTCTTTGGGTTGTGCCATTTCCGTTGGGATTCAAGCACTTGAGGCTTTGGAAGATCTTCATTCGATTGGTTATCTTCATCGTGATGTCAAACCTGGCAATTATACCGTTGGTAGAGCAGAACTCAATGAGCTGAGAAAGGTCTATATACTTGATTTTGGAATGTGCAGAAAGTTCACAAACGATCAAGGCATCATTCGAAAGCCTCGTCAAACTGCAGGATTTCGAGGAACGGTTTGACTTGTCTTCTTCTTTGAATATCACTATTGTAGGTTCGTTATGCCCCTTTATCCTGTCATAAACAGGTAGATTTTGCCAGAAAAGATGACGTAGAAACTTGGATGTACATGCAGGTAACTACTAATATTTCTACACGAATCTATTTACTTTCAGGTGGAGCTGACGGTTGGTCGAGTTCCATGGAGAGAGGTTCAAGAAATCAACCAAGTCGGACAGTTCAAACTTCGATGTCGTCAGCCACCGGGAATCGATCAACTCTTCTGTCAGCCGTGTCCTCAGGAATACAGAGATATTCTCGGTCTTATCGATCGACTAGGCTATTTCGATACTCCGCCCTATGAACAAATCTATCAGATGATGCGAACGGCGCTGATGAAGTCAGGAATGCCCGAATTCCCGTATGATTGGGAAAGATAAAAAGAAATAAACTCTGGAAATCCTATCATCTTACGTTTCTCCCTTCTAGTGTACAATACTGTATATAATATATACATTCTATGGCTATATTTTTAGTTGGTTGACATTGATCAATAGACCACAATGCACTGCGTTTACAGAATTTGGCGCTTTTATAAACAGTGCAGCAAATAGGAAATTTTGTTGATTTTTTGAGTTCTCATATCCATTCATTATAAAAACTTTTTAATATTGTTTTTCAGCATGGTAGAGCTCAAATGTGACATAAACGACGGGTACTACATTTTGGCAAGGAAAGTTGACTTTGAAGATACTAGAAAACGTAAACTTTTAGTTTGATGAAAACAATTCTTATTTAGAGAATATTCAGTACATTTTGGATATATTTGGAAAAAA
Organism: Oscheius sp. DF5120; assembly: GCA_932521415.1. Taxonomy (NCBI): domain Eukaryota; kingdom Metazoa; phylum Nematoda; class Chromadorea; order Rhabditida; family Rhabditidae; genus Oscheius; species Oscheius sp. DF5120. Next base: position 2,981,873 of record OW051465.1, on the reverse strand, counting down.
TAATATTAGCAAGCCTGTAGCCAGTAAAATTATACCATGGCCATCTAATGAAGATGGTCCAACTGAGGTAATTTGTTAGGCATTTCTGTATAACAAACATTCAGTTAATTTTTTCTAATGAAGATGGTGTAATCAGATTGAAAAGTTCAATTACTATTGCGGAGGTTGCTTTAAGGTGTGTTATTATATAGATTCAAAGTTTTTTTAGTTTACATAAACTTAATATAACAGCAAATACAGGCGAAGGATGCAAACATTATAAATCGTTTTCAAGCCAAATTCCAGAATTCGATTCGAATCAATTGTTAGAATGTATTGCAGATATTTCTCAAGCTCCAGTGAGTGCTTCACTTTTAGTTTTATTCACATTTTAGACATCAAAAACAGGGTGGAAAAAATTGATCAAACTAATTGATAACGACAAAAATTTGTATCCTATACCAGTGCATTGTCAAGAGCAAGTTTTACAAGCTTTATTTCAACTTACTGATGCAAAAATTATGGAACAAGTTTGCACTGCGTTATGTAGTTCCAACGTTTTAGGCTACAGGTTTATCTTTTTTTTTTTTATTTTTTTTTTTTTAGAAAACTTCAAGATTTCTCGATATTTTGTATAGAACATGGTTTAACGGACATTATCAGTAAACAGATAGCTCGAAACCAATATTCAGAAAATGTAAAGGTTAAAATTCTAGATCACAGCCTCGGGTAACTAATTTAGTGTTGGATATTTTTTAGGCTTGAACCTGAAACTGGAACAAAAATTTTGGAATCCGTTTTATCCTCCGGTTTTTCTGTGAAAAAAATAACGATTTATTGTAAACAGCTGACGCCCGATGCTATGCTTATATTATTATTGCGTTTACTTGAAATTTATAAGAACTTTTCAAAAGAAAATCTTCATTTCCAAGTAGATTTTTGCTTGTCTTATATTTCTTAGTGTTTATCTTTGATTGGTGCTATACTGGATGCAGGCGGAAATCAGCTGGTAGTAGAGAAAAAACTGCAGGCAATAATTACTGAGTTGATGGAAACTGTTACTGATTTTGTAAGTGTAAATACTCTATTTATTCCCTTATCATTATAGGCAGCTCTATCGGATGTTTTTAGCCATCTACGTGTTGGTATGACTTTACAAGAGCCCACATTTGAAATTGATACCGTATTTCGTTTACGTCGTTTGAAAATACAACCTCGAAAAATAGTTTGGTAGTTTTGATTTTTTATCATTATTGCAACTATTGTTGTTGTTATTTGTTATATTGTTATGAAGTTCCGAATTCGTTTGTTTATCTTTGTCTATAACTAGGGTCACATTGCCCTCTCTCATATATTGATTGGTTCACTGCTTTTGTTTTTATATAATCTTTCAATATAACTACTTTACAGCTGGTGAAGGCCACATGATAGTCGATGGATGGCGTACCGAAACCGGAAGATCATTTTACTGTTAATATAATTGTAAAACAGGTTTTTTTTCACTTTCTATTATAATTTATGTTTTTTTAAGATTGGTCTACGAAATTCAGCAGTTTTTAACCGTCTATTGGAACGACTAACTAGACAACGCATAATTCAAGGCATAATTCACTTTCAATTAAATTCAACGTGTTTTTTAGTAAGCGAGAATCCCAGGCGTCTATTTCATGCTCGTTTTATTACATCAGTTAATAGCGAACTCGTAAAGTTCGCGGACTTACATGTTTGTGAACTCACTTGAAATGACAATTATTTTAGGTCCACCATCGTATTTTTGGTGTTATTGGCGTAGCCTGTGAACAGCCATCGACTTCATTAGATATTTCGGGGGTAATTTATTACATTTTTCTAATTTTGTCTTCAGATACAAGAGGGAATATCATCCTTGTCTATCGATAACAGAAGGCGGTCATCAACACCAGGAACAGGAATAGTGAAGGTTGAAGATGTTTATAAGAATTTTGTCAAAGTGAAAGAAGAATATGCTGCGCATGTTTTGGATAGCCGTTGTATTTGCATTGGTTATGAGGAGGTACTGTTTATAGCTTAACATTTTAAAATTATAGGATTCTGTATCTCATCATTTTGCTCGCAGAGAGGTTTTATTTTTTCAATCACTTGAAACTTCCGATGAACTCGAAACGGGTATACGCGAATTTCTTAGAGCTATTTATTTTGTACTAGAAAGTAAACGGTTAGACCAATCTTTTGAAAAAATGGTAATTTTACATTGCTCTTTTTAAATATTTTAGGAAACTCCAATCTGCCCTGTTCTTCCGGAAGAAGAACGTTACAGAATTGGAGAGAACAAAACATCTAAAACATACAAGTGGGCTGTGGTATTTTTGTTTTATTTTTAGGCGAAAAAGTCTTGGCAGGGCTCGAAAACAAAATGGAGACTTTGCTTTTCTAACAGGATTGCCTCAGCTAGCACTTGATACTTATTCCGCATCGATTGAGCTTTTAAAAACAAGTAATGATCTTCTTTGGCTTGGTGGTATGCGCAGATTTTTTTTGTTTTATTCTACCATATTTAGCTGCCTTGGAAGGATGGGCATGTGCAGCAATGACTATGCTCTTCGAACTTGGAACTAGTGAAGATGCTGTTCTACCTAGAATCGCAACCATGACTGCACAGGATATGAGAGATGTTCAAGGAAGTAGAAATTCCCCGTAAGTCTTTTTATTGTCGTTTCTTGCATGTCATTGGATTCCCTGGTGAAGGGTTTTTCTTAGAGCGGGACAAGGTCATCAACGGCATCGATCAGATGAGAATGCTCTGCCTGTGCCTGATGATAAAAGGAAAGCTCTGTTACCTTTTCTACGAACAGATAGGTCTGTACAGTTCACATGACCTTTTTTGTTAACCTTTATATTGATTGAAACGCTTTAAGAAAACATTATTTTCAGAACAAAGGATGCAATAGACTGTGCTGGAGTTATCAGCAGATTTGAAGCGGCTTTAGAAAATTATGGAAAATTTTCATTTATTGCTTTAATTGAATACAACTGTATGATGAAAGCGGTTTATGCATTTAAATTACAAAGAAGACTAATTGAAATGGAAGTAAGGAGTATATAGTTTTTCATTTGGTGTTAGACATTTCACAGAGATCATGTGGGTAAATATCTGGACGACAGTTTTACACGTTTTGACCACATTGTAAAAGCGACTATTTGCAATAATTCTGCAGCGCTTTATAAAGAAGCATGTTTTTACCGCTTTTTTAAAATTAAAATTACTTCAGATACACTTCCATAGAAAGTCATCTTTTTTTGCTAGACTCGGTGTGCTATTTAGGCTACATGTTAGTGACGGAGAGCAGAGAACAGAAGCTGATTATAAGATTGTATATCCTGTACTATATAGGTTTGCATTAACTGAAAAGAGAAACTATTATAGAACATTGCAAGGATATGGAATTGAAGAAAACCTTCGAGAATCTTTAAAAGCTCTTCGCGGACCAGTACATATGCAAGTAAAAGCACTTCATGAAGTTTATACAGCCGCTTCAAGGGCAGAATTAACAGATGCGGCAATTCGCCATATTTGTCATCTTCTTCAGGTTGAGCATTAGAACGAAACATTTACTTTGTCCAGGTCTACTATGAAGCTGTAGAGCCATCATTACGTGTTCGCCTTTTTGATGACTTGGCTAATTTGATACGAAAGAAAGGTTCAACACCGAATTTAAACCAACGAATCAATGTCGGAGTTGGGAATATTATTTTACCACCTATTCAATTAACTCGTTTTCCTTCTATTACGTAGTTTTAATTATCTTATAGCAAAAATCTATTTAGTCTTCCGGAAATCTGTCCTCTACCACCCCATTTGGCTGCAACTGCAATAAAAAAAGATAACAATGAACAAACAGTGTTTATTTACTGTTCATTTCAAAAGAAACGAGAAAATGGTAGAATTTTTGGTTTTTGTTTATAGATATTTAGATATTTCTTGGGTTGTTAACTGTCCAGCTTACGTTTCTGTTCAAGTTTATAACTGCCGAAACGTTGAGCTTGTAGTTCGTGATCTCTGCCTGTTAACAGAAGGATGTTTGTTTGAAGCTGTTCCTGTTCGCTTAATCTTGCCAGCAGCTGGAGCCGATTCAACAGCATCACGTATCAATTTAATTGGTGTACCACGGTATGTCATCGTTTCAGTTATATATTTAAAATTTTTCGCATGTATAATAAATTTCCGTTTTCAGCTCTCCTGGGATTATGAAAATTACAGGATTCTCATGTGAAGTTTTAGATCTAAGGAATGTTTGTAAATTAGAATCCGCGAATGGAGGCACTTTAACAGTACGTTTATTTATTCAGTCACATTTTTCGGCTTCATGGCGTAAACTTCTCCGGTCGGGATCATTTTAGTTGTTGCTTGTTTCACCTCTCTCAAAGGTTTCATTCTTGATTTTTCTTGCAATGGTAATCTTAAATTAATGCCAGAAGTTCTAAAGTTAACCGATGAAGTGTTTATTTTGTCCTTCATTTCCTCAGTCTGTGCAATATTGTTCATGATGTTGGTCACCCTAAAATGTAACAGTTTTTGAAAAAATAACTTCTTTGGGGGAAAATTATGTTGATTCCAGACGATATTGATTGTCATCAACTTGTTCGATCTCTTTGCCGCCTGCTTTTTCATTCTTTCAATCACTTTAGCAACTAACGTTTGAAAATCGGTGAATTCATTGATCTTTTCTACTTTTTTTGAATTGGTAGACCTAAAATGTTGATGGAATTGCAGCAACTTAAACATACATAACCGCTTCACAAAGCGAATGAATGCTTTATGTTGACTCTCAAAAAATACGAAACTTAATCCTTCACTTTTCAGGTTAATGTATTACCAGCATTAGCAGTCGTTAACCTTGAGTCTTCTTTACCTCGTGCTCCCCTGGAAGACGAACAGCAAGAAGTAAGTGCTGAAACAACTGTCTACTCAGGTCAAATGTAAGTATTGTTGTAAGTTTTGACTTTCTTAAGATTTGAACACTCTCTTATTATAACGAATGCCTCGGAAATTGCTGTCCGAAAAGCTCGTCTTCAAGTATGGCAGCCTAAAGTTTCAGGAGGGCCGTCCCTGATTGAATTGACAGATGAATTCGATGCGGAAAATGGTTTTCCATTAGCACCTGGAGAGAAAAGTGAAATCAAGTTTAGAATATTCGGCATCGATCCTACCGCAACAGCTGATGATGAAGCTGGCGAAGATAAAGTCTGCTTAATAGATTATTTTTATTTTTCACTTAAGATTGTCGAAACAGCACTCCCTTTAGCATCGACTGCTGCGGAAAATGCTGAAGGTGCTCATGATCTTATTCCTTACATTGGAAGGTTACTTTCATGCCAATTTGTTATATATTACGAATCTGATGTTGATGGTCCAGAAGGCGAGGTTGGTATATCTTCACTTTTTTTAATGTAATAGAAATACGAAAGAATCGGAAAATTGTCACTTGCTGTTAGTATTGTTCCTGCTTTAACAGTATCTGCCTGGCATGTATTACCTGGAGATGGTCCATTTTCTCGTTACATTGTAGTTGATGTTACAAACAGTACTGATCATGATGCAGAACTTGTTTATAGTTCAAATAGACGAATGAATGTACTTCCAAAAGAAACTTGCAGGTATAAATAAATTACATTTAAATATTATCATTTTTCTAGAGTACCTCTTCTTTCTCCCTGTTGTTCTGACGTTGCTGGACGTGCTTTTTATGCTGCAACGCAAAAAGACAGTCATATGATGCAGAGAATAGAAGTGGAGAGACTGCGAAGAATTTTAGAACAGCATGTATCAAAACATTTGGATATTCGCTGGACAATCCCAGGCATGGAGGTAATGTTATCGATTCTCATGATATAATTGTCACCTTAAGCTAGAAGGATTAGTGCCCGTTGGAGCTTTGCTGTCATCTGTATCACTTTTGAAGCAGTTGGTACTACCGGCAATTTCTTTAGGTATTCTTACTTTATGTTTATCTTGATTTGGTTTTTTTTTTAGATATTCGAGTTAATTCTAAACCATATATAAGCGAAGATGATCTTGCCGTTGCTATCAAAGATATTATTACAGTGAATTTCCGAGTTATTTCATCATTAGATTGTATGACTATTCAGCTCAATTTTTATTTTTAGACGAATTCGATGGGGTTATGTCCTTAGAATGTTATCAAGAAATATCGCAACAGTTTGGCATTGTAGATCGCAGTGATAATTTGTGTTTTGTTTCTCAAAAGAAAATCCCATTTGTTTTACCAGCCAATGTAAGTTAATATTTCTTAAAATTATCTTCAGCCTAATAATGAAAAAAATAATGAAAGAGGTTATAATGGCCCATCTTGTGATGTGGAATTCAGCTTTTTCTTTCGAGCTGAAGGAATCCATAAGCTAAGGCCAATTATAGTTAGTCGAAATGCTTCTGACGCCTTACTCAGTGACGAGGTATTTGTTTCCAGCATTAGTTTTAGTGTTCTCACTAAAGCACATTAGAATTGGTATTTTTATTTCGTTTTCTCATACAAACAAACGTGTAAAATTGTAGCATAATTATTATCAGCTTGGGTTTGTTATTTGTATGCCTAGTCTTTCGTAACTTGTAAATTTTTTCTGTGATATTGATTCAGAGCTATAAAGATTTTTATTCATTTTATTTTGAGTGAGAATTAGTATGACTCTATGAATATTTTTCACTGTATGTTGTTTATTTTTATATTATCTTTTTACAGATTACAATACAGAACTTTGTTTTTTTCCGCTTTTATGCACTGACATTCTGGCGCCGTGGGTGATGAATGGTAAAAGATTACGTAATTTCAATGCTGCAGAGCAAGTCGCAAGAGATGAAGTTTGTTTTTATGTTTTTTTTGTTTAGTATTTCAGGTCGAAATTGTAACAGCAAGATTAATGAGCCAGTTAGGATTTACGCACGGTACACATTATACTATTGATGTCGTTTCTGATGTTGCCGTAAGGTATTTACGGAAATTATGTCAAAATGTTCGACTTGTTTCTGAGCATGGTATGCAAGTTGTAGTATATTATGTATTTTAGGTGGACGTGTATCTGTTGCAATAAAAGATGTTCAACTCGCTTATAAAAGATTGCAAATAGATACAGAGGAATTGAATGAGTACATGAGGCAGAACAGACCGCTGTCCCCTAGAATGGTTTCCTAAAGTGATAACATTATTTTTTTAGATTCCTGAATTCCCAGCTATTCCTCCAAAAATTGTCTCAAAGACCACACAAATAGCACCATCAGCACCGCAACCGGAATATTTTCCTCCTTGGGCACCACCAATTTATGTATCAGAGAAGTCGACTGTGGCTAGTAGTAGCAGAGAGTCATTGAAACAGTAAGATATTTATTTAAAAAAAAATTTTTTTTTTCAGTGATTATGCTATTTTTCCGGATTTTACAAAATTTTCTGCATTGTCACTTGGTATTCAGCGGTATAAACCGGTTGAAGCACCTTTGGTAGCTATATATATGTATTTAACTTTTTAGACTATTAATACAAGAGAATGCGTATCAAGGGTTTCGTCAAGCATCGGTCAAGCGGATTCGAGACCATCTTCACGTTCTTCAGTAACAAATGCACCGATGTTCAAAAGAAGAAAACGAAAACGAGAAGATCAAATAAGCCCAAATATTACTAATGCAGCAGGCCCGTCAAGTGCAGGTGTTCCAGCGGTTGCAACTGTTTCGCAATCTACAAAAATTTTCACAGCAAAGGATTTAGCTTACAGTAGAATTTGTTTTTTTATTCTTATTGTTTGTTTCAGATCATCGTCCTGTGATGATAGCTATACATACAAGAGGGTGTGATCCTCCTCAATCTAGACCGCCTCCATTACCAAAAGTACCATCAACGCTGACACATGATGATTTGAATATGTCGTTCAATCAATCGATGTCGCCTCGTCGAATTGTGCAACTAGCTGTATTAAGAAGTTTATTTACATTGGACTCAGAACTGCCAAATGAACTTTCGAAAGTAACCAATTTTTTTTTCTAACTTGCTCTTAGGCTTTTGATTACATAGAAGATGAGCCAGTGCAAAATACTGCTCCCGGGTCAGCAATTTTATTACCAGCAGCTCCACCTTCATCTGAACCAGTTTATAGAATTATACCGCAAGATCCGCCACCTACTGACTTGCCGGTATTTTTATTGTTTTATTTGTTTTATTTCATTATCAGCCGGGAACATTGCCACCACTTAAAATTAGGATAAGTAGAGCAAGTGTGAGTGGTGATCCTTCTCCCGTAATTTCACAGGATTCATTGATAGGTAGTCCACAGGTTAATTTTATTATACTAGGCGACTAATCTAACTTTTAGCCGAAACGACATAAACATAAGAAAAAGAAGCACAAAAAAAGTAAACATGAAGAGGAAGTTCTACCACCACAGGAACTACCTTCTGAAACACCACGTCCTGCAATCAGGTTGAAAATCCGTCTTGGAACGACATGACAGATTTTATTGAGTATTATACCGGTGCCTCTTTCGGTTTTTTAGATCTGCTAAACTTACGATACTCCAGAGTTTTATAAACACTATATCTATTTTTCCAACTAGTTACGCATGTAGTAATAAAATGTTATCGTTTAACGAAACAATAGAAAAGGAACTAATGATTTATACCATTGGCAACTTCAACAGTTTGTCTTCCTTTGAAATTCTTCATGCAGTCTTCAACTCCAAGAGCATTCCCAATTAGTCTCAGTGTTTTAGCTGGAAGAATGCTAAAAAAAAAGCATTACTTTTGAGAATGCTTACCCTGGGGCAGCGGCCATCACATAGCAAGCCTTCGGGATGATAACTTCTTGTGTATTTGTAAGAATGGCCTCCATAATGCAAGTTACAACGTATTCTGGAGTTAATGCAGAAATTAATGAAGTATTTCTACTTTTTGTTATGCTCTTTAAGGACTTACAGTATTTGGAAGCCATCAAACATGCCGGTATCAATGAAATAAGGACATACAACTGTTGTTTTTACACCAGAAACGCCAAGTGTTTCTAATTCTAATGTCAAAGCCTCGTGGAAACCGACGGCACCAAACTTTGAAGCACAATAATCAACCTAGAAATTTGGTTTCCACACATTCAGAAACCATTTGTGGTGCTCCAATTTTTCCAGCAATTGAAGCAATGGTTACAATGTGTCCACTATTCTTCTCCAGCATTGTTGGAAGGAAAGCACGAGTAGTCCAAAGATGAGCTGTTGTGTTAACTGCCATTGTTAGTTCGATCTGTTGATCTGTACAGCTCAATAGATTACTACCTAAATTTAGTGTCGCGAAATGTGATTTTCAAACCTGAAATTACACCAGCGTTGTTGACTAGAATGTCAACGTTTCCGACATCGTGCTTAACTTGCTCAGCGGCTTTATAAATTTCCTCTCTTTTTGAAAGATCAACAGTATAAGCAAACGCCTAAAGAGATACCTATAATAAGAATGTAACTTGTCCGCCGCTTTTCACAATTCTTTTTCGGGTTTCTTCGTTTCCTTTAGTATTAATGTCCCATAATACCACGATTCCTCCGATTTTAGCAAATTCCTGGGCAGTTAGCCGTCCGATTCCGCTTCCCGAGCCTGTGACAAGTATAATTTGCCCTATGTTGTTATCATTTGCAGCGATTATTGACATACCTCGGACAGACTTTCTAGGGAGTACACCCTGGGGTAGAAAGGATTTTATTATACTTACGAAAATCTCATAGAAAATTGTTACCCAAAGAACAATGCCACTAATAAGCGTTGGAGTCATTGCTGAAAGAATAGAGTGTAAAGTTGCACCAATGTTGAGGGGGTACTCTAGCGAACATGTTATCAAGGACCCTTATCAAAGACTTCGCATGTTTTGCCCAAGGTAGAAAGGTCGGATGGTCATCTCGTTTTCGCCAAATTTCATCCAAAGCTATAAATACGAAAATGAAGATCAGTCTGTGCATTTTAGAATTATTGATTATGGTTTTCACAATATTCAAGAGCTTCTAGCTCTCGTAAGTATTTCACTGCCTTCTATTCTTTTCCAATGTACGCAGTTGCGTATTAGAGACAAGCTCTGTAAACTGGCCTATCTATTTCGCTTCCGATTACCACTACTTTCTAAGACGGGTTTAAATGGCCGATTTCTCAATTGAAGAGCAAGGTCTGCAAGATCCACTTTTAAAAGAGAAGATGGCTCCCGAAGAATTACCAGCCATTCTAGAATTGAAAGATCAGCTTATCGAAACAACAAAGAAAATATTTTGTGAAATCTTCGGCGAACATGAAGATGTGAAAGCTGTCATCGCACCTGGGCGGGTGAATCTTATTGGGTGAGAATTTCTTTGAACTATGAAACAACAGCTTAGAGACCACATTGACTACTGCCATGGATTTGTTTTGCCTATGGTATGATTTTTCTTGTTAATTTCTTTTAATATTTTTAGAATATACCACTTTATACAATTGTCGCTGGCGTACCAAATAAAAAAGAAAAACAATATAGAGTATATTCAACTTTCGAAAAAGAACTTATTGACATTACTGATCTGCGTGATTCAAAAGTAAATTTATTTCCTTTTTTGGAGAGAGAGAGATATTCTCTTGAATAATGAAAATGAAAAAAATTTAGTTACCCTTTTGGACAAGCTATGTTCGAGGAGCACTCTTTTTCGCTGAATGTCCTATTGGTTTGGATTTTGTTATTCATTCTACTATTCCTCCCGGTGCTGGATTGAGCAGTTCAGCAGCACTTGAGCTTGCTGTATTTCACTTTGCTCGTCATTACGTATCAGGTTTACATTCCTTCAAGCTTGATATTTACAGGTACACCAATTGCACCTATAGAAGCTGCCCTCGCATGTCAACGTGCGGAACACAACTTTGCTTTAGTTCCATGTGGTATAATGGATCAGTTTGTAATTTCCCTTGGACAACCTGGCCATGCATTGAGGATTGATTGTCGGTGAGTTAGTGAAATATAAAAAATTTCGCTATGAAGCTCACTCGATTATGAACATATACCTATCTCGATAGGCAATGATGCTGTATTTCTTATCACTAATTCTGGCGTTAAACATTCTCTGGCCAGTGGAGAATACAAGAAGAGAAAAAACAATGTAGATAGTGTTGTTCAATTGTAAGAATTCCTCTACATATTACATTTTAAACAGGCTTGGTGTACCATCATGGAGAGATGTTTCAATAGATATGATTAGAAGAAATTCAGCATCGTTTCACTCAGAAGACATGGTCGATAACGCATTTCATGTGGTAGATGAAATAGAAAGGACATTGAAAGCATCGAATGCGCTGCTTGATAATAACATCATCCAGTTTGGAAAGTTGATGACAGAGTCTCATGCCTCATTAAGGTATTTGTCTATGAAACTAGACGTTTTCCAGAGATAAATATAAGGTTTCATGTAAAGAGATCGATGAGTTAGTTGATCTAGCACTAAACTTCAACGGAGTATTTGGATCTCGAGTCACAGGTGGTGGATTCGGTGGATGTACAGTTACTCTAGTAAAGCGAAGCTTGGTAGAAGATCTGAAAGAGCATTTAAAAGTAAAACTAATATTGTTACATAAATTCAATCGTTCAGGGAAATTACACTGGACGAAGTCCAACATTCTTTGTTTGTGATCCAGTGGGTGGAGTAAGCAGTACCATTTAAAACAGGTGCTTGTATCTGTGATAATCTCGCTAATGCTACGTTATCTAAATAGTTGTTATAAATAATTTATCTCTGAAAAATTGAGTTGAATAAAATGTGTTAAAACCCAGATATAAGGCGAATGATTGCGGAATAGAAGTTGTTTGTCACCGTATGCGAAAGATACAAGACATAATTTGATGTGAAATAAAAGACTAGAGACAAAGTTAACTAACGACTGAAGTGGTTTGTTAATTAAAATACAATGTTATATAAGTAACCCCAAAATGCATTTGAACAGGAACGCTGCGTTGAATTAATGTTTTACCATCGCTTCTTGTAATCGTCAACAGAGACGCCGCCGGGTCCATAGGCAATAACTAACAACAAACCTTAATATCAGTTATAAATAAAAATTTTATATCCTACCTCCAATTACTGACATAGTTTGGAAAAAGTCGTATTTCATAAAATCACGATAGAAGCGATCAGCCGGAACATTCCACCTGAAATGTTTTTTAATTGAAAAAAAACCAACCAAGCATTCAACCAAAGATTAAGTCCAAATAGCCAAACAACTAGTACCATCGCAGATAATTTCGTTTTAAAACCAATAGAAACAAGAGTAATTAAAGCAAATCCGACTACGATCTCTATGACTTGAAGGAAAGTCATTTCGAAGTGCATAAGAGACATGAACATGAAAATTAGAAGTACTCGACCGGCAAGAAGCATGTAAGATTTAGGCTAAAAATGATCTATGATATTATTAATATAGACGTACCTTGTTCTGGTCCCCCATAGAAGGTACTCCAGCAAATAAAGAAGCTTTTTCTTCTTGCGTTTCGGCCATGAGAAGAACAAGGCCTCCACCGACGGCGACATTACTAAATATAAATTTCAAAATGAAATATGATAAAAATACCGTGCGAGGAATTTCAAATCCCATAGAATATGATATGCGACTGTTTGCAGGACAACAATTGAAGCAAGTATTCCACAAGCAATAGAAACTTTCTTTCTGAGCATAATCATGGCACAAGGAATAAATTGTCCAAAGAAGTTGTATATAACAAAAAGAGTGGCTAAAAACCATCCGCACGTCCAAGACTCCTGTGACCTATATATCACTAATGACACGACTAACCTGCATAAATTGTCTTTGATCATCCCATTGAAAATACATTCGAATTCCATCTTCTAAAAACGTAGAAACAAGACAAAGACGTGCTACATGAGGTAGTAAATGCCGTGTTCTTCTCAAAACCTGCAAAGCGAATTTAGCTTTAAAAGATACACCTACATCGTCAGCAATATCTTCTGCACCAGCAAATAATTCTCTTTGGGGGCCGGTGCGAAATTGATCCATTACCTGAAAGTATCGAGGCTTATAAAAAAGGAAAATAACGAAGGATTCTGTCAATCCAATGAAAAAATAGAAGTCATAATATACAAATCAAGTTGTCGATAGGTTAAACAGGCACCAATATAAACGAATTTAAAAAATCAAATTTTTGAAGGAAGAAACTATGTTTTCAATTCGACGTTCACCCAAAAACATAGTAGTTAAACATAAACATGAAAATACACGTGGCAAGAAAGACCAAAAAGTTTAAAATTATTTCTTACTGAGGCAAAAGAATAAAGTATTTTAGCAATCGTTAAGGATAGTTGTATCGCAATAATACGCACTTTAAAGGGTTTTTTTTATAAATGAAATACCAATAGGGAGAAAGAGTAGAAACAATGTTCTTTGTTTAATCATCATATTACGCTATAATACACAAAGTGTGAAGTAGTGACAAGTGTAGAAACGGGTTGACTGAAGCTAGTAATGTTAAAACTAGATGGCCGCGACGCAACCGCACGCAGGCCTCGTTGGCAGTTGCTTTGGCTGCCAATTTACACCAAAAGCTTCTTACATCTAGCACTTTTGAACAATATGGTAATCAGGTAATCAAGCAAACTAGCAGTAAAGACCACACCGGATGGCTCAACCGAAGGCAAACAAAGAGCAAATCGTGACTGGCTGTAGATAGCTGACGGCGGGGCCGTTGGCTATTGACATATATAGACGGTGACCTACAGTGAGAATTTTTTTCTTATATGAACATACTACAGTTCAATGAAATAACAGAGGAAGTAACGAATATAAATATAATCGATCCAACTACCAATTGTCTTCATTAGTAAAATGACTTTCGACTAGAATCAATAGACTGCTGGCTGCTCTTGCTTTCTCCCTTCTATGAAGCACGGCGACTTTCGTTTGTAATATCCGAATCTGCATCATTGAAATGTTTGTCAAAAATTAATGCGAACCCACAGCAAACGTATGACAATGGAAAGAAAATGCTCTGCTTATATTCCTGAATACATAGAATCCAAATAAATGGATCTAGAATTTTGGTCAAAGCCGTAAGTATCGAAGTCATCGGAGGTAATAGACGAAAATAAGATAAATCGTAAAATGACATAAGGATATAAACAACCGATGGCAAATGACAGTAAAATACCGGAAGAACAATCTAAAATCATAAGTATGCAACTAACTGGTTTTGTTTTTCTCCAATAAAGCTACGTTTTTGCTTTAGGGTTCACTAACCTGTAGTACAAGGGCGATAAAAATTTGCTTATTGATTTCAGCTTCTGAACTCGAAAATCCTTTTTGAAGCAATTTAATACGGCGCCAAATACGACGACCACAATAAAAAGATACAGCCAAGGATAAAAATAAATGAAAGCAATGAATTAACAATCCCATAACGGAAGCAAATTTCTATAAAAATATTTCCCTCCCCCCTTCATCAAACTAACAGTAACAGTAAATATGATGTATCCATGTCGCTGTTTATCTAGGTTATCAAAATAAGTCGAGAGAGTATTTTGTTGAGTCTTTATAAAAATAAACAATAAAAACAATTTTAAAACCTCATCTAATTCTTCCTGTCGACTTAAAAGAAAGCTGGCAAAAAATGCCAACCCAAAATGGGATAAATACAGAAGGAAGAAAATCAACTTGAATTTCATGCTATGTCTCATTCGGACATTAAAATATTGCCTGAAAAAAAAAGTTTTTAAAATTAATACGGAAGTAAAGCTCACTTGCAGAGCACTATATATCTCCATAGCATAAGCATTAGAACACAACCTAACCAAACGTCTGTAAAGAAAAAGTAAAGAGCTGGGCCAATAAAAGAATTGGTAGCCATTCCACCACTATAAAAGACGAGTCAAGCAATGTTTCCAGCTTTAATTTGACCAAATGATTAGTTTTAAAATTTACCGGAATGCACAAAAAGACTACAAAAGATGAACATGCATTGTATGATGAATATAGTGCAAGTCCCCACTTGAATTTACCAATGTGTTGATGGGAAAACATGATTATAATGAATACCATGAATAGATTGAGAACCGTAGCTGTGCCGGCCATGTATTGGATAACCAGAGAGAACATTTCTACTGCATTCGATTATGGGGCATTATGCCGGCAGGTGAGCAGATGTCAATTAGCAAGATATATTTTGAAACAAATGACATGAGCGAGAATAATGAATAACACACAGCATTTTAAAGAACATGCCCATATGACAAGAAAATGAGTCGCTTGATTAATGGACGCTACTGTAAGTTATCACCTTTTGGTCAATAAGTAGCCTTCGCTTTCTTCTATATCTCTTCTCTGATCTCCATTCTTTCACGTGACTCTTCTGTGACAAATAAACGAGTCCTCTCTACGAATGCGACACAGTCCAGCCATTATCTGGAGCTTAGCGGGTGCTCTTCTTTTCGTAATTAGAAGAGGTCGCGATCCGTGAAAGATGCCGTCTTCTGCTTCGTTCCTCCGTCACATGATATAAATCGGCGTCTTTCCAACAATTGATGAGGTCACACTCATCTTGTTAAACTCCCGTCGACAATTGTTGTTATAACTAACTACAAGATCCGATTTCATACCTTTTTGATGCTTTTTAGATGCTTTTTAGATTTTTAGATCTTCTGCCAATCACCCATTCACAAATGATCAAGATATTAAAGATTTTATGCTCTCGTAAACTTGTACTGTTACATCAATTGCTCCAATTTCAAAGACTCTGGTCACCCTTTTTCCAAAAATATTTCGAAAAGACAGCTGCAATTTTTGTGTTTTTTTAAACGACCGATGGAGTTTCAATCCTGAAATCCAAGTTGCTTCTCCTCGTTACAAGTATTAGTATGTGTTCTGGGAATTTTTTTTCGGCAGATAAATCGAAAATTGTAGACTTTTTCGCTTCCTTTCCTTCTCAAAACTTACTCCTTTATTTGCTATGACGCACTATTTTTAGTCGAATCTCATTCTGTTTATCAAGAGAAATATCCTCCCAAAAATGTCAGTTATTAATCCCTTCCTTCAAAAAATCTGAAATGGAAGGAAAATCTGTGAATGTTTACGGAGCAGTGTCTTCTACGAACGTCATTTGGTAATCCTATAAACGTTCAATTGAACTCGTCGCTCCTTTCGACATAATGACGGTATGTTACGGTAGCTGTAGAGAATTTGCGTCTCAAAAGGGAGATATTCCAGGAAAGAGTTTTCTGCTTCTCAGGCACCTGTTTCTTTCCATGGATCCCCAATTAGCTTTGTCTCTCTCCGTCTCCCATTCTCCATAATTACCAAGACATCTTCCTCCCCCTTCTCCAAATACTCATTTAGGCCATAACATTTGAAAATTAATTTGGAGTCGTTCTATTCTAGCGTGACGAAATCTCATCCATGATGTATCATTGCTCATTCCAAGAATGACGGCCGAAAAAAGACTCGCCTTCATCTTTTCTTCTGGAAATTTTAATCTTTTCCTGTCGAGAAGGAAAACATTCTCTCGAGTACTCTCACAAGTTATGCCTCTTATTAACATAATCTTCTACGACTGCCGGCCAAAAAATCCTTTCGCCTTCTTGTCTCATGGATCACTATGTAAATTTTCAGGCGATGAACATATCGGCCGGTTGCTCGAACGCGACGATGCTGGAAGGACAATGTTTTGGGCTGTCTGTTTGTGGTTATTGCTACGACTATGGCGAGACGAGAGTCGTCAGCAAAATGTATGAGACATTCAACCTGGTTCGTCTTTTCTTTTTTTCGTATTTCCACTCAAGCGAGTTGTAATTCTTAGCCGCCAAAAGGTCGTCGCTCGAATCCATTAATCCATGAGGGATGAGTTGAAATGAGATAACTCGACAGAAGGAAGTCTTCTGGAAATCGGAAAGGTTCCGGGTCGATGGAAAATTTTTTCCATTTTCTTTCCTCTCGTCATGTCTATTGCTTCCTATGCGCATATATTTCGCTTCATGTAACGAATACTAACAGAGAGACCATGTCGGATCAAACTTGGAGATATTCATTTGCAGGTTGTGATTGGCATCGCCCTCCCTATCATTGGATGTCTCGGTCTCATCGGAAATTCCATCTCGGCTTTTGTTTATACGAGGAAAGAGATGATCTCTAGCCTCAATATGTATCTGGGAGCCCTCGCCTGTTCCGATATCATTATCATCTTTACCTCCTTCTTTCTTTTCTTCCTGGAAAATATGAGAAGACGCTCTCTCTATGCGACATATTACTTCGCCACTCTCTCCCCCGTCATGTTTCCATTAGGTAGGATGAATACCCACAAAAAAAAAGAAAATAGGTCTAACTGCTCAAACTCTCTCTGTTTTCTTGACGGTTGCTGCTGCTTTGGATTGTTTGGTCCTCGTGGCAGCTGATCACAAATTTAGCTACAGATTCTGCTCCGTTCGGACATCTCTTATTGTAATAAAATAAAATGAGGGAAAGGATTTTCAGATAATTTTCTGTATCATCGGAGTTGCTGTCTTTTATAATTCCCCTCATTTGTTTGAGATCTACGTCATCGACTGCTGGAGTGTTCCATTCAGTGCTGTTACAAAAGATGTCTGTCCAACTCCCCTTCGAACAGATCCAGTAAGATTATATTGCTTCATTAGATTATTTCAGAATTATTTGACCATCTATTACGCGTATATGTACACAATTGTCATGGCTGGCGGTCCCGTTGTTCTTCTAATTGTTATCAATTCAGCTATTGTAATTGCTATGAAGAGGTAAGGAAAGTAAAAAGCAAGAACAGACTTTAATATCTAATAGCATCTCTTTAAATTATCCACTACTTTCATAGTGCACATAAGCGGCAGACTAACGACGGGTCGGTATGGCGCAGTGCGTAAGTAACTGCACAAAGAATAAGGTGTTGGTTTGATCCCCATCAATGATGACGTATACCGCCCCAGACAGACATAGATACTGGTGAAGGGTACCCCTCTGAGATTTTTTTTTCTACAGAAATCGGCCAGCAGGAGAAGATGAAGAATCCGGTTCATCTGACATCATTACGCTGGTTCTCGTCGTTTGTCTCTTTATCTCATGTAATGTTCTGGTGAGTCGAAATTAGATCCAATGTAAAGATTCAGCCTTTGACTGTCAATTTTCTCGAACTTCTTTTTATGATCGTTAATGCCTACCTAATCGATCTTTCGAACTTAATGGTCGTCGTTAACTCTTCCTGCAATTTCCTTATCTACTACGCCTTCGGCTCCCATTTCCGTCGAACTCTCAAGGTAAGTTTCGAACACGCTCTTATTTATAATAGGCCTATCTGATGCCGATGCTCCAAGGAAGAAAAGAAGGTTTTCGTCGAGTTCCTTTAATGGTTCCCCCTCCAAAAGAAGTCCTTATCTAGATGGATTTTTTTACCAAGTGCCCTCTTTCCCTATCAACCATCGTCGGGTTTCTTTAAAAACAAAGAACGGTTTAGAATAAAGATTATAAACAAAAGTAACCGTTGTCAGCTGACCTCGCGTCAGTCATTGATTACACTAGACTCCGATCTTGGTTGTTTTCTTGGCGACGCATTTTTAGGGAATCCAAATCGTTTCCTTTCAACGTTTTTCTATTAAAATGGGTCAAGAGACGTCTATTACCTTCGATGCTAAAGCAGATCTGCTAGACACTTTTTTGAAACTCGAGGAACTAGATTCTGATCTTTTTCGGTAAGATTTCCATCATTTGTTTACATTATCCAGCTCTACTCATCAACTTCGAGGAAGGAGAACACACAATAGAGTATATGGAGGTCAGGTTGTCGGCCAGGCATTGATGGCTGCCAATCGAACAGTAGATGACATATTCCGAGCACATTCTCTCCATTGTTACTTCATTGAACAGGCAAATGCCGACCGTCCTCTTGTTTATCAAGTATCTCGTATACGAGATGGACGTTCCTTCGCTACACGACTGGTAAAAGCACGACAGAATGGAAAAACCGTCTGTACTTGCTCTGTTTCATATCAGGTACGTCTGACTAAACAAACTATTGTAGAAACTGTCATTATAGAAACCGGAACCCGATTCTATATCGCATCAGCAGGATATGCCTCTTCTTCCACCACCTGAGGAGTGTGAAGATGCCCATGATTTCCTGAATAGGTAAAATAAAAATACAAAGAAAAAAATTTCCTAGGCTTATTCACAACCCGTCCACAGTATCAGAAGAGGGAAAACGAGCTGCTGAAGCTTACCAACAGATACTGGATATTCCAAGTACCTTTTATGTTCGGCTAATCGAGCCCCGCAAATATCTGGCTATGCCCGTTGGCAAACCAACGAAATTCGCTTGTTGGGTGAAAAACAAATCAGACATTGGACCTGGTGAAGTGCATCACTGTATCGCGGCTTTCATCAGGTAAAAATTCAACAACAATCTAATAATATAAGTGATGTTGCTCCTATTGGGGTGCCTATATGCAATCACGTGGCATCATCTGATTTCAAACTAGGAATGGCAGCCTCCCTTGACCATGCAATGTGGTTTCATCGTCCCGACTTTCGAATGGACGATGATTGGGTCCTTTACGAAACTGAAAGCACTATAGCCGCTGGCGGAAGAGCGCTGATTCATGGAAAGATGTGGAATAGAAACGATGGACAGCTCATCCTTAGCACAACGCAAGAGATACTTGTTAGACAAGCCAGAAATGCTCAAGAAACAGAACGGAAATGAAAATCTTTTAAAAAAAAATGTAAAAAAATACTAAAGATTTTTAGTATAGTAGGATCAATAAACTTTATTAAATAGCACATACGAAAAAAATGAATCAACCTCATAAAACATCTTAAGATTTTGGTACAAAAAGAAACAATATCAAAGCTGCGCTTGAGACCGAAATTCCCTTGAAATCTTATCAAATTTGGAAAGAAAAGCTCGCAAATTTATAGCATGAAAATTATTTTTTTTAAACCCCTACTTAGTAAGAGGATCAGTTGGTTTGTCTGCAGTAGGAAGTGTAACCCTGTCGCTATTTGCTTGGAGTTCTCTGTTTTTGTCTTCTTGAGCACGATTTTGGCGTTCAGCTTCGAGGCGTCTGTATGTCGGCTTGAAGAATACTACAAGCACCACAACCAAGCAAGAGGCAAGGACAGAGAAGATCTAAAAGATATACTAAATAAAATAATGCTTACCAGAATAGAAAGGGTGTTATCTTTAGCCGAATTGACCGTATCATTAGAATCTACTGTACATACTTGATTTGACGCTTTATTATCTGGCAGAGGTCTAGCGAAGTTCTTCATAATGAAAACATAAATGACACTTTGAATCTGGAAAACAATTGTCGTATAACTTTTTCCCCACTTGACCGGAAAGAACAATAAGCCCTGTGGACGTAGCTTCCGAAACAGGGAAAGTACATTCAGAAGCAAGCTCCAGACCAACAGGATAGGTAGCCAAGCCAAGAATGCCAAACAAGAGACAAGTTCCAGCAATAAAGAGGTTCAAATTTGTATGAAGAGTGAGCTGGAAAAATAAAGTTGAAATAGAATGTGTAAACTACCTGAAGGAAAATAAGGCCAAAAACAACCGCCAAACCAAGACAAATTTTCATGGTTTCCTCATAAAGCTTAGTTTTATCGACAAAAATTCCGCTTCCAGCAGCGCCAACAACACCACCAATAATCATCAGAGCAGCACAGAGACCAACAAAAGTGTTTTGATAACCTGATGGGCAAAGAAGCTCCTAGGAGAACAATTTAAAAGCCAAAAAAAACCTCACTTGCATAATAGTATAGAGACAGTTGAACATGCCGATTCCTCCTCCCATAACAACAAAAAGAATAAGATAAGCCTTGTTCTTTACACAATCTTTCAATCCAGGAAGGAACTCCATCTGATTTTGACTTGCACTATATGTGGGAGGAATTTTTGGTTCACTACGAGTAACTCCAACCTGAATAAATATAATAACGTTGAATTCAAACTTACAGTAGCAAGAACCATCGCAATAAATGATGGAACAAAAGTAAAGATATTCAAATAAATTATATGTTCTGGTTCCTTGACCATTTGAGGAGAAATAATATTAGCCATTAATACACCCAGTGGATTAGACATGACACCAATAGTAGTGGCAAGAGCACGTTGGGTATCAGGGAACCAAGAGCCGGCAACCTTAAAAGTCATAATTGAAAATAAATGTTAAACATACCTTCGTAGGCAAAAACATTATAAAGGGATAAGCTATGGCAGCTATTGCTTGTCCTGTTAGACCCACAGGAAAACGAATATCAGCAGGTAAGAAAGAAGAAATCAATCTAATCAAACCACCGATACCGTTTGTCCAACCTAAATTAGTAATGTAAATCATTGTTCATGCATACCAGCGATCAGAATAGCTGAACGAAGACCGAAACGTCGACCAGCCCACATAGCAAAAACTCCAACAGGGATTGTACAAATCATATAAATTAAAGAAAACCTGTAGAACGTTTAAAAATGAAAAAAAGGCTAACCAAGCAGCTGCACCTTCACCATAAAAAATATTGGCCTTGTTTGAAACAGGAGCATAAGCAATCCATGACATAGTATTCGTATTATTCAATAGAGCGACTACAGCTAATACCAGCCATCGTCGTGGATAAACTCTAAAAAAAATAGAATATAAAATTCCTTACTTCAGCTGCATTGGATGGTTATCATCTGAATCTTCCAATCCAGTATCTTCGTCGACTTTCTGAAATTTAAACATTAGTAATTCAAAACAAATGGATTACAATTTTTAACCCTTTTTACCTTGTACAATTCGTCAATTGGAATTATATCCTCTTCATTTCCTACTGATTTAACCGACATTACCCAAACTGCAAAAAATATAAATAGTTAAAAATCTTGATAGACAAAATAAAGAACGGCGACATTAATGCTATAGTTAAAAATGACTCATATAAGATGGAAAGATGGTTTGATTAACATCGAAAGAAGTAAATCGATAAATGAGCAAAAGTAAACAATCGAACAGGTGAATCAATGCGTCTCGAGCGTGTCCTTTGTTCGAATATCGATAGCAACTCATTTGTTCTATGAACCCTGACCACCTTAAGAACTACTATGTCAGTTCAAATAAAAAAAATTTTTTTTTCAGATGAATTGTTCTAAAAACAGCGAGCATCTTCGAATTTTACATATAATCTCATCCGTAATTTCAAAAGCGAATTCTGTCTTTAGTACGTTTCCGAATTAGCATAAACAAAAAAAGAAAATACCTTAACATTCCTCATTTGAATTTCTACCGCTTCAGGCGATATTCCATCTCCAGTCTCACCAGTCATTACCTGAAAAAAAAGCTATAAATATGATATGATAAGGACGAACGATAGAGATTAAAGCTTTTGAGATTACAATTTTTTTAAATTAAAGAAATAAGAAGATTACAATTTAATAAAAAAAACTAGCTATCTAGAGTAGATGAAAAAAACCTCCCGGGAATAGCTACATGTATTTGTAAGGAAAGACGGCGAAGTAAGAAGGACGATTCGCGCTGAGTAAATACAGAGACACGATGTCAAAAAATATTAGAATTCTAAGAAGCTAAGAAAGAATAAAAAGAGGAAATCTGTCAGTACATCAGATAAAGACGCCATAGGCAGCGGCGAACAATCGACCGGCCGTCATGGGAAAAATACGTGTTCGGTCTGAAATTACGATAATACAGCAGCTCAATCACAAACAAAAAAGAAAAAGAAATGTGGAAGACTTAAACAACATTTTCAGGATAAGGTGGTAATATTCACTTCTCATCAATATTTCTCTGTAGAATGTCCTTCATAGTTTATGATCCAACGTGGTTTACACTCAAGATAGGCCGACCTACGAAAACATTGCCACTGTTTTAGGTTCAAGAACTGTATTTTAACTTTTTATTTTTTTTAAAGACAATTATCCCTTTTTTCAGATGAAAAACACTGAACTTGAAGAGCTTTTGCTAAAATACATGTCCATTGAGTCTACAACTGGAAATGAAGGTGAACTTATCGTACAAAAAAGATGTTTGAATTTAGGAAAATTCGCGGAGATTGTTGCTCAAGATCTGGAGAATGCCGGTTGGCACATCGAAAAGCAGCTACTGACCAATAGCTCCACACGGTTTAATATTTTAGCAAGGCGGGGAAATACACCAAAAGAAATCATGTTCAATACACATCTGGACACGGTGCCACCATTCATTGCCCCAAGCCAAGACACAGAAAATATCTATGGACGTGGAAGCAATGATGCAAAAGGTCAACTGAAAAACAATCAATACCTCAGTATACTTCAGGTCAATTAGCGTGCATGGTATCGGCAGCAAATGAAATAGCTAAATCAAAACCAGAATTAGCAAACAAACTAGCCCTACTTTTCGTAGTCGGAGAAGAGGTTGATCATGTTGGAATGATTGTAAGTTACAAAGAAATGTATAAGCTACATTGCATTTTACCACAGTAAGCAGCGCTTCTCTAAACTAAAAAAATATGAGAGACTAAAAACAATAAAGGGAAAAATAAAAATAACATGGAACAATTTTTTGGTTCAAATTTGATGCGAAATTGGAGTTTGAAAAATGAAACTGCGTAATTGTAATTACAGGAGGCTAACAAGATTTTGGATGGATCAGTTGAATATTTGATTGTAGGAGAGCCAACTGAGTTGAAATTCGCTACGATTCAGAAGGGTATAATGAAAGTAACTATTGAAAGGGAAGAAAAGAATGAACATTAAGGTCTGGTTGAAAGCTAAAGGAATTGCTGGTCATTCTGGTTATCCGTCATCTGGAGAAAGTGCGATTCACAAGCTAATCCCAGTATTGAATGATATACTGAATCATTCGTGGCCTAAGGATAAGGATTTTGGTAAGAAAAACGATACATGAGAAATGTATAGGTGACACAACACTCAATATTGGATTGATTGAAGGTGGACAAGCTCAGAATGCTTGGGCAGCAGAAGCAAAAGCAAACATAATGTTCAGAGTAACAACATCTGTAGCAGATATAAAGAATCAGTTGGATCAAATTGTTGATGGTAATGTTTTTGAGAAAAAATATTCTTCTCAGAAAGATGTCAAGTCGAAATACAGACAGCCAATGAGCCTGTCATCCTCGATGGAACTCCTCTCGAACAGTTCACTGAAGACCAAGTTGCCTTTAATACCGACATCCCATATTATGCTTATTTAGATAGGCTAAAAGGTGATAAAAACACCAGGAAAATGTTTCTATTTCAGCAAAATTTCTTTTCGGAGCAGGATCGATAAAAAATGCCCATTCGGCTGATGAATTCATACCGAAAAAAGAACTTCAGGCATGTAGAGATGCACTTATAGATATTGTGCAGCAACTTCTCCAATGATAAATGATCAATCGAAACATTGATAATTTGCATATTTACTACTTGTGGATAACAATGTAAACAAATGTTTCAATAAAATAAAACATTAGGACAACTGCTCTTTTAAAAAATCAATTCGACAGATATCTAGGAAATTCAAGTGAAAAAAGCATTGATTGTTTTTTGTGCAGATGTCACGTGATATTTGCGTAACGCCTCGGGTACACGGAAGCTGTTTACTGTCTTACTCATTTTTTTCATCTTTTAAATCTATCTCTTCATTTTTTGTTTTATTTCATACAATTTGTGATAAAATGAGAAAAATTACTATATAAAATTTTAATATTAGTAATCTGATTTTTGATTTTTCGTTTAATGCTCTTATTCGATTTTTAATATATTTTCTTCTTTTTTTTCAGGAACCGTCGGATACCAAGAATCAGAATGCAGAGAATACGAAAAACATCTTTCAAATCAAAAGTAGAATCAGAATTAGAAATTTTAAATGTAGATTTATTGTTTACTTTTATCGGTTTAGAAAAATTCCGGAAGATTAACTCGTTTTTTCACAGAAGATAGGCATGCTGAAATTTTACGAGGAAATAATGAATATAGCGAAGATCGTGAAATTTGGTAGCAGAATATTGTATTCTTCTATGTTTTTAGGAAAAAATATAGCAAAGATAGAATGAAGACAGTTTCCGTAGCTTTAGTATTTTGTCTACATATTGGTGTTGATCCTCCTGATCCAGTGCCAAAGCCCAACCCATGTGCTAAACTTGAAGGCTGGATTGATCCGTTTTCTTGTAATCCACAGCGAGCTTTAAATGCAATCGCTGCAGCAGTACAAAAGAGTTATGAAAGGTGGCAACCAAGAGCAAGGTAGAGTCATCTTTTTTGATAATTTTTGTGTAGGTATAAGTACTGTACGGATCCCACATCAGATGATGTTAAAAAATTATGTCTTAGTATGCGTAGAAACGCTAAAGAAGAGCGTGTTCTTTTTCATTATAATGGTCATGGTGTGCCTCGCCCTACTTCTAATGGTGAAATTTGGGTATTCAATAAAAACTATACACAGGTTAGCTCTTTTCTTAGAGTTAAAATCAATTATAGTACATTCCTCTTTCACTTTATGACCTACAAACCTGGATCGATTATCCCGCTATCTATGTATGGGATTGCAACTCTGCTGAAACCATAATCAAAACGTTCAATCGATATTCACAAGATACTAACAGGTCACTCAAGGTAAAACAATTTATTTCTATGTTTTAGGACCGTCATGGAAAAGTTAGATGAAGAGAACGTACTTGACTTGCGTGCAGAAGTTTCAGGAGAATCAGAGGCAATAATTGTTAGTGTGGGATTACGTTTATCTAGTTATTTGGAATTTTCTTCAGCCTTTATTTTCAGGATTGTATCCAGTTGGCTGCATGTGGTGATAATGAAAGGTTACCAACAAACCCACTTTTACCTGCTGATTTGTTTACGTCTTGTTTAACTACGCCAATTCAAACGAGTATTTTGATGTAAGTTATGTTTACACATTTCTAAAAGTTAATTTTAGGTATTTGATAAAAACGGGTAGACGATCTCAATTTCCTGATAACATTATTGATCTTATTCCTGGATCTTTGGGCGATCGGAAAACTGTTTTGGGCGAATTAAATTGGGTTTTTACTGCAATTACGGATACAATAGCATGGAGTCGACTTCCAAAAGAAACATTCCAAAGATTATTCCGACAAGTTTGCAATATTCTTTATTATTTTTTTTTGACACTTAAGGATCTACTCTTAGCGTCTCTTTTCCGAAGTTATATATTAGCACAGAAAATTATGGCTGAAAACGGGTGTAGGACTGTTTCCGTTCCATCATTGCCATTAATTTCTGACCACCCATTGTGGGAATCGTGGGAATATACTTTGGATCAAACAATGAGTTATCTCTACAACACGATTATTCTACCAAAGCAAAATTTCGATTATTATGTATTTCCACGAGAAGATTTTGGAAAAGACATCCTTTATGCAAAGAGCGTTTTTTGTGGCAATAAAGGTAAGTCGTAAAGAAATATTGCCATGATGAAATGAAACAAAATTATAGAAATTACGGTAGCTAGAGTCAGTTTTTCGGATTTTTTAAAATCTCTTGTATGTTTTACCGCATATTCTGTGTTTCTCACATATGAATTGGTAATAAGAAGTAGAAAAAAAGTCCCAAAAAACTAACTAGGGGTGTAAACAGGAACTAAAGTCAGCATCAGAATGATGCAATGGCTCCATTCGCGCCAAAAATTCCCCCAGAATTCAAAAATTTGAAATAGTCCTACAGCTTTGATACGCAGCCATCGAAGTAAGGTACTGTAATTCTGACGCAAATTGTTGTATTTGTTTACATATTCTTTTTTGGACTATTTTTTTTGTTTCAGAAAGATGGAAAATCATAAGAAAGGCAAAAAATAAAAACCACAAAAAACCAAACAGCAGAAAAATTCATTCAATGGTAAATGTTATTATAAGTTCGGTTTATGCGCAGTGGGCTTCCCATTTCATCCACACTATTTAGGACTATTCATTTACAGTAATCTAGTAAATCATGATTATAGTATTTATTGATGTCGAGAAGCTGTTGAATAATAATGAAATAGAAACTCAACACAATGTATTTTTTGTTGAGCAGTTGACAGCTTTTGAAGTATGGCTCGAGTATTGTGCACGGAAAGATACCACACCACCACAACAATTACCTATTGTACTTCAGGTTTTACTAAGCCAGGTAATAATTTATTTTCTATTTTTATTTTGTTTCTAGGCGCACCGTCTACGCGCTTTAGAACTTTTGGCTAGATTTCTCGATCTCGGTCAATGGGCAGTTGTACATGCTCTTGCTGTAGGAGTATTTCCTTATGTGCAAAAGCTCTTGCAAAGTAATACTAAGGAATTGAGACAGTGGTTGGCATTTATTTGGGCAAAGGTTTTTTTTTCCTTTTTCACTTTTTTTTTTTAGATTTTAGCTGTTGATCCTTCATGTCAGGTAGAGCTATTCAAAGAGAACGGTGATGATAATAACGTCCGATATGACACACGCCCTAAAAATATGAGGTAAAATTCATATTTTAAAGTTAATTTTAAGTTTAGATATTATTACTTTATACAAATTTTAAATGATCCGGATACAACTCCACGACAAAAAATTGTACCTGCGTTCATTCTTGCTACTCTTTTTCATAATAATTTTCAGTTAGTAGTTTTTTTTGTTTATTGAACCTTGTCTAAGAATTGCTCAAGAAAATCTTACCAGAAAAGGTTATGTAAATTTATGTACGGAATTGCTGGGTGATCCAGCAGCCAAAAGTTGTCGCCTTTTAAAACTTTGGGTTTTGATTGGACTGGGTCGACTATGGGCAGATTATGATGCGGCACGATGGCAAGCTGTTCGATTGAATGCTCATCCAAAAGTGATTTTATATTCTGCGTAGAATTTTTTTTAGGTTCAAGCAGAGTTAGATGATCAACATCCTGAAGTAAGAGCTGCCGCAGTATATGCTTTAGGTTGTTTAATAAAAAATAGATCTGCAAATAATGAACACGCATCATTTGTAAGATTCAAATTGTTTTATGTTTTTTATCCTAATTATTAGATTGATCAAGAACTGTGTGACGTACTTTGTAACAAGTGCAGTCTTGATGGCTCTTGTCTTGTCCGTGTTGAAGTTGTTGTAGCTTTACAGGTTTGTTTCCTAATGTTTTTATGTGTTTGCAGTGGTATATAATCGACTTTGAAAGGAATTTCATCAAGGTTTTACTTGCTATTTTATCAAGGTTAGAGATTGATCTCGAAACATATGAAGAAGATATGATGGATGAAGGCCTTGATATTGCATCAGTCATGGGGAAACCTAGTAAAGCAAGATCACAGATTACACCGTATGTAATACTAATTCTATTCTTAATTTTTAGGCCTGAACAATTTTTTCATACACTAAAGCCACCTGCTACACCGCAAAGAGATTCATCGACCACCATAAATATTGATGATGTAATGATACATGAGGATGCATGGGTTTCTGCGACAAAAGCTGAAGAGGAATTTAGGTATGTTTAATTGAGTTATCACGTAATGTGTTTTATAGAAAACGCTGTGAACATCAAATTTTGTTCTTGCAGGCTAAAAATTTTTTGGAAAGTAATGAGAGAGTATGGCTATCAATGCTTTTACTTGCTCTTGACGCTCATATCAAGGTCAGATTATTATTACGAATTCAAAACTATCTAGGTGGCAAGTATGGGAAGAGCTGTCATTCGATATATTGAAAGCATGGCTGTGACAGATCTTGTTAAAACTAAAAGAAAACTTTCTGAACGAAGTCTTACAGATAATCAACTTTCCGAAAAAGAACCGGTTACTAGTCGTAGTGTTATTGAATTGAGTGTAAGTATTTTTTTTGTATCAAAATTATTTTCCATGTAAATATGTTACTTTATTTTGTAGCTTATCTTTGCTTTAGTCTGTATTTCAGAAACAACTGTATAATATACCACTTTCTCCACCTCCAGAATCAGAATATAAATCAGATGAGCCGGAAGATCCTGATCGAGCTTCAAGTCCTTCATCTTCTGGAGCTCGAACGAGTAATACTTGCTGATAGTTAATACTTGTTTTAGCGAGCTCTGTCTTATTCACAGTTGGCAGTCCTGCAGTAAATAGTGTTGGTGCCGCTCATTCGATCGAAACTCCGCTTGCTCCTCCAACTAGAAAGTTCTCAATGCCAGTGACAAGTTCAACTCCTAGTAGTATTTTTTGCTAATTTATATTTTATTTTTTCAGGGATACGGTCAAATAAATCAGAAACGGAACATAGGAAAATCCGAGATA
Organism: Oscheius sp. DF5120; assembly: GCA_932521415.1. Classification (NCBI taxonomy): domain Eukaryota; kingdom Metazoa; phylum Nematoda; class Chromadorea; order Rhabditida; family Rhabditidae; genus Oscheius; species Oscheius sp. DF5120. The sequence goes on along the minus strand of OW051465.1, from coordinate 2,952,651 downwards.
TGGCTCGAAATGTCATTGAATCTGTATATACACCTAAAAGAGTGACAGTAAATAACTAAAATTAAGAAGAGAAATTTAATTTTTCAGAAAGGTGAACTTGGAAAAGATAAAGAAAAGGAGAAGAAAGATTATTCTCACAAACTCGAAGAAACTCATCAACCTATTATCACTTCTGATTTTGTTGAATGGTGCAGTCGAGTGTTTGTGAACCCCATTTTAGAAGTTATTAATGTAATTAACGTTTTTAATAATATAATATATAATAACAGGGTGATGACCATGAAGACGAAAATGGAGAAAGGCAAATACCAAATGTTATTCCTACAGATTGGGCATTCCATACGAGAGAAGGTTTAATTCAAACATCACTTGATGAATTTAGTAGATTAAAGGTTGGTTAGTTTTCTTTATAACTTGTTTAAATTTAGAGTGATCACTATTTTGATAATGTTGTTGCCACTATTGAGAATCCCCATGAAAATCCTGTCACATGCATGGCAATGTCTTTTTTGCGCAAAATTGTGTATATATGCGATGCAAGAAGAGTTGCTACTGTTCGATTTGAAGCTTTACCAGTAATGACTAAGAATTTCAATGTCTTAGGAGCTAATCCTTACACTGATGCAAGTTTTACTTTTTATGTATCATATTTTCAGGATAAAATTTGCTCATTAGAAGTAATAAATGAAATGTCAAAAGAAATGTTGCTCTGTGGTTCGAAAAAAGGAGTTATTAGAGTATGAATGCGATGGTTTCTTTTATTTTTAGATTTGGGATTGCCATTATGACGTTCATTCACATTCTCTAGATCTATCTAAACGGGAACCGCTTTTGGTTGCTTGTGCCATGCCCTTATGTACGGAAATAGAACGCCATCCGAGTGATATTGAATATATCCAAAATAATAAAGGAAAACCATTCAATGCAGCAGCTTACGGTTTTCATCGAGCTAGCTATGCTAGACGTAAACTTCTTTATGATTGTATTTATGAGTATGTTTTTTTTTTAATTGAAGAATTTCCCAGGTGGCGACAAGATAGTGGGCATCTTCTTTGTGGAGGAAATACCAAAGTTGTACGTGTTTGGAGTGCTCAAACTGAACGGGCTACTAACGATATCGTAGTTGCTGCTCGATGTGGGAGAGTTACCGCTTTATCAGCTGCTGTTGAAAATTCAAGCGAAGAAATTATAGGGATCGGTACAATACCATCTTATTGTACAAACGTTTTAGGTTTTCGTTCTGGAGCTGTTCATATTCATGATCTGCGAGCTTCTGAAATTAGGTCAGGAGTTCTGAGAAATGAAGAACGCACCAATCCCGTTGTTGGATGCTTCTTTACAGAGACGAAATGTACTGCTGTTGATTCAACAGGATATGTGCACTATATGGATCCACGAATGTTTAGAGTGAGTGTTAATTATAATCATTGTAGTATTTCAGGAGCCTTTTGATGAATTTCAACTAGCTGGCAGTGATGACATAAATACTGTGAAACGGCACATAGATGATTACAAGGTAAATAGTATATTTTTCTTTGCTATCCATTTGTAGGTTATGGCTTGTATATCGCGAAGTTTTTCCTCAACATCTAAGTCCCCAACTCCTATGGAATGCAAAATATATGATGCCAATAAAATATATGATGCAGATAAAAAAAAAAGAGTGTTGCCAAGCGTCGCTTCAATATCATCACATCATTCAGGCGGATCGCAAAGTAATGTTACTGCACTTACATTACATAAAATAAGGTATGCTAAGCTTTGCAATTATATATTAATTTTTAGAACTCTTATTGCTGTAGCTGATGAGAAAAATGTTACTGTATATGGTCCAAAGTGAAATATTTACATTTTTTTATTTGCTCAAGTTCAAATAATATCGAGATTTATGGATAACTTGGATTCTAGTCTATCCATATTTATATTTGTTAAATTCCAGGGTCAAAGATCTGTACATATTTGTTGAGTATGTTTCAAAGTCTAATAAATTTCATTTTTAATTACGGTTTTTTTTCTATGTCTCAATCAACTATTATTTAATGTTTTGCTTTATATTTACCTGTTCAGATGAATATAAGGCAACTAATATCTATCCGTTCGTGGCCAAATGTTAAGTTAATTAATATATCGAATTTTTCAACTTTTCCAGTAAGCTTGTTCATGTGATTGATATTTTTTAGGTAAGTCAGAGCATTAAAAAAGCTCTAGATGTTGCTGTAATTGGAGCACCCAATGTTGGTAAATCGTTGTTAACAAATCAAATAATTCGAGCAGCTGTATGTGCAGTAAGTAGCAAAATGGACACTACAACTCAGGTAATTTTCACAATTTATCAAAAAATCCCTTAGAATGTCGATTGTGTTGTGACTGAAGAGAATGTCCAACTTTGTATTATAGACAGTCCAGGAACTGTAGGGTTGAAACATGCAACGACAACAATGGGTCGAACAAAAGATGATAAAATTGTAGTAGACCCAGAAAAAGCACTCCAACGAGCTCAACATGTTTTAGTTGTCCAGGTTTTTTTATTATGCATATTTATGTTTTTTTGAGGATGTTACCCAAACGGGTGATTACATTCATCACAGAGTACTCCACTTATTGTATCGACATAGTCACGTACCTAGTTCTCTTGTGCTCAACAAGATTGATCTCATAAAAGATAGAACAGAACTACTGGAATTAACCAGAATACTATGTAATGGACAAGTAGCGGGGCAACCAATTCAAACAACAAAAACAACGGTAACTGAATTTTTGTTTGAAGTTTTCTTTTAGATCGGTAGGTTGGGTGTTGCATCAAATATTATAAAACTACATGATGAAATTCCTAATGTAGATAATGAACTGTGGAAAAAAAAATATTCGTTAGTTCTTCTTATCTATAAACGATTTTTAGTGAGATTGTTGGGAAACCATCAAATAAAGTACCATATAATGATACAAAGCGATTATTTATGAATATTCGTGGATGGAGTAATTTTGGAGCCGTATTTTTCGGTAATTTTTAAGAAAACAGACAAGTTGTTCAGTGTCATCACTAACAGGCGAAGGGATCGCCCCTCTACGAGAGCATTTAAAAAACCTCTCGGAAAACAGGAAATGGAAACACGATGAGACTGTAGTAACAAATAAGGTAATTCCAAGACTTTTGAATTATATGGTAGTAGGCTCCACAACAGTTATGTACCGAGTCAATACGGGCAGCGCTTCTAGATTGTTCGCCAGCCAATGTAGCTTATACAGCACAAGTAAAGATAATTGAATGGGATGACAATAGTCAAGTTTGTGGCTTCCTATTTTGTATTTTTTTTAGTTTTTAGAAATCGTTGCAGAAATTACATGCAACAAGGAACGCGAGGCTCGCTTAGTATTAGGAAAAGGCGGCTTACGTATTCAAAACATAACAGATCGAGTCAACGACCATATGAAATCTCTGTTTCAACATCCAGTAGCAATAAGAATACAAGTAAAACACGGTAATAAAGTGATACACACATTTGATCAATAATATGGAGATAAAATAAAGAAATCTTTAAAACATAACAACGATACTCAACAAAAACAACGTCAACGAAATAACAATCTCCATAAAGCTAACAACAAACAACCACTAACTTCTCACTATATTGTCGGGCTCATTAAGGCCAAGTTCAACTTTAACATTCATAGCGGCTAATTCTGCGACGAGGTAACGGAAAACACGAGGAACCTATGTTTTTTTTTTAATTTTATAGATTTAATACCTGGATTAAATAAACATCTTCTGTAGTATCACAATTTCGACATATTTGTTTTTCAGAATAATCAATTATTTTGTCTGGCCTCATGTGGCGTTTTCGAATAACTTCGTTATATTTTTGTGTATAAGAAACAGATAATAATGATCCGCATTTTTTACAAGCATATGCAACGTCACGGTCAGAGCAGTTCAAGAGGCGATCCTATTAAGTAATGAATGTTCCTATGAATGCTTACTTGTAAAATGAAAGCTGTTCCATGGGCAATAATAGCATCACGTTCCATTTCTCCGAAGCGAATACCTCCTCCTTTTTTACGTCCTTTCACGGGTTGATGTGTCACTTGATCAATTGGTCCAGTTGCACGGACCTAAACAATTATACGAAAAAATTTCAAAATTTACTTGGAATTTATCAGCAATCATATGCCTCAAACGTTGATAATAAACTATTCCAAAGAAGATTTGACACTCCATTTGGCGGCCATCTACACCAGAATAGAACGTTTCATTTCCATAGTAATTATAGCCGGCTTTAGTAAGGAGCTCTCCGAAATGATTGATAGCAGTATTGTTTTCGCTAGGAATTTTGTCATCGAAAAAAACATTAAATACTTAAAAACAAAAGGAGATGCATCATATTTATCACCATGCATTGCCGCTGCTTTTCCAGCCATACTCTCAATCATCATACCTGTATTATGGATTAAAAAGTAAGATGAAAGAAATTACCAATAGTCATCCGACTAGGGAAGCCATGTGGATTGAAAATAATATCGGGCACCATTCCACTCTCACTGAATGGTAAGCTTTCGACAGGCCATAAAAATGAGTTAATTCCTTTTTGTCCGTGTCTAGATGCAAATTTATCTCCAATAATCGGGTTTCGTTCAATCCTCCATTGAATGAGAGCATGCTGAAATATTTCTTTAAAATATTAATCTTCTAATTACCCGAGATCCACCGTCAGTACTATCCTCCTGTACTATACGAACTATTCCGCAATAAGCCGGTTCAGCATAATGGAATTTATGCTTTTGAAATTTTCCTGACTCTTGATTATATGTCACGTAATAAATATCATCTTCAAAATATCTCCTTCCTGGGATAGGTAGACCATCTTCGCCCACGGTACTGATAGGATCTTTAAGGTCCATACGGAAAAGCAATTTCTTTTCATTTCCAGAGACAAGATTAATTCTATAACACAGTAAAGAAAAAAAAATAGTACCTTTCAACTTTTATAACTGTACCATGACAAAAACCACGTTGGTATGACGCTCTATTAATTGTCATAGCGTCTTCCATATCATACCCTAAAATAAGTATACATTTAGATGCAAAAGAGACCTGTATAAGAGATGACTGCAACACATGCATTTGTTCCGAGAGGATATTCATGCATTTCATACTTCTTATAAGCCTCCAACTCTAACAGCGGTTGTTGCGGAAACTAAACACATCTTAGTTAAGAAAAATAATATACTTGTAGTCTATACATCTTATTATCTGCCCGAGCATGCCAAGAATGTACTGCTGTACCCAATGTTTGCTTACCCATTTGACACTGATATACATTACTGAAAACATAAATTAAACGTCAAACTAAATTTACCGAGGCGACTGATTATGATCAGGAAATGGAATGAGATTTCCTGCAAATGAGAATAAACAACTGGGATGTAACTCTTGATGTATTGTTATTCCAGGTTCTGCTTCGGTAGGATCAATAATTATAGACAGATAGACTTGTTCATAAGTACCTGAAGTAAAGGATATTATAACAAAATTAATGTACCGATAAATTCTTCACATTGTTTTATTAAATTTCTCACTGGACGAATTAATCTCGCAGGATCAGTAAGTATATAAATTCCAGGAAACTGCGTAATTACATTTTTAGGATCTTGAGAACGATGGATGAGTGCAATCTAAACATGGTTGTCAAGAGATGAAAGTAGTTTCAAATTTACCTCGGCTAAATAAGGAATTCTATCATCTCGAGCATCAAGTTTCGCCATTCTTAACTGCCTTTCCATAATTCCAGCTTTGGAAATAGGAATATATCCATAAAATTGACCATCACAAGTAACAGGATACATCTGAAAATCAAAAAACTACACATATAGAGAAAACCTACTTCTTCATCTGGTGGTGCAAGTTCAATTGTTTTGTGAGAGTACATTCCAAGCTCCACTAAGAATGGTAAAACGTGGCTCGTATTAGCATAATGAGTCACGATTTTACATGATGCTGTTACATGATTCAATAATCCACATGGAGCACCTAAAAATAAACAATTTAAAATACATTTCTCACCATCAGGAGTATGAACAGGACAAATAAATCCCCATGCTTCGGGTCTCAGCTTACGTACATCAGTGGTTCTCATTTCCATGAAAAATGCTCCTCTATAAAAAAAGCAGTAAAAAAGGATAATTTCTCACCTATGAATTGCTCTGAAATGTGAAACAAATCTTAGTTGATTGATACGCTCAGCAATTACAGAAAAACCGTTTTCTTGTTGTAAAGCTAATCCGATTTTTGTACGAAGATTACCAGTAGCTAAGAAATATTCCATTCCTCTTGTAATTTCCGACTGTCCAGCCGGCACAATACATTTCAAAACCACAGTACTAAAAATATAAAAAAAAAAATAGATATTTACGAATTAACTTGAAATGCTCCTTTAGATCGTTCTTCTTTTGCCAGATATTCAAGCTTCCTTCGAGCTTTTAATAATATACTTTCCATTCTTTCTCTGAGAATAAGCAAAATGATATGTCCTGAAATACTGGCTTCTTGAAATTGTGGATTATCAGGTGTTTCTGGAGCACATTCCGACTAAAAAAAACTTTTAAAAAAAAATATTCAAACCTTGACAAGGGCAACTAATTTTTGAGCCATATATGCCAAACAATTGACTTTTTCCTCATCATCGTCAATATGAATAGCAACAGTATATTTTAAAAGAAACTTAGCCGCATCCTATAATCACTTAATTTTAAACAATAGTAAATACCTCATCTGTTTCCCACGGAGCTATCCTGTCAGCAACAGCTACTCGAAATCTTGAACCGATAGCATTTAATGCTGAATCGCGGTTCAAAACACCTTCATCTTGACACTGTAAGAGCATGTTATTCACACAAGACGACCAAAAAGCATCGCCTTTTCGTATACTGAAAGAGCAAGTATAATCTTGTCTTCGTCTTACCCTTTAAAAAGGTTTGCTAATTGCAAATCATTTCTATCTGTTAACGCTTTAACGACGTACATTAATGGAACATAAAATATTTCTCGCCGATACTGAAAATATCAAGTATATTAGAAAATCTTACTTGGATAGCAACCATCATAGCACCTGTTTCAAGATAGTGGAGTGTTAAAATCACAGCTGAATGATTATGTCTGACACTTCTCATCATTACGCCGAATTCGGTAAATAAACCACCCTATATCGAATATTCTACTAAATTGAAAGTACCTTATTTTTGAAGGTTTTTCTTATTAATGCAATGGGAAAGTTTCTTCTATTAGCGATCAGCAAACGAATAACCTTAAAAACTTTTCTGCACCAAAAAAAATATATTAAAACAACACCTTTTCACTGCCTTTACAAACGAAATATCCTCCTTTTTCGATTGGTTCTTCATCAACTGCTACTAACTGTTTCCTATTCATTGTACTCAGATAACATAATTTTGATTTTAACATAATGGGTACCTTAAAAAATAATTATATAATGCATATAGCAAACCTTTCCTAAAACCGTTTCAATAGTATCCACTCTTTGGCCATTGATTCTAATCTGAAGTAAAGTTTATAAATCAGCACTGAAAACAAACCTCTATGCCTACTTTCAAACTACCAGCGTAAGTCAATCCTCTTTGCCTACATTCTGAAGGATAAACTTTCAATTGATCAGTAGTAGCTAATTTGCCCTGAAAAACGTATTATTACTTTTAATAACATGCTTCTTTGTCTAATGATGGAGGAACAATATAAGCACCAGTATATCCTATCTCAACAGCATCTCCATTTGGTAACCGAAATTTTTCTTTTGGTACATCTAATGCAGCTAAATGAAGGCCTTCATCAACTATATAATTGAAAGATTCTACATGATATGAGGCAATGTCACAATCCATATCTGCAAAAAATATTTTTTAGTTTGAAAAAAATAAGAAAAACAAGGAAAAAAATAGTACACCAAAATTAAACGAAAAATACGTAACGCGTTTCCATTCACACGCTTTCGCTTATGGAAAAGAAACGAGGTTTTTTTTTCACTTTTTGTTGTATTACGATCGAGATTAATCACTAGAATCAGTGATCTTGGTATGAAAATGCGTAGCTATATAGTTATTTCATTTAGTTTTTTAGCACTTTTGAAAATAATTTGCGATCAATAGGTTTTTTAAATTTTTACATTGATTATCTTGTTAGCAGTGAAGCTAATGAATTTGTGGACGAATATAATACTTTCGGGATCGGTTTTCAATCTCCTTTGACCAATGCCCGTTGCTGAAACTGCGCAAACACCACCTCCGTTGAGAGTATACGTTTCAGCTGATCCTTCTTTCTTTACAATCGCAATACGTTTCCACTGTATGAACTCAGCTCTCTGTTGTTCACTTATAATAGCCGTAGCAATTAGTTATTCATTTGGTGTAAGCGAGAGCTCTGGTCAATCGCATGTGGCTATTCGAGGTCACATCGGCGGACAGCGATCAATCGCCGACCCACCGCTCTACCAATCCACATTTCACGACCTTTTTTTTCCATATAAGGAATGTTCCAAGCAATTTAACAATTTTATGACGTTCTCAAAGTTTAAGTCACTGCTGATAAGATCCATGTGTTAGTAATGACTCATTGCTCTGAATTTTTACTGATTCACTGCGTAGATTAGAATTCATTGATACAGTCATTGATTCCGGATTACTGTTTTCTTCATTGCCATTCCAATTTATCTCTTTTTACGCATTTTTCAGGACCAGCAGCTCAATTATGTACTAAGGAAGGTTCGTGTTGCTTTTATGTATTGGCTTATATATGGTTAGTTTCTAAACTTTTTTTTTTTCAGATGGGAAACTGCTTCGGTCGACCTCAATCAGAAATTGGACAATCAAATAATGTTGGATTGGAACCTATTGGCTCCAGGCATTATCCTACACCAGCCGTTTATCTTGTAACTGCTTTACTTGCTTATTTTGTTTACTTTGAAGGTAAATCCTGGTTCACAAAATCCGGAAAATGGAGCCATTCGTCAAGTTGGAATGCAAGATAAAGAAATTTTGGTTGCTCTTTATGCATACGAATCAAGAGCCGATGGAGATCTAAGTTTTAAGAAAGGTGATCTTATGTACTTATTGGATCAAAGGTATAATTTTCCTTGGGCTTTGGAAACATATATTTTAGTAACTGCGATTGGTGGTATGTGAAGCATCAGAGATCAGGCGAGACAGGATATGTTCCGAGAAATTTTGTTGCCAAGCAACAGACAATTGAAAGTGAAGAGTAAGTATTGCACTTTAATTGTTTCACTTTAATTTTTGTGTTTCAGATGGTACGCTGGTAAAATAGCCAGAAATCGAGCTGAGCGACTTGTTTTGGCGAATAATTTACCAAAGGGAACATTTCTTATACGAGAACGAGAGGCAGATGTGCGCGAGTTCGCTCTTACTATTAGGGATTCCGATGACAACAGAAACGGTTTATTTTTAAAATTTTTTGTTATCCTTTTTTTCAGGAGGTACCGTTAAACATTATAAAATCAAGCGACTTGATAATGACGCTGGATTTTATATTACTACAAGACGAACATTTCAAACTTTACAAGAACTGGTCAGTTACTATACAGGTAGCACTGATTTTATTTTTTAAACTTTACTTTAGAAATGGCCGATGGTTTATGTTGCCAGTTGACTTTCCCAGCTCCACGAATAGCACCTGTTACAAGGGATCTCAGCCATGATACTCAGCAAAATTGGGAAATTCCACGAAACCAATTAGCACTCAAAAGGAAACTTGGTGATGGTAATTTCGGCGAAGTAATTTTCTATTTTACAATTTGTTCAACTCTTGCAGGTATGGTACGGAAAATGGCGTGGAATTGTAGAAGTTGCTATAAAAACTATGAAGCCAGGAACTATGGCGCCTGAAGCATTTTTACAGTTAGTTGTTTTTTTTTTTTAATTTTTGAATTCTGTCAGAGAGGCTTCAATTATGAAACAATGTGATCATCCCAACTTAGTAAAATTGTATGCTGTTTGCACGAGAGAAGAGCCTTTTTATATTATCACTGAATTTATGTGTAATGGCTCTTTATTAAATTATTTACGGCAAGAAGGAGTTACTTTGGGAATTCAAGCTTTAGTCGATATGGTTGCTCAAGTGAGTTTTCTTTCTCAAATAAATATAAGCCAATACAAACTTTTTTTTTAAATTATTTTAATTTGTTCTAGGTAGCCAATGGAATGATGTATCTAGAAGAACGAAAACTTGTTCATCGCGATCTTGCTGCAAGGTTTGAAAAAAATACACATTTAATTTACTTTTTTTTTTAGAAACGTTCTTGTCGGTGATAAAATTAGCGGCGTACCAGTTGTCAAAGTTAGTTAGTTGATGAAAACGTTTTATTTGTAGGTGGCGGATTTTGGACTTGCTCGTAAACTAATGGAAGAAGATATTTATGAAGCAAGAACTGGAGCTAAATTTCCTATCAAATGGACAGCACCTGAGGCGGCAACATGTGGAAATTTCACCGTGAAAAGTGATGTCTGGTCCTATGGTATTTTGTTATATGAGATAATGACAAAAGGGCAAGTTCCTTATCCAGGTAATAAAATAAAAAATAATGTTTATTGTCTTTTTAAGGTATGCACAATCGTGAGGTAGTAGAACAAGTGGATATCGGTTATCGCATGCCGTGTCCTCGAGGTTGTCCAGAAGCAATTTATCATGAGGTGATGCTGAAATGTTGGGACAAGAATCCCGATAAGAGACCTACATTCGAAACACTATTTCATTTCTTTGACGACTATTTCGTTTCCTCTCAGCCAAGTTATGTGCCGCCAAGTGGATAGCTATTGTCAGCTTGTTTTTATATTGTATAATACTTGTTTGTCGTTTTCATGCCAAATATCGCGCCTTTTGCCTTCTTGCTCAGGCTTTTTCAGTTTGTACCTTTTTTACTATTAATAAATTACGGAATATTTTCCATATTTCACAAGTTGTTCAATAACACCGTCTCACATAAAAAAAAGCTGAGTCATCTGCTATATTCATTGAAAACTAACAAAGGTTCGGGTCAGTCGTAGGATGTCTAGTTGGAGGTCGCTCGTCGCATTTTTTGCTGTGTGTTCGGTGGCTGTAGCGATCGACTGCTATACTGGATGGACTTATGTCAAAGTAAATAATGCAAGACCCAAACAATTTAAGGGTCAACCATTCGCTACGGGTACAAAAATTTGTGAAGAAAAATATTGCTACAATCTAACGCTCGATTCGCAAGGAGCTGCAAATGGCGTAAAGAAGGCTGGCTGTTCCAATTGGCGCTGTAAGGTGAGTATTAATAGACGAGGTGACGTTTTAGCTGGCCGGTGATGGTTGTCACAGCTACAGTTTTAATAAAAACAAGGCGACATTTTGCTGCTGTAAAGAGAGAGGATGTAATTCGAAATATGCGGTAAGAGTAATAATTTATCATAAAGCTTTTAGAATCTCAAAATAACGGATCGTATAAAGGAAGGCGCGAAGGATGTGCAAGCAGTATTGGATGATATTTGGAGAAAATTGGAAAACCCCTTTGGAAAATAGTGGCGTTTTACTTTTCAATACTTACTGATCAATATGTCAAAACACTAACATAATCCTACAAAAAATAAACTACGTTCCTAGTTTTTTTTGGATATTTTTACTAGAGAGGAAGCTCTGATAAATTTACTTCTAATGTTTAAACTACTTATATCAGTGGAAAAATGGAAGAAGTCGACCATATGCTATCTTCACTTCATGTCGACAAGCATAATCATCATCATAACCTGAATAAAAAATAACCATTTTTTTTTTCTTTTGTCAAAAAATTTAAGTTCTTTCATTATATACATAAAAAAGCGAATAAGCCTAATATAGAATGTACGCTTTCATATTGGTTTACAATGTTTATTCTATCAATTTTATATTAAAATTTCTAAATGATACTACTCCATCATTAAACCTACCAAAAAACATGAGAATTCTTCAAACATTTCGGACGTCTCCTTATATTCTGCGTTACGCAAAATTTCGTTTCTACAGCGGGTGATTCAAATTTCGTTCAGTCAATCAAATCATATTCTTTTCTCAAGATTTGTATTTTTTTCAGAGATATAATCTATGAACATTTTAAATGAAGCACCATATAAGGGAAGGTCTCCAACGGTAAGTTATCAAGAACAAAACGAAATATTCAAATTCAATGTTTATAGAGTCCCGCGAAAAAAATGCGAAAAGTGGATAGTGAAAGTGCAATTGTAGGATTATTTATTTCTCAGTTTTGTTTTAGAATCGCATTCCATATTACAAAAAGACAACATTTCAAAGCACACCAGTTAGAGAGGATCCCTACGAAGTAGAAGTTACGCCAAGAAGATCACTAATGCGAGCAAAAGTATTTTTAACGCTATTTAAACATCTTATTGTAGGCGAGTACAAATCTTTTACGAGCTGTAACTACAAAAGGACAAACCCCTGATTTTCATGAAGCATCGAAACAACGAGTGACCGGTAAAGCACCCATTTCTCCTCATCCTGGAAAAGATGCATTGAATAGAAACAAAGTAAGAAAAATTGAAAAATATCCCCTTTAGAATGATATTTATGATGCTAGTTCCAATTCGCCATTGAATAGGTTGAGATCTTCACAAAGTTGTGCAAACTTTGCTGCTACAGTAAGAGTTCATTTAAGAAAACTTAGTTTATTATAGACACCAGTAAGAACACCAGTCAATAATCGTCTTCTCTCATCTGGAATATCTTTGTCTGCTCTGAGAGGAAGAAAACCAGTCGCTGTTGACTGGGAGAAGCAGGTAGATTCTTGGCTCTTTGAATTGCGTTCAGATTACTCCAAAATTGCCAAAATACTCTTCATCAACATGCTTAAATAACTTAGCGGCTTCTACATCAAAAGTTATGTGTCCATCATCTAGCCCACGACTATTTAAACACCGAAGTAACAGTGTTGGATCATTGTCAAAGGTTTTGTCCAAAATATGCATAAATACTGTCTTTAGACGGTAAAAACGGAAGTTATGCCTCCTTCTCACAACCTAGAGGATACAACAGAAAAAATGGAAAGTTATAATTTCGAACGACAAAGAAGACGAGTACGTTTGCACTTCAACCTGTCGCGTTATTTTCCAACCCGTCTGACCTTCGTTTTTCTCCGGCACCAAGTGATCAGCCGAAGGAAGTGTTCTCTATTGACCGCTATCAGTGCCTTTACAAGTTACGGTCCAAACATTGAGTCTTTCCCTTATCACCTTGTTGAATAACTTCATAAGTCTTAATCCTTGAAGAATAATACTATTTTTTTTCAGTCAAATGACGGCGATTCGACACATCTTATGACATTGCGCGGAACTCCCGAAAGAATTCGATATCGAGAAACTATTGGGGTAAGAAAATAATTAATCTATACCTATGAATTGTTACAGTTGAGAAAATCCGCATCAAACTCATATATTGATCAAATGATAGCTTCCGAACAAAAAGTACGTTCTTTTATTCTTTACATTCAATTTCTATAGTTCATTCCTTCATTTATAACCCGAACGCCGAAGAAATTCAACGTTACTCCAGTAAAGTTGGAACAGCCAGAGCCAACAAGAACTCCTGAAGTGAGAGTAAAAACTTAAAGCTTACATTTCCAGGAAATTCCTGTTATTGATGAGACAAAAAATGAACAAAAGTGTACAAAAACGACTGAAAAACATATAGAGGAGGTACTGAAAATACCTCCAAAGAGTATCCTGAAGTGAGCCTCCATTGATATCCTCTTTACTGTCCTCACAGGTCGAAATCCACCAAAAAGTCTGGCCGTATCTCCTTCAGCAATCTTCAAATCTTCTATTTTGGACGTGAACAAGCCTTTGAAGTTGTTCCTAAACACGGAGAAGTCGCATTGGGAATGGAATATTTACATTTTGAGTCGAAGAGTGTAAAAGTTCTGAAAACAAAAAGACCCCGCATCGGTCTTAATGACGTGGGTTTTAATATGAAAACCACACAACCCTTTCAGCCAGAGGACTCCGAGCTATCCGACGATGAAGTTGCCGGCGAGAGTTGTTTTGTCGGTTGTGAGAAGAGCCCGTTGGAACGAGTAAGGATGCTGGAATCAGCGGGAGTCATTGTAGACAAGGTAATTAGAAGTAACAATACTGCAATAGATTATGTCAGCATAAAAGGAACCATATAATTCGTCAGTCTCGTGAACAATGTGGTTGTACATGTCGAGGAGGAGTATGTCGACCATCGAGTTGTGAGTGCCACCAATCCGGCATCAAATGTCAAGTTGACGGACCAGCGGCAAATGGAAATACTTACCCCTGTTCTTGTTATAACGCTGACCTATGCGGAAATGAATACGGTAGAATATTCAAGTATCAATGAATAGTTTGTAGGCCGTGATGCTTACGACTTGGATCGTGTCACAATTGTTCGTAGAGCTACACTTCAGCGTTGGAACGACAATGAAAGAATGGTTTTTCATCTTCTATGAACCTAATAAATCTCCTTTAGGGTAGTGATATTTCTTCGCCAATTGTGCCGGGGATTGAAGAAATTGCTGAAAAAGAAACAACATTCGTCCTGAACTCCCCAGATTTCCCTCCTTTGTCTGGTCCTCGTTTCCCAGTTACTCCGATTTTTCCAAAAAGTGATGTCGAGTAAGTTAAATACTGTGATCGAACTAAACATATCTAGTAAAAATGATGAGAACAATAGTCTCTCCCGCTTATTTCCTCCAACGACTTCGCTGCTATCATAATTGATTGTATACTGACTTTCTTGTAATAAATTGTACTAGATTGTCGGCAAAGATAGAAGCAAAAAGAGCAGTATTTTCCTTTGAATACGTCCAGTTATGTCAAAAGTGGAGAAAAAAGTACCAGCTTGAGGATAAGCAGGATCAATTGCATTCATCCCGTGGTGTATGGATTTGCGATTGTAACAACAATTGCAAAAGAACCAAATCCCTTCATCAATAACCTTTACCGAGATTTTACCTCCACAGTTCGGCTTTTTTGGATTGAGTTACAAGTTACAAAAACCGACAAATCCATTACCTGCACGTTTGTGACCAATAATGGGAGGATCAGGCATTAGCCTTAAGGTTTTTAGGTAATCATAGCATCCTTGAAGTGTCAAACACTTCGTAGCTACATGAAATAGAGTTGGATCTTTACGGGTAACACTCATTATGCAGTTATAGGGACTATAGCGGTTCTTCAGTTTATTATTTTACAAGGTTTTGAAACGACAATTATTTCCCTCTTATTTAATGCATTATACAATTGTTGATGTTTTTAAAACAATAAACGTTACCAAGCAATTTTATCATCGTCGAACTTTTAACGATATTTATAATAGTAAAATCGAGTCCATTCTTAGTGACAGAAGAAATTTCCGTCAAATCTTGTACAAAATCTTCACCTAGATTGGAGAGATCTTTCTTAACAAGGTCCATCGTATTTAATGTTTTCGCCTTTAGCGATTTCACCAATTCACTTTCGCTTTCTACCATGGCTTCTGAAGACAAAATTACTGTTAAGTAATACAATTTCTAACAAAGCAGCTTGAAAACGTGTAGAAAAACTGCAAAGAGTAGCCATACATACATACAAGATTTACCAACTGTAAGTTGAATATAGTAATACTAATTTTTGATAAACACGGGTATTTTTTACACAAGCAGTTTTAAAACGGACAAGATCATTATTTTTGTAAAAAAACGAAAACATCTGAAAATACATAATCATCACAAACAATAACTTTATATATCTAAATCAGCAGTGTAAGAACATTGAAATACCGAGAAAAATTCTTTGAGCATATTTAAGAGAGCATCAGAAGGAGATATATCACGCTTACATTCTCTTGAAAGAGATGTTGTTTGAACATTATCAATTCCACATGCAGTGATCTAAAAAAGCTTATCGCTAAAAATGTTATATATAACGTACATGATTAAACCAAGAAAGATCTGTATTGCAATTAAGAGCGATTCCATGATAAGTAATACCATGAGAAACTGCAATACCGATAGCCGCTAATTTGCGATTGTTGTCAACCCAAACGCCAGTATGTTCTGTACGTCCAACGTTAGGGATATTATAAGCTTGACTAGCGCAATTGATAATAACCTGAAATCGAATAAATTAAAAAAAAAATTGTGATAAACATACCTGTTCTAAATTATTAACATAACTACGGACACCTATTGGTTTAGGGCTAATCCGATTCAGATGAATAATTGGATACATTATTAATTGCCCAGGTCCATGAAAAGTAATAAGGCCACCTCTTGATGTTCTGTAAATTTAGAGTACAATATGTTGGATACCTATGGAAATCCGCTCCTAGCTTCATAAGACGTTCCTCTTCCTCTTCAGAATAAAGCTTGGATCGAATACCTACAGTGTACACTGGATTATGTTGTAGTGATAAAATAAAATTTCTAAAAATACAATGAAAAAAAAAACACTTACAATGGATGTTCCCTATTTTTAGAGGATTTAGCGATATTAACATATTTTTGTTGCTGCCGCAAACCCTCGGCATAGGAAATTTTGCCTAACTCAACTACTTTAACTAAACTTCTCATTTCCTTTTCGGCTGAGGAGCAGAAACACTGCGAAGACGCTCTTCTCTTGTTCTGAAAATAAAATGCACTATAACAATTTAAATTACCTGGTGAACCACTCGTTTTTATCAGTATAGAAAATTTCTTTTAGTTCTGAGTTGTTTGGGCCGTCTTTACCAGCAATGCCACTTTTCCCGTATACTCGCTGAAACGAAATTTAAGAAAAGAAAAATATTAAAACAAACTTTTTCACTGGATAAATCAATTGGTTTGGTATGTACGTATGGAGTATCAATTGGAGGATGCCAGGCAGCAATAGCACCGTTAGAGCACACAACGACTTTTCTAGTAAATGATAAACTTTTAAATTTTTAAAAACCTTGTACTAACAAATCTGCAAAACAATCTTGTTGCCATAACGGCAACCCTCAATCGATTTTCTAAAAATAGATGATAAAAACTTTAAATAATGAATAAAAAATAACAATCAAAGAAAATTGGCTGAACAATGGGAAAACGGGGAAAATCATTTTAGGGAAATGTACGTAAGTACGCCAAATGCACAAAACGTATAGCATTTTATTAGCCCGGTTTTTTGTTATTTGGCGAATGTTGCCCACAACTATTTTGATTGCCAAATTGTTAACTGAAGTGACTATGTGAATCAACAGAATAAAAACAAAAAACATTTTAGGAAAAAAGACTTTCATTTGTTTAGCTACCCGTACATATTTCTTAAGCTAAAAATTTTCTATAAATTGAATCTCTCATTGTCAATGGCTTCCTTGACTTCTTCTGTTAAGGGACTATATGTTGTTTTGTCGCGAATGAAAACGTCATCCGCCTGATATCCTTCATTTTGCAAATCGGATTTCTTCATTTTGAATGTTCCTAAAACCACATGATTGATAAGATGGCCTACCTGTTTTCTGTATTTCCGGTAGTATTCGAATGAATAAAGGAATTGCATAGGAGGGAAGAGACTGAGAGAAATGTTTGAAGATACAGGAAAGAAGAGAAGGGACATCCGCATTATGAAGGACGGTAATTGCCGCCATTCCAGCTCGTCCCTCACATCCTAAAAAGTAAATTATTCTTTTGAAACAAAAAGAGGTACCGGGCACAGTCACTCCATAAACAGCGCAATCTTCAATGTCCGGGTTTCGACAGAGGGCGGCTTCGACCTCTGTCGTCGAAACATTCTCTCCCTTCCATCTGAAAGCTCCAAAGAATATTAGATTGTCTACCGGAATGTATCTCCCATTCTGTCTTTGAAATAAAAGTACCCACTCTTGCTCCAATGAAGGATATCACCTGATATTCATAATTTTATTAACACATTTTCATACCAGCCAAGAAGATAGGTTCGGCTCCCGGGAGAGGATTCCAAATGACCTTTTTGATAGTCTCGTTCTTATCCAAATATCCTTCAAAGTGATAGAGGGGACTGTTTTTTTTTATTGTACATCCGAGAGCTCCCGATTCTCCTGGCTTGATTTGAATGAGGTAACCTTTTTCATCTCTTTCTAATTCTCCGTTATTGTCAACACGGAAAAGACGGATTGGATAGAGGGGGGCAACCAGTGGGAGAACTGTCATAAAACCGCAGGAGCCCTCCTTCCCATCGATGTTAACTGATAAATGAACTGAAAGTGGAACGAGGTTACCGAGATTCGAAGTTCCTTCTGTCGAACCGTAGAACTCTGCTATTCTTTTAACATTGAATCTCTCTTGAAAACGATGCCATACAGCCGGTCTAGAATGTTTTTCGTGAAAGGTCTAATATACCGGAGTCCATTGCCAATTAACAACCTGACTGGATGATTTTTCTCTTCTGGGCATTCTGGAGCAAGTAATAGATACCGTAACAGCTCTCCAATATATTGAGCAACCTACATACCCTTCTTCTAGGAGTAATAGATGCTTACGGTACAGTTGTGAGTGACACAGTCCTTCCAAAATTGTCTCGCTGAGAATTTTGGTCGAATGACGCAGGTAGCCCCATGAAGAATAGTTTGTCCAATGCCTAAAACTCCAGCCGATGTGTGATACATGGGAAGGGCAATGTAAATCCGGTCGATCTTTGGTTGAATGCCGAATGCCAATTCTCCGCTGGAAGCGATGTAAAAGAAGCTGAAAAAGTGAAATTACAATAGAAAAGAGATACCGAAAGTGCTTGATGACAGCGGCTTTTGGCAGTCCCGTCGTACCAGATGTATAAATGAAACAAAGGGGATCTAGAGGAAGTTTTCTCTGAAGATCAGAAGCTCACCTGTGAAGTTATTCGTGACTTTTTCCTTTGGTTCGGAGATTGGCATACAGGAGCAGAGTTCATCAACCGAGTTGGTCCCTTCAACCATCCCTCCTAATACATATATCGACCATTCTCCTGGATTCAACAGTCCCTCGTCGAACATTTCCTTAATTTCTGAAGCCCTTCCTTTTTTTCCCCTCCTCACTTTCATAATTCTGAAGATTACAGATCAATACTTTGGCAGTAGATGTCCTCAAAGTATGAGCCAACGGTTCCCTTCGAAGATTCGTGTTGATCCATGCGGAGATGGCACCGATCTAGAATTTTTCTCTCTCTTCTCTACACACCTTGGCACATCCTAACCAGGCAGCCACGTAATGTACCCCGTTATCCATGAGGAGACAAACGACATTACCTTGTATGACACTTCCTTTCTAGAGAAAATGAAAAAGAGATATAAATACCAACCAGCAACATATGAGCATATCGACAGGCCATTTCATTGAGTTCTTTGAAGGAAAATGAATGACCCAAAGACATGTCGTGAATGGCAGTCTAGAAGGAAAAGCACACTGATAATCGACAAAAGATCATACCTTTTCCGGATTCCTTTTAGCTGTTTCCAGGAAATGATCCTGGATACATTTATTTGATCGAAAGGCCCGAGCGCAGCGAAGTCGCATACGGATAAGTATAGAGAGACCTCTATAGGATAGAAGGAAGTTTAGGTGAGATACCTGATATCTCTCTTAACTGTTTGAAGAATCTTTAGAGTATTCTTTCGACCATAGAAGAGAAGACAAAGTAGAACACAGAGGAAAAAGAGAAGAACAGGAATGACCAGGAGGAAGAGAAAAAGACGAAACATGGATCAGCTGCGCGCGGAGTGACCCGATTGTAACGGCCTTTCAAATAGTATCAAGACGACTGCGCGGACGACGGCCTATCAGCGCTAATCAAGGCAAGGAAATGAACTGGTTGTCGATGGAAGAACACACTTTGTTTATGTCATTTTTCTCATTTTTTCCGTTGGAAGATCCCACGATTTGCACAGTTGTTTGAAATACATTGTTCCCTCTTCTCCCAGAGGAACCACAGTGACAAGTCGACGAGTTGTAGCTTGTTTACATATCCAATCTTTTGAGAAAATCCTCCATGACTCTACACTCCATATACTTATAATGATGATGATTGTTTGAGCCCTTTAAATAATCCATTTGATCAAAGAATCATCGTTACCAGACCATTGGAGTCACGAGATAACTATCATATTTGATGTCATTATAATAAAAAGAAGGAGCGACTATTTTAAGCGAGGCAAGTAGCAACACGATGACGATTAATGTGATCGTCACGTTCCGTAACAACTAAAGAGTTGAAAGGAAGGGGAGAACCTACTTTGAAGATCTTGATATTCTCGATTAATTGGAATCTTTTGCTTAGTGTGTAGTCATTAGAGGATTTTAACATGTTCGAATTCTTCCACCAAAGGATAAGAAACAGCTAAAAATTGTATATAGGAAGAGAACCAACTATATAAAAAAATCCGTTAAGAATCATTGCGTAAGCCATCAATCCTGTCGTTCCAATCAAGATACGAGAACAAGTGAGGAAAAGTCCAATGACGAAGCTGACAAGGATTAACACCACCGGAATGTGTCGACGACTCTTTATCTCATAGTCCTCCAGATATATCCATGCCATCCATCGTTCGAAGACTATAGTCGGAAGGACATGTATGGTTGTCGTAGCATAAATTGTTTGAAGGAAGGTCGCGAGAAGAAAGAGGTTACCACATTCTTCTGAATTCATAGAACAGAAAACGAGAACAAACCTGCGTCATCGATATCTTTAAGATTTAAAATTAATATGATAGTTCGACCTGTGCTGCACCAAAAAACGGTGGAGACGAAGAATGACGTGATGATTGTCATGTTTGTATGCCAAATCTTGATACGATATGAGAGGATGAGAAAGATTGCAGCTGCGAGATTCAACACTTGGATAAAAAAGTGCTCTACTCCGTAGAGGGCATGGAAAATAGTTGGGATGGTGGAATTGTTAGCCAGGTCTATGAAGGAAAAGACAGAGACGACAGATCCGGAGCAGTTAACGAGCATTTGGAAAGCGCGGGGGACAGGTGTTGCTTTATGATGATTATATGTATGGAATTAGAAAGACAATTATATGAATCACATGGTGGGCTTTTTAAAGAGAATGCGGGGGAGATCGGGAAGAATCTTTGGGAGGAGAATAGACTATAAATATGTACTGGTATGAAGTTCAGAAGGACTACAAGGAAGGATGAGGAAGCATCGTCTAAATAAATAAGATTTAAAAAAAAAAGTATCTTCTCGCATCCAAGAATATCAATCTTTCAAACATCAATCGACAGAATATTCATTTAGAATACACCTGTTTCTCGTGACTTATTAATCTTATCTTGATTTAATCAAAAAGTTTAAAGATAAGGGTTCAGATTTTCTTGCCATTGCCCTTTTCTCCTGTTCTACTCATTCCTTTTCCTTTCGAAGTCTCTTCGTTGGATTACTGAACTTCATTATCCTCTCGACTGCCCTTGTAATCTTTTCGCCTTCATTTCCCCAGCGCCAGGCAATTTGACTCTCTATTACCGTAGTCCATGGCTAGATTTCCATCAACCTCGCTGTCTCTTTCCCTGGGGACATCATTGAACTCCATCAATGTTTACCAGGGACTCCTCTTCTTACTTCGTCAGATAGTAATGTTCTAATCAAGACCCTTGCTGGATTTATGTCGTGTCAATCTGTCTCCCATCACGACATCCCACATGCATTTCTGACAGCCGACAACGTTCTAATGAATCTCTTCTTTATTTTACATAGCTGATTTTGCACAAAAAAAGAATCTCGACAGGAGGGGAACACCGGAAGTAGGAAAAAGCTCCGCGGGATATGCAGGAATGAGAATGGGAGGAGGAGATCTAAGCGGAAAAGGAGAGACATGAATTAAGATGATTTCTGACTGAGATTTAACACTTCTGAAGGGGAGTCTGACAAAGCAGAACGGAGATCGAACAGCTGAGGCAGTCTAGGAAAGTATTTCACAATAGATAAAAAGGTCTTACCGAAAGGTATTGAGGACATCAGAGGGAGAAGAATTGTCCTTAGGAGGGGTGGAATAGCCGAAGACGGATCTGTTGGCTGAAAGACAGTCTATGACCCCTCGTTGTCTTCAATTAGTGCCAGATGCCCCGTGTGTCTCAACACATAATTGACATCTCGCTGGTGGTATTGTTGCTCCCAAATTGGATTCTCCCCGGGATTATGAGTAGATTAGTCCCAGCTCACCTTCTTGTTGAACTTCTTCCAACTGACCCGGATGATGAGTTTCTGTATGACGACGACGGTCAACTTTTCTCTGGAAAGTTCGTCCACAAATTTCACAAGCGAATGGCTGAAGATGTTCAGATTTTAAAAGACGGAAGAGTTACCTTAAAACCCGTATGTTTCCTTGTATGAGTGATGAGATTCGAGGATTGACTGAAGGCTTTTCCACAGACCGAACACTTGTGCGGCTTCTCGCCTGAAATCCCTCGAATCTGTCTCGTCCCATTCCATCCCGGCTGTCAAATAATCGTGCTAATTTGCTATCAAAGCAGAGATGGATAACTTCGCCGACACGGGCCCAATAAATCACATATGAAGGCGTTTAATCGCGACTAGCACCGCAATTACGCTCACATAACACGCGAAGAGTCGCGATTAATACCGTAGACGTCAACATTCCTCTGATTTCAATCGGATGGAGGTTGCCCCCCTGCTTGCTCAGTGATGTGCAAGTCGACTCAAATATTCATTGGGATTCGTCCCATTCGCCCTACTGCCCAGATTCATCAATCATCCACGAACCTGTGTGAATGTAGGTGTGCTTCTTCATGTCACTCTTCTGATGAAATCGCTTTCCGCAATATTCACATGGGTAGGGACGGGTATCCGAGTGGATCAGCAGGTGTGTTGACAAGGTGGATGACCTGAAACATTTCCTTAAGAGAATGGAATCTATTTGTAGTAGTTTGAAGTTTGCTTTCTTATCTACTCTTCTAAAAATAGTCTCTATCACGGACCTTTTAAAGGTTTTCCCACATTGTTTGCATTCGAATTGCTTGTCCGAATTGTGACTTTGCTGATGAAGATCAAGGGCTGCATTGTTGCTGAAGATCTTATTGCATTTCGTACAGGGAAAAACACCCTCCGGGGTGTCGGTCGTCTCCGTCTTCACCGGCTCTAAACCAATAGATAGATTTTTTTCTAGGTCTCTCTAGTCTTCTCCTAACGTCATAACGTACCGGCGATATCACACATAGCCCTCTGCATATTGATAAGATTCATGACTTGTCGCAGTTGTCCCTGCCAGAAGGGACTAAACGATGGCATGAAAGGAGCCATCGGTGGAATCAGGGGAGTCGTCGGCAGACGAATCGGACCCATTGCTGCAATCTTTTTGTTGTTTCTAATCGACCACAGCCGCCGATGGCTGAGATTGCCCCGCCCACCTACCGTAGTCTACCAGATTTAGACGAACCTACCTTGCTGCATAAGAAGGATTTTTTGTTGAAGAGCTAAGGTAGCGGACATCTTCTGCCAATTGACATCTGGTGGGGAAACGGACTTCTCCGGACTGTCCTTCTGATCGGCTAACAAACTGGCCACCGAATAGACAGAAGCCGACGACTCCGGAACCACATCCATTTCTAAATGAAAAATATATAATTAGATGAAGTAAAGGGGTGGAAAGGGTGGAAGAGAAGGACATAACAGAGGAAAAACAGAAGAAGACAATTCAGCGGGTCACCTGTGAGGTAAACATCATTGAGATGGGGCTGCTGGATGACGGACTCGTATCGGAGCATTCTCCACGAATAACTTGACTATCAATGCGTGCCTCAGATTAGGGCAGAAGGGACGAAGGTCGACGTCTTATCGGGTCGGAAAGAAACAGAGATTTTAGGTGTCAATCGGGGGGACCCAGCTAGATCTCAATGGATGGAGAAAGAGTCAGTCTCTTCAGGAGAAAAGACGACCGGATATGTGATTGAGTTTAGACTTGACGACGATGATATTCCCAACGAATAGCCATTGGGTCGCTCCTCCCTGCCCCGCCCCTTTCGCAATTAGGGTGCGGAATCAGGAGCGACGAGCTGTTGCATGTATTATTTAAAGGAAACATCGACAGATGAATTGGCACTTCGGGCAGAAGAATGAACTCGACGACAGGTTTAGATGAGATCCAGGAAATTGCTTCGAGTCAGAATTCATTTGAGTCAAGAAGAAGAAGGGCGGAGAGAGTCATAATACAAACTGTCACGTGTATACAATTTCCCTAGAGAATCTCTCGACCAATCCGAACTTCACTTTTCTAATTAGACATTAAGCTGTCATCCTTCCCGCCGAGCAACCTAACCCCCGACGGCTCTATTTGACCAGGTGCCTCCTGTAGGTGTGAAAAATCACTAATGAGTCGTGTTTGGTTTCATAGGCAGCTGGTACAAAATCACTGGATTCTTATCTATTAAAGGGCAAAGGGCAAACCGAGGGAGGTCGTAAATCACGACAGATAATAACGCAACATCTGCTGCCAACTGCCAGAGACTGTAAATCCGTCGAAGAAGTCATCCCCACCAAACTGTGAGGCTAATGAGTGTAATCCAGTGTAATATTCTTCTTTCTGTAGTTCATCACGTGCTGTCCATTCCTTTTCGTTTATCTATGTGGTTCGTACCAGCTGCTTCTAAGATTAAAAGATCTCTTTTTTTGGAGGGGGGAGACTGTTCGAATTTAAAAGAAAAAAGCCTTTGTCTCTCGGCTAATGTGTATGCTAATGTTGTCGTCAAATTCCTCGGGACAGTTTCTGAGCTTCATTAATCAATTTCTCGTCTCGCGGTTGCATGCTGATTGGAAACGGAGTGCGGCATACTAATCAAGTCGATGTCAATTGAAAAGAAGAAGGCAAAACGAACTGGGGAAGGAGCGTGTCTATAAATCCCGACTGTTTTGGCAACCCTTCTTCAACATGCATACCGAAAGGTCCGTTAATTTCAATCAACGCGTTTAAATGCATGGAGGATAATTGTCTTTTGAATTTTAAACGAGAATTACGCATCCCCACGGGATGACTTTGTTTTGGTCGTGAAAAGGTAGCTCATCTCTCCCACACGACATTATTAAATATGGGCTGTGCGAAGATTGGAATTGGATTTCAGGGACGGCGAGGTATCTGAAAATAAGGAGATGACTACGGTAATGGGGGGAGGGAAAGAGACCACTCAATCGTATTTGTTTGCTCATTACTTTGATTGAAGCACCTGGACGAAATCCGAGCAGACACTGCCCTGTGGGGCTTTTCGACTTGAACCTGGACCATATTGTGAGAATCACCAACGCGGCATAACTTAATTATGACGGAGGCGAAGCAATTAATGCACTGAGACTACCGTAACGAGGGTCAGGCTGCCGTAAAACCGTTGGAGTCTATGAAACGGTCGTCAATCCCTCGCCATACGGTGGTTAATATGAATCCGAGTCGTAAACCCGGGATTAGTCGCCGTTTTGAGAGCAGAAGTGACATGCAAGCCGCGGAGTCATCTTCTACAATATCAATTGGTAACATTCGAGACAAAAAAAAGTGAAAAAAGAAGTAAATGAAAAGATTGTTTGTTATTTTAAAAAAACAAAAAGCAAATTTCATAAATGTCACCGTTCGGGTGAACTCCAATTCGAAAGCGGATGTTTGTTATTTTTTGTTTGTCTGGTTTTCATTATGCGAACGTTTATTTTCTTTCTCACTTTTACTTATTATTCGATTGATCCAATGAATTTACTATCAATCATTGTAAAATGACTATAAACAGATTTTTGTGCTTTTAATTTTGTAATTTTTGCTCCAGATTCATAAACTGCTTCATTAGTCTCCATAAAATCTTTATGAGATCCTTGTCCTTGTAGAATCTCTTCTCATTGTCAATAGTCATATGCGCAACAGATGTCAACGATCAAAAGAGACACAAGTAATTGTAGGTTCGTCATGAGTCGGTAGATCGGATTCGCAACCTGACACCCGATGGCCGTCTTTGCCTCCAATTAATATGACATCTTCGACGCACAGCGGGTGTCGGTAAACTCGTCGGCGTTTCTTTTATCCTAGCCGCTACCTGTAAGAATGCTGAGACAGTAGAGAAGAAACGGGGCCAAACATATAGTATAATAATAAAAACGTTGCTTTATAACAACAATCTTTGATGGCCTGTTTGACTGAGAAATCTGCAATTCCCGAGAGGATCATTTAGCGGGAGAATAAACGCACTGCAAATTTGGCTGTTTATCATCAATTACTGCGGATTTCGGCACTTTTGCATAAAGAGTGCACAAATCCGATTCCCTGTTGTCTAGTTATTACGTTTTTAGATTTCATTTTGAAATTCGCGCTTGTACCGCCCGTATATTTTCTATTCCACGAATGCCTGCGACTTTGATTAGGTCATGTTGTTCTTTGCAAGTTTTGTTTCTTTTTTTCCTTTCATGCATTTAATAGTTTTAAAAATAACTTTCAGATGTCAAATCTGCAAAAGATTCTACCACTTGTGAATAACCTCAGCCGTGTTTCTGTCCGTATGGTTGGAGGACGTGGTGATGGAGCTGGAAAGGTTCGTTTTTTTTTGTTTTGTTCTTTTATCTTTATTTTTTATAAATGCTATCTTTAGGGAGGCGGATCTGGAGGATCTGTTCGTGATGCTGGAGGTTCTTTCGGCAAAATGGAGGCTGCTAGAGAGGATGAATACTTCTACAAAAAGGTACTTATTAACTTTTCTGAAATTTTTACTAGAATTATACCTAAATATAAACTCTTTTGTTTTCATTTTCAGCAAAAGCAACAGCTTGAAGAACTCAAGAATCACATCAGTCAAGAAATTGAACATCATAAGCAGCAACTAAAGAATCATCAAGAGGTCTAATTTTATGTTTTATTATTTATGATTGACGAAATCGATGCCAGAATTTTTCAATCATTTTTAGATCCTTGACCGACATCAACGTCGCATTGCTGAGATCGAGGCTGACGAGAAGAAGGGCAAGTAGATCGTATAGCTACACGAGTTGATCATCTGATTTCTTGTATTTTTATAAAGTTCTAGAGTAAATTCTTTACATACACCTTATTTTTCCTCCAATTGTTCAGCTTATTCAATGTTTATCTTCTAATTCTCCAGCCTTACTAAAAAATGTGCGCTAAATCATGACCGCGTTGCATAGTTGTTGCTTCGGGACGCAATTGGTCTTCCGCCTTGGGACTCTTTTCCGATTCTTTCCTTCACAGTTCAAATGTGGAATTTTTCTGGTAAACATGAATTTTCAGAAAAATGACTTCTGAAGAATCTTCCACTACTGGTTTAGTTTTTGAAGGAGATGATACCTACGAAGAGCCCTATTTAAATGGAAAAAATACTATGGATGTTGAATCGACGCAACAATTCGATGAAGTTGGATTTTCTGCTAAATTTATTACGTTTCAGGGAGAAACTTCTCAACATATTAGTATTGGTGAAAATGAAAACGTTCTAGAAGATGGAATAGTAGATATGCACGAACCTGAAATGCAACCTGATAATTCCATGCCTGTTGTACGGAGAATTGTGAAACGAGTTAGAATAGTTGGTCTACGCTTTAATTATAATCTTACATATTTAGGTTGGTGGGTCTTCCGAGCCATCATCAAGCTCACTTATTCATTCTGTTGGTCCAATACGGAAAATTTATATTCGACGACGGAGAACTCCAGAAGAAGAGATTGCAATGGGACGATTTGAGCAAGAAAGCGTCCTAAGCGAGGAAAAACGAATTCCCGCTCCGCCAGGAAAAAGAGGTTAATTGCACCTTTAAAAATATTTTTCGTTCTAGGTCGACGCCCGATTATGCTCCCACATCATGTTACCGAACCTGGACCACGATCAGAAGCAGCTCGTCGCACGGGCAGACCTATTGTTATTCACCCGGTAAGGCCTTTTTTCATGCACATTTTTTTCAGTCTGGTGTAGAATTTGCTATACCATCATCGTTAGAAGCACATCCAATACAGCTGAGCGATACAATTCCTGACAATCCTTCTTTTGACATTTTAAAAAGTATTTTTCATTCATATCAGTAATCGTTTTCAGATGATAATGGTATGGCATATTGTAGTCAGTGTCATAGTGTTCTTCGATCATTTCACGCTTTGGAATATCATATAATGAGCGTACATCTGAAGTAATTTTTTTTTTCGAACTAAAACATGTCCAATGTTCAGATATAGACCATTCCGATGTA
This sequence comes from Oscheius sp. DF5120, assembly GCA_932521415.1. NCBI lineage: Eukaryota > Metazoa > Nematoda > Chromadorea > Rhabditida > Rhabditidae > Oscheius > Oscheius sp. DF5120. The sequence continues at coordinate 2,924,470 of OW051465.1, read as the reverse complement.
TGTTTTGTGTCAAGGAATATTTCTATACTGAAGACGAGTGTATCGCTCATCTGAAGTCTATACATATCGGGAAGCCAATACATGTAAGTGATCTTTCATTTCCTACAATCTCATTGTAGATAATCCGTGAATTGATTGAAGAAAAAGAAGAACAACTTACAAAAATGTTCCAAGCAGTTTTTATAATGATTCGAGAGGCTGTTAGTCCTTGTTCTTTTTTATAGCCCATTTTAGGAAGATCTTAACCAGAAACGAATCGAAGGCCTACAGCAAGCTGCTTATCATCAAATGCAAAAATACCATAGAATGAGATTCAAAGTTCCTGAAGTGGTAGCAAGACAAAGGTTTTTTTTTATGAATAATTTTTATACGTTGATTTAGAGCACAAAAAGATGCTGCAGCGCAAACTTTTGTAACTATGGCAGCTCCTCAAACGTTGATCCAAATGCCAGTAAAACCACAATTTGTTAAAAGAGAACCTATGATGGAATTAGTAAAACTACCTTCTGGAGAGATAGTTCAACAAATCATTGAAGACAACCGATACATAGTGGATCGACATCTTGTAAGATTTTTTTTAATATATCATTTTTTTTAATAGGGAATGGCAGAGCATGACTTCGATCAAATAGATGTTGTAGAAGACGAATTAGGTGCGGCTGGGTATCACCACTGCTAGTTTATAAATGGGTAAGTCCCTAAGTCATTCATATGTGATAGAACGAATGCTTTCTACTGACAAAATAAATCTTAAACGTAAATGACGTAAAATTTAATAAACAATAAAATCAACAAAAATTCAACGCGTCAATGTAACAACCCATTCAAAATGGTGAGTTTGAGGGAACATATCTACTGGTTGAATAGATTTTAATGAGAATGATGTTCCATTATACTTCTTGGATTCTGGACGACACAAATCAACGATGTTTTTCATAGCTGCTGAGGGGTCACAAGAAACGAAAACAAGTGTTTTCATTTCAGAGATCTTTACAAGTTTTTTTTTAAATTTAACACATACCTCCCTACAGCCATGAATAACCTTCTCATGCATACCAGCCCTGGGTGGATCTAGAATACCTACAACTTCAGCCATATCGAAAGATATATTTGAAGGAATATAATATTTCAATGATCGAAAGACATCTTCTGCCTTTCCTGCAATATATCTGAAAAAGAATATTGATCTGGCAACCCTACTTGACGTTATTAATTGCATTATCTTTTGCATTTTGTTTTGCGTCCTCTACGGCGGATTCTATCATTTCAATTCCAACACAGTAAACATCTCTGTTTTTGTTGTATTTCTTTATCAAACATTGGCCAATCGTTCCAGTACCACAACAAATATCCAGCAAAATCAGAGGCTAAAAAACATCATGTAAACAAGATATACAAACCTTCGGCGTTTCTTCACCTGAAACTTTTGCTTTCTTTATTTCAGGTTCATCTTGTTCATTTTTTTCGCTGTAGTTGCAAGATACTTCAGTTGCACTGACAAATATTCCACAGGCTTCTCCTAACCAAGTAAAAGTTTAAAAAAAGTTACCTATTGTTTTATATAAAGTAGCAGCAGCTTGGCTGTTTGTTTGGAAAAAAGCAGACGGGGATACTCGGAATCGACAATCTAATACTGTCTCATAGATATATGGGGTGCCAGCAATATGTTCATATTGTACAGGATCACTGGAGTTTGCTTGTGATTGCCAATATACGGAAGTTACTCGAAACCGTTTGCTATCAAATGCAGACATATCTGAGAATCTAAAAAAATCAACAGATAGTAAAATAACTAACTCCTTTCCAACATCATCTTTTATTTTTGTCTCAAGTACTTTGTCATCTAATGGAAAGGCAGTTACTATCAACATCACATCCCCACTGAATTCACGAATAGTAAACATTTTCCAAAAACCCATACGAGTGAATTCATCAAAAGGAAGTAGGTCTAAAAATGTTTACATTATTGATAAACCACACCAGAATTCTTGACATATTTTTCAAATTCTTTGACAATAGTCTTACAATGGTCTGTAATATTTTCAACATCATCAATGGGAATTACATAGTGTTGATTTTTGGAAAATCGACCACCAACAAATCCAACACAAACCTATACAAATAAACGAGCAATTAAAACACTTACTTCTCCATGTATTGTCTTTCCTATAGTAAATTCGCATTTATTTCTATAATGTCTTATTTTAGGAGAAGGTGTGATCTGAAAGTATATGAAGACAAGTAAAAAAAATATACCGTCTTAAGAACACTATTTATTTTCATATTCTTGGGAAGTTCTACACGAGCAGTTCTCAGTTGTTGAAAAAGCCGATTTGCAAGTCTGAAAACCAAGAAATACAGCATACATACTGTTACTTTAAGCATTCCTTGTCTTTTTGCTTTAACTGTTCTTCATATGGCATATCGGCGAGTGGAGTCACACTTTCTCTTGCAGTTTTTGCAATAAAGGGCTTCTCTTCATCGTTATTCTTTTAAAACTAAAACCCTTTAGACGAAACTTTACCTCATTTTTAATTTTTGGGTTAAACTTCCTTGGCTCAGATAATGCCAATTTAGCTGATAAAATACTTTTTTTAACTTCAAGTCCATCTAAAACCTAGTCTAATGTATACAGAATAAGAAAACGTACTTTGAGAGCTTCTTGGGCGTCAGTTGCATTTTCGAATGAAATATATGCATCTTCCGTCATCATCCTTACTTTCTTTACTTTTATAGAACCCAAATTTCTAATAAAAATTGCTGAGATTTTTCTAACGACTTACTTTTCCAATATTTTCTTAAACTGTTTAAAACCTAAGTGAAACGGTAAATTCTGCATGTGAACTCTATCTAAATCGATTTTTTCCTCATTCTGTAAACTTTCTTCGCATTTTACCTCCATTAATCTGCAACAAAACAATTACTAACCCTCAATATCAGATAAAATAAATGCAAAGTGTAGCGCATTTCAAGCCACTCTGCGTCTCTAACTAGGAAACATTTGGTCAGTTACCAAAAAAATAGGAGGAGAAAGAACAGACTTCACATTTATTCACAGAAACCATTTAACAAAAATTATTTTTAAAATACAATAAAAATTATAAAACATATTAGAACTAAAAATTTCTTTTGGCAGGTGAGCCAATATTTCCATTGAAAAAGTCTGGCTGAGAGTCATTATTCTGACGATGCATTCCATTGTTACTAACATCCAGAGAAGCGATCAAATCGCAAAGACGCTTTTCAGCTAGAGAATAGCCCATTAACGTAATATCACCAGATCCCGTGATTAGGCATGTTTTAGACCGCGCTTGAACGCTCATATCAGAAAACTGATAAAATAAAATTTAAAACAAATTACGCGTCTACTTACTCCATTACGAGACATTCCTGCAGGAAGGGGAGAAGCAACGTTTGAGCGGCTTGAAGCTTCATTGGTAACCGTATCCGTATATTCAATTTCAGCAATATTCGCCTACAGAAGAATGTACAATAGATATGAGTAACAAAATTAACCGTTTGAGTGTCAGACGGTGGAGTCGGGTTGCTTCTCTGATTTTCAATTGATTTATCAGAGAAAGAATTCATTGTTTCTCTCACGGGCGAAAGTGGTTCCTCCATATATAACCGATTCTTCTATAAGAAAACACTAATAAATAGCAATTTAAAATACCACATATTCCAAATCTGCCTGATTAATATGTGATTTCATCGGAGAACTGGTAAATCCACATGGAACATTAAGAGACGAATTACTTATAAAGGAATTAGGAGTCGCTGGAGTGGTAGGGTTGTAGTCTGAAGGTTGGGACTCGTATAAAAAACCAAAAAAAAACAAAAGGACAAAAAAATATGAGTTCTTACTATTATAAAGCGACGGAGTTAGAGAAGCCATAGCCATTTGTTTGATTCTATTCAAGAGTTGAAGAAACTAAAACAAACTACATATGAGCCATATCCTTACCATTTCCAAGTCATTTAAACCAGAAAAACCGAAACCATAATTTTCCGAATTCTTGTCAAACTTGTTGCAAACAAACTGAATAAATTTTTTCGATGGAGTGAAAACGTTAAAATTTGACGAGACAGGCACATTATCAATAATGAGCTAAAAACAATCTGACAAAGGATTTATCAATCTTACCTCATGAGTATGTACGGCAAGCATCTTCGTCATACCTTCTAGATTATCACGAATTAAATGCACAAGAACTGGTTCACTTGTAAGATCTATCCACTTATCGTTCTCTAATTTAAAGACATGAGCTTCACACGAACCCAAAAGAGTTAGCCTGTAACTGTAAAAATTAAGAAAAACCATTTAAGTAGACCTGTCTGAGTTCAAAATGTCACTAATTTCATTACGAACAACAGCAGCCTTGGCTACAGCAGCATCAGCCATTTTATTCTCTGAAATTACATGAGATTAGAAGTAGACACATAAAAGAATAAAAAAACAATAAAATACAAAGAGTAAAAAAAATTGTATCGTACAACAGCCAGCTTTTCCCATATTTTTTTTAATTAAAATACAGTTCTGAAATGCCCATCTTACATATATAAATAAAACTAGACAATATTATGACAGACAACGCAAAAAAAACTTTTAGGCCCATTACAGTAATTATTAAAATGCTGTAGGATGGAACGTATATTAATTTCAAATAGAGCACGTTTTATACAGTGCGTTTCATAGCTATATAGCCACCCCCTTTTTTGGGGTGTAAGTGATCATTTGAGGTTTCCAAAAGCTGAGACTATCACCAATGGATTTTAAAGATTGAAAAACCCCCGAAAACAAGAAATCAACCAAATTGATTCCGTATTGAGCCCGTATGCGACGAGTATTGAGAAAATGGTGGCTCCGGATCGTTTCATAGCTATATAGCCACTTGATAAAAAGAACAAAATTTATTTCAAAAATTCAACAAATCTATAACAAACGTCTAACTAATACTTTGTGATGCCTCCGCGAGCTAAAGCAACTTCAAAAAGCCTATTAGGCATGCTACTCATCAAGTTTTCTAGGAGCTGGGGGTCCAACCCATCCCATGCGGCCTTTACCGCCTGTTTCAACTCGTTAATGTTCCGGTACTGGTTGCCATTAGCATAAATGCGACGGACAATGATACCCCAGATATTTTCAATGGGGTTCAAGTCCGGACTACATGCTGGCCAGTCAAGAACATTAACGTTTTGGGATTGAAACCAGGCTTTAGTGGCTCGGCTGACATGGATGGCGGCGTTATCTTGTTGAAAGGTTAATCCCTGAGCTTGATTTGCCTGTAAAAATGGTAAAAGATGACCTGTTAGAACTCCCTGATAGTCGGTGGAGTCCATACGGCTAGTAACAAAAGCCAGCTCAAGCACTCCACTGGCACAAAAGGCACCCCAGACCATTAAAGAACCACCACCAAAGTTTCTGCGGCTAAAGTACAAGGGTTCCTTTCTTAAATCGCGCCAATATGAATGAGAACGTAATTGAATACTCCGAAGAAAAACTATTACTTTTGTCCAATCCATTCGCTGGTTGTTTCGAGCGAACATCAGCCTAGCATCCTTATGGTGATCAAGCAACCGTGGCGTCTTGATCATACTCTGTCTCACGAGGTTCGGACAACGCTTAGCCACCCTCCAAATTGTTGATTTGGAGACAGAGAGATTCAAATCGGCTCGTACTTGGTTGATCGACGTCATGGAATTGGACAAAGTTCTCTGAATCAAACGAGCCGAAGCTGGAGAGACTAACCTAGGATGACCCAAACGCTTTTTCCTGTCGTATTCTTGCGGATTTGTAACGTATTTGCAAATGGTAGTGTAGTGCCGGCCAAGTTGTCTTGCAATGGAACGGTTCAAAATTCCGCGTCCTTTGAGAGCTCGAATTTGAGCTTTTTCTTCGGTAGACAAGGATGTTCCACGGGGCATAATAGCTAGCAAGTCAGTAAGAAATATTTTTAGACACTTAGCCGAAGAGAATCAGATGTGACGGTCGAGATATTATGAGTTTTCGGAAGTGGCTATATAGCTATGAAACGGTCCGGATCCACCATTTTCTCAATACTCGTCGCATACGGGCTCAATACGGAATCAATTTGGTTGATTTCTTGTTTTCGGGGGTTTTTCAATCTTTAAAATCCATTGGTGATAGTCTCAGCTTTTGGAAACCTCAAATGATCACTTACACCCCAAAAAAGGGGGTGGCTATATAGCTATGAAACGCACTGTATTTTTTGTATTTGTTGATGAGATGACAAACTATTTAAAAATATTTATTTACCCGTTGTTTGAAACCAGTATATAAAACCGTCAAAGATTTGTTTAAGCTCATTGGCTTTTGCAGGCTATACAAATTTTTTTCCAGAATTCTACCCTTTTATTTTCGTAATCTGATTTCATTGAACACTTCTCGCTGATTGATAAATATCTAAACTTCTTGTTATTTTTACATATTTTTTATCACCTAATCGGTTCTTCCATCGTCGTTGTTTCCCATTTGAAATTAAAAACCGTTGAATCCTCATAAGGCCCGTTGGGATTTCCGAACTTAGCAAAATTTGTCCACATTCGAGTCATCAAATCCAACATCTGACGATCGGCATCATTAAAACGGAAGTTGAAAACGATTGACACTCCGAAAAGATAGGTTAGCTCTGTGCAATGGGTGGCAGCTGAAGAAACTCGTGGTTATGAAGGGAACTCTTCTACCTCGGAAAGGAGCTCTCAAAGCCAACAACCCAAAGCTCCTTGGATTGTAATAGTCGAAAGAATAGAGGTACACCTTGTTCCCTAGAATTGTCATTTTTTCAGCAAAATTGGCTGTTCCATTGTTTACAAACAGGTCACTATATAACTGGAAAGGAGTCATATTGGTAGATTTTCTTCAAACCATTACGAAAGCTTGTGCTACGGCAACTTTATCGCTCTCGTCCACGCCTTTCAGATACAGCTCTTTCCCTTCTTTCCTCAATTCTTCGGCATTTGAATGATTTTCTTCAGTGATGACGAGAGCCAAAAGTTTTTCGATTCCTTTGGAGTCGAAATGATTGGGACCTAGGGTCGCTGGAAGAAAAATGAGTAAAAGAACAGATCCATACCAAAAAGGAGACCTTCATGTTGACACGTTCCAATGATTATATTCCTCTTTGGTGCTTCCTGATTATGTTATTTATTCCTATATTGTTCAAGGAACTCACTTTTCTCAATTCTGCTATGGATTTTGGGAGAAAGTCGTCGTCCGTTTGACCGATGATCGGTGCCAAATCCAAACCCATCCTCGAAATATCCATTCCCTTTCGGGTAAGCAACCTCTTCTCAAATTCTCGATCCTTCCTTAGTCTTAGAAATTCCAACATATCTTCACTGGCCTTTTCGACATCTTCTATTCATAAATATTGAATGAAAAAAGAAACTAACCACACGCATCGATATCCCATCCCTTCCGTACGGCGAAGTCTCGACAGTTGTTAATGATTCTATCTCGGGTAACTGTGCTCCATTCACACTCGGCATTTCCGGCCATTGGGACAACTTGTTGAAAGAGATGACGAGAGTGGGGGCTGATGGATAACAAGTCCACACTGGCTCCTCCGGCACTTTGACCGAAGACGGTCACTCGACGAGGATCTCCACCAAATGCGTGGATATTATCCTGTATACTATAGAATATACAAGGAAGAATCTCACCTGTACCCATTGGAGAGCCATGGTCATGTCCCACAGACCCAAATTGCCTGGACAGGCTTTGTCTCCGGTAGTGAAGAAGCCCAACAGTCCGAGTCGATACTGGATCGTGACAACGACGACGTCGTGTCGACAGAGATATCTGGCAATTCCTTCGTCTCCATATTTAACAGCCGAATCTATTAGGAACCCTCCACCATGAACATATACCATCACCGCATGACCATTTCCCTATTCAGTTAAACTGTTGTAGACATCTCTTACCGGCTCAGTGGATTTCCAGACGGGTGAAAAGACATTCAAATAAAGACAATCTTCGCTCTTTCCCACGCCGATTGTGAATCGTTCCCAAAAAAAATCAGCCTGCGGAGCACGAGGACCAAAACGCGTACACTTTCGAATACCTTCCCAATCGTAGGGAGGTTCTGGTTTCTAAAATGGAAAGATAGTAGGGGGCCAACAGTGTTTGTACTTTGAAACGCAGAGCACCAACTGGTGGCTTGGCAAAAGGAATTCCGAGGAAGAGGTCGACCTCCTTCCCATCGTTTATGTTCAGTCGAAATCCCTCAACCAATCCATATCGTGTTCTCACCTAAACTATCTATTTGTACATTTGAAAATATAATACCTGTCTACTGGGAGTTCCGGGTTCCACCTGACGAAAAGAGATGAGCGAAATGACCCCACCCATCTGGAAAGAGAGAAAGTTTTAAGACGAAAATGGCAGGGCGGGCAGAGAGAGGATTAGTCAGGGGAACTCGAATACATAATTCAAGATTTTTCAGGGGAGTAGAACACAAAAGACGCCAATCGACTAAGTTGCCCTCGGCGGCAACGAAATTGCTCAAAATTGACGGGTACAGGAAGTAAACGAGGAGTTTTAGTCGCGGGTTGACTTTGCGTCATAAATCGAGTGGATGGCTAGCTGAACAAGCAAAATAGAATAGAGTGAGGTCATTTATGGACAGGGAAAAGCCTGACTCACAAGAGTGCTGTGTAAAAGGCTATCTCATTTCGGATAAAGGGAAGTCAGCTGACTGAATATGATAAAACTAACATTAGATTATTCCATGCTCAATTTCATATTAGATAAAAATAATAGAAGTAATAAATAGAAGGAAGAGATAAGCAGCTTAATTAGATATGTTCGATGAACTCCCTCATACACTTTTGGGCTATTGATGCCTTCGAACAGCTGACGAAAGGACGGAGAGGAAGAAAATAAGACGAGGATGGACTTTTTGTCGACGGAAGTGGCGGCGAAGATGGATCAATTCTCTCGCCAGGATTACTCTTCGCAATCGAATATGTAATTGCCGACTCATGAAGGCAATAAATGTTCAAACGGTGGGGGGAAGGGAGGTCGAAGAGCAAACAATGAACCCGAATCTCGACAAACGTGTTTAGAGGCTGTGTTTCTCGTCACAATTAAAAGAATTCCTATTTTTGAGCTTTCCCCTTCGCTAGACGTGTAAATAGCTTACTTTCTTCCATAGACGTTTATAGCGTTTCTCCGACTCCAACGAATGTTCCATCTGAAATCATAAACATATTTGGAAAACAGTCGACAGACGAGAGAGAACAGAGTGTTTGTGACCGAGTAATTGAAGAGTAAACTGGCTGGCCCGGAGCCCGGGTCAACCTCGATGTGGTTGATCAGTTGAGCGGAGAGGAGACGACCGGTCGACGGGGGAATGTCGACTAAAGGAAAGTGTTAATCGGACTATGGTGGGAAAACGTGATTTTAGAGACAAAGGTACACTTGACCGAAAACAAAGTCAAGTACGCTCGTCATTTTTATTACTTTCGACCTTAACTCACTGTATAACCAGACATAAAACATCGAAGCTTTATTACAGCTACATGGTAGCTCACCGGGAGAGAACAATCTCTGATTAAAAATTGATTATCCAAAGTAGTCGTAATCATAACCTCTTCCATACCCATAACCGAATCCTCCACAAGAATTACAGCCGAAGGCGACGCAGCGAGGAGCACAGACGGGCATACAACAGGTACAGCAAATATTCTGATGATGAAGATGATCATATATGAAGGAGACTCACTACTCCTACACCGACAGCAGCGATGGGCACAGGTTCAGGAAAAATTCCACGGTGCAGACCACAATTGACACAGGGACGAGGTTGCTAAAAGAGAATGAGGGGAAGTAGGAGAAGAGCTTACAATATTGTCACAACATAAACGGCTTCCATAGCCACAGGGATTCGAGCAGCCACAGTTTCCCCCTCGACATCCTCCACCACAGTTTCCTCCTCGACAGCCGGAATTACAGCCATAACCTCGACAACCACCACCACATCCTCCAGCTCCGCATTGTCTTTTTTGACGGATGGAAGGCTCTTCATAGACAGAAAGAGCATTCAGAAGGACAGAGGGTTTATCGACTTCTTTGAAGTCGGCGTGAATCTGATTGTAGAGGGAGAGAAGCAGCAGAGACAAATAGGTGGGACGCATCTGTAATGGAAGAATGAATTGAAAGAACAAACAAATATGTACAATAGGTCATCGTGGACCGGAAAGAGTGAGGTTTGTTCGGTATTAAGTGGGGAAACTCCTGCAGGTCGAATCAGATAGACTATCCAGGCTAGTATTTATAGACCAAAAGGACGTAAAAAAAGGCAGCCGATGTCCATCGCATTTGCAGGCTGAGTGTCCAACAAAGACGGTGTTCCAGGTAACCTGATCCTGTGTTCGACTGTCTGTGTCAATACTTGCCGAAGGCGTCTTTATTCGAGTGAAATATAGACATTGAACCGCTATGAAGAGACCAAAGAGTGAAAAATGACAACAAGATGCCTAACTGTAGGAGGTACGAGAGAGAAGATAATGCGCCAGGGCACGGCTGCATAGCTCATAGGCTTCTGAAAGGATCTTTTGAACTCAAAGGTTGAAGAGGACAAACCTTCTTCCGTAAGTATAACTCCAGTACCCGCAATGTCTTTCACAAAAATATTCCATTCCCCGTCTGGATTTTTTAACATCCCGTCCACATTTTCTAAATATTTCTTTCTTTTCCTCTCTAACTCACTAATTTCCTTTAAATCATCGATATCTTCTAGAGGTTTGTGCATCGGAAACTTGCTATAGAATTTTAATCTAGCGACATTTTTTGATCTTCTCTTCTTTCGATTATCATTTTCGGCAGTCTTTGAAGGAATCTACAAAAATAAAAAATAAATAAAACACTACCTTCAATTTGATGGGAGCTACCTTCTTTTCATGTTCTACGTGCTGATTTCGGATGTTACTTGTTCTGGAGATAGATAATCTCGTAGGAGTTGGAGAACGAATGGGTTCGTCATCATCAGACTGCTCTTCTACTAACGTTTCCGGTTTCTCTCGTTTCTAAATCCAATTCAATCAATTTCTTCCTTTGTTGTAAACCCTAGTAGCCGGATCCTCCACTGGGTCTTCGACCTTTCTCTTCTTCTCGTTGTTCACTTTATTCATTGGCGTCGCCTCTTTAGGTGTTTCTGTCCTCTCCTTGACTATTACAGATTCTTTTTTGTCATCTCGCTATAACACTTTTTCTGGTATTTTGTTCTCCTACTTTACATTCATCCTCGTCAGAATCTGAACAATTGTCAAAAAGCCAGCTTTTTCTGTTTTCAATAGCCGCTTTCTTGGCATTGCTGATAGGAGGAGATTTCTTCGCAGATCTTTTTGTATTCTCGAACGATTTCATCGCGCCTTTACTTCGCTCTCTCCTGCAGCATTGTATTCATTCTAAAAGAAACACTTACTTGGGTTTTAGGTCCTCATACTCTTCGCCACTAGAAACACTCTTCTCATTTTCTGACAAATCTGGTTCAGGTTCCGGACCAGGCGATTCGATTTTTGTCTCAGTGCGTTTTGGGCGACCACTGAAAGAGAAATCCCTATTATATATTATCTTACCGAGGTTTTGATGGAGGTTTAGATTGGTTCTTCCTTTTCTTTTCCTTTTGTTCCTAAAAAGTGCAATAAGAAATCTTGGTATATAATCTCACTCTTTTTTTTTCATTATGTTCGTCCCAATATTTAGTAATGGCAACTCCAGCCGATCCTAAATTGCTTGCTGGTTCCCAGGAGTCGTCTTCCGGGCCATAGTTTTTCCAGCGAACCTGAAAATATATCATGCGTTATCGTTGATATTGTCTCGCTTCTCTTTCCAAGGTCAAATTGTACATACCATAAAAAAGAGGGTACCATCTTCGTAAGCATGATTGGTTATTTGTTCAACTTCAAATATTTCTTCTGAAAGACCTTCTCCTGGTGGAGGATCATCATCATCGTCTGAAATACTTTCATTTGTAAACTGGGTATTTACCTGAATCATCGTTAACCCTTTTTTCTGCTTCTGCTTCGGTCATTTATTACTCTAAAATATATATCCGTGAATAAATAACATCGAAATCAATAAAAGTGACGTCAAGATGAATGAAACGACAATAGAGTAAAGAAGAGACAAAAAAAGTATCCAAACATTGCCAATAGAAGAACATAAATGTGTTACGCAATTACGTATGTGCCCTTTGCCTAAAATAGGTGTTATTTTTTCTATATTTGCTATTTTTGCTATATTTTTTTTATACATTATTATACTTCGTTTAGTTACTTAAGATATGAGAGTAGATGACGTTTGCTCATGAGTGCTTATGTATCACTATCTGTAATGACGAAACGTTTTGAAATTATCTATCATTATCATTTCTCTCAGCTATTTTATTTGTTTAATTTATGCTTTTTTAAATAAATAAAATATTTCATTCAAAGAAACAATGTCACACAGTTTGCCCCCAATGCTCCCAGCTTATGCGCAAAAAAAAACTAAAAAGCTGAAGTAATTTCTTTTGTAAATTTTTATAGAAAACAAAAAAGTGAAATAATAAAATAGACAGTTGGAAGCATTTTTTCGTAATAAATAATGTCATAAAAGCTCTTATTAATGTTTTTCAGTATGTCAGACGATGAAGTTACAGACAAACTCAAGAATCTTGAAGTTGGCGGAAAGAAGCTCACGAAAAAGTGGGAGCTTTATTAGATCTTTCAAGGTTTTCAGAGAACAGAAGAGGAATGCCAAACGAGCCGAATATGATCGCCAAATCCTTGCTATGGGTGGTAAAGTAGAAGGCGCAACAGTCGATGTCTCTGAAAGACAAGGTATATAATTTCGTTTAAACCACAGATTGCTTTTAGAAGGAGCGGGTATTGGAGCTGGTGCTGAACTAGGAGATCAGTTCACTGTATCACAAACTGCAAAGAGTGCTCAACAGCTACAAAAAATAGAGAATAGCATGGATATCAAAGTTTTAGTTTGTTCAGATTTAATTTGAATTTAGGTTGAAAATTTTGATATTGGTGCACAAGGAAAAATGCTTTTTAATAAGGCGGATTTAACCATTGTTTTTGGTCGGCGCTATGGACTTGTTGGCCCTAATGGGTTTGTTGTATTTAAATTTCTTTATATCTTTAGGATGGGAAAAACAACACTTCTTAAGCATATTGCTGCACGAAAATTGGCTATTCCTTCACATATTGATTTACTTTACTGTGAGCAAGGCTTGTATACAAAAAATTTTGTGTTAGCTTATTTGTTCAGAAATCGCAGCAGACAGTACTTCAGCCATCCAAACGGTTCTGAATTCGGATAAAGTTCGCTTGAAGTTACTTGAAGAAGAAGCAGAACTTACTAAGAAACTGGAGAACGGTGATATGGCAGCAGCGGACAGATTAAAAGATGTTGGTTAACAGTTATTTTTCATACTATTTTGTTTCAGGTTTCTCAAGAGCTTCGCGATATCGGAGCTGATGCTGCGGAGCCTAAAGCACGAAGAATTTTAGCTGGTTTAGGTTTTTCTAAAGAAATGCAGGAAAAAGCTGTTCAGGTTACATTTCTACTTTCTATTATTTATTTTAAGATTTTTAGGATTTTTCCGGGGGTTGGAGAATGCGTATTTCTCTTGCTCGTGCTCTCTTTCTTGAACCTACTCTTTTAATGCTCGATGAACCTACCAACCATTTAGATTTGAATGCCGTAATTTGGTTAGATAAGTAGGTTATTATTACTCCTAAATTATTGTATTTTCCAGTTATCTTCAACAATGGAAGAAAACTCTTCTCATGGTGTCTCACGACCAGGCTTTCTTAGATAATGTTTGTACCGATATAGTTCATCTAGATGACCAGAAGTTGTACTATTACCATGGAAATTACAGTAAGTTTTTCAGTAATTCATAGTTCACTATTATCTTCAGCAAAGTTCAAGAAGATGTATATCCAAAAACTACGAGAGCATATGAAAGCCTTTGAAGCTCAGGAAAAAGCTATAGCTGCTGCGAAAAAATCTGGAAAAAGTGCAAAACAAGCTGAAGAGGAAATAAGAAAGAAACAAGCTAATAAACAGAGTAAACAAACAAAAGGAAAAAAGGGTGCTGCTTCCATGGGAGATGAAAGTAAGATTTCATGTGAGACAATTTATGTATTTAGATGACACACCACCACCAGAATTGATAAAGAAAGCTAAAGAATATATGGTCAAGTTCAAATTTCCTCTTACTCCAAAACTTGCTCCTCCAATTTTAGGATTAAAAGGTTTTTTTTTTCTTTATTAATCATTTTTAGGGGTAACTTTCCAATACGGCACAAATGTACTTTTTAAAAATTTGGAATTTGGTGTTGATATGGATTCTCGTATTGCAATTGTAGGACCTAATGGAGTAGGCAAGTATAATCCTTATACAAATATAATTCCCTATTATAATTTTTTTATAATAGGTAATCATAACTTTTACTATATAATAGTGAAATTATATAATAATTTATTTTTTAGGTAAGTCTACGCTGTTGAAATTATTGGTTGGAAAATTGGAACCAGTAAGTATTTATTAAAATAAATTTTGCGTTCAGAATGAAGGAGAGCAGGTTATGCATCGTCAGCTTAAAATAGGATGGTTTGATCAGCATGCAAATGAAGCATTAAATCAAGAAATGACACCTGTTGACTTTTTGTGTACTAAATTCAAGATTGATATGCAGGTTAATTGTATATATTGTTTATCTAGATTTAGCGAGCGCGTAAAGAACTGGGAACCGTTGGTTTGGCTGGCCACGCCCACACTGTCAAGATCAAGGACCTTTCAGGTGGACAAAAATCTCGTGTTGCTTTAGCTCAATTAGTTCTTGGTGATCCAGATATTCTCATATTGGTATTACTGTGTCATATATTTAGTTTTACTAATATTTTTAGGATGAGCCTACAAATAATTTGGATATTGAATCAATTGAAGCATTAGGAGAAGCAATTACAGAATTTGATGGTGGAGTTGTTATGGTTACTCACGATGAGCGGCTTGTAACTTCTACGAATTGTAATTTATGGATTGTTGAGCATCAGGTTTGTGTCTGTAAGATTTGTCTATTTAAATTACAGAGTATTTCTGAAATCAATGGTAACTTCGAGGTTTATCGCAAAGAAGTTCTTGATCAACTTGAAGAGCAACTTGCTCCAAAATAGGTTTTATTGTTATTTGTTCCGGTGTATTGGTTTGTTGTTTTCATATTTTTATGATAATAAATTTCTTTTTTGTTTATTTTACACGTTCTTTACGAAGCTTCGATTTATATTTTTCAATTTTCTCATTATTATGTATAAAGTTTAGAGTCGAAAATGGTGGGACGAGTAAAGAGTCGTGCTGCGGTTTGTTTTGCACTAACTTTTTACGATTTTTAGAATCAGAAAAAGACTAATCTTGCGGTATCAATGAAGAAACAAAAGAAGTTGAAACGATCTCATCCTTCTGAAGAAACACCTGCACCAGCACCTAGTCCGGAAATAGTTGAAAATGTGAAAGACATTGAGATGAGTGACGATAATACAGATGTAAGTTTTTTTTAATATTTACTTGGCACCCGTACTATACATAAAAATATGATTCTTATCCTCGTGAAGCACCAATTATTGCTCCTTGCACTGCGCCGAGTATAGGATTGATCGGTCCACGCGGTCCGTAACCTGGACCGTAACCATAACCTGAATAAATTAAGTTTTTTTTAACGTCTCAGAAACCCCTTGGTCCGTATCCATAACCTGGGCCATATCCAGGTCCTCCAAAGTGACCCGGGCCTCCACGACCACGATAATATTGATTATAAGGATTGTAACCATAATTCCATTGTGCTATAGCGAAACTAAGGAATAAAATAACGAGAAAGGTGTGACGTAGCATTCTAAAAGCAGGGGTGATATGATAAAGGAAACTAACCAAACAAGGCAGTCGACGGACTGAATATCTCTATGCGCAGTTGTCCTTTATATAGCCTTCATCAATAACTAGCCGGTTTTCCTTACACATCAGTGTGATCGGATCAAGTAAACATTCATTTTCAGGCATTGAAAAAACCAATTATCAAGGAAGGAAAAAAGCGTCGTACGGAGATGCCCTTGAAATATGATTATCAAAGGTTTGCTTATTTTCTACTTGGTTTTTATAGAAGATTGAAAATAGCATTATACATTATATTTTAGTCGACATACTACAAAAGCAAACAAGCATACTAATGTAGTGCATCGACAACCTCTTTCTAAGAAAAAATTCAACAAACTTCAAAAAGCAAAAAGACGTGCTGAGAAAGAATGCCAGTCAGCTGCAAATAAAATGGAAGCCTAACCTTTATTCTTTGTTCTTTGTTACTTTTGTTATGTTATAAATGATTTCTTTAATACAGTATGTTTATTTGCCATCATTTAGTTTATACTTATAGATTTCTGCAACATTATCTATGTATCGAAAAAAAGGCGGAAAACGCATAATATAGGTTAAAAATAATACAAGTTTGAATATGTTAATTGTTCAATGATGGTATTATAAAATATTTTCTTTTAGATTTTTAGATGACTGCGTATAAAAAGTGGAATGCATCAGAAAGAAGTGACAAAATAGGGCTTGTGGTTTATGGTGGTTCAGGATTAGTACCTGACTGCCGTGGTATTATAGTAGACATCGATGCCATAAAGGTATGCTTATATGGTATTATCCCTATGTTATCTAGAATGCAAATACAATTTTTCCTTATTTATTACATGAAGACGCTTTTCACCTACAAAAAGAAATGCTTAACTGGGAAACTTCTCGAAAGAAGAACATGGAGTTTATTTTGTATTGTTCATATAACAAGTATTTAAGACGAAAACTTAGTGAGGATGTTTTATTTGGACAAATGATTCGCTTTTCATCGACATCAGGATCTATGTGGATCAAAGTTTTTGAAAGGGAAAAATCTATGATAGAAAGTCGCGTTGTCAATGGAGATAGCCAAGTTATTATTTTAATACCATTTTAAACTGTTTAGATAATGCTTGAAGGACGTATAAATCCTGATAACCCGACTATATTTTACACCGAATATGTTGAAAATCTTGAAATTCGTAAGTTAGTTTTAAGTTTTATAATTTGTTTTTAGCAAGAGATCTGGTCAGCACTGCTCTAACTAACGTTTCACTAAAGGCATGGGTTTCTGTGCTTGTGGAAGATAGTACGGTAGTTAGATTGAAGTTTCATTCTTTTCATGATGTAAGCGAGGTTGAAAGAATGTTTGATGCCGGATCTGCAGTATGTTAATAATATTTTTATGTGGTTTTCAGCCGTGGAACCTGAATAATGAACGTTACTGTCTGATACAGAAGGTGGACAGTGATGATGATGATACTATTTCTAATATGGTTGAATATCTGGAACCTAAAAAAGGTTCCCGCCCATTAGTAAGTCTTGATCTTTGTTTTTATAACTTCTATACTTAGGAATTATTCAAACGTGAAGCTCATATGACTGGAGAAATGACATTCAGACTTATCGAATTTCCTCAATATAAGTGTGTCTTACCTTTCAAAAAAGATGATTTAGACTTGACTGTTGGTATGTTGAATTAACTCTGTTTATTTTTCAGGAATGTTATATAGAATCAATTGCATCTGGGATCCGTTCCACAAGTTTTATATTGTGCTTCTATATAATCATAATAGTAATGATAATCGGAGGAACGATAAACCAAAATCTGTAATTAATGTTATTAAAGAGAAAAGTGGTCTACCTGTAGATAAACAATCAAATAAAGTTTGTTCTTTCACTATTACATAATTTTTTTTTTGAAGATTAAAGGTTCTGTACGAATTCAAGGGACAATTCATGGCATCTTTCATAATGCTGATTTTGGCTATGTAGATGACCCAAAAGGAGTTTTATCACTCCTACACCTGACTAAGTTGGCTAATAATGCAATACCGGTTACTTTTAATGATGACGGTCCGAACCAAGCAGGTCAACTTCGGTTTAGAATACATTCCATTATTGGTGACAAAAGTGAGAAACTGAGAAAGATCTTAGAGAATGAAGAGGTAATTAATAATTATGAGCAATTAATAGTTTTAGATATCCGTTAAAAATGTGAAAGGGGTTGCTATAGGCGAAAATTTAGTTTTCTCTGTTGAACATGGTCCGATTTTTTTTAGGTAGCTTTGTTTTTCCTAAAATTGTTTCAGTTTTGACGAAAATGACAATCCTCCTGCTTCTGGACAGTGTATTTTATTTGAAGCTATCTATAAGAATATTAAAAAATCTTTCGTTATTACGTCTTGGAGGATCATTCCAGATGTCGATGTTATCCGTTGTGAAAAGAGACGCATGGTTAAGAAACAAAGAGAAAAACAACAGGTACTAATTTAATGTTGCGTCAACTTTCCTTTCAGAATATCTTTCTGACGACTGCTAAACGGTGTGTGGATAAGGACTTGAATAAAATGTTGTACTCAGAAGATTTCGGTTTGATTGATGATAATAGAGCCCTTGTTCAATTAAAGGAGAAAAATCCTTATGCAGTCAAGTTCGTTTACATTAATTTCTATTGTATATCAAATTAGATATGATGTTTGGGTTAAACGATCCGAAGAAGATTATGATGAGCATTCACCAAGAACTGCGTTCCAAATTGTTGGGGTCTCTAAAAAAGTTCCTCCTAATAGATTTGAAGTTAATTTTTCTTTTTCATGTATAAATAGTTTTACAGATACACGTTCCAACCCAAGAACAAAATGATTGGTTCCGCAATTTCCATCAGTCTTCAGAGAGAGAAAGTCATGTTGTTCCAGTACAAGTTTGTTTGCATTATACAACTATGCTATTTTATAGGTAAGACGAGTTGTTAATTCGAAAGAGCATGAACTAAATGTTCTGGTATGGTACTTTACAAACATGTTAAGTATTTTTTCTAGCACAATCGATTTTCCGGACCAAGACAACCATCCGAAACAAATGAAAACGTTTCTGTTTCACAGGTTCAATTTGTTTTTGTTTTTTTTTTCACAAAAAACGAAAATTCAAGTAATAATTTTCTATTTCAGAATAACCTTTATTCCGGACATCGACAGCAATCATTTAGAGAAAATGAGAATGTTCCTGCTCCTCAGGTTAGTTTTCACTGTTTACTAGAAATACTCTATGGTTCAAGACTAGTCGCTTTGCTGGTCCTTGTTTTAATTATGTAGAGAATCTTTACACTGGTAGCGGAATGAGACCCTTTGATAATCAAACATCAATTCTCGATGATAGTGTTAGTAATTGTTTTATAGTTGATTTTTTAGATGGATCGAATATCAATTAGTTCTCATATAATGCCATCTCGTCAAACCCACAATGTTTGTTCTTTTTGTATAATTATTCTCATGTTTAGGATGTCGATATTGATGAGCATCTCCCTAAAAAAAGGAATTTTCCTAAGGGAATTTGCCATTTTTTCAATTATAATATTTTTTTAGTACGACGGGCCTGTTCTTCTGGAGAATAATTCTGTTTATAAATATGATATAAGTGAAACGTTTTCTCGGATAAGCAACAATATTCGACACGATGAAAATTGTGGTTACAATTGTGTCAAATCTTGTCCGAATGCCATTGAAATTGTACGAATAATGAGGGAAGTTGATCACTTTTTCGAGGAGACTCGTATTCGATATCCAAGGGTTCTTAGTGCTTTAAAAGAAGCCATTCCATATTAATTATATATCAGACCTTCATACAGATGAATTTTCCGATTTTTAAAGTAATACTGTGCTCATTGAATAAATCAAAGATTTATATATTGTTTGTGTTCTTTGATAGCTTTTACGACCTGCTCAATCATCGTCTTTTATAGTTCAGCTAAATGTGTAGGGGTGTGTACACTTCAAAAACCAGCTGAAGAATTCTGAATTCGAGCGAAGTAAACGGAATCAGCATGAATAATATTTTGCTAAACTGTTTCTAACTAAGAGGAAACAACATGTGATGCGGAAAGGAATATGACTAAATAATTCATGTGTTACAAAAAAGCTTTCTGCCTCCAAAAGCCCCATCCTTGATAAGATATCAGCAGCATCCCCCAGAAATCGATTTCAGATGTTCCGTCGTCTTGATGATCGCTTCACTGACTTTTCTATTCGTTTTGAAAATGTATAGCAATTTCTTCTTTTTTTTTCCTAATATTTAGACTATTCGACAACGATCTCTGCTAAACGTTCCACAAGAATACTGGATTCATTTTAAAATTCTCAATTACATGCACGGGTTCATGTCAATTTTTCTTTTTGTAAGCATTATATGATTATTAAAAGTCCAGATCATGGGCTCTATATGTTTTTGTCTAGGAGTACAGCACTCTTCATACTATACACGAGTGAATTGTGGTGATGGAGCTGCTCTATGGCCGCCGATCGTTAATATGGTAAGTAAAAAGATATATCATTCTTCTATGAATAGGTTGGAGCTGTTGCTGGTCAATATGCCATTCGGGTTGTTCTCTATTGGCCATCTTTTATTCACCTTATCCTTCTTTTAGGCTCACTTCCTTTCATGATACTTCTTCTCATCGATTCAACCGTCGCTATTCCATGGTAAGTCACTGAAATTTACCAGAAATGAATAGGTGGCTAAATCAGCCGATAATCACCTCACCACCAATGTATGACTATGACGACGAGTTGACCACAATTGAGTCTATTATGAACAAAATACCGTCGAGGAGGCCGAAAATAGCCCCTACATCTTTTGTCGTTCCTCAATGGAAGGATGCTTTTGCTGAAATTGATCTTACTCTTGCTATTGTCTCGGGAATTAATCGTAGGAAAGAGGAATTTAGAAAACGTTTCAGTTGCTTTGATCTGTTGTATTCTTGTTTTTTATTTTCGGTGGTGGTGGCCAACAAGAATGCCGCGACGAAGAAATGGAGAGAATCAACAAGAACAAGCGGAACTTCAGTGAAAAAAAAATAAATATTTATCCTCGTTTTTTGATAGGAACCCACATCTGTATAGAACCTATATTATGCCACGAATCTTCACCGGGAGAGCTACACAAGAAAGTAAAAGAAAAAAAAAAGAAAAGAGAACACGTCGTCGGGGGGTTGAGCATTTCCGGAGAAATGGGGACAGAACCGGCGAAAAGGGACACGTACAAGGGAAGGGCTCTCCGGAAGAGATCAAGAGGCGAGTTGTGCTCAATCTGCGGGCAAGCCTTTCGGAGATATGCTCGACAACAACAACAACAGAAGAAAAAACAAAGAAAGGAAGAAAGCTCGAAAATAAAGCATCCGAAGGATAAAGCTAGACGATAGGAGTAGCCACGACTGGCTTCTCCGACTGCTCAGCAACGACTTCGATCGGCGCAATTGTCGGTGGAGGATTGTCTGGCATCGCTCCTCCATACAACATCAAAGCACAGATGAGAATGACCATCGCTAAGGCTTGACCAATGATCGAGAAGGTCAAAAAGAGATCGGCCAATAACTTGTTCGAGTAAAGGAGACAGCTTCCTGACTGAAAATGAGTTAAAATAATAGAAAAATGACTGACCTGGGAATCACACGGTTCAGATTGATAGCGAATACAAGACACATCAAACATCCAACCGAAGAGGACAGGAGCTGGAATAGTTCCAATTAGCCGAACAAGAATCCATTGAATACCCAGGGCGAAGGACCTCTCACTGTACTCCACTGTTCTATAAGGATCGGTTATATCTTATCCTTTTTCTTACCGTAAGATGACAGATATCAACGGGACTCCTACAGCGAAAGTGCAAAAGGAAAGAGGGATGAACAGAATGAGGAATCCCATCAATCCGTGACATTTGCTCTCACACAGCCCCTTTTTAACCGTCTTCGGTGATTTCTTTGTCGTTATGGGTACACATCCGCATCCAGTGTATTCCTTTCTCGTCGGACTCCAAACATTCGGGCACCCGGCATGGCATGGTGAATAGAAACTCAGTTGACTACCATCATTGAACTCAGCACAAACGGGACGATACTCCGCCTCACTGCACATACAATGACTATTACAGTCGGCAGCGAGAGAGAATTCGGAGTCGGAGTAGTTCCCTGTCCAGATTTTCCCCTCTTGATCCGGGTAGCTGGAATCGACACCAATGAGGGGATCATGGGGACAATAAATGAGATACATCGGGGTTAACATCAAAGAGACAAAAAGCAGAGCAATTGCAAACTTCAATGTCTTCACACAGTTCAACGTGAACTTTTGGATAATGACTCCCGAACAGATACAGCCAATACCCGCCATCGGAACCATGATGAATCCTAAAGGATTTAGAAAATGAAAAAGAATATACCTACCGATGAGGAGATTTGCCTTGCTGGGGGCGACACTAAACTGTCTCTCGAGATATTTTGACATAAAGGAGGAGGCTCCCGTCACGACAAGACTGTCGATGGCCATGGAGAAGGTGATAATCATGAAAGGACCATTTGTCAGGATTCGATATATAGCGATGGGAATATGCCTCACATCCAACCAGAGTTTATACCATAGCGGTCCTCTCGGACGAGTGGTGATATTCGAATAAAGAAGGGAATCTTGCTCCGCTACAGAACTTTTATTAAATAGGAATGATTGAAACCAACCGGGAGCATCGCTATAAATTGCTGCTGTTTTGTTCGTGCCTGGCATTCCACAACATTCGGGAGTTCGCCGTCGACCAGACTGAGAAGCTTCTCGTAAACGAGTCCGATGCCATTTGAGAGATTCGGGAAGGACTTTTGGAAGACAGAGGAGCCAGGGAACGGCTAGGAATCCAAGACAGGAAGCTATGAGGAAACCTAGCCACCAAGCACCCACCCAAGAGGGATCCGTCTCGTCTCCAGAAACCCTAGGTATTGCTTATAACCTCTTTGTATCATTTACCTCAAAATCTGTTCTGCTGGAAGATGCCAAAAGTCAGTATGGAATCGTAGGAATGCACTGGATGTCAGGAAACCGGCCGCTGGTCCAAAGATGGCAAAGGAATAGAAGATTCCGATGAGAAAAGATGACAAAACGGGTCCCACATTCTCATCGATGTAAGAAACTCCGATGGTGAAGAGTGGTGTCCCTCCGATTCCATGAAGAAACTGAGCAAAGCAAAAGAGGAACACGTATCGAAATTTGCCCGGCTGGATCTTTTGCTCCTCGCCACAGGCGGCTGTCAGCGACTCAGCCACGGGTTCAGTGCTGTTCCGATAAACTGAAAGACACACGTCACTCTGCTCTCTCGCTTTAAAATACCATTTGCTATGCTGCAGGTGCTCAAGGAATCGTTTCCATGGCCGGCGGAATAGCTGTCAGCCAGAAGATGTGGCGTCGAAAAGAGAAAGCTTCCTAGTGCCATCAAAGCCAATCCACTGGCTAACACATTCGGTTTACTATGCCTACCACCGAAATATGAGACCGGAATGCAGAATAGCACGTAACCGAAGTCATAGAACTATAAAAATAGGGAGAAGAAAAGTCACTGACTTGAACTATCCGACCCATTGTACTAGTGCTCAGCTTATATCGCCGTTCGACAGAAGATATGGCAGAAGGAACGAGACCATTTATGACCATACCCTGAAGAATACGGTAATGTAGGGTATAAGGGTATACCTGAACTAGACAATACCAACATAAAAGTACCATCATCCAGTTTTTGTTACCTAAGAATTGAAGCCAGGTGGGTCTGGAAAAGTCCATAATTTCATATTCGAGGGGATTTACCTGTATTTGCCGACTCCACAGAGTGATTCTTGTGTCAAGACGCTCATTTCTTTCTCAATGAGCTCGTTCTGCTTCTCCTAAATAATGATTAAGGAAAAGAATGTTCAGTCGTCCTCGGTCGCTAGGAGAAATGAATCATGCCCCGATCGGCTACACACACTTTGTATAAGAGAAGAGTTTGGAGGGAAAGAATGAGTCAGAATCACATAAACCCACCATCCATTGCTTGTCTTTCACTCGTCGAACTCGTTGAACATCCCGTGGAGGGACTCCTTGACTCGCCTGACGACTGTGGCTCCTGAAAACGAAGGAATAAACTAACGTGAAAAGAGCCATCTGCCGATATAAACAATGCCGCCTACCATTTCATCCTAGTTTGTCGCGGCGGGGCTCCCAAATCACCGGGAGCACTTCGCGTCTCCGCATCTGGGTCTTCACCCTCACTTATCATATCCGTTGGAGCATAAAGCTAAAAGAAATCCGATCAAAAGGCTTGAAAGGAGAAAGCGTAGTATAGTAATTATAGTCGTAAAACTCGGCAGAACCGATGGAGTGGAAAATGAATAGCCAACGAGAGCAGAAAGGGTGGACAGCTGAAAATAAAAGAAAAACGACAACCAGATGGCAACAAGAGGGAAATGTCGTTGTCCGCTCATAAATGAGCCTCATTAGACATATTCGATAAGAAGTCCGCGCATAGAAATGGGTCCTTCTCTTTCTCCACCTCTCCCATTTTTCAATCAGCTAGCGACTCTGCGCCTGAATTATTGACAGAGACCGAAGGAAAAAGGCAGCATTTTCAAATTTGGTCGCCATCACCTACAATCGTATGTATTCCACCCTTCCAACTTTTCCGCTCCCAAATAAAATGAAATAATAAAAAGGAGAGTAAAGAATTATATATTTTGTACTTTGTAGGAGAGAAAAATTGTTTTCAGGAAGGGGAAATGTCGGTCGATAAGATATAGAGAGGCCAGTAAACACAGCCTAGGGATCGTTTTCTGGGCTGTTTACTGGCGAAAACAACGTGTTTCAACATGAAACGGAGCGGAAACTGAACACGCGAACAATTCGGCGATGATGACGCCACGGAAAAGATTTACATTGAAACCATTGAAAGGCGACCCCTGGTTGGTGTTTGATTCACATCGGATGGTTGGAGGGAATTAAATTAGGCGCCCCATTTTTACAGAGTATCTGCCGGCTGGTATCCGGATTGATTGCGAAAACATCACATGAAATGAGAATATAGAAGAAGACTGAAAGGAAAGGAAGGAGGAGGCAGATGGTCTTGGCGAGATTTACGAGGGCGGCAGAGGGCCTTGAACCTTCGGAGAGAGGTCGTCGATTAGCCGTCCTTTTTTATCAGCTTTCACTCGTTAAAAAGTCTTTCGAAATTCAATTGAAAAACAAAATTTTTATTACTTATTCCGTATTTGTTGCAGCATCTATTATTCGACAAAAAATAGTCAGCTCTAATATTAGAGTAAACAAAAAAGAATTAATTGTTTCGAGAAGGGGTCGAGAGGGACACGCACAGCTGGCAACAGGCGTCCCGGGTTGACAGCTGCGACCATAAATAAAAAGAACAAGATAAGAAGACAGGAAGTACGCCAAGCAGGGTCTCCAGAGAAAGAAACGGCTGTCAATCTAGGGTCGACTTCTGCCGACAGCCATAACTCATAAAAAATTACGATAGCGAAAATAACTCCAGATGGGAACATTAGCTGGCAGGAAATTGGAGGGATTTATGACAGAGGTAACAAAGCTTTGATGCGAAATATGGTCGGAGGCAAACAAAAGTGACGAATTATTCTTAAAATAAAAATAGAGCCGAAAGGCGTCAAGGATCTCTTGCGTGTGTCGCCTCCTCAATAATTTCAGCCTGTTATTTCAGAAGAAATAGACTTCACGTGAGGTTGATTTGTCGCGGAGATCGAATTACGAAGAGGGGAGATTTGACTTCTCCTTTCGAAATAGAAAAAGGATGTATGTGTACACTTTTACTCTTCTTCTTTGTATACGCGCCAATGTAAACTTGACAGAGTGGGCAATGGTTAAGAATACTACTTTACACCCAGGAGAGCAGTCAAACAACATTTTTTTTGGAGAAATTGAGAAGACAGCTCCCAAGGGAGAACGTCAACGCCGAGGTTCAATGACCGGTTTGAGAGAAAAAGAATGGCTCATCGAGCAACAAAAAAGAACTGAACCATCTGGCCACCCACAACAGAGCTGCCAATGATTCATCATTCAAGTAACTTTCATCTGCTGAGTCAAATCCGAAAATATTCAAAATATGGCAAAAAATACACGCAAGAGATCCTTCTCCCTCTATCATTCCGGAATAGAAAAATTCGAAATCATAACCAAGAATAAAAATTTTTAAAAAAATCTCTTGATAAGTGAAACGACAGGGACTGAATTCCTTCACATAATATAATGGTATAGGTAAAGGTCTTATAGAGAGTATCCTGCCAATTAGGAAAACAGCTGGAATGGGTAGAAAAAGCGTGGGAGGGTCGCAACAGACACGCCGGCTCTCTCTTGGCTGTCCCCCGCAATCGATCGTCCGCTGCCAACTCATTGCAGTTTATTTTTTTTGTAAATAAACATCTAACTCACCAGTTGTTTTTTTTATTTAATTGATTCGTAAAAAAAGATAATTTGGAACTTACTTAATAATCTATAGTTGGCAAAATTCTTTAAAAAATCTTTTTATTTTCTATAGAAAGATGTTTACAATTATATATTAGCTACTGCAACTAGGATAAACAGCCGTTTCATCTAGATATTCGTACTTTACCCTTGGGCTGCTAATCCTTTCTCTGTCAAAACTTGCTTATGGTATTCGGCCATACGACGCTCTAATTCAGGGCGGAAGTGTCTGATTAAACCCTATAATAAGCAAATTATAGTATAAAATCAACATACCTGAACAGGCCAGGCAGCGGCATCACCCAAGGCGCAAATAGTGTGTCCTTCGATTTGCTTTGACAACTCCCAAATCATGTCAATTTCGGAGACTTTCGCCTTTCCATCAACGAAACGCCACATCATTTTATTTAGCCAACTGCATCCTTCTCGACATGGTGTACATTGTCCGCAACTTTCATGTTTGTAGAAGAGAGAAAGTCGAGCAATACATTTTACTATATCAGCCTGGAGTAAAATAATTTAAAAAAAAACAAGAAATCTCACTTGTTTGTTCATAACAATTACGGCAGCTGTTCCTAGACCAGATTGGGCAGCAACAAGAGCATCAAAATCCATTAAAACAGTGTCACAAATGGATCTAAAGAAATAAAAAGAAAGAAATCGATGAAAATAGATTACTTTGGTAGAACAGGCACGGATGATCCTCCGGGGATAATACCAAGTAAGTTATCCCAACCGCCGATGACTCCTCCACAGTGGCGCTCAATTAGATCCTTCAAGGGAATTGACATCTCTTCTTCAACAGTGCATGGATTGTTTACATGGCCAGAAATACAGAAAAGCTAGCAATATAGTTAATAATTAAAATATTGAAATACCTTTGTTCCGCGGTTGCGTTCTCTTCCGAAAGAAGCAAACCATTCTCCACTACGACGACAAATAGCAGGAGCAACAGCAACAGTTTCTACATTGGTTACAGTCGTTGGACAACCAAAAAGTCCAATGTCGGCAGGGAAGGGGGGCTTCAGACGGGGTTTACCTTGCTTTCCTTCGAGAGATTCAATGAGAGCCTATACATATAATTAAACTAAATCATTCATACAGTTTCTTCTCCGCAAATATACGCTCCAGCTCCACGATGAACAAAAACATCAAAATTGTAACCAGTTCCAAGACAATCTTTACCCAAATAACCGGCCTGAAAATCAGACATTTCTAGAGGATAATGCAGAACCTTGTAAGCTTCTGCAATAGCTTCTTGTAGAATAGCTGCTTCGTTGTAAAACTCTCCACGGATATAAATGTATGCAGCACGAGCTCCCATAGCTACTCCTCCGATTAGACATCCTTCGATCAGTTTATGTGGGTCGTGACGCATAATTTCACGATCTTTACATGTTCCTGGTTCTCCTTCATCAGCATTTACAACGAGATACTTTGGTCTGAATCAATATAAAATACAAAGGAATTATTAACCTTCCATCAAAAGGTTTATTCATAAAACCCCATTTCATACCAGAAGGGAAACCTGCACCTCCACGACCACGAAGACCTGATGTTCTCAATTCTCCTAAGATCCAATCCGCTCCTTTTGTAATTATTTCTTTTGTCTTATACCAATCACCCTAAAAACATATTTTAGTTAAATAAAATGAAAAAAAAAGTAAAAAATACATACTCTTGACAAAGCTCCTTTCAGATGCCAATCATGCCGACCATACAGATTAGTAAATATTCTGTCAGTGTCTTTCAATCCACCAAAGCTTGTTTTCTCAACTTTTTGAGCTGGTTGGGGTGGAGCAGTGGCGGCTCCTCGAACAGCAACACGAGTAACTATACAATTGGTAAAAAAAACTTATAAGTGACTAACCTGTTACTCCCAAGACCCGGCTTCCAATGGAAGCCATCGAAGACGCCATTGCGGCTACCCTGAAAATAAGTAAATAAAAAAAATAAGCCAAACATAACCAAACGAAATGATAGCAAGAAAAGAAAAGGGCACCTCTTTTTTAAATTCTGAAATAGGAAAATGAGATTATTTCTACATTATTTAACTAGTTGTTCTGCGTTTATTACAAAAATAAAAAAGAAAAATTATAAATAAACAAAAAACTGTCACATTCAACAAAATTTAGTGTTATCCGTAAGTTTGCTCCTCTGCTGAAAGGGCGATTCAAACCGTGGCGGGACTCATTATGGGAGCTGAAATGCACAGCGCCGGCGCATAGCTGCTCCTGCTCAGTGTTTCTTCCAATTGATTTTCCTGGCTAATCTCTGTTCTCGTTGTTTTTTTGTTTAGGAAATTATGCAAGGAAGTGTCAATAAGCAGAAAATAATCTTTAAATACCATGAACAGCATCAACGTTGAATTCCGAAAATAACTGGGAATGTTTTTGCCGAAGGCCTGATTCATTGCAAAAATTTGTTGTTGTGCTTCGGCCAGTTTTCGTTGTTAAAAATTTGTTTTCTTATTAGATTTGAGCTAATTACTCTTGTTGTTATTGAATTCAATATTTTACATAAGGTTATATTTTTAGAAATGGCTGCAGTTGCTCATCACGATGAGAGTGAGGACAATCTCTATCCAATCGCTGTTCTTATTGATGAGCTACGTAATGAAGATGTCCAGCTTCGTTTAAACAGGTATGTTAACACTTTTTACTAAAATTACAATTTTAGTATCCGAAAACTTTCAACAATCGCATTAGCTCTCGGACCAGAGCGTACTAGAAATGAACTGATACAATTTTTGACAGGTTTGTAGTAGTGATGTTTTTCTTATTGTTCGTTTCAGATACAATTTATGATGAAGACGAAGTCCTTCTTGTCCTCGCTGAACAGCTTGGAAATTTCACTCCTTTGGTTTGTACCATTTGTTTTTAAATAGTTTTTTATCTAGATTGGTGGTCCTGATTGGGTACAGTGTTTACTCCCTCCTCTTGAGAATCTCGCTACTGTTGAAGAAACAGTTGTTCGTGATAAAGCTGTAGAGAGCCTTCGTAAAATCGCTGACAAGCACAGCTCAGCTGCTCTCGAAGAATATTTTATTCCAATGTTGAAGCGTCTTGCCACTGGAGATTGGTTCACTTCTCGCACTTCTGCCTGTGGTCTGTTCAGTGTAGCTTATGCCCGTACAAATCCGAGCATTAAAACTGAATTAAGAAAGTAAGTTTTAATGGATTTTATGCATAATTTTTAGTATGTTCCGTCAATTGTGCCGTGATGACACTCCCATGGTTCGTCGTGCTGCTGCTGGCAAACTTGGAGAGTTTGCTAAAGTTGTTGAAAAAGATCATCTTGTTGAAGAACTGAATGTTTCTTTCTCTGATCTAGCTATGGATGAGCAGGTTTTTTTTGTTTTTAATTTCAATATGGTTTAGGATTCTGTGCGTCTCCTTGCTGTAGAAAGTTGCGTAGCCATGGCTGCTTTATTGAATGAAGAAGCCAAAAGGGATTTAGTTCGGCCAGTTTTGTCTGGACTTATTGACGACAAAAGTTGGAGAGTACGCTTTATGGTAGCTGAAAAGTTAATCGAGGTATATTCAACTATATTTTAGAAAAAAAATTTTTCAGCTTCAAAATGCTGTTGGAGAGGAAATGTCTTTAAATGATCTAGTCCCTGCATTTACTAATTTATTGAAAGATCCGGAAGGAGAAGTTCGTAGCGCTGCTGCTCAAAGAATTCAAGGTTTTGGTATATTTTATACATGTATTTTTTTTTTAGATTTTTGTGCTACTTTACCTAAAGCCAGTCGTGAAAATGTCATTATAAATCAAGTCCTTCCCGTTGTTCGCGATCTTGTAACTGATCCGAATCAGCATGTAAAAACCGAATTGGCTGGTGTTATCATGGGGCTTGCACCCCTTGTTGGAAAGGATAATACTATTAATCTTTTACTTCCTATTTATATGCAGCTACTTAAGGATAGCACCGCTGAAGTCCGTCTCAATATTATCAGCAGTCTTGATAAAGTAAGTATATATTTAAATGCTTATTTTCTAGGTTAATGAAGTTATTGGTGCATCCCAGCTATCGCAATCTCTTTTACCGGCCATTGTTGAATTGGCCGAAGATAGCAAATGGCGCGTACGCTTGGCTATTGTACAATTTATGCCACTACTTGCTAATCAATTGGGACAAGAATTTTTTGATGAAAAATTACTTTCGCATTGCCTCACATGGCTTACTGATCATGGTAATTTTTTTTCTAATATTTTAATAGCCACTTTAGTCTATGCTATTCGGGAAGCGGCTACTGGGATTCTAAAAGAACTAGCTCAGAAATTTGGAGGAGATTGGGTCAGCAAAAAATTGATTCCTAAAATCCAAGCTTTATCCAAGGTTTATCTCGTCTTTGTTTAATGATCCCAATTTTAGGATTCAAATTATCTTCATAGAATGACCTGTTTATTCTGCCTGAATACATTAAGTGAGGCACTAGGAGCTGAACAAACTGTGCGCGATATTCTTCCGATAATTAAAGAATTAGCTAATGATAATGTTCCGAATGTCAGATTCAATGTTGCCAAAAGCCTTCAACGAATAGGAAAGGTTGTGTCTCCAAAGTATGTTTAGTTGGTTTTTTTTTTAATAAATTGTAATTTCAGCGTACTTCAATCCGAAATAAAACCACTTTTGGCTAAGCTTGCTACTGATTCTGATTTTGATGTTAGATTCTTTACTGAAGAGACTAAGAATGGTATTTTTTTTTTTACAATTTAGTCCTATTATAATTTAGCTCTTGGTCTGTGAATATTCTGATCTGCGCTATTAATGTAATATTCGACAATTACGGCATCTCTTTTCACATTGTGCAGGATTGTACTTATAAATTTTCTGTACTAGTAACCCATAATTTTCATCAATAACAATTTTATGTTTACGCGAACCAATAAATTTTTGTAGAGTTGTTAGAATTTTTGTTTGTTTGTTTAACCGTTTATTCCGGTATGTTAGATTACTCCTGTATGTTTCATCTCATGGCAGTTCTCTTATCATGAGAATGCAGTTCGCTCTTTTCATTTTTTTGATAAGTGGTGCCGTGTATGTAGAATGCCTCACGGTTTAGCCGTATGCATCGATTTCCCAATTGTGTGTGTCAAAATGATGTAACATGAGATTGAGATTATAAAAGGAAATTATCGAGAAAAATGTTATTAGCTTCTTAGGTTTACTCTTTTTTTTCAGATATGTCGGACAACAAAATCAAGACAGAAAAGGAATTGAAGAAAGAGGCAGAAAAAGCTGCCAAATTAGCAAAATTTGAGGAGAAACAGCGGAAACTTGCCGAGAAAGCTGCAACTGCAAAAGATAAGCCAAAAGAGGTTATACAAATGTGGATTTTTAAATACTTTTTTAGGATAAGAAAGATGGAGCCAAGAAGAAAGAAATTTTAGAGTACACCGCTTTGACTAAATCTGGAGACAAAAAAGATATAACCGGAGAAATGCCTGCAAGTTACAGCCCAAAATATGTAGAAGCTGTTTGGTATGAATGGTGGGAAAAGCAAGGCTTTTTCAAACCTGAGTACGGAAAAGAAAATGCATTGTATGTTTCATATTTTTCTTACCTAATTTTTCACATAGAGTTTCTAATCCTAAAGGAAGTTTTATAATTTGCATTCCTCCTCCAAATGTAACTGGAAATCTTCACGTTGGACATGCACTGGCTACAACTCTTGAAGATACGATGATCCGATATAATAGAATGTTAGGAAAAACAACTTTATTTGCTCCAGGTTGTGATCATGCTGGGATTGCTACACAGGTTAGTATAATTTTTGATTTTTTTATTTTATCAGGTTGTTGTTGAAAAAAAAATTCAACGTGAACGTGGATTAAGCAGACACGATTTAGGGCGTGACCGTTTTGTTGACGAAGTTTGGAAATGGAAAAATCAGTAATATTTTCATTAGATTTTTGATTGTGTTTTTTTTTTATAGAAAAGGAGATGTTATTTATGATCAGTTCCGAAAAATGGCTGCCTCTGTCGACTGGGATCGTGCTACTTTTATGATGGATCCGAAAATGATGCGTGCTGTTACTGAAGCTTTCATTCGTATGCATGAAAGTGGAACAATTTATCGAAGCAATCGCTTGGTTAATTGGAGTTGTGCTCTCAGAAGTGCTATTTCTGATATTGAAGTCGACAAACAAGAGCTTGCTGGAAAAACTCTTATTTCAGTCCCAGGCTACAAAGACAAGGTTGAATTTGGTGTTTTAATCTCATTTGCTTATAAGATAAAAGGAAGTGGTAAGCTTCATTTTTTAATAAAACTTTTTAGACGAGGAAATCGTCGTTTCAACCACTCGTATTGAAACTATGTTGGGTGATACAGCTATTGCAGTCCATCCGGATGACAACAGATACAAACATCTCGTTGGAAAGGTTACTTAATTTTTAACATGTTTAACAATTTAGAAATGTGTCCATCCTTTCATCGACCGTGAACTCCCTATTGTTTCTGATACTTTTGTCGAGACCAGCTTTGGTACTGGAGCAGTGAAAATAACCCCTGCGCATGATCACAATGATTACGAAGTATTGTTGCGGTTTATAATCACTTATTGTATTAGGTTGGAATGAGACATAATCTTCCATTTGTCACCTGCATTACTGATGATGGTCTGATTGCTCCTAAATGTGGACAATTTTCCGGCATGAAAAGATTTGATGCTCGTAAAGCTGTCAGTGACGCTTTAAAAGAAAAAGGGCTTTATAGAGAAAAGAAAGATAATGCAATGGTTGTCCCTATCTGCAGGTATAATTGTCATTATTTGCAATTGCTTTTTAGTCGGTCAAAAGATATTATTGAGCCTATTTTAAAAGCTCAATGGTACATTAAATGCGACCATATGGCCAAGAAGGCTATTAAAGCTGTTGAAGATGGAGAACTTAAGATCATTCCTGATTTTCATATCAATACATGGAATAGGTGGCTAGAGAATAGCCGGTAAGAAATCATATTAATGTTTACAGATTTCAGTGACTGGTGTATTTCTCGGCAATTATGGTGGGGTCATCGTATTCCTGCATATTTCATTACGGTTGATGGAGAACAATCTGGAGATCCATGTGACGAAAAATATTGGGTCTGTGCTCATACAGAAGCGGAAGCAAAGCAAAAGGCAGCCAAAAAGTTCAATGTCGATCCAAAGGAAATTTCCTTGAAATGGGGTTGGTTTTAACATTTTCTTCCTACCTTCATTTTTTTAGACGAAGATGTTTTGGATACATGGTTCTCCGCTGGTATGTGGCCATTTGCTATTTTCGGTTGGCCGTACAATACTGCTGATATGAAAGCCTTTTTCCCTTCTCATGTTATGGAAACTGGACACGATATTTTGTTCTTCTGGGTTGCTAGAATGGTTTTTATGAGCCAAGAATTAACCGGGCAACTTCCATTCAAAGAAGTTTATCTCCATGCTCTTATTCGTGATGCTCATGGAAGAAAAATGTCCAAATCGTTAGGGAATGTCATTGATCCCCTTGATGTTATTCGTGGTGTCACTCTTGCCGAATTGAATCAACAATTGATTAGTGGAAATCTCGATCCTAAAGAACTCAATATTGCTTTGGAAGGACAAGCACGTGATTACCCCAATGGAATTCCGGAATGTGGAACTGATGCTTTGAGATTTGCTCTTTTAGCTTACACTAGCCAGGGAAGAGATATCAATCTAAATGTTAACCGCATTCAAGGTTACAGATTTTTCTGCAATAAGGTTCGTAAATTTAACTTTATTCATTGTTTAGATTTGGCAAGCCGTTAAATTTACATTAATGCAACTTGGAGCAAATTATAAACCTGCTGACGGTTTTAAGCCTTCTGGTATCGAGTCGCCAATAGATAAATGGATTCTCTCTCGTTGTGCCTACGCAGTTCAGCAATCCACCGAAGGATTGAATAAGCATCAGTTTACAGAGGTTTATTTTTAATGTTTTTTCTCAAATAGAACTACAGTATACAACGGCTGTTTACAATTTCTGGCTGTATGATTTATGCGATGTTTACTTAGAGGCTATCAAACCGGTTATTTATACAGGTATATTATTTTTTTTAGATTCAAGTATTTAGGTGATGATGGTGCTCGCCAATGTGCTCGTGCTGTTCTACATCACTGCGTTGAAACGGGACTGCGTTTAATTTCTCCAGCTATGCCGTTTATTTCGGAAGAATTATGGCAGCGTCTCCCAAAAAGACTTTCTGATGGACTTTCTGTTATTATTGAACCTTACCCTGATCCAGATACGGTTAGCTTTGAATCAAATTTTCTAATTATTTTTTTAGTATAAATTCCGCGATGAAACAATTGAATCCGAAGTTAATTTAGCTATGGATGTCGTTAAGATGATTCGATCTCTTCGTGCTGATTATGATCTTACGAATAAAACAAAAGCTGACCGTAATTTTTCATGTCACCTAACTCATTTTTACAGTTTACATTTCCGTTTCATCTGAAGAGTCACAAAAATCTCTTACACGGTTGTCAAATGTTATCGGAACGTTAGCTGCTTCAAATAAAGTCACCGTCTTGCTTACAACCTCTTCTGAAAAACCACCTTCAGGCTGTGCTCAAATCACACTTTCTTCATTGTGCACAATTTTTATCGCTCTTCAGGTTTTCTTTTTAAATTAAACATTTTTTTAGGGCGTCATTGACGTTCAAAAAGAGTTGAACAAATTAAAGGGAAGAAAAGAGAAAAATGATGCTGCAATTCAAAAAATTGTTGAATTAGAAAAAGCTGCTGATTATGAAACTAAAGTTCCACTAGGAGTACGAACTAATAATCAAGAGAAGGTATGTTTTTGGACATTTTTGCAAATTTTGTTCTTGCAGAAGGATATTTTGTTGGCTGAAATTAAAAATCTTGAAGCTGCCATATCAGCTCTCAGTTCATTATAGGTTACTTTTTTTTTTTAATTTTAAGTTCTTTTATAATCTGGGATTCGGTGATTTTGTTGATTTTTATTGTTGTTTTCTTTTTTTCAAAATAAATTTTTTACTTTTATAACTTGGCAAATTAAATGCATTGTTGAAAATTATTTTATTTCATCTTGGTATCAAAAGCCAATTATCTTTTTAGAAGAGAAGATTATGTAATTATCTTACGATCAAAGTTACACTTTCTAGTAAAAAATACGACTAGAAAAACGTTTAGTTTCCATAATCCTGTAATCTCTTAATGAAAGGTGACATAATGATTGAAACAGAAAACTATTTGTTGAATGTCTTCAATGATCCGTCCATTCCTCATAAAGTTTGTTTTTTAATCTAGTTTTATTTTTCAGTTTCATTTAAAAAGAAATGGTCTATGGGTTCAAGAAATAACCGAGACAACAACCTGTGAATCGAACTTAGTTGAAGTGCAATCAGTACTTTCTGATAGAGTGATTACTATTAGAAATCGATTACATGACTTATCTGTGAGTTTCACATTTTTGACGTACTAATTACCTTTTTTAGCAAATAATTAATGATCTTCGTGAGAGTGATGAGAAAAACGCGTGGAGATATCATACTACTAATATGCATTTCGCTAAGGAAATACAAAATGAAGCAAAGTAAATGTCGACATTTTATAATCAATACCTTTTAGACGAAAAATAGATCCAAATATCTCACAGGCTTATATGAAAATGATGGAAATCCTTCATTTTATGCCGGAATTAGTAAATACACATAACGAGAATGGCATTTATCGGTTAGTTTTTTTCTTTTGTCTTTTTTATCTTTAGATCGTTTCATCTATGTGAATCTCCTGGGCAATTTCTTGAAGCGTTAGACAATTATATTGACAAGTATCATAAACAATTAAATTGGGAGTGGAAAGCAAATTCTTTGAATCCTTATTATGAAGGAGCCAAAGCATTTGACCTTTTTCTGGAGGACAGATTGATTTACCCAAACATGCATAAATGGTGTTTTGGAAAGAGTGGCCGTGGTGACATTTTCGAAGTGAGTATTTTTTTTCTTTATCATATTCTAGTGGGATACAAACTGCAACAGTGATAACAAATATGATCTTGTTACAGCGGATGGTAGTTTTTACACAAGGGTTTGTTTACATGTTTATTTGTATTTAAATTCTTAGGATAATCCTAATATGCAAGAGGATGCAGTATTTGAATTATTCAAAAAAGAATATGATATCGCTTTGACTCTTCTCAACAGTGGAGGATGCTTTATTATCAAAGTAAAATTTCTTTTTAACATGCATAATTTTATTAGATATATTCAACGTATTTGCAGAAAACGTTAGATTTTATACGTGATATAGCGGATCACTTTATGGAAGCTGTTATATTCAAGCCTTTATCGAGTAACCCAAGATCAAATGAAGTATGCTGTCTAAATTTTAATATAATGGATTACTTTCAGAGATATCTAGTTTGTCGAGGCTATTCGATACCACAAAAATCTCATGAAAATATTGTAAACATAGTATGTTCTGTTCCTTCTTTTGGCATACAAATCATTTACATTCATATATTGTTTATATTTTTCAGATTATTCTAGAATCAGAGTTATATTTCTCTCAGCTGCGTTTGCATGCTGTTCGTTACTGCTTAGATCACTTTGGATTAACAGCGAAGCAGATAAAACAAACATGTGCCAGTTTGAGACAAAGAACAATAGATAAAGTTCGACGTAACATTAATTTCGATGTCATCTGTCAACTTAAAAAGTAAGCTCAATACCTGGCTTTCTATTTTATTATTCAGAAAAAGCTGTTTAGGCATTCCAACTACTCAGCCATGGACAGTAATGTTTGGTAATAATTATATTGAGAGATTAAAAGCATTAGGCAGTCGATTAGCTGTGAAGGACTGGATGACAAAAATTGTAAGTTATTTTGAATTTTCAATCATACGATCTAGTTAATGAATTGGGACGAGAAGCCACGTGAACAATTAAAAGACTGCCATCTCTGGGCTGATTTAATAACAGATAATGTTATTTCTCATTTTTCTGAACAAAAATATGTAAGTTGCGAAAATTTCAATATTTTTATTTATTTAGTGTATGACATACGAAAAACGACCTGAAACAGTAACTCACTCTCTGTTTCTAGACCCAGAATGGCTTCACTGTTTGCGAAAATTAGAAGAATGGTTTGAAGGGGAAGTATTAACTGCAGATTTTGGGGAATCGTTTCCACCGCCAATAACATTTCTAAATTTTCCGGTAATTGTTTATTTATTTCAATCTTTTTTTTAGCCGGAGAGTTTTATTTTTGATCTAGCGACATTTACACGTCCAGCAGACTATTATAATTGTTTCCGAAGAATATTCAAAGAATCAGTATGTGACTGATTAATTCAAAGTAATTTTGTTTAGGAAATAGGAGAGGTAATTTTCACTTGCAGTAAACCTAAAATTCTTTTGTTTCTTTCCCGCCATTCTGTCAGCCTTTTTTCTCTCTTCTGTTGTTTCTTTGCGGAGGTATCATTCGGTGAAGGAGAAGCTATTGCAAGGTTTAACAATTGGGCTAGTCTTCTTTATTTGTTGAATTCTTTTTAGCGCCGTCCTAATTTTTCTTCGAAAACGGAGCAATGGATCAATCACCTAGAAACATTTCATGGTATGCTTTTCGGGTTGATGACAATACTTTTCAATTCAGAGAATATTACATGTTTTGTTCCCATGAGTATTTTGAAAATTCTCCATCCATATATCACTGCTTACAATACACGTCAACTACTAAGGATCCTACCACAATATTGTCAGCGGTTAGAAAATGAAACGTAGAATTAATCTTTAATAAATAAAAAACCAATAAAAAAATCTCAATAATATAGTTTATATAGTGAAAAGTCGTGGGTGTGCTGGGCGACAAACAAACATCAAAATAGTTGTAAGAAAATTCGCTCCGAAAATAATAAAAAATGCAATGACATCGATTATATTGTCAGAGGCGAGATTCCTTTTAAATAAACTATTAAATGTTTCACACATTTAATTTGTTACCTTTTCTTTAGGAGCCTTAATGGCTTATCGATGATTGTAGCGAGAACACAAAAGAACATTTCAACCATCAACCATTGTCCTAAAGATCCTTTCTTTTTCAATTCTCATACCTAGAACTGGCATTGTCGCTGAGCGAGGCACCTGTTGAATGATAATACTGAGAACGAAAGTAAGTCCAAGAAGACCAGTTATGCCCATGTTAAACTTTTCTCCTTTTGTCAAATCTAATGGCAAAGTAAGTGCCATCAGGCAGACATTGGTGATTATCATTGTAGGCATTATAATTAAAATAATATAAAATGTATATCTTCTCGATAACACAAATCGAAGTCCGACAAAGCTGTTATTTGTTGACTCATTGTCATCATAACTCAGCTCCCATTCTGGTGATCCCTGAAGCGAATTTAATTTCATCATCTAACAAACCAATGAGAACAGTGGGTCTACTTTGGTCGGTACAGTCAGAAACATTCTTCCGTCTTCGGCAGAGAAGGCCGAGTTAAAGTCAATACCACAATACTGTATATCGAAGGGAAAGGCACCTACAAAAGTGATTAATGGTGGAAGTTACCGTAATTTGTCATACAAATGGTGTCATATCTTGCTTTCGATGAGATAGAAACCATTCCGTTATATGTAATCTGTTCGTTACAGTATTCATCATCAATAACCTACCGAAACCTCATTACTTTCAGTCTCCCTGTCCATTTTGTGGACATCGACACTATGAAAATAATCTAATAACTGGAAGATTCTTACCAATTGAAGCAGTCAATTGTTGGAAGCCATATGAAGGAGGAAGGAATGATTGTGAAATTCATGTCCAACAATTCTGGATCAAATTTGAGTCGCTCGTCGTACCAAGACTGAATAATTATAA
The DNA here is from genome assembly GCA_932521415.1 of Oscheius sp. DF5120. Lineage (NCBI taxonomy): Eukaryota > Metazoa > Nematoda > Chromadorea > Rhabditida > Rhabditidae > Oscheius > Oscheius sp. DF5120. The sequence continues at coordinate 2,885,219 of OW051465.1, read as the reverse complement.
TATTCTATAAGAACTTACAAAGTAGATGTTTGCGATATAGCTAACCATCTGTTGTATTTCTACCTAATTTTTATAATCTTTAAAAGTGGGAAACACTCACCATGTTGCTCACAATAAGGAAATTAATATCAATTGTTACATTGATAGGAATATGATAAATGTCAAACGGCGAGTCATTTTTATTATAGCCACTTTTCTCTAACTGTTCGCGAAAGGTAGGATATATCTGTTGTGAATTACAACCAACGATGATGAGAAACAACGCGAGCATTACCCTCCGGGTAGGTCAAGGATTAAATTTCAGACAAACACGGAGAATATTTAAGTGAGCAAAAGTCATAGGTTCCAAGGTTGGGTGAATAGTTCTTAAAAATGAGCAAATCGAACTCATGCTCGATCGAAAGTCAAATAATCGCCCAATCCTGATAGGCACTTTTTTAATGAAGGACAATGAACAAGATGCAAGCATGATGGAACCAAGGCTGTGCGAATGTTTGATTCGGGTTGAAACTATCAAGTTCGAGATCGAGTTCGAAAATTACAATACGATACGAAAAGTATTCTAGGTGACATGTGTTAAGTTTTTGTTTTTTTTATTTAATAGCAAATAGTTGAGAATGGAGAGCCCATAAACATAGGATATAAATAGAAGAGTTTATCAAGAATCTCTGAAAAGACCATTCGATCATCAAATTACACTATTCCCACTTCTCGCTTTCTTACTAATTACTTCCCTTTGAAATTGCAACGACATTTTTCATCCTGATTACTCCGGCTTGCAACAGGCGCCTTTTCCACTAATTGACTACCTGCTCTTTGTCGATTCCTTCTGTACTTTATTCTATCTCAACTTGGCTCTTGATTCGATACCAACAAGGTGTAAAACATATCTCGATGAACAATTCAACCGAGTCGCCACCTCCACTTGAGGCCATCTTCTTCATTCGAATTTTTGGAGGAATATCTTATACTCTCTTTGTCCTGTTCGGTTTTATTCTGAATATTATTCTGATGATCATTTTCACCAAAAATCGCTCCTCCTTTGACAAGAATGCCTTCTATACAATTTCCTGGCAACTAGCCATCTGTGACGTAATAACTCTATGCTGTCAGTTTATAACTCCCATTCCCATTACTTTCGCCGGTCAACAGGTAAATGCCCTTTTCTTGAAGAGAGAAAATTTAGATATATGGAGAATCGGTTTTCCTCTATGGGCCATGTTTCATTGACACAGTGGTATATAATGGAACTCTATTCTTTAGCTTCTTAATGACTATCAATAGATTCACTGTCTTTTTGATGCCGAATACAAACAAACAAATTTTTCATAAGCCAAATCTCTACTTGTAAGTCAAAGAGTTATCATCAAATATGTATTCACAGTACTATTTCTCTCCTCTGGCTTTTCGTAATCATCGTCATTATCCTCCACAATATCTTTGGCTGCTACAAGTCTTTCAGTCACATCGGCTTTTATTATTATCATATCTGTCCTCCCATTGATCAAATTCCCCTCATGGGATATATTACCAAGACCGTAAGTACTCTTCCACTTTCATATTTTTCCAGTTTCTTGGCTATTGTAGTAAATATCTACCAGTGGCAATGTTTATTTTATACGTTTTAATAATTGTTTTTATTAAACTTCAGACAAACTTTGAAATATCGAAAGGACAGATTAAAAGAAGACAATTGAGTATAACAGGACAAGATGAAACCGGAAAGAAATGGAAAACGGAATTTAATCTATTGGCTCAGGTGGGAGTTTTTTTATGGGGAAAAAATAATGTAAATAATAAATAGAGAATAGAAAATAGAACATAGAACATAGAGATCAGTCGCACTGGTAGGTGGTAACATTTTCAACTAAGTCGGGCATACTGACGGTGTCGTAGTATGTCCAGCCTATTCCGTCGTCGGAGCAGATTAGAGTAATTGCTCCATATTCCAGGGTCCATCGCTTGTTTCCGGTTATCTACAAATTATAGGAAGTCAATGAAAAAAAAAGAAGATCTTATACCTACCAGACGGGTGAAACATAGCATTTAAATGAAAGTTGATTAGTTTATGGGTTATAGAAAATTTCTCACTCTCCCTTTCCCTCCTCTTACCGTCAGTTTTTTCGAGTTCATACAAATGATAGTCCTCTGAGCACAACTTCCCTCCTCGGGTGGATAGTATCGGATAAATGCGTGTTTCTCCTTCCTCTCCTCTCTATGCCCATGATGTTCTTCTTTGATGATTGGTTTCTTTGATCTACACAATGTACATCCTGAATCGGGTTAATTTCCCTGGACATGTTACCTTTGGCACCCATTCCCTGCGGCAGAAGGTTTGTCAGAATTCCCTTAGGAATTCTTCCATTATCTTGTGGTATTTGAGGTCGAATACAACTATCAGAAAGAACTGAAAAGGATAGAAAAAGAAAGACTACAAGAGGGGACATACCAAAGAATAGAAGGGAGGTTCGAAACATTTATAGAGACGGGGACGGGGTTTCATCCAGAAACGAGGCGTGAAACGACGTTTAAAATCCGGAACGGTGCCATTCTTTTCAGAGTTTCGTCATCTGTGCCAACATCGAAATCGAGCAACTTGTCTTTCTTCTCCTTCCGAAGCTGTCAATCAGTGGTCAATGGGAATTCGTTGTTAGTATCATCGGTACTTGGATCACTATTCTCCTCGCTTGTATCCATCCTATCGTCCTTTTCATCTTCAACGAACATATCCGATCCCGTCTGAGGAACCTATTGAATCCCTCACCCAAAGTAAATGTCCTGCCCGGCTATTCGGCAGTTTTCTCTTCGTCTCGTAAATAAATACTCCATGGATCGGGTATCGATATAAACATCATCCAACGGATAAACAATAAAAGTCATTTATTATTGTCTCTATGTTCAAAAAAGAAGCGAATTGGCAAGAGAAAAAAGAATCTAAGGTAAATGAGAAAGAAGCTACGAAAAGTAAAGTGGAAGGAGAGCGAAAGCCAGAGAGAAGAAAGCTGCTTTGGAGACCATATCCACCGCCAAAAGAAGATCGTTCAAAGACTAGAGATGGACGGGGGAGAAAAGGCACACACACAGGAGGGAAAAGACCCGGATGGAGGATATTTTGCTACGCTTATTATGAACAAAACGAGCGAAGGAGGAGGGGGATGGAGGATCAGGCGAAAAGCTTCTCCAACTTTTCTTGCATTCCCGTCTGCATTCTTTTACACTTGGCTCGTCGATTTTTGAACCAAATCTGAAACATCGTTTGTTGAGAAAAACTCCTCTGACCCCGGCCGAACCGGTCCGATTTGTTTCTTCCCCCCTCCCCCCCTCTCCCCATTCCTTTTACCTTTACATTGTGTTGACTGATATGTGGATAATTCTCTCGATATGGACAGCTATTCAACATTTGTGTATATTGATCAATCTGCATCCACGTGGGATGTGGATTCTCCTCAAACCATCTCTCCAGAATTGGTAATTCTGTCAATGGATCGAACATCAGCCGACTTCGAGCTGAAAATGGAATCTCTATGAGACTCTCTATCTTACATTGTGCTCCGAGACTAGAATTGAGTCCATTGAGATTCTGTAAAGTCAGATCAGCCGGTAGATGACGAGGAGAGGAGGAGGCTATCGATGTCGGTCCCGTGACTTGTGACAGCGGGAGATCAGGCGATGAGGCAGTAGATTCCTAAAAGCTTTTGTTGAGTCAAATCCTTTCTGTTTTGCGACAAGGTCAGAGGTAGATAGCATCGTGAAATCCAAGGTCAAGCTGCGAAGCTTTTCAAAAGGGATTTACCTGTTTGAAGACAAGGTCGTTGGCCCCATCGCTGTTACTGTGAATCTCATCATCGGCGGGACTGGGAGAATCTGACCCGCCATCCACTCGAATATCATCCCCATTAACCATTTTCGTACAACTCTCGATTAGATTATTAAAATCGATCTTCGGTCTGTAATCGGCTACCATGGTCGGCAGTACTGTTTGTATCTGAAACGATCAATTAATCCTTCAATTTAATTAGAAATATAAAGAAACCAAAGAGAGCTAAGCTACTTACATCAAAGTAGTTTACCTGATTCAGCGCTGATTGCTGAGCAGCCAGAGCAGGTCGTCGATGGCTGGCTCGTTGGTTTGAGAACCAGTTACAAATCTATTCGATTGTTTACTTCTACCGTCGACATACCTGTGAGTACGTGATCTTCGGATTGCTCTTCCGAAAAGTACTGGCATTCAGGAGATTCATATATTGAAGAAGTTTCTGTCGATTTGGATTCGGATCCTGCTTGAACCATTTCTCGAGTTTTGACGTCTCGAAGAGAGGATTGAAACGGACTTGTGTTAATGGACTGAAAAGGAATATGTCTCCCTTAAAAAGGCATCTCTCCCATACATAGCCCGTCATGCCATGAGTCAGATCCGTCGCCTGGATCATAACAAAACATGTCAGAAAGCGATCAATACATCTGAGGAAAGAGGAACTCGTTTCTTTCTCTCTCTCCCTTCCTTGTTTTCACCTTTCCTTTTCTTGACCCTAAGGGTGGCTGGCTTATCTCGAGAGTGGAACCGTTTCGGACAGGAACAAGGGGCAAATGGCACGCGACCCAGGAACCAGTCGGTGAGATTTGCCGAGAGAGAGAGAGAGAGAGAGAGAGAGAGTGAGACAATGGCATCTTCCCTCTCTCTTCGACGAAAACAGAAAGAGAGTGTAATCCCGGTCGGCGATAGGCAATTTCCCCCTTTTGATCCGCGTAAGATAGGACTGTGATTGGCTGCCATCCAGTCGATCTTCGTCCCCTTCTTTCTTGACTATATAACCGGGTAATTACTCGACTAAACATCCCAAGTTCTCTTTCTCTCTCGCTCGAAACAGATTAACTCCAGCGAGAGCCAATAGTGGATTAGCCAGCCGCCGAGATAGAAGGATTACGGTGGTCTGTCCTCTCTTACCTTCGTCGTTCCTCCGCCTGATCGAGTGTCTCCAACCAGTCATTGATGGCGTTGATCTGTTCGTGATTGAGCATTGTCGGCTCGTCGCCGGCGATTATTTGGGAAATGAGATCCTGAAAACTTTATTGATCAGAAAAATAGATACCTTGATTTGATGATTATCGATGGTGTTAAGAATGGATGGATTCTTACTGACAGCTGTTTTGAGTAATCTCTGCTTCAAATCAGATATACATTGAGCACTGGCTGAATCCGTGGTGGTTCTGAAATCAATCGATAGTCGAGTCCGTCCCCCTTCTGAGCTCCCTTTGCCTCTTTATCCGTTCTGTACACTGTCGGCCTAGCTGTTATCAAGACGGTAATAAAAGCCGATATGGCCGAGGGCGGATTGCGGATCGCGTGGATAGGCAAACAGACATATTTACGAGGGGATGCTTGTACTGTGGAGAGAGCCGTTACTAAGGACAAATCTCTCGGACACGGCTGACTGATAGCGAGACAAACAGGGAGGATTATGCTAATAGGATGGTTCCCCTTTTCGATTGCATCTTAAGTAAGGGTCTTCAAAACAGTCGGGTCAAATCTGTTTTGGTGTTTTTTGTTGACAAAAGAGACGAACTTTATCGCTTTACTACTGCTCTCTCTTTCTCTCTCTATCTCATCGTCGTCTCTACCGTAAGCTTAGTCCGCGAATCCCGTCCCGTGTGAAAGTCCCTCGGATCTGTCGAGAGAGAAAGTGCCTGTGTGTCTAGTGTTTGTGCCCCTCGCTCAGTGTGTGATTCTCGCACCTCGCGCTCAATAGAAACACAAAGCCATGTTCGCGCATATACGCGGATCGGGTTGCCGGTCTCGGTCGAGAATCTGGACCACCTCCACTTATGTGTGTGCACACTGTACAGCCGGATTACGACTTACGGTTTGGTTAGAATACGTAGAGTAATTTGACTGGATACATCTTTGAATAGACTCTGTACTGTGTCGTCCATATTATCTGTGATTTGTTCAAACGGCAATGGCTTCCAATTATTCAGCTGGACGAGGCCTGAAAGTATGAACTCTTGCGATTTGTTCTATCAGAACAGGTTATGTCTTTTCTCTTCTTCTTAGTTTGTAACATGAAGAAAGCGCGCGGGCGATCACATCTGCCCGACGAGATTTTACAGCGATTGCGCAACTGCTGCCCGCTTAAGGAGTCAGACTGGTTCCAGGTAAAAGGGGAAAGTCGAGAAATGGCACTTTCTCTCGCTCTCTTTCCATGAGATCGATCTACCCTCGATACATTGTAAAAGATCACATGATGTGACGAAGAAAGGGGATAACATCCAAATGGCAACCTTTTGATCTTCTTTTCTTAGTATTCGCCGATCATTGACTCATCCCCTTTTCGAAAGAATCCATTGATTGTCTTATTTTAGGCCTACCTCTAGCATTCAAAGCCAGTTGAGGATGACCGAGAGCAGAAAGGACAGTATCCACGAGGGAGGAAAGAACCGTCGAGCCGGAAACGATGGCATATGTGTCAATGAGCATGTGGCCATCATGAGCACAACTCAGACAGTGCGAAGCTCGCACCGTCTCCACTGCAACTCGCAGCGGAAACATATCTGAATATAGAGATTAGTAAAGATAAAGACTCCAACCGGAAGGAAAAGAATAATCGGGAAGTTGTTGGGGAGCCAGGACAATATCTACAGCAGATTACGGTAGGGGAGGTGAGAGTTGAGATCGCGGCTGGCACCAGGCGGCCGATTAACGGCTCAGGGGCGGGGCTGAGAGCCACGCCCACAGTATAGGGGACCAAGGGACTCTCGACGAAAAGAAGAAACCAATCCCCGTGATGGGATTATGGTAGATTCCCTTTTACCTAAGGCCTAAAAAAGGAGATCAGCTGACGACAAAAATAGGCACCGCGTGGTAAGCGAGAAAAGAAATGATAAGGAAAAACAAGGGAAGGGATCTGATCATGAGAAAAAAAATTGGAGACGGAGAAAAAGACAGTGAGCTTTAATCAGCTGGAGGTTCTTGTGCTGACTCTGTCTCTGCGCCACCCGAAAACGACTAAATCCCCGGAATAAACAGCGCCGAGATTCGCCAGGGACGAAAGGAACCAACTACATTCCGACCGAGAGCTCCCTCTTTCGAAGAGAAAGGCAGAGAGAAAGAGAGGGAAAGTGTTGCGGCGAGTAAAAAGATCCAAGGACCGGCTCTCGACGGCGAAGATGGCAGGGGCAAAGAAGGCGAAATCGTCGCTGCCGCCAGCACAAGAAGAAAATACGAGGCCAAAACGAGTTTCTCGATGCATTGAGATGTTGTATATGCCGGGCGGGGAGAGAAGGGGCATGGCATGGCGAGGGGCGCCGCCGAAGATCAGGGGGCAACCAGAGAGAGAAGAACAATAGGGAGAGAACTTTTCAATGATGAAGATGTCATGGGATCCGTATCAAATTATCGACCAGCTATTCTCCCCATTTTACAACTGATCGACCTGACTTAACTGACGGCCGAAGAGACAAAGACCCCAAATGGTTACGATGTCCTTCTATAAAAAAGATAGAATCCATCAGACATGAAAAGACTTCGGCAGTCATCTCGACTTCTAAGCTGAAAGGATCAGTGAGACAGTCTGTCCTTGATCCGAAGTACCCGAAAGGGAAAGCGATTAGTCGCGAGGAGAGAAAAGGCTGCAGCTGCGCGAGAAAACAAGAAGAATCACAGTTTGGCACTAAAAAGGAAGACCCTTTCTTGATCACTTGATGGGGAGAAGAAGGACGCGTAGAGATAACACGGCCGGCCAAATCCACAGAGCTCCAACGATGGAGAGTAGAGCAGATAAGATAGCAGGACTCATAAGAACTTCTTCTCTCTTTGATGGAATTACAGCCGACTCTCATTTCCGTCAGATAATCGGGTCCTCAGAAATGTTTCCAACCCAAGGACTGGAAGCGTAATCGAGATTTTAATTGGCAGCTTTGTTAGCGCTGTCGCTTAAGCCCTCAGGGCTTGGGATTAACATAAAGCCGCGACGGAGAGACATTGAGAAGGGCTAGGTCTCTTACTTTCAAAGGATACAAGGAGATTCTATCCTTCTATCCATTCTGTAGAAAAAACTACTCAAAAGCCAGAGAAAGAGAACAATAAATAAAAAGATGGAAGAGACCAAAGGAATCAAAGACAATCGTCTCGGCTAGGCTAATGGAGGATTACCGGCGATGAGCAGGCGATATCCCTAACGGCATTATGCCTCGACTGGTCCCTCTCTTTTCCATTTCCCCCGACCACACATACGCAGACAGGGGATAGTAAGCGGGGAGAGGAAAAACAGCCGGGTCCGGTTGTTTTGACGACGATCTCCTCTGATAAGACTCTCCTCAGATAAAGGAGGCCTAGGTTGAGGAGAGGTGGTCCTAACAGAAAAGGAAACAATGACGTGATTCCCGACTGGAGGAGGATAGTATGGATTCTTCACAAAAAGGACACCGAAAGGGCAAGATATGACTCGTCGTGGGAACGTGGGATAAAAACGGCTGCGCGGGTTCTTCGCCTTTCTCCTCAACTGGTACAACTCGGCCATCTGGAATGTTTCTTTTGAAAACACAAAGAGAATCGAGGGAGGAATAGAGAGTCGATACGGGAGCTGTCGATGGATTTATGATAATCACTCGGTCGGATGTTTCAACTCATCTGCATACTTCCCCCCTCCATACCGATTGGACACCGTGTATTGTCACAAGTAATTTGGATCGTCGGCTGGCTGCCGACAAATGAATCAGGATGATACAAAGGCGGCCCCGAATACAAACCGTAGGCGGACGAAGAAGGAGACAACGGAGAGAGAGAGCCGGGGGGGGGGGGGGGACTGAGGAAGGACTGGAGCCTTATCTCGACCGGGTCAAACCAAACAAGCAAATCGGATCCTAATAAACTAGAAGGGGCGACAAACAGAGGTTGATAACAGCGGATAGAGGAAAGAATTGATCGAGACTCAATAGAGATTGGATTTCAGAGATATCCGGTGGATAAAGAAAAACTCTTCCGGTGTTGAAATCTCGTCAGAAGAAAAGACAAACAACTGACCCTGTTCCCCCTTGGACTAATGTCCAGAGTGGGACGGTCTCGCCTCGGCAACAATAGTCTTCAGTGACTGTGAAAAACAACAGACATCGGGGGTGACGACGAATTGGGATTCAAGAATTCTCCTACTTAATATGCAGCGATTATGTCAAAGACGACCATGCTGGATAGCAAGGCAGGTATTCAGAACAGAACAAAAAGGATGAGTGATCCTGAATGACTCAATAGACAACAAGTTGGCATTTCTACTGACGAAGAAGGAATCATCGTTGATAGTAAGGGATAACAGGGTATTAGTTTCATTGATGTAAAATTTGATAGTCAAAGAATTAATCATATCACTCTTCTCGTCAAGATTCTAATCTGAACTTAGAACCAAGCTTGCTAAGAAAAGAAACAGATTTTAGTCGAATATGAGTCGAATGAATCATATAACATAGTACTACAGGAAAAAGGGACCATAGTAACATTTTCGACTTAAGACAATGATTCTAATTCACTTGAAAAATTTCTCAGATCAAATACCATCAATTGGAATAAATTACGGTCAGATACAAACCGGGTTTTGATGAGTATGCAAAGGAAAAGAATGATTAGATTTAGATTAGATTAATTTATCGAACTATGTGCAGTATCTCACGCGATAATGAGCAGTTAAATCTTTGTGGATTTTTTGCCAATTTGTTCTCAGGGGTCCTTCCATTCATCTTACCATTTTATCGATTTCAAACTAAAAAAATTTATTCAGTCGTGGCCCATTTCTTTTTTGTGATTTTTGTTCAGGCAAACATCTCATACTTCCTATCTGACTTCAATTTCCTATGATGCATTTAGAAAGATACAATGGATTTGAAGATTCAAGTAAAAATATTTACAAATGAATTTCTTTTTTATCAATAAAAATCCCGGAGCGATGCCACAGGTGTTACGGTATTTTTTGGAGCGCGATTTGTTTTTTTTTATTCGGTTTATTTAGAAAGCTTCTTTTTGTACTGAATTGTTGCGATTTTTGTAGGAAGAAATTCTGCAAACATGAAGTAATAAATAAAAAGCAAAAAAATATGAAATAACAAAGCCATTTGCCAATTTCCGTTTAACTAATTCATGACTCTTTTCATTTCCTGTTCTCGGTAGGTATGGTATAATAGTCTGTGTAACATAGTAGATGTAGTTTTGTGTGTAGAATCTATTTCCGGTAAGAAAAGTAAAAGAAAGCATCAAATATCGAGAGTTAATTATGCTAATTAGTTAATTCTTAGAATAATTACAGTACCCTAAAAGTGATACGCAGGTGCGCAGTTTAAACCTGTGGCACTGTTCCTTTATTAATTAGATATTTGATGTTTTCTTTTACTTTTCTTACCGGAAATAGATTCTACGCACAAAACTACATCTACTATGTTACACAGACTATTATACCATACCTACCGAGAAAAGGAAATGAAAAGAGTCATGAATTAGTTAAACAGAATATCACTCTCTGATGCAGTCTGGATGGCTTAAGTGAAATCGACAGAAATTTTGATCACAAAAAATGTTTCCAAATTGGCAAATAGTTTATATCATATTTTTTTGTTTTCTATTTATTACTTCATGTAGACATTCTTTCCATAATAAACCCGAAACATTCAGTACAAAAAAGAAACTTATTCAAGTAAACAGGATTAATAAACAAATCGCGCTCCAAAATTGTCTAAATACCGTAACCTCTGTGGCACCGCTCCTTTACGAACTAATATCTTTGACATAGTAATTAGTCTTTAAGTGATTTTCCTCTCAGTGAAACTAGTCTAAAAACCTTTCAAACAAAATCATACTGTGTCTTTTAGAATCGACAGATAAATTGAAATTATATGGAATCTATCTGGCTGGCACTCAACGACTAGTCGACTCAACCAATCTTCGACTTATCCCCCGAAGTAGACCCATCGACCTACTTTCTCTTCCCGTAATGAATCTCCCTCCCCGTCCACCTCCAGCTACTATCCAGGCATCGTTTTCAACTCCTTCTCCATTCTCTACTAGATCACTTCGTCTTGTCCTTCCCGTCCTTCTACTGTCTACGGAACTCCACAAGGCTCTTCTAGATCAAAATCTGCTCCGTCAGAACGATCTAGACGTCCTTTATCCAAATGTGAGTTCGATCCTTCGATTTTGAGAGAACAATGGATTAGAAGTGCCATCTATAGGCAGCAAGCAATATCCAGGTAGATTAGATAAGTCTCAAGATGATATTCAGAGCACCAACGGAGTATTCTTGTTCCATCGGTCGACCGAAACACAGTGAACCAAAGGCAGCTATATCTCTTGGTGAGTTTTTATCTTTGAAATTAATCTACAGACCTTCCTTCTCCCTTGGCCGACCATTTTTTTAATAAAAGAAAAACGAGTAGAGAACAGATATGGGCGGAGATAATCGCCTCCCATTCTCAATGGTACAATTACCATCTCCCCCCCACTATACCAGTCGTTTCTTCCTCTTCATCCCTCTTAGATTCTATGGAAGTCAGCTGTGTTTTCACTCTTTTATCCCTTACTATCACTGTCATATTCCTTATCCTTACGTTTGTTTACTTCAAAAGCTTTGTCAAAGTTTAATAAGTTGTGTTATATTTATAGCTTCTCCATATTTCTTCTAAATATTTCTTTAGATCCTTTCTCGTCCTTTTGATGTTGAATAATAATCTCGTCAATTATTACTATCTCCATTTTTAATCGTATTTCAGTAAGTATATATGGTTCCTTCTGTTACCTACGCAGAGTATTTTCTGAAATAAAGTATTTAACTGACAAAATAATAATAAAGAGGAAACACAGATCCCTTTTGAAGAATGCGAATGTATCCTCACAGTTCATGTTATGTTTCGAATATCCTATTGCAAATATCAACAATTATTTAATCCTTTGAAAGAATTATTCATCACCAGATAGTAGTATGAAGATCAATCAACGCCTGACTTAACTTAGTTATTTTTAAATTTCGTCATAAAGTCTGAATGAATGAAATTTATTTCTTCACGTAGATTGACATTCATGGCGGTGATGAATATATTCTTTGTTGAGTAAACCAATGGAAGAAAGGAATACTACTAAACTTTATTGACCGGACAGAAGATACAACTGATACATAAATATACCTGTATTCCAATCCCTTAAAGAGCTATCATGTATCCCCCTGACGGACTAACGATAGTTTTTGCGACTTGTTTCTGACTGTGAAGAGCTTCGTATCTTCGTCAAATGAGAGTGATGCTTTCCCCCAAACATTTTTATTCCAGTATTTCAGCAAGCTCATGGTAGAACATATCTTAGTACTGCTTAGAATGGCATAAGAATGGCGGGAGTAAGTATACTGTCGAGGCGATCCATGAGTCATTGGTTAGTCATTGTCGGACTGTTTCCACAACCACAATGTTGTCGAATCGTTGTTTCCAGATGGTAAATGATTTCCCTTCGTTCAGATTGATAGAAACTCCGAAAACTCCGAGATCTTCGATTATAATTAACTTGGTAATTGGACCTTCGTATTCGCTACCATCCTTTATCTTATCCTAATATCTTTCTGCCAACAGTGTCGTGACGTAATGTACCGGGATATGTTCCGGAATTCAACGTCTCGGGATTTGTGATTTCTTGTTTCTTATCAACAATTACATTGAAAAAAAAGCTTTTACTTTTTCTGACGTTTAGAAAATTTACAATATTTTATAAGTTTTTGCCTTCAATCAGCTTAGTAGAAGATATCACAAAGAAACTAGAAGGGCGAACACATTACTTTCAGTCATAAAGAGGGTCAATAGTTTCTCGACGGAATAGGCTTCAGAGATAGGGGAAAAAGCTTCGAGAAGGAATACCTTTAGTCGAGTTGATTTATTACTATTAATCATCATACAGTGGAATTATCAGTCACAATAAATTATAACTTTTTTCCTTTTTCTCTGGCTCTCATACTATTCGATTTTGATAAACAGTTCGAATAAAGATTCTGGCTAGTAATCGAAACCATTTAACTCACCGTGTGTTCCGCTTTTTGATAAAGACAACAGCTGTTCTTAGTCGGGAAGAAAGATGGTCAGAAATATTATGAGGAGAACAAGGAAAGTAAAACTCTTCTAATACATTAGAGGGACCCTCCTTCCCTTCTTTTGTTAACATCGTGGTGTTCGATGACTTGGCCATGTTTGTTCCGCGACGAGACCTTCTCATCTGCCAAATTTGACAGAGTAGCTGTCAACTCGATAAAGCGTCTAAAACCAACATTGTGTCCTTCACATAAGGGTATATGGAAGGTCATCCATCTTGTGCTATTCCCGGTTGCTGTCCAATGCGACAAGCGGCGACAATTCGGCGCCTGTGAAGACCTCTCAACTGCCCGCCCACCAATGATTCGGCATTTGAATCACTCTTTTAACTTCTTCTCCTTTCAGCTTCCTCCCTCCTCGAATGCAACCATTGAAAGTGTCTCTTCTCCTTCTGGTTCTTCTTGTCCACCTAATTTCGTCCTTCCCTTTCCCTGTTGATAAAGAGCCACAAACCTTTCGGGGAACAATACAAGGTATCCCTTCTCTCTTCTCTGTTCTATTTATCTCTTCAGGTAGTCCAGTGATAGCCGTCATCCATGGAGGTTCTGATTTTCAAAAAGATGATGTTCGAGAAAAAGATTCTGAAGACGATCCGTTAGGAAAATTTGGTCCTGTTTTTGGCGATCATTCTGATTAATTTCTATTTGTAAAGACGTGTACATAAAGGGACGAAAAAAAGAGTCCAGAAGAAATTGTCAACTGGCGGAGACGACTGATGGACAGTGACATGTTGTGTGATTGAACGGTGTTGTGATTGGGCAGAAATAGAAATGACCACCCTTGGAAGAAGAATTCTAAAAAAAGGAACTATGTTTATGATTGAAAGCACTGATAAGATCAAATAGATACAAAACAGTTCATCCTCGGAGACGACGATAGCAGGGGTCATTCGGTTCGAGTTTAACACCTCGTTTGATTCTTCTGTAGCAGGGATCATCCTCTTCGTCCGTATAGCTCACCGCTGTTAATTTTTCTTTTCGAGACTCTTCCTCTCGTCGAAGAATCTCCTGCCGACGTTCTTCCTAAAAAGATCTTATCGCAACAGAGAAGAGTGTCTACCTCTCGACGACGATGATCTTCCAATTTTTTTTGGTATTCTTGATTTCGCTGTTCTACTTCTTTCTGACGTTCTTCTTCCTAAAAAAATTAAAAGAGATAAATGACTTACGGCCTTCCTCCGCTCCTCTTCCCGTCTCTTCTCTTCATCTCGTCTTCTTTCTTCTTCTCTTCTTCGCTCTTCTTCTCGTCTTCTTTCTTCTTCTCGTCTTCGTTCTTCTTTCCTTAATCGCTCCTGCTCCTCTTCTAGTCGTTTTATCTCTTCCTGTTTCCTTTCCTCCTCAAGTCGTAATCGTCCCTCTTCGATCTTTCTCGTTTCTTCTTCCAACTTCTTCAAATTTTCCTCCTCCAACGTTTTGATGTCTTTGATATCTTCTGTGATCTTCACAATTTCCTCAATTTCTTCAATTTTTTTCTCTGGCTGAATTAACCCCTCATCATCTGTCTCCAGCACCTTCACGGGCTCTTTTCCCGTTCCGAATACCTCCTGCAGATTTATTTAAAGAAAAGTAGCTTACTGTTTCGAAGAAGTCCTTATAGGTGACATAGAGTGGTATGCACTGGTCAATTTTTTCTCGCTGCGAATGAGCTAGATGTTTGTGATGATGATACTTTCTTTTGTAGTCTTGTATCGGGGCATCTAAAGATTTTAATTTCCTTTTTAATACCTTTCTTACCTCTTGTCAAAAGTTCAATCTCTCCAAGATTTTCAATGTTCTTTGTGGAATTTCCTTCGACAATAAATTCTTTGTTCAAATAGTAGAAGAATGTCGTCTAAAACGGCATGAACAAGGAAGTGAAACTGATGAATACCTTCTGGTCGAGACCTTCATAACCACAATTATGCTCGATAAGGATATACGGATCAATGTCAGTCACCTGGGAAGAAGAATGATGCCGAGAAAATACCACTTACTTCATTCGTAGAGCCTTTGACACAAAAATGACCCAATCCGTCGGCGGTTGTTGAAGCCATTAGATCGTCAGAATCGAAAGGAAAGACTGAACGGGGGATAATTAGAGGGGGATAACTGACTGGAATCTTCATCATAGAGCTGGACAAAGACGCCTGGCTGACGGACACCACGACATGAGACATAGCCCTTGGCTCCGATACTCTGTTCTCGAAAAGTTGCTGCCACCATCGACACCATCATCAACAGTAGCATAGCGACAAGGAATGACGATAAAGAGTCATCGCATCGTTTATATACAGTTGACGAAGACGAGCGGCGGTCGACATTTCGAGGATGAGACACGAATAGACGGAAACTCGAACGTCTATTACGATTCTAGGAGAAGACGAGAAAGTGATAGAGAGAGAGGCTCCCGACTGATCCCTTCGAGTAAGCTCCTTCTGCCGGAGAAAGTGGTCTCTCACATGGCTCTGTTTATTGTGTGTCAAAGGTAATCTCTTCCTTCACGTAATGAATCGTCTAACGGATGACAAATAGCCGTCTATGACGACGGGAATTTGATCCTTTTCGAGTACGAGCCATCCGTCCTGTTTCCTTTTATTTTAATTAAAATAAGAAGAGAAGGATTGCTTCACATAATGCAATGAATATCTAACAAGGGAGAGCCCTTCGGCTGTTTGACTAATCTCTCATCGTTTCTTATTAAAGTTTTACTCCTGGCCATGTCCTTCCTCTTCCTGCTCATTTCCTGTAGTTTAAGGCGTTTAATCGAATTCTTTAAAATGGCCCTCCCTCCAGGTGGTGGCCGACGTAATTGTTGGTATTCCTCCACAACTTCCTCTCTCTCTCCTTTTCTCTCCTCACAAGATCGTCAGAGTTCTCTCGGGTTAATAACTTCCCCTCTTTTGAAAGGTCTCTTGCTCGTATCCCCCTCTACTCTTTGCTTATCATCCGCTTTCATCAACGACAATTGTCATACTTTTTTCTCGGTTTGTAATCCACCCACCCACTAATTTATTGAAAGATGGTCACTCGTCATTCTCGTCGTGCAATCTGCTCGAGGGGCTGTTTTGGATCTCACTCTATTTTAATCAGCAGCAAAGCTTCATAGCTCTCTTTTGACGAAACAACTCTCGCTTTGTGACGACGACAGACAATGGCCAGTTGACAATCGTTAGGCACTGCAGCACCTTCGGCTACTTTTGGCTGTTTTTGAAAGGGCGCCCCAATTCCTGTATCAAAGCGTTCAGCTGTCAGTTGCAGTGACGAAGAAATGCAACATGATCGCTTAAAGAGAGATTGAGAGACTAATTAACCGGCGACTCCTTCTTCTACTTTCGTCTTTAACTGCCGGTCAATCGATGGATCTTATTTAACCAAGAACTGGCTCCTTGTTCTTTAAGTTATTTAAACACTCCTCTAACTAGTAGATGCCCAGATATCTTCAATTCATCCGAAAGCGACGCCAACTTCTTAAAAGTTAGAACATCTGCCTCATAAAGTGTGTAAACTCAGCTGATTTCATCTGCCTTCCCTTTCACTTTCATTATGTGAACTCTTTTTCTTCCTTCAGATGATCTGATGAGCGAATGTTCTTCCTGTTCACGCTGCTAATCCAGTCAGCCCTGTTGCAAGTTTCCCATCCACAGGTGACACAAATCCAGACAACGACAGAAGAGGAGGTAGGGTCTTCTCCTTTATCCGTTCCATTAGACTTTCTTCAGGCCTATTATTTGAAGTTATATGCGCAAAACAAGAGAATTTTAAATGATCTTAGGAACAGATATCGAGAGGTATCCGCCGCCATAACATTGCTTCATTAATTTTTCTGCTTCTTCTAACCAATTCTTTTCAGGACAGTAAAGTCTTCCATCAATTAATGAATCATCAAGGAGTAGAATATCCAGTAGGTTTCAATTTCTATTGAGATAGAGGAGATTGTAGGATAATCACAATGTCCCAGACCCGAAGGAGAATGGCCATTGTACTAGCGATAAAGTCATCCTCGAACGATTGTTGAGCAATTACAAATCGTTTAAGACGCCTTCGGAAAGTGGTGTCATCGTTTGGATAGAAGTAGGAAGAGATAGATAAAGGATTATTTCCCAGGTTTGGGTACAAGAGGTCAATTCCGTCAATGAGATCACATCCGACTTCGACATGGACATTTACGTGACGGAACTTTGGATAGATTCAGCTCTCAAGTATGACCATTTCAATCCATGCAAGTACAATCTGTCCCTCAATTCAGAGGTAACATTTTTAACCTTGAATTAAACAATTCTATAGATCCTTGATCAAATCTGGAAACCGAATACAGTATTCATCAACAGCAAATCTGCTAATATTCATATGTCCCCATTCAAAAATGTCAGAATTCTGTTTTATGTATGGTTTAATTCAGGTGTTTTTAATGATTTACCCAAATGGAACGGTTTGGGTTAATTATCGAGTTCAGGTCAAAGGACCCTGTAACATGGATTTCAGGTAGTTCTTTTCTTTATATATTTATAGTCTTAGTTCGTTTCCAATGGACCAACAATCGTGTCATTTGACTCTGGAATCGTTCAGTTATAACAATCAAGAAGTCGACATGCAGTGGGCCAACTGGACGGTTCCCTTATCCCTTTTAAAAAAGGAGATAGTTCTACCCGATTTTGTTCTTTCCAACTATTCAACAGCGCTGAAACAAGAGGTTAGTCAGTCTAGTTGTCTCTCGGTTGACCCCGAGGAGACGGATTCAAAAGCTCATCAACAACGCATAGTCTTCGGATTATTTTAATACCTTTTGATACTGGTTTAGAACCGACGAAAAGTGAACAACTGGAAGGTTCGTCGGAATAGATGACGTAATCAGACGAGCGAGACAAGGCTTTCTATAACCGAGAAACGCAGGCATAATAATTAAATCAATTATAGATGTATCCAGCAGGAGTATGGAATGAACTGACGATGACATTTATCTTCTCTCGTCGGTATGGATGGTACATCTTTCAAGCGTATATCCCCACTTATCTTACAATATTCATCAGGTGCCTTTCTTGTCACTTCTTTTCTTATTTCCTTCCAGTTGGATCAGTTTCTGTCTTGGTCCGAAGATGATTCCAGCGAGAACTATGCTTGGAGTCAACTCCCTGCTGGCTCTAACATTTCAATTCGGAAATATTATGAGAAATTTACCGAGAGTCAGTTATGTGAAAGCATTAGGTAAGAAATAAAGAAATATAGAATGCTTGTAGACGTTTGGATGCTAGTCTGCCTGACATTTGTCTTCTCTTCTCTTCTCGAATTAGCTCTGATCGGAGCAATGGGAGCCAAGAGTGAGGTGAGATCTCTTGCTTGCCCTCTAAAAAGATTCAGAAACTGCAATCCAATGCCCCGTCCAATCGTCAGTCTTGCGCCCCTTCCTCCTGTCATACTTCTCCTCGAATATGTCGAAATCATGTGCCCTCAGATTCGCCTCACGGGTTTAAAAACTACGGGTCTACTGGTATTCCAATCGAATGATAAGGGAAGAGAGAAAAATTTAGATTCAGATGTTCGGATGAGGAAAAAGTTAATTCTGACTGCAACGGGCAGTCTAGCGAGAAACACTAATCGAGAATATACTCGGTAGGTCAACAGATATTCATTATTAATGAATGTATTAGGATACAAGACAAAGCCCTTTTGTTGGATGGAAACGACGAGACGTCGTTCATTAAGACGGAGCCATGTTCAATCGAACGAGAGAGACAGCCAAAATGGACGATGGACAGGATAGACAGTCTAAGTATGATCCTCTTCCCTACCCTCTTCACTCTCTTTAACATCGTTTATTTCTACATATATCTGTAAAAACAGAAACACAAAGACCAATAGATTGCTCAACTTGTTGTATAAATGTTTCAATGGGTAGTTCAAAGAATCTCAGCTTATCTTTATGAGGATTCGCCTTCTTTTATGTACGTCAATAACTTCTCTAGTCTTTCGTTATCACTCAGCTTATCTTCACAACGAGCTCTTCTCCACGCGGCGGCTCCGGTATTCTTTAGAAATGAAATATCTCCTCATTTTGGCTTTAATTGCCAGCTCTTCTTCCTTCGTAATCCAACGTAAGACGTTCTTTTCCTTTTAATTTATCCTTTAGAATCCGCCGGCAGCCTTTGTGATACTCTCTGGTTCTATTACGATGGTAATTGTTATTTCACCGGAAGTGGACAGAACTTTGCTTCCTCGGAACAAGCCTGTGTTCAGCAGCAAGCCCATCTCGCCTCTATCCATTCCACCTTTGAAAACACCTTTGTACAATGTAAGTTCCTCCAATTCAATGAAGTGCTTTAGCTCTGACAGAGGTAGGAGAGAAACAAGCTCTTGATGGAATGACCTGGATTGGTCTCCAATATAATACGAAGAACAGCAGCTGGGGATGGACAGATGGATCAGCCTTCGACTTCCAATGGTGGATGTCTGGTGCTCCCGGCAAATTGACCAAGCAGGACTGTACCATCCTTCTTCAAGACGATTATAGCAAAGCAAAGAACGCCAAAGGCTATTGGGATAATATTGACTGCACTAATAGGGAGAGAAAATATGTTTGTAAAAAGCGGGCTAACCAATAAAGATTCAAGCCAGGTGTTTCCATAATTAGACCTATCACAAACGAAATAGGTAGATAGCCGACTAATTGATCATTAAGGTAGGGGAAGGAGGACTGCAGCTGGCAGGTCCTCCTTCTGAGTCGTTTCGATCTCCAGCTGGGAGACCTTGAAAAGAAGAAAGACATTGTTTCTGATATCTGGTTGTTTACTCTGATATCCTTGTGTTTCTCTCTGTATCCCTTGACTACTCGAGGCTATTTTTCTCCTGTTGGATGCCTTTGACCTTGTTATTCAAGTTTCTCTTTCTCCTTAATGTAAATATCAGTCAATCCTCCTCCCTCAATGCCGTGGTGACAAGTTTCGCAAAAAGGCGGTTGCCTGTTTGCCTCTCGTCCTCCCATTCAAAACTGTCTCCTCAACCGAATCTTCTCTACCATATGGAGGCTCATGTGAGTGTTGGGGATCCTGTTAGATGTCCCGCTGCTTCTTTCTCACCTCATTCGTCCTCAAATTGCTTGAGGTGTACTCAATTTCGTCTTCGCTCTACACCCATTTCTGTAGGAATCAGTTGATAAATATGTTTTTTAGAAGCACTCCATCCATATTCCCGGCTCTCCGTATACGAAAGGAAAGTATATCTTACACCAAGACGAGGAAAGAAAAGAAAAAAAGAAGTTGAAAAGCGAAAAAGTAAGAATTATTTTGCTTAGTCAGCCATCGGACGTTGTTTTATTTTTTCCATCGTCTATCCTACGTTTCGTTATTTTCTTTTGACATCATCTTCTCATTTTCTATTCGTCTCAATTAGACGACGGCGACGAAATTACTTTAACCACTTTGCGAGACATATCATCCATGTTTTAAACTTCTTTTTTTCCCACAGATTATCTGTATATTCTTCCAGAATATGTGTATTTCGTCCTTGACTCAAATTGTTTATGGAATCATCATGTTCGCATGTCTTATTCTCACAGTCGTCGCCTTATTTACACCAGGTTTGTTACTCACCCATCCGTCTCTGCCGTATCGTCTCGACCGGCGGGGGGCAGGTGTCTATATAGGCAATTTTTTTTTGGGTTTACTGAACTGCGGTGATGACAATATAGGATAAATGTTTCGCTAAAATAATTCTACTGAATGGATGCTGTGGAAATCCTTGGCTGTCTGAGTATTTTTATCCTTTTTTTTTTAGGTTGGAGACAATTCAGTGATGACTTGAAGAAAACAACTTCAACCCTTAATGTTCCACTTCAATCAGGCATTCTACCCTACGCTTGCCGAATGCCTGATGCCACACCTTCTTCGAATGCCGAAGATTATTGTAATAATTGGTGGCAGGTAAAATGGGTTTATTCTCGCACAAATTATGCCTTCTTGACAACACGACGGACCTTTTTGCGAAGGACTCGACGTTTTCTGTATCCTCCAGAAGGGCCTGAGGCATAGTTGCTGACAGAGGGAACATTAGAGACGGCGACAGATGGGGCAGGTCCACCACGAGCAGGGCAAGGACAATAAGCAGCATCGGATCCAGGAGCTCCAGCGTTTCCAGGAGCACCGGGTTGCCCATCTTGTCCTGGTCTTCCTGGGTTTCCTATAAATTTTTTTCATTACCACATGGATCGTTTACCAGGTCGACCCATCGGGCCAGCAGGTCCAGGAGCTCCTTGTCCACCACCATTTCCAGGAGCTCCAGCCTGTCCGGGAGCTCCGACTGGTCCAGGGCGTCCAGCGGGGCCGGCTTGTCCACGTCCTCGTCTTCCAGGGTTTCCAGCTCTTCCAGGCTGGCCAGCTTGTCCAGGATTTCCTGGGGACCCTTGAAAATGACTTAACAAAGGAGGAAAATAATCTAACCAGCATCTCCCACTGGTCCAGGTGGACCGGGGGGCCCTTGACCGCCTCCATAACCAGATTGTCCTGGGTTTCCATTGGGTCCGGGTGGTCCAGCGGGTCCAGGAGCTCCAGGAGGTCCTAGAAAATTAATTGAAAAGTAAAGAAAGAATACCGGCAGGTCCAGCGGGGCAGCTGATGCAAGCTTGTCCAGGTGAGGATAAGGCCACAGTCTCTCCTCTTCTTCCAGGTTGACCGGGTTGTCCAGGATGACCTTAAAATCTGTTTAAAATATACTGATATATTACCATCTTCTCCTCTGTCTCCATTAGCTCCGGGAGGTCCTGGTGGTCCAGCTGGGCAGTTGTTTGGCTGAGGACCACAGTTACATTGGCTTCCACCGGAAGCATGTCGTCTGCGAAGGAAGACGGAGCGGGGAGCACGGAGAACATCATGAGCTTCAGGCATCATTCCCTTCCAAGCGGCGTTAGACATGTCCTAAGCAAATGTGTTGAAGTAAAAGGGACTACCTTGAACTCCTCGAGGTCTCTGAGAGCATCCTCGTAGAAGTTATTGATGTCGCTGAACATGTGGAAGACAGAGACGAGAGTTCCAACCATGAAGATGGCCGTGAGGCCGGCCACGGCCGAGACAACGGTTCGGGACATGCCGTACTTGACAGCCAGCTGTGATCGGCTGCTTATATAGCGATAGCGATGGTCACTTTACAACAAAAGCAATTTGAGAGAGAGAAAAACCACAACAAGGCTTCAAAAACGCGTGATAGAATATTACTACAAGTTGATGTTTAGAACCTCCAACAATGGGAGAAGGCTGTCGTCATTCTGATGATGCTGGCCGTCGTGGCCGAAATAGCTGCCCTAGGATGGAATGCATTCACTTGGTAAGAGAAGAGAAAAAGAGAATCAGAAATCGCCTTCCAGCTGTGCCTGTTGTTGTAAGAAATACCTCATTCATCCTTTGACTCCTCTCTCCCTTCTCGTTTCCGGTCTCCTACTCGCCTCAGTCATTATATATGGAACCAATAATAAGAGTATCATTGATGATATTCGAAGTCAAGGAGCCGGGCAACCTATCCCACTGAACACAACTACTGAAGTGAGTAAGCATCGAATAGAACAGTTCTTTTTAGGTCGGCTACTCATTTTGGCTTACAGTCGCTGCCCTTATATTGGCCATAGCCGACGGTGTCGTCGCCGTTGTCACGGTCTTCTTTGGCGAGAGAATGTGTTAACTATCTTTCAATAAAAAAACACTTAATGTCACAAGGAAGTGAGCCGACCAGTGTTCTGGTTCGAGACTTCTTTTCTGTATGTACTCCCCAGGTGAAACAGGTAAAGGCCAAGGACGTATCGACAATTTCACTCGGAGAATTTCATTTAAAATAAGCCGGCAGTAATATGTGTCTGCTTCGATTGAATGCGAAGGAAAGAGTTGCGAGGGTTGGGACAGGATACCTGGTTGTTTACGTAGCAGCTGGGATCCATCGAGTTGAATCCTGATATCTTTTTGGATTAGAAATGAGGACTGACCAGCAAGAACAGAATTACACATAAATACTCCTGCATTCCAATCGCAAGCTTGTTGCAAAACGGTAAATTGGCAGTTAAGAAGGGTTTGCAGTGCCCTGCAAATTTCAAAACCAGTTTAGAGAAAAACAAAACTGACTTGCACTTTCCCTTCTTGCTGATGTCATTTATATACGCATTGATGCAGCCATTCAATGTGTTTTCATAGCGGATTCTCGCCATTCCAATGCAGTAAAGTTCCTGGTTCATAACTAAAAACATTACTTTCTTCAAAGAATCGATTAACTGGTAAATCCGGTTCCACATTGATATTGGGTGACATTGAGATCTTGCCAATAAGTAACGGATGTATTAGCTCCGATTGGACCAAGACCAGGAAAAGGATAGTCATTAGGGCCGAGGCAAGTATAAGGAGCAAGACACTTGATAAGTGTGTTTCCCATACTGAAGGAAATATTAAGAATAAAAATAACCTACTCGCAAACGGGATAGAGAGCAGCAGATCCATCGGCAACTACCCAGTTAGCACGAACATCGTGGAAAGACCAATACTCCGGCAGATGATCAGTCATGGTAATATTGAAGCCGGTCATATAGGTTCGATAACACGACTTGACTTTCTCGAGAGTCGGAGCATCACAAGAGGCGTAGGAGAATTCAATAAGAGCAGCAACTAAAGGATATTATTTGTGAAGACGAACGAACCCAAAATAAGGTGGCGATACATCAGATAGTATGAATAAAGAGAAATGAATCCTTATATTGAAGCCGATAAACGACATATTACGTGAGAACTGTAGATTGATCCGGAACTTCTTCCTTCGATAACGAAACGTGACTGGATACAGTGTTCTGCTCTTTGCAGATAACTCCAGTATATTTGTTGACCTTCTGGTATGTGTTATTAAAGATTATTCTATTATGATAGTAACCTTTTACCTGTGAATCCAAGCGAATTCAATGACGATAGTGATGGAAAAACATCAATAATATATATTTTGCCGTTCTAGCGCACCTTTTCGCCCATCCTCAATTTTCGCAATTTCAAGCCTTTTTAAGGCTTATTATCATCGATCTTATGTCCTAACTCTTCGAAAATGTGCCATTTTCAACAATTTTCAAAAATGGCCAAAATGTCGAAATGTTTCTGAATAGACCGATCGGGACGTCTTTCTCAAGAAGAAATGCACGGCGAAGAGTGTCCTCGGTTATTGTGCCATTATTTCTTGCTCTCACTTTAACCGATTTATCGTTTGCTCGAACGACAATGAACTGAACATGAGATTATTAACTAGTAAGATAAAATATCAACAAAACATACCGAGTTCATTTCGATTGTGATAGATTATGTTAGCTCAAAACATGTAGAGAAGCACCCTGAAAACATATTCGATTAATTCGAGAGAGAGAGAGAGAGAGAGAAAATAGGAAAAGCTGCTAACAATTTCAAAGTTAAGGAGAAAATATCAATTATGATCACGGAAAATCACGAAATCAACGCGAACTACACAAGACATTTTGGCCATTTTTGAAAATTGTTGAAAATGGCACATTTTCGAAGAGTTAGGACATAAGATCGATGATAATAAGCCTTAAAAAGGCTTGAAATTGCGAAAATTGAGGATGGGCGAAAAGGTGCGCTAGAACGGCAAAATATATATTATTAACATCTACTGTAAATCTACTTGTATGTGTTTTGTTGCTTCGTCAAAGACAACTACACTCTGTTCATCTTTTGTCTCACGTGTCAAACTACAGGCTGGTTCGCTGAATATCAGTCGGTCTAACCCATGCGACTTTTTCTTCTTCTCCTATTGATTTCCATATCGTAATATTCTTATCCTTTTTCTTATCCCTGTTTAGATTGGCTGACAGATTCAAAAGGCAATATTCTGGTTATTCATATAGCCAAGGAGCTGGTCAATATCAATACACCTATAGGAATCCAGCGAATGGATGGGTAGTTACGGCTGGTAGCAATAGTGATGAGTATGCTCCGGTATGTCCCATTCGCATTCTAGAAAAAAAACTATAAAATCTGAGAAAAAAATCCTATAGAGGAAAGTAGTCTTCCAGGTTATCTACAGCAGTAACAATTTCGGAGACGCAGCCGGAGTGGCGACGAGTCTTTTCCTTGGTTCTCTTGGTCGAAAATAAAACAGTTATTCTCAAAAGTCATTATTATCGGTCAGTTGGACGAGTGGCCGCATTGTGTAATACTCTCGTCGGTGATGCCACCCGGAGGCTAAATTTTTCACAGCCGGAACAATCAACAGATCCTCTCCCTCTCTTTGCCTCGATTTCTTTGACGTGAAGACAAACTAATCGCGGCAGAGAATTCCATCATTTCTATGGGATTCTGAAGTGTCCGCGCGCATTTCAGCAAACTATCAGCCAGTCCAAACAAAAGTTTCCGGCCCTTCGGGCATCTCCTCAGAACTCTTTTTGCTCTCGTGGTCATTCTGCTTGTTCTCCTCTTCTCTCTCCTGATTGGATACTAGATAGAAGATTGGAAACTGACTCATTTGACCCCTCCGGTTTCGATTGCCATCGGCAGATTCCACGTCGAGATAAGCGAGGCCAGCTTTTCCTCGAATGTTAAACTGTCTGTCACTCTTTCTCTTTCCACGTCACTTCCTTCGTTTTGGAGCATGACGAGTCATGTCGTCGAACAGCTGTTCCAGCGCCTCTCTTTCTTCTTCTCTTCCTTCAGCCAATATCTAAACTACTTTTGTTGTTCATTTTATCCACTTCAAAACACGACCTATCTGTCTTGTAACTAAACTGAGTCCACTGCCTTCTTCTCTATTTATAACTTCTCTTTCAGGATGGAAATAGTCGATGCGATAGGAAAGAAGTTAGAGCTGGGTATCTACCGAACAAGGTGAGTCGTTTCTGTGGTGATCAATCCGTCGGCTGATTGTCATCAGCTCTAGGTCAATAAAACCGCCGGAGACATCTGTTCTGGTTTATTTTTTCTCGGACTACGAATAATATATCGTGCTTTTCAAAGTTCGTCTTTTTGGTCAGCTGTTTCAGTATGAAAAAGATCGTTGAAAGGGTCGAATTGCAAAGTGAGAGAGAGAAAGAGCCAAAGAGCTATCCCTAGAGAATTCTCTGTTCAAACATGAATCAATATTTCAGCAAACCGATCAAAGAGGAAGAGAAGAAGTCAAAGACAAAGAAAAAGTCAGTCTCCCCCTCAAAGCCATGTCGCTCCAATTCCTCGAGGTTCGTTTGTCCATCCAGCTGGTCATGTCCTTCACACGTGTGTCCGGCTCTCGTACTCCTCCTTTTTACGTCGCAGATGTCACATTGATTGACTAACCTATAGTCTTCGAACTTTGCTTTAGATCATAGTGTACGTTTCAGTCCGGTCAAGTCACCCGAGCCACATACTCAAAGATTACTTGTGAAGAGCAAGGAGAAGCAGTGTTTTGCCGAGGCGAAGGTTGAAAAAAGAACCGTGTAAGTGGAAGAGAGATGGAAGGGAAGGGGAGATTACTCTTATACCTACCCCGCGGCGATATCAAGACTTCCAATCTCGACTAGTCTATAAGCCTGTTGCTTCTACTCTCTCCCCTGATCGAGGCCAATCTCCCCTCGACGCGAACTCGGTCGAGGCCGCTGTCCCTTGGCATCGTCTAACTGTCTTTTGTCCCTTTTGAAACCAGTTGACCCCTCTGGGGGATGGTGCAGGAAGCCGTTTGCAATTACAACATTTTTTCCTCAGCGTTCTTTCGTTGAGCGTATCAATCACCCCCCGGGCTAAAAGACCCTCTTAGTCTCGCGACTCAACTTTGGGATGCCGCCTGCCGTCTCTGTAATCTTCCGACACTTTCAACTCATTCACTACAGGTAACAGAATTCTTTGTGGGTGGCGGCTCTTCCTCTTCAAGGTCATCTGCCATTGATAGCGCCGGAGGCATTGACCCGTCCTGTTTACCCGAACGATTAATCCCCCAAGGAGCAGCTAGCCAACGCCGTAGACTGTTCACCGCATAATCAGTCAATTAGTCCCTTCTATGCTAATTTCTAGTCGTCGCAATTGTCGCCAAATGGTCACAAAACGAACGTGGGTTTTTTGGGGATTGGAGGAAGAGACTTATCGAGTTAGAGCTCGTCTAATTGAAGCCACTCTTCTCTCCCCGTAACTTCCCCAGGGGTTCAAAGATTTCTTCGAGGTAGATAATTATGATTGCGGTAGAAGAAGAACCAGTCAGTCTCCGCTCGTCAGTTTTTGCCTCCCAGACTCTCAATAGCCATCTTCTATACTATCTCTATTAATTTTCTACATTTTCAGTTCTCGTGAAGCTGCTCACAAGACCGTCTCTTTGCCGTCATCATCAAGATTTGAAAAAGTTTCATTAAGTGTTAAGATTCCAGTAAAGAAGAAAGAGGTAAGCACTCGAAAGGAAAGAGGATAAACAACAAGGCTACGGCGTAGAGACAGAGAGAGTGTGTAGTACGTATTGGAGAAAAAAGGGTATAATCGGCGAGACGCGAAAGCCATCGAGACGATTTATGACCATGTCTCATTTACTAGAGTCGTTTTCTAATTCTCTCTAACAGATAGTAAAGTATGCGACAGGTTCAATTACGCAGATTAAACGGCTCCGATTTGTATGCAGCGTTGCCTAATTCCCGACGCGTATAAACATCCCTCTCATCGTACAATTTACATCCTCATTTGGAAGGAAAATAACCTTGAATATTCTCCTATCTGATGTCCTTTTCTTCATTCTTTATTAAAGAAAGACACTTGACCCTCAAAGTCAGCAAAAGGCAGTGAAAGATTTAAAAGGCGCAGCACCCCGCGGAGAACCAACCGCCATCTATGATAGGATTACGTCCGTCGACGGGTTTTCCCCTCTTTTCTATTGGCATCCTTTTAATCCAATGAACATGACATCTATCCTTTCGAATCTTTCGAACATATCTTTCCTATTGCACCCTTAGAAGAGACATCTGCTCCTCTAATCGCAGAGAGGACTAGTTGGACTCCTTTCTGTTTGTGCTCATCCATAATCTCCGCCTGGACAACGCCATCGTCCCGCACAAATAATCATTCCTCTCTCGCCCTGTTTCATTTTTTCTTACATTGCAGGTGCAGGAAGAGAAGAAGGAAGCACCCTCCACGTGTGCACATATTGTCGAGCAAAAACTGACAGAGATCGCAAAACAGGCTGAAGAGCTCGCGAAGACTATCCGACGTGCGGCTGAACTTGACGACGATTCTGAGGATGTTAGTCATCTTCCTTTCCCTATTTTTTATTTTCTACAGATCGAAACAGAAACTCAGAACGACGTCGATTCAGTTGTGTTGGACTTTGAAGATCCAACTACAATCCTTCGAGTAGAAGTCGCTCCTCCTGTGGTCAAAGCGAGTGAGAGTCTCTCTCTTTCCTCTCCTTCTAAACGGGACAAACCATCTCCTATCAAGTATCAAAAACCTTTTTCTGTGTTGACTTGTACTTTTTAGAGTACAAAAGACCTCGAAAACAGTCGAAGCATCCGACCCCCATCCTCGTCATACATCGGAACTCCAGTAAGTTGCTTGTCTTACAGCTGAATTCCCTCATAGAAGGCTCGCCGAAGCCACGCGTTCCCTTCTAGAAATAGTTGAAGACAAGCCAGTGACAGAAGTGAGTGACAACGAGATGAACTCCCGACGAATCCCGCCAGCTATGAGCACTTCTGACATTCGATCAGAGCGACAGAGTCTAACAGACAGACTCTCTCGAGGTGAGAGAAGAATAGATCAAATTACCAGTCGATTAGGAATACAAGAACTAACACATGGCTCAACTGATCGTCTCCAAAAATGGAAGACAAAGTTAAATTCTAGTGGAAGGCTGAGAAAACAAGAACAAAGTGCTCCTCCTCCCTCATCCAGGTTACGTTTTTGTACATTGGGGGAAAGACGAGCCCGCCTCGAAAAGACCATCTGTCAGCAGGGCCGTAAAATCTCCAAAGACGGCCCAGCTGGCGGACGCTATGGCTAGCAAACGTCTTCGTATTCGAGCTTGCTCCCTAGTCAGAACGTGAGTCCCTTGATCATTTATCAGTCAGTTGTTGGCTGCTGCCAAAAGTACACGAGAACACCTAAATAGACAGCTGTCCCCTAAAAATATTAAGTTTCCCGGGTGCTAGCCAGTGTCCAGTCAAAATGTACGAGTACCTCGACTTCGCCACGTAACACTTTTCCTCTCTTATTCTCCTTTTTAGGCCTATGTTAGCAGCTGCTGCTCCTACCAATGATGTCATTTTTGACTGGGCACCTGAACGATCTCCTCGTCCTTTGCACACTTCGAAATCAGCTACAAATGCTCTTCAACTACATGGGTAGGTCTTATTCTGGATGACAGTGCGGGAGAGTCCCATCTGTCGCTGGCTCTTATTATATTACAGTCTTTCCTTCGAAGAAGAGACAAAGCCTGTTATTACATCTTCTTCTCCGCCTGTTTATTCCCCCTGTAAAAAAAACCCTTGTTCCGCGCCGTTGTTCACAATCACAGCTGTCTTTCGTCATCATTTTCTAGCATCGTGTCCGTCTAATCCGGAACCTAATTGTAGTCTGTTTGTCCATCTTATTACCCATGGTCTCTGTAGCCAACAGCAGATGGCATCGGCAGCCACTTGAATCCCGTCGCCAATCTTGACACTCACTCTACTTGATCGAGCCATCTGACCAATTGTCAAATACATCGGCAGTCTCTTTCGAGAGAGTGAGTTTAGGAGACATCTGGTCCATAAACATCATCCCCAGCCCTTCTCTTATACCATAATAACAATCCATCTAAGAACAAGAACAGTTGCTCTTTCTCTCTTTTTCTCTCGCCACCAACAAATCTAATCGGCTGGTTTTTACCATGGTCACTTTAAACCGTGGGGTCTAGCCCGCACAAACAGTAATGAGCAGAGGGTGGAAGACAATAGCCTCGTCTCCTCAATAGCAGCCAATTACTCTCGGCTGGCGACAATTATCCTCTGGTCCTCTGCTTTTAGAAGAATTGTACCATCCTCTCCTCCTCTTGAGTAATTGGTTTTGATTATTTGATCTTGGCAACCCTTTATTCTCCCCCCCCCCCCCCCCCCCCCCGACAAATCATGTGGTTTAAATTGTATGGGGTTCCAAGGTATACAAAGACAATAAGCCAAATAAGTTTCAACAGAGTGCTCATTAACACATTGTATTTTTATAAAAGAAATCATTGAAGCGTAGAATTGGCCGAAATATCCAGACTTTACATCTAGCTATTTGCAACCCTAGTTATTTTGAAGCCTTGGCTCCGATGAGACTCCTCGATAAATTCACGGCCGAGCCAGGTTCAAATTTATAGCAACAGTTGACGAGAACCGCTGTCCAAACACACGTCCTTTCAGTTTACTCCCCTAATCCATTTACCTTTTCGTGTTTTCAATCGAAGAGGTCAAACTCTGCTCCACTTTTCGATCAATCCGCCAACCATTCAAGTCACTCTTTTGCCAGCCGACGATCAAACAAAAAGGCGGGGGTGAATGACCGGGTCAACGGCGCCGTCGTCTTCGGTTTAACACCTCAACCCGGTCAGCAGGATCGTTCTTACGCAATCCGACGGCTGTCGCCTGCCAATCCGCCCTCCAATATGTCCAGTCGACTGTAAAATTCGCGGTCTCTTATTCTTCCCTATTATGACAACCTGTCTCTTGCTGCCTTCCAAGGAAACTTGGGCGGAAATGTCCGTCGGCAATGAGGCTCGACACCGTTCGGCCGACCTGTTCCTCGTGCAAACAACTGTATCGACGGCTTGGTAATGGAACCGATTTACGAGACTTCTAATTGTTCTTCTTTTACTGGTCTTCTTTCGGAGTATACAGTGTGCTTCTTTCTTTCTTCCTAGAGTCATTTCCCAGCCGATCTGACTCATTTCGGCACCTCTTTGTCTCGTTCCGTAGCAGGTCATGAAGCGTCCTTTTTGTGTAATCAAATCGCCTGTTTCAAACAGCTGCCCGTAGACTGCAAATTTATATTTCTTCATTTCTTTTCCTCCTCACAGTTCACTTTCTCGCATCAGTTCCACTCAGTTCGTTCGCCAAATCAAGAAGCGTTTTTTAATGGAATGTCTAGGAATTCATTTCGTCACCTGACAATTGTCACTTCCGGAGGTCGAGCATTCTTTAGACGGCTTTTAATTAGATGGTTTTTAAGGATTTATGATGGGTGTCAATCGATTAGCTATTCTTAGAATGGCAGACCGTGTCTCTCTCTCCGCGCTGACCCCACCCTGCCCTTTGGCTGTTGCTGCTGCTGTTGCCCGCTGTCCTCTCTCCATTTACTACCTAGGTTGCATGACTATATACTCTCTTAATGACCCTATTAGACACCTTACCTTCCTTCGCCCTGAATTGCGCTAACAGGACCTGTAGACTCAATTAGCCCGGGGTCTGTTTGTCAATTACGACGGCTAAGTGAGTGCTGGTCACCGGATGCCAACAGCCATGGCATTTCCCGAGAAGGAGCTGTCTTTCTCTTAGTGAATGTTTGTGTTTTCCATTTGCTGTTGCGTCCTTGGCGCGTCATCGAACGATACTCATATTCCGCAATTTACAGCCGTGAGAGATACGACCAGCCGATATCAGTCTATTGCTATACTCGACATCTTTCCTCTCATCATCATTTTTTTCAGGAAAGACATGGAACATCGAACACTTCGATCGAAAGAAAATAGTGCCAGTCAAAAGGATCTCTCCTTCCACTATCAACATATGAACAGTCTTCAAAAAATGATGAGTACCTTTGATGGTAAACTATTCGTCTGTAGAAAAAGGATGTTCAGGTTATTCAAAGGCTAATCATCATCCTTATGATTTGCCTCCTCCTGCTAAGATTACCCCTCATTCCGGCGTCAAACCTACGGTTAGTTTTGTCACCAAGGCCATCCTAATCTCCTTCGTCCATCTCCCATCTTCTTTGTTCTCGTACTAGTCGATTTGTTTTTCAGCATGAAGATATCATTCGTCCGATAGCTTTTCGTCCATTGAGCAGCAAAGCAGATCACGCTTCCCATCGACAATCTCACGACGTCATTCGACTTGAACGTCCCCACGTCATTCGAGGGTAGATTACTTTCCTTTCTTCTTTATTCTACTATTCTTTCAGAGATCTGACAAAATCAGCTTCCAATCTCTCTCAAATGCCGGTCGTTAGTGCTAAGCCAAGAATGATGTATCAGCCGAGCACTAGTTATTCGCCAGAGAAACCCGTAGAGAATGAATACGATACTGTACCCGACTACATTGAGA
Source organism: Oscheius sp. DF5120 (assembly GCA_932521415.1). Classification (NCBI taxonomy): domain Eukaryota; kingdom Metazoa; phylum Nematoda; class Chromadorea; order Rhabditida; family Rhabditidae; genus Oscheius; species Oscheius sp. DF5120. The sequence goes on along the minus strand of OW051465.1, from coordinate 2,852,903 downwards.
AAGAAAAATTCATTGACTGTAAGTTTCTTCGAATAACTTCGATTGTTTAGTTGGATCAAGCGGATCAGATTACGGCTCTTTCACCGGCAATAAACTCTCTTCTTCGACGGCTTCCAGTGGCAGCAGTCATCTCTCCAGTCCTCCGAGTATAAGCAAGAAAATATATCCTTTGGCCTCCACGGGTCGCAGCTCTTCCGGTGTGCATGTTACACCTTCACCTTCGGACTCAGGAATAATGGATATCGAGACAGTCATCAGAGATAAGGAAAATGAACTGAGAGAAGTAAGAACCACGATGGAACACAATGAAGAAGTCATTGTAAAGGTATGCCCTATCGAATGAGAGTAGAACAATATTTAGGTCTATCAAGAGAAGGAGAGAGCCTGGAAAGAGGAGATAGACACCCTTCGAACTCGTCTCGCCGCCTCCGAACGTGGAGAGAATGCTCTCCGTGCTCAGCTGGCTGGCTGTCAGCGTCAAACGGAAACAATCTCCAGGAGTGTCGACGGTCTTCGAGAGGAGAAATCCGGGTTATTGAGGAAATGTTTCCAATTGGAAAGGGAATTAAATCAACTAAAGACAGAGTTGGAGAAGCCGAAGAACTGTCCTGAGTGCCAGCGACGACCTATTCCAGCTCCCAGAAGCATCAAGGTAGTCTCCCATTCTACTTCCTTTCACTCATTTTTCAGGAAAACGACTCGACGATTCGAACCGAAGTGTCTTCCCTCCGTGATGAAGTAGCCACACTGAAAGAGGCATTGAATGGTCAGATCCAGGTTTTTAACGAGGAGAGAAAGAAGTGGGAAGGCAATTCCCGCCAGGAGTCACGAGATCGTTTGATCTAGCAGCTTTCTTTACCTATTTTCTCCTCCTGCTCCTCACTTCCAGTGCAGTTTTCGCTACAATTTTCAATAAATGACAACTCACAGTATTTGTGCATATGATAATAAACTTTATTGACCCATAGTCTATCTATCGCCAACCATAAGATGACCTGTGACGAGTCGATTCTTCCATCGCTCGGCGCATCTGTTCTTCTTCTGTTAATCCACCCGTATATTCACTTTAAAATATAATTAAAAGAGAGAAGGGACATACTTGAATTGATGACCACTGGCTGTTGCTCCTTGACCCCCGAATATTCCTGAAGATGGTTGCCTGTAGTCGTCTCTTTCAAAAGGTGGAGCAGATGGCTCATAGTCACTTTGCCGAGTAGTTGGAGTTCCTTTAGGAAAGATTAAAACAAAAAAAAACAAACCTCCAGCCATTCCAATAGTATTACCTAACAGATCCGCAATAAATTTAAGAGGTCCAGCAAGATAGAGAAGACCGACGAGGATTCCAGCGAGATGACCAACGAAAGACGCATTGGGTGTGATCAGCTGAAGATATTAAAATGAAAGAGAAAGAAAAAAAGTTACCTGAATGACAAGAAGCTCGACCCAAGAAGCGTACTTTGCTGGAATTGGTAGAAAGCCGAGGATCCGTTCATTTTCATGCGGAAAATAGGAATTCATCAAGACTTTCAATGCAAACAACACACCTAAAATAGATTGATTATTATAAAAATAAGAAAAATGATGTATGTCAAATTGTTAAAATGAACTAAACGACTGTTATTATTTTTTATTATCACAGTTGATAATAAGACAATATAAGAGATGACTGAATGGGTGGAGATTACCACAACCGAGGTTAAATAATACTAAAAAATAAATGAATACAGCTGAGACCCGTTTGTTCAAAAGGACAACATCAATATTGCACTTTCGACGGCATATTGCAACCGATTAAAGCTATCATGGAGAGGGAGAAGATCAGAGGAATTTGAGGAAAGCTGGAAATCTATGAGAGGATCAAGAAGCCTGGGAAGGAATTGGACTTGGGAAGAAGGATGACGAGAAGGACCGAAGAGAAGATGACGATGAAGGGGAGAGTTGAATGCAGATGAATCAAGAAAGGACCGTTCTAACTGTTGGAGACGACTGTTGATCTGGTAGAGGCGCGTGACAGAAATGTAGGCATCTCCCGTTGAAACTTCCTGAAAACTAGAAAAAGATAACAAAATCGAACCTGAGCTTCCAGGTGGAGATCCCTTGCGACTCCACTCAATCTTCTCACAGCATTTTTTAACCTCTCTATTTTATCTTTATAGGGAAAGTAGCCGGAGATATTGGCATGAATGAATTGTGTTTCGATTTTTTGAATCATGGTTGTCAACATTTGAATACTGTGGAGAGGGTTGAGCGGAAGAATCTGATACCATCAGTAGAATTAAAATTAGCCTACTAGTTCATTAGCTAGTCGGTGTGCCACTTCGGCCCAAAGCTGTCCGATAGCCAACATCGAAGTAAAAAGGGGATCAACAAGGTTTTGAACAGTCCAATAAGTCTCATACATTGTATGATAGAGGGCATAAGACTGCCCAACTATAGATTCCAATTTGAAATCAGCTGATGGAACACCCGCAAAGCTCACGAAACGCTAAGAACATCATGTATGACAAGCACCCCTACGTAATAATCAGAACCAGCTGCTGGAAAACCAATATCGGGTATTGTTCTATCTCCCAAGATAGGTCCTCGACCACGATAATGTTTCCAAGAGTCGAGAAGAGTATAACGACCAGCTTTATGTTCATCTCTGCTTGGATGAGGAATTCTGGAAAATTGACAGAAGAAAGATTGCTGACCTTTCTGCCGCGTCGACTATCAATCTATACAAAGAAGGAGAAGCCTTAACGTCCAGCGTGGTATTTCCGGCGATGTGATCAACATTCAAATAGGCAACTGCTCGAGTTCCTATCAATAGTTGAACCTCCTCCAGCCACTCTGTTGAACCAATCAGACCGTATTCTTCCGCATCCCAATGACAAAAGACAATAGACCGTCGTGGTGGAGATAGCTTGAATGCCTTTGAAATAACTCGAGCCATTTCTAGCTGAGTTGCCGTTCCAGTTAACGGATCAATTGCTCCCTGAATAAGTTCCAATGATTACTTACACGAAGGCTTACAGTTCCCCAAGCGTCCACATGATTTCCAACAAGGACCCACTGATCTGGTTCTTCTTTTCCAAAAAGTGTAGCTATCACATTGGTTATTGTTCTGAGGACATTTTTCGAGCGAACATTAAGCCGAAAAGTTCGACTGCCAGTCCTTCGATACATCGTTTTCAATCCTCCTTTCCATTGAGAGTCCATGATCAGCTCTCCATCCATATTCGCAAAAATATAGGAGACATCATGATATCCAATAGGAGTGACCGGAATCTTTGGAACAAATCCTTTCTCTCGAAGAGACTCGAGAGTCTCCGTTCGATGAATATACAGAAGAGAAGGAAATCCAGGAGTTAGAGGATCGCCATGAGTGTTCAGCGTTGATCCACGTTGGGCATCGTCTCCCGGCAAGTAAACATCCTCCGGAAAAGTCTAGAAAGTTCTTCTAGAGATAGATGAAATACCCTATTCCTGTCACTTCCAGTGTAATGTAAAGGATCGCTAAATAGAATAACTCCAATAGCCCCTCTCTTCTGAGCTTCTTTAATTTTGTCAGCTCGTGGAATGCCAGCATATCGAATGAGAGCTATGGCCCCTTCTATCTCCTCATCCCACTGAAACATCTGATGAATTCAATCAGGAAAAGAGACCTCTGCCAGCTTATCGAAGTCCTCCTTCATTCCATAATTGCAGTAGACAATAGGTCCTTCAACTGTTCCATTTGGGGAATATGCATTCCACCAGACACTCGATCGGATGTCTGTCTGTTCCTTCTTAGCTTCAGGCGATCCTCGTGGTCTTCCTCGTCCTTCGCTGACTATCCACCATCGGTCTTCTTCATCCTTCACTTCGATCGTATTGGGTGTTTGGAAATCAGGATAGTTCAACATGACCGTATAGTTGTGTATCCGAACATCCAATCCAAATCTTCGATACTAAAAGGATCCCAGAATTCGAAGTCTCCCTCACCTCATCGGCTATCTTCATCATTAACGAAGTGTTCTCCACTGTACCAGCCAGATGGGCACTCCTTGACAGCCATCGCAAGTTTTTGCGAATTCTCGCTGTATCAAAAGTCGAAATTAATAGGCGGGAAAGCTCTTCCAACTGGAAAAAATCATCTTATCCGGCAGGAAGTATAATCCTACTCTTGTCCTATCCTCCTGAACCAACGTTGAGTAGGGATTTGAATCCTTCAAATGACAATCCGAATATTCTTCTTGAAGTTTGATGAAGGAAAGGAGGAGACAAAGAACAAAAACAGCGACAATGACCAATATCGTGAGAACTAATGCTAAAGGAATCCATTCGCGTTTCGGTCGACTGAATGGACTATAAAATGAAAGAAGATCTAACTTTTGATTCAAAGAAGCCCGAGAAATCCGATCAGGACTTTGACTGCCAGTAGAGGAGCCACCGAGTAATCGTTGTCGCGAGGAGAGATCAGAGAATGGACTGATAGACTTCTCGGTCATCGTTTATGGTGCCGCATTCTATGAAAATAGTTATAAGAAAAAGAGAAAGAATAGCTGACTAATATAATTTCAGAGAGGGGAACGCCTCTAGCCATTTCCGTTACGAAATATGAGGAAAAACGGAAAACTAAATTAAATGCAGATGGCGGAAATGTTGGTGTGACTTTGAGAAAACGCCTTCCGCTCATCTACGAACCATATGGAAAAGCAAACAACACAAATTGGGAAGGACAAATGAGCCGCCCCTCCGTGTAATCCTTGGGAACGGAAAAATGAGCGGACAATGTTTGCTGTGCTCCTGATATGGGGACACGGGTGGCCGAAAGTGTTCTGACAAGCAATTGACCTTTAGGGAGGAGCAAAACAAGTGGATTGGCCCCTGAATTATTTGGACTGATTATCGCTTGCCTCAATACCTTTCAAGCTATACAAAATGGAGTAATAGATGGAAAAGAGTCTGGCTCTCGTATTGACAGGACTGATCAAACGAAACCTATAGTCATGCAAAAGATACACAAAAAAAGCTGGGATACTTTTGGCACATGGAGGAACGATGCTCTGCATTACTAAGTAGTCGTTCATTCATTTTGAGGAGTAGTAATCCTAAGTGGAACATCTTAACAGCTGGCTAATTAGAAGCTCTACCATAAAGAGGCGAAGAAGAAGGCTCCTATACTCCACATCAAGGACACAAGTGACCGCGCTCTGGTCAAATAGAAAAAAGTTTGGAAAGGAAAGATCTTGTCGCAACATCTCCCTCCCCTTGGTCGTAATGCCATAAAGTCTCAAAAGGGTGCGAAAAGACGTCTTCCCTCCCAAGAATAGAGGCTTCTCCCCGCGCCAGGTGGGGAATGATGAAAGGGAAATGCCGCTACGCTTAAACTGGCGAATGAGCTGGGGGGTAATATTAGTCAAAAGGTTCGGCACATCGACTATTCTATCGGACGACGATTTGAAAGAATTCATCACTACTCTCACCAATCGAGAGACACGTAATCTCGAGGGAAATGCCTACGTCAAAAGATAAAGGAGGACTGACAAAAAGAGAGACGCAAAAGAGATACGGCTATATGCAAATCATACAAACGTCTGCGCTGATCTGATTGACACCCCCCTTGCGTGACACTCAAGTCTCCGTTCCTTCCGTACTGTCAGGAGACGAAGAAAATTATTAGAAACGAAGGACATTTCGAGGTTTTTGCATATAGTGCAGTTATCGCATCGTAAAAGACTAGTCCCCTCTCTCTGTCCCGTTTGTGAGGAAATCTCTTCGATTTAATTATAATCGTACAACAAAAAGTCATGTGTCAGGGTCAAACACAAGCGCAAATTACAGCAAGGCAAAAAGTTATTAACCACACTCAGACAACGGCTGGGAAACTGACCCGGATTATAAGAAAAGATGAAGAGATAGTCTGCGTTTATACAAGATTATGATCGCCTAGGTGTATAAATCAAAATTGGAGAGGTCTATGTCCTTTGTTATGGAGACAAAGCACTGACTCAAAGCCCTTAAAAGGTAGATTCCCCATGATCAAGAGGTGTGGGACTGACAGCCAGCTCCCGTATGCTAATGTTAGCTAAACATCAACGCGTTATGAGGTCGTAATCGGTACAATAGCAGCCGGCGGATTAACTAGGATTGGGTCTGCTCCAAATATTAGAAGAGGTGAAAGGAGCTGTCAACTAGCAACATATGGCCCTAATTATAACAAACAAAACAATGAGGCAACACATGACGCCTAGGTGAGACAACGAAAAATGGATGGAGGGAGTGGCAACTGGTGGTCGGAAAGAGGAAATGAAAGAAGAGAGAGGGAGAAGGCAAGACTTTTAGTAAAAGAGTGCATATGACATACGATTATGATAATAGGACGAGAGCAAAATCTCAGAGGACTAATTAATCCAGAAGACGAAGAAGTCTCCAAATGAACTTCGCCTAGTCTCCGGCTTTTTAATAGTGAACGAGTGACAAATGATTCTCTATGCTAATGATTGATTCACTGAGTTACAACGTGTTCTTGGATTTTACACAAACAGCGATGATTTACATGACGAACGAGAGTCGAGACGAGCTTGTAGGATACGGCTGTTGTGGAGATAAAGTCGTTTGGTAGTGTGATAATGACCGTCTTGATGAGATTGGAATGATTTGTAGCAGCAAGGTGGCACAGGCGAAATATGTTGCTCCATTCGTGCCAGGGTAGTAGATTCAGATAAGGGAGCAAGAAAAGGACCATGAGAAACGGGTTGGATGTGCCGAACAGGATGTTATTAATGAATTGGCCTAGCTAGTGATGGCTGGACAGAGCTCGGATTTCAATTACATTGCTACGCTTGTATGTTTGCTTCCCAGGGGGCAGTCGTCTACGAGTCCCAAAGAGCATATTGTACACAATACGATGCGTTACAATTGCCTCCAGCTTACAGAAGAAGTCGTAAAACACAGCTTCTAACAATAAGTATTAGACTCACGCAATCCGGTGGGTTGTGTTAACAAGATGGCCCTTGAGACATAATGCCACCGGGCGAGAACAAGCAAAGCAAATATCCGGACCCATGAAAATGGATTATACACAAACAATGCCAATAAAACGGCAGAAAAACAAATAGTTGAAAAGAAGACCCACCTGAAAATCCGACGGCACATTGAAACATGTAGCCTTCATTTAGAATAACATCCAAAAGGTAGCTGACTGCAACAGTCATAAGAGTCGAAGCGAAGGTGAAAATTCCCAATACTGTGGCAAAACGGAGAGAACCCAGTCTTGACTCAAGTTTCCTACCCTAAAACAGATCTTTAAAAGAGAGACAAGTAGGATTGAAGAGAAATCATTATTTAATAATGGTACCTTGTAGAGCAACGACACCATATTATAATAAAGATGCATATCATCTCCATGCATTATAACCGGTGCTACCAATCTATACCATTCCCCATTTGCAATAACTCGAGAAGGCATGAGGCACATATTTCCTGGAAAAAAATAAGAAAACACCATATTAAAAAAGAGTAAAAACATTGGCAAATAATAAAATTTAATAACAAAAACTTAACTTACTAGTTTTATCGAGTCCTATTGCTGGCACAAATCCCATATAAACAGCCATTTGAAGAAGAATAGATACCAACGTGACAGGAGGAATCGGTCCACTATTCAAAAGTTGGTAAGCAAGGAGAAAAACCCCCATATTACGTTCTCTCCTTTGATTATTTTGAAACATCTAAAGAAAAAGAAGTTATTAAAGCAGCAAAGGGAATGAATTATCATCTGGTAGAGACTGGACATAAACATGACGTGGACTACGGATATTTCGTAATAAATGGCAAACATAACCTAGTAATAGTATGAGCATTTATTTATAAGTTTTATTAAATTATTAACCATACCCATGCATAAATAGACTATAATTACACATCACAGTACATACCACGATCCTAAAAATTATGACAGCGGTTAAGTGAAAAAAAGTTTTTTTTAGTTTTTTTTACAGCAAAAGCTCCTTGATTTGTTCGACAGTCTTAAGGGATAGACCTTCATATTTGTTTGAAGGTTCTGTTAATTTATTGTACACAATATTATAAGCAGCAATAACATTTTCCATTGTTCGCTTATGAACTGAGTCTCTAAAAAAACATTTAAAAATGGGAAACTTTACCGAACACGACTGCTGCTGATTTTTGATACTTGGTCGAGCTTGCAAGCATCTGGTCTCGCCAAAAATGCATCAAATTGTGTGATTGTGCGAGTTACAGATGTTGTATCCATTCCCGGGATCGCAGACAGCGGACCCTATAATATTAAATTATATAAATTATGTATATAAAAAATTATATTATGTATATAAAAAAAATACAAATGAACAAAAATACTTGATTAGAATCATGAGCAGATGCTTTTGTATACATAATAATCAATCCTGTATTTGCTAGAATAGCTGATGCTTCCTCAGATACAAGAACATCTTCATTCGCCTCCATCTAAAAATTTCCGGTATAGAATTCTCAAAAGCATACTAAAGCTTTAATCATCTCCAGTCGAGTGTCTGAGAACTGATAGAGAATAACCAATGATTCGATTGCTGTCAAACAATTCAGAGTATAAACGGCAACGTCTAAATTAACCATTAAGAAATAAACAATAATTACCTAAAGGAGAGTGAAGTTGAGTAGCAGCAATTTGTACAGCTCTGTAAAGTGGATCCAGTACGCATGAAAAGATCTTGTTGAACTCTTCCTTTGCATTTGTACGTCCAGCCATACCGGCATCACGCGACTCTAAGACGTCTCGTAGAAGCATCAATACCTGATGGACCGCTTGAACTGGAAGGAGATCATAATCCGGTGCACCCATCTGCAACGCGACTTAAAAAAAGGAAAATTTCCAACCTTGCCAAGTATTTTCTGAACAGAACTGTTGAGTCCACTGTAGAAAATAGTTAAAGCCAATTGATTAAGTTCTCCAACTGTTTGTGCCAATTCACTGTTGCTACCAACAACAGGTCTAAAATTCAATAAGAATTTAAAAAAAAAACTAACGTCATCTTATCGCCATAAAAGTTGAAAAGACCGGATGTTTTATATAAGACAACAGAATCCGATTCTGCTGCAAGAGCTTGTTCAACTCGCACCTTGAATGGACGACAAAGAGCAGATGATATTAAGTTTAAAACATGCATGGAATTATCTTTGAAGACTTCGGGTTTGCAATCTTTCAAAAGAAGTTGAAGAAGATCTCTTTCTCCTTCAATCGCTTCATGAATCCAAGCTAGCATGTCACCCATATATCTACAAGGAATATATGCAAGTTTAAAAACAATACCTGAGGGCATCATGACTCATTAGTTCAATAGGCCTTCCACTTCCATGAGCTCCCTTCGTTAGAGCATCAATGTAGAGTCTTAAAATTTGATTTTTCCTTGCAGTGCAAAACTCTTCTAAAAATTAAAAGTACTTAAACAAATTGCTGAAATTACATACCAAGAGCATATTTCAACAAAACTTCTCTATCTTGAAGAGCTGCAAATGATTGACAGAGAATACCTTTAAGTTCAACATAATCAGCGTTCAAAATACGACATTCTCCTGAAAATAATTTTTAAAATGTTCTAAAAAAAACTAACTTTGAATACTGCGGTACAGAATTTCATAAGCAGCCTCGATCTTTTTCGACATATCTTCCATAATTTCTAACCTAAAAATTTAATAAAGAATAATATTAAAAAACTAACGCTGCAGAATGTTCTCCACTTGATCGAAGAAGATTTTTTGATTGATTGTATATTTCTTTGACGCGTGCGAGAGCAGGGAAGAAGTCAGATGAAACAGAACCGTCTGAAAAGTTGAATATTTCAAACACCTGGGAACAAACCATTAGTATTACCCTCAAGTGCACGTGATTCTGCTTCTGTTAGAGAATATTTAGCCAAAAAGTCGTCAATTGCTTTTTGTTTGATTTCTAATCGCCGTCTAAAACCGATGTATCTGATTTTAAAAAAGCTATAAACTACTTTTCGTTTTGAAGAGCACTCGTTTGGTTGAGCAGATGCTGTGTCTTTTCTTTATTCTGTTGAATACGTTCAGTTAAATCGGCACATATTTGATGCATTAATCGGACTTTGCTAACAAACTGTTGCACGTGGTCGTTCACCTAAAGAAATTCAAATAACTATTAAATCAAACTTTTTGAAATTCAGATAGATATTCTCGATTCAATTCCAACTCTTTATTTTCCAGTTGGCGTTGAAGTCGACGTTCAGTATGTAGATTCAGGTCAGATACCATAGGCGCTACGTAATCCATCATTTTTAAGAACTCCTATAAGATAACAGTTCTAAAGATAAAATACAAAAACGTACAGTGTCATTATGAAGCTTACTAGCTACCAATTTGTCGATTTTCTTTTTGATTGGATTGTTGGAAGCTGTAGAGGCATCTGTTACTGATGAGTTTCGTACTTGTGTCGCCGAAGGAGGCTCCACACCCATATATTATCTTTAAAAAAATAATATTTTACAATTATGTATATAATGAATTTTTTCATTATGCTCTGTAAAGCCAAAGTAGTTTTAACAGTACACTGTGAAACAAAGAATTTATAAGACGAAAACCACAAGAAAATACTATTCCACGTCCATTCCGTCAAAGCGAAAAGCTGTACGCGCTGTTTATATTCTTACTTCTTTTTTTTCTCCCAGCGCTTTTACTTTTTTCTTATGATCATCTATAGTTTTCAACGTAGTTTTTCTAGAAAATGGACATTCTTGGCATAACAAGAGCGTATATCAAAGAAATGGTGAGGATAGCCGGACCACAAATGAAAGTTATCCTCATGGATAAAGAAACAGTAAGTTTTTTGTCACTACCTATATTTCCTTTGTTTTCAGACTAGTATTGTATCATGTGCATTTACCCAGTCAGAAATGATGCAGAAAGAGGTTAGTCGCTTCCATTTTTACACTGAAACAAATATTTAAGGTTTATTTATTTGAACGACTGGATTCCGCTGGACCGAGAGATGCTATTCGTCATCTCAAATGCATAGTTTATGTAAGACCAACTCCAGAAAATGTACAACTATTAATACAAGAACTTCGTAATCCAAGATATGCACAATACTATATTTGCAAGTTTTTTAAATTTATATTTCATTTTGTATTTATAGTTTTTTCTAACATTATCAAAAAGCCAGAAGTAAAATCTTTAGCAAAAGCTGATGAACAAGAAACAGTAAGTTTATTGTTATTATTTTATAATTTTTTAAGGTAAGGGATGTTCATGAATTCTTCATTGATGGAATTGCTTTGAGCCAGCATCTTTTTGTATTGAATCAGAAGTTTATTTATTCCTACAACAATTCTTACAATACGTACAACTTGACCACACCAGCCTTTTTGAGAATTAAAGAGGGTCTTATTGCTTTAATGCTTAGTCTCAAGAAACGTGGTGTTATCAGGTAAGAATAATTAATTTTATAGTTTTTTGTTGCAGATACCAAGGTTCATCTAATGATTGTAAACGATTAGCAGAAGAACTCGACGTAGCTATGCGCAGAGAAGAAGGATTATTTGAAAAAAATAAATCGGACACACTTTTTTTGATTTTTGACCGCAGTGAAGATCCAATTACACCGCTTTTAAATCAATGGACTTACGAAGCAATGGTTTTGCTTTTTTTATCAATGTTTTATTTTGGTTTTAGGTTCATGAACTTATTGGTATTTCGAATAATAGAGTGGTTTTGGACGGTCAAAGTATGGTATTAAGCGAGTTACATGATGATTTTTTTGCTAGTGTAATTTTTTTTGCTGTCTCTTTATTATATTTTATTTAGAATATTACGTCTAATTTTGGAGATCTTGGTCAAAATATAAAAGTGCTGATGAATGAATTTCAAGAGAAGTCGAAAATCCACAAAAAACTTGATTCCATTGCTGATATGAAAAATTTTGTCGAAGAATACCCTCAGTTTAAGAAAATATCAGGTTAGAGAGTGATATTTTTTATTTGTAGCTTCTAGGTACCGTCTCAAAGCATGTAGCGATTGTTGGAGAATTGAGTAAATTGGTTGCCAATAACAATTTATTGGAGATTTCAGAAGTGAGCTAGTTACTAGGTAAATATAATTTTTTAGGTAGAACAATCAATTTGGGCTAGAGGTGATCATTCGTGGTGTTTAGAAAAGGTTAAAGCTTTGTTGAATAATCCGAAGACAAAGAAAATTGTGAGTAATTTTCAACTATTTACCCTATTTTTAGGATGCGGTGCGTTTAGTTTTATTATATGCCTTACGATTTGAAACTCATGCTAGTCAAGACATAAAAGGACTCATAACGCTTCTGAAAAGCAAGGTTTGAAGGTTTTTTTGCTATCATTTTAGGACTCAAATGCTGGACATTATGCGACATGTTTATTACGCTACGCTGGGTCTTCTCGTCGTTCAAACGATCTTTTTGGACAAGGATCGACAATGGAAATGACCAAACGGTATTCTGCTTTCTATTTCCGTATAATTTTCCTAGGTTTATAAAAGATCTGAAAGGCGTAGAAAACGTTTATACACAACATGAGCCATATATCAAACAAATTGTGGATAACTTGATACGTGGAAAGCTTTCGGATCAGTCATATCCTTACTTTCCTAAGGAAGGTTTTGGAGGTTTACGCCTAGAACATATAGTCATTTTTATTGTTGGGGGAGCATCATTTGAAGAATCTGCATATATAAAAACAATGAATGATAAAAGGTTTATTTGACTATTCTTTTTATTTATTTTTCAGAGCGCAAGGGAATGGCGGTCCATGTTTAATTCTTGGAACAACTTATGTGCATAATACTGCCAGGTTTGCAACTATTTAACCTTATCTTATAATTTTTTAAGCTTTATTGAACAGTTTATTAGTGACCGATAATCATCCGTCGAATAAATCAACTGTCCTATACATTCCAGTTTTATTATGTTTTACATATTTTTATTTTTTTCTTGTCTGTAAAACATCAAGGTGCGTTGTATGTACAGTTTTAGAGAATATAAATTATTTATTATGCGACATTTTCTTCTTTCCACCTTCTCTTGTTTTTTACGTTTGTATTGAACTGTTAGGTGATACTAACTGAAAATGCCGAAATCCAAGGTCATTGAAATAGCTGTCCAAATTATCGACTCGTTCGGCGGCAATCGTCAGCCGCCTTATGACTATTAAAAAGCGTTTTGATCATTCCATGAAAGCCTACATTTTTAACTCTTCGCTTTTTCAGCACACGATAATGCCTTCTCTCGAAACTTGTAGGCAAACAAAATATTCGTCCTCTGTGGGTGGGTATTTGTGTTTTTGTCTCTCGAAACTTCTTATCGATTTCTATTCATTGTTGTATGCCGCTCTTTTTGAAAAACCTGACCATTGTCATGTTAGAAATAGAAACGAGAATTAATCCCTTGACCTTTTTTTAATGTTTATATTAACTTTCTAGATGAGTGAAAACGAAGAGTTGTCAACAAAGATCGATCGACAACCTCTTCCCCAGGAAGATCATACTCCCTCACCCATCAACCAAACCAAGAACGAGTGGTGTGAAGTCTGTGTCTGCTGCGCGGATTGTTTATCAACAGTCGCAGACATTATATGCTGCTGTTGTTATGTATCTACGGAACTTTTTAATGGATAGTAAGTCATATTCTATCTACCTCGATAATCATTTCAGAAAATTCCTTATCCGACATGTTCTTTCCCTTCTCTCTTTCAATAAATCATTCTTTCTGCAACAAAAGGATTAGGGGCACAAACTCTTCCTCGATAAGCCGTATCGCCATTCCAGGTGACCTAGCCATGCGGCAGCTTCTCTTCTTTTCGTTCCTCTCTCTCGCCTCAGCTCAACTTCTCTGTGATCCCAAACAGATCATTGCCATCGCCAAATGTTACCAGACTTATATGGCCGGATTCAACATCACGATGAAAGGAGAGCATCTACCTGAATACTGGACATTCCACGATACCCGAATGGATTGGCTCAATCGAGATGGACTCGTAGCCCAGCCAACCATTTGCGAGTAAGTTAAGAAGGAAAAACTGAAAGTGTTTCAGTCTGGGAAATGCTCTTCTGAAATGCACTCAACCGTACACCTGTTTGAATCAAGGAACCTACGAATTTCTCGGAGTAGCCAATCTCACCGAGGCCAACGACTACTGGATAGACTATGCTGTTACACAGTACCAATGCGGCCCTGGCTATAACAGTAAGCAAATCTTTTAAGCGACTCGACTCTTGTTGTCATTTTTCGAGATTAGATAAAATGATCAAGGATTAGGAACTATCAAAAGATGGCTTCTCGATATGATCCTTCTTTTCAGTTCTTATGAGCGACTTCTACTGTATCGGCACTTGTCGTGACAAACATCAAACCGACTTAGATGCCTGTACCAATGCGGTAGAGGGAAACATCAAGACCAAGGGACCTTGCAAGTAAGTCATCTTCCTTATGAGAGATTTTTTTAGAGCCGAGCAGATCCTTCTCAACTGTCAGACTGACATCTTCCAAAAGTGTTGTGACTGGAACGCTGGTGTCTTCTTCTGTATGAATACTCTCGTTGGAATTAGTGCCATCGAAGGAAGATGCTACAATGAGGGACTCGTCTCCTGTCCCAATCCAAAATATCAACTTTTGGATATCTTACAGAGTCGTGCTATTGGATTGGCTAAATAGATGGAAATAATACATTTTTTAACTCTTTCTGTCTTCTCTTCTGGTATTAATTGTAATACTGTACCAAACAAAAAAACTTGTGTGCGAACACAAATTAAGGAATATCCTGAGGAGGTGAAAAGAAAAACGATTAACTAAATGACACTGTCCTTCTATTGATTTGGTCTCTATCTTGTTTATTCATTGTTTATTATAGCTTTTCTAATTATTATTTTTTACCCGGAGTGTCTTGACTATTTAGCAGAGAATCTCTTCTTTATCTATACGCCTCACAACTTATAATGGGACGAGAGGATCAATAGCGTTTAATTGTGTGATAGGTTAACATCGAAACGAGTTCGAACAGATTCTTTTATACTGTTAATGAAATCTTTGTTTTAAGAAATATCACACATCACCCGTTTCTTCATGACACTATGTATCTTCAAATAAGATAGTTATATGCATAACTATTATCACAGGCATTATTATTGAACCATCGATTGAGATTAGCATAGCTTTTCCGTTGCAGAATCGGTCCTCGTAATCGAGAACATAAGGCACAGATCCAAATGTCGTCGCTTCTCACTTTTACCCTATAATCCGTAATCTATCCATCCTCCGTTTGCTTACACATAATGGTTTCTCCATTCGTGATAGGAGAGATATTTCTTCTTATCCTGCTTAAGCTCCTTTAAGAATGTCACCATTTCCTTCATGGTTCTGAAGTCGTCAAGTGCGATGAAAGACTTAGATGGAAGCTGAAAATAGTGTAGTAGATGAACCTCCTTACCCCTCTATCTTCATATATTTTTCTTTTGATCACAATCGGAACTGCGTAGAAATATAGAAGAGCATTGAAAAACTTTTCCGTCACATAGTCGACACAGTTAGAATTCTCAAACGAGAAATAGAAATAATATTGTCTAATGACATCGGTGATAGACTAAGGACTTACTTCAAGACATCGACTGCACAGGTGTATCGTTTATTGCTTTTTCTATCACAGTTAGGAATGACTTTGTTACTACAGCCGCCGTAAATATCGACCTTAAAAATAAGCAATTAGAAACAAAATTTACAGCTAATCCATTTTCCTGGGCTTTATTAATGAGCTCTTTTCGTTTGTTAACCGTCATACAGTTGCTGACCATCCATCCGGCTGTCAAATTGGAAGATTTCATATTCCAAATGGTATCATTGTTCATTGAAGATTCTTAAAGAGGAGATGATTGAATGAAGACCAATAAAAATTGTGGAAATAGTTTGACTGACTAACTGAAAAAAGCTGGTTCCAGTATCCCATACGGGAAGAAAATGTCGGAGTCTCTTCGATACGACATCGTCCAGTTGATCATTTCTATATCCCCTGGTCATAAATAAGTATCACATGCCAACCTGGTCCAAATCGGATGACCTCATTTGTGGGGCTCTCTTGCGTAAACATCACATGTACAGCTTGATTATTTCTTTCCTTCATCAATTTCTCAGAATAATCTCGATTGTGGTAAAGCCATGCGTCGGCCTCATATCTTCGAGTCGCATTCGTTGTGTAGGAACAGTAGGACTTAAATTATAAAAGGAATAGCAGGGAATAATTACCGAGATGCTTTCCGAACATTCTTTTTTGATCAAATCTTCATCGAACATGGGGACATTGAAATATTTCGTGGCTCCAAAAATCAACACTTTCTTCTTTGTGAAAAAGACAACTTGTTTGATGGAAGAATTATCGGATACATTTAAAGAATAGAAACAGGTGATGACGATACAGAAGCCAACTGTTCCCAGAAGAATCGACAAGCAGCTAGGCATACAGCCCGGTCACTGAAAGTAGTAGATCAAGACATCCAATAAAAATAGAAGGACTAAGAGAAGAAAAACAAGACAGGTATGAAGGAAATTGAAGCGAAATTAAACTTATCATGCGGTTGTTCTATGGTTTCGCCGCTGAGCTGGCAGTTAATTATTTCTTCCAGAAAAGGCGTAGCTAGGCGACTCGACCAACAATAGATTTTACATCTACATATACACACACGCTAATGTTGGATCAACAACTAACATAAACAATTTCAAAGGTTATGCTCACCCGAATTCAAAATCAAATAGGTACCATTCTAAAATTAATGGTATCCTAAAATCTCATAGATAAGAGCGGTTTGAATGCAGTGAAGTATCGCGATATACATGGAACGTTAGCGGCAGCCATTCATTTTGATGTGTCTGAAGGAATGGTCAGAAAATGGGTTGCTGATAGAGGAAACCTCGAACAGATGCCAATGACGAAGAGAGCCCGGCGTTACAAGAAGCCAAGCGTTGAAGAAGTTGAAGATGGCATTTACAACTGAGTTATTCAGAAGAGAGAAAAGAATAGAGCTGTCAAGGTGATGGAAAAAAAGAACCAGAGCAAAGAACTTGGCAGAAGAGCTTGTCTACCAGGATTTCAAGGCATCCTCGTGTTGGTGCAGCTCATTTATGGCACGAAAAAACTTGTCACTACGAAGAAGAACAAGTGTTGGACAACCGTTACCATTTGACCATCTTCAAAAATGTTCTGATTTCCGGAAGTTTGTCAAAGTCTTAAATGTTTCTCCTCACAACTTGGGAAACGTCGATGAAGTTCCGGTTCCTTTTGATGTGGTGTATGAACGGACTGTAGCTGTCAAGGGTCGAGATAACATAACAATTGATTCCACGGGACATGAGACGTCAAATTTCAGTTGTACTGGGAGTGACTGCTGGTGGTGAAAAACTCAAACCAATGTTGAGTCCTCTTTGTTGATCTTTGACTCTGCTCATTGTCACATAACTGATGAAGTCAAGCAGTTTTATCAACAACATACCAAGATTGCAGTTATTCCCGGTGGCTTTTTTTTCTTTTTTTTTTTCTGCAGCCTTTGGATGTTGGCATCAACAAAACTTTTAAAGACAACTTGAAAGACGGCTGGGAAAGATGGATGGCAAATGAGGCTAACGCAACCTATACCAAAAGTGACATCAGGAAAAGAATGAGTTACCAAGAAGCTGCATATTTATTTAGCGAAAGTTTTTATTATATCTCTACTGATACTATCCTGCATAGCTTCGTAAAAGCCTTGTGTGATGTTGAAGACCTCAAAGACGACTTTGCCGAAATATAATCAACGATAATGTAAAAATTAATAATAGAAGTTAGTTTATCGTATATTTGTTGTTGTTTACTGTTAAATATTGTTTATTGTTGCTGTTTGTTGTTAAATAGAAAAGTAAAGACTTGAAAAAATATTTCATAACCGAAAACCGCGCGTCTTTGTCCGTCGTATTTTTGTAAAAATTAAACCGCTCTTATCTATAAGATTTTAGGGTAATTATCAATTTGTTTTTGTATTTAATAATTCTCAATCAAATAACATAAAAAAAGTGTTTTGTAACAACAATCAGCACTACTAAGTGATAGGTAATAAAAATAATAATACACATTTGACAAGGATAGAGTAAACAGGGAGGGGGATCTACAATTGAGGACCGGCGGGTGAAAGGGATTACAACAATAGCATTAAATAACTTGATTCTGTTGTAAACAGTGAATAATAGGAAAAAGACTGTTAAGATATAGATTGTGGGAAGAGGCTCTTCCTGTTCTTAGAACCCGTAAAGATGCTTGCTATCAATATGTTATCAATATGTTATCAATAGTATAGCCCAGGCACTTGAAAAATATAGCATAACATATTTTGCAACATAGAGAAATACTGTTGAACTTTCTTATTCTCCTACGTCAGGAGAAAAAAAGGGATGGTCGGGGTATTCATTATGGATTGGTAGTTCTGACTCTTATGACTACAATGGAAGTATAAGTTACTCCGTTTTGAAGGTTTAAATAAGGAAGACGGGAGCAGAATGATATTGAGTAACTTTAAGAAGAATCCAGTGACTTCACCTAGAAAAAAAAATACGATAGAATCAGACATCATCTTTATCTCTTTCTAGTTTATTAAAATCTATCTCTTCCTCAACAATTATGATATGACTCATCTGATTAGTTATCAACCGACTTCTCAGAAAATAAACTGATCGTTACCTATCAATCTAATAAAGAACATCACTGACCACTTTAATACTTTTTCAACATGGCATAATTCAGCTGTTTCCTTTCATGATTCATTAAAAATCACCTGGTTAGGGAAATAAACTTGTTTTTCTTTTAATCATTAGCGTGTTTAGATGATGTTCTTATGCAATTAAACAACTTCTGCTGCTCAACACGAGTCACTCTTGTTTCTTTTCAGTTTATGGGTTGGGAGCTGATATCCTCCTATGAATATATTTGGATCGTCTTTGGAGTCTTCTCCTTCTTCATTCATGTTCTATCACTCTATGTAATTTTTCAAGCAAAGATGAAGAAGTCTGAGAAATTTTTCAAAGGTCCCTTCTTTACGATAGTTCTTATCCAGGTATCCATATTTTTTCCAGAATAATGTCCAGGGAACCCATGAATGTTTGATCTTCCTCACAATTAATGTTTTAAACCGCTGTCGCAAATATCGAATAATTTACTATGAATTATTGAGTGATAGCATCCTCTACGAATGGGAATGGTACTGGTTTATCTTCCTCCGGATGCTCCTCTACTTTGGTCATGTTCAAATTGCCTCCAATCGTTTCACTGCTTTCTTCGCTCAAAATCTAAAAACCTACGATAAGGTATGTTCCGTCAGCAGGTATTATTTTAATATTCAATATTTTTGCAGGTATGGAGTAATTGGACAATTTTGCTGTTGACAATCATGGGTTATTTGATAGCAGCTGGATTGAGATTTGTCATTTATTCTCCGAAGATTCAATTCACAACGAATATTGAAGAGGCAACAGGTCTTTTCGGAGCGACGTTCGACACTTACGTCAGTGAGGTGAAAGTGTTATGAATATATATTGATATTGGCAGTATGATTCAACTTGTGACATCACTTTGAGCATTGGATGTGCCGCCATCTGCGCTCTTCTTTATATATGTTGTGCATATAGGGCTCGTCATTTGAAACTTCCCCTCCACACCAAGGTTAGGGTTCTGCCATCGTGAGTGAAAGATATAGAAACACGAACTGACAATGTTATGGTGTGGCTTCCTGACATTTATTGTTGTTACTCCATCTGCCATTCGTTCTGCCATCGACCTCATCGCCAGTATCAACAAATGGGAAGATCTTCGTCGACTTGTCAGTCGTGCCAAGTAAAAAATTTTACCCCCGTCAGCATAAGATTCTTCAGCTCCTATCCAACTGAAGCAATGGCAGTCTTCCAACCCTGGATGCTTCTCCTCTCTTGTCCTTCCCTTCGTCTCGGTTTTTGGGAACTGATCACATGCAAGACTAATGTCCGTATATGGGTGAAATCCGTTTCAACTTCTGCTAATACTTAAATGAAGTTTATATATATTACTCGCCTTCTTCTTTCTACAACATTAACTAAAAAAAATCAAAGTCATTCGTGTTCGCATCTGATGAGTTTGTGTTGTTTCTGAGTATTCATTTCAATGTATGTTCAGTCAAGCGAAATGTTCTACAATCTCACGTGTTCTCCTTCATCAGTTGCTGCGGTTTCATCTAAGATGTCCTTTGATTCCATCTCCTCATGGGAATGTTTCTGGGTTCTCTACAGTGTGTTTTCCTGTTGTATTCTTTGTATTGTACTTTATGCCATCTTGAAGGCTAGACTTGGACGAAGCAACTCCCTGTTCTCCGGTCCGTTTTTTACTATCTGTCTTATTCAGGTAGGTAATGGTTTTGATAATTATGAGTATCCAGGGAACTCATGAGATCCTTATGTTTCTGACTACGAATCTCATCAATCGTCCTCGTAAATATCGACTGATCCAGTATCCTCTCAACGAACATTCTTCTATCATCGAATGGGAGCAGTATTGGTTCATTTTCATTCGAAACAACCTCTATCTCGGTCATTTGTTGGTCGCTGTTAATCGTCTCAGCGCGTTTTTCGTCAAGAATATGACCACATATGATAGAGTAAGCGACATATACGTGGATTAATATGAATCTCTAGATTTGGTCAACCCGTAACATCCTTTTGGTGACTCTCTGCAGCTATCTGATCAATATTATTCTTCGAATTATCGAATACTCTCCATCTGATAGATATATAGCCTATGTCGACAATACAACGGACATCTTCAGCTTCAAAATGCCACCATTCGTCCAATTAGTGAGTTCTTTCTCCCTTATCAATCTATTTAATTCAGTTTGATGCTATTTGTGAAATTTCACTGAGTGTTGGAACAGCGATCATCTGCTGTGTCTGTTATGTCATAGCTTCATTAATGGCAAGAAGATCAGGTATTTTAAAGCAACAATACAAGGTAAAGAAGATAAGAAGGTGATAGTGATTTAGAAACAAGAAGTAATGCTGTTACGAGTGGGAATTTTTACTTTCTTCACATTTATTCCAACAGCCATTCGATCGATTCTCAGTCTTGTTGCGATGGCTACAAATGACTCGAATCTGGCTACCGTAACCAGCAGAGCAGCGTAGGGATATTCCTCTTCATATGGAATTCTTCAGGTCAATGTGTATCGAAGTAATATTTGTCTTCCAATGTTGGCTTTTACTCATTGCTTGTCCTTCTCTTCGAGAACATGTTCTTACCCTTCTCCACGTTTCCTATCGTCTCACGACGTCGATCAGCAACTCTAGTGAAGCACGAACCACTAATCATAGTGTGACGATCATCACTTGACCTACCATAATGTACATCGCAACTTAGATAAAGCATCATTCCCCTTCATTTCCTTTCAATGAAACAACATGTTATATTACGAATGTGTCACGGTAATCGTCTGCAATGTGGTTGTTCGACTTCGTCGTTCGCTGTTGTCATTTTTATCAAGACGACGAAGTCGAAGACGATCACGAAGGGCTGGGCAGGATAACATAAGCAACCACGGTTGAAATACACACATTGCTTCTGCCGGAATCATGCTGTAATGATATTGGTAGAGAACTGAAAAAGGATTACTTAATCTTGCTGACAATGGCTTTCAGATTGTCATTTCCAGTGTAAATTCCCCAAAGTTCAATACCAGATCGGATGGGGGTCGGAAGGAGAATTAAGGCGGTAGCTAACCCAACTTTTAATAATTTAATTTCCTGTTTCTATAATCCTTAAGAGAGACTGACTTTTTCTTACCCTGGCTTTGTTCGATTCAACCATATATCTCCTCGCCAATATAGCTGTGAAGATGTAGCAAATGGCACAAACGATAGCGGATGTGAAGCTGAGACTCATATCCACGGCATTGTCGAACTACGATACTTTTTTGGAAGATCAATTTAATAAACGAACTGTCATTATCTCGTTCCCGATGGTAAACGAGAAGATATCTGTGCCATTATAGATAGAAGTTGTGCATTTGATCAGAGGAGAATAGGTAAAAGCTCGAAACAAAGTGGAGACGGCATATGAGGCCAAAGTGAAGCCAAAGATTGTGGAAGGACGCCAGAGCTGAAGAGAAGAAGTCATGATGAACGTGATCGTCTACCTTATCGTAGGTTCCAACCTTCCGGAAAATAAAGGCAGACAATCGATTGAAGGCAATTTCTAGATGACCGAAGTAGAGGACGGTCTTTATGAATATGTAAAAATACCATTCCCACTCAACGATATTGTTGTCTTCTTCAATCGAATACAGAATCCAGCGGTATTTACGTGCACGGTTGAGAACATTGACGGTCAGGAACTCAAGCAATTCGTGAACACCCTGAATACCTTTCTAACGCGAAGAGAAAAAGGATACTTGGATGAGGACGATAGTGAAAAAGGGCCCTTTGAAAAAAGTGCCTAAATTGGTCTGTCTAGCTTGGAAGATAGTCAGGAGTACGATAAAATGAACAATGGCAGAGATAGAGCCGAATAACATCCATAGCCATTCCCACATAGGAATATCTCCCATCGACATAGTAGAAGGCGACGATGGAATAACCAGTAATAAGAAAGATGAACAAATTTAAAAAGATTTGTAACTCTGCATCACTGGCTTGGAAATGAATTGCTCAGACATGTACAAAATATAATATACTTTGAGAAAAGGGCAACATAAACAATGAGTTCGTCTTGTTTATAGGGAACTTGAATCCAATGAAAACAAAGGATACAGAGAGATATTGAGCGTACTCTTCTAGTAGCGTACTCTATATCCTTTGAATGTTTATCAATTTGTATATACCACATACGAAACATAAAACCGATTAGATATCCTTTCTTTACCGTGGAGAAGTTTAGCAGTGTTTTTTAACGAACCAATTTTTTAAATGCGTGGGGTGTAGACTGACGTGACTGTCTATTTATAATGCCTTCAGAAATAATATAAAGAACAAACATAACTTTCAACCAGATCTCGAATTCAAAGAACTAATAGGAGTGATTAGCATGGATTTCATTAAAAATAATTTGTAGAGTCGTTCTCGAAGGGATCCACAAGTAAGAATCAAAAGCCAGGGCTGGAATACACACATTGCTTCGGCTGGGATCATACTGAAACATTATATTGATTCATTGGAAAGACATTCACTTGAGTTGTATGGTGATGTTTTGAACTTCCTTGTAATCGTTAAGAGAAGCCCACAGATCAACAGCAGATCGGATGGGACATGGAAGAAGCATTAGGAAATTGAAAAATCCAACTGTTAATAAGATCATTTCTCTTTTCTAAAGGTTATTTAAAATCTCTGAAGTTTTTACCCTGACAGTAGTGGAGGTAATTCTATGCTTTTTAGCCAAAATAGTAGCTAATCCGTAGCAGAACAAACAAAATAATGCGGAAATGACACTGAGACTCATATCAACGGTTGAATCATACTGCAAATATCTTCTCATAATTGACTACTCACATTCATCAAGAAGGGACTAATACTATAAGCGAAGATATCCGATTCATTGAATAGATAGGTGGTACATTTTAAAGAAGGCGAGTAAACCACAGCCCGTAAAATACCAGAGATCACGTATCCAGTTACCGTAATGATCATTATGTTCTTTGTCTTCCATATCTAGAATCATCTTTTGCATTTTTATCGACTGACCTTCTCGTAAGAATGATAGAAAAGGAAGGCTGACAC
Organism: Oscheius sp. DF5120; assembly: GCA_932521415.1. Lineage (NCBI taxonomy): Eukaryota > Metazoa > Nematoda > Chromadorea > Rhabditida > Rhabditidae > Oscheius > Oscheius sp. DF5120. Next base: position 2,829,142 of record OW051465.1, on the reverse strand, counting down.
TCGATTAACCGCTATTGTCATATGACCGAAATAGAGGATATTACGAATGAAGATGTACCTGGAAGAAATTATGTGATCAAGGATAAACCTACCAATACTGTTGCCACTCGACGACGACATTATCTTCTTCCAGAGCATATTTAATCATTCGATATTTTCTTGCTCGATTGATTAAATTGACTGTTAGATATTCTAGTATTTCATGGATTCCCTAAAGATTCTTTGAGTTAATAACAGGGATCCACCTGAATGAGGACGATGGTGAAGAAAGAAACACGGAAGAAAGTCTCTGTCTTCGATTTTCTTGCTAAGTAGATTGCATGAAGGACGAAACAATGTACAAGAACAGAAAGGAATCCATAAAAAATCCAAAGCCATTCCCAGAGAGGAACGTCGTCAAATGCCATCGACTGGAAATAAAGAGCAAGATATCATTGATATGTACGTCCAGATATGGGTATAGAGTGGTAAACATACTTCAAGACAGCTAATCGAGGAGGACAAACAGATTTCCAGATAGATCTGGGAAGACAAGAAATAGACATATCATAATCCTTTCCTTTTTCCTTGACAGGATGATTGTCAATTTCCTGTTAATCTTTAATGAAAATGAATCAGCAGAGCTATTCCTCTCTGGGAATCAAAGAAAATCTTGTTTTTAGTCGAGTCACCCCGTTCTGAACTTTATGAGAATAATCCGACACACGCTACATTACGCGCTGGAGTCATAAGATCATTAAAGAAGGTTATGTGTTAATAATCTTGTGTTAATAAACATTTTTTTAATTTTAATAAACACTGAGGAACAAAACCACACTAGTGGACAAGAGAGAAATGATTCTGAATGAAGATTTGATTGTTGAAGCTGAAGGTGTGGTAGTAGTAGGTTGTTGTGAAGGTCCATCCCTCACTGGGTCGTATTCTAAATACGTGTCGCTATTCTTTACATGAACATACGAATGAATCGTTCGACTTGACTTTTGATTATGATTCTGGCTGGAGCTAGGGCAGGCGGCTCTCCTACATAGGACGGATACATATCTAAATACATTTAGAAGAGGTCAAAGAGAAGGTCACCTGAACAATGGGCAGTTCCATTGATTAGAATCGCCGTGGCTCCGATAGTGTCATTGTTCAAATAGGCTCCGAGAAGATGCCAAGGATCCATTGATCCATTAGGAAGAACAATGTTTGTAGCCTAAGGATAGAAACAAAGAAAGGAGATTACATAGTAATTGTCCGCCCCTCCGTAGTACTTTTGAGCAGCCCAGTTACTATTATAAACATGGTCCATCTTGATGTTATTTCCAAACAAATCAGTACACATGTCAATGAAGAAACTATAAGATTTCATTTGGAGACCAAAAAAATCTCACTTCAATGGAATGGTACTGCCGAAGACATTGTCTCCCATGTCTGTCGTCTGCATAAATCCGAGTTCATTACAACACAACCACATCCATCCTCTGGCGGCAGCATCTGTAACTCATAAAAGAGTTGACAACTCTCACCGTCATCAGACATAGCTGATAGATTTCCAGTGGCGATTGGAGCAATGGCATCCGAATAACTGTTTTCGAAATAAGTTTCATTAATTCCTTCTGCTTGATTGAAGAACATCATCAAATTGTAAACACGATCGACTAGATCAGAGACGGAAGAATTAGTCATTATGTTGCAAACCGATGCATCTGTCTCAACGGTTTCTGTGACTTGGTTCTAATATAGTAAAATGAACAGGAGAAATACTACCCGGCCATCATAAGTGTATTGAGACATTCCCTGAAAGGTATTGTAGAGATTTCCAAAGAGATTTGTGATGTCTAGTTTTGTCGTGTTGTCATTGAAGGGAGGAACAAGGCTAAATAGCATGCTCTAAATTAATGACTGAAAAGATACTGCAATTGTGTGTTCAAGTTTTTCCGTCCATTAATTGTCATTGACATATCTTGGATCTTCTTAAAGGCCGCTTTTGTTGCATTTGCGCAGTCAGGTTTGGTGACGATCAAATCATTATTGACGCCCATTGCATATTCTACAAAAATCAAAGGAAGGGAATAAAGTTCACCATAAAAGTCCAGCTTGAGATTGACAACGGCACTACTAGCCACTGATCCGACAGTGTACTCAGGATATTTGGATCTAAACCAAGCGGCTAAAGCTCCAGGGTAAGATCCACCGAATGTTACCCATCGAGGATTATCAAAACCAAACTTTTGATTCATTGATTGAATGAAAAAGGCCAAATCGGCTAGAGCTTGATTCGATGTCAACAGACGAAGACTGTCGGTTTCCATGTCCCTATTTAAAGATAATCTTATTAAAGACAACAACTTACTGAATCGGCCAGCTCTTTCCGAAAAAACGATGTTCCAAGTCGAAGATCAAAGCTCCATATTCTTGCGCCCATTGAATATATTGGACCTATTTCGATTTCTTTAGTTATCGTTGTCTACTCACATCTGGATCCGCAGCCCAGTGCCCCGTCTCTGGTCCTTCTCCTCCAATCATTAGAAAGATTATCGAATTGTTTCTATAATACTTGGGATTGTAATAGTATCTTTGTCGCCACATGGCTTTGTTATAGGGGTCAAAGTGGTCCATCTTTTGGTCGAACCACTCAGTCTGTAGCCACGGATATGGATTGTCATCAAGTCGCGTTTCCTTGTTCTTTCTGTCGAGATAGGCTTTCCTATAAAAACTCAATACAATCTGAAACGGAACATACTTTTGCCAATAACCAGGAGACCGTGGAATGGCTTCAGCAACTATGATAACCAAGCAGAGAAGAAAAAGTTTCATCCTGGAAATGATAGAAGTAACGCCAGAACTGATAGGAGTTGGTTATCTTTATAATGTACCAGGGGGACAAGTGTAGATTATAAGAAAAGTCGTAGAATAAAAGAACCCTATCGGGTAGGTAAACAGTTTTTTAAAAAGACAAGTTGCACTCGTCTTACACATATAAGACCCTATCTTTCCGAAGAAGACAGATAAGACTTTTCTTCTCTCAATGTCTCTAATACGGTTTCTGCTCTTTCTACCAGTCGTTGGGGCTCTTTTAGCTGTTCCAAGGACTCCACAATATTGGAAAAAGTAAACATTTCTCTTTCATTAAATTGGTTTTCAGAAAATTTTTTGATCTGACTCAAAACATCGATCGATATCCGAATGTTCAGAGTCTATGGTTTACTCAAAAATTGGATCATTTTGATATGTATAACACAGCCACTTGGCAACAAAGGTACTACATGAATCCTAGCTACTATCGCAACAATTCGATTATCTTTCTGTTCATTGGCGGTGAAGGACCCGAGGATGGAACCTGGGCGGGGAATCCGAATGTAAACAAATCTCTTTTTTGAAAATATATTTAGGTCCAATATATTCAATGGGCGCAAGAATATGGAGCTTTGATCTTCGACTTGGAACATCGTTTTTTCGGAAAGAGCTGGCCGATTCAGTAAGTTGTTGTCTTTAATAAGATTATCTTTAAATAGGGACATGGAAACCGACAGTCTTCGTCTGTTGACATCGAATCAAGCTCTAGCCGATTTGGCCTTTTTCATTCAATCAATGAATCAAAAGTTTGGTTTTGATAATCCTCGATGGGTAACATTCGGTGGATCTTACCCTGGAGCTTTAGCCGCTTGGTTTAGATCCAAATATCCTGAGTACACTGTCGGATCAGTGGCTAGTAGTGCCGTTGTCAATCTCAAGCTGGACTTTTATGGTACGTTTGATACAATATTTTTAAAATTATAGAATACGCAATTGGTGTTAACAATGACTTAAAAGTCACCCGTCCCGGTTGTTATTCCGACACAAAGGCTGCCTTTCAACTTATCCAAGGTTACACGATGACAGAGTCAGGAAGGCAGGTCCTCAATAAAAAGCTCCAGTTAGTCTTTTATTTTCTTACTTCTCCAGTCTTGTTCCTCCCTTCAATGACAACACGACAAAACTAGACATCACAAATCTCTTTGGAAATCTCTACAATACCTTTCAGGGAATGTCTCAATACACTTATGACGGTCAGGTAATCGCATTTTTATCAACCTTGTATTGTCAACAGAATGTCGTGTCCGAGACGATTATGACCGATGGAATGGTCTGTGACATTATGCAGGATGTCAATGGAACTACTCCAGATCTCTTGGATCGAGTATTTAAACTGATGATGCTCTTCAATCATTATCATGCTATCAATGAAACTTATTTCGAAAACAGTTATTCGGATGCCATTGCTCCAATCGCCACTGGAAATCTATCAGCTATGTCTGATGACGGTGAGAGTTGTCAACTCTTTTATGAGTTACAGATGCTGCCGCCAGAGGATGGATGTGGTTGTGTTGTAATGAACTCGGATTTATGCAGACGACAGACATGGGAGACAATGTCTTCGGCAGTACCATTCCATTGAAGTGAGATTTTTTTGGTCTCCAAATGAAATCTTATAGTTTCTTCATTGACATGTGTACTGATTTGTTTGGAAATAACATCAAGATGGACCATGTTTATAATAGTAACTGGGCTGCTCAAAAGTACTACGGAGGGGCTGATAAGTATAGCGTAAATATTTATCCCTTCTCCAACTTTCTTTTTTCTTTAGGCGACAAATGTCGTTCTTCCTAATGGTTCCCTTGATCCTTGGCATTTTACAGGAGCTACTCCTCCGAACAACGGCAGCAATGGAGTTACTGCTTTCTTAATCAACGGTAGAGTTTTCTTATTAAAAATCTGACATTTGTTTCCAGGAACTGCTCATTGCTCTGATATGTATCCTTCCTATGTTGGGGAACCGCCAGCCCTTGTTCCAGCCAGAGCTTTTATTAAATCACAAGTTCAGCAGTTTATCGGTGAGAATATTCTTTCCTCTTGATTATTTTTAATAGGTTATAATTCCGTGCAACAACAGAGTAGAACAACGGAGGCTCCTTCTAAAGGATCCTCGGCCTTCTTTCTATTTTCCCTGTTAACAGTTGTTCTATGTAGTCAATAAATAATAATTTCCGGGTCCACGTGTCATCATGTTTTGTTCTCTCTCCATCGAATTCATTCCATAACCCTCTTATAAATAAAAAGTGAAATAAATGTTAGCATAATTTATTAAAAGAATTAATTATAAATTTTAACCTAAAAGATGGATCATGGCCACTTCGCTGACGACGACGAGCTTCTGTTTTAACGAAGAGAATGTAACCTGGAAGGAGTCAATGGTTGTCTCGATTGAGTTTGCATTCGCCTTCAGCCAGTTGTCAAGTTTCGTCTTCTCTTTCATCTCCTCGTAACGATATGTCTGATGTTTAAGAGAGAAGAAGCCGTCCATATGACGCTGGAAGAATAAGGATAGAAAGTAGGAGAAAGAAAGAGGATACTTGAATGGCGTTAACGACAATCTGTGAGGGAGTATCGACGACGTTGAGATAATAATTGTAATGGACAAAATGACGGATATTCTGGGAAGAGTAGTCAAATCGGCCGAAGAGAGTGATGTTTCCCATTACGGGATAAAAAGCCATTTTCAGTGGGAGAACGACTTTATGTGTTGTGAAAAGGCCTTGAGCATTGACGATCTATGCATCCTATACAAGGAAACAAATTCGATCAGACCTTTAAAAAATGATCAAATTCTTCGAAAGTTACGTTCCAGTCTGCCTTTTGTATACAGATTCGAACATCTTTGACTTTCTTTTGAAGCTTCTCCATTAACGTAACAATGACTGATAATTCATCAGTTGTCAATCTATTGAATACAATGATCATCTCTTTGTAATACAGTGGTGCATTGCGAAGAACTTTCTCAGATATCCATATTCTTTTTTCTTTGTTCTGTTGATTGAAAATGAGCCTAACTTGTCCGTCGATAGTCTGTGGATAGAGATAGAGTCTCTCCTGATTGCATCGACAGTGATTATACATTCTCCAACGGATGAAGCGACAGGTCTGAGCGAGGGTGAAGAAGTCACGAGGATCTAAATAACTTGTCAATTGACGAAGGATAGCTGGCGGAAGGAAGGAAATGTTGTCTCGAGGTCTCTCTCGACTACTGATACGGAGATCATCTTCTGAAGAGGATACATGAAGAAAAAAGAAAGTGAAACTAACCAGATTCAGCTGCTTTGATGGTCATCTTCATCGGAGAACGTGAAAAGCATCCACGGAGTAGTAGACCAAAACTTTTATCGTAGAAAAAGCTTAAAACATGCATATTCTGGTGGAAAGAAGGAATGGTTATCCTGTGAAAAATTAGAAGGTCAGTTATGTCTTGACAGATTATTGCCTGTTTTCACGGAGTTGCTCGAATTGATCTGTCCTTGTTCTCTTCCGGGGACCAAATCTGTCTGATGACGACGATGGCGCGAGAGGCATTCATAACCCGGTCTTATGATAATCTTGTCCCCTCTGCGTCTCCCTTTTTTCTACAGTTCTCTATCGACAATCGGCTTCGTATATAAAACAACCCCGTGAGGTGACGGTCACATACACACAACCCACCCGTCCCCCCGTCGTTATCAGTTTCTCGGTCTGTCCTTTAGTTCTGTCGATCGAGTCTTCTAGGTCTCGTACCTGCACTCTACGAGGTTGGCTCCACTAATTGTCTACCGCTGCTTCCCCAACAACCTGGACGATTTCGGCTAAGTAAGTCAACTCTCCATTTCTGTCAAAATGAATAAGGACCCGCCTAGAAAGGCCCTTATAGTCTTCGAATTGTGCTCGTTATTCTAAGTGGCGTCAAAGATGGCGTCGCTTGTTGCTCTTCCGGCTGTTGCCGCAGGAACTCTTCTTGCTCTTTCCGTCCCGATGTTCGCTCTCAAAGAGATTTTGGAAAAGAGGAACAAGGACAATTTTAAGAAGCATCTTAAAAGGCGAACCGCCTGCAGTAAGTTTCCACCCTCTTCTTCTCATTTCGTCTATAGAGGTGCACTTTGGTGAGCTAGACAGCCCACTTCCTGTGAAGAACAAAGAAAAGGAGGGAAAAGGATCCTCCGAGATTGGTAGCAACCAGGTAATTCCCTGCATCTAAACTCAGTCTTCTAGTCTCCCCCTCCGGCGTATAAGGACCTCTTCCGTCCTCCACCACCATACGGTCGAAAGTGAACGAATTGCGCGATCGACGTCACTGCTTAGCTTCTTCTTTAACACTCTTCTCCTGCTAGCCGAGTCTATTCTTTTCTTCGTAAAGAATGTCTTCTCTCCATTTTTGGGCCGTGGAGCCATTGATATTTCAATATGTTTAGTGCTATTTCTTTTGGTAATAAAGCTTTTATTAGAAGTCTATTGAACCCGTTCATTATGGCTATATTTCAATTTGAGCAAGAAAAGAGGTCAGGAAGGTGTTCTCTGGCAGGGATGTTTCGTGTTCTTCTTCTGATTCAATAGAAGTATTCAATTGATTGACAAGAGAAGAAGGAGAGACATCGAATGTCATCCAAGGATGTTTAGAAAGTGCCTCAATAGTCAGGCGGAAGCGGAGGTATGGATTCAAACAACCGCGTATAATTTCAACCAGTCCTGAATTTATTTTTATTCCTTTGGTTTTCTTTACCATCAGAAAGATTTGCTGACAATCTTAGATTTCCATTTAAGATGTCTCCTTCACTTTCAAAAGGATAATCAAAATGCACAAGCGTGAATAATAGTACTCCCAGCGACCATATTTCCTGTTCCGGTCCTTGATAGAGCTCTCCTCTGACAATCTCAGGACTTTCATTACACGGTGTCCCGCAGAAAGAGGAGAAGACGATGCCTTCACCAAAATAGGCTGCCGATCCGAAGTCAATCAGCACACCTGTAAAAGTAATTCATCAAATAAAATATAACTTACAATGAAGATTACAGTCAATTATGACATTTTCATCTTTCAGATCTCTATGAATAATGGAGAGAGAATTGAGGTGGGAGACAGCAAAGACTACCTGAACTCTAGTTGACAAAAGGACAATGGTTTGGTCAACTTGGCGGAAGATGTAAGAAGCGAGGGCCTCAGTCATTGGCGGTCTCCTCTCAATGAAATGAAATAAATCCATCCCATGTGGACGTCGTTCAGTTATTAGGTAGTAATTCATCGGAGATTCGAAGACATCGACCATCTAAAGAAAAAATAAGAGGAAGAACTTAATTCTACCTTGATGATATTTGGATGAGATAGTCTCTCTAACAGGTGTATTTCCATTGGGACCATCTTCCTCCTTCTTTCACACTTTCTCCAACATTCAGCCAGCACATCCGAATTTCTTATTATCTTAGTTATCGTTTCGAGTCCATCGACCTTCCTCCTGCTCAAAGCAACTTGTCCAAAGGTTCCTTGGCCGATAACTTTTCCTGTCTCATAACTTCCACTATACTCTCCTTCATCATTTCCTATCGTCATTCTGAAAGGACGAGAAAATAATTAAAAGAGAAGGGGTAATAAATCGAGAACAGGTTTGAATGACCAGTTAAGATCAATAATCACGCAGTAAATATATATAAATTCGCCCGAAACAGTCAGAGCAGCCGGAAAACAACTTATGTGAGCATTGTGGAATAAACCAAAGACCTTTAGGGTGGACGTATGAAAGCATGTTCCCCCAATGTGGCAAAGTGTGCTCGTAGGCGTTTCTATGTTTATCGGTGAGTCACACTCATTCTCCTAAAGGGTCAAAAAGGGTCAGCCTGATAAGGGAGTGTGGACGCGTTGCTAGGGAAAGAAAATGAGGGGAGAAATAGAGGAGGGGGGGGGGGGGGGAATATAGAAGGGGGAGAGGTAAATTGAGGTATAAACAACCATTACTATTATTAGTTTTCACAATTCATTTTGAACCCAGAGGACACCGTCAAGTCGATCTCAAGGCGAAGAGAGAAACGACCAGATGTTTTACGATCATCCTTCCACACAACCTATTAGAAGAGTAGGAAACGAACTAGAAACTATAGTAAAAGTAGCAGTTGAGGATGAGAACAGCTCGGGATATCCCCTTTCACTCAAAAAGTAGTGAAATGCTGTGAACAGGAGTTCGCTCGCTGACTAATATGGTCGCATCATTAACCCACCGGCCTAACATTGCATTAAGCCACTCCGGGAGTCTATAGCCATAAACAGCTAATAATTAGAGAAAAACATTTGAACAGGAGGAGTCTGCTGTAAATCGAGAGATAAAAAAAGTCGAGAGGAGACTCTGAGAAAAAGAGAAAACGTTGATGGGAGAACATGAATAGCAAATGGCGGAAGAGACGAGTCGAATTTCTGATGATTAATTCGGTAAAGTAAAAAAAAGAGGAAGGACAGGTGACAGCTAAGAGACGAGAGACGAAATCTCCGGATTCGGGTGTTTTAGCGATGTAACAGGGAGATAAGAAAGAGAGACAGAGACGCGTAACGAGATGGATTCAATTGAATCAAAACCATAGCGAAGGAAAAAGAAAAAAAGGGAGACACATTGTCGGGGGAGAGGCTGTAAAGAAAAGAAAAACGATGGATGCGGGTCAAAGAACGACTCGTCAATAAGATGAAAAACGAGACGGAAAGACCTCATTTAAATAGATGTCTGACTTCAAAAGATCTAAAGAAAAACTAAATGTGTATATCGAACCAAAAAGTAACAGGAAGTAAGAGTTGGAAACCGATAAATATTTTTTTGAGATACTGTTTTTCCCAGCGTGAGAACGATTACACAAGGCTTGTATCGCTTAGGCAAAAAAGACTGTCATTAAGAGGGACTGAAACCAGTTAGAGAACATAATTAGAGAAGGAGGAAAAGACAGGACAACGAGCAAACAAATAAAGAAGAAGAATCCCGCGGTCGATGCTATTTCGACATCGCACTCCCTCCCTCGCTTGAGGACATAATTGCGTCCGCTGCTGGACATATACTCGACTTTCTCTTCTCGCAATTAGACGTTTATTTCCAAATATAACATGCGATTGTTCCTTGTCGAAGCCACGGCACCAGACCGTTACTCATCACTTGAACTTGAGAAGGATTTGATGGATAGAAGAGGTCTCCAGCCACATCTAGAAGTTCTTTTATTCCTCCTTCCCTCTACTTACTGATATCCATTGTCCTCAATGGATACATAACTAATGGGAAATTTGCTCCACAATTTCCCTGATTTGGCGAACAGTAGAATGTTTCTCGAGCTGTCCAATTGCCACTGGATAGAGTGGTTGTCGAGAAAATGGATACTGGATTGTATGTCGCGTAGGTATTTGCCTCATAAAGATTATAAGCAGCATATGGAGAGTAGAGAGGGTTGCCTATTCCAGGGGAAACGAGTGAACTGACCCCTTGGCTTCTCTCATAACGGGTCATACTGATCAAAGGAGTCTGACAAGTAGAGCCCAGTTGATCTCTCTGGGTTGCGGAAACTACTCTCCCTACGTCTTCTAGAAGGAAAATTGATAGGAGGAAAAGACCAACCTTCTCTGACAGCTCCAGGAGGTATATACATAGCTGGATAGGAATTATTAACAACTTGGTAATAGTGGAAGAATTTCTGTGAGACCCAAAACCTTTGTATCGTTAGCTGAATAAAAAAATAAATGAAAAAGACAAACATTTACATCTGTATATGGTAAGAAAGGTGCACTGTTCGCCAGCCAGGGGCTCAACCACTGAGAATTGGCAAACGGGGCTAGAACGACTAGAAGAAGGGCTGACATTCAGTATTTTGTTTTCTTTGTTCCCTGTCAGACTTCTCTTTATAGAGAGTTTCGAAGGATTTGAATAATTTAGTCCGAAACAGTCACAACACTATGAAACGTCTTCATAACGGTTTTGAATAATTCGATAACAAAACAAAAACAAAAACGTCATTTTATTTGGTAGAATATACCCGAAATGGTCGACGAGGGGGAATGCGGTTCCCTCGTCATCGTCGTAATTTAGTCGTCCATCTCCGAATCCAAGTCAGGACCCTAGAGGCAATATTGAAAAGAGAGAAATGATTCTTACATTTTGTATTTTATCATCTAACATTCGGAAAAAGTCAGCCTGACTTGCGCTTTCGACTTCTCCAATGGGCTTGTTCGGCACAGAAAGACTCGGTGGCGACGTGCCGTTCTTTCTAAACGAAAAGAGATCAAAAAACGAAGAAATCTCACATTAAAGGGGCAGCAACCGGAGAAGAGGCTTCTTTCATCTTCTTCTCCTTCTCCATCGGACTGTTTTCCATCGGTTTCTCGCAGATTTCTGTCGATTCGGTTCGCGTCAGACGGCATCCCATATCATAACAAAATCATCCAACACCAGAGAATACTCCTCGCGACGACCTACAAATTGAAAAATAAGGGCTGATTGGAGGCTGAAAGGAGGAAGAGACAGTTGCTGGAACGCGGCAAAAAGGCGCAAAATCATAAGACGTGGACGGGTGTAAGACTCCGCCTGTGGTCGAGATTCGAATGAAAAAGAAGAAGATGCCGCGATCGGGTCCCATCTTCCTCAATAATTCATTCGTGGTTCGACCCCCCCCCCCCCCCCCCCCCCGTCACGACGTTTACTCGGGATATCAGTCGGTTAATCAGCTGGGAACGACGTCATGAAAGGGCGGAATAACTGAAAGAGTTAGTGAGAGAGCAGAGGGGGATCAATGTAAGGTAATTTGCGGGGCGGATGGAAGGATTTTCGACGGATTTATTCAATGAAAGAGAGCCAATTGTTTTGAAAATGAAAGAAGAGGAGAGAGAGGCCTAATAAGGCTCTATAGAAAGAGTCACGTCGTTGACGGATCGACGCGAGGACTGACACCCGGAGAGAGCTTGATCGGAGAGGGTCGACGCCTGTTCCTCTCAATCTGCGCCGCTCTCTCGTCGGCTTCATCCCTCATTCGGCCGATTATTCATCCAAAGCGTGTTGCTATCTCGAAACATTTGATACGATGAACTAGCTGTCGTCGAGAGAGAAAGGCAATAGGTGGAGGAAATGGCGAGACAATTATTTCCTCAGCTATCAAACTTAATTATGCAACTCGCGTGAGCAACTCTTCTCACATGATTTATCCGTGCAAAGAAGACGAATCAATTGACATTAATTGGGGCAGGGAAACTGGAGAAATGCGTGTTCTTTCTGTTTGATCGAATGACATCAAAAGTCAGCTGAGGACGAGGCCTTCTATTTATCTACCAGTTGTCAACCAACAGAAAACTGGCAAATTAAAGAAACTCTTGCAAAGACACCCACTCAAAAAGAAAGGCAGAATCAAAGCTGAAAGGTTCTTTTCCGCACTGACGGACGCGGCTCCTCATCGCGATGTGTGACTTTCCTTGGCCAGTGGAGCGTTCAGTCGTAAATAAGCCTAATTGAGGCAGAGGAGAAGACGAGAAACAGAGTAATACAGGAGACAAGAGAAGGCAAAAACGAGGAAGAAGATAATTTATGACGAAGCTTCGCGGCCGCGATTAATTACGAAAGGTTCAGGGCATCATAAACGAGGGGAGGAGCATGCAATGAAGCCAGCTGCGGCCCTTCAACTGAGATGAATTTCTTCAGAGAAAGAGGATAAACATTTTGAAACGCTTTCACGAAAAGTTTAAAAATTAAAGAACTCGCTGCAGGATTTTGAAGACAAGCTTTTGTCCAAAATCTCTATATACGCAAGGTATGATGACTTCTATCCATAGATTCTGTTTTCATCCTGTTACCTTTTGCACGCATCGAACAATTGTTTTGGGCAAAAAGGTTGTTTTCAGCCATTTCTGCATAATTTAATAAGCATCAACTATATTTAGACCACAGTGAATCTACAGAAAAGCAATCGTTCTTTTTCATAAATTTCAGAATAATAGTAGTATAACTATGCTACTTCTGGCGCACCCACCCCAACAGCCAACCCTCTAATTTACTACCAAATATTAAGCAAATAACCCCCATAATTTCTAAAAAATACACAAATTAACCCCATTTTTTTACTATCACCCAGGATCACCCACTTGCGCCAGAATCTGTCCCACCAATCTGCGCTAGGAATCCCGCTATCTAAATGTATAAATTTATAGCTACATTACTAAAAATCTACTTTATTTTATAATAGCTCACTCCATCAGCCATTTGCGTTAGAAATAAATAAATAAATATAAATTCTAATTAAATTGACTAAAACATTTAATATTCTTTGGTTTAAAATTTTTTTAACAATGTTAAATAAAAAAATGAAACCATTATCAAATTATGACATTATAAATTTAGTAAATAAATTAAAAATAGAAAATTTTCGTGGAGTATTTATGAGAGATACTCTTCCAAATAAAATTAATGAGTTAGAATGTGGAATTGTAAATTTAGACATAAATAAAAATAAAGGAACCCATTGGATTTGTTATTATAAAAATAAAAGTAAATGTTATTATTTTGATTCATTTGGATTAGATCCACCAATAGAATTAATAAATTATATAGCAGTAACTATAGAATTTTCAACATTTCAAATACAAAAATTTAACACACATCATTGTGGTCATTATTGTTTATTAATTTTAAAATTGTTGAAAAAGTATGATTATAAAAATATAATTTTTAGTTTTTTATAAATTATATAAAATATTATTATATATTACTTTTATATATTATGATGACCATGAGCTAAAGTATCATATTTATTATCTAATATATATCTCTTATATTCTTCATTATTATCTTCATTTAATGCAACTTTATTTTGTTTTATTGTATAAATCTGATGTTTCTGAGCCCTAATCATATATTGCTCTTTTCTAACCGATTTATTTTCGAATAAGCATCTTTTATAATCATCAATTGTTAATTTTTTTATCACATATTTTTTAACACCTTTTGATTTTTTGTTTTCTTCTCCATTGTCCATTTTGAATGCATATTGCTTAGGCTTTAATCCAACAAACTCTACCATAATTTTACCACTTAACTCATCTTTAAATTTTCCAATTACTTTTTTATTTGTTTCACCATATAAAGGATGATTTTTTGGATAATCACTAAAATCAAAATGCTCTTTTATTTTTTCCATATCTTTATAAATATCTTCTGTTTCAGTGTCATAAATTAAGCTATCAGTATCTTGATAACATAATCTAATTTTGTCTTTGTAGATAGATTGCATTACATCATAATGGAATTCATACATCAGATATTTGCTCAGATCTAGAATACTAAATCCAACATAAATTGGTTTATTAAATTCTAAATGTTTTATACATTTCAATGCTTAATAAATAATCGTCTTTAATGACTTCACATTCGTTAAAATTCGGGCTTTTAAATAATTTTAAAGCCTTTTCTTCGCTTGCTTCTAATCGAATATCTACTCTATTACGTATATTTTCCATTGTTTTACCAAAAACAGCATTATTCATCAGTTTAAAGAAATCTTTCTCAAAGTCATTTTTTGACTGTTTTCTTAAATTTGTATTCAACATAATATATTTTTCCATCCAATTACTTTCTTTAATTGTTAAGATTCTATGTATTTTCTTTAACTTTAATCCATGATCTAGAGCTTGAATTAAATTTTTATAATGAATTATATATTTTTCTTTATGAAATAGTGTATTCATTAATTTGGAAATTTTTTGATTGTTAATTTTAGTATTTTGGGGGCAGAATGGGAAATCATTATGTTTATTATGTACTTCTTTAGGATACTCTAAATCTACTTCTAGAATACATCCTTTCCCGATTTCATTCAATTTTTCAATATATTCTTTTAAATCACAAAAATTCCAGTTTTCATCAAATTTTTCTTCAAAAGCCAATTCATTATATGGTAATTTCTGAATCATTGCCCAACCATATAGATTGTTTGCATCTAAATACATCAAATACTTGCTTATTTCATTAGGATCATAATTTTCCATATATTTATTATTAGCTTTTGAATATCTTTTTATACTATTAACCATTCCACCTCTAATCCTTTTTTCAATAAATAAATACATATCATAATCTTTAATTGTTTGTAATTTTATATTAGTTACTTTTAACATTGAATCCCAGGCTAATCCAGGAGCTGTATAATACCAACATGGTCATAATGATTCATACAAGCTTCTCTAAATGTTTCAAATACATCAGCTAACAACAAAACATCATTTATCATATAAATATCGGTAAAATCTCCTAAATTTTTACATTCCATTTTTTTATAAACCAATTTGGCATATAAATAATCTTCAATGCTACAATGTTTATCATTTAGCTGATCAAAAAACATTTCTTGACTAGGTAATTTAGTTTCTTCATATTTTTTAAACGAATTCATATATTCATATGGATAAATACCTTTTCTTCTCATTAATTTAAAGTTATTGTCATTTTTAAAGAATTGTTTAGATATTTTTAATTTATCATCAGTTAAATTTTTTGATAATGAATCTAGTGAAGATTGCATAAATGAAAATGTATCTAAAAATCTAATTTCATATTTTAATTTCGATTCGGGATTTCTTAATTTTTTATAACTAAAACTTATATATTTTTCCAAATTATTGGGAATGACGCTTATATCAGAATGTTAAATAACTTCATTATTTATTGAAGATAATATCAAATGTGAATCATAGCCTTTTAAATTATGGAAAAATACTGGAATAAATCTACCTTTCTTTTTTGCTAAATTACATTGATTACATAAAGGACCTCTAAATTCACCACTAAAATGATCATGATCTCTTACTTTATAATTTAAATCTGTGTACGATTGTTTACAATCTGGACAAATAATAGATTTATCAAATAATCTTCCTTGTTCACATGTTAATTGCTTCATGACTTTATCTTCTAAATTTATTAAATAATCACACATTTTAATTACATATTCATTAAATTTTATATCTGCGTTATAACCTCTATAGACCTCAATGTCAATTATTTTTCCATTAAAATCCACTACAATAGCACAAAAAGCTGATGCTATATGTTTCCCAGATTTTTCAGTCCATGATTTATTTGGATCATTACTTGTAGAACTATATTTTTCAATTAATGATTCAAAATCAGCATAAATCGTATATGGAACTTTTTGAGCTCTCTGAGTATTTTTAAAGTAAAAGTTCTTTAGGTTCAATAAATTTAAGTAGTATACAAATGGTTGACGCTGGACGGTCATTTTGCCCAAATGACGTTTTTTGCACTTTTTGACTATTTTAAGGCTTATTTTCATCAAAAAAGTGTCTAAGCTCATCGAAAATCAGTCATTTTTGAAAAACGACACTTTTAGGCTGGACGTAGAAGTGACCATTTTGCCCACTTTTGAATTTTGAGACTTTTCAATGATTTTATCGCTATTAAATGATGAAAATAAGATTCAATAAAAATCTAAAGGCATTAAAAACTTTGATCTTTTAGAATTGGTAGACCTTCTAGGACTCACGAACTTTAGAGGAATCTTCATGCGAGACACTTTACCGATTTTCTTTGCTTTTGTGTTAAATTTCACACATAATGTTTATAAACAGAATTCAGAACGCGACAGGAAAAAAAAGGGGAATTTTTCAATAAACCAAAAAGAATAATTTGTGACCCGAGAAAAATGTTTTAATACAAAAAGAAAATAATTTTTAGACAAAAAGAAATTTTATGAGCAACGAGAAACAACCGATAAAGAAGATCAAGAAATTCATTCGTTCCATTCATATTCCTCATCAGAGTCGGCCGGTGGCAACAAATCCTAAAATCCAAAAATTGTTTGAGTGAAAATAGCAATTAATATTACCCGAATCGCCACGAGAACATCATTGACTGCGACGATACAACAACGACCTCCGCATGCAGGAGATGCAGGTCGTCCTTTGTCATCTTTCGTGTGCCCCACCTTTTCCACCTCGACTTGAATTCCTATTGATTGCCCCTTTTTGTTCCAACATCCGCCACCACTATCTCCTTTGAATGAGCCACTCGATCCTGTATATCGAAATCTTCGCTTCACATCACTAGCGATGATTCCGGTAGACAGTGAAAGATGGCTTGTCTTGTTGTGAAGAATCGAATATCCCATCTAAAAAAAAGTAAAAAAAAGAACTGGACTCAAAGACAAACTTTGATTACACAAATCTTTTTCGTCCGATTTCAAGATGATCACATCGAGTTCTTCAATGATTCTCACAACACGAGTTTTTACATTGAACTTCTCATCCGACCACGAGCGAATTACAATTTCATCATTTAAAAATAGCCAATTAAAATAAACCCATTACTAACACACCTATTTTGATCTTTTTGTTCTCGCCATGTTGAAATGTTGCTGCGAGTTTCGTGCTCAACGGGATCGCGCATCTTTTGTAGTCGTCGCTTTTCACATTGTAAAACAGAGCATATTGTCCAATAGAAGCGGCCAAATCACCATCAACAAGGAGCTGTTCGGGAGCCGGGTCCAGTTTTTGCCTTTTCGGATTAGTAGCACCTAGAATTGATAAATAAATTGACAATGTTTAAAATAAATCTTAAAATGTAAAAATCAATGCATAAATTAATAAAAAAGGTCTAAATTTAACAAATTATCATACAAAATTACTAAGACGATTTTAATTCCCCTCCAGACCTGGGACAACTCAGAAACCACCATTTTCCCAAATTCAGCGTAAAATATTTAATAATAAATATGCTTCAAGCACAAATCATCTAGAAAAATGCATTTCACAACACCCAGATTCCTGGGACATCCAAAAACCCATTTTTTTTCACTAGAGTACATTTAGACTAAAATCCGCAATAATACATTATTTACACCTCAAAATCATCGATAATCAAGTCTTTTCTATCAACTCACAAAAACTCAGATTGCTTTTTATCACACTTGTCGCGTCAAACGCGAGAGGAAGATACGGTCTTCCATTGATTCCTTGGTCGCGGTTCGGCTTCATTGACTCGGTTGATGTTATGGAACCAAAAGGACGCAGACGAATCGGAATGGTACCGCCCGACACCGTCGACCACAACAAATCGTCTCGTTCCTATTCCCCATTCATCGACACCAGGACTCAATTGAAGCTCATCGTCCCATTCCCAAGCCCCATTCATCGGTGCCAGGACTCAATCGAAGCTCCCCCCATTTCCCCACCTTTTGTTTATGTTAGGGAACCTATATAAGGCTGCGTCCCGGCATTCGAATTGTTCTTACGTTTAATTTTACTGTTTGTTTTGTGATTTTAGCTCCAATAAACATTTTCGTATCGAAACGAGTGTTTGGATTTTTTGGGCACATTCCCATCATCATCTGGTGCTTAGTCTCGCCGAGACTAAGCCAATCACGAAAACAATTCCGAGAAAAATAAACTAAAGAACCGTCCTTTTCTGAAAAGAAAAGACAACACTAGTATACAACATCAACAAATAATTTATTAATTCAACTTAAAGAGGCCTGTTTCCGACAACAAATAAGCATCATGCAATGTTCCAGTAGAAATAATTTTTACATAATTAGATGAAATGAATGTTAGCAACATCGTTTGGTGTGAAATAGTCTGGCCAGCAGCTACAATACCCAACAACGATGGTTTACCAGTAAGCAATTGTCGGCCAAAAACTGGACCACCGGACGCTCCAGGACGTGCCGATCCATGTCCGTGCAAAGAATGGCCAACGGACAATAAGTTGCCTTCCAATTTGGCTGAGATTCTGCCGCTTAGCACTTGAAGAGGATTACCATCATCAGAAATTGGTGTTCCCTAAAGAAATTAATTAATGATTATGCAAATGGGCTCATGTGTAAAACTGACAAGTAGATAATAAGGTTGACCAAAATATGCGTGGCGAAATTGGAGTTCATCATTTACCATCAAATTCTCGTCAGATTGTAGCAATACAATATCTTTCTCAATTGAATAGGCACGGATCTTTACTTGAATTTTTTGACCTTTCACTGCATGTGTGAGATCAATAACAGCAACTCGATGAGACTGAATTTCATCAGCATTTGGTCCAATAGTGACAAAATGCTTGACACAGTGATAACATGCAGCCAACACATTATCAGTAATCGCGGTCGCGCAAGCAACTATTCTGTCCACGGTGTAAACGTAATTTTTCATTCGTTCGATTGTTAGTTCTAAAATATAATATCAACAAATTACTTTGAACTCATGATAAAAAAGTACCTTCATTCGGAGAAGCGGGCAAATCAATCATCATCGGTGAAGGAACTGAAATTAATAAAAAATAGTTAATTGACAATGTTTAAAATAAATCTTAAAATGTAAAAATCAATAAAAAGTGTGAAATATTTAAAAAAATACCTTGATCTGCTGGCGTTGCTGGACGCGAAGGTGCCTTATTCGAGTCAACGAAAAACTGGATAGCGGGCCATCCATCCGGAAGCAAAAACGTCGTGCCGGCTTCAACGATATCCATATGAATGTTTAAAGTGTAATTTCACTAATTATAATGCAGTACAACAATTTAATTTTGCTAAAGAATTTAAAAATAGTTATTATAATACTGTTAAAGAATGTATATTTATAGATGAAGATCTATATTATAATTATTACCCATTATTTGTAGTAGATGTTTTAAAACAAAGTGAAAGAATTAAAAATTCTAGACCAGATATCACAATAAAAGCATCATTTTCTAAAAGTATTACTAGTGATACTAAATGCTATTGTTTAGTTTTGAGTGAAAATCTTATAGAAATTAATGGAGATGGTCTAAGAGTAAATGTTAAATAAAATAAAAAAATATTTAGTATTAAATGATATATTCAATTTTTATAGCGACTATATTATTTTTTCCTCAAATATATTCTTCAATAATTTGTACAAATAATTCTCCAAAACAATACTTTAATTTTCCTAAATTATCAAAATGTGATTATAAATATGAAAATGATACTAAAATAAAATCTTGTGAAATTTTTAAACCTAATACTATAGAATTTATTTCAAATGCTCATTTATGTAAGAAAATCGTGACTGAAGTTTCAATGTATACAGATTTATCAGGATATGAACATCTAGTCGAAAAAGAAATAAACAATAAAGGAATTACTAATAAAGAATGTGAAGATATGATAAAAAATAAATTTTGTGAATTTGGTGCATTGAAAAAAGGAGAACACTCATATCATACTAATAATAAAGTTGTAGGTGAGTATCCAAATAGATTTATTAGTTTAGCAGAATCTAAAACTTATATTAAAGAAAATTGTGTATTAATAGAGACTAAAGTTTTTTCACATTTTAATCAAGAAAATCCTACAAATGCATTAGTTTCACTAAATAATTGTAGTTATTCCAACGGTACTTGTCAAATTAAACCAAATGAATTGATAATTTGGGATGTGAATAAAGACCAAAATTGTAAATTTATATCTATAGGTGTTTTTGATGGTATTATTAATAAAGATGAAACATATTGGATTAATAATGATAACCAAATAGCTTTAAATTTATTGGATAAACATAAAAGACATTGCGGAAATTATTTACAATATACTTCCGAAGGTTATGCTCTTAAATCTACTAATAGAGAAAAAAGAAGTACTAATTTATTAGCTAGTACGTTTCAAGAAGCTGGTGAACTACAATACATAGAAAAGTTAAATAATAAATTATTTGATTTTTTTGACTTAAATTTATTAAGAAATACTAAATTAAATGGATACTTTCCAGTAAAAATAAAGAAATATCACGGTATGATAGACCATGTTTATAATGATAAAATTTGGTACTACAAAGATAATATAATAGTTGATGAGATTCCTATTAATGAGATAAATTTAGGAGCTACTGGAGCTATAAAAAATTTTGAAATAAATAAAAATTATGATTTACACTTTCTAGATGATAAATTAATTATTAAGGAGCATATTTTTTTGATGATATGAAGACTAATATTGAGGAAGAATTATTAAAAGAAATGGTTCAAGTATCTAATGTTGGAATAGAAATGGAAGAACAGGAGCAAAACTCTATGGTTCTACATGAAATCATAAATGAAATTCAAGATATTTTTGAATCATATTATATAAAATACTGGAGAATTTATGTAACCGTAGAAGTGACTTTAGTTTATATTTTCCTAGTTAGATCATTAATATATATCCTATCACCAGTATTTTCATTTAATTTTAGAAAAGAAAAAAATAAATATAATGACTATAAATCTATAAATCTATAAATCGTCGATCTATGGAAATGTCAATTCCACTAAATAAAAATTTAAATATAAATGAAACTGATGAAAAGCTAAAGACGAAGTAATTGAAACAGTTTTTCAAATTGAACCTTTATCTCGAAAATCATTTCGTGGAAAAAGAAAAGTAAGATTAGCGGAATTTCCGTCTATTACTTCCTTAGATAATAATTAAAAATATTTTTATTTTTTAAATGGGACTTGTAATTTTTGATAGTGATACAACAAGTTACTCAATAGTTAATTTGTATAAAAAAGAATATGTAGAGATAGTAAAATTAGCTGATTCTGATCAGAAGTCAAAATTGTTACAAAGCGATAATAAAAATATAGAAAATAATGAAAACAGTCAAACTACAATTAAAAGACCAAAAAAATATTTAAAAAAAAATAAATTAACCAAAGAGAACCAAGAATTTCTAAATGGAATTAGTGGTTCTGGATTTAAAACTATCTTGAAGTAATAAATTAATAAAAACATAGCTTATATCTCTTTTAAATGTAGCTCTATAAAAATATCTATATTATTATATTTAATCAAATTATTTTTTTCATCTATAAGTCTAATATTTATTTTCTTTATGTTGTTAATAAACTTATGATAAATTAATTGTTTTGGTTCAATAGTAATAGTTCCAATATTGCTTCTTATCCTATACAATAAATTAATATTATTCTCGTTGACATATGAATACTCTATTAAATTACAACTAATATAAATTTTATCCTGAATATTTTTATTCTTTTTCTCTGTAACTAAATTATTATTTTCATCAACATTCACATTGGTATTAATCTCTCCATCTACTTTTATCAAAGCTATTTCATAATTTTTATCTAATATATTCTTTGGTAATGAATAATATTCAAAAGTCTTATCATTAGAAGTTAAATGAAGATTTAAGTAAACCAATTAATTATTTAAAATAAAAATAGTCGATTTGGGTAATATATATACCAGTCCACTTCTCCATTTCCCAAATCATCATTTTACCTCTTTTTTCAACGTTTTCGCAATAAAAACATACAAAACCCTAAAGCAAAATAACTTTTTTACATAATTCTTCAGTAGATATTAGCTCACCTCACGCTCCACTCAAAAATTTGTTTTTTTCGACTATTTAGTTATTAAACATAAAAAATAAAACCTAAAAAAACATTCAAAATCCTGATAGGCATAGTCTAAATGTTTCTATTCCTAGCTCACCCAAAAAAAAGATGAGTTAAATTATTGAAAATTAGAAAGTGTATTTCAATTCATAACAATTATTTTCATTTAAGTGATGTTTTAATTTTATTATTCAGTCACATATTATCAAACACATTATTCAACGCACATTATTCAGCAAGTCTAATAGCGAATATTATTACTTAATGTCCACGTCCTTCTGCTGGACGAAATTCCTTCTTTCTTGGGTAATCATTTTCTTCGAAATTGTTCAAATCAGACCAAGCGTACCCCTCATCTAAATGAAATCATAATTATTTCAATTAGTTCTAATTTAATTGGTACCTTGAATTTTAGTAAGCATGTAAGTAACTGAATTAAAATGACACATAGATATTCCTTCATTTACTTTGATGTCAAATTCCACAGCAATTCCGATGAAATCACCATAAAGAGTATACAATCCGCCTCCGCTATCGCCCTTTTTCATTCCACTGTCACCCATGTGTTTGTTATATTTATCCATAACTTTCGAAGAGATAACACCCTAGAAATGAATTAGTATTTTTAAGAAACTTTAAAATTTATCCGTGTTTTATCTCTCAATAATAAAAAAAAATCTTTTGAATAAAACATGATAACCTTTTTCACACAAAGCGGACCATCAACCATCTTAATCCTCAAATTTTCCACCCTTGTATACTGACGATCTTGAGCACTTAACCCTAAAATTAGTTCGAATCAATCAGAGATTAAATTAGTCTGAATTAATAAAAGATTACAAACCTATCAAGACATAATTTTCCCCAAATGTTGCATCGATCGGAAAAGGAGGATCATCACATAGATCGATTTTCGAAAGAAGAAAGACAAAGTCGTCGTGCTTATTGATATATGCAACCTAAATTTATTCATTAAAAATTCAAATTAATGTGTGTAACAGGGCTGTGCGAATGCTCGATTCGAGTTCGATTTTTTCGAACTCTTTTTAAAAAGCAAAAAAGAAGACAGAAGAAAAACAGAATTCTTTTACCCTACCCTATGAGCCACCACTAAAACAGGTAGCTGTTTTTAAAGTTACCTTTGTTTTAGGTAAAATTGACTAATACAACTGCGTGGTCAGTTGAGCACGAAAAGTCAAGGAACCTCGATCACGCTATTATGAATTACATAATCGACGAATGTTTGCCTCTTAATCAGGTAGATAGTCCGACATTTCAAGAAATATTACGCATTGCCACAGGTGGAAAATATTGGTACGATTTTTTTAAGTCAGTATATGTTGGTGATTTAGTATTAGATCTCGTAAACATTTCACCACGGTCGAGTTACCAGAATCTTTTTATCAAATGAAGCAAAGTATTTTGGCCTCTCTTTCTATTCAAAAATATATTTTTTTAACTGCAGATGCTTGGACTGGAAAAGATTCGAGTCATTCGGTTTTTGCCATTACTGATAAGTTTTTTATTTGAGAATTATTTTTTTTAGCGCATTGGGTAAATGAAAATTTTGTATATAAAACAGCTATATTAGGCGCATGTCCTTTGAAGGGACCTCACGATGCTATCAATTTCAAGCAATTATGTGAAAAAACTGCGAGATTTCAATATTGGCATTCATCAGATTCATTGTCTGATAAGGGATGGAGCATGTGTTATGGAAAAATTTTGTGAACTGGTATCCGTAAAAAGTTTGCATTGTTTTTCACATAATTTACAATTAGTAAGTTTTTCTTAACTTTTTACCTCTATTTTCAGTCAGTAAATTTATTGCTTCACAATGTAAAAGAATGGGAGGGAGCGTATAATAAAATGAGAAAAATTTCCAAGTATCTTCACAGATCAACGAATGCTAGAGAGAAATATAAAACTTGTCTGAAGCTCTTCGATTTGCCCAACAAACTATTAACTAAGGTATGTGCTTTGTTACAATGTCATATTGCATAGGCTACGCCAGTTCGATGGAGCTCTACGTATTTAATGTGTGAACGTTTTATAGATGCAAGAGAAGCTGTAGAAAAACTTCTATTCGATGAAAAGAGAAACAAAAAGTTACTTCCTCTCACAGAACAGGAGTGGGACACAGTTGAACTAATAAAAAAGCTAGTGAAGCCGATTAATGACGTAACTAAAGCTGTTCAAGGTCGTGATACAGCACCCGCATCAATTATTATTCCTTTTGTTGCTATTTTGAAGATGTCATATGAGAACAACAGAAAACTCTATTGTCCCTTCAGGTATAATTTGTTTTGCTTTAAAAACTTTTAGTTCTACCTTATATGATGATATTGTTAGAAGATGTACACATTATTTGAAAACAGATGATTTACAAATAGCAACAGTGCTAGACCCACGTTTTAAATTGAATTTTTTGCCAGATGAAAACGTCATATCAGTTCGGGTTCGCTGTATTATAACTTAATAATGGTCCTAGGTTAAACTTGAAGAGCTAGTCTTTAATTTAATGAATAACAATGTAGAAGGATCGCTGAAAGTTATCAACACTCAAGAAATTCAAGATGTTCTGGATATTAATGACAATAGAAGTCAAATTTTCGCCTTATTTGTAAAACAGCACGGCGACAAAACATGTGAATCACCTAATCTACCAGCTTGTGAGCTGAAAATAGCTGCTTTAAGAGTAAGTGAAATTTTCTTTATCATACTTTTCATAGGAAGTGCAATGCTATTTATCGGAAAAGTGGGATATTAGTCTAAATCCCTATAGTTATTGGAAAGAAAATCAAAAAAAATTTCCTACATTTTCTTCATTAGCCAGGAGATACCTATCTACTTCCGCTGAAAGCGAGACTCTTCAGTTCTGCTCGTCTCATCCTCACTGATTACAGAAAATCAATGGCTCCAGAAACACTGGAGCAGTTGCTTTTTTTAAAGGCTAAACTCTTCTTAGACTACTAATTGTTCAAAAGATCTTGTTGTATTAGGCTAAGTTGTTGTTGTATTGTTTTTGTCGTTATTAAACTGGATTTGTATTTTTTGTCTTATTTTATTTTTTGGAAGGATCAAGCTCGAGTTCGAATTCGATTCGAACTTAAAAACCCAAGTTCGCACAGCCCTGAGTGTGTAAAGTACATATATATATTAATGATACTGAGTGAGAATAACTGACCTTAAGTGTCGTCGAAGTTTGTCCATTAGGAAAGTTTTTTAATATACTCCCTTTGCATGGTTTAACCTCGATATTGTCACCAATACTAACGTTATCATCAAGACAATGTGCGCAGGTAAGCGCCGCTCGCTTAGCCAAAACAGAAACACAGCATCCTTGGTCAGTTTCTAGGAGAAATGAAATCACACCTCTATACCAATTGGGAGTATGCGAACGAGAATCTAAACAACACAAATATAGATTTTTTAACAAAAGTACTGAGGCGATAACTAATTTGCTTAAACTATTTAAAAACAATACCTTGTTCTATTGGTGTAACTGGTCGGGAGCGTCGCACTTCTTCCCAACTTAATTCGAACTCCGCTCCGATCCATTCGCTTTTTAGTTCAAAAACATGCTCATTGCCTTCGCGACGGCGCCTGAAAGTATACATTAAAAATTTGTTCAAAATTTTATTCAAAATTGCTAACGAAACAAAAATTGTAGTATCTTAAATTAAACCTTTAAAAACCTACTCCAAAGCCCTGTTGTTCTTGAAGAGTCCAACTGGCACGTCCTGCTCCAATAGAAAAGCTCCACGAAGAGTGTCCTCGGTAATTGTACCATTATTTCGAGCTGTAACTTCAATCGATCTACCATTTCCGCGAACGATAATAAACTGAAAATAAATTATTAACTAGTAAAATAAAACAAAACATACCGAGTTCATATTGACGGACAATAGCTTAGGTAATCTAAAAAAAATCCATAATTAATAAATTTTTTCAAGCATTAAAAAAAGGAGATAAATTTTAAAATAGAAAGTTTTTTAAAAATTTAATCCGAATGCAATAAATCGAAACATAAGTCCACAATAAAAAAACTTTTTAATCATGAATTTAAACACAACTCTTCATATGAATTTATAACTATTACGGAGTCGAGTCAAGTCTCGACACGTTTAGATTATGTTATTAGTTATATTTGTGTATTGTATTGTATCGTCCGGCCAATAAACGGTAATTTGCTAACTCTCTGCCTCTTCGGGCAAATTGTAAAGTACATACGTACATGCGGTACATATCTGTAAAGTACGTATTTGTATAGTACATACTTTTGTACAGTACGTATTTGTAAAGTACATAGCTTTTTTCAAATATAACTTTTCTCGAGTTTTTTCCGAGTTTTATAAGATTTTTTTGTGTTCTTTAGTAAATTTAGAACGTAATCATCTCAATATAAATTATTAGATTTTTTTTGAATAACTCATTTCATTCTTTAGGATGCGTCATTGGGTTGGTTTGATAAAATCATAAGAAATATTTCTAGTAAGCTAATAAGCTTAGTTTTTATTATTATTTTCTATATTATTCGAGCTAACTGCAACACATTAAGAATAATTATTGTTTATTTCGAAAAAGTAAAAAAACACTAAATGTCATTCTAGTGAGTGCAGTAGTTGTTTGTGACCTGAAGTTTGAAGTGTAAGATGAAAACGAAGTCTACATTTCTTCTATTTTGGATACGTGTTTTTTTGATTTCAAATTACCCACAAACTTAACATAATTTGATGTGTATTTACAGATATACAACTCAAAACGAAACACAGATCTCGAGTTATGCCTGCAAGGCAGGGTGGAACAAGATGACGTTGATCAATTTAAAAAAACAATAGTGGATAATGGATGGTTTAATTTTTCTTTCACAAAACCGAAAGAGAAATTTGGAGTAATTTATTACTATGTAATTGTATATATATATTTAGAGTTTGATTGTAGATGACACGCATTTATTGATCAATCCTATTATGTTGTCCATTTTTTGTAGACAAATGCCTACATTAGAAGAATGTAAAGCGTACAGCGAAAGAGGCGACACAATTGTTCAATTACTGTACAGAGAACGATTTGACTTACTAAGTAAGATAATTATTTATTTCAACTGTTCTTTAGGTAATTTTGAAAGTCAAATAGATACGAGAGGAGGTGCAATATGGTTAGATTTTACGTTTTCTATGTGCCGTTTTCAAGTTGGTCAAATTTGTTTTCAGCACATACATATGAGGTATTTTTTTACAATCAGATTCAGGATTTTAGGAGAAGTGGGTCGCATAAAGCAGCCCTATTAGCACTTGGATATATATTGATTGAAAAGCCCGATACTGTTTCAATGAAATGGGCAGCATCTATTTTAGACGATTTGATATTAAAAGAACGTCCAGCAGCAAGAATAACTGCGGTCATCACGGATAAGGAAGAATGCTTAAAATTCTTCAAAGAGGTAAGAAAAGTTTACTTCTGGTACCTTACTTCAGGGAAATTCTTTCGAGAAATGTCAGCGTTTATTGTGCAGTACTCATTTTTTTGAAAATTTGAAGAGAAAATTACGAAGTGATATACTTGCTGCTAGGGTGTTTTCAACTTTATTCGGATCTCAATATGGAGCGAATGGTTCGCGTGAACTTGGTTAGCTTTCTTCTTCATTCCTCACCTCTAGGTTTACTTGATGAGATCTTCTCAGAAGAAGCTTTCAAACAAACACTGACAAATTTCCTTAATGCGTTACCTTTAGAAGGAAATAGTCGGACTTGGTGAGCAAATCAACTAATTTTTTAATCCTTGCATAGGTTAATGAGCACGTCTCATATATTATATCAAAACTATGGATTATTAACTCGATTGGCAGCCGGCTTTGGCCATTATCCTGTTTCTACAAATTTAGTTGAAAATCGTAATTTATTGTTAAAGCAGTTTGTCGGCCCACGAAAAATGTCAATTCATAAATTAGCGAAGAAATTAGTCGAATATGATAAAGGTAATTATCATATTATCACATTATAGTGATCAGGTATTGAAGAAGCCCTTCTCTTGGCTATCTTCGGTAAATATTGTGACTTTTATCCTACTAAAGGCGGAATTACTTCTCAAGAGGCAAGACAACTGGATCACTTGGAAAAGTTAAAACTCGCAAATAGCTTTGGATTAAAAGATGTATATACGAGACAAAAAGAGAAAAATATTGAAGGAATACCTATTTGGGTATTTAATGGCAAGTCTAGTATTTTTTCTAGTATTTCTAATTAGGTCAATCGAATGAGTTAAAAGATAAACTTATACATGAGAGTGATCAATTTGTTTTAATGCCATCGCTATGTGATGGACAATTTATAACAATGAATAATAATACAATGAAATGTGCCTCGGTGCACATTTCAAAAGAAGCATTCAAATGTAGTGATTGTCATGAAATAATATGCATTCACAAGTAAGTTAACATTTTGTTAGGTTCAACATAAATTGAAGAATAGTATGCTTGAAAAACGTTAAAGGAGAATATCGAGAAATAGGATTGTTTGCTTTACAAAAAGCAATTGATATGGATACAATTGCTGCTAGAAAAACACGTATCCAAAATGGTTGCGAAGGTGAAAAATTGAATTATAAAGGCCGTCGTGGTTGCAAAAAGTCCGCTATTCCAGAGAAAGAGAAAAAACCGATAGAAATGTAGACTTCGTTTTCATCTTACACTTCAAACTTCAGGTCACAAACAACTACTGCTCACTAGAATGACATTTAGTGAACATACCAAATACAATACTTACACGTAGTAAAAAACATATATTATTGTTAACGTTTCTTGTGTTGTTTTTTTACTTTTTCGAAATAAACAATAATTATTCTTAATGTGTTGCAGTTAGCTCGAATAATATAGAAAAAAAAGTATGTACTATACAAATACTTACTTTACAGATATGTACCGCATGTACGTATGTACTTTACAATTTGCCGCCTCTTCGCACCCGCTCTACACCACGCTGTACGCGCTCCACAACAATAACTTAAAAATGACAAGTACATATCTCATGTTTATGTAAATTCTTATTTTGTTTGATGGAAAAATTATTTTTTAAAAGTGGAACAAAATGCCAAAAAAAGCGCCATATTAAAATGTTTACATGTATAAAAAAGTGGTCGGATGGGTTAGTGATGGAGTGATGGTGCACAAAAAAGTAAAAATTTAAATTAATTCTTCTAGTAATTTAGCTATAAATGTATACATTTAGATAGCGGGATTCCTAGCGCAGATTGGTGGGACAGATTCTGGCGCAAGTGGATGGTCCTGGGTGATAGTAAAAAAATGGGGTTAATTTGTGTATTTTTTTAGAAATTATGGGGGGTTATTTTTGGTAGTAAATTAGAGGGTTGGCTGTTGGGGTGGGTGCGCCAGAAGTAGCATAGTTATACTACTATAATTAATAATACATTTTTTTGAATTTTAACTACTACGCGCGTTGTTTAGTGTAATCGTCACGCTCATTGAAGTTTCTTGAGTTCTGCGATGTTTACTTCTTGTTCTGTTTCTATTTACTGTTTTTTTGCTGCTTTTTTAAATGAAATATCTAACTGCATGTAGTAGATGTAACATTGTATATCATATACATAAATTTGTACGGCGGAAATTGGCAGAAAATATTGTAAAACTCGAATTTTGCGTGGCAATGATGGCTATTCCGATTGGCTGTCATCTCTATCTTTTTGTCTTGGTCTTCTTTTGTCTTTTTAAATGTGTTACCAATCTTTTGCTTTAAGAATGGCCCCTAAACCAAAAAATGTTGATAAGACGAAAGTGAAAGATCAAGGAATTGAAGTTTATAGGTAAGGCTTTTTTCTTCCTATATTTCTTTTTTTAGTGAAACGGCTATTAGAAATAATTATAGTTCATTAGAATACAGCCGTACTTGTCAATCTGCGGCTGCTGGAATAGCTGCCGGAGTTCTTGGTCTTACTAGCACATATGGTTTTATTTTTTATTTCTTTACAGTTATAGTACAGGTTTGAATACTTCTTTGATTTTAAAAACTTTCAGGCTGGAATTTGGGAATACAAAACAAGATTTGATGTTCCATCTTATTTCTCCGATCGAACAATAACGCTTACATATTCTCTTGTTGGAGGTCTTTTTACTTATATTCTTTTTTGGGTATTTTTGTATGGAATGGTTCATGTCTACTAGTCAAATTCCAAAGTTTGTTTGTTAAAATACATTCCTGCTTTAATTTAATTTACAACATAGTAAAGGTTTCAAAAACCATTTTTATTTTTGCCTTGTTAATTCAATTAGATGTATTTGTAATTTTCTTTTTAAATCAGTTTTACCGTTGAAGCGATGAATCTTATTGATTTGTCAGCTTCCGCTTTTTTCTTTCATTCTATTCATTATAATGGTTGATAACGCAGTGATGCGACAAATTTTCAGTCGTTTAAATATGAATCGAAGAGAATTAGAGAAGAAATTGGAAGAACAACATAAACAAATTTTATTATATGAAAAAAGGATAAAAGGTTGGTGATGTTCATTGAATTCAAAAGTTTTATAGATTTGGTTAACGCTTATAAAAGTCTTGATGCAGAGAAAAACGCTCTGCAAACAGTTGTAGAAACCTTTGAAGCTGGAGCATCTTCGGAAAAACCATCCGAAGAAGACGTTTCTCCGGTAACTACTAACTTTTAAAACATTCTCTTGTAGGAAAATGTAGAAAGTCTCAAACAAAGCCTTGGAGTTCTCACTAGAGAGAAATTAAAAAGGGAAAAGGCTTTTCAAAACGATAAAAAAGTTCTCTTAACAGAAAATGAAGCATTGAAACAGCAGTTAAAAAAAGCAGCTGATGGTGCCGAAGAACAGGCGGATAAAACAGCGTCTGTTATCAAGGTAGGTAAGCTGAAAATACAATTTCTACTGTTACAGACTCTTTCTGAAAAATTGAAACAAATAGAAGCAGATAGAGAGCGTGAGCTGTCTGATCACGGAAGTATTTTGGCTGAAATGCAACAGCGTTATGCGAAAGAGAAACTTGCTGCTGAAAATGCTCATAAGCAACTTGTAGAAGTTTATAAAAAGCTACAAGACAAAGAGGAGCTTCCTTCTCAATTGAAATCAAAAGAGAAAGAGTTCGATGCTCAACTATCTGGTCTACAAAAACAATTGGAAGAATGGAAAGTAAAGGCAGCCAGGACACCGACCATACAGCTGCTACAAGATCAAATAGCTAATATGAAGGAGGATCATGCAAAGGAGATTGAAGAATTGAAGAAGTCTCAAACATTTGATACCAGCAACGATCGACAATCTGTTTTGAGGATCCATGAACTGGAATCCAACATTCAGATACTTACGGAAAAATTGGCTAACTATGAAAGGGAGCGCTTGGAATTGCAGGACAATCTTCGAAAGGCATCGATGGAGAACAAAGAACTCCGGGAGAGAGTAAATGAATTGGAAACCATAACCACTGAGAGATCTTCCGCTGTTCCAACTATTGAAGAGCTTCACAATCTCATACAACAATTGAGCAGACAAGGAATTAATACCTTCGGTAGAGTTTCATTGAAACTCACAGGAACTTTTCCAGAACATATCACTGATCCGCGAGTAGGGGAGACGAAATCGAAGTTGGAGAAGGTGAAGGACGAATTCGAGCGATACAAGCTAAAGGCTGAAGCTGTCTTAAAAGCCAAGGTTGAACTACCAGATGGATCGAAAAATAATTTTCAGTCAGCTTCAACGGTTGTCTCTACTGAGGACGCTGGACTTCGTGCTCTCGTCAATCAACTTCACGACAAGTTGAGAAACTTGGAAGTGTCTCAAGCCGCTGACCAAGCACAATATGAAATGGTAAACTTTCTCCTTCTCCATTTATCTTTCAGACTACTCGATACATGAGAGAGCGGATAAATGAGTTGGAAAAAAGTGAAGAAGTTTGTCGGAATGGGATGAGACAGGAGATGCAAACGAAAAGTGAGTTGAACAGTTTCAAAAAGAGCTTTTTTTAGTCAGTGAGATGGAAGTTGAAATGCAGAAACAAAGGAGTAGGACGTTGGACGTATTAGCGGAGAAGGAGAGAGAACTTGAGGCAACCAAGTGAGTCTTATTTTTGTAATATTTATGGAAAACAATCGAACCCTGTTGACTCTTCTACTGCCCATCTGGCTTATAAGTAATTACTTCATTGCCAAAATAGAGGGACACTTCTCTGTTGACCTCGGTCCATAGCTCGTCAATAGCCGTATTCACTACTTTTGGATTGCTTGTATCAGAGAATAGCTGCTCTTTAAGAGACATTTCGGCAACGATCAGATGAATCATCGCATATTGCCAGGAATTCATGACGGAGCGAGGACGTTTAGATCGCAATAGTTCGACGACTTCTTTAATATTGACGCAATGTGTATTACGCATCTGACAAAGAGCCATATCGGTAGCGATTACGACACCAGTCCGTCCGATACCTGCATGACAATGGACCAAAAGGGGGTCATCATTGGTACGAAGCTCTTTCTCGACAGCTGTCATCAATTCCACTGCTGCTTTCCGTGAAGTTTTTGCTGATCCCCAAGGAATTGGAATACGCGCATCAGGCCATCTAAATTCCTTTAAACAAGATAGAAATTAAAACTCTACCTGTAATAACACATATGAATGATCTCTCTGGCCGGCTCCTCTTGAATAATGTTGTTTTCTAATCGAACAATTAGTCGAGTTATCCGATAGACCATGTCTTCTTCTCGAAGGGCAATAACGTCATCTCCAGCCATCATTCGCATCTCGATACAAGTTAATTTAAACGGCATGAAATAGATGGGGCTTCCCTCCACAATCGGCCAATATTGAGTCGTTTCCTTTGCATATTTGGCCTGATCATTTTTGTATTGTCGTTCTTCGAAAGGGAAATTAACGGATAATATTCGACTGACATTCTCCTGCCAAACGAGCATCCAAAAATCGTAGGCAGTTTCGTTCGTTGGACCTTCACAGGCGATATACGTTGGAAAATCTCCTCCACCGACGATATTTGCATTCACCTGTATTCGTCGTGTATTTCCTCCACCGGTTGCCGTTTTCACATAGAAACTCTCTTGCCGTGGACCGGTTGTATCCCAATTTCCACTTGTTTGATCCATCATTCGAAATTCGTTACTTATTGTGAAGAAGGGCTCATGACCGAGAAATCGTGATGAGAACCAACGATCGATTGAAAGGCTTTTAACACGAACCAATTGAATCTCCTTCTCGCGAGCACAATTAATTAAGGCATTTTCGGAATATTCTCGTTTGCTAAAAAAACAAATGAGAAAGAAAGAAGAAATACCGAGTGAACACAACAGATGAACGAGGTTTGGGAGGCATTACTGCTCTTGATGAATACACGAAGGAAATCTTTTTTTTTTCAACCGACTTTGACTATCTCCCTGTTCATACCCGTCGAATATCCTCTAAATTTAAACTTTTAGATGCATCTTGATCTCACTTCGTTCCGAACAACTAAACACAGCTCCAGTCGATCCCCCCCAAGCAGGCAAAATTCATTCCAAGAGAAGAACAAGCGAGGTGAAACGCTATGTGGACAGAAAGATCAGTAGTGGTGGGTTTCTCGTAACTTTACATTTTATTCGATACCAGGTTCTCGACGAAGCACCGACGCCATCTCCGTATCCTCCGCCGACTTCTTCAACACTCACTCCGATGCCAATAACATCTCTTTTCCCAATGTGAACGAATCGAAGAATATTTTCTACGAAGACGAGATTGCCAAAAAAGACAAGGAAGTGGCGGAGATGAGGAATGTCCTTCATCAATTGGAGTACAGAATGCGAGAGATGGAGCAGTCCGTTCTCTGTAAGGATTTACAAAATCATGAAATGTCAGAAAAGTTGAAGGAAGAGATAAGAGTACTGGAAGGTAAGACTCACTCTTTCTTCTCAAAGATTTTCAGGAAAATTGAGATTGTTGAGTACTGAAGCTGGTAGCGATATCGAATATTTGAGAAACATCTTTGTACAATATCTAAATAGTAACAATGCTTCTGGAAGCAAGAACATTTTAAAGGCTATTGGGATGGTCCTGAAACTGAGCCCGAACGAGATGAAGGTCATTGATAAACGACACTAAACAAACGGGGGGATTTGATTCTTTAACTAACAGAGCTTATAACTTCTTTCTGTAGATTTGTGGTGATTAGATACATATCTTTGGCTTGTTTATCCTCATTCCTGTACATATAACTCGGTTGGGAAAAGCTGTGATACAATTTGGCTGTCATATTCGAAAGTACTATTCAGACTAAATGGTTGATTATGATCAAATGGAGTATTTCTAGCAAATGTATTGTTTAAACAATAAAGAGTCACTAAAAAGTAATAAAAACCAAAAAAATAAGTTATTTTTAGAATGTTATAAAAACTGCTCTATTTTGTCATGAACAGTCCTTTAGTGCTAAAGTGAATTTGAACACAGACGTCATAAATTTTATTTTCTCTTGTTTATATTACTTTTTTTCGTTTTCGATTATTGTTTCAAAATATGTTTACAATATGAATACACTTTAGAAATGAAAATATGTCGTTAGATGCTCATTTGGAATCATTAGGACTACCAAAAGAATATGTATTCAACATATCTGAAGAATTTCCTATAACTGTGGATTACGTAAATGAACAATATTTAGTTTTTAGTAAAGAAGGTGAGAAGTTTTATTCTATCCAATTGTTTTTAGATTACCAACGGTTAAAAATGTCTTTTCGAATGGTTGCTGAACCTATTTCCATTTCAGATGAAGAAAATGTTCCTGATCCGCCATATATTCTTTCACCGGAACAGGTTCTCATTTTATCTCAATATGGTAAGTAAATCTAGTTTTTTTTCTTATATTTATTTTTAGATCATGCAAAAGTTAGAAAAATGAAAGAAGATGATAGTTTGTTTGATGATTCCGCTTTTAAACCAAGTTGCAGTCTTGAAACACCTACTGTATTTGAGGTTTGTTGTATTAATTTTTTAATACTTTTTAGACAGACCGACAGAAAGCTAAACAAATTGCACTTGGAAGAAAAGCTAAACAATTAAAACGAAAAATTAATGGACACAATGCTGGTGCCAAAAAGTTAAAGGTAAGTACTTCTTTAGTTTAAAGCTTTACTTGTAGGTAACTAAGGAAGATTTGATGGGCATTGAAGTTACTGAAGAAGAAATCACCGATGTTCTCAATGAAATTTCTACAAAAGACGAAAAAGAAGAAAATGAAATGTTATCTATTAACTTTCCTTTTTGTAAGTAAATTTTTAATTATTTTTATTTTAAGGTTATAATAGAGAAGATTTTTATGAGTATATTGAT
Organism: Oscheius sp. DF5120; assembly: GCA_932521415.1. Classification (NCBI taxonomy): domain Eukaryota; kingdom Metazoa; phylum Nematoda; class Chromadorea; order Rhabditida; family Rhabditidae; genus Oscheius; species Oscheius sp. DF5120. Next base: position 2,793,616 of record OW051465.1, on the reverse strand, counting down.
CGCTTATCTCTTCCTTTACCGAATACAAAGGAATTCCGTATCAAATATCTCGTAGTTCACGATCTTTGGAGGAGAGGCTTCTATTTAACAACTGGAATGCGCTTTGGATGTCATTACCTAGCCTACGAAGGAATTCCTGGAGATGTTCACGCTCGTTTTATGGTTGAATGTGTTGATGTTGAGACGAATTTATCTCCTTTAAAAATGATTTCACTTACACGAGTTGCTACACAGGTAGTTTTATTTTGAAATTTTTTTTATGTACTTTCAGGTAAAAAAGACAGTTCTACTTGCGTTTGTCGCAGATAATACCCATATTCCACATTATATGACGTTACAATGGTTTAAACCGTATGATAGTTGATTTCTTTGTTTTTTTGAAAAATATATTTTTTCTATTTATGTTTGGAGTTTATGCTTGGTTTTGCCATTAATTATCATTTTCCATTTTTTTTTAATTTTTGCTTATTTTAGCCAAAAAGATGCTGTTCTTCTCTTTCTTCAAATCTTTAGTAGGCAAGGACGTTGTCGTAGAGTTAAAAAATGATTTAAGGTATGGTTTTATTATTTTTATTATTAGAAATTTCAGTATTTGTGGTACGCTTCATTCAGTTGATCAGTATTTGAACATGAAGCTAACAGATATTACAGTTAATGATCCAGAACGATTTCCCCATATGCTTTCTGTCAAGAATTGTTTCATTCGTGGTTCTGTTGTTAGGTTAGTTTTTATTTTTTTCTTCCTAGATAGTTCTAGATATGTTCAATTACCAGCCGATCAAGTTGATACTCAACTGTTACAAGATGCTTCCCGTAAGGAAATCGCTCAGAATAAGGCGAAATAATCTATGAATTCAACATTTCACGCTGCATCTCATCCAAAATAACGGTTACTTGTTCCGCATGAATTGTTTCAATGAACAAATAAAAGTTTTTAATATTTATTCAAGATTTATGGCGGCTGCCCATTCTTTGCATTCAGCAGTTGACCGCTCCCAGCGATCCATATCACGTAAAACGTAGTGTTGCCTGAATTTAAAATATAACTTTACTTTTTTTTTCAAACCTTCCATCGGCATCATTTACTAAAGCTTCGGTATTTCCCTGAATGTAAAATTTATCAGCTTTTCGAATTCCCTCATTAGGGAAGCATCTAGGATTACAATCTCGCAACCATATTGTTAATCGATCTGAAAGCTTGAAAATAATAAGCACGTGGTCTACCTGCGACAAGTCCTTCGCCACCTCCTTTCTTTTCTCTAACTTCTGTTTCAATCTGATGATAATATGCAGCTCCGACTAGTACCCGTTGAGTAGATGATACTCTCAGCTGTGCTCCAAAAGAGTCATGCTGCGCAAATTGCTTTCTTAATTCGTCGGAATTGTCATTTCTACACATGCCACATCGGACTCCACATGTCGTTTCAGCACATGTACATACTCCTAGGATGCTTATATATGTAATCAGGTAATATACCTCCATGGAAACAAATAGTATCGATAGATTCGTCAACTATATTTCTAGGTTTACGCTGTGACCTTTTTTGTGCATCTATTCGGAATAATGCTGCAGGAACTGATGATCTTTTCATTCGTGTTTGATCTGGATGGGAGATGAGAACCAATCCAACCACATCTAAAGCAATTCACTGTAGGGATATAATCCGGTCTTACCGTTAATTGGATGTCTAGCCGCTATCGCTACAGGTGCTAAATGATTAGGCTCGTGGTTGTGTTGCGGCTCAACGACTCCAATTTCATAACACTGATTCGTTCGATGTTGCAATCCTGAAATCTTTATTATTATCTATTTATCCTCACCTTCTAGAACAAAATGAGCAGCGTAGGAAGAAATAGTCGGTATGGTAGTAATCTTCAAATGAGTAGAGTTCTGAAGAACACCGATACTTGTCGGCTTTGAACTGTATCCGGTGAAGAAGCCATGGGTAATTTCAATCGCCCTCATCATGGGAGACATTATTCTGAATACATTAATAAAAGCGAAATTATGTATCTACGTAAAGCAGACAATTTGTTTGATGATTCCCATGGAGACAGTCTGCTGGTCGACAGTAAATTTAACCGGGTAATAATCGTCCATTGTCAAACCACGGCGGGATCTTAAAAAAGCTATTAGATACATTTCTTGAGTACCTCTGTCGTTTGGTGAGAAGTATTCTAACGCCAGCCTTTGCTTTACCTCTTCCTTTTGTTGTTAAAGTGAAGTTCTTTGTCGTGGATGGGAGCTAAAGATCTTTTAAATCGATTTTTTGCTTACATAAATTTCAGTGGCAGTTTCTGTCACATTAATCGTTCTGGTATCACAAGCTGCACATTCCACCATTACTTGGAGGCTGCTATCAGAATCAAAATTGACTTTTTTTGAGCGATATTCGAAGAGAGCACGAGAAGCAAAGTAGGTATCCTGTAAAATTGTAAGCTGATCAAATAGAGGCAACCAATGCGGATTCATAGCTACCGTCTTCCTCTTGTTGTTCATAAACCCAGTTAGCCAATGGATCCCAGTCAGTCTCTGCACCAGCTGAAATAAAAGAAAGAACTCCGAGAGCGTTGACCAGCAAATCTCCACTCTAAATGATCTGTCTCGTATTTATTTACCTTTTACCTTCATCTTTTTATACACATTCTGTCTATCAAAGCTGTTCATTCGACTTTTCAATTTCTTCATTGAATTGCCAGCTGTCCAGAAGGGTAGAATCGATTCTAAAAAAACTCCTTCCAACACCAGAATAGTTCTTACTGTCTTTACTTTGAGCCATTTTGATTCTCATAATTTCCGCCGTCGCATTTGTTCCCATGAAAGCCAATGCAGCGATGGTTCTGATATCAAATTGGTTGCTCTCATCTAGATTGTAATAATCTCCGTAAAGATTCATCCATGCCGCGTCATTTTTCTAAAATCATAAAATAACTGGTATATATACATATATGTCTTACAGTACACTGGTAGGTTGCGCAATCTTTTGAAACCTGAAGAAGCATCGCGTTGAGGAACCATAGTTTATCATTCTGTGACTCCTAAACTTCCTGTAATCTCTCGTATCTTTTTGATTACTAAATCAATCATGTCATGAAGATCTATTGGTCGAGGCTTCCTATCTGTCAAATACTTCAAAATATATCCAATGGCGCCGCAGACGAGTCTTTCATCGGCGAATGCTTCACATAGAAGGGATGAGACGATTGATGTCAGCCTGTAAAGAAAGAAACTCCACTAATTATTTATTCCACTAACAATGGAGAGCGTTCTTCTTCATTTCGCGGCCGTCCGTATTCTGCGAAACCACACGTTGTCTCATTGGAGCAGTCGGAGAAACGAAGAAGGTCAGAGATCACTAAAAGGCATAAGGATGTATCGATAGAAAACCTTACAGATTCCTATCTTGTTCTCTGAATATTCGAGTGTTGACTGATCTACGTTCTCTGACATTCTACTCTTTCGAAATTGATATAATTCGACGGATAGTTCTTTCAAGACATCACTGAGAAAGGCATTTCCATAGAAGAGGGTTCCACGTTTTGTTCTTCGAGGATTTACAATGGCGAAATCCGTCGTCAGAAATTCTTAAAAGCTTTGAATGAAAAACAAAATGAATGACTGACTAGATAAATCAACACTAAAGCTGTAAACCGTGTCCGTGTCATGAATATTAGCCGAGACTTGAGTAACAATGGCTTTAGGATCGACATTCGATCGGTATTCCTGAACTTCTATAAAGAGATATCTCATTTCTTTTATATATCTCACCCAGAATGTTCTTTGCCGGGATGTGATTATTGCTGGTCATGGCATCATTCAACATGGCATGTGATATACATGGTTTCTCCGCATTTAATATGATCTGTTTCGAATGTTCCTCTGTCTCGGCTCGTTTCTATAAGAAATTTGCTAAAAAAACATTTGCTACCTCCCGGATGACCCCGGTGAGGCAAATCCAAAAACTTTGGTTATCGACTCATCGTCGTAGACAACGGTCGGAATCCCTTAGTACCTTGAGATACTGGGTTAAAACCAAATCTGCAATCGCCGACCAAGAAGATGCCTCGCGAAAGCGGTCGAGGATATTTGAGATGGGCGAGCATACAATCGCTGAGAGACGCAAACAGGGAAAGGAGAGTGTGTATAGAGAGGAGAGATGACAGAGACATCAGTCTGCATCTCTTCTTCTCATATACTCTCTCATTTGGTAGAGGGTAAGAGATTGAAAGATAAAACACCTACCGCCACAAAGATTCTAAGTCGAATAGAATCCAACACTTCTCCCACTTCACAATGATGTTTTCCAGGATAGGATTCCTCTCTAAATTTATTTTTCTATAATCTGCCTCCCTACCTTCTTAGTCGGAAGAGAACAGAGCTTAGTCCGGCTGCTAGGAACCGAATCGTGAAAGTTTTTGTGTCAATTGGATGGGTTTTGCTTACCACAACTCTAGAATATAAAAGCTCTGATTAATATTTCAATATACCGAGTGTAAGTTGGTCGACCATGTTGACCGAGAGATCCCAAGTCACCACATACCTTTCTGGAGAGCTCTGACATACAAATTGAGAACTGAATAGCACTATGCGAATTAGAAAAGATTGCTACCTTTGACTCTTGTGACAGATCCAACGCTGAGACACTGATCTTCACGGTAATCGTCTCGTTAACGTATACATTCCTCGGAATGTCCACCGAAAACCATCCATATCCCACTTTCTATATCTACCTACCTGCATGAAAACATTCTTCTTACTAATCACTTCGATTCTCGGAGCTAAACAAAGTTCTTGTTGACCTGGAGACCAAAAAGCAGAGGACACTGCCCAATTGCCTATGTTATCAGGTGATTTAGAATTGACAGAAGTTGTTCCGGAAGCACCGAGACTGTAGGAATCGAATATCCAGACCTCTTCAAAGTTCTCCCTAACATCGCTGCCATCATCATGTGGTAGGTCAGGGGCGTCACTGAGGAGGGATTGAAGGGAGACGACGGGTCTGGATTTCGAAGTCTGGATTTCGAAGATTCCTTGCATACTGCTAGTCTTTAGTAGCTGAATGTTCTCTACGCATCTTCCTCTATTTCGTTCGTCGCAAATGGAAGAGGCTAGAAGAATACCTATCAGCTGGAAGAAAAGTTACTTGTGGGAGTAGGAGGATTACGACAGGCCTCCACCATCCATTTGACACAAAGATTCGAGATACAGGATGAAGTCAAACGAGGATCTGGACACTTTCCATATTTCGTCTTGTAAGCGGCTCCTGCTGTTTCACAATTCTTTTCTGGATTCATTAATTGTCCCTTTGATATTCAAACAAACCAATGATGACCCGTAGCCTGTCAACCTTTACGAAATTCATCAGTTTTGCGTGGTACTTTTTATTGTTAATTGCTTGATTCTTATCGAATATACTAAAGTCCCAACTTCTACTCTTCTGCGCCTCGGTTTTCTGGAAGAAGTACAAGAAGATGGGAAAACTCACTGGTTGTATGTAATTCAGGCGGTCATCGGATGATCGAAGTACAGACAACCCGTAAGGATCACCATTTAATGTGAAGGTGACATTCTGACCAGGCTTCATTTCTTTTTGGGAAGAGAAGACAGAAGCCTAAAGGACTCTATCAAATGTGAGCAACCTACAGAACAATTATCATGAACATAGAATTCAGTCATATCGGTGAGAGGAGAATTATTCGTGCTGTATACAAAGAGGATACATTTTCCAAGAAATTTGGCCGACAATAGAATACTAATTTCTCCATCATCGCGAACTCTTCCCGAATATACGACAGCTTGTGAATTACATAAAACCTATAAAATGCCTTTATCACTTCCGCTGACTATGTTAGGACTCCCATAACAAGAAAAAGTCACGTGGCTCGTCACTGTCTCCCGTTCATGAGTCAAAGGTCTCTGCTCGTTCTTTTTCTCCTCTTTATCAGTAAGTTTCCCGTTTTATTTCCCCTATTCGTTTAGGTGCTTCCTGTATTTTTCATCATATCTCACAATGTCGTGGATATTGTCGGGAAAAAGTGAACGAATGCTGTCGACTCTTCGGCTATCTGGGTGGTGTTTGTTTTCGGAAAGAAGCCTACTGCTCCGGGAAATGACTCAGCCTAATAAACTTACCATATAGTTTAGTTTCTTCGATTCAGCTACTGGGACGAGGACCTCGAACTGTTCTCCTATAGTATAGAATACTTTCGGGGTTTTGACGGTGATCCATGAAGCTTCGACAACAGATTTTCCATCTGTTGCTGCCACAGAAGGAATCATTAGAATTCGAACACGCGATTGATCAGTGTAGACTGATCTAGTAGCCTGAATAGGTTTTGAGGGTTGACAGGACAGCAACCTGTATCATGATGACTGGACAATTGGCCCAAGAATAAGGGATATTGAAATTTATAACTTCTCCAATCACCCCCGTGATATCCTGACCAGCATGTCTATCATTACTCATACAAGATAGGTGAACTATCAATGGAGATCCGTTCGGAGCTCCTGCTGCTTGTGTCTTAAAGAAATCTTTTAACAAAAATAAGTTAATGAGACAGACCACAAAAATCATTTTCCTGGTTTTGGTATCAAAAGATGGTCGCATGGGGATTATATCGAAACCAGGACGAAGAGGATCAAAATCAGTTTTAGCCTCTCCTCGTCCACCAGTTCCATGATCACGAATCTCGACAAGGATAGTAGTTGGAAGACTGGCAGCATCGAAACAAGGACTGACGTCGACTTGGCCAAGCCAAAGACCTGATGAGATCTGGAAATTTCTTCTTGGATTTTGTATAGATGTACTAGTAATGGTAATAAAAGAACAATTAGGACAATCTGAAGTTTTATTAGCCATCTAGAACAAAAACACAGGAGGTTTGGTAATTCGAGTTTTGCCCATCGCGGATCATTCGAGAGCAATTTCGACAGCTCGTTTGGCTTTTCGTATGGATCTGTTATCCTCTTCTGATATCGTCATTAGCTGTTTTTCTTCATCTCCAGTCATTTGACACGCCATCTCATCTCGTTCATCCTGTTCTTGAATACTGGCCAAATAGCGATTAGTCACACGTTGCAGAGTCGGAATTGTCTCTTTCAAAATCGGCGGAGGGGGAATGATAGTAGCGGAACGAAAGTATGGTGTATCGGGAAGAAGATGATATGGCGGAGCAAGACGAAGTCCATTGATCGATGGAGATAGCGAAGGCGGAGAAAGAGAAGTCGGTCCACCATAGAACAACGAGTTCATGAACAGTCCCTCATAGTTGTTATAGATGTTGCGAAGACTAGCGAATGATTGTGGTGGCAGAGTTTTCCTCGGCGGACTTGGTCCCTCTTCCGTTCGCCAAACACAACCCATCGACTGATTCGTGTCGAGACGCAGTTGATAGCCGGACACCTCAAGACGTCCGTTCCTCTCCAGACAATACCAGTTCGCACCATCAAGACTGTCCACTTCAACCAAGACAAATCGATTGAAATTCTTCTGGCGACGACAACGTTTGACCTTCAAAACTTTTCCGATCTCTTTCGCAATTCTTCGTCGAGTAGTTCTGGCATCGGGAGGTAACGTGACAAGAAGGAATGCCGAAGTCGGCAACCGACCGCTAGACAACTGTGGCTGCACCATGTATGGTTCCCTTTCTCGTGTCAAATACGCGTCGAAGATCTCATGACACGTCTTCTCCTGTTCGCAGATATCAATGATCAAGAGAAGACATTGGATAGATTCCATTAGAGGAAGTCTTTTGCAGGAACACACACGGGTCACTTGACCCTTTCTTTGTTCGATTGAGCTCTCGAGGAGCGAGAGACTTCATCAATTGCAACGCCTTCCAATGACCCGTGCAGCTCTTAATGGTTTTCCTTCTATTAGCAACCTTTGCATCAAATGCTGTCGCTCAATGATCAGGAGAAGACGAAGCCCTATGTTGCTCCTCTCTCCTTACTTACTTGAATGGATATGATGAGAGGATATGCAAATTTCCTTCTTCCTTGAAATTCCTTCCACCTTCCATCTTCGGCGTTTCAACGACCAGAATGGGCGTGGGTTGTTTGCATACTCAAAAAGCCGCTTGGAAAATTAATTGTCCTCGGTAACGTGGACCTTTTTGACCTCCCTCTTTGGAACTCCCTGCCATATCTAATTGGAATCTTTCGACTCTTTCCATGCCAATCTTTGTCCGGACTATTTTAGCTAAGTCATGCGGAAAAAGTCATTTTCCAAGTGACTTCCAGTATCTTCCCCCTCAATGATCTTCAGCCTTCAACCAAAAATACGACAATATATTTATGGCCTTTAATTAGTTCCTTGAGAGAGGAATCTGCAGTTCGATTTATAAAGAAAAAATTCTCAGGCCCCGTAATGAACATTCTCATGCCTATCGATAGAGTTCTTCTACCTAACAAACTATGTTGTGATTGAATAGCCCGATCGAGTCACGCGAAAGAAAAAGTCCAGTTGATTAGGGCTGATCATTTCCCTTTCTGTATTTTCCGTATAGGATGATCTGGCAGTCTCGCAATAAACTAGGGGTGTGAGAACGGGTATCCTTGGTTCCTTAACCTACGCAATCGACGCATGTTTAATGAACGAGAGATTGTTTTCATCCTGCTGTACAACTCATTCCCTTTTATCAAATGGAGATTGAGTTAACGCCGTCGATTATCTCGCCACCTGCCTGAAAAGAGGCTGTTGTCAACGTGAACAAATCGCAACATGTAAGCGCTTCCTGCTCTAAATTGTGACTGATTTGAATGAAGAGGCAATTGCTCGAGCTATTTGCGGCCTCTTTTTGATCATTGCTCTTAGAAAAGGATAGCGTGTATTTTGTGAGACCGGAACAAACCACTTCCAAGCGAGAGAAATTTCTCCTTTGACCTCTTCGACAATGCTTCGTCTACCTGATGTTTAAATCATTCTTGACGGGGCGATTTTGGCGGATTTCTTAATGCACCCCTTCTTTTTTGAGCAACACGCATAGCCCTCTTCCCTGACTCTTCTTATTTGTCCTTTATGTTTGGATGAAAATTTCTCATGAATAGATATGCTTCTTGGTTTCTAGGTTTATTCAATGTTTTTTGGAAAAAGGAGGGCAAAGTAATATTCGATGGATTAGGCCGGATTTGCCTTTTTCGTCGACAGCTATCACATTCAGCGTGTCAACTCCATCTTCAAAAAGAAAGACAACGTCCGTTTGAAGTTAGATGCCAATTATCTATCGATGCCCACGTCTTCCGGGAGTCTTTCGACTTCCCTTCTCTTGCTATATAATCAACTTTATTGCACGCCGGGTAATCACATCATCCTACCGTCTTTACATTTGTTTTTCCCCTTCCAATCACAATTACTCGTGGTACTTACTTCTTTCACTAATTGGAATCCACAAATCATTCATCGTCTGTGCTTATTTTAGCAGACGGAGAATTCTATGAATTTCTCATTTTTTTTCATTTTTCTTGAGAAAAATGCCAAAAGACAGGTGATATATTCCCTTCTTTATTCATTCACCGATCAGTTTTTAAACTTGGTCACATAAAATTAATCATTTACCGGAAGCATTTTAAAGTTCTAATAGACTTTGGAGATAATCGGGAACTGACACCTTCTCACGCTAGGCTCTTTAAATAAAACCAGACGTTCTGCTGTCCTTCCTAGCTACAACCTCCCGTTTTGTTTGTCGCGTGGGAAAAGACATGGGAAGAGAACGAATTGCGAATCGAACAATCCTGAGTAAATAGTTCACGGTTGCGAGTCAGCCTCAAATTTCATTAGTTATCCTTTTGGTCTTTGAAGTAGTCTCTAGGATTAAGAGCTTCCAAGAGAAGAGCGTGTTAGACCACCCCGGAAAGGGTAGTCGTCGATTTGTATCCTTCCTCTTTTTCCATCATGTTCCTATTCATTATAGGTCAGATTCTAATCAGTCTAACCTTTTTGTTTTCAAATAAGTGCCCGCCTCTTTTTCAATTATTGCCCTCTACTCAAATATTTTCATCTACTCACAAGTTTCTTCAGAAAATGAATGAGACGATCAATGGACCGGAGCCACCAGAGCCTCTTCTGAGTGATTATATCGAGATGCTCTATCTATCTTTTGTCATTTCTGTTGGTATCCCTAGTAATGCCATCATCCTTCGTCGATTGTTTTTGGAGTTGAAACGAGCTCCAAAGGACAGTGTTAAGGTAGTCTGTCTTTTTAAAAGGAAAATCATTTAGAGCGGCTTCCTCCTGTTGAAGATCAATCTGAACATTTCCGACCTCTTCCTGCTTTTAATGGCCTTTGTCAAATTAACATGGATGTATACGTACGAGTGGAAGTTCGGTGACTTCCTCTGTCCAATCTACCAATTCTTGTCCATGTTCGCTCTTTATGTCAGCTCCAACATCGTCCTTTGTATCGCCATCGATCGATTAAGGAATGTTATTTCGGCGAATAAAATGTCCCGGAGTCACAAGCATGTAAGCCATTTTTATTTTTTGGTCAAGAGCTCTAGATCAATCCGGTTAATTTACTTCTAATCTTGGCGTGGGCTGTTGGATTCGCCTGTAGTCTTCCCCAGCTGTACTTCTTCAGGAATTTTAACATTGCTCCTCATTTGCCTCAAGGATGGTATCAATGTACTGATATTTGGCAGTTCTATGGGTAAAAAAATCGTTTAAAAAAGAAATCATTTCTAGGAATGACAGCTTCAGTCCTTATCCAGCTTTTTTGATGACGGATACAGTCCAAGATACCTACTCGATCACCCATCTTATTGTCGTCTTCTGGGCCCCGGTAGCCTTCATGATGATTGGCTATGTAATTATTGCCTATAAGTTGATGGAGTATTCACTTCAAGGAGTGCAAAGTCAGGCAGAGACAGCAAGGAAAGAGATTCAAGGAGAAGAATCGGCTATTATGCCACCAAATATACATGAAGCACTGTTGACGGCCAATAATAGCAAAGTAACATATTCGATAAAAAGATAAAGAGTTCTAGACGAATGAAAGATTCTGGAGTCGAATTAAATCTGCTCCTATAGTGGAAACAGTGAGAAAGCCGTCAAAATGTATGATTACTGTTCCGCCTAGTTCAAGAAGACCGAGTTCCAGTAAGTATCTTCCAATTAACAAATAAAAGTAATAGGTGTAATGCTTCCTGGCCCAAAAATCCCAGCCTGGAGACGTCAATTGAGAAGTAAAGTGTTTCGGACGACGTTATTAGTGGTAGTCACTCACGTTGTCCTCTGGTTTCCGTATAATGCGCTAGCCCTGATGAAATATATCAATGAAGATATGTTTAAGTAAGAGATAGAAGGATAAATAGGAAGTTTTAGGTCCATGTCAGACAATATGAATGTCTTTAAAGACCTTCAGATTTTGATCACCCTGATTAATCCCTTCCTCTACGGATTCTTCAAGTGATTCGATTCAAAACGGGACTGAATAAACCTTTCATTTTTTGCGTTCTTCTCAAGGGTCAATTGTGCCGGTTTGAGGGCTTCTAATGAAGATTCAGGGTTGAAATTCCACGTTTTGCATTTTGATCGCGACGATCGCCTAAGCCGACGCCATCGCCTTCTCGTGGTCACACTCCTTCTTTACTTTCTTTTATTATGTTTGATTATCTTCTTTATTAATTGTGAAAGAAAATAAATATATTGAGAAGAGAAGATGCAGACGGGAGATTCGTCAGGAATTATTCAACATGTGATATCACATAAAAGAGCTTTGCAGCCAGAAGAAATCTTTTCGACAGAAATAATTACAATTATCAATGGCGACAGAGCTACCGCTGTCCAAAACTTTCTACTTTTCCTACTGGTGTCTAGGAGAGCTTTCGAAAGCATTATCAAGAAATCTTTGAAACCACCACAACGATTCATTTCTTCGTGTTGATCAAATTGTCAAGATTTAATTCATGGGTTCTTCTAGACTAGAGATATTAGCAATTATTCCATTATCTCAATATCAAATAGCCTAATTTTCTTTCACATGCACCTTTCAATTTTCTTCGGATCTTACTCTCTCCCTTTCTTGGCAACTCCTTTTTCTTTTCCGCTTACCAAATGAACCCGTTTAATAATCTTTTTCTCATTAAAGTACATTCTACCCCATATTCTTAGAAAACGGGAATGACTGGGCGAAAAATTGAAACAACTATCTGTTTCTCCTCAATTTTTTCTGGAGGTTTTTTTATACTTTGGAAATAATTAAGAGCATTGAAAAAAAAAGATCTTTCCTTCTAATTGAAACATTGAAGGATAGCTCCTCCACTTATTTACTCCTTTCTGGCAGTGATTAATTTTCTATTCTTCATTTATTTGGTGATTTTCTCATTTTCTACTTAATTCTTAATTATTTTTACGACGGATGAGACTTGAGCGCTAAATGTCAGGATAAGATTAGTCAACCTCGCGATGTGCAGGGCAAAAGGGAGGTTTCTCCTTACTCCATTAAAAAAGGGTTTAAATTATTCATCGACTTTTTAAAATTGGAGTCTAGCGATCATTCTATTTTTCGCCTATGTTTTTATCAAGAAATAGACTTGGCTGTTTTGTATTTAGCTGACCGTAGACATATTTGATTGTCTCCCCTATTATAAACCCATGGTTCAGTCAACCCGTTGGTTTCGTGTCAAACAGCTCTTTTTAGGCAGTCATTTCCCTCGATGTGCTTTGTTTAGATCCTTTTTAAAACCTAGCCATAAAAAGCTAAGGGTCGGTTTAATTTTTCCAGATAATTAAAGTCATGGGAAAGAGCGACATTTCGATCTGCTAACTTGGATCTAATCAAAGAAGAAAAGAGACGGGTTGACTGAACCAAATCTTTTCTTCCGAAATAACAACAGAACCTCATTCTGTCTCTTTCGTTCTTTACAATGATCCCGAACTTGATAACTCAATTTGTTCCTTTGTTCTGACGCAGCGGATGTCTGATAATTAGCCTAGTTATCCGGATGGATCCCCGCACCTGACTGTTTATTTTTTTTGCTTCGACTCTTCTTATAGCTCTTAATAGCTCTTCCATGAATGAAAGCCCACCATGTTACTTTATTCACCGAAAACTGCTCGATTCATCATGTCCTAATGAGCTCTGTTCTCTCATTAAAAGAACGGCTCATAGTTCAAAATGGAATAATTCTCAGAGGAAACCTTTTTCTGGTCTTGTTTTCCATGCTTCATATTCCTGACGATAATTCAGGTCGCCGAGTCTAATCTGCAGTTTTGTTGGTTGTTATCGCCAGATTGTTGCTTTCATTCATCCGCTCTCAACTAGAAAGCGAGACATTTTCCTTTGTACAATAGCTCGCTGGCTTGTAGCCTAATTCCTTCTGTTTCAGATGTCGGAAGTCGTACCCATTCGTCGACCAATCGATGACTTCGAAGTCGTCTTCATGTCGACTATTGTCCTGGTCGGTTTCGTTCTCAATACAGCTCTACTGTCAAAACTTTTGACAGCTTCAAAGTGAGTAATTTAATTATTATGACATGTAAGGGGAATCTTTTAGACAGCCGACGGTAAGGACAAGCTTCGTTGCGGGACCATATCAACTGAATTCTTTCGCTCTTTTCAAGCTCAATTTATGCATTGCCGACTTTTGTATTCTCTTGATCCACGCTTTAGGAAAAGTATCCATATTTTTCTGTTGGTCGTTATAACTCCTAGATTATCTGGCTTATCACCTACAGCTGGGAATTGGGTGACACGGGTTGTAAGATTTATCAATTCATGTCAGCCCTCTCTTTCTACGCCTCTTCCAATATCATCGTCAATATAGCCTTGGATAGATTGAGACAAGTGTACAATAAACGGCCACAAGGTAAGGAAACCTATATGAATTCTACTAAGTGAATGAAGGAGTAAACTCCGTTCGTCGGGTGAGAGTTATGTTGGTTTTCTCGTGGGGATTAGCTGTTCTCTGCTCAACTCCACAATTATTCGTTTGGGGTACACGAGAAATTAGCGAGAATTGGAGTCAATGTATCTCCATTTTTCAGGTAGAACCATATATCAGTAATAGAAATATCAGTTTAGTACAATACAGGGATGAATACCTCGACAGCCGAAATGAATAGGATAGCTTTTATCTACGAATTAGGTCATCAAATGACTGTCTTTTACATCCCTTTTGCCGTTACAATGATCGCTTATGTGGTCATCGTTATTCGTCTCCTTCTCCGTCAACATCTTCCCACAAAAAAGTATCCCGTTCGCATTTGCAGAGCATCAGAATCGGATTCGAGGTAAGTCAAATGGAAGGAAGAAAACACGAGTCATAGGACGGATACATCTCTACTAGGCAGAATAAGGGAAGAAAAAAAGATTCAAGTATTATCAACGAGAATACGATATCCATGGAAAACGAATATGACAGCCACATCGTCGGAAAAAAGAAGGAGTCAGTGGATGCCTTATCAAGAAATTCAACAACTTTTTTTTAGAAGAAATACAAAGGGAACACAGTGCAGCAGTATGGAGAAGTCAACTTCGCTCGCGAGTTTTTCGAAGCGCCATGGCTGTTGTTCTAGCTCATATTGCCATGTGGTTACCGTACACCTGCATCTCAATTTTGAGGTAGCCCAGTCCAGAATATATAGAAATATCCTCTTAGATTCGTCAAATATGACTGGTATGACTACGCGATGTCAAAAGGATTTGCTGCCTTGTTAGAAGACCTCATCGTGGTCAACTCGTTATTGAATCCACTACTCTATGGCCGACAACCAAGTAAACGGGGAACACTGCGTTTTTAACGGGATTATATGGGATAAAGTAATAAAGAAAAGGTTATTACCTGGGATTGAAGAAGACGATGGGTTAAACTGGTTTGGTTTTTAGAATGAGGAATACAATAAAAGACAAGAGTTCCATCCACTGGAGCACCGTGAAAGTAACTGAAAGACAATATAATGAAGAAGAAAAACAAAACATTCTCCCCGGCCGGGAATTGAACCCGGGTCTCGCATGTGACAGACGCGGATACTCACCACTATACTACCGAGGACTGATAAAAAGCTATATATTAATATGCTATATTGTTTAGCAGGACTATCCCCCCCCCCCACCCCCCCCCCCTTGCTTTCTGATTTTTAATCTTTCAAAATGTTGACTAACCTTGCCTCGACCGAAAGGGAAAACTTTCGAATTGACTCGTCTTCTCCCAGCGACAGTCGAATATGAAAAGGAGGCAGTTCATAGTCTTTGACGACGAAAGAAGTATCGTATGTCAGATCAACATCTCTGTATCCCGACGGCCGGGCAATGATCCTCCAGTCGCCGAAGAAGAGATGAAGAGGAAGCTCGAAATTTAGTGAGACGAATCCATCATTAGCCCGTATCCGATGTTTTGTCAATTCATACCCGTCAGGATTCTAAAAAGGTTATTAGAATAGACAAGAAATCACGTTTATTTGACGTGTTTTAATTATCTGAAAAACAAAGAACACAAGCTACTTACCACCAAAGTGACATCCAGTGGTCCTGTGAAGACATTTCCGGCAGAGGTGAGTGGGAGAACCCTCGTCTCGACCTTTTCCCCCGCTCGATAGATATTCTTTGAAGTGTAGAGATGGATGGCTCCAATATCTGGTCGAATCCTCAATTCAGAAACAAAGTCAACATGACGTGTGACTTGGACGAGCACCTGGACTGTTCGAAAGGTAAAGAAATCGGTCGAACCTCTGCGTTGTCTATGGTCGAAGAAATTTCAAAGTTAAAAGTATACGTTGAGCCGGCTCTTTTCGCTTTGAATTTCTGAGAGTAAAGAGGGATTTTGACGACGCCAGAAAGAGCGTTGATTGTAACAGAAATATCGACATTGTCTGTGTGACCCTTAAGAATGAAGAAAAACAATGATAAAAAATACTTTGGTAGGAGTGACGATTATAGAATTAGTGGTTCCATTGCGAAGAAAGGAAGGAAGAACGATGAAAGGATGAGATCTGAAGGAGAGTTGATAAATAAGTTGGTAAACAAACATTTCTCGAGCAAAAGCGACGGAAAGACAGACGAGGAGCAAGAGTCGACACATATTACAGACACATCTGGTGATCCCTGCGACTTTTTGAGGGTAATAAATCAGAAGAGAGAGGAGGGAGAGACAGGGGTGTGACTGAGCAAGCAATCGATGTTCGCCCGATCCGCGGATCAGATAAGCCAAGTTCTGCCAGTCGACTGGAACGTCTAGAGAAGAACAGAAAACGAAGAAAGAGATGAGTCAGAGGTCATAGTTGGCATCTTTCGAAAGAAAATTGAAACTGGTCAACTTGAGACGAAGACGAGCAAACAAAACACCCCCGAATAGACATTTCCCGCGGATTACAGACGATTTTCCTCTAAATGTTCTCTAATCTGCACCTTCGAAATAGAAAAGAAGATCTGGATCTACGAGAAAGGTAAATACAGTCCCACACAACTCCCGGCGACTGACCTTCGGGGAACACAAAACGAAAGTGAGTCAGTATTAAATGCAAACAAGGATTAATGGCACTGTGCCCGGCACAGCAGCAATCACTTCGAGGGAGAATCGTCCTTAATGTTTATAGTTTCAAATTGCATAAACGGTGAAGCGTTGCATTTCATGGTCCACACTTTACTTATACTTTGAAAGATGAATCGGAATATATTTTTGGCTAAAAACAGATAAAAAAGCATTTACAAAAGTATACAGCTTGGAAAAATCATACAAGATTCGTTATAGTAATCATCATAGAACTCTACCTTTTTCTTCTGATAAAACTCCATCAGTAAATCACAAGTCAATTGACGTCTATAGGCTAGAAGCTTCGTAAGAAGTTGCTGTTTCTTCTTTCTTCGTTCGAGTAAACTTTTGATCTTCTTCTTCTCCTGTGTAACAAAATCTATAGAAGAGGCTATAGTACTTCTAAATGATAAAAAAAAATATATATATGAAAGCTCTCACCTCGTCTCATTCACCTCAGTCAAAACCGTTCCAATTTCATCGGTGAGTTCGTCATGATTACTTACGGTTTCCCAGAATAATGTAGACTTGCTGGCAAGACCTGCTGCCAACCATCGGTCTACTAATTCACTTAGAGATTGCAAATAAAAATGCAGCTCTTCATAATCACGAAAAGATCCACCCTAAAGAGTTATCATTGAAATAAAGACTTGCATGTTGGCTGTCTCCGGCAATTGGTTGCATATCAAGCGTATCATCATTAGTTCGTAGAGGATCTTCATAAGCATTCATTGGAATCGTATAAATTAATTTGAATATCTTCTTGTCAGAAATACAGAAATTAGAATCTAGAAAAATCTGAATAGAAAATATTACGTAAGAAATATTCTAACCAATGGCAGCAGATCCGCATTAGCTCCTTGTAATTCTTTATTTATTAATCGCTCTAGAGCTTTCTTTGCTCTTGTTCTCCTTCTAGCTTTCTAAATTCCATGTTAAATTTAATGTTATCATATCTGTCTGTTAAATGAAAAACATAATGAAACTAACTCTTTCCATATCCGTTATATATTCTGTGACAGCTTTTTCATCGGATTTTGGAAGAATTGGCGAGATAGAAATGTTAATAGGTGAAACGAAGTCATCTCCCCAGTGTTGCGTGAAGAAAGAATATTCTTTACTTGAATTTCGTTTAGGGGTTGATAATACAGCGGAGAGATTCTGTGTAAAACTGAAAAGATATTATAAAAATATAAGAACATACCTGTTAATAGAGAAATTTGTAGAAACGTCCACCATTGTTGAACTCGAAAACGCTAAAAATTATTAAAAATTAAAAAATAAAATGTAGGAGACATAAAAAGTTTGTTTGTTTTTTTCCTTTCACAGAATATTACTTTTCTTGTATATCACATACTGCACATACTACACATACTTGTATATCACATACTGTATACTGTATTACTTAATTTCTTTTAAATTTTTTTCCTTTTTTTCGCAGTTTTATCAGGTTTTTTTTGTGTCGTACAGCATATATTGGGGTTTGCCTTTTTTAAAAAGGGAAAAAAAGTAAAAGAAAATTAAAACAAAAATAGGTACGTGATAGAACATACAGTATACAGTATGTGATATACAATTCGCCCTTTTCTTCCATTTTTCAAGGCAAATTGTATATCACATACTATAATTTAAAATACTTTGTATATCACATACTTTTATATTTTATTTTTTTTTCTCCCATTTTTTCGGGATTTTATCAGCTATTTTTGTGTCACATGATACATCTAGATACATCTTTCTTTTAGAACAATAATATTTTCAGAAAAATCATAATTTTTATTTTTGGTCAATTTTAATCCGTCATTGATAAACAAAAAACATAATAAGTAAACAAGTTTCATTTTAGAATGACAAAAACTAACAAAAATAATAATAACAACAGTACATTAAAAAAAGTTATCGGTAACCGTAAATCGGCTTTCGTTCCTTCGACGGAACCGCACTTTTTTTACAACCACAGATGTCATCCTTGTAGTTATTGACTACAATTGGATATTGCAAAATGTAAAAAGGAACTTACAATTTTTTCAATTCTCTGATTCCCGTGTATTCTGCCTACTGGAATGTTACCGCCAGAATAACTATAAGTAATTAAGACGTCAGCAAGTAATTTAGTATTTAAAAAATGTCTCTTATCATAAAAACAGTAAATCTAAAAAATTCAAAAAGAAGTAGAAAAGAAGTTACCTTCCTTATAAACCTCTTGTTACATGGATGATGGTTTCAAAAAACCATCATTACGAATGGTTCATCAGTTTGTAACACATTTTTCTTGTTACGATGAATGCTCTTTTTTTCCCCACATTCGCTAAGTGAAATGTATTTTTGCGTTGTTGCAAATTCTTGAACAATAATCAGTAGCAAAAAACATGACTTACTTCCTTTAACATACCACGGTGAATAATTGTCTAATGTGAGGCTGCTTACATCGCAGCAGGCCAATTTTCTCAATATGAAAAAGAAGTAAACATTTTTATCCAAGATCAACGTACTTCCCTAAATGGGACATCAACACGGTCATACGACAACCTGGAAAAATATATAATTGAAAATAACTGACCTTCGCAAAAAAATCGTTAAAAATTGATTCGTTCATTTCTCAAAATGATCCTGAAAACATGTCTCAATTTAACTGAAACTAGAAATAGAAGTTAGGTTACAAAAAAAGCAATAAATAAAAAAAAGTAGCGCCCAACAATAAAATCCGCGAATACCACAAAAAAAGAAGTAAACATAAGAAATATCAACACATACCAAACACAAAGAAAAACAAAAAAAAAGTTGATTTTTCTGAAAATATTATTGTTCATCTAGATGTATCATGTGACACAAAAATAGCTGATAAAATCCCGAAAAAATGGGAGAAAAAAAATAAAATATAAAAGTATGTGATATACAAGGTATTTTAAATTATAGTATGTGATATACAAGTATGTGCAGTATGTGCAGTATGTGATATACAATTTGCCATTTTTCAACTTGAATAACAGAAAATCAAAAATTTAAAAATAGTGCACCATGGGCATTACTGTACCTGGCTACTTATTTAAAACATTGCAACGCTAGTTTTTTGTCAAATTACTCATAAATCGTTATTTCTTTTTTTGTTAGTTTTTTGTCGTCCGAAACGAGAAATCGCATCTCACAACCTACATTGTTCGTTGTATTGACGTGTTGAACAGTGAACCGTCCTAATCTCGACGGAGAGCAACATTCGTCTACGTGTTCTCCGAACAGATGGTGTATTCGACGGCTGCTGAAGACAAGAGACATGGTCTCGCCTTTTACAACTACCACTCAACGCCGTTCTCCTGCTTCAACATCGATGCTCTTATCAAATTCGTGAGCTCTCAATTCTCACTCAATATGCTGCACTTTTTCTTCTGTTGTGATGTTCGTGCAACACCATCAGAAATTTTGGATTTTGTAGAAAAGCTGCCAGATTGGGAAATACTACACATGTCATTTACTACGAATGAACTTTTTGAAAAGGAGATTTCCAATCGAATCAGAAAAAGAGCGACAGTTGAAGAAATTATTCTCATTACGGATAAAGGAACATATCCCATCTTGGACCAACTTGACAATATTGTCATTTTTCATCCGCCGCAACCTCTACTTTCATTTCCTGGACATCGGGTTATTTCCCTACCGTCAGCATTGACATTAGATCGCGGAACATCACAGCTCATTGGACTAAATAAAAGGTTCGTTTGCTTGTATTCTTATTTATCTAGACCCAGCCTTGACTCAATCGCCGACAATATTACCATTCTACAAAACAAAATGAGTGAGATGAAGACGCCGATCTTGAGTTCGAAGAAAAATCCAGAAGAACTGACTGCTCTTCTCTTAAAAGGGAGTATATTAGCAAAGCAATTAATTGAGAAGAAGAGAATGGAATTAAAGAAAAAAAAGGAAGAAGAAGAGGCGAAGACAATAATAGCTGAAGATGATGAAGAAGTTCCTATGCATCAAAGCAACGGATGGGACAGTTTTCCCAATGCGGATCTGACTCCAATAACGAATGGTTGGGAGGAGGTGGACAAGGAGATGGAGGCCGAGAGAAGTATTCGTCCCGGCGGTGGAATAAATCCTTTTAGTCAATTCAAGAAAAATCCCTTCGCAAATCCATTTGAGCCGAAGATTCATAGGCGTCCGATGATCTATAATCAAGATCTATACGAGAATCGTGTCGTTTTTGAACCGTCAAAGCTTGTTGTTCAAAAAGGAAATAGTCAAGAGAGGAATCCTTTTGAAAAGAATAACCTCTACGCTTCTCTTAGCCGTCTTCCACCATCTCAGCAACAAATAAGAGAAGATTTCACAAAAAATAATTCATTCATCTCTGCCGGTGAGGGCAACAACTTCCAGCTGCGAGGAAGCGACTTTAAGAAACCGGCTCCACAATGTCCTCAATGGGAGGATCGTGCTCATCGTGCCCTCGGCAGCTGTCCTTTCTGGCATCCGCATAAACCATGCATGTTCTTTCCAAAATGTCGCATAATGGCTGCCAATTGTGGCTATGCCCATCCTTTCTGCGTAGCTGGAGAGTGCCTATGCTCCGAGGAGAACAAAGATCCACAGTTGAACCACTTTTTCACAGATGAATAGAAGATCGTTTTATAATAAGAGTGTTAAGCACTCGAAAAGGGGCAATTTTTAGAAAATAAAATATTTAAAATTAATTTCATTTTTTTCATGCTTGCTAAAGAAGTACCGGGACCCTGCTTAGTTAAAATCTAGAAAAATTCTTGCTTTTCTCTTTTTCTTTCAATTCCTGCAAATCTAATTGTTTCTTCAGATCTTATGATTTCTCCGAGTCATCTGTCCCTAATTGTTCCCTTCCACCCTTTAATTTCACTGTGCACTTGGCTACCTGTCTGAAACCAAATCTTTCTCTTTTATGGATACTCTTCCCCTCATCGATTCTTTCGCCTACAATGTCCCTCTTTATCGGTACACTCAATGCACTGTTGAATTCCTCGGTCTGGCCATTAATCTAACCAGCATTTGGTTGATCTTATCCGCTTCTCCTTCGGAAATGAAAAGGTACAAGTGGCATCTTCTGTACTTTGCCATCCTCGGGGCTTATATGGACTTCCATCTGGAGGTATTTATAGCGGGGATCATCTTCATCCCTCTTCCTTGTGGAACAATCAGTGGACTGGCCAAGACAATACTCAACATGAGTACTTATTTCGGATTAGTGAGAAGAATAAAGAGGAATTAATGATCTTCCAGATATCATCAATTGTGATAATAGCCGAGATGTCAGCTGCAACGTGTCATCTCTTCATCTACCGTCTACAAGTTGTTCTACCTTCAATGTCTAGACTGAAGATACCTGAAGAGAGACAGACTCTCTTCTTCATTATCTATCATGTCTTCTGGGTAGCTTTGATAGCTGCCATTTGTAGTTTTACTTTCACGTATGACGATCAAGATATCATTCTTCGATTCGTTGCAGTTAGTAGACAGCAGATGAGATAGAATCTTTTTAGAAACATCCAGAGATTCAATACCAAGCGAGAGTCGAAGGTTTTTTCGTGACTGACGTCTCATCCAGGCTAACTTCTCAGATAGGAATGTGGCTCCTCATCCTGGCTCTTCTTTTCTGTGGAATACTGAACGTCTTTTGTGCCGTATATTCCTTTTATCTACTTCGACAAATCGGCACAATGAGTCAAAAAACTCGACAGATGCATCGTTTTTATATAAAGGCCTTGATAGCCCAGGTCATTTTTCCTTTACAAGAATTCTCCTGCAGATAATCATTCCTTCAATAGTTATTGCCCTCCCTGGTTGGTGGTTCATGTGTTGTATTCTCTTTCAATGGGATATCTGTATGAATCAGAATCTGACAAATCTATTGATGGTTTCTATCGGCTTCCATGGAGCTACTTCTTCTTTTTTAATAATTTTCTCGAATAAGGACTATCGAAAGAGAATCGGTCAAATGTTTTGGAAAAACCAACCATATGGGAGCAATGTCATCATGGTTTCTATGGTGAGGGATGTTAATTACCTAATTGAGGAAGAATTATAGAGTCAACCAAACAAATAAAAGAATCACATCGAATTTAAACATTCAGCTCAAATGCTTGAAAATAGGTCATCATAAAAGGAATTTGATGTGAAATTTATATATATCCGTATGTTTCAAAGTTATTAAACTGTTTATTTATTTTTCCATATATTTATATACTGAATTTCAAGGCTGATTATTTGTTTAAAGCTTTGAGCTATACTGTGTGTTAAAAAAAGAATTGAGAAAGGAAAAGGAGAATAACTTGTAAGAATAAAAAAATAACTTTTAAGTATTTTATCCTATAGCGAGCAGTAAGATAACAATATATCTCAATGGATCAGTGAGAAAATACAGGGGAGGCACTCAGATTTAAATAAATAAAATCTATTAACTTAGACAAACTATTAATAACGTATTTAAAATAATTGAAATTAAAATAACTAAAAGATGTGAAACTTTGTAATCCTTTGCTATTTCAAAGCTTTTCTTTCTATAGCCTGTTTTGCATTGTTCGTTTCAGGTTTATTTGATATGGGCAACAGGACAGACAATCTGTATTTTATTGTTGCCGTGAATATCAGCGCGTTTATGACTGGCCCAACATTCGTTATGTCGAAAAAGAGCGAGATAGCACAATAGTTTATTTAGGTGTATCCCAGGGCTGTGCGAATCACGGCTGTACGAGATTCCCGTCCCGGCCCAATTTTTTGGGTTTCCATTCCCGTCCCGGTTTGATAAAGCCGGTTGGGGAATGCGAAAGTTCGATTCAAGTTTGAAATTATCAAGTTTGAGGTCGATCCGAATTGATAAATCAAAATTCGCATCATGCTATATATCTGACATCAGCAAGAAGGGAGAGCACCGTAAACCCTTCGTAACTGCCAATTGGTGATTTAGAAATAAAAGTGATTATTTATCGTTTCATTCATATATTTTATATTTTGCTCCTTGTGATATCTTTATTATTTATATCTAAATGTTATTATTAATTTAAAATGAATGTGAATGTGAAAGTATTTTAAGACAAAATATTATGTTTTAACATATCAAAGATGTTGTACTGCTGCCCATTTGGTTACTATGACAACGTCTATAGAGACATCCAACACACTCCTATTGAACCACAACTAAATACACATTCGGCTCTCCACACAGGACTTTTTATCTCTTACATGATATCATCATGCATCAGATATTTTCCTTCTTCCCCTCCATAAAACAGATGCTAGACCATTCAATTTCTACGAATCATGGCAGCGAAACAAAACAAAAGCCAGGAGACTGCCCGCTTCCCTCCATATATTCAACTAGCAGGAAAAAGGTATTTGTATCCGGGGGAAAGGTTTCTTCCCTGTGTAGTCGACCGCCCAACCAGCTGTCCAAATGAAGATTGAATCTCTCATTACGACCAGGTAGTAAAATAGTCTCTAATAAGCACCCAAATTTTTCATTTTCCTTTCATTACTAGCCATAGCTAGCAATCATTGTAGAAACATTTAAAATAAATGCACCAATCCATAATAGAAGATCGATTGACCTTTCTTAACCCCCTCCCCCACCCCCACCCCTCTCGTAGCCACTTATAAGAAGACTTAGATTTCCAGTCGCTACGATGTCTTCCCTCTTCCTGCGGAAGGAACGACTCGTCTTGATCTCCCTCATCGTCGTCTGCGGTATTATTGTCTTTCTTAATCATGGCAGTACTACGAAGGACGATCATATAGCAACACATGAGATATCTAAAGATAGCTTCGGACTTGCAGAACTACCTAAACGGGTTTTCCCGCAGCTGGGATTATCTTGGGCCACTGATGAGGATGAAATCGATCCCAATGGGCCATTCAAAGACTATTTAACCAAAACGTAAGTTTATCATGAGAGCCAGCAGTGAGAAATAGAGTCCTGGTGACAGCCAAGGGGAACGCTGTCACATATCAACAAATCAATGACGAGGTATTCAAGCCATACGGGTTCGAGATTGAAAAGGCCACGATTCCTATTCCAACTTTGAAGAATACAAGACCGCAGACGTGTGATCAGGTATGACTTTATTCGTTTATGAGTTCCTTGTAGATTTTTGCAGACTGGCTGACTATTGCTCAAGCTTATAAACCACCATCAGAGCCACCGAAAGAGCTTACACCCGACTTGATGAATAAATTCACTCTCAATGGTCACTCTGTTATCACTATGGTAAGCCTTTTTGATTTCCATTTGGTTTCTTTAGGCATACTACAATAATATGGCCATTCCTGCTCCAAAAGTATGGGACCAGATTCCACAGTGGATTAACAAAGACCCAATGACATTCTCAAACTACGGCGAACCTGGATGTAAGTGTTTTCTCTTTCTTTATCCAATTTTATCCGGCGTTTAGTGTCTGTAAAACATTCGATGAAATACATGAACGTCGCTGGTCTACATGGCTGCGTAATAGGTTCCGAACAACCTTGGGTTGAGGTCATTTCTCTTCAAAATGGCGTTGCCTCTTTAGTAACAGTAGAATACCAAAATACAACTATATTGGGGACGGATAAAATCAAATATATTCATCCGTATGACTATGCCAAAACCTGGAAGGAGTAGGTTCCTGATTCTTTACCATTAATCATCTTGTTTTAGTCAGACGAAGTTCGACTTTTGCGTCTCGTTTTCTTCGATTGAACACAGTGGTCTCCAGAGATATGGTGATCCTCAAGATCCTATCGGAGACATAAGAGAACTTCAAAAAGTTCGATGTATGTTGAAAAAGGGAGGAATCTTCTTCCTCGGTCTCCCTCGAGGACAAGATCAGTTGGTTTACAACGCCCATAGAGTTTATGGTCGAATTCGACTAGCCATGATGTTCGACGGTAAGTTATTCTCTCAGCAAATATCTAGAAACCATATAGGCTTTGAACTACTTCATGTCTTTCGTGATAATAATTCTAATCCACAACTACTTGCAGTTTCCGATTTTCCTATTACAGGTGGTCCAACTCAAGATACTTTCGTTTTGAGGAAGTTATAAATAAATAAATATTTATTCGGGTATATCTACAGACACGTTTTACCACGGGCAATACACAGTCGATTCGACCACGTTTATGGTTTTCAGGCAAAAGCAGGGGCGATAAGTTCGTCTGTCACTGGCAGAAGATATTTGGCGACGTCAACATCATCCTCCATTGTATTGTTTGTCGCTTCCAGCAATTTCGGAGCTAAAGATTTATTCCTCATTTATTTTGACTTCATACCTATATCAATGAAATACAGTTCATCATCCATAGCCGGAGGAGAGGCTTGAGGAGCATGAGCGAACTTAGATGATTCCATCTGTCGACATGTTCCTTTATCATTCTTATCCGCAAAGTTCATCTCCAACTCATAGCCAGGTTTACATGTACAGGTGACCGTCTTCTCGCTGCAGTATGCATTTTCGACATCGCATCTCTTCTCCTCCACCAATGTTTCCTTACAATACCCACCCACTGTTCCATTGGCTCTTTCATCGACAGAGTCCATAAAAATGACAGTAGTTGGGTCATAACATCTTCCAGCAATGTTTGCAAATCCCTCTGGGCAGCCAGAAACACATTTTCCACCGTAGACGAGTGGCTTATCCACAGGACAAATGCAATAACCGCTGTCACAAGTGGAATTGGCTTCTCTCATTGAGCATTGTTCGTCGGAAATACAGCCCTTTTGACCGGCGAAGAGGACTGGAGAATAAAGTAAATTTTTATAATGGACAAAGGTAATACCTTTAAGGCATTTGCCATCGATGAGGAAGAATCCCGGAGGGCATTCGATTTTCCCCGTGACGGGTGCTGATGTGGACACTTCTGTCTTCTCCGTCTTCGTAGTAGCTAGCATGATAGATGAAGAAGAGCAACATTGGAATCTAGTTTCTCGTTCAGCGAAAACACATGCGAATCCTTCTGGACAGGGTTTTTCTGCACACTCGACGACAGATCGATCAGTTCGGACGAGAGGGCGAGAGCCAAGAGGACAGCCAGTAGAAACTTCGGCAAGCTGGGAGGAGAGCTGGACCGTTTTTTTTAAAGAGAGAAAGATACCATATTAATGTTGAAGGAGTTGAAGGATCCCTGATTCTGTCCCACCCCTCCAAAATTTCCATTAAAGTTCGTCCCCGCATTAAATCCTCCATTTCCTCCAAAATTGCTTCCTTGTATTCCCCCGATCTGCCCCGTATTTCCGGTATTTCCAGAGTTTACAAATCCAGGAGGAAGAATCTGAACAATATATGTTCTTATTCTATTCAATTGGCTACCTACCTTCTCCATTGCTACACCTTTAATGGGATCAGGTATTCCAACCAATCCGCTCATTCCTGGGGCAATCGGTCCTCCGGGGAAGGTCGCAGTCATTCCAGCCATGGGATTTCCACTAGGGACTTGTATATTTTGAGAGGGAAGACCGTAATTGCCATCGCTTCCAAAGCCTTTACCCGGACGAGCGGCCACATTATCAGGTATCATCATTGGACGGACGGCTGTATCAATTGGAGCACAACAGAAGGAATCCTAGAACTTTCTACATGCCTAATGACCAAGTACCTGTTTCTGTGGAGAATAGATACAAATATAGGGAGCAGTTGTTGGACAAGGGTTCAGTTGCATGTGACAGGTAGGAGGGTATCCTTCTCTAGAGATGTAGGGTACTTGTCGAGGGGGACAGAAACCTGAACAGTCATTTTAAAATGAACCTATTTACCTTTGAATCTATCAGATAGATCACCTTGTGTGCAACAAATGAATTGTCCTGGTCTGTCACTTTCCATACATTGATATCCAATCGGACAGTTGTTCGCAAGAGGCGAACAGAATCTTCTTTCATTGCTCACCGGCTCGACATAAGCTTCTCCTCTGGCACATTGTGGTAGCATTGGTACTATTCCCGTTGAACAGCAAAGATGATATTGCGGATTGGTACTGGGGAGACAAGTATAGCCAGAAGGACATTTCGTGCTGCCAGGTGGACAGGCTAGAGGACGACCACCGTATTCAAAGACGGAAGAACTATGGGGACAACGAATGTCCGAAGTATCAGGACAGCAGACGGGTTTTCCAGTGGAAGAAAATTCGCATTTATGACCGTCTGGGCAAGTATTGAACATGAAGTTGCATTCTTGAGCTTGTCCGCTAACGACGAAGGGACGCTGACCATTTTTACAGACTGACTGATTGACAGTGGACTAAAGAACAGTCTGTTTGAGTGGAAAATCTTACCCCTCTAGTCGGTGGAGGAGCATATTTTTTACAGCAGATTCCTAGTTTGGGAATAGTAGATGTCATACAGCGGGAATCTCGAGGACAACCACCCAAATCAGCTTGACATATTTGAACCTATAACTCTGTTATAAATTATAGAGAAGAAATACCTGTGTCCCCTCTAAAAAGACTGGAATAAAAGTCTTTTGCCCACATTTTGGTGGAATCGGAGTCCTACAGCAGCTTCCCAATTCGAACCCAACATCTCGGAAGCAGAGATGATTATCTGGGCAGTCTCCTAAATTTTTCAGATAATACCCTTGCATTTATTACCAATAGCATTAACTGTACATGTCTGTCCATTGCTGGATAGTTGAGGAGGACAAGGAGAGATATTTCTCATTAAAGCAGCAAGCGAGTCAATACTACCTCCACCTTCTTTACGTCCACGAGATGGAGGACGATTTGAAGGGGCTTCAGAGCAGCACATGAAGAAACCAGCGACGCTAAAAATGTCAGTTTATCTAAAATTGAGATATTTACTTGGACTCAAGACACGTATGGCCAGAGGGACATTCATCAGCGTCGAGATTGCAGGCCACAACTGATGTAGATCCTGAATTTCTTTATAATAAAATAATCATTTTTACCTGGAATGACATAGGGAGATCGATTCTCCGGACAAGTCGTGACTGTCTGACAGCAGATTGGTTGATTAGCCGTCGATCTGACACAAGACGAACCAGACGGACATGTTCCCATCACATTCAGAGTACAACTTTTTGGAAGAACCTCCCCAGCCTCCACAACAGCTGTCATTCCTCTCGGACATGATCCAAGTGAGTTCACATCAATACACATCTCCTGACATGCCTTCTGTGAGATAAATCTGTTTGGTGTTCCACCACAGCCATTGTATGCAAAGGAAGTACACTTCTTCGAACTGCTATCATAATGCCACATGGAGCGTTGGATAGAAGAAGAACAAATATTGCCGCGGGAGAAAGCAGCTCCACAGGCGATAGACGACGACGGACAGCAATAGTTCTCTCCATTACAAGTGTAGCCATGAGGACAAGGAACATTATCCGAACAACGTTGTGGCTGTTGATTAGGGTCTAATAGGGGAGCCACTCCACCACAGATGGAGTCAACAGCGGCAAGACAATGTTGATTGCAGTCCTCCATTGTTGCGAAATTATTACCATTACCATTGCAGCCGTAGTATTGGAAAGGTTGACATTTTCTAGAAAAGATTATAGTGGATAAAGAAAAGACTACCTAGTACTAGGATTGAAATAATATCGTTGAAGAGTGACAGATCGTCCAAAGCAGGGTGTGCCAGCCGAGACCATGTCACTACAAGTTAATTCTAAAAATGAAGAAGATAGTCAAAAGGGTATGTAATACCCGATGTTGGACAACAAATAGAAGATGGACCAAAGAGTGCAGACTGACAGTTATACTGCTGAGGACAAGTGTTGACGGAAGTCATTGCGCAGACAGCATTCACAGCTCCGACTCGATATGCTTGTCCACTCTTACATTGTGTATCTACACAGAATCCTTCGCATTCCTCCAACGAGTTAAAATTATTCGCATTGCCTCCGCATTGACTGAATTGGAAGGAACGACAACTTCCGGAGGAAATGTCGAAATAGTAGCGGGTGATTGAAGGACGAGAGGAGGCACAGGAAACTCCAGAGTTCTTCGGCAGTTTACATACATTTTCTACACTTTTTTATGCTTGAGATTAAATTCGTACCTCTATTAGGACAACAATATTGAGCTCCACCATTAGTTATGCACTGATGTCCATCTTTACAAAAATTCTTTTCATCACAATTTGATGGTCCACCGCCTAATGGAAGACCCGCTGGACAAATTCCACTGCTGGGACAGCACTTGCCGTCGGAACAGACATGTCCACTGGGACAAGGAGAGTTGGGAGAACAAAAAGAAGGGGACGAGAGAGGAGACTCTCCTCCAGGGCAAGTAGCACTGCCAGGTGGAGTAGAGCAACAAATATTCTTGTTAAGAACCGATGATTGGATACAAGAGTAACCTTTTTGACAAGGACTGAAGAGATTTTTAAAAGAAGAAGATACTAATACCTTCGTGAACTTGGAGAACATTCTTGATAGGAATCAGTATGAGGGCTAAGGAAAGCAGCTGAATTGAAAGGACAGCCGTGGTCTTCTCCACAACATCTAAACAGGTTTCGGTATTAAGAAATCTACCTCGTGACTGTTCCTCCAACAAGAGTGCAGCTGAAGCCTGTAGGACATGAGTCAGAGGATAACACGCAAGACTGTGGTTTTCCGGTCTTCGTGTCCATGAACGTCACTTGATTTTTTGGACACATTGAGCCGGAATTGCCAGAAGGGAGAGAGGAACCACCTTGACAACAGTAGGACGTCCCGGTCTTCTCGTACATTCGACAGATATAACCTGAAAAGATTCTATTCATTCATAGAAAGAAAAACAAACCATCAGGGCAACTGCTGATACTTGGATTGCAAGCAACGGGAGCAGAGAGGATGGTCAGAGGGATTCCACCACCACAAAGATCATCGGGCGCCTGGTAGAATGGCTTGCTCAGCGGATCATCAAAAGGATCATCATTCTGCTTCAGGTTCTCACATTCTCCAGACTCAGCGTTAAAAATCTTCCCCGAAATACATTTTCTCTTTGAAAATGTTCTGAAAGAGGTACATGTGTAATCAGGTTGCGGGAGGTCGAGAATTTATTTACTCATCGAAAGAAAAAAGGGATGTTCGGACACTCAAATTATTCTCACCCCTCGAGATTGCAATAGAGATAGGATTCCGGAGAGAGAGGATCGGCCTTCTTTACGTTCATTGTCGGATCGCATTCTAATTTGGCGAAAGTTAGCACTAGTATCGTTGACCAGACGACCAACCAAGGTCGGATACGCATTCTGAAAAGAACTTTATTAGAGTTTTGAAGGAAGTTAGAGGAGAAAAACAACAAAAAGTGAGAAGGAAAAAGAATAGACAAGTCGAGTCTTCGATTGTCAGCAGCCCAAAAAAGAACGAAGGATCCAGAATTTGGAGTATGCTGACACGAGAAAGTGAGAAAAACAGTGGAGTGATTGTTTGCATTATTGGTGGCGACTGCTGCAAGAACAATGAATAGTTCGTCGACGACCACCGCGGGAGGGCTCATCTGTTAATCGTTTGCATCTTGAATGAGAGTCAAAATAGTCTCCTTGTCTAAAAGTAGTAAAGGAGATAGTAGAGGAAGAGAGAATTAGTCTTCTAAGAGCCTTATTCATTGTGGACTGAGTGAACGGGAAGTGAGGGAAAGGCGAAGAGACTGCCCCCTCCCTCAGGGCATGGAAGGTCGTCATAGCCGGTCCTAGAGCAAACAGCCTGCGGCCTCCGCGAGGTACTGTGCTCTTTTGACCGTTTTTCGTCGGCTCTCTCCTCCTCCGACCCCTGAACTCTGAGACGGCTGCCTAATTCCAATTGTCTTGTCTTGCTTTGTTGCCCCAATTGTCGAGACAAAAATATCCAAGGAAAGGTGCAGACAATATATAACTGTTGTTTATCGTTGAGAGCGCAACGAGGACAATACAGAGCTACCCTTTTCTATCCTATAAACAGAAGGAGATTAGAAAATCATCTGCCCGACTCATCTTTCTGTTTACAGTTCACGTCGACTTCTATGTCTCTCCCGTCATCGACCGGTGTTCCCGGAGCAGAGAGCCGGTCATTCGGAGTTAGTCATCCGACAGGCAAATATCACAAGTGGTCAGAAATTTATTTGAATGAAAGAGAGATCTAATAGGCATTGCGGGGCATGCCAGAGACTACCGAATGGGCATAATTAAGTTGTTCACTGCCGGAATCGAAATGAGATCCGTTCCCATAGAACTGTTCCTTTCCTCCACTTCTTGCTCTTCTTCTTTCAACATATTGCTCCTTCGCTTCCTTTGCCGCTTGATGGAACGGTTTCCCTACTCCTATCTGTCTAATATGAGGGATATGTCCACTATAACCAGCTGCTGGAATATCATTCAGTTCCCCTTCTCTTTCCTGAAGAAAATAGATAAAATTAGAAAAATACCCTCCATGTTTTTCTCGGCGGACTCTGATCTATTTTAGGATTACTCCAGTCTCCTCCTTGGATCATCTTCCCTTTCTCGGCCATCTCTCTCCTCTCTTTGTTCCGCATTATTTCTCCTTTACTCCACCATCCGGATTCTACCCCTTCGAATGGATCCTTTTCTATTCTTCCTGAATGATGATTCTATCTGTACAATAAAATAACAAACGCCGTGGAAGACTCCGACTCCTTCCCGTTGCCGCCGTCATCGACATGTCCGATCGACTCATATGACCCGTTTGGCTCGGCTGAAATATTATTTATTCAATATTCTTGAAAACTTACAAATTCAGTTATTTGAACGTTATTTTGCTGATACATAGGTCGCCCATCGTTTTCATATTGACCAGAAGGAGCACGTGGGTGGGACTCTCCCTAGAAAACAACTCTTTTTCTCCTCTTATTGCTTACATATGCTATCCCCTGGTTTGAATGATGTTGTTGTATCCTTACAGGTCGGCCCTGTGAATCGTATCCCATAGAAAAATTGGAACTTCCAGGGCTCAAAAACGGTGGCTAAAAGTTATTTATCCGGCAAGTGAACCTAACCTGGAGTCTTTCGCCATTATTTATTCCATTAACGTAGCTGACTTCTAAAGGAAGGTAATAAGAAGATGAAACTCACCTTGGTCGTGTAGATCGTGTCGAAAAGACATCTCGGATTGCTGAAAATAGAGAATATTGACAGATGGAAGAGAAGAGAAAACGCGTCGAAGGCGACTGTGTCATGGAAACAAAGCGCTTGTGAATAACCAAGAGATTCTATAGAGGCTAGATGACCAACCGTGCCTTCGTCGACAAGGGTTTTTTCGGCGAAATGAACTTCTGCCGATGGCTGTCGATGTTCTTGTGGTTGGCTGATTCCTTTTTCAGCTGAATGAATCGACTGATTTGCTGGATGATCACCTCCTTCTGGAGCAAAACTGACAAACTGCTGGAAAGAGTCAGATTTGTGAGTGAAGTCGTGCGTATATTCCCTCTCCGGATATCCCAAATCCAACCGGAAGCATCTCCTACCTGTTGTGCTCCTCCAGGAGGGACATATCTTTGTCCAACTTGCCATTTGGCACCCGGCATATGACCGGTGAAACCTAGAAGATCATTAGAAAAAAAGAGGAATGGTCATACCAGAAACTGGTGTAGAGCTGTAGCCGGCGGGCATTTAGAGACTAAGAGGGAGAGCTCCTGGCAACGGAAAAACGACGATCAATGCCCATAGCAGAAGGAGCAATTTGGGAGCTGGCACTCTTTTTGTGCGAAATAGAGACTAGGTAATTGCTCTGGGAAGAGAACAAATAAGTCCCTTCATGGATTTGGCCAAACAAGACGAATCGATAAACCGAAATTTCTATTTCTTTTTTTTTGTTAAGCTATTATACCGATAGTTGGTTAACAAAAGGAGAGAGAGAGGAGCC
Source organism: Oscheius sp. DF5120 (assembly GCA_932521415.1). Taxonomy (NCBI): domain Eukaryota; kingdom Metazoa; phylum Nematoda; class Chromadorea; order Rhabditida; family Rhabditidae; genus Oscheius; species Oscheius sp. DF5120. The sequence goes on along the minus strand of OW051465.1, from coordinate 2,760,358 downwards.
GTCTTAATAACAGTAGGACATTCTGGTCTTCTCATACATTCGACAGGCATACCCAGAAAAAAATAGAAATAAAAACAAGCCATCTGACTGGACATTATGTTGCTTTCAATCCTAATCACTCAGTCGGTTACCAAGAAATGAAATGCTTCTACACGAATTAAATCAGCCTCTAGAGTCAACAATTAGAAAGATTTAACTAATAAAAAACAAAGTTCAAATTCTACAAAAATGTATTCTACAGATCAGGCTTCGACCCATTCGAATTGTTTGCGAAGTTTCTCTTCCTCTTCGGGAGTAAAATCATTCTCCAATCCGTAGATCTCCCGAATCTCTTCGACTGTTTTTCCATTGATCATGTTGGCTATCTTCTGTGTGATGATGTCAATGATGCCGGGAATATCGAGATAGTTGGCTGCCTGAAGGTTCAGTTGAAATTCAACTGTCAAATCATCTACCAGAAGCATGTTTTGGAGCTGTTCGACAGTGACATCCATATATTCCTCATCCCACTTCGTCAACTGAATCCTCGGGTCCTCATGGTCTTCTTTCGGTTTGTAGACCTCTCCTCGATGTTTGGTACACCATTCGACAATCTTCTTCAAAGTCCATTTATCGATTTGTGAGACAGGAAGAGGCTCTTCGAGGGCAGAATTCGAAGGATCAGTTATTCCCAGATCCATGACCATCTTCTTTAGTAGATTCGACTGGAAGGCGATGTCCTCTTCGACGGTCACTTTGTATCTTTCATCGGCTGTCATCAGAGTCAGTTTCATTAATTCCTTAGGGACAACAAGAGACATCAAAGAATGAAAAAGAGATTGAGGGAAGAATGAAAGAATGATTTTATGGCGGTTTATATATTTCTCCAGAAAAAGCAAAGCGATCGCTTTATTTTAATCTTTATTTCGTTTATTATTTGAATCATTGTTTTTCCCTTTTTCTCATTAACGAGAAATTAATTGTCTAGTAAATGAACAAACATTTATTTTCTAATTGATGCTTAATTTGTCATAAACAAGTACAAATAGAGCGAAAAGACTTCTCAGCACAGTCTCCGCTGTTCCCGTATCTATCCAATCTATCCAATGAAACTACTTCCACCATCGTATCATTATTACCCGTAGCAAATATTCGAAACTGAGCATCTTCCCTTTTCGTCTCAATGAAATTTGCATGTCGACCCATGACAACTCCTTCAACATTGATGGGACTATTCGAGATCAATATCATTTGATCCACCTGATACATTGAAACAAATGTTGAGTGACTCACTCCAGTAAAGATCCATTCCTTGCATTTCTCCCCGTATCCATTATCTCGTAACTTGGAGTTTATGTTTTCTATTATTCGTTTTCCGAGAGTTTCTGTCCGTTCCGTTGAACTAAATGATCAGCATTTAATTAATATAAGCCCTACTTCTGTTTCAAGTCTATGTTGAGCGGACTTTCGCAAATACAAGATTGAATGTGAATTGGCAATGTCTTACAAGTTCTCGGTTGTGATTGTCTTCTCAAAAACGAATGTCCCAGTTCTCCAGGAATGTCCATTTGCTTCCTTCCATGAAAATTGACAGCTGGTTGAAACTGAAAAGTATCTTGTGGAAGAAAGAAGGGACTACCGACCTTGAGGATGTCTAGAAGGGTCGCTCTAGTGTCAAAATGAGTTTGCAGATCACCCGCATTTTTTTTCACAACATCCATAAGCTCCTTATTCTGCCTGAGATCTTTTGGAAGAGTCATCAGAAGAAGAGGATTGTTGACATCGAGTCTCCCGACTCGTGTCTTTACAGCTCCAGTGTATCTCATTCCATGATCTCCCCCGATGAAAAGAAAACTGTTGTCCAGCTAGCTGATATTCCTTTTTCCATCTCTATCCTACCTCTTCCTTATTATTCTTTAAGAAATCCAAAAGATGAGGATCGAGATTCCTGGACCCCCATTCATTGTTATGGCCAGCATGAACTAGCCAGCTCCAACCTATCTTGGGCTTTCCTTTGTAAGCCTGGATAAAATGGCCGAAATAATCGAGCATTGGTTGATGACGTAAGACGCATTGCTTCTGGGATATATAGATTCTCAGTTCTTTATACTTTTCATAAGCAATAACATAGGGACTGGAAGGAAATAAGAAATAAGAAAATAAGATTACTTGTAATTGTGATGAACTGGCATCCCTAAATGTCCAATACATTCATAGTCCAACGCCCTCCACCAGTCTTCTGCTAGATTGGTCTGAACTCATTTATAAACTAATAATAAAATAGCTTACAATATACCCATAATCGGCGAATTCTTGAAAAAGTATCGTCTCATTGTCTAAATATCGTTTGCAATTGATCTTCTGCTGCCATTTTTCTTCTGGCTCGATGGATGGCAGATCATATATAGAGCGATCTATTTTAGTGGTCAGCTTGCCTGAAAAAAATATACTTAAGATTAAAAAGAGAAAACCTACCGAACCACCAGGCGATAGCATTATCTCTACTACCATCGGAAACTCTGTTCATATAGGGAAAATGAATGGCTTCCATCTGATTGATAAGATAGTCATTAGACTGATTCAGATTCCTAAAATCTGTGTCCCTTTCAAGATATCGTTCTACCTGAATTGTTGGGTATACGCATGAGAATCGATCGTGATGAAATAGACATTGTACTGTTTTCCCAAGATAGGCTGCTTTGGCTCTAAAGGATCTCTAAAGCTTTCAATTCCTACTTCAATACGCTTACTTTTCAATTATTTGTGTATGAATAGTATAGTAGAAAGCCTTGTTGACAGCTGCATTCTTTTCAGCACAACGAGCCTCGACCTATAAAAAGATAGTCAAATTTCATAAACATACGAATTCACATGGGAATTTATAGGAACCGTTAGCAAGAAGCAAATCAGTTTCAATATTTTCTCGTGTAGCTTTGAACGAATGACATCTGAAACAATAAACGCTTCTAGATGCAGAATACTGACCAGATATATTAAGAAAAGGCAAGAATAGCTACCTACCGTCCCCAGCAATCATACTTCTCTCGTTCATGGACGATTAAGACCCCGTTGACAAGAGAAGTGGCATTTACTGCTCGAATAGTACAGGCAGCTGACTTTGAATAGAACTAGAAAGAAAAATAATGGAAAGAAAAGAACCTACCTTCATGATTTCAGGATCCCACATATCGATGTTTGGATGAATACAATCATCTGATGAGTAGCTAACGTTCGAGAAGATGGCTTTCTCTTCTATCCTTTCGACATCGTTATCCCCATCATCTAATATACCGAAATATGAGATTATTTTTTGTGATTTATCTAGAAATTTTGTCATATGTTTACTACAAATCACCCACACAACGTCGTTGATAGAGGAAGATCAGTTTGAAAAATGAATAAAAAGGTTAAAAACAATAAGATAGCCGCACAAAGAAAGGCTTTTCGTCTGTTAATTATATAGGGGAAAGCGAGATCATTCGAAGAAAGTAATGGCTGAGAAAAAGAAACAAAATACACGAAATACAATCACTTACATTTTCATCAGGAAGTCTCATTTTGAGCTGTTCGCTCAGAAAGATATGATGCGACGTGGGACCTGATAAGGACAGCGTAAACCTTAAGGGTAATCAGACGCTTTTGAATATCGTACTACTCTTTCCATATTTCTTCTTGAGCAAGAGGTCCACGAAGAGATCAGCAATAAATAGGCTAGAACAGCCAATGTCAGACGCTCGGAACTATTGTCCAAAATTTTTTCAAAATAAAAAAAAATAGTAGTAAGTTCCCCCTCGGAAAACAGGAAATCTGTTATTTGATGTCTAAGAAATTAATAAAATTGTTTGTGTTTCTTGTTCGAAAGAAAAAAAACGAGAATAGTTTTCAATCAAAGCAGAATCTTTTCGCAGACATTTTCGTTACTTCTTAATTCACTGTCGACTCCCTCCTGTTGAGAGGTAACTTTTTTTGTTTGTTGAGGTAACTTCATTAATGTCGCTATCAAATATTTTAACGTTAAATAATCTAAGTTCAATTCACGCAATTTACAAAAGATGAAGCTTCTGCCATAATATAGAAGACAGTCAGGGATAGAGGGATGTAGTGATGACTCGACCGAATGCAGACTCAAGACCCTGAAAATAGTAAACCATTTTCTTTTCCTTAAACAGTATATAAGAAAGAATGAAACCAACTTCGCCGTTGTAAGAAGCGCTTGAACGAATGTATACATTTCCGACTTGAACCTTAGCTCCTGCGTTCTCCAGCCATTTGCGCGACTGATTGGCCACAGCCTTACGACAGAAGGAAGGACAGTCGATACCAGCAGAGTCGGGATTCTTCAACGGAGCGAATTCATCTTCCCGATCAACTGTCAACATGTAAAATTTCCTAGAGCAAGTTGATATAATCAGAGACGTATAACCTACTTGCTCAAATGGAAGACGTCGAAGAGGTATTGTTCGAGTTTGATTCCATTGGGCTTGTCGGGAATGACCAGTTGACCCTTTTCGTTTAGATAGGGGATCTTCTTGTAGGCTCGATGAAATGGTAGGTGGAAGGAAGGCTTGGCGAAACTGAAGAGATTTTTTTAGAGAGATGCAGGTACTTACGACTCGAGGAACCTCATAGAGAAGAGGTGATTGGCTATAGTTCCATCTCCGAAAAGCAGCTTACCATTATCGGCCTTTTTGTTGGCGAGATCCTGACCCAACTCGCTGTATTCAACGACCCGTGGCTTACCTCCGTCAAAACAGACAGAGCCTACCAGCTCACCGGGCTGTTTTTCAACACACTGATGGATAGAAAAATATAGAAAGACGATAAACCTTAGTAACAATATCAGCGTTTTTTTCAATTCCATATCCAATAAAAAGAGGGTCGGCTACTTTGCAGAGAATATTGTCGACGGAGTAGACGTGAAAATACTTGACACCACGCTCTTTGAGAGCTGGGAGATGGCGAGCAAGAGCCGAGTAGACACCGCCATTTCCATCTGAATAAATTTTATTTTATCGATTTATAGGATGAGCTGACTCGGAGAGGTGACAATGGAATATTTTGAAGCCATAAGGACATTTCCTTCAAAGTCGAAGACGGGAGTTTCGGATTGACAGAAAGTGAAAACTTGCTCCCAAGACATTCCAGCCTCCGGTAGCAGCTTCATTAAGTGTTTACGAATGGCTGCCTCGTTGGATTTCGAAGTCATCACAAGCCTAAAAATGACTTTTAAAGTTAAGGAACATACCACTGGATTCTTCCATCATAGTGAGGATAAGCTTTCTTGGCCAGCTTCTCCAAAGCAAGGATCTTAGCTACTTGAATTCCGAAGAGAGAATCGCAAGGAGCAATGTTTAAATCAAGAGGAATACATCCTTTGGGACAATCACTTCCGAGATCAGTAGCCTGGCCACCGGCGACAACAAGAGCGGCCACTTCTCCACGAGCAATAGAGAAAAGTCCTGTTAATCTTTGGTAGAGATAAAGGAGGAAATCTACCGAGGTCAAAATATCGTTTCCTCTGCTCCTCCGTCAGACTTTTGATTTCACCTCGACGATCTGCTGGAACAGGAGCCAAGTTAGCCGAATTTGGCTTGTAGACTTCAGAAGATTCAACAAAACACTGGGAAGCTGTGTCAAGGTCGATATCCAGCATCTAAATAAAATATTGTGAAGTAAATAACGACTTCCCTGTTTGAACAAAGCAAATTTCTCGGTTTCATTGAGCTCCTTCCAAATCTTCTGCACGTTTTTCATGTTCGTTATCATCTGAAACACAACAATCAAAAGAGATTCCTGGGTTGAAGAGAGTTATGGGAGAGCGGAAAAAGAAAGTATCTTTCTCATCTATGGGCGGGATTTATGAAAGACCAGCTGTAAAATGGGCTGATTGGAAAAGCTGATGTATCAAACCGTTCGCGAAAGATCCAAAACATACTTAAACAAAGCAGAAAGAAAACCATTAGAAAAAAATGGAGAAGAAAAAAGTCGAAATAAAAAAAATACTTAAAAAGTTACTCCCAGTTTAGAACCGAAATCTTCCTTCAGCAAACGGCTTTTGGAACGAAATCCAACAAGTTTTCATTATTAGTTTAATAGAATAAATCGAAACATTTAAAGAGAATATCGGATCTGACGTAGAACCAAGAAATGCGTGGGTCCAACTTATTTTTGTTGATCATCTGACGATCGAATCATAAAGTGAATTGATGCGGGGAGGCTTTCCAAAATAGACTTTGAAGATGCGGAAAATTAAATCTGAAGTAATAAGGGAAAGAAAGGGATGATCAATTGAGTAGATGGACTTTTTTATTCTTCAACTCTAATAATTATGGTTTTGTGGACAGACTAATATACATATTGGTGAGCTTTACACTATTTGTCCTTTGCATGTTCTTTCATAGAATCAGTTTCAAAATACGAGCTACAGAAATATTTCTCTCGTCATCTGCCGACTGCTTTCCTTATCAGTGAGCAGGCTCTCCCTAACATAAGCGTCTTCCTCTTTTTTTCTGATCAAACAAAGTTTATGGAAGACGACGGCTGCAAGGCCATTCTGGCCGCCGTTGTTCTGACACATCTCGATCCCAAGGAGAGCAATCGATGTTTCGAGCTGGTCGATCATTTCAGAGAGGTTGGATATTTGGTTTCTTTATTTTTCAGGTTTTTACGTTAACCGCCAATAGACATGTTGCTCTACTTCAGGAATGTCTCGACTATGTAGGTCTCTTCTCCATATTTCATTCCATCCGTTTAGCAAGTTTATATTTTGGAAGCCTCGGCAGATTTGCCTCCAAATCAAAATCTAGTCCTCAATATATTTAAGTAAGAGCATGGTTGACTCAATATCCTTTTAGTGATGATACCTATCGTCAGCACACGATAAATCATGGAGAAACGTATCGATTGTAGGTCTTTTTTATATTTCTAGTAGATATAATCCATCTTTTAGTGAGCTGGGTTACCATCGAAAGTTTCGATTAAAATTTGCAGTAGCTCAGTTTAACGGCGAAAATAGAAAAGCAGTTGTAAAATCTAGCTCTTTCTTGAAAAGGTATGATTATCTACTTTTCTTTTCCTTATTGACCAGAGTAATGTCACTTGACAAGAAAGATGATGAGTGTATTCATCTGAACAATCTTCCAATGAACACTGTCGAGAAGAAATGTGTTTGTAGTAAAGGACATTGTTATACAGCGGAGATCAAAATCACTGTATGTCATTAAATTTGAGTACAGTATTTAGTTTGAAATTCGTCACGAATTGGTTCCCTCCCCATCATTTGAAAATCTCCTTGAATTAATCCGTGAATTACATGAAACAGAAGCTGGACGAAAAAAAGAGGGAGATTATAATGGAGAGCTAGACGATCACTCCTTCTCCCTTCTTCATGCGGTCATCAATTACCACCAAATACCTTCAGTCATCATTAAAATCATGTAGTTTCCTTTAGTTTCTATGACAAAATATATTCAGTGAGCTGTGCGTGTTTCTCGTGTGGGATCCATCACTTCGAGGTGTCGACGATTCAGCAGTGGCCAGATTGCTTACGCAAATACGACTACAACAACATGATGCCGATCATCCTCTCCTGGTAGGGTTTTCCAATTCAAGAGAGGTTCAGGTGAATACCTTGACTCATATGTCTCAATGTGTCGCGGGAGAAATGGAAGATATTCTTCGTCACTTTGATAATATTACCTTCTTTCCTCCTGAAGGACATCTCGTCTTGAAAAAGTTGAATCTTGCTCTCAAGTATTATCTCCTTATTAATTAACGACTTTTCTAGAACAATCATAGACATTTGTGTACTTTCACTATGGGATAGAAACAGTTCAGCTGATCCCTCCCCTATTCTATCAGGGCTGCTGGCTAAAATGGTTCATAAAAGTGCAAAGGACTGGGTGACGAATGATTTTCAGCCGGATACAAAAGACATCAGAGTGAATTATTTGATTAAACAATGAAAAATAGTTTAGGAGACATGTCTCTTAATCCAATCAATGTGGGAGAAGGTTCAGAGGAACTACCAAAGCGCCATACTTTTCTTTCATCAGTTTAATATAAATTTTCTTCATATCACTTTCAGTGCCATAGATCATAAGGTACCTTGATTTATTTGCATATATCCTCTTCAGCTCGAAGAGTCATGTCGTGCCTATCTGGCTAGTCGTCTCTCCTCCATCGATACTCGATCTCCTGAAGAATTGGAAAATTTCTCCAAGTGTACAATGAGATTTTATGAAACGTTAGCGGCTATGTCGTCCTTTTCCATTCAACATCGGGTGAAACACTTGCAATTACACAATTTTGAGGTAAAAAAAATATCTTTAATTCAGAGCACTTTCAGGACTGGTTCCAAGGGATCCCCGTCTACTGGACGTACTCCTGGAGACAATTGAGTAGTCGAATGGTCAGGAGAATGCCCTCTCTTGGCGAAGATGCGGCGGATGACGAACATAGACGACCCGTTCCAACGGCAATGTATTCTTTTCTCTGTATTCAAAAAGGTCTTTCCGACGATTACATTCAACTGTCGCTGTCTAAAGCAGAGAATGTCATGATGGGAACTGTAGCACTAGTACATGTAAGCCTCTATTCATGTGTTCATTGTATTTTCAGATTTTGAGTGAAAATACCTGTGAGTATAGTTTGAAACTCTATGAAGAAGCAGGCTCCGATATCCATAGAATAATCCGGGCAATCAACGGTATTGAACAAGCTTTTGACTATTTGGAGGAAAGATATGAGAGCTTTGTCGACTGGGAGAGTCAAAAACGATCGTTAATGGAAAAGGAGCAGTTTTATATCCACAAAGGAGCAGGGGCGATCGTAAAAAGCACACAAAAGGTTAGGTTATATGAAATGAAGAAGATTAATAGAGGACAGATGACATCATTTCCAACCTTATTGGTCTTTTTCTTCATCTCAAATGGGATGATGTGTCCAAGATAGCTAAGGCTATGTGTCTAACTTCTGATGAATATACTAAAACAATTGTAAGTTTCTCAATCAAAAAAATCAAAAAAAAAAAAAAGGAAAAAAATGAATACTTCAGATGTCCTACATGAGAGATCTGGGACCTCATGAACGAGTACATGAGACATTAGAGTCAGTTGATAAGCTTCTTTACGAAATGAGACCTCTTTTCATGCCTAGGTGAGAGGATCTGATTTCTTTCTATTATTTGCAGAGCATGGAAACAGCTATGTCACAAACTGTTTGAATTTTTGGAACAAGAAGTATCTAAAAATTTGAAGAAACATCAAAGTCATGATTACTACAGCGCTGTTTATGTAAGAATCCAAGACATAACAGTTTGGCTCAGATAACGGTTAAAGCAGTTATGGATATGTTGGATGTGGAGCCGACAAAATCAAAATTGTCTCATATGCTCCACTTAAGGTCAGTTCTTGTTCTGTGATTTAATATATATCTATATATCCTCTAGAAGTTTTTCCACAGAAGAACTACTGCTCTCTTTTTATGGAAAACTGGCAGAACTCGCAGAAGAGGCGACTGACTGTCCACAGATTAGTGTACAGCTCGGTTGTGTACCAGCTAATGGGAATAATATACTCCTAGTTGTGAATGGTATGATTTCTAGTGACACTGCAAAAGTTTTTAGTTCTTGAGGCCTCTCTTCTTCCTTCTCTAAATCCTCTATGTGATCGAATTGATCCTTACGTGAAGTTGGAACTTGTCCCAACCATCATTTTCCCCGAAACACTTTTTCCAGTACAGAAAACAAAAGTCCTCCTACAAACAGGGAAGCCCGTTTGGGGGCAAACCTTTCAATTGTAAATCAAACTAATAAAAGAGAAGCTTCAGTTTGATTCCGGAGGATATGTTCTTCACTAATGGAGCAACTTTGCGTCTTTCTTTGTTGGATAGCGACCGTTTTTGTGACCAGTTGCTAGGAAGAGGGTTCATTCCTTTATCAAAAATTGAGAGAGCTCAAGGAACGTCGAAACTTCCTCCATCAGCGACCGTTCCACTTATTCAGCCATCGATTGGACACAAGATAATATTCTTTCAGGTGGGATTGATAAATCAACTAACTTTCCCCTTTAGATGCTGAAAGAACGAGCAATTCATGACAAAAAGGCCAGACAATTTGTAGTGAAGGAAGGAAAGGCGAGAGAAATGTATGCGAAGGTCCGCCGTCTGTCGTATAAAATGAAAAATAAATGTTTATGAGAAAAACTTCATGGCAATGACAATTGAGCAGAAGAAATTTTAGTTTGTACATTCTAGGCTACGACTAAGAAATTGAGGGAAAGACGGGGAGGATGAAAGGATAGAAGGAGAGAGAAGAGACCGGGTGAGATATGACGACGACGATACATGCGTGTTTCATCCTTGGATACGCGGAATCGGCGTCGTTTTTCTGTATTCATAAACGTAGTATTCGATAGTTTTCATGAGACCCTCATCGAACGGCGTCGTACATTCCCAGCCCATCGCCTGAACGAAATTGAGTCATTTGGTCGACGGGGAGGGAGACCTTTTTAATTTTGGAAAAGTCGATGTAATATCGCCGATCGTGATACGGCCTGTCAGGGATCGGGGAGAACTTCGGTGGAGATTCTTCCCTGAAAAACTTTCAATCATAAATGGAAAGAACCAACCTCTGTTGGATTTTATTAACGATAGCATGAATCTTTCTGGTTAGTTCAATATTGGTCATTTCAAAGTCTGTTCCAATATTGTAGACATCGCCTAGTTGGCCTTCCAATGCTACTCGTCGAATTGCTTCGGCACAATCGAACACAAACATCCAGCTCCGTGTATGGAGACCGTCACCCATCAAAGGATATGGCTTCTGCTCCAAAGCGAGCTTCGTGAACTTTGGAATGAGTTTGGTGTCTGCCTGTCGAGGACCATAAACATTGTTCATTCGAACCATCACATAAGGAAGTTTGTAGGAATGCTGAAAATGAAAAAGATCAATGAAGGAAGGGAAGGACTTACATAATATGCTCGGATTATTTGTTCACAGGCTGCTTTACTAGCCGCATATGGATTCGTCGGATTGAGAAGACTATTCTCTGTTTTTGGAGTTGGATCACCAAAGGAGTCACCATAAACTTCGTCTAGATACTTTAATAAGAGCAAAAAGAGTCTTCTTACCTGTACTAATATGGACAAGTCGTTTAATACCATGATAATTTCGATTGACTATACTTTCAAGGAGAGTCGTAGTAGAGATCACATTGTCCCGTATGGTTCCAACCCGATCGGTATAGGATTCATCAACATGTGTAATGGCAGCAAAGTGAATGACCATATCGACTTCGTGTTCTCGCAGTACTTGATCCAGACGTTCTTGATCTTCAAGATTGGCTTCTTCAAAGACATAACGAGAACAGTTGCGAATGGAGGATTCGATATGAATGGGTGAGGCACCAAAGGCCAACTTGTCATAGTTTATAAATCTATAAAAGGGTAAGAAGGAAAGGAAGAAGGTCTCACTTGGTGTTACTCCATTTTGGAAAGGTATAATTGATAAAATTGGAGCCAATGAAGCCAGCGCCACCGGTGACCAGCACACAGCTCGGCTCCTCCATGTGCCAGTCCTGAAGAAAAAGGATGAGAGAGAAAAGTCGGCAGATGCCACAGGTAGGAAAAAAGATGAAATGGGGACGGAAGCTGCCGGCGGGTGAAAGACGCAATTTATACGCTGGGAGATAGAGCAGGTTCAAGACCTGCGAGGGGGGAGCCGGGAGGGGGCTGTCCGCCTATCGACGCGATTCCGCAGATCCGGATCGCCTTTTGGAAGACTGTCCGAAACCGCAATACTCTGGCGCCAGTTACGCATCGCGCGCGCCACCCCAAAAACCCGTCAGATTCGGAACAGAAGTCATGCCGTTCTGTCCCATTCAATATGTAACTCTATTTGTTAAGGTAGAAACATTGTAAGGAGAAGAATCAAAATGTCTGGAGAAAATCGAACTGGCTATCGCTAGGTGCACGTATCGCGCAATTTATAAACTTGATGTCTTCCACGTCTATGTTTATGTAGCTGGGTGCAACTAGCTGAACTTTTTTAAGGGATGAATGGAAACTGTTTCAGTTTATTTGAACAAGAATTAGGAGTTTATTAGAAGGCTATCCGGAAACTGACAAGCAACGTGTAATAAGGATGATGGGCAAACGAGTTCGGATAAAGTATGCGGCCAACAAAAACTGATTCGATTACTGATTAGGCTCCAGTAAGCATTTAAATATTTAGCGACATATGACCTGAACAGAATTTCCCTTATGACTGTTCACTTCCTGGGAGATTTTTTTAAATAAAACAAGGAGTCTAGCATATCTTATGGTCGAGTTTTTTTCTATATGGACTGTCAAGCTGAAAAAAGCGTATTCAGGAAAAAATTGAAGAAGATCTTCTCTGATCGGCTTTCTAGAGAAGCTTTGAGGTTTCTGAAGCTAGAAGACTACGAAAAGGGAGAAGAAAAAGAATTAGAAAACTTTAGACTTTTAATGGGAATGCTTTGAAGGGTTCACATGATTTCCTGCTTCGACTTCAAGTCCCGATCTGTTAAATCGGGTTTTAAGGGACGCTGATTCTAAGACAGTTCGAAAATTTTCTGATTATTTGATCAAAATTTGACTACAATATTATTATGAGGTTTTAAGTAATACGCTAGTTAGAAGGTCCTCCAAACTTCTAAGAACAACAAAAAAGACCAGTTGAGTGACAAAAGTGTGTCAAGGCTGTAGTTTCTCCTGAGATTTGAACCACCGCGAGATGAGCGTCCTGTGTCCTGTCTCTTTCTCTCGCTCTTCGTAAAGATAATCAGTCGATATGACAGGAAGGAGGGAGAGAAGAAAGGCAGACTTGGTGGCGATCCGCGGGGCGAAAGGGGTGAAAAGTGAGAACGTGTGCGACCCCGTTAGCCGGCATAATTGCGGTCGTACAAGTACTCGAAGAAGAAGTTTTTATTAGCAGCCGAACTTGGCTCTGATCGTAGGTTCCAAGGGAAAAGGCGGTCCATGTCCCGGAACAATCCATCGCCATTGACCACACGCTAATCGACGACGAGATTCCGACTGTTGACTCTAAACTCTTTTCTTTCCACCGCTTATATTAAAAAAACACCTCATTGGCACTCAATGGCTTCCACATCATTTGATAGTCGATATCTTCCTTCCTGAGAAATGTATCCCCTGAAAGCCATCACGAGACATTTCAGTTTCCCGTCATTCCACTATGAGTGGAACCCGTTTCAAGGGCCATCATACCTGCGATGGCGACGCTGCCGAGAGCCTCTTCATCCTTCACAATCACAGCCAAATCGTCAGAGGAATGTCCCGGAGATCGAAGCAGATAGACATTCTCCGTCAACTGATGGCGTTCTCCCTGGAAAAATTGGCTAAAAGTAGGCTTCAAAAGAAAGAAGAAACCTACCTCGAAGAGACCGGAAAGGTTGAACTTTGTCTGGAAGTGCTGGTACCAGCCCTGAATTATATATATAACTAATGAAGAAGGTACCTACCTGATAGTGAACAGCATCGGGAAAATCATGAACACCTCCATTATGATCGAGATGTCCATGAGTTGAGACTACAATATGTATATTCGGAGGAGCCAAACCGAGGGAGCTCAGCTCTAAACATTTTCTTAATTCGACGTTGCCTACTGCTTAGCAGCTGTGTTCTCCCGTTGATATCCGTTCCCATGCCAGTATCTACCAGGATATTCTTCTTTCCATCTTGAATCAAACTGATCGTGGCAATAAATTCGTACTGTCCGTCTTTTGTCTGCTCTGCTGTCCCCTAGACATCACTATTAAATCATAAAAGAATTCAGACATTTCTGAGAATAATCAGTCGTGGTCTAGCTGGCAATTTCTGATGAACAGGTCGGCGACTGTCTTTTGTCTTTTGTATTAACGACATAATATCCGTCAGTTGTCTGCTGAGACTTTGGAGCTTAGCCTCATATTCTTCTTTCGACAAGTCTAAAAAGTAGACGGATGTCTATCTCTCGCAAAAGACTGACTGTCGAGAGACGCCGTAGATTTGATTGTACTCTCCATTGGAATGTTCGGCGGTCTGATGTTCTTCTCTTCCAAATCCGGGTCCTCTGTCGGGTTCATCGGCTCCCATTCTCCCTTGGCTGACTGAAAATGTTTATTTATTTGGGAGTAGAAGATAACTAACTGTGCCTATATTCTCTCGAAGCATTTCCTGCCGTCTACTCAAAAACCCCTATAAAATCTTCATCTCATAAAATGCCTAGAATACCTGAAAAATGTTTGCCATCTCTTTGAAGGTTTCTCTCGTCGGCTCCTAAAAGGACATTTATCTTTAGATATCGGCCTACGCCAACCTGTTCAGCTTTTGGCCGCTTGCGCTTGTCGGGAGTCTTTGCAGGCGTTATTGTCTTTTTTGTGAAAGGAGGAGGAGAGATATTCATTTTTGCTAGATAAGCCGGTGGAGCAATGATACTCGTCGGAATGATAGTCTTACTAAAGCCATTCAGATGAAGAGGAGGGGCAGGAGCAGTATTCACCTGGGAAAGATTATAAATAGAGTGAACCTACAATTCCCCCTTGATCCATAACTATTGGGTCCATTAGATTGAGCATAGGAGAGCCTTCTTTGTCTTCTTCAAGATTCAATAATTCAACTGGGAAGCGGGACACACTACCATGGCCTTTGCCCCGTACAAAATCTCTCAACTGCTTCAACTCCCAGGCATCTAACTCACGAAGAACATCAGGATCGAGTACTGAAGAGGAGGGAAAAGTTCAATTAGGAGAGAACTTTTCTTACGGTAGCGTTGACGCAGACTCTTTCCACTGACTGCCACAAATAAAAGAAAAATGAGAGGAAACATCATTGAGAATGTTCGACGACCATTGATTCTAATAAGTAAAGTCGGCGACGACCTCCGTCTCGGCCTAATTGTACCGACGATTAGAGAGACCCCACCGGTTGGAGGAAGACTGGATCGACTTCCTCAACCTGTACTCAAAAACCCTAATTTATTACGCAATCGGCACCATTTTGCGGCCGGTTGACAAATACATGCCATTAAGATATCTGAAAGAAGAGATGAAGAGGGTGGAACGATCTTTCTCTCTCTCTCTTGCCAGATTTTAATGAAAGTATTTTCTTCTGCCATAAATTCCTTTTTTATGACCTTTGAAAAAATGTTGAAAATCTTCTTCAAGGCTTCGAATTTTCCACACTCATCTTTTGGTAAAAACATATTTCTGCATGTCTTCCCAGCAGAAAGATATCCTCAAAGTGTACTCGAAGACGATGATTTATTACGCAATGCGAGATCGATCACTGTTTGTACAGTCAATTGGATAACTAGTAGAACTGATCTTCATCTCCTGGATGAATTGGAACACTCTTCGTTAATGGAGCCATCACTTGATTACCGTAACGACGAGAGAAAGTAGCCAAAAGCATTGACCATTTAGCTAACATGAAACACCATACAGATGTGATCCAGAGATTCTCTCCCATTAGACCTAGAAGAGATGAATAGCAGGGAACAATCCTACCTGCGGTAGTTAAAGTCTGATGAGTGACACCGGCATAGATTAAACAGCCAGTCATTCCAAGAATAGCAGCCAAACATACAATAGCATCTAAAGCAGATAGAGATTTTATAGGTGAAAGGAACTCACTGAAGTACATCATCCATCGGAATTTACTTCTAGGCCATTCGAGGATCTTATTATTTTTATACGCTAGATGAAGATGAAAGAGCCAGATGGCGAAGAGACCCGACGTGATGGCGAGAATCGTCGCCGACCAATTTTGATATTGAGCAGCAAAGACGACAGCGGCTGAGAGACCCGCAAAGATACCCAATCCAGCTATCCACAGTTGGACTTTTATACTATGACACATGTCTGAAAAAAGAGAAATAGTAAATGAACGAAAGTAGAAGTAATTAAGAGACACACCTCTGCTGACGAGACTCGTCTGGGAAACCTGCTCGATGACATATGTATGACCGTCGTAACGATAAATTTGTTGGGTCATCTTCTCTTAGAGGAGGAAAGAGCGAGACTGACAAATAAAACGAGACTCCGTCGGGACGCCCTTTTTGTCGTCGTTATCAGGACACTTTCCCACTTACATCATATGGTCATCACTCGGTGGCAAATAATTTCCTACCATAGAGAGTTTTCTCTCCATCAGACGATATTCCGATAGGTTGTGACATAGAAACACAATTCAACGAGACTGATTTGAATTGTAAATTTTGGGGGGATTACTGTTACTGTTCACCGTTTTTACATTTGATTCGCTTAACTAGAAAATATAATATATATGTTATTATGGGTAGGAGAGAAACTAGATCAACGTATGAAAGAAACGGTTTGTCGCTAATTAGTTTCCTACTACTGGTTTCCCATTCCTCTAAGCAGCCAAACATTATAGAGATTGATCTTCTTTTTCAACTCTAGTTGATAGAGGGTATTCATAGTTGTTTCATCATATAAATACCCATATAGACTCACCTTTTTCAGAAATTTTTCCCACCGTTCCAGAACAACACGAAGCTGAATACAATTTGATTATCACTTCCGAACTTTTGATTAGAATCTGCCGACGTAATCTCTTGTCTAGGAAAGGGTATCAGTTTGACTCATTTTCTTCTATGAATTGCGGAATTTCACTACTTTCTGAAAATCACTTCGACTTCTTGAAGCAAAAATAAGATCTGACAGCTGATGAAAACTGCGAAACAGCACTTTATCTCGATAGCCAAAATCTGCCACAATCTCAGTTGACTTTCCAGATTAAAATAAATAATAAACATTGACGATCTTCAATTCTTTTTTTTTACAATTCGTGTCTTTCTGTCGACCATATTAACTTTCTTCGTCAGACATTTTCCCACTAGATACTTCTCTTCTCCTCCTTATCTCCATGCCATCTGTCATTTCACTTCATATGATGCAAAGCAACTGATAACTGGCGGCACTTCCTGCTAGAAACAAAAAATAAACACAAAGAAATAAATGGTTCATATCACAGAAATTGTTTGAAAGAGGTTCAATGAAAGTGAATAAATTAATGGGATTTTCCACGACGACGGAGGATTTCTTCCTTTTGATCAGGACTAAAGTCGAGCATCGTCATAATGACCTGGAGATGCTCCTTTGAGTCGCCTTTATTGAGAAGAAAGTAATAGAAGGCGTCATGAAGAAACTTGAGGACCACTCGATCCTGCGTCATTTGATCGACTTCCTTCTGTTCTTGCAGATCCATTTTTCCCGCTTGTTGACCCTTTTTGAACATTACCAAATACATTTCCCGTCTTTCTTCTTCCATCTCTTGAATTTTTCTTTCATACATCTCATTCTCTTGTCGACTCATCGTCAACTGTTCTTCCAGTCGATTGTAATGACTGTTGATCTTTTGTTCTTCTTGAATCTTCTTTAATAGAAGTTCCATTTGTTCACGAAGAGCGTTCTTCTCCTGCTCAAGATGAGTTAATCTCTCTTGACCCAGATTTATCTGATGTTTTCGATCTAGTTCAGCCAGAAGAGAGGCGTTTTCTCTCATCAAACAACCGACTTTTTCGCGAAGGGAAATGGCTCGTGAATTGCTGCGAAGTACCTCTTCTTCGGCCATGTGGTGAATCGACTCCTGGTGATTCGATGTCGACGGCTCGTGCCAAGATTGAGACATCATTGGAACGGGTGGTCTAAAAAAAGACGGTTAGAAACAAGAAGAGGAAAACTAACTTATTAAGAAAAGGTTCCTGAAGTGATGTCATCGATGAGGAAACACTATGAGGGGCTGTTGTATATACGGAAAGACTCTTCTGTCGCTGACTTCGTCTCTGTTCCCTCGCAACGAATTCCTCTTTCGACGAGGCTCGTCGTCGCTTGGCAGATAGTGCTCTTCTTTGTTTCGTCGTCTCTTCCATCGGTAGTCTCGACATACTCGTTGAGGCAATGATCGTACAGGACACAGATTCACGATTGGATCCTTTTCGGAAGGACATTGGACTCTCGTGGACGATGACGGCTTCCGGCTGCGTTGTATCTGGGGTATGATAGCCAGCGAGAGAAGTCGCCTCACTACGAGCTGATTTGGGAGAGAAAAAGGCGGAAGAAAGAGATCCACGACGAGGCTGCTGACAACCGATCATCTCTAACTCATATCTTATAGTCGATAGCTGATATTTGAGATCTTTCTTCTCCTCCAAACTCTTTATATATCCTTTGCGTAGACTATTTAATTCGCGGAACATTGTGCCACATTTGTCCTTCCACCGGATAACTTCATCTCTATCCACCTCATGATTCAGGTCAGCAGCACTTCGACTCTTTGTTAGGCGACCGTCGCCGCATGGAGTCGATCCCTTTTCTTCCCTTCTCTCACTTCGATAGACTTCCAATTCGGCATAGGCTCTGTTCAAATCCGCTGTCATTCTGTCGATTCGCTGCTTTAAGACATTTCTCTCTTCGCGGGAACGACGTAGGTCTCTCGCCAAAGCCTCTCGCTCGTCCATTTCCCAGTCGTCCATTACATTTTTCAGAATTTTCTGGAAGAAAGGTAATTATTAAGGAAGATAAGAGTCTATTGGGTACTAAAGGCTGTCAGATTCGTCACAGCATTTTATGGTTATAACTAAAAAAATCACTCAAAAAAACACTACCTACAAAATATTTAAAGAGACTCAGCGACGCTCTGAAAAGAGACGTCGAAGGTCCGGAAAAATAAGACCAACCGATTGAAGTTGCTCCTCTTCCGCCGGTGTCGCTCGATTGCTGGCCGTCGTAGCTGTCATTGCTTTCGGCGCCTCTTCGTCGATTTGGCTGAGAATCTGCTCAAGATCGGATTTCACCTGAGAAATGTGACTGAATAGCTGGCTGCCTACCATATTGAGATCATCAGCCAATGCGCCGAAGGCTGGAGAGAGCTGACTACGATTGGAACGACGACTAGCTGCAGAGGCAACCGAGGCCGTTCGACGGAGAGACTCCCTGACACGCTCTAGTTCTCTGAAAAGAACGAATGATTGATTGAAAAAGATGTCACGTACCCCATCAAACGGGAATTTTCTGTCTTTAATCGAGTGATTTCTTCATCTTCAATGTTCAACTCCGGCTCACTGTGGGTCTTTCTAATTGGACTCTTGTCTCCATCGTCGAAAATGGTTATTGTTGGCAACTGATTCCTTTTCTTCTTCTCTGAACCACTGCTTTCCTCCAGCTGTTTCTGCAGGTCTTGATTATCCTTCTCCAGATTTTGAATCCTAGACTTGAGCCATTTCTTTTCCGATTCATAGCGAGACATCTCCTTATCGAGTTCTTTCCGCACGTTGTCGAATTCCTGAGCAAGATGTTGGATGCGTTCTCTTTCTTGCTGCACAAGAGAGGCCTTTTCATCTTCTATTCGACCCAACTTGTCTCGAAGTTCCGAATTCTTCGATTCAAGCACCTCGATCTTGTGAAGTACCTCCGCTCCTGTTTCTTCTCGTCGTCCGTCGGCACTTGTCGGTCTTTCTACCACACAGGCAATCTTCTTTCGAATCTGCAGACGACGATCCGACTGAAAAAAAAGCTTCTTCAACCAATCAACCAATTGCTAACCTTCTCTTGGATGCTGCTGATGAGCTTCTGCTGAAGAACATGGACTTGTCGTCTGGTCGTGGCCAGTTCTCCCTGACAAAGTTTTAATCTTTCTTCCGATTCATCGAAGAAATCTCCCTAAACCATTTATAAAAAGGTAAAAAATCAAAAACTTTTTCAATGAATGTCGACTTATTCTTCGCATTTGGTCTGCACGCCACATATTTAGAAACATGTTTCGGTCGAGCTTCGCACTCCACATCACGTCGCGATTTATTTATCTAAAAAGTTCCATATTGAAGAGAAAAGAAGGCAGAAAAACCTTAGAAAATGACCCTAATAGTCGGGCGTACCAGAGCAAAAAATAATATGCCGGTCCCATGGGGAGAACAAGAAAATGATAATTACCTGGGTATTTAACAGGGCCACATGGTCGATGCTACTTGTCAATCTTTGTTCGAGATCTACACGCTCTAACCGGGATTTCAAACGGAGCTCCTCTTTCTCGCGAGATAATTGAGTTGCTTCGTTCTGGAAAAAAAGGGTAAAGAGAACAAGGAAAGTAAACCTTAGCTCGTTCTAGTTGACTTTCAAGAACCCCGACTTTATGTTTCCAATAGTCACTCTGTTCTCGATATTTCTGTAGAGCCTCTTCTAACGCTTCTTCTAGACCTGTTTCGTATTCTTCTTTTTGAACTTTGAATTTTAACTCCATGTCGGAGAGATTTTTGAGCAATTCTTGAATCCTCGTCTCGAGAAGTGGTACCCGTTCAGCCACCGCACCAATAGATATCATAGTCTTTTTGTACTCATCTCGCTCATTCTGATGTTCATCCAACTGCTGTCTTTGCGCCTTCCTTGTATCTTCCAGCTGCTTGGTCAACGCCTCGACAACTTGTGTTTTCGTCAAGAGGATCTGTTCAATCTCTTCAAATCTTCCCTTAAAATCCGAACGTTTGGCAGTAAACTCGCTGTGCATCTCCTGGAAGGAATGGTATCGAAAAGAAAGAAAAGTTCATACCTCGAGTCTTTTTCTAGTCGATGCAAATTCGTTCTCGTGTTCGGATAATTCTTGAGCAGTCATCTCCGTTTGAATTCTTTTTGACACCATTACGGAATATCTCGGATCTGCACATCCTTTCCTCCAATTGGATGCATTCTCATCGCTCACGACCAAATCGTGGTCCATCAAGGTATTTTGGTATACTTGCATTCTCTCTTCCATATAAGATATTGCCTTCTGCATCGTCTCTTTTTCACCCTATATTTGTAATTATAAAGTTGGACAAATTACAGTACCTGTAGACGACTGATGGTGATCTCTCCCGCAGTTACCTCAGCTGCTTTCTCTTCAGCCTTTTGTTGTGCGGCTTCTAATTTCGTCGAAAGACTTTTTCTTTAGAAAATACTAAATAAAAATAAAGGCGCCTACTTTTCAACGTCCAGCTCCTCCAACTCAGTTCTCAAAGCATTGACATCCTCTTCTAGCTCTTGAACCCTTGTATTTCCTTCTTCAATATTTAAAAGGAGCTGTTTATTTTCTTCAATTAGATTCATCTTCCGCTCTATACATTTGGGATCGGAACATTCTCCTCCAGGGACGATGGCTGTTGTTTTTTCTACCAAATGTGGGGAGCTGAAAATCAATCTACAACAGAATAGTCAGAAAGACCAACGCTATTTGAAGAATGGATAGATTCTCAGTCGAAGGTTGTTTCAAAAGCATTGGAGGACGCTGAAATTTCATGATCGAAAGCCATAAATAGAAATATAAATAATGGGAAAACCACCTACAGGATTGCCTGTTTTATACGTCTCTAACTCGGCCAGATAACTGTCTCTTTCTCTTTGTAATTGCTGTTGACTCTGTGAAGATTTTAACATTTGTTCTTTCACAACCAGTTCCAACTGGGCAGCTTTTGTTCTCCATATGAAAGCCTCGTTTTGATATGCCTGAATTTTTGTGTATAATCCTACCAGTTATAGTTACTTGTATGTGATTCAGTGCCTCTTGACTTAGATACATTGGCTGTCCACTTATTTTACTCTCCATTGATATACTCATTGGTGAAGGGAAAGCAAAAGGCGACAGACCAGCCTAGAACATTATGTAAAGCAAATTGGATAGATCCTACCTGATCTGGGAGACTCCTAGTGGGGGATAAAGTATTCAATTCACATGATATAATGGGCACCTGTGGGAACATACTGGGGTCCGTTGGATCGGTCGGGCCCTCTTGACTCGTCGAAGGAATGGCATACTGGAAGTTACATGCATTTTGAAGGAGATGTGGGAACCTA
The DNA here is from genome assembly GCA_932521415.1 of Oscheius sp. DF5120. NCBI lineage: Eukaryota > Metazoa > Nematoda > Chromadorea > Rhabditida > Rhabditidae > Oscheius > Oscheius sp. DF5120. The sequence goes on along the minus strand of OW051465.1, from coordinate 2,738,513 downwards.
CCTGGATTGCGTCGGTCATCGTGCCAATTTCTACCCGAGGTCGACTGAGGATCTCTTCTAATTCTTGTATTCTAGCTGTTAGACGAGCTATCTCCTCCCTAAATCCTTCTATTCACCAAATAGAATCTTCTACCTGGCATTCATGGTTTCTTGAATGAGTTGATTGACTCGTATGTTATGTTTTTTTTCCATTTGTTTTTTTTCCATTTCAAATTGTTCCTTCGTCTCCCTTTCCCTCACCATCATTTTGTGACTGTCGGCCATAGCAACCTGTACATCATTCAACATCTCTATCTCCTTGATCCTCTCCCTCAGCTCGGTTAAATGTTTATCTTTCTCGTCTCGTTCTGTCAATGCCGATCGAAGTTCCTTTTTTAATTCAGACATCTCTTTGTTCCTTCGTTGTGTCGGAGTCAAATACTGTTCTCCATTATGATGGGCGTGATTGCATCCTCTCTTCTGACAATGGGGAACAAATCGCATATCCTTTCCCGTCCACCATCGACCGACTATACTCGAGGCGGTACTGCCTGTCGAACTGGCTATACTCATTGCATCATCTCTTTCTTCTAAATATACATATATAACTGGTTTTCTCTTACCATCATCGTCCTTCAAATCTTCTCGTAATTGGAGTGTCTTCAACTGTCGATGATGTTGATGTTCTTCACTATCTTCTTCCGAGTCGATTATCGCTGTTTGTCGTATTGTCGGCGGTCGTGGTCCGCTTCCCAGATCTTTCAAAATCTGCTCCGAGTCGGTATTGTTCTCATCACTTGTGTCTCCGAAGATTGCCACTGCATTCTTCTCCCACCAGGTGACCGATAGCTTGGGAATCCGTGAAGAAGAGTCTGGCAGTCGATCGGGAGAGGCTCGTGTTCCAGGGAGAGGTATCAACTGAACACATATCAATTAAAAAGGAACTAAACAAACTGATGGCTTTCGATCTACTTCCGATTTCCAAGACGATCGTTTCAATATGCCCTTTTTCGGAGCCTCTCCACTCGGAACTGAGACGGACCGAACAAGACTTGATGGTCCTGGTTGATCGTCCGATGGGACGTCATCTAACATCAATCTGAACTAACCAGATCGAAAAGGAGAAGAGAAAAAGGAGAGACGAGAAGGGGAGAATCGCAGCTGGTTTCAATGAGACTACTCACATATGTTAAGTGGTTGGGAAAGAAAAAAAAAGAGCGGTTAGAATAGAAAATACGAGATTATCAACATAAACAAACGACAAAACTACGCTGGCAAAAATAGGGAAATCGATAAAAGGCCAAAGAGAGAAGACGACACAACAACACATTTGGTGACATTCTCTTCAAACATTCAGTCGTTTGTCATCACTTTTTCCTTGTTGAATATCTCTAAAGAAAAAACATTGGCAAAACAATCGGAAATTATTTTAAAAAATTCGATACAGCGAAGAGGAGAGCCGATTCAAAAAGTAAACATGAAAATGGCGGCTGGCATTGGCGGGATTGCCATAATTGGCGCAGAGCGGAAAGGAAAAGTGTAAATTATACCTCCTATAAATTCAATTGAAAAAAAGATAATCTGCTCATTTTATATTGTCAATAAGGTGCTCATAACTCTGCCATTACAGCGTGACTGATGCGCAACAAATGGGCAGTAAACCGCTAGCCAGGGAAGTGAAAAATTAGTTATTTGTGCTTTTCTCTTTCATATAAACAGCTTAAAAATGAAATAGAAGTGAAGAATCCTGGATATGTTAGTGGTGAAATCGATAAGAAGAACACTAGCAGCTGCTTATCGGAACATCGGCTACTCTTTCAGGATACGATTTTCAATATCTAAAATTATAAAAATGAAAGTATATGGGAAGATGCTCCATGGATAAAAGGCAAATGTTGCGGGCAACTATCTCGCCGTAATGACATTACTACAATGTTCGGCACGCGTGGAGGATCGGACGCCCAGCGGCAAAATGAGCGACACTATGAGGGCGAACGAACATATACCTCATGTGCACAACAGCTAATAATTTGGCGGTGAGGTGTACTGCTGAGCGACCATCTGTCAATTGCAGGTGCATGTTAAATAACATCGCCACCCAAAAAGATGTTGATGGCTTCGCTTGGCTTTTTTTGTTCTAGCTGTAGGTTGAAAATATATAATTTAATTGAATATGAACAGAAATTAAAACAATACAGAGAAAACATATTCATCAATCTGCCCGTTTGGAATCTATGAGTTGACGGAACTGTTGAAGGACCAGGTCTTCCTTTTTCTTTCGTTCTTCTAGTGAAAATCCGGCTAACATGCGCTTTTCTTCAGCTGACATTATCTGGAAAACAATTTATGAACTCAATATATCTTGTAGAATGCGTTTTTTTCTCGTGCTTGACCGGTGACACATGAGCTCTCTACGTCTTCGAGACGGCGGCTCTAGTGACAACTGCTCATGACAGCGGCGGTCGGTGCCAACAGATTATTACGAGAGCGTTGGGACCACAAAACTTAGAAAAGCTTACTTGGTTCTCCTTACGTAATCGTGTAGCTTCCATAGCTTTATGACGAGTGCCTGACATGACATAACCAGCACGTTCATATTCGGAAATTTCGTTTGAAGATAGTCCAATCTCTCCTCGTCTGGGTATACGTTCTCCACGAGCAATATATGCTGCCATTGCTTCCGCTTCACTTTTCGACAAATTTTTGTCACCATATAATCTAAAACAAAAATATAACAAGAAAAAACAAAACTTACTCAAGAGGGATCATTATATCGAAAATTCTTTCAGCAGCAATGTGATCTGGTACTGCTGGACCTGGCATTTCATCGGCTTCTCTTGCTTCTTGTGCAGCCTTTTTGGCTCTCATCTCTTCGGTCACTTCAACCCATTCGTCTTCGCTTTCCTCCTTTTTTAAAATGATACAGTAAAGTCAAAAAACTCACAACGTCCTTTTTTACCTTTTCTTTTTCCCTTTTCTCTTTCTTTTCCTTTTTCGCTTTTTTAGCTTTCTTCTCTTTCTTGTGCTTCTTTTCCTTCTTATGCTTCTTTTTCTTCTTACGCTCTACTTCAGAATCGGACGATTCAGATAATATACTATCATCGTCAGTGTCACCTGATTATAATGAAAATGAAAATACAAAAAAATAATATACCAGCGCCACCTTTGGTAACCTCGGCTCTTCTTTTCTTTTCTTCAAGCTTTTTCTCTATATCCCTTTTCTTCTTCAATTTTTCTCCATATTCCTCATTCTTATGTTTAGTTTCTTCTACTTCTTGGGATCTAAAAAGAATAAAAAAATGCAAAATAAAAAACTCACAGTTCATACACATACTGTATATCTCTCTGTGAAGGAGACATTGCCCAAACTCGAAGCACACCTTTATTCATTATATTCATTCTTTCTTCTCGACGTCTAAAATATATGAATAAGATATAAAGAAAACATACTCTTGGAAACGTTTGTCTTCTTTATTTTGTTCAAATTCTTCGTCTTCACTATAACGACGTGTTCTTCTGCTTCGTTTATATGACGGACTGGTTCTAAATAATTCAATAATAAATCAAGAAAGTCACTTACTTTCTACCATAATGAGGTGAACGTGATTTTCGTGGTGATCTACTTCTAGACCAACTGGGCGTACGTTTAGGATCCCTTCGTAAAGGACGTCCCCGACGTGGGGAAGGTGAGCGACGATAATCCGATCTTTTTCTGGGAGAGCGTGATCTTCTGGGAGAACGTGATCTTCTAGGTGAACGTGATCGTTTTGGCGGTGATATTCTTCGCCTTTTCTCCAGTGGTGATCGAGATTTTCGTCTGAATCAAGATAAAAATCAAATAACAACATACCTTAACGGTGAAGAAGATCTGTTGCGATTTCGTTGTGGTGATCTCTTGAGCAGTGTTTTCTTGGGTTCTTCTTTTGCCCCTATAGGGCTCGCATTCCTGGAAGATGCTGAGCTCGATGAACTTCGTTTTTTTTTCCACAGTTTTGGCGATGAACGTGCAGAGGACGATCTAAAAATTAATAAATAAAACTTTTTTTTTGCCTGGAGCGAGTTCGTCGATGTGGGGAAATACTTTTCCTAAGGCTTTTCTCCTTCGAGGCTTCTTTTTTATTTTCTGGTGTTCTATAGAATCCAATAGAGTGAAATAAAATAAATAAACCTTAATTCCGATTTACCATTTATCGATTGCTTTTCCTCCTCTTCATCGCTTGTATCAAATTTTAATGTGACATGTTTTCTAAAATATTGCATTAAAAAAAATTAGTTACTTTGGCGGGGAGATATTTTCGCGATTTACTTTCTTCTCTTCGTCGGAATCTGAGTCAGAAGGTATTGAAATGTCGTCACTATCTGACATTCCTAAAACAAAACAAATTAGATAACAAATACACCATAAATATAGTAAGTAAATTTTCTTTAAAAAAAACTATTTTCAATCAATGGTTCAAAAGCTTTTACTAATGAATCTGTTGCACCTATTTGTCAAAATAATAGTTTGACATTGAATGAAAGGAAAAGTAAGAAAATACAAGAAAAAAAACTTAAAACTTTCGAAAATGATTCAATTGGCGCTGGTCCAAAGACTTTTGTACTCGGAGCGCGACCATTCAATTGCTTCCAACTTGTCTTTTTTCTTTGTAATAATATATTAGTTGTTTTTTTTCAGGTTTAATTCTCTTTTTCATTGCAGAAAATGGAAAAACTATATCATGAAACAAGAGGTCAGCTGGAACAGGTTCATTTTTCGTTAGGAAAATTAGAACAAGCAAATGATGAACGGGAAGCACAGGTTATAGCCCAAGAAATCCAAGTAAGACTGACGTAAGTTGTTTTTTTTAAATGATGTATTTGTTATCGAGGGATATCGAACAAAATTGTGATCAGTTATATATTTTTGTTGACAAAGAGCCGCCAAATAGAAGACATTTGGTAAGAAGTTTAACTTCATTTTATATAAGAATTTACTTTAGGCTAGACAAAAAATTGATCTATTGAAGAATGATACTCAAACAGTAAACCTAGCTATTTCTACAATGTACAATCGGTTAACTACAAAATGGAGAGCTGCAAATGATAGAGAAGAATTACTAACACAACGGTAAGACCATAAGCTGGAATTGTCCCATTGTGGAGCCAGGGGCATATGAAAACTTAAACAAAAAAAATATCTCACGGTAGCACTGGAATTCGAATTGGGACCTTTTACCCATTTTTATGCGGTTACAGTAGGATCATCAAATTTACTTTAGAAGGCGTAGATAATATTACTTGTACAATTAGGCAATGTACACTAGATAGAACTACTCATAGAGAACTCTACGATATCTTTTTCAAACTCATCATAGTGTATAGGTTTTTGGGGCATTGTTTTTTTGTTATAAATAAGTCGTAATATTATTGTTTCACATACATATAGGAAATAAAAAAGAAATAACAACCTAAAAAATCTAACAATTATGTATTGTCACAACAAAAAGAAATAATAAACCACGTACGGATGAAAATAGTGTCCAGTATCCGATTGTCAATGTCCCAGAATGGGACAATTCCGCCCTGTGGCCTTATTACACCGGGATATAGTGTTTTTTTTAACTTCTGACTTTTTAGATTCCGAGCTAATGAATCTACAGCATTAGCGATGGATGATCATGAATTTTTGATGAACGATAGATTACAGAACTCAAATCGACAGGTGTATTATATATTCTCTCTTATTGTGCTTGTTTTTTATAGATTGATGATTTAATAGGACATGGATTAGCCGTACTCGATAACCTGCGAACTCAAGGAGTTGGTTTACGTGGTGTAAAACGAAAAATGTTAGATATTGGTTCAGCAGTAAGTTATTTTTCTTACTTGTATAATGTCGCTATTATAGCTTGGTCTGTCAAGTACGACGTTAAGTATGATTGACCGACGAGTGCGAGAGGATTGGATAATATTCGTTGTCGGTGCTGTTTTCGTACTTATTTTCATGTATGTTTTCTATCGGTTCTGGAGAGGCTGGTAACTGTTATCTTTTTATTCATATCATGTATTATTTTTATTAAATTTTCTATATTGTATATAACAATATAATTCAGGTTGTAGCAAATAGCTGTTTTATTTGTGGTCTATTGAGAAGGAAACGCAGAAAGACCTAGTTAATAACGTAAAATGTGCCTCATTTGTTCAGCGGATTTATGGTAACCTAGTGCCATATGTCTCATGCCCCTTGAGACAAAATCTAATCCACTCATCTTGTCATTCTGTCATAAATCGCAGTATATATTGATTCCGAAGCCATACAACAGGCGGAGCATTGGTTCCGCTAGGTTGGCCACCTGCCATGTTTTCCGGATTAGTGCATGCTCCTTCACCTCCTTCTGTCACCTTTTTTCAATAATGTAATGTCGTGAGATGGAGGTTGCACTGGGCGGTTGCCATGGAGCACCAATTGATCTGCATTCAGTCTCGGGGCAACGTCGACTCCCCGGATTACATCAACTGCCTATTTATTTGATTTGTTTCAATCTTTAATCATTTGCAATTACTGCAAGTTCGTTTTAGATGCGTGAGATTGTTCATATACAAACTGGACAATGCGGTAACCAAATTGGAGCAAAGTTCTGGGAGGTCATTTCTGACGAACATGGAATTGAACCTACTGGAGCTTACAATGGAGATTCTGATCTTCAGCTGGAAAGAATTAATGTATACTATAATGAAGCTAGCGGTTAGTTTGTTTTTATTTCATATCACTTGTAGGCGGAAAATACGTCCCTCGTGCTTGTCTTGTTGATCTAGAGCCGGGAACGATGGACTCTGTTCGCGCCGGTCCTTTTGGACAATTATTTCGTCCTGACAATTTCGTTTTCGGCCAGTCCGGAGCCGGAAATAACTGGGCTAAAGGTCATTATACCGAGGGAGCTGAACTTGTGGATAACGTTTTGGATGTTGTAAGAAAAGAGGCCGAAAGCTGTGACTGTCTTCAGGTGCGTAATTACCGACAGAGCGCAGCTGTCGCATGTCTGTTGCCCTAATGAGCTCCCATTTTGAAGAGTAAAGAACATAGTCTTTAGGGTTTTCAAATGACTCACTCTTTGGGTGGTGGAACTGGATCAGGAATGGGTACTCTTCTCATTTCGAAAATTCGTGAGGAATATCCTGATAGAATTATGAACACTTTCTCCGTCGTGCCTTCACCAAAGGTATCGGATACCGTTGTCGAACCGTACAACGCTACACTTTCTGTTCATCAACTTGTAGAGAACACTGATGAAACCTTCTGTATTGATAATGAGGTAATCAAATAGCAACAACAAAATCAGAAATAATAGGCTCTATATGACATTTGTTTCCGTACGTTAAAGCTTACTACTCCTACTTATGGAGATTTGAACCATCTGGTATCGATGACTATGAGTGGAGTAACTACCTGTCTTCGTTTCCCTGGACAAGTATGTAATGCTATAAAGACAAGAAGAAATGAGTTCAGTTAAATGCTGATTTGCGAAAGTTGGCTGTCAACATGGTGCCCTTTCCTCGCCTTCACTTTTTCATGCCTGGATTTGCTCCTTTAACATCTCGTGGAAGTCAACAATATCGGTAAAATTAACGTTGACTTACAACAAATTTTTCAGTTCTCTAACAGTACCCGAACTTACTCAACAAATGTTTGACGCCAAAAACATGATGGCTGCCTGTGATCCTCGTCATGGTCGCTACTTGACCGTTGCGGCCATGTTTCGCGGTCGAATGAGTATGAAGGAAGTCGATGAACAGATGCTCAATGTTCAAAATAAGAACTCCTCTTATTTCGTTGAATGGATTCCAAATAACGTGAAGACCGCTGTTTGTGATATTCCTCCACGTGGTGTTAAAATGGCTGCCACCTTTGTTGGTAACTCCACAGCAATTCAGGAGCTTTTCAAACGAATCTCCGAACAGTTCACAGGTAAACATAAAAAACATTAAAAAAATGATTGTATTAAAGTCATGTTCCGCCGAAAAGCTTTCCTTCATTGGTACACAGGCGAAGGAATGGATGAGATGGAATTCACTGAAGCCGAATCAAATATGAACGACTTGGTATCCGAGTATCAACAATATCAAGAAGCGACAGCAGATGATGAAGGAGAGTTTGATGAACATGATCATGATGTTGAATAACATATAGGTACCTGTTAGTACTTTCATAATGTTTTCAATTACTAACTTCCTATGCTTTCTTTTCAATAAATTTGTTAAGCGTGCTATAGATACTGATTAAAAATCTCACATTATTTATGTTTTTTTAAAATTGAAGAGGAATATTTCCAGGATAAAAATATTTCGTAGCACGATCTCCTGTATGATAAAGAATCTCTTTTTCTTCTAATATTAAACTGATATCTCGAACATTAATTTTAATCTAAAAGTAAATGAATTAAAAATACATATGACTGACTTACTTTTCCAGTAACATCTTTACCAAAACCTAATCCTATAGGTTCAAATACGAGAGAAAAATTACCTTTATTTTCCAGAATTTTATAAGCCTAAATACTGATTGGATCTGAAGGCTACTTTACTGGAGTAGCTATTGAAAATTGTGAAAATAATAACCCATCATCGGGCAATAATGAAAATAACTTCAGCATAGCAAAAGCAACTTGAGATGATGGGGCTGATAATCTTTCAAATAAAGAGCAGTCATCAAAAAGTATTACACTAGCTTCTGAAGATTTTACCATCTATAAATCAAATAAAAAAAATGTGGAACGTACCTCATGGATTGTTTCGAAAACATCGTGAAAATTAATCTTTATATCGTCTCCTAGTATAGAAGGCGCTTCTACAAAAGTTATCAATGATGGGTCCCATCGAATTACAAGTCTACTACAACATATTCTGGAACAAAACATAAACAAAAAATACTCCGATACCTATAAGTTGTTACTGAATACCGAGAAGATATAAAAAGTACTTTCTTTTTGGAAGCTATCGCCCTACTTATGTAATTCAGAAGCCAAAACGTGTTACTATACCGATCCCGAGCTACACCAAATCCTGTATTTAGAGCAAATTCTTTTAGCGGATCCATTCTAGCAGATTAGCTAATCAGTTGAAATCAAGTAGGGAGAGACAAAACACCAAGATAATAACAAAGGCTTTTTTCGATTTTTTAATAACAATATCAACAAGAACAATTTAGTTGTAGCCCATGCTCTCGATGACCTTTTGGTGAGGAGCGATCTTAGCAGCGACGTTCTTCTTTGCCTGAAATTAGAAAATGAACAAACCATCATATGTAATTGATATTTTGAAATAAGTAAACAATTCAAAAACCAACCTGCTCTAGAAGTTTCTGCTCCTTTTTCTTCTGCTCATAATATGCGGCTCCCTTGACTTTTCTCTTTTCCTCAAGCTTAGCAACAACATCCCGATATTGCCATCCAACTTCATGAGACAATCGTCCAACTAAAAATAATTTATAAAAACAATGAAAAAAAAATACCTGTGCAGAACTTGCGGCGGGGCTTCAAGCCAAGATGACGGTTAGCAGATGGAACGTTGAATTTAACCTGGCGATCGTAAGGGTGAGGTACTCCTTCGAATGCTCTCAAGTTCTTAAGAGCGGCGTTACCACGGGGTGTCTTATGTGGGAGCATGCCTAAAAATGGATAGTCAAAAAAAGAAAAAAAAAAGCAAATATCAACAATGAGCAAATCTAACCTCGAACAGTTCTCCAGAAGATTTTTCCTGGGGAACGAAGATGGAAAGGTCCACGAGCAGGATTGATGTTGAGTCTCTTTCTGAGGAAGCTCAAGTACTTCAGCTTAGAGCGGTGGAAGTTTCCGGACATAGCGATTTCTTCACATCTCAAAACGACGACCTTCTCTCCTTGCAGAAGGTTCTTAGCTACAATAGCTGCAAGTCGGCCAAGGAGGTGATCTTTTCCGTCAATGACGATGGGCTTATTAAAGAGACCCATGTTAAACCACCCTAGAAAAAAAGGAAATTAGATATTCACTAAGGAGTTGTAAGAAGGATTATAATATCGACTTCTGAAGTAAATATCCAATTAAACATAATGCTTGCTTATTTTAAAGAGAAAACTGTCTTTCAAACCATAATTTAACCACATATCAATATGAGCAACTATAAAAATATTAAAAAAAGAAAAATCAACGCAAATCTATAGGATCGCAAATAAAATAAAACTCCGATTACTGTAACTTCTACGGCACCAAACCTTTAACTCAGGCAATTCGTTGTGAGAACCACGACTTGCTTTTTCAAACGAGAACAGCTGTTTAGAAGTTTACACTTTCCTTCTTATCCCTGTTTCACGCATTTTCTCCATATTTCTTTCTTTAGAATATATCCGTAAGCATTGGTGTCTTAGAAAAAGTTTTCAAATTGTATATATTTTTTTTTCGAAAATCAACTTTCATTATAAGAAAACCTATGCTTTATCATTCCAAAACATATGAAGAGCTATGTGTGTATGAAACGGTTTATTGAGGTATGAGACCTGCTATAAATTCTAAAATCATCATTTGAAGCTCGATATCCCTTATATTTTTCGTAACTCGAAAGGCTGGAATCCCTAATCCATGTAGAACGGCTTGTTGTCGTTGACAAATCTAGAAGAGAATCCTAGTTTCTTTTTGCCAACCTCATCCATGATTCTTAATATCTTTGAGTCGTTCTCAATTAGTTTCCTCTCCAATGCTGGATGTCCCTGCCATCGACGAAGTTCCACTTCTCTTTCATCATATAACCGTCTGAAGAAATTATGTCTTCCTAAAAAACCAACAAACTTTTCATTTTTATGTTGATCCGCCAAAAGTTCTTTAGCTTTTAAAACAATACTCGAGTCGGCGAGGGAGACACATAGATCTCTCTGTAAACCTTCGTTGAAGCGGCGCTGTTTACATTCTGGCAAAGTTCTCACGTAGTCAGCCAACCGCAGTTGAATTTCTTCTGTCATTTTGTTGAAGGATGAAAAGTTGAAAGAGGAAAGCAAGCGTAGCTTTTTCGATCGATTAGTCCGCGTTTTTGCGTCTCGCCGTAAACTTCCGTTTCTTTCAAATATTTTATCCCCTATCGATTTTACTACTGATTTTTCCTTACTTTCCTTTTTATTGTGTTATTTTTTCGTGTCAGATGCCACGAATTGAGTATGAACCAAAGTTGGATTTCAAAGACGTTCTCCTCCGTCCAAAGAGGTCGACTTTGAAGAGTCGAGCGGATGTTGATCTCAACAAGGAGTGAGTTTCTCATATGTTTCACAAAATTTCTAGATACATCTTCAAAAACTCCAAGAAAACCTATGTGGGAGTGCCCATTGTCGCTTCTAATATGGATACGGTTGGAACATTTGAGATGGCGAGGACTCTCGCTGCCAACAAGATGTTTACCACGATCCACAAGCATTATACGGTGTGTTTCATCAACCATCTCGTGATCCTGTTCTCTCTATTTAGGTGGATGAATGGGAGAAGTTTTTTAAGGAGTCTGATGACAAGGAGATCTTCAACCATCTGGCCATCTCCTCAGGAATCTCGGATAATGACTTCAAGAAACTATCGGATGTTATCGATGTTGTTCCATCTCTTGACTACATCTGTCTGGATGTAGCCAATGGATACTCCGAAAGCTTTGTAGAATTCATCCGTCGAGTCAGGGAGAAGTATCCCAAGTAAGCCAATATGCCGTCTTCTATAACATACCCCCTAGTCATACCATTATGGCTGGAAATGTGGTGACTGGAGAAATGGTTGAAGAGCTAATCATCTCAGGAGCAGATGTTGTAAAGGTTGGAATCGGACCGGGCTCCGTCTGTACAACCAGGAAGAAGGCTGGAGTAGGATATCCTCAATTGAGTGCTGTTCTTGAATGTGCTGACGCTGCTCATGGTCTCAATGGTCATGTCATGAGTGACGGTGGTTGTACGAACCCCGGAGACGTGGCAAAAGCATTTGGAGCTGGTGCTGACTTTGTGATGATCGGTGGATTATTCGCTGGCCATGATCAAAGTGGCGGAGAAATAATCGAGAAGAATGGACAGAAGTACAAGCTATTCTATGGAATGAGTTCCGACACGGCGATGAAGAAACATCATGGAAATGTGGCCGAGTACAGGGCCAGTGAGGGAAAGACGATCACCATTCCCTATCGAGGAGATGTTAGTAATACTGTCCAAGATGTTCTGGGAGGTCTGCGTTCGGCCTGTACTTATACGGGATCAAAGAAACTGAAGGTCTATCAAAATTCTGTCCTCATAATAGATAATTTCAGGAACTTCCCAAGCGTGCTACCTTTATCCGTGTTACTCAACAGACCAACGATATGTACGTGCCTTTCGAAGTCAATACAAATCAGAAATGAGGTAGTCATCGGTTGTTATAGGCATATTTTTATTCCCTGTGGTCTCTTTCGAGTGCATTATGTAAACTGCTCAATCTGTTACGTGGTGCCAAATGAATCGCTTTAATTGTGATCTAGTTGTACTATAAAAGGACGACGAATCAATGAGCTATCAGTCAATGGCTTCTTCCTTTATCAGTCTTTCTCGTACGGGCGTCGTCTTGTAAAGTTCTGTTGGTCTTTCGGTTTAGTACTATTGACGGGAGGTCAGTTGACTAAATAAACTCGACTCCCCGGTCTTTTTTCCTTTCTTTCTTATCTCTCCTATCAGACTGTTCCACGTATTTTCTTCGTGTCATGAACTATTCTTAATTTCAACGTGAATGAGATGTTCGTCCCGGTGGCCATACCTATAATTAGCTTTTCCGTTCTCTCAATTCAATTCTCCTCTGCCTCTTTCCCTCGCTTTCAGCTAGCCGACGACTGCCACCTTGAATTTGTCTCTCTCCCTAATGAAGCCGTGTATTTGCCCTGGTGTTGACACTGTTTGTCTCCTAGAGAGATCCACTCTCCGCATTTGCGCACTTTTCTTGTCCGTTTTGCCTATTCATGCCTCCAACTCGAGCACCGCATTATTTCCCGAAGGCTTTCTGAACAAATAAGGTCATCTCCGGCATGATTTTCTTAAAGGTTTGTTTGTCTTGACCAATTGTGACATTGACACCCTCACAGTCTGATGTGTTTCTAACATTTTCCTTCCTCTAACTGTATAAAAAAAATTTAGATGTCAGCAAGAGGAGGAAGGGACCTCCCTCAGAGCGTACCGCCTCCTCATCATCCGGTCACTCTACAGAAACGCCATTCTCTCAGTCATACTGCTCAACCACAGATTAGAGCACCGGAGATAAGAGATGCAAAGGTAATAATTGTAATAGTCTTACCCATTATGAGTAGTCTTCTAAGATGGGATTGAAATCTATTTTTGTTAGATGAAGCTAATGATTTATCAATTTCTTCTGCTATTAGTTGGTAAATGTCTATAAGGGGTCTATATCATTTTATCTTATCTTAATCACATTCTTATATGGTATGATTGAAGGATCAGTTTGGCGTATAAATTTATAATAAGTATAAGCATGTAAGGGTAGAAAGTTTTGATTAAGAAGCAGTGAGACTAGAAACTGCACTGCCAACACATTTTCACAATTGTCAAAATCGCAGTGCAACATAAAAAAAAGAGGCAAACACGCGTTTTCCGTGATAAGCAGCCTGATTCAGACGGTTACTGTGATAAATGGCGGCTCAACAGCCTCGCGAGTTTGTTTTCGTTCGTTTTTCTTCTCTTCCATCCACAACAACCTGTTTAGAGTCTTCAAGATGTTTCTGCTCATCATGTGAAAGAGATTGTTCAGCTGAATGTCGGAGGAAAGAGGTAGGTGGTATTTTCTTTTCCTTTTCCAATACTTATTTGTTCAGATACTCTACCTACTACGAAACAATCTGTGGAGATCGTAGTCAATATTTTAACTACTTTGTCAAGATTGACAACACCTCTGGCAAAGTTCTCCTCTACCATCGAAACTTTGTCGAAGACAGTCAGAATGCTATCTTCATCAATCGTGATGGCGATCTCTTTGCCTATATTCTTCAATTTTTACGGGATGGAAAGAAAATGGAATTGCCGGAGGACATGTATCTGTTAAGACAACTACTAGTAGGTCATATTTTACTATAGGTAAAGAGATCCAGAGAGAAGCAGATTTCTTTGGTATGGATACGCTACGTCGACGAATTGTAGATGTTCTTGAATTTGAGCAGAAGAGACGTTACGAGGCAGAAGACTCTATGACCGCTTTGAAGAATACTGTTAGTCAGATCTCGCAATCTCTTTACTACAATGGCTTCAAGCGATAGAGGATTTTCTCTTTTATTCTTTTGTACTAATAAATTATTGAATGAGGCTGGTTCGTTTGAGGAGAGGAAGTCTCTCGTCCAAAGAGGCCATTGAAAGACGTGTCGGGGCCTGAAGAAGTTATTATTGGAAAAAAACTGACCCGAGATCTAACACATTGATCAAAGTCTTGAATTATGTCACAGACTGGACGCTCCTTCGTCTCGGGAAGATTTCTAACCTTTATTTTAAATAATCAATTTCTTACCTGTAAATGTAGAACATTAAAGGAGGAAGGCAAACTAATGACAGCATGTACAACATTGGAGGAAACACTGTAATAGTTATTGGAGCCAAAGTAATGATCGGAATCATCATAATCGAAGGAATCAGGTTGCTGATCTAGGGGCAGTCTACTCAATAATTCTTTAATACCTGACTGACAGCTACTCTCGCATTGAGAGGAGTCAACTCACATACGAAGAGACTCGCAAGAACGACCAAACCCAAGGCAGAGACACCAGAACCAAGAAAATCATTGAAAACAGCTGAATATATTTAACAGATGAATAAATGCCTCACCAATAGTAATTGTCATTGTTGAAGGACCGATGAAAAATACGCAAGATAACATGAAAGACATAAGGATGGCTTTGAAGAGTCTGAATATTCTAGGATGAGAAAAAAGAAAAACTAACAAGATGCTGAAGGCGATGAAAATGATGGGACGTCTTCCATATTTGTCAATAGAATAGGAAACAGGGAAGGAGAGAGGAATGGCAAGCACTTTAGATATGCTATTGAGGGTCATCACCTGAAGAAGAAAAAAGAAGAAAGTGTAAATAGCAGAATAAACTGACAGATTCATTCGATAGTCCAGCCATCATTTGGATTATTGTGCTAAATAGTCCTTCTACAATGAAAGGAGACAGATTAATGGCCATATAGAAGACGAGGATGAGGTAGATACTCTGAACTATGTAACTTCAAGACTAAGTTGACTCTACCTTTCGAATGGATTCATTCCTCCAAGTTTCCTTCCATGTCATTATTGGAATAGAGTTGAAGAAATGGTTTTCTTTCTCATATGAGTCTAAAGTTTTCTCTGTTTCTTCATCTTTTCCTTGATAATATATTAATGCTTCTCTCGCCTTTTCCCTTTTTCCAATGGCTATCAATCTCTTCGGAGTTTCTGGTACCCAGATGAGATAGGAAGCAGAGAGCACGTTGAGGATGAGAGATATAACTCCCATCTGCCACCAATTTTCTGCCGTTCCGACAATACTTGGTCGAGCAAGAGTTAATCCAACAACTCCGGCGACGACGTCGGCTATTGATTGAAGAATTGTTACAAATCCTAGAGCTATGACCGAAAGGAGGTAAAATACCTCTAGCCTTGTCAGGAGTACATTCAATTATGAAAAGAGTGGTAGCGAAGAATTTGATCTCGAAGCTGATGGCAGTGAAGAAAAAGGAGAGGATAAAACATTCGAAGGAGGGAAGCAATGTAGCCAGAATATTCAAAACTGATGCAATAATCAGGAGCACAAACCTGAAAATCCCTTATCATTGGCGTTATCGGTCAGTGAAACAAAACACGGACATGAGGAAAAAAAGAGACCTTAGATGAATAGCTACGAAACGACGACCATATTTATCCAGTAATGGAGCAACAAAGATAATAGATATTAATTCTCCGGTTTTGCTAAAGACCGAAGCGACAGACATGATTGTTGAGACCCTGAAATATTTCTAAAGGAAGAGGAAGTAGGTACCCCATAGGTGACAAATACGAGCCGTAGTGAGAATGGAAGGACGTGTTAAACATGCTGACCATAGGAATGGGCATATTGGCGAAAACGGAATACTGGAGAGCGACGGCAACATTGTTGAGAATGAAGGCGAGAAGGACAAATAGCAGATTTCTATTGATTGAGGGCAGCATCGGACTGAACTAGAACAATTCTAGGGTCTTATCTCAAATACAAAAACCTTATCTTTGGCGAATATCAAAAAGTACATCTTCGTGAATGTTTATACAAGCAGAAAATATGACAAAAAGACAGCCGGTGACCCTGCGAGGAACAAGACATACTGTAGATTAAAGGCTGTATCACAACGAACGGAATAGAGAGAATAATGCACTGAGAAAAGGCACCAAAGAGTAAGAACAATACACTCAAAAGAAGAAAAGACGACAGAAGACCAGCAACGTCGTACGTAAAGCTTATTCCTCCATAACATCGCCATTCATCACACTGTCCAACCAAGAACCGACGTCAGTTTTCTCAGTTCGAGTTCGCTTGATGTATGGATGTAGCTGAACTCATTCATTTTCATTCCTTATTCGAGGAAAAATACCAATATCTGATCGTATTTAGGCCTTTGTTCGACATCTTTGTTGAGAATGTAACTGACAAAATCACTCAAATCCAATGCAAATCCATCCTCAACCTTCAATTGCGGAGGAGGCCATTCGATAATAGCCGCGAGACATTCAAATTCATTTGCTGTCGTATAAGGGAATCTATAAAAAGATGAATGAAATGGGAGAATGGATTTACCGTCCAGTAGCCAACTCAACAGTCGTTATTCCGAGGGACCAAACGTCGGATCGTACATCATAATTGGTTTTAAAAGCCTAAAGAATAGTGGTGTATAAATAGACTCACAGCTGGAGAAAGCCTTTCCGGAGCCATGTAAGGAGGACAACCAGCTTGGGATGTGTGAGCTAGAGACTCGACAAGGAAACCACTAATACCAAAGTCACACAACTTCACATTTCCATCATAGTCCATTAAAATGTTTGATGGCTTCACATCACGATGAATAACATTCTAAAAAGGATTCGTAGATGTTAAGAAAACTCACGTGACGAAATTTGAGATATTGGAGGGCATCTAGGACTGAAACGACGACCTTTCCAACGACATCTTGTCGGAATGGCTCATTTTTCAATTTGTCTTTTAACAATTTATCTAAGCATGTAGCCATTAGTTCCATACAGACCCTAACTTGTGTCTGAAAGGAAAAATATGCAGTTGAAGGGAAAACGAGCCTGAGAGATAAAATACCCGAAGCAGCGGACAATATGTGGACAGTCACCTGTCTTAGTTACTACGTCGAGATCCATCATTATCCTTTTATTCTCTTCCAATACATTTGTTCTCGGCATCGTCTAGGTCGTTGATTAATCTAGGGGGTACAGAAATACCTTAACAGCCATGACGATATTCTTATACTTGTATTTTGTCACATGACCACAGCTTCCGTTGCCAAGATCTGCCAGGAAGGTAAAGTCCTCCCATTTGCAGTCTTGGAATTTTCCTAAGAAGGAGTAAGTGGTCTTCCAATCAGGAAGGGCTGTATTTAGCGGTGGTTTTTTTTTATCATAGCGTAAGAAAAACAAAAGTAATAAAAGAAAATTTAGAAAAAAAACACTACGCTACGATAAAAAAACTCCTCGTACGCACTGTCCCGGTTAGGTTGCCCGGAATATTCTGTAGCGTAGTTCCTCCATATCGTAGAACTACGTTACGGTTTTCGTAGACTACGTATAGTCCTGATTCAAATGGCTTACCAACTATAAGAAGCTTTCCAGAATTAGCTTCTACTTGCTGGAAACGTCTGGCTACGTCAATTTGTCCCCCATTGCCTTGATCACTTTCAGATTGATTTCCGAACCCCAAACCGACTAAAGAGATAAAGGAAAAAAGAAGCCTACGGTTATTAGGTCGTCGATCCATTGGACTTGTTCTGCAGCCTACAGGAATAGACTGAAGATGATACCTGGAAGGACTTGCAGTGGTGGACTCACAGCCTGAAAAGGATTAATATTGACTGAGGATAAGAGCAAAGAGAACGTCACAGCATAAAACACAAGAAGATATCTCATTCAATATTCATCTAGATGGCTCGTGAAATAATATAGTGACAAAAGCCATGCACAAAGAGATAAATTGACGACACAACGTCCATTTCAGGCGGACTAACCATTAACTTTTCGTGGATCTTGTGAGGTACTTCTTCGCGGAGCTACGCGAATTTCCGATATGCCGAATCGGAGCTGTCTCCATTTTCGGATTTTCGTTTCAAATTCTGGAGAATTGGTAAAGAATAATGATGGCTTATTTTTTTGATGCGGCGTAATTGAATTGAACTAATTTGCCTATAATAAAATCCGCTGGAGGATAGAAAAAAACGCGATTCATCGAAATGAAGAATGAGTGTGTGTTCACTCACTATGGATATGTGTGAACTTTGAGATAGAAAAAGATCACAAGACGCGTCTCTATTCATGGAAGGGTATCATGTACATCAGACGATAAAAAAGCGTACCTTTTATCTTCTGCGAAAGG
This sequence comes from Oscheius sp. DF5120, assembly GCA_932521415.1. NCBI lineage: Eukaryota > Metazoa > Nematoda > Chromadorea > Rhabditida > Rhabditidae > Oscheius > Oscheius sp. DF5120. The sequence continues at coordinate 2,719,940 of OW051465.1, read as the reverse complement.
GTAGCATGATCCATGTATCATGGGGCTGGTGGACTTGTAATCCAAAGGGGGAAGAATTTCGTTCCACACTCACACTGCCCCCTCCCACCTATCGATCGCCTGAGAGGGCCTTCAACACCCATTTGCATATAAAGACATAAGGCGCCGAAGAGATGTCTGGCTAACGATCTCATTCTCGCTGCATTTAAGAGTGAATTTGAAATCAATGGAACACGAACCTCACTCACATAAGAAGCATAAGATAGACACAAAGCGGTTGACGTTCTCTATTAAAACAGAACGGTTAATTGTTTTGAAAGCTTTTCAGTATTCTCTAGTCAAAACCTTAACAAAAAAACTAAAACTGACTAAAATATGCTTTGCGGCTATCTACACCAAGCCACAAAAATTTTATAAAATGGTTATACAGGAAGAACATAAGGAAGCTTATAAATGTTTAAAGATATTTTGGGCAATAAACCCATAATGTAAAGGAAAAGAACGAATAGTATAAAAATCTGTAAATTTTTTTTCAAAACAAGAATTACTACAACTTCCAACAAAACTAACAAATAGATGATAATTTAACTTTTTGTCGATTCCATTAAATCTTTAGCTTCATTTATTTTTGCTGCTAAATATGGTGATCCGCCTAAAGCAAAAATAACTAAAAAGGATAAACGAACCTCTATCTGGATGGTTAACAATCATAATTCGTTTGTGAGCTTCTTTTATCTTAGCCGGTTTCGCTGTATTTGGAACTCCAAGAATCATTGCTGCTTCTTTTCTCGACATTTTTGGTTCAAATCCACCTCTAGGATATTTGTCAAACTGAAAAAATGGTGTAGAACCTGAAAAACTTACTACTCCTATGGGAATCGCTTCCAACCCTTTTTTGAGTGCTGCTTGGTTTCTAAGAATATAACGGGCACCAAAGCCAGCTGCAGCCAATCCAAGACCGGCCATTACAAGTCCTCCAGTCTGAAACTCACCAGTTAGCAAAAATGACACTAGAAAAATTAACTCACCATTGTGTGAAAATTAATAAAACGTTGCTCTTGTTTGCTGTATTAGAGGTTATAAGGATCTGTAAATTGATTGATAAAAATACATTCAGACTAAATACGTATTGACCAAAAAAAGAAAAAAAATGATAGAAAACTGGGACAAACATGCAAAATTTCGCCATCGTTCCTTTGAAATATATGCCGCACACTTTTGTTCAGATCCGATAGTGTCGCATTGAGACACTTCATTGTTTCGAAATATATTTATGTATTTTCTCTCTATTATCCTTATCAATTTATTCTTTTTTTTCAGAAAATGGGAAAAAAGGTAGAAAAGAACACTCCCAAGGAGCTGGGCAACAGGACTAAGTCAAAAGGACTTCAAAAATTAAAATAGTAAGTCATCTTTACATTTTTTTTTATTTTTTTATTTATTTAGTTACTGTGAAATGTGTCAAAAACAATGTCGTGATGCTAATGGTTTCAAATGTCACTTATCGTCGGAATCACATCAACGACAACTGCTTCTTGTTGCTGAGGACACTGAGAAATATGTTCGTCAATTCAGTCGTGAATTTGAAGAGAATTATCTAGCAATTTTGAAGAATGAATTTGGAACGAAAAGAGTTTTAGCCAACGACGTTTATCAAGAAATTATCCGAGAAAAGGTATATTAATTTATTTTCTTATTATTTTATCCATCCTAGAACCATGTGCATATGAATTCAACACGATGGAGTTCTCTTAGTGGGTTTGTACAACATTTGGGTGATACTGGAAAATGTAAAATTGATAAGATCGATGAAAAAGGTTTGTTAATTTCTTTTTTTGAAAATTCTTGTAGGATGGTTTATTCAACTAATTGATAAAGAAGCTGTTGTAAGAAAAGAAGAAGCAGAAAAGAAGCAGAAAGCTGAAAAAGATGATGAAGAACGTCATCAAGAGGTTATACGACAGCAAGTGGAAAGGTGCACACATTTTTTTTTCTTAAACTTAAACATTTTTAGAGGTCTTGCATTGCATGGAGAGCAACCAGAATACAAACCAACCGAATTAATTCGATCCGATGACAACGAAAAAATCGAGCTCAGTATAAATTTGAACAAGAAACCAACACTTGAAGAATTGAACAAGCCAACTACAAGTTTGGGTATTTCTGTTTTCGACAAATTGGCTAAAATTAAAAAGGAAGAACCAGATGATTATGGTCGTCAAAAGTATGTTCACATTTAAATACCATATTTCTTCTGAAAAATGTTGGAATTTTTTTTTTTTGATATGAAATATTTTTTTTTATAAAAAATTTTGATATGAAAAGAAATAATCGTATTTAAAATTAAAGCAGAACAAAAAATTTACAACCGTTTATTATATATGTTTAAGTATATGGTAATTTATTTTTTAAGGGATCGTGATAGAAAACATCGTGATGATAGAAAAGATCGACGATCAAGAAGTCGCAGTCGAAGTAAAGACCGTCATCGTGGTTGTAAGTTTTTTTTCTTTTGGAAAATTTTTTAGCTCAACGAAAAGAAGATAAGCCAAGGAAATCCGCTCTAGATGAAATTAAAGAAATGAACGAAAGAAAAAAAGAAGTGACAAACAGAAAGGATTATTGGTTACAACCAGGAATTATTGTAAAGGTGACCACTTTTATTTGATTTTTTTTTCTGTATTATTTGATATGGTTTTTTTAGATTATCACAAAAAAACTTGGAAACGAATTTTACAAAGAGAAAGGTGTGGTGAAGACGATGATTGACAAGTATAACGCAAGTATAAAATTAGATGATGGTAGTTTTACTTTATTTCTTACAAATTTATGTTTTAGGTAAACTAGTTAAACTAGATCAATCACATGTAGAGACGGTAATTCCCAACATTGGACGAGAAATGCTTATTGTAAACGGAGCTTATCGAGGACAGAAGACGGTTTGATTGTTTGTTTCACAAAATTAGTTTTCAGACCTTGGAATCGTTAGATGAGAAGAATTTTATGCTAAATTTAAAAATATGTACCGGTCCACTGAACGGAAGGGTTGTCCGTGTTGCATATGAGGATGCAAGCAAACTAGCGTAATGTAAATAAATTGTCAAAGCAAGAGATTTTTTTTAAATGGATTTCCATGAATATTAGAATTTAGAATTATATTGTGTAAACTTATTTCAGTAAATATGCCTCCGAAGAAGTCAGCAAACAAAGAGAAACCAAGCAGCTCAAAGGAAGCATCGAAGAAGGAGGCGAAAGGAGGGACAGCGGTGAAAGTCCGACATATTCTATGTGAGAAACAGGCAAGTCAACTTTTTTTCAATAAATTTCTAGGGAAAAGCATTGGAAGCTATCGAAAAATTAAAGAGTGGAATAAAATTCAATGAAGTTGCTGCCCAATATAGTGAGGATAAAGCGCGTTCTGGAGTAAGTGGAACTGTCGTTATGTAAGTTTAGGGTGACCTCGGATGGATGACACGTGGATCAATGGTTGGCCCTTTCCAAGATGCGGCTTTTGCTCTACCGAATAGCACATGCGACAAGCCGGTATACACCGATCCTCCAGTAAAGACTAACTTCGGGTATGGTCGTAACATTATACTCTACTTTTTTTTAGGTATCATGTCATCATGGTTGAAGGAAAGAAATGAATTCTTTGTAATGTTGTTTATAAGTTTATTGTACTTTTAAAAATAAGTTGTTAATGATATATAAAGATATTCAAAAACAAACCAGTAGCAGTAGTGGGATAGAATGGCAGACATATAATGAAAGAAATTTAGAGAAATTTCTGTTTACTACTACCAGCGAAACGGCTACCCAAATTTCCAACTTTTTGCTAATGAAGTTTATAAAGAAATAATAGGAAAAATTACCTTTATTTCACTGGCTGATGCATTTTTCAATCCACGTACTTCCATATCCTTCTCACGATCAAAAGGTTTCCGTACTCCAGCAGCCAATGTTCCCTAAACATAATTATACAATTTAAAGTCAAAACTTACATTAGTTGCGGATTGACATCTTGTTTTTTGATGTGCATCAAGAAGAGATTCCTTTTTAGAATTCTAAAAAAAATAACTTTAAAAAAAAACGTACGCTTAATTGTTCAGCTATTTTTTCTTGTTCTTCATCCCTTGCTTTTTGTGCAGCCATTACGATTCCAGAAGGTCCAGGCTGATCATTCTAAACATAAATGACAAAGTATTTAAAAAAAAACCTCAGCTATTTTTCTTTTCTTTTGACCAGGAGCATCAGTCCAACTGCTATCTTTTTCGACACCTCCACCTTTTCCGAAAGTTCGAGCACCTAATCCATAATTCGTTAGCTTTTTTGGCAGATGTAACATCCATTCTTCTCGCTTGGAATTATTTTTCTCTCGTTCCTTCTCCTGTTCGTAAGCCAGACGACGTAGAGCATATTCTTCAGCAGCTTTATCATTCTCTTCTTCGCTAACTGGAGGCGGCAACGGACCAATCATCTCCTGAAAATAAGTAACAAAGTAAGTAAAAATTACATTGTCTTCATCCACTGATTCCTCTTCTGTCTCTACAGGCATTGCGGGACCATAAAGGTCGTTAATATCCTCTTCTTCTTCTTCTTCATTGTTCTTCAAAGAATAAAAATTGAACAAATAAAAAAAACCATATTCATAATATGTGGTGGCAGTGCTGGTCCAATTGAGCGACTAGTCGACGGTTCTGGTGGAGGTCCATCATCATCAGGTAGAGAGGGTCCCAAAGAAATTCCAGCAGGCAAGGCAGGACCGACATTTAATGATGGTTCATCACTTCCAGGATCATCAGGAGTTCCATCATCAACACCGCCCAAAATAAAGCCAGGTGGAAGGGAAGGTCCTGGGGAATTAAAAATAAAAACAAACAGGTACCAATATTGAGAGGGCTGTTACCACGATCACCATCAATCATTCCAGGCAGACTGTCAGAAGAATTGATTCTTCCATGATTTGATGAAGGCTGCCGAGGGTCGCTTGGGCCTAAAAAAAGTGTTACAAAAATATTTTAGCTCCAAATGAAAACAAAATGATTGAAAAATTAACCAGGAACTTCAGGATCTTCGTCTCCATAGTCTAAATCGCCGACTGGATCAAAATCGTCCAAGTTGGGATCAGGAAGAAGATCTCCATGGTTCATTGTACCTATAACATAAAAATTAGCATAATATTCTTTACAAAAACAAGAGAAGAAGAAAAAACCCGAAAGATAATGATAAGAAAAAAAAACAGGAAATAAACAAATCCTAAAGAAAAATAATCTTGAACATAGGATACGCGACGCAAACGCGAACGCGTCGCGAACGAAGTGTTAGAAAAAGGTTCAGGTGCACATGTATTCTCTTTAACATTTATTTCATTTTTATGTTAACTAAAAACTTTTTGTCAAACAAGAAAACTTTAGATGCCGCCTTCTGATGAAAGGCTTCGACGAAACTCGGATGAAGCTTGCAGGTGGGTATTTTCTACATGTTTTCGTTTAAAATGCTAATTTATATAAAATTAACCTTAATGAACTCCAAAATGATAACTACATGATTGTATGCGTTAATAATATAAAGAAATATGAAAAAGAAATTATAAAAATTCAATTCATTTTGCGCGCATAATACAAATTCTTGGAATTCTTAGGGAATGATAAAAGAATCGTGCTTTTTATAACCTCTTTCACAGTAAAACATAATTATCGAGTAAGGTCGTTCACAAATAAGCTAAAAAAGTAATTTAAAAAATAAAGAAAAAAGAAAAAAATAGTATCAAATAACTAAGTGTCTGAAACGTACCATGTTTTCAGTGACACCTTCAAATTAGACCCCATAGCCTTAAACAAGCAACCAGAAGAGGTTTTTGACATTGTAGGAAAGTTAGGAGAAGGGTAAGTGACAAAGAAAGATTAAAATAGCCGTGTAGATCATATGGTGCTGTTCACAAGGCAATACATAAAGAATCGGGCCACATTTTAGCTGTAAAGAAGGTCCCCGTCGACACAGATCTCCAAGTATTTTCTTTTTATTCAGTTCTAAACATTTTTTAAAGGAAATTATAAAAGAAATAAGTATTATGCAACAATGTGATTCAAAATACGTCGTAAAATACTACGGGTCCTACTTCAAAAACTCCGATTTATGGGTATCTCCTCCTACTTTTTGATTTTCTTTTCTCTTTCCAGATTGTTATGGAATACTGCGGGGCTGGATCCGTCTCTGATATCATGCGTTTACGAAGAAAAACCCTGACAGAGCCAGAAATCAGTGCCGTTCTTCGTGATACTCTCAAAGGGCTTCGATACCTTCATGACTTAAAGAAAATTCATAGAGATATCAAAGCCGGGAATATTTTGTTAAACATGGAGGGACATGCGAAATTAGCTGACTTTGGAGTAGCCGGCCAGTTGACAGATACGATGGCCAAGAGGAATACGGTCATTGGTACACCTTTCTGGATGGCTCCCGAAGTGATAGAAGAAATCGGGTACGACACGAAAGCTGACATCTGGTCTCTTGGTATAACTGCCATCGAAATGGCTGAGGGACGGCCTCCATATGCGGATATTCATCCGATGAGAGTGAGTGATCTCGATGGATTCTTACGAAATGACAGGCGATCTTCATGATTCCTACAAAGCCACCACCAAATTTCAAAAAGCCAGAAGAATGGAGTGCTGAGTTTAATTTCTTTATCAGAAAGTGTCTAGTGAAGAAGCCGGACGAACGCCTGACGGCAGCTGAGCTGCTGGATGTAAGTGATCTACACAACAAATTTCATCCCTTTCAGGCGGCTTTTATTCAAAATGCTCCGGGTCCAGATACTCTTCAGGAGATTATCCTCGACGCGAAGAATATCCAAGAGGCTCAACTAAATAATCAGACGGTGAGTAAGGGAATCGAGACGTGTACTCTTCCGTACAGCCTCTAATACTCGTCTGATTTTTCAATTATAGTCATCTCAACAGACAATGGACTCAGAAATCTCGACGATGATTCGCGACGGCAGAACCATGATCAATGGCGAGATGGATGAGGGTACTCTCATTCAGCATACTTCCAATTCCGGTAGAAATCTATCGAAGAATAAGAAAATCTTTTAGATGCATATAAGACAGCACAGAGTCTAAAAAGTCAAATGGAATCACTGAGAATAGGAGGACAGATCCCCGTCAATGCAATGGGATCCATCCTGGTTGCTCCACCTCCACCCTATCAAGCTGAGCAAAGGAATGGCATCAATGTTTTGGGAAATAATGCTGAAGCTTTTGCCAATCTCCAATCAGGGTTTGGGGCAGTCGGAGCAACAGGCAGCAGTTATACCAACACGGATCTCAGTAAGAGATCATTAAGACTGACTCTCCTTTAGACAATACCCTAGCTGAATATGAGAATCGTTTTCAACAAGCAATGGCGGAGGGCGACTACGAGTTTGTAAGTACTATTATTGAAAAGAAAAACCCCCTTGTCAGTTGAAAGAACTCCCCTTGGATGAACTCCTTCGAAGAAAGAACAATCTGGAAACCGAAATGGATGAGGAGTTGAAGGAACTTCAACGAAGATATCAGACAAAGCGGCAGCCGATCCTCGATGTAATTGCCCTGAAAAAAGGCGAGACGACCCGCTAACTGTGATAATCAAGTGCCTTTTTCCCCCTCTTTTACCTTGCCATTGCCCATAGCCAAAGAACTGGTCATACCGCTCAACGCAAATTTATGAAGCTGAAAGTTTCTAGTATTCTTCAGTTTCAGTTTTCTTTTCCGAGTTGTTAAGAGCTTCCATCGCTAGAAAACAATCGATCAGATGGAAAGAGATATACCTATCTTGATATCCTCTTCCCCTACTTCTTCCATTGGAGGCAGTTGTAAGCTAGGAGTAACTGGAGCAGATACACTCTGAAAAAAATTTTACGAGATGGAGAGGTTCTACCTGTCGTCTTCCTATAGCCATTCCAACCAAGGAAGTCGGTCTTTTCAAGGAGAATCGAGTGCCCGTCTCTTCATCACCCCATCTTTCTTTCATCGAACTTCCTCTTCTTGACATCTTCATTTCTTCTCTAAACTTTTTATTGTCTCACTCGAAACATTTTTACGGTTGAACTCTGACTATTTTCTCCTTTAACGAGCTTCCGCGACGAGAAACCATTTTCACCTCTGAGAGGGAAGAAGCCAATCTATTCACTTGTATCGTATTAGTTTTCCTACTGTATATGAGCTAATGATCCAGCCCTATTGCGGTATTTCCTTTCATAAGCACTCTCCTCCGAGTAGAGAGGAACCCATTCATCGTCCCAAAAAATGTCTTTCTTCAATTCTGGTGTTTTTCCATATCCATCATCGACTATTTTCAATCCCATCTGAACCTAACAGAGTCGAGGAATAAACTCACTGCAATATTCCTATCAATGAGCATATTTACTTCAAAATCACTAAATATTAACAGTTTAAAAAGAAGAATCTTACTCATCGTCCAGTCCCCATGGATTCAGCAGAGCCTCAGCCACTTTCATCCATCCCATATAGAGAACGAATTGGATACTGGTCATAAAAGGAAAAACGATATCAATCTATAATGTCGTTCGTAAACAAAAAAGATAAAACCTCGGGAACGACCTTTGATTCAGGGGCATCAACAAATTGTCGAGCAACAATACAAACGAGAAAATACATATGGACAGCTAGGGTGACAATGGTTGGATAAATCTAAAAGATATCTATTTGCTTGGAGGAAGTAATACCATAGGGAGGGGAACCCAGTCGTAGTTACATAACCAAGCGAGATCTGTTCGAAACTTCTTCACTTCTTCCGAAAGAATAGTAACGTAGTAGTCGCTCTCTATCAGTCCTTCAGCTCTTGCTCTAAAAATCTTCCTCTTGTTATAAAGCTACTACCTATAGATCAGAGCCCATGCCCAGTTGAAGGGTAAAAAATATTTGTTGTAATTGTACTGAATATCATCGAAATTTTCTTTTTCATGTGGCATCATAAAGCCTAAATAAAAATTTATAAATCGAAATAGACTACCAGCAGCTGCCACAGTATCCAGCGTCGGGAACCTTTTCCGACATCTCATGGACAAATCTCGGAAGACAAGAACCTGAAGGAATTATATGGAAGAGAAAGATGACTACCTGGGTCAGTTGACTATATCGAACGATGTTTCGTCGATACTGCTGAGCGCGTTCGGAGGTCCCTCGGACGTATAAGGCAGTCATCAGGGCGATACTGAAAAAAATAGAAAAATAGAAAAGTCATACTTATCCATCCAACCAATGATATTGTAGAGATACCAAAATCTCCTCAAAACACCTGCCACAAAGAATCCCAGAATAAGATCCAATGGAATGAAATGCATCCGTGAGTTCGTGAATGATACTAATGCCACAAAAATTCTACAGGTAACTGTTCACAAAAAATATTTTACTTTCTCTGCCATTCTGTAAGGAAAAATCGATAGAGAGCGGAACAGAGAAAGTAGAGAATTAACCAGACGATATACTGTTGCCAGACGGCTTTCCAAACTGATCCTCTCCATCTGAAAGATCTATAGAAGAAAGACATTGTACCTAAAGAGGAGTTTGAGAAAAGTCCATGGCCGAGAAGTTGAAACAGAGGAACTATATGTGACAGTCATTGATTGGCCGTTGACTGAACGGAAAATGTATGCAAAGCTGATGGAAAAAGGGAGAGAGAGGTAAAGGTGGAAAATCAGGGAGAGACCAGCCAACTTGTATTACTTCTGGGTAATTATTATTCGAAAAATTCTATCAGGACTTCCTGGGACATTCAATTTCGTCATTAGAAATGAGTAAAACTTGTCGGCTTTGATACCATTTAGGCTGTTCTAACTTGTTAAATCTGTTTTGTCGAAATTTTGTCACAATGTTTCTCATTTCTGCTACTTTTTCCCTTCAGGTTGGCTGGTTATTTCTCTTTCTTTACTCCTTTCAGAAATGTTTGATGAGCAGATGAAACTGTTGAAATGTCTCCTGGCAGATCGAACGAATGAAGAACTCCATCACGCATTACTGGCCGTCGATGGCGATTTGACTCGAGCAATGAACCATCTCCTGGACCGTCAGGTACCGTCATCACCTTCACCACAGCCGACTAAAAACGAAGATGTCGTCTCAACTGGTGTGAACTTCTCCGTCGCATCGATTAAGGATTCTATCGACCCTTCGTCGTCTCATCTACATCCATGTCTCTCCGAGTCGGAGATGATTTCCGTTGAGCCAGACGACGAGGAAGACGGCTATTTAGTCGAACCACCAGAGTTACCGATGATGGACAAGGTTATCATCCACAAACCGGTAATGGACAGTGTGACGTTTCAAGCAAAGATCCTCGAGCCTATTGGAATGTATCCTCAACAGCTCGTCAAAAGGATGATCGAGAACCTTTTCAAAGACATGGTGAGCCCCTTTCTCTTCTCCCTTTATTCTTTCTATTGCAGAGTAAAGTCGACTTCTTTAAATTTGACCGTCGCACTATATTACCACGAGCAGAATATGAAATTCAGATGGCGGAATGGAGATATGAACTAACTTTGAATCTCGACAGTCAGGAGGACCGATATTGGGAAATGATGCTGAAGTTATACACGTTCCTTGAGAAATTTTGTCATTTTTCCGCCTTGGAACTACATGATCAGCTAATGCTTGAATTACCTCAATTTCCTTGTATCATTAATAGTCTTGTGTAAGCCCTCTTTTTCACTTGTTCTTCAGCTCTTGTTTATTCAGGGTTCATCACACGAAAATTCCCGTCGTCGGAGTCCTCCTTGGGAATTGTCCCAATCCTGGTCTATTCTACATTCGTGGTTATTATGTCACAACGTATAATAATTATTCCAACAGGTATTTCGTTTTTTGAAATTGTCTAGAATGTAGATTTATTGCGGAGAGAGCTGAATCCCGAATAAAACATAATAAAGCTGACGATGCTCACTCAACGAAGGCAGCCGGTAATCAAATGTATCGATCCTTTGCTGATTTCGAACATGATCGTCGTATCCTGACCATCTACTTTGCTGTGGCAATTCCTGAACGAGCTGATGGACTTCAATTCGCCGGCTATAAGATTGTAATACCGTACTCTTCCATCATTCAGGTTCTTTTTTCGTGAACCAACTAGGAGCATAGACAGTAGTTGATCTCCGTGCCTCAAAGGAGAATGCCTTGTCTTTCCGTCTGAAATATCCGCCTCAATTATGGGAGGCGACACCTCGATATCAATACGGACGACGATTTGTGAATTTGGAGAATACGAGAGACTGGACTCGAGTGTTGCAATTTGCGGGAGAGCCACGTTTTGCCGGCTGTTCGAAAGAGACACTGGCCGACTGTCAATGGTTTCAATTTCAGATTCCATCAAGTGATGACTGTCAATTAGGGGTATGACTCTCCTTTTTTTTCTTCTGATGATCCATTCAGGATAATAAAGTAGTCCTGATGGAAATAATATCACGACTCATGGTGAGATCCAGCTCCCGTGTTCATTTCGGAGCAGTTTTTGCCCAATGGAAACGTCTTCCTATAATTTCGGAGATCCCTTCAATCGGCTCTTTCCGGGCTGACTATGCTCTTAAAGCCATCATCTCTCGCGGTAGTGTGATTACGGATCAACTTTTCGAATATACGGAAAAAGACAGTATTGAGAAAGAGGAACACGTCTTTTTTCGATACGTCCGTTGGTGTTTCAAAGAATGTCGTCGAGCGTGTGAGGAAGCGTTGGAAAATCTGCTGGCAGCTGTCGACGAAAGACGAACCTTCGAAATCATTCGGGCCTTTCAACATCTCTATTCGATTCGTTTCGAGGCACATCGACGACTATTGATGGTTGGTAATACGACAGGTGTTGCAGACATGGGGACGAATCTTCCGAAGAATTGTGTTATGATCAGAAAAGTATGATTCTTGTTTTCTCCTCTTATTTAAATTTTCAGGTAATGATCACTCCATTGAGACGACTCTTCATGGCTCCGGAAGTAATGATGACCAATCGAGTTGTCCGAAAATACGGAGAAGAACACGCTCTTCGCTGTGTTTTCCGTGATGAGAATGGCGGAAAAATTCAAGTCAAAGATTTTACCTCCGGCTACAGTTCTGACCGTAAGTTCCTTATTCTTCTCATTCTTTTCAGAACAATCAGCTATAATAACAGGAATGGTTCATCAAGCGTTAACCCATGGAGTTGAGATCAACGGCCGAACCTATCATTTTCTTGCCTGGTCAAATTCTCAGATGCGTGATCACGGTTGCTATATGTATGCGCCGATAGTAAATCAACAAACTGGAGAAGAGACGAGATCGATCGAGCAGATGAGAAAATGGATGGGAAATTTTAGCAATGTGAAGAGTGTCCCAAAGTTGATGAGTCGAATGGGTCAATGCTTTACCCAAGCACAACCAACAGTTCATTTGACGCCGGAAATGTGGACAGTCGCGAAGGATTTTGAAGGCGGAACAGGACACCCTGAGACTGGTTCTTTTTCTCATTTGTTCTATTGAATTTTCAGGAGAGACATATTGTTTTTCGGATGGCTGTGGTCAGATCGCTCCCTCTTTAGCCAGAGAAGTTTCACGAATTCTTGAGCTTGAACTCATTCCCAGCTGCTTTCAAGTCCGTTTCAAAGGCTTCAAAGGCGTCTTGGCTGTGGAACCGAACCTCGATTTGATGAAGAACGGACCGCGTATAGTCTTTCGAAAAAGTCAAAAAAAGTTCCATGTGGAGGACAACGAGGAGGAAAGCAATGTGCTCGAGGTTTGTACCTTCTTTCTTCTTACTCCAGTTTTTCTTTAGATTGTAAAGTACTCGATGCCATCTCCAGTTTGTCTGAACAGACCAATGATAGCCATACTCGATTGGGTAGCTGAGTCACAGTCGAAAGGCCTCCATCAGCGTCTCTGTCGAAAGGTTCACTATTATCTGGAGAGGGAACTGTCGACGTTGGGAACAATGCTAATAAATGAGAAGGTCGCTGCCGAGCAGCTGACACAACGTGTCAATCTGCCCATTGACTTTACTCGATTGAGAAATTGTGGAATCTCTCTGACTGATGAGCCATTGATTCGGAAGATGCTTGTCTCCATATATCGATATAATATTGCCAATCATCTCACAAAGGTTTAATTTCCATCCATCTTCTTCTTTATCTATTACTTCTTCAGCTGAAGATCTTTATTCCGGCGAATCGAGGCCGTTGTATGTATGGAATAGTCGACGAGACGGGTCTCCTCCAATATGGCCAGGTCTTCATTCAATATTCGCCGAGTATTCGTCGGCCGTCGAAAAATCCAAAACTTCATCTGGGACCGGTGCTGATTACAAAGAATCCATGTCACGTGGCCGGCGACTGTCGAATGTTCACGGCCGTCAGTCAACCAGCACTGGCTCATCTCGTTGATGTCATCGTCTTTCCACGTCACGGACCACGTCCGCATCCTGATGAAATGGCCGGTTCCGATCTCGACGGTGATGAGTACAGCGTCATCTTCGATGCGGATATCCATTTTGAACATAATGAGGAGGCAATGATCTTTCCCAAGACGACGGCTGAGGAATTTGATGAACCGCCACAGACGGAGGCGATGGTTCACTTTTTCTTGAAATACCTTCGACAGGAAAATATTGGAAAAGTTAGTAATGCTCATCTGATTATGGCCGATAGGAAGGGACTCTTTGAGTAATTTGTTTTATCATTCTAATCTTTGTCTTCTTTCAGTGACATCCCAAATGAAATTGCTCGAAAGTGCTCGATTGCAGTGGATTTTCCGAAAAGTGGACACCCGGCAGAACCGTTAACACTGGCAGAGCAGAGCGATCGTAATCCTGATTACATGGCGACGAGCTTCAAACCGGTCTATCGAAGTAAACGACTTAATGGACAGCTGTATAGAAAGGCGAAGAAAGTTGAAGAAGTCCTTGAGTTGACTGAACATCTGGAGAGTGTCTTTGAGAATCAAATCGATCGATACATCGCCCCGGAACAGACCGATCTCTTCGAGATGGAACCAAAATTAAAGGATGTCTATAGAAAGTTAAGGGATGAATATGCCACGAGAATGCAGGCAACTTTTCTTCTTTTTTTGTCATGAGATTAATTGTAGCAACTTTTGGACGAGTATGGTATATCGGATGAGGCGGCTATCGTGTCAGGACATATAGTCAATTTGAAGCGAATCACTGGCATGGAGAGAGACGACTATTCATTCTATCATACGGATAAAATTGTCGAATTACGTTATGCAAAAATCTTTTATCATTTTCGATCCGTCTTTTTGAAAGAGTTTGGTGAGGAGGATGATCTCTATGAGCTCGATGAGAACGGGAACAAAATCTTAAAAACGAATCGATTGATGTATGTGAAGGCGAGACGATGGTATCAGATAGCCTACCTCGACAATCGACACTCTTGTCGAGCTCCAGGACCGTGTAAGAGCTTCCCATGGGTCGTTTGGGACGTCTTGGCGGCTTATAAAAGAGAAGTTAAGCTGATGAGAGAAGAGACGCTGCGCAAAGAGAATCCATTGACTGATATTCTCCAGACGGAGATGATCGATTTTGTTCAGCGATCAGAGGTCAATTATCGAGATTTTCGACGAACAGTTCACGAAAAGGGAGGTGTCGTAATGAGGTAGCTGCTCTCTCGCTCTTCTTCTTATTCAAATGGTTATAGATATATTATCGCATATGGAGAGCCATTAGCAATCATCCTTTTCGTCCTCTCCAACTGGCTTCATAAGGAAAATCTCTTTGCCTACACGCCATTGACCATCCAACATGTAGCCATGATCTTCATCCAATACTGTCGAGGCCATCTTCACGGCTGTAGTGGTGTCGCCGATTCTGTCGAACATAGGATCATCTTCCTCAAGCCAGTTGGTTTTTTTTTTCTTTGTTTCTATAAATCGTGTTTCTAGGCTCCCAATCCACCCGTCTATCTCGGTATGCCATTTGGAAACATTGCTTCCATTTTGATCGACTTTCTTCGTTATATCGGCAGTCAACGATTTGCTCTAGCACCACATTTGATACTAAAAGTCGACAACGAAGTCTGTCCGCCGGTCTTCAGGCGACAAAGTCAATGGATTCCGTTGAGTCAGCTGGCCTTCCGTGCCTATCATCAGATTGCTATCTCTGGACGATTTGATGCTCTTCGTTTCTATTCGAAAACGTTCGATATGATTGAAACGGAGACAAGAGAACCGATCGTCGTTAGCGGAGAACTCTTCGGGAATAAGAACTATGGACAGGTAGCTATTCCGAGCCAGGTTGTCATCGATCGATTAAAGGTTCGCCTCTTTCCTCATCATGTAATATTTAGTTCTGGTCCGGCATCTCGTTTATGAATTTTCGGCCGGATAAAATCTTGACAAAGAATCGAGTAGGACAATACCTCTGCACCGTCCTCGGCACAGTTGCCGCTCATCAACGAATTGCTCGCCTACTACAAATGGAAGTCGGACATCTGCTGAAAGCCGTCATGGAAGACAGAATTCCCATCGAAGTCCACGATATGAATTTATGAATCTTTTTATAATCGTATTTAATAAATGAGTTATAACCTATCGAACATGCAAATTATGAATTATATTGTAGAGCGGAGGATAAGCGGAGTCGATCATCGCTCCCGGACTGCCATGAAGCTTCATACTTTGATCGAATTGCACAAGATCGCCAGGGAAGATAGATCGTAGTCTGGTTAGGAAACCCAGCAAACTCATCAATTTTGAATAGGAAGCGTTACTGACAGCAGACTGAGGCAGAGTGAGGAGCATCTTATCAATTTGTTGGACCTTCATAGCTGAAAGAGAATTCAAGGAAGAAGATGCTCACCTTGAGCTGAGATTTGATCGTCCGTCAAACCGAGACTATAAAAATTTTGAATTCCTTGACGCATATCAGCAAAAGTCAAGCTCATCATGGGGAACTTGGCTTGGAATTGACTGAGTAGGCGCATTGACAGCATCATCACTTCACTCAACTGTTCGCTAGGCGAAACTTGACCTAGCTGAAGAAAAAAGAGAATGTAAGTTTGAATAGTAACTGACACTTATGGGAAAAAACAACGTGACGAGGAAAATTCGCATGATGAGAATGGAGAACGAGGAGAGGATTTGAATAATGATGACATGGGTTGGCGGTTTGACTATTTTGGGGTCGAACTATAAAGGAGGGGGACGTCGCGGGGATAATGATGTTTAGGGGATGCATTTCCTTGGAGAAGACTGCACTTTGAGAAGCATGCGACTGGCCTTCCTATTTCTCCTTCCTCCCGTTTTTAGTTCTCCATGTCAAACTGCTTGGAAGTTTTACAACAAGACTAACTCCTGTTACTTTGTGAGTCTCTACAATCATTCAATAACGTTTTGTATAGACAGGTCATTGGGAGACAATGGCTCAGGCAGAAGACACTTGTAATCGAAACGACGGTTATTTAGTATCTGTTCACTCGGCAGATGAAAATCTTTGGATTCAAGGATTGTATTTGCCAAAAAACAAATTAGATCTGACTTGGATTGGACTGAGAAGAATCAGAGGGGACTGGAAATGGACAGATGGAAGTCCATTGGAGTACATCAACTGGCAGGAGTCGCCAGGAAACAAGACATGTGCAGCACAGGTGCTTATCCGAATCCTAGAAAAAA
The DNA here is from genome assembly GCA_932521415.1 of Oscheius sp. DF5120. Lineage (NCBI taxonomy): Eukaryota > Metazoa > Nematoda > Chromadorea > Rhabditida > Rhabditidae > Oscheius > Oscheius sp. DF5120. Next base: position 2,703,315 of record OW051465.1, on the reverse strand, counting down.
ATTTTCTAGGATTCGACAACATTGAAATGGCTGACTATTCGATGTGGAGTGAGGATTCACAAATATGTCTGCAAGAAGTCAGCGCTCAACTAATCTTTTTTGTTCAACACTGAACCTTTTTATTCGCTCTTTTAAGAGAAAAATGTATTTGTATATATGTGAACATTGGGACTGCTTCTTAGAGATTCTCATTTAGCTTTTTAAGAAGTAATCAACTCTCAGAGAGTAAATGCATGTTGGCAACATTTAACCGATTTCATCACTATTTCAAATCTCTGTAGATGGAGCTAAGCAAAAACTATACATAATCTGTATCCAATTAGCTATGGAATTTTCGACTGAGAGGTATGAATAATTTAATCTGCACCGAACGACGATGCGGAAAAAATCTAACTCCTTAACAGGAAAACAGATAATTGGCTAGACATGCACTTTGCTACATCAGAAAAGTCTTTATAACAACGAAATTGAAATGGGCAAGGAAGATATCGAAAAGAAAAACGGATAGATGGGCCAGACTAATATCAGAATGGACATCGAGTCATGAGTAAAGGAAACGAGGAAAATTTAAACAGATGGACAAACGAACATTCCAAAACTTTTGGAGAAGCGAAGAAAATAATAATAATAATCGACAAGATATATTTTGAACAGCTTCGAGCTTTGTTCTCCAAATTGCCTTGATCAAAGCTGTTTGCAAAATTCCCACTACTTCTTTTATCATTTCATTTTCTATTTAATATAAAAGTTCCATCTATTTTCTTATCACTTTTTTCCTCTACTGGTGGTTGCAAACATGTTTTAATATTTTTCTCGTACCTAATGAATCACCAAGCTTACATCAGGTCGACCAGAATGTGCAAGGTCTCGTGAGAATTTATACCCTTCATTCGACTCTCTATAGGCACAGAAATCTCAATGGGCTGGGAGTTGATTCCCTTTTATGAGTTTCTCTGGATTACTTATGGTTTCTTATCCATGCTTGTCTACGTTTTTATTCTTTTATTAATACTTTATGAAAGAGTTAAACGGGGCGAGAGGTTCTTCAAGGGCCCATTCTTCACCATTGTTCTCATACAGGTTACTATTTTATTTAAAAAAAAACTTTCCTACAGGGATTTCATGAAATCATTGAGTTCCTAGCAGTCAATTTTTTGAACAGAGCAAGAAAGTACAGGATAATCTACCATGCGATAGGAGTCAACAAACTGGTCGAGTATGAGTGGTACTTCTACATTTTTATGAGGGAGCTTCTCTATTTCGGCCACATCGAGATGGCTGCTAATCGCTTCAGTGCATTTGTTTTGACTCGAAAAGGAACCTATGATAAGGTATTTAAAATTAACTAAGAATATTTCACAGTTCTGGAATACGAAGACGATCCTTCTAATGACTCTGGGCAGCTACTTGATTGCTCTTGCTCTTAGAGCAGCCACCTTTACACCTTCGACAGAGTTCCATGCTTTCATAGATAACACAACTGGAATATTTGGAGCCAAGTTTGATTCAACTATCAGTGCTGTAAGTAAAAAAAGAAATGATGATTGGATAGTTTGATAACACAGCTGACATCATCCTCAGTTTCTCGACCGCCATCATTTGTGCCATCTTCTATTCCTTAACTATTTACCACGCAAGGGCTCTAAAAATGTTGGCGAGTATGAAAGTAAGTTTCTCCATTGTTTCACTAACTGTTAGAAGCAAGAAATGATTTTGTTACGGTGTGGCATTTTGACTTTTCTCATTCTTCTTCCCGTTCCTATTCGGTCCGCCCTTGACTTATATGGGACCCTGGCTCCAAACGAAGAGCTCAGAATCTGGGTCAGTAAGAATAAGTAAGTGATTTTTGTTTTAAGTGACAATAACAAATTTAGCATGATTCCGACAGAAGCAGTTGTGGTCTTCCAGCCGTGGATGTTGTTATTGTCATGTGGGAAACTGAGAGAACACATGTATTACTGGGTAACACACTCTGATATGAGAAAAAGGACTACATCGAGTTCAGCCACTCAATCAGTTACCAAGAAATGAAATGTACCCACATCATAAATTACTTTCTGAGTATAAAATATTATTAAGTACATAACCTTTTTTTGAAGACTTATTGCTTTCAATTACCGTATAGAGCTTCAAAAGAGTATTGGAATGAAAGAGCCCAAAGTTGCCCACTGAATTTTACTGGTTTTCGTTATAGGTTACCTGAATCATTATGTTGCTTTCAATCCTAATCACTCAGTCGGTTACCAAGAAATGAAATGCTTCTACACGAATTAAATCAGCCTCTAGAGTCAACAATTAGAAAGATTTAACTAATAAAAAACAAAGTTCAAATTCTACAAAAATGTATTCTACAGATCAGGCTTCGACCCATTCGAATTGTTTGCGAAGTTTCTCTTCCTCTTCGGGAGTAAAATCATTCTCCAATCCGTAGATCTCCCGAATCTCTTCGACTGTTTTTCCATTGATCATGTTGGCTATCTTCTGTGTGATGATGTCAATGATGCCGGGAATATCGAGATAGTTGGCTGCCTGAAGGTTCAGTTGAAATTCAACTGTCAAATCATCTACCAGAAGCATGTTTTGGAGCTGTTCGACAGTGACATCCATATATTCCTCATCCCACTTCGTCAACTGAATCCTCGGGTCCTCATGGTCTTCTTTCGGTTTGTAGACCTCTCCTCGATGTTTGGTACACCATTCGACAATCTTCTTCAAAGTCCATTTATCGATTTGTGAGACAGGAAGAGGCTCTTCGAGGGCAGAATTCGAAGGATCAGTTATTCCCAGATCCATGACCATCTTCTTTAGTAGATTCGACTGGAAGGCGATGTCCTCTTCGACGGTCACTTTGTATCTTTCATCGGCTGTCATCAGAGTCAGTTTCATTAATTCCTTAGGGACAACAAGAGACATCAAAGAATGAAAAAGAGATTGAGGGAAGAATGAAAGAATGATTTTATGGCGGTTTATATATTTCTCCAGAAAAAGCAAAGCGATCGCTTTATTTTAATCTTTATTTCGTTTATTATTTGAATCATTGTTTTTCCTTTTCTCCGCTGCTCCCGCATCTATCTAGCCTATCCAATGAAACCATTTTCACCATCATATCATTATTACCCGTAGCAAATATATGAAAAATTGCTAAAATTAAAAATATCGAATATCGAACCGAATAAATTTTGCCACTACTTCAGCAAGATTTGTATCTCCAAATTCTACCGTACGACATACTTTTGTTCAGCCCTAGAAAAACCCGAGGACTAATTCATATCTCGATCCATGTTGTGTTATTGCAGAATGTCTACGCAACTTTAAGATTCTCCCTCCTATGTACATTATTCCACGAGCCAAAAATAGCATATACAATTTGAATTCTTTCACAAACTGAAAGCTGCCATCCATGCCTTACAACCAGCATGCATCGAAAAACTTTCAATAACTGAACTTATTCAACATATTTCGGTTCTTCCATCTATTATAATAATTTTTACATATTTTATATGTAGATATAGATAGTCTTATCAATATCTTCGACAGCACATCTTACCCAGGCATTCATCGAGAAAATTTCTTCACCTATTAATTCTGTGAATTATCAATACAATTGAAAGCATTCTTCCCTCAATATTGGAAAAAATAAAAGCCGGTATCTTTCGCTTTTCAATATTATTTCCTAAGAGTTATTTTGGTAAGATGTTCATCTCCTCCATTCCAAACGACTGTTTCGACGGTGTTTTCAAGAAAATAAGTTTCCTCGAGTTATGTCGTTGTCGTCGAACATGCAAATCGATGGATGAGATCATAATGAAAAAGATATCTCAAGGACTTCGTATAGCAATCGAGACAAATCTTTTGGATTCATTTCAGCAGAAAAAAATGGTGGATTGGATTAAAATTGTTAGTGATAAGGCAGAATCACAGCAGGTAATATTTCATCAACTTTTCGTATCATACTTAGAAATATCGAATTGAACTTAATTATAAAAAACAGAAGATCACCATAACGAATGCTAGGCAGCTGGAAGGAGCTCGATTTAATTTTGTAATATTCGTCATTGATGAAGAAGAGGGTTGTGAAGTACCAAAGATACCTCTCAACACTTTTATTCAACAAGCTAAGTGTCAAGTTGAGGCCATAGATTGGTGGTCTAAGGGCTTTATAGTCCATCCTTTGATTTATTCCACATTAAAAATTCGATGGCTTCAATTTCACCTTTTCACGGATACCTCATTAGAACCACTTCAGAAGCTTCAACAGCAGGTGATAATATTGATCAGACTAAGGATCTAATAGGGTATCAATGAGCTCTTTCTCTGCAATTACACAAATCAATTCCCTGTCGAATTGGAGAATATAGTGATGAAATTCGAAAAATTCCACCTTTGGTGTTTTCAGCAGGTATCCATGTTATCTTTCATACAGGTAAAAAGGTTGAAATAAACCATTTACTTCACTTATTTAGAGATGGATTAATGAAGAAAAGATCCAAGAATTCAAGCTTCCTAGAGAAACAGTAGACAAAAAACATCCATGGTTGACAGAATATGAGTTCTACAGACAGGAGCAATTGAATTTCTATGGATATTTGATACGAAATAATCGAGGAAACTTTCTATTACTGGCTGGAAAGGTGGGTTACTTCCAAAAGCTAATAATATTTCTGATAGAAACTGATCGAAGGATATATAGTAGAAGACGTTGACACGATTGTGAATCTCGGAATGAATTATCTTGATAAAAAGACGGCAAAATATCCAACGATACTATCTGAATGGAAGACGGAATGCAGAAAAATTTTACAGGCTAATGGTATGAGTTCATGGAGAGGAGTTTCCTCAAATCACAATTAAATTTAAAAAATGTTGTCTCTTATTTTCTACAGAATCTCCAACTCACGTTAATCACCTCCATCACTCAGATCCGTAGTGGTGGATGATCGATGCTTGATTATCTTCTAGAAGACGTTCTATCCGACTCTGATTATTTCCTAAATTATTATTTTTATTCCAATGACATCTACAAGTTACATTATGCGTTTATCTCATCAATCACTGTATTCCGACCTGACAAAAGAAGGGTAGGGAAGGCCAAAAATCTGTGCCTCTAGCACCGTTAGAAATACAAATAGATTAGCTATACACCCAGTTAAATAAATAGCGCTCGTTTGGGAACCGGGAGAGATTCGAGACGCCGAATCACAACATAGCGAAGCGAAAGGGGAGAAGTTGAGCGAGGCAAACACGTAAGGGAGGATGATTCTGTTAGTTGTTTCGATGTGCCGGGTTGCTGTGGGGAATCTTCGGCTTTTGCCAGTAGGTATCTTGGAGAGCAAATCCGTCGATCGTCGCCGAGAGATGTTTCGTCGGAATTTGGGAAAAGGACTTCCCACCCGAATCATATCTGAATTCAGTCTTATTTCTTCCTCTATAGACTCACTTGAACATAATTTTCAACATCTCCTCGTTACATTTTGACGGTCCTTGGCCAGAGATCTTCTCAATTGTATCTGACTGTTGATCCCAAGCATACAGCCCTCGATACTGGCATTTATGATCTCGGAAATGGATCAAAAAGTGCTTCGAACTCGAGCTAGCCAGGTCATTCATTGCCTAAAAGATTATAAAAGTCTCTTACAAAGATCATACCTTCATCAGTTGGTCTTTGTTGACGGCTCCAGGAAAAACGGCATACTGAAGAGCATTGATAATCAGACTTCTGTTCGACTTTGGAGCCGTCTTTGCGTATAGTTTATGAGCTGAAGGAGCAATATAATTAGAAATAAATGGCTACTCACTCGGCTCCTGTAGACTGGCCACTTTTATCTCGGCATTTGATGCTCCTCTTTGTCTCGCGGCTGGTCTTTCCCCTCCCATACTTGACTCTGTCATTTGACTTTTCGTTCGTATAAAAGGCGGCTGTGAATGTCCTCTGGCTGACGACACGGATCTAGCAGACATCGGTTCTAATCCCAGGTCTTTCTCCGCCTTCTTTCTTTTATAGTCATCCAATATCTTCTGTCTCTGTAGTTCCTTCTCCAATTTTTTCTGCTCCGCCGCATCTTTCTTCGCTTCTTCTGCCAACTTCTTCTCGATATTTCTTTGTTCCATCGCATCCACCTTGTTCTCCATCTCCTCTTTTCTCTTCTGTGTCTTGGCCAACAAGGCAGCTCGCTTAGCTTCTCGCCTTTGTTCGGCTATCTTATCCGATTCTTCTGCCGTATGATCGACGACGAAGGCAGGAGCAGGTGGAGCGGAGGCTCGGGAGTCTCCATTGAAATGGGATATTCCAGGATCCCTGGGTGGGGAGTTCTGACCGGCCAAAGGACCAGGATCGGAGACTTTTTCAGCAGTGATAGATTCATCTCTGGAGTCGCGAGATCGTCTTGTTACGGATCCAACGACAGAAGGAGAACGTCTCTGCTGTATCATCTCCTGAATATTTTACTGATGGAAGAACAAGACTTCTTACATCTCCATTTGGAACAGTCGGAACAAGATCCGGATGATTGACGAGATCCTGTTCGTTCTTGATGAATGTCTGATTTTCCCATGTTCTTCTCTGCGGTCTTCCCGTGTGTCCAGCTTTCATGGTCATTCCCCAATTCGTCAGATTTCTACTCAACTCGAGAGGAGGATCCAATCGACTGGAAGAAGCCTGAAATTTTTCCAATTGAATGAGATAGAAGGTATGTTACTCACATCGTGCGAGTGTAAGCGGAAAGTGTTCTGTCCATCCTGTACCCCCTCATATCCGCTAACCATCGACAAAGAGTCAGAATTGTCTAAGAATCCTCGATTCGGATTATCTACCGGGGTATTGGCATAGGAATAATTCGTGGATTGAGGGATTTGTTGACCGTATGACATCTCTGGCGGATAGTTGTGTTGCTGAAAAGGAAAGAACTCAAAGAAGCCGAAGGAATAAAAACAAAAGAGTATGAAAAAAACCCGAACCTGATGAAAGATAGCTTCATGCGGTGGCATTCCCATGGCCCCCTGGTGCATCGGTGATCCGAAACCCGTAGCAGCGTGAGCTGATTGGTGCATCTAGAACCCGAAGCGGTGAAATCAAAAAAAGAATATTTACCAAGGAGAAGCCAGGTTGTTGCTGTTGCATCATTTGATGACCATTTTGAGTATAGTTTGGCTGCATCATTCCTGCAGTTTCTTTTTTTAGCAAGAAATAAGAGATTCCCACCTGGTACTTGCTGATAGCCATCATAGCCCATCGGCATCTGCCCTGGGAGATAATTGATCATACCATTGCTAAGACTCGATCTCATTTGCTAAATCCATCAGTAACAAAGAAAAAAGGACTCACCGGCATGGCGTATTGACTTTGTTGCATGGCCTGTTGTTGAGGGTAGTAATCATATGGCTGTTGGAATTGTTGTTGGGGAATACCAGCAGCACCATGAGGTAAAGTTCCATAGTCTGGCCGAGCAGATTGAGGTATCATTTGTTCTATAAGAAATGAATAAAAAAGAATTTTGAGACTGACCTTGATATACACTTGGCTGGCTAAGGGCCCGACTCATTCTCTGCTGTTGATCTGTCTCCCTATCCATCTTCAGCCGCTCAAAGAGGTCCTCCATCTTCGCCAGGCGTTGGTTCATCTCGCTCAACATTTTGGAGTCTGGCGATTGAGGCAACTGCTGAAAAATAAGTCAACGTATGTGTCGGCACGCCTGACTACTCACCTTCGCTTGGTTCATCACGGCAAAGAAAGCCGCCTTTGTCTTTTCAGCTCGTTCACTCTCACTCATCGTGCTCTGCATCATTCTCTTCTTTTCATGTTCCCTTCTCTTCTCTTCCAATGCTAGTCGAATTGAAGCAGCTGGCATGGAATCACTTCGATTGTATTGACCGGAAATGTTTCCATTCGATCCTCCATCGTAGGTTGGTAACCTTCCAAAATTTGTAACATTTCCAGTAAATTCTGGTGTTATGCGAGACATATTACGTCCCCATGTAGCTGATCTATAAAATACTTTTCATCAATGAAATAAGAACTCACCGATTGGTCATCAGACTGTCCTGACTCATCATACTCATACTTCTGGCGGGTGTCTGTGCCACTTGCACATTGTTGAATGGATTCCTAACTCTGAAACATCTGGTGTTCAAAGGCTGAGCGACTGCACGTGTTTCTCTCGAAAAACAAGGACTAACCTTGGAGGATGTGGAGATCTTGCAGCGGAGTTAGCCGCTCTCAAATCCGGAATAGCATGGATAGGGACAAAACGACGGGGAGAGGTTACATGCTCCGATTGATGAGGGACTAAAAAAACATGATGAAAATCAGAAGAAGGACGTCATACCTATCGGAGGAGGCTCAAGAATATCAAACAAATCAGCCAGGAAGATATTGACATTCATTTGCATCGAGTCATGAAGGTAAAGAAGATCTTCAACCTCCATATGAAACGAATTCGTCGGTAGGAAGTTCTGACAGAACTCTCGAATGAGCATCAAATTGTATTGACAGTCAGGATTGCTCATCTTATCATTGAAACAAACATCTATAATCATCAATAAATGAATTAATGGATCTTTTACCTTCTATCGGAAGCTCCCTCGGTCGATAGAATGATATCAAGGCACATAAACATTGTCCATCGCTGACTTCATCGTATAAATCTTCCATCTCCGGAATCATTCCTCCCTCCTCGCCACCTACAATATCAATAGTTGAGAGAAAAACAGACCTTTCAAGACGATTTGTGATTGTTCGACATCGTCTCGGACGAGGAGGCAGATCTTATTGATCCAAAAGAGGAGGGCATCTGCCGAGTCCATCGGTCTCTCTCGATCGTCAACGGTAGTCTGTCGACTGACTGCATCCACCACTCTTTCAACCGTCACGATGTTCCTTAGATGAGCAAGCATTAGAGCATCGATGACAGCCAAATGTGCCAGCTGAAGAATGAGTATGGAGGAAAAATGAGCTACCTTTTGAAATGGCTCAACACAAAGAAGCTCCTGTTCATTGACAGGATGCCCTCCTTCCTCTGCTCGTTGAAAGACATCTATTCCGTAGTCCGTCAAAACGGCCAATACAGCCCCGTGGGATTGCTGAAAAAGGTTTTGAACAGATCAACTGTCAAGACACATTAATAGATCTCTAATTCGAAACCGGGTCGATTGGCCGTAAACTTGGCTGCTCATTAGTCGAAGTTTTCAGCAAGATAAGCGCGTAAGAGATAGGACTCACATTGACGAGGTGTGGCTCTTTGAATATCTTCGCGGCCGCTTGAGAATAGAGAGATCCGTTCGTCAAGGCCGTCAAAACCGCAGTATCAAAGTGAAAAGAACCCTGGAAAGAATATAAAAATAACAAAAAGTATCCTACCGTGTCATCTCTGACAATTCCATGACGAAGTTTATCGGGGATGTTGGCCGTGTTCTCATATACCCGTGTAATCACCCATTTCACTGAAGCGGCCAATTTTCCCTGAAATGTTGGACGATGTATAGTCAAAACATGAAAAAGTAGCTCTCTATGAATGGCAGTTGAACGACAATTATTTCCACGTCAAATAGAAGAACTCTGTTCCCTAAATATCGTTTTGCAGTCTTTTGGAAGAGTCTTGTCTTCCAAAAGAGGGAGAGTCCAAGTTCGTCTGTCATTCATGAGTGTGCTGCATTGCAAATCGAGGGATACATCAGAGAGAAAAAGAGAAAAGTATGGACAAACCTCGATCTCGCTGTAGTTTTCGATGGGAATCAGGGGAGGTAGAACTATTTCCCCCATTCTAATAAAGGATCAGACCATTCAGAGCGAAGAAATCTGGAAAGGGATTGAATTACTGAGTGGTAAAAGAGAAAAACAAAATGTTCAAGGATTAAATGAGAAGGAAAAGAGTCTATTAGCCGTTTAATCGACAAAACAAGGACAAATTGTTAAACTTTCTTTTTTTACCAGTCTCCACCCAAATTTAGTCACATGAGAACTTTTGATAACCCTAAAGTGTTTAGAAAAAATTAAGAGCATTAGTTACTAGTCAAAGGTGCATCTTATCAAGAAATAGTTCAACGAAGATTGTTTGTCAGTCTGTACAACGAGAAATGCTCACATTTCCGCCAAAAATATTTTACAATGAGAAACCCTTCCTCGAAAATGTATGCCTATCTCAAAATGTAAAATATCGACTTAAGAAAAAACAACTTTTCACGTACAACAAAAAACATTTGTTTTACGTGAAAAGAAGTAAAGAGGACACGTATTCGATGGTACGAGGTTGGGCAAATATTGCGGACTTCAACCAAGTGGCCGGTCGAGACAATCAAAGGAATATTTATTTTCTATCATTACGATCCGCGACCTTGATCAGCGAATTGCTAAAAAATAACGAAGAGATGGAGGGGAAATTGACTGGAATAATTGAATTTTTACACTCAAATCTTAGAAAAATCATCCATTTTGTTAAAATATTAAATGGAAAACGGTTCATTTCAATATTAAAAAAGAGAAGTCAAAAAAAGAGTAATTTAATTATCAAAAAACAAACAACGTGACTGAAAAAATAAATAATTGTACCTAAAAGAGAGCGATGTTAGTGTCGAAGGGTCATCGACCGCGACGCGGACCGCCCGCATACGAAAACCGCAAGAATAAACTCCCCTACGATTTAAAACAGGCATTTCTTCTTCTATTAATTATTTTTCGAAGAGTTTTTAAATGACTGGGAAGAATCTCACGCGCACTATCAATTCACAGGCGGCGGCGATGTTTCGGTCGGGCGTTTCGTTTAGTTGTCGCGAGATGGTGACAAGAGATTTGTTGAACGATGAATATATTTCATTTGAATTGACTGATGATGATAAACGAGGAATAAAATGCAGGGAAAGTAAGTAACTGATGAGTGTACTCGTATTTTGGGACATCCTATAAATGGATCCAGTAAAGGAGGGAGATTCCAACCGTCCAAGGAATATCTTGCGAAACTGTAAAATCAATTAACCTTGGGGTGCCTTCGATATTTACAGCTGTCATATACCCCCTATATGCAATATCAAAAAGGACCCCTGGAGTGATTTGTTGTGACGCTACCATATTTGACAGGGTGAGACCAAAAGAAACAAGAAAAAAAGATGACATCCTGATCATCTCGTCTTCTCTGAGAAACTTCATTATGTCTTCATGTCAAAAGGTCGGTTTCTTTCAACAAGTAGATTTCCTTGATGGGAAGATAGCCAAAGATTAGTAAAAAATTTTCTCGATCAGCTTGGAAACTTACGCTTCATAATGTTCACGTTCCTTTTCTTTGATTATTATTAGTATTTCTCTACTGAATCTTTAAAGACTATGACGTCAAAAACTTTTGCATCTTAACGAAGACCTTGAAAATACTTCAAATATTCCTTAATCTGCCAGAATCCCGCTAGGTTTTTGGGTCAGTCGTCGATGCTAATCTCATCCGCCGAAAAGAAAGATTTCAACGTTCATGGGCTTCCGTTCACACTTTCTTTTTTTAGAGTGATCCGCCGGCTTCATTAACAGGTAGTATCGCATCGACAACATCATCTGCTTCCCAGATGGGACGGAAACATCGAGGACGTAAGCGACAGTCGAAGTCGAACGAAACATCGCAGTTGAGTGAAGAGTCGTCGGTCGAGATTTCCACGCCGGTATTAAATCTCTTTTTTTAAATTTGGATTGTTTAGAATTTCATGACGGGTTCTACGTCCTCCTTTTCAAAATCTTCCAAGATTCCCGTCCTTTCATCCAGTTCTTCTTTCATTCGCTCTCCTGTTAACCTTGCTGGCTCTCGAATTCCACGTCTCACTAATAGTGTATGTCTTTTTTGAGGAATATTCTCTTTCAGTCGATGTTCACAAATCTGACGTGTTCTAATATGGATTCGAATAGTCTTAAAACGGATGATCGTCACACTCGTGCGTCCCTGCCGGCCATTCCTACTTGCAATGAGATCTCTGTCTATGAAGTTCCCAGTCTTTCAACCTCCAACGAGAAACTACCAGTGTCTATCGTAGCAGCAGTTGATGGTTTTGAAGTGAAAATTGCATTCGGTGCGAAGATTGAGGAAGAAGTCCTTCAGGCGACGGCTATCGTCCCTGGCCATCGATTTCGTGGCTGATAGATCGATGTGTTAAGAATAAAGTGAATTGAGTCACTCTCCATTACTCTTTTGGTTGGTGGGGTGGGAGATAAAGAGACACGGAAGCATGTGCCCTTGGCAGTTTCCAAGAAAAGCATTTAGTTGCAGTCCACTTCCTCCGATCGACAAAGCGAGATGACAGGTGAAAGGAGCTCTTTTGATTTGATCTTGAAGAGTGAGAAAGAGGGATGAAGCCCGATTGATCTCTGTCCATCTTGTTCGGAATTAATCTTTTAATCTTTTCTCTAATGACTGAGAAGACGTCGTCGTTGAATTTTCCTCTCTGATGGCGTGTCATAGTTACACAAACCAACCACACTCTTTGCTCAGTCGGCTGGCAACGAATCGAAGAACGTATTTTGGGGCTCCCGTGCCTCTCTCGCTCCAATGAGCGACCCTGCAATACCGGCTGTCCTATTGCTTTGTTTTCATCATCCAGTCAGCCAAATAGGAATTCACCGTTTTCTAGGTTCAACCAGTAAATTCTTTTGCAATCGAGAAAAAATAGTGTAATTGATACACTTGTACATTTCCTCTCTTTCTCCCGCAAAAATACGCGTGACTCTTCCCGGGTCGGTTCACGTGTTGAGTCACCTGCCACCCATCATAACGAGTGTGTCTAAAAAATTTCATTACGACGATAGAATTATACCTAGAAAGATCTTTGCAACCAATATGATAAACATCCGATCAAATAGAACGTAATTAGGCTGTGTACTATGACCCACCAAGGAATGTACTGTCATGACTATTTCAATGATCCGAGGAAGCTATTTCGCAATGATGGTTCTTAAGGAAACTGGACCTATTTTGCAAAAGAAAGATTTTTTTTTTCGTCCTATCATATGATCGAGTTCTACGCTAGACATCTTTTGAACCCGTCCCCCTTCCGTCCTCAGCCTCCCTCCGCCTCGTAGTCTTTCTCCCATCAGCCTTCAATTGTCGATTCCCATTCTTTCCCTTAGCTCCCCTCGTCGTCTCTCTAGTTATTATTGTCTCTCCTTCTGTCTCTTCTCTCCTCCGTTACCCTACTCTTCTCTATACTTAGTGCCCCTTCCACTCTCCACCTCGACTGTTCTCTCTCCTTGTCGGGGGATCCCTCCTTTAGTTGAATGTTCTCTCCCTGTTCGTCAGTTCCCCTGGGTGCTACACTCTCTCACGGCCTTAGCCTCTTTATTTCTCCGCCTGACGCGACAACCTTTCCCGGTTCAGGCGAGCCCTCCTCGGCTGTAAGACACTCTTCTTCTTTCTTGTCAACATCGTTTACCGTCCCATATCAGAAGAAGACTGGGTTTTTATAACAGTACATAAATCCATGCTCTTTTTTTTCTTCGTTGCCTTGACGACTCTCGAATTCTTTAGCGCTCATTTAATTAGAGTCTTATAGAGAAGAGGAAAGAAAGTGTAACAGAAAGTATTTTTCCTTTCTCTTTCTCTTTCCCCTCTCTTCTCTCTCCTCATCGACAAAGTCATTGCATTTTTTGGCATCATACATCACGTCGGACAAACAGAAAGAAACACGTTGGCAGGATTCTTTTAATCTCACTTTTGTTAATTAAAAAGATGAAACCTTCTCGTCAAAATCGATGACTTAACGCGAGGATTAAATGCTGTTCTCTCTAAAGTTAATAATTAAGACGAAAATAACCCCCTATTTCTCCTTCTTCTATATTATTGTTTCTTTTATTTTTGCAATCATTAATTAATGGTCTATGACCCTACGTAGATTAAGCTAGTGCAATAACCATTGTATTCTAATATGGGATCGCGGGAACGCCCGACGAGTCGCTCTGTCGGCTGATGACGTCACAATCGATCGAGACAGATAGTGCAGAGAATGCTCTCTCGCCCGGCCGGCTGTCTTATCTTTCTGCGTCTCTCTCCGTCCTTTGGTCCTCCCCCGCCTTCGTGTGTGTCTCTGTCGATTTCTCTGGTCTCTCTAATCTCTCTTCCGTTTCTGACACCAGTCTTTCTCCCCTCTCTCCCTTCAATAGTCTATCATTATTCCTTATCTTCCCTCGGTCTCTCGTAGCAAAAGAAGACCCTCCTTTCGTCATCTACTCTGCGTATCATCGTCCTCGTCGAATGTCTTCTGTTGTGCTTTTCTGCGTCCATCACCCTGGGATCTCACTCTCTTCCACAGACTTGTTTTACTGCCGCTTGCAGTGTGTGAATCCCCGCAGCGGTTCATTTGTTGCTCTGTATTCTATTTCCACGGAAAAGGTTGATTCAGATAGTTGATATCCGGAGGGAATGATCGACTGCCAGTGATCCCACGACCTTTCCCACGACCTGACACATCCTACAGTATCACGTGCCCTCTCTACCGTATTTCTCCCTCTCTTCATCATTGACTACTCTATTCATTGCAAAAGATCACACTCCATCCTCTCTATACCTCGAATTCCACTCACCATAGCAGACATCACGGGGCTTGTTCCAGATCGGAGACGCGCTATCTCTTTTTCTTTCTCCGAGGTCAGTCCTTTAAGGACGAGGGCGAGGAAGACCTACGGGGTCCATCGATCTCTCCCCTCAAAAAAGGGAGTTTGAAGAAGGCCGAATCAGAACTCCGGGCCATGTGTGTCTCTCTTCGATAAACAGCCTCTCCGCGTGCACTCTGGTCGCCAAGGGCATTTATCGAAAGATAGCAAAAAAAGAAATTATAATTTGACCTCTTGTCTACATTTGCGTGGATGACTACGTGGTCAACAGTTGGCTCAAACTCCTATTACCCAATATCCTTCTGCCTCCTCACTAATTTTTGATCTCTTCTCTCTCCAAGTTGCCGTTGGCATTTTGCCACGCGAACTCTCTCTCACTCCGCCTGACATTTAGCAATCTGTGAAGAATCCAGAGAACAGCTGCTCTTGCACTTTTTCTGTAATTTCAACATTTCAGGTAGTTTGACATGGCCTTTGTCTCCGGCACAGGAGGTGGCGGAGGAGGTCTTCCCCCACAGGCTCCTGCCGCGGGACAGCTTAACAGTCAACAACTACTGGTCAGTTATTTTCTCTCAATTAGTAATAGGTAACAAGGAATTGTAGAACTACCGTAGGGGAATGAAAGATAAACAGGGGCTACAATATTTGAGGAAAACATTCTTGCTCTCTTTCTTATCAGGAGGAGCTATTTCTGCCTCCTCTTTTAGTTTTGTAACTGTTTTTGGTCTATTTGTTACAATCTCGTCTCTCTTTCTCTCTCTGTTCTCTCACAGTTGATAACGTTTGTTTGCCGCGGTCAACTGACGTCACACGAGAAGAGGAGAAGGGGCGAGAGAGTGTGTGTGTTGCAAAGTGCTAAAAGCGCTATACTCTTAGCTTTTATAAAGATAACCCGCAGGCGATGTGCTTTTTGAGCTTTTCGGCTGGCCAAATCAATTCCATTACTCTCTCCACGTCAGCTGATAAAAAGAGTATTTTCTCTCTCTATCCAGACGGAAAAAGGACGAGAGTGAGACGGTCTTTGCTGTTTCGACGTCAGCGAGAAATCGATTGTATCAGCCTGTTGGCAGGTAGCCAATCTAACCAAGAATGATCGATAAACTAGAATGTTTGATCTCAAAGAGGGCAAAATGAGGAGGAAAAGGTCGGGGAATCTGTCTGTTTGTCTTGTGACTACATTCATAAAAAAGCAGACTACCCTTCACGTCAGAAAGATTTTTTTCAGGAAACGCTGATCCTTCAACAGCAACAACAGGCAGCTGTCAGTAACCAGAATAACTTAGTCGGTCTTCTGGCACAGGCTCTTCTTGGCGGACAATCGAATCAGTTAGCCAGTGCATTGGGAGCTGCGAATATGGCGACAGCACAACAACCACAACAGCCACCTCAAAATGCCCTCTTTCAACAGCTACAACAACAATTGGCCTTGTCAACTCTGCTTGGACAGAATTCAACGTCCTTGACTAATCCTTTGTTGGGAAATCCCACAATGAATTTGTACTATCAACTCCTCCAACAACAACAACAACAAACGTCTCTTCTTCAACAACTACAACAGGTAAGACATCTTGATGAATCCAATAACTGCTTTTAGACTCAACAACAACCTGTCCAGGCTCAATCAGCTGCTCCAGTGACTGTTCCTGTTCATACAGCTCCTATACAAATCTCTCAAGTGCCCAGTGCATTCCAACCTCCTCCACAACCAGGTGAGTATGGTAGGAAATTTTCTAGAGGCGCCACGTTGTCGTACGAGCGGCGCCAAAGAGTCGGGAGAACATGATAAGAACTGGAAAATAAGAATGCCATGAATATGGATCTTTCCAGCGCCGTCGAGTGGCAATGTAGAGGTTCAACTGAATGCTCAAGAGAAGTTGATGGCATTGTTAAATGCCGATCAACAAGCAAAGAATGAACTGGAACAGAGGATAATGTCGGCCAATACAAGTGCTTCTACCTCACAAATACAACCTGATCGAGTTCCAAGAAATACCAAAGAAGTTCAGGATAGAATAGACAAATTGATCAGTGAGAATGCTGAAATTCTTCAACCTCAGGAGGTATCACCACAATCTAGAAATAATCTTACTCATTTAGCCACTTTTAAAAAGAAGACCGTATCATCGAGCCGTTGGCCAGCAGTCGTCGATGGATGACAGTAACAGCAGTTCGACTAGGACAAGTCCCGGAATCCAAGCCAGGGATCCACGAATGTTGGCTGCTAGTAGTAGGACCCAGTCCCTCTACGAGCCAATCAACGGAATACGCGCATTTGGAGGAGGCAGTCTGACCTCTGGCCAACCGGTCGTGAGACAACAACCTCAACATAATACACCCACCTGTCCATATTGTCAAGTTCCGTGAGTCAAAGAGCACTAACCATCAACTAATTATATTAGTTTCCCTAATGAGGCAGGACTCCAATGTCATGAACTTCGATGCAGTAAGAGGATAGAAATAGAGAAGGCGAAGGAGACGACAATTCAGGCGAAGCCAGTAGAAGCCAACAACCGACATCCCTTGAAGAGAAGATTGTTGGAGGCGGCGGTAGCTGACGAGCCGCCAGTGTCAAATCAAGCCAAACTGGCTCGGAAGGTATTGAGTGTTGTGAAATCTGTGACAGTCACCTCTTCAGGACTCTGGTGATGTGATAGTTGTCGCAGAGAAAGTTGTCGAGGTGAAGCGAGAGTTCATTGAGGCATTCGGTCATCCTAGCCTTCCACGACGAGCAACAATTGGTGCAATCCCCACAAATCTTCAAGCACAAGCACCTCCTCCACCACAACAACAGCCACTGATAATTCAGCCAGGACCCCTTCATGCACAAGTTCCTCCCCAAATGATCTCTCCTACTCCTGCTCCGACAGCTTTTCATCAGGTTCGCACATAGCTTTCTTCTTACGGTTATAGGGGTTTGTTTGTGGCTGAAGATATCGATCTTTTTCAGATTAATCAAAGTCGTCTAAACATAATGCATACGGCAAATGTTGTTCGTCAATTACATATCAATCAAACACGTGAGGCTAAGCTGCCTCCTCCATCACTACCACCGCCGAAAGAGGAGTTCTCTGTCAATCGACTCTTCCCCCTCGACGGTAACGCCAATAAGCCTTATACACTTGTCCTACCTGATGATTTCAAAAATCGAGATCCACCAGAGAACAAGTTAGACTTCTTATTTTCCTCTATTATTTTTTAGACCTAGAAGGAGGAATATCACTAGTGAGACATTCGTCTGTCTTCATCGAGCTCAGCCAATGTTTGTCGAACAGAAAGGCAATCTTTCGATGTACAGTAACTGGCATCAAGTGACAGTCAACGAGTCGGATGCCAAATTGAATCTCGCTTTTATGGCTCAGTGTTCGGCCAAACCAAAGATGGGACATCATTCCTTCTGGAAATATACGAATGCCAATCGGGATATGGTCCAGTTCAAAGTGACACATTCATCTTTTTGGGAATTTAGTGAGAAGGTAAGAGGAAGAGATTTTACAAGGATAATAAGAGGGTTCAGCTGCGAAGGGAACAACTGGGGGAACAGCTAAGTCCCCCTCTCCAAATGCTCTTTGATCCAACCAAAGCTGGAGCAGCATTTTGGAGGATGGAGGTAGAAGAGCCGGAAGAAGGAGAGGTTGATAGGGTAAGAGGATTTTTCTATCATGAAAGGCTTCAGATTGAAATCCCTTTATCAAATTCGGATATGAAGGAAGAAGTTGAAGTAAAATTGGAAATAGACGAAGACGAGAGAGATGAGTTCGATTGGCAGCCGAGTATTAGCCCTCGTCCGAGTAAGAAAACTGAGCCGATCATCGGAGGCCATAGAACGGATGAACTCTACGTGTATGTAAGAGGGCGTGGACGTGGACGATACGTCTGCGATCGCTGTGGGATCCGCTGTAAGAAGCCCAGCATGTTGAAGAAGCATATCAAAAGTCATACGGATATTCGACCATTCAAATGCAGACTCTGTAACTTCAGCTTCAAAACGAAAGGCAATTTGACGAAACATTTGAGTTCAAAAACTCATAAAAGACGACTTCAACAAGGAGATGCCTACGAGAGTGATAATGAAGACAGATTAGAGATCGTCGATGAGAATGATGGAGAAGACGATAAGGAAGATACCTCTTTGGTAGAAGTACCTGACAGATTGGATGATGAGGAGAGTGATGAAGAAGATCTTGGCCAACTCGATATGCCGTTCCGTCGATTTGGACAAGAAGAAATCCTCCTGGAAAGGGATGCCCATACTCCGCCTTCTCGTTGGGTTCTGGAGAGAGAAGACGGCAAAGCCCGCTCCTGGCCAGAAGGAATTGTCGAAAGACGCTGCATGTCTGCTCCTCCTGTCGCTGTGGCGGGTCCATTATTTTCTGAGAAAACGAAGAAATCGGTGGTTACTCTTTCTACACCTCCTCTTCCTATCACTGCTATGCAATTCATCTCCATGGATACCTCACCGACTACTATTATTGCTCCAATTACTCAAAATGGTCTATCATCTACTAGAATCAATGGAACTCTCCCCAGCCAACCATATATTATGAATTTTTTTCCTAAAGAGGTGGGATCATTTATTAAATGAGCAAAGAATATTTTTAGGAGAACTTGAAATGTGACCAATGTGACAAAACATTTCGAAAAGCCGCCGATTTGAGCTATCATCAGCTGACTCATAATGTTGAAAAGCAGCAGATGAGCAGCAAGAATCGTATGTTTCAGGTATGAACCTTCTTTTTTGGATGGCTAATAATATCTTTTAGTGTCCAGAGTGTCGAATCCCGGCCAGGACGAAAGCAATGCTGTCAAAACATATGGAACAGGCTCATGGATGTCATATAGATGAAAGTGCAATGGCTGCGATTGATCCATCTGCCTCGACACAGTCTGTTTTGGGTGGAAATCCAAATCAAGTCGTCAACAATCCTCGCAGCTTCATGTGTCTCGACTGTAATATCGGATTTCGAAAGCATGGAATTCTGGCAAAACATTTGAGATCGAAGACCCATGTAACAAAATTGGAGACACTGAAAAGACTGCCAGAGGATTCCTTGTCTTTGATTCAAGGACATGATCAAGGAGCCTGTTTGAATGAAGTAGACACGACAGACTGTGAAAAAGCTAGAGCCAGTCTTGTCTCCATTGTGGAAAGTATCCGAACAAAGAAAGCCATAGCCATGCAGGTAGCCACCGCAACATCGAATGGATCAATAAATCTGGAATGTCGAGAACAACTGGCTCCTTCTCCAATGCCTGGTCCAACGACGAATGGATTCCTCCGATCTTCCTACTCTGAGACATCGTCGCCTTTTCGTTCCCGCTGTGGTAGCGCTGCTTCCACCTCCGCCGATATCCCTCGAAAAAGAAGCGACTCTCTCGTCAATCGACTTGACAACAATACAATCCAAGCGATGAAATTCATTTCCGCCAATGTGTGGGTCCCGCCGAAGGTTCACGACCCGGTAGGAAGTCTGAACAAACGGAAATCAAGTCAATTTCAGTCCCGACCTGAAAACGTCGCGATTCGCGAGATGGAAGAGCATCCCTCTGCATCGCCTATCATGCGAATTCTCTCAGCTAATGGCAACAAGAGTCCTCCTATCCCTCCTGGTACAAAGTGTTCTGTTTGTGGAACGAACTTCGATACTCCCGTCGACCTACAGGTCCATTTATATACGGATCATATCTCTGTCAAGGATGGAACCTTCTTTCGCTGCCCAAAAAAGCTCTGTGAAAAAGTTTATCCCAACAAGGAGAGTCTTCGAGTGCATGTTGTCGCTCACTATCGATCGGATGGGGATCTCCGCGAAGAAGATGGCACCTCAATAGGAGCTTGCCCCTCCATTCGAGCGGAAGAACTAGAAGCCAGTACTCCTATGACCGATGGAAGTGATAGCAGTTGTCATAGTCCGACCGTTGATGCTTCACGATTACCTACAATCTCTGAGAGTCCAGCAATGCCATGTATGACTTGTGGAAAAGCCTTCACTGACATAACCTCCCTCCAACAACATTGGCTGACTCACGTCGCGAATAGAAGTCATGTCTGTCCGGTAGGTTTTTCCCTTTTTTTCTTGTATTCCTTTGGGTTATAGACAAAGAGGAAAAAAGCGCGACAGGTAATTTTTCGAGTGTCTATCTATAACCGTTGAGAGTGGTTACTAAGCGACTTTGTTAGTTTTTCTTTCCTCTTGTACGAAGGTTTAATTGATGGATTGCAGACATGTGATGCTGGTTTCACAACTCAAGAACAGCTTCTTCTTCATCAAGCCTCTCATCACAATACCAATGTAAGATCATTTCTTTAAATAAGTTTATGTTTCAGGGCGTATCTTAACTCCGCCCTCCTTTTACGGCGTCCATTCTCTATTCTTTCCCCGTGTATATATTGTGTACGTGTCGCCCCTCAGGGTATCTTTCATCCGTTTACTAAGTCACCCATTCCCAGTTTTCCACCCATATTTTGTGTATATTCTAAGTTATTTGGGTTGTTAAATGGATCTAGTCGATCCGCAAAGAGAAATATATTATATAAATATTTTTACCTGAGATCCGAAAAGAGAAAGAACCCGTTTTGAATGGAAATAAGGCTATAAAATGGGAAGGTAGAAGGATAAAAAGATGAAGAAGGAGAAGACGGAACTGGTTTTCTGCTCAAGCTGTCGGAATTTCATCCCTCCCTCAGCTAGATTTCGATTCCATTGGTCATAAGAATCCTAGAGAGTAGAAAAAAGATCAGATAAGTCAACATACCTCGAGCATTTTGCCTATTCTACTCAATTTATCTCCGCTATCTCCCTGCAGGGCTTCCCCTACTACGGCTGACATATTCTCTCGTCTCGATAGAATCGGCACCCAAGCGACGCGAGGCTTAGCTATGTGAAAATTTGCAAAATTGAATGAAAGACTCACAATGCGTCGGGATCTCGTCGACATCGTCATCCTCATCATCGAAACTTTCTCGAAAAGCAACAACGGTGATAAGAAAGATAAAAAGAAAGGATAAGGCCTTCATGGCTCTGAAAATGAAAAGATAGAAAGCTGGTCAAACAGAGGATATAAACGAGGCCGACAAATGGGCCGTAGGACGATTATAGCTGCCCCTTTTTGGAGGAGAAGGCATTGATACGGAAGAAAGGAGGCGATCTGTTTATTTTGAAAGACTGGGTAAACACTTCAGTGGTGACCGCCGCTGAGGAAAGGACATCTGCGGGTCGTAAAAGTTACGAACTTTACAGTCGATTAAGAAGAATAGGATTGAATTTCAAGGGACAACTAAGGGGTATTCAAAACAAGCCTATTTTGTAGTTGGAAAAGAGAAAACATGCCGGCTTCAAACGGAAATGTAATAAAAGCTCTCACGGCGAGCAAGAGTCATCGTCCAGTAATGGAAGCTAATAAAATCGAGAAGATTGAAAGATGATATGCAGGAAAAAAGAGAAGCCTGGGTACTTGCATACTTTGAAAGAGAAAGAAAATGAAAGTAGATAATAAAGAGGAGGAATCTATTTAAAACGCCTGTTCACACATCTGGTCGAATCAAAAAGGACAAGGCGTTCGCCTGCTGCCCTCGTGCCCTTCTTAAGCCCTCCTAACAAATCCTCTTCCGACCAATTCAAGCCGGGTAATAAGAGTTGACACAAGAGAGAGAGAGCCTTCTCCCTTTCTCACGCATGGATTAGGATGTTAATTACTAGCAACAGATGGCAGGTAGGACTAGAGATTGAGAAACACAAGAAAAGGCGGTGCCTTCATCGCCTCCGGGGAGCACTCAACGGCTGCTGATTATGCAAACGGACGTCTCGGAAGCTCTGTGAGTAATGTGGTCGGGATTACTTGGCGTGTACTCTCGAATGGATTAACAGGAGATGGAGGCAGGGAGGAAGGAGGAATGGCTGCCAATTGCCATCCTTCTCTGTTCGGGGGTATTGGATGACAAAACAAGGAGGATCTAATCGGAAAATCTACTCTTTGACGATGACCTTGAAATGTGTGAAAAGAAGGCAATCGGGGGAAGAGAAATAGGATAATAAGTCATGTGAAAAGGTTTATCTCCTTCTGTCTCCTGTCCTGATCCAAAACAAAGACTCTCATACCATTCATCAGGAATGAATATCTTCTTTGTTGTCTAAAGGTGTTATTCTCCGTTGCCTGCTTTTCCATCTCCCGTCAATACGAATATTTAACCGCGTTACAGCTCGAAATGTCATCGCTCCTCCTCTTCCCCCCCCCCCCCCCCCCTTTTTTTTTTATAACTTTTGACGTCAACTTCAATGATTCTCTACTCGTTGTAACCTCCCCCTCCACTTCTCCTTCAAAAGAGATGAATATCTCTATGTTTTGATCAACGAACAGCCGAACGAGTTATGCGTCGAAGTAATAAACAAGGCGGAAAAAGCAGCCAAACAATGCGACAGCAACTTGGGCGGTTAGTAGTAGCGCCTATACATTCGGTTAATTCTCTTGTTACCTGGTCATTGTTCCCAATTCTAAACCAGTAACCTGCTTTTCTTCTCTGCTGGATATCTGTTGTTCATTCTCTGTTATCACCTGTTACTCCCTTCTCCTATACTTTCTAATCTGCGTATTTTTCAAGGATAACACTACAATAACAAAAATACTCCTCCGAAATCACTAAAAATATATAAAGCAGCTGTATATGAGAAGGTTTTGTGTCAAATAGATTTTCTACTTGATTTGTTCAGCAGCTGATTGTGTTCTTGCCCTCATCAATTTTTATTTTGAAATGTAATATCATAACCTTTGTACATCTCATCTCCAGCAACCTCCAGTCCAGTACTTGTTAAAATCCTCTAACAACAGGAATGAAATCCTAGCCTTAAAATGTCGTCGCTATAAACAACCGGGAAAGCCCGCAGGCCGTAATAGGGAAACAGCTTACAAGCTGTTAGTCGGCTGTGTTTTTCTCATCTAACTATAAATATGCTGTGAATCGAAACCTTCCTGTACCTCTTTTCCTATCAGTTATCATTATATATTATGAGAGCATAGGAGGTGATAATATCCGGTTGAGAGGCGATCATTGTGAGACGATAAGTGACGTGCTATTAATACTCCTTTGACTGGGATTATCCCCAGATTTTAACAACAACCATAAGCAGCAACAATTCTACGAGAAGCCATTGTGTAGGTGGATAG
Organism: Oscheius sp. DF5120; assembly: GCA_932521415.1. Classification (NCBI taxonomy): domain Eukaryota; kingdom Metazoa; phylum Nematoda; class Chromadorea; order Rhabditida; family Rhabditidae; genus Oscheius; species Oscheius sp. DF5120. The sequence continues at coordinate 2,679,593 of OW051465.1, read as the reverse complement.
TCTTTTTTTCTTCGAAAATTCTTAGTAAAAAGAAAACTAAAATATCAAAAACAACAATCGAGTGCCGAACCACAAATCTGAGCGTCTTGTCTTTCTTCTTTCACACGACAATCTCCTTCTCCGTGGGCGTAAATCGGGACTGATCCTGAGCCATTCCTTTGTGAAGAAGAAAAAATAACAGTTAATTCTTCCTTTCTTCGTCGTCGACAATTAGTCGGCGATCCTACCCCTCAGGCACTCAACCGCCTCCCCTAATTGTCAATTATTGCTCGTCTTAGAGCCTCCTTCCCTCTTCCCTCACATCCTTCTTCCAATACAAAGTCTTCTCTAATTAATATACAGCCCCCACGAGAGAGTGTAATCATTCAATAATATACCACGTGTCAGCCATCTGGATTTCGGACAAAAAGCAACCAGTAGGACCGGAAATGAATTCTCTCATTTCTATTTTTTCAAACAAATTTTTTTTACTTCTACATAATTGCTTTCATACAAACCGTTCAAAAATATTACGATCTTTTGACTCTTTTTCTTTTCAAAATGGCAATGAAAATAAGGCGTCCTAAGGACAATTTATGGTGACACAAAGCAATTCAAAGAAAAACGATGGTGGCAGGATGGGTGGGGGAGTCTATCAAGATATATATTAGTTTAACCTTTGAACCCGTCCCTTTTTAAAGATTCTGGATAGCCTGATTTATTGGAGGTTATTGTCCTTGAGAAAGCAATAACTAGCCCTCTGGTCACCCGTCTTGCCAGCTGTCCCACGACCGATCCCGCTGACCACTCTCTTGGTTTGTAGCCATTCAAATAAGTCAGAAAGAAGTCCTAAAAGTACTGGAAACGCGGAATAGTCATAGAACAAGGTCTTTCTTTTTTCTTTCTTCTATGACGTATGCTCTGACCTATTTATTCAAGCTGTTACTTTCACAACAGCATATTTTGCGGTTCCTACGGCAATATGTAAGCATTGCTCTCGGACATTATCTTAAAGAGTCTGTCAGATGTTACTTTATCTTCTCCAGGATGTATCATTTTACTTTTTCATTTTGAAAAAGAAAAAGTCAAAAGAGCGTTATCAGCGGACAATTAGAGAATAATAGAGCGAATTACCGAGGCATTTCATGTATTCTTCCGAGTAATTTATTAAAACATTCTTTCCTTGCTTGATAGATAAATGTGTTTCCCGATTCGCACGATGCTCTCCGTCAGGGATCAGACACGTGAAAAAATAAAAAGAGAGGAACTAAAAGGTTTCAAGTATTGTCACCTTCTCCTTTGATCTTCCGCATACTAATCTGGGTATATCTCTCCTCTTTCAGTTATGTCAACTCACCTTTCATCCTCTCTTCCGCCTTCCTTCCTCCGCAAACGTAGCTTGCTCATCTTTGCAGCATAATATAATCGGTTGGCATTGTTTTTGACCGGCCGTTATTATCTTCCCCGGGCCTTCTGCAATAATTGAGTGTTTTCAGTTTAGCTCTTTTCTCCTTTGACTGCCTATACAGCGTTCAATTTTTTTCTCATTTGATATGAGTGAAATAGCTGGATGATCCGGAGTGGTGACTACAGACGTATTAGATATCAAGATAGCCAGATGTTCCATGCGCGAAACGATTTTCAATCATTTTTGGTCAGCCACCTGTCCCCTTTTTGACCAGCTGGGGGGGGGGGGAGGGGGTAGTCCTCGACCTGTCCTTCTTAGTCAGTCTCTGGTCCCGTTGCCCTCTTCTTTCGGACTCCCTTATGCATTCATCGGCCGCTGTTTTCCCCCGTCAGTCCGCGCCATTCACATGACATATCCAAATGAAAACACTCGTCTCTTCCAATTTTACAGCTTTCCTCCAATTTCATTCCGGTGTGGTCCATCCTACTCTTGACATTTTCCAAGAAGAACGAGAAGGACTTTCGTCAAGTAGCTCTAAGAAGTCAGAAAGAGTATGATTCAACGGGGAGAGAGATAATATCCGAGGATCACGTTACCCTTGCTAATTCCTATACCTCTACGACGATCTTTACTTCTAATCCGATCTGATTAGAATCCGTTTCCGGAGAACGCGCCACTCGACCGGAAAGGGACTAATTCCACCTCCATCGATTGGTATTCGCATGATTCATCCAACTTCTTCGACTATGTAAATTGTTCCATTTATCCAGTGGTTTTCAGCTGGGTATGGGAATTAGTTTTTGTTTGTCCTCCGTTCTTCTAATTATCTTATAGTCCTCCTGTCCTTTTCTCCTTTCTCCCAGTGCAGTCGAACTCATTGCCCTCCGACTGCCTTCAATTTCATGTTAGAATAATTTAATGAAGACAGTAGATAAAGGGTGTCCATCATTCCTCTCCCTTTATTTTCTTTCACAATGAATCCTCTTTCTATGCAATGACCTCGTTTCTTAAGATTTTAACTTTCAGAGTCACTACGGGTGCTCACGCTCAACCCACCGTTGGAGCCGCGTCGCCACGCGTGTCAGCCAAGACCTTCGATTCCTTGGTTGTTGACTCACAGAATCCACGAACTGTCCTCGTGCAAAAGGTCAGTCCTCTTGGTGTTCTTTGGGGTTAACAGGGTTTCCTTCTATTTTTGCCCTTTTCTTTGGCTTCATCTCTTTACCTCTTTCTTTTTCGTCTTTATTTTTTTGGATAATTATTTTCCGTCCGGCGGAACAGGTGATTCCATCCGTTTCTTCCGCTTACGTCAATTGGAGAGGATGACTGCCGGCGGTGAACAAATGCTCTTCCAATTTATTTTAATTGTTCTTTGGAACTCGTTGTTTTCTTCCAACACATGGCTATATTATAACTTTGTTAAAGGCTCGATAGACGAACAAATTGAACGATGGCTGTTGCATCACTTTTCGAAGTTCATCGCCCTCCCACACGAAATCCGAACCCCCTGCAAATTTCGTTTCCTTCTCCGACTTCTCTCCTCTGTATTTGCACCTGTTCGTACTCTCTTTCAAGAGACGAGGATGAAAAATACGTAGTACACGGCATGCAAATGTGTGTATGAACGAATAACAGAGCAGAGAACATATAGCAGTGCTAACTAGTCGATCAGTCAGTCTTTCTCCTTCCTTTGGTACTTACTTCTTATTTCTAGAGTCTCCAAAGAGCAATTAGATGCATCGGTTCATTGCATCTATTAGAGAGCAGTGCTGTGGAAGCAGAGCTACAACATTCTCTTTTTTTCTCTTGCCCGATCTCTATTCAGATTTTTGTTCTAGACTGTTTTTATGGAACAACTGCATCAACACTGATTATTATCATGATCAACGTTCAGAGCCCACAGCGACATAATATTCATTTTTTCGTTCTCGTGCCAATTCAAATGTTCTCGCGAAAAGTTGTTATCGAGTTTGATATAAAATGAGTAAGAATTATACAGAAAAGGCTAATAGAAGATTTTATGGTCGAATTTTCTGTTTACATAAACTCCTTTTGGAAATTTTTGCTCTTCCTGATTTCTCTACAAATAATACAAACAAGTTCATCTTTAGAATTAGTTCACTTTGCCTGATGGAAGAGCACCATAAGCTTCTACTAGTCATTCCAAGAGCTCGTTTAGTTTCCAATAGTAGCGAAGTCCGATCCATTTATTTTTTCACTTTCAGCGACATATAAATGCAATAGAGGTTCATAGTTTATGAACAGCTGAATAATTAAAATCTTATTGAAATTATTATGATGTTGTATTCAGAAAGTTTCCGAAATACAAAGCGTTCCAGTTTCACTTCGCCCTTTTCCATTGTTTCTTGTCCTTTATAACCGTAAATGTTAATCTTCGGCGTTTATTTTCGGAAAGTCCGTAGATAAAATTAGAAGAATGTGGATTTCCCAATCTCTCCTTGTTTCATACCATTAATAGCAACCATTTCCTTCTTTTCGTTTACACTTTACACCTTCTTTCACGACTATTGCAATCAAAAAAAAATTCGTTAAAAAGAGAAAAATAGAAAACAGCTCGATTAATATCGTGAAAGTTGTTTTCCCTGCCCTCCTGCTTTTTGATTACTTCAAAAGATGTCAGTCGTTTTCCTAGTTTGTTCTTGTAATTATCCTCTTCTTCTTCTCTTTCACTCAACGTCATTCCATCGAATTTCACTAATTGTAGGGGTAATGCAACCAATTACCAGAAGCAATCACTCTGCGATTCATCTGTTAAGATAGATGAAAACATTAAGAAGGAAGTGTGTATTAGTACTCTCATTTGCCGTCGAGGGGTGGGCTTGAGAATAACGAGCGCGGAGGGCTTTTCTTCGTCCACTGGCTCTTTGTGCCACGGAAATTGGCTCCCACCGGCACACAGCTGTGTGTAGAAGAAAAGGAGAGAGTGTCCAAACATCCTCTCTCTCTCTCTCTCTCCCTCTCTCTCTCGATGTCAATTCAAAATGGCATTCTTCCGCTTCGTCAGTCGTCGTCGAGAACCCTAAGAGATCACCCTTTTTATTTTTTTCTCGCCTTCTTACTGTATCCAGCTGAAAATAAAATCTCTTTCCTTCCTCATTAGTGGTCAAAACAACATCTTTCGACCCATGTCACGACTCCTTTTTCTCCCTCAAAAAACGATATGAGCAAGTAAATTTATGATAGAATCCTGTTTATTTCCTTCTTCTCGACTTGTAGCCTTAGTCTGTTTATTATAACTGAATCCCTGTGGATATATATCTACTCATGACGTTTTTCGCCTTCCTTGTGGCCCCGCTGCAAATTGTGTCCATTTGCAGAGTTCCCACGCGTTTCACGTCAATCTTCTTTTCTTTTTCTGTCTGTTTGACTGATTAGAATATATTCTGTTTTGAACCTGGGTCAGCTGTTATAATTACATTTGCATCTTGTGATTAGAATGAACAGTGGACCCTTCAAGGACAGTTCCATATACTTTTTCTTCTTATAATATCCACGTGTTTCATACTCAATTATACGAGAAAGTGAAGTATTATGAACCCGTAGTAATAATTTCCTGAGCTGATTGTCTGCTCTACTAGCGGACAATCTAATCCCTCCAAAAATACTCTCAGACTAACGTCATTCTTCTCCTTTTCAGACTCTTGTTTTTACAAAAAATTAACGTGACGTTGATTAAATAATGTATGAAGCCTGAAAAATTATCGTCGTCGTATAATAAATAGTTTAGTAGTCAGTCTACTTTGATCTCCTTTTTGTGACATCTATAGACCAACAATAACAGGGTATTTGGTGATTAGCACCATGTCCTTTGCTAGGCTATAATTTGTTTGAAGATAAGATGTATTTTGACTTGTCTGCTCCTTTTAATTATCTGTTCTTACAATCTCAAGATTCTGATTTAACGGTATCCTTTGACTTTTAAAATTCCTTCTATCAATGACAAATAACCGATTTTTTTCAGGCTTCGTCCACGATTTCCGTCTCAGCGCCGGACAGTGCCGGCTGCGCGGCAGTCATCGTGCAGGCATTTCGCCGGTGCCTCTGTCGACGTGAACTACAGAACCATCACAAGCGACACAACAAGGCTCGGAGCAGTGAGTTTAACATTCCCAGGCCATTTCAATCAACTCTCTTTCTCTTTTCTCTTCTCCCACGTCATGATCACTTTCCGCTTCAAATCGCTTCATTTCTATGCTGTCTCTCTTTTTCTCTCCATGTACCGGATCTCTTTTGCTACTCTCTTTTTGTGGCTTTTACTCTATTAATGTAGCATGCTAGGCTTTTACTCGACTATAGTGGAGAGGCTATTTTCGCGATTCTGTTTTTGTAGTTGATTGAGATTTTCCTAGACGCGTCCGCGACAACACAGAAAACCTCGCTTCAGGTACCGGAAGTGCTGCTACTGGCTGGGGTTGTGGCTGGTTCCGACGAGTAGCCGCTATGGGATCTGCATCTTCGTCATCGAGTAGTCCCGAACCAGCGGAAGAAGCTGCCTCTCTCAGTGAACGTCTTCAGACCTATTTCAATGAAAAGCCTCTCAAGATGGCTCACATGTTAAAGGCTCAACGGTGAGAATTGATTTGCAGCTGTTTCATTAGAAATAAGCCGACTTGATTGAATGTGTGGGGAAAAGAGTGAAAAACAAGAAGAAAGTCAGCTGATGGAGGGGGGGGGGGGGGGGGGGACTTCTTCACTTCTTAAAAAAAGACGAGAGTTCTTATAGACTAATCAACGACGCGACGATCGAGGAGAAAACAGTTATGTTTGAGTCGGGAGTGTTAGGAATCCTTTGCGAATTGATAGCCGATCTTGCAAGTATTGAAACCCAACGGTATTCATCAGTTTCACTTGAGGACAATCAACCTTTTAGCCAAGGATCAGGCGAAAGAAAACGTCGTCAATCACGAAGGAATTCAACTGCTGTTCCTCAACGAGGTATTGGCTACGGTCATGGATCAACGAGGTCGAAATGGGACATTGAAAGGACAGTAGAGGAGAGACTCGCACGAGAGGAACATCTAACCTGGTTGTTGAATACCGTAATCGCCTATCTCTCGAGTCCAAACAACACAATGACTCACGTCACCCCTCCTGTTGCTAAACTGCTAGGTATCCTCTCAATATTGAGATGATCAACAGTTTCTTTCAGGAGATAGTGCTGTGGTTCTTCTGTTGGAATATCATTTAAAGAATGATAGTGTCCTCGATGTTACAGAACACATGGAACTCTATCAGGTTCTGTTAGAAACGGCAGCTGCTATGTCCTCCTCTTCCATGATGATTCCCTATCTCGTCGCACCCTGTTTCCCTGGAGCCAAGTCCGTCGCCAAAGAACTCATTCCAAAATTCCGGGATACAATGTTGAGCTTCGCGAATACCTGGAAGGGTCAGATGGGATCGCCAGATTTTCGATTAATGGATTTTATTAGAAGAATCGATACATGTTCTCAGGTAGGAGACATTCACAGCCTCAACAGACTGTATAGGAAGTATTAACAGCAGCTAGGAAGTATGAGAGTGAGTTGCCGGTCGAACAAAGAATTCCAACGGCTTCCACCTCTCGTTCACGAGCCACACAAAGCGAAGTTTCCCTCTCGAGGAAAGCTCTCGAAAGTGCGGAAGATGTTCGGATCGAACCAACAGCAGATATCAGTCTTCTTTATGGAAAAGCACTAAAACATTTACAAATGCAGACTATTAAGTAAGAATTTTGAATAAAAGAAAGAATTTTAGATTCTTCGGTGACTATGGAAAACTAGTAATTCCGTTTTCTTTCAAGAAAGAAATTCGAAATACTAATCCATTCACTCCGACATTGAGAGAGAGAACAAAGAGAATAGCTAAAGAACTGGCCTCGATGCCCAATGCGCTTCCTCTTAATGCCAGCAACAGCATATTTGTCTGTGTCGATGAAAGTCGATGTGATATGATGAAAGTTCTTATCTCCGGACCGGATGATACCCCCTACGCGAATGGTCTTTTCGAATTTGACGTCTTCTTCCCTTCAACTTATCCATACTCGCCACCTAAATGTGCCTTCCTGACAACTGGTTGCGGAAATGTTCGCTTCAATCCAAATCTTTATAATGACGGAAAGATCTGTCTTTCCATTTTGGGAACATGGGAAGGTCGACCAGAAGAGAAATGGACGCCCTACTGCTCTTTGATGCAGGTACTTGTAAGTATTCAGGTAAAAACAGATTAAAGGCAAAAACAATTATGTTTTAGGGTTTAATCTTCGTGAAAGATCCCTACTTTAATGAGCCAGGGTTTGAAAAATATCAAGGAACCGAGAAAGGAGAAGATTATTCTAAAAAATATAATCTACAGATTGAACATGCCACATTACAATATGCTGTACGTGAACAAATGAAGAATCCTCCAGAATATTTCAAGGTACGGCTAATCTGCAATGAATTGTTCGTAGAAAGTGATCCAGCGACATTTCTGGCTAAAACGACATGCTATAACTGAACAGGCAAAGAGATGGCTTGAAGAAATGAAGAAAGATCTGATTGAAACTGAAAAGAACCCAAAAAAGAAGGATAATGCTATGAGTTTTGAGACAATGTTCAATCCAGCCAATCAGGTAACATGCTTCAGTTAAAGTATAAAGGAGTTTATTTACAGGAGCGTCATATCCACGCGTTGATCAATGAGCTTCAAAATATGAGTTGTCCCGTGGAGTCATGTGAGTCTTAAATTGTAAGTACAAAATAAATTTATAATTTAAAAAATACATATAACTATATGACACCAACCGAAAAAGTGCAAATTGTATTTGATTGCATATAAGATCAATTTTCAGACATTGGATAATGAAGTCCTTAGTCTTTTAATAAGACGTTTCTCTCTGCTTCCATGGCTTCGGCTTTCTCCCTATGATGTGCCCAATCTTCGATATTTGAATTGTCGATTTCACAGTGCCACTTCAATAATTCCTGTAACATATCCAATTAACTTCCGTTGTAACCTTCTTGCCTTATATCGAAACCCTTATATTTTTGTGATTTGTACGACCAAAAGTTTTGGTTAACCACCGCGAGGCCTCTCATATCGCAACACTGATCATCTCTCAATGGGTAAATCAAACGACCGCTGTCAAAAATGTAAGCACATGGGCGAAATCTTGCGTTACCTCCTGTCTTCCCCAAACAATATGTCACTTTGTTCCAACTGATTCATTGTTGTTTTCAACATTGATGTGATATTTTTGCGAGTATGTACTATTTGAATAAAAAAATTCACTCACTATAGCATTAACAGTAGCGCGAGCTCGTATACCCCATTGGTAGGTGGTTTCTTCTGACTTCTCGTCAAGTTTTATCTTTGTTGCTTTTAACCATCCTTAAATGAAAATCAAGAGAAAATAATGATAACTAACCATTACGTATAAATTCTCCTTGACTAGGATGAATAAGTTTCTTTAAATCACCAAAAGCTAACTTAGCATCTACTTCATTCTAAAAATTGTATAGTTTAAAAATTAATATTATTTATAAATATCGAAAATAAATAAATATTAAGCCTTACCATATAATCCAAAAGTCGTGTTTCAGTCATTTCACGTGATGGGGTATTATTTTCAAACATAAATATCATTAATAAAATAGTATTAATAAGTCCTTGTTTTGCTGGGTCCTAAAATGAATAATAGTAAAGGAAGAAGAACTACTAAAGTATTACAAATTGAAGATGCAGGAAGTTTTGAAAGTCTGCTGACAAGTAATACTCTTCCTTCTTGGTGTACGAGCTGTAAATAATAATTCAAAAATAAAATATAATTACTGTCAAGCCTAGAATAGAAGCAAACTTTTCTTTAACTTCTTTCATTAGTGCATTATACTCGCCTGCATTTAGGTTTAATTGCTTTTTTAAGTCGGAATCATATGTCATTCTGTGGCGTCTCTAAAAGGGAATAAAGCACAGTATAATAACCCACCTCGGTGGCAAGGATATGAAGGACCATTTCCTTTATAAACTCCGGTTTGTCTTCAAGAGCAGGTCTTTTTTTGTCAGATGTAGATGGTTGTGGTAATGCAGTTACCATCCTCGCTGATTGTGTCCCTCTTTTGGACATTCCAAATGATAAAGAAGTTAGAAAACGAATACATTAAGTATAAGCAATGAACAAATTTAAAAAAAAAACAAACATAAATAATACTATAAGCTTTATTAAATTAAATTTAAAATGTATAGTCTAAAAAAAACGCATCCCGCCTAAAATAATTATACAGTAGACCTGAACCGTAAGTAAGCATGCCCTGCTTCCGTGTTACTGTATAATTATTTTAGACGGGATGCGTTTTTTTTTTGTAATAGACTATAGAAGAAAACACTTTAAGTGATTGTACATAAAACTGACTACATTGGAATGTGACTAGTTAATGAAATGTAACAATTTCTCTGCCATGATTTCTCCATCGCGAATAACAAAAGCATGCTCACATTTCTTATCGCAGATTACAACATGTCCTTTAGGAAGGCGTTTCTCCATCTCTAATCCTAAAAGTATGCAACTGGAAGAATATAAAACCACATACCGTAGTCTACAGGGCACCACCCGTCATCTGTTCCATAATAAAAATGTACTAAATCTTGATGACCTATTAGTTGATTATCGAGTGCTGTGACTTTCTCTAATTCATCATTTGACATATGCACTATGTTTCGGAAGACATGCATATGTAGAAGTTCTGAGGCGGATTGGACTACTTCTAAGGGTGCCTAAAACTAAAACAAATAAAACAATTAACTTGTCCTCCTAAATTGAATCCAACAAGCCATTTTTTCAAGTTTACAGGAAGGCAATCGACCCAAAACGTTAGCGTTTTTGTCAACCAATCATTATCATTCAATGTCTAAAATGTATGACACAACTAATAGAAACACACAGCTAATAATCGTTTCAGACGTACTCCATTTGGTGAATCTGCCATGCGTTCGATTGTTGGAAAAAGTCCAACTGCCTTTTTTATTTTGAAATCTTGTTCTATATATGGCAAGATTCTGAAAAAAAAATTTTTTTTTACAGATTTTAAAACCACTTCAACATCATGTAAGAGCCAATACTGTGTCCAAAAAGATAAACTTTGTGCCCTCTTGGTAAATATTCTCTTACAAAATCCAGTTTGTGGAATACTTGCGCTTCCAATGAAAACCTGTCTAAAAAAATATTTAAAAAAATCCTGGCGAAACTTTACTATGGCCCCCCACTTGTGTTACACCCCCCCCCCCCCACACACAAGAGGATTGTGGCGTTACAACCCCCACAGCACAATAAACTGTTGACATGCAATGGGGGACTTTATTTGGGGGGGAGGGGTGAAGGCAACTAACTCGGGTTGCTTTCATCATCGGGAAAATAAGAAACAAAATAATTAATCGAGATAATATCTTGGAGTCTCATTATTCTAAAAAAGAAAATGAAAGATCATTTTAAAAAGTGGGGGGATGTGACGCCTCTAACTTGTGGGGGAGCTGTAATAAACATAAGGGATGGGGGGCGGTGTCAAAGTAAAGTTGCTAAAAGCCAAAATCCGACCTGTATATTTATGTTTACCACAATGGCGTAATTCAGGAGGCATGGAAACATGGTTAAGATGGGAGACCGTGTAAAAAAGATATTCTTGTTTCTTTTGTATTCGTTCATCTCTAGCCTGTAAATTTCGTAACAATCTATATCCAAAATTGGCGTAAAAACCATCATTACCAGGATTTCCTAAACTTTGCTGGGTACTAAAGAGAAGCTAACCTGGGATCATAAGTATGATGATTCTATTGTCAGAATCTCCTTTGTTTTTTATATCCAATGCTTCTTTCGACAAATCGGTTCCTATAACGGAAAAACGAGTCCACCGACCTCCCACAAGGACCCAATCAACGTGACGGGGAAGTTCCCGCAGCATCTAATGAGTTAGTAAAAAAACATGTTGGACAGATATTAGAAAGAAAACTTGGTGCGAAAGAAAGAAATTAAACCACCTTTATGTGAAATTCATGAATACAATTGATTGTTACTCCCGCTTTAACGGTACAAACAGGGCGTACAATTTAAAAAAAAAGAGGAATAAATAAAGAAAAAGAGAACCGGGAATTTACTTGAAAGAAGTTGTATCCAACATAGCCACCAAATTTTGAACAATGTTATCTCCTAAAAGTTTGGTAACCTCGTCCTTTAGATGCCGTTTAGGATCTTGTTTTCCAACGTTTTTAATCTCCAGCTCATGTTCTGTCATTTTCTCTTCATCTTCTAACGCCTTCTTGTAATTTTTAGCCAGCTTGAGCATATTCTGCATTCCGGCATGATTTTTGGAACAACATTTTTCATAACTCTCAAGGGCCAATGAATCCATCCAAGATTGCTTATTTAAATTTAGTAACATCTATGGAAAAAGATTATGACAAAATGATAACAAACCTTTTGCTCAAGATCATGAGTTTTATAGGCGATTGGAATGGAATAATAATGTCTATTTAATCCATGAATTAATGCCTTAAATAAAAATACACACAATAAAAACAAAAATTACTTGGATACTTGGTTTCTGAAGATGACCAAGATTGCTGGTAGTCTGCCTCGGTTCTTGATTAAGAGCCATAGCTTGGGGATTGATGGTTCGGAAAGCATCTATGACAACCTAAAATAGAAATTTTGCTACACCGAACGAGATCAAAGCCCTGCCCTCCAAGCCCCTGTGGGAGCATTCAATCAATTGTCACTGCCCGAAGCGACAAACTATGACATAGTGAGGTGAAAATGGCAACATTCGCTTTAACATTCGTGAAACAGAAGGGCTTTTGCCACATCAATGCATAAATGTAAAAAAAAAATTACATACCTTTCCTTTCACCGATTGTATAGGATCAACTACGACAGCTACAGCTCTATCAGAAAGAGCTTCAAAAGACTGCTGTGTATTTATATCGACTCCTGAAAGCCAGCAACCAAAACCAGGGTGAGAGTGGTACCTGAAACCAGCAATAAATGTTTAAATAGGATGCAATACGATAAGCACCGCATAATTACTAGTTCAGACCAAACAAACATTTAGCCTAATTTTATATCAGGTCAAACAATGTTTGACGCACATGTGAACATTGCAAAAGTTATATAAAACCAAACTAAAAAAAAACATACCATCCAACAACCATTTCAGGACGACCCGTTTGCTTTAACATATCCAACATTTTTGCTTGGAAAACAGGATCAACTGCTTCGACAGAGACACCCTAAAATAAACAACAAATAAAAAAAAATAGCTTTACAGTTCCAGATTGAGGCATAGCAAAAACATCTATAACATTCACAGTGTACTCATCAACGAATTCTCCTAACATGAGACCCATAACCTGAAAGCTATATGCAAAAATAAATTTAATATTAACCTCCATAGGAACTCCAGCACGTCCATGTTTCAACATCTTCAATAAAGCCAATGAAGAAATATAAACTGTTTCAGAGGTATCTACTTGATTGGAATCTGACGGCGCGCCAGAGAGCTGTAACTAAACATTAGAAGAGGTAAAGGAGCAGGTTTGATATTTCCTATCTAATAGGTTTGCAAAATAGTGACAAATACCCAACCAACCTGGCCAAGTCCTCCACCAAGACCACCAAGACGCAGGAATCGTTCCATCTGAAAAAAAAAACTATGCCATAGCAATAAAGAAAATAGTTCAAAGAGTTATTCAAGCAATTTTATGGGTAGTTTTTATATTAAAAAAGCCAGAAATATAAGCAATCTCTTCATCAGAATACAATTTTTAGACTTTACCTAATTATCAAGTTTTTGTTGCTAATGATATCTTACACTTTCAAAAAAAAAACTATCAATTCCAGGAGTATTTTTTTCCAGTTATTGTCACGAAAATAATGTCTAAAAAATAGAAATGACGCATAGAAAAATCAGCAATAGAAGAGATTTAAAATTGTCAGCATTGCGGAGAGTGTTGTACCATTCTTAATTTTGCGTATGTCGTCCAGTAAAAAATGAGCACTTATAAAGATGCAAGTGAAAGAGCAGCTGACATCTTGCTTATTCTTTGTTTTTCTATTGGTTTTCACTAACATTGAATAGCCTAACAGCTTTATGATTGCCTATTATGTTATTTTACCGAATTTAATAGCAATTTTCACCTATAAAACTTTAATTGTCGTGTTCTTTTCTTTATCTTTTTTCCCAAAATAGATTCTAGCACAATGCACTGGCACACAACGACATTACTCATTTGTATCTATGGTATATTCAAAGAGTTTCGACCTGCAACACCATTTCTCACTCCCTATCTTGTTTCTTACAAGAACTTCACATTAGAGGAAGTATACAGTGAGATCTATCCTTATTGGACATATTCTTATATGATTTTCTTGGTTAGTTATTTTGAATTCCCCATTATCCAGATTCCAATATTCATTCTCACCGATATCCTTCGCTACAAGCCAATAATTGTTCTTGAATCTGCCTGTTATGTAGCCACTTGGGTTCTCCTTGTTTGGGGAACAAAACTATGGCATATGCAGTTGATGCAGATTTGTTTTGGTATACTTCAAAATTATTGAAAGAAAGGACATAGGCTTGTCATCGGCATCGATGATAGCCTATTTCTGCTATATGTACGCCGTCGTCGAGGAGAAGAACTACAAGAAAGTTACCTCATACATTAGGACTGCGGCCATGGTCGGGAAACTCATTGCTTTTGGGTCAGCTCAGTTGCTGATTTCCACAGGAATCGGATCTTTTTTTTTACTCAATCAAGTAATTCACTCCATCTTTTACAAAACTGACATCAGCTCTCTCTTGGAGCCGTTTCTCTCGTATTCTTTGTTGCTCTAGCTCTTCCCAGTGTTAGAATCGAACGAGATACTTCAAAAGAAAGTCTGGAAGAGGAACCATTGACGTAAGGAGAATTTCGATAAATGATGTGTGCTCAGAAGGGCAGAGGTGGAAAGATCAAAACTCGCCAAGGGAGCGAAGGCGTATCTATTGAAGACATTGGGATATTTCAATGTTTATAGGGAGAACAAAACAGTCCTCAAATGGTCTGTTTGGTGGATATTTACTTGCTGTGGGATGTATCAAGTGAGAAATTGCTCAAAGTAGAAAGTATTCTTCTAGATTTACAATTATATTCAGTCCCTTTGGATGGAAATGCAGCCAGATGTGACGAAGGCAGAGAATGGGCTCATAGAGTTTGCCAATACTTTCATAGGTAATTCAACTGGAAAATATTCTCTTTTCAGGAGCCATTCTATCCTTCGGAGTTCAGTATATGACCATAGATTGGGCTAGATATGGAGGAGCGACTCTCTTCACCTCATCTCTCGCCATATCTGCCATCCTTCTTTTCCTTTCTCAGTCGGGTAATGTCATCTATGGATATATTGGCTATGTAATCATCACCTCCATCTATCATATGCTCAAAACTGCCGCCAGGTAAGTGCTTAAACACCCAAAGAGGAAAGATTCTAGTGCAAATATCGCCTCTGCCCTGTCCTCCACTAGTTATGGTCTCGTTTTTGGATGGAATACCTTCGTCGCTGTCCTTCTTCAGGCTCTTTTGACCCTCCTTGTAGCTGATTCACACGGGTTGAACCTTCAAATTCGTCAGCAAGTAAGCAAAGTTCTCATAAACATCGATCTAATTCAGTTCGTTGTCTATTCCGGCTACTTTCTGCTGATCGGTATCATTCTTTGTGTATTTCTTATGCTCTCTTGTCTTCGTCAGACGGGTGATGACAAATCGGAAGAAGAAAGAGCTTCTATCAATAAGAATCTATAGATCTATAAATATATGTCTAGATGTACTTTGACATTTTCGAAAGAAGGTGTTGATCCTAATCATGACGAAGGGGTGGGTCTCGTGAGGTATATAAACAGAAGGAGAGATGTTGACATCAATCTGAACACAATGAACGGAGAAACACGCTGCGTTCTAACAGAAGAACTTCAACCTGGACATATTTTACTCAAGGATGATTTCTTGAAAGCTGAGCTGGATGAGATCGAACGAGAGGTGAAAGCAGACAGGGTGAGTATTACATTTCTTTTGGGTTTTTATCGTGAAATTTTTGTTCTTCTCCGATGTCTAGGTAAAATGTAAAATTTCATTTGACAATCTCAATTCTGAAATTCCTTCAAATTCATGTTTTTGTGCCGCTAATAACACCAATCAGAGATCACTTTCTTGTTTGTCCCTAGACCTATAAATAACCGACAGTGTTCTATTCTAAATTTTATCACATGATGTCCTTTTTGCAGAGACAATCAGTATCCAGTTCATCTTCCTCCTCTAATGCCCATAATGAAAAGAAGCGAATTACAAATATTCATAATCCAAATTTTTCCGATGCTTCGACTCAAAAGTTAGGCCTCAAAAAGGTAAATTCTTGTCTTTTTATCTTTATGGATTCTCTATATTTCAGGCTGGTAAGAGTGCGAGTAGCAGCTCGAGCTCGTCCTCTTCCCATCCATCTTCTGAAGAACATGAAAATGTAATCAAGAGGAAATTTAAAAAGTTGGTTCGAAAAATAAAAGGAAAGAAAGGTTCCCGCTCGAACAGTCCTTCTTCTTCCTCCTCGTCCTCTTCTTCTTCCTCTCGATCTATTCCCAGTAAAGAACAGACGAAAGTTTTATATCAGACTCACTTGCCTTCAGAGGTTTTGTAATAAATTTTTTCGGTACACAAGGACGGAACAAGGTCATGCATTATATGGTCACACTTAGAGACTGTTAGCAAACGGTCCCATGGTTTCTGGAAGTTTATCTTTTTTTTGGAGAACTTTATCAGCTTGAACGATCTTCTAGGTCAAGGACAAATCTATGAAAGAGAGCCGATGAAGCTGAGGCATTTCTCGTACAGTTCGCCCCCATAGGACAAGGTCACAACCTCGACATTGCCGTGCTCAGCGGCGGCGAACAATCGATCGGTCGCCCCAAACAAACTCTAATATGTGTCTGTGTGCGACTTTTGTTTCTCTTTCTCTTTCCTTCACAAACTTTTATCAGTTTCCCCCCTACCATGCAACACTTCATTCTTGGGAAGAATACAGATTTGAAAATAAAAGGATTAATAAAAGGACTTTCTGGAAAAGGTCAAAGATTGGTCATTCATCCTCGACGGGCAGACAGTATTCTTTTGCCTTCATTCCAAACTAAAATCACTGGGTGAATGGCTATATTCTCTTTTGTTCTCAGTACTATCGTTCCCTGCCACCCGTCAACGTTATCTCTGCGCCACTTTCCTACATCACCCCACGCCGAAAATTCGCTCAATCGCCCTTGTCATCGTCTCGATAGACTGCCTGTCCTTTGCTCTTTTCGTTTTCTTTTAACAAATTTTCTTTCAGAAAATGGTGGCAAAGATCAAGGGAGGAGATGTAGTCGAGATGCAAGGAGATGAGATGACTCGCATTATCTGGGATCTTATCAAAGAGAAGCTCATTCTCCCTTATGTCGATCTCGACATTCATTTCTTTGACTTAGGAATCGAACACCGTGATGCCACTGACGACAAAGGTCC
The DNA here is from genome assembly GCA_932521415.1 of Oscheius sp. DF5120. NCBI lineage: Eukaryota > Metazoa > Nematoda > Chromadorea > Rhabditida > Rhabditidae > Oscheius > Oscheius sp. DF5120. Next base: position 2,662,663 of record OW051465.1, on the reverse strand, counting down.
GCTCTTCTATTCTTTTTTGTATCATTGATAGTCTAATCTCCATCGAATCGGCTCGTTTTCAGTGACTGTCGAGGCAGCCGAGGCCACATTGAAATACAACGTCGCCGTGAAATGTGCAACAATCACCCCGGACGAGGCTCGTGTAGAAGAATTCAAGCTGAAGAAAATGTGGAAGAGTCCAAATGGAACGATCAGAAACATCCTCGGAGGAACTGTCTTCCGAGAGCCGATCATTGTTAAGAATGTTCCCCGTCTTGTCAATACATGGGCAAAACCCATCATTATCGGACGTCATGCTCATGCCGATCAGTACAAGGCGACGGACTTTGTTGTTCCCGGAGCCGGCAAACTGCAAATTCGTTTTGTTGGAGAGGACGGCCAAGTCATTGAACATGAGGTTTTTGAATTCAAAGGTGCTGGTGTCTCCCTCTCCATGTACAATACCGACGAAAGTATCCGCGACTTTGCGCATGCCTCTTTTAAATATGCCCTTCAACGAGGATACCCCCTGTATTTGTCGACCAAAAATACAATTCTTAAGAAATACGATGGACGATTCAAGGACATATTTGCTGATATCTATAAAGACTACGAGACACAATTCAAAGCTGCCGGCATCTGGTATGAGCATCGTCTTATCGATGACATGGTTGCCCAAGCGATGAAGAGCGATGGAGGATTCGTATGGGCCTGTAAGAATTATGATGGAGATGTGCAATCGGACAGTGTAGCGCAAGGATACGGATCTCTTGGTCTGATGACCTCCGTCCTTGTCTGTCCCGATGGAAAGACTGTTGAGGCTGAAGCCGCTCACGGAACTGTCACTCGTCATTACAGACAACATCAAAAGGGACAGGAGACCTCTACCAATCCTATTGCCTCCATCTTCGCCTGGACTCGCGGTCTGGCTCATCGTGCTAAGCTCGATAACAACGCCCCATTAGCTAAATTCGCCGAGAATCTTGAAGCTGTCTGTATCGAGACTATGGAAGCTGGCTTTTTGACTAAGGATCTTGCTATTTGCGTCAAAGGAGCTGATAAGTAGGTCTTTTATGATAATTATTCTATTTTCAGTGTGACGAGAGCCGACTACTTGAATACGTTCGAATTTCTCGACAAGCTGGCTGAGAATATCGCCAAGAAACAGGGCCAATAAGCTGTGATAGTTTTCTTCATTGTGATCCAAACATTAATAAATAAAGACTTTAAGCTGCATTCGGGAATCTTGCTTCAGTTGACGTTGCTGAACTCTTCGATCCAAGTAGATTATCACAATGTTTGCTTCCAGAGGAAATGTTATCCATCTAAACTCTATTCTATCATTCTCCAAATGCCTTACCAATGTAATCATATCGTAGATAACTTCATCGGATACCCGACTGTCATGGTTATAGGCTGGATGAGAGGCTACAAAGTTTCTCATCCATCTAGCCAATGTATTCACCTCACCGGAGGCTCGTTTCTGGAAGAACTTGAAACATTTGACATAACTCACTGAGATCAATTGTAGATAACCCTGAATTATTGAAAGTGTAGGTTGATCGATGTCCTTTGTTTCCAGAAATCGATAAATGAGAGGAATCAGCCCGACGAAACCATTTCTTTTGCCTACAACCGCAGAGTTAGAAGGAAAGGAGTTATACCATTGATAATCTCATCGATAAAGAGCTCTTCTACTACCTCAGATGTTCCAGTCATATCAGTGACAAAGTAGAATTTTTCTGTCAAGACAGCATCTCTTTTCACTGCTCTTTTCATATTCTCCGTAACCATAGAAATTGGAATAAGGAGTGAAAGATCCAGGGAAAGAAGGGCCCTGTGAATAAATTCAAACATTAGAAGTTGGACTTACCGACTGACGAGTACTACGAAGCAAGTGAATGCAGTATTCTCAAAATCCGTCAGCTGTACCTCCGTCGGTCGAAATTCTACTCTCCATCCGATTTCTGGCTGACTTGGAAGAGGAACCTTCAATCGAACATTATTCCAGACGGAAGAGAGCGCTGTCTCAAAATGCTCAAAATCGTCGACGGTTCCTTGCTCGATTCGTCCTTCTACTACGTGAATAGGATCTTTGATGAACAAATGGGCAATATGTTTGGCGAGGTTTTCCTCTACTCCTCCTTCCAACAGTTGCTGAAGATGTTCCTTGTAATAATGAAGAGGCAAATCATTGTATAAAGTAGCTTTGGTGGAGAGATAGCAGTCGGTCGATCCATGGCGACACTTATCCAATCGCCATTTTGATATATTCAATGGCTTCAGGCCTCTTTCTTCATGATTTCTGTCATCACAGGCCTGAAATTCAATTTACCCATTAATTTGTTCCTTACTCCAGCAATAACATCCCATCTTGAATCTACATCTGCCAGAATGGATCTAAAGATGGGCGTCGCGACTGAAAGAGCCAAGACGATCGGGGAAAGTGGAGTTAGCTGATCATATAGCCATTTTCCTTCTTCTAAATCTTTGGCCAGTTGCGTAACCTAACCAGTTCAATGATATCACTTTTATTTTTACCTGCAAACAACAGCAGCCTACTCCAAAGGTCATATGATCCATGAAGATATGATCCGGCAGGGCTCTTTTTATGTCTTCTGTTCCCCCTAAAGAGCTAAGATCCTCCACAAATGGTGAAGGGGTCATTTTATCCATATAAACTGGAATATTGATAACGAGTTTGTCGCCTCGTCTGGTTCTAATGTTTCTAATGTGATTCATAAATCTGAAAATAAGTTTTATTCGCTTACGAATATTTTACCTAACATGACTATACGTGGTCTCGTCAGAAATAAATATACTTTGTCCAGGGCCAGAAACCTTGGGAGTTGGTTTCATTGGAGGATATGTGAAGTCAGGAACACCCAATGAGGGAAAACTGATGCTCATGATTCTTTCGTCCTTCCTGATATGCTGACTGGTAGATTGTCGACGAGCAGCCATATTTTCCTCGACCTCTTGAAAGCATTGCAGGAAGTCTATAAAGGCAATTATAGACAGTCAAGAGGTAAAAAAATTACCGGTATAAGGTGCCCCTGGAGAGTTTTCGATCTGAAAGGCAGCGAACTCTGGTCGCCAGAGGGCATCGTTCTTGATACCGTTGTAATTGTTGTATTCTTCTTCGGCTAAGAACTTAGTAAGGATCTCTTCAGCTCGACACGAGACTCGTACCTGAAAAATGTCTTCACCTATTCAGTGATGAATCCTACCTTCTGATTGTCTTTGTCAAATTTGACAATTGTATATTCAATCTCATCCCCCCATTTGAAATCTGTATCCTTTCGATCCTTGGCCAGATGATAGAGAGTAATAAACTGTTGAAGTCCGATCTTTTTGATCTTCTCAATATGCTGTTCGTATTCGTGCCAGCTTAGAGGAGCACCTTTTGTGAGAATTCCCATGAAATCTAAAGAGAAAATGTTTATATAGAGACCAACTAGGGGGTTAAACGGTAGACAAATAAAATCAGATCGTGTTTTGTATGACGTTCGTTTTATAGCACCCTCAGCTGTCAACGAAAAAAAAAAGTGATGTGTTCGGTGAATGACCATTTAGCCAAATAGGGTAGACCAAAGACTTGTATGACACTATGGTAGATAGAAAGTCAAAGATTTATTCTTCTACTTCGGAATTCAACAAAATAACTGACGTTTCTGAAAATTTTACATAATAAAACTGAACCTGATAGCTAGGAGAAAATACTCATTAAGAGACCCAATTTGAGTTTTTGTCAAAGAAAAATAGCATTCAAATCTTCGAAAGCTTTGTTAAAAGTAAAGGATATATATTTCTCAGAAAAGACTCAGCTGTACTTAGATTTATCTTTTTAATAATCTTTGTTTTTGTTAGCTTTTTTTCTAGCTGCAATCTTTCAACAATCTACTGTCTAGTATTCTCTTTTTCAAAAGAATCATTTTATTCTCTTAAAGTACACATCCCCCCACCATGTGCTTTAGAACTGTGATTTCAATCGCCCCAATATCGAACGATGCTTGGGTAATCAGACTGTTTTACCACCTATCTTTTTTTGTCCAAGTTCGCGGAATAGACTTATGGATACAGTATCTGGAAGTTGCGAGACCAGAGTTGAGGGGAATTTATAGAAACTATTTACATATTTCATCATTCATCAAGAAAATTTCATCAAGAAAATGAAAAAAAAAACAATAGAAAAAATGAGTAAAAAAAGACCAGCTTGTCAGTTCATTATTATTAATACCCCACCTCCCCCACCCCAAAGATCCTTGAAATCATTTTCCAAAATATTTTTCCTATACTCAAAATACTCTCCCTTAGCCGACTATCTTTTTTTACTTCTCGCCCCTGTTTCTTACACTTATCTAATTTTCTCTGACAGATCACAATCACTTGGTGGAATTGGCGCACAGTGTCATATATTTATTTCGAATTAACCGGCACTTGGGATGGTCTGATTAGGTTGAGAAGACAGACGGGAACTAAGGAGACGGTCGCAATGTGTTCGCCCAGAGGAAATATCATCCATCTAAAAAAATTGAATGATTTTGAGGATATATTAGAAGCTATACCAGCTTCATCATGTCGTAGATGATATCATCGGGTACTTGGCTGTCATGTTTGTAGGACGGATGTTCATTGACAAAGTTCCTCATCCATCTAGCCAGAGTATTCACGTCTCCGGAGGCTCTTTTCTGAAAACTTGTCTTTATACAGTTTTTTCCTTTCCCCTGATGTTCGCTTTGAATATTTTCGAACCCCTTGTGTTCTTTTCTATGATTAAGAATGAACCAGAAGTTTGATCACAAATAGATCATTGACCACTTACCGATATCAAGGTCAGATACTGGCCGATCCTTTCATGAGTAGCTTTGTCGATTTCCTTATCCTTCAAGAAGTCGTGGATCATCGGCACAAGTCCAATGAAAACATCTTTCTTTCCTGAAATCTCTATTTCTTTCTATCAGTCTCCAATTTACCGTTGATGATATCGTTGACTGTAAGCTCTTCGACGACTGGTTTCTCACCGTTGTTGTTATCATCTAGGTTCAAATTTGTTCTGCAAAAAGTTTACTCATTGGTTTTTGATTTTCTGACCTAAAGAAGAATTGCTCCCGCAAAACAGCATCCCTCTTCTGAGCTCGGATCATGTTCTCAGTTACCATTGAAATAGGAACGAGGAGCGAAAGATTACGAGCTAGGATTGCACTAAACCTTTTCCATTCCATGAAGGAGACCTTACCGACTGCACAAGACCACGAAGCAGGCGAAAGCGGCATTTTCAAAGTCTGTCAGCTGTACCTCTGTCGGTCGAAACTCTACTCTCCATGGAATTCCTGGTTGATTTGGATTCGGTATCTTAAGCCGAACATTGCTCCAGATTGTACTGATTTGATTCTCGAAATGATCGAACTCCTTCGTATCATCCTGATCTATTTTTCCCTCGAATACCTACAAGCTGGGTCTATGATTATCTGTCGACTTACATGAAGGGGATCTTTAATGAAACAATGAGCAATGTTTAAAGCCATATCCATGTCCACTCCAGCTGTAAGCAGTCTTTTTAAATGCCTCTCATGGAATTCCAAAGGAATGTCATTATAGGAGGAAGATTGAGGGGACACATAACAGTCAGTCGAATCAGCTCGACTCTTTTCCAATCGCCATTTTGAGTTCTTCAAGGGCAGTAGCCCCCTTTCCTCATAATTCCGATCATCTGATGCTTCTCCAATGATATTCCATCTTGAATCGACATCAGCTAATTTCGATCGAAAGATCGGCGTTGCGGCAGAGAGGGCCAAGATGATCGGGGAAAGGGGAGTTAGCTGATCATACAGCCATCGGGCTTCGTCCATATTCGTCGCAGATTGGGTGACCTGCACACAGCAGCAGCCAACTCCACCAACCATGTGATCCATGTAGATGTGATCTGGCTTGGCAGCAGAAAGATGTTCTCCAGAACCGAAAGAAGAAAGATCCTCCTTAAAATATTTTAGAACTATTTCCAACTCACGATGTACGGGCTGGGAGTGTTTGTATCCTTGTATATAGGTACATTAATGGCGATTTTTTCGCCTCGTCGTCCTCTAATATTTCTAACGTGATTAAGATACCTAAACTTATTCATATTATCCAGTGAAAAGTTCACCTGGGATAAGAGTTGAATATGATTTCTTCGGGGATAAAGATACTTTGTCCCGATCCGGGAACGTCAGGGGTAGGTAACATGTGAGGGTAAGTAAAGTTAAGAACTCCTAAGGAGGGGAAACTCATAGTCAAAAGACTCTCGTCATTTTTAAGATATGTTCTAGCGGCTAGTCGTCGAGCCGCCATGTTTTCTTCTACTTGAAGAAAACATTTTAAAAAGCCTAGGAAATTTAGACAAACATAGACTTATTACCATCGTATGGTGCTCCGGGGCTGTTTTCTATTTGGAAGGCAGCAAATTCTGGTCGCCAGAGAGCTTCACACGGCAGTCCGAGGGCATTGTTTTCTATCTCATCTGCTAAGAACTCGGACAAGATCTCTTCAGCTCGACAGGACACTCGTACTTTCTTGCTTACATCATCAAACTTGACCACGATGTACTCAAGTTCATCTCCCCATTGAAAGTCCTCGTCCTTTCTGTCCTTTGACCAGTGATAGAGATTAATAAACTGGTTAATTCCATGTTTCTATAGAATCTGTTTGATCTTAGAAGATCGGCCATACCTTAATGTATTCAATAAAAGGTTGATACTCGTCCCATTGAAGAGCCGATCCAACAGTAAGTAGACCCATAGAAATGACGAAGAAGTAGCTGAAGTTCGGTATATGACTAGTGTTTAGGCTGATATAAAAACAGTTCTTCGCCAAAGGCGGCGTAAGAGAAATTCCTGAAAGTTTAAAAATACAGTGGAAGAGTCGACTGTATCTGTTATCAGATAGGTAGCGAGAGAATGAAATGATCATTTCTTCGCTCTCCTTCTCCTTTTTGTCCATATTCAGTTCGGTCAACATTTGATTGTTACAGTCTCTGACCGACCATCCTTTGTCACGGACAATCTGTTTTTCAGTGAAGAAAAAAGATTAACATTGTTCTCCATCTACGCTAGGAATTTTCTCGCAAGTTTTTTTCTCCTTCCTATCTCTTCTTTAATCTCATGGGATTTTCTCTTCTTCCAGTAAGCCTATCCTTTTGTTTCATTACAGTATCAGGATAACTGTTTTCTTCATCAAGTTAGATGGCAAATAGCTATTCTCTCTCATATAGGATTGGCCATTTCCTTCGGAATCCGATCTAACTTCGGTGTGGCCAAGTCCCGGATGACTAGTAATTTCACTGACGCCTTCGGAGTGACTCATGTATGTATAATGTACTCTAGTAATATTGATTAACAGAAGCAAGAATTTTTCTGGACTCCAACAGAGGTCGGGTTGATGGAGAGTGCTTTCTTTTATGGATATGTGGCAACACAAGTACCTGCGGGATTACTGGCAGCCAAATTTTCACCCAATAAGTTTGAAGTGGCTAGATGAGGCTATTTTTTTAGAATCTTCTGCCTAGGTGTTCTCGTGGCCAGCCTCTCAAATCTGGTGATAGCCTTTGGATTCAATTTCCATCCTCATTCAGATTTTATTGTCTTTTTCTTGACTGTTATTCAAGGACTAGCTCTGGTAAGAACTTATAATCAGTCGAATAATTTACAGGGAGTAATCTATCCAGCTATGTCGGGTGTTTGGAGATTTTGGGCTCCTCCATTGGAAAGGTCGAAGCTCATTACAACAACAAATACCGGTTGTTATACGGGTATCATGATAGGCATCTCTGCTTCCGCTTCACTCATCAGCTATGTTCATTGGTCTGCTCCCTTCTATGTGTTTGGTAAGCGGCATGACTCTTTTCATATTCTTTTCTAGGTGTTGCTGGTCTTCTTTGGGCAATCGTTTGGACTTTGATTGCTTCCAAATGTCCGGAGGATCATCGATACATTTCCAATGAAGAAAGAGAATATGTAATGGAGAAAATTGGAAAAGTAACTGCTGGAAATATTAGTGTAAGCCTTCACCAATGTGTTTGAATGAAAAATATATTTAGCTTCTCGGAGTCCCATGGAAAGCAATGTTGACATCCCTTCCCGTTTGGGCAATCGCCATCTCGACCTTCTGTCGTTCATGGACCTTCTATCTTCTTCTGGGCAATCAACTACAGTATATGAACAACTTTTTACACATCGACATTCGCGCTGTAAGGTTCCACTTCTATTTGTCTAATTTTACCTGGTCAAATCATCAAACATTAACGATTTTCAGTCTGGTCTTTTGGCTATTCTACCTCAGCTTTTACTGGCTGTTGTTGTCACGGCGGTAGGACATGTAGCGGATTACCTCCGGGCAAGTGGGAAGATGGAAACGGAAAGAGTTAGGAAGTTGTTCAATACGCTAGGTATCCTCGTTTGTTTGAAAAAATATCGGGATCTCTAGGATTCGGAACAGAGGCCTTCTTCCTCTTCCTTATTTCTTTTGTCAACGAACCCGTCGTTGCTATCGTCTTTCTGATGCTGTCCTCCGCTGGAGCGGGAATCAGTCAAGCTGGTTACAATGTCAACCATTTCGACATAGCTCCTCGATATGCTTCCGTCTTGATGGGACTGATTAACGGCTTCGGAGCCTTCGCCGGGCTTTCTACCTTCATCACCCAGAATTTAACTTTTGAGGTAAGAAAATATGATAAACATGTTCTTTTAGCATCCCGAAGGCTGGCGATACTGTTTCCTAATCGCCATGTGTGTCGATCTCTTCTCGTTGACATTCTACGTAATATTCGCCAAAGGAGAAGTACAAAGTTGGGCAAAGGAACCCGAGCCGGAAGGAACTGTTGAAATTGTCCGTCGTCTTTCCACTGTTGTGAGGAAACTATCTTCTCGACGATCTTCCGTAGCAAGTCACAAACGAACAAAGGAAGGAGAAACAGCATATCAGAGGTTAGAACATTTTTAATAGTTTACAAGATTCAGAATGGAAGAACCTGAACTGCCAGATCTAGCAGTAAGGAGACCCTCCGACACGAAAGAGACTTCTTTCTAAATAGTTACAAGTAGTTGACACAAGCTGCTAGCCAGTGATTACAATAAATCAAAATCATTAAGTAGATTTTGTTATTTCTGTCTTCCAGCATTTTTTTATTTGAAAATTATGGTTATTTTTTAAACATTGGTTTTATGGTTTTGTTCACTACAATAATACAAAAAAAATCAGGAACGAAAACGACATGAGGGAAGGAATTACATTGTACTTAACTGATCAATTAATTGGATTTTGACGTGAAGGCGTTGCTCTTCCAAACTATCCAAAATAGATGACACAAAAGCCACAGATTACAATAAATATTGGGCGTTGCCGGACAAACTACGATTTCAACTCCAACGTAGTTCTTATCGCCTTCGGATTGTTATATAAGGGTGGAAAAGCTCCAACAAAAAAGATGCGACCTATGTTTTTTCTTTTCCTTCTTCTCGTAGTGCCAGCAGCTGCCAAGTGTCCTCTAAACGGTATAGAATCAGTAGCATACGATACTTGTTATATTTATGTCACGTGAGGAGCTCAGTAAAAAATTTATTTAAAAAATCTTAGGTTCTTGTCGGATTGGAGCGCGGCGGAGGAGATTTGTAATCTTCGAGGAGGACATCTTCCTTCCATTCACAGTCAGGAACAAAATGATTTTCTCATGAATGAAGGTTAGAGAAATTGTTACAAATCCATGTTCAGCACGCAAACTATATCAATTCTCCTATAACTACTATAGTTATACGGCAGTCTATATCGGAGCCAAGCAAATCAATGGAATGTGGGCATGGTCCGATGGAACTCCCTTCGACTTCAATAATTTCAATGGTATAGTAAGACGACAGACTAGAAGAATGATATACTATTTCTTACTGATATTGATGATGAAATACCATAATTCCAAACCTTTCAAAATTTTTAGACCTTAACAAGAGACAATTATCTAAAAAGTTTTAATAGCCTTATTAAATGACAAAAAATTTCAAAGCCACAACTAAATTGGACAGTTACACTACGAAAAAAAGAAGCTATAAAAGTCGTATTTATTTTCTCACATATTTTTGATGATTATAGTAGAACAGTCTTTGGCCCTTAAATTCTACTGTGAACGAAAAGATTGCTTCTGGCAACAAATCAAATACTAGTTTTAATTTTTAAAAGATATGTAATTTAATACGTAAGCAAAATACCTTGAACAAATGCATTGGAATTGTAGAAAAACTTTTAATTTTTCAGACTCCTTGAACACTGACTCTCACGGTGATGTGGGTAAGCTCATTTACATGGCAACTAACAATATGACTGGTATGTGGTTTAGCCAACAATCCAATGCAACTATGCTTAGCCAAAGAAACACATTCTTTTGCCAGGTACCTTCTTTTTTCGCCTATATCTATGAGAATTAGATTCCTCGATGCGATTCCAATAACATGTCTCCTCCTTCCCTTCTTACTTCAGACAACACAACTGTCAGTCTGATTTATGGAAGAACTTCAGGAACGTAGGTTTAATACTATTTAGAGACAGTAGGTTTAGTTGGTTCTATGGCAGTCTTACATTTGGAAATTATACTGTAGAGATTCCTGCAGGGGAGACGTTTTGTCGGTCCATTGGAGCTCATCTGCCATCAGTTCACAATGCTTTTCAAAATTCGGAACTTGTTCAAATCATAACACGTTAGAAAACTCTAATTCTGAGGACAATATTCAGAACTTTATCGACGAGACTGGCTGTTCTACACCATGGGACTCGTCACTGATGCAACAGGAATGAACTGGTCTTTCACTGATGGATCAGCAATTACCTACAATAATTGGGACCCTAGAGGCAAGAATAATAAATAGGAAAGGAAGAAGAATGATTTAGAACCAAAAAAATATTCGAGCTATGCATATGGTGGATTGAATGTCGATACAGGGACCTGGAAAACTGGTCAGGTAGAGTACGATCCTGGAGCAATAATCTCTTTCGCTTGTCAATTCAGGACAAACGTTAATCTATGTCAATAAAAGAAACATTTCATGGGTCGAAATAGGGATACATTATATTATAAAACAGTCGGGAGAGAACCTGAAACGTCTTTTATTTTTTGTTTTCCTACCTGACCAAAAACAATAGATGCAATGAGCCAGATGTTAAAAGTCATCATTACCAGCATTAGTCCAGTTGACAAGATGATTTCGAAGAAGCGAATTACGGCATCTAACATTTGATGACGATTGAAGGAAGGACCGAATCTCAATTTATCTGCCGACGTCATTGGAAGATCCAAAGCTCGGATGGCTTTTTTAAAGATGCGATACCATCTAATTGTTTCGAGGGAAAAAGAGAGGAAGAAGAACAGCATACAGGACAGTATCATACCTGAAAAAATGTTCACGAGAAGAATAGCCTACCCAGAACCGTCTCCGGCGTCCAAAAGATAAATAATATTGTTTCCACCACATTGATGTGAAGATAGTTACTCATCGTCATTGTCATCATAGACTGATCCATGCTCTGCAAGCGAGGAAGATATTTCTAGCAGATGACGCTGGGAACACACCTTTTGAATTTGAAAAAATGAAAGGAAGCGTGTGTAATTAGCTCGTTGATCCTTCCTAATGACGCAAATTGAAACAATGGAGCATCATCACGGGGTAAACGGTCGTCAAGGCAACCAAAGTTTTACGAGTTGTGTATGTGCTGCATTTAATTCGAGTAGGGGACTGAAGTTATATTTTTTTTAAAGAAGTAGTTAGCACAACAAAAAACTTCTCATGGAACTCTTCTTCTTTATAAAAAAAAGAACCCGTACAAATCTGTTCCCTCCACTAGTCACTCTAGTTTGTACTGCACAGAAATCAAAAATTGATGGTCTGATTAGCAGAGATTTCTTATCATAGCATGCTCATAAAATATAAAAAGTATCGACTGAAGCATTCCTAACTCCTTATGCTTTTTCTCTTTTTTTTTGTTTCTCTGTTCCATTCAACCTTCGCTGCATGTTCTACTCCATATCCTAACAATACTGACGTCGCTCCACACTGGTGGCCATGTGGAGGAACTATACAGTTCTCTTCTCCACAGGTGCAGAGTGTTAATGGTAGTATTTTAAGCAAACAATACAAAAAATTCTAGGGACCTATGAATATCCAATAAAAATGTATCAACCGTTTACTGTCTTAACACTAGCAAACAATCCAGGTGGAATATATGATGCCCCTTATTTGAAACTCACAATTAATCTCTTTGATTGGAACAAGTAAGATCTATTCAAAAAATATTCGGCTTCTAGGGGCTTCGGTGGATGTGGCTGGGATCCCATTCCAACCTTTGGTCTCTTCACATATGTAAATGCCTGTACTCATGGAGTTCATTGTCCCATAAAGCCTGGAAAACAAATGCTATCTTTCGACTTTGACTTTTCGAAGGATAATGCTATCACGGGATTACTGTATAGCGATGATGTTGTGATGATGGAGTATTTTTTGAAGGATATTCAGTCGGGAGAAATCGGATGCCTCGTTTTTCAAGCAAGAACCGTTCTTCAATAAATTATAATCTAGTATTCAGAGTTCTTTAATAAGAGAATAATACATTAGATTCGATAAAAAAAGATAATACTTCTAATTTGCTAATCTAAGTGTTTACCCATATATCTTCAATTCCTTTTTATTGTTTGGAACCCTCTCGTCAACTATTAAAGGAAACTCTTCATTAGCCGTTTCAGAACAAAATAATATAAATTATCGATAGTCATCCCAATCTGCACCAACTTTATGAATAGAAAATAAAATCAAACTGACTGAGGACCAGAGCATTAGGTTAAAATGTTGATTCTCTTCGTTTTTATTATGATGAAGATAATTTTTGTCATTAATTAGATTATGACAGGAACTATCGACATTCTTCAAAATAATGAGTTAATTTTTTTGTGTCCTCACTTTTCGTATCATACAAATTGAAATTCGGAGTTAGAGTCGGTCTATCCAGGTCGAATGAATGCAGCAGCCAACACACTCCCTTTTCTTATCATTTCTTGTCAAAAATACAGTTTGGCTCTTTTATTGCAACAAACTCTATATGTCATGGCTATAAAGATACAAAAAGTTTACATCATATAATAAATTTATTAATCATATTATCAGAATACTCCCGATGATGCACAAAAGCAGTGTTATCAGCAGTGTCAATTCACCTGAATTTTATTTATTAATTAAATATTGTTTACCTGAACTCTTCGGAGCTACGGGAGTCGTAGGTCCGGTTGTATATCCCAGGGAAAGGATGACTCTTGCTCCAGTGTCTTTTTGTTTATTCGCGATATAACTCACATAGATGTTGCTCCCATATCCTTTCAATATTTCTCCATTCACAACACTAAAAAATTTAAAATGATGTAAATGCTTACGTATAATTTTGATTACTATTGACGATAAATTGTACGGGATTTCTTCTAAAAGCAGTCACTATCAAGGAAAAGTAGCAGTCTTTATCTATAACATCAGTATGAAAACGATAGTGAATAATACCTAGAGGAAAAACCATTTCATTGTATTGATAGTCATTGGGAATGCCGTAATTAGAAGTGAGGAAGACATAATTCTTCCCACATGAATACATTATATCTTAAATACATTTTAGAAATAAAAAAAAAACTTTTTGGAATGGTAGAGATATTGAACTGAACATCGTTATTATAAGCAATAAAAGTATTCAACTGGCGGACGAGATATTGCCCAGAGAAAGTGTCGTTATTCGCACTGAAAATAAAATATTCTCCGCCTTTCTACCCTGTTTACTTGTAAGACATAATAGCCTCTGTAGGAGGAGTCAATGCTCCTGGCAGCCACGAAAAAGATGAACTATCCTTTAAATTTCACATTCAATAGCAATCTTCATCACTTACTGTATATATCGTATCAGCAATCTGTGTTTGAGTTCGAAGGGCCGAAGGAAAATAAATAACCATAGCTGCAGGCATTGTTCTGTTCATTGTCGGCGAAAGTTTTACCTGGTATCGTGAAAAGAAATAATGAAGATCCTACCTGCTGGGGGGTAGCATTAGTAGTATCATTGTTATATACAAAAACATAGGATCCAAACTGGGAGATATCAATCGTACTCCGAACCAGAAACATTGCTGGAGCATTTTCAAGGGATAAAATGACAAGGGAAGTGTCGGAAAAGGTCATTTGGAGGGAAGAGAGATCAAAGAGAGAGCCCAGATAGTTGCCAGTATTACCGGAGAATACAAAATGTCTAGTAGCTGCTAGTGGTGTTCCTAACCAACTGTTTTGCCAAGAACCAAGAAGGCTAATCTGTTTTTTTCGAATTTCTTTAATGATCAAATGACTTACTCCGCCATTGGTACTAGAATATTGATTTGGATTTCCTGAATCCACTCCGAAAACGGCGTCATCTGACTGTGGCTTTATGATATGACGAGAAGGGTTGTCTAAACTGACTGAAAAAGAATAAAACTATGTTCATTAAAGAAACTAACAAGCATGGTATGTCCATGAAATTTGAGCAGAACCCGGAGCACTTGCTTGAAGAAGAAAGTTTTGATTTACAGGGGAACTAAACGCATTTTTGCCATTAGGAAAGTCACTGCAAATCATTGTGTTATAAACTCCTTCTTACGAATGATCGAAATTAATAGAATCAGTTACAGTGAAGATATCGCCGGGATTCTTTTTCAAAGTGACCGTTACATCGGCATAATAGCCCAAAGGAACTTGTAAAACAACCAAGCAGCTTTGGTTGGCGCTGTACTTTTGTCCAGTTGTCGGAAACTGTCCACCTGTGCTTGTATTTCCAACAAAGATTACTTCATTACAGGCATCTAGAAAGTTAAAAAGAGACTAAAGAAAGGAATACCCCAATCAGAGGCTCGTACTGACAACAGCAAGAAGGCAAAAACCGATAATCGAAACATTTCCCGCTGGAATGGCAGCTTATCGTCAAGCTTTATCAGACTTTTACATTCGTTCAGTGGACTATTAAAGGATAGTTTGATCTTTATAAACATTTTTTATTACTTCATTTCTACATTTGATGACAAACAAGTACACAAGAAATTTCGGATACAAGAGTAGAAAAGTAATACTGATTCGGTCAAATCAATTAAGTGGGACAAATCGGTAGTGTAAAAATAAAGCTGAAAAGCATGAAAACTGAATTATGGGAGTAAAAATGTTGAAATTAGAAGTAAGAATTCCAGACTAAAGAGCACGAAGACCTTCCCTAAAGTTTCTAGTAAGAACCAAATATACAGCAAATACCAGCAGTTTTAGGAATTGAAACAACAGTTGAAACCATTGTGTTAGAAGAGAGCTCATATATATCCATTGTCGTCAAGCATCCAGTATCTTTTTCTCCTCTGCTATTATATTGAAAATTTACATGAGATGAAATTAAAATTATCGTATCATTTTGTAATCTACAAATCAAATTATCCATTTCATATGAAATCTTACGAAAACTTAAAAGTATCAAAGAAAACGTCAACAGGGGAGAAACAATTGACGGAAGTAAGTACAACGGTTCGATTGATTCCTATACAATGTGAATAATAAAAGATTAACTAACCAAAACTGAATGACAACTGATTGTCTTGAAATTCATTTGGGAACGGGTAATTTGGAGTGACGAAAAGATATGTCTTGCTAGCTTCTACATGCTCAGCTACATTTATTTTGCTGCCTAAAAGTCTTTATAGTCTCAAAGCATTTCATCCTAGAGTTACCTGCATTACTGTTCACTAAAAAAAAAACGGGAGCATTATTAGCAACGAATGTTTGGAAGTTTCCTGACACAAATTGGTGAGTAAAGTTGTCGGTTTCATTTCTAAAACAAGAATAAAGTGTCTATAAATGATACGTGTAGGAGGCGATAGGTTTATATGGTGGAGTCATCGTACCCGGAAGCCAGTCGAGGCGAGAGTTATTCTGCTATCATTAAACTGCTACCAAGGAAACTTACAACAAATGACGAGCTACCAATCACATATGAATCTATACTGTCCGGATTGTAGATGACTATTGCAGCTGGTTTGTTGCTTAATGGAGAGAGTGTGAACTGAATACTCTGGAAATTGAGAAATGACTTACAATCCCGTTTGGACGAAATAGATATGGAACATTAAATTGCAATCCGTAAAAGGAAAACTGTTCCAAATCTTATTTTTTAGTATTATAAGAAAAATCGAGATTTACCTGATGAAGCTTTTGCTAGGAAGACAAACTTAGTCCCTGTGTAATGCTGACTGGGAAGAATAGTATAAATAGTGAAAGAAGTTGCCTGATAGGAATAACCAAGGATGGCTAACGTATATAATCTGGAACCTATAAAATTTTAAAAATAGACTAACGATCCCAGAAATGTTCCAGTAGCCATATCTCCATTCGCATATATAAAATGGGAGGTCAGCGCCAACTGATAGTTTGGATAGTTGAATGTAATGGCTGCATTATAATCTCCAAGGAGAGAAATCTTAAAAGCTACTATTTCATAGAGTCTACTAACATTTCCTTTAGTATTTGTAATGATATATGGATTTGTCTGCTGCTTTGTAATGGTCACTCCCTGTTGATTTGGAGAAATTTGATAAGTTGTCGGCTTATCTGTCGGTACTAAAATCATTTCGCTATGCTTTTCTCAGATGATGATATTAATTTACCGTAAAACCTCCAATAGAACCCCCTCCAACGAATCTGTTGAAAAATACAACCACCCCCTCTAATACAACCCCGCTCCGCGCAGGTATTGAAAATTAGAACCCCCGGGGGTTCTATTGAAGGTTTTACGGTGTATTAAAAACTAGTGTCAACTAACTTGGTAGAAAAGAATAAGAAATACTCAAAGATCCATTATGTTTGGCGTTGAGAGAAATTTTTTGTGCGATAGGGGAATACCATTGATAAGTTCCGCTTTCGGATGCACTGAATAAAATAACAAATTAAGAGTAGGCTTCTCACTCTAGAGTGAAACTGATGCCATCTTGAATTAAAATTGTCTTCTGATCCGAAACAATCGCTGTAATGCTCATTTGAAGATAGTAATTTGGTTTATTAGCAACTGTGATTGTGCACATAGTTCCGGTGGAAAAAGAAGCATCGTCTGGTGGATAGTTGCCATTATTTCCATCCGATCCTAATGAGATCAAATGATTAGAGCATAATTGATTCCAATTGGCAACAGCTAGACCGAAAAGGAAGAAGAGAAATTTTAGAGTAACCATTGAAAAATTTTGGTCTTATGCCGACTGATCGTTATCAGAACGCTCTTTCCGGATTGATAAGAGGTTTGAATCATACTTTTAGCTATAAACAAAGTACAATGAAGCCTATTAACTTTAACTAGTTAAAAATGCTAATAAATAAGGTCACTCCTTGAAAAGTAAGAAAATAAGCGAGCAACTCTTTCGCCTTTATTTTCATCTATTGTTATTTCCGCTTACATGCTTTCTAAATTAATAGCCATCCATCGTTTAAAAAATTCTTTGAGTAACTCTATCTATCCTGTTCAACAAAATCGAATCAAGTCCCTTTCTTCCCTTATTACCTCTACTTTTTATCATTAGAAGAAGAGGAAGCCACCCGCTTTCCCTTAGGAAATTGACAGCCTCCTATTGCGTTAGTATTGCCATGCATTTATCATTCATTCCCAGTAAAAGAAATTAATTTTGTGAAAATTAATAAGCTGCCTTTTTTTTGTGTTGAGATCTCGACAATAATCCATATAAAGGAGGAAGTCCGATTGTTTTCTATCTTTTCATTAGATATTCTACGCCTCTATTTCGTATATTACTTCTTCTTTTGTTGGCTGCAAAAGAAGGTTCAGAAGAATCTTCCTCATCTCCTTTCATATTCTGCAGGAGTGTCCTCTTCTCATCTTCTATAATCCGTCAAAAACTGTCAGTCAAATTTTACGAATTACGTGTCGTTGCCCTCTCTCTCGTTAAAGACACAACCTTTATGGGTAATTTAGGCAAATAAACTGGAAAATCTCTGGACTTTCGAGTCGATCTCATTGCGCTTGTGTGGAAGATTTGAATAATCATCCAAGCTGATGTCGCTCTGTTATGAGTAGCAAGCAACTGAGATGTTTCTTTTTCTCAAACTCTTCTTGTTCAACTTCCGGCTGACAGAGCTGAAGTATCGCACTTTGAGGAAAGTCTAATGGCCTTAAGCCTCTTTTCCTTTTGTTTCCTGAATTGAAGTCTGATCATCTGCCCTGTTGGAATTATGCCACTTAGTCCATCTCTCTCACGTTAAGTCAATTCCGAAAATCCTGCAGTCCCTCCGATGGCAATTGGTTTCGTTTTTGATCCTTTCCATCTCTCCGACGACCTCCTTCAAAAACAACCTCCGGCTATAATAACTGGTTGTTATTTCTCTTCCAAGAAAGTAAAAGATCCTCAGATTCTCTGCACTGTGTCTTCATAAACTAAAATATCCAATGTTTTTCATTTAGGAGCCTCTGTTTTCAGATCTTCACTTTTTAAACAGTCACTTTTCTTGCAAAATCCTTTCGTCTCTTATCATTGATTTTATTTTCATTTAGAAAATTTTCTATTAATTTCAAGATACGTCTTCCCGAATACAACCTTATATTTTGATATTTCTTATATTAACTCAATCAGCATATTTGAACAGCCTGTTGTTTACAAAAAAACTTCCATCTAGATTACAAATGTTGGTGGTAAAACGAAGTGATGTCAACTTTTGAATTATAAAAAAGGACCCTTGGATATATGATGCAACACATCCATGAGTCTAGACGGATTACTAGTATATCCTCATAAATATAAAAGCTTCGTTATTAGATAATACAGATTTAGGACTACTACTAGTTTTTCATTCTTTAGTGGATTAAATCTTTGCGCTGTTGACTC
Organism: Oscheius sp. DF5120; assembly: GCA_932521415.1. Classification (NCBI taxonomy): domain Eukaryota; kingdom Metazoa; phylum Nematoda; class Chromadorea; order Rhabditida; family Rhabditidae; genus Oscheius; species Oscheius sp. DF5120. The sequence continues at coordinate 2,643,759 of OW051465.1, read as the reverse complement.
CTGGCAGTCACTCATGGAGGTCTTTTACCCTTTTTGCAGGGCTGCGTTTTTGTTTTTTCCATCATGTTAAACAAACATGTTATGCATTAGTCTTTCTATGAATCGTAAACCAAAAAAAGAAATATATTAATATAAGTATAAAATGGGTTCTCTATTGGACCCATGGATTTTTTTCTCTATTGGATTTTTACATCGTTCAGTTGAATTGGAGCCGAATTCATTCTGACACAGAGATCTCTGTCTAATAGGGTTTTGGAAGTTCCTCGTCCTTCTGCAGGGATCGTGTCAACTAGTTCAATTTATTGGCTTGGCACTGTCGTCATAACTCTATCTATATATGGAAGCCTTTGAGTTTCTCTTGATCTCTAGTGTTTCCTTTTTTTGCAGACCACCCCGTAATAGTTCCCCTATTAATCTTCCGAGCTCCCCGAGAGTATGGCTTGATATCGCGTAGGCTTGGAAACAAAGAATCTTAAGCTTGAATAGCTAACCAGTCACATATCTGCTTTCCCTAATTTTCTTTTTCCGATTTTTTTGTTCGAATGACAATAGTCAAATCTTTATTGCGCTATCCCTTGTTTTTTTTTGGAAAACTTTTCCGGTTGTGGTACAAATGCTGCTCAACTTTCGTGTAAATAATTCTTTGCCAGCTTTGGAAGAGACAGAGTGTATTCAAATCCCTCATTTAGCTCTCTGCACGATGTTGAAAGAATGCGTAGTGTCCAATGATACGTGTTACTGTCTGGCCAAATTGTGTCCTACCGTTTTCAATGATTCGATCGAAGAGATGGAAGCCTGCTATATGAACTATTGCTTTATCTCCAAACAAGTTCTACCGATGCCTTCTCTCATCAAGGTATCTTCTTCTATCAAATAGTAATCCTTATTAGGTGACTGTCCTCTACATTGCTCTTTTCTCCATCGGAGTGACGGGTAATGTCTTGACATGTCTCGTCATTCGAAAGCATCCAATGTTGAAGACGAATAGCAGGTAGGGAGGGACCATAATGACGAGAGAGTCGAAGATTGATGAGATGATGCCATTTTTTGACGGCTGATTGCCCACTTCCTTGTTCTAGACTCTAGCTTGTTTTATTGCGGAAACAGAGACCCAATTCAATTTGCAATGACCATTGGTTGAAAAAAGTCCGGAAGAAGAGACGAAAGATGATTGAATGTAACCGGCTGAAGGCCAGAGATGACTCCGATTCATAACAAAATTTGGAGGTTTTTTCTTCGGGATTGGAACGCTCCCCACTGAAAAAAATATTGCAGCTACTATCTTCTAAATCTGGCTATTGCCGATCTCGTGACCCTGTGCGTTGGTCTTCCTTTTGAAGTTGTTATGAACTGGCATCAATGGCCGTGGCCCTTCCCCGATTGGGTCTGCAACCTGAAGGCCTTAATTGCAGAGACGACTACGTGAGTCTCCATCAGATTATAGTCATCTTTCAGATCTGTATCCATCTTGACAATTCTTCTTTTCTCCATTGAACGATATATCGCCGTCTGTCAGCCTTTTCTCTTCGTCAAAATAAAAAAACACCTTCCTAAGTGTGTTATTTCGCTTCTTCTTTTCGTTTGGATCATTTCTATCACATCATCGGCTCCTTTCGGCTTCTATCACAAAGCCGATTACTTCATCAAATCTTGGCCTTCGACGACTAACGGTGTTCCGGTGAGAGGTTTCCCTCGACGTCAGAATATTCATACCTCTTTCAGGTCCTTTCGTCTAAAATGTGCATGATGCAAGGCATTTTCGACCAGGACTTCCTTCCCACTTTTAAAGTAAGAATAATAAATTATGGGAATTGCACTTTGCAGGTACTCTTCCATTTTTCTGCTCTGACTTTCTTCGTTTTCCCATTATTCATTATTTTTATTCTCTATGCACTGATTGCAAAACATGTATGTAGAATAGGGAAGACCGGATTTTTAGGTGATTTATGCTAAAATGGAAATTGAATCGTTCGGAAAGGATATTGCCAGACAAGACGAAGAAGGGCCCAAGAAAGTCACAACTATTCTCTGTGAGTTTGTCGACGTTTTGATTAACTAAGAATATCTTTTTTTTTTCAATATTTGGCTCTTCCAGGTGCTATAGTCTTCACGTTTTTCATCTGTTACCTCCCTTTCCAATTCCAACGCTTGGCCTTTTTTTATCTGGACAAAGATTCGGTAGAGAGCCTCAACCAATACATCTACTTCATCTCAGGTACCCATTTTCTTCTCATTATACTTCTTTAGGAATTCTTTTCTACTTGGCACCTATAATTAATCCCATAGTCTATAATGTCGTCTCTTCTCGTTTTCGTCGAGCCTTTCAAGAAGTTCTCTATGACATTTGTAGTCGTCGAACAAATCGAATAATTTCAGCAAGTAGTCACAATTATTCTCAGTGAGTATCATAGCTATCTATCATAATCGTTTCGCCTCCTTTCATCTGATCATGATAATTTTAGTGTAAGCGATCGGTGTGTTGTCGGCTGTCGGACGAGTAGTGCCGACGTCTAGCTTCAACTGTCTTCGGGTCTTTCTCGTGATCTCTTTTGATATCAAATAAACGCGGTTCATCTTTTTTTTGTTCTGCAAGTGTAAAAGGGGCACATAAAAAAAGCGTCAGCTGTCCCTCCCACATCTTTTTTCTTCGTTCGTTTTTCTACCATCATTCTTTTTTTAGGAGATATCTGTAGCTCAAATAAAAAGCTATTTCGCCTGCCCTTCCACCACATGCGTGTTATATTTTAGTTCTTTCTTTCGCCCTGCAGGTGGGACGCCTGCCAACTGTCTGGATGAATTTGAGGCAATCGGCTATTACACCCACCGAAGGTGCTTCTTTTCTTGCTAATTATACGGCTCCCTTTTGTTTGTCAAGTGCGTTTTAGTAAGAGTAGCGAAATATGTCGTCTAGGTATTCCTCTATCCCCAGAGACTCTTCAATCTTGTCTTTATCTGTCAAACGACTTTTTCCATTGCTTTTGCTATGAGAAAAATAGCTACTATTCTTTCTGATTTTTGCTATGTCCAGACATCGCAACATAATATGCTGATTGAGAAAAAGGGCCAGTCAGTTAACTACCAAATTTTTTCTAAAATTTTCAGGAAGGTTGATTTCGGAACCTTTTGCACCTTTTTATCTTGTAATTTAACATTGATTTAATTATTTGGGCTCGTTAGGGAGCTTTGTTTTACCCCAGTTTTTAACCTAATAATAAGTTATTTAGCCCTTTATATAAACGTCAAAGAAGAAATAAAAGATTAGTCTGGCAAAGAAAAAAAATGAAAATGATGTGTAGCTTCTGATAATTATACTCTTTTAAACCAACTGTTCCTCTCTTCGAAAAACTGATAGACTGAGCCTTCTCTGTCTTCTTATTCTTTGTTTGGATATCCTCATGCAGCTATTTGTTGATGATTCTCTTTCGATTCTTTTACCTAAACGTGTCAATTCTTCACATATTACACAACGAGAATCGAACATCACCTCCTGACTACGTTCTGTTTTATGCGTATTTCCAGATTTTCCGGAAATGACCATCGTCGACGCGTGAAATTTACGCCAGTCTCGCCTATTTTTACACTCCTCCCGTCTCCTTAGCTCCTCGTGTTTTTTCATCTTCTAAATAGATGTCTTTGCAATTTGCCACAGCGGGATGTCCTTTCCCCCTTTGTCGGTGGATTAAAGATGACTTTTTCTTCTCTTCATGAAGTTCTTCAAATTTACCTTTTTAGAGCCGATGTCGGCGCCTGTGGCACGGTCGCTACGTGCTCTCTTTCAAGAACTTGGGAAAGGAACCAAGGGTAGATCTCCTAATTTCTTTCAAAACCTGATTAAGGACTCTGGCCTCTGTTGATCCTTGTCATCTTCACAATCATTGGAGCGTTGATCTTCAGAGAGCTTGAATCACCAAACGAAATATATACTCTCGAGACATTGAAGAAAGATAGATGGGACCATCTGGAGGTAGATCTTCTTCTTTCATTAAAAACATTCAGAAAACTGTCAATAAACTAAACAATATAAAAAGGATGACGTCTACGGCTGCGTATAACCATACAGTCAATTCCCTTCTACAATTTCAAGAGAAGCTTGGAGTGGAACCGGTAACTGTTTGCCTTTTCTTTTATTCGACTTGTTAGGTTGACATAGAAAAACAGCAAAAATGGACCTTTTGGGGATCGATGTTTTACGCCTTGACTGTCTACACGACAATTGGTTACGGTAGCATTTCCCCCGTCACAGCTGGTGGTCGAATTTTTACGATTATTTACTCGTTCCTTGGAATCCCTCTCACTTTGATCTGCCTTTATTATCTAGGTAGTTTTCCTTTCTTTCTTTAATAATAATAGGTTTGACATTCGCTCGGATTTGCAAATTCATCTGGAAAATGATTATCCGAACTTGTGCTTGTGTGAATAAGGACTTAGCAAAGAAAGTCGAAGCAGGTGTTGGAATCGAAGAAGGAGAGATCAAGGCTCAACAAGAGGATGAGACAAACGAGCTACTCTCCTTTCCTATCAGTTTCTTAGCCTTTTTGACTATTCTTTGGATTCTTATATGTGCGGCTACATGGGCATGGACAGAGGAATGGGACTACGGTATGTGCTTATTGAACTTGATAAGAATTGATAGGAACCTCGCTCTACTTTACCCTCATTTCTTTCACGACCATTGGTTTTGGTGATATTGTTCCCGATGTAAATGGATTTATTCTTTTCGCCTTTCTTTTGTTCATTGGATTGGCTCTTGTGTCTACTGTACTCAATTTGATTCAGCAGCAGATCGAAGCCCTAGCATCAGTGAGTTCAGGATAATCTTCTCTACATTTCAGAGAACACCAGTAAAAAGATTAGAATCTTAGTGAAACCCTATTTGGTGATATTTTAGGGCATGCAAGACAATATTGACCGTGAGTACATGAACGCTTTGGCGGAAGCGGCTGATGAAGGAGAGATCAGTGAGGCAGATATCAGAAGAATGAGTGAGGCTCAATTAGACGATAATACTAAAGCTCCGCCTCAGGTTGAAGGTATTCTAACGCGTTTACCATAATTTCCTTCAGAATCTAACAAACGAGCTCTGGATGCTGTCATTGCTCGTATGCCATTGAAGGAGCGTCTTCTGTTTAAAGTGATGCCGGCTGCTTCGAGAAAACAATTGGAAGCTTCAGCTCAACTGAAAGCGAATCGAAAAAATCGTGCCTGTCAGACGGACCAGTCCCTTCTCGAGGTCAGTCGTCTGCCTTTTTTCTTTCTGTTCGTAGTTATTAGGTTAGCATGTTGTTTAGAATCTAATCAAGGAAGAAATCCTCAAGATGGAATTGAACAATGAGTTGGACAAAAGAAGGCCGAAGACGTCGGTAGTCGAGAGTCCATTTCTTCCCAAAAGACCATCCGTCGATGATGATGGAATGAAACTATATATTCCAAAAGACGAAGGATCAAGTAAAGAACCATCTCCAGAACCTATTCGTCCTCATCGAGGATTCAAAATAGAAAAAGTGACAGAAGTCGGACACGATGAGGAGAAACCCGTAATCTCCACGACGGTACTCAAAGAAGATGACGTCTAGGCATGTTCTTTGCATGAATAGATCCCATCTTTTTCTTTCTAAAGTCATCACGATGTTTCAGTTGTATATCCAACATCGACACATCCGTCGACAAGTACAAGAAAACAATATGGTTGCTCAAAAAAAAAAGATCGGTCCTCCTTTCCGTTGATTCTTTCTTATATTTCTACCCATAATAAAGCCTTTTTTCTAATTATTTAGTTGTCTGTTTATTCTTCGTCTCGTCATTTTCATGTTATTCGAAACCACGAAAGCACGAAGTTCAGTAGCGATCTTGCCGCGTGGGTGTTCTTCTCCCACCCAAATGGTTTTTTCATTTTCATCTGAATAGAAAAGAAATTTCGTATGCAATGGGTGCAGAATGAGATCGGGGTAAACAAACGAGGAAATCATCTAATGATTCTTACGGGAAAGTTAATTGATTCTGAGGAAGGTATAGACACAGGCTGCAACTGAAGTAGACAGCTTGCCAAGGTCTTATGGATTGCGATGACGAGGTATATCCTACCGCTAAGCTTTCTGCTCTTCGCTCTTTCAACTCCTCGTCACTTGAGGTTCTCTCAATGTTTGAATGCTCTTAAATTGTTACTGGGAAATGAGATTATCGCAAAAATCATGCCAGAAACACAGCTGCTTCCATCACTCATCCTTTCCTTTCGTATTGGCTCTCCAATCAATCTTTTCATTCCCTTGTTAGACGACCTTCCTCTCTCCTCGTTTTCTAACTTCATTTCTTTTCATTTCGGACACCCACTCATTTTCATCACCTAATGTCATTGACTTTTCTTCGTCATTTGCGGTCTTTAACTTGTTCTACTTTGTTTAAAAAAGTTACCAAAGCTGCTTTTCTAAATCTCCATCGAGGTATTCCCCCGCCCCGAGAGGCGTGATCATCGGGGGAGGTTGGTCACCTCTTGCCAGTGTGCAATTATTCAATTGTATCTTTTTAACCAGCCTTTTCAATTATTGTGTTACGTCAGCATGTTGTAGATGTACTTCCGACTCTTACTTCTCTGCTTGTTCGCCGTCATTGTGTCCGGTCAACTGACAGGCGAGAAACGACGAGTTGGTCTGAGATATATGGTAGCCGAGGACGATACGCCCTACAAGCAAGTCTTTTTTTCTTTCCTCAAATTATAAAATAACTAGTAAGCACAACCAATCATTGACCTTCCTCCCCTACTCGTATTTCATGATGCTTTTAATTCATTGATAAACATTCAGCTACGGAGTCAGAAATACGGCAAGCAGAAATGTGATCAACTCGTTGAGAGGGAGCTATGGAAAGAGGGCAGATTCATCTAACTGGCTGCTCACATACTAATAATTTCCAATCAAATAAAGAGTACGGTGTTAGGCTGACTTTGTTTATCTGCGACAAGAGATTTTTCGCATTTTCCCCCATGCAAAATTAATAGCAAAACACGAAACGGACTGTCTTTAGTTTTTTTAATAAGGTACTTCGATTATTCTCTCTCTGTTCTCTTTATCATAAACTATGGAACCCAATTCGAGATAGTAAAGTATATCCAGATTTTCAAGAGTGGAAAAAGAGTGGAAGAGTGGGAAATTTGGAAGAGAAGAATTGCAATCATAGCTACTTGCTGCATTATCTCTAAAACATATGGATTCTCATAAAGACAATAAAGTTTTGTCCTATTGCGCTGCACCTCTATTGATGGAGTTCGCGTTGAAACACCAGTTTCCGATGGACCAAAAGCCGTCAATATTGTGGAAAAATTCATTCTCTAGGTTATCTTATGTGTAAAAATGTCAATAAGTAAAAAATAATAAAGGTTCATAAAAATTTTTTCCTTAAAAAAAGATCAACAGGGAGTAAACCTAGCGGAAACCGGCGGTAAGGCTACTTGTGTTTCATATAACGATAATGTAGAAGGTAATGAAGAGGGCTTAAAATTGATTAGTAAAAACATAAGTAATTTTAGTGTGTAGTTCAAGCTCGAGTTCGAATTCTCGAAGATTGGAAATGAAAAACCCAAGTTCGGTCAACTGACAGGCGAGAAACGACGAGTTGGTCTGAGATATATGGTAGCCGAGGACGATACGCCCTACAAGCAAGTCTTTTTTTCTTTCCTCAAATTATAAAATAACTAGTAAGCACAACCAATCATTGACCTTCCTCCCCTACTCGTATTTCATGATGCTTTTAATTCATTGATAAACATTTATCTACGGAGTCAGAAACACGGCAAGCAGAAATGTGATCAACTCGTTGAGAGGGAGCTATGGAAAGAGGGCAGATTCATCTAACTGGCTGCTCACATACTAATAATTTCCAATCAAATAAAGAGTACGGTGTTAGGCTGACTTTGTTTATCTGCGACAACAGATTTTTCGCATTTCCCCCATACAAAATTAGTAACAAAACATGAAACTGACTATCTTAGTCATTTTTGATCTACTAGTACTCTCCTTCTCACTTCCAGGGGAAGTCTATTGTTAAATCGAAAGGGGTCGGTGTCGGTATCAGAACAGCATCAGTTATCTATCTCATATCGCACCATGGATAGATATCGATTTTTTGATAAGAATATTCTCTTCTTTCCGATGGTACATATTTGCATCATTATTACGACCATTGTCTTATTGGCTGGATTGTCAGCTTGTGCTATCTTTTTTTGCCTAGTTTATTGTGCCGTTTTGAGAAAGAAGAAGCAAATAGTGGAGGAAATGGAAGAGTTAGCCTAACTACATCCTGGTATTTAAGAAAATACTTAATGAATATTTTTTAAATATTTTCAGGGACGATCAAATAGACATATAGAGCTGAATACATTTTGAAAAAGATTAGAAAGTGTTCAGCTCATTTATAACTTTCGAGATATGCAACCGTTGAATGAAAGGAACTCGTATTTTAGAAGACAAATAGTTCAAAAAGGATTTAGAAATAAAACTTTATTCTCTTAAACTCATATTCTATTTTGAAAGCTCTTTCGTATATTGGTAAGCTCCGCATAACTAAAAGCGAGAATAGGAGCTAACTTATCTCATTTACATAGTCAAATGTGAATTCTGACCGACTGAGGGCAAAAACTAGCTTCTGACTTGCAAATTTCTGCCTGTACAAATTTCTGCCTGTACTGATAGCTCCTCCAAATACAGCATTTGCCTAAACTTCGTTTCTATAATTTCTGTTCCTTTACTCCAATCCTCTCTACATTCCCTTTCTGAGCCAGAATTCCTGTCATGAAGACGTCGTCCAACCAAAAGAATCTTTCCTTCTGTGCTGCTCGAATAAGTTTTCCAACAGCTTCGTTAGTTGTGATATAGGCCATTCCTTGACAATATGGCGGATAATAGTCATCTGGGTATCTGGACCGGGGAACTGCCCATTTTTCGCGAATGGAACGGGGAACAAATTCGTTAGTACGGAGATTACACCAAATACGCGGACCATAGTCGACATCGAACTTGCACCAAGGACCAGGACTCTTGATAAGTATAGTGGTAACGAGGTTAGAGAGCTGAAGCAAGGATATATCAAGAAAAATATAAACACTAACCAACCGGATATTGACAGCTATGTCGTCATCTATCTTCACCAATATTTTTGTACTTTTGCAGTGGTCATAAAAATATCTCAAATGACTCAAATGTTTCAGAGTGTTGTTCGTATAGGCGTCGATAAAATCAGCTAGGATGAGATCATCATTGGTTTCATGTTCTTTTTGCAGTTTGGAATAAATGCTAAATCTCCTCTTCCCTTAATTCCCTCAGACTTATTTACCTATTGTTTCTTGGATAACCTAATGCAAAATATAAGGAAAAATTGTAAGTATTTTTATATATTCCAATTTTGCTCCTCCATTTATCTCTTGTATTGAAGTCATCTACTCGAATGTGCACTACCATTATAAACTGTCTAGCGCCACATTTTACGGGAGAGAGAAGCAATTTCCGAGGTTCTAAAGACTGGAAAGAGAATCACAATAGGGAATGTATAGAAAATACCTCTGGAGGGACATCAACTTCTATCTCCTTATAACCCATCCCATCAACCCATCTAACCCATCGCAATATCTGAATAAATATGTTAGATATCTTTGTTCATATGGATTTTTCGTTTAACTCTTCTTAAATTGCAGCACAATGAGCAAACAGAAAAAAAACTATAAACAACTACTCACTATAATTAATACAAGGGCTCCTATTCCGATCGTAAAAAAATATTTCTTAACCAATATTTTCATCGGTAGAAAGTGGTTGTGTTAATGACTAATTAATTGCCGATTACAAAATTGAAAAAAGTATTGAAGTCAAGAAGGCGGAATAGGAGTGATTGCCGTTATCTACATAAACCAAAGGGTTGGAAACATTCTTATCAGTCGACTGACTCGGCCATGATTTATGCAAGATGCATGTTTCCCTCGAAGCACGATCGAAGTTCCTCAGGATCAGGAGACTCGTCCACCAGAAACTTCGACCCTTCTTATGCCAGAAGACAAAAGAATCCGAACGAAGTCGGTTAGTTCGAACAGTTCTGAACACGGATCTATACGTCTGGCCAAGTCGTTGAACTACGTTTCCTACCCCGAGTCAAATCCTCGTAGTCGATGTGGAACAATCAGTGCAACATCTGCCAACACTTTGTTTGCTTAGATTGTTTTCAAATAAGGCACACATCATGTGTTTCTCCTTAATAATAGGATATACATTATCGAGCTCCTGTAAAACACTCACCGCTATAGATCTGCACGGACCATGGCGATGACATATATTTTAGAGTATGCTGATCAACATTTGATCATTTCATATTTGAAAACTGCACAAAAAAAATGTTTTTTCAATCTACATCCTGGCATCAGGACGTCGTCAACGTTCGTCCCATCTTTGATAAAAATCATGACTTGGGGCACACACCTAGCATTTATCTTTCTACTTACTTTCTAGCCTGCTATATCAAAGCCCTTGATTTAGCCTGTATGTTCCCAATAAGTTCTTGAGACTCTTGCTCTCTTGGCATTTGAACTGGCTGAGAGACTAGAAATTGAGAGAGAAGTATCTATCGTATATAGAAAAGAACGCAGATAAACAAAGTCAGCCTAACACCGTAATCTTTATTTGATTGAAAATTATAGCTATGGAAAGAGAGCAGCCAGTTAGATGAGTCTGCTCTTTTTCCTTAATTCCCTCTCAACGAGTTGATCATATTTCTGCTTGCCGCGTTTCTGACTTCGTAGCTAAATGTTTATCATTGATCTACCCTTGGTTCCTTTCCCAAGTTCTTGAAAGAGAGCACGTAGCGACCGTGCCACAGGCGCCGACATCGGCTCTAAAAAGGTAAATTTGAAGAACTTCATGAAGAGAAGAAAAAGTCATCTTTAATCCACCGACAAAGGGGGAAAGGACATCCCGCTGTGGCAAATTGCAAAGACATCTATTTAGAAGATGAAAAAACACGAGGAGCTAAGGAGACGGGAGGAGTGTAAAAATAGGCGAGACTGGCGTAAATTTCACGCGTCGACGATGGTCATTTCCGGAAAATCTGGAAATACGCATAAAACAGAACGTAGTCAGGAGGTGATGTTCGATTCTCGTTGTGTAATATGTGGCGAAACAATAGAAAGAGAATCATAAAAAATAGCTGAATGAGGATATCCAATCAAAGAAAAAGAAGACAGTGATGGTCAGTCTATCAATTTTTCGAAGAGTGGAACAATTGGTTGAAAAATTGGCAGAAGCTAAACATCATTTTTTTTCTTTGTCGTACACCAGGCTTTCTTTGACGTTTCTATATTTTTATTTCTATTGATATTGATTCTTCACACTTTATCTCCTTTTCTAAAATGATTTTCGATTCTTCTTCAAGGAGATCCACAAGTATATGAGTATATAGAGGAAACAGCTCAATTTTTTTCATCTGAAGCAATTGATAAAATTCAATTTTGTTAAAATTGAACACTCACCTTGTAACGCAATGAAGAGAGACCGTCTAACTTGAATCTCTTGTTGGTCAATTTTAAAAGTTTTTTCCGACATCTAAAGAAAATCAAATGATTCAGAACCGACTTATTTATTGGATTCCCTTGGTCCCTGGTATGCTTGAACATTTTATATCTAGAAATGTTTTTCGGGTATCGTGTAATATTGTATCCATTAATTATTATCCTTTTGTAAAGATCATCATCTTCTCCTCCCCAACCATAATACTCGTTGGACATTCCATTGATCTTTTGAAATTGTTCCACGGTAAATGCACTGGCCCCACCGATCAAAGCTTCATAAAATAGTCTACAAGTAACAAGAAGAAATCCGACAATATTAGCGCTTACGTGTAGTTGAACTTATCTATAGCAACACCCAGATGTCGAGGTGCTTCGGGTTTGGGACAATTATAGAGGTTTCGATCGTTTTCGGGAATCATGTCGACATCGTGGATAATGAAACATTGCCAAGGATACATCTTCATCGCTTCAACAAAACCGACATTTATCAACTGAAGAACTAATATTAAACGAATGATCACCTACCTTAGCTTTGTTATATGTTTGATTCCCCACCTGCTCTACTACCACAATAGCATAGTCCAATTGTTGTTTTTGAAGGAAAGGATGAATATGGCGAATGAACGTTCTTAGATGTTTTTCTCGATCTCGATAAGGTACTATTATTGCCACCTGGAAATGATTTTCATTATTCCTTTGCGTTACTCGATGTAACGCTCTACAGTTTTTGGGAGCTCCATGGCCTCCTAATTCCAGCCACGGATACAATTTTTCAATTTCATTGAATGATGGAGCATCTAATGAGACTCTAAATTTTTAAAACTTTCAGTTAAAAATTACTCAATCGGTCCTACTAGTCCTGGAGGAACAGAAGGACAAGGAGAAAGGTTAGTAGACTCCGAATTGTGATTTTTATAGAGATGAAAGTGTTTTATCTCTTAAATAATCAAAGATCTAGAAATTATCAACCTTTACTGTCTCTTTCTAGTCCTGGAGGAACAGAAGGACAAGGAGAGAGGTTAGTAGACTCCGAATTGTGATTTTTATAGAGATGAAAGTGTTTTATCCCTTAAATAATCAAAGATCTAGAAATTATCAACCTTTGATGTCCATTATTACTCCAATAACATTGACCACGAAAAGTAGAACTCCACTAAAGAGAAAAAGACGAATGGCAAGCTTTAATTGATATTTTGTAGACATCCTGAATAATTGTAAGAAAAAGGAAGAAACTGACACTATTGTTATAAGAAAGAAGAAGTTTTAGGCATGAATATGTGTTACACCCGTGGTCTTCAGATCGAAACAGCGCTTATCAGTTTCTATTAGAGCTGACCGTCATAGGTCTCGTTTTCATTTTTAGTATCTCTTCTTCCCGATGGTAAGGACATATTTGCATAAGAATTACGATTATTATGCAAATATTAATCTTCATAACTGTTAAAAATTAAACACAGTTTATAGAAGAATGTGCAGGGCCATTAAAATTATGGATATAGTAAACAATCAAAGACTAAACTGAAAGAAATAATTAAGATCCCGAATGTATCTAGATGGCATGGAAAAGAAAAGTTAAATGGGCTATAAAATAAAATAGCAAGTATGAACGCCGAGAGAACTTTGACCGAATGGATCACAAGAGAAGTGAAACTAAGAGCAACAATTCTTACATAATTCAAATTGAGCAATATCAATTGATGAGCTCTCTAGTGTAAACATAATATGTATTGCATGGTTGTTTAAATCTTTTACCAGTGCTTCATTACAATCATAAGATGGAATCACGTGCCTGCTTTTAATGGAATTACATTAGCCTTTGAGCTATTTTTTATCTTCGCGTCACCTGTCAAAGGGGAATGCTGATAACATTTAATAAGAATGGTGTAGATATTGTCGCTAAAAGTTTAGTAAAAATGGGATAATTAAAGGAATCTCAAACTCCAATAGGATGATTGGTATTTGCATCGTGAAGGTTAGTTTGAAGTGAAAAAAAATGAAACAATAACCGCGATAGTTACCAATGGTTTTATCCTGTACAATATATTTTTGGTACCAGTTTTTTTTGCGTTTTTTTAGTGGATAAATCTATTTTTATCAGGTTTTCGCAAATCAACAAGGTGTGAAAGCTAAATTTCACATATAAAGTGGCTTTGATAAGTACTACATTTTATCTGCTTTTTTCTCATAATCACTAAAAAGATTTTAATACATCTTTTCCTGTTCCTGAATTTCTCGATGTAAAACAAAATTTAAAAATTCACATATGACGGTTATCCAAAAGAAAGGCTCCTAGGACACAATAAGAGCACAGAACAAACAGATAAGGCGGAAAAGGGTCGATCGATCGAAGAGTTTTAATACCTCATTCTAATACCTCCTTCTAAAGTCCTTCCCATTTTTTATTATTTTTCCCAGCTATAAAAAGGATTAACGTAAGTTGTCGCATATTCAATAGTTCGATATAGGATGCTCCTAAGATCGCATAGGAAAATACTAGTCATTTTTATTTTTATTTGTGGAGGAGCACTATACTTTGTGATAAACATATTGAAAGTAGAAAGCAACGTGAACAAAGACTGTTTAGGTAGATTTAAATTGTATTAAACTTGGATTCTTAGAGTTGAAAAGTCCGGAAAAAGAGGAGTCAACTGATCCATCTCTTTGTTCTTCTATTCCTCCTGGTCTTGTAGGACCAACTAGGTTTACTAAAAAAAATTGAACAACAATTCAGAGTTATGTTTGATGCTCCATCCTTTACTAGGCTTGAATCATTATATTCGTTTCTAGATATAGGAGGTCACGGAGCTCCTAAAAACTGTACAGCATTACACAAAGTAGGAAACAAGGTTTTCTCAATTCATTCAATTTCAATTTCAATTGACAGTGATATTATAACTGTTCTTTAGGTAGCAATAGTTGTTCCTTATCGAGATCGAGAAGATCATTTGCGTATATTTATCCACAATATGCATCCATTTCTGCAAAAGCAACAATTGGACTACACTATCGTAATTGTGGAACAAATAGCCAATCAAACATTTAATAGAGCCAAGGTAGGCGAGAAAAAAAGATGGGGAAACATTCTTCAAACTTCAGTTGATGAATATTGGTTATGTGGAGGCGATGAAATTGTATCCATGGCAATGTTTCATCTTCCACGACGTTGATATGCTTCCTGAAGATGATCGAAATCTGTACACTTGCCCTGATCCGAAACGTCCAAGACATATGAGTGTTGCTGTAGATAAGTACAACTACACGTATGTCACCATTCAATCATTGATATACTATTTACAGGCTGTTCTATGAGGGTTACTTCGGTGGAGTTAGCGCATTAACAGTAGAACAAATCAAAAAGATTAATGGAATGTCAAATGAATATTATGGATGGGGAGGAGAAGATGATGATCTGTACCAAAGAGTGACAATAAATGGGTTTAATATTACCCGGTATCCGACGAACATCTCCAGGTACAAAATGATCAAACATGAAAGAGATCAAGGAAACCCCATAAATGGGTAAATTGTTCTTTTTTAATTTCTACTTTTACTACCTAGATGTCGTTGGAAAATGATGAATCTAACGGAGAAGCGGTATCAATTTGACGGTCTCTCTACATTGAATTATAAGGTGCATTATGAGAATAGACTTAAACCGAAGATTAGATAAAGAAGTTCGAATTGCTACCTCTATATACACATATCATCGTGGATCTTTTAGAAGATAATCCAAAGCATATTCTGGAGAAGGATATTATTTGCCAAGAAAAAACGGGGTGGCTGAAAAGTATGGGCGTGCTCAAAAACGCACTTATCTCAAAAATATACTCTACTTGATGACATCTTTTTTCTCATAAAACAAAAATATAATAAATAACAATATTTCAACTTGTTCAAGTCCATCATTGTGTCCACCATTCGCTTTTATATACAGTGGCGGTCAAAAGTTTATAAAATTTCTTATTTTTGCGATATCTCGCATCTTTCTTCACTCAGGTGGACTTAAAGTAGCACTGTAGGGTAAAAATAGATGAGGAATACATTGGTGTTACCCGTTTTTTATTTAAATTAACCACTTAATTTTTTTTCAATTTATTGAAAAAATGCGCGGTCAAAAGTTTATAAAATTCATAATATATGTGTATCGTATAGGTCAAAACACAACAAAAAACAACAATTAACTAATATTTAGTAGGATAACCTTTTGAGGCTATAACTGCAGCACAACGACGAGGCATAGAGCTTACCAAATCCTCCAAAATTTTAGGTTCAATCTTTGTCCATTCATTCGTCAATACTGCAAACTTTTCGTCAACATTTCTCACTTTTATGTTGGCTACTCTTCTGCCTAGCACTTCCCAAAGATGTTCAATTGGATTTAAATCAGGACTTTGACTTGGCCATTTCATAACCTTTAATTTTTTGGCAGTGAAGAAGGCGCTGACAATCTTGGATTTATGCTTCGGGTCATTATCCTGCTGGAATTCGAACTTTCGGAACATTTCTTGACGAGCATAAGGTAGCATTACATTCTCTAGAATGTCTCTGTACTTTCCAGCATTCATAATCCCATCAACACGGTGTAGCGGTCCTAACCCAGATCGACTAAAACAGCCCCAGACCATGACAGAGCCTCCTCCATGCTTCATTGTAGGAATTTGATACTTTGGATCATTTCTTTTGTTTATAGGGCGTCTAATATATTTTGTCCCATCAGAACCAAATAGACAAAACTTGCTTTCGTCGGAAAATAGCACATTTGACCATTCCGAACTAGTCCAACCCAAATGCGACTTGGCGAACTCAAGTCGCGCCTTCCTATTCTTGGCTGATATCAAGGGTTTTTTGCAGGGCTTCCTACCAAATAAACCAGCATTACATAGACGCCTTTTTACAGTACTTTCGCTGATGACAAGACCATGATTTTGGGAAAAATCCTGCATGATATCCACGGAGGTCAATTTTGGGTGTAGTATTGTGTCCTGCAGCGAAAAGTGCTTTTATGGTAAAAATTTGCAACTTTTGGTTGTTTCTTTCTACCACATCATCAATGACCATGGATCCATTTACATTTTGACCCGCTAAAGTTACTAAAACATGTTTTCCATCTACGTCGAATGAATGAAAAAAGTTTTTAGTGCTGACCGCATTATTGCAACAGATTTAATAAATTTAAAGAGAATCTCACAATGCTATTGTTTATGCATTGTAACTACCATTTTTTGTCCTATTAAGGATTTTGTTGAAAAGCCCGCGTTGCTGTTATATTTGTTTGTTACCGAGAATGCTTAATAAAGCGTTTTCTTAATTAAAGTTGCAAGATTAATTATCATTATACTCGAACTCGAACTCGAAAAAAAAACCCGAAAATACTCGAAAAATTCGAGTAACTCGTACTCGAAAACGAGCCGAGAACCATACTCGTACTCGAACTCGTGCTCGATCGAAAATCTAATACTCGCCCAACCCTGGTACGTGATATACAAATTGCCGTATATTACTAAAGAATTTAACTCAACGTTAATTAGTATAATCATCTATACTAAAAAAACATTTTGCGGCAGCTACAAACTCGATATTTTTATATAGGATGAAAAAAAATACCACTAGTTTTTTAGACTGATGGCAAAAATTTAGCTGCATGAGAAGACAATTGTCGTCACATTTAGTCTTACAAATGTTTCATTAGTGTCTGACAGGACAAAATTTGGCTGAAAAAGCATCTGTTTTTTCGATTTGAATTCGAAAATTGAGGCTCAAATTTCAAAAAAGCGAGTCGAATTTGTTTTCGCGGTTTTTACATTTATGAACTTATGGTAGTATATGACAAATTGCATATCACATGCTAAACATACTATACATCAGAGACATTTTTCGCGGACAACACATAAAGGTGAAAAAAAAATAAAAGACAAAATACAGCATGTGATATACAATATGACCATAATCCGAATTTATTGTAAATCATTCATCTTTTTGTTTTATTGTGTCGACTTAGTAAATTTAGTGTTCATTAAGTTTCAGCTCGAGTTCGAATTCGATTGGAACTGAAAAACCCAAGTTCCCACAGCCTTGATGTGACTAAACCTAGAAGGTTCTCATCTATGGAACCACGCCATATTTTGGTAAACCATTAGACGAAGATCTAATAAGTCAAAAATGTCCGGAAAGTATCAGTAAGAATCTTTTCTTTACTTTTTATTCTCAGTCCTTCTGCTCTTACACGACAAATCCCAACCGTAGCATGGATGACGATGTATGGCTTTATCATAGAGACTACAATGCAACGTTATGGGAAAATAGAAATAGCCAAGCAATGCATGTGTTGTTTACTCAAGAAAACCCTTCCAATGAGGGCATTCGAATCAGTAAAGGTGGTAGGGATTATATAACTTTTTCAAGACATAGGAATCATGAATTGGATTATGTCGTATCGAGGAGAGACTCCGATATCTTCATGCCATATGGAACTTTTGAGCCAGCCTCCTTCAGTCAGTCATATTATAGTCTCATTTATTCTTCTGTTGCTTTACCACCACGTTACAACGTTTTACAGTGCAGCAGACATTTTAAAGTTAGTCAGTTGGATAGCTGATCGGCCTCTCTAGAAAATATTACTTCTATTTGGCATTCGAAAATTCGAATTGTGTGGACTACGTGTCAGAAAAGTATTTCAATAGTCTCCACAGCTTCTACGCCGTTCGGATTGTGAGAAAACGAAACATTTATGAGAATGTAAGGTGAATACTACAGAAGAATTGGAGTAATAACAATCCTTCCAAATAGTTCAATCACAATACTTGTGATAACACTTACACGTACAAGTATCTTAATTAAATGAAAATAAAAATTTGGGATATATTGCTTTTATTCATTCAATTTCAACAGATGCATTCTAGGCTTACTACTAGAATTCAATTCGAACCATAGACGGAAATGGACAGTCTTATCAATAAATCAATATCCACCTTATGCTGAGCTATGCGACCGCGCTACTTTCTCTTTATAATAATTGAGATTGTTTTCATAATATTTATACTTTACATTCGACAACAAGACAGTTATCAATTGAAAGCTATTAGTTTCAATTTTACCCAAAGAAATGCTAACGGAAAGATGAAAGAGAGAGTTCTTATTTTTGCGGCGACAACAGAAGAAGGAAATGTTATGGGACAACAGAATCTATGGCAGTGTTCTCGAGAAACAATGGTGTGTCTTCCTATTTCCAAGGTTCTTCATAGTTCAGCAATTCTGCCAAGTGTCAAGTACTACAGCAGACTTTATGACGGCTGATGCGATTATTTTTGACAATCGAGACATTGCAAGAGCGTTCTGGCCTCCTGTGAGAAATCCTCACCAGGTTTACGTCGCTACGACTTGGGAAAGTCCCTGGTATGACAAAGAGTTTAATAACTATCCTAAAAGTAGGCCTATCCAGTCTTGTCCACTTTTTTTTATTTAGATTACATAAATTGGACAATGACCTATCGGAAAGATTCCGAAATATTCTTGCCGTATAACCGGTTAATAAGAAAAAAGTCAAGTGTGTTGATTATTTGTTATTATGTTTGTTACAGGTGGTAATGTTGACTACAAGGAAATCTGGCGAATAAAGAATATGAGCCACACAGCATCTTGGGTAGCTAGTAATTGTAAGACAAACAATGGCCGACTGAATTTGATCCGAAAAGCGCAATCTTATGACAGAAAAGGCATTCGTTTATTCGGCGTCTGTGGAGATGAAATACTACCAGATTGTGGTCGAATGGACAATGTGGACATTTACGAATGTTCAGGACAAATTACCAAGTATTTTTCAATTTCGTCTTCCAGTATTTTAGGCATTTTTATTTTCATTTTGCCTTTGAAAATTCATTATGTAAAGACTATATAACGGAAAAATTCTTCAATTCATTGAGATTTTTCACGGTTCCTTTAGTTATGCAAAGAAAGATTTATCAGGACTATGGGGTTAGTGAAGAAAACGAGGCATGATGAATTGTTTCCCGATACCCGATAATATGTACATCGCCCTGGATGATTTCGATTCAGTAGAAAGTTTTGTTAAGTATTTGAATGAACTTAAACAAGACAAGGAGAAATATCTAAGCTACCACGCATGGAGGAGCGATTATGAGTGAGTGAAGCTTCGATTGTTATCAATTTCCAGGTTGACTAGAATGGGTGATGATCTAGGTTTGTGTTCCCTATGTCATAAACTACGGAATCCTATACGAGGTACCAAAGTATATCCAGATCTTCAAGAGTGGTATCTCGAAGAGAAGAATTGCAATAATAGCTATTTGCTGCATTATCTCTAAAACACATTTGGGTTGTCATAGAGACAATTCATCGAATAAAGTTTTATTTGAATAACAACATTTGAACATTTATTGGGGAAAAAGGGGAAAGAAAAGAAAGAATTGCAACGGGTGTGTCCATTGTGCCAAGGATTAAAAAGATCATTACTATGGAGTAATAACATTTTTCCAAATGTTCTTATCATAATATTTGTGATTGCCTAACAGAATAATACAATATATTTGATGAATTGTCTCTATGACAACCCAAATGTGTTTTAGAGATAATGCAGCAAGTAGCTATTACTGCAATTCTTCTCTTCGAGATGCCACTCTTGAAGATCTGGATATACTTTGGTACCTCGTATAGGATTCCGTAGTTTATGACAAAGGGAACAGAAACCTAAATCATCGCCGTACCTTGTCACTCTGAAACAGAAAGTCAGTTTTATTATTGATTTACTCAAACTCATTCCTCCACTTGTGATAACTATTTTTCCTTGTTCCCTTTCAGTTAGAAAATTCACAAAGCTCTTCATAGAGTCAAAGTCGTCCCATGCAATATACATATCATCTGAAATCTTAAACACTACTTTTTTCATGGCTGTCTAGCTTACTCCATAGTCTTGATAAATCTTTCTTTGCATTATCAAAGGGATAGTGTAGTATATCAAAGAATTGAAGAACTTCTCCGTCACATAATCTTTGCAAATAGAGGTTTCAAAGGCGAAATAAAAAGGAAAGTGTCTAAGAGCTCGAAGAATAAAATAGAAATTTACTTGGTAATCTGTCCGGCACAGTTGTAGATATCTACATTGTTTCTTCGACCGCAATTGGGCAATCTCCAAATTGCCCATAGAGTCGGTTTACTATCCGTCTAAAATCTCTTGCATTTATTACGGAAGCAGGAATAGACGCCATAGTTAGCCGTGAAAAAAATAAGCATTTGACAGTAAAAAGAATGGCAAATATGAGGATACAGACAGTTATTTTGATCATCTATAAATTATTCGAAGTTTCTTATTATGCTTATAGTATTTATTATGGAGAAAGTATTGGTCGTGTAAACTATCGCTTTTTGAGAGGTATCAATTGTTTATTTCTATACGATTCTGCCTATGCTTCAAAATATAGCCGATGTCGATTCTCATCTTGTGCCCATTTGATTTCACTGCGCGATTTTCACAACAAAATGTTACTTGTGACATTATCTCTGAATCAGCCACGGGTTGTCACAGCAACCGAAGTCACTTTCTACATCGATTGCTCTCTGATAAGATAAAACTAAATAATTATTAATCGCTTTGTTTTCCCATCTCCTCTATAGTTTTCAGTCTTTGTAATTTCGGATTCAGCGTGGTTAATCATGGTAGTATAAATAGTTTCAGATAATTTCACCTAAAGTGCAAAACACCGTTTTCCAAAAATTGTCACCACCATCAGAGGTAATCTTTCTTTCTTTCATTTCAAGAACCCAGAATCTATGCTAAATCCATGGTTTCCGATCATCATCGTCACGGTCACTTTAGGAATTCTTTGTTACTATTATCTCGTGAGCTCTAATTATAATACGACGAAGAGTGAATCAGTGACTATCCGGTTAAAGGAGTCTGGGAAGGTGATCGTCTATACAGCGACGACTTATTTTGGAAGTCGCATTCATGAAGGATGGGCACTAAAAGATTGTCCAGAGAAAAGGGTCAGTTTATAGAAGGGATCATGAATGTAGCTTGAGTCAAGGGCTTCTGCCTTTATTTGCTTTCTTGTTGCAATCGCAGAGCTGTGACTATGTCAAGTTTTCCAGGGACTGATCCAGGGCGAAGTACTTCAGCCAAATCAAAGGCTAATTTTTGAATTCACTTGCTAGCAAGAGATAAGAAAGAATCAATCTCTCTTCTTCAGGAATGGTGTAATTTCGTCAATGCTTCTTCTTATCATTCTAATGCCGATGCCGTTCTTTTTCATGCAAGCAACTTCAAACTCGATACCAGCTATCGCAACCCAGAACAGATTTACGTATGGTTTACTCAAGAATCGTCAGCTAATGAGGTCATCAACATCCCTTCTAGTTAGTTATCTCAAGGAATACTCTCATTTCAGACTATATCAATTGGACGATGACCTATAGGACAGATTCTGATATCTGGGATCCTTATGGGAGATTAGTTGTTGCTCCGAATTCTTCAGTTGATTTGGAAAAGATCTGGGAGATGAAAACCAAAGAGGCAGCCTGGGTTGGGTCCAACTGTTTGACGGATAACAGAAGAGCGGAAATGATCTATCTCCTCCAAGACAAGGGTTATAAAGTAGGATACCCATTAGTGAAGAATGAATGTTTAGGCAGAGATCTTTGGTAAATGCGGAACTTCCCTACCATCGTGTGGAAGATACTCATCCGGCGACTGTCGAGCGAAGGCCATGCGGTCAGTGACCTTGTCTATTCACTTCGAACTTTCAGACCTTATAAGTTCTATCTGGCACTTGAAAATTCGAATTGCATTGATTACGTCACGGAGAAGTTTTTTAATAGTTTGGCGGAGTACGAAGCGGTTCCAATTGTTATCAAAAGAGATTTCTACAAGCATTATGGAGTGAAGCTATTCTCCACACAGTATCTTGTTTAGATTCCTGATTCTGCTTACATTGCCATTGACGATTTCACGAACGTTGTTCAGCTAGTCAATTATTTAAACTACGTAGGATCCAACAAGACAGCTTATTTGAAGTATCACAGTTGGCGAAAGGAATTACAGTAATCCTAGCTTACCCGTCTATAGTACCTTTTAGAGTCGATTTCTCTCGTTCTGAAACTGGCTTCTGCAAACTTTGCGGTCGCCTTCGTGATGACAAAGGTCCATCGAAATCCTATATCGATCTAGCCGCTTGGTACTCTCCTCTTATCTGTGAACAACGTCTTTTGGATAAATATCTTGGTCGATCAACCGTCAACCGCTTTCTTTGTAATATATATAGTGTCATCTTTCAGAAATATCATTGGAATTGCTCATAATTGTTTCGAATCTCGGTTCCATCAACGGGTAATTAAATATTTATTTTCTGTCTCTGTATGACCCGTTTAGTTATAAAGCTTTCTAGCTGCCTGAATGTCGATAGCCGTAAGACTTGGTCGATTATGATATCCTCTGTACCCTCGCTCCATTAGACTTGGTCCCTTCTGATGTGGAATACCAAGAGCATGGCCGAGTTCATGGGCAAGAACCCATTCAAGATTCCTCCCGTCTGGACCCCTAAAACGCCTTTATTATTGGACTGGATTGAACAGTACCATGGCTCATCATCGTCCAGATGTATTTCTCCCCTCCTAGGCATGTCGGGATAGAAAGTATGAGCCACTTCTCCTCCTTTTCCGTCAAAAATATAGCCATCTTGATGATCGCCGCTCCAAAAGAAGACCTTTATATCGGCATCTTTGTCTTCCGTACGGAGGAGAGGAACAGGGATCATTGGTTTCCAGACTCTGAAATTGTTTTACTAGAATTCGTCTACCAAAAGGTAGAGGATACCCAAACGAGACAGAAAATGAACTTACTCGACGGCCTTGTCCATGCTATTATCTACATGTTCCTTTATAACCGGCTTGATCATCCTGGGATGTCGTCTGTGCTCTGGATACTTGAGTATTTTGTAGGTCAACACAGATCGGCCCCATTTTCCAAAACCTATTGAATCAATTGGAAAGTATAAAGGAACTAACCTAGGTCATTCTCTACTATATTTCCCGAAACCAGCTGAAGTAAAAAGAATAAAAGAATGAATTGGTTCCTATACATGACAGAATTTCCTCCTACAGACGAATGGAAGTCTTGCAAACCCACGGATTCGTCTTTTTATGGGGTCCTCCGCCTACAGCCGAACGTCTGAAGAGTCGCGTGAAATGAGCGTAGGTGTTCTTTTTGAAGGTCGAAGGACAACAAAAGAGCTAACAGAGTGAGGAGAGGGAAGGAGACCTTACTCGAAACGAGACTGGTAGCTAAATGAACAAGTCTCGGAGCTAAAAGGCACAGAAGAACGTGTTCCTCAAACACGTGGGTTAAGCATGATGATAGTACATGGTCAGGTAGAAAAAGGGGGGAGGAAAATAATCTGTAATAAAGAGGGTTTACGATCATATGAATGAATGCTTCCCAATTACAAGCGGAAATTATGAAAACTACAATAAAAGATCTTTATGTTTTACCTCCTGTAACTTATTAGAGGTACCCGAATGAGAAAAATACATAGTATACATTATATATGCTATATGGACACTATCACATCAACGAAATTCCCTCAAATGGCAAAGAAATCGGTGGAAAATGCAACCAAAGGCTGAAAGTGAAACTAGATAGCTGCACTGGGATAAGGTAAGTGATATCGAACACAATGAGGGTAGGCGATGAAAAAAAACCCGGCTCAAAAAGGTTATTATGGTGTGAAGAAGGCGCAGACAACGGCAAAACACTTAACAGGGCGACAATGGTCATAGATTAGAACAAAAATTAAGTGCCGTCGGCTAGATATACTTTTTGAAGGCCCGATAATCGCTGAGGCGTCATCAGAGGAACACCGTCACGTTCGCCGTACCTAAAACCAACAGATAATTTTGTTAAACCCGATTAATATGTTTTTGACACATATCTTCGATATTTTATCTTTTCGTTTAATATAAGGAACATCTAATGAGAATCGCATTCGGTTTCAGTTAGCGAGATGTAGTCCGATTAAAGTAAAAACACTCCACCGATTCGTCCTTATGGAACGACAGGTTCTCATCACACGAGATAATAGATGTTTACTACTATCTTGTAGAATATTCAAAAAAAAAACAAAAAGAAACTTACGGTGACATAGCATCAAGTTCTGCAGGAGACAAATCATCCGCTTCGGATAGTCTTGTTTCTTTTAACATTTGGTCAATTATTCCACCTGCATCTATCCTAAAAATAAAAAAACATAAAAAAATAAATAAAATATGGACAACCTTGTGCTTTGTACTCTTGGTGCACTTGATCGATCCTGGCTAAACCTTCTCAAAGTGGTTATTGGCACAGAGGCTGGTCTTTTTGTTTCTGACACTAAAGAGGCAGTGTCTTCCGCGGCTCCAGTAGAACCGACTGTTGAAGAAGATTCTAAAAATCAATATGCGATAGATATAATACATAGACCACTTACCTGGAGTTTCGGCGACATCTTTTCTTATTTGTACTCCCGCTTCTTCTTCTACATCTAAGTCGCATGGTAGTGATGGTAAAGGCGCTGCTTTTCGTTCTATTGGATAGGTTTTATCTTCATAACATGCTATTTGTGGTCTAAAAATATAAATATAAAAAAAAGGAAGAACATTTACACTCTGAAGAAGGGATCGGCACTTTGATGACACATTGTTATTTTTACTAATACTTTTGAATTATCTTGTCGTGAATTGAGCCCATATCCATCTAGTAGATATAACCGTGACATTCCTAAAGAAAATGTGTAAAAAAAAGAAATAATAGAGTAAACCTTCAACTCCAGATGCAGCAAATTCCGACAAATTTATATCAACGTATCCTAGTTTCTGATGAGATTTTCCGCCTTTTTGTTCCTGAAAACAATTTGCATGTAAAATTCGCAATAGTTTATTTTTTTTAAAATACAAATTGTCGCATTTTTTGTTCACAACAAACAGCTGCGTTAGCGAAAATCTAATTTCCGCAAAAAAACGCATTTTGCGGAAATTAAATTTGTGAACTAAAAAAGTACACAATGTATACTTTTGATTGAGATATAATAATAAAAACCAAAAGAAATTTAGCAATTCAAACAAAAGGTAACTTACTTTTCTTATTGAAACTCGACATAGGCATTTTTCAAGCATTCCCGTAGAAGGATCCGAGGCTATTCGACACGTAAATGATGATCTATGTGACCATGATGCACTATGATTTACAACCTAAAACAAAAATTATACCAAACCAAATTACAAACCTCTGCTCGCTCTGTGTGATCTTCAAATGCTCCTCCTTCTAGAAGTCTTACTTTTGCGAAGAGGATGGCGTTTACTAATGGAACATCACTCAAAGCACAGACCTAAACCAATTCTAGTAAGCATTGTACATTCAAAATTCTAATATATGTAAAACTTTATTGAAATGTAGATAAAATACAAAAAAATGTTTCTTAAAAAAAAAAAAAAAAATTTGAAGTAAAAATTCAAAAATTTGACTTGCCTGAAGATCGACGCTGAATTTAACCTTTTTTCTCATAAGAAACGCCATCCTATTCCATAACCAGTCGATCAGATTATATGTACCTGAAAATCGGTTTTTTTCTAAGCGAAACGGCGGCGAAAAGGCTGGCTATTGACAGCCGAAAACTGATGTGAAAGCCAACACTATTCCCGTTCAGGCGAGTACGTAATTGCGTCGTTTTATGAAAGTCATTACAGTACGCCAAACAACTTACTTTTCTGGACTCGTTGCACCCGCATCTTGTCTGCTTTTTTTGCCTGTGTTTCTCTGTAAATAGTTTTTTTTATCTTTGTCGAAAGGGATTTAGACAAAGAAGAAAAGAAATGGAAGGACAACAAGTGTCTACTATTTCCTGGTGATGTTTTGAAGAAATCCGACGGTCAAAATAGAAAAATAGAAGGAATTATTATCAAAAACTTCAAGGTTAGTACTTATTGCTCGTTTATCAAATGGCATACATACGAATCCTGAAATGCGATGTTCAATAAAAGTTATTAATATTTCTTGGGTCGACTAAAATTTTCCAAAAACGTTTTTATCGAAACAAAATTCTTTCTCAATTTTGGGGTGGATTTTTGGTCTACATGTACTAGTAACCTCTCCTGCACCGTTTAAACATGTGTGATCGGAAAAACCGCAGCTGTAGAAACACCTGGTTTGTGAAAAACACGACTTACGCTGCACTTCCAGGGAAATGAGATTTTTCTCGAGAAATCATTACTGTAGTTGTTATTGAAAAAGTCAAACAAGACAGAAGTCTGCGAAAATGTCACAAGCGAATAGACTAATCTTATCAAAAGTAATGTTTTATCTTTTGTGCCTGCCTATATCGGGAGTCAACAGCAAAAACTTTTAAGCTTGTCAACGAAACATCTGAGGATAGAGATACTTTGAACCAAATAAAAGGACGATGGTCACGAGTGCAGATTATCGACAACAAAGGAACACTTCCTTTATGAAACAAATACATAAGGGTGGAGGACGACAGGTGTAGCGTAATCGGCTGAATAAGTCGCTAAGCTTCAGTCGCCCCTAATTAGCATAATAGGTGAGGAGGGGAGCTCGAGGGACGGAAAGAAGGAAACAACATTTGAAATATGAGCTTGATAAAGCTGGTGTGTCCGGCAGCCGAAAACAGCCGGCACGTGTCATAGTCCATAAAAAGGAGCGGGAATTAGGAAAATGCTTTGATGTCTATGCGTGTTTTCTCTGAAAATTTAGGTGTTTACTATTAGTGATCAAGGAGAAGACTATAGTGAATAAATTCAAAGAATGTTCCATTGACCAATTGAGGTCCGGTGTCGGGTTACTCTCCTTTCTTCTTTGGTCAAATTGTACATATAAGAGGTTAAAGACTAATCGGCAGGAGAACTTCACACGCTTCTTTAGCTTTTTTGCAAAAAATCTTGGGGAAAGTGGACAAAGAAGTAGCCCGTATGCCTCGGGGACTTTCTAATTGAGTCCTTAGGCGGAAGTTGTAAGACAAAGCCACCGACTCAGCGGCTCCCAGCAACCGACTGGAGGGCGTCACATGAAAATCCAATTTTGGAAGAAATTGAGAACTTGAACTGCCGAGGCGCGAGAAGTGATAAGCGTCTTGAACAAACAACAAGTTTGAAAAATCGAGGGGGCTGCAGCACAGGGAAATCATTAAGAGAATCGTACGGACAAACAGGCGGAGGTGGATGGTCAGAATAATACGAAGAAGTATAAATTGAAAATGACAAACTGAAATGGAAAACAAAAATTAATTAGATGAAAAGAAATTATTCAGGTTCTCTATTATTGGCCTTGTATTCTTTTCTTAGCGTCAAAACTTCCCTCTTGTTAACTTATCCTTTGTGACTAAAAATTGAAATGCAAAGGAACAGTAATGTTTTTCTTCTCTCAGGAAAACATTCGAAATTTAACCGGTCAGAAGAGAGATAACGGCTCGAGCAAAGACCTCTTCTTATCGGGCGACGTCATATCTGACGTGCTGAAGAGGCATAAAAGGGAGGCTAGTCGGCAGCCAAAATGGCGGGAAAGATCTCACTGAATTGATGAAAGTATCGATAGGATGATGAAAAGTACGAGAAAAGAAGCTACTGTTTGCCTACTCGACCGGAAACATCACCGTCCATGTGACAATCGTTTTGTGACTTCTTCCAGTATAATTAGAAGGGGAGCCAGTTGATACGTTTTAAAATGGTCGGAGGGGAGGAAAATGCGGGAGAGATTATCGCTGTGTCAGAGAGTGAAATGGGGCAAAAAGTTTGATGTTTAGCAGCCAGTTCAAGTGTTAAAAGCTATTCGTCTTCAAGAGGAGAAAATTTCAAAAGGAGAGCCACATGTGCCGCCCTGTGAACTGTCAACAGAATATGCAAACAGGGCAGGAGAAGGGTCTCTCCACTTGGGATCCTCACAGGAAAGGAAAACTCGAACATCACACGAGACAGTGTGTGTTGGAGTAGGTAAATATTAGGTCATAAACAGAAAGAGTGACACCGGGGCGGAATTGATCAAAATACGGAGGGAGCCTGCTTAAAACCTGTTCGTTACCTTCATCTGATGATGCCCTGATAAGACAAATAGACGTGAGAACGGGAAATAACTCCCGTTTTCAAAAATCTAGAAGGTTGCTATGTACAAGTAGTTGCGAATAGAGCCACTATTGCCTACCATTCGTTACCGAACAATAGCACTTCTTTCGAAACGTCGCGTCACTTTGAATAAATTTAAATGAAATCCAGTCAATTTTCACTAGACGAGGTCAAACATTCCCGAACAGTCATCATACTTCAATCACAGGCTGGGTTTGTTGGACGTATTATGATGAGTAATATGGAAAAAACAGAATCGGACATCTCATCAAAGTTGATACCAAAATGGAAGGGAGGAAGGAATGATTTACGAGCAGTTATATATGATCGCCCATAATGTGTACTTGTCACTATGGCGTTCGTCGTCATCGCATAGCAACGGCACAGATAAGCCGAATGTGATTGGAATGAATAGCGCGCCTTCGACGGCAATTCGTCGATGAGTAACGAGACAATTCTCAGCGGGGGTAAGATGACGAAGTTCCGGGGAAATTCAAATCCTCCATGTGGGAGAGACAAAGAGGAAAGAGAGTTGCGCCGGAAGTGTACATATGTTGCACCACCTCGAGCGCAAGAGGAGTCTGCCAGCCGGTCCACGAAGGCAAATAGAGAAACGTGGAAGAAGTAAAACCACCTGCCTTATAAGTGTCATAAGTGTTAAAAAAAGGCATGACAATAAACAATATTTATATGTGACATTAAAACTCAAGACAAACAAAATATAACAAAACCGGTAATCTGCTGAAGCTCTCCACATTTAATTATTTGGGTCGTAACTTGAAGGAGAATACTAAAAATTAGAGATAAAAATTTAAAAGTAAATTAACCTGAGGAGAACTAGGTGCATATC
Source organism: Oscheius sp. DF5120 (assembly GCA_932521415.1). NCBI lineage: Eukaryota > Metazoa > Nematoda > Chromadorea > Rhabditida > Rhabditidae > Oscheius > Oscheius sp. DF5120. The sequence goes on along the minus strand of OW051465.1, from coordinate 2,614,258 downwards.
TTGGAGAACTCGGAGAGTATGTCGGCGAAGTAGGAGAATACTGTGGCGAAGATGGTGAATAAGGAGATGTAGTTTCTTCTCCTGATGGAGGATCAGGGGAATAATTTGGTGAATACTAAAAAGAGCAAATTTTAGAAAATGAATGAAAATAAAATACCGCTCCGCCCGTTGAAGGAGTATAAACTGGTGAACTAGGAGTATATTGTGGTGATGAAGGTGAATATGAACCCGGAGTAGGTCTTGTTGGAGAGGATGGTGAGTATTGACTTGTTGTTCCGATAGTATATGTTGGACTTGAAGGACTGTATTGAGGACTTGTTGGTGAATATGCCGGTGATGAAGGAGAGTATCTTGGACTGGAAGGGCTGTAGGATTCGCTTGGTGCTTTCATAGTTGGACTTGATGGTGTATATGTTGGTGAACTTGGTGAATAACGTGGTTGTGTACCAGTTGGAGAATAACTAAAACAATAGAACAACTAAAAATAACATACCTGGAGCCTCCAGGACTATAAGCAGGAGAAGTAGGCGAATAACGTGGACTGGTTGGAGAATATCCAGGAGACGTTGGAGAATATGAAGGAGACGTTGGTGAATAACCTGAAAATAACAAAACACAAATGTAAAAAATTACTTGGACTTGTGGGACTATATCCTGGACTTGTAGGACTATACGACGGGGAAGTCGGAGAGTAAGACGGCGATGTTGGAGAATAGCCTAAGATATAATATTATACAAAAATAACATAATGACATACTTGGACTCGTTGGCGTATAGCTTGGAGATGTTGGAGAATATGATGGTGATGTTGGAGAATACGCCGGAGAAGATGGAGAGTAACTTGGACTCGTAGGATTATAGTTGTTCGGGCTTGCAGGTGAATACAATCCAGGCGACATAGCACCGTAACTTCGAGGAGTACCAGGAGAGACACCACCATCAAGATTCTCTCCAGGGGAGCCAGGTGACCAAGCACCACCATAACCAGGAGACATTCCACTCTCAGAAAGGCCTGATGGTGACCAACCGGCAGGCGTTTGTCCACCACCAAATGGTGACCATGCTGCACCTGTTAAATAACCGGGAGTTGCTGAACCACCGGCAGACCATGGTGTAGCAGAGGGAGATGTCATTGAACTAAATAATTTCATACAATAGATTTAAAAAATAAACACCTTGCTGGACTCGCTGCTCCCATGAAAGCTCCGCTACCAACAAAGCCACCCATATTTGTCGGTATTTCCATACCGAATTTACATTTCTCAGCGTCTAAGACCAAATCGAAGCATCCAGTACCCGCTTTAGCCAATTGTCCGAGCATAATATTTTCAGATACACCTGAAAAAGTTGATGCATAATAGATCAAGTACCTTTAACAGGATCAACTTCTGCATGTGCAGCAGCTTCCATAAGAATATCCACTGTTTCTTCAAAAGAACATCTCATCAAAGCTCCCACTTCTTGTCGATTAATTCCATGTCGGGTAATAGCCATTAAATGGCCTAAAACTTTCTTAATTACTAATGAACAAAAAAACCTTTTGCAGTCATAACGTCACAAAGAAGAGCTAAGTGCCGATAATTGACATATGATCCGTCAAATGAAATTACATTATTCATTTCGTTTTCTATAGATTTTCTGACTGCTTCTATTCCTAACACTTCGAAAATTTCGCAGATATCATTAGAAACTGTTCTCACAGGATCAATATTCGACTCGGAAAGAACCTAAAACTTTAAAAAATAACATTAGCTGCATACTTTTAGTAGTGCTGTACCATCAGTTTCTAAAATCCAATCAGCTATATGTTTAAAATCTCCTTCTGGTGTAATCATCACTCTTTTCTTGTCGTCAGTGTTTGGTTTATGCATATAAACCTTCGCAATAGCAGGGATCCCCTAAAAGATGAATACATGGGAAACACGAAGAACCTGGAGGGTGAGATCGGATAACATATTTGTTTCAATACATCGCAAGAACATATCATCCTCCATCTTGTCTATTTGTTCCTCTTCTGCTCCTTTATCATCTCCTTGATTGGTAATTCTAATGCGAAACACAAGTTTATCAGCATTATCATCGGTGTAAATAACATTTAAATCTTCGCCGAATCCAGCATGAATTTTGTCGGCAACTTGTTCCATACTTAACTTTTTATCCGTCATTCTTCTTCTATCTAATTCTAAACGCAATAACCAAGGTGATGCACGGCTTGGATCAAAGTCTGGCATTTCATAGAAAATAGAAACCCATTCCTCATCTTCTTCAATACAAGTATTTTTGACATCAGGATCATAATAAATAGCTGTATTCGCTGTCACCTTAGCACAGATAAAAATAAAATCAAATGCTTACTTTTCTAAGAGTTGTATGCTCTAGTTTACAGAGGACATCTTTAGCTTTTTCAGCATCTTTAGCAGCCGGTCCTTGGAGGAACACCGTCAATGATGGCGTTTTTAATTGCTTTGAAACATTGATAATCTCCTTCAAACGAGGTACTCCCAACGTTACGTTCTAAAAATCGTAATAAAATCTTTAAGGAATTATACTTTAGCTGATACTCCGGCATAATGGAAAGTATTCAATGTCATTTGGGTGGCAGGTTCTCCCAACGATTGAGCAGCTAGTGCTCCAACCATTTCTCCAGGCTGTGCAATAGCTGACTTGAATCTGGTTTCAATTTCACCTACAACAAAGATACCAACACTGGAAAAAAAACAAACCCAAAAGCCATTCAAAGGCTTCTTTATTCAATCTATGGGCTGTGGCCATTTTTTTGGTACATAATGTAGATCGCAGGAGAATATTCATAAGCAAAGTCGCATTATATTGAGCCTGCTTGGAAATTCTATCTTCACCACTCACAATCACAAGCTTTTCTGATAATTGCCGAACACCGTTAATAACATGTAATGGATTCAAGCTTGTTGGTTCTCTAAAATGATAGAAATAAACTAACAGTGATAAAAACGGTACCTCTTTTCAACATGGAAAATTTTCTGTGCATTCCAAATCAGACGTTGTAAATTACAAGGTAAGACGACTTTTGAATCGCCGGTTGGAAAAATCTTTCTGAGTACTCGTCGATCTTCTTCAAGCTGAACCCATTCGTTTTCTAATTCTTCAATAGCGTCTGGAGATCCTTGAAGATCTCGTATTAAATCTTCTGTGAAGCACTTTTTAATAGTTTTTTCGTCTGTGATATCGAGCTAAACCATTGTACACTAAAAATTCGTACAAAAGAATACCTTGAATTCTCTTTCAAACACAGCATTATTTGGCTTCATGATCGGAATTGTCTGATTTTCTACCCACATTCCATCTAAACCGTCTTCTCCATAACGGAGTTGAATCATTTGTCCAATGGAGTTACGTACCTAGAAATATATTTGACAAAAAATTACTTACAGTTCCGTCATAATTTACCATTACACTTTCCATTGCTTTAATTAAACGACGCTGTATATATCCAGTTTCTGCAGTTTTTACAGCAGTATCAATAAGACCTTCGCGACCACCCATAGCGTGAAAAAAGAACTCTGCTGGGGTTAAACCAGCCAAGTATGAGTTTTCAACAAAACTAAATGATAGGTGCATAAAACACAAATATTACCCTTTAGATTCCGGTCCGTAGTCGTCCTTAATGAAATGAGGTAAAGATCTATGGCGAAAACCGAATGGAATACGCTTTCCTTCAACGTTTTGTTGTCCTACACAGGCAATAACCTAAAGAAAATTTTCAAACATCAACGTCACAAACTTGAGAAATGTTAATCTTTGATCCTTTTGAACCGGAGACGACCATAGATTTAAAATTGTTAAATTCTATAAAAAAAAACAAAACACAGAATGAGTCAAATAAAAATTACAAACCTGACAATGACTTCTGAGCGGAGCTTCCAGTTTTATCACGGGCATCATTTAAAAGTCTATTAACCATGTTTTCGAAAGTCTGGCGGAGAGTATTACCAGGAGTTGGCTCCAACTCATCATTGTGAGCTCTAATGCAGTAAATTAAATGAATAGAAAATATACTTTTCAATAACTGTGACGACATCTAGTTTAGCTTTCCGAATTGTTTCCTGAATATCCTTATATGTTGCTTGATCAGCAATTGTGTCGCCAATCCCAATTGTATGACCTTCGCGTATAAGCCAAGCATTCACAACAGTTTGAATATGAGAATAAAATTTGGCAGCTACTTCGTGTCCTAATTCAAGAGCAACAACATGAAGTAAATTTCCAGCGGATCGCCCAACTGTTTTTGAACAAATAATTCCACTGATGAGTTCACCATGTTCGATAAGAACCTCAAAAACGACGTTAAAACATGAAATATAGCTGTACCTTTGTATCTCCTGGAGAAATCCAAGCATAGGGACCTTTATCTTCGTCATCAGGATGAGTACTATGTGTTCTTAAAACATTGACATTTCCAGGAATAATCAAAGAGAATAATTGTTTTCCTGTCCATAATGGTTTTGGCTTAAGAATTGCTGGTTGTGGAATTTTTCCGTTCCATTCAGGGTGATACATAAGGAGATCCATTATTGTTGGCTAAAGCAAAAATATAAACTTTAAAAAATACTAACGAGGTCAATAAAAATATCTCTCTTTGTCATCATCCTCACAGCGCACAATGTATCTTGTACAATTCCCATTACTGGTTTATTTGCCTGCGGCGTAATCAGTTGTCTAGGTACCATTGCAATTTCCTCAATTTCTGCACGAGTTTCCAATGACTGTGGTAAATGAAGATTCATTTCGTCTCCATCGAAATCAGCATTATATGGTGTTGTTACAGAGAGGTTCATACGGAAAGTAGACCAAGGAAGTACCTTAACAGATCAGTAGAGAACGAGCAAGCGACTTAAACAAACTCGGACTCTGTGACCCATCATAGACATTTTGTGAAGAGTAGGTTGTCGATTGAAAACTATAATATCCCCATCTCTCATATGCCGTTCAACACTAAATGAGCATAATGACCAATTGTACTGGAACTCACCGATATCCAGGTTGTAAATGCAGATCAGCAGCTCTAGGATGATACCGCAAGTCAACACGAGCTCCATTCTCACGAATAATATACTTGGCACCTGGGTACTGAGAATCACCACGATTTACTAATTCTTGTAATCTAAAAACAATAAATACTACTAGCAAATAGAACAAACTTGTCAATATTGAAAGGAGTGACTATTTCAGGAAATGTAAGATTTTGAGCAATAGTTCGTGGAACTCCTACAGTATCAATTGGAAGATTGGGATCGGCAGTAATAACAGTACGCGCGGAGAAATCAACACGTTTACCTTTAAATTTAAAAAAATGAAATATGATAGAATAACTTACCCATAAGATTTCCTCGAATTCTTCCCTCTTTTCCTTTTAAACGCTGCTTAATCGATTTCAAAGGACGACCTCCTTTTTGTGTTGCAGTTGGTAGTCCAGGTATTGCGTTATCAACTAAAGTAGCAACATGATACTGGAGAAGTTTAACATCATCGGCTAAAACATGTGCTGCCGCACCATTTGCTTCATTTCTGTAAAAAAAGTTACAAATAAAAATAGTACCAACCTTTTTAAACTTTGATTTGCTTTGATAATGTCAGACAGCTTATGAGTAAGATCGTCTTGATTTCTCGCTGATCCAAATGTTACAACCGCCGGTCTAACAGCCAAAGGCGGGACAGGAAGAACAGTACAAATCATCCAATCAGGCCTGGCATATTTTGGATCCAAACCTATATGAATACATTGTCAAACAATATATGAAACAAACCGAGAACAAGAACGTCCTCATCAATAATTTGCTTAAAAATTTCGAGTGCTCTTTCGGCTGTTAAAACAATTTTGCGTTCCTAAATATGGAGTAGAATAAAACAATTTGCTTACCTGACTATCTTCATTTATATTTTTCTTCCATTCAGCATTAATGTCAATTCCCACTCGCCGATATGTTGGCTGATATCGACCACAACCTCCTAATTTGCCTCCTAATCCTCCGTCTGGATTATCCATATCATCAGGATTTGGATTATCTGGCTCATTGGCTCCTTCGCATACAGTTTTTGATTTGCAAATATCATAAATCATTGTTAGTCTTTTTCGTGGATTTCCTAAAGGCAGTTGTGAAATTATTTGAAATCAACCTTGTGTTTTTTTTAAAATTTCTTTTACTCTAGGTGCATCTTTGTCAATTAATAATCTACTGCAATAAAAGCATACACATCGAAGAATCTACAAAAATATTTAATTATAGCTAAGCTTACTTTCAAGGTTTTACTAATATATCCAATGTGATAAACTGGCTTGGCCATTTCCATATGAGCAAAGTGTCCAGGACAATCCGCCAAGTTACCCGCACATGTCATACATCTAAAAAAATAAATAAAAATTAGTGAATTTAACAGCCTCGAAAAAATAAGAGAAATAAAATACTACCGTCCACGACGATCGACTACTCCTTGACGGGGATCCATTAATCCACCCATTTTTGGCTTTCCGTTTTCATAAACTTCAGGAAACTCGATTTCGCCAACAGACATGCGTTTCTAAAGAGAAAGAATAATTAAAAAATTAAAAACTCACAATTTCATCCGGACTAAGAATTCCGAATTGTACTTTCTTCACATCTCTGAGCGGAGCTCTAAAGTCGACCCCGACTAGAGCCATGTTGAAATGGAATGCTGAATAAAAACAATAAGAAAGTTTGAAAAAAAAAACCAATAAAATATAAGAAATATATATTATCACAATTGCTATCCCGTCAATTTTTACAGTTATCCACTTCGCTATTCTCAAATACAAATCTAATATTTTCTGCACTATTTAGTATAAAAAAAGTCACCGGAAAAGTTGTTCTATTCGAAACTTTATACTTTCGAACAAGCTGTTATGAAATAAATTTCAAGAAACAGCTGAAACGATGCTGCAGAGTTTTGTTAGCCGATGTCCTGTTACGATCAAGAGACCGCCCATTATTGTGTGTGTTATGTTTGCTTGAACAGCTGTTGGTTTGTAGTAGTTTCTCCTTGTTTTTTTGTCAGACTGTTTTAGAACTATTAAAAATGGAAATTTTCATTGTAAAAAAGCTATTTCGCTTTTCTTCACGTCTCAATTTTCATCCTTTATCGATATTTTAATGTTTTCCATAAAAAGAAGCCTAAGAAAAAAAATCATCACCCTTACTACAAAGAGAAATAAAAAAATTAGGCATTAAATTGAAAACTTAACAAATACTGTACGATTCCTTGCGAGAACCATTGTTTTTTCTATTCATTAGAATTTTTATCTCAATGCCGTTGTTTTTCTTCGCTCATTTTCATTTTCCACTTGTCGACTACCCTTCAGCGACAATTTCTGGCTGTCCTTGTCAGTTCGAATGTGATTAATACGTCAACGCTTTGTGGAGTGGGGGGGGGGGGGTATCGCAGGATGATAGTCTCTCTTTCTCTCTCCGAATGATATCATTCAAGCGACCCGAAGATATTGATTAATCATACCCCGTCTATTGTGGTCTGCCATGTGTTTACTCGCGTTCATATATCTAGGCCGTCGTCGCCTTTCATTTTCTTCGTATGACTCAAGTGGTGATTCTTCTTATTCATTCCTTGCTTTTCGCCGATTTCTCCCGCTGCTTTTCCACCTTTTTAGTCGCCAAAAAGTACAGTCAACCAGCTAGGTGTTGAACGAAAAACCCGTCAGACTGAGTGTAATATACCGCGAATTTGATGAGACAACATATTTTTTGGGATAGAAGAGTCCAATAGATCAGTCTCTATGTCGTATTATCCAGATGTTTTATCTCTCTCCCTCGAGCCATTACCAGTCTGTTGCAAAGGGGGGGGGGGGGGGGGCGTCCGTTGTAAGCAGTCTTTGTGTGTGTGTCACCATCTCCCCCAATTATTGATTGATAGCGTTCAGGCGGTGTTCCCCGATGTGTGTAAACTGATACTCGTCGTCGTCTTCATTTCTGTTGCCGGTTTCTCTCATTAGCTATATCTTCCTGTCTCTCGCTATCGTCCAATTGGCTAAGATTTGTTCCCGACTCTCTCCCAAACACACTAATCCTCCTCTTGATATTGATTGTTTGCACTTTCGAAGAAAGTTATCAGCCGGTTTGGGCCATTTTTTTCTCTTGTCTTGAGTTGCAACACACACGCGACTCAAGGCGGGAGGGGAGGGAACGGCAACCGCAGAAGATTTTTATCTTTCAGAAAGAGACCCAGACCTTGGATGTTATCTGCCTCAACATGTTCATTACTCTCTCTTTTGATAGCAGTTTCTATTTTAAACACATTTCCGTTTCTGACTCTTTATTTTGAGCAAGTCATTCACCCATTAAAACCGTAAAATTTCTGCCTGAGAAGTCGCGTATTTAGTCCGTTCCGGTTGAATTTTTCTCCTTCCAAGCGTCTAATCTCTGCGGACGGGCCTTCCTCTCAGCAACTTTCTTCCTTCCCTCGTCATAACTACCCGAATTGATTCGTCTCCCAATGGATGTCTCTCTCCCTTATCGCCAGCTGTCTCTACAGATCCCTCTCTCGACTTTCTCCATACATTTATGTCACCCATCCTCTCTCATAAACAACATCATTATCTGGGTTTGTCCTCTCCTTCTTCCCGACAAATGAGATTATGACCTCTGGTGTTGCATGTCAAATTGCGGCAGTCGTCTCGATTAACGCCTTTTTCAGCTCATGCGGGGGATGAGCTCGTCGCCTTATGATGAGAGGCCTCCACCACCGCCTCTCCGTTATAGTAGTGGAAGTGGAGGAAAAGTACAAGAGGTCAGCTCCTGTCAATGTCTTTTCTTACTTTTATCTAGGTAATGGATCTCAAACCACTGCCAAAAGAGCCAGCAGAGCAGAAGAAAAAGAAGATGATGAATCCTTTTGTCAAAAGTGACCTCCATTTTTTTCTAGGATATAATAATTTTTAGAAAACAAAGAGAAGAAAGAAAGTTATGACAAGCCAGTGATCTCCGCCCCGAGCAATTTCGAACATACGATACATGTCGGCTTCGATCCTGTCACCAAAGAGTTCACGGTTAGTCATTTATCCATAAAACTGCCATAACTTTAAATGTTTGCTTTTAAAAAAAACGTGACAGGAAAGAGACGATTAATCCTTCTTCCCATTATTTAATTTTCTCTTATGTTCCGTTCAATTGTCATGTCTATTCAGGGAATGCCGGAAGCCTGGGCACGTCTTCTAATGGATGCACAAATCTCCAAATACGAGCAACAGCAGAATCCTCAAGCCGTCATCGATGCCTTGGATTTCTTCACGAACAAAGAACCAACGAATTCAAAGTGGCTACCGTATGATATGAGTGAGTATCTGTTCTCCTGATAGTTAGAGATATAGCCTTTATAGATGACTGTTCCCCTCGACCATCGACGGGTTCCTCTCTAGCTCATAACTCCAGCTATAGCACTTCTTCACTCCCTCATCATTATAAGAATAATATCTATCATCAATATCAGAGTATGAGCCATTGGAGGGAGAACATTGATCTTTTAGATGAACCAGGAAGGGGATTGCCTCCTCTTCCTCGACCGCTTCACAGCAATGGAAGTCTCGGATCGAGTAAACCGCAGAAGAATGGAGGTTATACGAATGTTCCTGAGAATAGAACCAGCATGCCACCAGTAAGTTCTTTTTATTAGTAACAAGTATTTAGAACTATGCTCCTCCTCCCATTCCGAATGAAGATCCAGCTGAATTAGCAGCTCCTCCACCTATTCCAGACAGACCAGCAAGGACTATGAGCATAGTAAGTCTCCTTTATTTCTATTATTTTCTTTGTTATAGTATACAAAACCCAAAGAGGAAGAAGAAAAGATCCCCGACCTATCACAGGGTCAATTCGGTATTCAGCCTCGAGGCAAAGGAAAGAGGAAAATGACCGATGCTGAGGTTCTGGCGAAACTTCGAACCATTGTAACAATTGGAAACCCTGATAGGAAATACAAAAAGGTCGATAAAATAGGATCTGGAGCATCTGGCTCTGTCTACACAGCGGTGGAGATGTCGACAAGACAAGAAGTCGCCATTAAACAAATGAATTTAAAAGATCAGCCAAAGAAAGAACTAATCATCAATGAGATTTTGGTGATGAGGGAAAACAAGCATGCGAACATCGTCAACTATCTCGATTCCTATCTGGTAGGAGATGAGTTGTGGGTAGTCATGGAGTATCTGGCTGGAGGATCACTGACCGATGTCGTGACCGAGTGCCAGATGGAGGAGGGAATGATCGCCGCGGTCTGTCGAGAGGTAAGTAGTTTTCCATTATATCAATGTATTCCTTTCAGGTTCTCCAAGCTCTCGAATTCCTCCACAGTCGTCATGTTATCCATCGAGACATCAAATCAGACAATATCCTTCTCGGAATGGATGGTTCCGTCAAATTGAGTGAGTTCTTTTCCCTTTTAGGTTACCCTTCTTTCAGCTGACTTCGGTTTTTGTGCCCAGATTTCGCCGGAACAGAACAAAAGGACAACGATGGTGGGAACACCATATTGGATGGCCCCGGAGGTTGTTACCAGAAAACAATACGGACCAAAGGTAGACGTTTGGTCTCTGGGGATTATGGCTATTGAAATGGTCGAAGGAGAACCTCCATATCTCAATGAAAATCCTTTGAGGGTAAGTGTTAGAGAGATCTGTGAAGTATTTCTTTTAGGCTATCTACTTAATTGCGACCAATGGCAAACCAGATTTTCCTAATCGAGACACCCTTACTCCTATGTTCAAGGTACTTTCCTTAATTATTTTCGAAATATTCATAGGACTTCATCGACAGTGCACTGGAAGTTTCCGTGGACAATCGTTGGTCAGCCAGTCAACTCCTCACTCATCCATTCCTCCGTTGTGCGAAGCCCCTAGCTTCCTTATACTATCTAATCGTCGCCGCGAAAAAAAGCATCGCTGCCAGCTCTTGACATGGTTCCATCTTTCATCACAGGTCTAGAAAATGTTTCGCAATATATATATTGAACAGAACGAAAGATAGCCGGGTCCAGCGGGGCAATATTCACATCCCAGGGTGATATTATTCTCTATAAACTCCCCGATTTATTCACTTACTTTGTGTGCTAGTCCTCTGGGTATATGCATTTGAATTATTTGTTTTTGCCAAAACCCGAATGACCGTCTCCTACTTATATATTGTTTTGTATATTGATAAATGTGTCGGCTAGAAACAAAATACTGTTCTTGCTATCGAAAGAAGTGAGCGACCTAACCCACAAGGAAGAAATGTCACTGAGCATGTGGACTAAGAAAATCATATTGAAGTACCACTATCATAAAAGTTTCATTGTATACGGACTCAATGTTTTCTATTTTTATGATTTAGGGCCACTTCCCTCTCTCTTTCATCCAACAGCTGCATCTGTCCTCGAGGATGAGGGGTCGAAGGGAGAGACGGAGTCGCCACCTGTGTCCTATTTCCCGCGCGATCTTGACCTCGCAAATGGTACGGCGGATCAATACAGACCCCAGCCGTTGTTGTTATCTCCATTAGCTGGGGGTCAAACGGCCGGACTTGACCTAGGTCAGAGCATTCACAATTCATCATGGTAAAAGTCGACGCAGGTTTATTGTATTCCGAGGAGGATAAGCCCATGAATCCCAATGATTTACTCCTATCCGTGAGTCCATTTGCCTATTAAAAAGATCTTTTTTTCTCTTTAGATGTTTGCCAACATAGCTTCTCCCGGTTCTTCTGGTCATAATGTAAGTCTCTCTTTTCTTCGATACATTAATTTTTAGGCTCATTCAAATGAAGAATTCGCTCAATCACTCCTTCGAAGTATTCTTTCTAAGCCTTTGAATTCATCCAATCATACCAATGAGCTAGTCCAATCATCAAATGGTCTGTTCGCACCGCTTCTTTTATCTCTTTTAGCAGCCAAAGCCATTCAAAGAGACAACACATCACTTTCCGCTCTCAATCCAGCACTAGCTTCAGCTTTAGGCATGATTGTAGGCTTCTTTTTTCAATCGTTTACTCCCTTAGACCTCTGAAAAACCAAAATTTCGTTCAATTGCTAGAATAGAAGCCCAAGAGAACGAGCCCATTGCAAGGAGACGATCCGGACCGGTCAAATTAGAAGGAGAAGTGGTTCCTCTTCATATACAAAGACATGCTGAAGGTACTATCGTCGACTCTATTGATTTCTTCAGGAAATCTGGATCTACCTTCGAGTCATGTTGTCTCGTACAACGGTCATCAAACAGAAGTTCCGGACGAAATTCGTTGTCATCTCTGCAATTATCCAATGAAAATGTGTTACAGAAAGAGCAAGTATAAGTCGGAAATAAGGGAATATCCAGCCTACAGGTAACAGTCTAGATTTTTTTTTAAATATTTGTAGATGTCTTCGTAAAGGCTGTCAGACCTTCCGAGCCATTCGAAAAGTACTTGAACCTGAAACGCAGCTCCCCTCCGAGACAAGCAAAAGAAAAGTGGCGGCTGAAGAAACGCCCTCTGTGTTGAGGGACATTCTATCAACTCCATCTTTTTCTGAACTCCCAAGTGCAAAACAACGAAAGGTAGATAAGAACGGCACCCTGGTTTATCTTCCTTATCCAATGACTCCGGACCAAATTGCTAGATTACAAAAGGCAGCTTTTGAGATATTGAACGAAGATAGGGTGATAGAGTGAGTCATATATGCTATGGTTAGAAATACTTTCTAGACAAGGAGAAGTGTTATCAATGCCGTTGATAGTCTCTACTTCAATGACACAGGATGAAGTGAGTTGGAATCAAATGACGGAAGAGGGACAGCAAATACTAAGGAGAGAGCTGATAGCCGCAAGTATGGAATTGAACCAAGCGTATGAACAAACATCAGTTATCACTCCTCCAAAAAAAGGTTCATCACCGGAAACGATATGCTACAGAGAAATAGAACAGAAACCCGTAATCTCTGAAATTCGAATCAAACAAGAGACATAGATCTCCTTTTTTACGGGCCCACTATGTGGTTACTTTTATTTCTTTTTAAATAAAGCCTGAGATCACAGATAATACCAAGTAAAATTATTAGATTTGGAAATTCTTCTCCTGTTTCTTTTGTTTCTGTTCCTCTTGGATCTTCCTTAAAGTCATTGCCCTCTCCAACTTTCTCTTCTTCCTCTGTTGACAACAAATGGAGATGATATCGAGACATAGCACAGCCACTTCAATGACGGTGATCACGGAGAACCCTACGACCTTCAGCAGTTTCGAGGTCAATATTACCTAGCCAGAGTCCCAAGTGGCCTCCAAAGTCGGCGATTAAATTGACGAGACCGTATGCTTCCGATTCTTGGAGCAACTCGTAGTTCAGCTGCTCATAGAAGATCTTGAAAAATAAAGTAGCAAATAATGTAACCCACCTCAATCATGGCAGCGTTTAGTTTGTAATATTCTTCACATTCCTTCTCGGTCATTCCTTCACAATCTCCTAACTAAAACGAGGTCTGCTAAAAGCATTTTTTTAACTCACATCTGTCGCTCCAGAAGGCCATTTCGACGCGGAAAAAGTGACCTCATGGACACTTTCTGTACAAGAATGTTTACAATGACAACTGCTCATTCCCTCTGTAACGTGATGGAAATCACCAACCGAGCCGATATGGGATTCAAGACAATCTCCTGGAAAGGTTAGAGGAATCTATTAGAGCGACCCACTAGCTGTGGCATTGAAGGCCGAACAGTGTTTATCTTCCGATAGAATTGGGAATCTGGGATCTCCACAAGCACAAGCATCAAGAAGTCTATTCTGGAAACAACTCCGATGGCATCCTTCTGGATGGTAGTCGTATCCTGCATATATATATTTTGTGTTATTCATTTCCGTGTCGACTGCACAGTCTCCCCATGGATATGGGAGTCTCTTGATAATTTTCTTCTTCAGTCCGAAACTACTGGCAAATCCGACAGGTGCAGAGTAGCCGAATGTATCGGGGAAAGGGTATTCTGTTGGCGAATGAATGGCTATCCTTACTCCGGCTGATTCAGAGGTCGACATATAGTCGGAAGTGTTAACGAAAAGAAGAACGCGTATGCCATACATGGGACCGGCTCGACTGCTTGTATAGTTGTTATTCACATCATAGTTGAATGTATAACAATTCCCGAATTCCGGATCAACATGGCGACGGAAGTCCCTAAACTCATTACTTTTCATACTTACAGCCTTCATACTCTTCGATGTTACATTCCTTGCCATTGAAAGAACACATCTCAATGAATTCGTTCTTCTGATGACTTAACGCGACTCTCTGTTCCTCCGATAAAGCAGCCATGGTGAACATCAAATTCTCCTTGGCCTTCGTTAACATCGCAACTGTATCTGTCATTCCCTAAGCCTCTCTACATTTAGATCTCTTTCATACCGCGAAACCCATAGCTTTGATAGTCTCTGGAGCACTGACAATGGCACGTTGATTTGGACGAACTATAGGAGTTGGAAGAGCTAAAAAGGAATTTACAATCGACAAAGATAAAATAGTTGAATGGTCTAATTGGCCATGCGATTAGTGCTTTCTACTATTGTTAGACACAGACAGTGCCCCTTACTCATGGTTGTTGTTGTAGTAGTGGATGTACTTGTTGTAGTACTAGTCGTTGTTGGTGGTTTACCTAAGTTTATCCCGTATTGGACGAGTTTTTTTTTGCCCCTTTAAAGCTCAAAACGATGTCCAAAGACTTACGAGTAGTAGTCGTTGTAGTTGTAGTGGTAGTTGTCGTCGGCTCGGCTGAAATACTTATTTAATCATCCTTTCATTCATTCCTTACTAGGCTCCTCTGTCGTATTTACGTCCAACCATAACTTCCTAATCTTTGCTTCTGGTTTGATAACACAATATGGAGTCTGAAACTCATTTATCCTTCCCCTATCACCAAAAAACCATATAAACCAATACATGTAGTGGACATTCTCTATAGTTTTAGTGAAACCCAATAATTTTTTAACGGAATTGTGTCAGTGATTTGTGCATCTAGTGTAATACCTTTAAGAAGCCGTATTTAACCTCGAGGGGCTGAAAGGAAAGAAGTATGAGAAGAGGGAAAGTGAGCTCTAGTCTAGTCTCTAACTTACATCCTCTTTTTGGTTCGGCTGACCAGTTCGATTGCGACATTTACAGTCCAGTTCATCAGGAACAGCTCCAGCGGGAGCAACAGCTTCACAGTAGCCGTCTTTATTACAGAAAGGACAGACATGGTCATACCAGATACTGAAAATTTAATAGAAGACGAAAGGATAGAAAAGTACGTGGCATTGAAGCAAGGCCAGGCGACTTGCATGTCACGGTCGAAGGTACAGACACATTTGGACTTCTGAGCAAAATGATTTATCAAAAATCTCAACTAACATTATTCTTTGGTGGAGATTCAAATCGAATACATTCCATATCCATTTTTCCAATACATTTGCAATGGGCTTCGATGGCTTCATATCGCGCCTATCATATCTGTCATTTTAACTGATCCTTCTTACCCCAGAGAAATCTTCCAATGCCTGCCTTTTGTCTCTTCCTTTTCTAGAATATTGTTCAGTTGGTCGCATGTCATTATTCCTCCATGGAGTCGTCCACCTAGCAGCTCTTTGTTTCTTTAACTCTTCTTGTCCTTCTTCTATCTCTTTTGCGAATAATTTCAAAACCTAGGTTACTATGTCAGGCGATTACACGAGTCTTACTCTGGCTTGTGCTTCGGCTATTTGTAGTTTCCTCGACACTTTCGGCTTCTTTTTCTTATTGTCCTTCTCTTTACTGCTTGTCTTCGCATTGTCATAGACATCCATCTATTAAAATATTTGAATAAAAAATGGAATACCGTATCTCGTATTGATGGTACCATCATGACCAAACTTCGTTTATACGGATTCAAATTACAAAATGTAATGGCTGGGAATTCTACATTATCGAATTTTAACTGAAAAATGGATTTGTAAAGGGATTCCATGATTTTTGAACGGGCTGCTGTTAACCGTGATTCACTCTCTCTGCAACACGAGTCCATCAGCCTCAGCTGACACACACAACTCCCCCGCTACATACCTCGATCGAGGTGATCGTCTCATGACTGTTATACTTAACCAACAGTTGGAAACAGACAAAAATAACTGTCAAGAATCCCGCACACCAAAGAATCATCCAGAATAATCTAGCATAACTGTTGTGGGCTATTAGGGTCCTCTTCGCTCCGTGTGCTGTCGTATTATCCAGAAATTTGCTCCATTTTTCATTAATCGTTTCTTGCTCCTCATCATTTAGAGGAGCTTTTTTGTGTGTTTCATCGTAGCCAGGAGGGTCGGAAGAATTCCGACTCATTCTACTATTCATTGTAAGTTCACCTCGAGAAAGAAAGAAGAAAGTATGCATTTAAAAGGGAACGTAGAAAGCTGATTAGGTCAAGGAAGAAAGAAGATTGTTGTGGAGGAGAGATGGAGAGTACAAAGGTTTAAACGATTGGAGGAGATTGCAAGAATATAACTGACAAGGATAACTAATGGAAAGGAATGAGCAAAATACAAAAAATCCCCGAATAGAAAGTACATGATGGACGAAAAGAGAGAGGAGGTTTGCGTCTTTATTTTCGGATTCCTCTGGGTTTCAATTTCCAAGAGTCAGGTGGGAATGCGAAAAAAAAAGCTGTGTTGTAGTCTCATGTAGAATTCATAAATTCCCAAACATCTGGTAAAGAATGTAAAATTTAATGAAGAACTGGTGTCTGTTGGCACTTGGTTATTGTCAGAGAGGGTCTAGGCTATTCAATGAAGCATTTAACGTCGACAACAAGATTTGCTATACATTTTTAATAAAGACAGGTTTGTTATTATTATTAAAACACTTTTTCAGGTTTTTTTAAGAAAAGAGAAGCAAGCAGGGCGGGTATGAAACTTTAATAAAGATCTGTCTACTAGCATTGCACGATGTTGACAAGCATTAAGCAGAAAGAAAGGTTAAAGGTTCCCAATAAATATCATGCTGCAGAAAGAATACTGGCTAACTCCCATGAAAAACTTATATCCTTGATATATCTATAATACTCTAGTTACATTTTGACGTTTGAGCCGTCTATTCCGTTCAAGTTCTTCATCCAAGTTCTTGTCGCCGTGATTTCCGCTCGAAAGGTCGAGGAATTTCGTCAGAATGACGAAGCAAGGTTTTGGTCTAATAACGAAGCTCCCTTAAGATTAAATGATGACAAGGTAGTCATATAATTTGAGGGGAGGGAGGATTAGGGGAGTATTTGAAAATAAGAGAATCTAGCATTAGAGTGATAAAGTCTAAAAAATATATTGTGTAAAACAGAATAAACCTAATCAAAGGGGTACACGCGTTAATGACCTCCAATGTTCAAAACAACTTCCTCCAATCTGAATTTAATTACCCCCTGACTTTAATGGTTTCCTGAAAACAAAAAGAAAATGACATGTGGAGCGATAGCTTCAACTTTAAGCCATTAGCCACGACTAATGAGACCTCCTACCCAAGGATAATTGGGTCAGCTGGTTGACCTCAAATTTGGAGACGAAATGAATTTACAATGCATGCGGTACTGATTGTCATGAGTTGTTGAATCGGCAAAGAATGGAAGAGAGACTTTGTTTGAAGAAAAGTCAAAGATTCATGTATGCTTTCGGGAGGGAAAGAAAAGGCACTTGACCACACTGGATTGAAGAAAAAAAGATGGAGAATGTAGGATGATTTGAAGACAAAGATGATGAACCCAACGGGATGAATTAATTATAATTTCGCAACCATTTTGGAAGCACAAGACAATTTAGACTTGTTAACATAGGCAAAAGTAAAGAACAACTTTTAGCTCCCACCCCTCAATCCAGCCTGATTGCTTAAGTAACCGGTAATAAAGTACCCAATCGGCAATTCCAAGTTCGTCAAGGGAGTTATAAGAGCCACCTTTAAACTCTACCATTAGTCGGGCTATAAATTATCACCCAAGGTGCCCTGACAGGACAGAGACAGCCGCCACAATGTGTATGTCGAACGTGAAACAGCTGACTACAACTGATTTTTCGAGTCCGTTTGTTGACTAGGAAGGAGAAAAAAAAATATCTACCGTAACTGAGGTGGCAGGTGCTTGATAACGAAATTTGCTGTAAAGGATGAAGGAGAGAGTGATAAAAATTCCAAGGGCCGTGAGGAAGACCACGATCCAAAAGATACTTCCTAAGGCGTTGCGGGCTCTCTGATGAGTTGATATGAATAAAAAAAACCTACAGGAATCCTGGGAAGTCCATGAGAGGTAGTATTGGTCATGAATCTGGCCACGACGTGCTTCACCTTTGTCATCGTCGTCTGGAAACGTTTCAAAAAACTAAAAATGCTCACCTCATCATCCATCGGAGTCGTCACATCAACCATCAGCGCCGGTTGTTCAAGTACCGTGCTCATTTTAGGGAGAACCATAGATTTCTAGAAAAATTAACAGCAGAAAAAGAAACATACCTTCCTCGTGGCTGGACTTTCCTGTTCATTTTTCAGTAATGGCGGTCGATCAGCCAGACTCTTTCTTTTCTCAAACATTCTCTCTAAAAAGACAAAAGTAATATGTCGGAACAATTTTTGTTGCGGAAGCAGTGACGCGAGTAGATCCCGAATAGGAAGAGAAAGAAAGAGACCCAAAACACCGGAAAGAACTTCGTTGCTTAATTTGTTCCCTTGTTTTTGCGTAACAAAGAGGCCCAAAGGAGATTGTTTTGTCTAGTTGTCTAAGCAGCCATAGAGGTAAGGATCAAATACGGAGCATAGTGAAAGCGGAGGGCCATGCTAGTTAACGCTGCAGGTGTCCCTTATTCACGACTTCCTGACCAACCAAGGTGTGTTATTATGAGCGGAGAAACTACGTGTCGAGAGTCAAAATTTGTTGTGTCACCTCGATGAAAAACAAGGAAGATGTCCTCATCATCCTCCTGTCTGCCGTGCGTTAATCTCTGACTGCATTTAACATCTTATGTCTGACGACTGACGCCTGTCGTCTAAAGCCTTTTATGTCTTCAAATAAAATGATTACCACAAAATTTGTCCAATACCGGTATTTATTTTTCCTAATTCACTTATGCTGTGTTAAACTGATAATGAATCTCATACCAAAGTCTATTTTTTCCCCTTTATCACTCATCTTAGCAGTTCGATAAGACTAACACTGCAAGACTACTAGGGTATACAAAAATTCTTTTTATTTTCGGCTCATATTTATTTATGAGGGTGTTATGTCAGTTATTTGGTTGTTATGAAACACATTGAATTTTATCTAACATATTTTTGACTATTCTTACTGCCTTTTTAAAGGGATTTTATATACTGATAGTCTAAACAGTGTTTCAATGACCAAACGGGAATTCTCGTCCCGTATAAATTTTACTTTGTTCCGCAGGACAAACGTCACTATTCCCGCGTCCTGCGGGAAAAAATTGTGCCCCGTGCACCACTGCTGGTGATCGAACTTGCTCGAACGTCTTTTTGAACAGGCTGTAGTTTAAGGAGGGGCAGCCTTGTGTTCATTGGATATCACACGGAAGGCGACGGATAAGGTACAAGCTTGATAGCTGGCCAGTCTCCTTCAGACGTATTTCATTCTGCGTAGTTGTGTTTTGATGAATCTGCCTTATTATATCCGAGAGGTTGTATTCAACCCCTGAAACATCGGAGTCCTAAACGAAATGGTACCCTGATATTCCTCCTTGATAGGCTCTTTACGCTATTCCAACCAATTCCTACCATGAAATGAACTTGGCCGGTTGCGCATGGCACGGTGCCAATTTCACGGATTTCTTCACTCTAATAATAGCTTAAGTTTTGACAGCATTGGAGCAGAACGGGGTGGTCTGTTTTTTTTTGTTCTGCCAACGCTGGCATACCGTCCTCCTTTTCATTCACTAATGTAATTGATTCACAGGCTTCTAGATATACGTCTGCGTCCCCAAAATTTAATATAGTGACAGTAAGCAATATTTGAATGACCCTTCTTCCTCTTGTATATGATACTTCTACAAGCTCATAAATTGATTTCTAGTGTTGAAATTTATCTTTATGGTATCATAAATATAAATTTCACAGCTTGCCGCGGTTGGACAGATTAAAGGATCGAGTTCGCTGCGGGATGATAATTCAATATTAATAATATATTCTATTAAATAAATTTGTCAAATATCCTCCATTGTCAAATTCAAAACAGCTGAATTATATTTTATTAAATGCCGTCTTAACGCATTCTACTAAATTAAGTAGGAAAAGAATAAAATAAACAAACAATATAAAAAAATTTATATTATAGTCTATTAAAAAAAATAACACATCCCGCCTAAAATAATTATACAGTAACCCAGAAGCAGGGCGTGCTTACTCGCGCTTTAGGTCTATTGGTCTGCTTTTGTTTTTCTGAATTTTATTTTATTTTTGTTATATTTATTTTTTCTTTTTGTAACAACTAAGTACTGAAAGTTAAAAAACAGAAACAAATTAAAATGTTTATTCTTTTCGTAAAAGAAATAAATAGATAAGCAGAGTGCTGAGGAGTGTAAGAGAACTTTTAGAATATCTAAAAAATCGGAACAATCCCACACTATCATTGATATCTAAATGAGAAAAAACTTCTTCATCTGTTTACATGGCGATCAATCTCTTACCTTGATGGTGGAAGAATAATAAATTGAGGACTACTCCGTTCCATAATTCTAAAATATACAATAAGCTCAGACCCTGATTTCAGTTATAAAAAGAAAAAATAAATATAACAAAAATAAAATAAAATTCAGAAAAACAAAAGCAGACCAATAGACCTAAAGCGCGAGTAAGCACGCCCTGCTTCTGGGTTACTGTATAATTATTTTAGGCGGGATGTGTTATTTTTTTTAATAGACTATAATATAAATTTTTTTATATTGTTTGTTTATTTTATTCTTTTACTACTTAATAATTTAGTAGAATGCGTTAAGACGGCATTTAATAAAACATAATTCAGCTGCCATAGTATTAATAGACGATTTAAAACAAAAAACAAAGTGGAAATAAAAATATTTATTTTTCTGGCCATTTCAATTTCCTAGGTATACTAGCCAATCTAATAAATTTATCTCGATTCACCTTTCGCCAAAAATTACCCATAGCTTCATGAAGTTTTTCCACGGGGGCTATCAGATTGGGATCATAATTCCAAGTTGTATTTCTGCAGATGTCTTCAGTTCATTTATTGAAAAAAGTTTTACCCTGGTATACATTTTTCAAAGTCAAATTCTCCAATCAACGGATCATACCAATTCGCTTGTTTAGAATTGGTTGGTCTAGAATTTTTTTTTTATCAAAGTCTAAAAACTGACTTTATTGGCAAATCAGATGGGTTATATTTCAGTAATTGATTCGTCTTCCATCCATGAATCATAAAGTCTCTATCCGGATTCCATAATGAATTCGTCAGCCAGTTGTCTCTTGCCCATCCCGTTCCCTAGGCGTTATGTTTCATTAAGATGAAAAAAAGATCTGTCCATCCTAACTGTTCAATAACTTTTTCTCAAATTTTGGAAGTAAGTGTAAGTTATTCGTGGCTAATATTTTAACTCATCAGGTTAGAAAAAAGAGGAAGCGAAATTTAGCTTGTTTAAAACTGAAAAAGTAATAGGGAAAACCTACCTATACTTACTTCCAAAATTTGGGAAAAAACCGTAGAAAAACAAGATTTCAGCGTGGGGTGGGTACTTATTTACCGATGTTATACAATGTCTTACCTTTCGAAATATTCTAACATTCATCACCCTTTCATTTATTCCTAACATTGTCTGTACGCAAGCTTCATATGTGAACAACCAATCTCTATCTTTTGACATATTATAGACTTCTAGACAAATTCGGTACTCTTCTGGTACATCGGGAAAAAGTTTTTGAAGAATATATGCCTAAAAGAAATCAAGTAGTCGAAATTAAACTTACGTGGAGACCGCCATTGTCAGTAGCTGTAAATGAATTAGGCAATTTGAACTCGTAATCTGCTAAATCTGATTTCTTTAACAAGGAATAAACAAACAGCCCTACCAGAAATGAACTTCATTGCATAATGAGTATTTTTTAGTAAATAACCTCCTGCCGCGATTTCATGATTAAAAAAGCGGTTATAAAGAGTAACATCATATTGAGGGTCAATGAAAGATTCGATAGTTCTGGATAAAAATATTGTATAGCTAAAAAAAGATCAACCAACATGTTTGGATTAACGACGCCGACATCGCCATCGAGGAACAGCATATAATCACAATCACCAAGAAATTTAGATACCACACAGTGGCGACGGAAAAATTTCTAAATCACATTTTCCATATTCGAACTAGAAACTAACATCTTTATGTCTGCACTGATCTAAAAAATTGGTGTCTGGGATAATTAAAAATTTGTAATTATGGATTTGTGAATAGCATTGAAGGGAATCTGAAAAGAAGCTTGTTGAATAGCTTTTTTATGACCAACCTAATGCTCGCTTGTATATGGAAGTGTCATTACTTGTGGTTACTACAATTATTGTAATTCTGATGTTATCTGGTATGTTCGAAATGACTTTCTTCACAAAATTAATAGGATAACTGGCTTCTATTTCTGTATAATTGAAACTTGGTCTAGGAAATATAAAGATTCCAAGAAGAACCAGTAAGAAGAAAACAAGCAGTCGTCGATTGAACGGTTTGAAGGAAACTACAGACATTGGAAAGCTAAAAAAATTAGCAACGCTGAGCGTTATAGTCAAAAATCTTATCAAAATTTCAACTGCTTTCCTTATCATAGGCATGAGACGCCTTCACCAGATAAGCCACTCATCGACACTTGTGTCATATTATCATAATATCAAAATATTCTATTG
Source organism: Oscheius sp. DF5120 (assembly GCA_932521415.1). Taxonomy (NCBI): domain Eukaryota; kingdom Metazoa; phylum Nematoda; class Chromadorea; order Rhabditida; family Rhabditidae; genus Oscheius; species Oscheius sp. DF5120. Next base: position 2,591,378 of record OW051465.1, on the reverse strand, counting down.
AATATGCTAGTCATTGTTAAAGAGACGCTTCCACTAGAAGATACCTTAAAAATTAAAAACAACAGACCTGGCCTACTTCTTAGCTCTAAAAAGTCGTTCTACGATCAAATTTCAATAGACTCGCTGAAAACAAATGAAATATCCATAATCAATTAAGGAGAAAAACTAAAGAAAAACCAGTGATATGATAATTTGACCGTTGATTGGCAGTCCATACAATGTTCGACTGAGGCCGATTTTTTCGAACAAAAAAGATAAAACAATTTCTAGATAAGCCTTTACGATTCCGGTTCGATCATCATCAATGCAATTGGACATCAATAATTCTTTGAAACCCTGGGTCTTTTTCTTCATCTTGAGAAGGAATTTCAATTATGAAGTCTCGCTTTTCAAAACACCTCCTAATTTCTTTTTTACTTAATCCATTTTCGAAACCATTAATTAATGCTTGATAACAAGGTTGAAATAAAGTACTAGAGAAAATATAAAGATTATTATAATCAAGGTATTCTTCTCCTTTACCATTAGGTGAATCCAAAAGCAAATTCATAAGTAAATTAGTTTTTCCACATCCACTCTTTCCAATAATACATCCTCTTATACTTTGGGGGAGTAAAGGACTATTATTTCTTTCTGGGTAATAATTTTTGACACTATAATCATTGAAGTCACTTTTCAAAGTCATTGTGTGTAAGAAGTTTAAGATATATTTATTTATAAATATTTTCTTTAATAAAAGAAGAAATGACAACGTTGTTTTTAAACATTCATAGAACTAATGAAAAGACATTTCAATTCGAATTTCCAAGTAATACAATAAATGAGCTTGCAGTAGTCAAAGTTGATGGTATTCTTCAGTTAGGTGAAGGTAATAAAAATCTAGATTTTGTCTATCTATCTTGTAATCTAGTTTGTGATACTTTTATCAATGAAAGAAAAAGCAATATCATTTGTAAATTTCCCATCGAAAAAGGAAATGAAAAAATAAAAAATGAACCAGTTAATCCAATTTATCACAAACTTATGGATAGACCAAATGTTCTAACTCTCAAGCTTGTTGATTCATTGAATAATCCTATTGATTTTAATAGATGTGATCTTCATGTAGAATTACACTTGAAAACATCGTAAGCAAAGCTTCCTAGAAGTGATAGTTTCAAGGTTTTGCTATGCAAAAACGAATGAAAGAATTTAAATAAAAAGAATTTCTAGATCCTCTTAAAATCAAAGATTCCGGAAGGATCTCAAATCCTTTTAAAACCAGATCCACGTTTTGAATTCCAAGGTGAATCCGAAGGAGAACCCTTTAGAGCTCTAAGAAATGCTGCATTCTTTTTATTCAAACCTTCGGTTCTATTAGTATTCCTTTTATTAGTATTAGTATTAGTAGTCAATGATTTTTGAGTAATACTTCCTCCTTCACTTATTTTTTCTTCATCTAGATTGTCAACTAGTTGTATTTTATCCTTCTCTTTTGGACTTATGATAACGAAACTCCTTTCAGAACTTGATGTTTCTTTGAAATCAGAATTGAAGAATCGCATTACTTTTTATTTTTAAGAGTCTCTTATTTATTAAGAGTAATAAACATTGAAGATAAAAAATTAAGTCTAATAATATTTTTTTTTAGATATTTTAGTCTACAACTAATGATCTTCTAGAAGTTCTCAAATCTTGTAATTCTACAGCTTCATGGTCTTTATAGCCTTTCCTATAGCTTGCTCTATTGTTATTTCTTTCATTGTTTTTAAAACTTCTTTCAAAGGATCCTTCGGATTTAAAGAATATTTTTGGAGAAAGGACCATCCAAATAGATCTGCCTATGAATATATAAAAGAGTGTCACTCCTATAGTCACATATATTCTCCAAAATTTAATGAAATACTTCTCAAAAATTGATGATACTTCATCTAATATTTCATGAGGAATCATTCCATCTTGACTATTTGAGTGTAGATCAATGGATACATCAGCTTTTTCACGCATCTCATTAATTAATTCTTCCTCAATATTGGTCTTAGTATCCATAAGAATGTGCTCATGAAAGATTATCTTGTCATCTAAGAAATCTAAATTGAAGTCAGTGAAGCTTTTAATATTTGTTATTTTATCTTTTCTTGGATGAAACTTGGGATGCAATTGAATTTCACTAGATATTATATCTGTGGATTCCTTGTAATACCAAATTTTGTCACCAAAATCTTTGATCTTAATTGGAATTTGTCCTTGAGTTAAAGCTAAACTTGCCTTAAATCCATCAAAATGAGTAAGATCAATAAACTCAATTTGATCTTCATCAATTTCTTTACAGAATGTTACTTGAACTATTCCCAATGAATCTTTATCTTCGGAAGAAAAAACTTTAACCTTAATTGCAGAATGATTTAACTGTTTTTGAATGTATCTCCTAGGATTATCTCTTATTAGTGTTTCAAGAAGACTGGAGTGTTCATTAAATATATCACACATTACTTCAGTTGTATGTCTCAAAAGATTATTTGATTTGTTCTCAAGGTATTGAAACTCTCCAGCTGCTTGAAAATCTGAGTAAACTTGTCTTCTTGTTCTTTTAGATTTTCTATTTTCAAAATCTTTTAGTGCATATTCAGCAAATTTAGTAACGTATTCATCATAACTTGGAAAAGTATCACAAGCTTCTCTTTGTTTTTCAAAGTCCTTGACTTCTAGATCTTTTGATTGAACGAAATCGGAGATTTCTTTATCTTTAGACCTTAGGTAATCAGCATAACTTGGAAGCAGTAAACAATCATTTTTAATCTTTGAGTATTCTTCATAAGTAGGTAATGGAAAAGGCCTAGAAGTGTCTTCTAAACTTTGATTTGCTTCTAGGAAGCTTTGCTTCCGCTTTGTAGATCTTTTGATCCTATTGGTAGTATTCGAATTCACAGAAGTAGTAGTAGTATTCAATAATCCTTGTCTTTCCATTTTTTCCTTCTTTCTCTTTTCGAACTCTAGATATTGCTTCATTTTTTCTTCTCTTCTCTTCTCAAATTCTTTACGATCAGCTTCGTATTTATCTCTTACTTCTTTGTCTTTTTCCGTTTGGATTCTATTTCGATCCTTTTGGATTTGTTCTTGTTGTCTTTTATAATATTCTTCTCTTTCTTTTTGAAATTTCTGAGGATTAATACTCATTTCTTGAAGACTAGGTGTTGATGTTAGTGCTTGTGGTGTTAAATGAACAATGTGTTGACGTACTGCAAAACCTTCATCACTAACTATTAGGTCAAGATTACAATCTTTCACAATTTTGTTTTCTCCAAGACTCAGAGCAATCTGATTTTGACTATTAATCCAAAGACCATTATTCATTATTCCATCTAGTTTTCCAATTGAAATATATTGACACTTCTGATCTTTATTGACATCCCAAATCATAATTTCATTCATCTTCCCAGGTTGACAATAACCATCCTGATATTTACAATTACTTAAGTCGGAGAGAACATTAGATGGTCTACTTTGATTGAAGTGTGAATATACTTTAGTTTCAATGATGATACAATTCTCTTTGTAATATCTTTTGCTTGTAAAGAAACTAGTAAATCGATTTGGATAATCTTCATTCACTTTATTATTTGTACTCCACAATCCTCCAGATCTAGGATTCTTCGAATCTGATATTCCTTCTTTACCTTTCCCTAAACTTCCATATTCACATTTCTTCTTTGCAATCCATTCTCTACATTCTGCAACACTTATACTTCGATGATTTAACTCCTTTTCTACTAAGTGCTCATATCCGGAAAAATCTGTATACATTGACACTTCACTAACTAATTTCTTACACAACTTAGCTTCACTTGAGTATTCGATAATGTTCCGTTTGAAGACTTCATAACTTACTACTTTTGATTTTTCATTCAATTGTCTATGATAATTGCATCTATGTAATTTCGGTAATCTAAAATATTGAACTGGAGCATCAGAAGAACATATAATAGCCGCCAAAATATCATAATGAGTAAATGTTAAAAAGAAATAGAATTGTAATAGATTCATTTACTTCAGAAAATTTATTTTAAATAAATTGAAAATTCATTCAAGATAAAAATGACAGAATCAAAGATTCCTAGATCCGCAGGATTGGTTGAAGCTGTTGATAGAATTTTGATTGTTGATAGTCCAATTGTTCAGGATACTTCAATTCAAAAAGAAAATTTGATTAGCATATTTCCTTCTAGTGGTAGTAGTTTAAATCAACATGGAGAAATTAATTTTATCATAGAAACTTGTGATCAATACCTTCTACTACATAAATCTTACATCTACTTAGAAGCTTCCTTGACTAAATTAGACTCTACAGCTTTAGCTGAAGCTGATGAAGTTACACTCTCCAACAATGCTCCAATGTTTTTATTTGATAGAGCAACTTATAGTATGGATGGTATGCAAGTTGAAAATGTCATTGATCCTGGAAGAGCTTCACTTATGAAAGGCCTCCTTACTTATTCTTCCACAATGAATAAAAAAATTCTATCTAGATTTCAAATTGGGATAGAATATCAACAGATTTACGACAGCAAAAATAGTCGCATCGATTTGTTGAATGGTTCATTGGAAGGTGTAGGACTGAAAGATAACGAAACGTTGATTCTGGTTAGTTATTTTGACATTTAATTCTCATATTTTTTAAAAGCGAGAACTAATTTTTTTTTTCATTTTTCCTTTTCGAATTAAATATAAGCCCATGACTAATAGTGTATTTCAGAAACACAGTGGACTGCACAATTGGGCAGCATGCTTAGTTTTCGCCGACAGTGTTGCGCAGAAGAAGCCCGATCATTTAAAGGCTAAATTTGCTAAACGAGGATCTAAAATTTTAATCGACCTTGAAAATTGTGAATTCTTCGATACGTATCCTTCTTTCGCTGATAAGTTCGTGGAGTTATCGACTGTGTTTGACCGTTTTATTATTGGAGTTGAAGAGAACATCAAAATAGTGAGTATTTTTGACGGCACTTTATTGAGTCAATAATTGCAATTTCCAGGCTGTGGGATCCTACTTCAGAAAGTATTTCGCTAATGAAGCTCTTTCGATTACATTTTCTCCAAAACCGGACACTGGGGCTCAGGTTATTACATCTATTTGTTGCATGGTTTTCTCTGTTATTTTATAGGGAGGATTTATCGTTCACGTAGCTGATGCCGATTATTTTGTCAAGAATCATACCTTTATAGGTCGTGGTTCTGCTCATTCACGCGTTGATAAGCGAGAAATATTCGTCTATCGGCTTTTGCAATTTATTGGAGTTGGTGCCGATGCACATTTCATTCCGAGTGCTTATTCGAGGTGCTACACATCAGCACTCGCTTTGCATATCGCCACAAAGAGAGGTATTTCGATTTTATTTGACCATGTTATTACGCTACTTTGTTTTAGTTCAAGGATTCCACAAACGTGCCCTCCGATCCGCATGTCCGTTTACAGACGAACATCAAATGCGCTTGGACTTGATTGGGAAGCTTTTATATTTGGGCGACCTTAATTCTGGAAACTATGGGCTTGATGACAAGCATCAGCTGATTATTATAGATTTTACGGTAAGCGTATGAATATATCTTTTCGGAAAAACTATTGAATGTTTTTAGGTAATACCCCAAGAAAGTTGTATTCACAGTGCTACACTTTTTGAACAGCGACTCTACCATCCTTCACTGAACATGATTATAAAAAATTGGAAGCTGCTTGAAAATTTTACAAAGGCAACTGAGAGCATTGCGAATGATTGCAAGCGGATGGAGAACATTATTTGGAGAGATGGTTATGATGAATATTTGAAAGTGGTATTGGAGAATATTAAGTTGCTCAATAATATGTTGTAAATAAAGGCTAGTTTCATCATTTATTTAGCATTATTTTTATTCACCGTTCTAGCGCACCTTTTCGACCATTTCGACCACTGGATTTCGACCACATTTTCAAGGTAGCCCATTTCGACCATTTGACCATTTTTGAAAATTGTTTAAAATGACACATTTTGAGACACAAAATTAATGAAAATAAGCCTTAAAATGGCTTAAAATGTGTAAAAATGAGAGTGGTCGAAAAGGTGCGCTAGAACGGCAAAATACATATTATTTTTGTTTTTTAAATTTTTTTTTTACAAATTCAACATGTTTAAATTTATCATTTTTTAAGCTATAAAATTTTAATGAAATGGTTTTTAGATAAAACCGAAGGTATGTCGATTGGACTCATATGTGACGTAAAATACTCTGGTCTGGATCATCGCTATTTTATAAAATACCATCAACGTGGTCCACGACCAACCTCTTCGTCCATATCGAGTAGATATAATAGTATTAGTCGACCGTTCATCCAAGAGTTATACGTCTATAAGGTATTCCATTGAATTACTCGAACAAACATAACATTTTATTATATTGTAATTTTTGTTTTAATTCATTTTTAGTTGCTATCGTTGATCCAAATCTGCGGTGAAGTTCATTTTCTATTTCCACAAACTTCCGCCACAAAGAAGACATTGTGCATTGGAACTCAGGAGATCGCATTTACAACAGCGAAACAGTTGACTTTCCAAGAAGCCAATCCTCGTGCTTTAATATTAGTGCACTTTCTTCAATTTATCTTGCGTCTGGAAGACATTGGGACGAATAGCGGGAACTACGGTCAAAACGATGAAGGAGAACCCGTAATCATCGATTTTTGGTAATTTTTGTTTTGTTAAAAATTCTAAATGTAACCTGTTCTATTTTGGGGTTACACCTAAAGAAGACTATACACTTTCCGATAATCAGATTGTGGATTTTTGGGAAAATCAGCATGGCAGTAACTCCAGACTTATCTCCGAAGTATTGACGAGAGTGTCAAATGAGCAAAGAAGAAAAATTATACATGAAGAAATGGAAAAATGGTTGCTAATAAGGAAAATCGAAGAAGCTAAATCCGCCATAGAAGAATTTCTCTTAAAAAGCGGAGAAAGGTTGGAAACAAGTGGAGATCTTTGCCGATATGTTCGTGATATAAAGACTAATGTAATTAAAATGAGTAAGTAGTCGGAATATATATTGAAAGCCATCTATTTGATTAGTGATTCCTGTGAATTTTTGTATTTTATCGATAGAATAAACCTTTTTATTGCTTTGAAATAGTTTTAAATTGATAACCAGTAATTATTCCTTTTAAAAATTCTTGGTTCTCTTTGGTTAATTTATTTTATTTGGTCTTTTAATAATAGAAATAAATGACAACTTTTTACATACTACTCAAAGGTAAAATCAAAATATAACACGCCTTTGCGAGTGCCAATATCTCTTTCTAATTCATCTGAAACATGCAAATAATAAAAAACCTAGCCGAGTTTATTCAATCTATCTGTATGGAGCATTTTCATAATACTTTTGACTTTGTGTTCTAATAAATTGCATTCTTCATCGTTTGGTAACTGTTTGATAAACACCGAAAGCATTACCGGATTCACTACTAAATAAACATTGTCCTCTATAACCATCTAAAAATTTAGATGAAATAATAATATTACTAACTTGATCCTTTGTTTTAAATCTACCATATGAGAACACTGATTCGGTTAAACTTAGTTTTTAAACATAAAAATATACTGATAAAAGTAAACAAACCTTTTCAAAAAAACTTCATCAATTATGAAGTCTATATTACCAATTGTTATTGAAAAATACGTACTGTCTTTTAAAACAGAATCATTAGAAGAAATTCATTCTTGTTTTTTTTTACACAACAGATAAAAGAAACGTTTCTGAAAAATATAAACCAGACAGCCAACTACATACACTGTTCACTTATTTCTTTTAGCGGGACGTCTTTCTATCTTTTACTGATCATTCAAGTTTGTTTCAAAAAGCATCAAAGAATCACAGCTCTTTTTTGTCATTATCAGATTGATAACTCTGTTGGCAGCACAAATCATTAAAATGCTGCTAATCTGAGAACATTTCGTCAACAAAATTTATTTACAAAAGTGAACAGAAATCATTATTAATGTTTTTTAGTACTTAGTTGGTCCCCCGCGATTAAATGCGACCTCAAAAAGACGATTAGGCATGCTACTTGCTAAATTCTGAAGGAGCTATGACTCCAAAGCATCCCATGCAGCCTTCACCGCTTGTTTTACTTCATTAATGCTACGCTTGCCGTTCGCATACATTTTGCTAACAATTATCCCATCAAATATTTTCGATAGGATTCAGGTCCGGACTGCAAGCTGGCCACTCCAGAACGTCGATATCTCGATCTGTGAGACACTCCACGCACGAGAAGAACTTCAATTTGACTCTTTTCTGAGGCAGTGAGCATGGTTCAACGAGGCATGTTGCTAGATAAGCAACGAGATATCATTTTTGGACATTTTAAACAACTTCTTCATGGGCTATGGTCGGGATTATACGGCTTGGTAGAAGTGCCCCTATAATTATGAAACGCACTGCATAGGGAAAGAGTATAGATGTTTAGTGCTGTATAGTTTGTAGTTATACCTTTAGTGCTACTCACTATTATTTACTGTAGACATAACTTGAGTGATATCGGCTAGCTTAACCTTTTTTTTGACATTTTCCTTTCTTCACTGTGTTCTAGTCTAACTTCAGTCCTGATATCTTCTTATCATGAACGAAAAGTCACATGAACCGTATAAAAAGGCTCTTCGACCAATTGAATCAGCTCACCATGCTCAAGCTTCTCCTTTCCTTCTATCTCGTAGCTTTGGCTACATCTTGCGATAGCAAGAATGGGCAGGTCTGCATTTGGGTAGGTTTCTTATGATCAATAAAGGGAATGAAATGGTTATAGGTATACAACAACTGCCCTTTTACTATTTGGCCAGGTTTGAATTAATTTTTATATATCTTTTTTTAGGAGTTTTGGGACCTGGAAATCCGGCTGGCGGTGGATTCCGTCTTGATGCTTGTGAGTTAAGACTCGAAACTAAGAATAGAAGATTTCAGATCAATCGTTTGATGTAATGGTACCTAATGGATGGACGGCTGGCCGTATTTGGGCTCGTCGTGGCTGTGATGGAAATTATAACTGTGATACTGGCTTCTGTGGAAATCATCTGCAATGCAGTGGAGCTGGAGGAGAACCTCCGGCTTCTCTCGCTGAGTTCACTTTGCATGCCAATGGCCAAGATTATTACGACGTCTCCATGGTCGACGGATACAATCTTCCCGTCTTCATTGAGCCCGTTGCTGGAACATTTACCTCCAATGGCGGAGAATATGACTGCAAACGAGCTGGAGGATGTGTTAAGGATCTTGATGACCCTAGTATCTGTCCTCCGGAATTGCAGGACATTAAGCATGGACAAGTCGTTGGTTGTAAATCAGCCTGTCTTGCCTTCAACACCGACTACTATTGCTGTCGTGGAGCCTACGGAACACCCGATAAATGCAACTCAGCCACTTGGCCAGTCAACTACCCGGCTATCTTCAAGGTAAAGGAATAGACAGGCAAAGAAAAAGATATTCAGAGTGCCTGTCCCAAAGCTTATGCTTATGCTTATGATGACACAACTTCCACGTTTGTCTGCCGTGGTAACGGTTCTCCCAGTCCCGTTTACAAAGTACAATTCTGTTAAATAAACGTATCTTCCCTACAAGTTTTCAATCCTCATCGAATATTATGGAATCCCGGTCACTCGTGAGCAGAGTCAGCCCACAAAAAGCTCTGTTCTTTGCCATGCACTTGAGTATTCGTGTTGCGCTCCTCGACACAAACACGACGAGTGCCGAGGAGTTCGCGCTCGGAACAGCCGAGGGCACTTCGTCTTGAAACCGATAGTAAGACGAAAAGGGTTGCAATGTATTGTTTAGGCAATTAAGAGGTGTCCAATTTAATTCTTAAAGACTTTCGGCCCTTCAATGACTTTGAATATCAACATTCAAAAGATTGTTGTGTATTATAAAAATGATATAAGATAAAAAGAGAAACAAAAGGAAGCCTTCACTTCCTTTCCTGCTCGTTTGCATTGTTTTGGAACCGTTCCGTTGGTTGATTCATTCATGTCAGTTTACTCAAGAAGTCGCACTTGGGCGAGGATTTGTGGGCGTGGCCAGTCGTGACTCCTTGACAGCGAAATGACCACTACCACCACCACCATCTCGTCTACGTCATTTATTTTAACTCAAAAATTAGTTATTTCTTCTTGTATTCCCGGTGTATATTCTCCTTCCACACATATCATTGTGCCTGACTAAAGAAAACTTCATCTTTCTAAGGAGACGTCTTACCTTGAGTTTTTGACAGTCTATGGCAGGATTCAGCTGTTGTAGTTGTCTAATGGTTAATTTATTGACTACTAATATCGAATCACAGCTTCCTTCATCTCCAACGGGTTTCATTTTAAGACACTTCTCTTCCTTCTCGTCATTATCTCTTACACAAAGAGCGTATCCTACCTGTAAATCTTTACTATATTATTTTTCTCAAATAACTCACTGGAATCCTTAGATAATCGATATCTGGATTCATCCGAACCAAATCCTCAAAGTTAACATGATATTCAATCATAAGTTGGCTATAGGTGTCGAACTTCATGACCTAGTATTTTTCTTTATTCTTAGAAATATATACAAACCTTGTGCCATTTAATACAAATAGCCAGGGAGCCAGTAACCAGGAGTAAGAATCGAAGCATGATTCAGTTTACCTCCCTCTTCCCGTTTATATGCCTCATGATAAGACTGTTTATGTACTTTATTCAGTTTTCAATCAACATCGTATGTTTCCAAGCGATCTCTCTATCATCTCCGGGGGTAAAAATACCCTGAACACAGATCTTATAGCCCTCCTGAAGAGTTCGACAATTTAGAAGGGGATTGAGCTGGTAGAGCTGTATGTAGTCGAGATCATAACGATCACAGAAACGCCAACAATATTCGCCTTTTGCAACCGAGTGCCAGAGAGTGCAGGGTTCTGTTTGAAGAGAGGTATTTGATGCTAAGCAAAGGTGTTGCCATTTCTTAAAGCATCCCTTTAAAAGCTTTTAATACTTAACTCACAAACAGTTTGATACAAACAATCGTTGGATTAAGTCGAGCCAGCTCGTCCAGTGTCAGATTGGCTTCTTTGGCTATCTGAGCACATGTTCCATAGTCTCCGACGAGTCGCCATTTGATACAAATGGTATAGCAAAAAGGAAGAAGCAGCAGCCATGGCCAGTTCATGTCAAAACAAAAGAATGACTATGCCTGTTTGTGAATATTTTAGATAGCAGACGATCATCTGTTTGTTTTTTTGACCACCGTCGCAGTTGATTGTCTGGACAAAAAGAGAGCCGTGTCGTCTCTTTTTCGCGGCTTACTTTGACCGCTCAGTAATTGAATAGTTCGCACAAGATCAACAAAAAGAACAAATGATTCGCCTCACGCCTCCTTCTTCTCGTCATCTTTCAGAATATTCTTCCATCACTCAATTAGGCAAAGATTGTGTATGCTTATGGCGGCATCTCAAGTGACCGAGCCACTCACATCCGCCCCTGTACCGGGCACACGCCACATTACTCCCTCTGCTTCATTCTTGTCTCTTCATGTATATTTTTAGTCCATGGAATTAAAAACTGTCCGCAAAGCTCTTCAACGACTGGCAAATATGGTTGAAGAGCTGCTTAAAACTATCTAGAACTCAAGAGAATGTGTCGACTATCAGTGGTCCGCCTGCTTGCTTGCCACCCGGATACCTTCCGGTCATCGACGAAAATACACAATCCTCCTTAAATATGCCGAGTCTCTGAACCTGTCGACTAATAACTCTCCCTGCTTCTTTTCTCTTTTTGTTTCAACTGTTTGTTTCCGGATACCGTCTTGAACATTCTCTTTTCTATGTTTGTCAGTTGTCTCCTATCTTCGGAGGTTAGTCATTGGAAGAGCAGAGGAGGGACTAGTTCGCGGAGCAATCCGAGAATAGCTGTTCTAATCCGGCCGGTGTCGTCTCCTCTCTAGAATACACAGTATCAGTGGCCAAGAGAAGGAGCCGCTTTGCTGCCTTCATGCTAGCTGAAATTCTTCATTAGTCTTTACTCTTACTTCTTTGATATTCTCCAATATTTCTTTCTTCTATAAGCGTTATCATTGCTTTTTGTAAATGTTAAGGGGACCAATTCCTGTATTCAACTTCTTGCTTGTCTATTTCTACCTATCCTATAACCTAACTGAACTAATCACTTTTCTAGCCATTATTAAGCTTCTTTTTGTTTCAGGGAGTTCATCATAATGTTTTTGATCCCATTGTTGTTTTTTTGTCCGTACATGTACATGACTGTTCAAGCTTTTCGACCTCTTAATATATGGGATTTCAACTTTATCTTTTAGATCTATAGAAGCTTACTTAACTCACTTTTTCTTTTGTCTTCCTTATATTTCTTTTCCTACAGTAATCTCTTCTTTTTTCAGTTCTCTTCCTCCTTTTTTTCAATTTCACTTCTCCAACTCCGCCCCACCGTATCTATAATCCTTGCCGTCAATATCAAAGATGCGGCTACTGTTAGCCGCCATCGTTTTTCTTCACACGGCGCAAGGTAACCTTTTTTTCCATCCCGCAATTCGGGTTCAATTGTTTGTACTGACCGCGTATAATGACCGGGAGTGAAGGCGAGCAAGTGAGAGAGAGGGAGAGCACAGCAAATAGTAAGCAGTGCGTGCGCGCAATGATCGGCAGACAGAAGGGGATAGAAAGTTTCAATATTTTCAGCATCTGATGTGGGGATGAACCAGCCGTGTAACAAGGAGCTTGATGGACTCTTAGCCACAGATCCAACCGGCAATCCAAATACTTTTTTGAGCTGTGTTGGTGTCGGAGTAGGGTCAGTCTCCTTCTATTTTCTTCTATTCACTTTCTTCCAGGAATATTGGCTTTTGGGAGCGAAAAGTTTGTCCGAACGACATGGTCTTTGACTTCATTAATCAACAATGTAAGGCAAAAAGGAAAAAGTCTCGTAAGCAGCAGACTCTCAACATCGGTAGGTTACTTCTCACCGGTTATCCTTTTTTAGCCATTCTAAATAATAGCTGTGCTAATGGAGAGACTTGTATTGGAGGAACTGTCTGTGACCTGGACTCTCTTCGGTATCTTTCCTCCTATTCAATAACCTTTTCAGTTGTCTTTGTCCTTATGGAACCATTCCTCATGTTGAGACCCTTTCCTGCATCAAGAATGACGTTACTCCCGCTTTCAGTTTCAACTCTTTCAATTTCGAGAATTTGAATCAGAACCAAGGAGGGGGTGACTTCTTTAAGCCCAATCCCAAAGCGACTTATTCCGGATATCGACCAGAGGGTAGGTGTTCTTCTTCGAATCAACATAGTCCCTTCAGACAACAGTTACAGTAGCAGTAGTTCCTCCTGGCAACCATACACTCAAGGCCAAAACTCCAATACAGATTCTTCCTCCGTCTTTGGAAATGAATTCAAGCCTAATCAATTCGTATTCAACATGTTTAGTACTACACCCGCTCCTCCTCTTCCTCCAACTACGACAGCTAAATCTCGCGTTCCCATCCTCGGTAAGTTCAATAACGTTTGTGCATGTCGCGCTCGTGCACTTTTTCAGTAGAGAGAGTCATCGAGAGGGAAGATTGTAAATGGAGGTTCCGGGGTGGTACATGGATTGCGTGAGCATAGACGGGTAGAGCAAATAATAGCCATTTTTGACATCGCAATGGAACAATGACTATTTGGGACAAAAAAGTGAGGAGTGATCGGTGATCGAGAGATCCAGAGATCACCGACAAAGGATCTTTTTATTAGATGAATACTCGAATTCTAGGGAGACATTTTGGGAAATCTATTAAATTAATCCCTCCATCCAGGAAGTCTCGTAGTAGTCTCTTCCGTTGGTCACTTCAACCAATATTCCAATTTCCTCTCTTTGAACCCGATCGCCTGACCTGACGCGCAAACACGATTATGGTGGCTCCAGTTTCACCAAGTCAGCTTGAATAGACGGATCGTGGTTTGACTCAAGTGGAGGGGGAATGGATATAAAAATGAGAATGCTTCTTCTTCTTCTTCTTTTTTTCCTTCTTTCTTTTCGGTTTTTTCACTATCGCTTCAGCCTATCCGGGACAGTCCTGTCGTGCTCAGGAGATCTGCTCCGGCGGCAGTATCTGCACGCTTCCTATTGGTCTCTGTCTCTGTCCTGGTGAACTTGAAGCACGTGATGGAGAATGTGTTCTGCCTGCATCAGCTGCTATTCAGATTTCTAAAGGTAAAAAAGATAGCATCCTAATTACCGACTGGCATGATAATTTCTCTCTTCTCACACTCTTTTTGCTGTTCTCTTCTCACCATCTAACCTCTCTCTTTCAGTCGGAATCGGAGCGCTCTGTTCCGAATTAGCTGAATGTGATCACGGAGCCAGTTGTGTCATGGGGCGATGTGCCTGTATCTCACCTCTCATCCAACACGAAGGAAAATGTGTTCTTCGACAAGAGAGGAATGAAGTTGGTGAGCAAGAAAACAAATAATAAACTAACCAAACGATCACAACAGGACCCGGAGAACTCTGTGACAACGGCGAAATCTGTAGCAAGGGAAGTGTCTGCGATTCAGTGATCCCTGTGTGTGTGTGTCCAACTGATACTGACCTCAAGGATGGAGAATGCACTAGACTAGCTGCTAAACGTAATCAGATCTGCTTTTTTTTAGAATTGGAGAGAATTATAGCACAAGGAACATACATGCAGACAACCCGGCCACCAACCCAACCGCCTTCTCCTCCTCCGACTAGACCACCTCAGCAATCATTCACTCAATCACCTCCAACTTATCGTCCTCCTATTCTTCCTTCCCAGGTAAAAGGATTAAATGAAAGACTAACTCTTTCCAGCCTCATCATCCCTATCGACCACAAACAGCCCAGCCTGCTCCTCCGCCATCGACTGTTAACTATCAAAATCTGATGACACCTCCTCCCATGAGGCCGACGGTCAAACCCAATCATATGAAAATCAATTTAGGTTTGTATTAGATCTTTCTGGTCAAATAAAATTCTTAGGAGGTAGTAAACAAGCCGGAGTTGGAGTCCGTTGTGCTCTGAATACGGATTGTATGATTGGTGCCTACTGTAATGGGAATACAAATCCCCCCAGTTGCCAATGTCTCTCAACTCATGTCAACATTGAAGGTCGCTGTGAGAAAAGTGAGTCGTTATCCTCTCCTTTTTCAAAGCTTTTCTTCGGTTGCCATGCACCTAATGGCCTATCTTTCTTCTCTTTTCCATTTCCTCTATCCTTTCAGTCGTCTACCCGGGTCAAATCGGCTGTCGCTCGGATCTTCAATGCTCTGCCGCCTATACTGGTACTTCCTGTATTGATCGTGTCTGTGTCTGTCCCGAAGGAAACAAAGCCATTGACCAGACATGTGTTCCAGGTAGTTGCACGCATCTGCTGCACGAAGCCTGTCTCTAATTTTGTGTGTCGTGTTTTTAACCCACTAACCCTTTTAGACTGTCAACCAGCATGTTCCCCTCCTTCTAAATGTCTCAATGGACAATGCATCCAACCTCGTACCACCCGTCAAGCTAGTGCCCTTATCTGTTTCCCTGGAGCCCAGACGTGTTCGAATAATGATGGAGTCTGTTTGAATGGTGAATGTCGCTGTTTACGAGGCTGGCAACCGCGAGACGGTGCCTGTCGACCTATCGAAGTTCCAATCGGAGCAAGCTGTACAACAGCTGAAGTAGCTTGTGAGGCGAATGCCGTATGTGATGGCGGGATCTGTCGATGTCGATATCCTGGACAATGTGGTCCTCTCCCACCACAAGCCTGCTTAGTTGACCATGACTGTCATTCATTCGAGAAATGCAGCGGAGGAAAATGTGTCTGTACTTCTGAAGTAAGCCTTCTTCTTTATTTTAAAGACAATTTAGAGCTGTTCCTCACCCTCTCCAGTCGTCTATAAAAGTCTGAACAGCGCCTGTTCGGGTCAAGACCGATGTGCCGGAGGATCAGTTTGTAAGGATAACGTGTGTCAGTGTACGGACGGAGCAACTGAGGTTCATGGAAGGTAAGAATGCCCCCATCCTATTAAAGTCTTTTTCCAGATGTCAACAACAGCCTGGTGGTCGCTGCTCCGCTGGTCAAACATGTTCATCTGCTTCAGTTTGTGACTTCGGTATCTGTCGTTGCCAAGATGGTCATGTTCTACAAAATGCACAATGTTTTATGGCTGCAAGTCCTCCAGGAAAATCATGTCAACTCGGCCAGAAATGTCTCCATGGAAGTGCTTGTCGATTTGGTGTCTGTATGTGTGTTGGAAAAACTGTCGCCGTGGGAGGGAGATGTATCAAACGACAGGAACTCGCCGTCAAAGTGGCAGAAGTGATGCCAGGAACTTTGAAAGGACCTGGAATGGAATGTAATTCGAAGGATATTTGTGCTGGTGGATCCAGGTGTATCGATGGATTCTGTGAATGTGAGGATTTTGAAGTAATCATCGACGAGCAATGCGTCGGAAATCGAGAAGAGGCTATTCAAGTCGTCGAAAAACTAGCCGTTTCTGCTCCTGGTCAGACATGCGATGCAAAGACCAATTGTACTGGAGGAAGTCTCTGTATCGATCGAATCTGTCAATGTGAAGAAGGAACTATCAGCGAGGAAGGATTCTGTAAACAGTCGCCCAGTGCTTCGCCTCCGAAAAAGTCTGGAAAGGAACCAGCCATTCCAGGCAGTCTTTGTACTCTTAGTATGGAATGTCCCTTTCGAACAGAATGTGTTCGAGGTGTCTGTCGATGTAAGAGAGGAGAGACTATAGTCGATGGAGCGTGTCGAACAGCCATTCATCAAGTCTTCCCCGGTGGTCGGTGTGACCCAAGAAACGGGTATGATTGTGTCGGAGAGAGTCATTGTATCTACGGTGCATGTACCTGTATCCGTCAGCTGATTAACAACGGAAAACAATGTGTTTCTTCTACAGAGATTACCATCATCCCCATTGGAAAACGCTGCACACCGGAACTCATTTGTGCTGGAGGAGCAAGATGCATCAATGGATACTGTAGATGTGGACAGGATGAAGTGCCGGATGTCAATGGAAAATGTGCCAAGAAGACTAGTGTCTATCCTGTATTTAATAAGTTCACCGGCTCGACAACAACTCAAAATCCAGAAGATAGATTCCGAAATACGATGGATCAAATAGAAGAAATCGAATTAGAGATGAAGAACAATCCATTGGCTGCTCTAGGAGAAAATAGACCTAATGGATTGACCCTCGAGATAATCTACGGAGCACCTTGTGAGACGAACGACGAATGTCCTCCCAATGCCTTCTGCCAACATAAAATCTGCCAATGTACACCTGGTTGGAGAGCGACGGGAGGATTTTGTGAGAAAATAGCTAAAGCAGGAGAAAGTTGCTCGTCTACCAATCAATGCGAAGCTAATGCCTTTTGTTTGAATGGAAAATGCACTTGTTCTAGTCATGATGGTTCCACCTGCACTACTCCAGACATTCGTCGGCCAGGAGAAGAATGTGGAGAGGGAAGAATCTGCGCCTTCAACAGCTATTGTGGAATAATGTCCGGAGTTTGTGAATGTCCGAGTGGAATGAGTACCCTAGCAAGAACATGTCAACAGACAGCGGCGAAACCAGGCATGGCTTGTGTCACGAGTCGGAACTGTCACAAGTATAGCTACTGTGACAATGGATACTGTCTCTGTAAGACTGGTTATGTCTTGGAGAACAATTTTTGCAAGCCTTCATGGAGCACACCAGGAGAAGATTTCCTTCCTCCAGATAGAAATGACGGACCTCAATCACCAATGCAAGAAAGGATAAGGACAGAAAGCTATATGAAATTGAATCCAGCCGGAGATAATGCAGCAGGAACCGCGTATGAATTTGGACCTGGAAGGGGACAGCCAAACTTTGGAAGTGGATTCTTTACCACGACGACGGAAAGAAGCTGGGAGACAGGGAAGAGTTTCTTCTCAAACCAGCAGTTCCAAGGACAATATGGTAGCTCTCAAAGTCTACCAGGAGCCCTTCCACGAACATATCATACCAGAATTGAGAACCAAGCTTATCCCAGCGATGAAGAGGATGAATTCGAGCCACAGACGGTTGCACCCTTCTCGACGACATCTCAATTCCCTGTCAAAATTGTCGTTCCACCCGGAGTCACCCCCGATGTCATCTCCTCTCCTTCAGCTTTCGCTCCTTTTATTTTTCAACCATTTCCTTTCGCAAAAGGATCGAAAACAAAGTCAGGAGATATGCCTATGCCTTCAACTTTCAGTTCTCCAAAACTTAGAGTAGCTATGCCGGGAGAATACTGCTCTGATGGAGCCATCTGCCTTGGAAACTCTGTCTGTAAAGGGCAATTCTGTCGATGTCCGAATTACAGCAGTGCAGAGAATGGCATCTGTACACAAAGGAAGAAACATCATTTCCCTTCGAAGAAGGTAGAAAAGAACCCGTTGAACAATGAAATGGACGAGGAAAAGGCGGAAGAAAGACAGTTCAGCTCTCCATTGGAGAACTGTCAAAACTTTGAGTACTGTACTGCTGGTAGCGAATGTCTCAATATCCATGGAATGGGTCTAATCTGTCAATGTCCTGTAGGAATGATCTTTCTCGAAGATGAATGTGTTGATGTTCCCAGAAATGCTGAGCTAGCTGGCATTGGAGATGGTTGTGGTACCGGGGAGATCTGTCTGGGAGGGTCTAACTGTATCAAGGATGTCTGCGTCTGTGGAGTAGGGAAACGAGAAATTCTCGGGATCTGTGTGGCTACTGCTCAGCCAGGAGATGACTGTGGACGGGGAGAGATCTGCGTCGACGGATCCATTTGTGTAGGCGAGGAACGAACCTGTGTCTGTCCTCCTGGCAAAGCAGTGAAGCAAGGAAGATGTGTCGAGGACATGACGTCTCTTCAAACAACTTCATCAGCCAATCCAGGAGAGAATTGTAATCAACACACCTTCTGT
Source organism: Oscheius sp. DF5120 (assembly GCA_932521415.1). Taxonomy (NCBI): domain Eukaryota; kingdom Metazoa; phylum Nematoda; class Chromadorea; order Rhabditida; family Rhabditidae; genus Oscheius; species Oscheius sp. DF5120. The sequence continues at coordinate 2,572,434 of OW051465.1, read as the reverse complement.
ATGGACAACAGTTTTTGCGATGGGCTGGGAAACTGCAGCTGTCTTCCAAAATTCAAGAATGTCAAGGGAAGATGTGTGCCATCCTCAATGGTAAAAGAACTAGGAGAATCCTGTCAACCGGGGACAATCTGTGCCAGTGGAGCCTGCTCCAATAACCTTTGCTCCTGTAGAAAGGGTCAGATTGAAGTTGAGGGTAGCTGTGTGGAAATTCCCAATCGAATCAGTCGAAAACCGGAGAAGACAACTTGCTCAAATGATTCAGATTGTCAGACAAACTTCACTTGCTATCAGAATTTATGTGTCTGCGATGGAGACCAATGTCTTCCATCCCTTTCTTTATCAAATGATACAGAATGCGAGAAAGATGAAGAATGTCCAACCAATTCAACCTGTCAAGAGGGAATTTGTATCTGTAATGATGGGTATAGAAGGGAAATGAAACTCTGTGTAGAGAGACATCCAGAATATTCTTCATTATCTAGTCGACTATATGGAAAAAAGACAGTTACGGAGGAACTAATAGAGGAAGAAATCCCCTGGACGAAGGAATTTCCAGTAACGACTATCAAATGGCAAAAAAATAGTCAAGATCCGCAAGAATATCAAGATATCGGAAGCATTACTCTGTCCGCGAAACTTCCTACCATATCTCAAGCTAAAGTTCCATTCCTTCGAACAAAGATTACTCCATCAAAACCAAAAAAAACATCTAAACTTACCTCGAGCTATGTTGGACCGGGTGCCAGCTGTGTGGGAAAACGAAAATGTGCTGAGGGTTCGATCTGCTTTGACGGGTATTGTGTTTGTGGCTATGAGGATCAACCAATAAATGACGAGTGTGTTCCGCGGGACACGATGGTCCGTTTCGGCCATCGCTGTTCTCCCGGACATCGATGTCTCGATGGACTTGTCTGTCTCTTTAACAAATGTCAATGTCCATTGGGTGACCAGTTGTGTGATCGTGAGTAACTGCATGGCCTGCTTCTATCAGTTCCAATCAGTTCCAGTCTTTTAATCTACAGAATCCTTCCTCATTGATTTTTTTAGCTAATGAGCCAGTCACTTCGCCTCCCGGTGGATCCTGTACTGAGGCTAGGGAATGTACTGGCGGTTCTGTCTGTAGAGAAGGATGGTGTATCTGCCCGGATCCAACCATGATTGTTCAAAAAGGGATCTGTATCCAGTCAGGGCCTAGACCGACCCTTCCATCGAGGGTAAGAATCTTTTAAACGTATGTGATGAGTTCCAGACGGTTCCTGTTTATACTACTCCGTCTCCCGCTGTCTACCATCCGACAGCTCCCTCTCCACCGGCTTCTAAGACGTTTAATGCTCTTCCGAGTCCTCAACAGCCAAGCAGGAAAAGAACTCCTGGCTCTCAATGTGGTAGGGAGTACTTTTGAACTGATAGAAGACGTTTATAGGTCCTCTAGATACATGTGTTGGTGGATCGACCTGTGTAGACGGTCTCTGCCTCTGTCCTGCTGCTATGCAGCCATCTCTTAATGGTCGATGTGAATTGACCCAATCGACGACACCCGGTAGGTTGATGGATAATCGACTAGTCATCATTAACGGCTTTGCTTTGCACGTCTCTCGCTTTCAGTGTTAATTCCTCGACGTCCAGTCGATTACATTGAACTTCCTCCCATTGACTCGTCATCCTCTTCGTCAAGTCGAATACCAACTACGCATGCACCGATAACTACTTCGAATAATAATGAATGTGAGGCAATTGGCCTCTTCTGTAGGTATGCACCGACACTAAAGAACAGAGTAATGAGCATGGGCACCTCTTAGGGGTAACACGATATGCGTCAATCGAAGTTGTCAATGTCCGGAGGGATATATTCTCCATAACGACGGCTGCGTACCACCAAATGAGATGAAGAAACGGAGAGTTAGAGGGAAGGCCAGACATCAAGGTTCGATTCTTTTACGCTTTGCTAAGCACACTAGAAGCACGCTAGAGATAACAGTGTTGAAGTAACACGACTCACTGGCGATCAATAGATCTTTTGAATTTTTTGTCGTATGTTTCCCTTATAGTTGTCGCATCCTCTCAATATGCTCGTCCTGGAGAAAGCTGTTCCCTTGGTCAGGTCTGTACCGGTGGAGCTAGCTGCAATGAAAACCAGGTATCATTTCCTTCTATTTTTATTATCTTCTAGCGATGTGCCTGTCCAGCTGATAAACCCGTGATCGTGAAAGAGTACTGCCACGCTGAGCAGGCCCCCAGACGACAAGCAGTAGCTGGAGAATCTTGTGATGAAAATACAGATTGTATTAATAACAGCTCGTAGGCCTCTTAACTCTTTCCCCAAAAGATTCTATAGATGTCACTCCGGTCAATGTCGTTGTTTCCCGCAATTTGTCGCCGTCTCTGGATACTGTATAAACGTCCCCATGCCAACAACACCATCCATGAAAGTCATTGTCAAACCATTGGAAAGTTGTGATGATGGAGAAGTCTGCTCAGGAGGATCCAAGTGTGATGATGATACTGGAATGTGCATGTGTCCTCTGGGACAAGTCGCCTTTGGAGATACCTGTCGAATTCCTCCTACAGTAGCCCCAATAACAACGACTACTCCATCGACTACGCCATATATTATTACAACTCCAGCTTGTCAGTTGATTAAAAAAACAAGTATAGAGTCCTTCAGCATCGGTAGAATGTGTAACAGATGCTCAATGTTCAACTGGAAGGACATGTATGGCTGGAAAGTGTCGATGCAAGCCGGGAACTGTCGATCATGCTGGTATCTGTGAGCCGCTCGAAGGTAAGCTATTTGGGGGGATAAAAAGAAAAATAAGTGACTAATCAGCCATCCATAAGTGTGTTTTATTGCTCCTTAATCCCCCGGTTGCGGTGTATTCACTAAACACTAACCTATTTCAGAGATGGAAGTAGGAGAGAGACCAGTTCCAATTTCCTATGCCCGTCATCGTGCTCTTTCCGAGCCGAAAGTCAATTCCACTGCTTCTTCAACTATCCAACAAGCTCCTGCGGAGAAGGCAAGAATAGTCGGTCCGCCGATTAGAAGGCCGAAACCAAAGAGTAAAGGAGGAAGTAGTGGAGGCAGTAGTGGAAGTATTGGAAATGCCGGCTCTGGAAATTATAAAGTCGGCGGAACAGGAGCCGGAAACTGTCCACCAGGCAATGAGCCAACAAGAGACGACTCTGGGAAATTGATAATGTGTAATGGTCTGGAGCCAAACTGTCCGCCACGTAGCTATTGTTATATTACATCGGGAGGATTTGCAACTGAGGAATATAACTGCTGCAAGTCGTGGTAGCCCTCTTCTTTCACACTACTTATATTGACCATGCATAGTACTACAATTATTTGTAGAAAATGTTTCTCAGTTTGACTCCTCCTCCTTCCGCCGTCCATAACCAATCCATTACGGTGTTCTGTACAGTTTTTTTCCTAATCTTCTTGTCGTTGCAGGACCAATGTCTTTCATTCTATATTATTTGCTTAATGAATATAAATAACAAAGAGATAGTTAAAACAGCATGGGGGGTCATTTTCGGGCTGACAGCTATTGCTTTAGCACTCTTTTCCTCCTCGCATGTGCACCATTTTCAGCTGTGAGAAAGCCATTGAAGTATGGACAACCGTGTGATCGGTACAAGGATAGATGCACCAATGGAGCCAAATGTATTGATGATGTCTGCAAATGCTCTTCTGGTTTTGCCCTAAGTCCCAATGGGTGGTGTGAACGGTTCAACTTTCTCCCGGTACTTCTATCGTTTTGTTTGGAGTGACTTCTTTCAGCAATCAAAACAGAAAACCTTCTCCACCATTCCAGTTGAACCATCTTCCAAATTAGAATCTGTCCTTCCTGCTAGACCGACTTGGAACGTTCCTGAAACCACAGTAAGTTCTCCTCCTTTTCCTCATAGTCCACATAGCAATGGACAACGCCTCCTTCCCCGACGATTATTCATTCTCTCCCTGACACGACTCGACTTCCTCCATCCCCCCCACCTTCTCTTGAATTCTATCAAACCAAACCGCCCGTTCAAATAATTCCATCCGATGGTTCTCCGATTAGAGGAAGAGTAGCTGGAACAACCTGTCGAGAGCATGATATCTGTCTCCATGGATCCACCTGTATTAATGGAAGATGTCAGTGTAAATCTCCTCTCGTCGCGAGGAATGGACACTGTGTCAAGCGTAGGGTCTTCTTTTTGTTTTATTTAAAGATTTTCAGTGGACCTAGCTGAGCCGGGACACACATGTGCCCTGGGAGAACAATGCACAGGTGGATCTATTTGTGATTCCGATTCAAAAACGTGTATCTGTGCTGTGAGACATTCAATTGTGGATGGAGTATGTAAGAGCAAAGGTAAGAGGACAATTAATAAGACAAGAAATCTAGACTCTGCTCTCTTTGTGGCTCCTGGTTCCTCCTGCGGTATGGGACAAGTTTGTTCCGGAGGCTCCATTTGTGTCTCGGGAGTTTGTCTTTGCGACTCAAATCATTATCCAGAAGACGGATACTGTCGTCATATAGGTATCAATCAGTCATATATTCCTAAGAAAAGAGTTTAGCCTCTCAATCATCGGACATAGATCACGAGACGGGTGGTCCTCTACGATTCTCGGCTCAGTTATCTCCAAGAGCCCCAGCTACTCCATGTAATGTGGAGAAATGTCGTCTTCCTGACTGTTATTGTTCTCCAACTGGAAGATATCCTCCGCTTGCTGATCCAATCGAAGATATTCCTCAATTCGTAGTCCTTACTTTCGACGATGCGGTAAATGGACGAACGTTGCCAGATTACTTGACTCTCTTCGCTGAAGATAGATATAGGTAGAAGACTGATTGAAGTGTCTGAAAGGTTTCCAGAAATCCCAATGGATGCGCGGTAAAGGCTACGTTCTTCGTCTCACATGAATGGACAAATTATGATGCGGTACAGTGGCTGGCCGATAAGGACATGGAAATCGCTTCAAATTCCATCTCGTAAGGGAGTTAGTTTAAGTTTTGAAAATATTATAGACATGTGAACATGGCTGGAGAGAACGCCTCCAGATGGTTGAATGAAATGGATGGGCAAAGAAGAATTCTCGCCAAGTTTGGAAATATTCCAGAGGAGAAAATTGTCGGAATGAGAGCACCACAGTTGTCAGCTGGTGGAGACGAACAATTTGAGGTATCCGTTGTTCGTTATCGGTCAAAAAGGATTGTAGATGATGAAACGAGCTGGTTTTATCTACGACAATACCCTTTCCGCCAATCCTGGAATCCATGGAGAACCCTACTGGCCTCAAACATTGGACCATGCTGTTCCTTGGAATTGTTATGAGGAGAATTGTCCGATTGGGTAGGTTCTCTATGTCTTTAAAAAATCTTCAGCTCTTTCCCCGGCCTTTGGGAGGTACCAATGAATCAATTCTATGGAGCATACGTCCCCCAGATCGACAGCTATCGACGATCCAGTATGATCCGAGCTGCGGTAGATCTCAACAATACTGTCACTGAGTTGACTAACATGCTTCTGACAAACTTCGAACGAGCGTATTCTACAAACAAGGCACCTTATGTTCTATCTTTAAATGCAGACTTCCTTCAACTAAATGGAAAGAATGAAGGAATGCATGCATTGACAAAGTTCCTTGATGATATAACTCAAAATAAGGACGTCTTCCTTGTCACACTACAGCAACTGGTGGAATGGATGAAGAATCCAATGCCCATGACTATGATTCATAAGGTAGGAACCTTCCTCCCATAATATGAACCTTAAGAGCGATGCCCTCCGTTGCGACCGTCGACAATTCAGTTCAAATCCGAAACAAAACTGCCAGCAGCCGAATAAATGTATGTATCGGACGCCATGGCTGAGCAGCTACGAACATCAATTCAAAACGTGTGCTCCTTGTCCGGACGTCTTCCCATGGACTCATAATCCAACTGGAAATTTACGATAACTACGTGTATTTTCCCTACTCATTCATGAGTATATAAATTATTTAATTGATCAATGATTTCTTGTTGTGGACGAAACTCTTTTGTTCACCCTCTTTCCTTTTCATTTTCGCGTAGCAACCAACCAGTTTCGGTCTACTTATCAAGTCCGTTTTTCTTTTTATTACGTAAAGGTGAATTGCTTTGTCACTTGCTAGCTTCTCGAGTGTAAAGTGACCGTTTCGCGCAGTGGTATAAATACCGTCGACGGAACGAGGGAAGACACAGGCAGCCATGACGCAAACCTTGGTAACTGGTGTCAGTTTTCTGACAGCCATCACCCTTGTCGGGACAATCTTCTTCGTCTTCACCATGTTCAACGACATCAACAAGTATCCCTTCCTCTCTTTTTCGTACAAACTTATCGTCTTCAGTTTCTATGACGATGCCCTGAAGGAGTTGGAAGATTTCAAGGATGTTTCCAATGCCGCTTGGAAAGGAATGATGCCCGATGCTCATGATCTCCTTCGTTCTCCTCGATCCGTCCATCACAAGAGAAGACGTCAAGCAGGAGGACAATGTAACTGTGGTGCCAAGGCCTCTGGCTGTCCTGCTGGACCGCCAGGTATGTCCCTTTTCTCATTAAAACAGATTCTGTTCAGGACCTCCTGGTCAACCCGGAGCCCCCGGAGAAGATGGTCACCCTGGAGACAATGGACAACCTGGAAGACGAGGAGAGACCGTGGCCCTCAGCTCTGGAGACAGTGCCTGTATCAAGTGCCCCGCTGGACCTGCTGGTATGTTACTTTCCATTCCTCTACTCATTATAGGACCTCCTGGACCTCCTGGACCTGCTGGACCTGTTGGACCCGATGGAAATCCTGGACAAGACGGCGACAGCAGCGGACAAGGACCCCCAGGCCCACCTGGACCCTCTGGAGATGCTGGTTGGTTCCCTTCTTTTTCTTTTTCATGTAATTTTCTAGGAGCTCCCGGAAATCCCGGCCAAGCTGGACAACCTGGACGAGCTGGAAACCCTGGAAAGCGTGGACGAGGACAACCCGGACCAGCTGGACAGCCTGGACCTGCTGGACAACCTGGACAAGCTGGAGCTCCTGGAAATGGTGGTGGACAAGGTATATTTCTTTCTATTCCTCTATTCGTTTTTAGGACCTCCCGGACCTCCTGGACCTGCTGGACCTAGCGGAAATCCTGGAGCACCAGGTCAAGATGGTCAACCCGGAGCCCCTGGAAACGCTGGAGCCCCAGGATCCGATGGTAAGTGAAGTTTTGCATGTTGAAGAGGAAATTTCAGCTGCTTACTGTCCTTGCCCACCTCGTGGTGGATCTCCTGGACCTTCTGCCGCCGTCAGCTCTTCTTCCGCTGCTGGCAACTACAAACAGAGAGCTGTTTCCGCTCGCCGTGCTATGAAGCACAGACGCGTCATGAAACACCGCAAGGCTGCCCGTCGTGTTGCTGCCAAGAAGGCTTAATTCATGAAAATAAACATCTATTGTCTCATTTTTATTACTGTTAAAACCCGTACAAGCATGTCCACCGCAGGGCTATAAAAATACGTTTAAAAGGAACCTTCTTCACAGTAAATCTAAAAAAATATCTCGTTGAATCTGGACAGATTCAAATTCAAGTAGATGCTTCAAATCTTTTCAACATGTTAGAGTTTCTGATATGGATTGGATATTATAATCATCTAAAAACAAAAATAATCATTTTTAGGCAGCTGGAAGGGGGTTTTTCTGTTTGTGTCGTTCTTCACTTAAATTCACTTAAATGTGAAGATTAAGAGATGACATATCTTTTCTTGAAATATGGAATTTTGAGAGATTGAGCTTGATTTTTTTCAAATGAAGATAGTTTATTTTTCTCGATTGTATGTCGTTTCATTTCATAGCTGAGGCTTTTTATTGGATACTGGCCAAACGAGGGATGAAGATGGTTGCATATATAACCATATGCTTTTACACTGGTCAAGACAAGAAAAGTCAAAGAAGCTGGTCCGTATCTTCAATTTCTCATGTTCATCATCGATGTCCCTCATTTTACCATGCGACTGCTTTTATTCTTTCTCTTAGTCATCAATCAAAGTTGGAGTCGCGTGTGGTCAGTTAAAGGTAATAATGAACTCCTCCTCTGCGTTGATCAACAGAAGGAACTTGACTGGACGGATAATACTATATGGCCCGCTACATCGATTGCTGATTATAGCTGCGAGCCGACAGTGAAGGGCTCCGAACTACTCTGCAGTTGTTCCACTTGCAATACAATTTACGATATGAAAGGAATATTAACAAAGGTGGATTTCTCGGCTCTGGATAAAAGTCTATCGCGAATTGCCGATTGTATCAATAAATTCTATGGGAAACTCGAACAATCTGATGGCAATCTCAAACTGATGAAAAATGATACATGGTACAGGGTGGAAACACTAATGTTAAGTCACGAAACGGAAGATAAGGATCTGAAAAAAGCAACAAGAATAGACGAGATCACGAAAGGAATCGACATAAAAAAGACTAATTTGACAAATCTTATGGATTTGGGAAAAGTACTTCATGCGAGAAAAATCAAGGTCAATGGAACTCTTGTTGTCGAGAGTAATCCGAATTTAAAAAACATCGACGCTCTTTTGACTCTTGGATTTGAAAAAATTGAAATCCGAAATAACCCGAAACTGAAAATTCAACCGAAGATCTTCGACAAGATCGTTGACTATTACCTCACTTACAAATTATTCTCAAATGGCAACGAAGTCGCCGAAGATATGGATGGATTCCAATTCGATTACATGAATCGTATGTTTTTTTCTAATTAACGAAGAGTTTAGATAAATGCAATCAGACAATGATTCCGGAAGATTGTTATTACTTGGAAGGAGATCTTATATTAACCCAAATGAAAAAAGAAGACCTTACTAACTTGACGTCCATTCGATACATTGTTGGAGGAGTTGTCTATAGCCACGACTTATATGATAACTACCGGTTAAAATATCTAAAGAACCTCCTCTCCATCAATAATTCTCATCAAAGTTAGTTATCTCTTCACTTTGTAATCAGATTGCCGTAGATGAACCCGCTTTGATCATCCACGACGTGACAAATATTTTATTGGAACCGATGATGAAACTCTTCGAGATTCGATGTAGCTGGGTATCGTGTATACAGATGGATCAAAAGATCCTAGAGATGAAGGAAAATGAGAAGAACTGGCATGGATTGGTAAATATTCCCAATGGTGACACACTAGAAGTATATCCGACGGAAAAAAATGAAACAAATGCATATGATTATACGATGAAGATGTGGATATGTGCCATAGCAACTGTCTTCCAAGTCGCTGGCCTCGTCTTTCTCTTTCTTACTGTATGTGTTTTGAAGGTATGTCTTCTTATTCTCCCTTTTGAAGAATACGTTTTTTAGTGGCATCAACCGAAATATGCCAGACAAAAAGGACAAAAAGCACTTGCTAGATGTAGACTACATGATAAGAGATCAAACACAGCGAAATCGACTGCGTTGAAGAATAGATCCAACAAGTCCACTATAGTAGCAATATAAAAATAAATGTAAAAAAACATCTCACTTGTTTCGTACAATAAAAGCATTCTCCTTACATTGCTCACTTTATTGATTTCTTCTTTTCGCTTTTAGCAGTTCTTTGTTTGTTATGTAACTATCCTGTTAATCAATAGTCTTTTTTTACGTTTATTTATTTGAAAGACTTCTATCAAAACCGCTAACAACAGCTGTAGAAATTAAGTCAAACAATTAGAGGATAATGATCATACTATGAACCTGATTTTTAATCATGTTCCAAACTCTGAATTAGGATCTGAAAGGAGGTAAGAGATTTAAAAAAACTGGTGACTATAGAAACATCAGAACATAACACGATGCGAATGAGTTCAATGATAGGATAGGCAGCATTAACAATTAATAAACGATAAGTATATAAGATCGCTTTTTTAATTCAGTATTCTTCTGTACTTTTACTTCACCATTTGATCATAGAGCAAACCTTTCCACTGCCTCCGATGCCTTCTTTTCATTACTCCTAACTTCCTATCAGATCTGACTAATTTTCCTCCCTTCCATAAAATCAGGAAGACTCCCGATAAGAGACGAGAAGAATCTTGTGATATGAGGGTTCGGTCTTGACTATCCGTCAAGAAAAGAGATCAATTCTTCTTCATAAACGATATATTTTGATTTTGAAAATTTTGAAATTCTTTTTTTCGTCAAGTCGTCCTTTTCTCCTTGATGGCTGGCAATTTCAGCCAGCAGTCAACCGACCGAGTTGTTTGTCGTTCTCGCTCAGCCGCTCGCCTACGTCGTGCGATGCGTTCCCTCGTGCATAATGTGTACGTAGCACGTGTTTTGACCATTGATTGTTATGTTCGTCGCTTGACCGTGTCGCCTAACTGACTTCTTTCCATAGTGCCTTATTCTCCTTTCACATAGATCTCTTTCAGTTTTCTTCTCTTCCCATAGAAAAAGAACGGAATGGAAGATGAGAAGTTCAATTTAATAATAGACGAATCTGTTCATTCTGAGACACCTGAAACGAGTCAACAGAAGCCATTCACGACGCAATGGAAAGGAACTCTTGTACCGATGAATGGTAGGTCATGAGAAAATACTACTTCTCCTCACCTCCCTGTCAGGTGACAATTGACGTGATTGTTTATTTGTCCGTCTGTCACGCTGAAAAAGTGTTTCCTTTGCAGACCATTCGGACAAAGGAGCCGTTCTGTATACTGACATTGAAAGTGGCCGTGATTTTCGTTTCATTCTCCACCGGAAGAATCATCAAAAGGCCGACAATTATGCCTGTGCGAGATGTAAATCAAGAAAGAAATATGTCAGAATATTGGTAATCTTTATGGAAAAAATAAAAGGTGTTCAGATAGCAGGAGAATATTTCCTGGAAGATCCAGCCAAACTCGACCATATTTGTTATCTGGGAGCTGAAGAGTTAAAAAGAGTTAGAGAAAGTCTGGATAAACAGAAAGCAGCCGAGTTGTTGAAAGAAAGACAACAGAAAAGTTGATATTTTGGGGTATTATAATAGATTTAGCAAAGAGAAATAGAGCAAATGATCCTCCTCTTGATTTGGCTCGAATCCAGCACGTAACTGCAGCTTATCCACTCAATGCCATTGCCAGTCTCTTTGAAGAACAGTCAACTGCCCCTGAATTGGGTTCACCCACTTCGGGAGACGAGGATATTGATGGAGATATCATTCCTAGCACCTCTCTACTGGATTCGGTCTTCAATAATACAATAAAAACGGAGCTGGAGGTACAGAAAAGTGATGCGGAGTTGAAGGTAGTCCAAAAGAATCCAAAAGAGTTCTTTTAGGAACCAGTGATTAAACGGCCTCGATCAGATTCTTTTGGTGTGTTGCCCTCTCCTATTCCTGATGATAGCAGCACTTTTTATATCAGTCTCACTCGGGCACTGTCGGGTCTACGGCCAGAGACACGCTGTAAGGCAGAAAATGAGATCCTCCGATTCGTCTACAGTAATCTCTATGAGAAATATGGGGTGTGATTATATATTTATCTGTACATACTTATCGTCTATTTATTCCATAACGTGTAAATAAAAAAGAGTCTGCGTCTCTAGGCAATCGTCCGTTGGTGGCGTGATCTTTTTGCCGGCGGGAAAGGCACTCCCTGCACTTTTCTAAGTCATGAACACGGCGGGTGTTCTTTTGTTTCTCCTGATATCTTTCTCCGACTCCTCTCACGCCATTTTTTCTTCTCTTCCTCTTTGTTGAAATGAAATTAACTCACGAAACCTGAAAAACAATAAAGAAGGAGATTGGTTGAATACATGAACCTATACCTCCACGTTTTTTTCAGGACTAATTCAATTCGTTTGCTTCCATCGACCCTTTCTTACCTCTTTCTTCTCTCTTTTTGATCTTTCGACCATCTTGTTTTCCCTCGCATCAGTTGATCTTTTCGACTCAAAACAGAGTCAATATCACTACCCGTAGTCTTTGACTAACACGACCTTTTTTTAAAGGTAATGCCGTCGGAAGCGACATTTTATGATGGATCAACATTTTTCGAGCCGTTGGCTAGCAGTATAGGCATTGGGACAGACAAAATCAACTTCACTCTTTGTATATTCTCTGCTATTCCTCTTTCCTATTTCTATAGAAAATTTTTTCCAGCTGGGAAGGTATCCCGACAGGTTGGTTCTTCTTTTATCTCTTTAGTTTTTTAGCTCCGGACTTTCGTTCCCCTTCTGATCGGATTTCTGTTCTGTTTCTTCTGTTTCGGTCGAGCTGTCAAACATCTCCTGGCAAATACCCTTATCAGTTATGCTCTAATGTATTTAACTCCGCCGAAACATGTTCATAAGTAAGTTGCACGAAACGATATCAGAGGAGAGATAACAATCCTGTGACGTACACAAAAGACACTTTGTAGGGTAGTATTCACCTTCTCCATTGGCTATCTGCTATGGATCCATTTCTATCGATGGCTCCTGTTGACAGCTTATTATCTGGATGTGACAGGACCTATTATGGTAGCTGTTCAGAAGGTAGATAAATTTTCAAAAATGATATGATGTGTTTAGGTGACGCTTCTAGCCTTCTCTATCCACGATGGAATGGGACGGAAGCAGGAGTCATTAAATGAGACCCAGAAGAGAGAAGCCATCAAGGAAATCCCATCTCTTCTAGAATATATGAGTTATATTTTCAACTTCCAGGTAAAATAAGTCCTATCCTTTCATCAAGATGGTTCAGACAGTTCTCACTGGTCCTTGTAATATCTACGCAGATTGGATCGCTTTTCTCAAAGGTGAACATGTCCTCCCGATGAAGAATGGCAACTACCCATCACCGACTGGAACGGCACTTCGAAAATTGGCTGAATCTATGGTTTATCTGTATCTTGTCGTTTTCTACGTTGGAAAATATGTCCCCGAGCTGATTGTCAAAGAAGAGTAAGTTCGCTACAAAAAGAAGTATTGTCTAGATATCTTGCTCTTCCAATGTATCAATGGCTACTCTGGTGGTTCTTCACGATTTTCCTTGTTCGAGTCAACTACTACTTCGCCTGGACCTTCGGTAAGTCTCCCCTGATGATTGGGAAGAAAAATCTTGTAGCCGATGCAGTTTGTAACATGTCTGGCTTCGGTTTCTCTGGCTATAACAAGGAAGGTGAGGCTACTTGGGATCTCTGTACAAATGTCAAACCCTATCAAGTCGAGGTATCTTGCCCTTTATTCCCAGATCAACTTTGTAGATGGCTCAAAGTTTCAAAGAAACCCTCGATGGGTGGAACATTCAGACAGGTCTTTGGCTGAGGAAAGTTGCCTATGAGAGAACACCCAAAGGCGTTAATACTTGGGCTACCTACGGGTTGTCAGCCATTTGGCACGGAATTTCAGTGGGCTACTACATCACATTTGCAACTGGAGCAGTGATAACAACGGCTGCAGCTACTTTCAGAAGATGTATGAGATGGCGATTTGTGGAAAATAAGAGTCAGAAGATGATCTATGATTTTGTCACTTTCATGGCTACAAAGGTAATGATTGAATTAAGAAAAGAACTAGGTTTAGGTAGCACTGGCTTATACAACGTTCGCCTTCGTCACAATGCACCTACAGCCAGGACTTTTTGTATATACGTGAGTCATTATACAATCAATTCCTTACTCAGTGAATCTGATTTTTAGTAGAGGAAAGAGGAAAAAAAGTAGTTAAAAACAAGATCGTGTTATTTTTATTTATCTGCTGATGTTTTCTTTTTTTCTTTGAAGAATAATTTCTTTTTCAGACGGGTTTTCTTCATTGTGCATCTCGCTGCCCTCGCCATCATCCTCGTTCTTCCTCGTGTCCTCCGACCACCCCGAAAAGCAGATGATTCGAAGACAAATGGCAAAAAAGCAAATTAACATTTGCTTTAATCACTATCTCGATAAATTATTTACAAAGCGAGGATATGGTTATTGATTTTTCGTCCTATTTTGTCCGTACGCTTGTTCTTTCTCTCCGTTGTTCATTTCGATTTTTTGATCCCCGTCTGTTTATTTGACTCGTAAATCGATCTGCGTGATGTTTGTGGCATGTCGAGAGGTGATGAAACTTTGTTTGACGGTTGAAACTTGTGTATTCAGTCAGAGTCAGATCTAATACCTCCTAGCTGCGGTCTTATTCCAAAAACCCCCCATCATTTTAAATTTCATGTCGTTTTTTAAAATTTTAAAAACAACTTATTTTGTAGTCTAGTCATTTCTCCTGGACTCACCCCGCAACAATCGCCGCTGTTTCGTCCTCCTCCCACGTGATTCATATTGACATTTATCGGAACTAGTCATATTTTATTTGGCCATCTTCGTTCCCTAGATCTTTGCTCCTCTCCAAATATCCGCATTTTCCTATTTTATCTCGTGTCTCATTACTAGTAAACAACTTTCCTCATGACCTTGTTCTGCTTGTCTGCTCTAATCGCATTTTTCAGCGAGTGCCATGCCCGGTGTCTACACTTTTTATGATGGTTCTGTCCTTTTAAAACCAATAGAAGATTTGACCGGACTAGAAGTAGATAAAGTAAATAAAAAATCGGTAAAGAGATATCTTTTTAGATTAATTTCGTATTATGTATGTTCTCATCCTTGCCAATTGCCTATTATTACAAAAAAAAACTGAGCCCGGATAAAGTTTCGCGTCAGGTAATTACTTAAAAAATTGCAAAATTATATTTAGGTTCGTGTTCTTGTTCCACTTCTCGTTGGATTGGCCTTTTGCTTTTTTTGTTTTGGAAGGTTTGTTGATTGGAGGGAGGGGGTTTACGACCGAATTAATGAAAGAGATACGTAGAACTATTTAAAACTCTATTTAGTTATCAAAGAACGACAAAATCAGAGAGATAGCGTGTTTGCATTTGCAACAGATTAAATTTTCTGGCTCGGGGGACAGTTAATTGACTAGATTCCCTTGTATGTAGTTATTTTAGGGCAGTGAAGCATCTTCTGGCTAATGCTCTGATCAGCTATGCTCTTATGTACTTTACTCCTCCAAAGCATGTTCATAAGTAAGTCTCTTTCTTTCCTTTTCCATCTTTCAGAGTTGTTTTCGCTTTCACTATGAGCTATCTCCTCTGGATTCATTTCTATCGATGGCTAATTCTCTCCTCCTACAGTATAGACATCACCGGCCCAATGATGGTCGGTGTGCAAAAGGTATTTTTCGCTTCATTCTTTTGTATACATCTAGATATCTACTTTGGCTTTCTCACTACATGATGGGTTGGCTAGGAAGCCAGAAGAATTGTCTACGGTTCAAAAGAAAGAGGCAATAAAAGAAATTCCGGGGCTGTTGGACTACATGAGTTATATTTTCAACTTTATGGTAGGTTCTTTCCATTGTTAAACTCATAATTTAGACGGGAATGGCCGGACCAGTCAACTATTACGCCGACTATGCTGCATTCATCGATGGAGTCACACATAATGAATCTGGCAATGTGAGTGGATAATTTCTTTTTCATGATACTTGTCTAGATTACTGCCGCTACCAAAAAGCTCAAGACCGCTCTTTTCTTCATGCTGATAGTGATTATTTTCACTGAAAGGTATCCACCAGAGGACTTAATGAAAGAAAAGTAAGAACACTGTTGATCCATTTAGCTTCTAGATATCTGAAGTTAAGCCTTCTCCCTTGGTTTGCTTACTGGTATTTCTCCATCGTTTTTGTCCGAGCCAAATATTACTTTGCATGGATTTTAGGTAGGTCATCAGACTTTTTTCATAATAGCAAGCCATGTTTTTCTAGCTGATTCCGTCTGTAACATGGCTGGCTTCGGCTATTCTGGTAGAGACAATAATAATGAGCCTACCTGGAATCTCTGTACGAATGCATATCCGCTCCGAGTAGAGAATGGTCAGAATTTGAAAGAAGTGCTGGAAAATTGGAATGTTCAAACGGCCGGATGGCTGAGAAGAGTCGCCTACGACAGAACACCCAAAAAGTAAAGTTTCCTTTTTCTTTTGAATCTTCTAGCATCCGTATCTTCGCCACTTATCTTCTCTCGGCCGTTTGGCATGGTGTCTCAATCGGTTACTACATGACCTTTATTACCGCAGCCTTGTTCACACCAGCAGCTGCAACAGTAAGATTCTTTAAAATTAAAAAAAAAACACATTTTCAGTTCCGTCGATGTATGAGATGGCGGTTTGTCGATGATTCGAAGAAGAAGTCTGTCTATGATTTGATGTCTAACTTCTCCACCAAACTGGCTCTGACCTATGTGACATTTCCCTTCGCTATTATGAATCTTCATCCAGCAATCGATGTTTATTGGTAAACTTAAAGAAGCAACAAATTAGAGATTTCAGGAGTGTTTTATTCATAGGCCACTTTATCGCTGTAGGAATTCTTTTCTTCCTTCCGATATACTATCCACCACAGCCAAAGAAAGACGGAAAAAAAGAGGCAGAAAAAAATGGAAAAAAAGACTAAGAACGGTGATACTGTCGGGTTTTCTGTAAATACTATGGATTACATAAATATTACGGTCTTTTCTCTTGTTCTGATTTTTCAGATTTATTCAGCATTTTTCGCCATAGCATTTTCCAGATTTTTGTTTATTTCGTTAACTTTTACTGGCATATAATGGAACATGATATGGTTATTTACATGTTAATTTCGATTAATTTCTCTTATTTCGTTATTTGGGTTGTCCGATTGGAGATAAGAAAGTTGCGCCAACCGAATGCGCGCGTGTTTCCCGCATTTGAAACTGCCAATTCTTTATTTTTCTCATATAATTTTTCCAGAAAATGACAGCTTTTCTGTCTGCGATCCAGCACCTAGAAGAATTTTTAAACATTAAGTTTACTGTTATATACATTATTTCAACTTTCAGATGATACAGAACGATATTCCACTGATCCGACAATTATTCTTGGAGACTTGTTTGAAAAACTGCAGAAAAATGAAGTAAGTAGTTATAATATAAAAACCATATTTTTTCTAGGAAACTTTTTCTTCATTACACTCTAATTCAGTCAGAAGCGGTTTAGTCAGAGGTAGATTCATGATCCAAAATTCGGAAGAGCCAGGTAACTTTGCTTAATTTTTTGATTATCCAACTTTGATTCAGAATATGTCAATTTTACATGTAAAGTTAAAAATGGTGATAATGTTTCTGTGACTACAATGTTCCTGCGAGACCATTTTGATAGTGAACTAGTAGGCTATGTAGTCAATTTTTACATTTATTTTTAGGAAGTAGAAGTTTCTGAAAACGATAAAATAGTAACACGTCAATGTTACTCATTGGTAGAAGTTCCTGGCGCTACCAAATGGTTTATCGACGAGTTTGAGTCGGAAGACTCAACACCTGAACATAAGAAGAAACGAGGAGAAAATGCAACAAATTCTTTAAAATTAAAACTAGCAGCTAAAGTTTGTTGCTTTTTTTGCTTTTATTTTAACTTTTCTTTTAGTTTTATGGCGAATCCCTAGAGCATTTGAAGCCAAATACAATTGTAGATATTCATGGCGTTTTAAATGAAATTCAGTCAGAAAACAGGTAACCTTTCATGTGACCATGCTTTAAAATTCTCATTTTAGTACTATATCCTCGATTCATGTCATAAAATATAATATCATAGCAGAAGATACAGTTTCGAAGGATTTCAATCTGCCTGTTGATGATATGAAATGTGTACGAGATGTTTTAAAAAAGAATCTGGCAGCTCTCCTTGGTGATGATGTTTCTGCTTCTTTTTGTCTGGCCAATTTAATTTCATCAACGTTAGTTTCTTTTCTTTTTAAATGAGTCTGTGTTTAGATATGCTCGACCCGGTGGAATGCCAATATGTTGTATTCCAGTAAATATTGCCGGTGTTTCTAATTCTGAGCCTATAATAACATTTCTTCAATCAGTATTACCTAAGGTAATATAATTTGTTGTTTTAAATATGATTTTTTAAGGTTAAAGTACTTCAATTGACACCGGAACTTCTTTCAAATTCACCATTCGCTCCTGTTAAGAATTATAATGACGATGTTTTGTTACAAGGAGAATTACAATTGACAAATGGAACACTTGTAATAATCGATGAGACAAAATTACCAGAATCTTCTTTTCCAGTTTCCGGATATGGTAAAATGCTTTTTGATATTTAAATTCTTTTCTTTTTAGTTCAAGCCAATCTGAAAACTCTTGAACAACTGATTTTGGAACAACGTATACAATATGACTATGGATTTTATAAGCTTCCCTTCGATGTCGATCTTCCCATCATTATTATTTCACAAAAAGCATCTAGAATTCTAAAAGTAAGCATATAAACTTTAAACATTAGATATATAGACGCCTTTTATTGTCCCGTATCTTCCAAACGTCGGACAACAAAATATTCCAACATTAGAAGAAGGTCTCTCAATGGTCAGAAAATACATCCAATCTGTTAGAAAAAATCTTCGTCATGTTGGCATTACTGCGGAAACTACAACGGTGATTCATTTTTTACATCATCAATAATTACAGGCAATCAATGAAGGATTTGTTGATTTGGTGAAAAATATTGGGAAAGACATTGATAAAGCGGATTTATTGAATGAACTCCTTATTCTGTGCAGGTTTGTTGTATAAAAATTTTCTTCAAGCATTGCTTAGACTTCTCGCTGCTTCTGAAGGAAGTTCCGTTGTTACCGAAGATCACTGGAAAAATGCAATTACAATGGAAGCTTCTCGTAAAGATATAATGAAGGAATTTGAGAGAATGAATTCGAGCAACAAGTAAATTTTTGTTCAATTTCCAAATACATTGATCAAATTTTTTTACTTTACTTTTTTGTTTGGTTTTTTCTCGTTTTACCATCAATATAATTATATTACTTCAGTTGTTAACATGATAGGGGGTATTATAAGAGAACTTTATTGATCTCTCAATATTAGATCTAAAAGTTGAGAAAGAAGCTATCCTCCAGCCAGCGTGGAAGGCGTTCAACAATATGAGTCTCCAGTTGCAGACTTATGAAGTAGAAGCTTATTCCGAGGAGCATGGAGATAGGAAGAGCAG
This sequence comes from Oscheius sp. DF5120, assembly GCA_932521415.1. NCBI lineage: Eukaryota > Metazoa > Nematoda > Chromadorea > Rhabditida > Rhabditidae > Oscheius > Oscheius sp. DF5120. The sequence goes on along the minus strand of OW051465.1, from coordinate 2,553,428 downwards.
GTGCCGTTCTATCGCCTATAAAATTAAAAGAGCAACGAAGAGTCTAACTATGAGAAAGTAAGACGAGTGTGATAAAGAGACCGGAGATGACACCGAAGCAGCAAGAGATGGTTGCAACAACGCTTCTACTGACAGCTGATTTTCCGACGAGAAGACCGTAGAAGACAAAGTCGCCCATTCCCAGTTTGTATGTATTGTCATTGAGAGCATTTTCGATCGTGTTATGCTCCTCTTCTAATAAATCAACGTCATCGTCGTTCGATTCTCCAGAAGACTCATCTTCTGACCATTCCATGGTTGAAAAGGATCTGGAAGAAGACGACGGGATATTGACTCCAGAATCGGAGCCTGATAAGAAGGAGAAATCATTATCACTGCCTTCTCTATCAGCTCCTGCACGTAGACGGTGTCGACGTCTTCTTCCTTCAAATATATCTAAGCGTCTAACTTCTTCTTTTCCTTCTTCCTCATCACGTCTATCACTGTACATCAAAAAACGAAGAAGATTGGAACTATAGTCTTTCGCCTTGTTTTGTACCAAATGCAATGGACCATATGGCGAAAGAACGGCAAAGATGTCCCAAATAGAGACGGCAATGAGCATAACCCATGCTGTATCACCGGGGAAGCATCGAAGATAGTAGAGGGAGACGAGGGAGCAGTTCATAATAACATACACACGATAAATGAATGGCGGGAGATAACTGGTAAAATAGGCGATTGAACCGACTCCTCCATAGACGATTGAAAGAAGAACCACAGGTATTAGCTGTCGAAAGTCGGTATATTCCATATCGGGACCAAGAACTAAAGCACTAAAAACAGATGAATGAAAAGAAAAAAGAAACTTACTGGAAGAAATTCCCGGAAACGAAGAAGAGGAGAAGAATACAGCTGCCATAGATCCAAAATTGAATAAGTGAACGATAGTCGAGCATGGCAAAGGCAAGCATGACGAAAGCAACAACGATGAGCATTAGTGACGATGATAGCCCGTTGATTAATGCGGAGATAGGATCCTCTCCCAGATTTCCGAATAATAGCTTCGCTAGCTTCTCATCTGTTTTCATGTCGTAGATTCCATACCAGCATATGAGTGTCAAGAGCATATTCATCGTAACGGCTAGCATTATCGGCCAAATATTTTCAAAGTCCTTTTTTATCATTTTATAGAGGTCCATAAGGAAACAGCCGAGATAGAAAAAAGGGAGAAGAGTGAATACTTTAAGAAGGGAAAGGATGGAATAATCGACGGGTACACCATTGTAACAGGTATATACAGTTTATTTTCAACAAATAAAGACTCTTCTCTCCTTGATATCGTTAACCCGTTGAGAAAAAAAATTAAAATAAGACACTAGAAGGGGGACTGTCGATGCTCCTGATGAACATCGAAGACGGTCGTTTGTACTTGGGGACGACAACTGAAAAAAATTAAGTAGATTAGAAGAGGTTAGGAAAAATAGCTATAGTATTGTTCGAATTCAAACGGCCTACATACATGCCACGCGCATTCAACGCCACATGCTCTACCTTTTTCTTACTTCAGGTCGTCTTCAAAAATCACATGTGAACTACAAAACTGTCCTTCAAATACTTTAAATTTATCACCTACCCGTGTGCTGAACTCATGGCACTGTAATGATTCCTAACTGCTCGTTGAAGGACGTCAATCTGTGCTCTCATCTCTTCCTGAGCGGAAACCAATTTTTGCATTGAACTATGCATCTCTGCCACGAGCTAGTGAGGGATATATTAGTATACTAATGAAATAGATACCCTAGTGACTTGTTGATTGTTGACTGAGTTACTTTCTCCGAAGACACGCATCTCATTTTTGATAGAACGGAAGTCATGAATTGCCCGGAGGAACTTCCGCTGATATTTTCGAAGAAGGGCATCGGAACTGATTCCATTATGAAGGCATTTATGAATTCTCCATGTGTGTTGAAGGACCTAAAAAAGTCGAAGAAGAAAAATAGGAATACCTTAGCTGCCGCATTTTTATGCTCTCTCGTCAGTTTGCTATCATGCATAAAGTTGTTAACATTTCTCTGTCCCTGTGAAAGTAGAATATTCCTCGAAATGACTGCGATCAAGATAGAAGATATGACGGCTCCCTATGTTTTTTTAAAAGAATGAAGGAAGAAACATACCACTACTCCCACAAAGATGGCGATAATTCGACCCGCATGCGTCTGAGGAACGATGTCTCCGTAACCATTGAGCATAAAAGTAATAGCTGAAGGAGGAAATAAGATAAGATAATGGATACCTATGAACCAAAGAGCATTAGAGTAGAGGATAGATGGTACTTTTGCGTCCTCCTCGTTTTGGCCAAATCTGAAAGACCTTATTTTAGGATTGAAATGAGACAGAACAATTCTGTTCGAGGGTTTAATATTATTTTCAGTCAAAAATAACTGAATCAGTAGATTCATCGGCACTGAAAATCCTCGCAACCAGAATTTAATTCAGTATACCAATAAAAAAACTGTTCTACCTACCGTTCACATTGTACAAAAGTCCATGATGTAATGAGCCAGAAGATGACGGTAAACGTTGTAAGGAACATAATTGGATGTTGATCCAGCACCGTTTTCAATACGAAGGAAAAGTTGACTTGTATCCTGTTCAAAGCGGCCAACGTCCGCGTCGACGCATCCTAAACAATGTATTCTTCTCTCAAAAGCCTTACTTGAAACTGTTTACTATGTAGAACCATGAATCGTGCCAAAAGATAACTTCTCGATAACATAAGAATCGACAATGGGACGTCTAACGGTACCTAAAAATGTAGTCGTCGTGTCACGTGCGGACAACTCACAGCGGCAGTTCGAAAAGACCGACTATCTGTTGATGTTCTACTAGTCAGAATATAGAGCCATTCGAGATTATATGGAAAAGGAAGGGGAGTAATTGCACAGAGGAGAAGCTCCACTGAGAATTGAAGAGTCTTTTCTCTCGTCAACACAACTCGATAGTCATCCGCTCCGCAGTCGATGAGTTCCAGCTGCAAATGACAGATTTCCGATTATCCTTACCTCTAGATCATTGAGATGATATGTTATAATGAAATAGAGCAATCCAAAGGTTGAAATGGTACAAGCCCATCGGAGAGCGTAAGATATTCCATGGTACTGTAGATGTTTATTTGAACTATTTGTAGAAAACTATTCTACCTTCGTTAATCCTAATATCCCTTGACCAGTTAACTCTGCATCGATAAACATGAAAATGATTCCGATCATCGCCAGAAGTAAGGTCCTGTCAGCTATTTTGACTCGATTGGCTAGTCGTTCTGATCGGACCTTGTAGACCATCTTCACTTGGTTACTATCCACTGGGACACCATATCTGCAAAACAATTTTTGATAATTTTCCCATATTTAGAAAAATAACTTGTAAGTGACTTTGTTTGCATGTTTAGTGCTCTCAATAAACCAAAGCACTCCCTGTGAAAAAATTCAAATCCATGTGAGACTAAATCCAACTTGGTCAAATACTTCAAAAAATCACATGTTAGGCTTCAGAGAATAATAGAGCTACTGGTAAGTTTCTCGAGTACATATTAAAATAACTGAAATTCTCCTCACCTGCTGTTGTTTCTTTTGAAGTGAGTGTTTGAGTGATGACTGGCTACACTTCCATTGCTTTCACAAAATACCACAGCAGCTAAATTTCTTCTTTCAAATCATTCACTATCACCTACCTCGATCAAAGGAAGTCTTCCCCGAATCAATGAGACTATCAGTTGCACTCGACTTAATGTTGTTGATCCGTAGTTGAGAGCCCGTATCTTCAACTGTTATGACCGGACCGTGATGTGGTGGTTTGACTAAAGAGAGATGAATGGAAAACAAGTGACAAGGTGAGTAATTGTCGCGCAAAGTTGATCAATGTTGCTAAGCAGCCGAAGGGGAGAGGATACATGACAATAACAAAGGGAAGGAGGCTAATCTCCGACCACTTACCCCGTATCATACCGTTAGAATCTAGCGAATCTCGACTATAATCGAGAGCAGTATAGGCTGGAGGAGTTGTTCCATGTTTTTTCCTTGCTGAGAGAAGATTTCGAAATTGAAGACGACTTCCATTTAATCGAATCAGATCAGCCGAAACCTGGAAATAAGTTGATCGTTAAAGAAGAAGAGAAAAATAGGCACCTCACACAGACTCGAATCTCTTCGTTTTTCATTCAGCTGTACTCCCGTCGTCGGTTTGAGCATGTCTAAGAAGGATAGAATCAAGGAGCAAGGAGGAAGGAGGGAAATGCGACACCCAAGCTTTTTTTTTTCTCCTCGTAGGTCGGGTGAGAATGAAGGAGCCCTAACGAGGGTCGAGAGGGCTTCGACAAGGAGATAAGAAGAATGGCGAGCAATCGGGAGGATTAGAGGAGAGAAGGGAAGGCAGGTCATTTCCTTGTTACAATTGCAGTTAATTATGCTTATTGCTACCGAGAAATAGTAAACTTCACACGATGTGAAGGAGGAAAATATCTACTGTTTGCAGAATAAAAAGGAATAAGTACCTGAAGACGTCAAATATATGAGTTGTTTTTGGAAGTTTGGATGCTAGACGAAATCCAAATCCAGCTGACCTTGTTTGCGTGCTAAGGATTGAGTTTTTTTTTGCATTTTTGATATCCGTTCGACGCAATTCCTGTGTGCATGTTGTTATAATCTTTCAGATCTCAAACGTCTACCGCCGAAACGACTTATTAATATTATTAAAGTTGAAATGTCTAGGAATCAAATGATGCGTGTCAGATTATGCTGGCCTTTTTGTAAAATATATACCATTAACACAATAATAGTCTTCATGGAAATACTCTAGAGCTCTGATAATAGGCTCATTCGATTAACGAGAATATTACATGCATTTTTGCATGGTCACGCTTTTCTCCTTGTAAAGTCGGAATAAAATGAATTATTGAGCTGAACAGAACTTTACAGATCATTGACTGCGGAGCGGATGAAAATATCATCCATCTTTCGAATAGGCTGAAGATTTTAAGGATTCCAATATATTAAAGGGAATGTTAGGAAGAAGGGAAGTTTGAAATAATGGAGAGGAGCCAAATTCGACAGTTTTTGAGATCTGGATCCTATGTTATTCAAATCTTTTTTAGTTCTCGTTCATTCATAGCCGAACAAAACATGAAGACTCTCAAATATATAGCGAGAATAGCTTGTTGGGACGAGAGAGAAGAGAGACTTTATGAGGAATAAGAGAAAAAAACTCTTTCATCTTTCTCATCTTCGCGTCCTTTGTCAGAATCGACTACGTGACTGCGCACGAGAAGACAGATTAGTGACTACCTTATTCTGAATTACAGATTAGAGATCACTCGAGTCGATTTGATTATGACAAACCATATTCAAAAGATCAAAACACTCGTCATACCTCTATAGCTGTGAGAGGACGAGCCATCGGCGAGAGAAATCACTTAGAGGAACTAATTAGGGACCAAAAGAAAGCTCAAAGATTCTAAAGAAGGCTGAGAGGAAACAAGGGAAAGAGGATAATTGAGTCGCTCTCCGGGGAGTCGTTTACCCACTTTGATCAGTCCGTTTGAATCCGAAGCCAGTGAGCTGTGGTGTTGGCCGCAAAGGTCAAAACTTTTTCCTCCATTTTTATCAAATGACGGTTTTGGTGTTCGATAGTCCTCTTGTTCTACTGATGGTGCAGAGGCGATAGTAGGTCCCTGAATAGTGTAAGACTATCTCTTCCTCACTTACTAGACTTCGATTGCGATAGCTTCGTCTTCGATCACTTAAGAAATTTCGAGCATGCGCCGAAGCATCCAGTGATACACCAGCTGCAAAATGAAATCGTTAAACGATTAAAATTTCCATGGATAAACGGAAACAGATTGATTACGTCAGCTAAAAAAAAAAACCATCCCTTTGGTCGTTTTCCGACTGGAATAGCTTTTTTAATAACGCCGGCTTGCAATAAAAGGCTGTAAACTATAAGCCCAGGTTGGTAAGTAACCATTGACAAGTGCGTACGTACTTCTATTAAACTGAATTGTTTGGGGTCAATTTTAAAAGATAATAATAGGATTCTTGATAAGATAATACCCAGAATTTGACCCTTAAAAACTTCAATTCACTGCCTGATGATTCAACTCCGAATACGGTAGCTATTGTGACGACATCTCGTGACAAAAACAATGTGTTGATGAATAGCTAGGTTAGAAAAACAATTGCTTACTCAGCGAAGATCGATGTCGAATGGGTGAGGTTGGCGTCTGAAGTGAATATTGTGGTTGCATAGAGCAATACGGTAGATTGTTTCGATCCATCTAAAAAGACTTCAGTTTACTTTCATTCATCGCCAGGTGGTGTTAGACACCTGTCTAGAAATGGAGAATACTATAATTAAGAGAGGGCGAGATCAAGTTAATTTTAAAAAAAAAGAGTGGTTTGACTTATGAGTATTCGAGTGACCACAAACAACGTGACTAGATTATCAACAACGTTGTCTACCCTTCTTTATTCAGCCACGAGGGAAGGAAGCCTAATCTCTTCATCGTCGTTTGATTGTTGATACGGTAAATATGAAAAGGATGTCTAGCCAGCTGAAGAGAGAAAGCGTAAATCCCCCGTGAAATGATACGTTCTAAAAAAAGGTTGAGATGTCGGAAAAGGTGGAGGCAGATTTTAATATGGGATAAGGGCAAAAAACTTTGTAGGTGACATATAAAGAGATTGGATTGATAAAAGAAGATCTGATGGCAGTCTTATGAATAAATGACGTCTTTCATAAGGGTAACAGTGACGCGGAGAACTATAAATATAGACTCTAATTATAATGCGGTAGATGCTAAAATAGTCTATAATTCCATCGGGAAAAATAGGTTAATACAAATAAATGGTAAATTCTAATAAAATAGTTAAAAAACGATGTTTTATTAAAGCCGCCTTTTGATCTTTAAATTCTTTGATTTATGAAGTTGGACTCAATTCAAACCTATTTAAATAATTGGATAATAAAAGGGGCCTCTCTCAAGTTTTTTTCACAGAGAAATCTATACATTGGAATCATGGGAATGAGCAGAAGGTCTAGTAGCTATCTCCTTTTCTGACAAACAAAAAAGTGGATTTGAAGGTCTTGGAAAAAAAATCTTAAAAACATACTAATTTTTAATATCTCTAGCCTATGCCGTTAGATACTTACGTTTGACGGAAAAAATCAATTTAGCCATAAAATGTCACGTGTTATTACCAGAAAAGTGTTTTTCTTTAGAGAAATGTCCAGCTATATCCTTAGATAAAGAAGGGTAAGAAAAGTTTAACACGAGACACAAAAAATATTTTCGAAGTACAAATTGTCGTGACGCTTATCCCAAAACTTGTACCTCAACTAATAGACACGGAAGAACAAAAGTGCTTGCGGTCAGCCAGAGTCCAATTATCACGGAAAGAAATCCGAGAGCTAGGTGACGCCGAACGTTGCGAATAATTCATCAGCTGTTGAACTTCTCGCAGTCAAATTTACTCAGTGATCCATCAAGCTACAGGAGAAAGAGATAATAGACGGGAGAGTGAGTCGCTCATTATTACGAGCTATTGACGAGTAAAAGAGGCAATACAAAACACCTTTCAAGTGAATAGATGGCAACAAAATGACGGCAAAAAGTCAGGGGTTTTCAGTCAGGTTTATAAATACGATTGGAGGAGGAAGAATAGAAAAGGAGAGAGGCTTAGACGGTGAACGGCCTCCGCCATGGCAACCATCAGTCGACAGCTTCCCTTGGTTGATTATAACGATGCGAGAATTTGCAAAGCCGGCTTGGATTTTGACGCGATTCATTGACGATGTAACGAAAAAGAACGACGGGAGAGAGGGGAGGATTGACAGGAGAAGGCGACAATTTAAGAGAGGGAGAGAGAGGCAAAGAGCCGTCGTTGTTTGCATTCTGAATTGTTTTTGGCAACAGAGACTGATTGGATTATCGAGGCCACAGGCCATGATGCCTCTAGGGGGAAATGGGCTTGACCTTTTAGTATTTAAAGGGAGAGGTGTCTTTAGGAAGAGAACGGGGAAAAAAAAAGCAGACCTACGATGTATCTGTGTTCCTCTAAACAATCTGGCTATTGAGTGAAACAAAATAAAGCTCTGAGGCGTTTTTTTTTTTTGGCGTTTTCTTCCACGATCAAGATCCTGATAATTAGGTGAATCCATAAGTAATGCGATTAACCCCACGCATCAGTCTTCGACTAAAGAATCATAGAGAACAATCAAAATTACTATGGTAGCTTATATAAGTAGACTATATAGGGCTATAAACAAATCAATCAAGTCGTAAACATAATTTTGGTGAAAAGGCTTCCTGTTCACAAAGCAATGAAAATCTTAAGAAGCCTAACGTTGTATACATCTCAGCCTACTCAATGTAATAGGAAAATAGTTATCATCCGTTTTTCATTGCTTAGTAGCATATTATTTTCCAAGAAATATCCAAATGGGAAGGACAAATAAAGGCAGTCTAAAGGCAAATTATGGCTTTGAAGCCTGAGTCAGCACATACTCTTTTTTCAATGCTTTGATCTATTATCTTTTATGACTAATCCTATAGTTTCAACTACCCATTATAGGGAAGGAGAAGAAAGGGGAAAGTGAGAAAGAATGGAGAAATGAAAAGAATTATAGATTTATACCCAAAGAGCTGTTCTTTGCAATGTCGACTGCAATACGAGAAAAGCTCTCCCCTTTCAGGTGATCGCTCCAAAGTGAACAAACTGGCAATTCGAAACCGAGTAACGGAGGAGAGGAGACACGACTCATTGGCATTCGGGAAAGGACTCCTAATTGAGGAAGGAATTCCGGATATCTGATGGCTTATCTATTGAGTCAATAAGTCTCTAAAGGAAGAAACCAAATGTATGCATTGGGATAGGAGGGAAAACAAACTGGTTGTCAAAGACACGGCGCCTCGATTCATCTTCGAGCCGAAGAGATGATGAAATAGCCGTATATTCTGAAAACATCAATGACGGTTATCCAGCCAGCCGGAGAGTATCGTATTTCTCGCGTATAAAGATATATGCAAAACGATTCCATTTGATTGCAAACCAGTCCCCCAATTTTGTTCGTCTTCTCTCTCCCTGTTCCCTCCACCGGCCGGCTGACCTAGTTGCTGTTGAATGGGCAGACGTTTTTTCCCTCACACAACTGAACGACTCGGCCGTTTCACGTTTCGGTGATCGCGTTCCGCAATGACTATATTGCTCACAAAAAAACCATAGAGAAAGAATGGTTTCCAGTTGCTTGTGCTTGAAATTATTCGTGTTGACGGCTGAAACTCAGATGGTTGTAATACGACATAAAAATGGTTGTCACTTTGGACTAAACTCGACCGAGGGAAGAAATAAAGAGAATTGAAATGACTAAACTTCAAATCAGCAATATCACAAGAAGTCACAAGAGAAAAATGAAACTCATAGGGTTTGGCAGTAAAAAAACTTATGACGCCCGGGAATCCCTAGCCGCCACACATACTAACCAGGCCTAACTTTCTTCATTCAGATAGCATGGAATAATATTAACGTAGTATAACCGTAAGCGAGGAGAGGGGTAAATATCGTGATCAGTAGTTTTATTTTATTATAGAAGGTTTGGTGCTGTTTTTTGAAAATCAAAAGATGGTACTAAGCATTGTTTTGACAACATTTACTGGACAGAAAAATCTTTAGAATTTAGAATCAATTTCTAAACTCCATCTAGAAAACTTCAAAGAGTATACCATAAAGTATTAAAACTGATGATCTTAATCTTGTCTTGATCATTATCATAATCTCCGTGTGCAAGATTCTCTTTCTCCTTCGACAAACAACTGATCTAATTCAGCTGACTGTCGTCTCGCTCTCCCGCGTTCTCTGTCACCGAGACCCGCCCCACTGACCGTCAGCGTCGTCTACTTCTCCACTTGTCCACCTACTATTTCCTAACTCTCTTACTGTTTGCCCCATTTATTTACTGATGCTATACAGCTTAGGACCAACCGGCGCAGGCTCTTCCAAACAGAGAGAGATCTCACCTTAGACGGATATCAGTCGTGAATCTTTTAGCCAGGGCGGTCTCTTAAAAGTGAAGTAGTCATGAAGAGTAAACACAGCTGATCGCCGATTGAACTCTTTTTTGGTTCATCTGGTGACTCATCGAGTCTCCATTTCTCATGAACGTCTCTCTACCTCGCGTAGAAAAACATATTTGTCTAAGGAGAGCAGTCGCGTTCGCCCTCTCCGTTAGCATTCCATCGGCTTGACCTTTATCTCACCATTACTGTTTGAAAAGTGCGCCGGCTGTCCGAAAATCGCCATGTGATCCCTTATAATTGTTCGAATCTAGCCGGTCTCCCTCTCCCTTCGTCCTCCACTAGACTGATATTCGTTTAATTATTCCGGCGGATATTGGGGGTAGCTGAAGTCCTAATTAGTCCTTTTAGTCCCTCCCCTCTCTGCCTCTCCTCTTCTGAAACCAGTCGTCTCCAATTGCTTTTGCGTGTGTTCCTCTCTCAAGTGTTTTCTTACAAGGCTATGGCATATCCTCTTCTCTGTATGGAGTTTTTTAAAAGAAGTCTATTTGGTCAATCCGACTCCTCGCGGATCTCACGTTCTCGCTCTGCAAGAATGTTGTGACAGCTGTTGGGGGCTGACTCATTCACCCTCCGGCTTGTTCTTCTCTATCTCAAGGCCATGTTCTTTTACAAGTGTGTCTGTCTTCAACTCGTCTACCGTATTCTCCATACCTCGTGACTGTCCCCCTCCTCTTTCCGTAGGCAACATTTTGTTCCGACTGGTCTCTCTCTTCGTCCCTTCTCTTCTCTCGTACGGTCAGCCCTGTTTGCCCTCCTTTGGCCTTTCGCCAACCTGCGTTTGTTGACGCCATTGTGCGGCTCTACGTGCGTCGCTATTCTACTCATACGCCTTATTAGCCGCATACGTGTGAGCGCGCGAAACCCTGTACGAAATGTTCCGGGAAGAGACTCTTTCTGGACGCGAATAATTTCCCTTTCACGCCGTCGCGACCAGATTATTGTACAACTAAGATTTGTGTTGTCTGTCCTCCTCCAGTTTTCGACAATTAGAGGCATCTTCTCTTTTTTCCGTTCTCTTGTAAATTTTATTGGAACCTGGAGATCTGCCCTCAATTTCTCAGTTAAAGTTCAGAGAAAGAGCACAATCTGTCGTCTGTTTACGACAATGAGTAATTGACCAGGTGTTGTGGAGGGAAGAGAGTGCCAGTCGGCTGTAAACTGACCCCTCAAGAGACTTGAAGATTGTGTTTTGTTTTAAAATAGACGACCTTCCGGCTATCCAATGTAAAGTTCATTTATCACTTTACAGCTGTCTCCTTCGCGCTTGATTTCTCTAGCCATTTTTTTGGGGGACATCTGTTCCTCCATCCTTTCCCCTCTCTCGGTCAGTCACCCTGTTTACCCTCCGGGATGTGCTTCCCTTGGCTGCCGTTTGCTTACCCGCAACTTCCGCTTTCATTTCGGAGTTTTTTGTCAGCTGGCGATTTTTCCTTCCCGGAAATAGTCAGCTTTCTTTTTTTTCTTCGAAGATCATCCGATCTGTGTCAGCTGTTTTCTATCCGGGTGGTCTTTCTTTTCCCTTTTAATTGAAAAAGCCTATTTACGCGTCTCGTCCAAAACCGGCTATACACTACCGACGAGCTGTTGTGGGGTTGTAGAGCTGTTTGGGAGTGGAGAAGGAGGGCTAAGAATGGCTTTTTGTTTGTCCAGAGAAGATGGAAATTGACGTCAGCTAATTACATGACGTCTGCTTTGCCATTTCCTTGATGACTTGTTCATGTACCTCGTGCAGAACAATAGGGGGTACGCCTCCAGATTTTCCAAAATAGAGTCTATCACAGAAATTTCATGATGAAAATTTCATTAGAAGGCTGCGTAGATTTAACCATCGCATGTGCTATCCCGCTGAGACTGTACGGTAAGGATTCTATGAGAATGGGGAAATCCTGGACATCCATGACGTCATTCTCAATGACCACTGAGTGGGCGGGTTCCCTAGGCTCTTATTGATTGGGCGGCGCCCCCTTCTTGGTCCAAAACAAACCTTCGTAGCCGGGTGGTCCCCAGCTGATTGGTCCCTCTTTATTTCTTTCTTCTTGATTTTTGTTTTTTACTCCATTTTCTCAGTATTTTACATGATTCGTCTCTCTAATTTTACTGCTCTCATGCTATTCCCCAAGCTCTCTCTCGTACTCATTCCTTTTTGCTACGAATGACACATTGTCGTCACCCGCTTATCTTAGAGGAAATATCACGAAAAGAGGAGCAGCCCAGGTCGTGAAGACCAAAAACACGTGCGACGTGCCGCTTTTGTTTACTTTTTTGTTGGACGAAACTATCAATTATTCAATGTTTCTCTTCCTTCCTCTCTCAGACCTCTTTCTCGTCATTAATCGTTGATTGTTATTGTTTACGTCTCTCTATCCGTTGTTATACTCAATATTCACATCGTATAGTGAAAATATTACCGTTCTTGTGTTTGTTCATCAGAGACAGCTGAATTCTTGTTATGGCTGATGCCAGTCGACGACGTCAATGCTCTTCCGCTTCCTCTGTCTCTTTCTTTATCAAATTTATAAAGCATTTGACTGGCAGCTATTCTCTCAGTATAACTATCAGAGCAAAAATCACCACCTGTTTTATTTTTTGGGTGAAATACTACTATTTCGTGATAATCAATACATTCCATTTTAATTTTCTTCCTTTGTTTTGCCTCTCTCTCCCTTCTGTTTTAGCATTAACGAACCTCCAAAACAGCCATTCTACATACTTCTCCATTGTTCAACTATTATCTACTCATCATTAGTTCTTATTCTTTCGATTCTAAAATTTCTTAGAACCGGTGGCTGACTGTTTATTATTTGCCTTACCCATTTTTGTCAATAGAGAGATATCGTCGATGAGAAAGTGCCCTTTCATCTTCCATTAATCCCAGCTTTTTCCTCCTCATCCGATTCCAAATATATGAGATTGACTCACACGGTTCTCCATTACTCTCTTCCATTCAACTGTTTATTTGTTCCATGGTATATACATCGATCTCCCTCTCTCTTTTCCTCGATGGAATGTCCCCAATCGCCACGACACAAATAAGGCTGATTCAAAGCATTGCTATTTTGTAAATCATACCATGTTTATTTGAAAATTGTTTGGACAGCCGGACGCGGAGAGGGTGAAAGCAAAAAAATTGCCCGGAAGTTCGTAATCAGTATCGAGGCAGAGCAGACGTATACGGAAGTGGTATCTTGTGACCCATGGGGAGGTACCATGTGAGGCACTTAAGGGCAGACAATCTCAGACAAGTGGGTTCCAATAGATGATTTTGTAGTTCTTACAACAGATTTTTTCGGAGAAAAAGGTCTTCTGTTGACTCTTGTTATGTTCCTTCGAAAATTTCGTCAAAAGACCAATCGACATCTTTTTCCACTATAAAAAGTGTTTCTTAGTTCTTTCCTGCAAATGCAATAACCCCCCTAGTCGTTTCTCGAATTCCGCTGCTTTGTCCATTGTTTGCCTCTTTTTTTGGCTGTTCGATTGCATACAATTTAAATTTTCTTAGTTGTCTTCCCTTCCTTTTCTTGAACATCTGTGGAATCCATCAACTCCCCTATGGCTGTCGACTCTCTTGTCTAATCCGAAACATGACAAACCAGAAATAGTTTTTGTTCTTGCATACGTCGAGAGAGAAAGAGTCTCTTTGAATAATTATAAAAACATAAATTTTGTTAAAATAGGAAAATAATCTTTCCAATATATGTCAGTTGTGGAGAATAGGTTGAAGACGTCGTTGTCCCTGACCTCCTGTGTTTTTTTTGCCGAGCTTCAACCAGTGCCAGCCGCGCGGCCTTCGCCATTTGACCGTGTTTAGACATTGAATGGTTGAGAAGGAGGAACACATCGAATGCGTGTGATCGCATCGATTTATAGTCGGCCGCCTTCTATTCATCGCGGCGACCCACTTTTAGGCTGGCTGACCCCTCTCGTTTTGTACTGTCCCTGGGGCTCCTCTCTATTTTTGTTGGCTAATCCCTTCAAGAAACCTTTCTCTACGTCACAACCTTATATTTCGAATCGTATTTGACGAAGAAAAGGCTCCCTCATTCTATTGTGACTCATTCTTCTCGTCGAATACCTCTCCTCATGTTTTTGACCAAAGCAGTCGTCGGCCAAGTTTATCGCCGAGGCCTGCTACTGCTCCTGTTGTTCACGCCCCGCGAGAGAACCTGTTGGCACAGCTTGGCCGCATTCCATGTTCCATTTGCTTTTTCGGGAAAGTTTTGTGGTAGCTCTCTATCCCTCCCTCTCTCTTCGCCTATCAATAGCCAGTGAGAGGGCGCTCTTTTTCTTTCCTCCTCACGTCATCCGATGAGAGCGCTCCTAAACGAACGCCTACTTTTCCCCTCCCTTTTTTTGGTTCAAAAATTAATCTATTGCCGTCGCCGTTTTTGCCAACTGATGAAGGCATTTTCAATCTCAATAATTGCCTTCTCTCATGGCTTCTCGTCATCAGGCTATAAAAAAAGACAACATGTAAAAGGAAGGTCATCAATTAGGTTAAAGAAACGCCTACATGAAGGGTGACGTTTGAGTCTTCGATGGCCAACAAACGCAATTAGCCTGGAAGGAAGAGGATAGTTTACGATCGTTATCTGCTACCCTCTGACCCGTCTCTGTCTCTCCCTCCTCTCCAATTACGCTCCTCGTTTCTATAAACAATCAGCTATATTATATTAATAGACGACGTCGTTGTTTTTTTGCCTTGACAACACACATACTGCTGCAAACAAGCACCCGCGAATATTCAGCAAATGAGCCGCGACGCTTCATCCTTTTCCTCCTCATTTGTTATTTTAGATTTATATTTCCTCGTTTCCATAGCAGTTCTTTCTCTCTGCCAGGCCATTCACATTTTTCATATATCACGTCATCGGAAGTATAAAATTTCGACCCAGGGGAAAAACAGACGCCAACGCAGATTGGCTCTTTTTTATTTTGTTTTGAATTGTTAACTTCTTGTCTACATTTTTGAAGGAACAAAATGATGGAGAACGTGGCATTCTTGTTCTTGTTCTTTTATTTTTGATGTGGCGGAGCGACTCAAAACATAAACATAGTTGCCCATATTATTCGAATCTGCTATGAAGCTGATGAATCTATAAGACTAGCAAATTATCATCCTTTTCTATATAAGTATTTGAGAGCTTCAATCATTGAGCCTTTTCTTATTATCTGGTTTAGCCGTTCTGATGATTCCGGGATTCATCTACTTTCCTTTTGTTTTCTCCGTGGCCTCAAGGCCCTCATGGAATCTGATATTCGATTTTTTTTTCAAAATTAATGCTTCTAAAAAAATTCGCCATATCATGCTTATATATTTGATTAGAAACAGAAAAAAGTTTAGGCAGTTGGACTGAAACATTGGTTAATCTTTTGACTCTCTCTCAAAGATCTCTTCATGATTTCAATGGATCAACAACTCTTTTTCATTTTTCAGCACCTCTATGTCGTGAATGGCTTCTTCGTTTTGTACTCCGCTCTCCGCTCGCGCGCCTTCGTTTGTCCCGCGCCAGCGGGTCTCACCCTTCGACGCTTCAACCTCATCAAATTGTCGTCAGGATTCAGACTGCGGTAGCAGGTAGGCATTATTTTCGCAAAAAGAAACGTCATGTTGTGGCAATATTTTCAACCTTACGCGCAGTTTTTGGTTAAATTAAAGCTTTGCAAAGGACGAGGAGGGGCCAGGCATATCCCTCCCCTCCCTGACGAATTGGTCACAGCTAGAGCCTCAAAAACGAGAGAACCGGGAGAGATCCCACGTCACGCGTGGGAAAGCCTCTTCTTTCTTCTCTTGTTTGAATGAGAGGAGGACGACGACGAGGGTGGTGGATGGCTTCCACATCTTCTCTTTATTCCCTCCAATCATTTACACGACAGCCGCCGCCGCGTCGTTCTTTCCCTCTTTTACGAGTGTAAGTTCTTTAATTGAAAAAAAAGAGAAAAATGTCATTGATGACGCTGCGTTCGCCTGAAACCGAATTAAGCTGGTGTGCATAATCCGACGGGCATTCGCCACCCAGGTTGACGTAGAGAGACCTTGGCCATCGATCCTCCTTCTCTCTCAACCAGCTGATTGTAGCCTGTACAATATGCTTTCAGCAAAAATTGCTCCACCCACGCAAACGTATAAACAGCGCCTTCAATAAACTATAACATCCGCACCTCTCTCATTTTTAGCTCTGGACTCGGCGGCATGAAAACACAGGAGCTGGCCTCCGACGAGGGTGGCTCTTCATCGTCCGGTGCTCAAGGAGGTCCATACACAACGGCTTCTGGTCATTTTCTACCCCGTCCTCATGGCCTGCCCTTCTGTATGCCACCGCCGATAAATATTGCTTCTGGCCTTCCGGTAATTCATCTGTCAAATGACAACATTATCTAATTCTTCAGCATTGGGTACACCCGACACCCCCGGGTGCTAATAATGATCTCTTTGTTCATATTCAATCGGGAGAGACGTTATCCGTCTGTGTTGGAAGTGAAATGAAAAATATTCAAGGGCCAGCAACGGTAAGAATGGTCGGAGAATCAGGAGTTAGTCCTCAAGCTTTGCCTATTCAAGTCCCTCCCGGTCATTTGGTAAGTAAATCAGTGGAATGAAGAATAATAAAGGGTTTAGATCCATCAAATCGTCGACGAACAAGGTATCCTCCGTCATTTAATCCTGTCGCCTGAACGGCCTTCTAACTATTCTCCTTCCGTCGCTACACCTTCTTCTGTAAGTTGCTTGGGTCCCTTTCTTTCCTGGGATTTGTCACTGTTCTTTCTATGTGTGCCGTGTCAGGGCTGTAATCGTCTCGTGTCTCCAACTCCTCCTCCGACGTCCTTTCACAACAACTTCTATACTGTCAGTCGACCACAAGAAAAGAAATACTTCTCCTACCATGAGGAATTGGTAAGAGATCATTACTAGTCCCGTGATTGTCCTGTCTATTGTCATTTAGTCATAGTTGTTATTGAATTAATCCTTTCAGGAAGGAGAAATCGATGTGGAAGAGCAAGAGAGATTGAAGGATATGCTCAGTCGAATACAGCCACCAAAGATTGTCCGATATGACGCAACAACGGCTGACATCGAATGGGATGAGATTGATACATCGGAAGCCAGTGCTCCTGGTGGTCCTTTTCCTCAAATCGATCGCAGTGAATTTATCTATCATATCGTTCTTTTCGAAGGATCTGGAAAATTCATCGCCAACTACCCGTAAGTTTTTCTCTCTTTCTATTTCCTTCTATCTTTTAGATGTGATCTTCTAGCTGGAAATCAGATGAGACTCTGTGAATTGAGGCCGAATACTGACTACTATGTTCAATTGAAAGCTTCACTTGAAGAAAGGGCAGTTCTGGGAGAACCATCCGAACCGGTGAACTTCAAAACAGCTCCTTTCCGACCGGAACCCCCACTGATGTTGAAAGTTTGTGGAAAAGGATCTGACTGGGTCAGTCTCTCTTGGCGATGCAATGGCGATAATGGATCTCCTATCACTCATTATACTGTTTATATGGATAAGGTAAATATTACTTCCTTTTTTTTAATATCGTTTTTAGATGGGACCAAATGAGAAAGAAAAAATGTGGGAAGGAAGGGCAACGGACGCAAGAATTAGCAATTTGAGACCGGCGACGAGCTACCAGTAAGTGCCTTCATTTGCCTACACAACGACTTCTTCTTATAGTGTTCGCGTGACATCCAGCAATGCCATTGGCGAATCTGCAGAGACTTCTATTTCCCTCAGTACCAAGGCCGATGGTCCTCCACCAGCTCCTTCGATTCCTCAATTGGTGACAGTCAACAATAAGGGAATCAAATTGATCTGGACAACTATCCCCGATTTCGTCTATACCGTCGAGATGTATGACGTCAACAATGACATCTACAGCTTTGTGAGGGAGAAGGTGGCCATGGGAAATGTCTTCGTGTCGGATTTGATCGCTGGAAGTCTTTACCGATTCCGTTTACGAGCCCATAACGTTGAAGGAGATAGTCCATGGAGTGAATGGGTGTCAACGCGAATGACTGGAGGAAGTAGACTGCCGAAGGAATATCCGGTAGAGAGACAGACACCATCAAAGCCATTTATTGTCCATCAACAACGGAACAAGACCCAAATTGCGTGGAAACATCCAGGAGGAAAGGACTTTGACTTCCATTTGGAAGGATCGAGCTTCAGTCAACCGACGAAGTATCGAACTCTGTACAGAGGAACGCAGACAAGTTATCTTATGACAGAGGATGACATCCAGAATATCCGTCTCCAGACAATTCGAAAGGGAGTCTATAGTGATTTCTCTGAACCATTAATCTTCCAACGAAATGAAGAAGATGACATTATTCGACCGGAACAGCTAGCTGCACCGATGATCGAGAGTCATTCAAAGGCGACGTTGGAAATCTCCTGGAAACAGACCAGTGTAGCAGTCCCCTCATCTACCAAGATCTTATATGAAGTACGAAGGTTGGGAGCTAGATACGATCTTATCTATTGTGGTCCCGATACTAAATGTATCATTTCCAATCTGGCGAACCGAGAATTCGTCGAGGTACAGGTGCGAGCCGTCTTAGTGTCCAAAAACGGTACGCGATTCGAAAGTGAATGGAGTCCAGCGACCGGTGGAACAGCTCCCGTCGAGGTACCTCCCTCGCCCGTCGATCTGCGAATTGATGCCGAGGCTCTTGTCTGGAGAATGGAAAATACCTCTCTCCTTGTCAGATATCGATTATATTGCAAGGAGATGATGGAAGATCAAGAGGAAAGGATTTATGAGACAGTTGAAACCAGTTATAGTCTCTCTCGATTCGGTTATGCCAAGAAATACTCGGCCAAAGTCAGTGCATTTTTCCCTGATGGAGGAGAGAGTGATCTAACTGAGCCAGTCGATTTCATTACCCCTGCCGGCGTCCCCGCCCAGCCAGAGAATATCTCTATTGAAGCAGAAGGCACCTCTTCTCTTCTCCTTCGCTGGACTGCTCCCGATTGTCGAGGAGATCCCATTATTCAATACAGAATTCGTGTCGAGTGTCGATCTGAAGTCATCCGCGAGTCAAATATCCTCGCCATCAGCCAGATGGAATATCGAATTACAGAGTTAAAGCCCGACACGAGATATCGGATCGAAATATCAGCTCAGAATAATGTTGGAAGTGGAGTATCCGCCGCTATCTCTGGCAAGACACGAGCCCTTCCCCCTGCCGCTCCTCGTCTCGAAGCCGAGGCCGAATCCTTCGGTTTCAAACTGAAATGGAAACCGGAAGCCACCAACAATCTACTGACTTATCGTCTAGTCCGATTGACTGATAATGATAATCACGAGATTGTTTACGAGGGAGAACAGTGCTTTTATAAGCTGAAGAATCTCAACGAGAATACCGAGTACCGTTTCCAAATTAGGTCAAGTGACAAGTAAGAATCCTTTCTTCTGGTTAAATAAAATTCAGAATGACTGGTTGCGGTCCTTTTTCGGAGATTTACTGTTTCACGACCCTCTTCGCCCAACCTCCTTCCTTCAAATCTGCTCCGTCTGCCATGCCAGCAGGTACTGGCTGCTATCAGGTTGAATGGACTCCCATCATCGGCAAACCCAATCAGCGACAGTGCTTCTATCGTCTTCAGGCCATCGACTGTGTGGCAGAGGATGCCAAATGGCACGCCGTAAGTTGATGTTGTCTCTATTGATATCTTTTTAGGTTTATGAAGGAATGCTGACGAGCTACACTATGCGAGTATCTGACTATCCTGGTGCCCTACAGCTTCGAGTGGTTTGTATTCGACCAAGAGAAGATGGAAAGGAAGTCGTTGGATCACCCAGTCCTGTTGTTTATATTGCTAATAGTCAGACGAAGAGAAAGCCATCTGAGGTAGGAAAGTGACCTATAAACAGTAAGATTTCCAGGCTGAGGTAGAAGTAGCTCCTCCTGTTCCGAAGACTCGATTTTCATGGTCTCCTTTTGGTTCTGATAAAGGAATCACCATCATTTCTGTGGTAAGAAAAATCAACTTAAGCTAATCTGGCTTTTCAGATGATTTTTGCTGTCCTCTCTTGTGGAATAGCGCTTTTCTTTGACCAGCTCTACATCCGTAGTCCGGACACGTAGTCCATCCGCTGGCCGGTGACTTTCTTGTGATATTTCTCCCTTGTCTCTATCCTGTACATATATGTGTAGTCTTCTAATTTATTCTTCTAGCCTTCCCTATATATCCGAGTGATTTCCCCCTTCCCTTCCTTCTCTCCTCTATAGGCCCCCGTCTATTTCCGGGTTCCTTAGCGGTTCCAGTCAAACATATTCTTTTCTATTGTGATCTTCTTTACACTCTCCATACATCCTTACTATGCCTTTACTTAGAGATCTTTTATATCTATCTATACAGATCGCCTTCTTCACAGTATTTCAGAGTATTTTCTATATTTTTGAGATAGTTGCCAAGCAGCCCCTCTTTTCTTTTTCTTCTATATTTGTATATCTTGCAGTCATGTCACTGTGATTCTTTTCACGTCCCGAAGGACGAAAGACTAGGAATTTCTTCTTTTCCCTTTATTTCTCTCATTTAACGCATAATAAATCTCTCTTCTGGGTGAATCTATATATCACAAGCAAACCCGTCCAATACTCGATATGTGACTGCTTCATCTACCTGTTGACTGCTTCCCGTTCTATTATGGTATCCACCATCTCATCCGATCCACATCGTTTTTCTATTTCGGTTTTTAACTCTTCTATCGTCTCCTCCTGAAAGGATAAAATTAAAAAAATAGAATAATTTACATACATTAATAACGACGAAGCGTTTCTTTTCCCTCGAAAACAAATAGTCTTCGCCCTTGTAAACGTCAAACCACATCGCGTGACAAAATAGACGGCCTGGAAAGAATTATATTACGTGTGTAATGAATGTTATATGAACATAGTAGGCAGAAGAAGACAACTAAATTTTTTTAGAATATTGCCAGATCCCTTTCTCCTTTTTATTTTTGAAGGCGAAAATAGTTACAGAGAAGGGCAAGTCCGTGGTATTTTATGATTACGTGGGTAACTGTCCATTGAAATAATAAGAACTCTTTGTTTGTTTAGGAGCTATAGTGCTTGTTACTAAAGGAAAAGTTACTCGTTCATTCCATTTACATTAGACCTCATAAACCTCCCACCTGATTCAAGATATTCTCTCAAAAACTCGTGTGAACAAACATTCATAACCTGCTGCAGAACATTAATCTAAATAAATATGATAATCAAAATAACGTGATAAAATCCAACCTGTGAGAGCTTGTCTTCTGCGGGTAGTCTATCAAATGGATCGATGATAACTTCAAAATTATGACTCGGTGCTATTTCACTTTTGAATTCCATGATGTTTGCTCCATGATGAAGTCGTTCGTTCAGCCTGAAAGACTAAAGTGGACCTGGTTAGATAGGAGAACAACGAGGGAATGGAAATTGCGAACCGTTTCATGGAGTGGAAGCCATTCTTCCTGACCCAATGATCCATCGGCGAGTTAACATCAAAATTTTTTGGACATTGGTGGAGGCCATAGAGAAGATTCATAGCCTGAAATATATGAAAAACAAAAAAGGAATTTGATACTTTACAGTCCGAATGACCACATACTATCACATGTCGAATACCTCCACGTTTTACTGCCAATTCCAGAGCAGCTGGCTCTGTCGTGACCGAGACTTCAGTAGAAAAACCTGAAAAAAAATAATAGCAGAGCAGAAAGAGTTTACCATAGTTCTGTGCTTCGGGAATCATATTTCCGCCATTTCTAACGACGAACATATCACCGACTTTCGATTGTGTGAAACGGGTAGGGAGCATTCGAGAGTCCATACAAGTGAAGAAAACGGCTGTAGGCTGGAAAATAAAACGATTCATTAAATTAATAATTTACCTTTGGTCGATTAGCAATATCTTTGAACTGCTGAACGAGATCTTGTCTAACCGTTTGACGAAATTTAATGACACCTTTGAGGATTTTATCCATTTCTTAAAAATAAAGCGATGAAGAACAGAGCGACTGAAAGATTGAAGAGCCGCGACGTTCTGTCACTGAACAAGCAAAGAACGCGCAATAGGTGTGTAACAATAACAAGATGGGAAAGGTGAAAATCGATTTGAATTAAAAGCGAAGGAATGTAATCAGAAGATCAAATATGAATAAATTAAAATGATTAAGTAGCAAGAATAGAAATGAATGGTTATCTGGAGTCAGTGACCTCGATCAGCTTTCAGAGGCCGCATCACGTGACCCATAAAAATAAACAATTGTGGAGTGAGACCTGTCCTTTCTTGTCAATGACATTTTATTTTTCCTCTTCCGTATCTGTTTCTTCCAATATTTTTTTTCTCTTTTCTGTCCCATGACCCGTGGAGAGGCTGACCGCTACGCGTAACCGCCGCGCATCAAAAGCAAAACGAACGACGGCAATTATGCTGGCCTCCCCCTCGCTCTCCCTCTTTCCTAACCCGGAGTCCGCATAATTTCGTCCGTTCCCTCTCTCTCGTAATCGATCATGTCGGTTGCCTAATCCCTGTTTTTGCACTATTCATAATCCAAGGCATCTCCTTGCTCGCCTCTCTTGGACTAATTGGACTTCCCGTTCTTTTTCTTCCATTTCTTATAATTGTCTCTTTCTCTCTCTCTCTTGCGTGTGTGCAACGTCGCAATGGATATGAAATTAGTCGCCGACGTAAGAGATATACTTTGGTACGAAAAAATTCCAGCCAATCTTTGCTTCCAATTTCCAGTGAGTGGGTTTGGCTTATTTGCTAGACTTCATTTCCTTCTTGAGATGAAATTTTCTAATTTCAAAGATCTATAAGGCATCTGGATTTCTATTATGATGATAGAAACAACAAAGCTTATATACAAAAAACAAGTTTTCAAAGGATAGACTTGTAATTTTAATCATATTTCTTTTAGTCATTACGAGACATAATGTAGATTACTTTGTATCTAGGAAGATCTCATGTCGCGCCATTTATTGGAAGCGATGTTGGGTGAGGTCACGGCTATCGACTGATCTTGCTTATATTTGTGGCCATTTTTATTTTTAAGGAACAAGTTTGTTCAATGATGTTTTAACGCTTTGAGCATAATTGAGAACTAAGAAAAATGGGCTCGTTAGCTTGAACTATTCTTTCGAACAAATGGTGCCATCTTGGATTCTTAGTACTGAATTAATTTGAACCAATTGACGTTTTCTTCCCGGAAAAGATTCTATTCCTCAACTTCCCTGTTTGGAGTAACTTCAAATCGGCTTTGCTGTCCTTTTTGAATAATGTCTTGCTGAATTGACAAGTCTGACAGCTGACCATTTCCTTTGTCATTTAATTTTGAGCAAAGTTCATTTCATTAAATATACCTTTTGCGTCGGCAATTCCCTTCTGCAGCACGAAGAGGCGGTCGGTCTCTCGCCTTCAGCTATAAGAATAGGCTATGAAACGGCAGTGTAGAAGACGCTACCTCTAGCTGCCGCCGTCATTAGACATCTCTAATTGCCCTTCCAAACAAATCGGATTGCAATCCGTCGTCCTCTAATTGTGCGAGACTGGAATCGAATGGATATGTCGACACCCTTCGTATTAAATAGAGAGTAAAAGAGACTTCCTCCGTGTAACATGATTAAGAAGTTACTTTCAATTAGGCTATTTACTTCAAGGGAGGACTCAAATGTCTCTTTCGGCCTCAAAACGGCGGATGTTTTATGAGTCTCTGAGCACATGTCCTCCCAGTCTCCCCAGACGCGAAGCGGACTTCAGAACATGTTGAAAAAACATTCGCTTGACCTGACTTTCCACCACATTTGACACCTCGTGTCACTCGAAGTCGACCGGAAATCGACTTTCTTCAATTTTCTTTTTTGTCAATTATGTTCTTTCCCATAATTGAGGCTGTTTAAAAACACAAAAGACTGCCAGGTGTTCTTTGTCTTCTTTTCCTCCTACCCCCATTTGAATATTAATCCATTTCTCCTCCCATATGCCATGGACCGTTAACCAATTCTCGTCATGCGAGCTGTCTGCCTCTTCATTCTTATTCTTTTGTTGATTGCTCAGTTCTAATCCGAAAAGCATGGCTGATAGGCGAGTCGGGCCGTTATCTTAGCCACCCTTTTTAATCAATAGCTCTCGGACACACACCTACGAATTCCAAGGTCGTATCGGCTGAAAAACTTTGAACTGTTGACTGTCTCTCCCCTATTTTTCGTCATTCTCTCCTGCTTAATATGATTTGGTTAATCAATTAAACTTTTTCAGACGACGACAAAATGTATTACTGTATGTAGTTGGGAGAAGAGGAGAAAAAAATCGAATCGATGTCAAATATGGGAGCACCGACAAACGCGGGAGATGAAGAGAAGAAAGCAGGCACCAGGTAGAAACTTTTTTCATTTCTACGTCTTCTTTCCAACAGAAAGAAAGAAGAAAAGAACCCTAGTGAAGGAAATTTTAGATGAATATACAAAGGAGTTTAAATGAATGGTGTCTATTGAGTTAGTGTTTGCAGGGTATTCAAGAAGACGAGTCCAAATGGCAAGATCACAACATATCTGGGCAAGAGAGACTTCATCGACCGCGGTGATTCGGTTGATCTGATCGATGGAATGGTTCTGATCGACGAGGAATATATAAATGATGGTAAAAAGGTTACGGCCAATCTATTGGCGGCCTTCCGCTACGGTCGAGAGGATCTCGACGTGCTTGGATTGACCTTCAGGAAGGATCTCATTGCTCAGACGTTTCAAGTGAGTCCTTATCCTTCTCTTTTGAAGAGGAATTGTAGGTATTTCCGGCGGATCCGAATCAACAGAAACGACCTTTGACAAGGTTACAAGAGAGATTGAGTCGGAAGTTAGGAGCCAATGCTTTTCCTTTCTGGTTTGAAATTCCTCCGAATAGTGCCAGCTCCGTCACACTACAGGTACCTTGCTCCGCTTATTCATTCTTTTAAAATTTCAGCCAGCTCCAGGCGATACGGGTAAACCATGTGGGGTTGACTACGAGCTGAAAACTCTCGTCGGTGGACCGGAGAGTATAACGAATGAGAAGAATAAGAAGATGTTCGTTTTTCCCTAATTTCCATTTCGATCTTTAGGGCTTCGAATAGCGTGCGTCTGGCGATCAGAAAACTCACCTATGCTCCCTATGAACCCCGCCCTCAACCGATGGTTGACGTGTCCAAAGAATTTATGATGAGTCCTGGCTTGTTACATATGGAAGCTTCGTTAGACAAGGAGATGTATTATCATGGAGAGTCGATAGCCATTAATGTTCATCTACAAAATAATAGCAACAAGACTGTAAAGAAGCTAAAGGTAAGCTTCTTTTCCAATGATTTTGAAGGAGTAAATCTCTTTAAAAAAACAGGGCTTTTGACTGGTAGTTTAATGGTCTAAAGAACAAGCTGAATTTTTCATCTTCCGCAGAAAATCATGATAAAATATTATGTTTTGTGTGAAGTTCGACCAAGTTCTTATTGCATTATGTCTCTCTCTTTTCGGACGGGGGGAGTTCTGATACTTCTACTCAAATACCAAACCTCACTGAATTTATAATGAATCCGGCCAACCAGATGTATGTGTAAAGTGGAGAATACTTCAATGGTAAAGGGTTACATGGCAATAAAAAATCTCCAAGTCTGGATTTCCAAACTTTTTTATTTATTTTTATGCTCCTTTTCAGGTCTCTGTGGTCCAAGTAGCCGATATCTGTCTCTTCACAACGGCATCCTATACCTGTGAAGTCGCCAGGATAGACAGCAGTGAAGGATTTCCCGTTGGTGCCGGAGCCACTTTGTCTAAAGTCTTCACTCTCTGTCCTCTTTTGAAATTCAACAAAGACAAACGAGGTTTAGCCCTCGATGGCCAATTGAAACATGAGGATACGAATCTTGCCTCAAGTACAATGTAAGTCCATCCTCCTACATTTTTTAATTATTAGAATGGATGGCAAAACGTCGAAAGAGAATCTTGGAATAGTTGTCCAGTATAAAGTGAAGATTAGAGCAAGCATAGCTGGCATTGGAGGAAAATTTGGAGGAGGGGGAGAGCTGGTAGCGGAGTTGCCATTCACTCTAACACATGCAAAGCCAGCCGAGACACCGGAGAGGAAAGAACGACCAATAGTGGAAAAGGAACCGGCAAACGAGCCAGATCCAATAGACTTTGATTTGATCCAGCTGGATGACGACTGGTAGGCCTCTTAAAAGTTGATTCGATGGTTTCAGTGTAATGTTGCCGGATGATGATGATCTGATTTTCGAAGATTTCACCCGTCTTCGATTGAAAGCGGGTGATTCGGCAGAGGAGACGAATCCAAAGGGACCAAGTAATAGTCTCATCTAGCCAACCGAAGCCATCTTTTTCATCTTTCTCTCTAGTCCCTTAGTGCTTTCCAAACCACGCAAATTGCCGTGATACAGTACGGTTTCCGTCCAAAGAGTTTCTGTCTTCTCTCTCTCTTTCCCTTTATTAAGTTTTTCTTTTCTCTCGCATAATATAAAGATTTCTTGTCATCCCTTTATTCTCGTATACGTGTTATACATATCTTCTTTCGAATAAATATGTGAGGAGGCAAATGAGTTGAGTTTCCGACCAGAAGCTTCATGTTTATTATGGGACATAGAGACGAAAACACATGAACAACGTCATAGTTGATCTGTCTGCTTCTAAGCAAAGGACAAATGAATCGATCTTTGAAAAACAACAATGCCGATGGAAGGAGAAGAAGTGTTTATGAGGCATACTAGGGGAAGGAAGATAGCTAACCCAAAATAATTTTATTGGATTCTATATTTGAAAGGACAGACAAAATAACTTTGCTTCATTAAAAAAAAAACTACTGAAGAAGCTATCCAACGAAATTCAGTTTGAACTTGACTAAGTCATACCAATGAATATTTGTATCAAAGACCATTATTTGTCTTTCTCCCTCACCCAATTGCACTTTCTTTCGTCCATCTTCACTTAAGCGTCTAGTCGTATATAAAGTAAACAGAAAGATGGCAATACATGTTTTGCAAAATAACAGTCACAAGACATTACATCATACTGCTATATAACGGCCTTTTGAGAGATAAACACATCCTTTATTATTCATTTTAAGCATGGCTGCTGTATTCAAATCTTATCAACAAGGCATCGATCCCGTCAGCTCTTATTGTTGTCGGTTTACTGTGAAACAAAATCATCTTCAAGAGGAATTACAAAAGCATACGTTGGAATTGGAGAATTCTATAATGTTAGGAGCTCCTGAGGTTTATTTTCATAGAAAAGAAAACTTTCTAGGTTTTGTCAGTTGGAGAGAATTTTATCAAATTGATCAATGGAAAGAAAATTCTCGATATAGGCACCTTTACTGGGGCTTCAGCTCTCGCATGGGCCATCACTATCCCCAGCGATGGAGAGGTAAGCTAATTTTTCTTCGATCTCGAGTTTCAACGGGGAAACGGGATTTGACAAGATCGCATCTCGCAAACAGTTTTATTGATCTAAAATATGCATCCCTTTCTATAGACTATTTCAGGTACTCACCTTGGACATTGATCACTCGACTTTCAAAAAACATGGTGTCCCAATCATTGGCAAATGTCCTCAACTCTTAAGAAGAATTGTTCCCATTGAAGGATCAGCTTTAGAGTCCATGGGTAGATTCCTTCCAGTTCGTTTAATCTTCTGTCCAGATGCATTAATAGAAGATGGTCAAGCCGAAACATTTGATTTTATCTTCATCGACGCCGACAAAGAAAGCTATCCCGACTATTATGAGAGATCTGTTCGGCTGTTGAGAAAAGGAGGCGTCATTTTGATAGACAATGTAACTAAATCTCCACAACGTCATTATATTGTTTATAGGCATTAAAAGAAGGTCAGGTGACAAACTACAGCCCGGATAACACGATAGTTAAAGCAATTGATGATATGAACAAGTTGATCTATTCTGATCCAAGGACGGCGTCTTTCCTCGTCAATTGTGGTGATGGAATTCACGTCGCTTTCAAGCTATAAATAAAATAAAATTTTGATCTATGTGCTGTTCAGTTGATCGTATAGACTACAATGATAAGCAGCAGGTGGCTGTAAAATGTTGCGACGTGTATTTAAGCAGGTAGATCGCTAGTTTTTGCCATCAGTTCCAGCGATAAGTGACCATTGTTTCGATGCGTTCTTCCCTTGTTTGGATACAGTTTAATTGGCTGTAAACCTGAACAATCATATTTATGTTTTTGTCGAGATCGAAAGATCAATGTGTGTCATATGGAAACGCTCTCCTAGCCGTTTATTTGCTCTATTGACAATCTTGTGACTCGCTTTCATTCCAGTTATCACCTTTCTCGTCGAAAAATATGTCTTCGGTGAAGAAGAGTTATGAGCACAATTCCGATCCCGTCATCGATTATTGTAATCGCCACACGATCAAACAACATCCACTTCAGGTTGAATTGCAGGAGAAAACCTTGAAAGATGCACAGATGTCGAGAATGTTGGGAGCTCCAGAGGTAGGAAAACTATTATTTATGAAAGGTATCAGGTTCTATCCGTCGGAGCAAATTATATCCGAATGGTCCATGGAAAGAAAATTATTGATATTGGTACTTATACTGGAGCATCTGCTTTGACCTGGGCTCTAGCTGTGCCAGATGATGGAAAAGTAAGGACTTTATAAGAATAAAAAGGTCTTCAGGTCTATACTTTAGATGTAAGTCATGATAACTATCGTACCTTTGGTCTTCCCATTATTCAAAAGTGCTCAAAGACAGCTGGAAAAATTCAGGCGATCGAAGGACCAGCTCTAGCTGCTCTTGGTAGTTTCTTCTTATTCTTGAACATAAAGTTATAGATAAATTCAAAGCTGATGGACAAACTGGAACCTTTGACTTTGCTTTCATCGACGCGGATAAGGTGAACTACTCTAATTATTATGATCGGTGTGTGGAACTCCTGAAACCTGGTGGAGTCATCTTGGTTGATAATGTATGTTTCTCATAGAAATAACATTCTTCTAGGCCCTATGGAGTGGAGCAGTAGCCAGAAAAATCTCGCCCGATGATGAATCAACGAAGGCAATTAATGATTGCAATCATCGAATCTTCACCGATGAAAAGACAGATTCCTTCCTCATCAATTGTGGTGACGGTCTACATATTGCTTTTAAGAAGTAGATTTAATAAAGATATATTATTGTTTAAATGTATCGACTGGCTGACGAATGACTAGGTCGCGACGGGACCCCGGCTACAAGTCGTGGCATCCAGCAAGTCAATAGTTGCTGGATTCATCTTTTCATTAATTAAATTTTTTTCCTTTTTTTTTGCTGTTCTAGTCAGTAGGGAAGAAATTCAAAGTTGTCTAGAAAATTGAACCATGAATTGTGAAAAGCCGCTTTTCAAAATGATTGATGGAGGACTACGTAGCAATAATCATTAATATTTCATCTAAAAATTTTTTCTTAACCATGCTCACAAATTTGGGGTTCCAAAATCCTCTTCGACCATACTCCATCTACATCTACATCTGCTTCGATATCCCTTTTTCTTTTATCAATTTGACGTATCAACTGGGCCATCTCGATGCTTCTCTTCCTTTTCTGACTGTCGTCCTCAGTTTGATAAGGGTCCCAGACCGAATTCGACAAGATTTGAACGTCTGAGTTATTGATGAGTCAACTATTGTCGAGCTCTTCTGGTCATTCTTGCTTACCTTATTTTCTATACGGTTTTTCTTCTCTTCTTTTGTTCTATAAAAAATATTTGCAGGTATGCGGCCAGCAGTGCTCCTTGCTTTGGGAGTCGTCAGTCTGACGACGGCCTTCTATCTACCTGGCCTGGCTCCTGTCAATTTCTGTGAAGTCGGAAAACCCAGCTGTCCGGTACGCGTTGACCTTCTTTCAAACATGACCTTCTTTGCAGTCGAATGTCACTCTTTTTGTTAATCATCTCGACAGTGATCAATCTGTTGTCCCTTTCGAATATCACAGTTATGACTTCTGCGTCGGTTCGGAGAATGAGTCGCCTGTCGAAAATCTTGGTCAAGTTCTCTTCGGAGAAAGAATACGTCCCAGCCCTTACGAAGTATATCCTCTTTTTTTTTAGTATTTTAATAGATATCCTTCCTAAAAGATAAGCAATGTGCCAAGCTTTGTACGAAGAAATATTCCGGCAGTTCGGAAGACAAAAACAAAATGGGCCATCTGCAAAGAGGAATGCGACTCAACTATCAGCATCATTGGATCATCGACAATATGCCTGTTACTTTCTGCTTCACCAACCAACAGGCACTACTCGTCTTCTCTTCTTTATATGAGTTTTAGAATCTGAATGTATGTACTACCGGCTTCCCAATGGGTTGTTATGTCGACTCGAATGGCAATCCACGTGATGCCTGTGTTCTCGATGTTCGTTTTAAAAATGCTGACTCATATTATATCTTCAATCATGTCGATATCATCATCGAGTATAGGGATATGTCTCAAGATCCTAACTTTTTGGAAGAGAAGGTAGGAAGTTGCCTCTACCTTGTTTACTTTCCAGGTCGGCGGACGTATCATCCATATCAAAATTCAACCTCGATCGATAAAACATGGCAGCCAGCCAAATTGTGGTGAAGATGCTCCTCCACTACCGTTGAAAGCTGGAGAAGATAAGGGAGAAATTACATATACGTATAGTATTAAATGGGAAAAGACAAATGTCAAATGGTCATCACGATGGGATTATATCTTGGATTCGATCCCACATACGAATATTCAATGGTTCTCCATTATGAACTCTCTCGTTATTGTCCTTTTCCTTTCGGGAATGGTTGGAATGATTTTGATGAGAACGCTACATAGAGATATTGCAAGATACAATCAACTGGACACGGAGGAAGATGCTCAAGAAGAATTTGGTTGGAAGGTAAAGTCTTTCTCTATACTAAATTGAAAACATATTCCAGTTGGTTCATGGAGATGTCTTCCGTTATCCTCGTTACCCAATGGTTCTCTCTATCTTTATCGGTGCCGGTTGCCAGACCCTCTTCATGGTCAGCATTACTCTCGTCTTCGCCTGTCTCGGCTTTCTCTCACCAGCTAATCGAGGATCCCTCATCACATTCGCCCTCATCTTTTATGTTTTCTTCGGCATCGTTGCCGGATACGTCTCTGCTCGTCTCTACAAAAGTCTGTTTCTTTTTCATTGTCTTTAACAAGTTCTGTTTAGCTTTCCAAGGAGTTCACTGGAAGACGAACGTTGTCTTGACAAGTTTCCTGATTCCGGGCATCCTCTTTGGGGTTTTCTTTTTGACGAATCTGTTGCTTTGGAGCAAAGGAAGCTCTGCTGCTGTACCATTTGGTACACTCGTCGCTCTACTGGCCCTCTGGATGTTTATCTCTACTCCTATGACTTTTATTGGAGCTTTCTTTGGCTTCAAGAAGAAGGTAGATTATACCTTCTGAAATATTTAACATTTGTTGTAGGCTATTGAAGCACCAGTGAGAACGAATCAGATTCCTCGTCAAGTACCGGATCAAACGCTCTATACAAAGCCCCTGCCAGGAATGTTAATGGGAGGAATTCTGCCTTTTGGATGCATTTTCATTCAGCTCTTTTTCATTCTCAACAGCATATGGTTTAATTTTTGAAGAGATGGATAAGATTGAATTTTCAGGGCCCATCAGACGTATTACATGTTCGGATTTCTATTCCTGGTTTACTTGATCCTCATAATAACATGTTCGGAAGCAACGATTCTCCTCGCCTACTTCCACCTTTGTGCGGAAGATTATCACTGGTGGTGGAGATCATTCCTGACGAGTGGTTTCACAGCCGTCTATCTTTTCCTCTATTGTGTACACTTTTTCACGAGTAAGCTGGTCATCACAGGAGCGGTAAGCAGTCTGATCTACCTCTGTTATTCAGTTTATTCAGGTTTCGACGATTCTTTACTTCGCCTATACCGCAATCTTCGTTTTTATGTTCTTCCTGATGACGGGAACAATTGGCTTCCTCGCGACATATGCCTTTGTATGGAAGATTTACAGCTCTGTAAAGGTTGACTAGCCGTTCTCTCCTTTTTCTTTCTTTGTCTCTCTTTTTATCATTGTTTCCTTTCTGCAATCTACACACAAACAGCTCTCTTTCGGCTTTAGTTCGTTCTCTCTCAATCCTGCGTTTTTTTCTTCTTCTTCATTTGAGGGCCCTTTTCTGTACACGGCTTGCCCAATGGCTGGTATTTTTTCTGTTTCTCCCTTTTGTATACATACCCAACTATGTTCTGTGATAAATAAACGGTTCTACGTATGAGCTCTTTATTTTGTCAATCAATCGGGGGGAAGAATAAGGGGGAAAGAGAGAGCCGTTATCTATCGTCTACCGTATGCCAGAGAGAAAAAACGAGGATCGTCGAAGCCGTCTCTTTTACCAAAGGCCAACGATGCTAGTCGAGGATCCATCTCCTCATAGGAAAAGGATCGTTTTCCGAAGGAGCTGCTGAAGAGCCGAGGATCGAGGTCTCTCTTACCGAAGGAGGCAGAGTAAAGTCTAAAAATGGAGAAATTGACTTGAAAATGGAGGTTATTTCGGAAATAAGACCAGGTTGGTTACTTTGTTGACTTTTTTGTTCAAGGATCATAAACAACTCAAAAGATCGGTCCCTGTTCCTTCAAATCTTAGACAGCAAAAATGTCTGCCGTGTATTTCTTTTTCCTTCTAATTACCTGGGATCGTCGTTCCTCTTTCCAAAAGCCAGACTGGAGAATCGTGGATCGTCCAGCTCACTCCTCTTTCCGAAGGCCAACGAAGTAAAGCGTGGATCATCAAAGTTTCTTTTCTGACTACTAAAGGATCCATTGAACGCTATAATAAATGAAACGAACCGTTCGAAAGAAGCAGCTGTCGCCAAACCGACCAACACGTAGAGCAGAAGCATATTGTTTTACCTGAAATGTGAGGGTAAGAGACGACTACGCGAGACCGAAATTGGAGACAAAAAATGACAACCAAACAGGGAAATTCAATCCGGGTATTTAGGTATTCAAAGGTGGAAAAGGATACGGTAGGGAACTTGACGTGAGAATTGAATAAATGGATACACATAACGGATGAAAAGGCACAATTAGCAAAAAGAAAAAAGATAAAAGGGAATAAATAGGGGTTCCTTGGTTTCCAGGACTCAGGTGTCATTCCTCAGAATTCATAAATACTTCATTAGTGAACACAATAAACAGTTTCTATGCCAATGGAGACTCAGTAGCGTCCAGGAAGGATTGAAAAAATTGAGATTAATCAAGTCAAATTTCCCCAACTGGGAAAGATAGAAATCAGACAGCGAACAATTGTTTCCCTCGTAATCGAGACTAATGGATATACGGGGGAAAATTAGAAAACACAGAAAAGATGACTTTGATCTCTCAAATATTCTATGTCCAAGCAAATTCCTATCTGAAGGGAAAGTATGCTCCTTGAACAGCATGGGAATGATCTGAACAGTAGTTTTAAAGTAATAATTTCGATTTGATTAACTCGTGAGAGAATGGCGTATGTTTATACGACTGCAAAAGAGGAAGCTTTGTAAAGCGAGTCAACAGCATGGTCATTCTATTGGGGAGATTATGGGAGGAGGCTACAAATTACACAGGGTATAGATTATTCTTCGATGATGTGGGAAGGGCAACAAATCAAGTAGGTAATAAAGAAAGGAGTTATGGAGCAGGTATGAAAGTCCGTTAATGATCGGTCTCCAGATTGACCCAGTGGGATATTCTTAAACTACGTTAAAATGATTTCTCCTTTATGATCCCTCGATAATTTGATGGGAATTCTTGATTCAGATATCATGGAATATGCAATATATTAGGGAAATATTGAATTACAATAGATTATCTAGGAAACTGAAGGAAGATATAAGTTATAGTCTTCAATGGTCAATCTAAAGCATAACCAGTCAATCAACTTCAAAGTTCACTTCAATGACTGGCTATGTGTCCTTTAGTTTTCGTTCACTTCAGAAATAGCTAATCTTCAACTAATGAGACACATAACACAAGTATAAAGTATTTTGTAGTCATATGGTAATGATATCACTGCTCCACTAACCTTTCGTAGAAATTGTTAAAAATAGCAGTAGCAGGTGCTTCTCGACCTAGGTCAAAGAGATCAGTGCAGGTCGAATGGGAGGAGTTGACTCAATTGACCCAAATGAAATCACCTGCTCTGAGAAATGATGAAATAGATTTTCTCGAAGTAATTAGTCCCTTCATCTGTGGTGTCAAAGACAAAAGGTCTTTCGTCACTAACTGCCATTTAATGACTGCAAAACAATGTCAGGTGCCATCAAGAAAATGGTCAAAAAAAAAGAGATCAATCATCCCCCGCTTTCCAGCTTCATACAGCTTCAAAAGAATTATTCGGGTTAGAGAGAAGAGAAGAATCCCAAGGGAAAGACCAAATTTCACACTCAATTTACTTGATGACGCTTTTAAACATGACACCTTCAGATCATCCCAGTTCATGAAAAATTGAAAAGGAGACGTCAATTTAAAGACAATAGGTCTTTTGACTAACGATGAGAAGCTAGAGGGAGTGAAAATGACACGTCAAAAGTTATTAAAATCTTCAGAAGTAGTCATCAGTAGTAAACATCAAAGTTGAAGTCAATTAAATTGAAGTCAATAAGTATGAGTCTGTTTTTTAATAAGAAATGGAAGATTAAAGGTGGTTGCTGGCCAAAGGCTGAAGAAATAAACGTGTTTGAGGCAATTGTACATTCGAATTTAGGACTCTTTGGGTCAGCCGACCTACATAATTGAAGAAGTTGGTCCAGTCTTCCTGACTGACGTGAGGAATCCGAACAGTGATTTCTGGAAGCCACATGTTTGTCGGTTAGTTACTTTATTTTAGCTGCACAGAGTCACAAAAACATGCCAAATCCATCAGCAGTATTGCATCATAGTCTGGGATCTTTCATTTGGAAAATAGAAGATGTCTTAAGATTTTTCGTGATTAGTTCACCTCTACACATAAGCGTAGCTATTGAAAGTATAAAATTTCCGC
The DNA here is from genome assembly GCA_932521415.1 of Oscheius sp. DF5120. Classification (NCBI taxonomy): domain Eukaryota; kingdom Metazoa; phylum Nematoda; class Chromadorea; order Rhabditida; family Rhabditidae; genus Oscheius; species Oscheius sp. DF5120. The sequence goes on along the minus strand of OW051465.1, from coordinate 2,518,297 downwards.
CTATGAAAGAAGAAATTAGAGTGTTCGATTGGGACCAAAATTCAAAATAAAATATTTGACTTCAATTTAATATTTTAAAATTTTACCTTCTTGATAATAATAACCAGTGATGTCTAAAAGTGCACAGAGTTGAGCCGCTTTTTTAACGAAAGAGCCGACTGTGGTTGCCCTCTTTCTCTCATTTGTATGCACTGAGCAAAACTGATGTGAAGGGAGGAAGTTGGTTGGTTCCAATGGGAGGATAGCGTTTACTAACAAGACACTACAGACCAACGTCATAATTAGCTGATTTTATGAATATTCTCATGCTGAGAAAAATAGTTTAATGAGCAGTTTGTATGTACATACAAGTGGGAAAAAACCGTTGGACACTAGAGGATTATAATGTAGCCGAGGAGGAAGACAACTATTAGAACAGTCATCAAAACGGCATGGATGGCCAAGAAAACTCCTTGCCAGTCCTAAATTTTTCAATAACGAAAATTAAAGAAGTCTTACAGATTGATAGTTATTGCCGGCTCCTTTTTCAATCTCTTCATCTTCAGTAGAATGCGTTTGGAAGAGGCAGAGTACCCGATTGACGAAGGAGGAGAGTTGAACTAGCTGTCCCCACGGCGGAAGATTCCTCTTTATCCTTGACAAACTCCACAAGATAATGGAAACGCAAATCGAAAGGCCATTAATAGTTGTCGCAAATTCCAAAAACCTCACTGAAGAAGCGGGCAATTTGCATTTAGAGGTTAAACTAACATAGTTTCGGTGTTGCTGCGGCGCTTCCCAAATGAGAGGCGATCCTGTTGGAATAGAGGAGGAAGGTGACAAATTGAAGGCCTAGGACGAAGATTTTGACGAAGAGTTGGAGCTTGATTTGAGAGAGGAAAGGAGAGACGAGAAAGAGCAGCGAGATGACCAGCAGAGGGACAGTCAGTTCGATTCTGACAGAGTTAGAAGCTCGTTGGAGATTTATACAAAAGCCCATCTGCTTAAATATTAGAATCTTCTCCTTCCTCACCTGGGCAACTTGAGCCGGATCATCAAGACTTTGAGGGACAGTACCCGATAATTTCCATCCATAGTCACGGAAATATTTAGGGTCGGTGAAAATGGGTAGTCCAGAGGCATCAAACTCAATAATATCCTGAAAATCAGTGATACAGACTATAGTCATGGGTATCAAAAAGGTTTTGCGACGATGCGCAGATGGCTTAATGGTCTAGCGCGCTGTCGCTCAATCTAAGGGTCGTGGGTTCGACTCTTGGCTAAGATGAATAGCACATTTGCTTCTGACACCTCTTATGTTAGCGGTGAATTTCCGCACCGCAATGATTCTACTAGGTTTTCTGAGCCTTTTTTGTTTCTGGATGCCTTACAGGATTTGTTCGGGGTTCGAGGGTGAAGCAACACTTGTAAATGTCGTCAGGATAGTTCTCGAAATCGGAGTCATCGCAGAATGTCCTAAAAAAGAGCTCAATACAAAAGAAACAAATAATTACCTTAAAGAGAAAGCAATGACAGCTGATACATTTCCATTGTGGAAGGCGTCAACTCGTCTCATTTCGAAGGCATCTCCATTTTTCAAATGAGTATCCTGACTAGAAAAGGGTCAATTTTTTAAATTTCAACCTACTTTTGAGCTATGAAAATAGGAAACCAAATATGATTGAGACTCTGAATATGCAATTTGTTCATTTTCCATGTGTCTGTGTTCCAGACTAGTCGATCATCCATCCAATTGACCTCCATATATCCATGGATTGCTATGTCTTTCAGGAATTCATTCTAAAATGTTTTTTCTTAAAACAGGTTCCCCTCACCAGTTCAAAATGTTGAAGAGTTATTTGATTGAATTTAATGTGAACAGGTTGACGGGAGACGTAGTTTGGTGGAACGGTTGCGATCGGATGAGGAACTCCCAGTCTTTTCATCCTTTTCGCCGACTCTCCAGCCAGGAAATAGTAGAGACACTGCTCCAGAGAGGCAAATTCATGAGCTTGTAGATTCTCAGTGCCTAGAGGAAGAAGTTTCAAAGGCTAGAGAAGGACTCACTGGTCAAATTAGCCAGCATATATTGACACGGGTCTAGTTCGTCGGAGGAAGTGGCTCGTGCCTAAACATTTCTGTAGAGACTAGAGATTTACCTGGAACAGAGCAGCTGGGGGATTGATGATTTGTGGCCCAGCATTTCCTTCGAGAGAAAATACAATAGCGGGAAGGAGTAGTAGTAGGCGCATAGCCTGAAAATCTAAGTAGAGTTTTCGGATGAAGCGATTAGAATATGAGGCGCTTGACCTCACAGCGAGAGGCGAAAACCACAATGCGTCCCGGAAATCGGAAAGGCGAAGAGGACAAGGAGGGAGATCAATGGAAGAAAGAGAAGAAGATTTGTTAACTAAAATTTTAATTCATTCCAGGGGGTGTTTATAACGAGAGAAAGAATGAAAAAGAGAGGGATAGAAAAAGGAAGAAAGTAAAAAGAACCAGACTTTCTTTCTCTCTCTCTCTTTGATGGGTTTGTGTACTGACCAGAGGCACGGACCGGATAAACAAGAAATCGCGGCATGTAATTCGTGTCGACGGCAATCAAGTCTTTCCTTCTAATTATTTTATCAAGGAGAAGAAGGAAAGAGAGACAGTAACCAACCAAGTGAAATGAAGCTAATAGATTTGAGGGCGGAGAAAAACGATCAAAGAGGTGAGAGTTGTGACCGTTGCGCAAGGATGCCGCAAAAGAAGATATTAGGCCGACCAGAAGGAGGATAGAACACGTTTCAGGGGAGAGAGCCTGCCCAGTCGTTTCTTCTGCCAATGAGATGATGGTGAACACGTGAGAAAGGGGTGTTCAGGGAAACCCATGGCGGTTTCGAGTTGCAGCTTATTTGGACTTGATCGCTCGGCTAATTCCTCGATAACCAGGCTACAAATTAATAAGTCTCAAAAACGTTTATCCAGTCGTATCAAGGCTTTTAAGCCAACCGTTTGTTCCTATTGCAATCTTTGAGTGATTTTTTATATGACTTTAAAAATTCCTTAAGTAACAACAGAATCTTGCTTTAGAGATCCATTTAGTTTGTTATGCTTTTTCCTGCTAAGACAACTTTTCGCCTAGATGTTCCGCAGTCGACCGACTAGATATCTAGGAAAATAAAAGGACACCCTAAATCTGGGGGAGGGAAGATCTTTTTCACTTGGTCAATAAGGTTAACATAAAATACGTTTAAAAGGCGAATATTAAAAAAAAAGAACCTCTGAAATAACAAGAAAACTTTTCAGCTTAGTAATTATCTTCTCTTCAAAATTTGCAGAGAGCAAATCCCTTTAAGTCTTTTAATTACCGATATTTCCCCTTTCGGTCTGGCTTTTGATCTTGTCTTGTTGTTTTCAACCGAAGCCGGATTCTCACTCTCACCCCTCGATCTGAGGCTTTATGACAGATGTGTAGATGCGAAAGAACTAGCTGTTGAAACTCGTTTGGTCACGGTTCAAAACCGAAAATGTTTATTTTCCTGAGAATTACCTTATAACTTAAACAAAAAAAACGGGTAATAGTCATCAGCTCTTTGGTGAAAGCACAGAGGAATTCTAATAAAGAGTGGGAGAAGAAACCGGTGTCGGAGATCATTTTTGGGCGATAGAAAAATGGCTAAAAAAAAAAAAAAAAGACGAAGAAAAAAATAGCTAGGCGAAGGAGACTAGGGAAATCCATTTGGCAGCAGTTTACCATCTTCGAAGAGACGATGACGAGACAACAGCGGGTCAGATGATTTCGAAGGAAGGGTTACATTCCGGCTGAAAAGATTATTCATCAGGAATTCCTCTTACTTTAAAAGATCTTCCAAGTCATTTCTCTTCTTCGATAAAGTCGGCTCTTTATTCATATTGACATCCTCATCCGGCATATCTACAGACAGCGTACGCAATGTTTTCGTTCTCACGACGTCTAATTTCGGCTGAAAGGGATATATTTTAAAAGACAGGGGAGGATGGAAACACACAGCACACAGAAAAGCGAGGGTGGACTGCCATACGACAGATTACCGGATAAAAATAATGAAGACAGCCTGAACATATCTGCAGTCTACACTCGCATCTCTGAAGGATTAGACTGTTAAGAGGGGATGAACAGTTAAAGATAGAAGAGGGAAGAACTGAGAATCAAAGCGCATAGAACTAACATTTCGCGGCAGATGAGGAAACATCGCCGTCACTACGGAGTCACTGTCCATTTCCTAAACAGACAGCTACGCAAAGAACATGAGACAAAAAAGAGGAGATAGATAGAGAAGACTTACTCGATTGACCAACTGGACTACGGGCTTTCGAACGAGTGGATACATGGCTGAAACGATCGTTGAGTTGGTGGGAAGTGGCTGGGGAGGTGGCTGAGGACGAGCAAGAGGCACCGAAGAGCTAGCAACCAACTGGGGCTATATATTAAAAATAGGAGAGAAAATGGGGAAGTCTACCTGTCTCTCAGGGCTTCGATCAGGACTTTTGAAAAGAGATTCGACGGTCACTTTGTCCCGTCGTTTCTTATCATCCCTCCTTGTCTCGGCTCCCGGCTCCTCCATCACCTCTTCCAGATCTCCTTTCGCCAGTCTAAAAGTTTTCGCTTGTATGTTCAATAAAATTTTTTACCTCGGATTGAAAGACATTCGGCTGAATTCTTTGTCACCTCGAAGAATACTTCCAATCGCCTTTGGTCTGATTCCTGCCTTCCTCGGTGGACTCGTCGACGGCCCTGGCTGTTGCTCGTCGTCCTCCTTTTCCATTCTTCTCACATCTGGTGGACTTCTCAGTTGAGAAATTGGAAGAATTGTTGGAACAGATGTTCCCGCATAAGAAGGTATAGACAGATCGGCCAATGGATTGCTCATTAGGACGTTGTAATGAGGAAGATTATTTCTCGCCATTCCCATCGTTTTTTCATACTGATCGCTGCTCGAATAGTCTGTCGTGTCTTCAGCCGCACTCTCTGGTTCTGTTCTGTTCCCATCATCTTGCTTTTTCTTCTCTTCTTCTTTTGTCGGAGGAAGGGAACCAGCACGGAGATCTGCGAGAGGTTTGACTTGATACGGAACACTTGGCTTCGGTTGGGCGCCAAATCCCAGTCGAGCATCAAGCTGTTCGTGGTAGGAAAGGAAAGAAGAAGTAGCGGGACCAATGGAAGACCTCGTCCGTGTAGGAGAGGCTGGAGGCGGGGCTTGAGCAGGCTGAAGAATTTTGTGACAGGAAAAAGAAGAACTTTTACCTGATTAATCTCGCCGGTGATCTTAGTCTCCAGAAGTTGTAGTCGTTGTACGAGATTCTGTACCTGTTCAAGTAATTCCCTATTCGCATTTAATAATTGATGAGTCCTCGACTAAATATATCACTTGATCTTTCGTCTCTTTTCATTTCTACCTGAGCCTCAAGACGTGCCGTCGTCTCGCTTGTCAGCTGTTCACGAAGGAGTTGAACCTGGCAGCCGGCCACCTGGGCCGACTGCTGTGCCTGATCCAATTGGGAGCGAATCAGCTGCTGGTTATAATGTTCCAGACTTCGATTATATTGTTCCGGATTATTTGGATCAATCGGGGGGATGTTCAACTGAAGAGTAGCATATGGAGAAACCATCACAGGAGATTGGAGACCGAAAGGAAGGGATGAGGTGGCACCCGTCATCATCTGGAAGGATTATCCTAACTATATATGACTATCTTACTGGATAAAACATCTGTTGATGAGTATCAAGACTCTGTGCCGATGGAAAGTTTGACATTTGTGGATTAACGACAGGTTGAGACCACGTGCGACTATGAGGAAGGGTAGCGGATTGTGGGAAGGCCATCATCATGGGGTTTTGCCCCGTCTGATGAGGTAGAGTAGAAGCCTAAAGAATGTTTTAGGGAAAAGAGGAATCCTACTTGGAACTGTTGAGGGATATTTTCAGCTACAGTGGGAAGTGAAGAGCCAGGGAATGTCGTCGAATGAGACAAGGAGATTCCCGTTGGGGGATACAATGATGCGGTGGCACTAAACTTTGAATTTTGGGTAAAAGAAAAAATTACTGAAGGAGTGGGTTATTCGGATTGGTAACTTCGGGTTTGACATCGAGTGCAGCACCGGCTACCGTCGTATCTGCTCCAGTGTTCGCCGAAGAACTGGCTGTTGATGCTTTTCGAGGTTGAAACTAAAGATGTATGAAGTAGAGGAAGAGGAGAATTCGTACCAAAGACATCCGTTTGGAGTAAAGGGGTCCAACTGGTGGCTCCATCGGGCTGACTGATCGACTCGATCCTTCCCCTCCTTTCTGAAAACAATCAACAGGATATAAGAGAGGTGCAATTTACCGTCTCCTCGATAGCTTCGAGTGTCTGTAACGGGACTGGATTGTCTTCTTCGCTGATGACAGATACTGATCGTTGTTTCTTTGCAGCCTCGTCTTCGTGTTTCTCCTAGATTCCTTTATAAAGGGATAAAAGATGCTTACCTGCATCTGTTCCTGTGCCACTTTGTGACAAACTTCGAAGGCCTGTCCGATGGTTCGTACCACTCGCATGGCTTGTGACTGAAAATCTCTCTCATAATTCTCTCATAACTTATTTCTCCCTTCACTTCCCCCCATTGCTTTCATCCTCGGCGAGGGCGTTAGAGGCGCGAAAATGCCGAATAAATGGCTCCTGATAGTGATTTTACACAGCGGGAGAGAGGGAAGAAAGCGACAAACGAAGAATAACACAAAAAAAGAGCCAGCTATCCAGCTGTTTGCTATAATATAGAAAATGAGTTGCTATAACCTCCAGGACAGGATCGTCGGCAGTAGCAACGGCGGAGGAAGATGGCTGCTGATCGTCGGCGGACCAGGTTACGAATTTTGTTTTGATTGGCTTTCCGCCGGGTTTCGCCATCAGACGAAGATAGTAGAAACGCTTTTCCTCGCCCATGTCGGAGGCCTCCTCCGATGGGTCGAGACGGATCATTTTGACGGAGGAGCATCAACACATCCAGCCTGCTCTACGAGGGAAGATTAGTTCAGGAAGAAGGAAAGAAGAAAGATTTCTTGGTGAGAAAAGGAGTTAAAGATGAGGCTCTCTAAAACTTCAGAGAGTAAATTTGAGGTTAAAAATGGTTGAGGAAGGATAAAGGAAGGATGGTGAAACGAACTCGTCTTTTTTGCAAAATTTGTTGTTTTTGTATATTGCTCCCCATTTTCCCCTCCCCATTTTCCTTGGAACTTTTTAAAACAACAATCAATCGATTCCTCAAGAAAAAGAGCAAGTGTCACAGTGCGGCGAGAGGTTGAATAATGAGCGAAGGGGCTGCGGTGCGATGTCGCCCTCGTATTGTCTTCCGACAAAGAAATTGGATCTTACTCGTCGAAGGACGTCCTGTTGTCTTGTGAAAGTCGAGATGATACGGGCTCTTTTATACTTCCTTGAGACTATTCATCTAATTGGTTATTGTTAAAAGAAGATAAACAAAAAATGAAAGAAAGGGTAGACACTTTCGGAGGGGGGGTGGAGGACGGAATCAATAAATCAGATAGGAAAAATGAGGTAAACGACGCTTTGCAACGCGTAGTATAGGGGATGTCGTGGTCGTCTTTGCGAAAGACAGCTGACGGTGAAGGAGAGAAACAGAGATAGGGACAGCCGACTCCTACTGACGGATCGGTCATGGAAGAACAGTTCCTGGTCACTTGCTTCAACTTTTCCCTTTATCTATCCTTTGAAAGAATGCAATATTCTGTTCTGGATACGGTAGAATCTTTGAAAATTCTTTTATAAACATTCATTCGATTTTCATTTCCGGCTCGGGAACTCCCTTCTGACAAAGTGAACTGCCATCCTTCATCGTGTCTATTTCGCTGGCCCTCGTCTCGTTTTCCTTAGTTTTGTGAGTTTGCTGTAAATATCGCTGACGTAAACGTCCCCGAGACATGTGCGAAGAGCGGAGAACATGCTCTCAATATTCGAGTTGATTCGATTAGATGACGAGAGTACATATCGCTCCTTCTTCTTCTCTCTTAATGAACTCACATCCTTCTAAAGAAGATGAAAAAAGACAGACAATGTAATCAATCAAAGGCAACACGAGGCGACAACTGTTTCTAATTATTATTGACGGCTGCTTTGGGATCGCAAGAAGAAAAGAGTGTTAAGAAAACGAGCAGTAAAAGGATTATCAAATAAATCTGAACAAATTGAAGAACGAACTAAAAATAGGGAAGCAATATGTGTTGTGCAATTCGCAGCAGATGGCTCGACTGACTTTTTTCCCCCTCGAGGAGGCGGAGAGCTCCGAAGCTCGACATTATGCGCCTACCTTTTTGGAACATTTGAAGACATTACACTTGAAGGTATTGGATGCCCCATCTCGGGCAATGTAAGAGAAGATTTGAAGATCTTGAGAGTCGTGGGACACGTAGAAGACGCGGTAGATGGGATGGAACATGACCAACAGCTTTGACTCGTCCCACACTTGGCCCTTCTGCTTCTGTTTCTTTCGTTGTAGTACCACTTTAACTCCGTCGACGGAGACCGTGATATCCACTGGTCGCTTCTTGATACCGCGGGCTTTGAATTCATACTGAAAGAAGGATAGGGAAGGAGATGAAGGAAGCTTACTCGGACACGGCGCATAGCTGCAACAATTTCAATACGCGTTCCTGGACGAGGTATTTCCATACTCCCAACATACTGAAAGACATACATTAAAGGAAAAATAAAAAAGAGCCTGTACAGCGGATACCCGGTGGATATCAAGTATCTACCCGTATTGTCAACAAGCCGAATTTTTTAAAAATTTCCGACCATCCGACCCGTTGAAAATATTAGTATTCACAGATAAGAATCAATCATGCCAACAAAAAAATAATACGTTAAATTGATAGTCAATGGTTGTCTCTCTCAGCGAATGTCATTCCCGAGGTCTGTTTTAATCAGCCTTCCTCCGCGTAGTAACTGGTCATTAAAAGCTTTATTAGTTTCATTTATATCCTTATTTCATCTGTTGTCCTTAAAGCCTTGTCTTACTTAGGTAAAAAAAACCCTGGAAAATCACTAGAGACAAATAGGAAGCTTGCAGAGTTACCGAATATTTCTCCAGGGCTACTTCCAAAACTAATTTCTTAGTGAGCTACAGAAACCATCATTAGCCATTTTAAAGAGGACAGATTACATTTTCATTTATTTCATTGATGTTTCCAAACATGAGTCTTAACTCAATTGAAAAGTCCCTCTTCCTATATATTGCTTTTTGGTTTCATCAGGTTGATCGCAAACAATAGAATGACATTTTAACATTTGTCCAGACAAACTGGCTAAATACACGGAACTATGGGAAATTTTAGCAACCCGCGTGACAAATTTCAAAAAATAGCTACGCAAATGGTCCGATTGTCCCTCGAGTGTTATGTTTTCACTTCTTTGACTACAAATCCCGCGAGAATAGCCGACTGATGCATGGCCCTTCATCGCCCTATCGAAACAGAAAGCGAACCTTAGCCTCAAAGTGAATTCCATGTTGGTAGGCGAGCTCATTGTGTAACGGGATTCGACAGTCATAGAGGTCGTCGGTGATGACGTCATAGGGGCCGTGTTTCTTGCGCACTGGCATCTCACTAAAAAATTGAAGTATTAAAGAAGAAGAGAGAGAATCAGTACCTTATACCACATAGCGCAGATAACAGCCAGCCACGCCAGCACGCGACGCGACGAAGAGCACCAGAAGAGAACTGAAAAGAATAGAAGAGTATGGATATAGGGTAAACAGACAAATTCAATTGCAAGAAATAAGCACCGTCTAAGAAGAAAATAAGGAAAGAAGAGGGTTCAAGTAAGATTGAAGGTACTATCAGAAGACTTCAAATTAACAGTTGTATAGCTATTGGGAACTATGGCCGGGGTATCTTGAAGTGTTTTTGCGGATGTCGCAACTGAATTGGGAATTCTTCCAAATTTTGACTCTTGAGTAGCTTGATGTTTTTGAATCAGATTGGCTTATAAAATCCCCCCCCCCCTTCCAAGAAAAAAAAAGAAAAGCGTTCCTTTCACAACCGACACGGAGCTCTCTTATTCTTATTAAATGTTCTCCTTTTCCCTTGTTTTTTTTTCTCTCGAGCTCTAGATTTACTGTAAAGAAGAACATAAATTTGGAAAAAAAAAGAACTAAAAACTAGGCAAAAACTTGGGAGTATGCCACAGAATTTTCAGCAACTAGCTCAATTGGCTTGAAATATATTTCAACAGCGTTTTAAGTTTAACTCCATTTTCAAAGTAAAAAGACAATCTTACGGATAGATATGTGTAGTAGTGACCTCCCGCGTAGAGAGGGAGTAATAAGGAAATTAGCGTGAAGGGGAGCAATTTGCATGTTCGATACAGGGAGAAGCCGTCGTAAGAGAAACGTATTGGACGAGGAGAAGAGTTCAATTAAACAAAGGAGAGAGGCTGTTCCTCGCGTGTCGACGACGATGAAAAAGATGACAATTGCCGCATTAGGGAAGAAATCGCAATCGGATGGCTATTACACTTCTTCGGGGAGAAGAGACTCCACAGGGAATCGATGGCTATTGTCCTTCGGGACATAATAAAGGCTACGGAAGAGGAGACTCGAGAGGGTGGAGGAACATGACGCGATAATTGAAATTGGCAAGTTCGGAGGGGCCAGGGAGTGAGGACAGCCCTCATTTTATGGCTTCACACGAAACGAGGAGGATCTTAGACGCCAACGGGTAACCCAATTTTTCCTAGGAATCCCGAACTTTTACAATCTAATTTATTTTTTGCAAAGGACATTCCGAGACTAGTCTCCGTCGGAAGAAGGGGAAAGGGACAAAAAAAATTTGGAATCTATCTTTCTTTACCGTCTCTTTTGTTTAACTAAAGTCGACGGAACGATGTACTCTCCTCATCGTTGCCTCCGGGAACCTCGCCGTAAATATGGACACAAATTGAATCAGATGCTCGTCAAAAGAGCCACCGACGGACGAGAGGAAGATATATCATTTTGTGGTGAAAGGGGTAATGAAGAGGGAGAAGGAGAGAGAGAGAGAAAATGGAGGGCTCTCTCGGGGGAAGACGAACTGCTGAAAGACGACTGACGAATCTAATAATAAGTTTCAAATCCCAAGGGAAATCTTCGAAGTTTTTGGAATCCGCTGCGTAAATAGATTAATTTTTTATTATGATTCTTGTACAAAGAAGATCCAATGACTGAGCAGGAGATCCTCATTAAAATATGAGTTTTGGTGGCACAGGAAAATAAACAAAAGGTCAAAAAATATAATAACAGCTAACTTCTTGAGGGAGAGCAAATTTGAACATAACAACTGGTCAAAAATTAGTCAAAAATAAATATTCCATTTCATAAAAATAACTGCTTGTACGTCTTACAAGATCCCAAGATTCGATTAGATAAAGATAGATATTTAAAGAGACATTAAAAGCAATTGAAATGAAAAGAAAAAAGAACTCTACTTTCCACTCCTTATAGTAATATTAGCATATTCAAAAAGTAATAGAAAAAGTTAGTTTCAAGACAAATCATTCTTCTCAAATAATTGATATCTACTTGATTCGGAACCTATTAACCTTTCAAATTGTCATTTCTCTTTTCTCATAACGAATAAGGGTTCCTACAATCCCCAGACTATTGTAACTACTGGGATGCATCTTACGCTGCCGAGGCGAGCAATTGTTCGATCAATCGGTGCGTCAGTTCCTGACGTATACCTGACAGAAATAGGGGTGTGAGTTCTCTCACCCGAGGGGACTAGAAGGTTTTGTTGACGGAAAGAGAGGGGAAAGGAGGATGGTCTTTAATCCATTCTCTGTCGATTTCCTTTGGTCATTTCTCTTCCTGGCTGTCGACATATATCAAAAGAAGCGATTGAAAGGAAGTGCCTGTCCCTCATCGACGAGAGCGACTCCCCGACTCTCGCTTCCTCTGCAAATGGCGCAATAATGGTGTGTGTAACGGATAACAACACGTGTCCCGTCATCTCTCCCACCACCGTCGGCGTCTCTGATTAATGACTACACGTATCAAAATGAATAAAAGATCCATCATCCGGCCAGAAGGGAGAGAGAGCTTTTAACCAGCCGGCCAGCCAAGAGACAATTGTTTTGATTCGGTTTACAGCTGCTCGCGGATCAGATCATATCGAGGTGTTCGTTATTGATTTGATGGAAAGAGTGGTAAGAAAAAAAGAGCCAGAAGAGATAGAAAAAAGATGTTCAAAGGACAAAAAAAAGATCTATCAGGTTTTGAAGAGAGCTACTGCATGTAAATTTTAAAAAATTTGAAAAAGAAGAAGGAGAACACATTCCAAAGCAACAAGGTCAGGTAAAAGTGTAAAACAAAAAAAATGGCTTTGGTCAAAGAAAACAAACAGAAGTGAAGAGCATCGAATTAACAGTAAAATGTATGGATCTAGGGACCGGTAAGAATCTTCCGGCCTCCAAAATCGTGTGAAATGTGGAAGAGAATAGAAAAGTACGTTTGAAGAAAGCTTCGAAAAACTATAAAAAGTATGAAAAGAATTGGAGCGGATGAGCAGGAAAGGGACCCAGCCATCTCTGTCTACGGTCTTCAGGCTGTGGTGACAAAGTGTCAATTAATAACAAAGCCGACAAAAAAAGATGGCCGACGAGGTTGCGATCGACATTTTACAGCAGCCAAGCAGTCCGGCATGGGCGAGGCATCCAAACAATCACCAAGATTATTAATTCAATCAATCAGTTAGCCGGAAGTGAGCGAAAGGTACTGTATCGTTTGTACTATGAGTTAATTGGTGGAGTTTCCACAGAAATGGATCAAAAGGATTAATAAAAGAGTATTCCAAGGCATAGAAAAAAAAGTCAAGAAGGTGCAGTCCGATTTCAGTAATAAACCAAAAAAGTATTGAAGACCTCAGTTGCCCTTAATGTTTTTTGCCCTGAGATTCCCCAGATTCCAAAATATCAATTTGATTAGCAAGACAGTTTTCTATTGAATTTTTAGAATTAAGCAAATGAAGGAGAGGGAAAGAGAGGCAAAGCTGAGGCTAATGAATAATTGATAAGCGATTGAAAGGCGGCTGTCCCTCGGCTAGCCAAATACTATTAAAACAGAGGGCGGCTGGCTGACCGCTGGAAGAGTCTCCCTCTTTCGTTCCGATTACGGTCTTTGACGTCAAATCTCAAAAAGAAATCATTGGATTTTTTTAATCATTAAACATCTCTTTGCAAAAAGGATGTTTGACTTTCGATACGACATAGAAGAATGATGTTCAACCCCCGCATATATTTGTCCATCTGTCGACAAAATGGTTCTTTAAAAGCCCCTTTGAACCCGACGTTCTTCACCTTATCAGACTGCGTCAGTCAAGAAATGCAGTGGAGCACACTTATTTTCCTGTCATTCTTGGTTCTAACCGGTAAGTTCCCCCTTTCGCTCTTATGGTCATATAGTCTCGGCACATTGGTTCGAATTCGAGTCGAAGGAAAAGAAGACGAAGAAACCTCATCCACATCCTCCAAAGAATCCTTTTTCACATAAACGGTCATCATCATCATCCGATTCATCCGACTCAAGGGAAAAAACTTCTTCGAGAAGATCCACGTCTCCTAAACCGACGACCATCCACTCCTCCAGACGATCAAGAAGCACAACACCTTCGGCGGTCATCAGTCGATCTCCTGAAGCTAGAGAGACAACAACAGCCCCCATCGTTACAGAGACTTCAGCTCCTATTACCCAATTGGGTAAGGATTATTTTTTTTTGGAAAAAAGAGCAGTCAATCGGAGCTGATAAGACAACTGTTAATCAGCTTAGACTATCTATTTCATCATTGTTTCAGCTAACTGTCAGGCGGCCTCGACAAGTATTAAGACAGACACCGATACTGGATTCATTTATAATGAACCAAAATTCAAATATTCAAATGATAATAAAACCCTGACCATTGTCTGTGAAGGATACTATGCGGCTTTCATTTCAGCTGAGTTGTATGGAGGGCAGGAGACAATTGTAAGTTAATTCTTTTCCTAAAGCTCTTTTAGTTCGAGAATCCGGTAGACTCCTCAGATGATGCATTGATCAGCACCTCGACAACTCTACAATGTGAGGAATTCGGATGGGGAGCAAAGGATCTATCAGCAGCCATCAAGAACAACTCTTTCTACTGTTTCGGTGAGTAATGTTCCCTCTCTTTGTGGATGTAGTGTCCTAGTTGGAAGTCTAAGGCCTGATGGTCGTCGTCCTTTCATGACTGCTGCTGATTATTCTCATCTATTTGTCATTCATGTGTGACGTCCTAATAAATGTCTTACTGTTTGTCTTGTTATTTATTTGCTTCGCTTAGAATTTATTTCTTACAGTAAATTCTCCTCAACAGGATGGTCCTACCTGTAAGTGTAACAATGCGACCATTTGGGTTGACGTGATGATCCTTTTTGAATCATCTTTGGGAACAACTAATATGGGACTACAAGAAGTTTATTCAATTTTTTATGGTTATTAAAAAATATAGATGTTCGCCTATGCACAGACCTCTCTCGACTGGTTGAATATTCAGAAAACTGGAGTAGATGAACAAGTAGAGGAGTAATTGTAAACTTTCTAAATAATCTTCCAGTTGTATACCCGTATAGGAATTATAACCTACGGCTCGGAGCCGACATTGGTCTCCCCATTGGGTACTCTAAATGGAACAGAGTTGATGGATATTGACGAGCTGCCATATAATCCTTCAGGAGAGCCTATGCTGGGAAAGTAAGATCCTTACGCCATTGAGTGTAATTTTCTTGTAACCCGTAACGGATTAGAAAAATAATCTTTCAGAGCAATTCACCTAGCTACGGGACAATTGCTTTCATCCAGTGACATACGTCCAGTTGCAAGAAAGGTCATAGCCGTCTTTGCCACAAGCTACAAGTATTTCTATTTTTCATTAGTTAAAACTATATCAGTCCATGGAACGATGATGCGTTGATAAAGTCGAAACATTTTCAAGAGTCTGGAGGAACTATGTTTGTTTATGACTTCGTGGAGGAACATAGTATTGGATCGGACGATTTACAAGTTTTGGCCTCTCCAGGATATTTTTATAATTTTACATTGGATGAAGATGGAACAGCGTTGGTGACGTCGCTGTGCAATGCTAACTGTTTCTGTTCACCAGATTATGTATCATATAGTAATAATTCTGCTGGAACTCCATTGGCAGGTGGATCTTTTTACAGACAGTTGAAGAACTATTATAGGTTGTTATCATGCTTCCTATACTGCTGCTAATTTTCGGTTAGCTTTAAAAGTCTGTAAAAAAAGTAACGGAACCATAGCTCAAGGGAAAACTCTTAAAAAGACACAGTTTCTTAAAAGTTGTAAGAAATCAGATGACTTCTTCTAACTTCTTTCTAGTTTATAACGGACCGTCAAAAATCTGGGCTGGATTTCAATGGGACGAAATTAAAGCTGCCTACTACTGGTTAGATAACACTCCTGTCGCCAACACGACCATGTACTACAATCCATGGAATAAACCAGATCCTGGTCGACAAGAAGGACAAGACTGTGCTGTGATAAACGAGAACGGATTGTGGGAACACACCGTTTGCCAAATTTCAGATGATAGTTACAACTATGTTTGTGAGATTCCTCCATGTGATTCGACAAGATACTGTGATTTAACCGGGCTGGAATTGTAATATAGTCCCTAAATATAAATATCAACAGAAAATTTTTTTATT
Source organism: Oscheius sp. DF5120 (assembly GCA_932521415.1). Taxonomy (NCBI): domain Eukaryota; kingdom Metazoa; phylum Nematoda; class Chromadorea; order Rhabditida; family Rhabditidae; genus Oscheius; species Oscheius sp. DF5120. The sequence goes on along the minus strand of OW051465.1, from coordinate 2,502,583 downwards.
TAAATCTCTATTCATCGCCGAGATAATGGTTGACAATCAAAAACATTTCAGAATTTCATGCAAAAAAAAATGAAAAAGTGAACTAGCGCTATTTTTTTCTACCGTATTTGAAAGCAGCACAAGTGTATTGTGAGCAAACCAAAGTAAAACTTGAAAATTGTAGAAAGATCACTGAAAAGTTATTGTACCTGACTTCACTGTTGCCCTTCTTCTAATATCTTCATCTTGTTTTGCTTTTTCAGAGAATGGCATCACCAAATTTTAAAGAGTATACAAAAATGGGCCATAATTTTCACGTTAAACCAGAATGTCTTATTGGAAAAGGATCATATGGAAAGGTTAGTTAGTTCTTTTGATCTTTATCTGGCCATAGGTTTATTCAGTTGTTTGTTATGAAGATGGTAAAAGTTATGCAATGAAAGTGCTGAATATTAAAGATCAAAGCTATTCGAAATTTGCAATGTGGGAGGTGGGAGATTTAAATAAAGTTAATCTTTTTTTCAGGTGGATATTGGAAGACTTATCAAAGTGAAAGAACTTGATCAATATCTTGTTGGGATACACCTTGCGACTCATATCGATGATACTATGTATCTTATAATGGATAAATACCAAACAGATTTATGGAGATTGATGAGAGCACATCATCGAGATACTCCTATGGATCTACTTCAAGTGAGAAACATAGGTATACAGGTAAATAGGATATGACTTTGTCTCAATATTCTTTTAGCTTCTTACAGCAGCAGATTTACTTCATAACTTAAATATCATTCATACAGATATTAAACCAGAAAATATTTTGGTAGTAGGCATGAAAAACGGTTTTTATCGTATCAAGGTATGAACATATGTATTCATATATAAGCTTATAGCTGGGTGATTTTGGCACCTCGATTAAAGCTGGCACTTATAAATGCTGTCCTACAATACAATCATTATTTTATAGGTAATGAGTACTGTCTTATAATATTCTATTATCAGAGCACCTGAAATATTATTTGGACTGCCATTTGATAATAAAATCGATACCTGGTCAATTGGATGCATTATGGCTGAGATGTATATTGGAATTCCATTTTACCCTGCTCACAATGAGGAGCAGTTAGCATAGTTTGTTTTGTTCCCTTCATTCCTACATTATTAGTTATATTGCAACTGTTCAAGGCTATCCGTACGATCTTTTTCAATCTAAGTTTTGGGACAAATATTTTACAAGACAGTTGAAAGTATATCATTTAACTAGCTTACTTTCTTTGTTATAGAGGCAGCGTAGTGGGCCTACTGAAGAACTCTTTTATTTAAAAAATGATCCAAAAAAGCAACAAGACAGAAGATTAACATGTTTTTCAAAGATCGATGAAATAATCCAAGTAAATACTTATTTAATATTATGCTTTTATTTTCAGTATGGTTTGACGTATCGAAAAGAAAATTATTTTAGTGTGTTGGACGTTCAATTCATCAAAGATTTAAATATTATGATGAACGTTGATCGAGATTTCAGATGCACAGCAGAAGAAGCTCGGTCTTTATCAATTTTTCACTTAGAAAACCACTATCTTCAAGAAGAGACAAATTCAAGGTAATTCTCTGTTCTTTAACCTATTTATTTAGTGAAAGGCAAATCTCTGCAATTCAATAAGTTTTAAATATTTAACAACATTCTCCATTGTTTCTTCATGTACATTATAATAGATGAATGTCTTAAAAGACATATAATTAGCACAAGTGACAATTTCATAAGAAGCCGTTGTCATTAATTCTATTATGATCGTTTTAGTTCAATAACATTTTATTTGCGTAGATCTTATTTCTACGAGACGATGCTGTCGTCAGTCTTTTCTTCGCTAATACTCTTCTTCATACGTTGCATTATTTGATCGAAGGCTTTGAGGAGGATAGTAAAATTCTTCATTATTGCTTCCATCATTGCATGTAGATTGGTTTGTAATATGGTGCTTTGCCTTTTCCAGCAATTTCATCGCATGGTTTATTTTGGTACAACTGGCACTTAAGGCGTCGCTCAACTCAATACTTCCATAGTAGAAAGGAATTTCAAAGTTGATTTCAGGTTTAGCGACCAATTTTCGAGGAGAACTTCGTAGATCGTTTAATAATCAATAAAGCCTTCGACAGCTCTTTGAATTCTTTATTTATCTTTACTTCTAAGTTATTGAAAGCTATCATCAAATCGGTTAACTCGCTCATCTGAAGAAATTGAATTGTTGTTTTTTCTGATGATACCTTTGTAAGTACCAGTACAATGGGGAAACACGGATGTGTTAGTTAATGCCATATTTTTGTTCTTCGCACAGGATCTTTTCGTCGTGCTTACATATTTGCAAATCGGGATTCCTGCTTCTTTCTTCATTTCTTATTCTTCGTCCTCTTTGACCACAATGAAACTTCAATTGAAATCGGCGACTGTGATGGCCAGCAGAGGACTCCTTGACACACATAAGTAGTTCTATCTACTCTAATATATATTATAGAGCTGTAATTACAAATGGCAATTCATATATGTCCTCATTTCCAGTAACCGTCCCGCCCTATAGTCTGAGACTTTCGCATTCATGCATTTCACCTTCGAAATCAGTGATAGGTGAAAGTGACTGCCCCCATCCGTACGGATTGTTCGCTTTTATTCCCACCGATATCAGACTCTGACCCCATTTTCTCGTAGTCACACAACAAAGTGGTTGCAACAAGTCTATCCTCCTTTGAAACGGATCTTTGAAATGTTTCAGTTTTTAGAATGATAAGCCTTATTTTCTGGCTTGCTTCTCTCACCATTGCCTATGCTTCCTACTGCGGTCAAGCGGCTATTCCCTTCACATTTCAAGTGAGTTCTTTTTATCTTGTTATTTTTATCGTTTAGGTTCTCAAATCTGGTCAGCCAGTTCTTGGCTGTGCTCGTCCTCGATGTTTCGGTTGGGATCAAAATGGCTATCGGGTAGCGGATGAAGCTCGTTTCTATAAAATTGGAAATAAAGAAGACGGGTCGGTTGTAATGGTCGGCAAGGGAATTACAAACGACTTATAGATACTTACGACGATCGGATACAACAAAGAAAATTCTTGTTCGACACGGATTTCAATCACAAATCGCTGTGAGGCGTTCGGAAAAGAGAAAAAGAGATGTTTAGAGATGCGAATCGCTGTACAGAACGACTAGTTGCAGCACGGGAGAATGGGTTGGTGGTATTGCTCCCCTGGAAGATCCTCTACAAAATAGCTTTTCTATTCAATGCTGCTCTTATGGTCCTCTTCAAAATAGTCAAGATAGAGGAGTAGCTCCTATCAAAAATGTAGAACACCTACTTAATTATAAACTTCTAATAGGGACAAATCTATATCGGGGGGGAAGTTCAAGAAGGTCCAGAGAAGAAAACTGTCGCGTTCGACTACATTTCCGATGTAACAAAGCAAATACTGCCTAATAAAACGTAGGTTTTCCTATCTCCAACATTAAACATTTAGGGTGTTATACGATGTTTATGTTCGAAGAATGACATGTATTCCCGAAGAAACAGCTCCAGTTGAAGATAAAATAATTCAGAATTTAGACGGTGATGTTAATATTAGGCAAAATGCAATCAACCAACAGGTCCCCGTAAGAAATCAAATTTCTCTGTTAAACAAATTAGACTGCCATACAACCAACGTCTCCTTATGGAGTGCAACAAAATCAAATTGCTCAACCTGTTCAGCAATTCCCTCAACAATATCAACAAATTCCCCAAGGATTTGGACAGCCCATGAATCTGAATGGTAAAAAATGGAAAAGAACTGATCTTATTTAGGTGCAGGGTTCCCTCCACAGCAATTCCAATGGTTTCCTCAAGTTCCTTTCGCACCTCAACCAATGTCTGTACCTATTCAAGGAAGCCCTCAGCAACAAATGACAGGATTCATTGCGCCGCAGCAACCTGTAGGAGCTGTTCCTCAAAACCCTGTCTCAACAATGCCACAACTTAATTTGCCCAAACTGGAAGAACTACCACAAATACAAATTCCATCCGTTGAACAGGTTGAAGACGTAATACCTCCAATGCAAAAAGCTATTTTAACGAATATTGCAAAATTCTTCGGAGTATTATGATCTTCCAATAGCTTGTAGACTCTAATAATGTACAAAACAGTTATATTATACTACTAAAAATCTGTAAACAACGTCTTCGAAAAAATAATACACCGCATAGAAAAAAAATGAAAAATTATAGATACTGTAAGAAAAATAGCTATTGATAGATTTACAATGGAATGTTACCGTGCTTCTTCCATGGATTAGATAGTTTCTTACTCTCAAGCATATTCAAATCTTCACAAACACGTTTACGCGTTTCAGACGGAACAATAATATCGTCGACAAAGCCTGAAATCGTGAGTAAGTTTATATGAAACAGATGATCATACCTCGTACAGCAGCGGGGAACGGGTTACTAAAAAGATCTGTGTATTCTTCTTCTCTCTTCGCTGCGTTCTCTTTATCATGACGGAATAAAATTGAAACAGCTCCTTTTGCTCCCATTACAGCTACTTCAGCAGTAGGCCAGGCATAATTTACATCACCTCGTAGATGCTTTGAGGCCATAACATCATAAGCTCCTCCGTAAGCCTAACTGTATATAAAAATCTAGCAACTTACTTTTCTGGTAATGATCGTGATTTTAGGAACTGTGGCCTCGGCATATGCGTATAGAAGTTTGGCTCCGTGACGAATAATGCCTCCGTATTCTTGAGCAGTTCCGGGCAAAAATCCTGGTACATCAACGAGTGTTATGATTGGAATATTGAAGGAATCACAGAAACGAACAAAGCGTGCTCCTTTGATAGAAGAATTGATATCCAAACAACCTAAGCAAATACATTGCAATGAGAATTAATCTTACCTGCAGCAAACTTAGGGTTATTTCCTACAATTCCAACGGTTCTTCCATTCATACGAGCAAATCCAACAACAATATTCTGAAAATTTTTAAATTAAAAAATGAAAAAAGCTTACTTTAGCGTACTCGGGCATAATTTCAAAGAAATCCCCTTCATCGACCAAGGAAGTAACAACATCTTTCATATTATAAGCAGCTGTGCTCTCTAATGGAATAACTGTATCAAGAGAGGGAACAGAGCGATTCCTAGAAAACGCTATTAGCTAAAACAAAAAGAAAACCTACCAAGGATCGTCACACGTCTGAATAGGAGAAGCATCTTTATTGGAAAGAGGAAGGTAGCTAAACAGCGTTCGAATGTTCAGCAAAGCATCAACATCATTTTCAAAGGCTCCATGAGCTACACCTGATGTAACGGTGTGAGTTTTAGCTCCTCCAAGTTCTTCTTGTGTAACTGTTTCATTAGTGACTGCTTTAACAACATCAGGTCCAGTAATGAAAAGGTAAGAAGTATCACGAACCTAAGAGATTGAAACATCAATCAATTAGAAACTGAACCATGAAAGTAAAATCAGTAAGAGCGGGAGAATACACAGCTCCTCCAGCACAGGGACCCATAATAAGAGATATTTGAGGAATTACACCAGATGCCATCACATTTGCCTAAAAACAAATATGAATACTATAAATGTGATACCTGGAAGATATCAGCATATCCTGCGAGAGATTCAACTCCTTCTTGGATACGAGCACCACCAGAATCGTTCAATCCAATAACAGGCGCTCCAACAAGCATAGCATCCTATCAAATGTAAAAGTGAAAAAGTAAAATTACCTTCATGATTTTACAAACTTTCTTAGCATGAATTGAAGAAAGTGATCCACCAAAAACAGTAAAATCTTGCGAAAAGACGAAAACAGTACGTCCATTAATATGACCACGTCCTGTTACTACGGAATCACCAGGATACTGAAAGATAAATTATAAAGTAAACCAGCTACAAACTTTTTCTTTCTGCATTCCAAAATCCGTACAAGTATGCTCAGCAAACATATCATATTCACGGAAAGATCCTTTATCGAGAAGCAAATCAATTCTTTCACGAGCTGTTAATTTTCCCTAAAAACAGAGTTCGTAAATAAAAGTAACTAACTCTATTATGTTGAGCATCTATTCTCTTTTGTCCACCACCAAGGAGGGCTTTTTCTCGAGTTTTTTCTATTTTTTCGGCTACTTTTAACGTATGAGCAATAGAACTCGTTGTTCGAACAAACTGAATGTAACATTTACATTAAAATTGGAAAAAAAACCTTTGGGATAGCACCAAAACTGCATAGCGGCCGTCCAAGTCGTGATAGAGACATTTTGCTATCTACAAATAAAAACAATAACATGAGAAAAGAAAAAAGATAACATAAAAAGAATAAAAAATGTAAAATGAAAGAAATAAGAAAGGAAAATCAATGCTTTGTTGAGTTTTCAATGTTTTCATAGTATTTCATTTTTTTCCATAATATATTCAAAATAAACTATCATAATACCGAGAAAAAAAAACTAATAATACCAAAAAATAAAAGGAAAGGCAGCCAATCGATGGTCGATGCAGTCGGTTGCCAATTGCTTTCTTGACCTTCCGCTACGTGCCGATTATTGTTTTTCACATTTTGCTGTCTCTTCCTTCATCAACTATTTTCTTAACAATTTTTGAGGATTATAAAGTAGATAAATATGAGTAAAGACGGAGAGATCACGAGAAGCGCCTGCGCAAACATAGACAAGCTTTTGAGAGTTAACGTTTACATTTTGATTTTACAAAACTTGTACAATTTTTCTTATCTTTGTTCTTTGTGTTTTTAATTAAATATCTTATAAAGGTTCTTCTTATATGGAAATAAAAGCAAACGAGCAAAGATAATTATTAAAAAAATGATTTATTTATTTGTGAACATTCAAAAAGGCGTCGGATACCCGTGAAGACTGTGGTGGTTGCCTTTCTGGACTGGTCCCACACATCGAACTTAAATTCAGCACCGATCGTCGACGGGGTCCGTGTCTGAAACATCTTTCTTCCCCTTTCGTTTTCATACCTGAGATCTGACAGTCTTTCCAGTCGATCCCATTCTTCCTGATACGTCTCATATAACTTTCGAGGATCTCTTCCATAGCGTTCTTTCTTCTCTTTGAACTTTTTAGGCGCTAAAAGATCCATCATTCCATATTAGGTTATTACCTTCTGGACTGAGTTTTGGCTCGATAATTTGTACAAAATGGACCGGTTGGACGGGAACATTTTCTCTCTTTGCTGGGGGCTCTATCACCAGTACCTTTGCTTCTTCTCTATCGGATACACAATCCGGAGAGTCGATCAGATACACCTCTGCCGGCGGGTCATAACTTTTTTCCACTGGTGGAGGAGAGAAAAGAAGCGGTTCAGTATTCACCGTCGTGTAAATTGGATTTCTAATAACCAAATCGGGGATGGTTATGGATACCGGAGGTCTACAAACAAAATTTTTTTTTTACGAAGAAAGATCTTACTTGAAGAGAGGACTCATCTCCGATGGAGGAGTGCTTGGAGGACTCGGACTTTTTTTATACTCGTCCTCATTATTTTCTGAGAAGTGAGGCGATGGTTCTCTTGAGGATTCATCATTTGTATCCTCAGGAGGTTCTCTGCCTTCCTGAATAATCAATTGATGAAAATATACGATACTAACCTGGATAGCTATAGTTCTTTCCACAACATTTTCCAAATCCAGAGCGTCGATGACTCCCGGTTCTACACCACACTTCTTTCCTACTGCATGAAGGAGATCTTTTACTTTTAATCTGTACAGATCTTCTAATTTTCTTACAGAAATCCTACGTTTTTCCTCCGAACCAGATTTTCGTCTGCGCAGCGTCTTTCATCTTCTTCCCGAGATAGTGTAGCTTCTTCATGTACTCTGATCCAATATCTGAAAAAATTTTGTAAGTGAAATAAATGGTTTATCCACCAATGGCTATCGTAGTGATGGCTAAACCTAAACAAACGTAGAGGAAGGTGATGGGAAGTAAAGCTACTCTAAAAGGATTCTTATATGAAGTCCTTAATCTACCTGGATGGTACTAATTGACCAAAATCTATTGCTGTCAGGCATAAGAAGTTATAATAAAGACCATTGAAGAAGTCTACCTGTTTTGAAAAGGTAAGCAGGAGGGAAGAAAAACTCACCTGGCCGTTCAATGCTGGTAGTAACAATGCTCCAAGAGCTACGTAGAAAAGAAAGACTGCGAGGAGAACGAGGGAAGTCACTTGAATTGAGGATTCCTAAACTGTTTATAAATTAATTATATGATTTACCTTATATTCCTTGCCGTGTAAGGAGGCTTTCGACATCCTTCTTTGGGTTCGATAGGCTTCCAACTGAACAACACTTTTTCGTAATAGACTTTCTGTACCTTTCGTCTAGAGTCCCCCGCAAAGGTATTCAAATATTGTCCAACATTGGCAATGATAATCATTGTCACAGGAATCCCACAGATGCCATAGACAATACAAAATAGGCGACCAGCATAGGTAATGGGTGCTATTCGATTATAACCGAGAGTCGTGACGATGCCAAAACCGTAGAGAGTAGCAGTGACAAAGGACCATTCGCTTCGTTCATCTCGTTCTGTTTCGTAACAACGTTGAATTTGTTCTGCTGTTATATTCCTCCAACCTTGGAGAATTCCCGGAGAAAGTTGGGACAAGATCTAAGCCATTTGGGGATTTAAGTAGTGTTCTCAACGGTCCATAAACCAAATGATTTACAAACATGAATTATGTATGAAAAGCTGGATAACATAGATCAGGACGTATAAATGTCCACAATATAGGTTATTCACTGATCCTAGTATTAAATTGGCGCTTTTCAAATAAATCGCTTCAACTTGCAAAAAAGTGTATATATACCAAACAAAAAAATGCCCGTAATGACCAGGTTCACTTTCCAAAATCTTAATTCGGCCCATTGAGAACACTAGATATAAGGAAGGAAAGAAGAACCTTATAAACGCAGTTCATTTTGGCTGTTTTGTCCTTTTGATGATGTTCTCTGAACGCATCTGATTCTAGTCGATTGAAAACAAATCCACCGGCGAAGGCGTAACCCAACACAAGAAGAAGAAGAGAACAGTGAAGGGTGAATGGCTTTGCTCTCTGAAATAAATCTGTCATGCTTCGAATTCTCTTTCTTTTGGTAGGGAAAGAGACCTCATTGTCCCGTCGTCTGTTCACCTCAAATCGCTGATTCTTCGCTTGAAGATTGTGCATACGACCCTTCTCTGCAAGAGTTAACCAATTTATGAAGAGGTCGGAAGAAGGAAAAAGTAGTTATCGTACCCGACGAAAACGAGGCGAGCAGATTTTGAGAAGAAGAACGAGGCACATCTGGTCAAGTACGAAGAAGAGCAGGGACTAATTGGAAGATGAATAGACATGAGGAGGCGGACAAAACATCGGAACAAGACGTTCCTCCACTTACCAGAAGCAGCGGTTCTTCTCCACTTGTCAGTTGCATTTGAAATTTTTTGGCTATGGACTTTGATCCTTTTAAAAGGGTTGAGAGAAGCTAATTATTGGTGCATGGAAAGTATCCAGAGTCCCTGTTCAGCATGTCAATCGTTTTACTCGTCACTCTGTTAACAAGTCACAACGTAATGATGGACGCAACCCCCCGGGACGGAGCAAGGTTTTTTTGTTGTCTATAACTTAACAGAGAAAGAGAAAGAATCGAAGACAACAAGAGAAGGATAAAAATAGAGTGATGAGAGCCGAATCGGGACAACTCTAACTCTGAAATTACCAAGGATCGATCAAATATACGGGAGCCACAGCTGGGAGCCGTTGATGAGTCGTCGTTGATTGAAACGACGTTGCCAAAACGTTAAAGATGAATACAGAACATTTTTTTAAATAAAAATTTCTTCAGGAATTTTTTCTTGAGACTTCATCCCCCTCTTTGAATTTCCTATAGATTGTTCGACATTTCTAGGTGTCAATTAAGAGGGAGACAATTCAGTCAGAAGAAAATTAACTGGAACAAAGAACGTCTACTAGATTTTCATACTTTGACAGTCTCATAGGATCGTCATTCAAATTGGAAAAGGGGAAACAGAAGAATAGTCAGGCAAAAAAATAGTCAAGAAAAAACAGAAGAACTCAAAGGATCTAGATTGGATTTGATGGAATTAACTCTGGCTCTAGTCAAAACGTCAACAAGGAAACGGAAAAGAAACTGGGTGACAAGCAAACAAAGAAGACAAAAAAAGAAATAATTTCTAAGAAAATTAACATTTCTATAAAAAGAACAATTACTGACCCTTGTTACTAGGAATTTCCCTATAAGTATAGTGGAAAATAAGAATAGCTCTTTTACAATTGAAGAAGTAGCTATTTTTTGATAACCAATGTGATTCAAAAGGGTAGCTAGCCAACTTCAGACATAATTGGTAAAAAAAAATCTATTCCATAGACGACTTCAATACTACCCAACAATAGGAAGAGGAAATCCCTGTAATCAACAACAAAGTGTTGTAAGAAATGTAGATATCCTCAGAGACTTATTAGGCTATTCAAGTTGCCATTGAGTCAAAACACATTTTTCATATGTTTCATTAATTTGTCTTCCAGTTGTTCCCCAAAATATGTCAAGAATCCTTTCCGATGTTCGACCCTTGGATGCCTGTTTATTCTCATTTAATCCCTCGTTTTATAAACCCATTACCTGAACATCTTGACATTGAAAAAGACGAAGAAGAAGATGAACACAGGAGAGGAATATCATTTTCTGAAGGTAGATGGATACAAAGAAAAAAAAAGAAGAAGAAACTGATGGATAAAAAAAATGGATTTGCCAATACCCTTAAAAGAACAGAACAACAGCTCTCGTTTTCAAAGTTGCGTGGTTGAAAAGAACACTGAAATCGGAGATGGATCCTCTTAAAAAACGGCCTACTTAGTTACATATGAGGGCATTTCCGAGAGAGAAAAATGAAAGCTAAAAGGTCAACAATTAGGCGCTTCAAAAAGCAAGAAGAAAATGAGGAGGCGGGCAACCCGGCGGGATTTGAAAATGAGGAAGACGACGAGTACTGAAGCAGAACAATCGAATAATCATAATCTAGGCTGTGAATACCCCCCAACTGAAATTGAATTATATCCATGTTTCTATAGTTGAATGGACTCTATATTCATCTTCTTACCTGTTGCCAGCATGTTCCTTGGCAGATACGGATGATGAATGTCCACTTCCAACAGAAGAAAAGACTAGACAACATGACGCGACGACGTGATGGTGTGCCTCAGCTGGTGGATGGATGAAATAGCCAACTTTTACTACCCCTCGCCTCTCCTCCCATAAATCGGTTAGGTGGCCGAAGGGGAAACTATTCTATACTTGGCATAGAGAAAGAGATTATTTATTATCGAGATTTGAGTTTCGAGGTAGCTTTGCCGGGGTGGAGATTCTCCGAGTCTTCCATGTTCCACCACCATCCAGAAAAGAACTTTGATTTATTAGAGTGCACTTATGATATGTTTGCTGAAAAATGGAGATTCTCAGAAGAGATGAGAGTTCGTTCTTTGTCATTAGGAGCGGGAATTTCTAGAGCAATTGACACTTTTTTAGAAAGGCTTGAGAAAAATAAAAGGAAGCCTATTATATTATACAATTAGATAGGCAAATTTCTTGACGGTACTGATGAAAAAATTTTCAATGCACAAAGTCTATGAAAACAACTAACCTTTAAAGCATATTTCAGACCGGGTACAGTAAAAACAGCTGTGGCCACGAAGGTAACTGCTATTCCTGAAAATTATCATTTTTCAGAAAACGAAAGCCATCCATTGTTCGGCGTTCTTTACGTCAAAAAACTAGCTATACCTTTCCATCGATGATCAATTAGTCCAATAAAAGTCGCTATTACTGCACAGATTGTTGCGAAGTAGATCCATATCCTCGCTGAATATTCTGCTTTCCCTCCAAATGTGAAATCTGGAGGAATGAAACCCTAATAATACCAACTGGAAGAGACTTTCGTTACCTTTAAAGTGTAAAGATCAATGTCGATAGCCCAAATGGACCAAACCCAGGCAAAGATGTAAGAGATGGCCAGGAGGATGCCAGATAGAGGAGATACGGATTCAGATCTTGGAAAATAGAGAATGTTATAGATCCAAGCCTACGATATAGTGGTTAAATGATAACGAGGAAAAAACTTACGAGAATAAAGGCCGTCCCATGGAGGCGAGTAAGATAAGGAGCATTCTCAGTGCAATAAGCGGTTTGATAGAAAGTGATGAGTATTTGAAAAACGCTCCGATTCATGGTGGAACAGTCAATTAACCGGTTTATCAAAGAGGGTAATTGATCAGCTGAAAAAAATGGATGACTGAATGAAAAAAAAGGAAAGAGATAAGAAGAAAACGACTGGTGTCACCCGAGGAGGGAGTTCGACGACCAGCTGTTTCCTCCTCCTCTTGCCCGCACACGAAGGATGGTTGTAACCGATGAAAAACGAATGGCATTGGAATGGAAAGAACAGATGGCAGAAGAGAGCGGATTATACGACCATATTTGACATGGAGGTGTTGTTATGAAACTCAATATCCTAACCTTTAATCGAAGATTAGGAGAAAAATATCCGAAAGAGGAGGAAAAGAGACTTCTCCCGCTCCATCTGTTCGCTCAATCAGATTTATGTTCTTTCTTCTAAAATCTCATCAATCAATCATCCAGCCGCATGGATTTACAACCAGCTGGTGAATAGTTTTTGATTCTGAACAGAAGATTTGCCATTGAAACTCAATAAATTAATCTCTTCCATGAAATGGTAGATTGTTGGTCAGCACTCTTTGAGGCATTCTTCTGAGAAAAACTATCAGATTAACAAGTCGTTTCCTCCAGGAAAGGTATTTGACTAGAGTGAGAAAAATCAGAATAAATAGAGCATTGGAATTCTCTAAATCTCATAGATGTAGAAAAATCCAGACAGCTCTTTTCTGTTAGCCTCGATCTCTCTATTTGTTCATAAAACTTTATTTTTCATAATAGAATACAAAAGAATGGTCTCTTCAGACTATTGTAGGACCAAATGAGATAAATATGGAGGACTATTTTTAAATCACATTTTAAAAGCTCAGTTGGCTTTTTCCCAGCGCTTTTTTAAGTCGACTCTATCGATTGCATCTTTTATCGACTATTTTCTATACCTATGATATCTTGATATTTGCTAGTTGTTCTTCGATAAAGATCATTTCAGTCCGCTTTTCGAAACTTGTGAATTTTGCACGACCATGGCGATAAGCGTGGCACGTATCGTATGAGTAATCACTGCTCTCCAAACAGTTCATCTATTCGCCAGCCATCATTTTCCACGTATCATTTCCTTTCGCTCCGTCGCACTCTTCTATTTGCCTATATTTACAGCAGAACAACTAAAATTTGACGACGGAGCATCTCCTCCTCCGAGTGGTCAATTCGCTTTTTCGCTGCGTACTTGGCTGTCCACTCGATAGCAATGATACTCAGTCGAAAGAATTTAAATTGTCTTGTTCGCTTTCGTCTTGTTTCCCTTTCATTTCTCTAAATTTTATAGTTTTCCCAGCTGGGATTTCTATTGATTTCAATGAAATTTAGACAGGAAGCAGTCCAATTTTATCACCAACTTGGTGAGAAAAGTTTGGAAAGATCTTTTTTCCCTCTCTTTTTTTTTTCTTCTTTCAATTTATATTTTCTTTTTTTAGCCTGTAAATATTTTTCAAATATGAATATTGAAGTCAATCTAAACAACGTCTGGTACCCCGTGAATGTTATAAAGAAAGACAATGAGAATGTCTTGGTAAATCAGTTATGGCTTCATTTTGAATTTTTAGGTTTCATTCCACCAGAAATGGAGAGAAGATTTGAATGCAAAAGTCGATCAACTCAGAGGAGTTCAAGCAGCCAAATGTGGAAATGTCGAGACGGGAGATACGGTGGAAGCTTATGGAATACAAGGACTTGTTGGATGGCAGAAGGCTATTTTGAAAAACAAGGTGGGACAAAATTTTTTCTTTTATAAGATCTGATGCCTATGGGATAAACCAGCAGTGTTTTATGCTAAAACTGATCCAAAGAACTATCTATTGCCAACTCATTTCTTGTATTTTTATGAGGACATCTACTATTTCGCTTTCGCTCAAAACTTATGTTTTTGTACTATTAGATTAAAAAGGTGATTAGCATCATCATAAGGCTATTTTTAGAGGGTTATAAAATAAATGAAACCTTTACAGACTTTTGAGGGGCCAAAAATAGTTTCCTTTAAAACTCACTAGACCAAAAAATCGGAAAAACTTCAGAAAAACGAACTCTACATCGTTGAGACGTTGGAAGGAAAGCAAACGGACGTAATCGAGGGCAAGTTCATCAGAACCACGAACTCCACCTACAAGCCTTTCGAAAAAATTGAAATGCTTCATCAGTCTCTTGGTTTGTTTTCAAATGTTTTAATTTTATCTTTTTCTAGTCGTGCCTGAAGATCTCGCTGATTTTTTCACTCGTCATGAAAATATCAACGATTTCATGGAGAAATGTCAAGGAATCTACGCAGATTATGATAAATCCAAGAGGATTTTGAATGTGACAACTGGGGATCCAAAGGCCATGCAGAGAGTCAATGTCCTTCATGAAATGTACTTTAAAGTAGGACCTTTTTACAATTTAATAAAGTTATAGGACGCCAAAACCAAGGAAGGACTGCGAGCGAAGAAAGAAGACATGCAGAGCAAGTTTAGTAATAGCAGCCAAAAAGCTAGTCACTCGGAAAACGACGTCGTGGAGGAGTTTACGTAAGTATCTTGGTTCTTCTTATTGTTTGTTCAGAGTTCCTGTAGATCTCATGGGCTTGGCCATCGGTACGAATGGCGCTAATATCTCGACGGCTCGTCGTATTGATGGAGTCAACGATATTGTTGTGACGGACAATCATCACGATCTTCCCGCTCATTTCAAAATCTATGCCGAATCTATGGAAGCGGCACAAAAGGCTCGTGATCTCTTGGAATATGGAGTGGATAAGATACTGGTGGAGAGAGAACTCGTCGGAAAGATTATTGGAAAAGCAGGAAAGACTATCCAAGTAGGTATTTATTGTTATTAGAGGCAATCGACGAGATATTCGTTGATACGATGGAACTCGTCGCAACGGGAGAAGGAGTGTTTTGTATTTCAAGCTTCTTTTCCAACTCCAACGAAGTCGTCGATGGTCATCGGAGGAGACTGGTACTCGGGTACCTATTAAACTTTTTTAAATGAAGAAAAGAAGCTGATCGGATGATATGAAATCAGGGAAAAGAAATGAAATTAAAGGAAAAGACTAGAAGACAGTTCCATAGATTTTGTAGGGACTGGCTAAACTTTCTTTGATCGAAATTGCCAATAGCTCCCGGGAAGAGTTTTCGACTGGGGAAACCGCACCACTTAACTAGACGCACTAAAGAACGGCATAGCTGACGATACAGAAAATAACTCGATCTTTACAGGACATTGTCGACAAGTCAGGAGTAATTCGGGTCCAGATCGCCGGGGAGCAAGATGATGAGAGTGATGAACCGGTTCCTTTCACATTCACCGGTACAAGGACGGCAATTGATGTGGCTAAATTCCTCATCGACTATCAAGTGAAGAATCAGAAGGAGACCGAAAATCTGAGGGAGGACCTTGACGACCTTCAACGCCAGATGTTCCCCAGAGGTGTGTCAAAAATATTAATCAAGTAATATAGATGTCCAGGTCGATATGAGAGGAGCAATGGAAATGGATGGAGAGGTGGCGCATCACGTGGCGGACGAGGCGGATTTCATGATCGTGAATCGCCAGATGACGTAAGGGAAAGAAGCTATGGAAATGGCCGCAGGTAAGATCTCGAATCGATGAAAAAAAATTATAGAATGCGAGATGATGAGGAAGACGAAATGCCCAACCCTGATCGTTCTGAACCGAGAGGAGATCACAGAGGCCGTGGCACTAGAGGACGAAGTCGTGGTAGCCGTAGTGGTTCATTCCGTCCTCGTAGTCAGCAATAACTCCTTCGATCTTATTCTTTCTCAACAGCACTCCTTGTTTTATCTTCTTTTTTTGTTCATCGAGTAGCTCAATTGTTAATTTGTTGCCCGAAATGAATTTTATCCGACTCTCTGCCTCGAATAAGGGGAATAATGTGATTAGGCTGAGCACAGGCTGCGCCCCACCCAGCACTGTGCCCCGTCGATGAACGCGGCGGGACTCAATTTGCCACTTGGTCGTCGACGGACAGTCGTCGAGGTTTCTGATATTGATGGAGCACTACAGGTGCTTTCGCTTTCTTCATAATCTCTCCAGATTCAGCATCTTCTGCTTCATGAAAGTGTTTGGAGTAAAGCTCTTGTCGGCGAAGGACGAAGTCGATGGAGTACTCTTGTCGGCTATCTACAGGTATTTCATATTTCTAAAAGATTCTCTTTTCAGTTCATCTACGAGAAATCCCACTACCTTTTCCCGATTGTCCTCCTTTTCGCCTATTCTCTCCTTGGTGGCCTCATCTTTTGGTCAATCGAGTCTCAACACGAAAAGATCGTCCTTGTCGATAAAGCTCATTTTATTCAGTCATTGAAAGAAGAACTCTTTGATCATTTAATGGACATAGATGTCCGATTACGACACCAGAATTCAGTTTTTGCGTACGAGAATAACTCAATTAATGATGAATCTTTAGAAATAATTCCTACGAACGCGGTCTTCATAACAGAGGATATCGAAAATACGCATTGAATATGCTATATAAAGTGAGGCCAGGACCCACAATATAAAATATTCCAGACAGTATATTGGTATACCGTGTCGGTTTTCTATCTGACGGAACATGAAAGTCACAAAGCGTCTGCTCTTCGACCTCTTCAGCCGGATGCTGTTTGGAGTAGTGGCAGTCTAGGGAAGATTCGGATGCTCAGGAACTTTACGGATCAACTCACAGTTAGATGCTGGGAGCTGGGAGTCGAAGGTAAGGAAATCTTCAAAATCTATCCTTTTTTCGGGCATCAGCTGATGTGGTCAGTTTGAAGAACAAGCTTATAAAACCCTAAAAATTTGCCTTCAAAAAATATCTCAGTTATTGACAGAATCTTCCAGGTTCTTACAATCATTGGTCCCAAGAACTATATCGTCGTCGGCTGAATGAAAGCATCAAAGACTATGACCTTGCTGTCGGCTTGAACAATGCATTGACTCCCGTTTGGACCTTCTGGAATGCAATGTTCTTAGCTGGTAATTTTTTTATATTTGTAAAAACTTTTTAGTGACCACTTACACGACTATTGGCTATGGAAACATCACTGCTAAAACGAATTTAGGAAAACTGGCAGCCATGGTATGACCATATTGGTTCACTTCCATTTCTAGGTCTACGCTGTTATCGGTATTCCTCTAGTTCTTATGATTCTTCATAAACTGGGAAGATTTTTTCTTATGGCTTTGGAACATGTTTGGGATGGAATAATCAGGGGAGCTGAGTATCTTTGTTTCGTGTCGAATGGAAGTCGACTGAAATTATCGGCAGAAGATCGGGTATCAGAGATGCCACTTCTTCTAGCCATTGGTATAAATGCTAAAAGTTTGAGATACGTTTTAGGTGTCGCCTTCGGTTGGATGTTTCTCTGCGCGGCTATCTTCCTTCGATTTGAAAAAGATTGGGATTATTTCAAGAGTTTTTACTTTTTTTTCTGTTCATTGACTACAATAGGATATGGTATTTTGACAAATCGAGAGAAATCTTCCCTTTTAGGAGATGTCACCCCGACAAATAGTGAGGATATGTTTATCATTTTCGGTCTGATCATGATCGGTCTCTCCCTCGTCTCCATGTGCATCAATGTGATTCAATTAAAATTGGAGAAACTCTTCGAAGAACTTGTACTGATGTTAATGGAAGAATATAGTTCTGATCCGGAGGGACGAGAATCACTTAAAGGAGGACACATTGGAATGATGGAGATGTGGAGAATATGGAAGAAAAGAAAAGGAAGATTACGGGGATTGGCTGCGAGGGATGTGGCTGGACGGGCGGGACAGAATATAGCCAAGGTTAGATATTTAAAAACAAAAAAATGGTCAGGTGATACCATTTGCAAGGAGAAGGGAACGTCGTCATTTGATAGAAGAACTCCAGCAGCGTCTCCGAAGGAAAGATAGAGGGACGCAAACAGATACTTTCCCTATCTTCCTTCCGATTTATGAAGAAGCTTGGACAGAGACGAGTGATATCGACAGCTATACTTCCGATAATCAACTGTTGCTGCCAGACACTGGCCAATGTGGCCCGTCTAGATGCCACTCACAACCAGTATTTGCTCAGGTTATTCTTTCTTTATGAGAAAATAATGGAGTTTAGGCAGAGAACTCTAGATGTTCATCCTCTTCAACAAGGATAACCATTAGTGAACCAGAAGAATCAAGAGCTCATAGTGCACCGAGCGAGTTTTCGAAGCTATCGAGTCGCTCTACCTTGTCCAGCTCGACTCTTCCTTCAGCTAGATCGGCTCCTACTCAATCTCCTTTAAGATTTCCAGTCGATTTTGACCCTAATAGAAGATGGACATTCGTTGGAACACAAAATAGTCGAGTAAGAAGATGCTTTGAGTGGGTAAAGGATCTTCAGACGATGAGAGGAACTCCTCGTGGGCTGGTTGTACCTCACATGTATATAAGAAATCTTCATGTTCCTCCAAGGGTAGAACTTTTTTTTATCTGGACTAAAATCTTCAGGGCGGAACCCTTCCCCGAACAGAAATGGAGCGTCTTCTCCTCGAATTGGATGCTCGTCTTCAAGATTGCCGCTACCTCACGACACCCGCTTCTTCGATGCGTGGTTCATCCTCCAGCGGGGCCTCGGTTTTTCATTAGATGATCCGCTACCTTTCTATTGTTGACCAGGCTTTCAATAAAGTGTCTATACCTCGAGAAGTCTTGACGCGATGGCAACGCGAAGAGAAAACCATGCGGCAGCTGTCCGCCCCGTGATTTCTGATTAATTTTGCTTTTTTGTTTTCCCTTTATAACTTTTTTTTCTATTACTCATTTTTTATTTTTTTTTTTCGTTGTTTTTTGTAAACTGATTGAACGAAGAGCCTTCTGCGTCTCTCTCCCACCCTCCTTCCCTCTTTTTGTCATGTGTTTAATGTTTTTTTACTTCAGACTGTATGTATGGATGTAGAGCACACGCAATATGTCAATCGTCTTTGTGTCGATTCGTCTTCTAATCTCGCCTATTCCAGGTCTGACTAACCTCTTTTCTTCCTCCCAGTAAAAAATAACTTCCTCCCAGTAAAAAATAATAAGAGTTTTTTTAGAACTAATTCATGCCTCTCCGATGACCTCTATATGTCGGTTTGCGAGAGTCCTCCGCCAGAACTTGATGATGAGGAATGTGATTTTCTTTCATTGAGCAGTCGACACGTGTATGTTGTCTTTTTTTGTTCTTTTATTTATTCAGCACCGATCCCAATACTTCTTTTTATTCGGTCAATGATGACTTTCAAGAGATTTCATTTGAGGTCGTTGAAGAATTTAAGAGCGATGTGGGTCGATTGTTTATTAGGAAGAATAGAATTTCAGCCCTTCCTCTCCGGCTTCACACATCTCTGTCAACAGAAACCTCTTCCTCAACTGGTTGATCGCCTCTCTCGGTGGAATACCTTTCAAGATGAAATACGTCAATTTCGACAAAAGGATCAGGAAGTCTCCAAGGCCTTGGAAGAGGTAATAATCCCTTCTTTTTCTATTTTTTCAGTCAAACATGGGTATCTACGGGGTAGCTCTCGCTCTTCGAGTAATAGAAGAAGTCCGATGGTCAAATGAGGTGTCAAAAGATCCAGAATTGTCTAGATTGATCAACGAGGTAGAATTTTCTCCTTTTCTTTTAGAAAATTTCAGTTGGATCCCGAATTCCCTTTGGCCATGCACCAAGTCGAGGGAGATTTTAACATCGAAACTCCATCGTCATCAAGATCGCGAACTTCATCACAATGTGTTGATTTAATTAGGTAAATCATTTTTTTTTAATAATTCGAATTTTATAGTAAACCTCGAACAGAGGAAGAAAGTATTACTAGCCGCTACAATGGAGTGGATGAGTTTATTCTTCGTCGAAAAGTTGACCCATCGTGGCATCTCGTTGCAGCCAATATAATCTCCAGGGCTTTTCTTCGAACTCCTATAAGAGACTATAGAGTTAGATCATGGGTAGAGGATCTAATAACCCATTTCGAACAGGTTTCTCTTCTTCTTTACCATTTAACTGCTTCAAGGCCGTCAGTTTACCTCATACTACTATCAACAGTTCGGAGACAGAGGTTAATGGAACGATTGTTCGCCTTCGTGGAACGACAGATTGGGCACCACCTAGGGATGCGTGGATTTTCACTCCCATCAAAATCAAAGAGTAAGAATTAATTCTCTTCCTTTGATCTTTTTCTCAGATCAAAAATCTTACTGGAGAACCAAAACTACAAGTGTGCTGGTTGCGGACTAAAGATAGAGAACGAGTATGTGAAGAGGGTTCGATTATGTGAATATTATGGGAAGATGTTTTGTCACAGCTGTCACAATGGTAACAAATTCATCATTCCGGCGAAGATATTGAAGTTCTGGAACTTCTCGTACGTCCTCTTCTATCAAGATATTCTTTTAGGGAGGCACCCGTTTCGGACAGAGCTCTTCGATTTCTATCAGATGCCAAAGACCAGGCGGCAATCCACCTCTCTACGGTGGAGCCAGAGTTGATTTCAAAAATCTCATCTTTGAAAAAGACTATTCAGTTGCGACAGAAACTCGGCCACATGGCAACATTCATCAAATTATGTACCATAGCGGCGGAGACAGTAACAGGACACGGAAAGTAAGTAATGTAGATGTTCATTGCATAGATGTTTATAGTCTGACGACGCTGTTCAACTCCCTGGAACGTCATTTGCTCTCCTCAACAGATCTCTTTTCTCTCTCTGACCTCACTCGTGTTCATAACAAAGATCTCTTGAACCATTTGGAACCAATCGCCTACTATGCTAAGATCCACATCGAAAATTGTGAATGTTGTCGCAATCGTTCCTTCGTTTGCTGGCTATGTGGAGATGCAACAGATCTTCTCTTTCCGTTTCAAACAGAGAAAATCTATCGATGTGAACACTGTGGATCTCTTGCCCATAAAATGTAAGTCTTACTTTAAATATTTTTATTGTTCCAGCTGTGTGACCAAGAGATTGAAATTGAAAGGAAAACTTGATTGTACGAAATGTGAACGTTGTGAGAAGCAAAGACGTCAACGAATTGCCAGTATCAGCGATGCTTGATCTGTTTGTATATGTGTGTATATTCTCCGGTGCTTTCCCGATTGTGATAGTAGACGCATAGTTCATGAACATATCTTGTTCTTCCCATTATTAATATTTTATATTTTTGATATATGGATGTTCCATTTAATACTACCTACTAAGATCTATATGTCTCAAACTGTTTCAGTTTAGATGCAAGCATTGTCCAGTCAAACGACCATCGTCTCCAGTCCTTTGGATGTTCTTTCTCAGACGGAACAATGTGTTGTTTGTGGCGATTCAGCCGATGGATTTCATTATGGTAAGAATTTTAACGAAGAAGAAGAAGGCCTCTTTAGGTGTTCGATCCTGTCGAGGATGTAATGCTTTCTTTCGTCGAGCCGTCACCTACGACATGCAGTTTCACTGTCGACGAGGAGGAAAGTGTCCCGTTGATAAAAGTTAGCCTTCTCACGATTCGTATCTAATAAGAACATCATACAGATGCTCGTTGTGCCTGTAGAGCGTGTCGATTGAACAAATGTGTATCAGTCGGGATGGATAGAAAGGCCGTTCAGCCGAAGAGAGAGACCAATGGAACCCATGATGTTAGCATCAAGAGCGAACCGAGTCCAAATGAACAAGGAAACGTTCCTAAACGACCAGCTGAGGTAAGAAAATACTTTCATTGATAGAGGAATTTAGAAAGAACTCTTTTTTCCCGCCTTGCCACCTTCTCCTCCACCCGAAGCTGGATTAATTGCAAAACAAGTACATGATTATAAGGAACAGAAGAGACGACGACGGGCCATGTTATGTAATACTCTTCATGAGATATTGGCTGACAATGCAGTTCGAGTAGGATTCCTTTCTATTTCATAAGAGAATGGATTCTAGGAGGCCGAATTGAAAGGACGAGCATCGGCTGAAGATTATAGCAGTCTTTTCCAAGTTCAGATGGTTCTGATGTTCGAATGGGCTGAAAAATTGCCTGAATTCAGGAAACTAGCTGATCCACTAGACAAGGTTTTTCTTCAAATTGAAAAATCTGATATTTAGACAAAACTTTTGCGAGTTTTCGCTCTCCGCTACATACTTTTAGACAATGTTTTTCATACAATGGAATTAGGATATACTGATCGACTTGTATTGGTTAGAAAATTAAAAAAAATAAAAATTTCTAGGTTAATAATACGTATATGAAGCCATTAGATTGGCCAGCGTTCGATATAAACGATAATTCGGATGAAAGAGCTGTCAAGATCTTGTAAGTGACAAACATGAAATGGATTATTGATAATCTAGAATGTTCGGCGAGGAATTGCAACAATTAATCAACGAATTGATCGGTCCCATCTCACAAATGCAGCTGACTATGGGTGAAATGCAAACCCTTCGCATGATCATGTTCTGGAATCCCGGAACAATCGGCTTATCGATACAGGGGCTACAAGTAGCAGAAGAGGTTCAACCTACATTGATTTGCTCAAAAAAAAGTTATAGGCATCACAATCTGCTGTGAGAGAATTACAATTGTACTTTGAAGCCGAAAGAATTACGGATATTGAGAAGCGCATAGGTAATTTGCTTCTTCTCCTGCCATCATTCACTGTGAGCATTTATTCAACAAAGGAAAAGCCGTTTAGAAACATGTACAGTATCTCTACGATACTGTGAAGCTTATTCCATCCTTCGGACAGATGAAAGACTGGGAGCATTTTATGAACGACTTATTGAGAGGATTTTAAAGCATATCAATCACATTCCGACAGAAACTTTGCATTTTTAAACATGTACAAACAATAAAGATTTCTTTTTTTATAAAAAAAAAGATACGTTGTTTATTGACTTCGTCACATAAAAATCAATAAAAAAAACATAAAGAAGTACGATAAAGATAGTGTTGAAACACAGGCGATTGTTCTTTGAATGAGATGTTTCAAAGGCGAGACGACTGAGCATCGGCTTGTTGAGCGTATGCAGCAATACGCAGCCGACACTGACCACTTTTCCCGCACTTTCTATTACATGAAAATTGTAGTATCTATCTCATTTATTTTTTACTTCAGTGATTTTGGTCAATTGTGTTACTGCCTCACAAACAGTATAAAAAATCTTACGTGGTTTTTTTTTTTGATAAAAAAGTCAAAATAATGTCGAAGTTTAGCCATTTTTATATATTTTTTACTGCGAAAATTAACCCAGTATGTTTCATGTTATTTTTTAAGTACTTGCATCTCTTTAATTTTGAAGATTCTTTCCCCAATATCATGTACATTTTTTAGCACCAAGGATGGATATTCATTCTTTCCATGCTTTAATTTCGCAAACCTTATCCAACGTAAATGAAGAACGGACTGCTGCCGAGAAACAATATGAAGCACTGGATATTGCAACTAAAGTTAATCTCCTATATCAACTTTATTCTGTACAAGACGCTCCGGTAAATGTAAGTTTACTTAATTCGATATATACTAGTATTTCAGGCTAGGTCCATGTGTCTTGTATTGTTGCGAAGGCTTTTTTCCAATAACTGGGTACAAATGGTTGCTGCAGTTGGGCAACATCTAGGAGAAGTAAAAAGTCATGTAATTTTAACAACTACTTTTACATTTAATATTATATTCAGTTGCTTAAATTTGCTAACAACGAGACTGACATATCTCTCCGAAAAAAACTGACAGATGTTGTTGCCGAAGTTGCCCGGATGGAAATAGGTAAATAGCTTGTGTTAATCCCTATAATGTTAAGATGACGATACGGGTCGGCAAAAGTGGACAGAAGTTATTCAATTCCTTGATTTGTGCATTAAAACGAATAATGCTGATTTAATGCTTACTGCTATGATTTTGTTAGAGGCCGTACCCAACATTTTTGGTACTGATCAGACTAATTATCTTAACGGCATCAAGGTTTTTTTTTTTCATTTCCTCAAGTTTTAGACCCTTTTGGAGAGCTGTTTAATTCATCCTTCTTCAGCTGTTAGATCCGCAGCCGCCAAAGCATATGTAGCTTTTGTTACGATGAATGATGACGATGACAAGTTGATTAAAAGCTTTTCGGGTTCAATTCCTCATATCATTGAAGTAATTTTTTTCATTATTTAACTTTTTTTTTACAGATTTGTAAACATATTGTTGAAACGGAAGAGGAGGATGATAGCCCACTTCAGGCTCTGTCCGATTTGGCATCATGTGTGCCTAAAATCATTACTCCATACATAGTTCCAATAATAGAATTATCTTCCCAGGTTTACTTGTTTTAAGTTTCATTATTTTATTATTAAGATTGTGGCAAACAAGGATAAGGATAATTCATATAGACATTCGGCTATGGAAGTGATTACTTCTGTATGTGAAGCCGCTCCTAATACTATGAAGAAACGTTATGCTACTTATATTCCTATCATCCTGCAATCCGCTTTATTGCTTATGACCGAAATGGATGATGATGATACAGAAGACTGGCTTTCGGTAGACAACGTCGATGAGGAAGATCTTGATGAAGAGTGAGTTTAAAAAAACTAATTATATGTTGCTTTTTTGTAGTAGTGTTGCCGTAGGAGAAAGCTCATTGGATCGGATTTCTTGTACTTTGGCTGGCAAATCAGTATTTGAACCTTTTCTCAATATCGCCCAAGGGCTCCTTCATGATGGTATTTTTTTTGTTACTCAATGATTTAACTGTTTTAGTTGCATGGCAGAAGCGTCATGCCGCCATTATGGGATTCTCTACAATTGGTGAAGGCGCTAAACGTGTAATGGAGCCTAAGATCAATTCTATTGTAGACCATATTATTCCGTATCTTCAGGATGAGGTTTTTTTCGTTTACAATTTTCTATTCTTTAAATTAAGCATCCTCGTGTTCGCTATGCAGCTTGTAACTGTCTTGGACAAATGTCCACTGATTTTGCTCCAACATTACAAAAGAAATGCCATGAGAAAGTAGTTAGCGGTTTACTTCATACTTTGGAAGACACGTCAATTGCTCGTGTCAGTGCTCATGCTGGAGCAGCGTTGGTTAACTTCAGCGAGGATTGTCCCCAAACTATTATAACTCCTTACTTGGCTGTAATAATGGCTAAACTAGAAGCAGTTATTGAATCTACATTCCGCGTTTTTCAAGAAAAAGGCAAAAAAATTATTTTGGAACAGGTTATCAATCTTTCTTTTTGCTTATCTCAACGTAGGTGATTACAACCGTTGCTTCGGTAGCTGATGCTGCTAAAGAAGTATTTGTTCAATTTTATGACAGACTGATGCCTCCCCTGAAATATATTCTTAGTAACACTGATAACGAACATTGCAAGGTATGTGATTTAATTGTTTACCTAATGCATTCAGACTCTTCGTGGAAAGACTATTGAATGCATTTCGCTGATTGGTCTCGCTGTAGGCAAAGAGAAATTTGGAGCTGATGCAGTTGAAATTATGAATATCTTAAGCTCTTCAATGCCTAATTTGCATGCTGATGATCCGCAGTGCAGTTACATGATCAGCTCCTGGACTCGAATTTGTCGAGTTTTGGGACCCGACTTTGCTCCTTTTCTGCCGTCTGTAATGGATCCAGTTCTTCGTGCTGCCAGTTACAATCCCGATGTTACACTTATTGCAGGTAGAATTTTTGTAAAAAAGAAATTAGAATTGTTTAGATGAAGAAGCGGAGAACGTGGACGATACCGCGTGGGATTTCCATGACCTTGGAAACGGAAAACAATTCGGTATTCGTACTTCAGGATTGGAAGAAAAAGCCACTGCTTGCGAAATGATTGTTTGTTACGCTCGTGATATGAAAGGTAATTTATTACTAAATAATTACTATTTATTGTTCAGAAGCTTTTGCTCCATTTGTTGACAAGGTTGCAGAAATGATGGTTGAACATTTAAAGTTTATGTTCCATGATGGTGTTCGTGCTGCAGCAGCTGAAACTATACCTTGTCTCCTAGAATGTGTTCAACACCAGGTTTGTTTGTTTTTTTACCAAGATTATCAACAAAATTTAGGGTGTAAACGCGATGCGTCGCTTATGGGAAGGTTTTTTCCCCGCACTTGTCACCGCGGCTTCTAAACAAGATGAAGAAGAATCGGAAGTACTTGCTCAAATTCTTAGTTCAATTGCGGAGTGCATTACGATACTTAAACGTGAGGGCCTGAAGGATGAAGAAATTCAAAAAGTTGCTACTTTGATTGCTGAGCAGCTTGAAGGATACGAAAAGCGCCGTAGTTTGCGTGAAGCCGAAGAAGCTGACGAAGATGAAGATCCTGATGAAGCGAAAGAACATCTTGACGATGAAATGGAAGAAGAAACTGCCGTTCTAGCACGAATCAGTGATATTATTCACGCATGCTTCAAGGTTCGCTTTTGTTTATATATTATATCTGGTTCAGATATATGGAGATGACTTCTTCCCCGCTATTGAGCCTCTGTTTCCAAATATTATCAAACTCATTGATCCGAAGAGGCACTACACTGACCGGCAATGGGGAACTTGCATGCTAGATGATGTTATAGAATTTTCACCTAGAGTAAGACTTTTTTTAAAATTATTATTTTCTGTTTTGTTTAGAAAATTGCCCCTTACCAGAATCAATTTGTTCCTTTAATGATTGCATGCCTTAACGATGAATATGCTGAAGTACGACAAGCAGCGGCTTATGGTTTTGGAATTATGGCTATGACTGGTGGTGTTGAGTATCTTGGAGCTGTTACAAATGCTTTGGAACCTTTGGCTGCAATGATTAGCAAGTAAGTGTCCTATAATTCGTTTGAATGTTTGGCTGATATTCATTTACGCTTTATTTTCAGAAATGATGCTCGCTCCACTGAAGAAGGCAATATCGCCACTGAAAATGCAATTGCTGCGGTCGCGAAGATATTGAAATATGCAGGATCCCAACTTGATATTACTCAAGTGAGTTTTTTTTCATTGTTCGTAAACTTTTTTACTAGGTTATTCCAACTTTCCTTTCATGGTTACCAACTTATGAGGATCAAGAAGAATCCATTCACATCTATGGATATTTCTGCGATTTAGTGGAACAAAATCACCCTTCTGTTTTAGGAATAAATAACTCGAATTTGCCAAAGATATTGGATATAGGTTATTTTTATTGTGCTGCAAATATTTAACTGAGCTTTAGCTGTTTCTGCTTTCCATCTTGGTGCTTTTGATGATGATGATACTGAAGCTACACCGGTGATAAAAGAAAGAGTATTACGAATCCTGAAGCAATTCCATCAAAGTGGTATGATCGAACAACTTCTCCCAGTGCTCAATTTTGACGACGAGAAAAAAGGAACTCTTTCCAAGCTTCTTTCGTAATATGGTATACGGAAGCTGATTGTTTGTTGTTTACATAGTTTTATCATTGAGTTACCATGTTCGTTTGTTGTTTCGACAAAAATGAAACGCTTTTGCTTTATTTTGTAGTTTCGGGAAAAAAGGTAAAAATATTTATTGTAACAAAAAGAAAGGCACCTAAGCAACCGAAATGTCCCCAGGGTTGGCTAAAACATAACCCGATATTGAATGAGAAAGTGGGGAAATAAATAAAAATTAATTACAATTCAGTACGATCCAATTCAACATCAGAAAGATCGATGTCTTCTTCAATAGGTAGCTGTCCGTCCTTACCATCCCATGACTCAGTCTTGATAACTTTAGGGAATTCGGCACCTTTGACGGAAGCTGTGCGACCTTTTCCATAAGAAAGATCACGAAGAAACTCATGAATTCCGTCTTTGCTGAAGGATCCCTAAAAAAAGGTTGAGATAAAATAGCAAACTAACCTTCAGTTGAGCATATTTCATTTTGCGGTAATTGAGAGCAGCCATAGCAGGGTAACCAAATCCTCCAATTTCAAAAGCTTCTTCTAAGGATGGTTGAGCGCCAGCTTCAAGCCAAATCCATCCCCACTGGTTTTTCTTATGCTTCTCACTGAGTTCCTTGAGAGTAGCGAGATAGTCGTTACGACACTTCGACTGGCAATCAAGGATGTGAGGAAGGAAAGCAAAAATGCAGAGCTGCTTCTCCTTGCAAGCTTCTAAAAATTAAATAAAAACAATTATGTATAAAAAAAACCTTCAACTACTTTTTCATCGCTTCCTTGAAGAACCTCTGGAGCTGGCATGTTTTCAGCGGCTTTAGAAAGAGCCCACGAAACGATGTCTGAGGTGGTACGGCCACCATCATAATCAGCAGCATCAGATGCATCAGAACCCGGAGCAAAGTATTTTATAGTAGGGAAACCGCGAATGCCAAATTTGTTGGATACGCTGGTATGGACTGTGGCATCAAGAGCTCCCAATTTAACCTTTCCTTTCAGTTCAGAAGCAGCGGCCTTCCAATGGGGCTCAAGGTTTTTGCAATGACCACACCATGGAGCAAAGAATTCAACAAGCCAAATGTCCTTGCTGTTCAAGACGAGCTGAAAAGTTTTTCACTAAAAAATTGATAAAATACTTTCTCAAAGTTGGCATCAGTAAGTTCAACAACGTCGTTTCCTCCGCTTCCACCTCGGTTACCACTTCCAGATGATCCCGATCCGGAGCTCTTTCCGCCTAGACGTTGAGAAACGGTCTTTTTGACCTCAGCAAGCACGGCATCGGTAAAGGCTTGAGCAGTTCTTTGTCCTAAAAATTTAGGGATGACAATTGCCTTCACAGTGGTACCGACACTCAACGAAAGAGGATCAGAGTACAGTAAATAAAAATGACCCCGACCTATTTACACAGCACCAAACGGTGACAGGCAGATCTTGCAGTTTAACATTTTGACAGACTAACCTTGATAATCAGAAGGCTTCTTTTTGTCAAGACCAAAAATTTTCAAAGTGGGGAAACCTTGAATTCCATAAGGTTGTCCAACTGACTGATGAGCCGTCATATCAACAGCGCCAACTTTAGCAATACCCTTCAGAGCAGTAGCGGCTTTCTTATATTCAGGAACAAGGTTCTTACAGTGACCACACCTGAAAATAAATTACATATAAAGAAAAGTTCAGAAATAAAGAAAACCACAGGAAAAATCATGATGAAAACCTACCAAGGAGCGTAAAATTCAACAATCCAGATATCATCTCCTTTCAAAACTTTACTATCAAAGTTAGAGGATGTAAGTTCAACTACATCATCATTTTTGTCATATAGACCATATACTCCCGCAATGGCTGAAAACAATTATTTTATAACAGATAATTAATAGACAGCTATAACCAATCAATTAATTGAGCTTACCTAAACATAGAAGAAGAGCCTTCATGTTCCTAATGAATCAGTACCCGGAGTCGAATGGTTTAAAAGGCCTGAGAAACAAATAGTAGATCAGATTCAGAGAAAAGAAGATAGAAAAGAGTATAGAGACTCAGAAGTACACGTCCTTTATACACGTAAGGTTCCTCTGTGTCTCTAACACTAGGCGGAGCTTCTGTGCTCTGCTCATTATATGCATGAAAGTGAATAGCAAATACAGTACAAGCTAAAAACAGAAACGTATAAGACAAATGTGTGTAAAATACTCAAATAATTTTTTACTGTTGAATTTTAAATTAAACATTCTACAATATATTGTATTTGATATAAAAAAGTGAAATAAACAATTTAATTATCTATGTATATTATCGACAAACCGAAACTAAGCTTTTTTGTGAAGGATCAAATGGAAATGAAAATCAACAATTTCCGAAAAAAAATTAGGAAAAAATATGAAATTTTTTCAAAGACTTCTACTAAGGGTCTCAGCACGATCGACGGAATACCGTGTACCGGAACAACGACTAGCGCAGACCTTTGATTTACAAATTTTATTTTGTGGCCTATGAATTGAAATCGTGGTTTTTTATCTGTTAGTACTCCATTTCTGGATGAGTCGGTTATTTAAAACGAATTCATTGGTTTAGATAGCATTTTGTATTCAGTTTTTTTTCAGGAAAGTTATTGATTTTCACCTATTACTTCAATTTTTGGTTGCCCTTTTTTCTTCTTACTCCTTAGCTAAGTTTATTCAGTATAGTGTTTTCAGGCAATGGCAACGGCCGACGATTGGGCAATCGAAGGAGGTCAGACTGCAGTAGACGACCATGTGATCAATATGCCTGAAGTATGCTATCATATGGTTTTTAATTTTCTGTTTTAGGTAAAACTTTTTGGAAAATGGTCTCTCGAAGAAGTTAGCGTTTCCGATATCGCTCTTACGGATTATGTTGCTGTTAAGGAGAAGTCGGCTAAATATCTTCCCCATTCTGGCGGGCGTTACCAGGTAGTTTTAACTTGACTATTTTATTACGTTGTATTCTGCAGATCAAGCGTTTCCGTAAGGCATCATGCCCTGTTGTAGAGCGCCTCTGCAACTCTTTGATGATGAAGGGTCGCAACAATGGAAAGAAACTTATGACCGTTCGCATAGTAAAGCACGCATTCGAAATCATCCACCTCCTTACCGGAGAGGTAAGTGTTATCCATATAATTTTCATGTTTTTGTTATTCCGTTACATTTGGAATTTTAGAATCCAGTCCAAGTATTGGTTAATGCTGTCATCAACAGCGGACCCCGTGAAGACTCGACACGTATTGGACGTGCTGGAACTGTCCGTCGTCAAGCCGTTGATGTCGCTCCTCTACGACGTGTCAACCAGGTAAGTTATTTATTGAAGAATTTTTGTTGTTGTGACCCCATTGTACTCATGGTTGTTGTTTAAAGCCTCCATGTATGAATGCGGGTAATATTAGTGAGATCGAGGCGGTTCTACTAACCAAATGTTGGCTGTACCTTATTTTCAATCTCAACATTTCTTTTTAGGCGATATGGCTCCTTTGCACCGGTGCTCGCGAAGCATCTTTCCGTAACGTCAAGACTATTGCTGAGTGCTTGTCTGATGAGCTGATCAATGCTGCTAAGGGATCTTCCAACTCGTACGCTATCAAAAAGAAGGACGAACTGGAACGTGTTGCTAAGTCCAACCGTTAAATCGTTATTGTTATCTCCTTTTTTCCTTTTGGATATAAAAGGTTGTTATGTAATTCAGTCTTATTGTAGTTGAGCTGCAGGGGATAGGTAAATGTTGTGAACCTCTCAAGAGTGAGTTGTAATCGAGTGTACCTGGAGCCATTGGGAATGGTGGTGTAAATGCAGCGGTGTTCACACCTGCAGCTTGCAATACCCTATCACCTTTGTTTGTAACTTTGTGTCGACAACCGATTTGAGCACTAAGTGAAGAATTTCATATCCAAGGGGAATACCTTGAGGATGTTTTAATTATTTCCTGGAATCTGCCTGGCAGATTAATACATTGGGAAACAGTTGGTGTCCTCGCGAGAGCGCTGTCTACGAAAAACCAACTGCTTTCTCTCTTGGCCATTGGCTATTGCTATTCATTTGCATTTATCTCGGAAAGTATTCATCCTTTTCTGGGTCTTTTTAATTTACATGCTGCCGCATGTTTTTTTCTTCAAAGAAATTGAAGGCAACTGACATTGTAATTTATAGTTGTCATAAAATTATTTACCTGAGGCAATCTTATACAATATTTGGCGACCTTTCGAAGATGTCACAATCATGAGCTTTACACAGCATTTGTGCGGCTGCGTTTATGGCTGCTCAGTCGGTCAAATATATGCGTCTAGAAGTGGTTACTACTTATCCATTTTTAATGGAATTTTCTACTGTTTCATCCATTTCCCCTTTGCCTCATGAGAATTTCCCTTTGGAAGATGCACTGAAAGAAAGCTAATACTATTTGTAGTAGTTTCTTTTTGTTCTTTTGTGATTCTAATCAATACGACTCTGACAGATTGGTTGGCACCTGTTCTTGGCACCCTTCCGCCAGTTAATCTCGAACAATGGAAAATACTTTGCAACTGAATTTTAACAGCCTATCTTCACAGTATTTTTTTAATTTTATAAGTTTCGCATTAGGTTTATAAAAAAATTCTAAATATTCTATGTTCTAAGATATCGATTGTTCTTAAGACGATTGTGAACAGAGCAATTCGTCTGTCTGTTCCACTATGACTGATTGCAACTGAGCGACATGGGGCTCACTTGCTCAGCAAATGTTTCCTCTTTTCTTTGAAGTGACATCCAACATTTCTCATTCAAGTTTAGAGCAAAAGATTGGACAGGTGTTGGTGCGGCTACTGTAATTCACAGTATGCCGACAAAGGCCGATGGAGCGGATAGACCGTTAATGAATGAGACGGACACCGACGGTTATGATAAATCCGACTACGAAAGTGCTCCTACTTCAAAATCAATCGAAATAGCTACAACTGATGATGAAGGAGAAAGTACAGCCCGTCTCAGTCGACGGTCTTCTGTTCTGGTATGTATTCTAAACCCTGCTGCTTTATTTTACTAGGTGGATATCTTGGCCCTATTTCGACGTTCTTCAAGTGCGCTAGTTCGTCATAATACAATGAGCACAAAATTCATGAGTGGAGGAGAAGAGTGAGAGAAAATAGAGCAGCAAAAATAATTTTTTTAGAGACGACGATGAAGACGATGAAGATACGAGAAACATGACAAAAGATAGAATTTTAGAAGCAATTCAACAAAAAAGAGAAATCATCGGAAAACTGCGCTGTCAACCATGGAATATGAAACGGAAAAGACGAACATTAAAGTAAGTAAAAAATTTAAGCAATTGGTTAGCAAACTGGAGTCTAATTTTTTTTACCTATTTTTTCGTTCGAATAATTAGTTTTCTCTCATTATATAAACTTCTAGAGTTGCCCAAAAACATCTACAACGTCAAGAGGCAAAAGTATCGAAAGTTCGACTGTATAAAGCAGAAGCTGGTCGTCGATTGACGCAGTTGAATCGGTGGTTCGATAATTTCAAGATTTATTTGATCCCATGGGAGGCGAAAATCAAAAGAATTGAAAGTAGGTGACAAAACAAAGAAAAAAAGAACCTATAGGCCACTATGGATCCGTCGTGTCTTCCTATTTCACATTCCTCCGTTGGACGCTCGGCGTCAATATCACAATGACTCTTATTATGCTTCTCTTTGTTATTATCCCAGAGGTTTATTATTAACTTTTCCATTTCAAAAATTTTTAGTGGTTGGCAGATTCGAAAATGGAAGTCGGTTCAGAAAGATATAATCGAACGTCAAGCATAAAAATTATGCCGGAAGAGATACAGAAACGAGCCGATGAGATCTCAACCATTTGGGACTTTGGAGTCTGTTTCTTTTATTCTTTTCCATATTTCTAGGGGTTCATGCAATATTCACTTATGTTTTACGGTTATTATTCGCGAGAGACATTCTTCGGCGAGACGGTCAAATATAAAGTTCCCGTCGCTTATTTCTTGGTCAACTTGTTTGTTTTAGGCTATAGTTTTTTTACAATTCTTCGAAAGTAAGCCGTTTATCTTCTATATTATTATTTAGAATGGCATCAAATGCTCGGAACAGTAAATTATCTAGCGGGAAGACAGAACAATATGTCTTCAATTGGAAGGCTTTCACGGGTTGGGATTATACCATTGGAAATGCCGAAACCGCCAGCAATGTTCACATGGCTAATGTCATTAAATTTAGGGTTTGTCTCTTTCCTTCTTTAGGTAGCTATTTCAGGAAGCTATCGCTGAATACGCTGTGAATATGAAACCGAAATTTGCCTGGCTGCAGATTTTTACCCGAATGTTTGCGAATCTTCTTGTCTCTCTCATGTTAGCCTTTTCCGTCTGGGCCATCTTGGCTGTCAGTCAGATCAAAGAACCCGTCACTTTCATCGAGCAGAATGCCGTCTCCATCACAGTGTCTTTTATCACTTTGATCTTTCCAAATATTTTTGAGCTTATTGGCAAATTGGAAAGATATCATCCTCGCACTGCTCTACGAATACAACTAGCCAGGTAGGGAAAGCAAAAGAAAGAGTCTTTTTCAGAGTTCTCTGTCTGTACATTGTCAACTATTATACTCTTATCGTCTCATTGATGTTGAAATTGAAAGATTTAGAGAATGAACGGGCACAAATCGAGGTTTTAATTCTTTAAATATTTCCAAAGGTCTTCCAGGACGCCTATCAAACTGGATTGAATAACGATTATCTCCATCAAACGGAAAATGTTTCCCTAGCCAGAACTCTTCGTCAAATCTTCGGCTTCCCGGCCCCCACTCAACATTCCTATTTTTCTTATGTCCGAGTAACTCCATCTCCAACCGCTACAACTACAACACCGGCTCCTCCGCAGCCGTGGACAACGGTAGTGATTCCTCGTTCCTTAAGAGATTTTTTAGGTCTTCTCTGACTTCGGTCCCATCGGTATCAGTAACCCACGAGTCGTCGTCTCACCGGATCGCCAACACATCAATGATACTGTAGTAGTTACCCAGGTGATTGGACCCAATCTGGACTGGAATGCTTCCACAACAAAGTTGAATATGTCTGTTCCCACGTGAGTTCCGTCCACCTCTAATTTCTCCTAGGATAACCTATACTCAACCCTTTGTCATGCATAAATTTCATCGTGATATGTGTTGGGAGACAGTGATAGGACAGGAAATCACGAAGTTGGTTACAATGGATCTGTTAATGACCATCGCTGCCATTCTGGTTATTGACTTCCTTCGAGGACTCTTCTGTCGATATTGTAATCTTTGGTGGTGCTGGAATTTGGAAAAAACATTCGTGAGTTGACTTTCTCATAAAATGAAAAGAAGTTAATTATTTGAAGTCTTCAAAAGGACCCATCTAGCTTCTCAGACCTATCTGAGTTCTCTTCCTAAAAACGAATCTTTCAGCCTGAATATGGGGAGTTCAAAGTAGCCGAGAATGTCCTTCATCTGGTTAATAATCAGGGTATGATCTGGCTGGGTCTCTTCTTTGTCCCGATGCTTCCAATGCTCAACAATATCAAACTCATTATCCTTATGTATATTCGTGCATGGGCAGTGATGACCTGCAATGTTCCTGCTCGACAGATTTTCCGAGCCAGTCGATCCTCAAACTTCTATCTCATGCTTCTTCTTCTTATGCTATTTCTTTGTACTCTACCTGTTGGATATGTAATAGCTTCGAGGATTCCGAGTCGAACTTGTGGACCATTTGGGTAACATTTTTCGATAAAATAGACAAAAAAAATTTTTCCAGCAACCAGCCTCATTTCTACAGCGTTATAACTGACGTTCTTCATGAGAATTTGAACGCTAATCTCGTTGACGTCATTAAATATATTATGTCACCGGGTATCATTATTCCCGTTCTATTGCTTCTCCTTCTAATCATCTACTTCCTTACAGCTTTGATTAGAGGTCTTCGAGAGGCGAATCATGATTTGACAACTCAACTAATGCATGTAAGGAAGATTTCATAGAACAGAGCAGGATATTTCAGGAAAGAACAGAAGAGAAGAAGAAGATATTTGAATTGGCTGGTGGAACCAAGAAAAAGAAAGATTTCCGCTTCCGGGTTGGAAGAAAAAGTATCCCTCAGCCGCCGACGGAAGAGAAGAAACGAGGCGTCTTCACTAGTGGGCATGTCTCCTCAGACGAAGACACTCAATTTCAACGGGTCGTCTCTCCATCTAATAAAAATCCCTCCATGCGAACATTTGTTCCATCTCTTGGTTCTGTCTCAGAAGTAGATCACAGCGATGGAGGAGAAGAGGAAGAAATAGAAACACCTCATCAAAAGAAACTTTCTCTTAGACAGCATTTCCTCATCTGTATTGGACTAAAAGATGCTAAAGAGTAAGCAATTTTTTTTTATGTGTAATGGATTTAGATATGAGGATCGGATAGAACCAGCAGTGACTATGGAAGAAGGTCGAAAGAATAACACAATAGAAGAAGAAGATGAGGAGCAGGAATACAAGAAGGATGCGGAGAGAAAGTTGCTCCTGCCTCCCACGAGTCGTAGTACTCAGTCAAGGGAGAAATCAAGAGAGAAGTCAGCTAGAAAGAGCGAGGAAAGAAAGAGCAGGTGGGTTGTTGAACGAGATTAAAAGTGATTTAGAGAACCGTCGAGTGTTCGCTCCTCGATGAGAGACTATTGTACTCCATCAGTTTCCCGGCACTCGGATGAAAAAAAAGAGGAGAGACCGACCTCTCGAACACCATCAGCTCGATCTCAACCATTAGAGAAGGAATTCGTCGTCCCACAGTCGAAATTCCTCACAGTTGACTCAGACGATCAATCAAGGAAGACCAATTCTGTTCAATTATATGAAGAGTAAGTTTAATGGAACACATGATCTAAATGTTGAAGATCTGACTCTCATTCCGTTTCCCAAGGTGGTTCTCTTCCAATCGAGGTCGAACCGAGTAGGAGAGAGATTGAAAAGACTGCTCGTCGTCTTCTCCAGCCAATTTCTTCTTCTCATAATACTCGATATGGGTAAGCATCGTTTCTCATTTTTTATTTTTTAGCCCTCCTCCGATAGACAATGAACTGACACGGCCTCCTTCAGCTGACGGATCTCTCTCGGATCCTTCTCCTGTAGCTGAGAGCGCTTGGTATGCAAGTAATCCACATAGCAGGTATGGACCAATATTATTATATTTATAATTTTCAGTTATACATCTGCCATGATGTCTCCTATAATGAATGAAATGCTCTCTACCGATGAGGGTACGGATGATGAAAAAGCCAAGTTAATACAGGAGAAGTAAGAACATTTACCAATCTTTCATCTTCAGATCTCCCACAAGTACTTCCTCCCGTCGACGGACAGAGCCTCCTCCTATTCAAAAACCTCCAAAATTTAGAATATCATCATCACCACCACGAAAAAAAGCATCGGTTTGAAATAAAAAGGAACTATCTAAAACGTATTTAGGAGGATGGACGAAAATTTGAAATGCGGGTAGATGAAGGAGGACGGCGGAAGGAGAGAAAAGAGGATACAATTGAAGAGGAAGAATCCAAACAGGAAACCGAAAGAGAGTTTACTGCCTAATGTTCAAAATAAATATTTTTTGGAACCGAAATCGTCGTGTATATTATATTTTGGTTTTTTCATGACAAGCGCAACGGAATTCTTCACCCAGAGGGGGGTTTTGGACACGAAGAGTTCTCCATCAGTCGAATGGACTTCTCCTTATCATATGATGTAATAACTTATAGAAGTATATTTTGAGATAGCTAAGATTAGACTTTATTGTTAAAAAAATACCCGTAACCGAAGAAAAACAACGAGATCACGTCTGGAAACCGGTACATTTAGGCCGTCTCATAGTGGTTCTCCTCCTTTTCCACTTTTTCGTCTTTCCCCCTTTTCCTCCGTCGACATAAAGCAATCCATAGTATACGAATTAAGAAGGAAACGACTTCAAGAAGTGTTAAAATGGAGGCACCCAGCCAGAGACCGGCTTGTCCTCCTATATCCGACACCATATTGACCAGAAGATAAGCTTCACTCTCCTTCAATACCTCGTAGCTCATCTGTTCGTAGTAGATCTCCAACATGGCTGCGTGTTCACTGAAGTATTTTCTCTTTATATAGCTGGTAATTACTGATAATAGCTGTTACAATCGGATGCTTTGTTGTCACATTCCATGCGGATGCTTCCAGATGGCCATTTGGCAGCCGAATAGGTCGTCGTATAGACGTCTTGTTCACAGGGATGCACACATTTGCAAGGGTTTCTCTTGGAGGCCAGACGGGCACTTTGAAATAGTAGACATTGCTCTGAAAAGCAGAAATTGATTCTCATAAACAAGAAATTAATGAATTTTTTTTAAAGATTTTTAATGTCATCTGAAATCTCCCCTTACTCACGTATGCCATCATTCCTCGTATCACACGGCTTGTCGTCAACCGACGTGGCTGGAAATCTAGGATCCGCGCATCCGCATTTCTTCACAATTCGATGTTGATAACAGGACCGAAAGCATCCTTCCGGCTCATATTTATACTTCTTATAAATGTTTTCCTTCGGTGATGGACCATTGTGGCACGTGCCATTCGGATGTGGAAGACGGTAGACCTTTCTCTAGAAAACTTGTTGACAAGAGAGTATTTATAAGTAATAGCCCCAAAGGAATTTGCATTTTTGGACTTGTTTATCTTACCAAAGCTATCCCAAATGAACTGATTGCTCCAGTCGGAGCCGAGTAGCCGAAGGCGTCGGGAAAAGGGAAGACTCCTAAAAGACGTCTCATGAAGAAATGAAGAAAAAATATTACCCTGTCCATGGATTGCTAAACGAACACCTGTCGCTTCTGTCGTTGGAAGATAGTCAGAAGAGTTAACAAACATCATCAAACGAAGACCTGAAGGAAAAAACTTGAAAGAAGGCAAGAAGAAGAATACCATAATTGGGACCGGCTCGACTGCTCGTCTTCGTGATGTTCGGGTCTCCATTAAAAGTGTAGCAGTTGCCAAAGGAAGCATCCGTATGGAGCCTGAAAAAAAACAAGTTTTTAATTTAAGTTGTACCGGAGGAAAACTAAGAAATATGAGATAATAGACATATATCACAACCTCCTAGACAAATTAACGTTCTATTCAAAATGGCTTTAAGAGCCTACGGTAAAATCACAAGAATCGACAAATTCTTGATATTTTATCTCCAAAAATTGTTTTACACGCTTTCGTTTTTGTTCACTTTCTTTTTTCTCCAACATACTTGAATTCCATGTGGATATCGCATTGAAGCCCGTTAAACGAGCACATCTTGATAAGTTCCGATTTGTCATATCCCAAAGCGGCTCTTCTTTCTCTCGGAAGCGCCGACATTTTCAGAACGAGTCTAGGTGTCACTCTTTGGGCTTCTCTTTAATAACCTACTTCTCTTTCGCATGTGTTGTGATGGCTACTTGATCCGTCATATTACCATATCCCAGTTTAGTCAATTGTTCCATAAATTCCTTCCTGAAGGGACTATTTTTTGTTGGGACCTTTTTTCCACGAATTTCCCAGATTCGCTTAAGTCTGGATTCGGACTTGAGAACACAATAGCCCAATTTCTGAAGCAACAAATAGGAGAAGAAGAAGAGACTTACCAATTGACACATACACGGAATACTGTCGGTTCCCGTAGTGTTGGGAACGTTACAGAAACCAATTTGATTGCATTCGGGACAGATGGACTCCTTCCATGATCTGCAATAATCAATCATTGTTTTCGAGCGTAGGAGGTGTCGAATCGTGTGTGTAAAATTCACTAATTTCTTGGACTCTCCGTCACTTTTGGATTAGTTCGAAGACGGATTGCCATCTCACCAAAAGCCTAACCCAGCTGGTCTCTTTTCTCTTTCATTAAACTACTCACGAAGTACTATAACATGGCCAGGCGCTGGCATCTGTTCGGTCAAAATTGCACACACACGCGTCGAGTAGACTGGAAGGAACACCGTCATTTCCTATAGATTCAGGTTATGGATAGGCAGATATGACTAACCGATGCATTCATTTTCTAGACCACGTTTGCATTCGCACGCCGAGTAGACGGGCTCGTATTGGACGTAAAGGTATTTACCTGAAAAGAAGATTAAAGAGAAGAGATCTCTAGGGAACATAGGTCGAAGATCAAGGCCATTTAAGGTGAATAGAGACAAAAAATGAGATATTTCATCTTATTCTGGGTTTACTCCACACAAGCAGAAAATAGGTGATAAAAAAACTCTATAGTATACGGACAAGAGTGAGGTTATGTCAGGCTGGACCGAATTTTAATTCAGCTCAACTTACCGTCGCCTGTCTCCCTCTTCAACCGACTCCTATCTTTAAGCTGAGCATCATTGCTAAAAATGACTGCTTGATGGAAGGCGTCTAGCTGAAATTCTCTTTCGTTAAAAGGTTCTCATAATGGGGAACGAACCGTCTCACTGATCTCCGGAACACTCCTTGCCAAGTGCCGTTTGTAGGGATTCAAGTTACAGACTGTCACAGCTGGAAAGGGAGCCGACTCGAATTCTAACTAAAAAATAAGTTGATAGATGGAAATAGGGGGGAGCGAGTGACCTCGACGTTGACGATTTTGTCAGTTCGATTCCATTTGCTGACGATTTGGACAACATTGTAGATAAAGACTCCGACAGAGACGATACTTAACACTATCCAGATGATTTTAATAAAAATATGACGGTTGAGAACCTTTAGAAAAAAAAGTTATTATGAGGCGAATCAACTAACCATGGGTATTCCATGGGCAGTCGTCTCTGTGGCGAATTCCTTAAAGGCATCTTTCAACTCGGCCCGAACCTCCTTCGTCTTGTGCTTCGTTTCCTTACCCAAATCCTGAAAACAGCTTTCTCATAGTGAACATCTGGAAATGTGGAAGTTTTTCGCGCGAGAACCGTTAATCATCCCAAGGAAAACAACCTTTGTAACTGAAGCTGCACGGTCGAAGGCGTCGACTAAGAAGCTTTGCCGTCGTTCGGCAGAGGCGACTCGTTTTGGAACCAGGAGAAGATGCTCATCGTTGCTCTGCTTTGATTCTGGTGAAGCCGAATCACAGCCGGAGTCATCAGCTGGTCGCGTTGTTAACAACGGGACGTTGAGGATCAGCTCGTTCATGTCATTGCAGCCGGTGGAACGAGAGGGGGCGTGGCTGTCGACGGCCACATAACGGACTGCTCTCGAGGGAGAAAAATACGACTGTAGGTGGAGAGAGAACAATTTCGGATTGATAATGAGATTCGGGGAAGAACCACTGGGACTTCGGCAATTGGGAAGGTAACAAAGAACGGGGCTCAAAAAGGATTGTCCATCGCGTTATATGCTTACAATTGACTTCGTGGAGCGTGTCAAAATTCCAAAACTCTAGAAACTGAACATGAGCAACAAAGTGGAAATTTTTTTTAAAGCGTTTGTTTGGTTGTTTAATTATAAGGTAATGCGCTGAATACTTACATTTCCAAAAACCGCAATCATGGGCGATAATGCATAAAGTGTGTCCGATGAAAGTGACAGCCAATTCAGGGTGTTTGATGACTATTTAATTATTTTTTCTGTTATCCAACCACTCAGTATGTATCCTTAGCCCGTTCGTTTCAAAAACAAATAGCCTTCAAATGTCATCGGGCGGGATGTAAAAAGGTCTAAAGAAATAAGTAGTCCCCAGGGGAGATGTCCTGATTGGTCGACATGTGTCTTTTGAACTTATGAATGAATCAGACGGCCGGACCTGATTTGAAGTTGAAACATTTATCACCAGTGAATGTGTGAAGACACGACATGGACATCAGCTGGATTTTACACAGGCCGAAAGTCATTCAAAAGAGTGATGGACACACTGTTTCATTGCAATTTGTTCGTGTTCCTCTCATTTACTAAAAAATGCTTATTTTTTTTAGATCTGTAGTTCTTGATTTCCCATAGCATTGCTTGAATGAAAAATTAGGGTATGAATTTTTTCACAGCGTGTAAATGTCTCCTTTGAAGAAGTCCTTCAGTTTCGGCAGAATAAAAGCGAACAAACCTTAGCCTTCTCCAAAATGCCTTCGCGTTCTTCGTCGTCAAGAACAATATTTCCTGCAATTCCAGGAAGTAATGAAAATGTTCTGTAATCGCGTCGCTTGAATCCCATCAAAGACGTTGCCTAAAAAGAAATCGAGGGGTTTGAAAGTAGTGAGAGAGAAGAGGAGTATAATTTCATGGATATGGCTCTCTCTTCCGAGGTAAGAAATTTTAAGACGACATCTGATTAGCATATCTTGGTGGCGGAATGCACTCAGATATCGCAAGGGCCGATCTAGCACGGGCCCGACAAATCACTCCTGCCGTCCAAAAAGAAAAGTGGATTGAAAAGGCGACGCTCTTGAACTCTGAATCTCCATTTTATGGGACATCTGCGAGATTGGGACATGAATTATATTGAATCCCTAGCTACACCTGCAGTGGTTTACAGCCTTCAGTTTAAGTATTTCAGAATTACAAAAGAATTTGAGAGATTAAGAGTCGGCCAAATCTTCCAGTGAGCTCTCGCTGTCGCGAACACCGGTTGTCCCCAGTGTCCCCAAAGATGAATTCATAAGCCATGTCACACATGCACATTTGCGTAGAACTGCAATGGTTAAGATTCCACAGGGAGGAACATTTGACGAGTGTTAAATCAGCCATAAAATGAAGCAATTTCAAATAGGACACAAAATGACATCCGCTCCTCCTTTTCGTCTTTGATTTGAAAGTAAAGAATTGACCAACAGTTAGAGTATTTATGTATAAAATTATAACAATAACATTCAAGCAATTTGGATAAAATTGAAGGCAAATAACAGCAAACTGCAAAATGTGATAAAGATTTGGCATCAATTTATTGTTGTGTCCGTTTGAAATTTTCCTGCATGTTCACAAGCTTTTCTTTTTGCTTTTTGGACTTCTCAGCATGATCGGTAAGATTATCTTCGACGCGTTTGCTGAAACAATGTTTATAAACAAAAAATAACAACTTACATTTCCGCATTGATGTATTCCAAACGTTTTCCAACATTAGCCTTGGCTTCTTCTAAATCTTGCTTAACTAATACAGCTCCAATCAATTTATAAACCTTCGATTCAGCATCCAAAAGTTCCAATTCCTAAAAGAAAGTTAGATAGAAACCATACTTACAGTTTTAACAAGATTATTCTCGGTCAACTGACTTTCTAACTGCTGACGGTTATTAATATATTTCTCTCGATCTAAATAACAACTTTGAAAAAACAAAATAAGCCTTACCTTTTTCCAGCTGCTTATATTTTGCAAGCTCTTCCTCGAACTTAGCTTTAAACGCTTCAGCAGCCATTTTGAATCTAAATTCGACATGTAACGAACAAAAAAACATAAAAGTAAAATAGATATGAAAACTAGAAGATAAGTATATCTCAAATAAAATACAAGTTTTATAAATATAGATATGCAGCTATATTACACGAATTATATTACCCATTTAAATCAAAACAATTTTTTGGTAGCTGAAATTTTGGAACCGATACTCACTGCAGCTTTCTTTCGTTTCTTCTCTGATGAACCAGGAAAGTGGGTCTTAACAAAAGTGAAACAAAAAAACAGACTTACATCCCAATAATGTTCAGGTGTTTTAGGTTTTGAAAATTCGACAAAACGATGACGACTAGACTGAAAAGACAGTGAAAAAAAAAAGAATTGAAACCTGTTGGACCCTTTTTTGACGAGAATTGGGGCTCAACCCAAGAGAATCATAGTATCCTTTGCAACATTCACAATCAGTAGCATGCATCAATTGACGATCAGCATTTCGACGAATGACCTGTCCATCCTTTAGACGAGCACGATTTTCTGCCTTAAAAAAGAAATTAAAAAATGAAGCGTGTTACCTGTACTTCTTTCATCATTCTATGACTATTTTCTTTTCTATTATCTTCTTTCATAATTTGTCTCATAAGTTGCTTTCTCTCTTCTAATTGCTTTTTTACCGTGTCATCAGATGATGGATGATCTTTTTGTAACGGTATTGAAGAATGAGTAGGAACTGAAACCGAGTTCGGCTTTCTTGCTGGATTATTTCGAGGAGACATTGCTGCTTTATGCTATAATAGATTTTGCATAATAGTTATAAAAAAGTCAGTTAAAAAATAACGTATTCCAGCAAAATAATTACAGTAATTCTAGAACAGATGCTTTTTTTCCATTGTCTCTGTGCCAATAAAAAAAAATGATTCACTTTTTTATAGGTATACAACGAAATCAACGAAAAAGGTCTCAATGCGCGAGTCTTTAATAAAGAGATTTGTTCTTTTATTATTTTCATTTTTTGAGTGGTTACTTTGTTTTTTATTCTTAATTGGTATGATTTTTCTGCAATAGCTTTTGCTATTATTTCCATGATTTCTCAAAAGCTAATAATTAGTTGTAGAATTATACTCGATTTTCGAACCCAAATCGAGAATTCGTCAAAAATATCTTAATAAAAAGCTTGCATACCTTTTTCGTTATTCTTTTCTTCGAAGGAGATTTAATTTCTTCAAATTTCTTATCTACCACAAACTGAGGGACTGTCCATGATGCGTTATGCACATCGGGATCATCAACTTTTTTGAAAAACTTATTACGAGCTAATAAATAAATGATATTAAAACAAACAACATACCTTTATCAGCTCTTTCTTTTCGAACTGGATCCTTCCATTTCACGAATAAATCAATTTTTGATTGTTGTGTTCGTTTCTTATGTATAACAGAAGATTTTGAAAATTGATGATTGACATAATGATCCATTGATTTTTGCCTCTAAAAGAACTATGAAGAACAAACGGCAGAGTCCAAAATATATGCGTACGCATACACGGGGACCACAAATAAAACTATTAAAAAAATAATAAAAAGCTTAAATTCTTCCACTTTCCTTTCGTATTGTCAAGTTTCACTGATAGTTCTTAGTTATATTTTTAGTGATCGCTCCAACAACGAAGCTGTAAAAGAAATCACGAAAAAAAGTAAACCTCAGTATGTAATACTGACAATACATATGTATGTATTTTGTACTTTGCCAAAAAAAACAATTTACCAATTTAGGACTCCCTTTAGATGATGGTGTTGAACTTTTTGATCCAATAGGACTATACGGAACTTTAGATGGAGTATTCATTGTAACTTCTTTAAGTGGAGAATCGTCGAAAATATCAATTGTAGTATCCTGAAACATAGGAATGATTAAATGGCATATACATGATTTGCAGGTGATGGAGACATTGTGCGCGACGATGTTGTCTGCAAATCAGACCTAGGATTTATTATTAACAAAACTCAAAATTAAATTACATTTTTGAAGGGCATTTAGTTAGTGTTATAATTTCACTTTCATTCGATGAATATATAAAAGAACTCTAA
The DNA here is from genome assembly GCA_932521415.1 of Oscheius sp. DF5120. NCBI lineage: Eukaryota > Metazoa > Nematoda > Chromadorea > Rhabditida > Rhabditidae > Oscheius > Oscheius sp. DF5120. The sequence goes on along the minus strand of OW051465.1, from coordinate 2,457,600 downwards.
AAATATTATAGATATAAAAAGAACAAACCTCACAAGGCTGGTTTTCCTGCGATCGATCATTCTTTCTTTTTCTCCTCGATAAATCTGTTTTTGACGAAGGTCTTATAATGAGTGACATAACATCTGGGGAAAAAAATTTTTTTTTCGAAGAAAACAAGAAAATATAAAAGCATTCTAAATAATTACAGAGGGCACAAATTTAGAATACAGCGATTTTACTAGAGGCGGGAAAAAAGTAGCTTTCGAATATTTATTAAAATACAATCGCAGGAAATCCTGCTTTGTTATTTTTCTTTTTTTCTGAATAATTTTACGGTTACTACATAAAAATGGTTATCGATAGATCAAACAGGGATGAAATGAAATATTTGGATCAAATAAGGGAAATATTGATTAATGGAAAGGTTAGTTTCTACTTTTTAGTATTGAAAATTTAGGAAAAAAATGACAGGACTGGCGTTGGCACGATATCTATTTTTGGAATGCAGCAACGTTATAGCTTGAGAAATAGTAAAGCAAATCTTCTTGGAATTAAAATTTTTTCAGATGCTATTCCGCTGCTAACTACAAAACGTGTTTATTGGAAAGGAGTAGTTGAAGAATTACTGTGGTTTATACAGGGTCATACAGATAGCAAAATTCTGCATGAGAGAGATGTTAAGGTATTCTTAATTTTTTCTTAACCGTTAATTGTTTAGATTTGGGATGCGAACGGTTCACGTGCATTTCTCGATAAACTTGGGTTTGCTAACAGAGAAGAAGGTGATTTAGGTCCAGTGTATGGCTTCCAGGTTAGTTTTCTTTCTTATTAAAATATTATTTATAATTAGTGGCGTCATTTTGGAGCGAAATATAGAGGTCCTCATCATAATTATACAAATGAAGGAGTAGATCAATTAGCCGATGTCATAAATCAGATCAAAACTAATCCCGATAGCCGAAGAATCATTCTTTCAGCATGGAATCCAATTGGTAAAGATCTTCATTTCTATACCAGCTATTTAGATCTCAAACTCATGGCTCTTCCACCGTGTCATACTATGTGTCAGTTTTTTGTTCAAGATGGAGAACTTAGTTGTCAGTTGTATCAACGCAGTGGGGATATGGTATGCTTTTCTCTTTGAAAACAATTTATTTTTAGGGTCTCGGTGTTCCGTTTAATCTCGCGAGTTATGGTCTTCTTACCCATATGATTGCTCACGTATGCGGTTTGAAGGCTGGTGATTTTGTACACACTCTTGGCGATGCTCACGTTTATAAAAATCATGTCGACGCCTTGAAAGTTCAAGTAAGTTAATCTTTTTCACCTTGTATGCTTTCATTTCAGCTTGAACGAATACCCACAAAATTTCCAACAATAGAATTTGCACCAGGAATTACATCTATTGATGATTTTACAGCAGATAAAATAAGTTTAAAAGATTATGAGCCACAAGGAACTATCAAGATGGATATGGCTGTTTGATTTCAATCGAGATTGTTTATTTTTGTATTTTATTGCATGTATAATTTTTCAACTGATTTGACTATAAATTGAACGAATTCAACAGATTATGTACGTACATAAAAAGAAAGCCGCTCACTGCAAAAGTGATCTTGCCTTGAGGTGGGCGTGTCATATAGGGAAGGAAGATACGACTGGTAGACATCGAACAGCTTATCCAAGATGCGCCTGTCACTAATAGAGTTATTCTTTATTTTTTTCTGTTTCTACTTTTCATCTGCATCTGGTTAGTTAACCTTCAGTTGATTTAGTTTTTAAAAAATTTTTTTTATAAAAAACTAGCATCTTAAACTTTCTTCTACTTTTTAAATCTATGAGTGAGTATGAGAGCTTCACAGCAAATATACTACAAACTACCGACCTTAATTAGGATGTGTCACATAAATTGAGATATATATCGTTATTTGCTTTCCTGGCAAAGATCCGTATGGAACATGACGCATTATGATTCGTTTATAAGATATGCTATGAGGAAGAAACCAAGATTATTCTATTTAATGACAACTTTTTTAGGCTAAAAGGGTTATAAAGCGAGTAAGGGGTCACAACTCAGCTGCGCAACCTGTTTCGAACCTCACTTTGCAGGTGTCTATGCGGAAGGGGCTTTCTCGAGATTTTTCTATCGGAATTTGCCATCGGAATTTGCGCGACGATTTTTGATCCGCTAGAAACCGAGGGTGAAGAAATTTCAGACTGCCAAGTATCACAATGGTCGGTATGGAGTCAATGTTTTGGAGATTGTAGAGTGGCACTGGTAGTGAGGAATAGGTAATTTCTTATTCTTCATTTAATATCTATTTTCAGGGATGTCTTGATTCCTCCACTGTCAGGTGATAGCTCTTCCTTCATCCCTTGTCCATATCTCTACGAAACAAAACCATGTAAACCATTGAAGTGTCTCGAAGTAAGTGATTCATCTGCTGCTTCCGCATTCATGTAATCTGTATACGATCAAAGAGCGATGGGACCGCGTTGCGATTAAGATTTTCGATCCTCTAATCCTTCACAAAAATCCGAAGAAAAAAATTCAATTTGAATACCATCTCTCGAACGAATCACATTACAAGAGTTGCTTGCGAGAATAATGGGATAGCTCAATGGGGTCAACGTTGTCCCATTTAAGGGCACTTTCTCGGTCGAATAGTATATTTAAATGTTTTTGAAGGATGAAATGCCTACACCTGGACCATTTCCAATGGAGAATACGATTGTTAAAAAACGACCGGTGATGGCGAAGAAATGGGTTTCGAAACCGGAGAAGATTGTCTTCAGAGATGAGAAATCTTCTAATATGCTCACTCCTCTCTCATTATCGTCTTCTGAAACAAGCACAAAGAAACCAGTGAGACACTTTTTTATATTCTGATTCTTTAGGAATATTACATCAACTCTTTGACTCTTGACTTACCAATGAAAGCTCGAATGACTCCCGATCTGGAGAAACGCCTTCGAGATAAACTCCACGTCAACCAAATACAGTATCGAAACTTTGAGACGACAACAGTTGAGCCAGAAGTGAATGAAGTCTTCAGACAATTGGAGACAGCGGCTGAGTTGAATTTACCAGTAGATGAGAAGCAAATCAAAGCTGTGAGTTCGAAGTTATTTTATATAGAAAACATTCAGACATTGAAGAAAAATAAAAAACTTGTCAAGGCTTTGGTGGAGGCCTACAGAATGAGAAAAGGAACGACAAGATGGTTAGAAACGACGACTACAACAACAACCACGACAACTACTACCGGTAAGTCCAAGAAAAACCCTTTTATTTCTTACTAGAAGAGCCGACAACTAGTAGTACTCCATCAACTACGACACCTGAATATTATCCTCGAACGGGTTACGTTCCAAATTCACGAAAACATGCCTCGGATATTACCTCGAAACTCTATATGACCAAAGAGATTGTTCAGGTACTTCCTCCTCATATTAAAAACGATTCAGATTCTCAATGAGGATACGAAGAAAAAAGAGCAACAAAACCCGTCGGAGGAATGTAAGTCTAACACCTTTCGAAACCGCCGTTCGCCTCTTATCTGCTCTCGATCTGCATTTTGTCTTAGCGGGGAAAGAAAATGTCTGTTGCGACGGACGGTGGGGGTCAAAGGAACTGAAAAAAAGTGATTTATCTTCTACTAAAGACCTTAACCATCCAACCAATCCTTCTATCTTCAATGAAATGAAAAAAAAGGAAAAAAAGGGATTTAATCAGATTCGAAGCGAACCTATTAAAATAGCTATCTCACTTCATCGTCTTTCGGTGCCACCCAGGTGCGTAATTTATGAGGTTGTCGGGATCGTTTCGAAGTACTCGTAAACCGAGAGAAAAGGCGATAAGTGCCCGGAACGGATCCACTCTATTCGACACTTGAAAATTGTCGACGGAAGTTCATTTTTTTTCAGGCAAAGAGAATCGTCGTTGTTGTCGAGTGGTACGGTCTTCGTGTGAAAATGGAGCTGAACCGAGTATGGTCAAGCGATACTACCGACCGGTATACACCCCTCTTTTAATGAAAAAGAGATTCATTTTTTAGAAAGATGCCAAAGATTGTGTTGCTTATGACTACCCGCGTTGCAGTCAAGGGGACGAGATGATGGAGCAGCCGATTCAATTTCTCCAAAACTGTCAAGATATCTGTTTCAGCACTCCGGAGAAGTATATCGCCCCGTTGTATATTCTCGATCAAGACTATTGATGTCACTTTGTTCTTTGTTGCTCCCATAATAAGACATATTTTATACATTATTTATGTAGTCTATTGAAACGGTCATCTATTTCTGATAGACGAGGGGAGCTTCATTGAGATGAAGATAGACGGCATCCATTGATGGACGAGAGTTGGGTTGCTGACTGAGACACCGCGAGATAAGACGATGAATCAGTTGAATAGCAGAGGAATTCGGATTTGAAGATTGGATGCAAAGGAAGAGTGACCGACCCTCCTCCTCGGCTTTTTTTACTCATCATGCTGATGGTTTCTAAGATGCGACCGAAAAAATAGACGTCACTGACGGGGGTAAGGTATCGAGAGATGGGGGCTTCCGGTGCCAATGTGGCAAAGTTGGCCATTTCGACTGCGAGGAGAAAGGTGCCAGTTCGTCACCACCGTTGAACAGAATACTTTTTTCCACTACGAGAAAATTCTGCATTTCGATGGCTCCGTAAAAGATTTCGGTTCAGCCATGACGGCAGCGATATTGACCATTAGTTTGATCCTAGCAGCGATGGAGAGCTTATGATTCGTTTGGAAAAACAAATCGAGACGGATGATGTCCATTTTGCGATAGACGAGATAGCCGCCGTCCTCCAAAATCATCGCCATTGGGGAGTAAATGGGTAGCTTCTTTTGTTTTGTAACGAAGGCAATACGCATTTCATCAAGCATCTTTGACTTCCAGTTGAAGGAGACGACGTTACGAGCACGGATCAGTTCGACGGATCTCTTTGTCGTTCCTTTTTGGATCTCTTCGGAGAAGTCTCATAAATCATAAATCTCTTCACAAAATTGCTTTATGGACTACATTTTTTGTTTCAATAGTTTTGTGCATCCTTGTAATTTTTGTCGATACTTTAAATGCAAAAATAGCTTTTTTTTCGTATATAAGCTTATGAAAATAATGGAATAATTAGCATACTATCTGGTGGATTCACCTGAAAAACGCCTTCGGTAGTGTCAATCAGAGTTAACTTCTAGACGTTTCGTTTCAGCAAAATAATGCCACTTTTTAATTCTTCCGGTCAAATGATTCTTCACAATACGATCGGTTTTCCTAGTAGGGAGGGGAAGATGTCGAAGATGGGGTTATAATTATATAGCAACTCGCCGACATTTCGTCCATCTCCGAAAAGCATTCCGTCTACCCAGAAACGTCCTTGGGAGTTCTTTTTGATGGAAAGGTGATGAATGTCACCCTCCTTATCCTTAAGGGAGACATGATAGTTGCCTATCTACGTCGTCGACAGACAGACGTCACCTGCCGTCGTTAGAATGTTCAATGTTCACCCAAAAAGGGTGAAGAAGTCGTCAGGAAGACAGCCGAAATTGGCTGTTTTTTCATTTAGCTGAAGAAGAAATTCGTTGAATTAAAGAAAGGAACACCGTCAAGAAATCAACAAAATCTAAATTAACTGAACGATCGATGAGAGTAATCATTGAAGACAAAATCGGCCTTAATCCTTCTTCTGGATTTCGACCCTTTTTGACTGAACAAGTTTGATTCCCCCACCTCTTATTTATAATTGCGACTTCTCTGAATTGTTTGACGAACACGGCGGACACTGCTCAAAGTGGTGTCACTGTTATTCTTTGTCTGACTTTTCTCCTTTTTTTTAAGCTCTTCGTAGTTTGCTCATTTGCACAGGTAATCGAAAAAAATGCATTTAGAGGAAGGTGAATGGATTTGTCACGAAGAAAGAACAGGAAAACTGGGTGACGCTTTGTGTATCTTGGCCCGGAAGGAAATAAAAGGATTCCAAGAGCTGTCAAGTTGGAGCCAGAATATTTTTTTCGTTGGTGTCATAGATAGAGCAAACAGTGACTGTATCTGCTAAGAAAAATCTCAGCTTCTTCCAAATTTGAAGATAGAATCACTCAGAGATCAAAATAAATCCAATTCTCATGAGTACAATTTTAATCCATAATTTTTCTATTCTCACTTCAAATGGGGCTTATAATCATCGCTCCCAACTCTTTAATACTCATATCAGTCCAAATAAACTTTATCTGACATCAAAAAATATTGCCTGTCATCTGCTATATACATACATTTGGAATAATAACTTTTTGGTCTCTATACCAGCTCTGGGCAAATTCTTCTTCTCTCGACGGGGGAAAGCTCTCGAAGAGACTGACTATTCACGGGTTATCACGTGTCTATCACAAGAGACGACTTTGGAGGAGGAAAGGATCACAGAAATGGACGAAAGAAACTTATTGAAAGGGAGGAATACGCTGCTGGAGGGAGGAATGATGCTGTTGTTTGTCACCCAGGTTAAGATATCGGTCAAATTCGTGCGGATTTATGTCCTGAATCTTTTTTTCTTCATTTTATAAAACTCTTACCGCGATGGCATTGTACTGATCATGCATCATAGTTCCGTGTTGATAGTCGACTTCCATTCCGGAGTCTATCACGGCTCCACTGTCGGCTGACATCGTCCGATTATGTCCGCCATACTGACTCGTCATATGCTGACTTTGAGGGAATTGTGAATAGTCATGACCACCCTAAGAAATCTACTCCATTCATTAATTATTCTCTTACCATAGCCATAGGCGAATGAGAGAAGGGACGAGGACTATTTTCAGGGGCGAGAAGTCCCTAAAAGACGAGGTTGATTACTGTCTCTCTGCTGGCTTTATTAGGCGCTGGCAAGAGATTACTCGCTCGGTGTCTACTATGCAAATATTTGTGAGGCTACGCCACAAAAATATACCCAACGACCGGGAGCAAGAAGAGGTACGAGATCAAAGGTTATGCGAATTTCTATGATTCAAAATTAAACAGTTTTAGATATACATCTTCATTGTGTAGGCCTTTGGCTTTTCCAACATTGAAAAAAAAAATAAAATTGAAACCATATAAGTTTCAATTGTTTATATCTTCAAAAGAGAGAATTTTAATTTTAGTCGTACGCTATTAATAACGTATCCCCTTTCAACCACTCACCGACTGCATGAGTTGAGCTTGTCTCTCCTGTAGCGAGCTTCTTTCATTCTCCAGCTGCTGTACCCGTTGATATGTCGATGTATTATAATCCTGAGAGAATTGAGGATGCGTCTCCGGTTGGAAAAATCCACCCGGATAGCCGCCACCGTGTCTTTGAATTACTTCTTGTTGTTGGAGGTTTTGAGCTAAATGCTTATTTTCCCAATTTTCAAGTCAGCTCACAGGTCCTTGGATCATACCATGTCGTTGTTTTCGTATTATGATCAACATAATAACCATTTCCCACGTCATCCAGTCGATATTCCCAATTCGGGGGTAATTCTCCTAATCTTTCTACATCCGGTGGCTGAAATTAGATGATAAAATATTAAAAGAAATTCCTACCTGTAGAGATCGCATGTTGACTTCTTCGGTAGGATGAAAAGAGGAAGGAGGAAGCGATCGACTCATCTCCCTTGTATCGGCGATGTTCGTCGTTGTAAAATCCGGATGAAGGGATGTATTCCCACCATAACTCGTTGAAAAGGCGCCATCTGATCGCATTTTCATATGATACGGTGCCGGCGTCGTTGAAGGAATGGCACTGGTTGAATTGCTGGCTGTATGGCGAATCTGTTGATGAGGATTGACCGGATGTCTCATATGCTGTTCGAACATTCCCATCGCATTCGTATGTTGAAGGACGTCAGGAGCAGAGGGATGTTTCTTGATGACCATTCCTTGATTTTGTGGATATCCAAGCATGCTGGGAGGACTCAAAGTATTTAAGGAAGTCGCCAGGCCATCGTCGGACGAACCGCCAAGCGGTGAATCGCCAGCACTTGGTCCTCGTTGATGTCGAGACTTTGGATTATAAAAACTGTTCGGCAAGGTCTAAAAAATTCACTAAATCTAATCAAAATAATTACATTTTTCTTATAGGCTCCTCCAGATCGGGGTTTTGTGGGCTGGAAGAGCATTGTTAAGGCATCTTCCGCCGTCGGTTTAACGTGAACTGTTGGTCCGGGAGAGGTACTACTGGCTCCTTCCATCGAAGGGCCAGGATTGACCTTCTGCTGCTTTATATAATCTTGGACCTTTTTCGACGCCATAGCGTCCCCCTAAAACAACTGGATTATAATTGGAAAAGAGAGAGAAATGAATCATAATGAGAGTTAGAAGGGAGGGAGACGGGAATGATAAGGGACACAAATGACAGACACCCCCCTCCTCTCTTGACTGTATCATTTCACGCCTAGAACTACATTTTCGCCGACTACGCGGCGCCATTTAATAAAGGGTCTACGGTAGGTTATCCATTTAATATGCTAATTATCTTGGTTACGGTAAAAGAAAGAAGAAAAAACAGGAGGAGTTGTGTTGCGCGCAATGAATCACGTGTGAATTCGCATGATTAAAGATGATCAGAATCAATAGAAGAAGAGAAGAAGAAGGAGGAGGGAAGTAGGCTACTAGTGATAGGAAATCAATAGCGCCAGCCGTTTGGTCGGCCCGCCGCCACCGAGCGATAACCTTGCGTTGCGGCCGACGTCTCGGGAGGTCCCCCTCCCCCCTTTTCTTTCTTTATCTTCCAATTGACATGAACCTAACAGCCGGAAATGGGAATGAGAGGGGAAAGAAGGGTGAGGAGGAGGTTGGCGGAACAGCGGAAACCTTTGTCAGCAAACAGATAACGGCTGCAAACGGCTAGCGAAGAGCCCGTTTGCCCTCCTGCCACCAACTGCTCTCCCCGAATACAAGCTGCGTATTCTCAAAAAATACTTTCCCAACTAAAAACATTTGATAAAAAAAACGAGCGATGTATTTGTCTGACAGGGGTTGTCTATAGTTGACAGATGTTTTCATTAGTTTTTTAGTACCACGTATAAAATTTTTGTAAAATTCCGTGCACAAAATCAGCAAAAATGAGAGAATAAAGGCCAACGAGAACAGAAATTGATTGATCATTCATATTCGAATCTGACAAGTTCTAAAACATCAAAAGTTCTTTTCTTTTTCTGTTATTTTTTTATTGTTTCCATTCAATTCTACAAAAGGTTTTGCATCTAGAATTGTAAAAATGTAAATTATAAAATGATGTTTGGAAGAAAAAATTAAGCCTACTGAATTGCCAAGAAATGATTTTTCCGGCTATTTTATTGACATTTCGCTTTTTTTCGAATACTAGCTGTCAGTTTATTGAGTGTTATCATTCTATAGATAGGAAAAAAACACTATTCGCAGAGAAAAGATTTAAGAAGAAAACATACAATAAAGGAGGAAGTAAAGGACAAGTCATTTCACTTTTGGTTTTCTGATACTCTGCTGTGTTCCAGATCATTCAAGATCACTGGAATTGTTGGTGATCTTTTCTATATTACAGAGAAAGAAAGAGAAAGGGAGCCCCAATGAAGAGAAAAGAACAAAAAAAGTTCAGTAACTGGAGGAGGCGTGGGAAATGAAAAGAATGACGGTGTTTGTTTCCCGCGTGATTACAGAGAAGAAGCACTTATGCGAGTGAGGGAAGAGATGGCAACAAATGTCGTTTAACCGAACGACCTTGTCTCCTCTTGGCACCGTTCGCCGACGACTCGACTACAAGGCCACCTGGGAAAATAGTAGAAGACAGAGAAAAGAAGAAATACAAATCCGACATCCGCCCCCACGTGGGTCGTGGTTGACTGAACACAGTTTGACCTATTCTTTCCCGTGTTTGATCGCCCCACTCAAAAAGGTTTCCAAGATCTTTTTGGTGCGATGATATACACACCGGGGGGGGGGGGGGGGGGACAACTAAGAATAGGTGTGACGTGTCTCAAGCAACAGCTGACCGCCGGAAACAAGAGGCCGTCATTGACTATCAATCGGTTCCATCTTGAGATATCGATAAATTGGGATGAAAAGAGGAATATCGATTGATTGAATGCGGACCGACGGCGAAAGAGAGAGAGAGATGGTCTGATTAGTCATTACGAAGGTGGGCGGGGGGGGGGGGGGGGGTTACCGACATATACAGAGAGAAAGAAAGAAACGTCTTTCTGGACACTTTTTGAACTCGAACCTTTTCTTCGAAAGTGCAAAGTAAATAAACTCTCGTGTCCTGAGGCTGTGTTCAAAGACTCAATGGAGACTGTTCTTTCATCGCAAATATTGCGGCCTTCATTGAAAGAACGAGAAAAAAGAAGAGTTAGAATTCGTTCTTACTTGTTAGATAAAAAGATTAGTTTTTGAACTATTTCACTTATCAAACCGAAAGAGCGACATCTGTTTATGAGTTGTCAAAGTGCCGTGGGTGATTCACGCGGTGTCGAATTCGAGTGGTCGCGCAAATACGTAGCAACACACTGCTGCCAGCATCTACAAGGCATACAATCAACAGACAGTTCTTCCAGATGCAACTAGACACATGGTCTGTGACTGGACTTGAAGATAGTGCAATGGAAAACGTCGCGGCACGCACAACAAAAAACATTTTACTTGTCCTGTTTTTTGTCAATATTACTCACTTTATGATCGTTTCGACCTACAATAAACCAATAGAAAAAGCGTTTTCTCAGGGTTTTGATACGTTATCAAACACAATACCAATGTGAACAGAAGGAGTCTCCATTTTGCTTTGCTCTATAGATCCTGCATTATAAGAAAGGATTTAAAAAAACCTAAATATCAAAATAAACTGATAAGGAACAAGCTCTGAAAAAAATTTGCGTTATCAGTGAAACGATTTACGTACTTTTCATATCCCCGACTCTAAAATTTATCATTTTCAATTTTGTTTTCCCTTTTAATAGTCTTATGAGAAAGATAAAACTATACAAAGGAGAATAAAAATCGCCCCAAGAGTTTATGAATTATGAATAAAAAGCAAAGCAAAAATAAACTTAGCTCTACTGTTTCACTGATGCATTCGTCGTTGAAACGATGAAATGATGTTATCTTATCAAAAAAGGCTAGTAAGCAAGATGGGTATTTAGAAAATGAAAAGCTTTTAAAGAATTCTATTAGCTTATCTTATTCCGTTCATAAAAAATCTGATAAATGATCAAAGAACCATTGTAGGAACAATTACGCACAGTTGAATAGGTTTTTAAACTCTTCTCTCAGCTCTTTCTTCTGTACTTTTGCCATAGAATTTCGGGGGAGTGAAGATATAAAGATGATTTCTTTCGGTACCTAAGTTTGATTCATTCATATATTTTATGCTCTTACTTTGTAGCCAACTAATGTTTCTTTCAATTTGTATATTATTTTATCTTTCATTTCCTTCGCTTCATTTTCATTTTTTGGCATTTTTTTGGGAACAACGATAGCCACAACACCTTCCCCGAAGTCTTTATGAGGACATCCGATAATAGCAGACTCAACGACACCTTCCAATTTGTCCAAAATGTCTTCGACTTCTTTTGGATAAACATTCAATCCTCCACTGATAACAAGATCCTTATTTCTTCCTAGAATCGTCACATATCCTGAATGACTCAAGTAAATCTATATTTTTTTTTACCTTGGCTGTCAATTTCGGCTACATCGCCCGTGATGAAATAACCGTCATTTGTGAATTCCTGCTTTGTTTTGTTCGGATTTCTCCAGTATCCTGCGAACAACCCATTTGATTTTATCTCGATCCCGCCTTTATCATTCAACCGCAGCTAAAAATAATTATAATCAGGGTGACTAACATCCACGCCCTTCATTGGTTTGCCGACAGAGCCAGAAATTCTTTTATCTGCATCATAGGGGTTGGAACAGATGATATTTGCTAGAAGGTTTCATAGAAATGAATTATTACCTTCTGTCATGCCATATCGCTCCAAAATTACTTGTCCTGTTATTTCTTTGAACTGCTCCCAAATAGCTGAAGAAAGTGGTGCACTTCCACTGACAAAGAGACGAATCTTTTTACAATGGTCACGTTTGAAATTGTTAGAAGAAAGCAGCCGACTAGAATGTATCTTTTTTTCGTAAAGGATGAACGAACCTGTAGTAGGTAGGTATACCCATAACCACAGAAGGTGGATATGCACTATTTTCCAGCCATTTGATACAGTCATCTACTTCGAACTTCTTCCTCCAAATGACTGTAGAATGAGAAAAGATAGAACAGTTTAGGGAAATAAACATCCCGTGAACGTGATAGAATGGGAGCATATGAAGCAATCTGTGATATAAACTTGCACAAAAGAACTTACATGTCGTCCGAAGTGAATCTCCAAAGTTCCACGAGCTCTTCTGCATTTGCTGAAAGGGCACCGTGAGTAAGCATAGCTCCTTTCGGTAAACCTAGACTCTATTTCAATCACTCTAGATGTTTACCAGTCGTTCCAGACGTATAACAAACAACAGCAACATCGTTCTCCTTCACATTTTCAACTTCCAGTTCTGGTTTTTCGTTTCTCGCTGCTTTTTTTATTTTATCAAGCGATAAAACGTGAGAAATGTTATCTCTCAACATATCATCTTTTTTTTCTTCAGATGTGATTAACACTTGTGGTTCAGAATCCTAAAAACATGAAAATTTTCCTGCTTTGCGGTCAATCGAATTTTTCAATTGATTACAAGATGACCATAAAATGCTCAATCGCGCTGAGATGTTTTAATTTAAAAGGCTTTGATGGCTTGTGCAAATGAGTAAACTACATAGTAGAGGATTAGACTTCGGGTTTGCACAAACGAGAGGTTCTTTGCTGAAAGTGAAAAATGGAACCTTTACGTAATGGCTTATTTCAGACAGAGTATACAACGGATTGGCAGGTATGTAGATTGCCCCGAGACGTAGACAGGCCAAATATAAGGCAACGACATCGAGATCTTTTGAGCAGCGAACAAGAACACGATCTCCTTTCTGTGAAATTATAGGCGAAGGAAAATAACTTACACCTATACCATATTTTCTATTTAGAAGTGAAACATACTGCCCGGTTTTATTCAAAAACTCACCGTAAGTGAAAACTTTTTGATCTTCAACAAAGAAAATCTGAAATTAAACAAATTAAAAAATACTGAACCTTTTTTGGATTTTCATGCATTCCAGCGCGAACAGTGAGATTTTCCGCCTTTGAGCCATAATTCCTACTTGCTACCCGCCAAAATCTATAAGAAAAACTTCTACAAAACATCTGAAAAGAGTTTAATTTTTAAAATTCATCAGTCCTATCGGTATTTAAACAACATGCAGTCCGAACACATACAAAATAGCAAGTATAAAAAATTTTTTATTGACAGCAAAGAAAACAACTTAACAACTTCTAGCTATCCTAATGTACTTACATTCCAGTATTTTGAAATTATATTACTTATTTAAATCTTCTCGCCAAAGGATTGATATATTTGCCTAAAAGACGTTCTCCGAATTTACTTTCTTCCGTTTTTGGACGATATTCGTCTTCATTAGTAACAATATCACTACCAGTAGTTAACCGCTGAACCAGTTCACGTTCGTATCTAAAATTGACAACATTAAAAAAAAACAGATTATTCACTTGTATTTTAATGGTTCAGGAACTTTGCTTTCTTCCAAATCTTGTTGTTTTTTAGCAGCTTCATTCAAATCGAGCCCAACCCATTCAGCTTCATCAAGAGGAATAACATATTTACCATACCTGAAATAAAAATAGAGTAAAATAAGATAACCTACTTTTTTGATATATAATCCCGTCTTTCTTCATCTTCTGGGTAATAATCTTCATTGGCTAGCTTTATCAACATCTGTCTTTTTAACCTACAACCAATATATATTAATGCCAAAAAGTTAGAGTACCTATTTCCCAATTTTGAAGCTAAATCAATTTCGGAAGTATCAAGAATATAATAATCTATCCCAAAACTTTGGTCAATTAATCTACATGTTCGTTCAGTGACAACAATCTATAATATTTAGTAAAACCCAATAAAACCCACCTCCATATAACTATCTAAAATCTCAGAATAGAGAACAACTTTTTTGAGCGTAGGAAAAAAGAGACGAGGAACCCAGTACCTAAAAACTACTGACGATTTATGATAATACTAACCTTGGCAGAACCTTTTTTTTTGTATAAGGCCTTGATTCAATCCAACATTTCACAACTCCCTCACCACCCCACAAACCAAGATCAGCTTCTGGAGGTTTTATACCAACTATTGGAAAATTTTCTTGCTCAATTTCAATATTTCGCGTAGGGTCCCAAGCATATCGCGACAATGGAGGTCTAGAAAAAAAAATTCTAAAATAAAATAAACACTAACCTATAATGAACTGGAGTGGCATCCCTCAAAATATTATCCCAATAACGTTTCTTATAATGATCAGGTAATCGATGAACAATAGATTTTGGATTTGCCCAGATCTCCTCATTTCTTTTAATCCTTTCAGCTTTATCCCATGTTACAATAGCTCTGGGACCCACATTTGTTAATTGTTTTAAATTTTTTGCTAAAGCCATCTGAAATTTGTTATATTGCCCTTACCAAGCAGAAAAATAACGAGGAAGTAGACCACAACATAAACAAAAAAAATTAAAATAAATACTTTACTAGAATAGTTTAAACAAAAACATCAACATAACATACTCATCAGCAGATGAGTGTAAACCCAAAAAAGACTCGCAAGAACTTGGTGATCAATTATTAAAAACAATAAGTTACGAGGCCCGAAATAAATAAATCACTAGAATTGATGAGAACATATTTTTAATGAATTTTTGAGGATAGTCCTTTACTCAGCCTTTTGCCTAAATATGTATCAAATATAAAATTAGTTTCTTACTTTCTTTGATTCGACAACGTGCGAAGTACGCGATTTCCTGAGAAGAAAGCAACAGCTCCTACGACAGCAAGATACTTTAAAGTTTGGAACATATCCAATTGAAGCCAGAAGATGAAGTAAAGGGCAAAAATAGCTAAATTACGAAACATTTAAAAAAAAAAAATTACTAACCGGCCAAGCTGGCATGGAACATAACGACAAAGATGGAGCTGGGCATATTTCCAAAGTTGAGTCCAATACGTCCCCACTAAAAATTGATATTTACAGCAAAAAACTACTTACCAAAAGCACGAGAAGTACAAGAGGAGAGAGGCAGACAAGGGTGAAAACCAAGGAAACGAAAGCAGGTGGACGCTTATCAGGCTGACGGAAGATGTGAGCAATTTCTTGAAGGTGTTCGTAGACGACTTGTTGACTTTTCGGAACATTAGGATGAGACATTGTTGGGATCGTAAGCTTTATGTCGGCCTGAAATCTTTTTGTAATAATAATAATAAATGATAATAGTTTAGTTTTTACTGCATTGTAGGACCTACATACAGGAAAAATATTTGAAATGTTGTCTTATTTCCAACTAAAAAAATTAAACTTGAGCCTTCCATGAGAGCAGGCGAAGCGCAATGAGTCTTGACACAGGTTACCGTTGAAAATACACTATAGTCTGTCCCAAAAAAAAAATGACTATTTTATAGGTATAAAAGTTACAGTAACGAAAAAAGTCTCAAAGCGTCGATCTTTAAAAAAAGAGATGTGTTCTTCTATTACTTTGATTTTTTGGGTGATTACTTTGTTTGCAAAATAATAGCTTAACCACATAAAAAAGTAAAATAACAAAAAAACATCTCTTTATTAAAGAACCGCGCTTTGAGACCTTTTTCGTTACTGTAGCTTTTATACCTATAAAAAAGTATCATTTTTTGGGACAGACTATACCTATATTAATAGTGTTTTGATGGTTACCTTTTTAGTTTCCATTTTTGGGGATTAATATTATTGAATGATAACATGGAGACTACTAAAACTTAAGACAAATTTCAGGAAAAAAATCAATCGATGTGAACCATGTGCCCCATTTTCCTGGTTACGATGCAGTTATTTTTAACTCATTCTTTTAAAATAAACTGATAAAAATAGTAACTTACAAAAACATAATTAATAGGATTCTTCATGAGAGAATCTCCAGACACAAAACGAACAGAATATTTCCCTGAAAGTCCATCGAAGTCTTTGTATCCTTTTGCAAGATTCTAAAAAAATGTAATTCAAATACAACAAGCTTACAATATCTAAAGCATATTTGCCGCTGCCTTGGGAGTCAAAGACAAAGATTGATTCATGTCCCGCTTCATGTGTGAAAATTGCAAATACTTGATGAGCTCGGAATGGCTTTCCTGATGCTTTGTCTTTCAAATTAACGCTGGCGTAGATCCTCTTAGTATGATCAGCCTCAAGGAGCTTCGAAAGTTTTGCAAATGGAACGGTACTAAATAAATAAACATGATACTAAAGTTGCACACTTACTTTTCAAGATTATTTTCAGTCGGAACATCCTCTTTTCCCAGAATGCCAATTTTCAGATTTTCTAATGTGACATCTTGCAAAGGCTGTTTATTCTGCAAACGCTGATAAGAAAAATCAAGCAACAAACTTGTCCCTGTCCATAAATTACAAACACTATAGACAACACTATTATAATAGGCTTCATTTTACCTGGAAATAAGTTCTTGCTTTAAAGAAATTAACAAAACAAAAGGTTTATTAATAGAAGATTGTTACCAGTACTCAAATGAGATTTTTCAACGTGTCGCCATGATCGCGACAAGACCAATGGCCAGTCCTTCAAACTACTGATGAGATAGAGAAATTTAGAGATTGAAAATAAAAAAGAAAAGGACAACGAACTTAGTTTTCAAGCAAGAAAAAACTGAAAAAAAATCAATAGCAACAAAAAAAACAGGTAACAAAGTTTTATTAACAAAGTATCATGTTAGAGAAGAAGAAGAGTTTACAAGCCCAGCTTGGTTCTTCGCCAGTGTCGTCTCTTCGAATTGTACTTCATCTGAAAAAACATGTTGCCTGGGCATGAAACTATTACACAAAAATAAGTCCAACAGAGATTAATCAGTCAATTACTATTGCCATAAGCGAATAGAACTTCACACAAAGTGAAGCACACTTCCCAGTAACATTGGCATCATATCGACGCATCGAAAGGAAAAAATCTCATAAAATAACCCAACCAAAAAACTTACTGTCTGTCCTGTCATCATTCGCTTCCACTGTGGCATAGGTCTATTCTGCTTCATCTTCTTGGCAAGCTTCTTTTTGATGAAAAATTTCTTCAAGGCAGCCATTTCTAGAAAAAAAAACTATATTACCTACAAGAAAAAAGGTGGATACGTTTTTGTCCATAATGAAAAAAAAACTCGCTTGATTGGTAAAAACTTCTTTCGGAAAACCATTTTTTTTTAAATTTCTCGAAAAAAGTGAACGAGGTGCTAAATATATAACAGAGACATAGAAATAGGGAACATCAATTTTAAATGTGCTGTGAAAAAAATCGCTACGAGAACCTCGTATTTTTCAACAAATTACCTTATATTTCGATGCTCATAGCAGGTAAAATTTTTAGAAATTGAATTACAATGTTTTTATTCAAGAAAATTAATCCTCAAAAATGGAAACTAAAAAAGCTACTCCTAAAAACACTATTAATATAGGTATAGTCCGTTTCCAACGGAAAAGTCAGGCTTAAAGGTTAATTCCTCGGTCCGTTTTTTCGAGGCGCGCTTTCGCGAGACCTTTTGACTTGAAAGTAACATTTTTTCATAATTTACTCGGTTTATTGAAGTTTATCCCTTGTCTTTATGTTGAATTTGTAAAAAAAAAAAAAAAAAATCAGAACGGTACCAAAAAGTAGTGAAATGCCATTCTTTATAAATTATAATGATATTGGGCTAAACCCTATTTCCTGAATAAAAATGATAAAATTAAGCTTCGAGGCTATTGAAAAATGTAATTAGAATGCTTTATTATTCCTAAATAGTCGATTTCTAGAAAGGAAAATTTTTGTTTTTTTTTTTTTTTCCAAACTGTCTTTATTAAGCTTATCAATGAAATTGACGTTTAAATGTTAAAATTAGAGGAGTTAACCTTTATGCCCTGTATATCCATTAAAAAGTAGATTACGAAAAGAGTTTATCAAACAATATATTGTTTACTTCGGAAGTCCTTCTGTTTTCGACTTCACAGACGATGGGATGAAATTGGATGGTCGAATTGTAGTACTTGCTATTGATGGATCCAGAAATCCCTATCAACCAATCGAAAAATAAATAAAACTAACTCTAATTGCCAGCATTAGATCGGTCGAAGTGAGATTCGTCACACCATCTGCCAAATTCAAACCTAATGGTCCCTGAATTCTCATCTAATTTATGTCGATTTTCATACTTTTGGTGATGGAACGACCTTGAGAAGAGCCTGTTGGGTGAAAGGATTATAGGCGAATGGCTCGCCATACCCATAGATTGAGTTCAGGATAGTCTAGAAAGGTCTATCCTCATGAGATACCTCACCTGTCCTATTCCTTGCTGACATCTCTGGTCTTCTGTCAAATTTGAGTCACAAATTGGATGAATAGCTGGAAGAACAGTCAACTCTATCCAACTCTTGACTCACGATTTCTAATTCGGAGATGTAGAATCCCGTCCAAGTCCCGGTAACAAAGCCACAGAACTCCACTCAGTTTGACGTAATGGCCAGCGGTGATGCGCTGATCGCCGACAAGACAATCTGATAATGTATTTGACAAAACCACATTTCATACTTTTGGCTCTAAATGCAACGGATCCCGTCTTATTGTCCTTCACACATTCATAGACAAAATTGTCGTTCTCGAGGATCTTTTCTTCGTTTAAATACAATGGCCTTCTTCCATTCTTCGTGTCAATTCCATTCGTAGAATCACAGCCTACAAGTTCACTCTATCTTCTACAATCTTTACCAATTGGAGTGACTTCTCGTTGGGCAATTTTTGAATCTTCGAGATTAGAAAAGTTACAATTATAGACGATATAGTGACGAACGATCAAGTGATTGTGTCGACATTTTTCCATCGTAATCGGACGGGTGTTGAGAAAGAATGCAGGAAGAGGAAGGGTAAAGGAAAGGGAAAAATAAGACCAGAGCAATAGAAGCATTGTAAAGGTCTTGTTCTACCAGAAAGATGGTTATTAAGGAGGTCCAAAACCGGCCGGGTATCCGGATGAAAGAATAATATGAGGACACGATGACCGCCATTGACCCACTGGTTTCATAATTGGATGACGGATCCCCTAAAAGGGTAGAAATCCGACGACCTCCTTCACAATCAGCTTGTCAATCTCCATGTCATTCTCGTAGTTCGTAAGTAGGTCATGTCCTCGGATTATGACCCTGGATATCATCCATATCTCATAGTCCATTATGAAACTTTTTTTTAAGAAAATTTTTTTATGAAAAAACCATTTATTTGACTGTTCTTAGGTAGAGCTGTAGCCTTTGTGTTGGTCCAGAAGTTCCAGACGCAACGTCGTTTTCTCGACGTGTTTTGCGGAACGCGTTTTTTTTTGTTTATCTTTTGTTTTTCATTTATTTTACATGATGATGCAATAGCACTGTTTTCACCCGCTGTGCTCGATTCCCATTGTTTATGCTAAAAAAAGCCTTGTGAGAGTGATTCGCTACTAGTTTCATCGATTTCCATACTTTCGTATTTTTTTACTTTTAAAAGCATTCAGGGGTGTCAAATATTTCGCACAAGCAAAGAAAGGGCAAATTTTGAGGCAATTGTGTCCGCTACGGGTTTCTTTACCACTCGATATTTGTCTTTTGTCCGTTCCGCTGTCCAAATCTTTTGTCCTGTTTGCTTTTTTAATTTCTCATGTCCGCCTTGTCTCTAATCGATAATCATTCTATTTATCTGTTCTTTTTTCGCATTATTTGTTGACGTACTTTATTGTGGCAGGACCGCCGTTAATCTAATCTGTTGATTCGGGAGAATTTCGTCATTTGCGCACGCCTTGTTAGCGAGACCCAATGAAAGAGATAATTATAGGAGCTTTACGACCATCTGGGAAGAATCGATGGCCAGCCGCTTGGTCCAGATGGTATTTCAGTCGCCTGATGAGTCACCTCTTTCGCCATTGCCACGCCTACTCATTCCGTAGGCTGTCTGAAACAATCTCCAATGCGCCACTCGTTCCATAGTCTGCTCGCTGATAATACAGATATTTATTCTGTCACAATCTGGCTTGCCCTTGTCATTACTCTCAAATTAGCTCAGATTTTCTCTTTCCGATAGTGGCCTTATACTATATTGCCTCAATTTCCATAATGTTCCATTTTCTTATTTGCCTCGTTATAATCTTGTCTCCTTAATTGCCTTTCTTTTTTTTCACTTCTGATTTGTGACAGTCTTTATTGATTTAGCCGATTAACCGCGCTCGGACGCAAAGTTACGGTAGAAGACCGCTACGCGGCTGCCCGCTGACCGCTCGAATTTTCCCTGGCGGGAACGCCTTGGGCTGTTCATGCCATTGCTTATCTGCTTTTTAACTGCTTTAGCGCTTTACTCAGAGAATTGATAGGCAGGAAAAAATTGTAGCTTTCTTAGTTCTATATATGGAAGTTCTAGTTATTCTGCAGTTATCTACTAATTACATTTTGACCTAGTTTATTTTGAAAATGCGAATTGACTTTTTTTAGAGAATTCAGCATGTATGCAAACAATAATGAACGTTTGAGAAAAATGCGAAGCTTTTGGCAGGTGAGTAAGCCACTATTGCATCATTTTCAGAAAAACTTGGTGTGATTCACCATTTTATTTTTATTCCACCGACTAATTTGTATTCAATATTATTATTCTTTTAGTCGACTCGCTTTCATTTTCCTTTTTTGCCGACATGTTCTTGTTTTCTATCCTAGAATGGTAGCTAATCCGAAAATAACCGCGCGGGCAGCACCTTCAGCCGCCCAGAACCAGTGTTGTGTCCGTGCTCTTTTCACAAAGCTGATGGTGGTCCTCTTTATTCTTTTTTTCCTTGCTTTATACTTTTATGACCCTTGCTATTTAGAAAGAATGTCTGGCTGGGACGCCTATATCACCTCCATCACGAGCGGATCTCCTGCTATCAAGCGGGCTGCCATTGTAGGCTTAAATGACGGAGCTGTATGGGCCAGGACTGAAGGAGCCAATGTTTTTTCGGTAAGTAAACTTTTTTTTTATATTTACTAATGATTGAATTTCAGGCCACTGACGCCGAGTTGAAAAAGTTTGTCGCACACTTCAACAACCTGAACTCTGTCCCTGGTACTGGAGCTGATCTCGAGAATGTTCATTACATCGTTCCTCGTACCGAAGAAAATCTAATTTTTGGAAAGAAAGATAAGAGCGGATTCTTTGCTGCCAAAACTAAGACAGGTATGTACGTTTGTCTTTCATTTTAAATATGTTATTTTAGCAGTTTTGATTGCGGTCTATGAGGGAGAGAATACGGTTTCGGCCGACGTGCGTTCTGCTATTGAAAAGCTTGCCGTTTACATGGAGGGTCTAGGCTATTAATGCTTATCATTCCGAGTGTTTTTGTAAATTGTGATTCCCCGTGTTGTAAATTTTATGGTCATAAATTTTCACTTTTGGGATGTTCTGGTTTTTGTTATGCTTTATCTACAAGTTATCAATAGTAAAGCTGATATATTGGGCTTACTTATTTGCTCGGAATCGTGCCAATTCCAATCAAATGCCGAATCGCTTTAGTTGTTTTATTAAATATCTTCAAAGAGTTATTATCAGCCTGTAAACAAAATGCTTGATGACTAACTATTAAAAACGAAATCAGGAACGTGTCAGCCAGCTTTCAACTTCCGTTCAGGTGTTCGAAAGACTTCGTTGCAAAGAAAACATTGCGCTCCCTTTAGAAATTTATAAGTGTTTGCATTTTATATTGCATGTTCTCTGAAGATGAATAACCATAATTTTGACAGGCAATGTCGAACATTTATAAATATAGTGAATTGGAGCATGGAAAATAATATTAAATGATACCGATAATTTTGTCTGATAAATGCTGCATTACATATGTTGTTCGCTCCATTCATTAAGACAATTGTACGCAGATTTAGCATGGTTCGACGATACATTTGCAGTCTCCTTCAGCCACTCAACAAACATCTCTTCGTCTTTCTTCAAAAGAAGATATTGACCGAACAGAACGTACGCCTGAAAAAAATAACTTATTACATTTAAGCAGTATGGGACAAAACGAGGTTATGTACAGGGAAAAACTAGTTTCTTGGAGATAAAATAAAAATACAATATACCTTGTCAAAACCGCTTTCACTCAATTTCGCCCCATAAGTTGGACCAATTCCTGCAATTGCTGTAACTTCTTTATCTCCCATCGGTTCTCCAATGAATTCGCGGTGCTTGACACTCGTCGACATTCTGAAAAAAAAATTAGATAAAATAAGCAAAGTGAAAGAATAAATATTTCGAAAATCTAGGAAGACGTGTAAAAGCATTACGAAATACAAAGTTACGCGACGTTTGAAAAATGAGTCATGTGAAGAAGTTAATGAAAAGGAGAATCGATAGTATATGAACTAATCGGAACAAAAATATCAGAAAAATATAAAATATAGAAAAAAGACAAATAACCAGGACCACCGTTGGTAAAACATTTTCAAAAAGCTTCTAAATGAAAATATTGCAACAATAGATTTAAAAAAAAAAAAAACGATAAAACATGATAAGTTTCTATGCGTGAACAATGAGAAAATATTTTAAAATTGTGTTCCTCCGTCAAAACCATTAATAAAAATTCCTAAATTTGCCCTAAAGTGCATAAGATCATCGCAATAAAAAAGTTCTCCTGCAAGAAAGGATAAAATAAAAAAACGTCAGCGCAACGGAGATATATAGAATTATGAAAGTTTGAATGTGATCGCATCGCGCGAAAGCCAAATAGTGCCCCATGCCAGAGTAGTTGACACACGCGCTGTGCATGTTCCCTTGCAAAAACGTAGTCGATTTGGTCCTTTTCAAGAAAAAAAAACATTTTCTAGCCTGCTATCTATCTTTCGAGATTATAATTAATTATAAATTGTTCTAAGGTTTGGCGCTAATAAGTCAGTAGTTACATCAAGATTTATAGCCTGATCTATAAGGGTTGTGCTTCTTTTCTCAATAAATATAACCTCCTCCCATAGCAACGTGGCATTTTTCATTGCGTCGTTTTATTTTATCGAATACGTGGTCAGTAAAGTTACTGAATTCCTGGCTGTTTGTTCACAAACCAACGAATCGATTGATCTCACCGTAAAGAAAGAAATCCTAATACAAATACCCGCATTTCATCTAAATGTTATATTTAAGTCTTTCAATACATGAAAACATTCTTTACTCCTATTGTACACTCAACGAGGTTCAATTCTTTCCGAGTACAATTGATCATACAAGGTCATTGAACAATTCTCTCCTCCCCCTACAATCACTGTTCTACTTTTCAGATCAGAATGCAGTAGTTATAGTTGGGAAGAGCTATGTCCCAGCAGAATACCCGTTTTTCCTATGCTTCTATTGCTGGCGGAAGCACCAATCCTCGTCCATTGGAGCCTACATCACCCGTTCCGGCGCCATCCAGCGTCACAGATGATGTGAGTATTCTCAGCTTGATAAAAACTATTTGTAGGAGGAATTCCCACCTGTCAGCTCACAGTCGGGACTCACTAGACAGAAGCGGAAGCAAGAAGGAAACGGGAATACGGTTCGTTCAAGTTCTCCAGTTTCTATTTGCTTTTTAGGGTAAAACGGAGATCGATCCACTTGTAGAAAAAATGAATGAATACATCGAAAGGACAAGACAAGATTCACCATCGCCGAATCTTGAGGATCTTTGTCTAAACGATTTTATTGATGTAGAGCCCAAGCCGGAAGTTTCACCCAAGGAATCAGAAGAGCCGGATGTGAGTGAAATTTATACTTTTAAATTTTCAAGAGTTCAAAAGCTAGACCAAAAACATGGGCAGAGCTGTTCAAAAAAGCCGAACAACCAGGAAGTGGAAAGTCATCGAATGTATCAACACCCGTCTTTCCTTCTCCACAAGATCCTCCTTATCCAACCTATGAGCCAAACAATGGGGATACTTATTATGTAGAAGAAGGCCCTTCTTGCTCGATGGATACTCGAAGTGCAACTACTGATGGTTTCACACAAGAACCACCAGTCTATTATCCTATGATGGTAGTTAATAACTAACTAAATGAAACCTAAAGGTTTAGAACTACCCTTCGATGATGGCTTCCCCGCAACAATACGGTATCGCCTATATCCCAAATCAATTCGGATATCAACCGGTTCAAATGTTCCCGAATATGTTCTATTCACCACCCAATTTTCCCATGGTAATCATTTGGGCAGAAAAAATGAGATAATTTTAGCACAGTATGGGAATGGGTTATCCTCCTCAATTTGCCATACCAAATCAACCTATTGCTCATACCTATCACGGGACGGTATACTATCAATATGAGAATGAAACACCAGCCGAACAGTATCCTATGTATGCTTCCGAAATTGCAACATCACCCCCAAGTTCGTCAAAACATCCAGTAAGGGAATGGCATAAAACCCATCTTTAGCCGACTCAGTCAAATACACAAGGTGACGGTTGGAATAGTGCGGTAGATGCTATGAAAGTAGAACAGAAAATAGCAGGAAAAATTGATCTCATTCTATGTGATAGGTGAAATCAATAAATACCTAAGAGAAACTATTTTAGATACCAAACATATCTTAAGATTAGTCGCGGAAGCTGTGGAACAGTTTTTGCTGCGATTGATTTACAAAATCGTGGTCGACAAGTGGCCATAAAATTCGAAGAACATAGCGAAAGCAAGTCGAATTTGGTCCATGAGTTCGATGTATATAAAGTAAGCAACTGAAAAACAAATATAGTTTAGGCTTGTTCATTATGCGAAATGAATGGATATGTCTGTGGAACGCAAAATGAAGGATTTGCACGAATCTACTGGATGGGGTCTCAATTTAAGTATAGAATTCTAATAATGCAACTACTCGGACCGTCTCTTGAAAATTTATTTTCCTTCGCAATGAAACAATTTAGCATGGAGGTAAGTAGCAATAAATCATTGCATCTCACAATTTTAGACTATTTACCGACTAGGAATCCAAATGGTTAATAGAATTGAAACATTACATCGCGCAGGTTATGTACATCGAGATATCAAGGTAAGAGAAAAACAACAAAAAGAAGAATCATAAAATGCAATAAAACTTTTCTAATTCTCACAATTTAAAATCATTTTCTAAACATAACAAAAATAAAGTTAATAGGAAAGAATGAAAAAAAGTTTTTTGTTTTTGCGGTGGAAACGTCTATTTTACATTCTCTTGCTAGTTGCCTGTTTGTTTTCCACATGTTTTCTATAAACATTAATAAAGAAATAATAAATATAAATAACCTTTTTAGCCCGACAACTTTGTTATGGGACTTGGAAATCTCGAAAGTAAAGTGTTTCTTATTGACTTCGGCCTCAGTCGACGGTATACCATTCGATAATTTAATTTATAGGCGTTTTTAGATTCAGAACAGGTGGGGACGAACATCCAGTCATTCGAAAGGACAAAGCACTCGTCGGAACGGCTAAATATGCGAGTATCAATAGCCATAAGGTTTCATTGTCACATTTTTCTTACGTTCATAATATCCAGGGATTTGAGCTGACTCGTCGAGATGACGCAGAGTCGATTGCCTATATCCTGGTAGAATTTATAAATGGAGAGCTACCATGGAAACCAGAGAATTGGAAAAACAGCTCGCGGGAGATTCTTTATAAGAATATGTTCGAATCGAAGAAAAATACAAATTGGACTGTGAAATGTCCTGAAATGGCCGAATGGCTAACATATGTTCTTGGATTGGAGTTCAATGCAAAGGTTAGGAAATCTAAAGTATTTTACATTTTCAGCCGGATTATGACTATCTTCGCCGACTATTACTGAAACTTTTAGAGCAACCAATTAAAGTGAAACCCGCTCCGCTGACTGACCATTTAATGAAAGTCGGCAGACCAAAAATTCCGAGGAAAGAATCGATTGAGACAGTAAAAGAGAAAAATGATAAAAATATGAAGTTTAGACAAAGTTATCGCTAGCAGAACGAGCAGAAAATATGGAATTTGAATGGATTACTAGGCGGGAATGTTGTCTGAATGACAAATACTCCTATCAATGTCTTTATAGGTTTGTTCTTTCTCTCTCTCTCTCATATAAAACCCTTCAGATGGACCCTTCCTTATGGACATGAGCCTCAACGTCCACCCGGTGACAATCCTTCAAACGTTTTTGGCTATGGGTTCGGTGAAGGCGGCTTCGCCTAACGGGTGTACAGCTAACCATATTTCTAGAAGAGAGTCTAGCATTTCATAGTGTCCCATACATTTTGTGTAGAGAAGGAATTCGAAGCTCAATAGCTGCCCGATGAGCATGATACGGGTACTGGAACTACGGTTACTACCTCCTTATTTTTATAGAAGAAAAGATAGAAGAAATCCTGATAGATTTTTGGCGAATAAAACATTTCACTCGACCCTAAAAAGATGGACCTTGACCCGAATTGAGACATAAAGCGACGACTTTTACTTGTTATCGGACAAAGCCATGGGCTATCATCAACTGGCGGAGGTCTCCATCGTCATCTCTATCATCTCAGTTTTCTTTCTCCTCATTACCCTTCCAAATATACATGATCTAATCGACTTGGAAAGGGATCTTGTCGCAGAGAGATCCGCCAAATTTCGAGTAA
Source organism: Oscheius sp. DF5120 (assembly GCA_932521415.1). Taxonomy (NCBI): domain Eukaryota; kingdom Metazoa; phylum Nematoda; class Chromadorea; order Rhabditida; family Rhabditidae; genus Oscheius; species Oscheius sp. DF5120. The sequence continues at coordinate 2,430,835 of OW051465.1, read as the reverse complement.
GCTAAGCTTCTCTCCAGTCTTGAATTACCCAAATAGAAATCCTCCGATGAACTATGGACTCGGATTGTAGCCCTTCGTGGCGACTTTCCTCTTACCTTCTTCTCTCGCTCCAAACGCGGTGATTGGCTCAATGGTGGGGGTTTCTGCAAGGGCTGTTTCACTCTTGCCTGTCCGATGGGAATGCCCGGTCCTCCTGGTAATCCGGGCCCAGATGGAAAGCCAGGAGACGCTGGAAAGCCGGGAAAGACAGGCGATGATGGTTATGATGTCCAACTTGAAACGGAGCCGGAAATGCCTTGTGTCGTTTGTCCTGCTGGCCCACCTGGTCCTCGTGGACAACAAGGGGAACGAGGATTGTCTGGATCACCAGGAACGCCAGGGCTTCCGGGTCCGGATGGAAGTTATGGAGTTGATGGACCGCATGGAATGGAAGGAATGCCCGGAATCGGTGGATTGAAAGGGCCTGTTGGAGCTAGAGGACCTCCTGGTATGCCTACCCAATTTTCTAATTTAACTTCTCAGGTGATATTACCATAGCTGGAGTCGGCATTAAAGGACCCGTTGGTCCACCGGGCATGACAGGAATGAAAGGAAGACCTGGTCCACCCGGTAAATCATCCAATAGTCCCGGTAATCCTGGACCAATGGGAACCGTTGGAGCCATTGGAGCTACTGGTAAACAAGGCGGTTATGGTATGGAAGGACCAAGTGGATCACCAGGAGATCCGGGAATGCCATCGAGCTACTGTCCATCTGACTGTGGTGTCCAGAACATTCTGACTGAAATGATCCCGATGGGAAAAAAATCACGATTAAATGATTATGGCGGCCCACCTGGGGCCACATTAGACGATCAAAGGTATTCTTTAAACTGAAAAGAAGAATGATTTTTAACTTTATAGTGAGTCAAAATCATATGGAGTTAGGACAAACAGCTTATCAGATTTTGAAAGAAGACTACGGAAGAAAATGATTAAGAAAATGTTGGCTCTTCGTCGCCAATAATCAATCGGTCTTCTCCATCAGCCATTTTTTGACGTCTTTCTTCTTTTGTTCATTTGATACTGCATATAATGAACCCTAAAGATCTCTTATTTTTCTTTTTTATAAATTCGTACTCTGGCCAAACTGTCGATCGATCCATTAAATTCGCTACGAGAAGCGACAATACTATCAATGTCTGAGCCAATACTGCAATTTTTCTTTCTGGTTATTTCTTCTCTCACCTTGGCATTTTAATAATGTTTTCCTCTTGATATGTACGCATCACTCGCTTATCGATATTTTTAAACTCCATACATGATCTGAAAACCTTACGCCATCACCAATTGAATGCCTCTTCCTACCGAGTTTTCCCGATCTGTCCTAACTTTTTGTGATGTTTCACGATTGGTGCTTCTCCAATAGAGTCAAATTGCGGCATTTGATCCCGATCGACTGAGCAACTCGAAGATTGATTTGACTTTGGCGTCGTATCATTGGTATTCTGGCTCTCTCTTCTTCTTTTAATACTGCACGCCTTCAACTTTCGTCGAAGATCGAAGTCGCTGGATGATTTCTGCGGCACACCTGAAGTTGTTTGGTTGCCAGGGGCAGCGAAGCCTCCTCTTTGCTCCGTCCGACTTACTGTGTAGATGGACGTCATCATCACCGATCAGAACCTCACGGGCTTTGTTATTAAATCCACGATGCGGGGCGATGTGTTCTTCCATTTCCTGAAATTTGTAGAACTGGTTGAAAAAAAAATGGATAACAAGCGAAGGATGGGATGGATATCATTGCCTCCGTATCGGAAGCCAAATGATTAGAGGATGAGGGAGGGACATATATGTATTCATTGTCTCTCTGATTCACAGCTCCTCCCCCGCTCGGTGAAAGAAGATTATCAGTCCGACAAGCGGCGCAGAAGCAATGTGAGTCGATTCGAAGACGAGCAGTCGCAAGAATAAGAGGTAGATTATGGATAATCTGACCTTACACAAATGGCCGAAGATCAGAAAGGATTTAGACTTGTCTGTTTATGAACTATTTTCTCCAGAAAAATAAAATGATTTATAGCTAGAACCATGTGATGTCAAGCACACACAGAGAAGATCATACTGTCCTAGCAAGGGGCCTACTTTATAAACAATAAACGTTGTTCTTCCTTTTCAGATTCCACGTAGAAGCAATGATATGCAGGCAAAATATGTACAAGAGCATAATGTATGAAGTCTTTAACAGTGAAACACTTCTATTTTTGTGCATTTTATAGGTTTATCAATGATAACAACCCAAAAATTAAAGAAAAAGTAATACATAATACGAAAAAATTTAATAATAATTTAGTAGTGTAATTGGTAGCTATAATTGTCAACATATTTTAGTTTTCCATACGTTAATGTAAAAATGTTATATAGGTGTTTTTATCCGCACATCACTATAGTAGAGACCCTTCTTCATAATGCAATTCAGAATTATATATTCTTTTACCAAGTTCAATGCTTTTCGGAGACAATATGGATGCGAACACTTTCTTTTGTGGTTTTCTACTCTCGTGTCTTCTTTTTCACAAAACTAAAAAGAAAGTATATATCGTGAAATACGGTTCGAATCTACTGACTTTGACTGATATAAACTGATTTACGTACGACTCTTTTCGTTCGAACGCGCTATGTACGTACAGTATGACGACGCGAAAATGAGCGTCCATTTGATTGTGAGCAGAGCTTGTTACTATGGTTTCTACTTTTTTATTTATTTATTAATCTTTTTCTGTGCTTTGTTACATTTTGTAATTTTTTAAAACAGTCTAAAGTAAAATGAAAACAGAATATATGTAGGATTAAAAAATATCGATTTTTACCGGTAGTACTAGGCTTTTACTTGAGTAATTAAAATTTTTTTCTTTTGCCAATAGTTTTGAAATCTATTGATTATACTTATTTTTTCCAGCTATATCGATTTAATTTATCGCCGGAGATGTCAACTAAAAGAGGCCGAGGGTGAGTTTTTTTCTTTTAAAAATTTCATCGAATTTTTTTTTAATTTTTTCGAAAGATTTTGTAACATGTCAGAATAAAACAATCTAGGAATATCCCGAAGAGAAAACGAGATGAAGACGACGGGGATGTTTCACTTCAAGGAGATGAAGAAGACAGTAGAAGTAGTGGACTGACGAAAGTTGAACCTCCAAAAGGTTTTTTTTCTTTCTTTTTTATATTATTTATTTATCAGATTTTACATTGATTGATTTTTAACGTTTTTTAGGGAAGGAAAAGGACGCTGATTATAATGCACCGAAAGGACAAAAATTAACAGATTTGGATGAAGAAGGCGTTACTAATGGCAACAAGGTTAGTTGTCTTGCTTCAGTCATTTTTTTTATAGGAACCTGAAGGAAATGTTATTGAGCAAACCCATTATATTGTTGTCCCATCCTACAGTGCTTGGTTCGATTACAATTCAGTACATCAAATTGAAAAACGTGCATGTCCAGAATTTTTCAACGGAAAAAATAAGAGTAAGACACCGGAAGTGTGAGTTGCTTTTTATATTATTTTTCTTATACGGGTTTAGATATTTATCGTATCGTAACTTCATGATTGATGCTTATCGGTTGAATCCTTTTGAATATTTATCTGCAACTGCTTGTCGTCGTAATTTGGCTGGCGATGTTTGCTCCATAATTCGGTAGTTTTTTTTATGTGTAATTTAGATTAACATTGGTTTTAGGCTTCATAGTTTTCTTGAACAATGGGGATTGATTAATTATCAAGTAGACGCTGAATGTCGTCCTGCTCCTGTAGCGCCACCTCCAACAAGTCATTTCATGGTATTAGCTGACACTCCTTCCGGTGTGCAGCCCGTTGCACCTAATTCACTCATTCCACAAGTATATACTTTCTATAACTATAATTTGTCTCAATTTTAGTCTGAGAAAAAAGAGGAAGGCGATGATGGAAAATCAAATGCTGATAAACTTTCTAATGTTGGATTGAAAACGGATCAATATCAGAAGCAATTGATAGCAATGAAGGTAACAAGATTTACTTATATTCTACTAATACATTTCAGACAAAAGGTGCTGCTCCTGGGCGTGATTGGACTGATCAAGAAACCTTATTGCTTCTTGAAGGTCTTGAAATGTATAAGGATGACTGGAACAAGGTTAGTTTTTGTAATTACCAAATTTCTTTTTTTAGGTTGCTGATCACGTTGGGAGCCGTACACAGGACGAATGTATTCTTCGTTTCCTTCAGCTTCCTATCCAAGATCCTTATTTAGAAGGCGAAGATGGAAAGGGTGCCTGTGAAGTTTTAGGTGAGGATTATTTTCTCCTTTGATTTCATTTACTTGTAGGACCTCTTGCCTATCAGCCTATCCCCTTCTCTCAAACTGGAAATCCCGTGATGTCTACTGTAGCTTTCCTTGCTTCTGTTGTGGAGCCGAAAGTTGCTGCTGCCGCTGCTAAAGCAGCATTAGAAGAGTTTTCTAAATTCAAAGATGGTGTTCCCCCGCTTGTTATGGATGCTCATGCTCGAAATGTCCAGGCTTATGAAGACAAGACAGGAAAACTGGATCCTGTTATTGGGCTTAAATCAGCTGGGCTTATTTTGAAAGAAGAAAAAGACGGGGACAACGTCGAAAAAATGGAAACAGGTAATTAAATTTTTATTTAATAATTTTTCTTCAGAGGAAGTTACCGTAAAAGAAGAAAATACTGACAAGAAGGATATTGAAGAAAATAATGAGGCCAAAGAACAGACGGATGATGATGCGAAGGAACCTGCAAAGAAGGCTGTTAGCGAAGCAGTACAAGCAGCCGCTGCTGCCGCACTTGCTGCAGCTGCTGTAAAATCCAAAGTTTCTAATTTCTTAATGTTTATTCATTTGATTTAGCATTTATCCACAATGGAAGAGCGAAAAATTAAGTCATTAGTCGCCCAATTAGTTGAAGCGCAAATGAAAAAATTAGAACTAAAATTGAGACATTTCGAAGAACTGGAGGGAATTATGGATAAAGAACGAGAAGCGGTTAATTTTGACTGTTATTTAACTTTCTATAATTTTAGTTGGAATATCAACGACAACAATTGATTCTGGAACGTCAGTCATTCCATATGGATCAGTTAAGATATCTAGAAAATAGGGCGAAGCATGAAGCCCACAATAAAATGGTTGCATCTGGTCAGGTATGATTTTCTATTGATTGTTTTACTATAAGTGATATAATTTTTTTTAATTTAGCTGACATTAATGATTAACTGTATTATAATATATATCTTTTCAGCTCCCTGCTGGACTTCCCCCTGGATTCGAAGTAACAGGGCCACCACAACCAACTCCGCAAGTACCGGTACCTCAGCCGGTAGGTGAAGGCGATAAGGATGCCAGTAGAATGTCACCCGGTCCCGGAGTTAGAAGTCAAACACCTGGGCAAGTTCCGGCTCAGGCACCTCAATATGCTCCTCCTCCTCCTCAATTTGGTGGTCAACAGCAAGGCTACCCTCCCCCTCGCCAACCCGTACAGTATAATGGACCTCCTGGCTATCAAGGTTACCCGCCTCAAGGTTTGTTTTAATTCATTGTTGCTTACTTGTAATTTTTAGGACAACCTATGATGAATTACAATCAACCTCCCAACCAAGGTGGCTATTATCAGCAAGGGTATCCTCCTCAACAACCAGGATATGGGCCACCACCTCAGCAGCAAAGACCATTTGGCGGAGTTCCACCTGGATATGGACAACCTCCTCCACGACCACAATATCCTGGTTATAGCCAAGGTTAATATTTCTATATCGCTTATCGTTCTTATAGGTCAACCAGGTTTTCCAGGTCAACCAGGATTCCCCCAACAAGGATATCCACAGCCGCAGCAAATGTCTCACCCAGATCCGGGTGATGCTGCTACTCCTCCAATGCATCAAGGTAATTTAATATTAACTAAATATATATTAGGTCAACCAGGGCAACCAGCTGCAGAAGTTCAACCGAAAATGGAGCAGTAGTCGTCGATATTCGACCAGTATTTCAGTATTTTTTCACGTGATTTTTTGTCTTATTTTATTTAGTCCCACTCTGTATCAAATGGTCTCGTTTCGTTCACTGGTTGCATTTTGTTTTCGTTTCATACATCCCGTTGAAACTAACTAACTAATTGAAATACGTTTTGTTTTAATTTCTGTTTATCCTCCTCCTGTTGAAAAAAAAGTCTGTAATCAATCATTTTTTATTGAATAAATATTACGTATTTAATTCTGTTTGATTATTTTGTATGATCAAAAACTACTTTTTTTTATCGATTATCACATCTTTTCAACATTTGCTATGACTCATCATTGTCATTGCTGTTGGCCTACTTCTTTGGCTTCACTTTTCATAGTAATAGTTTCATTCTAGAAAAATGGAGACCCATTATGAAAATATGCTGGACGTATGCGTAAACTCAGCAATAAGTTCATTTCGATCGATGACAACTGAGCAGTTGGAGCAAATTCTCAATAATGATACACGTATTGACTCTATAATTGACAATTTACCGCAGGTATGTCTTTAAAATGTTATATTCCATTGTATTGGTCAAATAATGTTTCACTTTAGGTTCGCTCCCTTCCATCAGAAAGAGAAGTTGGGTTAACGGAGAATAAAACACTTGCTGAATGGAATCTCGGACAAGAAGAGCGAATAGAAAAACTAAGAACTGAAGTTTGTCTTTTCAGTTATCTCAATTTTCCATTTAGGTTCACCGAAATTATGAAAAAGCTACCGCTTTGAAACAAGAAGTTGAAGAACTGAAAGCAAAACTTGATAGCTGCTCCACAAATCAAAGCTTAGATGTTACAAGTAATTTGCTGCAAGTAGCTGCTCAAGAGGCTGACGACGAGGCTGAGGTAATAATATTTTTCTAATAAGATACCCATTATTTCAGGCTTTTGTTCAAGATTTGTATAATGGAACTATAGGTATTGATAATTTTTTAAAACAATTTCATGAAAAGAAAACTTTGGCACATAGTAGGTATGTTTTTGTTTTATTTAAAAATTACTTAATGACTTCTTCAATAAACGGTTTACAGACAAATTAAATGTGATCGTTTGATGACTATTTTACGTGATCAACAGTTCTCTCAATCATTTAATCGTATGAGCATGCCTGCTCCCTCTACTGGCTACGGTCCAACATCCAATACCCGTCAGAATTTTTTCTAGCTTTTCAATTTGTGCCGTTTTCTGTGTATATATTATAAATTTACGTACTGTGATCGATTCTAAATATTCTTTACTTTACAGATGAATGAATAAACATTCAGATCCTATTTGATTTTTTTCCACAGGGGGATGGTAATTTTTGCAAAAGTTTAATTAAAAATGGAGCAATAGTTGTCAGTTCCGTTCACTGATTGCATTTTGTCTACGTTTTATACATCCCGTTGACCTACTAATTGAAATAAATTGGTTTCTAATTTCTGTTGAAAAAAAAGTCTGCAATCATTCATTTTTCAGGTTATTTGTGTCAGTGATTCAGTAAACTTAGGCTCAAAGTATTAAAGGAAGAGAGATATAAGCAATTATTCTCAGCGAACTTGTTTTTGGTTCACTTTGTTTATTCTATCTATCTTTCCACATGATCGAAGGAATCTTGACATTTTTAAAAAATATTCTTTATAAGGCTTCGAAGAAACATTTTGACAATACCGACATAGTTAAAGAAATAATGAAAAAAGGGACGTACTCAAAAAAGGTTAAAGGTTCTTAAGTAGTCTTGTGAGAAGGGTCCAAAATGGGAAAAGAATACTTGACGGACGTTCGAAGCAAAAGCAAACGTTCTTGTAAAATTACCATTTTTCTGTAGGGTTCCTCGAAGGGTACAACTTCACCGCCAAGTAAGGAGGTAAATTCAGTTTCAGCTTTCAATGATTCATTCTTGCTTTCACAGGATATTGAAGAAATCCTCGCAACGATTGAGTTATATTGAATTCAACGAGATTGCTAAGTGGAATAATCATAACTGTTAACTGTGATTTATAATGTACTGTGACTTGTTGAACGACTTGGTAGCTATCTGTATTGATAATTATGTCCAGGACATTTTTTCTTGCGACTGTGAATGTATTAGAAGTAAGGTGTTGCTCAAATAGTTGGTTGATAAAACGACAAGGAGTAAACGTTTTCAGAGGACATCTGAAAGGAGGGACTGAATTGGATAATTACCTTTGATGGCATTTTACTTATATATGAAATTTTGTAGATAAGGAAGAGTATTGTTGATGATTGATTGATTGATAGAAATCGACTGGATAATCGAGAAGGAAAGTGAAAGCGATGTGAAATATATGACAAGAAAAGAAAATCCCAGAATTTACAGCCTTTGTGAGTGCTTCTTTCCTGTTTGTTAGACCAATATCGCTAAAGCATTGAAGTTCTCTCATTATAATTAGATCATTAGATTCGTATCGATGAATAAATGTTCATCAAGTCCTACAATGTCAATAATAAAGCAATTTATGAGCAGAATATCTACGCTGTGCTTTGGCGTTGAATGTGAGTGGCGCGTTCTTCGCCCTCCTTGTTGTAGAGGATCGTCTGGACATTGTTTCCAGTGCCGAAGGAGTCCTCTCCATCAAAAACGAGCTGATCAGGAGGAGAGTTTACGCCCTGGTTCTTGGCGAAGATCTAAATTTTATTTCTTTTCTCATTTTTCAGACAAACCTTGAGAGTCTTTCCAGCACGGAGGACAAACTCGCGAGGAAGAGTGTAGACGATCTCTCGCTTTCCGTCAATCTTTCTCTTGAGCTTCCACTCTCCAATGTATTCATCCTTGGCGCGATGGGTGTTTTGGAGGGTGATGAATTTGCCATCGGGAGAGGCCTCTTGGATGGAAACATTACCCTTGGCTGATCGCTGGAAGGACTGGCGAGAGGCAGTTTCTCCCTTAACGATTCGCATCGTCTCTGTGTCTGTCTCCTGGGTGATGGCATGGGTCTTGACGACTTGTTCGACGAGTTGTTTGAGTCCTGCACGATTATCTTCTCCCTCCAACATCTTCCTATAGATGGCAATTTCAGCATCGAGAGTCTGCTTCGTGTCAAGTAACATTTGCAGTTCAAGCATAAGAGCCTGGCACTCTTCTCGCATCTTTCTAATCTGGTTATCACGATCATTGAGCGCAGCTTCGTAGCTTCTCTGGTCGTCTTCAAGCTGATAGTTGAGCTCTTGAATCTGCTTCTCAAGGAGACTGTTTCGTCCTTCGAGATCAGCCAATTTGCCACGAAGATCGCTAAGCTGGGTACGGAGACGTTTGACCTCCTCCTTTGCGTATCCCTGCTCCATGTTTTGTCTGACCGACTGAGTTTGAATCTCCTGAACTTTGAGACGATACCATGACTCCATGTCATTACGATGGACGTTGTTGATCTAGAAAAAAGAGATTTAGATGAGAAAGGTGAGAAACTACCTGATCATATTCTTCACGAATATCCCTGATGGCCGAGGAGAGTTCATTCTTGAAGAATTCCCTATTTTCTGGTGTAGTATCACGAGAAGCCAAGGTCTGTAGTTCCTTGATCTCGTTGTCATGAACACGACGGAGGAAATCGATCTCCTCCAGAAGGGTTTGAACCTGATTCTGGTAGTCGATTCTGTTGAGAGTCTCCTGATCTAGGTCAGTTCTGGCTCGTTGAAGTTCGCTGAGGAGTCGTTGGTTCTCTTGCTTGATTCTCTTGACTTCCGTCTCTAATTCTCCAATTCTTCTCTTCAGATAATTGATTTCAGCTTCAAGATCGGCCAATTGCTTCAGAAGATCATCAATCTTGGCCCTATCCTGTTCACGTCCTCTGACGGCCTCTTCATACCTGAAAAAGAATCAATGTTTGGACTTCTTCTCCCTCGTAACCAAGGAATTTCCGCGTAGGCAAATAAAAGAGAGGGGGGCAATTAGTCAGACAACAAATATACCGTACTTTCTGCGAATTTCAGCAACATCATCCTGCATCTTCTTGATTTGATCTTCAAGTTCTTTTCTTTGCTTGTTCGTCTCATTAATGAGTTTTTGAGCATCGGCTAGTTCACCTTCGTACATGTTCCGAATGTTATGAGTATCTTTTCCCCATTTGCTTCGAAGTGCATCCAAATCGGCTGCCAACTTACGGTTCTGGGCCTCGAGGAATCGAACCTAAGCAAAATTTATATTCGATTCTCCATGGAGAAACCTTCTCAATGTAAGCTGCCAAACGGTCGTTCAAATCGCTCATTTCCTTCTTTTCACGTTCGCGCGAGTCACGGATCGTTGAGGCAGCATTCTGTCCGAATGGGGACAATCCGGAACCGGTGCCACTACGCATTTCCGTCACGATTTTCAGCATTCGATCTTGTGCTGTTAATTGGTTGGCTAGAAAAGAGAGAGACTTACTGACAGAATTGCCACCACGACCAACCATTGGAGCGCGAGCACCCGGTTGAGTACTGGAGTAAGACATGGCTGAAAGCATGAGATTAAATGAGAACAAGGGGGAGAAAAAGAAGACAGCAGTGAAAACGCCAACTGAATGGCCGATTGTGCACCTTCCGACAGTTTGTGCTACGGATCAACGCGGAGAAAAGCGGCTTCGAAACTCTCTCATCAGCCGTGCCCACACCCACATAAAACAAGAAGAAGAACAAATCTATCAAGGAGAGAAGAATCAGACGGGAAATTCGCGCGGAGCACACACAAGCATATAAAGGACAAACAGTCTCCTCCTTCGAATTTGCATTGAGGACAACCGACCTCGACACATCGTTTTTGACGTTCTTGGAACCGGTCCGCCCTACTCGAGAAAGAGTTTTGGCAACCAATGAATAGCCGCCGTATGGCAATAAGAGAGAACTATATTTTTGTTTTGACTCCGTTAACATAAGATCTGATCGGTGGGGAAATGGATAACTCACTTTCACGGGTAATTTCCATCTTCTCCTTTTTCTGAGTTCTTCAGTAGATGGAAGAACCACGCGTTTGAAAATCTGAGGAAAAAAATTGAATGGTGAAGGAAGAAGAATTATATGCTCAAAAATAATTCTCACAGAAGTAAAAAATGAAGTATCAGTGTTTTTAAATGAAATCAAACTTTCGATGATTTTCTGCAACTTTCTTCTGAATGTTAAACACAAAAACGCCCAAAGTTACATAGATATATATCTTTGATGGTTACGACTGTTCAACCATATAACCTTAAAGGTATATGAGTTTTCAAGAAAGTTTTTTGCTCTCTCAGAACCAGTCAATCTGCTGTCAGGTTGATCATTTTTGATAAACAAACCGGCAATGGCTGTCAACACTGTATTAAATGGCGATAGAGATTTACTATGATCAGCAAAAATGTGCAGGGAAAAGTGACGAGACGGTTGTTTCGTCGCACCACACAACAATTCACGCTGCCATAAAAAGTATTTGCAGAGGCTATGACCCTCAGTAGAATAAAAAAACGATAGTATGAATAACAGGTGCCTCCTTCGGAAAAGTATTCGTTTAAATAGAGAACAGAATGACTAACAAGGGGGTAGAACCATGAGTAACAGACACGGGTGGGGGAGTCGGCGCAGGCTCACAATTACTGCGTTAGCCGACCGGTCTGCGGTTGAAAACAGCCGACACACGACCGGAACCCCCAGATAGAAAGAGAGATCTGTTCGTTTTTTGTTCGACGAAGAAGAATTTCCAATTTGGCTTGCCTTGTCATCGGGCACATTGTTACGGTCGTTGCGTTTGATTGAATCGTATCCAACTTTTTATTAAACGGAATAATATATTCCAAGAAAAGGCACAAAAAGAAAGAGAAACCTAACCCGTAAAAAAGGCTAATTAGGCATAGTACACCGGAGCTATGACATTCTCTATCTGATAGGCGAGATTCGGACCTAGAATCTTACACGTAGCTGTCCAATTATCTCTATGTGTTCGACGAAATTCTCGAAGGACATTCGTCGCCACAGTCTGAAAAGAAAGAATTGTTAGTAAAAGGGGAACTGGGTACCTGTATTTGAGCATTTTTATTCGAATATTGACAGATTCTTTGAATGGCAGGAACCACAAGGGGAGGCGTCGTGAAAGGATGAGCATTCACGATCCCCCCCAATCCCAAAATGGCTCCATGCTGCTGCCATTGACACTCTTGTCCAAGCATTTCTTCCATTTTATCGAGGAGTTTTTGATTTAGTTTAATATAATCGAAATGGACCAATGTCTCGAGACATCTGGCTGCTTCTTGACGGACTTCTATCTGAAGATATATTATAATTTTTTGTGAAAGAAGATTCTACCTGTTCATTTGCCAACCCATTATAGACGAGATTCGCCACCTTTCTTGGGCGATTTCGTCGTTCATAGACGAAAACATTGGAGAAGACAATGACTTGGAAGAACTTTAAAACAGAAACCTTCACCCGCCAGAGACAGGTTCTTTCATAGGCTTCTAAGAGCACGGCGAGAAGACTGTCGGCGAACCTTTCGTTAACGAATAGGCCGGACATGTAGTCGTGAATCAAAACGCTGGCATTCGTCACGATATCGTGATCTTTGAAGGTGGCATGATCGGTGGATTCATCGTCGTTGGAATACTCCAAAAGAGTAGGAATAAGTTTAACGATACCGGGTGTCAGACAGGTCATACATTCCTCATAATATTGAAGAAGAAATTCAAGGCAACAGCGGAGATAGATACGGCCTTGTCTGTCTTCGTCTTCATCAAGATATTTCAGATTTGACTCGCTCAACAAACTCCTCATCCCGGCAACTTCAATCTCCCCACTCATTTCTATCACCATTGATAGAGCTTCCTTTAGATTCTCCGCGCTATATGATTCTTGATTCGGCTCCGACTTTGTGCTTGACGGCGTATCCACCAGACATTCTATCTTTTCTGTGAATCGCTCCAGCCAGAAATCTGTTCCCTTGAGTATAAATCTCTCGGGGAGATTGGCAAAATCATTAAAGAGATTGGCATCTTCGACGGTCGACACGACGCGAAGAGCATTCGAGATGCCGATTCTCTGCATTTCCATTGTGGCTCTGGGCAATTGTTTCCATGAGATGTCAGTTATTCTTTTTCGGATCTCTATATCTCTCCAATTTCTGGCCGGGATGACTCCACTCCTCCTAAAAAAAGATTGAAGAACATTCAAAAGTCTTACGCTGCTTGATGATAAGCACTCGGAGCTGGTCTTTGCATCCCTTTGACTATCTCTTCAACCAACCAATAAAATCTTCTTGGATCTTCTCGATTAAAAACCATTGGAAGACACTGCATCCAAGCAGCTTCGGCCTCGCTGTTGAGATGGTCAATTAAATGATCAACTGCCGGTGCCAGCCATTTCCACATTTCGTCAAGAACCTCGAAGGGATAATGTTTTGTGCCTTTGGCGACTCCCAGAAATAAATCTGCTGCAGCTCTCTGCTCCGTATGCTAGAAAGGATATCAAAAAAGTGGGAACATTTTTACCTTTCTAGAAGCCAAGGCCGGTTTCAGCTGACTTAAAACATTTTCTAAAATCTTCGGATGATTGGGAAAATTGCGGAGGATATATTTAATGAGACGAAAGATATTCTCATCCAGTCCAACCGTCTCTTCTTTATCCAGTATTAAGATAATCATCGCTTGTTTCATATTCTCCTCATTCTCGAAGAAGGTGACGATGGCTTCTTCCTGTTCGGAGAGCTTTTCTCGCTGGACAGAAGGCTCCGGAGCTGGGACGGAAAGGGTCCTGATCGATTATTCAAAATAAAAAAGGTGGACTTACTTGGGCCAACGATGACATCCAGTTTGCTTTGAAATAAATATCGTCGATTGCCATTTCTCTTTCGTGTTTGGAAGATTTTGAGAATCATAGGCGACGCAGATATTGTTTGGTCGAATGCCACAAAGCAGCTCATTCATGTATTGAGGCTAGGAATAAAAAAAAAGATGGAAGAACTTACATTTTGAGGACAGGTCCATTCCACTCGCTTTGTTAAAGGTTTATTCTTTCGAAGCCAGTAACCAAGCTCATCAGCACAGCGATCGCGGACATAGATATCATCGGAAAGAAGTTTCGAGAGGATTATCTGCAAGACAGAAAGTCAGTTTTAAATTATCATACGGCCTTTTTCGACTCAATAAGTCCCTTACCTTGATGGTTGGCGTATTTGCCATGATTCTTTGACATTTCCACAGCATTGTCCTGGCCAGTTTGTTTCTCAAATGATGAATTTCTTTGTCATTGTACAATTCGATTAGATTGTTTACCAAATTTTCTCGATGCCTATAACCTTTTCTAGACACTTCCTTTTCCCCTACTTTTGAATGATATTTAGTTTATCCTTCCTTCTTTGTTTAGCTTTTTCGATCTGTTCTTCTGTTTCAAACGCTTTCCATACTCCCTCTTTCTCCATGTTCCCATACAATTCTTTTGTATAGTCCATCAACAGAGGGTATTCTGTCTCATCCCTTTCAACATTGTTCATTTTCAATAGCTGTCCGAGAATTTCATCCAAGACATTGTTATATGTCGGTCGATCAATGACAGGGATTTTTATCAACGCAGGCCAAAGGACTCCCTTCTCCTGAATTGTCGTGTTTGTCGTCCATTTGTTGTCCCTTATAATATCCAAGGAGGCTCTTATTCGTTCTGGAGTACTGTCTGGATGTAAAAGAGTCTCGATAAGAAAATCAAGAACATCTTTTCTCGCTTCGTTGTAAATTCCAAGAAGATGGTTCAGCTCGGTGCGGGCTGTCTCTCGAACCTATATTCTCTATCTTTCTTTTGCAGAGGTTCTTACCTCTGGATAATCATTTAGACTCAATTTGACCATTTGTTTAAAAACCCGTTGTTGAAAGGCATAGTAATGGAGGGTGTCGTCGTTGCAGACATAGTCCAAATGGATTTTATAAAGGTAGCCATCGAAAGCGTTGATTGTCAGCTTCTTGCCAATAAGTATGGGGTCATTTAAATGGGAGAAGATGTAGTCCGTTTGACTGGCCATCGAATTCCTCTCTCCCTGAATATAGAGAGTAAGAGAGAGGTAGAGAGACTAACCGTGTCGATTCCTTTGTCATCGATGACATTTCTCATAATGTTTATGATCAAAGTCAATGCGTGAGTATCTTCCTCGCCATTTGAAAAATTCATATTATCTATTAAGGAGATCATGGTGGAAAGAAGGACTTCACGGACATTCGATCCATCAATATAGGGAACATCTAAAGAATTTTAGGTTCCGAAATTAAGCGGTTTACTCCAAAATTTATTCGTTAGATGAGTCAGGCTCAATCTCGCAGAAGGAAGAATTCTATCCTCCACATTTAATGGCGGAGAGCCTACTTTTCCATCGTCGGGAAGAGGGAGACAGGTCCATGCTCCGCAATAGGCCATGTTTATCTGCTTCAAGTAGCGCCGAAGGTCGTGGCTGAAAGTTGATTACTAACTAAAAAAAGAATGTACCTGGATAATTTGATAGTTCTGACCTTCTCGATCAAAGGAAACATAAATCGTTGAAGGATCTCTGCCACTGTGGCACTTCTTGTCTCATCTGGGACGTGCCAAGCTAGACTTATTTCGTGTTCTTGATAAGTAGCTGCCCAGTCCTAAATTGTGGCCTTTTCTTCTTCATTTTTTTTACCCGAATAGGAAACCATTCAGCCAATGATCGATTGAATTGATCACCAAGAACTTGCTGTTGAATGGTATAAATCCTGGAAAGCATGTAGAGAGAATACCAGATTCCTTGACAGCCGATGTCATGAGCTATCTTACATTCACAGGTGGTCAACAGTTCAATTAATTCGAAACACATGTCCTTATTTCGAACGAAGGCTTCACTAGTAGTACAGAAAAGTGAAGAAGCCAAATTGATGAACCATAAGGCCGTAGAGGAGAGGTCTTTTTGTTGACGGACCTCAGCTGAAAGCCTCTTTTTTCCATAAAATAATACAAAACTTACGAGTCAGGAGAACTTTTAAATTCCTCAAAACAAATTGAGCAAATCTTGGCCAAATATCTGGTCGCACAAAGACAGCCTGCGCCACGACACCCGACGCCAATTCAGTAGCGATGGAGGAGTCAAATTCATTACAGCTGATAAAGGAATAGATTTTGTCAATCATCTTTGTGGCTATCTTGGGAGAGGAATTGCATAGAAGGGCATTAATACAGCAGTCAATGGCTCGACGGAGAGACTTCTCGTCATCACCGGTGGCAGTTGTCTCATCCTTGAGACCACCGAGGAGTTCAGTAGAGTTTTTAGGTGCACATACGGAGAGGGAGCTGATGATTTCAAGGACTCTGAAGGAGGAAAATCATTGGGATTAGAGTAATAAGGGATAGAACTCGACTCTAGAATTTGAGAACCAAAATTTTTTCAATATTTTTTGCTAATAAAAAAAAATGTTTAAGATTCATAAATATAAAATAACCGAAATCATTGCTTAACATTTTTTTAGTGTTTTTTCGATCTAATCAATCCGCCTACTTGTCCAAAATGGTATCCGTTAGCTCCGGAAGTTTAGCTGTCTGTCTACACAATATTTTCTCCTCCTCCGTCAAGTCATCTCTTAACTCCAGACACTGCGAGCAGTCAATATTCGGGATTAAGAGAAAGATTAAAGAGATATTCTAAATCAGCTGATGCTATATGATCATTTGCCTACTTGAAGGGATACAGATGTTTTCGCCACATCGTTTATATCAATAGCTGTCGTCAAAGCTTCCAATAGGTAGATTAAATGGATCCTAGCTGTTCTGACAGTTTCAGATATCCGTTTCTTTTTGTGTTCTGCCACGAAAGGATAGAAATCAGCTACGTTTTTATCCTGTTCCATCCAATGATCTAATGGATCTTCATAGACTCGTAGCTTGTTGTCGGCAGCTATTTGATAAATGACTTCAACGAGACATTCCAAAGTATTCAGAAGACGATGGGGTTCACAAATGGCTCCAAGTGCGGGATAGGTGCTAGACAATTTGTAGGAGATTGAGAAGAGCTTACTGTTCAAGGAATTTGGGAATAACTGTTTCCGGTTGTAGGGTAGCCAAACTCATAAGAATCTTCGATATGGACTGAAAAAGAAAAATAGAAAAGAAGAAAGACTTACATATTTATCAATAGAGATATCGTTGTAGATGGCGGTGAGAGTCGTGTTGAGCAGTGACTCGACGAATTGGTTGATATCTTCATCGTTAAGATAATACTCTAGCGGCACCTTCCTCCGATGTTTCTTTTTTCTCTCTTCATATATTCGATCCCTCACTCTTTCACATAGTCGATTCATAAAGATGAGAATGGTCTTCGAATACTCATCACAGTAGGAAGGATGCATGAATGTTTCAAGACATTTCATCAGACGATCGAGATGTTTTTGACAACTGAAAACTGAAGGCAAAAGAGAAAAAAAGTACCTGTGAGGACCGCCTAGAAAATCCGCCACCCAGCTGGCGAAGGCGAGAATGGAGACTGTCCCGGTTCCGTCTCCAACGGCTATTTTCCCCTGTCTCACGACTAGCTGCATTGAACGGAGAATTCGGGTGAAGAGATCTTCATAGATATCGGACATATCACGGAAGTCGGGAGCCCAGTGGAAGACACTAGATATATTTTAGAGAAATAATAAAACTTACGAGGCGAAGAGATGAGGCAAGTCGTCTCCCCAAACACCTCCCATCTCGACTAATTCGTAGAGCTTCCACAAACTATCCCACCACAGTCCCGCCCCGTATATTCTGTGTTCCTCTGCTGTCATTTGAGTTGGTAGGAAGCGGAGACAGAGGTCGAAGAATCTCTTGTCGTCATATCTCGGTGACAGATAAACTTGAAGCTAAAAAATAGGAAATTGGGAGAGATTAAAAAGGAACCAACCTCCTCCCATATTTCCTTGGATTTTTCAATTGGATAAAATTTTCTCAGTTTATAGACAGTCGAGTGAATTTTATCCGCATCAATATTCTCCAACTTTCCGTATTTTGCATTGTAATAGAGATGAAATACTGGTCGCCAGTCGAGTTCCAAATCTTCATGGGTTATTCGAGAATTTCTGAAGAATTCTTCTAGAAAAAAGAGACTATTTACGATAGAATTGTGTCGAGAATTTTGCCCGATAGATAGATGATCTCTCGATACATGCCAGGCTTAGTGAATATGAGATAGAGGAATTTGACGAGGCGAGCCGACTCGGTTATAGTCAAACATATACCGTAATTATTGAACCATCTGGAGAAGGGATTAAAACAAGAAGAATCCTACCTCTGGAGAAAACTTAGATAGTTATAGATTCCTGGATGAGGTTCATTGATCAAGACGCCGACGATTGAGCCAGTTATCAGATGACTGTAGTATTGTCGAATATATTGATGAAGTTCTTCGAAGTAGGGAAGAAGGGCTATTCGAGCCTTGGGTCGAAGATAGCTATTGGACATCAGTCGATTGACAGTAATTCGTCCATCTACGACGACGCAGCATGACTGAAAATAACGGATAAAGAGAAATCTTGAGAAGTTGAAGAGGTCATTCTACTCGTTTGTCTTTTAGATCGATGGTTGGCATATTTCTTAACATCATTCACGCACTTCTGGGGCCCGGCAACTACCTCCCCATGTTTATATGGACGTTGGCTTCTCCACCGGTATTCCCGCCCTTCGCCTCGTCATTCGTATGCATCAGTCGACAAACAACCATCTGGTGAAAAACTTTGTCGATCTCTGCGTCGGACGACACAAAAATAATGGAAAGGAACTGAGCTACAAGGAGTTCCAATAGAGGTCGTCAATTATCTTCATAATATTATCTATTTTGAATGTTGTCGGCCGTTAATCAGAGAAATGGATGGGCAACTTCGTGGAAAGATAATTTCATCATGGGAATTGCTAAGAAGTACAAGCTTCTCATAGTACCCGCTGGAGCAGTGGTAATGCTGCCTGTCGACTATGACAACACCTTCTTCCCATCGCAGTTTTACATCGTGGAACAGAAACAGCAGATTTATGAGGGAGAAATAATCGGCTGCGTTGAGGGCTCGAGGAACTCGAGCATTTCGTCAGAGAAACCGAGAACGGAACTCTCAAAGTCCCCATCATTGTCAAAGACTGGACAACTACGAAAAACAAAATAAAACCTTTGAAAACGTTGAATTTCTTACCCTACCTTGAAGAAAATGATCTGCTTAACGATCTCAGGATTCGAATAGAATGGACCACAATATCGAGTAGGCAACCAGGGGCAGCATAGAAAGCCCATCGATGCTCACTAGCTGGCAAGGGGGCGTGGCATACAGTGACATCTCCTCCCGCCTCGAAGAAAAAACAAACCTGAATGGCCGTAGAGGTATTAGGAGCAGAAGTTGACTCCTTTAATGATCGTTTCACATCGAAATTCGTACTCAAATCACCAGAGGATGCCTTCCTCTTCCTCGATCTCGTTTCATATCCTCCCATATAATGATACCCTGAAAATATAAAGCTAATCTGTTTTAATTCTACAACCAAAGTCGCTAAAAAGAAGAAAAATAAACAACTATATAGAAAACAAAGCAAAATTAGAGGTAATTCATCGAAAAAGAACGATAACAGCATCAGTTGCGAACAGTAAATTCCAATTCATGTGGGAAATTTTTTTAATGCTTTTTTAACATTTTTCATGCAGTTCAATGAATATTTGCAATCGCTTTCAATTGTAAAAAAAAGCGTTTTACATCGTATATATCAACGTATTACGTCAGGTGATGAAAAAAGCATCAGATGATGAAATTTTCGGGGAGGATAATGACTACCATAGGAGCTGTATCGTAATAAAATGGAACCAAAAGGGCAGAGAAAAGTAATAAGGAGTTTCAGCAGTGCAGAAGAAAAATCCGATTCAAACTAAGATCATAAATAAGAAAAGCGTCAATACCAAACGGGAATTCAGCTTTTCAGGCAAATTCTCCGTTTTTCTCTGAATTTTACTTTAACGTGCATTGTTTTTCACCAGCGCTTTGAAATCGATATGCTTTTTGTAGTTTTATCAAAAACTAGTTGGAAAACAACGGAAAAGCTAGAGAATTGTAAAATCTACATGCTTTAGGTCTACTTTCGTTAGTCGTTAAGTTTCGTACAATAATTGAGAAAGTGAGAAAGTATGTGGTTAAGACAAGAAAAAAAGTCTCGACGAATAGTTTCAAAAAATAAATTCCAACGTCTGGTTCCAAATTACAGCTTTTTCGTTTGCGCTATTTACCTCAACCGAGATTAACTATTTTGTTCAACCTTGGTGTGAATTACCTTTCTTGATCTATTATGTACATAATCTCTTGTTTAGATAAGATGGCTAGTAGATACTCCCGGATTCTATGGTCAACTGCTAAAAGAAGCAATTTTTTAATTTTTAAGCCTTTAGAGAGTTCATTTAATGTGAATATCGGTAAGTTCAAGTTGTATTTATAGTAGTTTAAGGTATTTCACATAGTTTAGCTGTACGAAATTTTGCTTCCACATCGATGGAAGCAACAATGAACACAAAAAATGTGCCGACGAAAGAAACTTTGTTAAGAATTGACTGGATGCTTGAGAAATTGGTTTGTGGTTCTATTTGAAATTATTTTAAACATCTATTTCAGACACCAGAAATTATGAAAACTAGTATGGCTCCATTTTTTGATATTTGTAAGCCAGACGTCAGTTTTGACGATCGTATTTTCAATTATAAATTATCACGAAGAAGCGATTTACATCTTCGTCTCGCTAAAATGAGGTTATACTTTCGCTATCTTTCACCTTATAATAAATTCTCGGTAGGTCGTCTTTCTATTTTTTTTTTATTGTTACAGAGAATCGGCTCTTGTATTTATGAAGGAGAAGATGTTATAGTCCTATTATGGAGGTTAGAAACGCTTGAATCAAATATGTGGACGTATCTTCCATCATTTTTCACTAAAAAAGAAGTATGTTTAAATTTTGTCTTCACAATAATTTCAGCCTAAAATTAGATCTATGGAAGGTGCTCTTGATATTCATGTTACTACCAAAGGTGAAATTTATAAGGTTGTTAACAGAAAAGTAAAGAGGCTTTTTCCTTATTGTACTAGTTTATAGATTACCGCTGCCGATCGAGAAGGTGCTCGTCTGATGTCAAAAATGAAAGAAACACAAGGAGAAATATTAAAGAAAGCAGAAGAGAAAGCTCTCAAAGAGCAAGGAGAAGCAATCGTCGAAGAGCAAAAACGACGAGGGCTTTTGTAAATCCTTTTTTGTGTTTATAAATTTTAGATTAACTCTACTCCCTTTCTTATATGTCTTTTTGTTCATATATCTGTTCGATTTTTTTATTACTTATTTTATTTAGATGATCAGGGGTTTATGCACGGTGTCTGCCCACTGTAGCAAGTTCTACTCTCTCCGTGTATTTTCTTCAAGTCTGGATTTTGCTCATGAGAAACCAGCACCTGAACAATTGGAGCATGTACAAAAACGAGTTACAGAGACTGTAAGCTTTTTTTGCTTATATAATTTCCTTATTTTAGATACCATTAATGTTTAGACATCGACTAGATTATACTTTCTATCGTAAAGATGTGTTTTGTGAAAATCAGATATTGCAAATGCAAGTGCGGTAAGAATAATCTCTTTTCTAATCATTTGTTTTAAGAGGTTTAGATTCGCTTATGAGACATTTTGGAATAATTAGTGTTATGGGACAATTTTTGCTACCCCATATCGAGATGGAGGTGCTACTTATGAGTAAACTTTTATTGTTTGCAGGCTATTAGTGTCGTTCCTATAATCGAAGATGGAACTGTGCGATGCCGGTGGCGAATAAAATATGTCTCCTTCATCCGTCTTCTATTTAATTTCAGATTATTTAAACACGAATACAGGCAGAAGAACGTAGATTGATATTCTCAAATTTGATCTTGTTGTTTTAGTTAAGCTGGTTTGATGGCTATTCTATTTTTACAGTTGACGGAAATGGACATGTTTCTAAACTGACTATCCAAAGAGTGAGTTTTAATGTTTTCGTGTATTTTTTAAAATTCAGACAATGAATGATGAATCTAAACTTCTTCGCGAAAGTCCAACTGATAAAATTAAAGCGAAAATTCAGCGTGTTGTTCAGCCACCGGAGCCAGGTACAGTCCACTATGCGGAACCTCGTAGTCAAAAGGAAAAGGAGTTTATAGAGAAATAATTTTTTGTTAGTAGAGTAATGTTCTAGTGTTTGCATTCGGGTATTATTGTTTTTTTAGGTTGTTGCTTAATTTAAAATTTTATGTATATTATTATTGTCTTATATTTTCTTGTGGTATATTACCCAATTTATATTTTATGCTAGTGTTTTCTTTTCAACATTTTAGGGTTCAACAATGCTTTCCCGACAAGCTATTCGTGGAGCTCATACTGCAACTGCTCATGCTACTAAGGCAGCAAAGGCATTTTGAGAATTTAGTTTCTTATTAATAATTTAGGGCGAGCAAGTGACGAAACTACCTTCTGGTCTAACTGTCGCATCTGTGGACAACTTTGGACCATTGAGTCAGCTGGTAAAATATTTTAATGCGCTTAGTTTTAATAGGTACTTGCTTTTCGAGCTGGTTCCCGATATGAAGCTAACAACGAAAGCGGTCTTATTCACCATCTCCGAAATGCTGTTGGAACTGATTCCCAGAAGTATCCTGGAATCAGTTTGATTTGGAGTACAGCTGTCGCCGGTGGAAATATGGTATTCTACTGATTTTCTTATTAATCTTATTTTCAGACTTCGTTCGCTACTCGTGACTTATTTGGAGTTTCTCTTACTGTTCCTCGTGATCAGACTTCAATGGCTCTTTCTATTCTGGGACATGTTGCTGCTAGTCCGGCTCATAAGCCATGGGAGATAGAAACTGTTTGCTTTCTCTTTTATTTTGCAACTTTTTTGTTTTCAGATTATTCAAAGCTTGAAAATTGATAACACCTACAAACAGCCTTATAATCTTGTATTTGACGATATTCACAGAGCTGCTTTCCGTAACGGTCCACTTTCTCACTCTACTTATGCTGCAAAACATGAAATCGGAAAAATTTGCCACAAAACCCTCCAAAAGTTTACAGTAGGGTCATCTATTTGTTTTTAGTTTTGTAGGCCGAGCATTTTGTGTCTGGACAGGCTGTTTTATTCGGATCGAATATTGAGCATGATCGTCTTGTTTCTTATGGTGATAATCACGCTCCTATTCAACAAGGCAGTGGCAAGGCAGCCGGAGCTAGTCCCTATAAGGGTGGAGAATTCAGGCACAAAGCCTCAGGAAATCTGGCTCATGTTATCATTGCCGGACAAGGCGCTAGTGGAAATGACGTCAAAGCCTTAGCGACACAAGCTGTCCTTCTTTCTGCCCTTGGACGTGATGCTGCTGTCAAGTATACATTTTTGCTATTTTATTTATTCTTTTAGGTTCTCTAATACAGCCGGTAATGGAGCTGTTTCGAAAGCTGTGGGAGGATCAGGTGCTGTTAGTTCTTTCCAAGCTATTCATCAGGTTGTCTAATTTTGTCATGTTTATTTTGTTCAGGATGCCGGTCTTGCAGGTGTTTATGTTGTTGCCGATGGTTCTAAGATTCAGAATGCTGTTTCTTCTACAGTGAATGCTTTGAAAAATTTCAAAGCCGGTGATGTTAACGGTATTTGTTTGTTTGTTATTCTATTGTATTTTTTTAGTTGCCAAAGTTCGCGCCACTAATGATCTTCTTCGTGGAGCTGCCCATAGCTTTGAACATTCAATTGAACGGTCAGCTCAAGTTTTGAGTGGAGTACAGGATGGAGCTGTTGTCTCTGCTATTGCTCAAGTTTCCGTCTCAGATGTCGAAGCTGCTGCTAAGAAACTTGCTTCTAAACTTTCCATCGCCAGCTATGGAAATATTAGTAACGTTCCTTACTTAGATAGCTTGTAAAATATCATTTGTTCTATGGATTTTTTTTTTGAAAATAATAGATAAATATAGTAGTTTAGTCTTATATTTGTTGATGTGTTGTACCAGATTGTATCTTTCTTCTTTCAATTTTTTAGTATAAGTTGCAGTCATTTTCAAATGGCACCACTAGATATGAGTGTTTCTACTGAGGTGACAGCTACACTTATTGAGAAATATAAAAAGGCGTTGGAATCCTTCAAAGAACCTGCAGAAGTTTGTCCTTTTTATAAGAATATTATATATTAGTCTGAATTGGTAAAGAGAGCGGATAATTCTATACGACAACACCCATCAACTGATGTCGAAGGTTATTTTGAATGGGTTACTCGTACTGGTAAATCAGCTGTATCCTGGAAACTTGTGAAGCCAGTATTTCTATGGAAATTGAAGGTTTTTGTGATTATTCAATTTAAGATTTTTCAGTTCGTTTTGAATGAAATGCTTAAAATGGAAAAAGAAGGATTTAAGATTGATAAAGATACTGAATTCAAACTGGTAGGTGGCTTATGGTTCACTTTTAGTTTTGTGTTATTTAGAAGTTTATTCATGAACGAACAGAAGAATATGACGGACCACCGTTTACATTTCAACGAATCTGCGAATTGTTAATCACGCCAACACGACATTACAAACGCTTTGATAAATTTGTTCGTGCTCTTGATAAAACTGTGAATGTCGTCACGACGGTTACAGAATATGGAATTAGGTTGGTAGTTTAAAAGATATTTATCTTATATTATAGAATTACTGGTGCTGAATGGCCAATGCCCGAAAATCCATCCGGAGGAAAAGTTGAGCAGCATTTCTTTGGTAAAGTAGATGAATTAGATGGCCTTCCACCTGCTGGTGGTAGTAACATTAAGCGGCCAAGCGTTGAATTTTCTGTGGTATTTCTTATTAATATTTGTTGATTTTTACTTAGGTTCCAATAGGTCCTGTCATTCCTAGTCTTCTGACTCCTCCGTCTGACGATCAGCCGATTGATATGTCCAAAAGAAGGAAGTTGGATGATGAACCGAAAGCACCAGAAACAGCAGAATCTAAAGAAGGAAATCTCCCAGTGCAGTCAGCAACTGATAAAAAGAATGAAGAAGCACCAATAGTCGATCAAATCATGGAAGCCGGTGACACTAAGCCGGAGCAAGAAGAGAAAACTGCAACTTCAAAGGACTCTCCGATGGACTCATAGATGTAAGCTTTTTTATTATCACTTCGTTGTATATTTTTGTCTCAGAGAGATAGATCTCCTGTCAAATTTTTCAAGTTTCTTATTAAAACTTTATTCTCTCTGAGGCATAGAAAGTAACAATTATTATATATCATTTAGAACTCAAATTTGGTAAGAATGCGAACACGTTAGAATCAGAATGAAAGCATCGGGTGAGATATTTAACGAGGCAATGTAGCCGTTGTGTCGGGACTGTCGAAGCTATCATCTACCTTCGTGTCATATCTTTTTTCAAAGTTTTGATAAAGGGCTGCTGTAATATCTCCAGCCAACAAATCGCCTCCATTAGTTTGAATCAAACGAAGAATAAAAACCCCATCAGCTGTCAGAAAATTTCGAACAAATTTGTTAACCTATAATAACTCTTTTGCTTTAGTCTAGAACCAACTTGATTTTCTTCTTGAGAAGTGGGGGTACTGCTAATACAGTCTTTACAACGGAGATATTTGGAAACAAATTCCCTTTGATTGTTGGTGATAAACTGAAAAAGGTTTCACATGTGGACTGAGGTGTTACCAGAGCAAGAATCCAATAAATTGTAGACATGATGGTGATAACACCAACCAAGATAAACCAGAACCAAAAGAAAACGTAGACTTTCTCAGTGTACATGTTGATCATTAGAACACATTGGACGGACCATCGATGTATAGCTCCGAGGACACGAACCTTGAAGAATCTCTTGTACATCTTTTTATCTTACATTGAAGTCGCAAAGAGTGACACGAGGGAAATGTCCAGTCTCCTTCCATGTCCTTCCTGCCAAAAGATCGGAAAAGATTTCCCATCCCCACCAGGAGTTATCCGTTCCAAGGAAGGTATTGAAAATGACGAACTGGATGAAAATGTTCAAGATGTAGAGGAATTTAGTAGCGATGTAAAGAACCGTCAGGAAAACGCCACTTTTTCTCATCTTCGAGCCAGCACTGGCAGCTAAAGAATATCAAAATAAATATTATTTAAAATTATTTAAAAAAATTAATAATCAAAATAACTACCTTCTTTCAGCTCCTTTTGAAGTTCCAGAGCTTCTTGCATATGACTGGCAGCTGCATTTACTTGTGTTTCACGATCTTTTACATTCAACTTCTTCTTAATCTTGGCACTATTTTCCAAAATATCTTTGACATTGATGCCGGAAGAGGTGTTGAAAGCTTTCCAGACAAGACAGGGGACGTAAAAGAGGAAAGCTTGGAATGCCAACATCAATGGGACCCATTGGTAGTAGCCAACTTCTTTTTTATCGTCACTCATGAAATAATGCTCAGGATTTCTATCATCAGGCAGGAAATAGCTACCCTTGATAAAGCAGAACGTCTCTGCGTATTTCTCCCATGCTCCGGTGAATTGTGCAGGAACCCAGCACTGAAAAAAACGAATAGAAATAAAAGAAAAAAAAACAAACTTGAATGGGTTTTCCGACGAAAGTCGTTACGGAGAGAGAAATGGCTGAGATGGCGACAATCATAGCCGTATATTGGTAGTTGAGTCGATCGACGATGTCATTTGATTGGTAAGAACGTCGAATTCGACTGACATACGGCACAATAGCACCGATCATCCTGGGAGGAGGATCACCCTAGAGATTAGAGATTGATTATTTTTAAAGACAAAGGAGTGCCATAATTAAATTTAATTGAGTCAATAGTGAATTTCAACACCTCACTGATGGAAATCTGTCTAATTATACAGGTGCTACGCTATAAACGCTTATAAAATAGCTGAATTCCTCGAATATTTACAAGAAAGGGAAACTGTTTGCTTTTAGACTCGTAAAAATGCGAAGACCGCAATAGAAGCCATGACTGGCACATCATCTAATCGCATTGCGATCAGGTTCGATCGATGAAATTCGAGGCCGAAAGAGTTAAATCCTTTGGAAAAATAATAATAATAAAACTTTTTGTTGGAATTGAATTGAGCGGTTTTGCTGATCTTTGATACAAAAATCAATGATGAGAGTTACAATGAATAATGCTAGCAGCGCGATGAGAGAGATAAACTGGACAGGTTTTGGGTAGGAGCTCTTAGTTTATTATTCGATTAGAAATGACTATCAATAAAAAAAACTACAAAATTTAACGGTCGATGATGCAACAAGGCTTATTATGCGTCTTCCGGCATCGATCGCCTCAATACTAAAAGTCCGACGACCGGTTGAAGACACGGACGGGCGGAGAGAGGACATAACCGGGGAAGGACGGTAATTGGAGGTCGAAAGTGAAGGACGGCCAGCGGGGTCTATCTACATCAGACAACTATCTATGACATGCTTTTTCTTCCATGTTAATTACAAGTTAAAGATAGAAGAAGAGATGTGACAAAAATTTACGGACGATAGTCAATAAAAAATCTTTTTGCGTAGAGGATAAAACGGATCTGGCAAAATTATCCGGAACACTTTTTGCTGTCTGCCAAAAAAGCGTAAGATCATCCGAAAGGACTACAACCTTCGGAAAATGACGCAATAAATAAAAACATGCAATTTTACAGTCAGAAAAAAGAAAACATCAAATAGAAAGAGAAAAGAATAAAACGATGGTCAAGTCATCGCCTTGACCCGCAACAGTTTCGCCCGGCTGGCAGGAATGAGAGACCAAACAACGACAACAATGCCGCATTTGCATGAGACGGTCCGATCGATCTAACAATTTTCTGTCGGGGGGGGGGATGTTCCTACAAGTTTGGAGACGCAAAAGGTGAGAGATCGAAAGTACGAATGCCCTTTTGACAGTATTATTTGATTAACGGCCGGTTTTTAAGTTCATTGCCGAAAAAGGACGGAGGCAAGAATGGCGTCAAAATGCCAATGATAGGAAAGAGGTTCTTTGTTCGATCGTTCACATGTCAAAGGCTATTTGCATCGAGGATGGGAAATGGTCAAGGCTGTAACAGATCTACGACGGATATATGCTTTTTCACATGATAATTCAGTGGAAAGACGTTATAGACGCAATGGTGATTCAATGCTGTGTGTTCTTTTCAACTGTCTCCGTCGCTATGTCTCTGTACCTTTTGTTTTTTTTAGTTTATATTCGTTATTTTTAGTATTTTATTTTTAAATTTTATTGTCTATGATATGACTAATGAACTTTTAAAATTTGCCAGTAGTTATTTTTGCGTTTTCCGCGAGGGCCAGCGTCGATTTTTTTAGTTTAGTATTTTGACTGGTTTCAATGAATATTTTCACGCTTACTCGTGTAAAATTAATAAAGGAACTAAAAAAAAGAAAATTTAGTCAGATATTAGTAGAATTCTTTCTATATGCGACTTCACCTGCGGCATCTTGAAGGTGTCGTATCTTCGTAGACCGATGGAAGGGTATGCCGATTGTCTTTTTAATAAAGACGACGATTCACTATTATGGGAAACAATTGTATTGTCTGTAGATATCATGTATCTTTCAATTGGTAGAAAATATCTCTTGTTCTTCTCTTGCCTCGTATCAATTCCCATCAATGAAATTGCGCAATCCCGGTAATTACTATGCTTATACGACTAGCTTTTGTGGTCGTATCTTGACGCCGTTGACGACAAATGACTCGAGGAACAGGCTAAGTCTCGTAACAGCTGGACTTGTACCATCGTTTTTGTTGATTGGAATTTATTGGTTGTCTCTGCTTAAAAGGACCAAGACACGCCCAACAGAAAGTCTGTCGCCTCTCCTGGCCTTTCATCAAAGGTTATCGCACGCAAGACCATCTAATGTGGATTCTAATTCTTGTAGCTCCGTTGATCAGTTCAGTATGTACCTCATTTTGCGGAGATTCTGCTATTCCTTATAGCTTCGAGGTGCGTTTTCATATTAATTTTCTTTTGTCTACTTCGAAATGTATTAATCTTTCTTTTTTTTTATCTCTGAATCTTTTAATTATTTCGCTTTTTATTTTCTTAAGATGATAACAATCCTTCTACGAGTGCAATGAGTGTATAGAACACGCAACAAATTAGATTGTTAGCTTATTCTAGCTGATTTTCGTTGTTACGCTCTGAACTTTTTCGAAATTTGTTTAATTTTCTTTCTCACATAGCCATCTATACACACACACACCTAATGTACCTTTTTCTTTTGATTAATTGACACATTAGGGCCGTCTTATGTTTCGCGCGAGAGTCGCAAGATGTTGGAAATTGGAACAAGCGAAAGGTTTTCAGGTGTTGAACGATGGCCAACCTATTTTGGGCTGTGCCCGTCCCACGTGTTTCGGTTGGTCGACATCAGGTCTTCCAGCCAGTCAGTCGGCATCCTTCTATCGAATTCATAAAAAGCCAGATGGATTCTTGAGGAAAGAACGAGCCAGTATTCCGCCTTTTGAGCTGGGTGATATTCATTTCTATCATCCTCAAACATCTGTAAGTCACTTTCTATCAATACATTTTGTTCAGGAATGTGAAGAAACATTCAGTTCGACGACGTGTGATGAAGACGACCAATGGGTCGGTGGAATTGCCCCTCTTCCGAACGTCTCCTCTGTTCCTTTAGCTCTTCAGTGCTGTCGATTTGAGCCCTTGAAACTTTCTGTCGATCGCGGAGTCGCTTCAGTGAGTCCTGGTCAAATCGTCGTGGGAGGAGAAGTCTCGAAAAAAGGACGACAATTTGCCTTCGACTATATTGCGGGACTTGCCAAATTCATACAGGATGATGGAAGTGTCGTCTATGACGTCAGCATTCGTCGATTCCCATGTCTACCACTCCCTAATAGTCAGTTTATCTTTTTCGTAACATTCTTCTGGATTTTAGAAGCCTTTCAAGCTCCAACAGTCGAGGTAGCGACTCCAATTTCGCTTCAAAATGATATAGAAGGGCCTTTTCTTGAAAATACAGAACAGAGAGCGCCAGTAACTCCAGTGCCGGCTGCTCCAACAGTAAACTTTCTAAATTTTAAGGAAAAGCAAAGCCTTTAGCCAGCCCAACAGTTCTTCCAAAATCAAATTCAACTTCAGCCACAGCCTCAATTTCAACCGCAGCCTCAGCTGCCAATGGCCATGTTCCAGTCAGCACCCTATGTGGTTAGTTATTTCTCTGATTAACGTTTGGGTGATATCTTAGAAAAAAAAAGGTGTAATTAATAAAAAAACTAAACCCACAGACTCCCATCAATCCATGGCTTAATCCTATTCCAACGACTACTACAACGTCACTTCTAGCATTATCACAAACACCGTCGGCACCTCAATGTTGCGGGGTTAGATAACCGGCTTGCTACTAATTTTTGCTATCTATGCTAACATATTAAGGCTTTGACTTTTGAAAACAGTGTTAATCAATTAGTTTAGCCATATTACAATCCCGGGACGAGTGGAGCTTATTATTGTTTCTCTGCTGATACAACGGTAAGCTCTTGGGAAAGGGAGTATGATTGTAGGTTATGACAATCGACAATGTGCCAAAAAGAATGGATGAATTGAAAGTGGGAGATTGGATACAAACTATTGAGCAAGACCAGGTAGATTAAAATAGGCAACAAAAAACAGTCTAGGTGGTCTATTCTATGATGATTCTTTGGCTTCATCGGAATCCACAACAAAAAGCCATATTTCACAAAATAACTCTAGAAGATGGAAGAATTCTCAAACTTACTGGAAAACATTTTATTTTTAAGACTGAATGCTTTGCGAATTCCGACGTCCTTCTCAAGAACATCGGATATGAAGCCGTTTTTGCTGAAACGATTGAAGAGGGAGATTGTTTGTATACAGAATATGAAAAAAGGAAAATGAAGATGAGAAAAGTAACAAAAGTAGAGAAAATAACAGAAACAGGCATATATTCACCGCTAGTATCACAAGGCAGAGTAAGTTCAAAGGAAATAAATGAGAAATGAGTTGCAGCTGATGGTCAACGGTGTATTAGCATCTTGTCATAGTGTGGTGCAAAGTAATACTCTACAACAAACATTCTTTTCGGTAAGTTATTGGAATGACACAGCACAATATAAAAGAAAAAATGAAAAAAGCAAAAGCTGGTATTTTATAAACATATCAAAAGACTTTACAAATGCTCATGGTTCAAAAATTTATAAAAAAAAAAAGAAGATATTCTATGAAATAATTTTGTGAAAGTGAGATAAACTATTTTCAGTACGTTGACCACTTTTTCTCCATCACCCAATGGCTTTTCGGCAATTTTACTTCTGATATCGTAAGTTTTTCTTCTCAAAAGTACATGAAATTCAGAGAGAACTTCCAATAGGAATAGATGTGTTAACAAGCCTCATGGATCAGATTTTACCGAAGAATCTCGTCACTATGTGACCAACTATTTTTTATATTTATGTTTATTGTTAATAAATATTATTTATACGCTATGAAAATAACATCCTTGGGTGGAGACAAGTACGAAGAAAAAAATCCTTCGCCATATTTTTCGTGATATTGATCATCTATGACAGGATCCGACCATTCAATCCGACTAAATCCAGCTTCTTTAAGCAGCTTTTCATATGTTTCCCGGAAATAGAAAAATATCGTGGAAGAGGCAGAAATAACTGAATAGAGACGATATGAAAAAATATGAATTTAAACCGTCATCATTGTAGAAATTAATGGTCATCGGCAGATTATCTCGAAGCTCCTCGTCAGGTAAAACAGCCGCTGCTCCAAATTTTTTACCTTCTTCAGCTTTCGGATTATATTCTTTCACTCCATTGGGCACTATAGCCACTACTATTCCACCGGGAAGCAAAGAATTGAAAGAATTTTCGAAGGCCTGAAGAGTATTTGAATCATCTACTGAGAATAAATGGCAAATTGAATTTCAGTAAATAGTGGAAGCAAAAAAATATTTTAAAACTTCATACCTTCAATAAAAGTTTTTTGTTTTTTAAAAATTGAAAAACGAAGAGAGCCGTCGCTACATCGAATCGTTTCTCGCTGGTGAATTCGTCGATTCCTTGATGGAGGAAAGTTAACTTTTTGCTGTCATTTCCATGGGTTTCATGACATTTCTCGATCATTTCAAGAGAATTATCAATTCCGATTACACTTTGAGCCTTCCATTCAATAAATTTGGCTGCAAAATGACCTAAAAAGATTAAAAATGCGATGAAAACTAGGAAATTACCGTTCCCACAGCCGATATCCAAGATATTCTTGCCATGAATTA
Source organism: Oscheius sp. DF5120 (assembly GCA_932521415.1). Lineage (NCBI taxonomy): Eukaryota > Metazoa > Nematoda > Chromadorea > Rhabditida > Rhabditidae > Oscheius > Oscheius sp. DF5120. The sequence goes on along the minus strand of OW051465.1, from coordinate 2,398,599 downwards.
AGGATTTAATAGTCTTCTCAACAGTTGGAAGAACAATAGCCTTGTATCCAAGCCAATTATCACGCTTGGAGACGTATTGTTCGCTGGGAAAGTCGGAAGGCATAGAAAGGAGAGGGAGAGATAAGAATCAGGTCGATTGGCAAAGGTCAATGCATACAAAAATGAGACAAGTTTCGATAATAATTAGGCCAAAAATATGGGAGAGCAAACGTAATTGTAATCCGTGGATGATCCCTTCACCCGTCACTCGATGTCCCGTCCGTTCATCCTCCTCCTCCTCCTCTCTTCTTTCTGTTTCGCCTTCTTGAGTTTCACTGTCGATAAACGAATTGCTAATGAACAGGGGCTCCTAAATCCTTTGTTCTTCGCCAAACAGGCCTTCGTCGTATGTTCCTCCTCCTATCAAATGTTGAAATTAGATATGGAACACATACATGAACAAACCGAACGATTATATTTTCGAAAAGTATATGGCTTTTGTGAAGAAGGAATATGGAGAAAATAATGCCACATTGATCGAGCCAGTGACTAGGAAGGCGATGGAACTGTATCAAAATCTGCCAATTAGGGTAGATTGGACTTTTTTTTGACAAAAATGAGTTTGCAGATGAAGAACACGACTTCGAAAATCATTAATGAGATTCGGAAGGGGAAGATACAGTTGAAGAGGGACGCCGTCAATTTGATCGTGAGTCAGGGCTGGGAAGTATCGACTTTCGGTATCAGTTAGTAATTGGTTTTATTTCTACGTCATTTTGGTTTGTGTAAATATGTACATTCTGAATATCACAAACCAATTTGTAAAAGTTTGTTTTCTCTGAATCCATTTTTAGGTGACTCGACTGATGGGCTCAATAACAGGACGTGACTTTCTCGAGTATGCTCTCCTCAAAAATAAATTGGAGTCTGATTTTCTTCCCCTCGCTTCCAAAGTTTTTTACAATCCATTTGAGTAGGTTCTTTTTTTCCGCTTCTCATCGAATCGAAGTCAGGGAAACAATGAGAAACTCAACTCAGATGATATCAAAGAAATTGGAGTGTTCTCTGGCTAGCAAGAATAATAAGAATATCTTTTTTATTAATAACATCTAGTGTATTTTATGGTGACCCGTGATTCCTTCCATCCTGCGAATTGCTTCTCCTCAATCTTCTCGACGACTCCCTTCGTCCCCTTTCCATACTGTTTCGTCGACTCGGAACAGGTGATTTGGCGAACAACGCTTCGCGCGCTGTTCGCTCTACAAGAAAAACGTTCTGTCGTTGCTCGACCTCGCCGATTCTACAAGATTTGTGAATCTTTCCTATAAGAAATGATACCTATCGTAAATTATTCCGTCAACTTTGAGCTCTATTCGGAAGAATTCTTGATGTTCTTTCAGATTAACATCGTCACCCCAAACGAATGTTACGAGTCCGTACTTTTCGGCTAATTTTACCGGTCTGCTATCCTAAAAACTTTTCTTTTCAGGGGAACATCAAAATTTAAAGTTCAAGATTTAAACGATTATTTTTCGTTCTCACTTAATTAGCAAACCAAAACTCACTGCAAGAAGTTCCTCCGAGTGAAAGTTCAATCCGAGCAGCCCATTCGCCGCTGCATAATGTACAGCCATTTTCGAACAATCGGATCGAATATCCTCAAACGGCACGTAGCGTGTTGTAGCGCCAACAACAAGGAAAAGAACAGGGTATCTGTGTTGTTTTTGTGCGATGAGAGTACAGATATCCGGATCGAAGGAGGAGAAGATAATCCGTCGTTTGTCGGCATGAGCGAAGACATTTTTTAGTATCGTGTCTACAAAATGATTTCTTTCAAAGTAACCAGCACACTCGTGCGAACCGTCCTAAACTTATTTTAGAATGATAGAAAGGAGCCCAACCTTTAACAACATAGGATATTTGATTTCTATATTGAATCCAACATGACTGTTAACATTGGTTAGAACCAGTTCGAGCGAGGGAAAAGGATTGTAGTCGTCGCCGTTGCCATCTGCTCGTTCCATTGATTTTAACCTCTCTTCCTTTGACGGTACAACCCGATCATAGTCTTTGGCTGTACGACACTTGGACGGTACTTTTTTTATATGAACATGTTCGAAATGGAGAAGATTCAGTTGGGTTAATTTAAGATCTTTTATGGCCATCTCGTGGTGTGAATGTTCATCTATCGGAACCATTCCATCACGTCCAGCAACTTCGACAAGAACATGAAAGTCGTGATAGATGACCGGCACGTGGTCCTTCGTAAGTTGCACATCGAACTCGACAAAATCTGCTCCCTTTTTCGCCGCCTCTTTCATCGATTGAATCGTATTTTCTCTCTCACAAGCAATTCTAGGCATTTAAAAAGGAAGAAAGATTACTTACTTTGTATACGAATTGCCCATACCTCGATGTCCGACTTCGATAGTCTTCCTTTTTCTCCAATATCGTCCATATGTTGCTTCCATAGAATTATTCACCTGTCTATCAATTCCTAACGGCTTTATCAGCATATAATCGACATCAAGTTGACCGACGGGACTGTGTTGATTGCAAATGATGGGAAATGTCGTCTTCCCATATGTATCGGGCAATGTTGCCGGCAGAGCGTAAGCCATTCCGGCCCGTTGTTTCTCATGATAAATTTCAATTCGAAAGGCGAGATGATCTATGGAGACGGTACGTGTTCGGAAGACGAGATAATCGACATTGTTGCGGAAGACGGAGCCGTTGACATATTGCATGCCGAAGATAGGATCCTCTCTCGTCAGAACAGATAATTCTGTATTGGAAAAAGATGGAACATCCGGCAAAACGGGATCCTTCTCATCTTCCAGCCCTTCTTCGTCTACTGTATCTCTCTGAAATTAGAAGGATTAGATTTGAAACGAGGAAAAAAGCTGCAGAGATGAGTGGAACGTTTATGGAATAGTTAATATTTAGTCTTCTTGTTATATTTATTTCTGTATCTAATTTTTGCATGAAATATGTAAATTAAAAATTTTTTAGATAACTAAAAACTGAAGTGAGCCTTTTGTTTTTCATTTTAATATGATTTAATTATAAAATTGTTACATTTTATATATTAAAAGAATTGTAGTGTGGAATCAGAATATTAAAAAATGAAAGATATTAGCGATTTAACTTTAAACTTTCTACCCATCTTTGAAAGGGTCACATAAAAATAAGGACTTTTCAACGTTTTGATAAACACGATACGACAGTCACAATCACCATTCGACTATAGATAGACGAAAGACGCCAGAGGGTTCCTTTATTCCTCCCAGACTCTCCATCACGAGGATCATATGGACAAAAAGTCTTCAAATAATAAGAAGCTTCCCCAAAAAGTCCTCAAATAACCTACTTCTTTGAATCTGACATCAAAAGGAACAATTTTCAGTCTCGTCTCCCTCATCCTGTATCGTTGTTTGTAAAATTTGAGGGCTTCTCCATGTATCCTTAGCAGAACGACGTGTTCATTTGAATGGCTAACCCATCCATCGGAGACCATCCACTTCCCATTATGCTTTCCGAATTCATCAACATAATTCTCCCGTGCTATGCCATTTTTGGAGGTTTCCAAAAGGAGGACGCATTTTCTTGAATTGAGAGCCGATTCCCATCTCGCGACGATGATTTGTTGTTGGGATTCTTCAGTGGCAGCATCGAGTTTGTAACCGATAAAGTAGCGAAAAAGGATCTCTTTTTTCGTCGGTAGCTCTGTTGCGTACCCTTCCCAGACTTCTCGATTGCTGAAAAAACATGGTTTTGAATTAGAGAAGAACTTCTGTTATTGAGGGAAATACAATTCATTTGAGTTAATAGGAATCTTTTCCAAGACCTGTTTTTCAAACTAAATGCCTGCTTTTTACTGACGTTCCACAGTAAAGGTCTATTTATCAATTTCATAAGGTCTCGTGTCCATTCCTTAGGTACATGTTTCGCCACTCACTTTCAGCCCCTTCTTACCTATCTGTAGACTTTAGTTCCAAAGCGTGTGTTGGTTGCCAATTACCGAGAGGCTCGGTGTCACCGACAACAAAGAGATATTCCCACGGGGCGACATTCGAACATCTGACATTGAAACGAACTTCCACCGCCATCGGTGGCGGCTACGTGTCTGAAAAATTACGATAATATGAGAGATAAGGGGAAGGTTGTATATTTTGAGGAAGGAAGAAACACGTGACAAAAAGTGGTCTCTTTTCCCGCGAGGCCGTCTCATATTACTCAATTGGAAGTAAATAAGAAAAAAAAGACGAACCAACAAGCAGAAGACGATGGCGGGCGAAGGAATACGGACTGGATGCTAGCTGTGTCAAAACACTTCCTGCCACGCCACGTGATTACAACCGGGCTGGTTGACCCGCTTAAAGAATGCCAGCTTTTCAGAGGAAGTAGAAAGCGTCGCGCAGATCAATGCGCAGCGTCCAGAAAAAGCGAAAAACAGAATGGAAGCTTTTTAGGTGTGATTCGTTTAGAATATCACGCGCCACTGACGAGTTTTGTTCATTTTTAGAGATCTTATCTTTTATTTTCGAGTTCCAAGTTTTCCAAAAATGTGTAGAAAGAAGAGAAAAAAGGAAACGAACAAAGAAAGCTGAAAAAATTGAAGAACGGTCAGCCATCAATTTCGTGGAGAAAGAGGGTTTATTTTTTCTTCTGACATACTTTAGGTGAAAAAGGATAGATGAGCTTTGCCACTGAGCAGTCGATACAGTATAGAAGGATTTCATGAGAACAATAATCCACAAAACTTGACTAATCTAGTCGTCCGTTTTCCACTAGAAAGGAAGGATTTTGAGGATAAAACAACTTTCCTAACAAAAAAAATTACCGTAAGCTCCACAACAGTATTGAAAATTTTTATCCAATCAGTTGATTCAGAAGAAGAAATAGAATTTTGATCAGTAAGAACTTGGAGAATTTTCGTTGAAACAGAATTTTTAATATAAACATGTAAAATATATATGATGGATATGTAAAAACTGTAAAAAAAAGAAGAAAAGAATGTAGTTTTTGAGCATCAGTTAGTGAGATACCTGAATTAAACAATCCTATGCGTGTAACAATGGCGAGAAAAATGAACTCAAGAACATCGAGGTGGCAAATGACTTATGATGGACCTGGAGCACCGTCTTGAGAAGGATGAGGGCGACGAGGAGTTTGATTTGTTGCAAAACGAGGCTGCATCATTTCGATTATTGAAAATAATACCTCTTACCTGTTGCACACCGTTGGAAACCACACGGTTACCTGTTCTTTGAGTTACAAATGTCGGTGCCCTATTTACTGGCCTAGGTGGCACTGTCCGAACAACTGGAACAGCAACCCTCCCGGGAACAGTTGTAGTTGTAGTTCTTGCTGTAGTCATATCATTTGAAGCCATCCTGAAAATGTTTTCATTATTAAAGAAAATCTTACCTAAATACACTATCTGCAAATCCGCCTAAAATATCGACAAAATCTTGATATGTAGTTAAATTTGTAGGTCGCATATTTCGTACATAAGCAACCAGAATTTTCTAAAATCAAATTTGAAACAAACTACATTAATTTACATTTGTATAGTTATTTAATTTGTCAGCAGATATTCTTTCAGCAGGATCATTTCTATCACTTAATATGTTTTGAATTCTATTATATAAAGTTGGAATCATTGGTAACACTACTGATCGAATTGTCTATAAAAGGCGAATAAACAACAGAAAAAGTAAAAACCTCGGGTCCAAAATGATCTAATGTATATATAGCTCCATAAATTGTGGCCATTGACGCTGTATTATCCATCCAAGCTTTTGTAAGCACTTTGATTACTCGGGAACGTATATCTGTTCCTTGATGCTTTCTGAACATTCAATTAAAAGGCAAAAAATAGACCTACTTGCATAATTCCGTTAATAATCGACCCGAAAACTCCCGCAGTGCCCAATGGTTATCAGTTTCTGGCCTTGTGCAAACTTGTCTACTTAAAATACATGACAATATAGATGGCAAGAATTCATGTAACTGTAAACATATAAATCACTCTCCATCAAAACTAACCCATTTATCCAAACTGACAGTTGGATTATGCACTAAACTTTGCACCAATCGCATCAGATATATCAAAAAGGCTAGATTATGTTGAACAATATTACATCGAACTCCTAAATTAAATAATACTGAGAAGGATAAAAAAAACCTTCAGCGACAGCCAATGAAAATCTACCAACAAGAGGCTGTATTCCTGTATCTGTTTTGAGTGAATTCAACGCTTCTGTTCGTTTATTATCATCATTGCTCATTATAGCTTCAGTAATCTCTTTATAATAAACTTGTTGTTCCAAAGATAAAGTGTGTGTTGTTGTTGTTCTCAAATTAACATTTTCCACTGCTTTTTGACCTCGAACAATATTTAGCAAACGACTAGCTTCGTCCTGGAAGAAAAAATTTAAAAAAAATATAATACTAAATACTTGAGTATCATCATCCTTATTAATTGTATCAGAATTTGAAACGCTATTTTCTCGTTTTGTAGGAACTGGATTTTCGGGGACAGCTGGCTGCTCGCCATCGATGGCTAACCAATGAGCTAAAAATGGAAATAAAGAAACAAAATAACAGCTACATACATTTCAAAGAAGGGATAGGAGGAACTTTAGCAGGACCACCTTGATATATGCTTTTCAATTCAAGTACTTTATCATCTTCAACAAAAATTTCACGTCCTCCTGAACCAGCTAATCGAAGAGCTACTAATTCACGTGGTTTAAAACCATAATGAGCCTAAAAATGAATCAAATAATGCGGTATTTACAGATTTGCGTTCCAAGGACAAATGTGCATCAACATCTTCTGGTAATATTTTGGCTCTTCTCGAATGCTGGGCAAACCGAAGACTACCAGAAATTATGCTTCTCAAGACATATGAAACGTTGTTATTGATTTCTTCTATAGCTAAAATAAATAATATATAAAAGTACAATAAAAATTTGCCTTTCTCTGTAATTTCGTTCGAAGTAATTCCTAGAACTGCACCAATACGACGAACATAAGCAATATTTCCAAAAATTGCAGTAGATGTAGATGGCTGAGCATCATCTAAAAAAATTAAAATAAAAAATTGAAAATACCATCGACAATTCCGTTTACAGCAGATTCCTCCTTGTTCATCTGAATACGTGGTACCATGCACCTGTATGAATATAAAAAATAACATAAACACAACAAGATATAAGATTGGATGAACACCAACAATAGCAAACTGGCATATATTAATAATTTATATTTAATATTCTAAAACGTCTCCTAAAAATTCAGTACTCTGTACAAGGCAAATATTGAGAACAGTAGGGATTAAGGTAGCTTTCGTTATTAAAAACGGGAATAAATAATTCTGGATGAATATTACTACAAAAGAGTGAGAAGCAAAAAATGCTTTTCAGGAAGACGTTCAACGTCGGAGACCAAAAATTAAATCGGAATCAGAAATGCGAAATCCACAACTCAGATTGGACTTAGAACCCAAAATGACTATCAATGAGGTTTGGTAATAGAGGGATACAAGGCGATTCAAAATTACACGTAAATATTGAGAAGTATGGTACCCGTAATAAAAAAAACGAGATAAGAGACTCATGCAGGAGGGAAAGACATAAACTAGTGCTACCTAACTTCGGCAAAATCCATTAGTTCATGATCTTGTGAAAATTGTGAATGCAATTGTTTTTGCAACACGATAACTTTATCTTTCCGCTCTCGCGATTTCTTTATGATATCCGCTTTCTATAAACTGATTAAAAAAATTATAGTCCTACCGCTAAATGAGCTGAAACTCTGGATCCTGTTGCACGATCAATATGATTCAAATTAAGATCATCTTGCATTTTTTTGGCTTGTACTTCTAAATCTCGAAGATCATTCATAAACACTGTATTGAATCGCTGAAAAAACTATAGTACAGCACAATTTTAACATACATCTTCGATAGATAATAAACTAAGAAGAGGATTAACACAACCGAATTTCACTTGAATTGTTGCATCAGGAGATTGCCAAGCCTGTTTAATAACTCGAAGAGTTCTTTCTCTAAGATCATCTGTTCCATGAAGACTATAAAATTAAAAGTAAATATTATAGACATACAGTATCATATCGCCCAATGTTTTACCAGCATAATCTCTTAAGACCCAGTGAGTTTCAAGGTCCGGTCTACATAATCTACTACATAGAATACAGCTCAATAATGTAGGAATCAATTCATGAAGCTAAAAAAAATAGCTTTAAAAAATAATAATTAAAAACTCACAACGCCGTCTAGTTTTAATGATGTGTTCTCTACTAACGCTTTGCATATTCGAACCATATATATTAACATTGGAATACTTTGTGTAATAATATTATAACGCACCTAGAAACATTACTTGTTGTATCTTTTTAATCACTTACTGTTTGACTCACTAGTAGAGAAAGCTTCGGTAGAATTGGCTGAAGGCCTGTGTCTGTTGTTAAGGAATGTAAAGCGGCCGTCCGTTTTGGTTCATCTTCATTACATACCACAGCTTCAACTACTTGTTTGATATAAAGTTGTTGCTCCTTAAAATTAATACAAATGAAATAAAGAAATTTGGCTTACGACAGTGAGTGATTCGACTAAGGGAGCTCTAACTTGTACTTGTTCTCTTATCTGAACTGTTCGGCAAGTTTGTCGAAAAGCAACAGATGCACCATGCGAACCACCTGCCGTTTCTCGTCTAAACAAATATAAAGAAGAAGAGAAGAAGCACCTATGAGCGACGACAGTAGCTCTTATAGATTCTCCATTTATCCCTACATCATCATCTTCTTCTTCTTTTACAGGTCGAAGGTTTTCCGGAACTAATGCTAGTTTCCCTTCATATGCTAGCCAATGTGCTACAAAGAAAATGTTACAGGTAAAAAAGATACCTTTTATGAAAGACTGTACAGGATATTTTGGTTTTGGTTCGTCAGCAATAGTGGCTATATCGATGTCGAATTCCTCTGGAACAAATAATTCCTCGCCATTCGGCGCAGTAAATTGACGCAATTGTGGTCCTTTTTTGGATGCGGCACCGTATGGGATCTAAAAACATAAAGTATACATCTATTATCAATTCACATTGAGTTTTAATAAATTTAATGTTGCATCAACATCATCAGCTTGTAGCTTCATCCGTCTACCGTGCAAGGTATATTGTTTACTTGTGTTTATTATTTTACAAAGGAGTTGTGTCACCTAAAGAAAAAATTAAAAGAGTTGATTCTGACTTACTTGATCTGAAAGGAGTTGTAATGCACTTGGAGTGAGATTAACAACTCCAACTGAATCACCAACAAACTAAAAACGAGTGATTGGAATTGACTAAAATAACACATACTCTCACATACTGGGGTTCTATTCTAGGGCGTGGTCCTCCATTTTGACTGCTGATATTTTGCTGCATTCCCTCAATGCCATGCGAGCCGATAATAATAGATTAATGGCACCGCTAACACATCACCTACAATGGGTAAAATAGAAAAAAAAGATGAGATAGTCTTAGTAGGCAACTAATAAATAATTTTCAAAACATTATAGAACAGATTCATTAAGTAACAGCAGTAAATAACAGTTGAAACGTACAGATGGACCCAAGCAACATCCCCACAAATACCACCGCCAAAGAATAAATAGTAAAATAAGGAAAGAAACGAAGAAGCTTACTAAATAAATAAAATAAGTTACTCTTCTTTCAAAAGATTGGCATAGAGTTGATCCACTTCCTTTTTCAGAATTGGAATAACAATCTAAACAAACAAATTCATAATAGAAAAAGAATATACTTCGCCATCTTCATCAATATAAGCGCCAATTGATTTGGAGATCGAACCTTGTCCAGAACGATTTTGATTTTCCCCACTAACAAACTCAGCCGATAGCATATATTTATCATCATAGCTAGGAAAAAGAAATTAAAAAAAATATGAGTTACTTTTTCATAACAGAGCTCCATTTCCATGTTCTTTTCATTTTTCCATCAGATTCAAGGGCTTGATAGAAACAGTTCTTTTCTACATACCATTGATATAATTGCCATATTCCCATTAGAATGAAATAAGTGACAGAACATACTCCAAGCACCTAAAAAATATAAACAAGTAAAAGAAACTCACTATTTTCGATTGGGGGAATGGATGAAGAAAATCATATACTATCGCAAACCCCGAGAAGCACACAGCGATGAATGAAATAAATAATCTTCCGTCCATTAACGTATGACGTTCCTTCCATCCTACTTTATCATTCAGTATCTAAATAATAAAAAAATTTTAAACAAAAACGAAAGTACCTTTCTAATAGCATCATCCAGTGAGTTTTTGACAGTCGGTCCATCCCATTTATTAACCTTGATTATATCTTCCTCAACCCCAGGAGCCATTCTAAAATGAATATTTTATAGCTGAAAACTAAGAGAAGCTGGAAAAAAAGTATTAAAATTAAAAATTCTTATTCAACGTCAGAAAATTTGTTCAAATGAGCACTTTCAAAGGTCTATTCTATTAGCCTGATTCTTGCCGCGAAGTACTCTGTCGCGTCCCTGTTGTAAAGCGATCGAATGGGGCGGGGCTTTCTATTACTGCGTTCGCTTTGACCACACTGCGTTGCTCTCGTCAATTTTCCAGTTATTCTATTGTTTTTCCTACGTGTCACAACATTATAACATTAGGTTTACAGAAAAAGGTGATTTTGACTGTTATAATCAAAAGTTTTTTTGAGTTTGCTTATTTCGAAATAGTTTCATATCGGAAGAAGTTTTCTTTTTTCTTTCTGTAACATCTTTTATTAATATTATTTCAGCTTCAAAATGGGCGACAACAAAGTCAACATGAGCCTCGATGATATTATCAAAATGTCGAAGAAAAATAAACCAACGAATTTCCCCAGAAAAACCGCACAACGTGGAGGAGCACGAGGAGGAGGACGTGGCGGACGTGGCGCTAGAGCAGGTGTTGGTCGCGGAGCAAAAAAGGTAGATATATTGTTTAAAGCTTTTTAACTAGTTAACTGTTGCTGGTGGGCAACTTCTAAAATTTTATATTTTAGACGACGTCTCCTCGTAAAGTTGTTGTTACACGTCCTCAAAGAGGTGCTGCAAACAACAGAACAGGCTTGCGCAAAGGAGCTGTCAACGCTCAGACCAAGAAACTAGTTAGCCAGCTTGTCAAGGTTTGTCTTCTACTTGTTTACTTATTTAATTTTATTTTTTAATAAAATGCTAATCTTTCAGAAAGCACTAAAAACTCGTCTTGGAGGATCGCTGGCTCGTCGACCGGCATTAGCCAACCGCGGCGTATGTTTCTGGGCAATGCCCATATTTTCTATATTGGATTGGAACTAAACAGGCCAGAATGGGCCGAGTGGCAAACAACACTCGTGCAAGCCTCCTCCCTTAAAAGGATCTATCTTATACGATAGATGACGTCCCATCCGAGCCCGCGTCAAATGATGCTTAATTGTTCCATCACACATTTGGATTTTTACTCCGCCCTTTAAAACCGGGAGAATCATCATTTGCGCAGCCAACTTCCCATCAGTTATGGCGTCGTGCAATCCCCACTTCTTCGTGGTATCTTTTTCAATGGGCAGGGAGTTTCCAATTATTTAATCAGCAGGTGGTGAGTTATTTGTTATTTTAGGCTATCGCTGTTGGACGTGGTGTGCTTGCTACACGTGTGAATCGTGCTGGCGGAGGATTGGGACGTGTTGCTGCTCGATCACGTGTAATTGGAAGAAGTCGTCCTGTAGTCAGTACAGTCGTTTCTACTGCTAGACGTGGGCGTGGTATTAGAAGAGGAAACACTCTTTATCAAGACGAAATGTAACTTACTTGTTTGTTTTATCTTCTTTAGTGTTCGACCGGTTGTTGTGCAACAAGCACGTCCACGCTCGGTTGTTTTTGAAAGAGTGGTTCAAGCCCCTCAACGAGTGGTTCAACGAGTTGTTCAAGTAAGTTTTAATTTTAACTATATATTTTTCATCTTATAGGTCCCAAGACAACGTCAGCGTGTTATTATGCAGCGTCAACGAGTTATTCAGCGACCACAGCGTGAACGCGTTATTGTGGTTGAAAGGCAAGCCCCTGTTCAACGTGTTCAAAGGGTTATTCAGAGGGTACAGCGTCCTCAGGTACTGTAGTTAATTATTAATAATGTGTACTCGTTTAGAGACAACAAATTCAATACGTAGAAGCAAGAACTCAGAAAAATAATAATTTCCGTAATGCTATTGGTTTTGGATCTTCTGCCAGACGAGTACAAACGGTTAATTGTTCTGCTTCTTCTAATTTTTCTCAGGTTGATCGTTTCGAACCAAGTACTACATTCATCACTCGCCAAGTCATACGTCGTGGCCGCGGTTTCCAAAACATCTAATTCGTTTATTTTCGTGTACATACATAATCGCAATGTTATTTTCGTTAATGAAATGTCTTCTATAAACATTGTTTTTAAACATTCACAATTCCTAAGTCACACGTTTTTAAAGATTCAGCTTTAAAAGCATCAATAAGGTGAGCACCGGTTGGAGAGTAGCCTAATATCATTTGAAGTAATTGTCCTGGCGGCAATCCGCCACCATATGACTGGACTTCAGCCCAAGCTAGTCCTGCTTCTTTTGAAAAGGGATTAGATTGAAACTTTGCATTCCAGAGCAGGCTAGCAGCAGCCCTTGCCACAAGGTATGAATAGTAACGACCACCGTACTGGACAAGATGACCAAACCTAAAAAAAAATAGAAACTTTGAGGCCATACCTATGTTGAAATGCCGAATTGGGATCTCTTTCTAATTGAGGAAGTGATGTAGAGAAGATGGAATGAAAAAGTTGAGTAGTTGAAGCTGTTCCTTCTGCTATCCGTTCAGCATCAGGACCGTGTAGCTCCAGATCAAATAGTGCATATGAGGCCTGCACTTTATAAATGAAAAATAATATCTACCTGCTGAATTGTTTCCAAAGAGCTAAAGGCAAAACGCGATGATATTAAAGTGGCAGCATCTTCCAAAGAAATTGCTTGGCCGTTGGGACTAGTCAAAATGGTTCTCATAACAGTTAAGTCATTGAAGAAATACTCCATGAGATTTGAAGGAATTTCAGAAAAATCCTGAGGGCACCGGGTACCTAAAATATTTAGAAATAAAAATGAATGAAAGACACCTGCAACATGTTGGTATTTTGTCCTTCCTAACATACTGTGCATCGCGTGACCCAACTCATGGAATAAATTTTCCGCTGCATGTAGGGAAAGAGGAACAGCTTTCCAACCTTTTGTCGGATTATCAGATAAAGCTAATGAGAGAACTACAATTGGAGTTTGCCATTCACCTGTTGATAGCTGGGAACATAACATTCAAGAATAATAAACAAACCTCTTTTGAGCAACGAACAGTATAGTGACAATCGCCAGCAGCTTTCGAAACACGACGATCTACATCCATATAAATATGACCCATTAAGTTGTTCAATGCATCCAAAACTTCCTAATGAGTTTAGAAAAGTAGAAACAAATGAACAAACCCATTTTATTACAGTTCCCGACCAAACTTCTCCCAAAGCGATAGGAACTTCTTGAAACCGTACTCCATATAATTTGTTGGATAGAAAAGCGAATCCTTTCATCATATTACCAAGAGTTAGATATTTTTGAGCCAGATCTTGATGTGATGAACCGAATGCACGTTCCTGAAACGAAGAATGCATTCCCTAAAAGATTAACAAACTTTATAAATATGAGTAAGGAAGAAAATATCCCAATCACCGACTTTTCTACATTCTGGCTGAAATTGGTTTTGAATATCCATAAGAACAGCAAGTTCTTTCTCAGCTGCTGGTCTGCATGCCTGAAAAATAGAAGTTAAAAGGGAGAAGAGTAATTTTTAAAAATCTCTCATTTAGCTTTTGACACCGCTTGATGATCTAATAAATTACACATCCCTTGCAGCAAAAAGTGAAAGTTATTCAATATACTTTTCTACTTTATGAATAGAAATTACGAAAAGAAAGTTAATATTACCAGTTATCAAAATAAAAATTAAGAATTTTTGAGAACTCGACATGTTCAACATGAGTTTATAAAACTAAAATGAATGGATAACATTATATACAAATAACTAACCTCAATTACACCCCAGAGAAATTCTCTAGCTTTCTCAAAAGATCCAAGAAGTGTGTTATATTGTGCCCGATGAGAAAACGATTCAAATCCAGTCAATTGAGCAAGACGATTTCGACTCGAAATAAGACGACAAAGATGCTTTTCCTAATAAAACAAAGAATATAAGCGAAAATTATAAAGGCTAACTTGTTCCGGGTTCTGCTTATAATATGCACTGTGAACAAATCTACGTTTTTCACGTTCATAAGAGTTGATTATAGGAGAATAAAGACGAGTTGATGGCAGACTATATTTTTTAGCTTCACTACGAGTTATTTCAGTTTCCTTCTCACATCCCCATTGAAAATGAGCACCAGCATCGAAAATATCACCAGAAACACTCACAAATTCTTTTCTCTAAAATGAGATAATAGTTGGTTAGCAATAAAAACCTTGTCATCAGATAAATGAACACCAGATTGTTCAAAATCATCCAAGAAAAGATCTATCGTTCTTTTATCGACGTCACCTAAACGAGAAGCTTCTTGTACTTTAGATTCTTTCAACTTGTTATACAACGGAGTATAGGTATTTAAACTAAAGAAAAGAGTAAAAGAAAAAAAAGAGAAACCTCTCAACAAGTTGACAAAAATCGCGAGCACTCTCTTCCGTTGCTTCTGTGAAATCACGATCATTGTGTAGCTGCCGTACACATTCTGCCTGAACTGTAAAGCTAAAAATAAATAGAGCAGAACATACTAGATCCGCTGCTTTGCAAATTTCATTTGATAAATCATCAAATAGCTGAACTGTTGTTCTATCTGGCCGCCCTTTTAGTATTTCTTTCACGATTTCACCACTTTTAACACGAACAGATTCATTAAGTTTAGAAAATCCTGCAGGTGATTTCAATAATGCAATTCCAAACAGTCCCTAAAAAGAGCTTAATCGACTAGTAAGTGGTAACCGTGCTAGTTTTCTCCTGCTCAGTGCTTTTACTAAAGAAACCGCGATTAATAACTTTTCGATAATTGCTTATCCGATATAATGGTTTAGAAAAAATCATTCTATAAAAGTTTGTTAAACAGTATATAAAACAAAAGACACTGGCTTTAAACCAGAAAATAAAAACGAGAGGAAATAAGTAATTATTTATCTTTATATGATTACATGATAAAGCAGTTTTACTATATATGAGGGAAGTACGAAAAACTTACTGGTATAAATATATTTTCTAGGAGCATTTATAATACCACCTGGTTTAGAAACGGCTCCGGGTGAACGGTCGCTTGAAATAATAGTTACACGATTCATCAGCTAGAAAATGTAAAAAGAAAGATGATGGAAAAACCTCATTTAGCGATCCAGAAATTTCGGTCATCCTCGAAAGAAGTAAAGTGACATTGACGTCTTCTTCTTGCTAAATAAAGTTTAAAATATGAATAATAGGTGTACTTTAGTTATGGACGTGCAAAAATCATCCTCTGTACCATTTTAAGTGATCACTAAGATTGAGTACAACCAGCGGATGAAGCAAGACCTCAATGTCCTTGAAGGAGTTAATACTATGAAATAACACAAACCTTGGCGAGAGTACATACAACTGAATTTGCAGATTCATCAACAACCATTGGTTCATTAGGAGTGTTGATCATTTTATCTGAAAAACGAAAATTGCATACCAAGAAAAATTAATTTCTACCATATTTTGAGTACATTTTATCATATAAGTTAGAAAAAAGTGAGAATAATAGGATGGAAGACAACAATTAATCCAAAAACTAAAGAAATATTTATTTTGAGCTGTACGCAGGCAAACTACAGTACTCAGAAATTGGAAAATTCCTCCTCCATTTCTCAGCCAATGTAGTTGTCAACGGGGTCTTCTGTCTTTTTTCCTGTAATTAAAACATTTCCTGATCAATCAATCTTTTTCGGGAAACGAAAATCTACTCGGAAGAATGTCACCACAACAGAGAATACATTTAAAATCTATATAAATACTATGTGGCCCTATCCCTACTCTCAAATACTAGGCAGCCAGAGGATTATTCAAACAAACGTCATATGTGGTAAAAGATAAGATGGTCAATGGAACATATGAATTTATCGACAACGATAGAAATGCCAAAATAAATAGATTTATAATATGGAGAAGAAAGAAAACAATTAGAGGGTTCGATAAAATGAGGAAAAAGGGAGTTAATTTGTAAACCTATAAAAAGGTCTCATCGTCGAATAATAAATGCTTCGTACTGGCTATTCATACGAACATTTTGGTTCAATGTGTGAAAAAAAGACATATGACTGAACATGAGATCATCTCTATCAGAGGTATGGATCGATATCGTTTTGGGAAACTACAGGGAGGTCGCAAAAATCACTAAATACTTGCATAATTGGAACAGAACTGCAGCCTCTCTTAAAAGTGATTGAATATACACTTTCATGTATCTTTGAAAGTTCTTCTCTCCCACCAACCTCAACTTATGCTGATAATGACTGATAAGTGTTGTATTTTCAGTGAGACGTCCCCAAACACTGCTTTCCGTACTATCATAGATTTCGAGTAACTAGGACAACTTACTACTTTTATTTGACGTTTCTTCAAAATTTAATTGTTACTATTTTATGCTGACCCATATCCACATTAGACTATTTCACTCCATTTTTTCTTGTTTCTTCAACAAACGTATTCTACTCTTTTACCTTTTTCTTTGTTTCATCGGTATTCTCCATTGGAGACAAACATATTCCAAGTAAGTGCAAAAACATAAATGAAAACGATTGAGACGAGAGCCCGATGACTTGACGTGTACCTTCAAACCGACAAAGCGAGTAACATATGAGAAATGCCTTGATGGATATTTACACGGTCAGTTGGAAGTGGAAGGGCAAATGATTATAGGAACAACAACAGGAGGAGGAATGGGTAACGTTCTCTTTGAATTGATAGGACTGTTAGGGATAGCCAAACAAGTCAATAGGTAACTGTTCTACTTTCTGAAATATTTTTTAGGAAACCCATTATTTCACATGAATATTCTATAAAAAGAATTGAAAAGATGGCTGTTTATTTTCCGAATATTAATCAATTGATAGAACAACTGAAGGACACAGTGAGAAAGGTCTCTCTTCTAATTATCATCTAGAGTACGTGTAATTGTTTCCAAGGGGTCATTCATTTCACAACAGACTGCTGTCGATTAGACAGGGAATCTATACAAAACATTAGTTCCACAAATGATACTATTAGGATACATACGTATTTCACACAGGTAAAGAGAGCAAGATAGAGATGGAAAGATACTTTAGGGAGTGGGGTACCTGTCCATATTGTCGAAAGAAACAATCAGTCGACTGTTGATGGGGTCAGATGAAATTGTGTATCTGGCGAAGGAAAAATTATTCCCTGCGAATCCGATGAGACACACAACAAGAAAGTGAGCCTCTTTTTTATGATGAACATATTCCAGTCTATGTGTTCATACAAGAAGGGGAGATTTCTTAACAACTCCCCTCGTCTATGCTTCGGAAGAAGAGTTCACGAGACGGGCTACTGCATTTATTTTGGAAAGAGAATACTATAATATAGATATCTACGCCTTTGGGAACGATGAGGAGTTCCTCAGAAACACCTTTCACCTCTGGCCCAATGCCTTCATCGCCAGCGAGAATAAAACGCTGCCGCCCAATGTCGAATTCGAGTTCAGTCGTTCTTTCTGTGACATCACTCTGCTCACCGGTAGGTTTTCCATTAGTCCCACTCATTCAACGAATGATTACAAAACTTCAGCCTCCGCCTCAACATATGGTTTTTGGATGGCACATCTCTCTCGTGGACAGACCGTTTTTTATAATTCAAACATTTCTTTACCAGATGGAATAATAACCCAGATGATAAAAGAAGAGTTTTTTCCTGCTCACTGGACGCCACTCGAACTTATCACTCAGATAAAAATAGCCGTTCGTTGATATCATCAGGATGAACAACAGGAGAAAGTCATAAAAAACCGTGATCGTCTTTTTGAAGTTTTTTTCTGTTATTCGATTATAAAGCAGATGGCCGTCTCCTTTCACCATACATCATCTAGAAAAAATCATTCTATAAAAGTTTGTAAAACAGTATATAAAACAAAAGACACTAAGTAAGGAAATAAGTAATTATTTATCTTTATATGATTACATGATAAAGCAGTTTTGCGTGTTTAAATATTGAACAGATCAGGAGTGTGGAATGGACCCGCTAAATATATATATGAGGGAAGTACGAAAAACTTACTGGTATAAATATATTTTCTAGGAGCATTTATAATACCACCTGGTTTAGAAACGGCTCCGGGTGAACGGTCGCTTGAAATAATAGTTACACGATTCATCAGCTAGAAAATGTAAAAAGAAAGATGATGGAAAAACCTCATTTAGCGATCCAGAAATTTCGGTCATCCTCGAAAGAAGTAAAGTGACATTGACGTCTTCTTCTTGCTAAATAAAGTTTAAAATATGAATAATAGGTGTACTTTAGTTATGGACGTGCAAAAATCATCAGGGTTAATCCTCTGTATCATTTGACACAGTTTATTAACTTCTCGTATTATGTCTTCGTTGAGTGCCAAACGGCCCTCATGAACAGCTATTATATAATCGCGAATAATCTAAAGTATGTGGAGAAAATATAAACCGTACCTGGACTCTTGTGACCAACATTGAAACTGCATTGTTATTCGAACGAATTGTTTTTGCAATTACAGTCTCTTTTTCAATATCAGGTCTCGAAGAAAATCTAAAAAAACATAAGCTGCAAACTGCAAAATCACCTATTGACATGTTCCACACCAATACGTTCACTTTCTTCAGAAACTAAAGACCATGGAATTTGCCGCATTCCAATAGTTCCATGAGTTGGCACGTTCTCCCAAATGGTTACAGGCAACTGAAAAAAGATACTAGAAAAATACTTAGAAATTTACCTTCTTTGTATTTTCTATACAAACAGTAGTATCTAACTTCAAAAATAATGGAGATTCAACAAACTTAATACAACTTTGCTGAATGCCAAGCTCTGTTTCAGTAGGTGGTCCTTCTCCATTTGTATATAGTCCAATGACTTCTAATTCAGAGAACACTTGTGTATCTAAATGACACTGAAACAATATTTAACAGAACTTACATTGTTTTATACGCTGTCCAATAAATGTAGAATCAATAGTTGGATTTCCAGCTGTATCAAACACTTTGAGTTCAAAACTATTAATAATCTCCAAATGACGACCATCTTGATGTCCTAGTAAAGCGCCGAAGATCTAAAATAATCAATATTGCTTGAGGATAATAAATTGCCTCAAGCTTTCCTATTGTTGGCTGCTGGACTTTCTTACGAGTGAAGTGATCACTAAGATTGAGTACAACCAGCGGATGAAGCAAGACCTCAATGTCCTTGAAGGAGTTAATACTATGAAATAACACAAACCTTGGCGAGAGTACATACAACTGAATTTGCAGATTCATCAACAACCATTGGTTCATTAGGAGTGTTGGTCATTTTATCTGAAAAACGAAAATTGCATACCAAGAAAAATTAATTTCTACCATATTTTGAGTACATTTTATCATATAAGTTAGAAAAAAGTGAGAATAATAGGATGGAAGACAACAATTAATCCAAAAACTAAAGAAATATTTATTTTGAGCTGTACGCAGGCAAACTACAGTACTCAGAAATTGAAAAGAAAAAACTTTCATTCTTTTCTGTTCTTTCTCGTCTAACTTTCAATATATATTTCTATGCATAATCATTAGCTTTATACACTATGCGGTAGTATATAATAATGAATCTCATTCAACTTGCCATAATTTTTACTTTATTTAAAATTTCTTCGGGAACGGGGTGAGTTTATAAAATTTTTCTTTTTGAGATTCGTTTTTCTAGTCAGAGAAATGTAATCCTCATTATTACGGACGATCAGGATCGTGAACTAGGTTCTATGGATCAAATGCCACGAACTTTGAAACTTTTGAAAGAGAAAGGTGTTGATTTCGAGAGTGGGTAAGCAATATCAAATGTATAACCTATTCTAGCTTTGTAACTACTCCAATTTGCTGTCCTAGTCGAACCTCTATCCTAACTGGTCTTTATGTTCACAACCATAATGTTTTCACAAACAATTGTAACTGTTCTGGGACGGAATGGCGAAAGATTCATGAGCCACGAGCATTGCCAGTTTATATGAAAGACGCTGGCTATCGAACATCATTTATTGGGAAATATTTAAACGAATATGAAGGAGGATATGTTCCACCCGGATGGGACAATTGGCTTGGTCTTCATAAGAACTCGAAGTTCTATAACTACAGTGTCAACTATAATGGCGAGAGGATTCGATACGGGTCAGATTACAAGTGAGTAAAGCGAAGAGATTGATGGAAATACCTCCTAGGAAAGATTATTTCACTGACGTTGTAACAAATCGAACTCTTGATTTCATCTCTGATCATCTTCGTCTTCGTCCATGGCAGCCATTCCTCGCTGTCTTGTCATATCCCGCTCCACATGGACCGGAGGAGCCGGCCCCAAAATTTTCTCATCTTTTTGAGGATGTCTATACTCACAGGCAATTATTTCTCTTATTTGAAAAGATATTCCAGGACGGATGCTTTCAATTACGCTCCTAATCCAGACAAACAATGGCTGCTACAGAAGACAGGTAAAATGGAGCCGATTCATGTTGCCTTCACGGATTTATTGCATCGTCGACGGCTGCAGACTTTGCAAAGTGTTGACGAAGGCATCCATCGGGTAGGATTCTAGGAAAAAATTAGCTAAAATATTAAAGTTATTCACACTTCTTCGCGACTACAACCAACTCTCTTCCACTTATATTCTCTACACTTCCGACCACGGCTACCATCTGGGACAATTTGGACTAATCAAAGGAAAGAATATGCCATATGAGTTCGATATTCGAGTTCCTTTCTATTTACGAGGGCCAGGAGTCCCCAAAAATCTTGTGTAGGTCATTCTTGTAAAGAAATGGAAGGTTTTAGACTCCGTCAGCCAGTTTCCAACATCGACATTCTACCAACTTGTCTTCATATAGCTGGAATTGTTCAGCCGGATTATCTAGACGGTAGAAGTATTTTAGAATTGTTGAAAATGCTGAAATATGGTCGTCACTTGAGTAATCTGCCCCACTGGAAGGATACCGTCCTCATCGAGCGAGGGTAGACTTTTTTTCTGATCGCAATAATGCTTCAGAAAGATGCCAAAGCTGAAAAAAATTCAAGAACGTATTCAGCGACAGAAGGAACGATTCAGTAAAGAAATGCGTCTTCGGACGGAGTGTTCTAAAGCTGTATGGCAGAGACCATGTGAGACTGGACAAATGTGGAGATGCTATCTGTCTTCGAGTGGAAAATGGAGGATTTACAAGTGTCGGGATAACCGAATGGAATGTGATTGTAATAGGAAGAAGAGATCAACTGACAAAGACATGGAAGATGAATTTCTTTTGGACACTTACAAACTAAATATTCAACAAAGTCAGAAATGGTTCCAAGGGAATTTCGATAACCGAAAAACTTTCAGGGTAGGTTTCTTCTACATCGATACAATGTGGATAAAATTAATCACATCCTTATAGAATAGGCGAGAATCTTGTCCGTGTAAAAACAACACATTACATCCTTTGAAGGCAGATGAGCTCGTCTTTGAGGACGATTCACCCCTCTATGACTTCAACCCTAAAAAAAACAGGTATCTATCAGAGATGAGCGGAACATTTTCGCAGAATTGCTAATATACATTTTCTGTCATTTTTTCTTCTGTTATATTCAGATTTTACGCAAAATTATCCCTCTTTTAATCATCGGACGTAGCAATTTAGTACAAGAAATTTTGTGTAGAATTTGAAATTTTGAAAAATTTGAAGAAAAAAAAATGTTAACGATTTCATAAACGTATCTCGGAAACATTCACCTATTTACCAGTGTAAACACCATTTTCCTTTTATTTACAGGCCTTTCTCCTCTTGCTCACTCCCCCAAATGAACTGTTTCTCCCACAATGCTGATCACTGGAGAACTCCTCCTCTTTGGCCGACAGAATACGGAGAATTTTGCTTCTGTCAAAATAGCAATAAGTAGAAAGAAAATACCTAAATTAAAAAATTATTAATTCAGCAATACATACTGGTGTCTTCGAACAGTTAACGAAACTCACAATACCCTCTATTGCGAATTTGTTACAAATTTTATTAGCTTCTACGATCTCAATGAGGATCCTTATCAGGTAAGCAAGAAAAATGACGATAAATAAACCTCGCTCTAGCTGACAAATAAAATCTACTCACTTGAAATGACAGAATTAGAAGAATTAAGCGAAAGACTCCGTCTTCTAAAATCTTGCCAAGGTATTCGTTGTGAGCAATTATCACGACCCGATTGGAAAGACTTCGTTGAAGAATTATTAAAATAAATCTTGTACAGTCTGAAACATAAAAAGTCCACTTCATTGCAAGAGCGTCACTTCTCATTTTAAAATTGGAATATATTCAACTGTTGAATAGTGTCTCATTGCGTAAATAGTTGAGTAAAAGTCTTTTATTTTTAGAGCCTTTCCACAAGCACCTGTCATGAGAAATTATTTATTATCATTAGTCTGGTAAAAAAAATGAGTCACTAATTTTTCTGTTTAACAGAATATATCGTGATGTAAAATTTGTATTCCAAGATTGAATGCACTATAATCATGATTGATGACTATAAAAAATGAATATTCACATGCCGCAGACTTTCAGATTCCGTTTGCATTTATGTTTGCAGTGCAATTTGCAAAAAGTA
Source organism: Oscheius sp. DF5120 (assembly GCA_932521415.1). Taxonomy (NCBI): domain Eukaryota; kingdom Metazoa; phylum Nematoda; class Chromadorea; order Rhabditida; family Rhabditidae; genus Oscheius; species Oscheius sp. DF5120. Next base: position 2,375,645 of record OW051465.1, on the reverse strand, counting down.
GTGAAGAACAAATTCAGCGGATAATCTGACTAGTTGTTCTAACTTTGTCTTTTCTCCTAACTACACCCTCGCGTCTACTGATCCTATTCGGATTCCCCGAATGAACTTCCATTCCCCTTTCCTCCGAACTTTAGTCGCTTTCTATTCATCACGAGAGGGGAGCTAAGTGTATGCTTCATGTTTGGAGGTCTTTGACTCTTACCTTTTTACTATCTTTGTTCTCCGAACAGCCCTTTATAATCACTTTCCCCCTGATACAATTATATACAATTATATTTAGATTATTGATCTGCATAAGGGTATAACATCTTGCCTTTTCCTATTTTCTCTCTCGCGTCATTTTCCCGTTCTCCTCCATTCTGTCTATCCTTTCGATCTCATTTTCCCCCATGGCATAATAATTAATAATCACCTTCAACGACGTCATGTCAACGACTTGATATTATAATGAATACAAAGTGATTCAAGAATTTCAAGGAATGCCATTCTAATCAGTCTGTCTTCTGATGAATGTCGATCCGGTGCTCTGTCAAAATGCTAAAGAATTCGCCGACTGGTTGCCCTGGAAGGTAATTTAGAAAAAGCCTATCATGTCTTATGATATTTAGATTCTCCTCGCAGTAAAGACAGCCATCGCCTTCTTAGCAATTATTGCAGCCTATTTTCTCCTGAAAGATGTGGTAAGTTCCTTTTCTTTCATATCCTTTCTTCAGGGAGTCCGCTGGCTGGTTCACCCCAATGCGAAAGTTCTCTTTGGAAATCATATTTTCTGGTCGACAGCTGCTCCTCTTCTCTATGTTTTGCTTTACACCATTGATTTAACAAGGTAGAATGAGTTTTCTATTTTCAAGAAGAATTGATCAGACTATCGATCTACCACAATAACCCCTGCGACTATTTGGTTTCTACGGCATTTGCTGTTATCTTTCGTACAGTCCTCGTTTCGTGTGCCATAGCGCAGGTGAGTTTTTAGGTTGATAAATTGCTTCGATGAGTCAAAGGGAGAATAAACAAAAATGCAAATATTCATTTTTTCTAATTTCTAGAATTTTTCCGTTCTCGCCTTGGCCATTGAACGACTAATCTCCGTCTGCCATTTGAAGAGTTACGAACGAATCAAGAGACCATGGATTGGGATCTTTCTTATTATTCTAGCCGTCTGTCTCCTTACCTCTTCCCATCATGATATTTTAGGTCCTTGGCTGCATGTTGCTCCCCTACATCATCTATGTTTTTCCTTTCCTCGACGGCCCTATGATGTCTTCCTATACGATAACCATCTCTCATCGCAATCAATACAACCAGGCTGCTGCTCCTTTGATTTCCAATATCCAAGTTGTCTCGGAATTCTTAGCCCTGATAATCTTCCATATAACCCTTCTTCATTCCCGTTGTTACAAGAAGAGAAGACTGAAGAAAAAGACACATTCAGTAGGAAGAAGCTATCAAGTATGTTGATCCTTTTCTAATTTAAATTCTCTCAGGCCGTTGAAACGGAAAACATCGTCCGTCCCCTACTCTTTGTCTTTTGGCTTCATTTCATCATCTGCAGTATGCAGTCCATCGCTACAAGTACATTCAATGTGGTTATTATTCATTTATATTCATTCATCTCGTTTTTAGTGGTTTCATTCCGGTACTTTGACGTTTTTTGCCTTCTATTTGGAGATTTTTTCTCAATTTCCTCTTTATACTATTCTTCTAACCCTCCTTCTTCATCCGAAATCTTTTTTGAGGCGAAAAAAAGAGCCGGTTATCAATGAGATTCAAGAGCAAGACGACTATTTCAAGGTGGGTCTATTGGATATTGAAGCATCCTTTTAGGATCTCAAAATAATATTCAATACCTCGTTGAAAAAGAAACAAAGGAAGGAAAAACGCAACAAATAATTATTTATATATATACAAAATCTCTATGAATAATGTGACGACGACGTTTCTTCCTCGTCCCATGTCATTGCTTTGTTTTCATGATGCGAGTGTGGATTCGTCATTTGGATGATTTCTTGAGGAAGACAGGCTCGATAGACCTAATTTGATGGTACTCAGGGATAATAGATAAAGACTTACGAGGTAGAGAGCCATAGTGAGAACAATTAGACCGGCCAAGGAGCCACCTACAATGATTGGAACCTTGTCTGTTGTATGTTGATCCGTCGGACAAGTTTCTCCTGGAATTTTTGAGTTGAACAAAAATTGGAAAGTAGTTTACTATTCTTCACAGTGAACGAAGAAGAAGTCGATTCTATATAGCTCTGGACTGAAAGAAGAGAGAAAGTGACGCTGAAATAAAGAAGAAGTGATAGGAGAGGGAAAAAAGAATTTTCTAGACGTTTTGACAGAGTCGCTAATATATTTTCTTTTTTCTTTAATTGTTTCTTTTTATAGTCAGACTTTGCTTTCTTTTAGCTTGTAAAGGATACAAATTAAGAAAATTTTATATGCCTATAAAAACGAGAAAAATTATGCTGGGAAAGCTGTAATCGGACCTGACTATGGAGGACGGTGCCGGTGGTCAATTTCATCTTTTTGTCTGCCCTACAGGATATAAGGGGTAGTTGTAAATGAAATTATAGAGAAATGACATAAGGTTCCAACTTTCATATTTTTAGAAACGTTTTAGGCTAGAGGATAAAAATTGAAATAAGATTAATTCAGGATGGTTTTGTTTCATATGGATGTGAGATTTCACATAGTTGCATCCTGACAGGGAATAAAATAAAGAATTACTTACTATCCAAGAGGTCCATTGGCTAAGTTGTCGTTGATGGCGTACTTCTGTTTACTCGGACAATTCAGATAATGCGTCGGATATGTCGCAAAGATATAATCTGCGAATTCATTGTCACCATTTAATTGTACTGGCTTCTTATACGTTCCATTGTTTCCTAAAATCATCATCCTAAAGTATGAAATACCTGCAGCATTAGGAAAAATTGTTGGTAAAGTTGTATAATCCGCCTCTAATTCTACATTATAGAGTGCCCATTGTTTTCCTTGATCCGTCCAAAATGTCTTATCATGAGTAAAATAGAGTGTCATCGACCATCCGGGCATATGGTAAAAGTCTATTTTCATTATTTGAGAGTTGATGGGGACACCATTGGCATCTATCACACTGCGTTGGCAGGTGGAGCCATTTTTATTGACAGTACTTCCTGCGGGGACAGTGATTGTCTTGGCAGTTGCCTAAAGGTCTCTCTCATTATCTTCACAGGAAAATAAGAACTACCTGAGCATCATTGGGATTGGTATAGTAGCTGAGATCAAGATCTATCTGTGCCCACAGGGTTATACAAGCTGACGAATCGGTGCTATTTTTAACCCAAACAAATCATTAAGGACATTGATTGAAAATTACAGAGAGTTTTAACTGAGAACTACTACCTCCACCGGCGGAAAATGTCGTCCAAGGAAGAAAACCTGCAAACGTTTTATTTTCTGTAGCTGTATGTCTGATTGATCGACTTGTAGAGAACTTTGATACAAACAAAGTCCTCGACCATATTGATGATTGACGTGCCCTTGAACAGAAGATGGCTCCCTACGGGTTTGCACTTTGGGTTCTATCAACTCAGGGAGGAAACCATTAATTTGCTCGTGTATACGAAATAAAAGCACGTTTGGAAGGAGGAAGCCAAATATTAAAAAAATAATATAGTTCAAGAAAAAATTGCTTGAATAATTAAATAAAAATGGAAAAGAAGCCCACCCTCTATTCATGAATGACGCTCTTCTTCCCCCTAATCACCTCTCCACCCTTGGCTCCATCGGTTTTTATTGCCGATCACTTTACGACACACAGTACGTGGCTTTTAGTCTCATTTCATCAAAAATAGGAATTCCCTCTTCCCGACACCGATAAGTAGACGGAGGTCCGTTTGATTTGAGGCGGAAAGCTTATGATGGGGGCGTTGATCCGCGTTCCATTCGATAGAAATCAGTTTTTTCTTCTATTTTTAGATATCAAAAATATCTTGCATATAAAGGAGCTGGACCGGAGGAGCTACTTGTTTCTTTGTTTATTTTCTGTTGATAAGTTCTGATAACGGAATTGAATGGCATTTTTAAAACAAAGAAGAAGAAAAGGAAAACTCACCTAGAAAAAGAACCAATGACCTCATTCAACAGAAAAGAAAACAATATGTAGAAATACTAGACAGCGGGTAAAAATTGTTCGAGAAGTTTGTAGGGAATATTGCGTCTTTGCGGAAGGCAGAGAGTGATAAGAAGACCGGGTGCAGATAGCTCTTCACGTGTCTAGAGCAATAGTTCTCTGTCTATATAAAATCTATTTGAAAAGGAAGAAGTTTTCAGATTTACTGGGATACGAAACAAATGAAACACTGTGAAAACGGAATATCTTTATTTGAAAAACAATTCTATTTAAAAATTGTTAGAAACATTGAAAAACCATTAAAAGGCTCCATTGTTAGTGTTCCACACATTTGAAGAAAATACTGGAAAGGTTTTATTTTGTTTTCAAATAGTACGTGATAATTAGAAGCCATCTTCTGTTCAAGGGCACGTCAACCATTGATCGAGAAATCTGTTTGTAGTTAGATTCTTAAAGGGACTGTCTCACATAGCGCATAGACTTTGCGCGGGTAATATACTGTAATAAAGTTTTTATTTTTCTTTTATCTTTGCCGTTTTTGAAATTAATTAATATAAAATTACGGAATGGGTATATTTAACAGTACGACATGAAAATATATAATAATTTATTTACACAAAAAAATTAGAAAAAGCTACACCATATCACTTCGTCGTATCCCTCCTTGTTTTCCTTTTCGTCTTCTTCAGCTTCTGAAATGAAATATATTACTAATCTAGTATTTCTACGCTATTTCTCTGCTACTATTTCCATCAATATTTAGTTGAGAACGCCGCGATACTGTAACGTTTGTGGTCGACGATCGGATGAAAAAGAAATTTCTAGTAAATTTTGAAAAGGCAGTAGAATTCGCTAAAAAAAACTCAATTGCCTACAAGAATTTCAAAAATATATAAACTGCCACAGCCATTTTTCATTTCGCCTATGCCATCGACATTTTAGAGAACAGGATGTGACCAATAAAGGATTCAAACCAGGAGTCTTACCTGTGAGTTCTTTTTGAAACTATAAAATATTTTCAGTTTGATCATACTCTAATCCCTCTCTCTGAAGATGAATGTGAAACACCACCAGATTCAAATAATATGGTTCAGGTGACATCGATCGTCACATCGACGCGCTATTGGCCGAGCTAGACCTGAATAATGATAGCGACGTGGATGATATTTTTGATTGAACATATTGTTTAACAACAACTTTTGTTATTTTTTTAATTAAAAAATAAAAATAAAAACAGTTAACCTGAAAATACTCTTTTGGATGATTTCTAATTTCTTCTGCTGAAAATAAATTTTTACATAGCAAATATAAAATAATTAAAAGAATCATAAAAATATACACAAACACTATGACAACAAACAAAAATAGTAATAAATAAGAAAAAATATCAAAGAAAAAACTTTAACAACCGTTGTTTAATAATCCCAAATTCAAACGAACCCACAAACCTGGACCACGTGTGAGACAGTCCCTTTAAAAACTAGAATTAATTATTTTTTATAAAAATGTTTTTTTTCAAATGCTCATTTATTAGATGTTACCACGGTCTATCTACAAAAAAAAACTAAAATAATGATACATGGCAATTTGTATATTTGTATGATTCCCCAATATATGCTGTACCACACAAAAAAAACCTGATAAAAATGCTAAAAAAAGGAAAAATATTTAATAGGAAATAAGTAATACAGTATATAGTATGTGATATACAATTTGCCAAGAAAGGGTAAAACAAAATATTTGTCATTACGGGCCGTGCTTCAAAGAATAATATGTATTACGTACAAATTCGGCCGAAATGGGTCGTTTCCATTTTGAAATTTTCCAAAACGGGCAATTCCAAAATTGCTGATTCTTTTTTGGAATCATTCTTTTTTTGCCATGTCGAAAGAAAGTCTGCAAACATGAAGTAATAAATAAAAAGCAAAAAAAAATATGAAATAAACAAGTCATTTGCCAATTTGAAAACATTTTTTTGCGATCAAAGATTTCTATTGATTTTACTTATGTTATTATTATGGAATAAGAGATATTAGGCCGTCCAGACTGCATCAGAGATATTCTGTTTAACTAATACACGACTCTTTCATCTCCTGTTCTCGATAGGTATTATATAACAGTCTATGTAATATAGTAGATGTAATTTTGTGCGTAGAATCTATTTCCGGTAAGAAAAGTAAAAGAAAGCATCAAATATCGAGAGTAAACGCATAATTAGAATTCTTAGAATAATTACAGTACCCTAAAAGTGATACGCAGGTGCGCAGTTTACACCTGTGGCACTACTCTTCTAAACACTCCGACGTTAAAGTTCCATACTTTTGCAGATAATTCTCTGATCTAAGTAGCCAATAAACTCACTGATTCAGATCCTTCTATTTTCATCCAGGATATTTTTTATGTTTACCCGTCACCCCTTTTTGAATTTCATTTGCCTTCAAATATGACCCTCCTCCTCACTGCTTTGACAAAAGCACAAAACAAGAGGGGGAAAGCCGCCGCTAATATAATCTGTCCCCGCTAAACTTCTGGCTAATTGACAGGCCGGGAGCGCCGTTCCCTTCTTTTTCTTAATCTCGTCTCATCTTTTCCTCTATTCATGTTTAGCAGGAGCACTTATGGTCAAGAGTAGCATAACGAGGTTAACGTGTGATCTCGCAACATCGAATCAGAGAACATTTTACGTTTCTAGAAGTTGTTAGTGGAGAGCTTTTGCACATTTCCTGATCTCCATCTTATAGGAATCTGTTCTTTACTTTTTTGAAAGCTAGAGCTTACTTCCTCTAGCTACTTCCGAGTAGAACAGCTGAAAAATAGATGTCTACCCGAAGCCTAGCTACTTTCGAAGTCGGTTCGAACCTTGCCCCTTGCGCTCTGAGTTTTGTACGGTTAAAGCATTTATAACTGTGAACAGTATTAGCCGATTATTTCATGCTTCCTGATCATATCTTGTGTTTGACCACGGGATATCAAGATGCTAAGGTAATTTTTGGGAACATCGTGGTCTGCCTATTTTTGAGACTTCAATATCTACGAAATCTTTCTTACCAGAAATTAAAAAGTTAGTTTAAAAAATCATATGAAATATATTTGGCCTAATATGAAAGGAATTTTCCCCTCTTTTTAATTTTTCCCTGCTCGAAGCCTTGATTGCTGGTCACCGCCTTCAATTTTCAGTTCAAGAGCTTTCTGAAGGTTTGACCCTCTGACAAAAGGAAATTTTTCTAACGTCTTATTAGATGATTTAAATGAGTGAATCTTCTTAGATAATATGGGTTCAAGACCTGAACTCTAATCATCTGGCCTATAGCCTGTCTTCAGCTCCCAGGCTTTTTTTTCAAGGTTTTCCTAACTTCTAATCCCTTGCCGCCAGCCATTTTTGATCATATCTGTCGGATCCCTTGCTTGAAAGGACAATATCGGTCTGCCCTTCTCCCCCCTGTCCTATTGAATTCTCACATGACCCCATATTATAGTCGTTGTGCGTATGTCTCTCTCTACGTATTTCCCTTCTTTTTCCATTCCAACGCTTCGAATTCGAAGCTTTTTGCTGGTCCAGTGACTACATGTATTAGAGCATAAAACGGCGATTCATCTGTGGATTCTGACCATTTACCGGACACATTCCTCTCGCCGTAGAAGTCTGGGCATAAACATATTTAAAGGCAATAAAAAGAGTTGACGAAAGGGGAGGGGGGCAATTGTCTTGTAACGGAGAGGAAGGAGCGACTAACACAATGAGTGACAATCCGATGAGCAGAGAGCCATCAGGGAAGAAGCCTGACGGTTTTAACATGATAATTAGGATTTGTCTGGATTTTTTTTTAATTTTCGATCCAGTAACACCCGCCCTCCCGTAACAGTGATTCTATCACCTTCTCCCTCGTCCAGTCTCGCAATCCGTGTTGCCTCTCGAATAATTCAGTCTTCGTCGACAAACAGCCTCTCAAATCATCTTTTTCTTCTGTCATTTAATGCTCATTAGATATTCTCACTTCACTAATTCTGAATATGAGAAATGTCTGCAGACAAATCTTTTTTTCCATTATCCTTTCTCCTCCCCCCCGTCTTCTCACAGCCTTCGACGCCTCCATAAAACTTTTAGTGCATAGCTGATATTTCCTTCTCGTGATTCGAATATCACCTCTAATAACTTTATCTTTTTCCAAGAAATAGGTCGTAGAGTACAGTTGAGCGCCTCCTAATCCATAGCGACTAATTATCGAAGACTTCCTCGCTGAAAATGAGCAGGTGGAAATTGTCGATTAGACACGAGCAGCTCTTCCGGGGAGTGTATGCGTGTTTCCCGTCCGGTTCAAAGTTCATTTTCTTTTAATTTTACCGCTGAGATTTCCATGCACAAGGGCAAACTCTTTCCACATTTATTTCTTAAATCTCCTTTTATTATTCAAAATAACCGAGCACGTGTAATTTATGCAGATATAAAATTATTGTCTGAGAAAAACCCAAAAGAAATCAGTTCATTGAAAGACGATTTGTTTTTCCATTTTTTCCTTCTTTATAAAAACATCGAATACGTACCTTCTTTCAATAGCACAAAAAGTTCTGTACATATTAATCCATTAATCTTATTTGTTTGGCTCAATAATCACGAAGAAAAAAAGTTCAAAGAAGCCGAGCCATGTCGAAAATTACCTTCATCGACGTCAAACCTTGTTCTTCTTTGACGTTTTTATTAAAAGCTGAAAAGAAAATAGACTGATAAAGAATGTTTTTTGCTAGAAAATGTTTAGTTTTCTGCACTGTTTGGTATACCTAATTGATTGTTTATAGTCAGCTAATGAGAATAATAAATCCGACAAATATAGACAAAACGAACGGGAAATGTACCTGACGTATGTCGCCTACTTCTTTTTCTAATTTTCTTTGATGTTTTCATAGTCTTTTGCTCAAAAAACAAATTTATGACTATTAATGACTAATGGTCATCAATTTTCTAAGAAAATAAACCTTTTCCGTTCCCCATCCACCCCTACACATGATCTATATTCAAACATCTACTCATCACTGACACTTTTTCGGAGAGAAGACTTCCTCATTGAATTTTATTCTAGAGATGTCCCTCGATTATTTGGACGACATATCTGACAATCCCAATGATACATATCTCGATGTAAGTCTTTTCTTTATTCTCTTTTTACAAGTTTAAGTTTAGTACCCAGAAGATCTGCTTCAATCAGACCAATTAGTTCAAATAACTCAAATCATTGTCACAATTATGTACTGTCTGACGATTGCTATTGGAATTCCTGCGAATGTTTATGTTTTAGTAAGAATGAAACGATTTTCTAGGTTGGTTTCTTCTAATTTTTATATTTTGTTTAGAAGTGATAATGAAAGATATCGTAACGGAGCGGGAATCGCCTTATGTTCAATGGCAGCAGCTGATTTGTGCTCCCTTTTGCTAATTTGTTCACAAAACGTTCAACAACTCTTCGTATCAGATGATTCTTCCGACACTCTTTTGATGCATGCTAGTTGCAAGGTAACTTTTTATCTTGTTGTTCATTTTCCTTTCAGATAATGTTGTTTCTGACCCATACAGTAACAGGAATATCCATTTGGTCTTGGTTGTTGCTCTCCTGCCTCCGTTATCTGGCTATCCGTCATCCTCTCTACCATCTTCGTCTCTGGCAGATGCCTTACCGCGCCTTGGCAATAATCATCGTAAGTCCATTAACTTCATCCAGTATTCTTCTAATGTCTCTTGACGTCAGAAAACATTTCCTTCACGTGATTTTCAGACGACATCAGTCGTTTTGAATGCTTGGCTTCTTGTCGCCGTACAGTCCACACCCATGGGCTGTACGCAAGTGCCATTAATGAAAAATTCGCTCACGGCGAATCGTCTTTTTCACCTCGTTGAAAGCGTTTGGTCTTTTTGTATCCCTTTGGCCGTTATTGTTATCATGGACTTCAGTGTAGTTTTAAAATCCACGTAAGCTTCTTCTTTTTTATAATAATTTGCAGAACTTTGCCTCGCTGGAGGAAAACAAAGAAAAGAAGAAAATCAGCCCTCGAAGAAATTATCAAACTCACTCGGAGCAGCAGTATGCGGTTAAAAGTTTGTTTCATCTTTTTTTTGAGATTTTTATCCTTCAGCAAGGACATAACAAGACACTTTGGAGATGGCTGGTTATCGCCCTGGTCTGTATCATTCTCAATGCTCCTGAAAACATCTACCGCCTGTTCACTCTCTTCTCGCTGAGCAATTATAGCGAGGATGCGATGCAGTTTTCAGCTCGAATGATCGCCCAAGCTCTCTACTTTAGTCAATTCGCCTTCAATGCAATTTATCTCGCCGTCTTCGTCTACGATAAATCAACAAGATGTAAAACGGATCCAATGCACTCCGCAGCAGGTGGGTGAGGAAACCTATTAGAAAAAACAAGAAAATAAAGTGAAAATGCCCGTTACAGCTGCTGTAGCCATTCGTCTTTTGGACGTCCAAACTATTCAGGTTCTTCGCGTTTGTTCACTCACTTGCATGAGTCATTCATCCCCTGCTAACCACTCTAATCACTACCCTTTTTGCAAATCTATTAATCCATGAAAACAACATCTTTCAGTTACAATCAACATGAGAAGTAGACAACCATCGACAAGTGAACTGGATACGCCACCAATGCCAAAAGTTTCTTGCGTTCGACTTCTTCATCCAGATCAAAATGTATCCATCGCATCGGTGTGATCTCAATAATCATCTACACTTACGGGTATTAACGGGATTCTTTTGCTATAAATTTTTTTATAATACATCCTTATCACAATTCCCAATAAGTTATGAATCAACACAGATAGTAACAAGAAATCAGTCAAGATGATAAATAAAGAAAAATTACGCAGTGGAATCGGCTGTGATTCTATTAAAAATTTCTTCTTTAGTCACGAGGTCTGCAGTCCAAGGGTGATTCGGATGGGAGTCCTTCATTTGAGCAATGTAACGATTAGTTACCTAAAATAGTTTAATACATAATATCAAATAACAAACCTCTTCACCCTTGCCAAGTTGTTCACTAACAATTATCAAGTTAACAATAGCTTCAGGATTGTTAGAATCACGTTGTTGGGCTTCCTAATAAAGAAAATATGAAAAGAACAAAGACAAAAACCTGGAGTAATTTCTCAGCTTCTTCATACTTTTGTTGCATAATCAATGTTGAAGCTTGTCCTACAAGAAGAAGAACAGTCTGCCCGTATTTATCCATCATTTCTTGATAGATGTAGAAGGCATCTTTTAACTTATCTTTTCCCTAAAAACATAATAGTAAAAAAAATGAAAAAAAAACAAACCACAGCCATATTAACCCAAGCAAGAGCCAACTGAGATAAAGTTGCATCTTCATCGATTTCTGACATTAATTTCAGCTGTTGGCTAAAATAAATGACAATGTAAAGATCGAAGGAGCAACTTACATTGCAAGATCAACCCTATGCATCTTCAGAAGCGTCTGTACTGCTGCGGCTTTAGTATGTAACGTATCCACTTTAAAAAGAGCACGAAGCGCGTCTTCTGGATTCTGAAACAACAATAATAAATCAACCTAATTGATCTAATAAAAAGCAAGATCACACAAAACTTACTCCGGATTGATTTAACATAGCAGCGGCAGTAACACAATTGGCCTCATCGGCGACAAAATTTCCTTCATTGAGTTCGGTTTCGATTTGAGAAACGATCTTTGATCTGCATTATAAAATTTCAAAAAAATAGTGCAAGACAAACCTCTTAGCAGGATTTTGAAATTCGGCAAAACGACGAATGGCAGAAAGAGATGCTTGATCAGTGTTTTCCGGTATTTCAGATAATGGAATGTTCGGCTTGCCTTGAACAATATATGATAAATACATAAAGATATTCTTGGCCTCCTTCTCTTCGTCTGTTTTTGCATTAAATTTCTAAAAATTGGATTTTCGGAAAATGCAATGAAAAATACTGACACTGGCTTCATTGATACACTGCTGGTAATTACCCAGAAAATAAGGGTTACTTATATCGAAGAGACGATCTACAGACATACTAAAAATACAGATTAATAAAACGAAATCAAAAAACAAGATGAAAAATAAATTGGAAGACATGGCCACGTCAAAAGTACGTGAACATTTCCCAAAGACATGGTTACGTGCTTTTGCGTACAGAAGAATTGAATAAAATGAAGCTCATCTTTGTATTTGATTTTTTTTTGACCAAGGATTCCAATTATTTTTTCTAAACATTTCCTTATTCATAGATGATGATGAAGACATATGCGCTAAATGGCCAAGTCTTTCAAGCATTTCAGCGACTATTCCATGCTGTTCTATAATCTGAAAATTTTGAAAAATTAAATAAAGAAAAAAATATACCATAAGACAAGGTGGAATAAAAGACCTTCCATAGCGAGAAATCAGTGGAAAAGGGAGCATTAGACGGTTTGTATCGAAACTATGAGCGGCAACATATTCATGTAGTAGATTCGAAGATTCTCCGATTTCACTTTTCGCCGAGCATTCTCCACTTTCAGAGCTAGAAGAATTTTCCGAAAAATTCCCCATCTAGACACCTATACGACTGAACTATTTATTATGGCTCATATAGAATCTTTCAACAGTCACAACGCGTAAAAACAAAGATCAACAAGATCTGTCATAACAGAACAATTTAGCAAAACCTAATTGAATTAAAATATGAAAAATTACCAGAATCCACCCGCTTTTTTCCCATTGATTTTCTTTATCGCATTTTTTGGAAGTCGATTGAAAATAAGAAATCCGCCACTACGTTCAATCATATCTAGGGGTACATGGAAAGTAGTCAGCTCAGCATTATCAGGAATAGCCTAAAGAAAATAATCAAACCATTGATGACAAACCTCGTTAGGAAGAACAAACGACTCTAATTCAAAATTACCAGCAGATGTTTCATAAAGAAGTACTTTAAAGAAATGGGTAGGTACAGCCACATTATTTTTACCAATCACCTAAAATAAGAATTAGACAAACTCAAAAGAACTTACCTTATATTTGACATATAAATTTCCGTCAGCTTCTGGTCGTGGCAAATATAACGGTCCAGTCATAATATAGGTATTTAGCGCTTTCTTTGCAACTTTACGAGTATATTTTTCCAGATCATTCCATTTATCTCTATTGAATCCCCTACCGACCTAAAATTAAATTAAAAAATCACAGGATTTATACTTGTGGACTCATGTTAGTTAATAAGAAAGTCTGATCTACAGAATTTTGAGTTTTTCTATGATTTCCTGCTGCTGCTAAATGTCCACGATCATAGCCACTTCCCTAAAAGTGTAAATGAACAAAATTTGATAAATAAACCCTGTAATCATCATTTTGTGATTGGAAATATGTGTGCATGCTAGAATCCGCCCGAAATTGACATTTTGAGCGATCAACGGACGGGTCATATAATAATCTATCCGGTGTTAAGTGCTCACAGACCTGAATCCAACATAAAAAATGAAAAAAGACTAACCCAATGAGCAGTTCTAGTTTTATTGTCATAAGATAGGACAAAATCTTCAAAAGTCCTCAAATTGTCGAATCCCGGATATCCGTGAACCATAATCTGAGACGCTCTTGACGGTGCCATCGTTTTTTCCGTCGGAGATAATGGCATTGGAGGTAGAGAAGGCTAAAACAAAAAAATCAAGAACTAAAAAAAATTCACCAGTGCCACACTTGCATCAGCCGCTGCTTTCCTGAATGGATTCCAGTTACCAATTTGAGTTCCAAGAAAAAAAGATCCACCAGTTAAGCCTGTTATTCCTCCAATTTTCAGGAAAGACCGCATGATTTTTATAAGGATAAATTTGGAGAATACGAACAAGAAAAAGCGTAGCGACGAGCAATCGCGTACAACGCAATGAGGAGAATATTTATAAAGAGGGTGAATATATACATTTTTGTTACTGAAAAGATATTATTTTAAATTGTAAAAATAAATGTTAAAAGGTTTTTTTCAGTTTATAATTTTGTCCATGCGCTGCAGCATGTTGAAAAGTTTTGTTCCCCTTGTTTTAAAGAATATAAAATGAATATTTAGTTAGCTTTATAACATTTAAGACGAGAAGAACGACGAGGTGGAGACTTTTCATTTTCTTCTTTATTCTTCTTTTTCGATATATTTTGTTCTCGTTCTTCTCTAATTTTTCTTCTATAAGCGAGACATTTCATTATATGCTTCTTCAAATAAAGTGCCCTTGTAAAAGCTAAAAGAAAATAAAGTACACTACACAGCTTACAGGCACCACAATCCTGACATTTGTAATCTCGCGTAGCCTTGTGAGTATTTTCATGCATTCTCAAATCATTTTTGCGAAAAAATGCTTTCTTGCATGTCTGACATATAAATGGCCTTTCTCCTGTATGTGCAGATCTAATGTGAGCAGCCAAAGCTTTGCTACATTTATATCCAGGATGATCACATTCTTCATAATGGCACTTGAGCAGCTGAAATACCAAAGTAAATCTCATTTTAAACCAAACAAACCCTGTTTTCATGAACGATGTTTACATGTCTCCTCAATCCACCAGCCCGTCCAAATGCTTGATTACATAATTTACACTTAAATTTCCGCGTATTTTTATGAATCACTTCTATATGTTCTGTAAGAGAGAAGGCAGAGCAAAATTTCTAAAAAAAAAAAGGGGGGAGTTTAAAATATAATTTAACGAACTCTGTTACACTGCACACATAAATGTTGACGTTTCTCTTTTGGAGCTCCATGTTTGGATCTTTCATGCCGTGCCGCCTTTTCTTTATCCGTGAAAGTCGTATTGCAAATGGTGCATAGCCAATGAGCAGTTATTTCTTGCATCGTTCTTTGATATGCACGAAGTCTGGGATGATGAAAGAGGTAGAAGTGTTGGGCCACATTTTGCTTCAACGTAAAACTTCTGTTGCACACATCGCAATAGAACTGTTTCTCGCGAAAACGCTGATATCTTTTGCGTTTTCCACTATTTTCTTCTATTGTCACTGGCGGCAAGTCATTGGAAATATCATTTCTTTTAAAATGGGATAAAACCTTGATTTCCTAACAAATTTGGTTTGGGATAAAAGTAAATAGCATACCACAATAACAGAGCCCTGAAATAGTGGCTTCCTGTCAATTGAATCCAATTGTTGTTGAAGGTAATCATCCATATTTTCCATTGTCGGCAGGATATCCATGTTCAACGTATGGTCAGCAGACGGCATTTCATTGTCATTATTCGAATCAGTCGGATCATCTCGTTTAGATTCTCCTACAACATAATATTTTAGAAAACTAGCCACACCGTCTATCGATATTGAGTCCATCTCGAGCAGATCGAAGAAGACATCAGGAGGCAAATTTTCCGAGGGTTTAACCTTCATTTCAGCTGAATGCGAGATGACTGAGCCAAAATTCGACTGAAGACATGTTAACTGCTGTAGATGACATGTAACATCCTGTTATTACGAGGTGATAGTTGTTCTCTTTCGAATTGCTCTATTTTTTTAAATATAATTTATTATGGTCTGTTGAATGTGGGAATTGGTCCCATTCCACCTCCGCCACACGAGAGGTTGTTGATACAGCAGATGCAGTCTCTTCCGTTTATTGAGGCAAATCCAGAAGCATGTGTCTATAATCATCTATTCTTTTGCAATTGCTCGTACTACCGTGTCAAGTCCAGCAGCCAAAGCTCTAGCAGCACAGCATCCAGAACATCGAACTATCGGATCAGCGTTGTTGTCAGAGCATCTAGCAGTAGTGAATTGTCCGTCGATGCTCACACTGAAGGAAGTTTGTCGTGAGCAGGCTGAAACTTCATCTTTTAGTTGATCGTGAAACCCACTAAATCCACAGGAGATGGAATTACCACCAAATTGAGCGGAAACGGTGGCAATTAGAACGAGAAGAAGGATGAATGGGGACATTTTTTAATAGAAAACCAAAGCGAAACCATTTTATACGAAGCCTAGGTCAAAATATTGGACATTTGACACATCGTCGACGACAAAACAATTCCGAAAATGAACATTTTATATAGAGAAAGGAAGGAATGACATCAGAAAGTTTAAAAAGGCTTTCTGGTTGCCTAATTATTTGCGAGTGAAATCCGTGTCGTTGACCCGTTTCTCTTCCGTTCCTCCCTACTCACGACAGGAGGACCTTGAGCAAAGTCGAGGTCATTCACAGTGACCATTCTCCTCCCTTTGCACCTAACGTACCAGTTCTCAAAGGCTTTTTTTAGATTAATTTTCGATTCTCAATGAAAATCATAATTTTTCATTTTGTCGGTGCTCCAAAATGTTGAATTTCAAACCTGAGCTTGTGTTTATTTGTCTTTTTTTCCATTATTTGCTATAGAAAGGTTCCGAGAAGCTGCTAATATTGATAAATGTCGCCCTTGAACAGCCGTAATTCATTAAATGTACGATACAAATATCCGGTGCCTGAGTCAAGCTTTCGATTGATTCTATTAATCAGTTTTCCCAGTTGAACCGGCTCGAAAACTTTGCTTTTTCTGCCGCTGAGGAATAGCCATTGATCCGTTGTGAATAGGCACAGATTACACGAACAGGTTGCGTGGCCTTCCTGCTAGCCATCGACCCAGGTGTATTTCCTTTCGCAACACGCGTTGCCGGGGCTACCTCCTTTGCTCTATCTCCCACGCATTTATCTCTCTTTTGGCTCTGCCACCTCATTATAACCTGTCTCTTCCTCTTTATTTTCTTGCCATTGCCTCTTCTCGCCGACCGGGTCCTGCTATTTCCGTCCGATCTGATTCATGTGTGCTCTGTCTCCCGGCACACCTAGCTGTTTATGGCTTCAACAGCAGGAGTTCTGTTTATTCCCGCCATAAACTCAGGGAACAGCTGACCACTCTCAGTCATCCCTTGGTTTTTTGCCATTTCCATCAATAATTCAGAGCCTTCTCAATTGGCTCGTTTTGTTGATTCAGGCGCTTTTTCCCCTTCCAAACAGTCCTCTCTTTGTCCCAATTAGCCATCCGAAACTGACCAACATACAGAAGCTCTGTTTCTGTTTGTCTTTTTATCCTGCACCATCCATTAATTACAGCAAGATTTCGGGTTTTTCAACCTTTTCTAAACCTCTTCAATTCCCCGCCGTACAGCCTCGACCGGTGCTAGCCAGCCCCTTCCCGACTCACAAGTAGCATTTGACGTAAAAAATGCCGATGAAAAGAACTGAATTCCTCGTTTGTGATCTCCCTGATCATAACCTATCCCGTATGAGGCATTGTTTAAGTTAATGGTTGCCTTGACTATGTTCGGGCAAGGGAATAGATAGGACGAGTTTTCGTTGGATTGGGATATTTTTCGTGTCGTAATTGCCCTCTTGACTTGAAAAACATTGGAAAAATTTTATCGACTGATTGATTTTGTCTTTTTCAATTTTCAAATGTTTTGTCTAGTCGGAGAGTTTCTGAATTTACATTTTTAGTGTTTTGCATGAGAGATTAAGCCTTTGCGTGTCGGAAAGAGTTTCTTCAAAGACGGAAAACATAGAATTTCAACTTGGGATGATTGATTTAGGTTTTTTTTCACCCCTTCACTCTCTTTCTGCCATTCAAGATCTCTTCTCTTGATAATTAGCTTAAAAAAAACCGGGTGTTTAGAGGTCAGATGAAACCGTTTGCTTAAGTAGCAGAGTAAGTAGGCCGTTTTTTGATCCGAGTCTCTGATCTTGTTTTTTTCCATGAAGTGACCATAGATTGATCCTACTCGAATACAAAATGTTTTCCTGTCTGAATCGAACTTATCTTTCAACCCCCTGTTTGCTCTTCAGAAACATTAGCATAATCAGTGATTAGATCGATGGCGTGGCTGTTTGTCCTGAACCGAACCGAACGATCCAAATCGCCACACAAAGCGAGGGTCTACGTGACCGCATTGTGTGCTGGCAGCGGCTTTTTTTCGGCTGTCACGCCTGACCACCGGACTGTTCGAAAACTACGCTCCGCCTTTCGGCTGAGAGAGGAGACGGAATGCCGGGTGTTGCCGTCTTCCCTCTTCCACATGAACCATCTACCCCACAACCACAGAATACGCCTTTCGGCTTCTTTAATAACGTCATTCCACAGACGAGTTATTGGGAAAAATTATGGTAAGTGGGTCATTCTCATCTCCTTTCTTTTTCTCTATCAAATCAGCCACTTTTCCGACCAGTCTTGTTACTCTTTTCAGCCGTCAAAACAAGCCCGTTACGAGCCTTTGCCCATCTATGACATAAAAGTTTAATTTTGAAGAAGTACTGTTGTTGGAAAAAAGTGAATCATATTTTGATGTAGAATCCTCTAGACTAGCAACTTGTCAGCTTTAAAAAAAAAACTCTTGATTTATAGTTATTGAATCAGATTTACTTTTTTTTTTCTTGTGAAGACACCCTTTAGTAAAAGGTACCCCGAAATCCATCTTCTACCTTATTTTCAGTTTCAAATCGGTCCTCCTAGTTCTCTTGCTGCAGCTGTTGATTTATAAAAATCATTTGTCAAGTGTACTTTTCCACTGTCAGTTGCCTGAAAAGCTCAATTTGGTCTTCATTTTTCTTCTTTTGTTAAGGAACCATACTTCAAGAGTAAATTTACAGTAACCCGCAAAGAATTTGAGCTAAAATATTCGGCTTAGGGGGGTTTTAAACTTGTTTGTCTTCAAGTTGCCGTCTACACCCACGGCAGGTAGAAGATTACTTGGCCGGTTGAGTGTAGTATGAGAGAAAGGAGGGAAGAAAAATGTATAGGAAACTTGTTGTGATTCAAAAATCGTTAAAATTCAGATTTCTTTAGCACCCAGACGTCAAACTCATCGTTTGTCAGAATTTTCTAATCAAAATTTAAATTGGTTTGATGTGCAGGAAATCTGAACTAATCCTTCCGTTTTATGGGGGTTTAAAACTGTTTGAAGAATTTTTTGTTATCCTGTGCAGGTCATAGACCACCCTCTCATCTAATTTAGTAAGTGTAAAAAACTGACAGTCCCATAGAAGCAGAAAACACAGTTTCATGGCTGTCACCCGGCTCCTATATCATGAATCCACCGCCTGCTGAGATTTTATGGGTGGGAACGGGTTGTCGATTGATAAATGATCACGGAAATAGATCTGTTTTGCTCTTTTAGTCTATCTTTTACTCAGGCCATAGAACATCCTTTCTGGAACCCGCATGACGTTGTCTCCGACTACAGTCCTCTCTATTGTTCCCTTGTTGTGTATTCTGCCTCCTTTTTCTCCATTTTTGGCTCGTCTTTTGTGGACACTGCGTGTGCGCGTCTTTTCAAGACATCGGACACTTCAAGGAGAGAGAGTTTCAAGAAAAGAACACAACTGACTCATACCGTACTCTTCCTCCTATCCCTTTCTTCTTTTTGCAGATTGCAACTCTTCTCGTTTAATTAAAGGCCTCATTTCCTTCACAACACACATATACACACAGTATTTGGACTCCGTGAAAATGGCTGGCCAGTCGACTCTTCTCGTACGTGACCAAATAATGGACTATTTGCTATGACTCGTGTGCGTCCCGAACTCAGTTTCCGTATATTTTGTGTTGTCCTGAGTCAATTCTTCCGCTTTTTAGTCATTTCAAATTGTCCGTTAGCGAAAATGAGCTCATAGAAAAAATACCTCCAGTTTGCAGGTCGATCTTATATCTAAAAGTTGACTTGCCAAAGGGTTCCTATCCCCTTGGCTATTACTAAAATCCCCTGAAATTCAAATTCGTTATTTAGGGCAATTCTCAATATAGATATAAGATCGATCTACAAGCTGGAGATTTTTTTTTTCCATCTATTGTTTCGTTTGTTTTTCTTGACAATTGTCTGCTCACTCTTTCTTCCCGAATTTTAAGCGCGAACCCGTTATGTTTCGGGGGCAGATCGTATCTATCTTTCACTCTCTTGCTTTCTCATTTCCCTTCAAACCACCGAAAGTAATCGGCTTTTCTGTAATACGCGGTAAGCGATCCTGTTTACTTGATGATCTTCTCCTCCTAACTGACTGATTTCAGGCCCTCTCGTCTCTCCTCCAGCTCTCAATCGCCACGAGAGTCTTTGTCCCCGACGACGCTTAGTCCGAATATGGCGGCAGCCACTGCCTTGCGCCGTTCCTCCGACTACGGTGAGTTTCTTTCTCTTGTCAGCTGTTTGTACGTGTTCGGAAGGGGTGGAGGAAAACAAAGCCCGGCCAGGGTTTATCGGTTTCGCTAATTGAGTCCTTTCACCCCTCTCTCGTCACCCAATGTTCGGAAAAGTTTGACTCCGAATGTTTCATTAGTTATTCATTTGCGCCAGGGCATTGTGGTGGCTGGCCGGGAGAAGGCCAGTGTTGATCCAATTATGCAGCCCCCCTTCTCTTTCTCTTTCGTCGTCCCGTCGTTCCACTTTCACTTACCAAAAAGGGTTCATTCTCTGTCTCTCTCTCGTTTATCGATCCATCGACTGTTTGACTTGGCCGTCGCCCCCGTTGTGTCATTACTTTCTCGACCCTCTCTCCATTTTTAATCTGTATTGTCACCCCTTCCCTCCCACCGCCGTCATCTATCATAGAAGACTCTAAAAAGGACACGAATGGACAACCCCCCGCCTAAGCCCCGTATCTTTGGCCTCTTTCCTTCTTGACCAGTCAATTAGACGGCCTGTTTAGGCTCAGCGGACACAGACTGCGATACTCTACCACCATCCGACAGCGAGTGTGGAATCCCCTCTACCGAGGTCGATCTCCTCGCTAAAATGGAGCAGCTGAATAGGTAAGAATGAAATTTTTTTGCTTATTATGCTTTTAATATAATTTAGTTATAAGTGATTATATACGAAAATTTAAATTGAAACATTTGTTTTCCTTCGACAAATTTCAATCAATTTTTGAGTTCTTATCTAGATGGTTTTAAAAAAATAATATTTGCTAATCAAAAAACAACTGGCAATTGATGAAGCTGCTATTTGCATAGCGAATAACTGATAATGATTCTATTTATATTCTAGTTGCTTTTTTAAATCTAAATTTCAATTATAAATAAAACATCAAAGGTATAAACGCAAAACAGTATTCCAATAAAAAAAAATCCTATACTCTTCTCAAATTTCAACAACGTATATTTGCCTGGGGGCGGATGAACTCTTTTCAACTTTTCCGACAAAGAAGAAGTGAGTCATATGAACCCGCTAAAATTTATGGACGTCGCGGTTGATGTCCTCAGAGAGATGAACCCCGAACAAACACCATTCTTTCAGGGAAAATGAGGAAGACACAAGGAGTGTCGCCTCGAGGAGAAGTGGTTCTTCTGGATCTCCAAAGGCTAGAGACACAACACCGGCCGAAGAAGAAGAGGAGGATCTATGGACCGTTTGGGGAGAATTGATCAGAAATTGGGACCAGGAAGTCAAAAGAAAACCACAGTATATTAAGGCAAGCTGCTTTTTCATTTTTTATAGTTTCGGATTTCAGGCACTAGTAAAACGAGGCATCCCGCAACATTTCCGAACAATAGCCTGGCAACTGTTGTCGAATGCCTCTGTCTCCTCCATTCACGAAGTTTACGCTGACTATATGAGACATACCTCGGTTTATGAAAAAGTTATACAGCGGGATATTCCGAGAACATATCCCGAGTTAGAATTCTTCAAGGATGCAGGAAGGGGACAGGCGGCACTCTTCAATGTCATTAAGGTAGATTCATGAAGTTTTTTTTAGCCAATATGGGAGGGATTTACCCTGCACCCCCGCCATTTAACCTCGGCGGGTGATTCTAGTCGCTATTCTTTAATGTTTCATTCGAATTAGCTTTGCGCAGAGGCGATAACGTGACCCATGAAGCTTTGCTGAGGTGCGTTTATTGCTGGTTGAAAACTTTTCCCAATTGCCCGCGATATTCCCTGAAACATGGGGGTATACGCAATTTTTGTAAGCCCCACGGGGGCAACAATATTTTTTTACAGCTGAATTTTCGTCGAAAACTAATTTGTCTGAGAGTGTAAGGCGTTTTTTCGATTGATTGAAAGGGGTCAATTTCCTTATGACAACTTAAATGTTTTATGGTTTTTATCCATTTTTTTTGATTCGTTGTCTTTTCAGGCCTACTCACTCCATGACAAAGAAGTTGGCTACTGTCAAGGCAGCGCCTTCATCGTCGGTCTTCTTCTCCTCCAGGTATCTTTTTTTTCTCTTTGTTTTACCTTTCAGATGCCCGAAGAAGAAGCTTTTGCTGTCTTTGTCCGTTTGATGGAAAATTACTATCTTCGTGAGTTGTACAAGCCCATAATGACAGAGTTGGGATTGTGCATGTTCCAATTGGAATGTCTTGTACAGGAACAGGTACCGTAATCCGTAATATTGGAAATCTGTATTCAGATGCCTGATCTCTATACTCATTTTAATAATATGGGCTTCGATACGTCCATGTACGCTTCCTCTTGGTTCCTAACACTCTTCACAACGAGTCTTCCTCTCGAAATTGCTAACAGGATCATGGACGTTTTTCTCGTCGAGGTATTTTTCCACTTCCTTGACCCAAAAACGACCGTTTTTAAAGGGAATCGAATTCATATTCTGTATCGCCATGTCCATTCTTCAACAGGCTCGATTCGATTTGCTCCGGTTAGACATGGAAGGCATGTTAAAGGTGAGACTGGTTGACTCAGCCAACTGACTCATATCTAATACTTTCAGTATTTTCAAAGAGAAATCAAAGAAAGATACGAGAACGACGCGGAGCTTCTCTTCGCCGTTGCCCATCAAGTTCAACTGAATCCAAAGAGAATGAAAATGTTGAAGAAGGATTATCTCGCAAAAAGAACCAAAGAACAAGAAGAGGCCGTTGAACTAAGGGTTAGTGTTTTTCTGACAGAAAGGAACGGGGGCAAAAGAGACAACACGCGACTACTATTGTCTTTTATGGGCCAGCTGAACAAGTATTGGCCAAGAAATTGTTTCGCAACGAAGGGGTTATCTGTAGTAGACTCGTTTACTTTCAGGTAAATCGAATTCATTTGCTAGATATAAAAATATCTCTAACATTTCATTAAAAAAATGTAGGATTAGAGAACATAACTTTTTCACGACCTCATATGACACACGAACAACTTCCGGCGAACAAATATTTGCCTGAAACTGTCCTATCAGACTCAAAAAGAGCTATAGACATTGATGATAGAATAAAAGATGTGAGATAGAAAAAATTATCATTAAGATTTTAATGAGATTTCTCATAAAAACCAGTAACTACTTCACGTGAACAGTTTCTGGTTAATTAGCATAGGTCAAAAAATTCTTTCAATAATATTTTGCGGAATTTCGTGCCCTCTGTATAGTTTATTCAGCAGTTTGCGCTCTTCTCCATCGTTTTTGCTCCTTACTTGACCCTTGTCGATCACACTACAGCTATCGAAGTGGTCCCCCCCCCCTCCCCGAGAGGGTCCTCCATTATCCTCTCATCCTTCATCGGAAATCCTCTGTAATCGGAGAGTCTCTTTACCCATAAACAGTCTCCCTTCTGTTCTCCTTTCTTCTCTCCGTCATCTCTCTCTCTCCTCATCAAATTGCAAATTCCCTCGTCCGCGTTCACAACCATTTCGATTAGGAGCCAGTATTTCCATCATCGATCTATCCTTCTCACTTTCTGTCTTTCGATCTCGTGGCTATCTTCTATCCGAAGAAAACTTCCGCAGTTTTCTTAAAGGACCGGTTGGTGTGGGCGTGTCCCCGGGACTCCTACCTGCCGTCTCGTCATAGAGAGAGAAAGAGAAAGACCCCGCCTCTCTCCCTTATTGCCAGCTACCTACCAGTTATGATTCCACGAGCAAAGAAATTGAAGAAGAAGTTCATCTGGACGAGAAAAGTAAGCTCATCTTGTGCCTTTCTCTATTGTTGACCCTCTCTTTTTTCTTTTTAAATGTCTTGATTGACCCCTGACTCATCTGTTCCCTTTAGTCTTCGCGTCAATCATCGATAGCTGTAAAATGATTGGCCTCGAACACTTTCCAAAACTTTCTTCGCTCTTCGTCTAAGCGTGTGTGTCTGTTGTAATAGAAGATCAGATTTCTTTCGCAAAAGACAAACAAAACTGTAGTAGAGAGGTCGAAGATTCTTT
Organism: Oscheius sp. DF5120; assembly: GCA_932521415.1. Classification (NCBI taxonomy): domain Eukaryota; kingdom Metazoa; phylum Nematoda; class Chromadorea; order Rhabditida; family Rhabditidae; genus Oscheius; species Oscheius sp. DF5120. The sequence continues at coordinate 2,351,428 of OW051465.1, read as the reverse complement.
CATTCTTTCTACGAGAAAGACTAGGCTATTTTGGTCTATCCGATGGCAGCTTTGACGCGACGAGACCGGTGTGTGTTGTCTCTCCCCCACCAACCATCATGTCGATCAATTTCCCCTCGGGTGATCTCGATTTGTACTCTCAGTTATAATTACACGACGAGTGGCGATTACAATACATTGAATAGCAGGAACAGTTGCCGATGCGTATGATGTTTACACATGATTTCAGCGCCTTCGTACCGAGAATCGTCTCCTTCGTCAACGGATAGATTATCTCGAGGCAGAGTCGGCTGCCCTGGCTGATCGACTTGTGAAAGGACAGGTAGCAGTCGAGAGAAAAAAAAGTTAAATATTCAGGTAAACTTGGCACAAGAAGCCGAGAATTGTATCAACATCGCTCATGAACTGAGTAAGCTTCGAGACATTAATAGCGATGCCCACAAGAAGCTGGAAGATGCCTATGAGACAATCCGGTAAACAACTAAAAGGAAAATAATCGATTTAATACAGGGAGTTGAGTTGTACGCGACGTGAAAACACGATAGAAGAGGGAACTCAAGTGGATGATACATCGATGATCGAGCACATTCACAGTCTTCAACAGGAACTCATCGCAGCTCATAATCGACTGGCAGATCATGATAATTTGATGAAAGACGCAAAACAAAGGATATCGGTGAGTCAACAGACAGCTCTGTCGCCATGTGTGACGAATGACCGACATGCATTTAACAACCAACGAACGGCTGGCTTTTCAGGAGCTTGAGTCGGCTAATAAACGACTGAGGGAACATGAACCGTCGGAAGGAATTGCCGGTCTACAAGAAGAGTTGATCTCAGTGAAAATGAGAGAAGCAGAGAGTGGACTCGCATTAAAGGAAATGAGACAAAGATTGGCCGAGCTGGAGCAACACTGGGCAGTAAGTTGATTAGCTCTATTCCTATCCTACGGATCATTTTTTGTCTTGGGTTTTAAAAGTTGCGCTCTACTGTTTGATAATAATTTCACTTTTAATACATAGAACATAAATTTAGTGGCTAGAAGTGAATAAACAGTAGTAGGTGCAAAACGTACGCGCAATTTTAGTTTTTAGGTACCTGACAATATTATAATTGTATGCCTATGACTAAGATATGGGAAGTTTTATGTAGAACAAGAGAAAAGATAAAAAAAAGAAAAGAATACATATTTCGCAAACGTTCTAGGAAATAATTGCGCCTATTAATCATTGTCCCCCTGGAACCTGGTCGTATTTCATATCTCTTGATCTCATCTTGTCTTCCCGCTTTCTTGAAAATTTTTCATTGTTTACTGAACTGCTGCTGGAACTTCCTCAGCCATCTGGAAAGCATAGTTTGGCTAGCAAGTCAGAGGGTCATTAGTTTCCGAAAAACTAGTAACCAGGGGTTGAATCAACAACATTCTTCGACTCTAAAATCGAAAAAAAAATTTTTTTTTTTAGAAATACATCCATACGCGTGCCTTCGACCCTGCTGCTGCTGGCATCGAGAAGGATGCCGCGTCTCCTGAAACACCGACGTCGTCGTCGAATCCCAGTCCTCCTTTGACTGCCAGAGCGAGATTGGCCAAAATCACAGCCTCCTTCATAGGATCCACAGCAGATCATGATGAGGGAATTTCTATCAGAGAATTGGAAGATCAGTTGATGGGAGTGAGAATCAAGGAGGCCGATACGTTGGCGGAATTGAAGGAAATGAGACAGAAGGTAGAAAAAGAAGGTCCTCTAAATAATTGAAAATGTTTTAGGTGATGGAGCTGGAAACGCAGAATCACGTATGTACAAACCAGCTGAAACGACAAGATGATGAGATGAAGCGGGTCCGAGAGGAACTGGACGTCGCTAATAAGGTAATTGACCATCTTTAATGGATTCTTATGTTCTAGACGAGGAAAGAGATTGAGACAGAAGCTGGAAAGGAAAAACAGAAATGGATACAGAAGGAATCCGAGTTGAATGAGCAAAGTATCATGGAACGTTTGAAATATACAGAAGCTATCCAAAATATACATGATCTTCGTCAACATATCGCCCAATTGGAACTAAAACAAGCTGAAAAATGGACGAAAAATCAGCTGAGAGGAACATCAATCTGTGATGTAGATGATGATTCCAATTCCCATGCCTCTATTTGTTCCAATGGAGATGCTCTCTCACTTGCCTCAGAAGATATGAATGCCCTAATAGCTGAGGTGACAGTAAGAGTCCCGACGTTAAATGAATTGAGAGAAGAAGATCATGAGACGGATAATGACTGTCGGAATCATGTAATGAATTACCATTTTTATTGAGAAAAGAATTTTAGAAAGACGACGGAAATGATACGACGGACTCTGGCATTCAATTGTCAAATGGTCTTTCCTCTCCTCACTAGACTCCCTAATACGTGGTTTCCTATTGTGCATAATTTGTTGCCTTATTCACATCACGGTATTTATTTTACGGACTCTTGCTCACACACATTTTATTTATCACACGCGGTTTCTGTACAGTCCTATCCCCCTCCTCTTCCCTTGGTCGACTGGGTCAACGGCCAAAGGGAGATATATATATATATCTTGTCATAGTTCTATATGATAGTCCTAAAGATTGTGATATGCTCCCATTAGCCTTTCGTCATTGCGGAAAATTTTAACTGTGATAACACAAAAAAGAGAATAAAAAGTTTTAAGAAAAATGTTTTTTTATGAATACAGGAGCTTTATTGGAGGTACTAGGGTCAACAAGGAATTATGAAGTATTTACAGGTAAAATCAGAATAGGCAATCCAATCTTTACTGACATTATTACAATTCTGCTTCTTTGTTATAGCCTTTACAAAAACAAATGTGTCTGTAACCGATTTCATAGATTTTTTCATCCCCAGTCAAGATCCATGACTTTATTTCTCATTTAGAAAAATTAGAACTTGATAATTGATTTACAGCCAATTAACATAACATTTTCTACCGAGAGATTGTATACCAATGCGATCTCTACTCGATTTTCCCTCCTCTCCATGCTATTTCTGTTTAGTCTTTTGATACAATCATGAACATCTCCGATTTCTGATCATCTGTTTACCATAGTTAAACTATAGTACACCCTTCTGGCTTTAATCCTAATCTTCTGGCATGTTCATTATTCTAAAACATTCGTAAAAACAGACTCTCCTTGCAGGATAATCTAGATTCCCGCTCAAAATCGTCTCACTGTTTAAAGTTGTTGATCATTATTATGACTCTTTTGTCAACAGTAATAAAAATAGTTCTCTATCTTACGAAAAAAAGAGAATCCGATTCCGCTGTAATTTTTTAGTGAAAGACATTAAAATATATGGGCTCATACCGTTGTGCCTTCGCCGTACAGCCTCGTCCGATCGGCTGACCCCGTTTATATATGAAACTTTTTAGGAAGGCTGGGTCTATCGGAGTCAAAACGTTTGCATTTGTCATAATTGACAGTGTGAATACCTACCTCCGAGAGAATAAATCCTGTCGAGGCGTTGCCCGCAAAACTCTTCACAGTTGAGGGTGTCATGTATGGGAGAACATCTTTTACTTTCCTCTCTCAAAGAGCAGAGCCCGGAAATTGAAGTCACTCTTGCATGGAAATGTTTCAATTGTTCTTTCCAGTCATTGTTTTTCCATTTTCCTCCTCTCTCTTTCATCAAATATATGAGAAGTGTGAACGGCTAGATATGAATTGTATCAAAAGAAGGAAGAAATTTAGTCTTCTTGGAACACGTGTAGCCCCATTTTCCGGATAATTCCTTCCGAGCCCCCGGGTCCGAGTAATTTCAAAATCGACATCTTCCTCTCTCATACTTGCCTATTTTTCTTCCGATTAACAAATGGTTTACATGTTAATCAAACGAGGACGCCCACAATTAAGTCCACCACCCCCACCATCTCCCGCCTCCCTCCCCAAAGAAGATCTCTCCTCTATTTAATTATGCAGCAGGTGTCTCTTTTCTTCACAAAAGGAAGAGTCTGGCATCTAATGGCTGGTAGTCACGTCAGGAGGGAGAAGACCCAGTCTCCTCCGGCTGTCAACTACTCATTATCCAATTTGCTGCCTCGCCTTCTCCTCCATCGAATAATCTTCCTCCTGAGTCACCTGAAGGTATACTGTAGTTGATTCCTTCAAGAAAGCCTAATGGAATTGACATTCTGTTTCTTGTTCTTCTTTGTTTATAAAATAGACGACCTCCTCTCGCCTTTCTTTTACTCTAATTTCGCTGGCCTACTCACTTTTTGTTAATGTGTTTGTGACTTTCACCCGCCCGTCGACTTTCGAATGCATGAAAACGAGGCATAATGCCAGAATTACATGACTTCTTTTCAATATGAATACCTTCTCATATCAATCACTGTCACTTTTTTCTTCTTTGTGGGCCTTACAACTGGGAAGTAGTGTTTAAATAATCAATGAAAATGATTTGAAATCTCCCTAAAAATCTTTTATTTATCTTGAGCTAATTGGGCGTAAAAAACATATGTCAAACCACAAGGAGTCTCGTATCTTTATTTTGCTTTTTTTTCATATCTATCAATTTATTGTTGTAAAATTATAATTGAACGTAAAGTTACTTGAACAATGCTAATTTGGCGAAATAAACTGACAGAAACGTGTTAAAAAATAAATTGAACATTAGTTGAAATTATGTTGGGCAACTTCATATTTTTTTCGTTTTCTTTGTTTTATTTCTTACAGAAAACTAAGATTATATCAGATTGCTTAATAGAAAACTTTAGGTTTTAGCAAATTGCACTGTTGGTTTCCATTTCTACATTGGTAACTTGATACTTCTTATATTTCGCATTTTATTGGTTAAAAAACTTCCATTTTCTATTCATATGAATTTTCTATGTTGTGTTTTTCTTGGAAAGAATGTCATATCGCAATAAAAGACAGTCAAAACTGCGATATTTTCCTCTCAGTGTCTCATATCAACTATTTCATAAATCACCATTATTCTCTTCTATTATTTCCAATAATAACCCCTTTCACAAGTGCTGATTATCGTCGCAAATCTCGCGGTCAATTAGATAATTCACCTGCGACAACGTTTTCTCCGAAAGTAGAACACAGAACTTTTATGAGTCGTTTCTGTCGTTTCCCTCCTCCGCTCTGCATCTGTTTTGCGTTGAAGTAGATTCAGTATAAATGTCTAGACTTCCATTAACTTTTCCTTCAAAAATTACAGCTCTTTTTTAACGACATAATTGAGCTACGAGATGGCCTTCCTCTCGTTTTTGTTTTACTACCCTTTAAATGTGTTCTCATTCTTTCTTTCTGTCATCTTCTACTGTAGTTGTTAATGTTCAGAAATGTTCCTAATCGCGAAGATCGTCCGTGGACGACGGCTATTACAAGAACTGGAGCAGCAAGAAAAAGATGAAGCCGCTGCCGCTCTTGATGCCGCTCAATCGCTCTCCCAGGTAAATAGTAACTTTATATCTCCGAGTTCAACGAATAGACTAGTGGAATTTGTGTGATTACCACACAAAAGTGTAGTCGTAAAACTTATATGTTGATTGAAACCGGGAGAAATGGAAATTTCTAGAGCTCATTTATTACAATGAAAAACCAATAATCCTATTGTGATCCTTTCTCAGAAATGAGATAGAAATATTAGGTGCATTTGGAAAATGGCTCACCTGTATTTTAAATGAAATTTTTTTGGTGAGCCAACCAACAATCTATTTTTGTAATAACGTAGTGTAATTATACTGCATCATAATATTGGCTTCAAACATCAAAAAGTTAAAGTACACGCGGAAGAGTCGCTTGTCATTCCATAATTTAGACAAATATGTAAGTTTCAGATGTCAAGGAGATTGGCTGCAAAACCGAGGAAAAGCTCACCTGGGGCACTGGAAGGAATCGAGTTGGAGGATCAGACGCCTGGTCGAACGAGGAAGAAGTAGGTTTATATAAAATATTCGGCGGGAGCGGCGTTCCATGACTCCGAGCTATTGAAAGGTAGTCTCTCTCACTCATTCATCAGCGATGGCTAAACTGTGGCTCGTCTTTTCGGATGTGATGTGGGTAACGACCTTAGAGAATTCGTCTATTCCACCCCCTCTGGTCTCTAATCCGTCTTCACTTGAGAAGGCTCTCACCTTCTGCTCTTTCTCATTTCGGGGAAGAGAAGAGGAAGGCGTCATAAGGCGAGAATCCAAATCCAATTTTTTCATTACTCCTGCCATGATTCGGATTATAGCCGGGTCCTTTTCTTCTTGACGTATTATTATTCTCGAATTTCTACACAAATATACTCGCTATATCTCTACTCTTCACATCATGTTATAGGCTTCATTTAGATATAAAAACCCGACCGGAAAGAAGCCATAGGATGATTCTCTTACCACCCCCGTCTTCTAGTATTTCGAACGGCTTCAATCTCTCAATGCTTTTTTCAGCTCCCCTCAATAAAATGCGCCGGCATGCCTCGAGTGTCAGAATTGGGAGTCGAAAGAACCGCCGCGGAGGGTACTCCTTCCGTTCTCGTGTTCAAAAGTACAATTTTTGTTTTAGGAAGGCCCTTCGTCAAAAGACGGTTGTCAGCAATTCCGTCGATAGCTCCCTTGACGGTGATCGTCAATCCGTTCGAAGAACTAGTAGTATGCCTAGTCTCGTTGAAGCTCTCCAACAAGGTTTATTATCTATTATTCCTTCTAATATTCTTTTTAGATCAAGCATCTGGCAGTGCCTATAAACCTTATGACTATGAAGGAAAATTGAATAAGCTGCAAAGAAGAGCCCTTCGTTTTACTTGGCATCGTTTACAGACGAGAAATGGAGGTAAACGAGTCGAAAATGTGTTCGAGGAAGTCTTTGATCGACTAATTCGACATTTACCCAATATTCGGGAGATGTTCACAACACGAATGTTCCTTTGTGCAATGAGTAGAAACGACACGGCCACTGTGAGGGATCACGCGAGAGTAAATCTCCAGAATACCAAAAGATTACATCTTTTTAGGTTTCGGTCAAAATGATTGACCTAGTTATCAAGAATTTGGATGTAGAAAAAGGGAAACGAGCGGATGTTGGAACACCGCATGATCCCAGGATGATTGGACGAAGCCATGGCCATCTCCGTCCTTATGGAATGACTGGTCAGTATTGGGAAAAGCTAGGAGAGGTGATCATCGACGTGGTATTAGCTCAGGAAGCTGTTAGGGATCTTCCTGGTGCTGGACAGGCATGGGTTATCCTCACAGCCTGTTTGGTTGATCAAATGCGTTTTGGTTTTGACGAGAATCGAAACACCCAATCTGTTTTCCCAAAACAATCAACCGTTCTCCATCATGCTACCCGGATTTTACATAATGTAAGTTTTTTCTTCCATCAATTATGGAGAAACATTAGGATTCAATTGACATGCAAGATCAGCCTGGCCCCAGTAATTTCGAACAGCATAATTCTGAAATTCAACAAGAAGCTGTTGGTCGATTGGTTCATGGTATTCGCAGTCTGCCATATACTCCAAAACTGCTCAAACATCATAGCATTGCGGAAGATGTAAGCGCCTATAAATAACAAGAAAAAGTTATTTTAGTCGGTGCCAACACATTCAACATCTTCGTCGTCGTCAGTCCTTTCAACATGCCCATTTGCATCACGTGGCTCTTTGAAGGAAAGAACCAATCGTTCCTCTCCCGAACACCCTTCTCAATCACCTATAATTATCAATTAATCTGACATTTCTTTGTCTTTTTCGTTTCTATCTTGCTTTAAGAAAACGTGTAATTTACGTGCTTCTAAAAAGAGATTATTTTTTTAGTTTGCTTGTTACTATAAACTATCTTCATGCTAAAACAAGTACATAAATTAAAACAATCCCAAGAAAAAAAGAGAATATCACACGGACAGACTGTAACAAAGAGCCCAAATAATGGGATAAGTACAAGAAAATATCTGATAAAATTGTTTTGTAAGATGGCGGACTCAAATATGTACAGCCAAAAAAAAAGTGAAAGAAGGAGGAATGATACAAAAGCCTACTTTAGAAGAGCACTAACAACAGCACCGGCGTTTAGATTACGCAAATCGGAATAAGTTTGTCCACAGCCAACAAAAACAATAGGCTGACCCGTTATGTACGTCATTGAAACTGCTGCTCCAACCTGAAAAGAGGATTTTTTCTAATTTTATTCCTACCTTATCGTCAATAGTATCGAACTTGGTAAGTACGATTCCATCAATAAGACGGGCTTCTTTGCCTGTTGCAGCATTATCAGCTAGAGCCTTGTTGAAATTAACAAGCTGATCGACAGCTTCATTTCCAACAAGTGCCTCTCCTACGAAAAGAACAAGATCCGGTTCATTAACACGAATAAGCTAAACATTTTAATTCAATAGTTATTGAACACATACCTTAGCTAATTCTCTCATGAGAGGTTCATTATCCTGCATTCGTCCAGCAGTATCTACTAAAACAACATCAATTCCACGTTCTTGTGCAATTTGAATAGCGGACATAGCAAGAGTTGCCGAATCTTTTCCATAACCTTGTTCATAAAGCTGAGAGAACCATAAAAAGGAAGATAGGACATACCTGAACACAGTTGTTATGAAGAGCATTGAGATGTTTAGTATGGGTTCGAAGCTGTTCGACAGCTCCAGCACGAAAAGTATCACCAGCGGCAATAAGAACACGATGACCGTTTTCATTCAACCAGAATGTAATTTTAGCCAGATTGGTACTCTTTCCAACTCCATTAACTCCGCAAAAAACAATAACATATGGCCGACCTTCTTTTTTTGCTTCAATAACATCACGAAGGATATCAACACGTCGCTTGGGGGTTAGCAGCTAAAACAAATTCATTGAAAATAAGATGAATTGGAACCTGTGTTAGAGATTCCCTAACAGCTTCCTTTACTTCTGTGGCAACTCGATTGAATGTGCCGATAACTTTTCCCTCTAATTTTCGGCCCACTGCTTGACAAATCTTATCAGCAGGTTCAGCTGCGACATTTTTTACTATAAAAATTATTCTAATAAACAAAATGATACTTACGAATAAGGTTTTCCTTCATTTTTTCTAATACAGGTTCTAGATCCTCAGCAGTAAGCTTCTTACTTCCAACTAAACCTTTGAAAGCATTAAACCAGCCACCGCTATTTGTATTATGTGCAACAATGCTAAAAAAATAAACACAGCTGGTTAGAACAGTTACCCATCCTCTTCCTCACTCTCATCGTCCGTTTCAGCCAAACCTTGCAAATTTGCAGATTTGCCGACAAATTTTCGCTGCTCTTCAACAAACTTGGCATCTTCTTCCTCCCGAGGTGAGCCGGCAGTCTAATATTAAAGTTAAGGAAACACAGTCAACGAAATAACCTCCTTGCCAGAGTCTGATGAGAAATCTAACGATTTTGCGTCAACCGCCTGTCCACTGAGAGCCCAAACACGAGCTTCTTTTCCTTTCTTCTTCGGTTGTTCAGGTTCCGACCTAAAGAGAAATAAAAAGCAAATATATGTACTTTTCAGTCTTCTTTTTTCCGCCTCCTTGTAATTTCTTGAAAAACTGTTCTCGTCGTTTTGCAAGTTCATCATCTCCTCCTCTAGGTGAATCAGGAGATGATCCATAATCGCTTCCCGAGTCAGCTGTCTCACTATAAAAGTATACCCAAATGAGACAAATTTACATTGCGGGAGCCTCCTCTTGTTTCTTGCCTTTCTTTGGCTCATCCTTCTTTTTTCCTCCCTTCTTTGCATCACCTGGACGGCTAATTATCATCGACTCAACCGTCTTTTGCGACTTAGAACTTTCCTAGGACCCTTTATTCGAGTAGTTTAAAGATATACCTGAAAAGTTTTCGGCTTCTTAACTACATCATTCGCACGCAGACTCATTCGCAAACAATCGTCTTGTATTTTCTCAAATTCTTCGTCAAAATGCTTGAAAGCAGATGAGCCATATTGATATAAAATCTAAAAATAAACAAAAAAAACAGAGTTTACTTGTTTATTTTCCAAAACATTCTTGTACAGATCACGGAAACGATGAGAGACATCGTCAAGAAGCTTATCTGCATATGATAGTTGGACGATAGATTGGTAAACAACCTGAAACCAATAAAATCAAAACAATTATAACAAACCAGGCAAACAAGCTCAAACTCATTGTCAAGTTTAAACTTCAATGTCATGTTGTCATGTTTAAATTGCGAGACATCTCCACGTTGCTAAACTCATAAAATAAATAGGAAAAATATATTCAAACCTGCATTAGAACTTCTTTAATCAGAGAATTAACAGAGTCGGTGAAGAGATTGGCTCCCTCTTGGAAACACCAAAGCACGATGCCACCTTTTCCGAAAATCGTAAAAAGCTCGATCATCCTGAAAATAATAATTTAACAAGGACTAAAAAATTTCAAAAAGAGAAGAGTCGTAAATACCAGGAAAATATAAGTGAAGATTGAAAAAATAACGAAAAGGTAACAAAACCATCCAATATTTCGTTTTCGGATGATAACATTACAAAGTATACTTGTCATTTAAGGTACTAAACTTAGAAAAATATAATAATAATATAATAACATGTCGTAAAAATAAATGTTCACGTGGAAGGCTGAAAAAGTGCTACGGGCTACATAAAATTGCGACGTAAACATCGCGAACCGGCAGTAGCACCGGCAGTAGCGAGTCTGAATCTTTTAGAAATATGGTTATTGATTGATCTGCCCGAAAGGAAGAAAAACAATCAAAGAGAAGGAATGAAAAGGTGGAAGCAATTCAAACTGAACGATAATATATTATTTTGTAAGATGATATTACCCGTTCATTTTCGAGAGGGCCATTTCCTCTCATACACCCATGTATACCCATGTATTGAATGCTTTCACTGACCTATGCAGATGGCCAAATGTGACCGCGGCTGCCTCAAAAGCGCGGCACTCTTGTTTTGCCTCCTTCGTCCGGTTTGATGTGTATTGATCTACGCGACAGTCAAGCAAATCGACCCTTTGTGTGTACTCAAATGTTACGTTATCTTTGATTCTATTGTTACAAGAAATCAATGTGCTACGGGACGCCCGTCTCTCACTCTCTTCGTCCTTTGACCCTTTTATATGTAAATCCTCCTGAGCCCATTATCTCACCCATCTCACTCACACCACTCTCTAACTTCTTCTTCCTTGAAAATAGTGGGTGGACACGAATTAATTTCGTTGTCACTAGGGCGTCACCCGACATACATCACAGGCTCCCAGGCTGCTCTTATTTATTGTTGTGTGTGTGACTTCGAATTGATCGTAGAGCCACCAGCTGTCGTTCACAACCACCCTCACTTTTATAATATCATCCGAGATATCGGTGATTGGACCGGCATAACGGGATTGATGAGCGAGAAAGTGACACCTGACACGCGCCTCTTTCTCATAATAACACTTATGCGTTTGTGTCTTATGATAACATTGCTATTTTTCTATGCGATAAGTTCCCTTTTTACAATAGATAAATTGTAAAAAAAACCAGCTAAATAAAAAATCGTAAGCGAAAAGAAGATGACAAACTGTTTAAGCAGCGTATGGGAATATTGTGTCCAAAATGTTTGTCAGTTAACAATGTTTCTTGTCAGTTCGATTTCGCTTTTAAATCTTTATTGTTTTTAGCTTTATTATTACTTCCTTTGCTGTTTCACTCAATCTGGAATTTATTGTCGTATGAAAAAAGGTGTCTTTGATCTTACTTCGTTAGTCGCCTCTACGTCAATCTTTTACCTTGTTTGAAATACTTATGACGAGTGTCTCGCCTCTTTAAGTTATTCGATTATACCACTTCCTCGTTCAACTTTATACCATGCTTTTCTCTATTTTTTTTCTGCTGACGACCTTTTCTTTCCATTCGGACCACCAGAGTCGTTTCGTCAGTCCGTAACTTCCATCGTAAATTTCTTCCTTTCGGCAAGACCCTTTTGCGCACCGCCCACCGTAATCATTTTAATCACTGGCGCGTGTCTCTCCTCAATGCTATTTTATAGAAAATCTGTTCGTCCTGAAAGCCTTCTTGGCGACTTCTACGGTAATGACTCTTTTTTTCGAGTTTGTCCCGCTCGGCTCATTAGTTTTATTGCTAAAATTCTATTCAGGCTCTTCTCGTCAGATGTATTTTGGACTATATGACTGGCTCTCTAGTCCGACGCCTGGTTCCCGATGTGGATGTAATCTTAATGTCAAGGTAGAGATGATTGTACGTACTTTGAAATTCTGTTTAGAAGACCATTCTCCTCGTTGTAACATTTCTTTTATTGATAGTCCTCGGCATGGCTCAATACCTTTTTATTGAGAAATTCTATCTGATCATTCCACCATTGGGTATGTTTCGCGAAGCATTGAAGCGTGTTAAATTTGAACCTTATCATCTTTTTCAGGTCACGCAATTCTTCTTCTAATCGAGCTTCTTTCGTTCCTCATTTTTATCTATGCAGTATATTCTGAGAGAGCTGCTTTCTTTCTTCCTCTTCTAATAACTGAGGTATTTAACTTGTTATAAAGAAAAAAAACTGATACCTCTCAGGTCATTCGGATGGTTTCTCTCTTTGCCGTTATTGTATACTACACTTATGAGTTAATTACTCGAGAAAATCTTCCTCCCACCATAAATATCCCTGCCTTGCAATACGACGACTATCACAAGACGAGTGGGTCGTCTCATCTTGCTCAATTCAATCTCAATTTAGAAGTTTTCTTGGGAAAGCTCCTGGGTCACTTGACTTTTCTCTTCTTCGGTCATTTTTTCCTCTTCTATGTCATGTATGCCTGCTACCGCATGTATTCATTGCCGCCTTCTCGTCGTCCTCAAAAAGAGGAATATGAAAGCGGTCGTCCTGTACACAATGTCATCGTTCTAGAACAACCAATTGAGCAAGCAATGTATGGCAAGAAACCAAATAATTAACCCTTACCCTCTCTTACAACTATGATCCTACGGGTTTCCACGCGTGTACAGTATTCCTATTTGAAGGTTAAAGACTTATTTATAGCTTCTTTCACAAACATTTGATTGTCTTCCGGTACTTTCTCGCAAGAAAAAAAAGAATAGATTCAATAGGTCGTATAAATAAAAAAAAATAACATTTTATGGTAATGTTTATTAAAAAAATAATGACCGGAAAATACCAACGTAAGATATCCACAAAATGTAAAAGCAAAAAAGTGCACTTATTGTGCTGAGGTTATATAAAAGTATGTTTACATATAAAGGCATTACATGTCCATTAAATGACGACTGGGACGGACAACTCTACCAGTTCTTGTTCGTGATGGTAGACTAATCATATCGGCTTCTTCATTGTTGTTGTATGCCGGTTCTGGTTCTTCATCTTCCTCTTTCTTAACGACAGGGGATGTTTTCTGAGAGTTCTCTCGATGCTCCTTCGGTTTACGTCCACGCTTCTAAAATGTTTGTTTCATCTCAACTAAGACTCACCTTCTTGGGAGGAGGAGGCATATATTCTTCTGGTTGTTCAATAACAACATGGTCGGAATCAACAATAATCTGTTCTTGTTCTTCTTGACTTTCAGCTTCTTGCATTTGTTCACTTGTAGTTGGATTCATCTACAAGATATTTCTAACTAACAAACTAACCGACATATAAGATTGATCATCATGATCGACTGTTCCTTCAATAACGACTGATTCCTCGTAGACATCCTCATTATTTTCATTAAAATCTTCTTTTTTCATTCGTCCTCCATTTTGTGTGAAGATAGGGCTCTAAATAAAATAATGAGCTGAGATGTTCAACGTACATGTTCACTCTTTATCGGGTCATTAGGATTTCTCATTCTTGTCACTGCTGCTGCTTCTTTCACTAAAGTGCAAATAGTTTCAAGTGCTTCCATATCCAATTCAGAAAATGTAGATGTGCGTATATAACGTCCAAGATGAAAAACATTGTTTCTAATAGATTCTCGTAAATGTCTAAATCAAGATGATCATAAGAATTACAAAGTGATACCTTTTCTTATTTTCAAGCCTCTTCTGCTCTGAATGTTGTCTTAAATAGACTTGTTCATTTCTCAAATAATCATCGAGACATTTCTGTTCAACATCCGTTAGTGGAGCTAAAAGAAGAGATAAGTTTAATAAGAAACATACCACCTCCATCAACAATAAGTTCATCGCAGTCAGCAGCAATGTTGCGTCCTTCTTGTTTAGCCTTATTTCTCTTTCTTGCATTGCTGTTCCTTGTAGAAATAACAGCACTAATATCTTTTGAAGTTAAAGTTTGCAATTTCCTATCAACTGCTGAACCGGGAATGGCATATCGTTCTTTTTCTTCTAAAAAATAATGAGCATTAAAAATAACAAGCATACATACCTTTCAAAACAAGACATATAACTCCTGGTTGTAATTGTTTACGATGCATTTCATAAATTCGTTCCTTAACTTGTTGCGGCAAACGAACTCTTTCATCTTCATGAAGATGGTGATCACAATAACGAACTTCAATGGAACTGAAACAAAAAATAAAAGTTTAGGAATCTTAAACATACCCATCAGGCAAGAAAGCTTTGCGATAAAAAGCAGTACAGGCCTCTTCAGTTCGTAGTTGTGGCTTTCCACCGATAGTGGGATTAACAAAAGGATCGCTTGGACGATCAAGGACTCCACTTCCAACGGGTTCTCCAAAAATGCCCTATAGAGTATTAACAAAAAATAAATAAATGACATACCACTTCATCACAAATGCGCATAGTTTTATCCTTAGACATTGCTTGTGTTCTATTACAGCGGAAATATTGGACCATTCCCGTTTTTATCATCTTATTTCCACGAGACATACGGAAATTTCCACCTTTTGCTTCCAATTGCTTCAAAAACTGGTCGAATTCTTCTTGATTCGGGAAAACTTCCGTCTTGATATCCGTTGGACAATTATGTATTTGGTGCATGTGTTCGCAAAGTTTCTCAACGGTTCCTAACTTTTCATCACACTACAATTATTATAAAATAACAAAAAGACTTACTCCAGGATATCCACAAGGAAAACGTTTCGGCGTGAACATATTACAAATTCCATACTTTTTAATCATACGACTGTGATGATAAAAAATAGATCTTTTCAGATGAAGTTTACATCCTGGACAATACCTCGCATCTTGATATTGCTGAAATAAATTTCTTTGAAGTAACATGGACTTACATTACTCATCATAACTTGATTAGCTGAATAACTATTCACATCGTTTGTTCCAAAATATTCTTGACGCATATCAGGCATAATAACTTCTCTTCCACGATGATCTTCTCTATCCTAAAAAAATATTTTAAAAAACAAGTAATCACATACATTATATTCATGTACTTCTACTAGTTCCGAGTCATCATCCATCATATACTGCATATTTTCATGCATTTGGGTTTCATCGCCGCTATCGTAATGCTCTACATCAATTTGTTGTTCAGCTGCCTAAACAATTGATAATAAATAACAATGGAAAAAGCTTACCTCTCCTTGATCTGGAGCTTCTTCTAAATGTGGCATATCAGTATATTCAGCTGTCTCCATTGATTTTTTTCCATGTCCTAGGTTATTTTGTTGTTCAAGTTGATCCGATTCTTTGTATATTCTAGCAGCTGTTTCTTCAGAAATATCGCCATAGTCTCTGCCAGCAGGAAACTAAAAAAAGTATGGGTCTAAAAATATTACTAACTCTTCTAGTAGAAACAGAAACTCTGCTTCTTATAGCAGCAGTATCACTCAGACCAACAATTTTTTTAAGACAGGGGCGTAGATGATCAGGAAGAACTTCGAATATTTCACAGATTTCGAGTTGTCTTAAGAAATAATGTAATAGAATATAAAAAAGTTACCTTTTCTGTTCTTCTCGCCAATCATTAACTTTTCCTGATTGTAATGTAGCTACAGGAAGTAAACGTTTAGTATTTTTTACGACTAAAAGGGATAAATAGAGAAGAAAAATTTACTTGGAAAGTTCGATTTGCTTGGCGTTTGACGAGAAGATCCCTGTTCGTAGACATATGAACGTTGTGAAACATTAGAACGACGAAGAATTCTGGGAGACCGAAGGCTATCCTAAAAAAATCATTACATAACAATATAAAAAAAATGACTTACGCGATTCTGTATAGTTAAATGAGCAGCATACTCCGCAGGAATCCCCTTGTGGTGTTCCCCTTGTGATAATGCGACAAGTGACTCTGCATCCTAAATATTTGTTTACTAAATAATCAAAATGAATAGACCTCAAGAACTTCGTCTCCAGTTCCTTCGATAATTACTTCTTCACCATTTATTATAGTTTCTCCATCATCTACATATTGAATTTCGATATCTTCTGAAAATTAATAATTGACCTTGAACAACGCTATATTATATTTATAACAGAAATTAATGGAAAATAACAAACCGCCAAGCACATCTTCGTGTAATACCTCCTCAGAAATTATTTCACCATCTTGATGGACTATCGTATCAGCCATTTCTGAAAAGTATTATTTATTCATATGAATAAATGGACATACCTGAACTTCCATAATCAACTTCACTTTTTACATTATCATAGTCAGTCTCTTCATTTTGAGCCGAACTCGACGGTGGATCGGCTGACATCTAGAAAAAGAATTGTTTTAGATGAAATTGGGTGAAAAATAAGAATTAAAAGTGAAAACAAACAATTAGTTTACTTGTTTTATTTTACTACAGTTTATTTTTTATAAAACTCAATAAAAATATAGCAAAATTACTATAAATTTTTTGGTAAATACGCCCCAAAAATAAAATAGAAGTTGAAATCGGATTGGAGCGGTCAATAGTTAGGTGCGCCAACGCCAGTTCTATCTGCGGCGCGTCGCGCGATGCGGCCTCATCGATTTTAGAGCGCAGTATTAGACAAGGGGATGGTGGGCTGACTAACAGTGGGCACCGGTTGATGTCACAATAGAACGAGATGGGACAATTGATGGGTGAATATCAATAAGCATATTTCTTAGTTTTTATTGTAAATTTTCTGAAACGTGATTATCTAAAGATATAACAACATGTTTATTTTCAAAATTTACAAGGAAAGCTGTTAAATTAAATGATTATAGGATGATAAACTGTAAATGAGTGGAGTAGTATATCAAAATAATAATGAAATAAACAAAGCTAACATGTACATATTTCAATTTGGTTTCCGTTTTTTGTTTTCTAAAGTTCAATAGAACAAATATTTAAATAAAAGCACTGTAAATCCATAAGATTTTTTTATCAGAGAGAAAGGTAAACACAATAAAATCAAATGAGAGTTATGTCTTACGTATTTCACGTATATTAAATAAAATCGTACATGAAATAAACATTTTCCTTGATATTCTACTTGCTGTTGCCATTCTTCTCGTCTGATTATGTTCCATTAGCAGCAAGACATCTTGCAATTGCAACTTCCGTTTTACACAAATATATTACATAATGAAGCAGGAATCATAGCTTTTGTTGGCTAAGATTTTTAATGTTTGTTTTTCTTCTGTCAGAACTTCACTATTTTTTTTATCTTCCCTCTTCAATCGGAGTATCGTCTATCCCTTCCAGTTTTTTTGTCGTTTTTTCCGCTGTCTACGTTTCGCCTTATAAACTGTCGCGGGTCGCGATAAAAACCGCCACTTTTTATGTTTTACCCCTCGGGGCAAGCCAGTCGTCGGGTTTGAGGAAAGAACCACAACATTTTACACTAATGAGCGAATATAAAAAGGGGAGATTTCTTCACTTTTCTACTTCCTTTCCTTTAACAAATCTCGACTTTCAGCCATGTCCAAACTCATCTTCGGGGCCATTTTCTCTGTCACAACTTTTGTCACTATCTACGCCCTCTATCAGTCGACTCTTCTTCTCTCCGAGATCCGTTCTTTTCAAGAGGAATTCAGCCTTAACAACGAAGATTATCTCGTAGGTGATGGGCAGATTTGGAAGAAATGTTTCAGCAGAAAATTTATGGAATCACTAATAATTCTTCTCTGGTTATATCCAAATTCTATACATAAAATACACCAATTAAACAAAATACTTAAAATTTAAAATTTTTTTATAACAACATAACAAAAGAAAAATATAAAAAAAACAATAGAAAGAAAATATTAATGACTCAATAAAATTCCGGGAAGCCTTTTTTTTGTTCCTTTCATAGTATTTCTTTAGGTTACATCGAACAATGTCTGGGACCTGATGCAGAAGGAGATCGGAATCTCTACTGTATCCCGTGAGAAGAGATCCTCTGACGGCTCCTGTGGCTGTGAATCCTGCTCATCCGGAGTCAACAATTGTCCCGCCGGTCCTCCAGGTCCTCCGGGTCAGCCAGGAGTGCCGGGAGAAGACGGCGAGAGAGGAGACAATGGTTTGAATGGAAAGAGTGGAGTTATTACCGGAATATTTGACACGAGAACTGGATGTATCCCTTGCCCTCAAGGAGAACCCGGTCCACGCGGTGCAGATGGCCCAAGAGGTCCTCCAGGAGTTAACGGAATCCCAGGCTATCGCGGTAATCCAGGTACAGGTTTTTTTCTTTCGCCAAGATCTATTCTCGCGGCGACCTTGGCAAAGCTTTGATCATTGAATTGGAGATTTACTTCCGGATTTTTTGCAGGACGAAGTGGAGTAGCAGGACAGCCAGGAGCGCGTGGAGATCAAGGAGTGCCAGGAAGAGCTGGACAACCAGGTGTAGCTGGTAATCCGGGAGCCAATGGTCGCCGTGGAGTTGGAGCACCAGGATCAAGGGGACCCGCTGGGCCTGTGGGACTTCCCGGAGGACCCGGAGCTCCTGGAGTCGCTGGAATTGACGCTCAAAATGGATTACCAGGACCAGCTGGAGCTCCTGGACGACCCGGTCAACCAGGAATCGACGGACTGCCAGGAGGACGAGGAGATGCTGGTGTACCTGGTCCAGATGCCTCCTACTGTCCTTGTCCCAATAGATCTCAACAAATCGTCTCAGCAGCTACTCAAACAGAAGAGGAAGAAAGAAAGAAGAAAAAGATTATCAGGAGGAAAATCCTCGCCAACTAATATTGTAATGAATCTATTCATAATATTTCCTTTGCAACGATTAATTCTTCTCTTCTTTGTCGACTGTCGAGTTAGTTGGAGGTATATATTTGAATCCATATAAATTTAAAATTCGTGCTACTGTAGGTGTTTATGTCTTTTTTGTGAATCATTCTCCTATTATCTATTCTCCTTGGGCATCGGATTCACCCAGACAGTTAAGCAAAGATTAGTTTATTGCTGGCTTATTTGTAGCCATCATGAAGACCCTTCTTCACGATCAAACTGAATTGTCTTCTAGTGAGCTCGTACTCCATGTATCAACCATCCTAGAACGGCTGAATTTAATTCTTCACTTTTCAGTGGTTATATCCTCAAAAAGAAAATATACTAATCGTCTTCTCTTTTTAATATCAACTACTTCAGGAGGATTCACTGTGCTTCGACGTTGGTTTCTATGTGAAAAAGAAATTCTACATTCCTCGTACTCTCAAAAAGTTTGATGTCATTGTCAAGCAAGTAAACTGTTTCCTAATCGTTTTAAATACATTTCTCATAAGAATGAACATAAGGGAACAAAAGTTATTCCTGGACATATTTACAGAGAATATACATCCTCAAGAAGTAGCGTTTCAAAAATCCTTTCTTCATTTATGTTTTATTTAATTAAAAGAAAATACCATTAAAAAACTTTATTAGATTCTTCAAAAGATAAAACTTCGGCTCATCTGCAGTGTTTATGAATTTACTGTTTCTCTTCCAGAGTAAAGTGATTCTCCCTGAATCCACAGATTTCGCACATCTCTTCGATCGTCTTCCCATTTAACGAGTCGGCTACTTTTTGAGCGATAATGTCGATTAAGCCGGGGACATCGAGGTAGCAGGCAGCCTGAAATATCTTAAATTTAATTATAAAAACATTTACATTGGATAAGTCATAAAGCTGATCGGTAGTTATATCCAAATAATCCTCATCCCACTTTGTCAATTGAATATTTTGATTCTCATGAGCTTTCTTCGGCTTGTAGACGTCTTGTCGATGCTTGGTACACCACTCTATGATCTTTTTTAAACTCCATTTATTAACTTGCGAGACTAGAAAAGGCTCTCTGAGTGCGGGACTCGAGGTGGAATCCGTAATCATTTTCTTCAAAAGATTCGATTGGAATGCAATGTCATCCTCAACAGTCACTTTGTAGTTTTTATCGGCAGTCATCAGAGTCACCTTCATCATTATCTTCTTCTGGATGTTAATCGACATCTTCAAGGAAAGAGATGAGAGAGAAAATTGATTTTTCGTAGATTTATATACTCCTCTAGGGAAGCAAAGCGATTTTAAGACAAATCGCTTTGCTTCTTTTTAGCAATAATAGATAAACTTATAAAACTTGAAGAAATAATGATAAAAGGAGATGGAAAAATTTGTTTATCCCTCAATAGAATAACGGTGCCTAATTACATACCATACGCGAAACCGAGCAAGATTTAGCTTTCGATAAAGCTTTCTACAAAAATTTTTGTTTCGATTCTTGAGGTACTACATCATCGAAGTACCTTGTTTCTGCAATCTACAAGCCACATGCATAAGAAAATGGCAATATATTTCCCCCATGCCGGTTGCTATTATCAATCGGTCTAATATCTCTCCCGTACAAACATACCTTCTTGACTCATCCTATTCTTATTTGATCAGCCATTTCCTTTACGATTCCTCCTTCTTTCCTCTCTTGAATTATTTGCATGTATGCCCCACACGTTGAACGACGTTATGTTACTCGAAAAAGAATGGAACGACGGGCTCCTGATGGTCAGTTGATCTCCGTAACCAATACTGTAAGTTCCTCTCTCTTTTGTTTAACAAAGGACTAGAGAACAGTTCATTTCAACAGTCCTGACCATCCAACTAATTATGGCTCAATGGAAAGTTTTGGAAAACCTGAAACAGTTCCCCCTCCTCTTCCACCTCCCCATCGAATTCGTCATCGATCTCACTCAGTTTCACCCAGGTACAATACTGAAACAATGAAAAGAAGTTCAGTGGAATATGTAGGTGAGGGGGAGCTTATTTGCCAGATGTTATAGATATAGATCCGCCCTTCGTAAGGAATGAGTCATCGTATATTCGAAGCGAACCACCATTTGAAAGATATTCAAGAGAGGATGAATACCATAAGCTTCAAATGATCAGGTATGAATATCATGATAATATAGGAAGTATAGTCCAAGAACTGCTCCATCGCCGAGGAGAAGACATGAAGTCGTCACATGGAGGAGGTAAGACTACTTCTACGGAATAGTTTCTAAAAGTCAATTAATAATCTATTTTTTTATTGTCTCGAAGAGCTATTTTTTTAACTAATGGCTAGTAATTAGTCGATCTGGTGTCCTATCTTGTGTTTCTTTGCTCGCCAACAAAGAAAACGGATGAGAAAAGGTGTTAATATTTTTTGCAGATCTGTAATTTGTCAACAAATATAATGCGTCTTGTGAGGCTTTATTAGTTGTGCAACAATTTGACTTCTGTATTTTATTTTTACCAAATAAGACCACCCAGAGACTTAGGAAAGTTGCAAAACAAATAATTTTTAATCTCAGTTCGCAGTTATTGTATAGATAAGTCCAAAAAAAAATTTTTTTTTTGCTTAAAAATAGAAATAGATTTCCTTCTGAGCCCTTAAAATGAACTCACGTCACAAGCGATCCCGGGTTTTTCCGCTTAATTTATTTGCGACCATTTTATGGCTAGTGCAGAAGGGCTTTTGCTGATATTAAAAAGGGAGATAGGGTCGAGCGGAAGCTAGTCCATAGCAGTCGAGAGACGATGAGGTCAAAGAGCCATTCCAAAGAAATTGTTCAGGGAAGAAGCTGAACCAGTTTACGAAACGATGGAATGGGATCGTCCTGAGCAGATCTATTTCGGTCGAGATGACGGAACATCTCCTCTTAATACTGTATTGAACCGGATTAATTCTATTCGTAAATCGAATGGAAAAAGGGAATTGCTCCCCTGTCCTCGTCTCGCCGTCCAAGCTGGTCAATGGGCTGAATGGATTGTGAAGAACGGCGAATTCCGACGAAATATCAACGAGAAGATGTGCATTTGGAGAGGAAACCGAGTGACGTCGACGATTGTCGACAGCTGGTATGAAGAGGCCATGGAGTATAGGACGAGTAATTACATCAATATGGATTGGCTGAGGGTCGTCGGGGCAGGAAGTGCTTACTGGCCAGAGAAACAACAGACGGTCGTCGTTGTCATTTATGACTAGTCTTCCCTTTTGAATCTTTCAAAGTTGTTACCATTGGACCGAATGTCAAACGTACTGCTTAATTTTCAAGACCTTTTCCCCTCTGTATGTCAGATGTACAAATAAATCTGCAACATCTTACAAAATTTTTGTTTTTTTTTTCTTCGATTGCTGCCAAAGCGTATGGCACATTGCAAATCCCCCCCCCCCCCATTAAAAATGAATAGAATCTTCACAAAAATTTCCTTGTTCTGTGGTTATCACAAAAAGTATCAAATTTTTTGGCTGAATCACAATAAATTGCTATCAGAAGAGCCAAATAGTCAACATTTCGCGAGACTGCAGGGCTCCTCCAATCACAGCAGAAGTCATCACACTGAGAAAATCACGCACTGAATAGGACCTTAGTCGGCAGAAGGATACTTACCAAAGAGACGAGGTTTCTTGGTTATGGCAAGTTAGAGGAGGAAGAAGACAAGTTTGAGGATTACATGGCTGAAAGTGACAGATTATAAGGAAGAAAGGGAGAGAGAAAGAAAGACCTCCACGAACGGGGGTGGGAAGCAGCATGTGTTCTTGCCAGTAACCTGCTGAGTCGAACGAGGCCGACCATCTGGCGCACAGCTGTCATCAGCCATTCCACGCAAAACGCTACTACGTGCACTAAGGAGAACGAAAAGAGAGTCGATAAGGTTTTTAAACGAGAGTCCTCCCTCACTTCCTTCTCACGTATTAATGCAACACCTCATGAATCTGGATGAGACGAGAAGAGCGGATTATAAAGAGAGATGAGGGAGGAATGGGATAGACCCGCAAAGTTTGAGACTTCATGGGGAGGGGTCCGAGAGCTGGCGATCGATGCCAGCCGGGCCTTCCTGCCGAATCGGAGAGAAGAAGACGATGGCAGCTATTTAAAGAGGCAGAGAGAAAAGATGTTCATTCGAAGGGTCTAACGACACGTTCCTTTATAGCAGGTTAGAGGCTTGGGACAGTCGCATCGGTAACAGTCGCCACCAATATCCGCAAAGCAGTGACCAGTTGGAGGAACGTTGAAGGAACTCTGAAAATAGATACATTAGGGCTTCAACTAGAAGGGTTTCAATAACATTTTTCGACAAGAGATGATGCCATCTTTTTGAACTCTATTAGATAATTCAATCCAATCTATTGAAAGTTTTGATACAATTAATGCTCACGGGTCATTCGAGGCTTTTATATATTTTTTAAAAGTATTAAATTATTTTGCTTTTCATTTTCTATTGATAAAATAAAGAAGCATATTGAAAGATTCCAAAATCCGTGATTACCTCATTGCCATGAAACATCAATTCCTTGAGCTTCTCTGTCCTTAGGAAACTAATGACTTCCCTTGTTTATGACTAAAGTAGCGAAACGAAAGAAATATTACATTTTATTTATTTTTGGAGACTTATAAGATTTATCGCTCTCAAATCTTCCAATAACCCAAATAACCCGTATAATTTTCCTTCAAAGATGGAAGAGTGCTTCTTCTTTCATCTTTGAATTCACTCTCTCTATTTCCACCGACGCGCTCGTTAGATTATTCAATTGTCATCTTCCCCATTCCCCTCTCTTTTTAATAAAAACTTCCTCATATTCTGCCATCATTGGATTACTGTAATTCTCATAGTTCTTTGTCATTAAACGAAGGTAATTTGTGGAAGGTCATTAGAGGAGAGGAGAGTGGGATAG
Source organism: Oscheius sp. DF5120 (assembly GCA_932521415.1). Lineage (NCBI taxonomy): Eukaryota > Metazoa > Nematoda > Chromadorea > Rhabditida > Rhabditidae > Oscheius > Oscheius sp. DF5120. The sequence continues at coordinate 2,327,457 of OW051465.1, read as the reverse complement.
ATGGATATCTGCACCTCATCTCCTAGTCTTTGGCCTAATTAACAAGAATAAACTTACAACGGCGGAAAAGGTAGCGAGAAGGAGAAAGAAAATGGAGAAAAGCAGGTTGAAGAAGCGCATCTGGAAGACTTGAATTTTAAAAAGAGACAAGGACAAAAATAAAGAAGAAAAGGCAGGGGGAACCTCCGTAATCTTCAGGTTAAATAGAGAAACTTTTCCTTTGCGAAAATTTTGTGGGAAGAACAAACACATATCAGTACAGAAGGCATCCTTTTGTTATCAGGGTTTATCATGCCGAATGACGAGAGAAAAATTGTTTAACAACCGAATGAAAGCCAGACCGGTAGTTATTCAAACAGAATTGATTGACACGAGGGTCGAAAAGTAAATGGATTGTCATATATTGACTGACTGGATAGGAGAAACATTAATCCCTCGAAAACCGGACTGTTAGGCAGACAAAATGGAAAACAGGTGTAATCGATAATCATCACACGATTTGGTATTTCTTTATTTTAATTAAAAAAAATTAAATCCATTTGTGCTCGTTATCTCTTTTTTGGTTGAATGGCGCCATTTTACGACGGAAAAGACAACGATCAAATAAACAGCGTTCAAAGAAGATAGACTGTAGAATATACCAAATATACAGGAATAGTGGGCTCTAGATTTTAAGCTAGGAATTGAGTACAGTACATTGGTTATGGAGGAGAAACTAAGCAATTGAATCCTCGGCTTTCCATCATCTAGCTGCTGCAAACTTCTTATTATATCCCTCCTTTCTCTATACTAAGGCATCCCGAATTAAATTAAAAAAAAACTCACCTGTCCTTGTCTTACAAATTCCTTTTTGTTATGTAGTTTTTAAAATGTAATTTTTAGCCTTATTTAATTGTACTAAAAATAGCAAGCATTGGTTTTTATAAATTTCATTAGTTAAAAACAGAAAAAAAGCAGCAACATTTAAAACATTTCCTGAACTTATTTTGAGACACATATGTAGCCGATATTGGTGTAGTACATGCCAGTTAGAAGATAGAAGAAGGAAGGCCAGTAGTTATCTGCTGTCCTACAGAGATCTATCAATTTGACAGGAAACTGACAGTCAACGGAGCTTTCAGAAGATAAATACTACTTCGAGGTACTTGAAACGATTGAGTGGAAACGAGGGCTAATAGAAAAACGACACGCTGAGATTTTTTCATGGAATTACACATCAAAGATAGGAGGAATGTTTTCGCAGAAAGTTTATCGCAAATATTTTCTCTTATTATGTTCTAATGCTACACAAAGTTTTTCATCTTTTAGCACAAACGTAGAAACCAATAACAGAAAAAAAATTCAATACGAAGTGCATTTTTCGGTTTTAGGGAATTTTTTTGGTATGAGTCTCGTCTGATATTCAATTATTTTCCTTAATTAGTTCTATTTTCTATGAAACAGTCTTGTTAGCTTTACAGGCTCTATGCAATGAAAGCGTAGGTAGACTAGAATTATCACTTCACTTCTTCTTCAAGACCACAGCTACTTCGGCTCTAGCCTGTCATTCTACTGTTTTTACTCTGGTCTCCATTTCTTTCGAATTATTACTAATTCCTTTAGATGAAATTTTTCAACTCTCTCTTCAGAAAGAAGAAAAGAAACGGTCCAATAGAAAAGAAGCTTGGAAAAAATGGAAGAACGAGTCAGCATGACGGAAAATATAAAACCCACAAAAAAAGAAGACGACCCTATGTTCATGCCACGAACGGCACTCCATCCAATTGAAAAATAAAAGGTTTCTTCATTTGTAAAACCTGCTGATTCTTATCTTATGTGATATGGCGTAATCCAAAACTCTACCGCCGTTACGACCGTAGTTGGTCATTTTCTATCTGTGATAAATGTGTCTACTTCTGACTGTCTACTGTTTGCTGCAGAGCCATTTTTCCACTCTTCTTTTTCTTTTATTTTGTAAAATTAAAAAAAAATGTAAACTTTATCAGTTCTATTTCAATTAGCTATAGTTTTATTTTCAGCTCTTTTTCTTCAAAAAATGACCGCGAGGGGTGAGCTGGACAAACGGCTCATCGTTGCGGGCATCCTCGCCGGCGTCGGATTGGCGATGCTCATCGCCGGTTCCGTTATGTTGGGTATTGGTGTACATAAATCGAAATCAACAAGTAGGGGGATAGCTGCTTCGATATCAGGGAAAAATTCCAGGCAGCTGCCCAACTTGTCGACGCTGTCCATCACCACCTTCTTGTCCGCTTCCAGCAGCACCAACAGTCGTTTTCACGTCGTCATATGATACAAGCATAACATGGAGCATGGATTTAGAGAATTCTAGCTCTAATTATTTCAAGACAACAGCTCAGCAGCTCTCGAATAATGTAAGTGGTCTATAATGACATAACAATCATTTGCTCATGAAAAATTTTTTTAATGATTTATTTGATGATTTTTTAGCTCGATTTTCAGAGATATGTCTTTAAAACGTATACTTTCAGATTACGACAGCACTAGTCTATGCTCCTCCTGGAACACAAGTTATAATCAACAGATTTCAGTCCGTTTCCAAACTCCTTTATCAATCTGACTCATAAGCTTTAATCTTCCCCACGCAGACAATGACAATTCCATTTCAGACCATCTGAGCATGGAGTGGGGGTCGATTTCTATTCTATGATTGTGTTCCCGTATCAAGGAATGTCAGCCACTCAGGTTCAAACACAAATGAATACCATGTACTTGACGGCAACTTATGGTAGAGATCTTTTTTTATTCTAGATGATTGAATTGTAGTCAATCCTACTACCCAATGTGCCCTGATAATACCACCACCCGGGGAGAACTCGACGATTACTCCCGCGACGATTCCACCTGTCACGACAGCGAAGGTTCTTCAGCCGGGAGCCTACTGTGATGCAAGTGAACAGAATTTGCTTCAAGTATTCCTCATCGACTGCGCTCCTCCACAGACGGGCACATTAGATGACAAACTGGCCACGGTAAGAGAGGTTTGGTACAAGTACCTTCTACATGCGAGATACGGTAGTCTAGTTTAATATAGTGTTTTTTTGGTTATATTCAGATTCTACCCATTTTTTAGCATTTTGTATAGAATTGAATATATAACCCGAAAAAAATTACAATAACGGTCTTTGTTTCATACATGATCACGTTCTACCGTTCTAAACCCGTCTTTCAGATCCGCCAATTCTTGAACAGCTACGATATTTTCCTCAATCTTCCCAATACAAACGGCTCTTTTGGTCAAGTCGGCTTCCAATACATCACTTACGCGGGCACTCCTGATCAAAATCTGACCGGTCCATCCCCTGTCTGCTACGATGTTGATTGTTGGCATACTGTAGTGGACGGCCTTATTCCTGCTTTGGTCAATCCCTTCCCAATTGATGACTCTCATTTCCTCTCTCAGTAGGCTTCTAAGAATTGAAAATAATAACTTTCAGGGGCCTTAACACGGCACTGGCTTCTCTTCGACCCCGTTTACTGCAGCCTATCAATCTTTTAATCATCTCTGATGGATTGTAAGGAACCTTTAAATATAGATATAGTATATATATAATTTAGTGACATAACAGATCAATATTCGAATAGTCTTGCGAATCAGTTGAAAACTAATCTGAACTGTAGAATTGATGCATTTGTCGTGACCAGTAATAATTTTATCAAAAACGCTTTCGACAACGTGGTGACGGGTGTCGATTACAGATTTTACGTCAACTCATGGAACTATTTGAACTATGCCAATGTCGATTATACAATCGCTGGATGGAGTTGTACGAGTAAGTTGGGGAAGATGTGAATAAAACAGAATCAATCCTCGGCTCCGCCAAAACCTCATAATCTAATATTCAATTAATTTGTTTTGACGAGATCTAAAACTTTATCATGGAACACAAAAAAAATTAGTGAAAATTGTGTTTTGAATGTGCAAAAAATTCGATTCAAAAATGTTTCATAGGTAATGTCGCATTGCGCTATGCTATAAAATTTTGGTCATTAATAATTAAGTTTTTTAAGAAACTAGTAGAAGCTTATGTATTTCAGTGAGAATATACTAAATCCTTTAATAAAATCACTAATTTTTTATTAACTCTTTGATCGAATAGATGTTTGTAAAAGCTCTATTCAACGTTTTGTGGAAATTTTTATTAACCTTTTTAGATCTCTTCTTTTTCAGCCACTTACCCAACTAGCCCCCCAATTACTGCTCCTCCAACGCCTCCTACTATTAAGACAACCACTACCCCCAAGCCAACTCATCCACCTACTACTCCAAGTGGTCCCCTTCCAGGTATTTTTCTTATAAATACGAAAAAATATTATTTCTAGTTCCTCCCTGCACTGTTGATGTTCTTTTCCTCGTTGACGAATCGACTTCCATGATCCTAAGCCAGAAATATCAGTCCTCTATCAGCTATGCTCTCTCCTTGGCTCAAAGAATATCCCAACAAAATAATAGCAGTTCCTTCGCCATCATTACCTTCAATTCGAATATTGTTTATAATTCAACGGTAGGACATTTTATGAGCATGAATGGATTTTTTAGATATATACTAACTATGCTATTTTCAAACAGCAAGTCGACAGCATTCCGACGAATTCTGGAGCCACTGACTTTGCTATGTAAGTAGCCAATATAAAAAATGAAAATAAAAAAAACTTATAGTGGTTTCCAAGCAGCTCGTGATTTAATTGCCAAAAAAGCTCGATATAATAAGAATGATGTTCGATCGGTACTTATCTTCATTTCCGATGGATTCGATAATGACCCAACCACAATTAATACAGTTCAAGGAATAAGCAGAGATATGAGACAGAATTATGCCACGGAGATCATCGGCATTGGACTGTCGGAGGTATGGACATTATCTATGAGAATGCTTTGATTTCCAGGATCTTAGTGCTACACAGTTGACAAAGAAAGCTATTGACTACGAAGCTACGGATAACTATGTTCAGTCACAGTTCATTAGTAAATGAAATTGAGAATTCAACAAGTTTTTTAGATACTACGAATCCAAATGCTGATGTGACTATCAATGCGACACTCACTGATATTATCTGCAAGGGTACGTCGTTTCCTGTTTTTTTGTAGTCGTTGTTTTATTAGCTGTTTTTGTTAGCTTTAATATGGTTTTTATGAGGAACTTACTGTGATGCTTTATGAGAAAGTTCTGAGAATTCTTTCTTTTCCAGCTGATGCATCTCACTGCTACAGTGATATAATCTTCGTGATTGAAGTCTCCGAGGCGGAGACAGATCCCTACATCGCCATCCAAAAACAGACTGTCAACCTCATCTTAGATAAATATACCAATCTCATTGGTCCAAATGCCGGAGAGGTTTCTCTCGTTTTCTTCTCCTCTCCCGATGGATTCCAAAGAGGAATGGAGATTGGACGATCTGGAATATTGTATAAAATGTGGGACAATGCTGCTTTGGCTGTAAACAAATTAGCGAGCACGAAATTCCAAGTTGGAGGAGCATCAGATATTGATTTGTGAGTCCATCTTTTGATTTATGCAAAAACTATAGGGCCATGAGTTATACCCTTCAAATTCTGAATGAGAATACGGATAATAATGATCAATTGGTGCTTTTCTTCGCTCGAGGAACTTACCGTGATGCTGACAACTGCTGTGACAATCCCTCCAATTCATCTGCCTTAGTCAGATCCAAATCGACGGTTCAGGGAATAGTCATCGGCCCATATTCAAATAAAACATTGTTGGATCAATTTACAGGAAGCAATTCTGTCGATGGAAACAAGCTGGTTGTCATCAATGCAACGGTAAAAGTTATAATTAGAGCGCACCCCTGCCATCCAGTCTCGGCGGTTGATTTTTATGGCTATCCCACAATGTTTTGGACAGATTAGCTTTGCGCAGAGGCGATAACGTGACCCATGAAGCTTTGCTGAGGTGCGTTTATTGCTGGTTGAAAACTTTTCCCAATTGCCCGCGATATTCCCTGAAACATGGGGATATACGCAATTTTTGTAAGCCCCACGGGGGCAGTAAAGTCGTTTCTTTTAAGTGAAAATCCAATGAATGTAAGGAAGCAGTGGGTCATCTTTGAGTGAGAATTTGTTCCCTCTTGGAGCTAAATTTTACCATACCTCGACGTAAGTGTATTGTTCTTTTCATTTTTAGAAACAAGTTGACGTTGCCTCCTCTGCCCAGGCCATCTACAGTGCCCTGGTTCCTATCATCAACTCTCACATGGCCAATGCCTACTGTCTTCCAATTCCTGTTCTTACTCAATGCAGCGAATTCGATGACATAGCCATCATTCTTCATGCCAATACAGTCGATAACTGGAATTTGCTGAAGTCCTTCGTCATCCAAGAGGTGATCCCTGCCCTTATGGGTCCTATCTCCGACGATCCTATGAATCCAAGTCTTTATGTCAATCTGGCTGTTACCTATTATTTTGGACAAAATGTACAAGTCGTAAGTATATCGTAAAAAGAAAGAAAATTGACAGATAAATAATTTCTGGGATAGAATATCGACTAAGCAGTTGGTTGCTATGATAAATTCCACTGCTTTCCAACCATCAACACAGACGAATTCCCTCTCCGGAGCATATAAAAAAGTTAATGATCAAATTACTCGAATGAGTCGACAGTTGACTAGCAAGACTATTTTGGTCATTACGGATACTATCGAGTAAATTTGGAGAGTATCTTTTGAAGTCATTTTCAGCACAGCTGACGAACCTTCTGCAATCCTGGAACGCAGTGCCCTTCCCTATTCCTATGTCTACGGTATGAAACTCAATGCGAAAATATCAGATGTGCCCATTCCTGGACAGGACGATGGATATTTGGTCTTAGATATTCAACAGGTTGGTCATTAATAATATGTCAGAGTCGATTGACTTCAAATAAAAACACTACTTACGATGCAATAAAGTCTTGCATACCAAAGTAATAAAAACAATAACAGACATTTATCGATGAATATACCGGACCATTCGGATTAGATATAAAATCGATGTGAGATTTACAAAAGACAAAATCAAAAAAAAGGAAGTTTGTTTTTTTGGGGATGTACAAATAGTTAGATTTGGCAGTAAAAATGAATTTTCCAGATCAATACGAACAATACTAGATCGTCCATTTCTGTGGCTAACATCGCAACGGCAGGAGTCTGTCGTTTTGTACCGATTACAAGTATAAGATAATTTCTCTTTGAGACCATGCAATTCCAGCTACCCCTGGTCCAACTACCACAACCCAGCGACCAACACCCGGTCCAGTTCCCCGTGTTAAAGTTCGCGATATTTGGCCCGATATCACCATCCTCATCGATGCTTCTGCTCAAAATCAAAGTTATTTTGAAATGGTTTGATCCCATCAATTTCAATGGATACAAATATACCTTTTTTAGCAACGACAATTCTTACGCAAGACCTTCCTCAATCAATTCAAAATTGGTCAATATTGGAGTCGTTTCGCCGTTGCCACCTACAACACCGATGCCACGTTGATTTGCCAATTCTCCGATATCTACAGCTATTGGGATTTGGAGGCCTGTCTTGGTAGTCAATTGAATTTCTCCGCTGTCAATCCATATATCACTACAAGAGATATAAACCAGACTCTCTCTACCTTGTCTAATGGATTGTTCAATGAGATTTTCATCAACCAGACGGGATATCGATCACTTAATGTTAATTATCTCTATGTTTTGACCAATGGAGCGTAAGGAGAGAAAGAAATTTAAGTGATTTTTAGGTCTTCGAACAACTTTTACAGTCCAGCAACAGCTTTGAAGAGTCAGGGAGTCAGGGTGATTGGAATAGACATATCCGTCGGCTCTCAAATGACTTTAACAGCGTTGAGTGACTTTGGACCGGATAGTTATAGTGTAAGTGACTCAATTTATGCGCTATTAAAACGACTGTAATCACATGAGTGATTCTAATCTGCTGATTTAATTTGATATTTTTTTAAAAATTTTGAATCAATTCAACATTGAAACTATCGGAAGAAGGCTAAACTTTAGATGCTGAATTTAAATCCCTATCTTTAAAAAAATTGAGATATCTGATATTCGATTAAAATTCTTTCCAAGTCTAGCTATGACTGCAAACAATTTTATTAGCTCAGAAAGCATTAAATTTTTGTCCAGAAAAACTTCTTTCTGAACTAGATTGAAGTGCTAGTCACAAATAGAAGAAAAAATTGATAGAAGACATCTGCTGTTTAGGTCTCAAAATTCTTCATTGACTCCATCGTCTCTGATCAACTATCTCAATCCATTATTCAACAAACAACCACAATACGTAAGTCATTCTTCTTCAGTTTATCTACATTCCAGCCCGTCCAATTTTATCATCCTTCTTCTCCGATTTCTATTTCATCGTCGATACCTCTAGCTTCCAATCAGCTGATATTCCCAATGTCCAGTCATTTGTTTTGAAATTTGTCGATCAATTGACCGTCTCTCCTCATCGTTCTCGTGTTAGTATCGTGCCCTTCTCCAATGATGTTATGAATCCGTTGACGCTATCGTCTAATTCAACGGTAATGGATTCAAATCAGTCAAATTAAATATCTTTTAGGGCGTGATGGATTATATCTCTAACTGGCAGACAGCCGCTCCTGGAACTAATTCATCCAATATAGGAGCGTAAGTCTTCTATTCTCTTTTTCAAATCAATTTTTTTCAGTGCCATCACCTTCGTTCAAGCTCAAGTAACAGGCAATCCTTCAAAGATCTCTCATATTATCTACCTTGTCGGAGCTACCAATACGACTGGATCCGATTTAGGAGGAGGATTATTGAAAACCGGAGCCAATGCTTATGTTCTAAGTTATAACAGTGTCAATTATACTGGTCAGCTAGGAGGAGATCCGTCCAGGATATTCAAGTTGAAATGCTTATTGTATAGATAAACACTCCAAGTTTAGAGTTTCTAACAGTGCCGCTCTCCTCAATTGGGTCGAATCTTCCGTACCTGTCGATGTCAGAGGAAGAAATCCAGTCAATGTATTCTTCAACACCTTATTGGACGGTGAGGAAGGAGCAATATTTAGATAAAACTCATTCATTTTAGTCCAAGAAAACGCGGATACGGCGAGTTTCCCTATGGAAGAGATAGCAGCTGATATTGTGATCTTCTTAGATGAGACAGGATTATCTAACGATGACTTTGCATCGGTAAGAATGGCTCATTTCCATAGCACAGTGGAACTGTTGGTTTAGGGCTGGGTAGTATCGAATTTGTCTCCATTACTTTACAACTATGAAATTTTTGCAAAAGCCGTAAAATAACGGGGACAAATATTAATGAATATCAAACTTTGGCTTTTTTTTATTTCCATTAACTTTTGCTGGTTTTAGATAAAACAATTCCTTGTCAATTTCACCTCTCAATTCACCATCAGTCCTTTGGATACCCAATTCGCTCTTCAATCCTTTACTTCTGAGATTATTCCCGATTCTGGATGGCACTTCTCCGATGGATGGAGTAACGACCAAGTCATCAATCTGATTAACAATCTAACTTGGACCCAGTCCACCGTAAACGCTAATGCTGATCTAGCTGGAGCTGTCAACCAAGGTTTAACTTACTTCCTTCAGCCTGTAAATGGATGGCGACAAGACATCACCACTTATAGCATTATCATTACTAATGCTGCAACGTAGGGCTTCCCTATTTTTTTGTTAGAAATTTTTAGATTTATTCAATCTGCAGCAGATAGCATGATCATCAGCCAATTGCAAAATAAATCTAGTGTTTACGCGATCAGTGTAAACAATGTTAAGAGGTAGGAAGATTCTTAATTTTTCCAAGCTCACCAAAAAAAAAAGGAAAATGAAGCCACATATCAAGAGATGGACCCAACATTTTTTATTGCTTTATGTTTCTTTTATATTCATATTTTCAAATTTAACAATTATAAAAATTCAAATACCTGAAAATTAAAAACAATTCCCTAAATGCGATAACTTTCGTATACATCTCGCAAAAAAAGAAACCCTGATCACATTTCTCACTTCAAAGAGAATAATTTTCAGTGCCTACGTAAACCAATATATCAATACCGGCTTCTATGAAATCGAGAAGACTCCGAAGTCCTTGACAACATATGTAGGAGCAGGAAAGAATCTCTCGGATGCTCTCAATACAGGTAGGGGGATCGAAAAGATGAAAGGAGTTTTTCAGATTACAAATCTCGGGTTTATCCTCCTCTTCCATCCCTCGACTCGATCCAAGCTGACTTCGTCTTCCTCATTGACAATACTAATGTAACAGATGATAATGTTCAGATGGTTAGATCTTCCTCATTTATTTTTTCTAATCTCTCTATTAGATTAAAAACTTTATCAAGACATTCACCAATGATGTAGGAGACCCATCATATTCGACAATCTCCGTTATCAATTATAATTCCATTGGAGTTGTTCAACCTCAATCGTGGACGTTGAAAACATTTCCCAGAGGAAATAGGACTATAGTAGAAAGCGCAATACAGAATATGACTATCACATCCGATAGCAGTGCACCGGATTTGACAGCGTAAGAATATAGATCTAATAGACTGTTTTTTTAAGAGCCATCGGTTTCTTATCCGCTGTTCCGAAACTCTTTGGAAACGACGGAAATACTCCAATCTTTGTTATTTCTCTATTTAATTCACCAACGTGGGTTTCTTTAAGATCTATTTTTCTAACAACAATATCTACAGAATACAATCTTCACTCTCCACATCCGTTATGAAAACTGTTAATCTAAATTATTTCACTTTCGCTCTTCAATATGGCAATAATATGGTGTCCTTCGATTATGTGCCTTCCGTGAGTTCATTACAGCAAAATATTTACAAATGTGCTAAAACTTACTTTTTCTGATTTTCAATTTTCTTGGTGCAACTTTTGGTGCAGATTATTGATACTGTAAGACAAATGTAACAATAAGTGAAATATTAGGTGGAAAGATACAAATACTGACTAATATTGAAATTCCAGCCCTAGTTTCAAGGTTCAAAACTTGATTTTAGGAAGGTCAAATTGGATGGAAAAGCAAATGAGGGGGAAAGGGACGTAAATTTTGCCCTTGTACCTCTCTACAATTCACGAATAACTTTTTCAGTTCCTCGGCAGCGACTATTCGGAAGATTTCGTATACACCAAAGATCTCAGCACCTATGAAGTGAACTCTCCAACGAATGCATTCGTCCCGCTGAATACCTACATCCAGACAGAGTATAGGGCATGGCAGCAGTCCTTCTAATTGTTTTCTTTTTGTCTATAATAACAACTTCTCTCTCTCCTTGTCTGTTGGCTGACTCAAGTGGTCGTCGGCCGTCGTGTGTTTAGTCAGAAACGACCACCATCCCCCCTGCGGTCATTTGAGCACATTCACCCCCGGTTTCTTTTCGTATTTGTTGCAGGATGAGCGGAGGTGATTCCCTAAATGGTGACCGGAACTCTCTTCAGCCAGTACGATCTCTCCCTTTCTCTCTCTTTCGCCCCGCCCACAATAACAGGTGGATGGCGGGTCGGTCGCCTGCCTTCCTCTCTTCTGGCTACTTCTTATACAAACAAGGTTCATCTTTCTTAAACGGGACAGCTGCAGATGACATCTTTTTCGTCTCGCGATCCGCTTTATCTCGAAACTGCTAATCGTCCTACTTTCATCGATCCTAACTGTCTCACCTTCCTAATTGCCGGATTTCGTCCACCTGCTTCCCATATTTTCTGTCTCTGATTGACTAATTATCTACCTTTCTCTTCTTTTTACAGACAGACACACCTGCTCCATGAGCTGACCTCATGTTTTTATTCTTTCTTCTTCTTTTCACACTACGCAGTCTGCCAGGTGGGTCACATATTTTATACAGATGAATACACGGATCCTCGAGAAACTGAAAGGCTATAAACCCTTTTTTGTATTAAGATATGCCGCTTGAACCAGTATTTTATCATCTTCTCGTATAATATACGCTTTCTTTATATATGGAGAAGCATAAATTTTAGTTCTGATGCCTTTTCTAAATCTTAAATTCATCTTAAAGATTTATCCGAATGGAGAATCCCAAAAAATTAATCGATTTTCGAGTCAAGTTCTATGAATTTTCCATTAACTTCACTCAAACAATAACCACATTCAAACCATTTAAAGCTCAAATCAGCAACATTTTCACAACAATAAATCCTTAGAAAGCGCTCTCTTTGTTGCACAAAAATGCTATTTTGACTGTCAAAAGAAGTAAAGAAAGGCGGCTATGTTTTGGCGGGAAGGTTATAAGGTCACCAGCGGACATGTTGCGTCTGTCAGAGGACGTTTTTCCGGTCAACGGAAATCTGATCCAGGTTTTGGAGTGCTAGAAACGTCTGACAAGGACCTTCTTTCGTTTTTCTTGTTTTTATTGGAGGGAAGAAAATAAAATAAAAAAAATTTTTTCCTCTAATTCAAATTCTAAACCATTTAAGAACTCTTTTTGAATACCAACATTTTATTTTTCCATCAGCTTACCAGTAAACCAGATGGATTTTCACGTCAGATTACCAATAAAAAGCGCACCCTCCCTGAATCCATCGAAGGCCGGCGCCGGGAAAACGAATTTTTTGTCATTTTAACGCAGCAATGATGCGGAACGAGAAGTTCTCTTTTCTCCTGTCGGCTCATCACAAAAGGCGATGCTATGACCCGTATGTATGAGCACGGATTAGTATCGTAATTACAGGTGGACAGCTCAGATGTCCAAGGTGGGTGCCTTCCTTTTGATGACCCATTGGCTGGCTACTTTTTCGAGTAAACAGGGACATTGTTTCGTGTCCGACCAAGTCGACAAAAGACTCAATTAGGAGGCCAAACAGTGATATGATGACCCCCTCCGACTGTCAACAGCCGGCGGATTATCCCCACGAGAGTTATCATCTCGCCACCTAACCGACGACGGGTTTGTATACACACGGAACAAAAAAGAAGAAAAGAGGCACTTCATGCTCTCGTAGACAGAGAAGGAAGTCATGAGAGCCTGACGCAGATTTAATAGACAAGGGAAAAAGTATTAGGCAAATATTTTGAAAACAATTTATAAAAAATTTTTAGATAGAAAAATTTCAATAGTGAAAGAGGTTCAATATATACGATAAGATCTTAAATAATTATTTACAAAATTTAAAATGAAAATGAAAAGTTTTGGGAAATCGTTTTGCGCAAAAAAAAGAAACGAAAGTTGAGAAATGAAATTTTTTCGACTTTTTGAATTTGATTTTAAAAAATGTGAACTTTTTTTTCTGGGGAAAACATTAAAAATTACTCCTTTTAATATTTTTTAAATCAATATTTGCAAAAATTTTCTGTTTAAACCATAGATAATTGCTCGTTCCTCTTCCGCCGTCTCTCCCATATCATTCCTTTGTCCTTGGCTCCGTGGATAAACTATCCTCCCGACGTGATTGTTCAATTGTCCTTCGACCTCTCCCCCCGTTATGAGCGGGTATAACCTTGTGTCGATCAGTAGCCAGCGTAATTGTGGGGATTGTCGACTGTCATGTAGAGACACGATGGTCAGAGACTCGGCACTTGACTGGCCGAGTATAAACAACGACAGAGCACGCACAAAGATTTCAAGAGAGGGAAGACGAAGAATTATGTTTCAGGGAGGACAGCGGAGAGACCATGTGGAAGTAATATCTGTCTCAATGGGGGAACATGTATGGTCGATGATATCGCCAGAAGTTTCAAGTGTTACTGCAATAAAGGATTTTCTGGTATCTCTTTCTCCTGGCTGTTTCTGAATATAATATATTTAGGGAAACTGTGTCAAGATATCTGTTCCATTTCCTGTGTCAATGGCGATTGTTTTAAGGGAGAAGCTGGACAGGAGGAATGTCGTTGTCGACCAGGTAAGGCTAATTAGACAAAACTCGACTTGTCTGCCATAACTAGTTCCCAAATCCCCAGGCGTTTATCAGAAAAACGAATTGCAGGATGGAGCGGACCGGTATGTGATGTTGGCGAAGCTGAGGGATGTTTGCAGAATTCAGATTGTCCGCCGAACGAAACGTAAGATAGCCCCTAAATGGATTGGGATGGCATGTTATATCGCTTCCCTGCCATCTAGTCTCGGCGGTTGATTTTTATGGCTATCCCACAATGTTTTGGACAGATTAGCTTTGCGCAGAGGCGATAACGTGACCCATGAAGCTTTGCTGAGGTGCGTTTATTGCTGGTTGAAAACTTTTCCCAATTGCCCGCGATATTCCCTGAAACATGGGGATATACGCAATTTTTGTAAGCCCCACGGGGGCAGTAAAGTCGTTTTTTTTAAGTGAAAATCCACTGAATGTAAGGAAGCAGTGGGTCATCTTTCAGTGAGAATCTGTTCACTGAAGAAAAAAAATCTTTCTAGATGTGTGGAAAACGACCGGGGAGTCAAAAGTTGTGTAAAAAATCCCTGCGAGCTTCGTCCCTGTGCCAATAACTCGACCTGTACCTCCAACGGCGATGATTTTCGCTGTGAATGCCCGCAAGGTTACGCGGGTAAACGATGTGATGCCGATGTTAACGAATGTGAACTCCATCCCTGTCGAAACGGTGGAACATGCATCAATCTGGATGGTTCTTTCGACTGTCTCTGTAGCGGGAGATTCATTGGTAACTATTTTTCTAGTCTTGTTTATTTTGGGACATAGGAAAATTATGTGCAGAGACCCATTGCGAGCCGAACCCCTGTCTGAATAACGGGACATGTATCGAGACGGCAGATGGATTCTACTGTGCCTGTGACGATGGTTGGAAAGGAGAAATCTGTTCAGAGATAGACGAGGACAATCCTCTTGCCGAGACCGCTGATCCTTGTCGATCCACCCCTTGTTTTAATGGTGGCAGTTGTTCTTCCAATTCCTCCTCTTACATCTGTCAGTGTCGTCCTGAATTTGCTGGAAACCGATGTGAAACTCAGGTAGAATGTTTAGTAGGAGGACAGAAGTGTCAAAATGGTGGAAAATGCGTCCTCGGTATGGCAGGAGCATATTGTGACTGTCCGAAGGATTACAGTGGTATCCTTTGTGAGAGCGTGGAAATGCCCCCATCTGGAGGTGACCTATGTTCCACAAGACCTTGTTTAAATGGAGGTATCGATAGTTGTCTTTCTAAAAAATCAAAAAATTCAGGTATCTGCTCTGTCGTCGCTGGGAAACCAGTCTGCCGTTGTCCTCCCGCCTTTCAAGGTCCTACCTGTGCCATCTCTATTTTCCCTTGTTCTCCGAATCCATGTGCAAATAGAGGAAAGTGCCAGACAGTGAAAGGTGGGACTATTTTTATTTCCCTTAGAAAGACTCATAGATCCAGTAGGATTTGTTTGCCAATGTGAAGTTGGCTTCACCGGAATGACTTGTGAGACAGAATTAGAAAGTGAATGGGTATCCACAGTGGAGGAGATGAAAACGGCAACAACGATGATTATGAGAAAAACGACGGGACATCATGGAAGTCAGGTATGGTTGTTTCCTTTCGCCAACTCTTACCGGATCTCTTAACTTATCAGATGGGTGGGAAAAATTTACGAAATTAAAACATTTTGTATATCTCTGGTCCTTATGACTTCATATTTCCCCTCTGAAGATCATTTTTTTCAGATTTTCTCCTGTGAGCACTGTATTCACTCAGACAAATGCATCGAAAATCCTCAAGGATCGATTTGTATCTGCCGACCCGGTTTCTATGGTCCATTATGTGATAAAGAAGGCTCAGTAAGTAAATTCTATTCTGTTTCCATTGAATTCAGATCTGTTCTGCAATAATCTGTTCTGCTGGCCAGCTCTGTCGTCCCCGTATCACATCCACCACGTCTGATCCTCATTGTGGATGTCCAATCGGCAGAGTTGGTGATCTTTGCAATCGGGATAATGTAGTTTCCTTCGGGTCGAATAGTCTCTTCGTTTATCAAAGTCCAGCAGTGATGATCGGGTAGGAATCTTTCAGTCAGTAAATTGTTTCTAGATCCTCCTCTGGTCCCCTTCCCTATTCCGTCTCATTCGCCTTTCGAACAACCGTCTCCTATGTTCATCTCCTGTCGGGGGAAAATATCTTTGGACAACGACTATTCTCCATATCGTTGATGGAAGGACGTTTGTCGGTTAACATATCGGGCACAGTTTATGACAATCTGGTATCTGTGTCAATCGACGATGGGGAATGGTATATTTTGGAGGTGCAGAAGACAGATAAGGTAGGGGAAAAAACAGCATAGATAGGAAATAGTGATATGTGGAGAGTTTTGACCATTTTGCGAAATATATTCTTACTTTTTATATTCAAAAATATCTCAAAAAAATATGTGGAGTCTTTGGGCGTTCTAGTCTTTATTATTTCTTAATCTTTTTAGACACTTTTGAGAAAAAATAATAATAATTTTTTTTTGCAAAAATTCTTTGTACATCAGGTTTTAAAAAAGTTTTACATATTGACTTTTAATTTCTCAAGAACTCGCAATAAAATTCCCCCTTCAGGACCTTTATATCGCTATTGTCGACGAGTATGGCTATGAGTATGCCTCCCGTTCCCTTCCCCGTCCCTCTTCCTTTGAAATCTTCTCCTCTCGTATTGGTAAAACAGCCGATGAAACATATTTCGTCGGTTGTATGGCCGATGTAATCATCGACAGAACTTCCATTGATCTGGCTAACTCGAATAGAGCCATCGCCATTACCGCTGGTAAGTATCTCTTCCGAAGAAAAATATTTCTAGGATGCAATCGTGCCTCTCAATGTGCTACTAATCGATGTCACAATGGCGGTGTTTGTGTAGATATGTGGGATCATTCAGAATGTGATTGTAAAGCTCCCTTCTTACCTCCTTTTTGCATGCACAGTCTACCGCCGAGTACTTTTGGTCATAATAATCTATCCAGTCATGTTGAAATAGTGTAAGTTGGCAACTTCATTGACTAAATATCCGAAAATTTAGGGTTCCATTAGAACAAGCTGAAAAATTGAGATTCACTACGGATATTCGTCTGATTGTGAGAAGCAATAAGGCCGATGGAGCGGTATTATATTTGGGAGAGAATTCGGTAGAAGATGGGGCAACATATATGTCAGTGGGATTGAAAAATGGAAGCCTAATCGGTATGTTTTGAAGAGAGATTTTCATTGTTGGAATTCCACTTCTAAATAGCTAAATAGTCAAGTTCCCTAGACACAGAAAGGACTCTTTTTTTTAGCACAGTAATCCATACGTCTGTGGCGCGTTTCACTTTTTACCTTTTTTTTGAAGAAATTCAAAAAAGCTATGGAAGTTTCAGTTCGTAGCAGAATCGGATCCAAATCCGTCTTCGAACTCAAATCCCGTCGTCGTGTGGATGATAATGAAGACCATCAAATACGTGTTGATCGTTCTAAACGTCGTATCCGTCTTTATCTTGATGGAGTCCTTGAATCTGAAGGCGATATTCCCTCTCGTTTCGACCATCCTCTTTTTGTTGAAAAGGCTCAACTAGGAAGTGATGAAGGGGTTCATAAGGATGCTTTTTCCAGCAAGGAGTATTTTAAAGGTCTGCTCTTTTCTTATCGCCTTATTTCTCTAGGTTCTTTACAAGATGTTCGTCTGAATGGTGACTCGGCTGTCTTCCATCGGACAGAACTAGTAGTGGATGAAATTGGACGAGTTAATCGATTAGAAAATGTCATCGAAGGAGCCATCTCGGACGATATATGTTCCATAGGCTCTCTTTGTGTCAAAGGATCTTGTCGGAATACTTTTAATGACTATGAATGTCTCTGCAATCTGGGATATTATGGAAAGAATTGTGATCAGAAAGATTATTGTATTAGCAGTCCGTGTCCAGCTGGCGGTAATTGTATGAATGTGGGAGGAGGATTCCTTTGTAAGTTCCTTTTGATGCTGGAGGGTAAGATTTCTAGGTACTTCACCCGTTACCTTGGTTCGAAAAAGTCTTCTCAGCTACAAATTGCAGTCGAATAGCTCGGTAAACATCGATTCGATTGAACTTTCGATCAGAACTCATTCACAAGAGGGAAGAATACTAACTCTGGTAAGCAAAAGGAGATTGAAAACTATCTAAAGAATTAAAGGATCAATTACTAGGGTCTAGTAGTGATACCGTGATTTAAAAAAACTGCTAAAAATGCTCTTTTCACATGATAATAGTCTTATATTTTCCTTTTCTAGTCCTCCAACACTGCCAAATTCGTCCTTTCTCTCTCTTACGGTCAGCTCGTTGTGACTGTCGATGCTCCTTTCACCATTCGTAAAACCATTGCAGATGGAACTTGGAAAAAAATTCGCATTCAAGGAAATGTTCTTAAAATTAATAACGGCAGCTATGGTAAGAGATCTCCCTTTCCTTTTTATGAGATTCTCAGGTCTTCCCACATCTTTCTCCCTCCCAGCCGATACTTCAGCCGCTCATCTGACCTTAGGTCAAATGGGTGGAACAGCTTCTTTCGAAGGGTGTCTTCAAAATGTACAAATTGGAAAACTTCCCAAATTATCTTTTTACCGAGAAGAAGATTTAAAAATTCCGCCTGGGCTACAGTACTGGAAGGCGGTATCGAGGAGGACGGTATGCATATCACTGCTTGGGATCTCACTAACACATATTGTCCAGGTCTCGACGAATTGTGTTTCTTCCCCTCAATGTGGCTCGGCTTCGCCTTGTTTGAATAATGGTCTTTGTATCGATTTGTGGAATCAAGTCAGCTGTCAATGTCCTCCTGGTTTCACTGGCAGCCGTTGTGAGACAAACTTCGATGATTGTCAAAACATCGACTGTGGGAATGGAAGATGTGTAGACGAGGTTCATAACTACCGGTAATTATCTCCCCAAAGAAAAAAGTCGATTATTTTCCAGCTGCCACTGTGATCCCGGCTTTACGGGTATTGCCTGCGACGTTGCGCTGGACATCTGCGCAGAGTTGCCTTGTAAAAATGAAGGATATTGTACTAGTGAGAATGGAACATTCAATTGTCAATGTAAAAATGAATGGGTCGGAAAGAGATGCGATATACGGGTAAGTCATCAGTATTGTGCGATCAATTATGATCGACCTAGGGAAAAAGTTTTCGTTTCCTTATTTTAATTTTTCTTTTAATATTCGAGTTCTGTAAAATATTCGAAATCGGCAAATTGTATATCACATACTGCACATACTACACATACTTGTATATCACATACTGTATACTGTATTACTTATTTTCTTTTAAATTTTTTTCCTTTTTTTCGCAGTTTTATCAGGTTTTTTTTGTGTCGTACAGCATATATTGGGGTTTGCCTTTTTAAAAAAGGGAAAAAAAGTAAAAGAAAATTAAAACAAAAATAGGTACGTGATAGAACATACAGTATACAATATGTGATATACAAGTATGTGCAGTATGTGTAGTATGTATACAATTCGCCCAAAACACCCTAATTTTTCTTTTGCATTTTTTGAGATATTGTTGAGTTTAGAATTAAAAAATATAAAAAATTAGAAAACGAGAAATAATCATAAACATATTCTGAAAATAGACTAAAATTGCTGAGTACACTAATCAATTCCCCTCTATATCGTCTCATAGAAACCCCTCTCCTGCGATTCGTCTCCATGTCAAAATGGTGGAACATGTAACCAGCTGACCTGCATATGTCTTCCTGGTTTTACTGGCGAATTCTGTGAAGAGACTATCAGTCCATGTGCTAGTCATCCTTGTCGCCACGGGACCTGTCGAGCTACTCCTCTAGGTAGCTATCGTTGTATCTGTGATGAAGGATATAATGGAACAAATTGTGAGAATTTGAAAGATGACTGTAGCGAAGAGACTTGCGGAGGAAGGGGCAGCTGTACAGCCATTTGGAATGGAACATCATGTGACTGCTCGAAAGGCTGGAGAGGACGATTCTGCTCCGAAGATGTCGACGAATGTCTTTTAATCCCTTGCGAAAATGATGGAATCTGTTTCAATAGTCCTGGATCATATAGCTGTCGATGTCGAAAATACTACATGGGAGATCATTGCGAAGTTGAAGGCACCTGTCTCAGTTTACCTTGCATCAATGGCGAATGTATTCAGATGAAACATGATGAACATACTTGTGCCTGTCATCGAGGTTACGAAGGATTCAACTGTGAAGTAGGCACTCTATCAGTTAAAGTAGAATACTTTAGAAACGAATTGATTACTGTAGAAGAGAACCATGTAAGAATGGAGCGACTTGTGAGAGTCTACTAGGAGAATACAAATGCCATTGTATATCGGGATTCAATGGTAAGATACCAGAGATGGGCGAAACATATTTACTGAATCCTGAAAATAATTCTCAATTTCTTTTATTTATTTTTTTTCTTGTTATTTTCAAATTTTATACAAAATTTCCTATCTTTTAGTAAATATAAGTTAAAAAATATTCAGGCACCCTTAAAGTAAATTCCATTCCGACCAATTTTGTAATGAGTCTCCTCAAAAAAGAAATTCAGGAACGAACTGCGAACATGATATCGATGAATGTCTCTACGGGTACTGTAGCAATGGAGCCATTTGTCGAGATCGCGTTGATGACTATGATTGTATTTGTGATGGAACCGGCTATCAAGGTACCCCTTCTCTTTTTCTATTACTCCTACAATTTTAGGGAAAAACTGCACGGAGGACATCAATGAATGCCAGATTCCTTCCAGTTGTCTCCATGGAAAGTGCACCAATACAAATGGAGGATATAAGTGTGACTGTGAGAAGGGATTCATCGGAAGGCGATGTTCGGTGCTGGATCCCTGCGTGCCCGATGAATTCAATCGAACAACACATTCATGTGTTCATGGGAAGTGTGTGAATCCAGGAGTAAAAATGGAACATGGACATGAGACGGCGATACACGAATGTAGATGTGATAGAGGATATCAAGGACCGAGATGTACGGAAAAGGTAAGAGACCATAGGTGAAAAGAACATTGGAAAAAGGAGTATAGGTAAAATCTCTCAAGTCCCCCTTTTTCTTCAAAAGCTTTTAAAGAATTTAACCTACGCGAGCAATAGAGAGTATTAGGCGGAATTGAGTCATTTGAAGGACTACAATCAGACAACATTTGAATTTTCAGGTCGAATCCCGCCGCCTAGTCGTTGTTGGCTACGTTCTTCCCTATGCGGCTGGCATTCTCGTTCTTCTTTGTCTCCTGGGCTGTATTCTTTTCTTCGTCGTCTGGAAGGGAAAAAACGCCTATCATGGACACTACAGTCCAAGTCATCAAGAAGTAAACGGGACACGACTACAAATGAACAATATGATTAAACTACCTCCGGAGGAACGACTCATCTAATCAAATCAAATCAATTGACACTCTTTCTTGTCTCATGATACGGGTACTTCGTTTGATAGATGAATATTTTAACTATAATGTTATTGTTTACAACAAATGGCTAGAGTGAGAGTGTAGAGGCGATCGTATTGTTCGTAGACTAGGGAAGACTTCCCTGCTTCGCCCATATGCATTAGGTCTTGGCCAGCAACGTTTCGATCCTAGAAATTCCACTGATTATTATTTGTTGCAGAAAATTGAAATTTACAATTTTATAAGACGCTGCAATACATGAAAATTGCGTTTTGGGCCTGAAAACGGCGAAACGAAAATTTCTTAGCACAAATATAAAAGCAAAAATTTTCATGCTAAACTTTGTATAAAAAAGTTGCAATCAGGAGGATTCTAAAAACTTAGTTCTTAAAAATCGCTTTTTGAACTCTTTATCAAAAACTGACAAAACTGATTAAACCACATTATTTTAAACTTCTTTGAATGTATCTTCATAAGACTAACTGAACATCACAATTAATTGAAAACTGCATTTTAGATGTGAAAAAGGCAAAAAAAATTCTGAATGGATTCGATTTAATATTAAATATCTCGAAAAAAAATTGTGTTTTGTACCTTTGGATTAACATCAGGCTGTACGGAGAGTCTTAATTCTTGAAAAGTGAATCCAGTTGGACAGCTACTGGATGCCTGGAGGATACATAATGGCTGGTATATCCACTGGTTAGCATCATCCTTCTCATTCAATGTTGGAGTCTGTTGAACTGAAGAAATGATAGAAAAATGAAGACAAAAAAAAACAAACCCATTCCACCAAATGGTGCAAAAGCCGTAGCCAATGGAATCAAAAAGAGGAAAAGAGTAGACATCTTTAGGAAAACAGACGGGGGAAGCGACTTTATTGGCGACGATCGCCAGCTGAGTAAGCTGTTCACCAATGCAAAATTATTTGCGATTTCGGGGTCAAACTCACGGGCGAAAAGCGCCAAAAAATGAGCGGGAGATCAAATAGGTTTTAAGATGGAAGAAAACAATGGCTCCCTTCACTTTTCTTCACGATAGGATGTAGAGAAAATGAGAAGCCGGGTCAATCAATTTCCAAGTTATTGACTTTAACTCTCGATTCATTCTGTTGTCAATCTCTATGAACTGCTTGTATTTCAGAAAGATTTAAAGAAAAAATAAACAAACTGTAGAATTTCTAAGTCTCAAATGAGTTTCACTGAAATGATCAAATGTGAAAAAAAGGCGCGTAAGCAACTGAGTCAATTTGCTTTAGAAATTTTACCCCAACATACTATAGCCAAATATATTTTTCCGTTATTTACAATAATGTTAAAATTCTATCAGAGTTACTCAAGTTCAAGTTGACTACTTTCTCTTTAATTTGTTAGAGATTTTAAAAAAATGAGGAACGTATTTAATATTAGGTTGTTCGGAAATTAATGCAGGATTTTTAATTTTATTTTTTTTCTTAAGAGTTTGATACCATTATTTTTTTCGAATGATGTACTATTATACATCAAAAGAAAGCTTATCTTACGCTCTTTATCTCTGTATAATTGAATTTTTATTTTAGTTGTATTTATGACAAATTTTATAGATTTGAATTGAAAATGTCAAAACAACAATTTCGCCAAATTTATTTCTATGAATTCAAACTCGGTCATAGTGCATCGCAAACTGCTCGAAATATTAACGAAGTATGGGGCCAAGGGAGTGTTAACGAAAGCACAGTCGATCGTTGGTTTCAAAAATTTCGCCGCGGTGAATTTGATCTTAAAGATGAGGAAGGGCGCGGACGCCATTCAACTATTGACGACGGTGAATTGAAGGCTTTGGTGGAAGCAAATACCCGCACTACTGTTAGAGAACTTGCAGAAGAACTTGGAGTAAGTATTTCAACTGTTTCGGAGCACTTAAAGAAAATTGGAAAGTCAAAAAAGCTCGATAAATGGGTACCACACGAGATGAATGAAAATCAGAAAAATCGTCGTATTGAAGTGGCGTCGGCATTGCTTTTGCGCAACAAGAACGAACCGTATTGTGACCTGCGACGAGAAATGGATCTTATATGACAATCGACAACGATCAGCTCAGTGGCTGAACTATGGTGAAGCTCCGCAACACTTTCCCAAGCCGAAATTCCATCAAAAGAAGGTCATGGTGACTGTTTGGTGGTGTTCAGCTGGTTTAATCCATCACAGCTTCCTGATTCCAGGTGAAACAATTACAGGGGCAAAGTATGCCCAGCAAATTGAAGAAATGCACCAGAAACTGCAACGTCTGTACCCAGCTTTGGTCAACAGAAAAGGTCCAATTCTTCTCCACGACAACGCGCGCCCCCACATCGCACAACCGGCGCTGCAGAAGCTGAACGAGCTTGGCTACGAAACTCTGCCTCATCCACCATATTCACCGGACCTTGCGCCTACCGACTACCACTTTTTCAAACATCTCAGCAACTTCTTAAGAGAGAAATGTTTTCGAAATCAAAAAAAGGGAAACTGCCTTTCATGACTTTATCGCGTCCAGAACACCAGAGTTTTATGCCACCGGTATAAAAACCCTTGTTTCTCGCTGGCAAAAGTGTGTAAATCCTAATGGTTCTTATTTTGATTAATAAAGTTTACTCTGCGCTGAGACAAGCCTTTCTAAAGATACAGGTTAAAATCCTGCATTAATTTCCGAACAACCTAATATAATCGGTAGTAAATGAACAAGTTTATTCCAAATAGGAGGTTCTTTGGACTTATGCAAGATAATTATGGTGCCTAAAAGTGTTTGATTTTTTGACCGTTTTTTTTTACCAAATCAGGTTGTTTTATATGGAAATTAAACAGTCAAAATAAGTCTCAACAGGAGATTAACCGTCTATATAAGGAGATCGTTGAATTGAGGATCATTACTTTCTCATTTCGCGTTGCTGATATCTCTATCGTAGGAAGATGGCACAGGAACTAGTTCAGTTGTCAGCAGGAATGCAAGTTGACCGCTGGATGATCGAGAAAAAACTCGGAGAAGGTGCTTTTGGAGCTGTCTATCGGGTTCGAGATCCGACGGGTCAATATGCACTCAAAGTGGAAGGAGTCAACGAGCAAATCCAAGTTCTCAAGCTAGAAGTCTTTGTATTGAATGAGCTGACAAAACGAAACTCACGGCATTTTTGCAAAATCGAAGACAAAGGTCGATATGGCAGTTTCAACTATGTCGTGATGACTTTGGTTGGGAAGTCCCTGGATGACCTTAACAAAGCCGGACCCGGAGGACACATGACGTTGGGATGCTCCCTCTCTGTGGGGATTCAAGCCCTTGAAGCGCTTGAAGATCTTCACTCTATCGGATATCTTCATCGGGATGTCAAGCCAACAAATTATACTATCGGACGGGCGGAACTCAATGAACTACGAAAGGTGTACATTCTCGACTTCGGTAGTTTCATTCTTCCTCTTTCTAATTCTTTTTTTAGGTATGTGTCGAAAATTCACCAATGATTCAGGTGTCATTCGTAAGCCACGTCAGGCCGCCGGATTCCGTGGAACCGTGCGCTATGCACCGATCAGTTGTCATCTATCCCGGGAGCTCTGTCGAAAGGATGACGTCGAAGTCTGGATTTACATGCAAGTCGAATTGACCTGCGGTCGACTACCATGGAAAGATGTTCAAGATATGAATGCTGTCGGTCAATTCAAGCAGCGGATTCGTCAGGCACCGTACGAGCTTTTTCCTCCTCCCTGTCCTCGAGAGTTCCATGAAATCCTCCAATATGTCGACAGCCTCAAATATTATGATACTCCGGATTACTCGAGGATCTACGCTACGATGAGAAGAGCCTTGGCATCAACAAGAAGCCGTGAATATCCCTACGACTGGGAGTGCGGTGGGCCAAGTGCTCATGTCTTGGGATAGTCAAAATAAAAGACTAAGATATATGTTTTTCTATTTGCGTTTACTTATCTGTACCTCCCCCCCCCTCCTCCCCGGTTTCATGAAAGTAGATGTGAATCAGGTTGCTTCTGAAATATTTCAACAGAAATAGAACTCGAAGAGAAGAAGTTCTAAAAAGAAAGAGAAAAATGGGATACGAAGATTATCAGCAGTGAAAAAATGATAACCACATGATAAAAATAACTTATCGAGCTTACTAAGATGAAAAAACATCTGTTGAACACCGTTGAGATGCTAAATCGTGTTCTTTTGTTATTTGTTGCTTTGTTAGGGTGTAATGAACCCGTCATTTCTCTATTGCGTATCCTCTGTCCGCCAAAAGTTTAGCATTCGTCGAAAGTTGCGTCAAAAGTTCGTCGAATAACCGGCCTTTTATCCCTTTCCTTCTGTTGCAGAACCGATGATTTCCTGATAGTTACCTGAGGGGGTTCAAGGTCGGGAAGTTTTCTGCTTTCAAGAGGCAATGGTTGACCTCGGGAACTTGTCCCTCGGCCACACCCCTCGTCTCCTCATTTCTTGGGGAAAGTCCGCCAATCTTGTTTTTCATCTCCTTTCTCTTCGTACTTTGTCAACCCAATCTCAAGGTCACTAATCAGGTCAAGGAATGTATGAATGAAGCTCCTCATACCTCTCCATCTTTTCCTCATTGTGGAAATTCTTTCACATTCGACTGATAAACGGGAGATTGTCTTCCAAGAAGTCGTCCGCCAACGTAGTCTCGGCAATAATGGTATTACTCAGGTAAGCTTCTTCTACATTCTAAGAGATTCTTTAGTGTCCATGTGTCATGCATCCGGAATCTCGTCATTGTATAGCATATGATTCTCGATATCAAGCGTCGACCATCGAAGAAGCTATTCTCACTTTCCCCGATCTCACTCACAGCGGAAATTCCTTCATTTTGCCCGTGGTTTGTCCTGGGTGGTATTGAATTTTTGTATCAGTCAGTATTTGCATTTTATTTTCTTGTTATATTCAGAATTTATACAAAAAATTAAACCTGAAAAAAATGAATTTATATGAGAAAAAAAATTTTTTTTCATAGGGTTTTCTAATTTTTTCGCATACATTATTATGTTTTTTCTGATTTATATTTATTCAGAATCTAAACTTCGGAATATATCATAAGGAAAAGTGCAAGAAGTTTTAAACTAAAGTAAAAAATCAAAACAAATAACGAAAGATATCTAAATTCGACACCACCCAGTTCTTTTATTCCCGGTTCAAAACACAAAGCATGTTGTAA
This sequence comes from Oscheius sp. DF5120, assembly GCA_932521415.1. Lineage (NCBI taxonomy): Eukaryota > Metazoa > Nematoda > Chromadorea > Rhabditida > Rhabditidae > Oscheius > Oscheius sp. DF5120. The sequence continues at coordinate 2,300,979 of OW051465.1, read as the reverse complement.
GTTTATTTTGTAGAATTCAGCTACTTTCAACTGTCAAAGTACCGAATGTCAGCAATGTTTTGGACTGCTTTATTATCGTCTTATCGAAATAGGATTCCTTCCTTCTGGATACAGGTAGACTATCATCTTTTTTATTCTTTGGCGGTATTTAAGACCACATATCTTCGTGCCCCCTCGCAATCAACTCAATCCTGCTTACTGTCTACGCCTTCGATTTTCTATTCCTCCTATAGCTAGTCATTACTTCTTTTAATTTCATTTCCTTGTAGATTCCTCCGCCGCCGACAACAACCGATGCTGTTCGTCGTTTAATTTCCGATGGCCTTCGTTTCATGCAATCTGTAGGCCGTCTCTAACTTTGCCCTTTCAATTATTACAGGGCGGTTTACGACTTCCTTCTCGTCAATCTTTTAATCGCGATCGTTTCCGACCGGGGCCTCCGCCATCAGATAGTAATTCATTTTAAAACAGCATGAAAAGGGGCTTTAGACCGTGGAGGACAAAGAACACAGCAACATCAACAAAATCAAGCACCTAATTGGCAGCAGGGAGGGAATAACTGGCAGCAGCCAACACAACAGCCACAAACCAGACAATGGCAGCAACAGAGACAACCGTTTCAACCGCAAGGAGGACAAAATACGGGACAACAAGTAATGGAAAATGGTAGGGAAGAGGAAAAGATAAAAAAATAAGAGGTTTAGTATGGAATGCAGCAGCTAGAAGATGGGAACAGAGGCCGAGGATTCAACTGCCAAATGTCACTCCACGACCACGATTTCCTCAGCCGCCAAATCAGTGGATTCAACCACGGCCACAAATTCCACAACAATGGAATGGGCAATGGAGGCCCCAAATTCAGCAAACTCCAATCGTGCAGCCTCAAATACAACAGCCTCAATGGATTGCTCAACAACCCCAAGTACTTCAACCTCAGGTCCAAGTCCAATCGAATCAGCAGCTACAAACCCCGCAATGGCAATGGCCCCAAGTTCAGCCCCAGATCCCTGAACAACAGCAAGTACAATGGCCGGGCGTAGATCATCAAATCGGACAAGCCTTACAACAATCCCATCAAGTTATCAGTAAGTCAATCATGCAGACTAACAAACAGCTTAAGACCCTGTGTCTCAGCTGGCAAACTGGGGAGCACAACAGGGGCAGGGACAGGGACAGGGACCGGGACAGGGAGGAACAGGAGGCGGATCTCAAATATCTGGCTCTGTTACAGGAGGACTAATAGGAGGATTATTTGGAAGAAAGAAACGAGAAATCACCGATGATCCAGTCATCGGAAGACGCTTTACAATAGCATGTGTGAGAAGAGGTGAAACTACAGCTGATGATGGGGAATTTCTATCATTATGTGGTAAGAAATTACCAAGAATATGAAAAATTAAACATTTAGGCTCTTGTTGGACATGGCGACAACTGCCAGAAGATTATTTTCCAAGGATTCTGAACGAATTGAGCTGCCAAGAGGACGATTATTGTATATCAGGTAAAAAATAGAAGAAAAAATAAACGAAATTCAGGATGGGGTCAATGTAAGCAGCAATTTCGCAATGTCGATGTTCTTCGACGAGTTGATGGCCGTTGGGTCCCAACAGTTATCACAACATCGACATGTTGCGATTGTAGAGTAAAAGCTGGAACAGAGATACACGCCTTGGTGATAGGTGATCGACAAAGAACTGAATAAGCGAGCATTTTGTCGGGTACAAATTGTAATAAATTCTATTATCTTATATATTCTATATATTATATAATGATCTGCAACTTTCTATATATTTTAGTATGAAACTATCGATGAAAAGCATTAGAGGACGGCGAATTCTATTAAAATTTCCATAAAGAAATGAATATTTCGTTTGAAAAATTGCGTAATTCCGCGAAAAGCGGGAAATGACCATGCTAGTCTTCTTCACTTCACAGTCATCTTCCCTACTTTTTCTTATTCACTGTTCTACTCTTTTTTTTTTATTGTTTGAAGAAGTTACTTTTTGCAGCAGATAAAGCTGTAGGATTTGTGTAATTGAAGAAAATAACAAAACTTACCTTTTTTTTTTTAAATTTGACTAACGGGAATTCTCGTGAAGTTCTTACTTTTCTTCTCTATTTCTCTCAAACTGTTCAGTTCTAATAATCGTTGATTCTTTGAGGTATGGATACTAATGCACATGCTCTTGGTGAGACAGGACAGGTTTGTGATCCTTTATTAAATATTGTATTATTCTGTTCAGTACTATTATGCAGCTAATATGCAACCTATGAATGGGGTCTTTACCCAAATACCGGGACCTGCTTACTATTCAACGCAGCCTTTTGTCATACCTGTTGGTTAGTTAGTCTTTCATCTGATACTCTCTTTAGCACAATCGCCTGTTGTTTTCATTGCCAATACTGCTCCAACAGTTTATCCTGGACTCTATACTGCATCGCAAACTACTATTAATGATTCTCGATGTAGGTTATTTTATAAACTTCATATTGTTTAGCTTCTGCTGGTCCACTTCGTACTTCAACACCAGTCAAATGTTCTGTTTGCTCCTCAATGGGCACATGCAGACATTTACAAAAGTAAGCTGTTACTGAATTCCATCATTCTATATTCAGAGACGATCATCATGTATCACATGCTGTTCTAGCGGAGATTTCAAAAATCAGTCTTAATGATAATACAGTCGAGCTGTCACCTGAGTTCCGTGTTCCTCAACCTAGGCGGTTCCCTCCAAATTACAAAACAAAGATGTGCTCTAATATGGCAGCAACAGGTTTCTGTAGACTAGGACAGAAATGCCTATTTGCTCATAAAATAGAAGAACAACGTGTTATTGAGGTTAGATACCTTTATAATCAAATATCACTTTAGAAACACCCAAGATTCAAAACACGATTATGCAAACATTATGAAACATCGGACTTTTTAAGAGGAGGTGAATGTCCATATGGTGAACGATGTGAATTTATACATCCGTGGGACGAAGAGTTCAGACACTTACCAAGATCTGTGCAAGCACAAGTTTTGACATTAATGCGGCCATCTCGTAATGATATCACACCTGATATGCCTGGAGATTGTCCATCACTTCCAAGGACAACAAGAAGCGCTGTAAAAGTTGAACCTTCTAATTCTCTAGCTAACAGCCGTAATATTGCTGGGTTAGTTCTTGTTGCCTTCATTCAATTTTTCTTTAGGTCAATGATGTGCTTGAATTCCCACCGAGATCCAAACGCCTATCTAGCGTCCCGTCGTGTTTACCCTGCAAGAAGTGTTATGGGACTTAACAACGTTCCTAAAAGACGCTCAATCTATACCGCAGGTTCTTCTATGAAACGCACAAATTCTCTTGCACAACTATAAGTGCCAAAGTTTGTATTCATATTTCACGTTTGTACATATTAACTCTGTATTAGCTTGTTAATTGCACGCGTTTCACGTTTTATACGTGTTTATTTTGACCACGTTCGGTTTGTGCATGCTTAAAAAATAAAGTTTATTTTTCATGTTTTTTCACAGCATTGAGTGTTTGATTATTCAATATGCTTACCTCCATCTTCAAATGAAATAGTACTTTTTTATCTGTATGGGTAATAATGTGATTTCTTTCACTGTCGTGTTCAACGGGCGATAACTCACATACCACGCAGTTTTGCGTAAATGAATTTTCAATTTATTTCTTCTTTTTTATTTGTTTTCTCTGAAATAATGTCTTTATTTCTCTGTTTCAGATAGTATGAGCCCCTCTATTGATGTTTCGCAAAATCTGAATCAATTAAGTTTGAACGGGACTACGGAACGAAAGAAATACGCTGGTCGATGCGATATGCAGTTGGGCGATATTACGCATCACAATGTTTTGGTTGGTCGCCATTTTATTGCTATTGTTTTTTTTTATTTAGCAATTAAAACGATTGAACCAAGCGGTTTTTCCCGTTACTTACAATGACAAGTTCTACAGCGAGGTTCCTCGTGTTTACTCATTTTTTTAAACGTTTTTTTAGGTAGTAAACGCTGGAAATCTTGCCAAATTGGCATATTTTAATGATGTCGTAGTTGGAGCTGTTTGTTGCCGAGTAGATATCTATGAAGGGCAGAAAGCGTTATATATCATGACATTAGGAACACTTGCTCCTTACAGACAGTTTGCTTGATTTTATTTTCGATTTAATATTAACTTTAGAATGGGCATTGGCAACCTTCTTTTGCAACATGTTTTGGATATTGGAAAGAAAGATTCTTCCTTTAAATATGTATTCCTTCATGTTCAGGTTTGTCTTTCATTTATTGGTAACGAATTTCAATGTCACGAACAAATTTGATTCCATCAATGAGAATGTTGTTTACAACGCTGGCAACACTGTTGATCACATTTATCAGCATTTTCGGCAATTTGATAACCTAATCTATTTGCCAATTTCTTTTCAACGATTGGTGATTTGCTGTCTACACCATTTGTTCACATTCTATCTTTTCTCTTCCAGGTGAACAACGAAACCGCTCTCGATTTTTACAAGAAATACGAGTTTGAGCACATGGGAATAGCAGAGAAGTACTACAAACGAATTGAACCGAGTGATGCATTTTTACTTGTTAAGAAATTATAGTTCGTAGTCTAAAAAAATCGTACTACTTTTTGTCCACATATTGATCTTCGATATTTCTTATTGAGTGAATTTTTTGCATTGGTTTTTTCTCTGTTGTGGTGGGAGCTTTCCCATACAATATTATTGACTTTTATGTCGCTTTCCCTCGTTTCCTTTACCGTAATTCCTTTGTAAACGTTCGTTTTCTAGGGTTACCATGGTCTACAAGCTTTCCTACTTCGATATTCGTGGATTGGCTGAACCCATCCGTCTTCTTTTTGCCGATAACGGCATTAAGTTCGATGATCACGCCTTCCCTCGTGATGAATGGCCCAAGCTTAAGCCCCAGATGGTGAGCTTAGGCTTCTAAACTAAATTTTCAGCAATTTGGACAAGTTCCGTGTCTCTATGATGGTGATGAACAGATTGTTCAATCGGGAGCTATTATTCGCCACCTCGCTCGCAAGCACAGTAAGCTCCTAAAATTTACAAAGCATTTGCAGATTTAAATGGTACCAATGAGTCTGAAACTACTTTCATTGACATGTTCAGTGAGGGAGTCCGTGATTTGCATACCAAATACGTCAAGATGATCTACAACGATTACGTGAGTTGCTAATCCAACCAAGAATATTTTTTTTAGGAAAATGGAAAGATTCCATTCCTTCAGAGCCTTCCGATCGAGTTGGAAAAGCTTGAAGGTCTTTTGAAGACCTATTCCAACGGGGAGAAATACGTTGCTGGCGAGAAAGTCTCTTATGCTGACTACATGCTCTTCGAAGAACTCGATATTATGCTCATCCTTGATCCTCATTCTCTCGATAATTTCGCTGTTCTGAAGGCTTTCCATGAGCGCTTTACTAACAGAGCCAGCCTCAAGGTTTGTTGGTTTGCTATAAATTAAATACTTTTTTAGCACTATCTCGGAGAGCGTGCAGCTGCTAACAAACCTGTTAACGGAAATGGAAAACAGTAGACGAATTCAGCATTTATATTACAATTTTCTGGGTTTTTATTTCACAATAAAGTCCATTCCATCTCTACATAAAGAGGATACAACAATTTTGCCAGTTAAATTTTGTATTACTCAGCAGCTGTGTAATGTAGTTCCCGATAAGATATTTCTCCATCGGCAAATTAACCACATGACGCTAGCAAGACTACGTCACTGCGTCACTAGCTATTTATAGCGTGATGCTCTTTGCCTATAAATACTTTATTATATTTGTCGTAGTCTTTAGGTATGTAGTTCAGTGTTGAAGGTTTTTAGTTTTTGGTTGATAAGAATTTGATTTCGCATCGATTGTTTAATTCTGACGCGTTCTTTTTATAGTTCGACTCGATGTTCGACTTGCCAGATTACCCGGAACCGAGTTCAACTATTATTCTGACTATCAGCGCCAGGTAAAAGTATCTTATCAGATCTATAGAATTAGAAATTTAAAAGATAAAGATCTATTCTCCAAAAGTGACCCTATCTGCATTGTATATCGATTTAAGCAAAAATCCTGTGAGTTTTCTATCTATTTTTTTCTACTTAAATTTAGATCAACAAGTTACACAACCAGAATGGCTGGAAGTAGGACGAACAGAACATATCATGAACTGCCTAAATCCCGAATTCACCAAGCAAATTTTAATTGAGTACTTCTTCGAAGAGAAACAACCTTTGAAATTCGACTTGTTAGCTGTTTACTCAGTAAAAAAACGCCCTTTAGATATGATATCGATAATATCAACAAGGAACTAGATAGTCAAGACTTTTTGGGAACAATGGAATGCGATTTAGCGGAAATTGTTTCGACTGGTGGTGTTTTTACAAAAGCTCTTGGGTAGTCTAAAAGCAGGAAATAAAACCTATTTAGAGGACTTCCGGGTAATTGTGGATTCATTTCTATATCAGGTGAAGAAGTAGCTGATCAAAGAGAATATATGGAACTCCGCTGTAATGCTCTGAAACTGGATAAAAAAGATTTCTTCGGAAAAAGTGATCCGTTTTTAAAAATCTATAAAATTAATGACGATGGTAGGTAAGTATAAAAGCTAAACGTACATACAAAAAAGAAATTCAGCCGAAGAATCATTCACAAAACGGAATTCCTCAAGAAAACTCTCAATCCTACCTGGAAACCATTCGAAGTCAAATGTGACAAAAATCATGATTTGTGGATCGAATGTTGGGACGATAACCTACAGTAAGTATAGAAAAAAAATATACCAAAAAAAGAGCATCTAGGTTTGAGCCAGACTATATTGGTGCTTGTCAAGTGTCTATTAGATCTTTTACGCAAGAAAGTCCACTTCAAATCCCTGTAAATTTGAATAATTCATGAAAAAGTATAAAATTTAGCTGATCAATGAAAAGAAAAAATTGAAAAAAGGGGAAAAGTATAAAAACTCTGGAACGCTCTGCATATGTGCTCGTCTCTTCTCAATTCCAACGTTTTTAGACTATATCTCTGGAGGGTTGTTCAGTTTTTTTTTTATTTTTACAGTTGATTTCAGAACAGAACTCGAATTTCTAGTAGCAATAGACTTTACAATGTCGAATTTATCTCCATGCGACCCAAAATCACTACATTACCTTTCTGACAGGCCAAATCAATATGAACTTGCATTAAGGTAAGAAATAAGACAAACAAATATACAAATTACAGGGCTGTCCTGGAAATTTGTGAATTTTACAACAAAAAGAGAGAATTTGAGGCATATGGCTTTGGAGCAATCGTTCCCGGTGGAAGTAAAGTATCCCATTTATTTTCCCTTAAAGACCCACAGGTAATAAAAACTAAACGTTTGAACTTTATAATGTTTAGGCAGTACTGCAACCATGTAAAGTAGCAGGAACGGCTGAACTTCTAAATTCTTACCACACATGCATAAGAACTGTAAAATTTTATGGACCTACAAATTTCTTTGAAATAATTCAAGAAGCAGCTAAAAAAGCGAGTTTTTATAGAAATGGAAAACAATATCAAGTAACAAAAGGAAAAGAAAAAGAAACATTTATAGATACTATTGATAATCACAGATGGGGCTATTTGCGATATGCCGCAGACAAAAAAAGCTATTGTTGAAGCTTCCGGATTACCACTTTCAATTATTATCGTCGGAGTTGGCACAGCTGATTTCGAAAATATGAATGAACTCGACGGCGATGCTGTAAGGATTTCTCATAACGGTCGCCTTGCTGAAAGAGATATAGTTCAGGTAAGAAGCAGATGGGGAATGCTTACGGAGTAGCTAGTATTTTTTCTCTTGCTTTTTTTCATTTCTCGTTATGTTCAGATACTGAAACTAAAGCACGACATTTCCACGTATTCCACGTGCTTCGCTTTGCATGTTTTTACTGTGATTTAGCTGTTTTATAATTTTTACATCCTATATGCTAAAAGGTGGAAAATTTTGTATAAAATCTGCATTAAAAAAAAGAAAAATACTTGCGATTCCACAAGCATCCCGCTACTCTAGGAATCAGATAAAAATTCGTTGTTTTCAGTTTGTTGCAATGAATGAATTTTTAAAACCAAATGAACTTCAAATGGACAGCTTCACTATGGCTAAATTAGCAAAAGAAGTTCTGAACGAGGTAGTTACATGAAAGGAATTCAACTTTTAAGCTGCCACTTCAACTGACCAGCTACATGAGAAGTAGGAATATTATGCCCATTCCTCAAAGTTCCGTAAGGAATACTACCTTAACTGGTTTGTATTTAAAAAAAAACGGAAAAAAAATAAAATTTAGGAAGTTACAAAACTGTCGAGAATCTCCAAGCAACGGCTCCCCCCATGGCTCTCGAGCATATGGAAATATCCTATTAATATATATCAAATGTAAGACTTGAATAAATGAATTACTTATGATCTCTGTATATTGAAAATATAAATAAAAGACATTGATTTAGAACCCCATGGAAGATTAAAAAAATGTCATTATTCATTCATTTCAGCTTTCAGAAAACCAATTTTGCTCAAGAGCCTTTTATTTACTCTCAAGACAACAAAATAATTTTATTAAAATTTACCGGCTATACATTACAACAGCGACTTCATAGTAGTTGGGTTAATAAAATATACAAAATTAAGGTGTGATTAGAGATACACCAGAGTTTATGCAAGACTTTACAACAGGGCAATGCTATTGAGTTATATCTGCAAAGATAACAAATAATAATTTTTTTATTGAAAGAATTTTTAAAACCCTTTGATGTTATTTTTAACGAGTTTCATGATTTTGCAGAAACTTTCAACAGGCCTTGATGTAAAACGAAGTTGGTAATATACGCACACGTGCCTTAGTTCATTGGCATTGGAGCGCATACTCTGTCTTTTGGTGTTTTTCACCATTTTCATTCACTTTTTTACTATTTTTTTGACACAACTGATCAACTTCGTTTGTCACCTGGGGCAGCTAAAAATACCATTGATAGCCATTTAGCCAAATATTGGTGGTTTACTGTAATGGTGTATTACGTTGTAATGTATAGTTGTTGTTGATGTCCCAGAAAATAAAAAAAGTTGATCAGTTGTGTAAAAAAATAGTAAAAAAGTGAATGAAAATGGTGAAAAACATCAAAAGACAGAGTATGCACTCCAATGAACTAAGGCACGTGTGCGTATATTACCACGAAGCTATTACAGGCAGCTCAAACCTGGATAGAAGAGCGAAACCAAGCAACATCAATTTATTCACTTTGTTTCGCTAATCTATCGTTTTAATTGCTAGTTGCTATTCGTTAGAATCAATAGATCGAATAGACATGAAAGCAACTGTGAGTTGAAGGATGATGTATACAGCGTAAAGTACATAACGTTATGGATACATATTTCCTAAAGCTTTGAAAGGAGTTACGCTAATTAGAAAGGAAAAGGATGATAAAGGATCAGCTGATCCATTGTTTTTTGAGCTAAAGCTATTTAATTCACTACAAATTTTCCTGTTTGTAGATGGTTTGGAAACATCGGCTGTCCTCGTTACGAGGATGGGTATTTTTTCCCAAGATAGCTTGGGTGTCCAATCAGTTGTCCAAAAATGTTCAAACACTTTTAGTTCGGAATGAAATCAATAGCAACAAATAAGTTCATAGTCACGCAGAATTTCTAGCAGGATTGTAAAATGCGTTCATTTGAGGAAAACAATTTTCAATTGTTTTAATTTTTTTTAATAATTTTTGTTCAGTTTTTTTGGTCTGATTGTTCACTCTCAGAGATACAAAGAATCGGGGAGGGAACAGGAAAAGAAAAACATGCATTTCGTCGAGTGGCTTGGTCGAATAAGACAAACCAAGTCGAAAAAAAAGATGACGACAAGCGTTATCGAAGTTGAAGAAATTTCAAATGTTTGAACAAAATTGTTCACTTTGTTTTCACTGTCACATACTTTGAAAATCACGACATAGATCTCCTTACATCCGTTAATGGTGAACATAGCGTCGCATATCTATTATTATTATATTCATGTTGAACTGTATATTTACCGAACTTATTTATAACTGAAGTTTTAGTTGCAAGACTTTGAAAGGATGTTGACAGAAACCATGGCGATACCTTGAAGGTTATCCATGATTTGAGGAGCTTTCCTCTTTCAAACCCTCATTTGTGGATCTAATTGCAAGATTTAATTACAGAATTAATAACTAGCGGAAAATAGGAACGGTTTTCTAAAGGAAGCCTCTAAAGTGCCTACAAGATAAAAATTTTTCCCACGTATCACACTACTCTATGAATCTATGAGAAAAAAGTAAAAGACTGAAAAAAGGGAGGAATTTATCAGTTTCAAAACAAGGATTCGACTGTTTTTCATTTTCGGAATATCTTAAATTTCTTGTTTGAGGATATTTTTCGTTTCATGAGCAAATGGAAATACACAAAGACGGATAAAAGGCAGTAAAGAAACATAAACAGTGGTACATCAGTGGTTGACGTTAAAATTCATACAGTAGCAAGGTTCTTGCCGAGACCTAGAGTACATTCGTACGCCAGCGTGCGAACGCGGTGAAAGGTGAATTTGGATCAGACAGTCCTCAGCGACTGAGAAAACGTTTTTTTCTTCGTATGGAAACGTCTTATTATGTCTGGAGGACTTACTAGTACTGTGGAGGACGCCCTACAACGTACTAATCAGGTGAGCTATTACTTGTATTCAATGCAAATATTAGTTTAACTTTGGCTTGACGTTTCATTCCGTAAAATTTTGAATTTATTTGAAGATATTTCATACATTTGATGATTTTGATGTTTTTTTTTTCTACATAAAATAAAAAGCGATATATTGATTTTGGTGCTATATTATTGTTTTTGTGTTATATCGATACCATTTCGCTTTATCTTGAATCTCAATATTGATCGTTCTGGGTTATATTTCTGTATCGTTTGTTTTTCTTGACGTCGTAAATTGTTAGTGGAATTAGGTGTCTTAAGCCGAAGAGTTGTATTTATTAATTTATTTTATCTGTGTTTAGTTATCTACCGCGGAATCTTCTTCTAATACTTCTCTCAAGAGAACTCTCGACGACGATAGTGACCGTACGTATATTATACCCATATTATAACTGGTTTGATTATATTCATATAATGTATAGTTGTGCAAGTTTTTTTTTTCATTCAATAATATACAACTTTCAGTGTACCCGGCAAAAAGGGCTAACACCGAAATGGATCAAGCCGGAATTATGCAAATGGGAGGCGCCTACATGGGAATGCCAATGCAAATGGGAGAAGTTGTAGAAATCATTAGTATACCAGAAAGTACAGTAGGATTAGGTGAGTATTTCTGACTTTCCTTTATTTTGTATTTCAGTAATTGGTAGAGGGGGCAGTGAAATTCAAAATATTCAGCAACAAGCGAATTGCCGTATACAAATGAGTCCAGAATCAGAAATTACAACTCCTGGTCTCCGAAATTGTACTCTACAAGGAAATAGGGTTGGTTTTTGTTTTTGGTTGTAAACAATTTTGTTGCAGATGTCAGTAGATCGCGCTAAGCAACTCATCAACGAGGTTATTCAACGCGCAAATCAGCGTCAACAAGGAGGCGGGGGAGGAGGAATGAATCCGAACCAGTCTTTCAATGATGGTCGTCAGATTACTGTAGAAGTACTTATTCCTCCTCAGAAGTGTGGACTCGTAATTGGAAAACAAGGAGATACTATCAAACAGCTTCAGGTTAGTGTTTAAATAGCTGTGACAAATTTTATAGGAGCAAGCAGGTTGCAAAATGCTCATGATTCAAGATTCTCAAGAAGTTACGGGTCACGCTAAGCCTTTAAGAATAACTGGAGACCCTGATAAAGTTGAATTAGCAAAACGCCTTGTTCAAGACCTTTTGGCTTCTCGCGATGATGCAACTGGCGTCACTAGACCATATCATGCAGAAATGCCAACTGCAAAAGGAGAAGTAAGCAAACCTTTTTACTCATTGCATTTCTCTTTGTTATAGGTAGTTGTTCCTCGTTCAAGCGTTGGTATGATTATTGGTAAAGACGGACAAACCATCAAACGACTTGCTATGGAGACGGGAACAAAGATTCAATTTAAGCCAGACGGTTAGTGAATTTGTGTTACCTATGTTTAGAAGATCCCGGTTCTAATGATCGCTGTGCTGTTATTATGGGAACTCGTGAACAAATTCACAAGGCTACAGAGCTAATTACTGAATTAGTATACAAAAGCTGTAACGGTGGCGGAGCAGCAGGTGGAGGAGGCCCTGCAGCTACTGAAGTGTTTTATATTCATGTTCCCGCTAATAAAACGGGTCTTGTAATCGGTAAGGGAGGAGAAACTATCAAACAAGTATGCTTTCCTCACTTTGTCATGGATTATTAGATTAACAATGAAAGTGGTGCTCATTGTGAACTTTCTCGTGATCCACCTCCGAATAGTCAAGAAAAAGTTTTTATCATTAAAGGAACCCCATATCAAATACATCATGCGCAGCACCTTATTCGTATAAGGGTAACAATTAACCGTTAGTTTAATACAGGCTTTTAGGTAGGTGATCTTGGTCCTGGTACTCCTGTCCCTCCATTTAACGGAGGACAAAGCAGTGGTGGCTTTGCTGGTGCTCAATACGGTCAGCAATTTGTTCAACAAAACCAATGGGCTGGAGGCTATAGTAAGTTTCTTTAAATATAATTTGTCATTATTGATTTAATTTTTTTAAATTAAATTAAATTTTTTCATTTCAGCACAAGATCCTGCAAGTGGATGGACTCCCCAACCAGCCCAAGCTTTCTACAGTCCCGCTGGAAATCCTACCTTTGCTGCTGCTGCTCAATTCCAACAACCTGGTGCACAACAATTCACACCGGCGGCTACAGCAGCCCCTGCTGCGCAAAATACACAACCAACTATCAATCCCCAGACAGGTCAACCAGATTATTCTGCTCAGTGGGTCGAATATTACAGGTTAATTTTTGGCTTTCTACTTCATCTTTTAGATCAATAAATATGCATGAGCAAGCAAATCTGATCGAGAACCAAATGAAGCAACAAGTTGGCACTGCTCCTACAGCCCGTCCGGCAGTCGGAACTGCTGGAGCAGCTCCTGGCGCTGCTGCGCCAACAACTGCTTCAATTCAACCAGTACCTCAGAACTTCCCAGCAACTGGAAATTTCACAGCGGGTGCTGCGCCTGGTGGACAATTTACAGGCTTTACCGGTGCCCAACAACAACCATTCCCCCAGACTGGACAATTTACTGCACAACCTCAACAATTTTAATTATTTTATTTCCGTTTTGTTCCCCGTTTATAAGATCTCCCGACCCCCGGCTGGGATGGTTACGAGTCTCTTTTCCCTTGTTTTGTGGCTTGTTGCATCACTTCTCGGGTCCTTTCCATAACCACTGTTTGGTCGGGCATTTTGAACGAGTTATTTTTCTTTTGTTGGGGATTGCTTCATTTTTTCGTCTTTTGCTTGTTTAGAATTATTTGTTCGTCGATTTTCCTTTTTGGTTCATATTTACTTTGATGTTGTGTAAATTTTTTGAATGCTATAAATTTTACTTTCGTTTGTATGTTTATGGATACGTCTACATTGGTTTAACTCTCATCTTACTAAACTACGTTAATCGTTCAGTGGTGTGGACATGTTTAAGAGATTGCATAACTGAACATGGATTCTTTACCTCGTTTATCTATAGCCTTATGTAATGGCTATGTCATTGCATCGAATGGATGTTCTATCGAAATTTACGAAAAGAATGAGTATGTAGGTTCTATCAAGTTATTTGAAGATAGTGGAACTCACATTTATGGGATTTACTCGGATGAAGGTATTTTTTTCTGATTGTATACAACTTATTTAGATGGCATAATTGTTCACGGAGAACGAGCCCTATGCTTTGTGAATAACATAAATATACAAGAGAAAAATGCAGAAAATATTATAATTCATAACCTACCAGACCATATTCTTTCTATAAAAACATTACAAAATTCCCAAGTCAGCTCAATTCTGGCTTTTCTAATTCACTTTTCTAGCTTGCTTTATTATTTATATCAAATGTTACATGTCAATACTCCATGAAGCGAACTAAAGATTTCCAGTTAGAACTTGTATTATCTGTACAATCATCACATCGATCTACTCTGTATGCTTATCCTTTTTTACTCTACATATTTTCTAGAATGAAAGCCATTCTCATGGGCGACCGGTGGGAAGATTTATATACTATTGTTGGAACTGTTATGGGTGACATATTGGTTTCCCGGCCGTCTAAAGGCCCTCAGATTTTAAGAAAATATGTAGGACATACTGTAAGTATGCCTTTCAAACTTTTTTTATCCTTTAGGGTATGGTATTCAATATGTTGCTCAATGGTAACATTTTATATTCTATATCAGACGATAGAAGCTTGCGCGTATGGAATTTTTCAGTCAATGGATCTAAGTGAGTGACAAAAAGTAATGTATTTCTGTTTAGCGAAGATTGCACTGCTGTCTTATGTGAATTTGGTCATTCTGCTCGACCATTTGCAATTGCTTTGGGTGATAATGGATCTATTTTTACTGCTGGAATTGATCAAGTATGATTTTTTAAAGTCATATGAGTCTTTTAGACAGTTTACGAATGGAAGCATATCAACCACAAGCTTGAAGTAATCAACAGTTATCCTTTGACTATCGGATGCATTAGGAGTCTCCTTTATTTCAATAATCAACTGGTAAATTTTTTTCTTTATATATAGTACTTCCAGTATTGCGGTAGCGACAATGGTGGATTTATCTGCATTAGCATGACCACTGCTTCTCGGACACTGGATATTATTAATACATGTAATGATTTACGAGGCTTTGCTAGAGACAAAGACACATTATACACAGTTAACGGAAGAGGGTAAACGATTTTTATCTCCCATTATTGTTGTTTAGGATGCTGTTTGTAAATAATGAGCAAATACATTCGAATCTTTCTTTGAGATATTTGGTATCTTCTCCATTACATATTCGTGAACGATGTATTGCTGCTTATGGTGATTATAACATTGTTGTCTTTATGTCAGGTAAGTGTATTGTACATTTCAAATATAGTGTTTCAGGTTCTCAGAGGATATACAAAACAAAACATCGCATTTTAAGCTGTGTGTGTAATGAAAATTTTGTCTTAGCATATCTCTTAAACAAAACAGCAGTCAGTGTTTTTTTTTAAAATATTTTATTTTTAGATGCTTTATGATTTTTCTGGTAGCGTGTATCAGATTTTTGTTGCAGATGCATTACATGGTATTAGTAAAACAAAAGCCCTTATTCCTTCAGCAATTGAAATTTTACAAAAAAATGACAGGTAGGTTGAAACTCAACTAATTTTCTTTTTTTTTGTAGAACAATTGCTTTATTTGGTTGCGTATCAGGTCATTTACTGTTTTTCTCACTTGATGATGAACAAATCGTTGCAAAGACTATACCACAGGTTTTGGATTTTTTTTTAACATTTTATCTTATTTTTTTCAGATAAATAAACGTTTCCACGGTAATCATATAACACTAATTAAAAAGGAAGGAGAATATTTAATATTTCTAGTAAAAAATATTGGAATAATTCGTTTTAAGTTCATCTCAGAAGGTTTCCATTCCCGTTCCTTAGGTTACAAAGCGTTTAGATCCTTTTTTGATCTGGCTTGACACAAATCCGGCTTCTACTGTTGTTGATCTTGACATGCCATCTGCTTTCCTACACTCTGAACATGAATATCTTCTGGCTGGATTTCATTCAACGGACTTTCGAATAGTTAATAAACAAGGTTTACGTCTTTTCAATTTTTCTTGTGGTGGAGGGAACAGACCATGGAATTGTTTTGTAGATAAGGAGGATGAAATTGTTTTCGAATTTATTCGGCAAGAGGCAAGCGTCATATTGTTATATATTTTTATCCTTTCAGAAACTAGTTTATTATCGAGAAAAATTAAAAAAAATTCATATACTTCAAGATAGTTTACATAAATCACAAATCATTTTTATGCACACCATTATTTCAACAAATGATTATGTCTTATTTTGCACGGGAAGTACAGATACTACTATGGTTTTTACAATTTACCATCGATCGAATAGTAAGTTCCCCACCAATTATTTTATTTTTAGAGAAATGCAATATTATAAGTAGGATAAACGATGAAGCCGGTATTATATGCGTCGATAGCTGCACTAATAGAGATTTCAAGTATTTTGTAAATGGGTGTGGTAAAGGACGAATTATTTTGTGGAAATTGGATGTGAATGGTCAGCTTATTAATAGCCAAATATTCTTTTAGAATTAATAAACACAAAAATAACAGGTCTCCAACAACTACATATATTTCGTTTCAACGATGATATTCGTGTGATAGATTTACATATAGAACCATATCATATGATAGTAGCGGTTTTATTGGCCGATGGATCTATTGTGATTTTAAAAATAGATGAGGACAAACTGTCAAAAATCGATTATGTTTCCTCACCAAATCTTTCTTTATTTATGAAAGTAGGCCTAAATAATAGTGAATGCTTTGTTTTCTAGGTACGATGGTTATCACAGGATAACATTTTGTATCTGTCAGCTGTCTCAACTTCAGGAAAAATCTATTTATGGCAGTTCCATGATCATAAATTACATAAGGAACAAGAAGTTGAGATTTTTAAACCCGTTATTTATAAATATGCTTAGAAACTAATTGCTCAATGCGGTCTGTCGGCTTTTGACGTCAAAAAATGCATTTTGGTTGTGGGAACAGAGTCTGGAGAAATATTAAAATTGAAACTAGAAAACGGAAAAATAATTGTAGGAGCAAGTGTAAATTATCATAATAGTACTGTAACCGGTAAAATAAGATTTTAATTATCTTACCTTTGCTTTGCAGCTCTGCGGATAGACAGCGATCTTACAAAAATATATTCCACTTCACTTGATTGTCGCTTAGCTTCATATAACCTTTCAGAAGAAATGTCGTTGAATTCGGTTAGATCTTTAACAATTTGGGATCCCTCGTCATTCATTTTAGAAAAGTAAGTTGCTCAATTAATTGATATCGTTTCTTCAGAGATTTTATGGCCGTAGCGGGATCAGGGCTGCAATTTTTGCACACAAATCGGTAATATTTTTGCGGTTATTTTGTTGTTGATTTTTACTGTTATTTTTGTAGATTTTTAGCTTGCTTGTGAAAATATTTAAATAAATATACCTCTTATTTATTTTTTCTCTATAAATTTGTCTTTACAATTTGGAGATACCTCCTTTATATTTAGTAATTGCCTCTCGAGGCGACCAGCGGAGTCCCTATTGATTGCTCGCCATGCTGCGTCCGCGTCACTCCTCCCTCTTACTTTTAATTCTTTCGCATTTTTTTCTGTTCTTATTATATTAAAAATTATTTAAAGAATTTTTTTTAGGTATGATAACAGAGTCGAATTATATAGATTTAATGAAAAATTGCTCAAAATGGAATGAACGAATTTGCCAAGAACGAAAAACACGGTAGGATATATTTTTTAAATTATAATTTTGTTCAGTTTCCGTCATCCTTTTTATGATCAACAGACAGGGACTGCACATCGTCCTATTCCAAATTACTATAGGCTTTCCCAACAGCGATATACTTCAACTGATCCCACAATAGTATAGCATTGTTTTAGCTGTTGTATTTATAATTTACAGTATCTTCAATATTCCGTTCCCAGATGGAGAAAACGAGATCACCAGCCAAGTGATGCTGTCGAAATGAAGATGTTTCTAAGAGATAATCCACAACTCGACGCAGCAATCAATCAAACAGCTCAATATTATCATGTACCTGGTTAGTGATTATTAACTAAATCACAAGGTTTTGGGGAATCACTGGGGAGTGGTTCTGATCTTTTTATAAAATTAGCATTCTGAAGTTCTTCACTTGCTCAAAAAAAAAACTCTTAAACGATTTATATTGATTTATTATTTTCTATTTAGAAGTATCAATTACGGATATATCCATGGATCTTAATATGTCTTCTAAAGGAACTCCGAAACAAAATGCTTATGTTAGTGAATACTTTAAATTCTCTAATCCATTTTCTTATTTAGGAAGACTATACGGATGATCTCGACGATGAAATGAGCAATGGATCGGGAAGTGATGAAGACGACTGGGGAGCAAAAAGGAAGAAGGGAAAGAATACATTAACAAAGAAGAAGAAGGCGAGTGGTGCAGGGCGCCCTCGAGAGCCGCACGCGTGCTCCAGTGAGTATCCCGTGCGCCCCGCCGTGTTCATTCTTTGCGATTTTTTTTATAAATCGTTTGGTGGCGCGCGCGGGGCTCGGGCTAATTTTGCATATTTTTCTCGTTTTTGTGCTTATGGGCTGTCACAGCTTCTCCTGTTTCCACCTGTCTCTATGTCTCCCCGTATGTATAAAAAAAAAAAACAAAACTGACTGAGAGGACGCGTGTGAGCAGGATAGCTCGGATAACCCATCCACTTTTTAGCTTGCTAATCTCTTTTTTTCAGAATGCATCGCGAAATTCAAAAGCCTCGCGGGTCTAACCTATCACAAAGCATTTGTTCATAGTGAACCTTTATTACATCCTCTTAGTAATTGTAAGTCTTTCTGTTTTATCTTCTAAAAATTTTCAGTAATGTCTCCCAATTTAGAAGTGTCAGAATTCTGTGATTTGTGTCTAGGAAGTAAATTCATGAACAAGGAAACGAAAAGAGCGGAGGATCTTGTCTCATGTCACGATTGTGGGCGATCTGGTAAGTTTTTTTCCTTTACGACTAGGATTGGGCGATAGTTCAAGAAATTAACTTCGAACCACTATAAAAGTATTATTCTAATGTTATTCAGTTTTATATTTTTTTAACATTTTTCGCAAATAGAGTACACACAGATAACATAGATTTACAAAATAAGTCAAAACACTTAGCAAAGATTTAATATTCATAGATACACGCTAATATTCATTGAAAAATGTTCGGAAGTAATTTTTAGGTCATCCATCCTGTCTCAAATTTAGCAAGAATGTTCCTTTTATCATTGGTCGTTATGGCTGGCAATGTATCGAATGTAAAAGCTGCACTATTTGTGGTACTTCTGAGAATGATGTAAGCTTGTTTTCATGATAATAATATAACAATTACAGGCTATGCTTTTATTCTGCGATGATTGCGACCGTGGTTTTCATTTGTACTGTCTCCGTCCTCCACTTCAAAAAGCTCCGGATGGTGAATACAGCTGTGATATGTGTCTGAGAGCATTCGGTCCGAATGCAAGTGCTCCTCGTTGACCGCATACTGTTTTCGCCTAAAACGAACGGATCTCTCATAATCATATATTTCACGGATGATTCTTGCTCTCCAGAGACAACAGGTTTGATCAGTTTTCCCTCATTTATTGTGCCCTTATATGATATATCTCCGTTTCTTTTCATATTTTCCTTGCTCATGTTTTTTCCCAGACGAAACAAACTCATCGAGTGTTGTGTGTACTGGTTATATATGTATGAATTAATAAATTATTTTTTGTTAATTCTCTTTTTGGTTCTGTTTTTGTATCATAAAAATATTGGTTTACATTAATCTACTTATTTTGTAAGTGCGTCTCCAGTGCTATTGATTTTTTTTTCGTTGATCAGCGAAGTAAATTGAATTAAATTTTATCTTTTATTTTATAGCTTTTTTCTTCTTGTCTTATTTACAATTTTATTAATATATACTATTTTAGGATTTTTTATTCTGTGTTTACATAGCTTGACGTGGATGCTATCTAGGAAGTAAGTCGTGTTTTTTTCCTGGGTATTGGTTTGTATTAGGAATTTTTCTACATTAAAAGAAAAAAGAAAAAATCAATTGGCGGATAGTGATGAGAGTAAACCAAAACGGCAGAAATTGGTGAATTTTTCGTCGGATTGCCTAGATTTCATTCATAATGGTGTAGAAGAGAATCTGGAAACACGATTCACTAATGTGAGCTCTTTGTTTAATTTACTTTTTCTCAGGTAGGAACACGAAAGAATATGGTCTTTACGTTGATGGGAAATGAAAATAAGCTAATGAAGACATTATTACATGGTCACGGCTTCACTCAGGTACTTTTTTAATAGTTTTAATATTTTTCCTTTAGGGTTCTCCTGATAATCGACTTTTTAATGTTGCTTGGACATGTAGTTTTATGTCTGGACATAAAATGAGAACTTTGAAGCCATGGTTTGTATTCTTTTCATGTTTATTTCGTTCTTTTCAGGCAACGATTGAATATGTTTCCAAGAATTAAGCAATTGACTTTCAAAGATGAACTGTATACAAATATAGCACGGTCAATTCAATTATTCGGTGATGCATATAAATTTGTAGGCTTATTTCGGATCTGTTACTTGTCTGTTCAGATTCCTGAGTCGTTTGTCGTACCGCGAGATCTTTTTAAATTAGAAGCTGCTATACAAAAAAGCGATCCAATGAAACCCGTTCAATATATTGTAAAACCTACACATAGCTCAGAAGGCAAAGGGATTTTTTTTATTACAAAGGTGGATGGTTTTTCGAAGATTGATTATTTTTATAGACGGAGCACCTGTTAAAAGAAAAGAAAAAATTGGTAGTTTCACGATATATTGAAAAACCTCTCCTCGTAAACGGTCACAAGTTCGATTTAAGAATTTATGCAGCTGTTACATCTATTTACCCTCTAGTCTTATATCTCTATTCAGAAGGATTAACAAGGTTTGTGCATTTTATATTTAAAGCTTTACATTTTAGGTTTGCAAGTGCACAATATTGTGAAGAAATTGAAGAAGAAACTGCATCATATGTCCATCTTACAAATTATTCTTTGAATAAAAAGAGCGAGAGTTATGTGAGAAATGAATCTTTATCAGCTGAAGATCATGGACATAAGTGGACGTTAGGAGCCCTTCTTCGATATTTAGAAGGCCTAGGACATGATTCAAAATGTACTTTATTCGTTTTTATTGTTTTATATTGTTTTCAGTATTGATGATGCGCATAGAAGATCTCGTTGTGAAGACGTTTTTATCAGTACAAAGCTCCATAGCAACTGTTACAAGAAATAATCTTCATCATGTTGGAACGAATTTTCATCTTTTCGGATTCGATATTCTCCTTGATCAGCAGCTGAAACCCTGGTTGCTTGAGGTTAATCTCAATCCTAGTCTAGCAACGTAATTTTGAGCTTTTTATAATCCTTTTCTTTAGGGAAGCACCACTCGATGTTTTATTGAAGCCGAAAATGATTGCTGATCTTCTCAATTTAATTTGTATTCCACAAATTGATCCATCTACGTGTACTGAGGAGAAGACCAAAGTTTCTGGAAAAAAAGCTGCGCTAAAAAGAAGAGCAGATGGATCACAAATTTCTGTTAGCTGATTTTATTCATTCACTTTTCTATTCAGAGATTTTTAACTGATTCTAGCATAGAGAAACGGATACAACAATATAAAAGTCGTATACTTTTGGAACAGGAGCGATGTGGAGACTTTGTTAGAATATTTCCACGAGAAAACTCTTTCAATTTATACAGGTATTTTTGTATTTTTCTTGAAACAAAATTTTAAGGGAAATAATGGATGTTTGTGGACCCGAAAGCTATGATCAGCAAATTTACAAAGCACTGTTTGAATCTAGCACTGTTGATTCGAGTGTTACTGCCGCTTTTCACAATTTTATGGGATCCTGTGATGAGGCTCGTTTACTTTTTTTGTTTAATCATTTTTTAGCGTACTTCTAAATTATCCCAATGTCCTTCGTCAATAAAGCGTTTAATTTCTAGCTGGTACCAAACAGCTAAATTATATTCTATTAAAATCACAAAGGACGGTGTGAATTATCCAGGTAAATCTCTATTAATTATTGAACCTTCATGCTTCAGCCAACCTCCCCGTCGTAAGGAAAACTGCTCGATTAAGAACTGAAAGTTATTCATGCTACTTAAGGAAAAAGAGAGAAACGACTACGAGCATCGACTTAAAGTTAGTTATTTCTTTTCTAATGATATAATATGGTTACAGCACACTTACTGGTAAAGAAAATACAAAACCTGGAAATAATATAAATCCATTCAATTTTACTACGGTTACTACAGCATGGTGACAAGATAAATTTTAAACCAGAGTTTGGAAAAATTTGTTACTTTTTTACGTTGTATTTCCAATTTTTAAGTGCGAAAAGTAAATATATTATCTTCAATGTGAAACTTGTAAACTAAACCTCATTAAAAAAAGACAGCAACGTTGTTGATACTGTCTCAGTATTCAGCTTGCTGAAAGTCAGAATAAGAAGATATGTTACAGTATCATTTACAGACATTGTTGATGGCAACCGGTCAATGTATCCCGCCCATTAGCCCTGCGCACTTTCAACCGCCTCATCTTTTCCGAAAGCGGGTCACGACCGTCGCCTATCAGCCGACTTTTTACCACCATTTCACGCCGTGACTTTCTCCTCAAAACCGCAATATTATCTTTTGTCTCGTCATATCCTATCTTTTCAGTCCGTCTTTAGACTATAAGTGACAAGAGATGGATTGGCATTTGATGATCGCTGCGGGGGGAAAGGATTGCGGTCGAAAGAAGGAATACTGACACTGACCTCGATATCACATCGATCCCGAGACAGTGTCTATATTCCCTACGATCAGTTACTTTCGTTACTCTATTATTGTTAATTTATCCTTTATTTCTTGCTAAAATAAAATGACTTTTTTTTAGCCATGGTAGAATTAAACCTGGCTCGCTATGGGCGAGCATTTGAAGACAAAATGGTAGTTTGTTTCTATAAATATGGTACATGGGTTGGTAAATATCCTGCCTGGTTTCTATGGGTTCCTATTCTCGTCACGATTGCCTTCATTCCCGGACTTTTCTTCCTCAAAATAAACCTTGACCTCTACCGCCTATTCGTGCCCCTCGATGCACCGGTAATCAGCTTTGACACGATTGAAAAAAATTGACCTTCAGGTACGCTATGAATTCGAAAGAACTGCCGAGTTCAATCTCATCCCGCTCGGAGATCTAGATAATATTACACGGTAAGGGTGATATCCTTTTATAGAAAAAAACTATTTAGTACGCGACGAGATGTCTATGGCTCTGCCCAATTCCCTGATATTGAATGGGAACAACTGCGATCGAATTTAGAAAAGTTACAAGAAGGAACAAAAACAAAGAGAGAGATAAAGATAGAAGAAAACAAGAAAAGTCAAATAAAGACTAAGAAAGAAGCACAATTTGCATGTAAGTAGAATATATTTTACCAGAAACTGCTTTTATCCTCTACAAGTGATAATAAGCCTAATTATACAATAATACGAGCAATATTGATATAAAACCTCCACAACTTGATAAATTTCGTTTATGAAAACTTTCAGCTAATTTCCTTTGATAATAACCAAGTCTAACTTATAAACAAATACATGTCAATTTGAAAATCAAAATATACTTTTGTCCATTCAAAAATTATTATTTTTTAACACATTCATTCCATATGTAAAACTAACTGACTATTTCAGTTGGTATGAAAACGGACATTCTTCGTTTTTATGTCGTTCATAAGAACTTTGAAAATCTTCTCCAGTCCAAGTATCTTGGTCCACTGTATGCAGCAACGAATGAGATGATGAAAGTGACGATGAACTTTAATGAACGAGTTTGGACGTTGGAAGATTTCTGCCAGAAGGATCCTGGAGAGGTAGGTGCTTCTTCTTTGTCAATCTTTCTTTCAGCCCTGTTCTAACGACCTGAATGTCTGGGTTAAGCATGCCGACGTCCTTTTTCGCGATGGAAAAATTAAAACAAATCCGAATCTTCAACTTTCATATCCCGTTTTATATCTTTTTAACAAACCGAAAGACATCGGAAATGTCATCTACGGAGTCGATGTTCAGGGAGAAAAGAACGAAATTCAAGGAGCTCGAGTATTAACCATCCATTGGCTCATTCGATATCCGGCGAATCAAGACATGAATCTGGCTTATTACAACTATCGAGAAGCATTAATGGGATATTGGAGAGAGTTTTCATCAAGAACTGACTTCGAATTCGTCCCTCACAAGTAAAATTGAAAGCCAGATGTTGATTTTTTTTGCATACGAAATTTGCTACCGGCTTTTAAGAATGATTTTAGCCGATATTTATATTTTCTGTTTTTTTTTGTATTCAGAATGTCACAAAAAGTTATACTCAGAAAATATAAAGTAGCAAAAGTAAAATAAGGTATATATGCGAAAAAAATCAAAGCATATCAAAATTCGATACTTCCGAACCCTGGAACCCAAACAATTAAAAAAAATTTAGTGAGAAGGCAATGGACGACGAGATGTTGAAGATCATCGAAGTCACAGTCCCCTTTGCTGTCCCGGCCACTATTCTTCTTATGATTTTCGTGGTAGGGGCCAATTGGAGTAACATATTGACCAAGTGAGGATACTGTAGACCGAGAGAAAAATCCCTTAGATCGAAACCAATGGAAATGTATCTTGGGGTCTGGTCGGTCATCATGGCTCTCATTGTCACCTTTGGTTTCTTCTTCTACATCGGTGTTCCCTTTAATCCCGTCACTTCTACGATGCCCTTCCTCGTCTTGGCTGTCGGAGTCGATGACGATTTCCTGATGATTGGAGCATGGAGAGAGCTGGATTCAAGGATTTCGGTTCAGAAGAGAATCGCCATGGTGATGGCCGATGCAGGGGCATCAATTACTGTCACGTCTTTCACTAATTTCTTCTGCTTCGGACTGGGATAT
The DNA here is from genome assembly GCA_932521415.1 of Oscheius sp. DF5120. Classification (NCBI taxonomy): domain Eukaryota; kingdom Metazoa; phylum Nematoda; class Chromadorea; order Rhabditida; family Rhabditidae; genus Oscheius; species Oscheius sp. DF5120. The sequence goes on along the minus strand of OW051465.1, from coordinate 2,276,189 downwards.
TTCATGTGCTCCACACCAGCTGTAGCTGATTTCTGTCTCGTCACAGCTACCGGAGTATTGATAGATTATCTCTTCCAGGTAAGGTTTTTTCTTTTCCTTACAAACGAGCTGATTATTCTTATATTTCAGTCGTAGAAAAACAACGAATTTAAATAATGTATTCAAAATTTCCCTAGAACGCCAAAACCAGGTCGTAATAAAATCGCACATTTAACCGATGGAAAGAAGATTCTCAGTCTGGAAACTTTAAAACCTCATTTTGACCTCTTAAGGCAAATTGGTATTAGAAAACATTTAGAGCTTACCTTACAAGCCGAACTTTTTGACTACCCGCGGACAGAATTCCGCTTATATTTATCTTAAATACCTCTTCAGATCACCTTCTTCGCAGCTATCATTGTATATTCTGGACAATACGAAGAAACTGGTGGACTGTCTACCTTCCTATACCGTCGATGCTGTGTTAGTTCAACAGCGCTTTCTACCATTTCCTCTTTAGATGTCGAAAATCGCAGCTGTTGACAATGGGCCAAAGAAGACGACAGATTCTTCTTTCGATGAGGACAAAATTGACATTCAACATCATGATGTAGCTAAAGATCGTGGGTTTTTTTTTCCTTCTTTAGATTCTCTTTAGTTCCCATGATGCATGAATTCTTTGGCGATAAATTTGCTCCATTTATTATGAGAAAAGATGTCCGACTAGTCAGCTGGTTGCTATTTATAGTCTACACGGCGGTGGCTCTTTATGGTTGCTGTATTCTAAAGGTCGATATCAGTCCCGTTAAATATATTCGGGATGATTCACCTATTCAGACTTTCGTCAAACTGGCTGGTAAATCTTTTCTTCTTTCTTTAAATCAAATTTCAGACAAATATATCTGGGCTGACAATGTGATGCCCACATTCCATGTCATGAAGCCCCCAGATCTCCGCGATGCTGGCAGTCGAGCAAAGTTAAACGAGCTCATCTATCGTCTGGAGAAGACAGAATACTCTATCGGTCGCGTTAGTCTCTCCACCTTTCTTATCCTCCATTCTAGGTTTCTACAAATTACTGGGTCTGGCAATATCAACAATATTTGAATGATTTTTCGGACGTCGATTTAACTAAGGATTTCTACGATAAGAAGCTGTTGAGAGATTTCTTTGAGCAGCTGGATTATAGCCAGTACAGGGACAAGGTGAAGATCAATGTTTCCGCACCTATAGGGGAGCCTAACATCGTAGCATTCACCTTCCAGACGTCGTTTTATGGGCTGGATAATTGGGATAAGAGACAGGGTAAGTGAGGACCATATATTTTATTACGAAAAAGCAGTTTATTGAAATTACTTATTACTGTTTTCATTGTTGCATTTTTTTCAGGTGCGAAATTTCTTTCTTTATTCAAAGCTATTTTGGTGTATAAAATTATTATTTTTTTAAGTTGGAATATATAAGCGTGGGAAGTTGAAATATCATCACTCAAAATTTTTAATTATCCATAATTTGTTTAAAGAAGCTCCAGCAAACCATCCATCTACCAACCAATCGTTTTTATTTTCAGCTGAACTCTTCCACTGGCGTAACATCATCAACGAGTATCCGGAATTCGACATGTTCCTCTCTGGTATCTTCAGTCCTTTCCTCATCGATCAACGTCGAACTATCGCTCCGTCCTCAATGCAGACTATCGGCTGTGCTTTGGCTATGATGTCCTGTATCTCTATCTTCTTCCTCCCCGATGTTCAGTCCGTCTTTCTCATGACTTGGGCCCTTCTCTCTACCACTATGGGAGTCTGTGGAGGATTAGCTTTACTCGGATCGGATCTAGATTCTGTCAGTATGGGATGTATAGTAATGGCCATTGGATTGGCTATTGACTATGCTGTTCATATTTGCTATAGATACCACAGATCAGAATGTTTAAGAGCCGAGGAAAAGGTAGGATATGAAGAAAAGAGAACTTCTTTAGGTCCGAGACACCCTTCGAAGTGTCGCTTGGCCGATCTGTCAAGCAGCTGGCTCCACCCTTACTGGTCTTCTGGTAACCGCTTTCGTCCCAGCCTACCTCGTCCGTGTCTTCTTTCAAACCGTTTATCTTGTCAATATCATCGGTCTCGGTCATGCTCTCATCCTCCTTCCTCAACTCATCTGCGCCTTGGATCCATGTGAACGAGTTCCTCTTCGTCTTCGTAGCCACAAAGAGAAACTCTAAAAAACCCCGTGCCAAATATTCCATTCACGACGCTCATCTACGTGTCTTTCTTGTGTTAATAAATGACTTTTATTAAAATGAAATATACAAGAATGACCGGTGGACTGGAGAAGAAGGGTGATATGTTGAGGATTAGAAGTTAGGGACATAGGTCATCGAGAGTTTTCGGTCTTTTCCAGAAAGACAACACGTCTTGACGAGAGCAGAGGTTACGGTGTAAGGATCGCAGTTAGAAGAAGGACGACGGTCTTCCAAATAGCCCTAAAAGAGAGGTTTTCGGGAGAATAGAGCTTCTTGAGTGACTAGAAGTTTCTTAGACTAATACACTAGCCACGTATAATATCTATGGCAAGTTTTCCAAAACTTGTAAGCAACAACAACATTTGATCAAAAAGTGATTTTCCAACGTGGAACCAAACACTTACACATTGATCGTCGAAGACCTGCTTCGGGACCCGAATTGAGCACTGTCGATTGGCTACTCCCCATGAGAAGGCATCAATTGTTTCCGTTTCGTGGGCTCCTGTGAGCCGACGTTCGTTGTCTCTTCCACCTAAAGCTGTTCATCGAATAAAATCAAATCAAACCATGAGGATCATAATAGGCGATGTGTTCACAATGAACCTCAGATAGGCGTTGAATGGCCTCCTGAATGTGCTTATATCCTGCAGTTTCCCTCATTTTTTGGGTGGAGAAGTTCGCATGGCAACCGGCACCGTTCCAGTCTCCCTCCACGGGTTTTGGATCGAGAGAACAAACTATCCCAAAGTCTTCACAGACACGATGAAGAATATAACGGGCAATCCAGAGCTGATCTCCCATCTCTATTCCCTCGCATGGTCCAACTTGAAACTCCCACTGCGATGGCATCGACTCTGCATTGATACCGCTGATTTTGATACCGGCATGCATACATGCACGGAAATGGGCTTCGACAACCTCTCTTCCATAAACTTTGTTCGCTCCGACACCACAATAATAGGGGCCTGAAGGAAATCTTTGAAAAAAAGAAGGTCACCTTGAGGGGCTGGATATCCGTGTTTCGGCCATCCATACGGATGTTTGTCAAAGTTCAACAGAGTGTACTCCTGTTCCATTCCGAACCATGGATGTTGATCAGTCGCTTTATTCATTACCTCAATACACTGACGTCGGTTATTCGTTGCTATACGGAATGCACAATTAGCTATCTTTCTACTTACGTGTCGGTTCATAGTTCTTATCCAGAGTCTCGCAGAGAACGAGCTTATTGGGTCCAGGTCGGAAGGGATCCCGATACATAGCGACAGGTTTAATGAAGATATCAGATTCATCGCCAATCGCCTGGCCGGTCGAAGTGCCATCAAAATTCCAAATAGGAAGTTCTAAAAAGTGATCGGATTGACCTGTTACAGCGGCGACAAACCATCAACGGACTTTGGCTCGAAATCAAAGGTTTTGGTCTTTGCACGGAGAAATTCGCCCGTTCCGTCGATCCAAATGTATTCTACCTGAAAATATAGACATTCAAAGCTTTATTCAGAAATCCCTTCCCCATTCCATCATTCAATGAATAGAATTAGCGCCATTCAACGGGAAAATGATTATTTAGGTGGAGATTATTTTAAAGATCTCTCGAATATATGAATTTAATTTTACAACGTTGTTTCAAGAAAAAAAGAACTACACTATGCTAAAGGCCCAGGACGATAAGAGCTAACAATTGCTATCAACTTCTCGCGCGGTTAAATGTGTGAAAAAGTGAAACATATCAACAAAAAGATAGTGTTACTTGATTTTTTTTCTATTTATTTCAATTTATGTTCAGACTTGAAAAGTCCATAACAAAGTGTCGAAAAGCTGTTTAATCGGACAGGTACATCTGCACTTTGGGAGATAAGGTGGGAGATAGGATGGTCAATGTTTTTTTTTCTCACTAGTAAACAAAAGGATGAACAAACAAAGGAAACGTGAAAATTACCACTTCGTTATCAAATAACGAAATATGTGTTCATAAATCATGTCAATCATCGACAAATTAAAATGAATAGTTTAAAAAAAAGTGGTTCAGTTTTTTCTCATTTTACTAAAACCCTTTTTTTCAGAACAATTGATAAGAAAACCGACTGACCTGAACCAGACCCGATTGATCGAGTCCTCTATATGTATCGATAACCGACGAAAGTCCAGAGATTTCTGAAAAAAAAATCCAATTCAAAGGAAAATTAATTGCCCTACTATCATACTTTCTTTTAACACCATTCATCGTCGTTGAAGGAGCGACGTTAAGCCTGAAATATCAGTCGAATAGGAAAACAGTTTGGACATTTACGGAGAAAAAAAAATGAGAGTGGAACATGGGGAGAACACGTGAAGACATAAAATACAACAAGGAGAGATCAAGAAACTATGATGAGGTTTTCATAAACGAAAAGATCAAACAACCAGCAGTTGGGGGGGGAGGGGGGGGAGATAAATAAGTTAATCGAAGATAAAAAAAAGTGGAGGACGCATGCACCCGGCGCATTCGACTAATAACTTCGCTTCGCTTTTCGTATAGAATTGGAGAAATCAATACAAAGGATTAGAGAAAATTACAGGAGACACGTGATAGAAACCGGTTGATCTATGGTCAAAAATGACGACGAAGAGGAGGATGGAAAGCATTTTATAGATAAGATGACCGAAATTCGAGAAGTCAAAAGAGCAGCCGTTTATTCGATGAGATCAAACAGCGACCAGACTAGAGAACACACAAGTAGCAGAAGTGACTAGGAAGAAAGCAGCAAAGCAATCAGCTGGGTAGTTCCTGATGATTCAGATAGCATGTACATCTGAAAAGGAGAGAATTTTATATGACAAGAAATTTGAGGTCCCCTACAGGGGGAATGATTACGGAATCCTTTTTCCCCTTCTTCTTTCGTTATTTTTTTATTGTATTCAGGTTCCTCACAAACGTTCCTATTACTCGGCAAATAAGGCCACTCTACTCAGGGTTTCTTTGGACGCTGTAGGCGTCTGGAAAGGTATTGGATTGACTATGTAATATAACAAATATGCTTTTGGGAATCAAAAATTCAGAATGGATCAGAAAATATCTTGGATCGATACTATAAAAACTGAGAAAATATTCTTTGTAAATTTGAATGACGTGAAAGCTTAAAAAATCAGTTAAAGTGTTGCCACATGTTCTTGAAACAACAATGCGATATGCCATGCCACCATTTCTGGCCGAAAAATTCAGGTTTTTCACATACAAATAGACCTTTGTCTATTCGGAAAAATATTCTTAGGACTTCCAGACCTATCGAGCATTAAAAGTTATAGAATCATACATTTGTGAAGAATAACACAAAGAAATAGGCCTACCTTGGTTTGCCAGAGCATTTCAATTAACACCGTATTTTTTGTTTCCGCCAAATCTACAGCTACTGGCAGAGGAGGAGAGAAGCGGAAGAAGGGAGCCGGCAGAGAATGACACCAGGAACGGGCTCTGGAGACGGCTGTTCCGTCAGCACAAGCAATCTGAAGATTTTTTTTTTCTTTTTAAAAGTACCTGTTCTATAAGAATACTCTTCAAATGAACGACCGACTCCAGCACATTGAATACTTTTCCTAATTCTCCCAGTCCTTTCGGTAGGTCAAGATTAATAGACTTCGCCTCGACCGATGGTGCCCGTCCGGTGCCGAGGGAAACAACTCCTGCGAGTCGAACAGGTTTCTGCGAGCCGCCGGAACTTATTCGGCAAGCCATATTATAAGCATGAATCTCTGTAAGAAGTTCACAACATGGATTATTTGCTATCAGTCCGCCATCCATCCATTTATCGTTGACTGAAGGAAAATATGTGGGAGCCGCACTAAAAAGACTTTTATAATAAAGCAAATAGGCCTACCTTGAACATCTAGCAGAAAACCAAGCTGGAGTGGATTTTGGATCGGCGAAATCACCCTTAAATGTCGAGTCGAATCCAGAAATTTGGGAGAGTGTATAAGAACGACTGAGAAATAGTTCGGCAGGAGATACATTGGCTTTACAGATAGTGACAAAGACTCTAAAAATAGGGACAAAATGATGATGATTTACTTTTTTCCATTCTTTGCCACCTGTTCCATACTGGTTGACTCTCCATACTCTTCTTTCAACAATTGCTCCAATGCAACTGCCCCAAATCCATTACCAAATCTTTTTCCATTAAACACATCATCCTACAATAATCTATTTATAAATTATATACATCAGACCTTTAATCTAAAGTATAGATCCCTACAGTGTTTCGGCGACTTCCCCTGAACTAGTGCCAATGCTAGAATAGCTCCTGTTGAAGTACCAGCAAGCCAGGAAAAATAATCCATGATGGGATGACCAAGTTTTTTTTCGATTTCTATGAGCATCTAAGGAAGTAAAAAGGGAAAGATGGGAGGCTACCTGAATGAGAACAAGGCCTCTGATACCTCCCCCATCCAGTGAAAGGGCAAAGATGCCCTTATTCTCTTTAGAGAAGCATTCTAAGGCTAGCTTTTGGGCAAATTCTTCCAAGTCTGAAGGCGGAAATACATTAAAAAGAGGCTCTTACGATGAGTAGGAGCTGGAGGTACGTCCTTTCGACCAGCCGCGAGATTCAGAAGCTCTTCCACATGAACTCTAAAAATTTTTTTGTAGATAATACTTTCAGTCACTCCTGTTACAAAGAACCTACCTTTTCTTACTCGAGGCAGAATATTTGAAAATATCCATTCCACTCGGGGTTTTGTGGTCGATTAAAGCGTCAAAGACCAGGAGAGCTTTCACAATAAGCAGATTATCAGCCTAGATATTTTATTTTCCTCATAGCTTTCTTACCACGACTGCTTTTATTAACGGTGTTTCTCCTTTCGCATCAATCGCATTCACATCCGATCCAAAGGTTAGCAGTACCACGACGGCATCTAAATCTCCTCTTTCTACAGCCAGATGCAGTGCCGTTAAGCCATTTTTATCCTTGTGATTCATATTAATATGCTGGTAGGATTTTCGAAGAACAGAGGAAAGAACCTGAAGAAATTAAATCGGGAGAATGAGGAGAACCTATACCTGGGCATCAATAGCCTTGTGAAGTACTGTTCGATTATTGCCATCGACCTGCTCGACGACGGAGGGGGAGACAGTTGTAATGAGTTCGAGGACCTTGCTTAATGATTCAGTAGGCTTTAGACCGGAAAGATTGAGCAAAGGACCAGAGGTGAGGGGACCAAGAGAGGCGGAGAGACCTGAAAGGAGGATAGTGTGCTAAAATTTTGTAGTTCAGATATGGAAATATTTAGTTTTTTGGAAGTTCAAACTATAAGGACTTCATCGGCATTTTTTCTATTTCTTTCGAGAAAACGGAAAATTTGTATTTCGCTTTCATTGAAATTAATATAGCTTACCCATTAGTAGCTTTACGGTCTCAAAATTCGACGCTCTAATGGCACAGGAAAGAGGTGAAAGTCCATTGGCATCTAGTAAGAGAAGGCATTTTTGAAAAGATGGAGAAGTAGATAACTCTTGTAGCACAACGACATTGGAAGTAGCTGCCCAATGGACCACTGTCCTTCCTCCGGCATCTTGTTGTGTCAATGAAGCTCCTACAGCCAGGTTAGAAAAAAATTAAAAGGAAGAAACCAGCGTCTAGAAGCAGACGAAGACAGTCCATCTGAGCCATTTCAGCAGCAATATTAAGAGGATAACGGCCGTCAGGGGTTGCGTAGGAGGCTATGAGTTCCTTGTCTTTTTTTATTTCATTTTCCAGATATTTTGTGAATCCACACGCGACAGCATAATGAATAGTTGCCCAATCTGGTTCTTTCCATACCATTGACATCAAGCTTTCCAATCGAGCAATGGTTTTCGTCTTGTCTACATCTGTTAACGGATCTAATTTTTTGCACAATTGACGAACTGATTTCTCATCAGAAGATTTCCAAACGCTCTAAATTAACTAAATATTCTGAAAAAGAAAAAAACTACCTTAAAAGCTGGTAAAAAAATAGCATGGAAAACAGGACCACTGGTAGTAGACTCCGAATGACACGAGAAAGATGTGTAAGAATCATGTTTTAACATTTTCTTCAACCGACTTTCACTGATGCTTTCTATCTAAAAGTAGATTCTTTATTCCTTCTTTTTCAGCAAATTACCTTCTCCTCGTCATTTTCACTCCTTGATGAGATCATTTCTGAAATCGTCGACGTGGCAGCAGTAAATGCATTTCTAGCATTCTCATTCTGCATAGCATTTCCCACAAGTGAACCTACTCCTCGGATAAAGTTCATCTTCTAGTACAATCATCTAACAAATTGATAATAAAAAGTATAGCAAGGCACTAAACCTACAAAACAATGCCAATTAAGAAGAAGATTATTTATTCCGTAAAAATAATATGCACAAGATTCTACCCACATATCACATTTTCTTCTTCAATTATGTTAAAATTTGACCCCAAGAAATGGCAAAACGGCAAGTTTACAGATTTAGAGATTTTGAAGCATCGGACTTAAAAGACGATGCGCTTGACGAAGGAAATCAATTGCCGTCGAACATTCTACATGGACTTGTGTTATAAGATCGTCAATCTATAAGAAAAAATTACTTCTGATAATTAGAAATACAAACCGTTGCTGATTCTTCACTCATCGGTAACGTATCGGTATATTGATTAGTTATAAAATTTACTCGTTGAGCAAGAAGAGTGAATAACTGAACAAAATCTTGATAATTGACGTCCTGCCGAAGAATGAGAAGCAAATTCGACAATTTTGATACCAGCTAAATGTTTATGATGAGATATAGTAAAATCAAACCTGGACAGACGACGCTGTAAAGTCGACCAGCGATTGAACAGAATCGGAGAAAAGTTCTTCAGCAGATTTACCATCAACCCATGTTAATCGGTTACCAATTTCCTTTAAAAAAAAAGTGAAAGATGAAATAGTTTACATTATCACAGCTCAATAAATTTTTCGGCTCGTAGGGAAGGTTGATTCGCTTGAGAATATTGTTTAAAAGATTTTCAAAATCTCCATCTTCGCTACTCTCCGTATCACAGTTGGATAGTGCTTCAAAGAACTGTCGTTCGAATTTCGGGTTTGCTTTCGGTCTACTGCTAGACAACATTTCCAACGCTTCTAAATGAGCCATTCCTTCACTTTTTCCAAATTCTGAGGCTACATCAGGCAGAGGAGGCTGAAAATAATAAATTTCGTTTCGAAAATAATGAAGCTTACTTTGGAAGCATATGAGCTATTAAATGAGGAAGTAGCTGCACATCTTTCTTGTCGATCCTTTAATTCTCGCAGAACATCTGACAGATTCTGTCCGCTATTTTCAGCAAAGAATATTCTTCTTCTTCCACCAGCATTTTCATCTTTCACCGTAACTGCCTCAAATGTTTTCTTTCCTATCGATTCTAAGACGTCAATTCCGCCAGAAACGAGGCCGGATAACATTCCAAAGCCTAATTGCGGTGCGGCGGAGTCTTTTTGTGGATTTTCCTAGAATAAGATGAAAGAATTGAAAAGATTACCTCGGTAGTTCGCTGCTCTAATTCTTCGGATTTATCTTCCTTTTGAGCCACTCGACGGGCTACTTCCTCGGCTGATGGAAGGCCGAATGATGATTCTATGGTTGATGTAAAGGTTTCTCCTGGAATAATAAACACAATTAGAACAAAAATAACAAACCGACAGCCGAAACAAGTCCGCCCCAGCCCCACCCTGACTTTTTTTTATCTGCTTCCACTAATTTATCTAAAGGATTTTGACAGTTAAAAGAAGATGGAACGGTTTCTTTGACTTTCTTCTCGTCTATAAGACTCCAATCATTCCACCTAGAAAGACAATAAAAAGAGAGAAAACAACTAACCCCTCACTAGCATCCACTTGTTGTTCTGATGGTGACGACTCTTCTCCCCAATCATCCCAGCCACTTTCTAAAGAACTGTCAGCTGTTGGAGGGAGATCATTTGTTTGTTTCCCTGATTCTTTGGTTAATTGCTTAGTAATTGGAGCTGAAAATATAATTTGAACACAACAAACGAATTGTAAATAATTTGGAAATGATTTGTATAAAAAATTATTAAGCATATATTAAAGATATAAAAGCTTACGATCAAGATTTTCACTTTCTATAGAATCGTCTGCTTTTAAAGGAAGATCAGGTGTCCTTTCTTTTGATTCTTTAGTTGATTCCTCGGTAATTGGCGCTGAAAATATAATTTGAATACAATCAATGAATTGGAGGTAATGGAAATGATTTGTATAAAAAATAATTGAACAAATATTAAAGCTTACGTTCAACATTTCCACTTTCTAGAGAACTGTATGTCGATGGAGGATCAGGTGTCTTTTCTTCAGATTCTTTAGTTGATTTCTTGATAATTTGTGCTAAAAATATAACTTGAACTCAACCAACAAATTGTAAGCATAGTGAAAACGACTATTATAAAAGAAAGATTGAATGATCTTATTCCCTAAAGTGCTTTCATGTCCGTCTGTTTGAAGCTGATTAGACAACTTTTGGAAAGCCTGACCGAATTTGGTCAAGTTTGTCACTTATTTTTCCCATTTATTCACCAGTAATATCTCCCCGCAGTCTTTCATGTGTGTTCCTAGATGCATCTGTAAACATATAGGAGCCCTAGACATGCAAAGCTCATCCCGTGTTTAAAAAACAGGACTTTTGGATAGGTTAAGCTTGAATTTGAGGTTAGACGTGTCATAAAAAGGTGTATTTAAGTAAGATGAGCATCTCGAATCTCGGTACATGAAAAAATGCTGCCAACGTGGCATGAGCCAGGTGAAAATTAGAGAAATTGTATTTTTTCAAAAATCAAAAAATGGGTCTACATGTAGACGATGTTTTTTTTACATTTCAACCTGAAAGCTATATATTGTACTATCCATCGCTAGTTTTGGTGAAGAGATCTCTCTGAATGATAAGCCTGAACTTGATTTGTTCACGGGTACAGTGGAAACCGTAGGCAATAGCATTTCATATGGAACTATCTAGGGATCGGTAGCAGCTTATTTCAGGTGTCTACTTTTAACAGTGTGGTACAGAACTACTTATATAAAAGCTTACGTTTAAGATTTTCACTTTCTATAGAATCGTCTGCTTTTAAAGGAAGATCAGGTGTCTTTTCTTTTGATTCTTTAGTTGATTCCTCGGTAATTGGCGCTGAAAATATAATTTGAATACAATCAATGAATTGGAGGTAATGGAAATGATTTGTATAAAAAATTATTAAACATATATTAAAGATATAAAAGCTTACATTCAAAATTTTCACTTTCTAGAGAACTGTATGCCGATGGACGATCAGGTGTCTTTTCTTCCGATTCTTTAGTTGATTTCTGGGTAATTGGTTCTGAAAATATTATTTCAACATAACCGATGGTGAAAAATTAAGAAATGACTATTATAAAAGAAAAATTGTAAAAAGCTTACGTTTAACATCTTCTTCCGACTGTTCTCCTTCAGAAGCACTGTGAAATTCCTCATCATCAGAACTCGACATGCTAGAAAGAAATTAATAACAATGAGAAATATATGATTAATTCTCGTGACGATGGCTCAATTGCTGCATAGTTTTATGAACTGCTGAATATGTCGTTTCATGCACGTTACCTTATTGGAAACAGACCATTCCGGGAAAATTTAAAGAAAAAATGTAGTATATTATGGCAAATTGTACTTCACGTCCGCGCGTCCGTTGTAGAATACGTGAAATACAAATTCTGTATATTACGTTCGTGTCGAAATTCGCGTAATTGTATTACACGTCCTTATTTTTATTAATTTTTTTCTTCTCATTTTTTGGAAGTTTTATCAGTTTTTTTTTGTGTCATATTAGTAAATGAACTCTCCTCTACTGAATACAAGTAGATACGAATCATTTTCAAAAAAAGTTATTTTCTCTGTGAACATGTGTCATGGGGATTTCGGAATTGCTGTATTCCGATTAAGAATTCAAACAAATAACAAGTATATATTTTATAGTGCCAATCTTTGAATAGACATCTTTTTGGGTCCAAAAGCTAGCTTAAGAAGCAGATTCCGATTTTCGATCACATTCGTGGTAACCGGGTAGTAACTGAAGCAAGGTGTGCTTTGAGACCGTAATGATAGTATAGGATGGGCGATAGTTTAAATAACCTGGAAAAGTATAACATAAATTTGGTATACGTTTCTGACATTTACTTAACTGTTGTAAAAAACTTTACCTCCTTTACGAGACCACGGGGAGTAGCAATCAACTGATAACTTTTCTACATCCGAGACAGAAGATTTTCGTAAAACGTAGAAGTACAATATTTTTTGATTTTGTACAAGTGGAATATCTGTATATTGACAATCAGATTTCATAAATTTATTTCTGAAATTAGGGGTATCATATTCTAAAACACTCACCTCTTTAGGAATACTTCATCAATGCCAAATTCAACTGCCATTTCGTGTGTGTGTGTGTGTGTAGTGTGTGAAGCATGTATGACAAAAATCAAAACAGAACGAAATAAAAAAGAATACGTTTAGACTTTAATTAGATAGATCTAAGAACCAAAATTTTTTTAGAGACAGTTAGTACTTCAAAATATGTTATCGAAATTTTCATTAAATTTTGATTGAAAAATTTAGAGACAGTCAAAAAATAGCTCATGTTCACAGAGAAAATAACTTTTTTTGAAAATGATTCGTATCTACTTGTATTCAGTAGAGGAGAGTTCATTTACTAATATGACACATAGAAAACTGATAAAACTCCCAAAAAATGAGAAGAAAAAAATTAATAAAAATAAGGACGTGTAATACAATTACGGGAAATACAGTACGGACGTAATATACAATTAAATCACGGACGTAATCTACAAGGCGGACGTGTTCTACAACGGACGCGACGGACGCGCGGACGTGAAGTGCAATTTGCCGTATATTATGCATATTTCTATCTATATAAATTTCTATCCTTTCAAATTTTCTTCTTATTACATCGATTTACTGTGTTTTCTTCTGGCTTTTTTTATTTGTATATGATATTGATTTAGGTTTCGACTTCTAGTGTGTTTTATTATCATGAAATAAACATTAAAAATGATTTTACATTACATCTTTTATATCGGAAGACTGTACCGTACAAACTAGCTGATGAGCTGCTTCGAAAATTACGACTTGATAAAGAAGATCCGAAAAAACATCAATTCATTATTTGGCTGCAGCAAAGAATTCATAACCATTGATGACACATTGACAAGCAAAGCAAAAAAAAATTAAAAATTAGATAGAATCGTTAGCAGAACGCCTTGCAAGTGTTACGACCAATTACATGAAGAGTCACGAAAATCCTAGATCGGTCGTTGACTTTACCTTAAACAATAATTAAAATCGAAACATAATGACTAATGTTTGATGTCTGGTGGAGAATATCTTGATAAAATGAAATTCAGTTTGCAATTATTATTTCATTCCATTAACCGATTTTATATTTTATTTTTTTCTCACCAACCAATTTTCGTGACTCTTCATGTAATTCAATCTCCGAAATTTTGTCCCTCCATCGAGAGTTAATTGATTCATCCTAGATCGGTCGTTGACTTTCCTTCCGGTTTCCGTGTCAAATCTACCATGAAACGGCTCTCCCTTCCTCGATGTCTCCTATATGTCTTTCTTCTTTTGGTCTTAAGAAAAATTGTCATCGCATTGATTGCGATGAATACAGTTAAACAATATTGGGAAGAAGTCAGTGTAGAGAAGATGGTAAGGATTCTTATAACCACGAAAGTTCAGCTGTCATCTGAAAGCTTTAAAAGGACAGTAAACAGTCTTCCTAAGGATCAAAAGACTTTCGTCCTAATTCTCAATCATCATGCTGTCAATATGACTCTTAACTGGCTGTGCAATACTCAACAAATCGACGGCGTACATGGTAACTCCCTCATTGTTACGCTAGATAACGAGGCCACGCGGACGATACAAAACATCTGGCCACGACTGAGACTATTTGAATTTATTGTTCCAGGATTGAAGGTCAGGGATTTAATAAAGAAATCCTTTAGGATGCCTTCAATTATGGTGACGGGTATTACCAGTTGTTTTATCTGTTCCGGTCGAATCTAGCTACGGCTCTGCTACGACAAAACAGGACATTTTGGATGATTCAACAAGATACTTTTTGGGTAGAGAATCTGTCGATCATTCCATTAGATGAGGATAGTGATATCATTTTTGACAGGGCTTCGGAAGGAGGACCACTCATAGCCGGTTGGTTCATTTTAGTTTTTTTTTTTACAATGCGTTATGCATTTTTACGGATTGTAGCCTAGTTCTTCCTGTTCAAAATTTTCTTTAGATTTTGCATTTTCAGGGGGCTACTACCTGGCCAGGCCCACCTCCCGCTCTATTGCCTTCTTCTCCCAGCTCTCTCATGATATTTCTTGGTGGTATGCTCCAGACAATGCCTACATGACTTCCCTTTGCCAACTCAGTAATCTCGCTAGGTGTGGTCATCTTCCCTTTTGGTATCTATCTTATCCCCATCCTTCCTTATTCCATGTTTAGTCTTATTACGAATTGGCAATGGCTGAGTGGTATACAGTCGGGTGATTCACCTCCACAATGGATACAGTTTGATGGAGAGACGAAGTTGGGTGGAAAGTTGGGACAGATGAAGCGGTTAGGGTTCTATTTTTTGAAAGATGATGGAAAGACATGTAATTCTACAGCGGTAGAGGTAGGTTAATTCCAGAGTTAAACAAATAATTCGGTTGCAATGGTTCAAGAATCTAATGCCGTATTTTTTTAAAAATATTTTTAAATCTCTGACAAATAGATATACAATATATAACATAACATAAAAACCCTGAAAAATAATTTAAAAACCATAAAGCTAATAATTTTTTTCGTGTTTTTTTTTTAAAGAAAATGGTTTCAGTTGGCTAAAAGAAGTGTCTCTAATGATGGCTCTGCCTGGTCAATGGTGGCTTCCTATAGCCATCAACAGTTCAAGCTGTACCAATCCATCGTCGACGCCCTCTTCTCTACCCGTCCCACCACGTGGTTCCTCAACCGATGGATTCTTCCCTACGCCCACTTCTGTATGCTCTCTCTGTGAGAATTCTTCTCGGTTTCTTTGTGTGACATCTGGATCCGGGCATTCTTCTGTTTATCGGGATAAATGGAGTCGCGTGCCCGGCGGCAAATTCTACACAATTTGTTCCTGACTCATATGACTATTTGCACCTTCTATATACTTTCGAATAAACATTCATCAAATTGGCAGACAGAGAAAGCTCTTTTGCTCTTCTCATTCTTGGATGATCGCCTTTCTTCTGTCTCGCATAATGTTGACTATGAATGACATTAGATTGAATTTTAGTTTTGTTGATTACGTGATTGATGCATTTCTTTATTTTTATCCCTTCACTTATAAGACCATTTGATGTCTTTAAAGTATGATACAGTCTTTGGATATTTCATCAAGCAATTCATCTTTGTTAGAGATTTTTTAATTGAACTTTTTTGCATTTCTGCTGTTAAAATAGGTTTCCTGTATAAGGTTATGCTATTGACGCAAAACAATGTAAAAATCTACTCGAACTTATAAGAAAATCATGTCTAACAGTAACAATTCAGATTTGAAACTAGTACATAAATTTGCGGGAAACTGGTGGAGTTGTACAGCAACATACTGAAAGGCTCAAAAAGCTCTATGCTTTGATGTTTTTGTCTTATCTGAACACCTTGATGTAGAAATGTATCTATTTTCGGATCTGCTGATTCTCTTTGAGTTGTCTGGCTCTCACCTGTCTTCCATAACATTACACCCTCAAGAGTCGAAGTCAAACAAGCCGACCTGTCAAAACATCAACTTTTGGGATGTTGCTCATAGCAGCTAACTTCTTTCATTGCAAAAAATCAGGAGATGAGAGAGGAAATGAGACGTGCTCGACCTCGATAGCCCCATCAATCGTTGCCTCAATGATCCGCGTGATGTTTCAGTTCACTCCCACGGCATCTCCCTCCTCTCTTGACCTTCTTTAGCTGCTGCCTGTACACTTTCTTTTTCTTCTTCTCACACCTGATAAGTGATTTTAATGACACCTCGAGATACCCCCATTGTTGGTCGGTCCTATCACAGCTTGTCTCCCGTTTTTGACCTCTTGATTCGAACCAATTGTTTGTTTCCACACCGTTTCAAGGGTCCGGCGCATTTTTTTTTCTAAAAAGAGATCTAGATGGATCAATCAACCTCACGAGCTTGTCACCTGCTAGCATCCCTGGCGGTCTGAGAAAATTGACCAGTCAACAGATTTGCAATTTACCTTGTCAAGTTTATTTCCTCAGTACAGCGTCATTTTGGGCAAATTTCAGCGGAACTACTTTTCTCTCACATTTCAAATGAGAAAATTGAACTAGAAATAATAAATAAAAGATATTTACCTTAAAAAAAATGTCAGCGGATATGAATATTACGAAATTTCTTGCCTTTGAGAATGATTTTTTAAATGAAAATGAAATTCATAGTGGTCAAATACAGCGAATATGTCTGTTGCTGGTTTTTCAATCTACAAAGTTTGTCTGTGAACAATGTCCACGAAGTGCGTAATGTGATCCATCCGAGTTTTTTTTTCAATCCTTTGGATGCTTCCTCCCAGCTGACTGGTAGTCTTTTCGTTTTTCACTTTTTATATTACGCTCTTCCTCTTGCAATCCTCCCACAACAATCAATTGAATAACTCGGTTATTTCTTCCCTTTCCCCTCAATTTGACAAAGCGCAATATGTTTCGTGATTTCGTCTTTATTGCTCCTCCTTGTGTCCAGCAATATTCCTCTCAGCTGGGAGCTCTCTTCAGCCATGGCTGCTCTTAACATGTCCAGTATCATGGCCGTGATGAGGGTATCGCCCGTCTTTCAACAGGTATATCTTTAAACTTTTTGGAATTGTTTCTTTTAGATTACGAACCTTTCTCTTCCAAATGCAAGTGGCATAATGGTGGAAGCCTTGGAACTCGGAATAGAAGGACTTCAGGTAGGTCAACTTTATTATGACAATGCAACAACCCAATTTTTTGTAATTAATGACGAAAAGTAAAAACTTCAACAGCATTTTCGCTTTTTAAGCTTATTGCGTAAGTCTATTTATTCACCTTCAGCCACACTGTCATCTTCCATTGGTGGCAGATTTTGCCAATCTTACTCTTTTTACCTACTCCATGTCTACTTCGTCTCACGAAAAGTATGAAAAATCTTTAAAGCATATTCATATTCCCAGCGTTATAACGACACCGATGTGGGTGAGGATTCTTCTCTCGATCATTTTTTCCGTCGTTGGGATGATCGGTGTAGTTGGCAATAGTCTCACTGTGCTGGTAATTTATAAGACCCAGTCTCTTCACTCTCATACAAATGTATTCCTGGCAAATCTTGCCATATCCGATATGTTGTTGATCCTCGCCGGAGTTCCCTTCGATCTATTTCATCTTTGGAGCCAACATCAACCACCTCCTATAGCTGGCTACTGTGCCTTTATGAGTAAGTTGTTTAAAAATCTGAAACGCTAAAGGCACTTCAATCTCTTTCTTTACATTCGCCTCTATTCTGACCATCGTCTCTCTAACGGCGGAGAGATTTGTTGCCATTTGCTACCCTTTCAGCCATCGAGCTGTATTTGATAAAAGAAGGTAAAAATTAGCACTAGAGGTAATTAAGTTTAGTGTGATTCAACTAATTTATCTCATTTGGCTAATTGCCTTTTTCCCTTCGCTCTATATCGGTTTGCAATTCAAACGAGTTGTTCCCGATTTTTGTGGTTATAATCGAGAACTTTCATCAAGTGAGGGAAGTTGTGACTATGTCACCAGCCCCAATATGCCCTTTCGCTACCCCTTCGAGGTAAAACAGAAAGAGGAACAAACCTTTAGATGATAATGGTTCTCACCTTCGTATTACCATTAATTTTTATCGTCTACTGCTATGTGCGTATTTTATCAAGTCTGAATGAAATGGCAGCTCAAACAACAGTTCATGTTCCTATTGGGAGCACAAACAGCGACGCATCTCAAGTCCATTCTCCTACTTCTATTCTATATGTTCACACAAGGAATTTTGCCCCTCCGAAAAGTCAGCAGGCTCAGCGAATGGTCATCAAGATGTTAGGTAAACAGAAATAGAAAATTTAATTAAACATTTTTAGTCACTGTCACTGCAGTGTTCTTCATTTGTTATTTGCCTTATCATGTTGAGCGTCTCATTGTCCAATATACCAAAAAAGAATGTGATAAGTCACTTCTATGTCTCTTATTGTATCCGATAACAGGTAAGAAAAAAAAGGAAATTAAGGTTTTAGGCTTGTTGCAATATATATCTGCTACACTAAATCCAATTTTCTATAATTTAATGTCTACACGATTCCGAGCAGGATTCAGTCAACTAATCAAAAATGTTCTACCTAAAAAAGACAGATACAGCAGCATAATACGCATGTGAACAAACTTAAACTATCTGATCTCATTGCTGGAAATTATTCTCTAGAAGACATCCTCACTTGAAATACGCGTACTTGCAAGCATTCCAATGTATTGAATAAATGGTCCCAAGTTAATTTCTTTTATTTAATTTACCCCTATTAATGATCGCAATTTCTCTAATAATACTACTTAATAAAAAAACAAAAGGGGGTTCAAGAATGAATGCTGAATTGGAGTAAAAACAAGAGAAGACTATAAAAATTTTCACAAACCAAAAAGCAATCATACATTGATTTGCAATGGACTAATCATTCTACAGTTGAACCTGAAGTCCCTTGAGAGACTGGATGGCATTCTGCAGATACTGGTCCTTGAAGGTTTTATCAGCAGCCTGGTTCTCAACCTGAAAGTAATTAAAAGTTTACAAAAAATAATAACAACTTACTCCTTCAGTAATAAACTTGATCATTTGTTCTCTTTCAAAACGCTTCTTGGTATCTTCAGTCTCTTTAAGATAGTCTAGACGACGCTTCAGTTCGGTCGCAACGGTGTTCACATTGTTTCTAAAATAAATGATCACAAGTTAATTCAAAAATAATCAATCACATACCTGTAGGTGGCTTCAAGCTGAAGCTGCATGTTCTCCTTGAGAATAGTAGGGAAGGCCTCTTTGACCGCCTTGAAAGACTCGGTCTCAGTTGTGGAAGTCTTTCTGAATTCAACGGCGTCCTTGAGATCCTCTTGAATAAGTCCCTTGAAGAAGTTCATACGGTTCTGATACTCTCCATAAAGCCAGTTATCAATTTTGACTAGAAGGATAAAATAAAAGAACATCAATAAACTAACAGCCAACACTTCTAGAAATCAACAAATAAAAAAGAATCCATCCTGCGGTCATATGTCCTTGTTCCTCAAATACCCACAATTCCTTATTGACAAGGAAGCCGAAAAGTCCTCCGAAGAACAGGTAAGGGCCTAAAAGTAAAATGATACAAAAATTCTTACCAGAAACTCCTGTAACTTTCTGGAAAGCAGTGAACCATGAATCAGGTAGCATAAGCATTCTAGTTTTAGGAGGATACATTGGACGAGCAGGGTAGGGATAGTTAACCTAAAAATGGAAGTCAAGGGATACTTATCATTACCAGATCGCGATCAGGGTGCTCTTTGTAATCCTTAGGAACCTCCGGAAGGGGTTCAGGAGCAAACCATTCTTTGCCACAGTCATCGAACATAGATTTGGGACGATGAGCTTCTCCTTTCAATGGAATTCCTGAAAGTGAATGTAAAAACAATAAAAAGGTTCCATACCTTGCCAACGGAGAGAGATCTTCTGGAAGAAAGAAGGGTTATCTAGCTCTTCGGGACGAACATTAGCAGCCGCAGCCGGAGCTGAAAGAGACAAGTTTTGGAAATATACCAAGTTTAAATTAGATGAATAAGTCTGAAAAAAAGATATGAAAGAGATTACCAGCATGAGCATGATGAGCGGACCGTAACGGAATAATGACAACGCGACCCTTCGCTCCAACAGGCAAGATGCGGCTCATCGACATCTTGTTACCCTGAAAATTTCAAGTATACTTACAAATATAAAGAAAAAAGTGACTAAAAAGAGATGCTTAAAATACTAAAAGGTTACAAAATTCAGGTATTTCCTGCTTGAATCAGAGAGTAAGAAAAACATGCCAAATTAACTAGAATATGCAAAATATAATTGATATGAAAAATTGAGAAAAATGCAACGAAGGCCGCCCGTACAGCTACCAATGTGAAAAGTGTTAGTCATGCTAACCGCGGCAAGACCAAGTCTCCACGTTTGAAATAGATTTTTTTATATATTGGAGAAAAAGTTAACAGAAGATAAAGAAAATAATAACTGGAGGAAAACAAGGGTCATTTTAGTGCAGTTTGTATGTAATACAAGAACAAATCGTAAGTACAGTTAATGTTTTATCTGTTCTAATTATAAAAAAATAGGTTTAAAATAAAGTTGGGAACTAAAAAATATAACAACTAATGAGAAACTCCAATTCAAATTATAACGGTTAACTCACGTTTCAAATTGTAGATGCGCGATTTTCAAACAGCTAATTTTAATTTTCGATTTACTCTTTCCTTCTTTTTCATTAATGATTTGCTAATTCATTTTTTTTAGTAAATGATGCCAGATGACTCAAGTAGCGATGAGGAAAATACTATTAATTTTACATCAAAAGATTCTACGAAACAGAAAAACTTGTTGGGGCATTTGAGAAATCGTGAAGTAAGTAATTTGATCATTTTTATTTGGTTTCAGTTAGGTCTTCGAAATAGTAAAGTCATACGAATAAAAGCTTCACTATCTTTTTCGGATGTTGATCTTTATTTACGAAAGTCGAAAGATGATTGTGAACAGTTGCAACTATTGAGTAAAGCGTTAGTATTATTTTCAAACTTGTCTTTATTTTCAGATGGTTTTGTAAAACTTTTTCTGGATTTATGGGAATAACTTATGATGGTAAATATCTTGTAGCAGTACGTATATGGAAGAATGAAAAACATTTATATTTTTTTCTTTTATATCCTTTTTCGGCTGTTTTGGTAAGATCAGTATTTCCAACTGTTTAATCTTTGTTTTTAGCATCGAATTTTGAAGATTGAAGGAGGTAACGGAGTTCTTTATCATATTAAGGCTTATAGTCCATCAAAAGGTACCAAATATGTTGCTGCTTATACCCATGATGAGCAAGTGTCTTGTTTCGATTATTATAATTCTTCTTTAGAGCAGAGTTTAAATGTTTAACATCTAAAGAGAATAATTTATCTGTGCAGTTGACAATGTCACCTTCTGATTATGAACTTCAAGTGAATATAACCAGTTTAATTGTCATAGTTTCACGAATTGTAGCAAAAACAGTCGATAGGAAATCGTTAAAGTAAGTAGTGATCGGTGTTTAACTTATTTTTTACAGACATTATGCAATCAGTCATGAAAATGGTGTAATTTTAAATACAGGAATTTGTTTAGTAAATCATATGTTTTCTGATAAAAATATTGTTACTGGAGATGCAAGAAAAGTAAGTTTTACATTTGTAAAACATATTTTAGGTGTGGGCAATTAGTAGGCAACCTTGCTACTCATGGGAACAAGCAAAAAAGAGTAAACCTATTTCACTAGAGTTAGGAGAGTCTGTAGGAATTAGCGCTTGTTCTGATTTCTTCGGAGACAATACACCTTATGAATATCAGCTACATTTTATAAAATCTAAATCTTGTTTGATGGTTCCTGACGGTAAACCAATTATCTTTTTAATACTGTGTATATAGACTCCGAAATGCTACCTATTGTTTTTGTGCGAGATACCTTTCATATTGAAAATTGGCTTTTCCGAGCGATCGATAAATATCTGCGTAAAGAGCCAAAATACCAAGGATGTGCACTTCGTGCTCTTCGAGATTACGAAGTAAGTTTCTACCAATGTTTTATATGGTTTAGGCTGACGTTAGTGAAGTGGAAGGATACTTTGCCAATGTTCAAGCCTTTGCATTGTGTGAAATAGAAGTTTTAAAGGAAACATTCAGTTCAGTAAACGAATTTCATCTATTCAAGCTTACAGTTCAATGGTATGGTTTTAACCATTCGTTTATTATTTTAGGGATCTTGAGAACGCGAGGTTAAGGTATACCACTTCTCCTTACCATATAAGCAAAATAGACCATCGTTTTGTAGTTGCTAATCGTTGGTGGCCGTTACAAACCTCCGGTGCTGTTACTACGACAGCTATTCATCAAAGTGTTAATAATTTACATATTTTAAGAGGTTTGGCTTTTACATTGTTAAATTCGATAATTCAGGTTCTCGAATTTGTCAACAGATGGTTACTTGTGATGGACAACTAGAACTGACCTATGAACAAGAAGATTTTGAATGAGTTTTTACCGTAGCTTAATAATTCAAACGGGTTTGATTTTTTTTTCTGTATTTATTTTCCTGTAAAATTTAAACATGAGTTTTCTCTTTCTTTCAGATGGTCAGAATATAGCGATAACCTTTGCATACCATACAATATAGACGGATTGTATCAATATGAATGTGGTAGTGAGACCGGTAGTATAGTAAAAAACCTCGGCGGCCTCGTTGCGTCGTGTATAAATGTCGGAGGAAAACATGCCATAGTACCTACTCAATGAGCTCTCTCTTCCGTTCTTCGGCTTTCTTTCTTTGTTTTTCAACTGTGGCTGCCCTGCCCTTATCCCATGTTAGGTGCTAATGATTACTGAATTTTTCCATTCGTATATCTTCTAGTTATGGACACTCGGGAGTAAAGAATGACTACGGAAGTAATGCCGCTCATCATTCAAATAGTTTTTACGATGCTGCCCATGGTGGACATAATGCTGGAGCTGCCGCTTACTACTCTGGACACAAAGACACGGACCATAGCGCTACTTCTAAGGCTGCTGCTGGCGCTGCTTATGAGAGTGAAGCTCATGGAGCTGATGCTGGAAACAAATACAACTCAGCCAATAGCGATTTCGGAAAGGGTTTGTTGCAAAAAAAATCTTTTAAAACGGTGTTATCAAAGACGTGAAAAGCAAATCCTTTGGTTTCTTCGACTACAAATTCGTCCAGCCTCAATATCATATAGAACAGTTCCACAGCAATGAGAAACACGCTCAGAAATATGGAGCTGATGCTCATTCGGAAGGAGCCAAGCAAGAATATGGAAACGGATTCCACAATAAGGGATATGAAGGATACGGTTAGAGTAAGCAATATCATAGTCATCTTTTAGACAAAGCTCATCAAGTTTATGATGGAGAGCAATCCGGATATAACGGAAAAAATGCTGCTGAAGGACACAAGTTCTCCGACTACAATAACCGCTATGGTTCAGAAAGTAATCATAAAATAAGTCAATTCAGACGATTCCGCTGATGGCCAATTCGACAAAGGATATGAAGGGTATAGCGGAAAATATGGTGACCGCTATGAAGTTGTCCGTCCTCACTACGAAGGATATGGTAGCCACGGATATGGCGGAAAGCCTCAGGACTATGCATTTTCTCCCTTCTACTGAATAACATATTGAATAAAGAAGAGAAGGAATTTATAATAAAAATTATACAAATATTACAAAGAGATCAAAAAAACCGGTTAATTACTCTGCTTCCTGATCAATAGAACGAAGACGTGATACTCGATGAGGATCCGTTGTCGGAGAAGCTCGAAGATCTAATCGTTTTATAGCATCATCTGCTGCTTCCTCATAAGAAAGTCGTTTACGATTCTAAAAAAATATATCGCAGAAAGAATTATTACATTTTCACTTATTCCAGTTATCTCTTCATTCTCATTCGTTTCTTTGTCCTTTTTTGGAGAAAGAATCATAGAAACTTGTTCTTGCTCCTGAAACAAAGTAATTAAATTGAAATATGCGTTGCATACTAGAGTATGAATCTTATTGATGGCATCTCGTACAGGTAAAGCTTGATCCAAAACAAGAGCAGGATCAATTACAACGTTTTTTGTGCAGTCATTCGTCTAAAAAAACATCTTGAAAGGAAAAAAAATCACTTTATAGATTCCTACAAGACGATCTCCTAATTCAAACATATTATTTCTTAGAGATATGATAATAAATTGAGCATTCTTCGTTTTTTCTTTTACATAATGTCCGATAATTGAAACATTTCGGAAATCAAGAGCAGCATCAATTTCGTCCATAACATAAAGTGGTGTTGGCCGATATCTATGAAGAGCAAAAACAAGAGATAATGAGGACAGCGTCTTTTCGCCTCCGGAAAGATTTTCAATGTTTTTCCATGATTTTTTAGGAGGTCGTACCCTAAAACATGAATAACACATAAACTGCCTACATAAACTGGATTCCTTCGCTAAATGGATCTAATGAATCTTTCAAATCAAGTGAAGCATCTCCACCAAGAGTGATCATTTGATACATTTCTTTTAAATTCTTTCCAATTTCAGTGAATCCTTCCATAAATTCAGAAAGGCGATGACGTTTCCATTCTTCCATTTTATTCGAATGAGCTTTATGGGTCTCTTGCAATCGTGACAAAATAACTAATTCAGCATTGTATTTTTTCATCTAAAGACATAGAATATGCAGAGAAAACATACCTTTTCAGTATATTCATCGATAACCTTCCTATTAACTCGTTCCTTATTTCGCCGAATTTTATCTTGCAACTGCTGGAGACGGAATTTCAGCTCATCTGTGTCATACTCTTGAAGCTCCTCTTCTGTCAACACGGGAACTGCACCATCGTCTCCTTCTGTACTTTCGACTTCTTCTTCATCTTCCTCGACTTTCTTTTTTTTAATTTTTTTTTGATGTGCTCTTTCTTCGGCCAAAGTTTCTTCGTCGATCATATGATCATGTTGAGCAGGTTTACGAATCTATAAAAAAGTATAAACAAATATGTGATTTTTACCTTTTCTGGTAAAATTCCGAAATCTTTGATTCTATTCAGCTTTAATTGACTAATTTCACCAGCCACTTTGGTAATGCTATATTCAATGGAGTGAATCTTATCACACAAGGTTTTAAATTCATCTGACAGTTTCTGAAAAACATGTATAAAAACATAAAGTTTTTAATTACATCAATTTCCTTTTTAAGTTCATTTTCTTCTTCATCGTTTCTAACATTATTCTTCCGAGCTTCTTTCAAGCGTGTATCAATTTCAGAGACTTCATCCTTAAAAAATACTAGGATCAAGCTTTAATTAGCCTAACCTCATATTCCTTCTTTTTCTCCATCAATTGTGTTAAAGCTTGCTCATTTATTTCTTCTTCTCTTGCTAGATGATGTAGATCCTTTTCTTTACTTTCGATTATAACCTTTGCACCATCAACTTTAGATTGGATTTTTGTCATGTCTCTTTCATATGTATTTAACTTCATACTCTCTACATTGATCTCATTTTTATATTTTGCAATTGCTCCGTTGGCCTTATCAATAGCATCCACAAATCGCTACAAAAACAAGTTATTAAATATAAAACAAACGCACTCCAATTAATTCTTGATAAACTTTTTGTAATATTCCATTACATTTTTGATACTCAACTTCGGCTTCGTCGAATTCTGGTTTTGCCTTCTCATATTCAGTATTTATTGCTTTCAGTTCTTCTCTCTTCTCTTCAATCTTAGCCATATTCACTTTACTTTTGTTTAAAGTTTCTTTGAGTTGAGAAATAGTTTTTTCAAGGTTGGGGATTCTCGTATTCAAATTCTACAATACAAAACTATATATATATACTTTGCCTTACGTCAATGTCTATTTCTAATGCTCTCATTGTTGCTCTTAGAGAATTTTCTTCCTTTTGGCTTTGAAATACTTTTTGCTCACTCTAGAAATGAAAATTTAATGATTCAGTTGTCAAAACCTCATGGTATTTTTCTTTAAGCTCCCTTTTCTTATTGTTAATTTTTAACAGTTCAGCATCAACTTTTGTAAGTTGTTCACTAGCATCTTTATATTCGCGAGCTGCAACGGCTGCATTGGCATCTGACTGACCAGAAACGCCCAATGCTTTTCTAAAAAAATTCTCAATAAGTAAATTTCTAAAAATAGAAACCTGTTTGTTGCTTTTCCTCCACCTGTAATTGTTCCTGATGTATCCATAACGCCTCCATTCATAGTAATGTACCGTGCACGATGTTCGGAAAAATTTCGGTGTCAGAATAAAAGAATGGAGGCTTACTATTATAATGAGAACGTGCTTGCTCCATTGTATCCACAATCATAGTATCACCGAACTGAAAAAATATTATGCTAAAGAGAGTATTAAATTCTTACCACGGTATAAAAAGCTTTTCTGAATTCTGGTTTTGAAATTTGAAGTAAGTCAAATACCCGAGGAGCCGGTCTAAAAGTCTGTCGAGAATATCGTATTAATCTCACAAATTAGATCTTTGATCCATTGTTCTATTTGGTACAAGTGAATCCAACGCAAAGAAGCTATGACGACCACATCTTGCCTAAAATCATTTGACCATATAAATACAAATCACTTGTTTGATTAATTCCAATCCCATATCACAATCCCGTTTGGTTTGGAAAACCCATCCATCCAAGTTGGCCGTTGTTTGACTTACAGCTGTCTGGTATTTATCATCAATGGTAGCAAGATCACCCTAAATCATAATAAATTTTTTTTTTAAGTTTACCAAACGTCCATAAAAAGTCTTGATTTTCCCGTCTTCATAAGCTTTCATCAAAATCCGACCAGCATCACTGACATTTTTTGAGAGATCCGACGAGTTAGAATTAACGGCACTTTGATATTTCGCTCGTTGTCCATTTAGCATGTTCTCCTGATATATTTAATTAAAACATTAAACAAACTAATTTACCTCATCACCGAGTTTCTTAACTTGTAAGTTAATATTCTCCGTATTTTTTCGAGCTTCACTAAGCTGTTTTACGCATTCAGGTATTCTGGTTTTAACATGATCAAGTTCTCTATAAGTGATTTATAATGATATAGACTGTTAAGACTGACTTAATTTTGATATCAAGTTGCTTTCGAGAGTCTTGTAGTTGATTTTGTAGTTCGTCCATACGATTAGCATGCTTCTCAGTGTCAGCTTGAAGCAAATTAAGTTCGGTTTCAGCCACTCTGCGCTAAAAAATTTGAAAAACAAATACAGCCTGACTTACCCTTTTTTCAATCTCGTTAAGTATTTCTTGTTTGGCTCCTTTAACTTGTTCTGCTTCTGCTTTTGCTTCTATCAGATGCTGTGA
The DNA here is from genome assembly GCA_932521415.1 of Oscheius sp. DF5120. Classification (NCBI taxonomy): domain Eukaryota; kingdom Metazoa; phylum Nematoda; class Chromadorea; order Rhabditida; family Rhabditidae; genus Oscheius; species Oscheius sp. DF5120. The sequence continues at coordinate 2,248,770 of OW051465.1, read as the reverse complement.
TTTCTCGTGGTAGACTTTATCGTTTTTTACTTTCTAGAAACTGAATTATAGCAAAAATAAGAAATAACCATATGTTCACTTTTAGCAGCAAGCTCTGTTTGCTCATCAATTTCTCCTTTCTTCATTTTTATAATACGTTCTGCTTCTTCAGGAACTTTTTTTATTTCTTCTAGTTCTTGTTCTAAGGATTTTAGTTTATCACCAGCATTCTTCATATCTTTCACGCATCTATATTTTTAAATATGAAAGAAGAATATAAATTTACTTTTTGTGATCAATTTTACGACGAGCTTCTTTTGTTTCTACATCAACTATTGTTTTTTGCGTCTTTGCAAGACGAGTTTGAGCTTTATCTTTTTCGCTAAAAAAATATTTTCATTTAAATATTTCTTACGTTTCCATCGAAACAAATACTTTCTCATCTTCTTTTTTCTTAGCAAGGATTTCATCCATTCTTGCAGTAAATTTATCCAAATCCTCTTTCATTACTTCTTTTTTAGGTTGTATTTCTTGCAAGTCCTTTTCATATTTCCACCTAAAAATTTAAAAATAATGATCCCTAAAAAACTTACTTTCGAATGCTGAGCAACTTATTTGTAATCAATGTAGCTTGATTTTCACATCGTAAATGAGACAGTGTTTCACATACTGGTCCTTCTAATGCTTCTTTCTCCCTTTCTGCAGCTTTTACTTTTTGGTTTTGTTGACTCTTTTCTGTATTAATTTCATCAATTCTTAGCCCAATATCATGAATGAAGGACTGAAAAAAAAGAAATAACGAAATATAAAATCATATACATTGAGTCGACTAGATCCAATAATATCTTCGAGATATTCTAGCATTCCCTCTTTTCCAGGACCATCGGCTTTACATTTCATCAAAGCAATTTGTTCAACTTCACCCTGCAAAAGTGAATTAAACAAATGAAAATGTTACCTGTAAAATTAGAAAACGATTATGTACAAGATCGATGCCAACGGATTTTAATTTAGTTTCAATTTCATCTTTAGATTTCGTCTGAAAGATATAATATAAAAAGAAACAAGTTTCGTACCTTTCCGTTGATAGTATACTTACTAGTACTATCTTGATAAGCTGTTCTTCCAACACGAAAGTCACTTTTATCTACAACTGTAAAACCACCATCATTAGTGTCAATAATCTTTTGGAAGGCAACTTCCACAGAACAAAAGTCAGGCCTTTGTTTTCCGGAAGAATTGTGAATTAATTCTTTTAACTTCTTCAAGCGAATACGTGAAGCCTAAAATAGTTTAAAAGGAAACACGCATCAGGAGCCTACGCGGAATCCAAAAACAAAAAGAAGTGCATCAATAACATTACTTTTTCCCGATCCATTAGGGCCTATAATGGCAGAGAAGTTCTAAAATATAAGTAATGTAAAAAAAAGAAAGACACTTTATGAAATGGTCCGATTATCTGCCTGCCATAATAAGATTTGAAGTTAGTTACAATAATTTCTTTAATCATCAAACGAGAACCTGTACCATCTGCACACATAATAGGCTGAGGTGGTTCGGGAATTGCCTAAAACGTATAAAAGTATAAAATTCTACTTACAACAGAAAGTAGACTATTTCTGTCATACTTTCCTGAATAACCTGGAGGAGGTGGAATTTCCTCATTCTGATCGCCGGGAAGATCTGATGGTATTGCAGTCTGAACATAAGAAAAAATGATTTAGAACAAACCTTTTGTTTATTAGGGGAAGTTTTTCGGATAGTCGCACGCTTTTTCTCTGGCTTTTTAATGGGTTCTTCTAAAAATAATTTGCTTAACTATAACTAATATACCAAAATCTTGGTCGCTGAAGTCATCATCATCAAATACCGGCTTTTTCTTTGCCGGCATTCCTGAAAAAGATTTCATTATAACGGAAAATAAAGAGAAACGAGAAGAAAATGAAGTAAAGAACATCTATTATTCCGATCCGTTTTGAACGCAATTTGTTGGCGCCAATAAAATCGATATTCTTAATATACTTTAAAAAAAACATCAAACATCAAAATAGTATTATAATCGAATGAAAATGTATAACAAAACAGCTGAAATCATTTTTTCATTCCTCATTACAAGAACCTTATTGTAATCAAATTACCTAATTTTTCCTTCTAGATTAGGTCACTCATTAAATTTGAAAAATTATTAGAAAAACAGAAAATCGATAAAAACTAGAAAAATATAAAGGAACAATATTTTTTGAAAAAACGCTAAAGAAAAATTTCGCGGGTAAATATATGCCGCACAAACATCGACATTTCCAGACATCTGCTCTAAGTAAGTCTCATGCCATTGCTCTTATTACTTTCTCATTTTTTTCTCTAATCTTTATTTTAGCTAAGAGAAAAATTGTACAATCTGTCATTTCAATTAATAACCGTAAAACTTGATAACTTTCTACTCGTCGAACTTGTTCAAATATTCTAATGCTTCAGCAACATCTTCTTTTGAACCGAGAATGATGGGTGCTCGTTGGTGAATCTAAAAGTACAAGTTTAACTTGAAGAAAGTAGATACCTTTTCTGGAACAATGTCTAAAATTCTTTGCTTTCCCGTCGTAGCAATGCCACCTGCTTGCTCTAGAATGTAAGCCATAGGATTACATTCATAAAGAAGACGAAGTTTTCCATTAGGCGCTGAAGCCGTTGGGGGATAAAGGAAAATTCCGCCATTTAGTAGGGTTCTATGGACGTCAGCAACCATCGAACCTACATATCTTTGTCCCATTGACTGCAAAATTTTTTTAAATTTTTTTTGTAAGCTACCAACCTTTTTGCCTGGTTCAGGATCTTTTCTTGTACGAATATATTCAGATAGCCCTTTACTCCAAGTTTTAGCGTATCCTTCATTGATAGAATATATCGATCCTTTCGACTTGCAACGCATATTTGGATGGGTCAGGATGAATTCACCAATAGACTAAACGAACTAAAATATTAGAAAAAGGGTACTGGATCAAGAGTGAATCCGTTTACTCCTTCGCCGAAAGAAAGGACTACCATGCAGGCAGATCCATAAAGAGCGTAGCCAGCAGCGACCATTTCTTTTCCAGGCCTAAGGACATCATCCACGGTAGGAGGTCCATCGGACTTCTAAAATTTACTTTTACATTTTTTTTATATTACACCTTTTTATAAATGCCAAATATTGTACCAATGGAGACTAGACAATCAATATTTGAAGATCCATCCAAGGGATCAAATGTTACAATGTAGTTTCCTCGTTTCTTTTCTTCCACCTAAATTTGTAAATTAGTTTTTTTTAGATTTCGTGCCTCAATAAGTTCATCATTCTCTTCAGAAACAAGCAAACAAGTTGTGTAGCTTGATTTCAGCATGTTGATCATGAGCTCGTTTGATAATACGTCAAGTTTTTTTACTTCTTCTCCTTGTACATTGGTGGAACCAGCAATTCCATACCTAAAATTCATTGTTTCGCAAAAGAATATAATTCACAATTTTGCTAATCCAGCCTTTTGCGTTGCTGACGCGATGGCCTTGATGGCAACAAGCATAGACGTCAAAAGATTTGTTAAATCGCCAGTTGCATCCGGATGTTTCTTTTGCTCTTGTAGAACGAAACGCTGGAGGGTCATAGCATCCGTTTCAATTCCATATTGGCTTGAATCCGTCATTCTGAAGTTCTAAATGTAAGGTATCAATGTGAGGTAGAGCTATAGAGAAAATCAAAACTTGGCGTGATTTCGGCAGCGGTGAAATGGCCTGTTGGCCGTTCTCCGCTGCAAACTTGTCGTAAACAATTGGTGAACTATGATCTTTGTACTACCTATATGAGAACAATAAACAGCATTTTGTAGGAAAGTACAATTGAAAGAATATTTATTTTGTTGACTATTCAACAGGCGTCGGAGGATGGCAAACAATTACAACTATTGATTGATAGAAAGCAGATAACACGGGTGATTTCGTGGAAAAAAAAACTCGAAAAGGTCAAAATAAAACTTGTGAATGTATATTGGGAGAATAACCATAGTTCAAATGACGTCTCTAAATGTCAGGCGTTGCTGTTAAAAATGCTCATTTTACGCTCTTCTAGTTTTCGTTTTAGTTTTTTTTCTCATAAATCTTTTTTTTTTCATTATAAGATCTTTTCAAGGAAAACCATTCGGCAACAGATGGTAGATGCCTCAAGGACTCCTTCCCTTCAGTGCAGAACATCCACATCGGAGGTTTATCTTTCATTTCATTCACTGCTTTAGAATTCTCGATAATACACCTGGATGTTTTAGTCGTACGAAAAGAAGATGCTTCTCAGGCATGAATGGTAGACGAAGATTATTGAAAATGATTATAATCGGATTACTGACCGTTTGTTCTGTCTTATACTTATTGGTAAGCTTTTTTTCACTTTTCAATTTACTTTAGTTCTTTTTCTCCGTAAATAATTATTCGAAGTTGATCGAAGAAGAGCAACCAGATGTAGCTGTAGCAGAAGCACTAATTGACAAAAGGTTTTGCTTTTCTTAATATTAAAGCTAATTTCAGAGTTGATTTTCGAGCTGTTACAATTGATAAGATGTGTTCTCAAATATCGGATGTTTGTTACAGCATTATTGATAAGAAGACCGAAACAGGGTAAGGTTTATTTTATATTCTTATTTGTTTTTGTTAAGAGATGTTGAACGAAATCTATTGTTTGATAACGGACGCCCTGATGAAAGTGATACAATTGTTGTTCTCATTCCTCCAAAGTCAAAATCTTTTGAAACTTCCGATACAAGAATATGGAATGTTAATCATACTCGTTTGACTTCACAATATGTGAGTTTCATTTTGTTTTTATTATATTTATTCAGGTTGCCGGAATGTTAATAGCTCCATTTATGGTTGGTGTTTTTTCACCAAATAATAATAATGATGGATCATCTTTGTTGGAAATTGGTCTTGGTGGTGGAAGTCTAGATATGGCTTTGCATATTGCTAAGCCGAAGGTACTTGATTTTTTATCCCTCTCATTTTGTCTAGCTCAATATTACTGTTATTGAATTAGACTCTACTATTGTACAAATTTCGGAAAAATGGTTTGGAGTAATCAATGATGATTATCGTAGAACCATCACTGCTGATGGTGTGGAGTACATTCGATCTCTACGAAAATCTAGTAAGCTTGTCTTGTTATGGTTTTAGTCACTTTTAGATGAAACGGTTGATGTTATTGTACTAGATGCATGCGACGGTGATCGAGATTTTCCGTGTCCAGCAAAATCTTTCCGGGAAAAAGAAGCTGTTGAAAACATGAAGGCAGTCCTTAAGCATAACGGTATTTTTTAGTTTTGGCTGGAAAGTTTTTTTTCAGGCGTTCTAGTTGTAAATTACCTTTCGCACAAAGAAGATATTCATCAGTCATATTTACCATTCACTGAAGTGTTTCCAACGTGTCTTCAATTGAAAATGATTATAGAGGTACGCCTTTTTCGCACTTTTTTTTAACTTTTAGGTCAATAATATTCTCGTCTGTTTGCCATATACTATCGGTGATGTTGAAGAACAATTGAAGTTTTTCGATAATCGACTAGCAACATCAATATCTGCTTTAGATCTTCAATATATTCTTGACAACGTATCGATATCAAAATTGTAGTATGTACGGGTCAGTTGCTTTTTGTTTTTGCTTCATTCTTTTCTTTCCGCATAATATTTTAGTCATTTTACGGGTTTTTTTTACCAAAGATATAGATAGTTCTATAAATAATTTATAACCATTATCTACCATGGCTGTGTTATTCAATAGATCGCAAAACCCGTCAATTTATTGCGGTTGTCTTCTTTATCGTTGTAAAACTGGTTCACAATATTCCACAACATGTCGTATTTGGTCGCAGGTAACCTAAATTTTATTTTTCTTTCCATATTTTCTTACCTGAGGATAGAATGTCTTGATATAGTTGCAGTTATTCTTTGCAAATTCAGCGGGTGACTTTATGCCGAATGCAGTTGTAAAACCTTTTATTTTTACACACAAGGCATCAAGATCCTTTTTGGATATTCCATCAGAAGGTGTGGATACACCAGCAGCTGGCTGGGAGCTAGATGAGTTCAATGGATTTATTTTCTAAATCTCCATTTAATTTGTAAAATAACTAACTGGAGAAGGTACTTGTGGTGGTGGAGCTGGTGCAGAATTTGGAATCACTCCAAGAAATCCAGCAGAAGCATCTACAGGAGGACTTTGATTATGAGACCTGTAATGGCAATTTTTTTTCTCAATTTCCTTTACCTATACCACTCCTGGTAGTATTGTTCATAGTATGCCTTAAGATATTCTTCTACTGAAGATGCTGGTGCTGGCTGTTGAACTTGAGCAGTAGTTTGCAATGATTGCGGTTGTGAAATTGGTTGAATGAGAAGTTGTTGGACTGGTAGATTAAGTCCTGCGCTTGGTAAGATGGGGTGGATGGCGAGCGGTGAAATCGTCGGTATAGTTGGCTAACAATTTTTTTCTTTAGATTTTTTTTAAATACCTGGTAATCTATAGGAGGTGTTGGTTCAGTGACTGGAGTCTTAACAGTTGGCACTGGGCCAATAGTCGTAGTCGTAGGCTCCGGAGTAGTTGTGGTCTCTATTGTGGCGGATGTAGTAGTAATCAGTCGTCGACGGATCTTGCTTCGTCTTTTTTTCTTTTTTTCAGCCGTTGGCGGCTATATATACAATTTTAGAGTTTTTGTACCACTTACCGTAGTGATTTTCTCAGCCTCATTCTCCTGGTAAGCTGTTCGAATGCCATGTATACGAGACTTTTGAACTCTATCAACCTGAAAAGGAGAAACATGAATTTTTCTAAAGCTTACCTCAATTTCAATATTCTCCTCTTCTCCCACATGTCTTTCAAGGCTTTTCAGCTGTCTTTCCAATTTCTCCTTCTCTCTTAATAATTTTTCTTTAATTTTTTCTGGTGTTGATGTCTCTTCTTTTAATTTTTCTCTCCTTTCTCTTTTTCTTTTCAACCTTTCCATTCTTGCTTTTCTTCTCTTTTCTCGAACTTCATCTTTCGCTTCTTGTTCTCTTTTCTCCCTTTCTTCTAGTTCCCTTTTAGCCTCTTCCAATGCTTTCCTCTCCTCCTCTACCTTCTTTTTTTCTTCTTCAATTCTTTTCCTTTCTTCTTCAATTTTGTTAACCTCTTCTGCTTTCCTTCTTTCCTCTTCTTCCTTCATTTTCTTCTCTTCTTCTTGTTTCTTCCTATCTTCTTCTATCAATCTTTTAATTTCTTTCTCTTTCTCCTCTTCCTTATTCTTACTTTCCTCTGTCTCCATCTCCACCTCCCTTTTTCTTATCTCTTCTCCCTCATTCACCTGTTCTTCCAATTGTCTTCTCAAGTTCTCTTGTTTCTGTCTCAATATGACTTTTCTCTCCTCTTCCATTTTATTCTCTTCTTCTTCCTCTTTCACAATTTCCCTTCTTTCTGCCTCCCACTTGGCTCGTTGTGCTGTTATCGACTCTTTCTTTTTTTTCCTTTCTTCTCGTCGTCTCTTTCTCAACTCTTGTACTTCAGCACTTGTCGGTTTAGGGGTGGATGGTTTTTCTACGATAGAATCTTCAACTTCTAAAATAATTATATTATGAACATAATTTTGATAACCATTAGACTCTGAATTCCAGCTTTCGTCTATCAGAGGCATCTAAAAGATATGAAAAGATATGAAAGATGCTTACGTCATCATCAAAAGGAGGAGCACCTCCTCCTCCGAAGCCGCCACCTCCACCAAATCCATTACCTCCTTCACTGACTGAAGACTTCTTTGGGAGGATACCGGAATCTGACAAAGAAGATTATCATTTTTCCAATATCCAATGGCAAGTACTAGAAATGGGTAGCAGGTTTACGAAATCGCTAATTTTTTTTCTGTGCTCTTCTTATTTTTTGTTGCATCCAGATTTTCCATCGTTTAACCATACAGATTTAAAAAAAACTGTCTAAAACACTGAAACAAAATGCTTCAAGCGTTTTACATTTTTTACTGTGATTTAATTACTAAATTTTTTCATTATATAAAAAAGAAATTTGAATATAAAGTAATATTAGCGATTTTATAAACCTTCCACGAAAACGTTCAGCTCATCTTTAATATACCTTCCCTAGTCTTGGTAGTTGGTGCCGAAGTCGTTGTTTTCAAAACCGTGGTCGTTGGGCTGGCTTCCTCTTTTCTTCTCTCCCACACGGGATATACTCTCGTCGGAATTTCTCTCGGTTCATAGGCTGTAATTTTTTTGTTCCTTCTCCCTCTTTCCTACCTGTTGTAGTCTTCCTGGTCATTTTTGTGGTTGTTTCTATTTCGACCGATGCCTCTTCTTCCGATTTAAAAGAAGTCGTCGGGCTCTTCTCCTCTCCTTCTTCTCCTTCAAAATCAAAGTCATCAAATCCCAGTGAAACTTCGCCGGTAAAATGCTGCTTCGCCTGGAATTCTCCATCCAATTAGTCAATGTGCCTTTGCCGCGCGCCCGACGCAAAGAAGTCGGGTTCTTCTCCCCCGGTTTTTCTCGTCGATGGAATCTTTTCTCCTCTCGAAATATTGGCGACCATTTGTTTAAATTATTTAGACCCAATGAAAAAGTTGTCGGAATTGACAGATGTAGGACGAGGAGACGATGTTTATCGAGCCATCGCTTTTCGTCCCGTCGACTGACCTGCACACAAGGCGCGAAACAGACGAGAAGAAGCAGCAGGCGCTTCCACATTTAACCCCTGTAAAAATAAGAGGAAGTAGATCGAAGGATATGTTTGGTGAGAGCCAAAAAGGCGAATAAGAACCAGTCCTTTGTCGCTCCACCCAAAACCCGCCGGGAATCGGCCCCGGGGCTCATGGGGGTTGGGAAGGAGGACTATCAATGAGGGGGAAAAAAGGTTAAAGAGGACGAAACTAATGACGCTCATCCAATGCGAAAGTGAATAGGCAAATAGGACGCTAATGGAAAATTCATAATCATACGGTTGACTAGGAGAAAGACCTGGTTTATCATAATTTTTAATTTAGATTGCAATTCTCTTGTTTAGAAATACCCAAAAAAGATAGAACGAATTGTATTCCAACAACAATTCAACGTATCACGACATTCGAGATTCTCAAGCTATCTCCGATCTAAATGATCCAATATTACATAACTTGCCAGAGAGATGAGATGACGTTTTTTTCAACGTGGTACGGTCGCAAACTATCACATTTTTTTAGAGTATCACATAAATTAACCACTTATTGGGGATATTTTAGAACAGTGAGATTAAATAAGACTCGTAGGAGCTTTTTTTTTTTAAAATTTTAATTCTTAATCTAGAACCAGCGCTTCAAGTTTCTATAAGCTATTCCGTTAATTATTGTCAAAATTGTGAAGGGAGAGAAAAGAATCGAAGGAACAAAGTGTGGGTGTTGCGTGGTGTCTTGTATGCGGCTAGCAGAACCCGTCGGCGGCTTCATTTCGATATCCGAGATGGTTTCCGAACGATCCCGCTTTTCCTTATCGCTAACGGCATATCTAATTGACAGAAGATAAACTATAAAGGGGAAAAGACCGAACGGCAAGGGGAGAAGGAGGCTGACTCGCGTATCTAGGCTGACGTAGAAAAACAGTCGATCATATCAATACTTTATTCGCCTTTCTCCTCCGTAGACCGTTGAATCGTATTCATCTGATTGACCGATGATGCCTCCCTCTGCTGTTGTTCTCAGTCGAGGAATTGGATCACTAAAAAATCTTAACGAGACATTTATAAAACAAACTAAATGGGTATCTCCAGTTCTGGATTTACCGTGGTTTCATACTGCTCTTCCTCTATTTCTTCCTCTTCATCAACCTTTTGATAAAATGATCTGTATTTTAGTCTTATATATTTTTAGCTCATTTACCTAACTTCAGCATAGCACAAAAATGCTGTTAGTAACATAATAATTGAAGTTATCAGTCCATCTACTGACATGGCAATGCAGGCATATTTAGCGACTAAAAATTAATATTTCTCGCCATTTCAATGTCCGTACCATCGTTTGGATTAGTGCTATTTTTGGTATAAACAAAGAGCCATTTACTTACAGTAGTTGGCTTAAAAATAGAAACGAAAAAGAAGATCGACCATCCAATTAAGCCAATAGTTGCAATGAGCTAAATGATGTTGAATTTTTGATAATATTTCAAATCTTTGTGAGCTACATAAAAAAATTCGAACCTGTTTTCAGCAATTTTTCAAAATTAGCAATAAACAAATCAGTAATAAAATACAAATTTTTTTTGGAAAATATACAAGCCAAAAATAAAATTGCTTATAATTTGCCAATGAGACATCTATACGTAAGACATCTATACAACGGTGAACGTTTACGAGAAAAATTAGAAAAAAAAACAAGAAAAATGAAATATACGACGGAAAAATATGAATCAGTTTTCTTAAATTTTTTTTTTGTTATTTTCCAATATTTTCCATTGAATGTATATGTACAAAAAAATTAAAAGGAGATAAACTCACATGAAGTAATGAAAATATGAGTGAGATCAGTTTTTCTCTCTTTTGTAGTCCATATATCAGAGGAATGCAATAAAAACCTGAAATTATCAAATCGATTTATCAAATTTCGCCCATTAGGCTTATCGGGTGCGTCTCCCAGCCGTTAGGTAAGCGTAGTAAGCCAATTGGTTCAGTCACACATGCTTACTTGTGGCTACTAAAGCGAAAGCCCACCACAGCTGACAGGCAACCAACAATGTATAGAAGGCTACGTAGGCAACAAAGGTAACTATTACTCCACAAGTGACTCCATTCTGAATCAATTCAAGGTTAGAAATGAAGTAGAAAGACGAACTAGTTGAAATGAAGTCATTACAGAGCCACCGAGACGGCGAATAAGTTGTTTCCAGTGAATATGACGATAAGCGGCAGAAGTGACACACCAGCGTGATAAGAGGTATACACCCTTTAGATAGATGACACCCAATGTTTACCAGTTGGTCTTTTGTCGTTTCTACCTGTGAATACGTTTCTAGCAATTTAAAATATTTAATGAATAGAAAAGCAATTGGAAGTACTCTGAAAACCATAAAAAATATTTAAAGCACATCAAATGGTGGAAAAGGGAAGTCACCCCCTCTAAAAATATGTTGTATGCTTACGGCCATACCACGTTGAAAGTACGCCATCCCGTCCGATCTGGCAAGTCAAGCAACGTTGGGCCCGGTTAGTACTTGGATCGGAGACGGCTTGGGAATCCCGGGTGTCGCAAGCTTTTTGCTTTACTTTTTCGAATCCTTCAAGTCATTTTTAATATATTCTGATGTGACTTCAATTGTAAAAAACAACTTTATTGCTTTTAAAAATTAAAAATTTTTTTATGGTATCTTTTTGCTTTTTTGGTATATAACAAAACACTTATTGAATGAGAATGACAATAAATTTTTATTAATATCACTTTTCTTAATAACAATAATAACGAGTATTGTTATTATTTTTATCATATTTTGTCTCTATTATCAGCTGTTTTTATTTCTCTCCTATTGCTTTTTTTCCTTAACTTAGTTCTCTTCGCAAAAAACCTCATCCATAAATAGCAAATCACATCTTCTCATTTCATTTTGATCACCTTCGGGATGCAGTGAGTCGCTCATATGTTATTTGTATCATTGGATCTGTTAATAGAAAACAAGTTTACAACCTGCTGCTCGAAGATTATGGGATGGAATGAATTTCCCCACCGTAGGAAATGTTTCCTTGGTTCCCTATCAGTTATATGATCTTGCTTTCTTTTCTCGTCACCTCCTAGCTGGGAAAATTTCCTTTAAAATGGATATAAAGAATATTAAGAAAACTAATATAGACATTATAAGAGTCACATTTATCACGTATTAGTATCTTCTTTTCTTTCTTTACATATTGTGACCTTATGAATGCAAAGTAGGAAATGTAAAAGTCAAGTAATTTATTTAAAACACGAAAATATAACGGCTCAAAAACCAAAACAAAAAAAAATAAATATGTTGCCAACAAATGCATAATAGACAGAAGAATAAAGACCTCGGATGTTTATCTTGTGTGTTATCTACCCCCTTCTGCTGTCATGTTACTTATCTCCTTCCATTCGATTTATTTTCTCTGTGATAACCCTTCCCTCCGTTCGTGGTATCAATGTTTCTTCTTCATTTTCTTCCAATTCTCATCTCATGCCAAGTCATCTCTTCAGCAAATGAACCAGTGGAAACTATTTATTATTCCCAGTTTTGTAAGGAATCACTTTTATATCTTCAAAAATAGATTCAGATTGGACGTTGGTTACATTGATGGCGGTTCTTTTAGGCGTTGGAGTGCTTCTTTATATTCACGCCTGTTTGTTACGGATTAGAGACGAAGAAAGGTACATTGTTTACGAAACTGCGCCATTAATTGGGACAACAAAGATACCTCCACCGCCTAAATATGAACAAGTCATATGAGGTGAAAGATAATACAAAAAACTATTCGTTATTATTGTTTTCAAATAAACTAATACTAATAAAAGTATTATTTAAAAACAAAAAATAGTAAGTAAAAGAAAATAAAATATAAGGAATAAACTATTTTGTGTTTATTTCTAATAGATTTTTTTCTAATGGAAAAAGATATGGAGTCAGAGGAACAAAAAAAAGCAAAAAGCTTGCGACACCCGGGATTCCCAAGCCGTCTCCGATCCAAGTACTAACCGGGCCCAACGTTGCTTGACTTGCCAGATCGGACGGGATGGCGTACTTTCAACGTGGTATGGCCGTAAGCATACAACATATTTTTAGAGGGGGTGACTTCCCTTTTCCACCATTTGATGTGCTTTAAATATTTTTTATGGTTTTCAGAGTACTTCCAATTGCTTTTCTATTCATTAAATATTTTAAATTGCTAGAAACGTATTCACAGGTAGAAACGACAAAAGACCAACTGGAAATTGAAAGGCTTTCGAAAGTCGCTATTTACAGTACATTAAATAAGTTTACCTTTCAAATTGAATGAGAAAGGATCGGTTCGCCTCCCCCCTTTGTGCATATTCAAATGCGTATTGTATACTCCCATCGGCCATCTTTTGTGTACTCGTTCGATTTTGCACATGTTCTTCGCGCGGGAACCTTTCCACCTGGGTCGTGTTTTTCACCTCATTTTGAGATATTTCGAGCGGATGAGCCGCGCGCGTGGTTTGCTGGTCGAAAACAGTTCGGCGCCTATTTTGAGTCGAAAACTACAGCCGAGCAAATACATCTCCCTTTGACCCTCGTCAAGGCCATCATCACGGCCTCTCTCTCTCCTGTCGCATAACCGTCATTCGTAGAGAATTTCCCTCGACCCATCGATCGCCATAATTACGCGCGGCCGGCTGTGAGTATGGTTCCCGATTTCTGGCCTCCTTGTTTGCGATCCTTTTGTAGACACTCCCTCCCCAATCCTCCACAAAAGAGACTTCTCTTACGAAACATCAGTCGATCCAATTTATTCCGCCTCCAGCTGGTCATATAAACACAAAGGCGCGTCTAAACACTCATTTACAGCCAACTCGTGATTTGTTGTTGTGTTCTTTTCCACACAGATAAAGGGTCCTTTTAAGGGTTCACCCTATCGACCAGTTCCTGTTTCTCTCTCCCCATTCAAACACAACAACCTCTTTTTCTCCTCTCCAACCAGTCACCTTGCAATAAGGTTTTTCTATCTCAAATGGGTCAGGCAATTCATGTAAAAGATCCGAAGAAGAACCTCCATGTTAACAAGGCAACCATATGATTAAAAGGGTGACGTTTCTCAGAGAACGCCGTTCATATCAGTTTTTTATTGACAATTTTAGAGCCAAACACGTCATATTTTGAGTCAGATACTTCTATTTTCTTATCCAATTTTTTGCTTTAAAATTTTATTTAAACTTTACGACAAAGATTTCCCCTACTTTTTCCTATTTGCATCAAAAATTAACTATATCCTGATAATTTCCCATATAATTTCTTTTTTTCCAAGAGATGGACAGATGAACAACTTTACAGTAAAATTTCTTCTAGTACTCTCGAAGCTTTTACCCTGTCAAATTTCAATCATAATATCTAAAAATATAGGTTGACTAATTGTTTTTAAGAAACTTCGTGCCGATTGCTTTCTTAAATATTTATCTTCTCCCGTCGAATTGCCAAAATCCCCTCATTGAGTCACCCCTGTTTTTGCCCCTGTATCTATCTTTCGGCCCGTATTAGTCACCGAGGCGGAGTAGTCAGCTGTCTCCACTCTCATTCCCATCCAGTCATCTCATTCTTTTTAGACAACTACAATGTCCTCTCCAACTGTTGCTGAACTACCAAAGATTCCTTCGGATCTCGCTCAAGGAGTCATTGGAAAGGTCGATTTAAAGAAAGTGGACACAGTGGAGAAGAATGTTCTTCCGACGAAAGAAGATGTCCAGCAGGAAAGACAACACGTAGAGATGCTCTCAGGCATCGAAAACTTTTCGTCCGATCAGTTAAAACATGCTACTACTCAAGAGAAGACTGTTCTTCCCTCTCCCGCCGGTATATTATCCTCTTTTTATAAATAGAATTTTTAGATATCAAGCAGGAGAAAGTTCATCAAGAATTAACCAATAACATCGAGTCTTTCTCTCCGGAAAAGCTTCGCCACGCGGAGACGGAGGAGAAAATTGTTCTGCCATCGAAGGAAGACATCGCTCGTGAGAAGGTTGTCGAACACGCAGCCAATTTTGATAAAAATCAACTGCGTCACGTCGAACCAACTATCAAAACCAATGTTGAAGGTGGGATTTTTTGAAAAATATAATGATATTTTCAGTTATTGACCAATAATCTAACAAATCATTTCAATTCAGCCAATTGTTACAATATGATATCTGTAATAAAACTTATTTATTCCATTTTTAAAATTGTCTCATTGAACAATTTAGGGGCCAGAAATAGGAAAACAAACTTATATAAGAGTTAGAAAGAGATAGTTCGTCGAGATACGAACGAGAGCAAAGTAGCAAGGAAATATGGAAAAGGAGAAAGTTTTTTCCTAGTTCCAGGTCTTTTTGCCATCCATTTCGAGAAAGAACTATATATATGAGAAAATAAAGAGATTATTCTGCCATATAGAACAATAGTGAGAATAATAATGAGAATAGAGAAATTAGAAAGATAATTAGAGGGTAATAAAGAAGTTAAAATGCTTCTGAACCAAAAGGAATTTTAATATAATCAGGCAAATCGCTTCCCTTCCGTCCTCGCTTGTTGATCTATCGATTTCTATGTACCTCAACCGCTTCGCGTCGAGACCATTTGAATTGCCGCCCAATTGTTCGCAGCCACGCTGTAAACGGGGCGCGATTGTTACCCGCATCGACTATTCCCTCACAGACCCCGCTCCCCTTCCCGACAAGACCAGTGATTTCGGCGCCAAGGAAAATATTTTGATGGAGAAATCCGTTATTCGAGGTCCGTTATCAGTTTTTAAAACTAAAAGAAAAAAATATATTTATCTCGTTTTATAATTTTAATAATAAGAAAAATCAATAGAAATACGTCGATTAGCGCATGCAAAACATTTCGTCATCCTTCCCAGCCACATGCCACATTATATTTATTCGTACTTTTTTTTTATTTCTAGGTTTTCCTAGTCGTAGGAAGAGAAATGAATCGACACATGAAGAAAAAAATGTGGTAGTGGAGGAGACTTCAGATGCCACTCCCCAGCAAACTCCCAAGAAACGCGGTTGGTTTATACACGAATGGATCATAAATTTTTTATTTTTCGAACAAAATGAGTTAATGTTGGAATTACATGTATAGAGGGGGGATATTTCTTTAGAAATTATGAATTTTTTTCATAATAAGTAAATATAAATTTCTAGGAAGAAAACCCAAACCTCGACCGTCAATTGACGAAGTAAAGCAAGAGGAAGTACTATCCTCTCCACGAAAAGGAAGAAAAAGGAATGAAGTACTTTTTTTTAAATTTTCCTTTGAACTTTCTTAATCCAGATCAAAGAGGATGAAGATTCACTGCGATCATCTCCAGTAAAAAATATACAATTTGAAACAACGGACGATGAAAGCGATGTGGTGGAAACTTGGAAGAGGAAGGGGTGAGTCACTGAGATTCGAGATTTTTCATTAATATGGATCAGTTCCCTTCAAATTGTCCATTTTAGTGGTAGAAGATATCGTCAGTCGTCGCGAACAGACATTAATAACATGGATGTTGGTAGAAGCTCACGCCAAAGACAGCCGAGTAGAAAACTCATTGAATCCAAAGAGGTAGATTTTTATGCCCTCCATTATAATCCTATTTTAGAGTCAAGAAATGGTAAAGATTCAGTTGGCTCCAAGAATGAGACACAGCTCTCAAAATTCGCAACGACAGACAGATTCGGAGGCGAATCTTCTGGAAGAAAAAGACCTTCAGAGTGAACCAACTGAAGAAGTTGAAAAGAATCCAGAATTGCCAGTCCCTGGTCCAAAGAAGAGAGGAAGGAAGAAGAAGATTGTGGGAGATCCTTTAAAAGACAAATCTCCCACTCCCGAGCAGCCAAAGATTACCTTCAAAACTGTTAATACGCATCCGCCAAGAGAACCACCGGCGAAGAAACCTTTTGCGCCGAGTTCTACACTTGCTAGCTCGTCTACGATATCAAGGCCCGTTACTACAGGCAAGCGTAAGTTTCTCTTGACTGTTTACCTAGAAATAAAAGATTTTTTAGCTTCGCCCTCCAAAGTTCTTGTATCATCGACACAAACAGCTACTCCAAATGCTCCGAAGATGACTCTGCCAGTAAGATATATAGAGAAAGGAGCTGAATCTAGCAAGGTTAGAAATAATATGGTACTATGTACAGACTTCTGACCCAATATATCATAATGCACAGTGAAAAAATTATAATCAAATGAGTTCGCAGTAATCACTTCATCTATCTTTTTCGGGTAGTCAGCCTCAATAAAAACACTGGACATTCCATGAAAAAAATAACATTTATAGTCACCAAAAAAAGAACATCAAATTTTTAAAGGGAATGAGCATTATCAATGGACTTGTAAGATCTAAGAAAATATAGTAGATCTAAGCCATTGTTTTCAGATTCCTCTTCCCGTCCATTCCGCCTCTTCTTCCTCCTTTGAACGTCCTCCGGGAACCTCTGAATCCCACCGAGCCGGAAGATTTCATCGATCAGAGCATCCAAGACCTCGACTGCCTCCCCCTCGAGATATTAATCAAGAGGACAATGTAACTATTCTTTTCTCTATTCTTACCTTTTTTAGATGTATGCCTACAATCCCAATGACGTTGTAAATGAAGAAGTCGTAGTCGATGATGGATTGGAATACGTCGTATCTCCTTCGATGAATGAAAAATTGAAGAGAGAAACAGTTCATGCCGAGGAAGACGATGATGTCCCTCCGCGCCTCCAAGCCGAGAAACCGACTCACGAAGAATTTGCAAGAAATCAAGTCTTCGTCGAGCAGGATGCAATGATCAGAGTACAAACAACCGAAGGAGAAACGCAATATGTTTCTGTAGCTAGGGGAGAAGATGGTGAGCTAACAACCTCAGAACTCTAGTGGATACTTTTTTTAGGAACTGAAGTATATCTTGACGAAAACGGAGACGAGGTTCATATGGTCGATGAGGTTCCCATAACCGATGATCCCCGAACTGTTGAATTCAACTTCCTTGATAGTAAAAACATTTGTTGTGGGCTCTGCGGTGAAATTGTCCCCTATGACAATTTAATGAGCCATCATCTTCCTCAAAATCATCCAGAAATAATGGGAGATGGATTTGCGGATGAAGAATCCTACGGTAATTGGCTAAGAGATAAACTATATATGGATAAGAAGAATATGGAAGGAGGATTCAGGTATTCCATTTGGAAAATATTTAATATGTTCAGATATGATGGAGGGCCAATGGGAAATGATGATTTCTACGCGGCGATGAGAGTGAGAGGAGCTAGACCGTTGAGGAAAGTCAGTCAGATTCGAGTGAATCCAATCGAAATGGATATGGATCAACTGGATCATGCATTGAAGAGAAAGATGCAGGAGAAGATGGGCAGAAAAGTAAGATTTTAGAGGAATTGAACAAATTAAAGCAATATTTTGACAATTTTGGGTTTCTACTCATTATTAAGGTTGGGCAGTTTGACATTTCGGTATTATCCTTTCTCTTTCATTATTCTACAATTTTTTTCCCAAATATTTAACAAAATTTCATCCTAGTTTTTTTTATTTACCTAAAATAACAAACGAATACCATATTGAAATTCGATACTGTCAACATTGGATAGCGTCCTCTTTGGGATTATAAATTTTTCTCCTTCTAGGTTCCAGTCAGTCTGGTCGACAAGCAACATGCCAAATGTGGAATCTGCCAGGCTGTAGTCTCCTTGAATAAGAAATTCGAGATAGTCCATTTGGTTCGTCACTTCAATGCTTGGCATCCGTCGCTCCATCGCTGTGCAGGAACATGGCAGAATAAGCCCGCCACAGCTGGCTGCGGAAAGCCTCTATCTATCCAGGTAATTTTAAATTCTAAAAATTAACTTTTTATCAGGACTTTGCCGTAATCGATGTGAATACGGAACATCCGGATAATCTGCAGTGTATCTGGTGTGGCATGTTCATGGATCAAAACGCATTGGCAATGCATTTCACGGAGGTTCATCCGGACGAGGTGGAGGTCCCAAAGTGTCTTCTCTGTCTTCAGGTACCTTATTATTCAATTTGTTTATTCTTCCAGGAGCTAGTAATCAATGCCAGATTATTGGAAAAATATGGTGATGACTTTGAGGTGACACTCCCCGACGAACATCATGTCAGGTGTCAAAAGTTCGGGCAAGTTTATACTTCTGAGGCGGCGCTAGACAAGGTAATATAACTTTTTTTCAATCATATCTTCTCAGGCCATTTCCAAACGTGTTCAGAAGATAAACGCCGCGACGAACAACGAAACTCCTGCGGATGAGGATGATGATGAAGAGGAAGGAGCCACTAGTGGGGTAAGTTTTTTCCCTATAAAATATTTCTTTAGATTTTGACTAACAGTAGAATGCAATTCGGCCGTCGAAATAAACCGAAAAGAAGCTTTGTAAAGCCATCTCTTCGTCAAGCTGTCCCGGTTAATTCGAAATACGTGGAGGAGAAAACAGTCAGTCATTGGATATGCAAACTGTGCCGGGGAAATATCTTTGGAGCTGTCATCTCGGCAGGAGCTATCAAGCATTATAAGCAATATCATCCAGGAGAGATGGAGAATATGCAGTACGAGCTGTGTAAAGTGAGTAAATTTTGGGTTGTTTTTAGCATGGAGCAAGGTTATCCGCAAAATTACCTAAACTTATGCGTAAGTAATACCTACGCTCTTATGTTTTCCCTAATAGTAAATATTATGTAATTGAAAACAAAGCCTAAGAAGATTTATAAATAACATCGGCTCACGCGGAACAAATTTGTTCTTTCAGGCACGTCTAGATCATGTCTCTGGTGGATGTATGGAATTTGTCCATCCTCAACTCGTCGAATGCCTCATTTGTAATCTCACTTATGCCCTACACAAACCGTACAATATGTGTCGTGGAATTCGTCACCTCAAACTCAAACATCCTGACATGATGCCTGAAAATTCGAAAGGTGTTAGAAAGAATTTCCAATCTGCCAAATCCAGTAAGTTTTCTCTAAAATACAACAAAACAAATATCTTTAGAAGTCCGTATTGGTGAAATTATCGATGACCCGGAGATGATCGCCCGCTTCAAAAACGAATATCACGTCGATTTTGACAAGGTTCAAGCGGTATATGGTGAAGATGGAGAACCAGTCTACGTCCTTCTTGGAGCGGATGAAGTACTCGATGCTCGAACAGCTGCACAAATGCTTCAGTCGTTAGGCGAAGGCGGACCTGATCAGACTAACAAACGAGTCGTCGTTGGACCAAAAGCTTCAATGAATGCCACCGCCTATGACGACGAAGATCCATACGGCGAATTGGCTGAAGAAGATGAATTGGCTGCTCTAGAAAGAAAACCAGAAGTTGGTCAAATTAGAGTAAGCAAAAATAATAACTTGTATAAATATATTCCAGATTATGGACGACCAGATCGAAGATGTCGTCGAAGAACAATTCATCGATGTCCGAGCTATGGAACCAAAACGAGAAATTGTAGAATCTGCAGTAATTCAAGAAGAACAAGTAAACTATCAAGATGAAGATGTTGTAGAGGAAGAATACGAATATTATGATCAGGTAAAATAGAAAAAAATATGGAAAAAATAAATTACAGGTGGAATATATTGAAGAAGGAGATGTTCATTACATTCAAAGTGAAGAATACCTTGAAGGGGACGAAGCATATCCTCCAGATCAGGAACAACACCCTGATTAACATCAATAATATTTAATACCTCTTTTTTTGACTGCCGGGTCATTTTGATGATATGTTAGTTAATGTGTTCATACCAATAAATTGTTTTCATTTATTTTCATAATGTTTTCTTATATAAATAAACGCATAGTAAGGGAAACGTGACCGATCTGCATCTAAAAACGATATGGAAAACATTAAAAGATGAAAAAGCAAAAGAAAACATAATAAAATAATAAACTAAATTAAGAGAAGAATAAAGGAATTTTGTGTACTGTAGCCCAATCCGATACGCGATCTCACTAGTATAATACGGAATAGTACTATACAAAAAAGCTTTTAACTTTTTTAATGGGGGAATTTCCAGTAATTTCAGCAAAAATGACAGTTTTTTTTACTGTAGACAACATTCTGAATACTTTTCATAAAATATATGAGTGAAATATATAGGCAATATTGTTGACCATATTATATGAAGATATTATATGCAAGCATATTATATGGTCACCATATTTTATGTAAATCATGTTCTTTTATCTCAACTGAGTTATTCTTCCATAAAATATGAAAAAAGTTATTGGTCTTCAGCTAATAATCATGTCAGACAGTGATTACCCGATGTCTGAAGGAATAACAACAGAAAATGATGAGGTTTGTGTTGTTTTTTAAAGATTTTTTTGTGAATATTAGATTGAAAATGATGGTCCACCAGAACTTGAACCGGAAGAAATGCCATATAAACCATTGCCTAGAAGTCAACTTATTGTCGATACTAACGGTGTGATTCAATCTCATCCGGCAAATGAAAATGCTCAATATATTCCTGTTGATGGTGGTAGGCTGATTTATTTTTTTATAATTTGTAAAGTTTAGATGCTGACGTTTATCTTGATGAGAATGGTCAAGAAGTTCAAATGGTTGATACAATTACCACATCGGATATAAGAACTGTCGAATTTTACTTTCTCGATAGTAAAAATGTTTGCTGTGGGCTATGTGGAGAAATTGTGCCGTACGATTCTTTATTAGATACTCATTTGCCACAATTTCATCCAGAAGCATTAGGAGATACTGAAATGTCTATCGAGCAGTCTAATTATCGTGTTTGGTTAAGTAATAAACTAAATGCAGAGAAAATGATATTGGAAGAAGGTTTCGGGTAAATTTTTATTATTTGTTATTCTTCATGTTTCAGTTTTCATAATGGACTGAGAGCACATGAGTTATTTACCAAACAAACAGCAAAAAAAATGCGTAAAGTCAGTACAATCCGCGTAAACCCACTGGAAATGACTTTGGAACAATTAGATCAAGCATTGAAAGAGAAAATGATAGAAAAATTAGGAAGAAAGGTTTCTTATAAATAGCTATTCAATATTATTTTAATAGGTTCCTGTTAGTCTTGTAGATAAAAAACACGCAATATGCGGAATTTGTCAAGCTGTTGTATCTCTAAACAAAAAATTCGAAATCGTTCATCTCGTTCGCCATTTCAATGCTTGGCATCCATCTACTCATAAGTGTGCAGGAACGTGGCAGCTTCGTCATGCAGAACCAGGAGCTAGGAAACCTCTCTCTATTCAGGTTAGTTTTTGTTAATGTATTAAAATCTCTAAGGATTTCGCTGTAGTTGATGTTAATACAAAAGCTACTGGTAATCTACAATGTATATGGTGTGGTGAATATATGGAAAGAATGGGTCTTGCTCCACATTTTACTGAAAAACATTCCGATGAAATTGAAGTACCAAAGTGTCTTTTTTGTTTGCAGGTTTGTGTGATTTCTAATAATTTAATTATTGTAGGAAGTTGTGATTAACGCCATATTTCTTGAGAAATATGGTGAAGACTTTGAAATTACTCTTGTAAATGAATTCCGTCTAAAATGTCCTAAGTTTGACCAAGAATATCACAGTGAAGATGCTCTCGATAATGTTTGTTTTTGTTAACTCTATCAATTTAGGCTATTCAAAAGCGTATGCATAAGATTACTTTCTCAATGAATGCCAAGGGTATATCAATGGAAGAAGATGACGAAGAAGACGAAAATGAAACCAATTCATACAAAGTAGTTATTGCTTTGTTTTTTTATAACTGATTTCAGAATGTAGCTAATAGCAAAATGCAATTCGGTCGTCGTAATAAGCCAAAGAGAAGTTTTGTATCGCCAAGTCTGCGTCAAGTAGCACCAGCTAATTCAAAATATGTGACTGAAATTACGAGATGCCATTGGAAATGTAAACTGTGTGATGGGGACATTTATGGAGCTGTCATTTCAGCCGGAGCTATTAAACATTACAAACAGTATCATCCGAGAGAGATGGAAAACATGCAATACGAATTATGTCGAGTAAGTTAATTTTCAAACACTTTTATTAGTTACTAGGCACGTCTAGATTATGTTTCCGGTGGTTGTATGGAATTCGTTCATCCTCAACTCGTCGAATGTCTCATTTGTCATCTAACATATACTTTACATAAACCGTATAATATGTGTCGTGGCATACGGCACTTAAAACTCAAACATCCCGAAATGATGCCTGAAAATTCTAAAGGTGAACGGAAAACCTTTACACATCCAGGTCCCAGTATGTTTAGTCGATTTCATTTACTCTTTTATTTTTTAGAAGTACGCATTGGCGAAGTTATCGAAGATCCAGAAATGATAGCCCGATTTAAAAGTGAATATTCAGTGGAATTCGATAAGGTATTCATCGTAAAGGAAGTTAAAACTTTTAGGTACAAACAATTTACGGTGAAAGTAGCGAGCCTATCTATGTCCTGTTGCGTGAAGATGAACCTTTTGATACTCGAATCGCTAGGTTGATGCTTCAATCACTTCAAGAAAGTGGCGAATATATCACTGAGAAACATGCCATTGTTGAAGCCATGGAATCGACAGATGTTACAGTTAATAATAATAAAGAGTATAGCGGAAGAGATGATCCTTATGGATTACTAGCTGAAGAAGAAGAACTTACTGCTTTAGAAAGTAAACCAGGCAATAGTAAACTTAAAGTAAGTTTATCACCATGTTTATTAAGTAACTTATAGGTACAAGTAGAAAAAGAGATTCAAACGGAAACAGAAAAGGCTGTAGCGGAGCAGCAATTTAGTCAGTCTAAACCGGAAACTGTAGAGCAGAAAGATCCACAAATACAAAAAGAAAATTTAAAAGATGCAATTGAAGAATATCATGAAGTAGAATTCGAGGAGGAGGGTTATGGAAGTGAACAAGTAAGTGATTATTATTGCTTCTATCCCTTTTAGATTGTCTATGTTGAAGATGGTGAATATATTCAAGTTGAAGAGATGCCAGATGTTTCTTAGGCTTTAAAGAATCCACGTTACAAATGATCGAATTTAGCAATTTTTATTTTTTTTGCTTGATTAGTTTTCCTTTTTTTGTTCATTGTTTACTCATATACATATAATAAATCACAAGATTTTTATATTAATTTAAATATTTAAAAAATACAACAATAAGTAGTCGTTGAAGACTTTGTATGAGAATCATGTGTATAGAGCTAAAAATACCGACAAGAAATCATGCGATGATCCATCGTGATTCATCCAGCTTCAACAAACAGACCATATATCCACAGGTTGTAGGGCAACAATGCCTTTTCATTACAGCATTTTTTGAATAACAATCATTATCTGTGTTGCACCAGCTTACGCCATGGGTTCGGGAACATGAAATCGGTAATGAGTCCATTCGTGGACATTGAGAAGGAACAGCAACTAGAGCAGACACTACAGACCTTTCAACAGTTAGATAGCTATCTTACTTCTCAAGTTCATATCTATCGGAGGAGATGTTCGAATACACAGGTTGTATCCACATCCCGATGGACAGCACTTCTGCAACGTGTTAAACTGATGACAATCGTTGTCTTTATAACACCAGTTCACCGGGTTCTAGGGAGTGTTTTAAAAAAAATGTTTAGTCCTCTTACTCGAGCATAACATTGTATGCCCATTGCTTTCTGCGATGGACATTGTCCAGCTTCATGTACTTCGCCAATGCGAACAGTTTGTGGGGTACAGCAAGGATTACCATGTACCCAGCAAAGAAGACCGAGGGGACAATGGTCACTACGTTGGCAGCGACTCCAATCTGTTACTAGGTCGCAGATTGGCATGGAAAGAACTAAAGAGTAATGAATTGAAAAAGATAGTTTACTTGTTTTTTCAGTTTCCGGTCGTTTTGGTATAAGAGACCAATGTTGCTGCCTCGGTTTATTACATTCCGATCTGGCGACACCTCTTTTGTACCAGTAATCACACCAAGACATTTCTAAAAACTTTTTAGAAGGAAAAAATGGTAAAACCTACTGTTATCGAAACTGATGGAAAGGGTGATGATACTAATGAAGACGATTAACATGTTGAGAAATATGACGAAAGTTATAGAGACCGGAAAGAAGAAAGCGGCGGCAACAAAGGCAATCGAAAAGCCACTCCTCACAGGTGGCACAGAGAGCCGGAGAAGACGAGAGGCTGGGTGATAAAGACGGCAACGGAAGAACCGGAACTGGATATAACAGCCGGTGTTCGCACCCTGGAGAACATGCAAATATGAGCGTTCACACGCGAAAAAGAAGAAACTAGGCTAGTGAGATATATCAGTCGAGGGATGGGCTTCAGGAAAAAAACGTCTCGATCGAGAGGGAGAGTCGTTCTTTTTGTCTCTATTTGCCGTATCATGTTTTTCCCGACCGCAACTGACCTTCTCCCTCTCTCTCTCCTTGTCTCGATCGAGGGGACGAAAAGGATAAGGTCAAGATGTTTTCCGGTAGTCCCGAAGAATAAAGAGAAGAAGAGTGACCTGCTCCTTCCCGGTGTAGTTTTCGGCCTCTCATATGCACTTCAAGCACTGTTGACGTTTGCCGAAAAACAACCAACACAATTTGTTCAAAGAGTTGCACATAGCGTGTTCGAAAGATCAGACAGTTAGAAAGCCGGATGAAGGATCAAAAAGTCCACTCGCAGAAAAAAAGACTATTGTCGAACAACGACAATAGGGGTGAAAGACAGTCTATGTTCTAGTCCATTTCGTAATCTCACAAGCTGATCTTTCTCTTTTGAAAATTTAAATGGAAATTTGACTTTTCATTTTCAATCCTTTTTGTTGTCTTTTCTGTTCATCAAATCATATTTATTTTGCTTGCGTAAACACATCATTCAACATATATTCAAAGCGTGACACATAATGTACAAAGTGTATTATATTATGAATGAATTCCTATACGGGGGAATGCGGCAGAGAAAGAGAAAAATGCCCGTAGTTTTACCTTTTCAACAAGGCAAGACGAATATATGGCAACATGGGGTCATTGAGGAGATAAAAGAAAAAGAGGCTAGTAGTTGGTGTAGAGCTCATCGCTAGCGACCATCACGCGGGAGACCTGGAAATATTTCATTTGATTAGTCAGTTTTTATGAGTATATTCCAATAATTTTACACTACTGTATATATACTCAATCGATAGTTAATAATCTAATAAACTAATTACAATGTTCCCTGCGGTTCACTTTTAGGATCAAACAAAGTTTTCTTTCTTCTCCTTCATACCTCATGATTTTCATTAACCCTTCTTCTTCGACGATTGTCCGCTGCCCATAGAGTGGCTGTCCAAGAGCATCGCATAAAAAACACAGCAATAGCAAAGGACATCAAGGTCATGAAACAGAGGAAGACACTCAGCTGGTAAGCGAGATCGTCCCAATTCGTCCCAAAATTCAAATCATTCTGATACTGTTTTCCAAAATCATTCACAGTGGCTCGAATAAATCGACCAGCATCGGATTTGGAATCATAGACGGCGTAACCGAAAGCTATGACTAAAACGAGGGCAATAAAGGCCTCCACCGTCTAAAAATATAAGGATTTTAGGGGAAAAATTACCCGAATGACTGTAAAAATAACGCAGAGATATGGATTACTGCATTCGATACCACAGGTCATCAATAGACAGGCGGCTAGATTGATGGCTTCAAAAAGACCTAGCCAAGCAACTAAAAAATAAATTTGTAAATAAAGAAATTGAAAAAAATGCCTCACCCCATTCCTCTTTATATCCAGAATTCCAGATAAACGCCAATGCTAGAAGTAATATGACACTTCGAATGACGACGAGGGCGGATAAGAAATGAATTCCACACTAAAATTGTCTCTTTTCTTCAGATTGTCCTTACAGGTGTACAGCATCCTTTATTCTCCTTATTAATGGATCCATCCACCCTCCGTGGCCCATTCGACGTATTCCAACCGCCATTCGATGTTTTCGGCTCAAAACCTCCGTAGTAGTCATTAAACTGAAAAAATTAAGTGGATACGCGACTCCGCGACTGGTCAGCTGTTTGTTTAATCCCCGTCGGCCTCTCTCAGGTGGCCTAATGGATGAAGGAATAGTCTCTTCGTAAAGAAAGCCGCGAGATTAGTCGCTACGAGGCAAAAATAGATATAAGAGAGGAGGATAAGATGTCATGCCTCTGAGTTCAAACAACATTCGTCAAAAAAGGATAGGCCGGGGTTCGGAATTCAAATGATGCTTCGGAACAAGGGGAATAACCTTGATAGGACTGAACGGTTTCGAAAATTTGTATTTTTTTCCATTATTTTTAAAGTTATTGCTATTTTTTTGTGCTACTCAGTATCTAGACAAAAAATACATCTAGAAAAATTTAAATTTTAAAAAATCAATAAAAAAAAATCAAGATGCAAAAAAATTAAAAAATATCTTCCAAAAGATTAACAACATTTTCTGCTGCCATGTTGCGAATAAGGGGATTATTTTTTTAAAGGGCTTGGAAGGTCTGGATCTCAGCAATAAGAGCTCCATGGGAGATTACATATTGCCCAAATATAGGAAGCTCAAGTGCAAAATGAGTTTTGGATTTGTAATTTATTTATATCAAACTCTCATAAGGTGCTTCATAATAATAAGGTCTTTTTCCCTCTTCTAATTAGTTCATATCTCTCGTCTTAAAATTCATCTCAAAATTATATTCCTATAGCTATTTTATTTTTTTAAAGGCTCAATGTGATTTTCGCCATAAAATTTCCCTTTTTGTGTCAAGGAAGTCGCACAATTGACCTTGAG
The DNA here is from genome assembly GCA_932521415.1 of Oscheius sp. DF5120. Classification (NCBI taxonomy): domain Eukaryota; kingdom Metazoa; phylum Nematoda; class Chromadorea; order Rhabditida; family Rhabditidae; genus Oscheius; species Oscheius sp. DF5120. The sequence goes on along the minus strand of OW051465.1, from coordinate 2,221,303 downwards.
TTGTCTTTCCATGACTCATTTCAAAAGGAACCCGTAAACATACCGACGAATGCTCGTTGTAATTGTGATAATCCGCTTGATGGAGCATCGGAGCTGTCGGTTGTGGCATATCTGCAACCAGAGATATTGATGTTCTCTTATGTGAAGCGTTCGCGTCAAAAAATAGACGCAGCTTGATGTACGACGATTTGTCAGAAAAAGAAGGGGAGGAGGAGATGGGATAGAGTATTTAAACTTGATAGAAGTACAGACCACATGTCGAGAGAAGGCAGGTGGCAACGATCGAAGAAAAACGGCCAGCCATATCGCATCAACCAATTGTGAATCAACTTCCTTTGTTATAAATAGGAGGTCGCGATGGATGAATCGGTAGAGATAAGATTTTTTCAAATAAATTGCTTTGATAAAAAAATCAATGAATATATAGAATAGTATAATAAATATTTCCACCAGATTAAAATGAAAAAAAAATTCGAAATATAATGTGTCCCATGTGGTCTAGTGGTTAGGATTCGTGGTTTTCACCCACGCGGCCCGGGTTCGATTCCCGGCATGGGAAGTTATTTTTTCCGTATTATTTATATAATATTCCAAGTTTTCTTTTTTTTTTTCGGTTAACAAGAATATTATCCTGTAAGCTTTCGGAAATTTGCAAAATGATTCAAAGTTTAATGGGAGAAACTTTCTTGTGAAATTTAAAATTTATTTGTCTTTTTACGCACAGCGTAATGTCGATTGTACAAAAGAACAGTGAGATGAATAGGGAGAACAAGAAGGCACCAATGACCTGGAGCAACATTGTAAATGGAGAGAGAGAAAGTAGAATACAATAGGCAGTGCGTGTAATCGATAGGCCATATCGTCCTTCTTGATCTGACACATCAGAAACATTCTGGCAAATTAAAGACGATTCAAAAGATCTCAAATGGGGATTATACAGTTGGAGAACCTTTTTAAATATTTCCGATTTCGCAGGTGGTCTTGCAAGATAGAATTTTCCTTATTGTTTTTTTATCAGGATCCACAGAGCTCAAAAAAGATCCCGTATGAGTTTGAATGGCCGAAATGGGGGTAATTGATGGTAGATATTATTCCGAAAAGAAAATAAATAAGAAAGAGAAATAGAATAGAGGCAATGAAGCCTTACAACATTAAAGATGATTTATTCAACAACATGCTAGTGGAAGGCATAAAATCATTGAATCGAAGAGTACCTAAAGAGCCGACTAGACACCTAACAGCCGTTATCAGCCGGCGAAGAATAGTCTATTTCCCACGATATGACATTCCAAATAGTCCTGCCGTTGGTCATACAGAGGGGTCAACCACAGAGGAAAGAATAGACAGTCGGGACAGAGAAAAAAAATCGATGACCAGACACATGCCGAAACAGGCGTTTTCACCTCGCAATAGGATAATCGAAAGAGAGAGGCCAGCAGGTGGCCGGAGATATAAGATGGAGGGAGAATTGTATTTCCCGCGCAGCTCAGCTCCAAATCGATATATAATAGGGGGTCAGTCACACACAGAACACATGTCACCGACTTGGAGGGAGAGCAATGCATCAAAGGAGGAAAAGATTTAAGAGGAATTAGACGGACGAATCGATTTCGATGCTAATGAGTCATCGATGAAGCTACTGGAAAGTTAATTACATAGAAAGGGCTCAGGGGAATTGGATAACCGATTAGGCTGTCGAGGCTATAGTCGTCACTCAACTCGGAGGAAATTCTAGACGAAGTTATGACCACTCACTTAGCCAGCAGTATAGATGGATGATAAAGAGGCTTCACGAGGAAGTTCGAAAGAGTCGAATAAATGAATTTGTTGCTGTAGAGAGCCATAAAACAAAATTAATTGAAAGACATTCCGAGACCAAAAGTCGACCTGGGAGGGGGCAGTTTTAAGATTTTATTAAATACCCTAAAATCTTATAGATAAGAGCGGTTTAATTTTTACAAAAAAAGGACGGAAAAATGAGCGCTTTTCGGTAATGAAATATTTTTTCAAGTTTTTACTTTTTTAGTATATAACTAAAATGAAAAAACAAAAAATTCAAAAGTAGGACAGAAATAGATATCCAACACAGAACAGTCTTGCTTATTAAGCGCTCTTATCTATAAGATTTTAGGGTAGTTGCTAAAAATTTGTTTCTGTCCAAAAGTTCTTAACAAAAGTTTATAGGTATACATAGCTTCCACGTTTTTCTCATTATTCCTTGAAATACTTTGATGGGTGTACTAAAGCATCCGTTCTCTTGGTACCAATAGAATAAAAGGGGGGGGGGGAGAATATGAATGTTTTAGCTTCTTCACTGCCTCTCTGAATCGGGAATGACCAATGGGCTATAAATATGATCGGCCAACGATATTGCCATTACGACCATCATAATTGATATCATCTCAATGTCGGTACATGAAGGCCTTTCTTCCTCAAGAGTATTGATATTTACTGTTTATTAGCAATTGTTATATAAGCTACTCAAAAACTAATAACTTATGAACAATTTTCTGTTAAGAGAAGAATTAACTTATCAAAGTGGTTCAATTCTGTCTAATCCTTTTTCTATCCTCTAAATATTCATATTGAACTAATTGGAAAAATTACCTATGTAACAAAAATTGAGAAAGCTCTTATCAGTGATCCCTTCTGCGACCTTCAATTTGTTTATTATCAATCAACTCTAATATAACAGATAACTGCAAAAAGAACAAGGACATCATCAGACAGTTTAGACTAATGTAAACGTGACGACCGCTGCTTAGTCACAAGCAGAAAAAAAACAGAACATCTGGTGGTGATGAGAAAAGTGGATGTCACTAGTTCAGGCTGTCGTAGCTATAAATAAAACTATCAATAGCATTTTTGAAATAATATCCTGTGAATATCAAAAGGAGATAGTAGAGAAGAAGATAATATCAATTTAAAACAAAAAAAGTTTCATTCTTTCTAGAAAGTTCAGGAATAAAGAAAAACTCCGCTCATGGTTCACACAAACTCAAAGATATAAAGGTTTTATTTTACTCAACATTTACGTTGAATACGGTTCCAGCAACATTTGGCGAATGTTTTTCATCCGGGGTACTGTAATCTGCGGCATCGTGCTTGGCGAGTTTCTCAATAATCAAGGTTCCATCGGCCAATACATTCGCCTTTGTTTCAGGCTTTGCAACTTTTCCATCCTAAATGGTTTTTTATATTTTCAAAGATTAAATTTACTTTTCCAACAAATTTCGAGCAATGTTCCGCCTTGTCGCCATCGGTACAATATTTGACATACTCCGTTTTACCGTTTCTTACTCTTTCCCAGGTTTTAACCTTTTGACGCAGAGAGAGCTCAAGCTTGTCGCCAGGTTTCTGAAGAAGTTGGGCCAAAGCGGCGAATGAAATCGTAGTGATACAGAGAAAGAAAATAAGAGCGCGCATGGTCGAGACGGGGCAATGAAAGGCGGGAAGGAGCTTTTATATCGCCAACAAAGACATCGGCAGTTGGCGATGTTTAGTCGATCAGCAGCTGACTGATAAACAAAAAAAGAGCAAGTGGAGATGTTCATTTTTTCTAATAATCATTATTCATCTTTAAGGACAGGTCGCCGAAGAAACTACAGTAATCTTAATAATAAGTAGGCTGCGTACTGACGTTTTAACTTAAATCTTCGGTAATTTTCTTCTACCTTCTCTATCAAGAATTCTCTAATCGAGTTCTAACAAACACAGCAAAAAAATAATTATTTAAAAAGATTGCTCCCGGTGAGGCTCGAACTCACGACCTTCAGATTATGAGACTGACGCGCTGCCTACTGCGCTACGGAAGCACGTTTGAAACTTATTTTTTTACCATTATTAGCCGATCAATCGCTAAAATCAGATATTATGAAGGCTCCATCGCAATTCATATTTATTACCTGTCTCAAAAAGTGATGCCCCTTTCATAGGTATAAAAGCTGCAGTAATCAAGCAATTCTCGATGCGCAGATCTTTAATGCAGGGACTTCCTCTTCTTGTATTGTTTTCTTTTTTATGATTACTTTGTTTTTTGGAGCTATTATTGAAAACAAAAATATTACTTGAATATAAGTACAGCAACAATAGAAAAAAAGTCAGCGAGTTTTTTAGAGACTTTTATCAAAATTTTAAACAACATACAAAGGAATTATTTTTCTATCTTAATAATATGCTCTGCAGTTTGCTGCCCATTTACAAAAGGAATGAAGAGAAGGAGAAACATTAAAGTGAAGATGAAAGAATAAACATCTTATGTAATAATCATGAGAAAAACTGAAGGTAATTTTTATTTTTACAATCTGTCTACTCCATCTCGTTATTATTAATAATCAATTTACGACGACGGTGATCGATGATCGTGCAGTTTTTGCGTATCCACCAGGAATTTCGAATATCTAAAATATAGTCTTATAATTACGGAGAAATCTACTCTTTCTGGCTCATCGTCGGAGAAATAGCTACCAGCATCAGAGGCCTTGATATTGTCGATGATAAGGGTACCATTCTCATAAACATGGGCTTCGCTGGCTGGCTTTGCTGACTTCAAGTTCTAAAAGAGGATTGTTTGTAATCCATCACTAAATAAATAAATAACGTCTTTGCTATCAAACAATAGATATTTTAAGATTACTTCCTTTGATTTAGTGATTGCTTAAACTTATGAAACTTCACTGATATATATCGCATACAAATTTCGATTACACTAGGTGAATAATAGTTTTCGGTTAATTCTTACGAATTTCTCACTAGCGACATTTGTCCTTGCTCAAAAAGCTGTTTTGTATCAGTCAATCGTGATGTTCCCTCTAATCTACGAAAACGTTTGTTCTTAAACTTAGCTAAAACCCCTTGATGATGAAACTTTGCATGTGATAAATGGTGTGTATTATTAGCTCAATCTTTTCGCTGTAAATTAGGTGAGAAATGGTCTACGCAATGAGAGCAAACTCAATGCATCTTTCAAAAAGATCCTTAAACACTCGGAATGACTTCAAGAAATTTTAATAAATGATTAAGAAAGTGAAATCTTTGAATTTCTTTCTATTTTTTTTGTTAAGTCCAATTACCTATCTTTCCTTTATCTTTCTTGTCATCAATACGACGTGAAAAACTATTGACATACTACCGGTTTGCCTTTTGTTTTTTTTTCAGTTGGTTGGCATGTTTATCATAGCGTTTTTTTATACGCGGTCGACAAGTCATAAGAAAAGGGAAAGCTCACCTCAGTAACGAATTGAGCACAGGCTACATTCTTCTCCGTCGGTCCACAGAATTTAATGTGTTCTTTTCCTCCATTTCTCATCCGATGCCATGTTCGAATATTGGGTCCAAGGTCGAGCATTAGCTGTTCACCGGCCTTCAATTTTTTAATTGAAGAGAGAGAAGACAAATAATACCTTGATCGGATAGATCATAATCGCAGCTAGAGAGGTCGACACAAGAGCTAAGAAGAAGAGAGGGTTCATGACTGAAAGAAAGTTCGTCGTATGCCTCTTATCTTCTGCCGAAATCTAAGAAACAAGCGTGGGGAAGTGGAAACAAGACAGTTGCCGGCTGGATAAAATGACTCATAGTTACACCATGTCGGTCAAGAGAAATCAAGTCAGATGACTCTTTCTCTCCATTTTCAATAAGAACACGCGGACAGGTCCAGAAAAAGCAAAAGACTCTCTGTGTAGACACATCATTCGATTGCAATCTCTCTCCTTCTCTCGCCGAAAAAAAGGAAATCAATTCCAGTACGACGAATACTTCCCGCCGTTCCCTTTTAAGTAAATATCCTTGTCGGTCAATATTGGGCTTTGATGTTCTGGTGATCAAAACGACGACAACGGAAAAGGGTAGCGGAAACCTTAAGATTTAGAACTGGATTTTCAACGTCCTTCCAATTTTTGTTTCAGTTGAAATTTAGAGTAATAACTGAATTATGGTCTGGCTGAAATTCCAGATCTGCGAGCTTATTTTTCCAATGTTTTTTTTCTCGATTCAGACAATTATTCCACATTGAAATAAGACTTTTCGGGCAGCTAACAGTGCTGAAATTTAATTTCTGACTCAAATAAAATGAAAGTTTTTTTTCAAACAATGAATTTAGTGGTTAGCATTCTGTTGTCGGAATGTTCAAAGTCAAAGAAAGATAAGTGTCAAGGCGTTAATTGAACCGCCGAAGCCATATTTAATCTAATTTTCAGACTACTTTATGCTAATAATCTGGATTAAGACTTTGAGAATAAAAGAAAGCCCTGCTAAAACAAATTGGAATAGAAGTAGAAACGAGTAACAGATAAAATTGGGCCACTGAAGTTCTATCAGCGGTTTTTTTTTATATAATACTTTCAAAATAAGCTGAAGAGAGGTACCTAATGTAATGGACGGACAACTCAGAACAAAGTTTTGAGCTTATTTTACATTTTTTTTCTTATTTTTATTTGAAGTTTCGAGTCTTATATAATTACAAAAATAATAAAAAAAACATTTCATAATTTTTCACTACTTAAAAACTTTTCAAACGACAGTTTAACACATCGCGTGGATTTTAACTTACGTTTCTTCTGCCGCGTGTATCCTCGAGGCTCTTGCAGTCAATGTGTTATGCAATTTTGTGTTTTTTCTCTCTGGTTTCGAAGTTGCTGGAAATAAAATTGGTCCTTTCAATTGAGATAGAAACTATTGGTAGGTCATTGAGGGAGAAAAATTAAGGGAATACCAAACGGAAGAGTCATATTTATTTTAAAGTACCCGTCAGATTGTGGCATGTTTTTCTACTTACTATTTGACACCGCTGTAGTATGTTTACAGCTGATTATACGTCATTGTTGTGTATTCACAACATTTTGCATACTAAAACAGTGATCTTAGGCTGTGGTTGGATTTTGATACAATTCGGTACAATGTATTCGATTCCCTTATTACATGAACTCTGAGGATTTTCTTCACACTTCAGATTAATTTAAACCAACAGTTATTAGAGTTCTTCTTCCCAATTATATGACATTAAACTATTATTATTTTAAAAAAGATCAGCCTTATAGTGAATCTGGTGATCACCATAATTCTTGTAATTTCTCTTTATGATGATATTAGTATAATCCTCTTTTATAACGACATAAAAGGCAGGATGTACCTGCAATCACGAGAAAATTTTGTCGTAGAAGATATAAATGTATTGGATTAACAAACAAGGAAGTAAAAATCAGGAAAAGAATCCTGTGTCAGAGACTAGCATTGAATTTCGGTATTTGCCAACACCGAAGCGAAATATTTTTTTTTTTATTTTTCAAAAAAATAGATAGCCAGTCTAAACACCGGGCCGGTCCGTTAAGAGATGCTCTTCACAAAGAGTTTTTTAAATCTATTCTGACATAGCTTTTAGGTCACGAAAACATCCTTCTTTCGAAGATCGAAGGATACCAGCTGTTGATTGCATAATTGTCAAGCCGTCTTACTGATGTCACCAAACGTTATAGTATACTAATTAAACTCCTTTAACGTGTGTTTGTTCTCTAAGAAATGTTTTTTATTAGTAATGTACGTACATATCTATGTTGTGAACTTAGTAGATACTATAACTATTGAGTTGGACATTATTTTAGAGTTTTCTAGATTTATTTTAGGCATTATTTTATTCTCTTTCAGACCATGTGCTAAATTTTCTGTCACACCAATATCAGTCAGTATTTCGTACAGCTGTATCAATTAGAATGTACGCGACAAGTTAATTGACCTTCGGCTTATCCGGGATCTTATCTCTCTCTCACACCTGTCCCCCTTAATTTCAGTCTCTATTAATAGCTTCTCTCGTCTTTCTGTTCTCTAACATCTGGCGATGGTCGAGTCCATCAGGCGACAATTTGTTCCTTCTCCAGATGTGTTTAGGATATCTCGCTCTCTATCAATCGACCGTTTTGTACACGACCACCCTTGACGTGGCAACGACTTATCATTTTCAAAAAAGTAGCTCCAGTGGGCGTGTCTATCGCCCACTGCGTATGGATCGCATTCAGTCCCACTTCTTCCTCTCGACGAATGAACTCTCTCGGCCTCCCGCTTCGCCGGTGATCATCTCCCTTTAAATGAGAAATGACACTGCTGCGAATTGGGAAGACGACAGTTCACTTTCCACCCCAACCCCCTACATATTTTTGAGTCGTCATTTCCCATCAAAGGAGCGAAATGACACTCGAAAATATGTTGAGGAGACGGGTATCATGATTTTGACATCCCCACTCTTTCTGTATTAAAATAGCAATAAACGGCCATTTATTAATCTATGGGAAACAAAAAACTAAGATTATGAAGTAGGCAGAACGAGGGTAGACGGCATTATCTCGTTATCATTCTCACTGATAAAATGTAATTAGTTTTCAAACAGTTTCTCGAATGAAGCCATAACACGACGGAAATTGATAAGCTCTGATTGGATATTGCTCAGATGTCTAATTGTTTCCGTTCTCTCTGGTCTCATAAAGATAAATAGAAAATGATATAGCATGAGGGAAATTGCTTACGAAGGACAACAAAAAGTTGAGTAAAATAATCAGAAGGGTAATTATCATCAAGAAGAAAGTAAAATAATTTTGCTTTTTTTCGAGTAATCTAAATAATTTGAATCTATTTAAAATTGCGAATTATAAGTTTATTCCATTGGACAACTGAAATCCCTCGGAAATCGGCAAACTCAAAGTCCACCGCTCGACGGAAAGTTCTTGGTTCCTTTAAAAAAAAGCGACACATGCAAGACACATCACTTGGAGGACGCGCTCAAGTTCCGCGAGTTCATCATGAAAAAAAACAACAGCAAAATGGAATATTGTCACTGAAGAAGCTGTCAACAGAGACTTCAAACAGCAAATAGGAGCAAATAAAGTTGAGAGAAAAAGTTAAGTGGGAACAAAGCAGACCATTAAACGTTTTACAGCAGAAAGAAGTACCGAAATCAGACCAGGGATAACATGAAACAAATACATCAGCCTTTGGTAATACCGTAGCATTAGTTTTATCATCTCCAGTTGCTATTCTTTGGCATTTTTCCTTATGCCCTTTTTCCGATCATTTTGCGATCTTATCAAAGAGTTCTACCTACAAAAAATCAATAAAAGTTGTAAAAAAACATTGGTGTTTCGTATTTTTATATTAAATGTCACTCTTGGCTCAAATTTCAATCTCAATAATTTAGTAATCTCGCCTGTTCATGTCTTCCCGTGCAAAATCCTCTCGTGACTTCAAATACATTTTTCCCTACTTATGTCATGTTCATTTTTGATTTTTGCATTTATATACATCATGAGACATATTCGCTGTTCTTCTCAGAACATGATGATAATCATGGAAAGGAAAAAGGATGCTCTTCATTATCTTTTAAATAAAAACAGAAACTTTTGATTATAATCCTTGTCCTCTTTTTTACTCTCTCGCAGATGGTCCAGCTGGGCAGCACCTGCAAATGAAGGAAGGAGGATCATTCGAGAGGAGAAAGAGGGATGAGCTGAAGTCTTCCAGAGTGTCTTCTAGCCAGAATAAGACGAAATTCTTCATCATTCAATGGAAATCTAAGCGTTTGTAAGGAAGGAATCTCCCTCGGAAGGGGAAGCTCTTTTTGCATTTGCCAGTTCAAGAATCGTCTTGTCTTTCCACTTGAGCTTGACATCTTTTCGCGCTGTTTCACATTGGAGTGTGTTTGTCGTCGATCAGCTGGCTAGCCAGTCCCCTTTCATCGTCGTATATATTACGAGGAGGAAAGAGACAACTGACCCTTCCATGCGTCATCCGGGGGTGGAGAGAAAGAACTATTAGTAGTATCTTTATCATATCATTATATGTACAAGACTAGCAGAAAAGTGACAGAAGCGGAGACGTGGAAGATCAATTATAAGATCCAACGGATGGGTAGGGATCTAACCGTACTAGCTATGGCTAAGAAAAAGGGGACTACCCGTTGACCATCACCATTCTGCAAATAGATCTTTTTCCCGTTGAGATGCCACAGCCTGCGGCTCTACGTTCTCCTCATAAGCATCAAAGTTACCAGTATCGCCATCATGGAATATAGTCGGGACGATTGGAGGCTGAAAATACGAGATTTATTGCCTGCCCTTATTGTTTTCCCCCCTTCCAACACATAATGAGCAGCCTATCCTTTTTAAACTAGTGGGTGTATTATGACAGGAGAGGGGAATATTTTTTTAAAAGAATTTTGAAGGCTCTTAAAGTATTAAAATTTGAGAGAAAGATTTTTGTTTTCGCCTGAGAGGCTTAAAACAAAGCGAAAGCAGTCTACTGAAATTTTTAAATAAAATCAAAATGATCATAAATATATATCCAAAATGCTTATTATTTTATATTAAAAAAATTAATTCTTAAAAACCTCATATTATGCCGAAGGAATGAATAATCACTGAGAACCAATGACGTAAATTGTCGTAAAAAATTCAAAATGTTATTATGAGATTCGAGATTTTTGGTCAGCTACAGCTAAGTAAAACATCTTTTTGAGTCCCCAAAAATTTCCCTAGCTTTGAGAAAGTTTGAGCAAAACAGCTGTAAATCGGAATGATATATAGAAGGTTGTCATGAGAAAACATGGTAATAGATGGATAGAGAGAGTTACAAAACCGGAGAGAAAATAAGAAACGAAAAAGAATTTGTAAAACAAACTCAAGAGAAACTTATGTAGAGTTGAACTTGCTCCATTTGTCGTGAAGGACATTTTGCAGTCCTTCACGCTCCCTGGCTCATACTTTCTTTGGTTTTTTATTTTTCTTTAATAGTTTCAAGCCCATTTTCAATCATATTCAAAAGCAATAAATCCACAATAATTTATACACAATCGGCTCCCACGCATCTATTTCTATATCTGAAGCTAGAAACCTGATTTTGGACCCCCAAGTTTCCCAGTATCGAGCCCAGTTGTTTTCAATTTCCCTTCTTCCCTCCATAAAATCCATCTGCCTACCTCAATCCTCATGGCGATGAGATCAGTCCAATTTATTTTCTGGAACCATTTGTGATCCATTACATCTAGACTGCCATTCCTCATACATCCAATTCTCTGTGTCCGATCCACCGTTAACAATTTCTTCACCAAATCCCTAAAATAAAAAAATATATATTTCCCTTGGGGTATCATACTTTGCTACAAGATTAAAACTCCTGGGGAACTTAAGCTTATGTTCAACGATCTTGTCATAGATTTCATTAGTCGTCTTGCCACGAAATGGCGGTCGTCCAGCCATCATTTCATAGATGAGGATGCCCAGAGCCCACCAGTCGACACTCTTATTGTGGCCTTTGTTGGAAAGTGATTCAGGAGCTAGGTATTCTGGTGTACCACAGAGGGTATAGGTTCTGAAAACAAAACAAATAGTTCACGAGAAGGATTTTCCACCGATTGACTTCAAACAGGACTAATAAGTGGAAAGGATTCCTTAGAGGAGGAAAAAGCTTGGAGAGGTATAAAATTAGGCTATATAGGTCACAAATTGGGTAAAAGAGTTTCATGGAGGCTCTGAACTTCATCTGTCCAGGAGAGATAGTTGAGCAGTTATAAATGGTTCAATGCCCAATGCGGAACAATCTTTTTCCCTTTTTTTGCCCTGAACTTGGCCCCTCTAATGATCCCTGATCAAGCTGTAATGCGTGGTTCCCTCAGCTAGCTCCCACCTGTCTCGTAGCTCTTTGGCGAATCCAAAGTCCGCCATTTTGATGTGTCCCTCTTTCGTCAGCATCAAATTTTCTGGTTTCAAATCCCGATAAACAATCGACTTTGAGTGGATGTAATCCAAGGCTGAGACGATCTCCGCTGCATAGAAACGAGACATGCTGTTGGAGAAGACACGAGATGCTCTTAAATAGCTGAACAATTCGCCTCCCGGCACGAATTCCATTATCATATAGAGATTCAATTCGTCTACATCTGTCGCATATCTGAATTTTTAACTTTCTTGATAAAAAAAGTAGACTCACAGCTTGACAATAAACGGATGGCTGAGTTTGTTCAGAATACTCTTCTCATTGTGTACATGTTGAACCTGTCTCGTCTGGACAACTTTATGCATATTTAATCGTTTCAATGCGAAGAACTGTCCATTCCTCTTGTGTTTGGCTAACTCGACTCGACCGAATGTACCTGTCCCTGAAAGAATCTTTTCAATTCCTGAATTCAAATTCCCTTTTTAGCATCGTAAAGCTATACTTTAAACGCCCCACTAAAGATTCTCAAGGGGGACAGGAGACCCATTTGAAACAGGAAGTAATCCTTCCGAGAGTCACTCGGAGACTATAAAACAACAGGAAAAGTGGCAGTTAGAAGCTTTTAGGATTTTGCCATAGTTTTTATTTATATACACGAGCTAAAAGAGCATTCTTTCTTGCATTCGCCATTCCGCAAATAGAGCATCATCAAGCCTGTTTTTCCAGTCTCAAGGCAGTGTTACTAGTTTTCAGGAAACCAGTGGTACTCTAAATATAACAACTGTTCTAAGCATGCTCTTTAATAAAGTGGCTCCCCTCGCATTACATTCCAAATTACTGCCTCTTTTTATGTCTCGGCATTTATGGGGTCATGCCTAGTTTCATAACTTCCTGAATAGATCTAAAGAAAAGTGATTTCCTCTTTCACGTCTAGTTTCAAAATGGATGAAAACTGGCCTATTCCGGATTTCTTTCTGGGTATCTTTTGGTCTCTCTGTATTCCTCGCAATAAAGAATATTATATTCAATGGTTCGCCTCAAAAACATAGCAGTTTATCTCTCGTTAAAAACACATAAGAACATATAATTGTGGCAGTGGACTAGGCTATACATCAATTGGCTTTCTTTTTGTTTCCGCCGTCCGACTATAGTCGACGCTTTTTTTGGACTGAATGTCAATCGTAGAGAGACTGACAAGGCTCTCCTTTTGGTCATTTAGTGGCCGCACAATTAGTTCGTGTCTTTCCGCCACCTCCCTCGAGGGATCACCTGCGTCACAACTAGCAAAAGTTGCAAGGAGAGAAGAGATCGGATTGCTCCCTCGACTCATGATCAAAGGCAAAGACAATTTCTCGCTGTTACTGGTCTTTCACAAAGCAGATGTTGGTCACAATCGTGGCTCTTATTTGTTCCCCTCGGTGTGCTATGACGCAGTCATTCAAGTACCCCGACTGAATAGAAAAAACGACGTTTCCAATAGAACTAACAGAAACTGTCTCATCGTCATGGGTTTCCCTTTCTCACTTACCAATTGTTACAATTATCTTGAGATCGCGAAGAGTTACGTCGATAGGTGAAAATTCGCGAGGAGGATCAACTAGTCGGAGAACCGAACTGACACTGTCTGTCAGACTGCTCACTTCTTCCTAAAAATTTGTCTCGATTTGATTTTCTAGGAAATTTGGATTTACTTTTAGACAAGTATTATGACAAATCAAAAGGTACCTTGTTTGTATTCTTCGCAGGCTAAACAACGCTATTTTACAAGATTACCTATCTTTTCGAAATCAGTTTCATCTCAAGGCCTTGTCTCAAAAAAAGTAAAACTCACCTCTGAACTCCTCTTTTTCTTATTATTATTAGGATCAAAGGTAAACGAAGCTGAGCAATGTGATGACGCCGTCTCATCTTCCACGGAGGATGTTGAAGATAACATAATCTATAATTCAAAACTCTCCGACTGACAGGTCATAGAAACATTTGAATAATCGCCATTGGGCGGCGGCGAAAGCCTGGAAGTAGTAACTTCCAAAAATAGAAAGAATAGGGGATAGAGGAGAAAGCTAATCAGCGCTCTCTCCCACGCGATTAACTGTGAGAATTGAAAGGGAAAAGAGAGAGGGAGATGAACGGGGGGATTGGCAAACTATTTGCCAAGGGACTCTTCCGGGAGAAAACTAAAAAAAGACGAGGGATAAGCCGGCGACTCTTTTTAGAACCATGTCAATCGAGAGCCATAAAAAGCAGCCTATAACTTCAAGATATAATTAGTCTATGGGCAAATGAAGTGCGGAGGCAGGAAAGGAACACATTTTTAGCAGCTTGTTTTTATGCAAAAATTAATAGAGGAGAAGGAGATAAATGGCTGAAGGTTAATATCAACTTGGAAGCTTTCGAAATTTGGATATATCAGTTGATTTCTTTCAATAATAGTCTTTAAACTCACGAAGTGTCAATATTCCCACTATAGCCGCAGAAATCGCGACTTTTGACCGGAAATTCCCGAAAATAGGATCTTTTCGATTAAAAAAAAAGAGGACAAATTGGACAACCGTAAGCCGCAAAAATAAGAAAATGGACCTGAAAGTGCAGATTTTCTAAACGACCCCACGTTCTTAGGAAAAAGGAGTCAAAACACTTAGAAAAAGTCAGAAATCTCTATGTTTAGGTCGACAATTGTAGTTTTAAATTAGACACAAAACTTTCGAAATAAAATGCTCCAAAATAGCATACTTTAAGAAAATTTAAAGCTAATCAAACTCCCGGAAGAACCTAGAAGTAAACAATTTAACCTTGGAAAAGTCAATGTTCCAGTCTAGGGCTTTGTTTTCTATTGGCCAAAAAACTTACAAAGGCTAGCAAAACTTTCCACAAGTAGACGATTTTTGAGAAAAAGGATCTGAGTGTAGTCATTTTTTTTGGGGGGTATTATGATATTAACAATATCCGAGGAGGAAAACGCTCCCGAAAGCTATCAATCTATTGATTAAAAACCAAAAATTTAATAAGCGGAAGTTCTTTTCTGGAAAGTCAAAAGCAAAGCGAAGTGAATGAACACCTGGCTTTCTCTTGGAGGCAGGAGGGCGGAGTGGCCGAGGGAAGAGGGGCGGAGTCATGGATGATGAGAGAGAGGAAAACGAATCATCTTTGTACAGGCCATCCCACACTAGTCCCAAGGGGAATTCGACACCTTGTTGGATAGCGAAAAGTGCCTGAAGGTCGCTGTCGTCGTTCTCATAATCAGCTGTGTAAACAACCAGCAAACAAGACCCTGTCGGGCGTGAGATGCCTCGTCGAAGGAAGTACAATCTGACTAACAACGGGGCCCAAAATAACACGTGGATGGTGAAGAACGAAAAAGAGAAATGGAAAAGTGCGAGGGTCGAAGGTCAATCGTAAACAGTTGACTGACAGTAGATAATGGAGCCAGTTTTCATGGGAAATTACGGAAACAACTGCTGAACACACAAAACGATCAAGAATAGTTGATTGTCTGTTTAACATGACCAAAACATACAAAACATGATGTATTTAGGGTTAAAAAAACGTAAAACTAAGTAAATGTTTGGGTGAAGCATTTTTAACTCTACTTGTTTTTGGTTGTTATTCAATGTTGGCAATATATTTTCCATTTTAGAATCTGGAGAGAAAAATTTCTTTTGCAGATTGCTGACATTTTTCAAAATGCAAAAGACAAATTGCCCGTAAACAGATTATTTACTAGGCATCAAGCAAATTGTATATGCAAAGGGCTTCAAAATTTCTTTATATCCTCTCTTGCTAAATCGGAGGAGGCAAAGGTTAATGATGTCAATTTGTTGAATACACTGAATTCAACATTCAACAAATTGACATCAATAGTATGAAAACCTAGCCACGTCAAGTTATGACCCCGCCAAACTGCCACTACCTGTCACGTTTCTTGAAAACCATAGTCGTAGAATAGAAGCATCTCATAGATCTAGCCGAGATGTCGTTCGATTTTTTTAAGCCAAAAAAGGTAAAAGAAGAGCAGCCAGAACTAGAAAGAAAAACGTTTACAGATATATTTTTGTTTTTGAGCTTCTTTCATTTTTTCTTTCAGATTCTAAACAAAATTTCCCCTATTTTAAAAGTTTTTGAGGCATAGAAATCACTTTTTTTTTCAAAAAATCCCTTTTTTTTTGCGGTTTCAAGTCTGATTTTTAAGAATGCATTCACTGAAAGCCTTTTCCTTTGAAATGGTGGGTACCCTTTTCTAGAAAAGTTCATTTTCCTTCTTATCAGGTATATCAAAAGAATTAGCCGAGCGGGATTAATGACGTGCTTCAAGGTTAAAAATCAATTCGAGGGAAATGAAAAGCTGTGCAAAATTAGGTATGCATGTATATTAAAATAAAATAATCACAACAGTAGGAGATCTGTATCATGTTTAAAAAAATTACAAATTTACCAAAAAGGTATCGATCTCTTTTCTATTTTATATTTTTTGGTATATTCGAAGCAGATCTATCTGCGAAAAATATAAGAACTAAAAAGATTGATAGATAAAAACGTCTCCCGCAAAAGTTTTCTCATTTCTATGTAATCATTTCATTTGTGTTTACTTATTGCTTCTACAGGAATCCAGTAAAGAATGGCGCCCACTGATGCCACTGTTGTCCTCCGAGTGTAACATGTTCTTCCGTTCCTTTCTTGAATGAAATCTCACTCGACATAGCAAACATCGCTCTGGTAAGAGAAATGTCTTTCCCTCTCATTCACAGCTCTTGACTTCTGCCGGAAATAACTTGAAGGATGATCTGATCTGTTTGTTTAGTCGTATCATTGATCGGGAAGACTAGTGAAGAGAAAGAGAGAGAGAGAGTAATGTTTTTGTGTTATAGGCCTATTTCCAGTACTAAAGTTGACGACTGCGCGGTGAAGATTAAAACACCAGGGAGTCCGCGAAGAGAACGAATATATCGTCATTTCTTTCACGACAATGGAATGTAGACAATTTTTGGATTAGTCATACAGTCAAATAGTCTTTATAGGAATTGGTTTCGTGTAGGGGAAGAAAAGTTTTTCCACAGCTCCAAGAAGAAAAAATTCTTAATTTTTTAACATTGGATAACATCTTTTATGTTTTTTTAATGTTATGTTCTAATAGCAGAAGAAAAAAAAGTTTGAGACAGACTAATCCCTATTTTTAATTCACTAGAAATCATCTGTAGATCGCGATCTATCCTTTGGATCTAAGTATTTACAAAAGACAGATTTTCTTGGATGGAGAAGGAGTAATTCATTACAATTACCATCTATTTTTTCATCAAATTTCAAATTTTATAAATTTTAGATTGAAAAAATGTCTAAACACTGCTATAAATCTGCATTTTTTGCACCGAAAACTGATCTGTAGTCTCTTTCTATCCCCTTCCGGAAAGATAACCCTTATCTCTCGTCACTTTTTCTGAAACGAACCATGCTGCTCTGGCTTCTCTTTATTCTTTTCTCTTTTGTTGCAGCGAAATGCCCTGCCGGATTTATCTGGTCCAGTTCTTATGGCATTTGCTATTCTGTTAATATGTAAGATACTTTTAATTAGTAGATAAATTATTATTTAAAGAGATCCAGTATCATGGAATGTGGCAGAATTGAACTGCATGAGACAGGGAGGACATTTGGCGTCCATTGGTGACTCTGTTCAAAACAGCTACATTTATTCGTGTAGGTTTAAGAAGTATATTTAAAGAGGATCATTTTCATCTTACTTTCCCCAGCATAGAGGTGTTATTCGCTGAAAAATACATTAAAACAAACAACTACTTTATCTGATCCTTGAGAATTTAAACTTTTTATACCACTTGTAAAAGGAAAAAAGGAATGACTCACTTGCAATCAATTTATATATATATCTCCAAATTCTTTATTTTGACTCTGGAAAAGCTATTTCACCTCGTACTTTCTCTATTTAGTGGTTCGTGGTCTAAACGCAAAGAGAGTGTGGATGGGAGCAGAGGTTTACAATCATCGCTGGATGTTCTCTGATGGCAATCCCCTCATTTATCAAAACTTCAAAGGTATTCCTCTTTACTTTCTACTTTATCTTCTAGGAGCTGTAACTGATCCCTATACCCATTCCGTGGCTGCTATATACATCAACAGCAATCAATTAAATGGCTATTGGGATGTTTTAAGTGATACTCCTTCGGTTGCGTATCCATACATTTGTGAAACTCCTCAATGTTTGGCTAATGGTCTTCCCCCTCCTTCTCTGCTTCAAAATGCCTCTCTTCCTGGAATGGTCTATGGTCCAGTATCTAGAAAATACTTCTTTGGCTCTGGAAGTAACAAGTTGTATCTCAAAGATGCGCAGAATTGGTGTGCCGGGAGAGGAGGATATCTAGTGAGCATCTCAAATGCTTATGAGAATCAAGAAGTGCTTCAAATGGTCACAAGTGAGTTGAGAGAAGAAAATAAAAAACACTAATTCCCAAAATGATCAGCAATTCAAAACAACTACTTTGAAAAGACAGAATTTCGCCATTGCGTTAACTCAATGATTGACTCAATTATATGCATCAAAACGCTTATTGAAATACTTATACCGTCGCTAAAACATTGTTTCCTCTTCTACGTCTATTTTTCAGCGATCCTGGGCACAAATAATCCCTCTATGTTCGAGATAACCATTGGCTATCAGTCGAGTTTGAAGGGCGTATGGAGTTGGATGGATGGCAATCCGGCCACCTATCAAAATTGGGATATTGGAGGTATCCTTATTTTCTCCTTCTATTCAATTCATCCCTTTTCAGAGCCCTTTATGAGTACTCAAATGTTCGGAACTATGAATCTCTACGCTGGAAAGTGGAAGGCAGCTGAGGATTTCCTTCCACGTTATTTCCTCTGCGAATTTTTGACTGCAAATACAGAAATTTGCTTTTGAAGAGAATATAATAAAAAAATTTGATTGGGTTTTCTTTCATTTAAACTACATAATAAAACTAGTAAAAATACAACAATAATTACGATTAAAAATGAATATAGGGGGAGGGGAGGGGAGAAATAGCAACCCGAGTCTATTAAACACTTGACTCGTACAGTGACCAGTGGGCTACAAAGTATTCGATTTCGTGGGGGTTATTTTTTTTGAAATTTTTGAGAATTTTATGATTTTTTTTTTAATTTTTAAAAGAATAACCCAAAAGAGAACAACAAATGATTACATAAAAGTTGCTTTGGATTTTTCAAGGAATAAATGTGGTTACTCAGATAGGACGGTATATTTGCAAAGTTTCGCGGTCAATCGAGTTAAAATCTCGATTTTTTACCTCTTGAAATAATTTTGCTGAATACGATAAAAACATAGTTAAAATATATCAAATCAAAACGTTCAAACATTTAAGTGGGAATTTCGACGTAAAATGATAATCACATAGCCGTACTATATCACATACTATGCTATGTGTATGTGAGGGCTTTGCGCTTTTCACCGTAACGTAGTTCGCAGTGTAATTTTACCGTAGTTTAGCTTGATAAACCGCTAGGACCCATGAAACCCTTGAAAAACAAAGCAACAAAAAAAAGCAAAAAAGGACGTATAAATGGAAGAATAGGAATGTGAATAAACTGATCACTAAACCAATATTTGTTTGTTTTGAAGCATTGTGAAAGCTTCCATAATCTTGCAGCAGACAGTGTTGGTATAGTAAGCGATTTCGTTAGTAGCGTCAGTCGGTGGAACTTCTATTACACGACGGAGGCGCTCCTCCGTTTCAAAACTTCCTCGATACATCACAGTTACTCTTGGAAGTTCTTCTAAAATATAGCTTACATAAATTTTTTTAAATGCCTACTTTCTCCTATTTTATGTCTACGCAGTTCCATCTTTTCTGCTCCTGTTATTGCCATCAACATTTTTTTTATATCCGATAAAGAAACATCATCCACTGAAAATTGACTACCTTCGAGGCAAAAAAGGATGGAACAAACCTGGAAGCTCAATAACTCGAGGCTCCCTCTCAGCTACTGCCAAATAGGGATAATACCCTTCAAGGAAGCCGAGGTTTTGAATAATCAGCAAGTGTAGGTAACTACGACGGGCGGCCTAAGAAAAGAATACAGAAAGATAAAAAAAGGAAGATCTCATAAAACTTTCTCAAAAGGCCAACAACAGCTGATTTGCCACAAAAATTATTATGACAAGGTTATGCGCCTCTAAATGTCAAGCTAAAGGACTTCAAAGCGAATCAAGTTGTTTATATTATTTTTAGAGATGAATGATGGCTAAAAATTCTTAAACAACCTTCTCTGGGGAAATTCAAATTTTCCTACTTACCACGTAAATTTTTTTAATATCTTTTTTGTTGATCACATTCATCATTCCATCATTCGAAAAAAATTCTACTTTTTCATGTTTCAGCAGAACTCGGGATTCTAGTCTTGCCAAGATTTGAATGAAGACTTTTCCGGGGGAAAACTGCTCTATTTCCTAAATTAACAAATATCAGGGAAAGAATAGACTACTCACTATATCAAAACAAGGTTGAAAGTCAAAAGTAGAACCAAAACTGACTTCCATAGCTAGATAGAGAAGTCGACGGAACAGTTTCTTTCTTTGTTCTGGATCTTCTTCAATCAGCAAGCAATTGAGAGCCCATTTGTAGAGGGCAAAGAGAATAAGATAGATTTTATCTTCATATATCTTCATTATTGCTATTAGATCGCAATTTTTTGGAAGATTTTTAAATTCTTCTATGAACTCGAACCAGGTTCTTTCGGGCATATCCTTTTCTTTCCTATAGATGTTTTCAATTTTCTCTTCCAACTCCTAAAAAATGAGAAAATGATAAAGAATATGGTTAACTGACCGTAATAAGAGATTCTTCCTTGACATCAAAATCAGGATATCGGTAGTTGAACCATTTTTGAGCATAGGCGAGGGAATCATAGGCAACCCATGCGAATGACAAAAGCTTTTTGCCTGTTTCTTTCGCCTGCTCTGAAGAGTTTTTAATTAAATAATATATGACTAAAGATTTACCGTAGGTAATAACATACGCCAGAACAGCTCTAATTTTCATATCCTCGGTGGGCTTTTTTACAGTTCTTCTGATGATGTCATTTTCTTCGTTACAACCTTCATAATATCTTCCATCATATTGTGTATTCTCCATCCAACTTCTTCCATCTCGAGTATAGAACTCTTTCCGAGCCTCGCGAAATAAGTCCATCACCATTCCCAAACTTATATTTTTGATTTGTATGTTAGAGAATTCGTCCTCTTTTCCTTTTCCGGAGAGATGTTCACCGGATAATAGCTCCCCTTCCGTATCGAGTTCAAAATCATTCATTATACTCTGAAAGACTTTCCATATGTAGGTAGAAAAGGATAAAAAGGAACAGCTTGTTCGCTAAATATTTAAATGTTTGTATTAAATATAAGATTTTTTTGAGATTTTAAGTTTAACGAACCGGATATATAAAATTTGATTGATGCTAGTCATTTTTGTCAACAGCTTAAGCTTAAAATAAGAACCCACCTCCATTTTCGCATTATACTTCAACATAGCCTTTTTGACTTCCTCCTGGCAAATTTTAAAGTTAATGCTTTCTTTATATTTCTCTTTTATTTTCAACATTATCGGGGAAATCTAAAGCATAAACTGTTCAACTTCTCACTATACTCTTACCTTGATATCCTTGACATCCTCTCTCTCTATAGTTTGAAGAAAATTTAATTGTCGGTTCAATCTATGAAGCTTTCCATTCATCCTTAAGGAACGATATGTGGGTTCCTTCGAGGGATTAGCCTTGAAATCAGGCTTTCGATAGACTGTTTCTGGTGGAAGAGGTTGATTGTTTATGCGCGACCATTTCACTGTCAATAGAGCCGGAGATATCCCAGATTTTGGCATATCTAACGCCTGGGATGTCTTTTTAGCCAATGACAAAGCGACATTCGATTTGAGGCCATGTTCGTCGGACTTAATCAAATGAGCCATACTGCAAAGACCGGTGAGGTCATCCTCAGCACAGCGAAGAAAAGTGTCTACTCGGATATCTTGAGAGTAAAACTTTGGGTTGGGAGGAACATTTGTATCCGCAGTGTAGTCCATCGGCTCTTCATCCGTTGTAGGTAGGAGATCTTGGATAATATGAAAGCTGACTTCATCCCCATCGAAATCAGAGCCTGACATCATGTCAATAATTGGTCGATCGCCTTTAATTGAAACAAAGATAACATCTCTCCTGCCGTGATATTCCGTCTTATCCACAAAAGAGACCAGCCGAACATCTCCTGGATGAGCACATGGGTATTTTGCCGCCATCCCCGGTCCTACACAAAAAAGTCAAAATAAAAAGAATGGACTAACCTGTCCATATACGAGAAGGAGTCTGGGAAGAGGGGTATTTATCGTTGATGGAGACGGTGCCTTCATAATAGACCTCATTCGGTTCCAAGATACCGTAGATATCAGGAGCAACGAATGCAGATCGGCCGAGGGATGGATCAACTTGGACTCTCCCTTTTGTTAGACTCAGAGCTAAAAATATGAGAGGTAATGAACGTTTTAAAAGAAGGATTTGTTAGTTATTAGGGGAAGAGAGTAGAGATGTACTGTAAATCCCCCTCCCCTCTTTTAATTCCTAGACTTCAAACTTTAGGGTTAAAGGAGAAAATTAAAGGAGAAGTAAAGGAGTTTTGAGATTTTGTGACAACCAAATCCATAGTATTAAATAATAATTACGGTAATCTCTCTGTATGTCTTTGAAGCTCAAATTTTGTTAAACGCAACGAACTGTATCGCTTAACTTTCATATCTCTTTCATTTTTCCTTTCTTTCAAAACTTACCTAAGCTCTTGATAATCTTTGGCTGCTGCTTGGAGACGAAAAATGGTTCGCGATGTAAAACGAAACCAAGTTCCGTTGCTAATTTATCAATGTTAATAAAGAATGGGAGATTCTAGAATCATTATGAAGAAACACAATTATCTAGCTTTACCTTATCTGTTAATCGAAACTTTTCTTCATCGATGAAGCCTTCTGCCATTGAGTTAATGTTGTTCTCATTCAAGTCCAAAAGCTTCTCTCTTACACGTTTTTGGTCGTTTTTATCCTTTTCCGAATTCTAGAGAATTAAAAATCAAAAGGAAAAATACTACTTGATCGATAATGTTTATGTAACTCGGACAGAAGTTGGTCGTTTGTGGACCAGCAAATTTCACGATTTGGATGAATGGATAAAAGTCTTTTCCAAATTCATATCTGAACAGTTATAAGCAAATCTGCTTTCTTACTTTTTCTGTGATTTGCGGAAGATTATTTTCCGTCCTTTTAGACTGGGGTCAAGGAAAAGCATGCCCTTATAAGGGCCAAATCGTAATTGAAATCCTGTTGGTAAACATGGTGATATTTTCATATCATTGGCGATTTCTATCATCAATTCAACACTTATTCGTCCGGCTCCATCAGTACGACAATAGCCATTATGCTCGATGTCTTTCTCGTCTTCGAACATGTCGGATGTAATTTCAATGGAGCATTCCTAACAAAAAGAATATGAAAAAAGTGAGTTGTACGATTTGTCACTTCCAAACTTTTGCTAAAAGTCAATTTAGAAATGGGAAGAATTGAGAAAATGAATTTTCTGACAATTTAAAAAAAACAGGTTACACAAAATAAATAAAAGAAAAAGATATATACCATTGACTGGGAAGTGCATTGTCCTTCGCGTGCATTTCTTTTGTTTGGATTCTGCACTTTGCTGTAATCGCCCATTGCATTACGAATATCTTCTTGGTCTTTGTCTCTCATTAGAAAAAATCCAACTTCTTTCTGCTGACTTCCTGAAGCCCCATAGAAGCTATAGACATCTCCTAGAAAAATAAGGAAGCTGAATTAACTAACCCATAAATTTAAAAGCTTCCTTAAGCTTGATTGAGAGCTTTTTGCGAAACAATTGATCTATTTTTCTTTTTCCATTTTTCTCTAACCCCTTAATCGTCCATCTGATAGGCTTTCCATCAAAGCCTTTTATCGAACAGCGTATCATGGCTTGAAGACCACGCTTCTTTAAAAACCTGGATAACATGTTGCCGAAACGATATTCGGGGAGTTTATAATAAATACCAGCGGGTGTTAGCTCCAACTACAAAAACATACTTCAACAAATAAGAAAACTTACAGTCTCCATCAATTCAAAATGTTCATTCTCTGGGATCTGCTGATCGTTCAAAAGGTTAAGTTTATAGAGATTGCAAAAATCGTTGATCACGTATTCAAGTCTATTTGCTTTATGCCCTTTCTTCATGTAAAATTTAATAATGGCCTCTAACACGCATTTGGCTCCCTAACGGATGAATACAACGACAAAGGAACTAGGTTACCTCGAAATTTTTGCTGGCAAATTGTATGAAAAATCTGGCGACATGTTGGTGAAGAGGGAGGCTTTTATCACATACAAAAGTGTCAGTTTCTTGCCATGAAGAAGTGCATGTCAAGAGTTGGTCAACAACCGAACCTCCTCTAAAAATCGACAAATAAGGATTTATTAGGAACACTTACAAATCTAGAAGAGCTCGGAGTCGAAATGTGATGATAAGACACTTCACACGATTAATTTCTTGATCGTGTTTATTGTAATACATTCTTATCATACCGAATTTGACTAGGCTCTCATAGTACTCTTCTGTGCTAAATACATTCCTATTATACTCCTGGAAGGGTAATACAGGATTTTCTTTTCTTGTACTAGAAACATACAATAAAGTTTTTTCCTAAAAAATTTATTTAATAGAAATAAACTTAAAGTATACCGTAAATGGATAAAAGATTATTTCAGCCTTGCTTTTTTCCCTCAAACGTGACAATATTTCATACCTTTTGTTGCTACGCAAGTCTATCAGAATGTGACGTTGATCATAAAGAACACAATCGGCCGCATGTTCTTCATTTTTCTCGCCTCGATAAATATTCGTCATTATATAGTCGGGCATTTGATTTTGTTTGTAGATATTCTGGTCCACTTTGGATATTTCTTTTTTTTTCAGAGTTATGGGTTGCGTGATTTCGACAATAATGCGAATGCTATTTTCAGTTTTCTTTGGCCATACTAGGATTCGTCTGATGGCATGTCGTTCTATCTAAACTTACAATAAGATAAATTAATTCTTTACCTGACAACTATATTTATCAAGTACATCTGCCTTTTTTGCGTTGTTCGAGAAGATCGAGATGTTTATGAGAAATTTAGGATTCCCAAAATCGAGGTTGGCTGTAAAGTGCTGTGACATAAAGGTAAGATTATTTTCGTGCTTCACATAATTGATCTAAAATCAGATGTTAAGCAAAAATAATTAAGAAAACACATACAATCCAATGTTTTACATATGTATTATCTGGTAGCAGACTGCCGAAAGCAAGCTCATTGAGCTGCAGATTAAGGGAACTTCTGGAAACAAGAAATTTAGTTTTTACTTCGTACACTCCAAGGTCTTACAATGAAATACATTGAGCATTTCCACAATGTTCTTTTTTTTTGCTTACAGAGACCTCAAGCCCTTCCCAACTCACATAACACTGTTTGAGAATAGTTCTCCATTGTCTAGCTTAACGGAGAATCGATGGCTTAAATAGGATATCCTCATCAGTTCTTCAAAGAGATGATGTGGGTCAACAGGCGTTATAGTCTCAAATGTGATGTCAACATATGGGATTATCCCAGGGTCTTTATTATCGGTGGATGTCATAACTTTAAGGCTCAAGTTCATTTCCTAAAAATATAAATAACCATATAAGTTACCCACCGTCTCCAAATATTTCTTCAATATATTTTTATTAAGATTTGGGGGAAACTCGATTTTGAAGGTATAATGTCTGCATTCTTTTTGCTAAAAAGAATTTATAACTATTTCTATCAAGAATTCCCACCTCGTTAACATTCATGAAATATCCCTGCCTGTCATAATACAAAGTCGTATCCATTAACTCAGGAACTATCTGATCTTCTATTTCTTCTGGACATATTTCCATGTCCTCATCGGACAGAAAGTTTGCTAAAGGATCATTAAAAAGTAAAATTACTCACTAGATGGTCTGGAAATAGGGGTAAATGAAACCCCTACGGGCTGGATCTCTGGTGGAAGACCGAAGGTGATCAATCCATGATTAGAAAGACCAGGATCACGGCCAGATGTTAGGCCTGATTGCATATTAAGCGATCTTTCTGATTGCTGAACCTATAATTAGTTATGAGAATTAGATTCGGTATAGAAGCAATGAAAAAGTTAGAAATTGATCCAGGAAATGCTTCAAAAAATCTTTTAAAGCAGAGGGAAAGAAGGGGAGACATTAAAATCATCAAAAAATGTTGTCCCAAGAAAATGAAGGAAGGGAATGAAAAAAAATAGACATAGCGTTCTCAACGAGAATAGATCAACCTGAATATATTCTTCAAAATCTTTTTTGGTTTGCCATGAAGAAAAGGGCAGTAAACCTGTAATGTTACCGTATCTATAACGTTAGTAAAATGGAGCCCGTATTAAGATGTTTTCAAGAGATAAAGTCACATGTTATTTCGTTGCTTCGCCTGATTCAGTCTCCTACAAATAGACGTATGTAAAATTTACAACATCGTACTCATTTGAGTGTTATTTCTCTTACCTTTTGACAGTTTCTTGTAATAAACAATGGTTTGGGATTTCGTCAGATTATTTATAGTACAGTAGTACTCGTTAGAGTGAGAAAAAGAACAGCAGGAAAGTAGCTAACTGAAAAGGAAAGTAGGGGTCGCAGAACTTGTGGGCTGCTGTTTTTTTTCGACTATATTTATGACACGGCGGCCTTTAATAAATCGCTGCGCCGACCATTTTTAAGATTTTTTAAGAGAATTATCCGTCATCATAGTAACTATAAATAATCCATTGATTCTATTCGGCATTGAACCGAAAAACCTTAAATTTTTGATAGCCGTCGAAAACAGTTATTGAAGCGATCTATCTTATAGCAAAAAAAACAAACCAACCATCCAGATGATTCTCACTCGATAGAGTGATAAGGGAAACGACGAAGTGGAGGGAAGGGTAGAGGAGGATATGATTGTGTATCAAAACAGTCGGGTCATGTGAAAAGATAAACTTTTTTTCTGTAGAAATATAATAAAAAATTTTAAATCAAAGTAATGCTCTCTCTCTCTTAAATTAACCAAAATTTTACTATTATTGTAAAAAATAAGCAAAAATCTGTTTTTTATCGTCTTTAGGAAAATACGAACTTTGGAGTTGAAAAGCTTGCAGCTGGGCTCTTTCTTATCAATCATATATGTCAACACGAGGGAACAGTGATTTCATAACCAAAACGTCTGAACATAAGCGATGGAAAACAGAGTGGTTGTTGCTAGCTGCGTGTGCAAAGTGCAAGTATAGTATTGTTGAGAAAACCTTATATCAAATATTAAATTATATTAAACTTATATTATATTAAAACAGATAGTTTAATGGATTGATCATGTCTCGTATATACAGGGTGGCTGAAAAGTATGGGCGCGTTGTTTGATGTTGATATTTCATAGTTAAAACTGTACAAAGAATGTTTACTTTTTTTGTTATTTTGTAGTATTTTTTATGGCCTTTCTTGTGATATACAACTTCATTACTTTCTAGGTACTTATAAAACCTTGTGTTCACCGTTTAGCTATTGCTCAACTGGCGGAGAATGGAGAAAAAGCTTCAAGGATTTCCCGCCACGGGGAAAACACCTTTAATTTTTATTGATAAAAACGTCAAAATTAACGCTAAGACGTACCAAGATGAAGTATTGACAAAGGCTGTGACCTTGTGGAAGCAAAAAAATCCTAATGGGATCTTCCAGCAGGATTGGGCGCCTGCCCATGGAGCAAAAGCGACAATGGCCTTTCTCGACGCTCATGTGCCTGGATACTTCACAAAGGAAGAATGGCCTTCAAACAGTCTGGACCTTAACCCCCTCGATTTCTCCGTTTGGGGCTACTTAGAAGGACAGCTAAAGACCAAGAAAATCACAAGTTTGGACCGTTTGCGTCAAGAACTTATAAAAGCTTGGGACAATCTTGACCAGAACAATCTGCGGCGCACTGTCAATTCTGTTATTCCTCGTTTGGAGGTCTGTGTAAAAGCAAATGGTGGACACTTTGAACAATTTGTTTAAATATTGTTATTTATTATATTTTTGTTTTGTTAGAATAAAAAATGTCATCAAGTAGCGTATATTTAAAAAAAAATGCATTATTGAGCGCGCCCATACTTTTCAGCCACCCTGTAGTAGGGCTGCTATATATGAGAGAAATGTTATTTTGTTGAGTGCTCTTCCCGAAGGTCACTCGGGTGTAGATGTTTCTAGGCGCGAAAGGGGCGTGGCAATAATGCGATAAAACTATAGAGAACTTTTCTCACTCTACAAAACAACGTCTTTTAAGTAAACAATGATCGCAAGAGGGATGATACGCATACCTCGTATGATCATCACAGATGTTCGATTACATATGAACACCCTGGGTCACCATTATATACTGTAAACCATCTCGTTGATCAGAGGTATAGATTTAATGAGTCCCATGATATCTCTCCCAGATAATATCCTTCTAAGCACAGAGGCTTGAATATTTATATAGTCACTAACACATCAGAGGGTTAGTATAGGAAAGAGAGAGGGGGAGAGAGAAGAAAATGCGGGTCTTCCGGTTATTTGGAGCATGAAGATAATCTTTTTGTCAAAGCACTTTACAATCAGCCTCGATTTTGAGAATCCTAAATTCCTCATAAACATCTCGATCTACTCGAACAATGCAAAGTAACCAGATGTGCTTGTTAAATATAGTTGTCAAGTAAAGAATTAATTTCACTCGATTGGCAATGGATATTCCTATGGAACAGCTGAAAGAAACGCTATCATCCAACAACATTTCAAACCGCAAAAAGAGATTAGATTATGAAAGGAGATATGATACTTGTTCGACGAGAAGAATCAATGAACAAACTAGCTCCAAGATGAAAGAATTTTTAGAAGTTTCGAATGCGTTTTATATGAATAGAAGAAGAAAGACACAAAAAATATGTTTGTCGATTGCGAAAGGCCCCGGAACCTTCGCTATGGGGCAGTTCTTTAAGTTATCCCCGGTGCCATGCTGGAATAAAGTTATGTAGTCTCTTCACAATTAGATAAAGCATGTACAAAATACCCTATTACAAGCCCAAAGCCACAATAATGGCCGCTCGTCATGCCGGACCTCCGGCGACTGTCTTGCAGTGGTTGTAAAACTAAGGTTAGGATTACCATGTGTTGAGGCGGGCTCTTACTGAATTCTATACAATAATAGAGAACCATCAAATGATTCCTAGAAGTAATTTTTAATAGTGATGCTTGTCCTACTCAATCCCATTTCCATATGGACGAGCTTCTCATTCACAACCGTATAATTCATATAGCAGCTGATCATCGAAGAGTTTAATTCATTCACTGGGGTTGAAATTGACTGACCATCCCTTATCATTTTTGTACTCCTCCCATCCGGATTTAATTGTAAATTTTGCAGTCATACACATGATTATATGGGGCAATTGAGTAACGACATTATCCACATATTTCTGTCCTAAAATCCAGCCGGGAAGGCTATCGATAAAGATTTGTTTATTGCATAGGGGACGTTTACAACAGCACGAACGCTGCCCCCAGTACTTTGTTGCCATACAGATTTTATTTTGATAGTTCCTCCATCGACATTTTGAACATGCTCCATTTAGTATTTCCTCTGGTTCCAAGACTACTTTACAAGAAAAATTATCATTACTCAGCAAGGGGAATACGCCTTTAATATCATCTTTGTTATCTATTTGTTGATTCATCCAACAGCGATTTGGATGAATCAACGAATTCCGGGTAGCTGTCAACGAAATTACTAAAAGAAGAGATGATGAATTTGAAAGCAACTCTACAAAGAGAATAACAGCCGTTCCGAGAGATGTCATCAGGAGAGCAGTGACAGAGAATTGAGGGATGTTTGACAGAAAATTTTTTTTTGCAATGACTAGTAAACTAGATTTATTTTTTTAAATAAAATTTTTCTGATAATTTTTCAGAATAAAACTTCTATAGTCTGTTAAAAAATTGGTACATTTTGTCCATTAGTTACACTCACTTGCTGTAATTACTTTAACTCAAATTGCTTTTGTCTGTGGCTATTTCTAATATTTCAATATAAAACTGAAAAAATAAATAAAGGAACCTCCCTGTCTAATATTATTTCTTCCATTTTTCAGTTTCGGTTTTCAATGGTTGTCCTGAAACTTTCATGTCAGTATTCCATTGAAATAACCGTTCCAATACCCTCCTATTGTACTGCCTTATTGACTCGTCTCCTAAATACCTTCTAAAGGTCATTATCCAACTCCCCCATTCGGCCTTGAACCTTTTATATTCGTTCCGTTGTCCCTCCATACTACCTTCACACTCAAACACATTTTAAACTGTTCTGAACCTCCGAAGAACGTTTGATCGACGGACGACCGGTTTTTGCAACGACAGCCACCAACTTTATACACTTTCTGTCGTGATGGAGGGACGGCAGTATGTCAGGGAAAAGATGCCCAAGATTGGTTTGGGCACTTACCAGGTAATATTTTTTCTTTTTTAATAAATTTTGAGCCAGCTGACGAATGAAGTAGATATTCATGCATCGTTAGATGCTGGCTTAGCTGCCGGCTATCGGTTGATCGACACAGCCCAATTGTATGGAACAGAGCAGATGATCGGAGAAGCATTAGATGATCTCCTGCCAAAACACAAGTTGAAAAGGTATGTGTAGGTTTAAGCATTTAAAGTATTAATCTAGAGAAGATATTTTCATAACTTCGAAACTGACGCCAATTTCCCATGGAAAAGATTTAGCAGAAGAAGCAATCGAACAGTCAGTTTATTTCAAGGTTGAACGGTATCGAATTTCAGTTTCAGTCGGTATTTTACAACTTTTTACACTTTTTATTGTCATATACAGAATCTTAAAAAAAAATTATAATTATTTGCGAAAAAAGAAATCTAATGAAATGTTGATCAATTTTTCAAAACAAAAAAAATAATATAAAAAATTGTAAAATATTGAAGGAAAAAAATATGAAAATTTTGACTGATACTAAAACTGGATACCACTCAACTCTTCGCTGTTTACCACCTCTATCAATTTATTTTTAGAAGTCTCGATGACCTTCAAACAGATTACCTCGATCTTTTATTAGTTCATTGGCCAGGTGTATGTAAAATGCCTGGCACCTATTCATTCAATCCTATTCTACGACATGAAAGCTATTCGATCATGGAGAAATATTATGACCGGGGAGATATTCGGGCTATTGGAGTATCAAACTTCAATGAGAGACATCTATCCCTCCTGTTGAAAGAGTGTCGAATCCATCCGGCTGTCAATCAGGTAATCTTTCGCTCTTTGTTTCAATGATCCGATGTTTCAGATTGAATATCATCCTCATTTTCATCAAACAGAACTTGTGGAATATTGCAAAAACAATGACATTCAATTTCAAGTTGGATCCTTATTTGTCACTACGAATTTAAATATTTAGGCATATTGTAGTCTGGGTAATCAAGAATACTATCCGGAGTTATCTAAGGACCCTCAAATTGTAGAATTGGCAAAGAAATACAATATGTAAGTTACTAGAGAGAAAAATAAAAAAAACTGGAATTCTATTCTATGATGGAGACAGTCTTATCCGGTCCTGATCAGGATAGGGTGGAATCGAATTTCGGTATCAGTCAGAAAAAAAACATTTCTTGCTGAAAAAAATATCCTGAAAGATTTCTCCTTTTTTACAGCGATTTTTAATTGTTGTTCAAAAACATTATATTTCAGTTCTCCGGCCGTCTTTCTCCTCGCCTGGTCTATATCCCAGGTTAATTATTATAATTAAATTGAGGATTTCCATTTCAGGGAATTTATGTTTTACCCAGAAGCAAAAATGCCGATCACATCTGGAAGAATCTTAAAGCCCTTGATGTCAAAATCTCACAAGAAGATATTGATGTTCTGTTGAAAAATGGAAAGGAGAAGAAAATTTGTTGGGATTCAAACTATATCCTCTAAACTTGGAAAACAAATTCCTAATCTCTATTTTTTCGTTGTGATTCATCACATGTGCTGGAAAGAAAATTCGAGGCCGACTCCGCCCTTTTTCCTTCCTCGTTATATGATACGTGTATTTAGTTTTACTTTTTTTTGCATTATTTTTATAGGGTTAAATGAATACCAAAAATAATAATAAATTTTGAAATATTTCATTAATTGTTACTTACGAGTCTATTAATTAATGGAATTTTTAATCATCCTTTAGCAGTCTCTAAAAGTGATACGCTGTTTTTGAACTATTTTCTGACTCGCTAAGAGTTCGTAAACAATCTTTGTACTTCATAACAAGACTGTATCATTTCTTAAGTGGAAATCTCCTACCAGAGGAATATCCAGTAAGATACGAAAAGACTAATATGTAGGCTGTTAATTATGGGAAGCATTAAGGGAAATCTAGATTATGTGGTGTTTGTATTCGCTATTGAAAATGATTGATATATAAACCCTCAGAAAAACATCAGATTAAAGAATTTCTCTAAGTATACTGAGATAATTTTTATAGCTTAATGTTAGGTCTGCGAATCAGAATGTGTTAAAACGATAAACAGATAATCTCCTTTTTTGGCACTCATAAGCCTTGTTTCCTTGCCCTGCACATTGTGTGTTCTCCATCTTTCCAGACACTTTTGTTATCAGCAATGGACTAGAAGTAAAAACAGCAAAATAAGAATTTTACGTTCTTTATATGTTACAGTTGGATAATAATCATTCGTTCTTGGATCCGATGTTATATAGTTGCTCTCATTGGTTTCAGGAGAGCCCCTCTTCTCTTTCTGTTAGCTTTCCAAATACTTACTTTCTTCGTTTTCCACTAAGGAGGTGGAATCGTCGAAGCAACAGAAATATATCGATATAGTGTATTCTCCACGACAATCTGAAGCTTCGGTACAAATAAGAGAGAGATTGGAGGATAGCTAGCGTGCTATCAGCCTAGCCATCTAGAGACGTTTCTTCTCTAAAGTACTGGCTATCTATCTCTGTCTCTTCTTTACCTTAGAGCACTCAAATTATTGAGGGATGGTGGGCCCGTGGATCAATCAGGGTTTTGTTCAAAATCCTTTCTCCTTTTTACAGCTGTCTACTTTATCCGATGCCTTAATTCTTCAAATACTGAATCGATACTGCGTTGTCGAAGTTATCGGAGCTGGCTGCTAGGAGCCGTCTTGGTAACATCGATGGCATTGCTAGCGAAAATCATGTAGATATTCAGGAATGGAAAAGCATAATTGAAGGGTGGGGTATGAATTTGAGTTGCCTTTTCTCTTAATGCATACGATATACGTAGGATTAAGAGAATAATAGAAATCGCTCTAGGTTTAGGTTCCTCGCATAGCTTGGAAGCGAAGCGGTTGCCGTGGTCACCACGTAAACCATCTCGTGGGTACTCAAATACATTTAATATATCTCATGATATCTATCTTCTTAGCACATAGAAACTTGAATATATTTATTAATCACTAACACATCAGAGGGTTAGGATAGGAAAGAAGAGAGAGGAGAAACACGACCGCTCGCTTGGCTGGTCCCGACTGCCTTGTCCTAAGTTGGGCTGGACAAAGGCCAGAGTTACAACATAATGAATCGGGATCCTACAGAGTTACAATAATATTTACTGATATATTCGAGGCTTACAATAGACCAATAATTAGTCACAATGTTCTACAGTGACTGCATTCATAAAATTATTCTTCCTTCTCTTATAACCAGACTCTCAATTTAAAACTAATAAAATTTCATGCTTTCCTTTTAGATTATATCAAAGCACTATGATCCAACATCTCACAAATAGAGCACCTTTAGAACAGTCAATGAGTGAGTAGAGGTGGAAGGGGGGGGGGGGGGGGGGAGGATTGCATATAATGGGATACTGATATGAGTTTAATAGATACAGTCCAGCGTATAAGTTATTGCCGAATTACGAAGTTTTCCATTATGGTGGGGCAACAATATCTTTTCTGAACATCAACGAATAGAATCGCCAACGATTTTTTTGTAACGTAAAGAACCATTTAGGTAGCATTTATGTCCCGCTGGAGTCACCAGACCCAGGGGGAATTTTCTATATAAAACTGGAGGTTCCATTGCCGAAGGGATGTGGTTTCAATGAACATGGAGAGTACTTGATTAAGGTAATAGACTTTTAGCTTTTTCTATGCTTCATTTTAGAAACTGTCTGAGAATCATACCAGATCTTCACAGGTTATCGCTGAAGCTGAGGATGGCTATGAACTAAGCGAGTTGGGCTGTGTTAGCAGTATTAATCACAATATACGAGTAGGACCTTTCCCTTTTTATTTAAATTAATTAGATGGTCGGCACGCAATCCGCAGTTTTTGAAAAGATTCTTAATGTCTCCTTCGAGCAGCAAAATAAGAATTTTTTTTTTAAGTTGACTGATGAAAACATATATTCAACAGAATTAATGTAAGTTGAGATTTATTCACATATTTTCTTTTCAGTAATGATATGAAGTTACAACTAAATACCGTAGGATTTGGTATCTTATTACCTGATATATCATTTATTAATCATTGGACAGTAAGAGAGATATTTATTTGAAACATTAGCAAATTATTCAGATAGGGTACAAAGCTGAAGAGCCTTTAAAATTTAAAAAAAAATTTCAAAAGTTTAAAAATGTAAATTTCGTGGCCAACTTTTTTTTTGATGATAGCCGTATTTTGATGATAAACGACATTTTTCTAGATACTATATCTTCAAATAGAGGAAAAAATAAAGAAAAGTATAGTTTAACTGTAAGTTGGCTTTTGATTGCAAATGCTTTTATTACAGGTCTATCGCAAACAACTGTTAGGTTTAATAGTTAGTAAAGAAGTCGATAGTACTGTCCTTTATCTTGAGTTAGATTATCCGGCTAGTATTAAAAAGATGAATGCACAGTTTAATGTAAGTTAAAAAAACATGCATAATAAAAATGCGTCCATATGAATTAGCCCGTTACGTTCCTTGCGCTTCAGTTTAGTTTTTAAATATTTGAATTTTTTTAATTTACAAAATATTAGCAATTTTTTGTAAACGTTCCTATCATCTTTGGTACCATCCTTCTCTTATTTGTTTTGATTCAGAACCATCACACTTATCAACCATATTTGAGCTTTGAAACTATCTCGACAAAAAAAGAGCCGGATGAGTCCGTCTTCGCGGAAAACAAATATATTCGTTTGGAATTTAAAAAGACCGACCTTGATGAGTGTAAGCTGCACAAACTGTTATCAAGAATCTATGCTAGGACGAAAATCATAGTGGAAATAAGTCAGATTTCAGTAAGATTTCTATTGAATGTGTAAAAATATCAATTTTAGACCCAGAATGTACTAATCTATAAGTTTGATAAGTTTCCATACTTTTATGATCGATCAAAAATCAGTCCTTTTGCGGATCAGCAATATTTGAACGATCAGCTGCTTAAAAAATTTCCAGAAAAAGATGTCCCAAACAGTGTTCAAAATAAGAAAATCCGTTTTGAGATTTCTTATCTCCTTTATGCACTTGGCTCCTTGTAAGTAGCTATCTGTTGAATCCATAAGATATTAAGAGGGTATATTGTTAAAGATCAGCTCTTTCGCAAAGAGGAAATCTATAAAGTCTTTATCAACAAAGTACTCGAACTGGCAGTTAAGAATCCTGAAGTAGATTATCTTTGTTTTCTTTTTCATTTTTTAGAACTGCCAGAAAGTCTTAGGAAGTATTGTGTGTTTTTTGAATTTACGAAAGCGTCATGACTTCATCCTCAATATTTTTGACTCGTTCCATGAAGCCATTATGTGCAACAAGCTGTCCCAATTACCATATGACAAACAGCTACAGAGCATGCAATTCGAAAAAATCGGAGTGGTTGTTATTACGCCAACTAGAGTGTTGTTCAAATGCCCTGAAATTCATTTGGGAAATACCGTGTCTCGGTATTTAAATGATAATACTGAAATGTTGCGTATTGTCATTCGCGAAGACAACAATACACAACTTCGTTCTCAAGATCATGGAAAGGAACAATTTAGAAATATTATTCGTACCCGGTTGGTCGAAGGAATTCCTGTTTATGGTTAGGCTCTTCTTCCTTAAAAAAATTGCATTCAGGTCGTATTTTTAAGTTTTTTGGAGCTTCCGGCTCCCAACAAAAAGAGATGGGAATGTATTTTATGAACGAAGCAAAGATCAAAAATGTTTTCGCTTATTTGGGAGAATTCAATATGATAACTAATATGTTTAAACGACTTGCTCGAGAAGGTCAAAACCTTACCCAGAGCTCGGTAGATTTTTGGCACGTTCATTTTTTTCTTTTCAGCGATGTAATATAATGATAGATACGTCCATGTTTTCATGTGAGGCTGATTATGAAGGTGGCCTAAACCGTCTGCAGAAGCCATACTGTTTTAGTGATGGCTGTGGAAGGATTAGCCAACAACTGGCTAAAAAGATTTGGAATGATTTGAAGATCGACTCTTATCCTTGTGCTTTTCAGGTTTATTTTCTAAATAATCATAATGATGATAATAATTTTTCAGTTCAGATTTTTGGGATACAAAGGAATGTTGGCAGAAGATCCAACACTCCAAGGAGATTGTATGATTTTTCGAAATTCCCAAGACAAGTAAGTCAGTGTTTTGTACACCAACTTTTTTAGATTTAGACGTAGCAGAACCTCAGGTTATATTGAAGTAGTTAAGCTAGCCCTACCCCAGAAAGCGAACATTAGCCATCCGCTGATCAACATTCTCTGTCAGAACTCGCAAAAGAATCAAAAAACACATAAGCGGATCAAGAACCGAATTCTCACTCTCTATGAGGAAAAATTCATGGAGTTAGCCCATGCTATGACAAAAGAAAAGAACTTCCGTTCCGTTCTTTGCGGTTTGCCATATTTCCTAGACGTCATGTATCTCAAGGAAAATTATGGATTTATCCTCCATCAAGAGCCCTTTTTTCGTAGTCTCGTCGTCTGTTATGTCAAGCAGACTTTAGAACAACTGATCAATAAAACATCTTTGCCTATACCACCATCACTGGGCAGATCAATGTTCGGAGTAGTTGATGAAACTGGCATTCTTCAGCCGGAGCAAGTCTTTGTTCAATGGACCACTCAAATTCGCGAGAATTTTGCCAAGAGAGATCCGCACAGAACCGTTGTCGAGGGGAAGGTGACGGTTACGAAGAATCCCTGTTTGGCAAAGGGAGACGTTAGAGTCTTCACGGCGGTGACAGACCCGAAGCTGGTAGCACGTTACTGGGATGTCATCGTCTTCCCGAGTTACGGACTACGACCTCATCCGGATGAAATGGCTGGTTCTGATTTGGATGGAGATGAATACACAATACTGAAGGATGACGAACTACTTCTGGATATAAATGAAGAGGCTTTCGATTATACCATCGATAATGTGCTACCAGAGAAACAAATGGATACGTTATCCGAGGTAGAAAATTTTCTTTCTGTTGGTACAAAGTATTTCCTGCAAAAAAACAGAACTTTGAAATCGAGTGCTTTAAAAATATCTTTTAAGATTTTGTATACAGGGTGCGGCAAAATTATGGTGGATTATTCTATCTGGACTGTTCTTGAGTCAAAGGCTTGCTCAAAACCACATCGCCTTTCGTTTTTTTTCGTTTTTACGTAATTTTTATCTTGTTACCATAATTTTGCCGCACCCTGTATATATATTTTTGTAGACAAAACCCACCAATTTCTAATAAACGAACAATTAAAGGCATCGAAAAACGAGAAAAAACTCCTTTTTAAATAATTTTTATAAACTAAAAAAAAAACAGTTAAAGAAATATTTAAAAAAAACATAAAATGCCTCGATATTAAAATTTCGTTTTTTTTTTTCTTAGAAAGACCATTAATGTGTTGTTGTTTATTTTTATTTTCAGGAAGAAAGAAAGATAGAACACTTACTGGACTTTTTCGAGAAGAATAAGATTGGACTTTTCGCAGACGCTCAGATGAAGGCCTCTGACATGTACGGAATAGATTCCCCGGTAGTTAACTTATATTTCTTTTCATTCTTTTAGCTGAGCGAACAGCTCATCAAAAAAACCTGTCAGTCTTTGGACTTTGCCAAGTCTGGCATCCCTCCTGCTGATCTAACTTTGATCTCGACGGAATGCCCAAGTACCAGACAAATGATTCCTCCGGAGAAAACAATCAGACAGCCGGATTTCAAAAAGAAAGAAGAATTTGGTCCGGTATACGCCAGTTCGCGAATAAATGGAACTATCCATCGAAGCAATCGTCAGCTATCAAGTCTTACCGCGATGAAGGGCGATGATATTCCTATTGAATTGAATCCAATTTTCAAGGAAGATTTGAAGATTTTGAGAAATAGAAAGCCGGACGAGGCGAAAAGAATGGAGGAAATAATTAGGAAGGAAATGCATACATACAATGGACGACTGAAAGGAATCCAAGAAATGTATGGAATTAAAACGGAAGGTGAGCTCTTCTCTGGATGCATCCTTCATATGATCAGCAAGCTACAAGAAAGGGATGAGGATGACGGATCCAATTTTACTACTACCAGAGTTGTCATGAAAATGGTCAACGACTTGTTTAAGGAATTTCGTGAGAAATTTTTCGATGAATTCGGAGGATGGGAGAACGCGACGAAATACCATGGAATGCGCGACAATTATGAAAGTTTTAATGTGTTGAAAAGAAGAGTAATAGGAATTTCAACTAAAATGAGACTAAAAGCTTTACTGTACTACAGTATAGCATATGGTATGAAAGATGAGAAGAGATTAGTCAAGCAAATTCAGAATGGGCAATCGAATGCGGAAATCGTCTTCTTTCTTTTGGTTGGATTGCGTGGGATGTTTTAAGCGAAGCACAGGGTAAATTTGATATTAGTTTCCCTGTTAAGAAGATTAGCTTCGAAGAGGTAAGAGCAGTTTTAATCTGTGACTCTGTATAGACATATGCAAAAATGTGTAATGCGTTGTGTGAACTGGAAGTTGCGATTTTTATGAATTTTATATTTTTCTGGTAGATTTGATCACGATAAATCCGAGAAAAAAATAAAATTCATGAAAAATAGTTTTTTTTTTTAGTTTTTCGTATAAGAATGTTAGGTGTTTTTGTGTTTCTAGTGTTGTGAAAAAGAAATTCTCTTTCTGTCAATTAAATAAATCATTAATTATAGAAAATTTTTCAGGAACTGAGCAGCCAAGTGAATGATTTTATTCTAAGATATCAAAATGAAATTGATGAATTCTCTGATTATAATAATCACGAAAAATGGATATTGCCTTATTTACAACTACTTCATCAGAATTATGGAGGTAAATCGATTAAAAATGTCAATTTTTCACCATTATTTTTCCAGATAAAATTTATTCCCTACTTTTTGTGCTTAAAAAATGGGCTGAGAAGTGTAATCTGCTTAATAATACCTTTGCTTTGGATAACTTTATCCTATTGGTTTTCACAGCATGTTCTAAAGATGCACTCAAAGCGAAAACTCTTCCAACTATTCTAAATGTAAATTGTTTGTATATGTTAATATCATTTACAGTTTGAGCTTGAGATAACGGAAGAAACATTCAATCTGGGTGAGCTTCTCTCCAGTATTATGGAGCGACTATCGACGAGGCTAGCATTTTTATTAGGTCAAAAAAGAAGCTTTGCTTCGAAGTTAGAGTGGGAGATGGTTTATGAGGTAGGTGTTTGACTTTTTGATTAATTTGAAATTTTAGGCGGCTAGAAAGTCTTATTATATGTTGTGCATACATCAGCGCTTTGAAGAATTCATCACTACTCCGCTTCATATGAAGATGATTGAAAAAGAAGTAATGATTATTCAGCTACCTGGTTAGTTATCGAAGTCTTGATATTATATTTCTTTTTTCAGTTGAATCAAATCAAATAGATGATGAAAAGATCTGCCGTAAGTTGATGGCAAAAACTGGTGCAGAAAAGATGACACTGAAAAGGAAAAATCCACGTAACCAGAGTAAGATCTCATATTCTTTTCCTTATTTTGAATTTAGCATTCGTAACGTTGCTTTATAGGGGCAATTGTGAAGTTGACGAAAAATTAAGACGTCTAGTTCAATTACCTTTTTCAAAAGAAATCGAAAAGGATAAGGAAATAGACGAGGCATTCGCCAGACAAGTATTGACGAACATTTTAAGAGAAATTTGATTGGGTTGCTTTGTTTTTAGTCATGATTGAGGGTTTTCATTTGGGTTATGGCATTCCTTTGTATATACGTAAAATTGTTTAGTGCATTGCGTGAGGCTACTTTAACGGGACGACCACTGGCGAAATTCGAAATGGACACGGCAAAAAAAGAAAGATTCCAAAAAGGAAGCAGCATTTTTTGGACAAATTTATACGTAATATGTATTATTCTTTGAAACACGGCGCATAATGACAAATATTTGTTTTACCCTTTCCTTTCTTTTATTTTTATTTTCTAATTATACTACTTTTCAAAACAAAAATAAAAGAAAAGAAAGGGTAAAACAAATATTTGTCATTATGCGCCGTGTTTCAAAGAATAATATATTACGTAAATTTGTTCGAAAAGTGCTGCTTCCCTTTTGGAATTTTCCAAAACGGTCAGTATCTTTACAGTTGCGTTTGGCCGTATTCGCCTTTTTCATTATTTCCTCGCCATTTAGCGGCTGTCCCACTTTAACTGAAATATTTTAATTTTTAGGCGAATTATACATGGCATACTGCACATACTTGTTTATCACATACTACACTATACTATATGTATACTGTATATATCATGTACTTATTTTTTTTAATTTCCTTTTTTTAGAAAGGTAAGCCATAGATATACTATACGACACAAAAAATGACTGGTCACAATATTACTAAGGGTGAGGATTTGACTGGTTCTAACAATCAGGGCTGTGCGTAGTCTACAAAAACCGTGGTACGCTACGGTTTTCGTAGTTTCCCCCGTACCGTAGTTCTACGATACGGAGAAACTACGTTACAGAATTTTGAGAATCTCTACGCTATGAACTACGCTGCGGTTTTAAAAGTTTTCTTGTTCTTTTCTTACGCTACGATCAAATTACAAACTATGGTGAAAAAACCCGGCAAATTTTAGTACACGTACGCACGTATACATAATTGACGCATGTTTTTTCTTTAATTCTTTTAACCATTTTATTTTTCGTTTCTTTGTGTCAAATAGTATATCTAGTAGCTTTTTTTTTTTTTGAACTACTGTCAAATTTTTTTTCAGAAAATCCTTTATTTTTTTATTTTTACGATGTTTAAGATGTTTACAAGTATGAAATTATCGATAACATATCTGAAAAAATTTCTGACCTTCTATAATTTGTCTTAGAACTAGAATCCCTTGTATATCAAAGAAAAATGAGTTTTATCCGCAAGAGATTGTGAAAAGCTAAGTTACAAGCGATGTCGAGGTTGTAAGAGTACTGCCGTGTCAACAGATAGAAAGCCTATCGTTGGTAGAAGAGATATCAATTATAATGATGTATAGTTTTGCTTAGGATTGTGTTGCTGCTTAGTAGTCATTCTTTTTGTTAATTTTTGTGTCATTTCTTTGTTGATCATTTACTTCTACTCATACTCAAATGAAAGTTATAACATATTGTAGAAGCAAAAATCAGAAATATTTTCAGAGATGTTAATGGCATACTTCTGAACATCGCATAAATAAAATTAAAAAAATAAAGGGTTTTCTGAAAAAAAATAAAATTCGTACGTGTACTACAATTTGCCAAAAAACCCCTCGCTACGCACAGCCCTAGCATACCTATGGTATAGTATGTGATATACAATTTATGTGATATACGGCTATGTGATTATCGTTTGAAATTTCCACTTAAATGCGTGAACGTTTTGATTTTTTTATATTTTAATTAATTTCAAAAAAAATTTAGAAAATCCTAAAACCCCCTCACTAAAATTACTTTGTAGCCCACTGGTGTACGAGTCAATTATGACGGTGTTTAACTAAGCGAATATACCGTCCTATCTATGCAACCACATTTTTTCCTTGATAAATCCAAATCAATTTTTATGTAATCATTTGTTGTTCTCTTTTGGGTTATTCTTTTAAAAATAAAAAAAAATCATAAAATTATAAAAAAAAAAATAAAAAACAAAAAAATAAAAAAACCCCCACGAAATCTACTTTGTAGCCCATTGGTCACTGTACGAGTCAATTATGACGGTGTTTAATAGACTCGGGTTGCTATTTCTCCGCTCCCCTCCCCCTATATTCATTTTTAATCGTAATTATTGTTGTATTTTTATTAGTTTTATTATGTAGTTGGTATTTTAAATAAAAGAAAACCCAAACAAATTTTTTTTATTCTTGTCTCTTTAAAAGCAGATTTCTGTATTGGTAATCAAAAATTCGCAGAGGAAATAACGTGGAAGGAAATTCTTATGAACACTATTGTAACTTATAAAAAATACCATACATTAGATTAGATTAAAATTAGACAAGAAACGAAAAATAAATTGTAGCTTATGAGTCTTGCTCATCTTCTGGACAGTCCTCAATACAGACGGTAACTACAAAGGTTTAGATTCTTTTTAAGAGATTGGACAGTGGATTTTTGTTTGAGACTATTTTGAGACTATCCGCGATCGAGTTCATGCTGTCGTTGCGTTCGATCCTCTTCTTGATAATTTCCCTAGTCTTTCTGGTGTTTACAGAGTAGGGATGGCCACTTTTTGGCTTTATATTGACATGACCTTCCTCCTTGAAGTGTTTCACAATCTTCTGGACAGTCCTCAACGGTATTTTCAGTTTGTTCGAAATGTTTCGATTGGATTGACCGCTTCGTGCCAGGCGCGCGATAGCTTCTCGGCAGACACAAAGTTTCATTTGAGCTAGAAACATAAGATAAGTATATCACCAGAAAGAGCACAAAAAATGCAACAAAATAATAGCACAATAAATAAAGAAATTGAAACTTTGACATATGAAATTTGCCCACTAAGCGCCCATACTTATCGGCCACCCTGTATATTTGATAATGGGAGCACCCGGAACTGGAACAGCCAGAAGAAGGATAGCAATCATCTTTGAAGGTTAATAATACGGCTAGCCTATTTAAGCAACTTGAAAGATGGAAGTGACGTGAAAAAAAATTTTTTTTTTTTTTTTTTTGAACTTTTTGATTCTGGTCTCTTCTAATTTCCCTTATTCTGTTTTCCCACGTCCATTTCGCTTAAAAATCAAAGTTTTTTTTCTTCACTCCCTTTTTCAGGGTTTTTTTCCCTTTCTTTCTACTAAAGGAAGGGAAGATAGTTTTCTATCAACCATACAAAATTACGTAATAGATACGTTAAAGAGTTTATTCTCTCTTGATATCTTTTGCCCAAGTTATAATGCCTCCCTCTTGTATATATCCAAGATGATAAGGCTAAAAACATGGTTGCTATGGATTGGCCAAAGCCTGGATTTTGAAAACTTATTGGTTGTATTAGATTGTAAAAAAAAACTGAAAACATGAAACTTAAAAATTCGATTTGTTAAATGAAGGAATGGCAGACAATCGATAAGAAGACTTGATGATTAAATATGTTTGGAAACTATAAACTATTCATTCTTTGTGTTTCTTTTTGATCCAACTTATACTACCTGCTACCCTTTCTATGTTTCCAATAAACCTGTGTTTCTTTTTCCTGTCACTGGGAAAGTCATTCATTGCGGGCGGCTCATACGTGAGCTCACCAAAGTAGACAAAAACAACAATATATCTTTCTCCCTTAATGGAGTTTTCGAAGGCACGAGGGGATCACCTTCTAAAGCCACCAAATTCTCCGACAGCCGTGTTCGGCTCCCAATTGAATTCCTTCATTCTTCCCCTGATATCAAATAAGGCGATGCCACCAAACAACACGAAGGTTGTTTTTAGATTCAGACATATTCTGCTTCGCGTCTTTTCTAGTCTCTACGAGATCGTGGGAAAGAATTTTTTGCAGGGATTGCTGTCACTCTATTTTTATCTTCATGTCCCAAAAAATCGCTTACCGTATTCTGACAGATGTTTCTCTTCTCTCATAGATAATCATTGACTATTAACATCTGGAAACGAGCGAATAATGCTCCCAATGCTATTTCTACTAGCCACAGGGTGAAGGATCCCCCAGCGCTGTAAAGCGTCGAAGAAAGAGCGGTCGAGCACTTCCGCCGTGCAGAAAAGATCGAAAATTATGTCGTATTTTCATCGTTGACGATTATTTTGGCTTTGTTTTCTCTTCCACTCCCTGATCCTCTTTAACGAAATGAGGCTCAGTGACGTGTAATCCCCCAAAATCGAGTCCAGATGAAGCGACTCTTTCTCCGCCAGTCAACCACCGACACATTCACAACACACGCCTGTTTTTTTCCTGTCTTCAACAGTTGGCGCCCCGTGTCGCTTCTCTCTTATCCCCCGTTCATTTCGACCAGTTGCCATTCTCTTCCATACAACTGCTGCTGTCTTGGGCCTAATTTTGGAACAGATCGAAGATCAACAAAGTATTTGTATTCAATTTTATTAATATATTCATAAAACTCCTTTATTCACTTTCTAATTAAATTAACAGTCCACATTGTCCTAGAAAAAGAATTTTATGGATTTAAAAATTCATGGTGAAAAGATCATTCATATAATCCATCCATCGTAT
This sequence comes from Oscheius sp. DF5120, assembly GCA_932521415.1. Taxonomy (NCBI): domain Eukaryota; kingdom Metazoa; phylum Nematoda; class Chromadorea; order Rhabditida; family Rhabditidae; genus Oscheius; species Oscheius sp. DF5120. The sequence goes on along the minus strand of OW051465.1, from coordinate 2,176,835 downwards.
TTTCTTCAAAGTTTACCAAAATATTCATCTATCAGTAGGTCTACTAATTCAGCTTTCTAGTCGAATTAATACCGCAGAGCTCGAATTCGAGTCATAAATACCCCATCGTCTTTATTATAAAATCCTTTCATCCAATCGATGAATACCCTTGGCGGTTTAAAACTTTTCATATAACACCTGTCGCTACCAAATCCTACCTCATTTTTTGTCCTTCCTCACACTATCGAGAAATTTAAATTCAGCGTCCAAAACTGTTCTAAAGAACATTCTTCTAGTGGATCAAGCCATGTCAACCAAGAAATCTTCTTCTCCAATAGGGGCAAAATTCAAAATTCACAATTTTTTTTAAAAATATCAGGAAAATATTTGTCATAAAAAATTCGTTTGACACTCCTTGCAAAATAATTAGTATACATTCAAAATCAAAAATCAAACTTGTTATAGAAGTTATCTTTCAGAACGATCATCCAGATAGAGAAATTGCATTATTTTGCTTTATTACGTTGTATCGTGAAATTTATGGGTTCATCATCCGATAATTAATAGCATGGCGAGCGTCTTAACCTGTTTATGAAAATAAACAGGTTATTGTATCAGATTGCGTTGACGTTACTATTGAGCGAATAAACCCCGATTTATCATCCATAATCACAAAGTAAATAAACTTTATGAGAAATTTAAGCCTATAGAAAGCAACCGATTGGAGCCATCTGGGGATTTTGATAAAATTTGTGGTACGCTAGGAATTATTAGATTGTCTCGTAACTCGTCGGGATATTTTAGCCTTCTTGGCTTTGCTCTCTTTGAGAAAATTTAAACCTATCATCAAGCTAATTTCTAGTTTCACAGATCATGGAAATTCTCACGAAAAAAACTTTCGCAACATTTATGCTCTTCAACTATCTTCAACAATCAGTCTCGTGGGCCGATTCGTGGGTTGACATTGTGACAGCAGGAAGAAACATTTTTCGCTTAGCTTTTTGAAAGATAAATCTCCATCAAAGCGTTTTATAAAGTGCTTTTTTCTTTTTTAGAAAGTTCTTTCTAAATCTTAGTATATGATAGCAAAAACCATATCAATCAATAATGTCAACAAATAGTTTTACAATTTTTCGTTTGAATCTAAAGTAGGTTTTTCTTTGATAACTATTAAATCACTCAAAATATTCTACTATGTACTCAACGAAAACATTTGATCTTAAAATACTCAAAACGACCTGAAAATGACCGTGGCCGTTGCTCCGCCCCCTTGATATCTATCTATCTCTCTCTTTCTGTCACGTAAACCTATTCAATCACCTAAGTCACATGGCTCCTTTTTTTGTTATTATTTTCTCGAGGGATTTTCACAAATTGAAAAATTGGGATTATGACACATCCCGTCGCAGCTTTCCTTCTTCTTCCCGTACGGGGGGCGTGTCGCCAGATGATCTTCTTCATCTTTCAATACTCTTCTACCAGTTACCTCAGTGTTTTCTTATTACCGAACATGTTGATAAATTTCGCGGCTGTCTCTGATTTTGCCAATATTTCCAATGGAACTAACAGCTGACAACGCCAGCGGGGGGGATTAAGGAGCATGGACGAATTGATATTAAAGCTTTTGCGAAGCAAAGAGCTTTTGGAAAGAGTTCCGTCAAGGAAATTATGAGGAAAAAACATTTAAAGCTAAAGGAAATTAAAGGAAAATAATTGAAATTTTAAAATATTGTCTTGGGCATTCCTACTTCTAACTAACCTCAATTTTAAACTCTTTCACTTTGCTCTTATTTATTTATAGAAAAAAAAATTTACTGAAAAATTCGATCAAAGTTATTGCTGTTGTCCCTGATTATCGTTTTTCGATTAAGACTACCTTGTTTTTCATTACTTTAAACTCATATAATGAGTTTTTATAAGTTGAGCAGACAATAAACTTTATCGCTCAAAAACGTCGTCTAGAAACTAGGAGAAACAATTTGTTTTCCATACCTTCCGGGTTTTTATAAGCGATTAGACTAACCACCGACTAGCAGTGACATATCCTCGATAGAGAAGTAGCTCTCTTTTCAACATTAAATGTTGAGATTTGGGGAAATAGCCAGGTATTAAATCAAAACATAGTTCTTAGGAATCCATTTTTCGATGAAATATTTGTATGCGAAATAGATTAATCGCGATAAAAAGGATTCGATAATCTTAGAGAAATATTAGAGAAGGATTAGGAGTTGATGAGGTTTTTTTTTCTAACTATCCAAAGAATTTATAAACCAGGAAACCGTTATTTTCTTCGTCGAGTCTTGCTAGACTTTCATTGTCAAAAGAGCATATTCTTTCAAAAATAACGCCGAGAAGAGCACTCAAAAATTGACGACTGGTTATCCACAATGGTTATAAATGACCAAGACGACGGGTGACAATTTAAAAACAAATCATATCTAAAGTTCAGCATCACTTGTTTCTCAGCACAGCGAATAAAACCGGAGTATTTGCGTCACAGCTATTAAAAATGGAAGGAACCTTTGCAGCGTCTTCAAAGGACGTCTCGTTGACTAATTGATACGGCGTCTAATTATTACGAAGAAGCTGTTCTGTGCCAATTATGCCGCGTGACGTCTCCTCGTTTTTCTCACACAAATAGCCGCTGGGGAGATTTCTGTTATTTCTCTTTCTTTCATTAGAGAATGCTCAATTATGCATAAACCTATTGGTTCCCGTTTGACGAGATATAAATACCCAATCTCCTTCCTTCTTCTTTTTGGTTTCTTTCATTTCCTTCATTCAGAATGGGAAATTCGAATAGTTCGAAAATACGACAACGATCAGACTCGATGACCATCCGATACAAGGAAGTCAAACAGCCGGTGAGTCTTATTCATAACTCCCTCGAGACACTCTCCTTTCAGAAAGACGGCGAAGTATTTTCGAAGAGCAAATCCATGGTTGAGTTAGGCAGTCAAAAAGCCAGAACAAAATCAACTGGGTCCGTGAGGGAAAAACCAAAGCTGGCTCCTCGCGACTCAACGAAGACCACGTGAGGATCATTTATTTATTCCTTGGGTTCTTTCACTTTTTTTGAGGCATAGCCCGGCCGCGATTCGCCTATTATTCGCCGTTTGACGTCAGCAACTCGACAACTGGGAGAGACCCAAGGGACCAAAGGGGGATGGGAGCCATCTATGGTGTAGAGATGTGTCATAAAATCAAGGCCTCTTATCCGATTTCTATTCAAAAATAGAGAGAAGATGTGATTTTCGAACTTGAGGAGAAGATTTATGGGGGGCAATTACCGACGGCAGACTGAAACTCATTTCAGCGGGTCAAATGGCATCTCAAGACAGAAGTCAGTCAGAAGGGATATAAGTCACCCGATTAATGCACAGAGCAGAGAAATTATTATACAATGCTTCGAAAATCCACATTCGGAGTTCGGAAACAAGGTGGGTTTTCTTAGATTTTTGGGAATGAAACCATGATACGCCTGTTGCGATCTAATGCTATGATCCGCAGGAACCTGTATGCACATCTGCATCTGCGAGTTTTCGCGTTAGTTGATTTTATTTCAAAAGCTCTGGAGAATCCTGAAAACACCTGCCGAAAACCTTTAATCCACTTCTGGGCTCTTCTAGGAAAAAGCTAAAGTCTTTCTGATCTCAAAATTTTTCAGGTCCTCCAGAGAATATTCGAGAAACGTAGCGACTTCCAGAACTATATTTACGCATTGGGAAAAGAACGCTCTTACCAAATGAGTGTACGATTAAAAGACCTCGTCGAAGAAGTAGTCAATAAGGTATCCATCTCTTCTTATAAAATAACAAGATATAGATCTACGATCCCGACTATATCTCTCAACTTTCCCGAACATATGGTGAGGAACACGTGGAGTTAAAGCAATTCGGATGGAAACCGGACTTCTGGGTTGCAATAGCAGATGCCATCACGGTTGAAGGAGTTATTTTAGATATGGCTAATCATCAGGTAGTTTTGAAAATGATGGAAAAAGATCTCCTTTCTTCAGCCTGCTGACACCGTCGCTGCTTGGTCTTCTCTCGCCACTTTGATGTTTTCTTCAGTTCGAGACGGTTATTATCAGGCACTGAGGAAGCATCGAATGTCATCGAGGAAGGTTTTGAAGCGACAAGTTACAATAGAATCGCAGCCAGGCATTCCAGAAGAATTGGTGAGTTTTTTTCATGGTGGATCTCATTACTCAAGTTGGGCAGTATCTTTGTAAAATAATGAAGAAAGAAAAATCTTGCAAAACAATGGGGAAAACAAGGAAAAAACAGAAATGCACCCACCTGTTACTCACGAGTCCGTGCAAAAAACATTTGTGATCAACTGGATGAATTACTGATAAAAATACATGTCATTAGCGACGAAAGCGAGGGATTTTATTGAAAAAGAAAAATGAATAAAACACTCAACCTGAAATGAATCTTGTTATTACACATTTATTGTTTTTCAGGTAAAACAGTCCACCCCTCCTCCGGGTCTGACTCCGAGGTCTTCCGTTATGGAGTCAAGCGGCAGTAATTCATCGCAGCTCCAGATCGGAACGGCAAGCTCCTCCCGTCGAACTTCGTCTCAATCTAACGAGTCAGAAAGTAGTACAACCATCACCCGAAGTATGCCCCTTCCTTTTACAATTCATTATTATAGTGAACATAATGGCACCGGTAGTTCGTGAGATGCCGCCGCCCCCAGTAAACTGTCCAGTCCTCGTGACAAGTCGTTCCCGACCGATATTCGAATAGACGAGGGCAAAGCGGGTAGAGATATCTACGTGTCGGGTCAACATTCCAGTTGTTTTTATTGTTGTGAATATTATTTGGCAATAGAGGTTATTTGTGTGATAATGATACATCAAGAAAGCGGATTTTTGTTCCGGGTTGTCGGCTTTTACAGCAGCAGTTGAATGATCTTTGACTGCCTAAAGCAAGATCTTTTTCTAAAAAATTTGATATTTGATGTGGAAATGCTCATCAATTCTCAAATTTACTTAATCAGCGTCACAATGCAGAAAATAAAACTATGTTCATGTCTTTTATGGCTACCAAACATCAACGAAGATTCTAATCAGCTAAAAATTAATACCATCAAAGAGCTTAATTAAGCTAGCTTCTTCATAACTAACAACAGTCTACTAAATCTACAAAATGACAAATCAACGGTATAGTGTTAGATTATTTGTTTTTTGGGAGTTTTTGAACCACTTGAAGTTTCACGAGTTTAATGAGAACACGCGTCACTCCCCATCCGACTCTCTACCGTAACAGGAGGTCACGCTGCAAAGAATCTTTGGTCTCATCTCTCACTCCCTTCCCATCTAAAATAGCGATTCCATTGGCCGAAGAAAATTTAATTACTGTTTTCATTCTGTTGGACTTCGGGCAATCCAGTGTAGTGTTTTTTGGTCAAGACCAAGCTAGAAGAGAGTTTAAAACAAGAAAAAAAGGGTTGAATTTCAATTGCGGGGTCAGGTGAGAAAGAAAGCAAAAATCCTGACAGGTCAAAGGACAACAAGGGACAGCGATATACTCGATTTTCAAGAGGTAACACCTGGAAACTGGGACTTTACTTAGCAAGGAGATTCCAACAGTTAATACGTACTTCGATTCTTTGGTTTTGGGATCACGTCCAACTGGACTCAAAAAGTGTAACGTATTGCCTAGAGTTGTACAGTGCCTTGGGATGGCAGACAACGTCATGAGACCTGAAGGACACGGCTGGAACCTCTCACAGAAAGGCTGGGCGGTATCGAATTTCGATATCAGACAGTATTTGCCCTTTTTATTCTTTATTTTTCAAAATTTTGCATTGCGTTTGTTTCATTTAGAATTTGTATAAGAAAAGGCCTAGAAGATTATTATCGGAATCAATTTTTCGCATACAAATTTTAATTTTATATCTTTCTAGACATGATTTTAGCCTATAAACACAGTAAATATCACAGTAAAAAATGAAAAAAATAATTTTTTGGAACGTTCTTTAGTTCTTCTTCAGTTTTCTCCTTGTTCATTCGAATCAACAGAACGATAATAACAATAGCTGATGAACAATTCAATTTCGTTACAATTGACTGGCACGGGGGCGTTAGTCAATGAATGAATAATCTGCTGTATAAAAGACCATGGTTTAGGCGTTGATCGGTCGAATTAGCCGATCGTCGTCATCCTGTTAACGAGCTATGAGAGCTATATATCTTATGATTGTTTGATTTTTATCCTAGACAAAACAAAATCCTTGAATGTATCCAAAATCAATTTACGTGTTATTTGTAAGTGGTTAACAAGAATTTTCGATATAATAGTGGAATGTGTAGAATTATCTTGCTGTTCGCACATGTTTATACCGTTCCCTCTTTGCCCAAAAATACCTCAAAAATTCTTTCTTCCTTTTTGTACAAGGTGGATTATATGGCGTAAACAGGACAAAAAGCAGACCGTAACAATGTGTTGTAAGTGTCGGTGTCAATTTGAACCTGTCCCCCCCCCCCCAGTCGTCGTCGTCCGTTCAAAGACAATCAGTGTCTCTCCTTCTCACAGGATATTCGACAGTTAATTGGCCGTGAATTGAGTCAGACAGTTCAATAGAAGATCGAATCAAAACGATTTAATTGACGAGAGGGGCGTAGCCGGTAGAATCTCTCCCCCCCCCCCCCCACCCCCCATCCCCGATTGTGTCATGTACCAGTTACCGCCTTTTTTCTGTCCTTTAGTTGATGAAGAAGAGAAAGAGAGAACCGGTGGTCTTGGTCTTTATAATCTCAAAGAATCATCGAACTAATTTTTTTTTTCCTTGTCGAAACAGACTTCAGTCTAGGGGTTAGACAGAGTCGTTTATTTTTTTACTCCCATTATAGTCTAGCTCTCAATTAAAGACATCAAACAATTCCCTCTTTACGTATTTAGACCACTGAACGAAAAGAAACGGGTAGCGACTCAACGATTACGGTGAATTTGTCCCTTGAACCGCTGCCTTCCAATGAACTTTCAACCTTCCAAAGGTTAAAGTTTTGTCTTCAAACAATTGACTGTAGTTGACCAGTACAACTAAATTCCATAAAAACAATACACTCTTCCCAATCATCCTTGACATTTGTAAGTTAAAAACTTTGAACTGGAAAAAATCGTAGAGACGATGATTAATTTCTTTTTATATATCGGACAGGAGCGAGACGGTTAGAATCGGTTGGTTAGTCATTCTGTAGAAGTTGATAAATTCAAATTTGAGCATATCTGGAAAAAGACTAAGACCAGAATTTAACTTGATTTTTTATTTTTCCGGATTTGTCTAGGCTGATAGAATCGACAATAAAGAATTTTTGCATAGTAATGGGGAAACATATTGAAATCCGAAGAATTGTATGCTTGTAAATTAACTGATGGGACAATAGATTTTTCAGCAAGCCTGAATATGTAAGATTTTAACTACAAAAATAATCTTTGATTTTTCTGCCTTTACATACAATCAAATCACATTCAGTTCAAAAAATAACTTTTCTATCGCAATTTAATCCTCACTTTGATCCTCGGCCTCAGTATCCTTCGTTCTCCCAAACCCCGTTGTCCCGGGTGCACCCTTCGTCGAATTTCTTCGCGTGACATTTTCTTCCTTGGCTGTTTTCGGCTTCCAGAGAAGGGAAACCTGTACACCTCCTCTATTGTCTCTTATCATCTTCTTTTTGACAAGAGACCACCCCGTAATGTGGCTCCTTTCACACTCAATTGCCTCCGTTCTCATTTCTTATCTCTACTTGTCTATCTCCCGCCCGATCAATATATGAACTTTTTTTTTGACATTTTGACATTTTGACCTGTTTATCCTGACAGTATAATAGCCTGTTTTCCTTCTCTTCTTTCCCTCGTGATATCATGACCGTTCAGCCAGGATCTGATCCAGTTTTGACGCTATTACTTCGCATGTCTCTTTCTTATTTTACCCTTTGTTTGCTTATTTTCAAGAGAAAAATGGGCAATCACACGATCTGTCTCTCCCTTCTGACATCAGTCGTTTTCTTCATAAGAGAAGAGTTCAAAAATTTCACTCTTCTTGTGATAATATTTTTCAGGAAAACATGGTTATTTTTGCTATTAAGAACACATTTTTCTATTTTTCAGATAGCATGTGAATAATTTTCTTAGATTTTGCATATGAATTTTTCTACTTTTTTATTCCATAGAAAATAATTTTGGTCGTTCATTTTGTTGTAGTAAAACAAAATGAAAAAAAGATGTTAAAATGAAATATGAAACAATAATTAGTTTTTGACAAGAAAGAAAAAAACTCGACTACTTTGATTTGTCATTGAAAACAATCTAGTTCTGTCCCTTTAATTAAAAATAAATCAAGGTCGTAGTCAGAGGCTGGAAATAACCTAATGAATTGAACTGTATCGGGATGATGCTATTTCTTTTTTTTCGGATCCATCTTCACTCCTTTTGTTTCTGTTGTCTTTTGAACGTTAAAAACAGTCTGTATACAAGAAAACGATCAAGTCAATGAGAAAGAAGGCTATAAGTACTAACACATGAGGTCTCTCTTATATTTATTTTGCTGTTCCTTATCAATCTCTATCCAAATGTCTAGTATTCTCCATATGTTGATATTAAACATAATACATCATGAAATATTACTCCCATTTCCTCTCAATTTTCACCCCATTGTAACCTGTTTTGGTTCCATATCATTCAATATAAAACATTTTTAGAAATAAATGTCCAGCGATTAACACCAATTTTCATGGATGATTGGGTGACGGTTAAGGGTAATACGTCACTGTTTCAATGATTTCTGCCGATGAACGTGTTTTTTGTGATGATTCTTGATTTTCTGTAAAATAATTCTAATACCTCTCTTTCTAGCTCAATAATTCATCTAATTCTTTTTATAAATTACTAAATAGTTTGGGGAGGGTAGTCTCGAATGAATTATAAGTGCTTAATTCAAACAAAAAAATCTTCATTTTTATCCAGCTATTTCTGAACAATCAAACAATATTTAAGAACAACCTTTGCCGCTGGATGGTCTGTCCTCCAATCCGGCTCCTTCTGGTCGCCGCTGTCGTCTCCTTCTGTTCTAACTGGCAGTTCGCTTTTCAGGTATTCGTAACTTTTATCCTTTTCATTTCGATCTTTAGATCACCTATGTCAACACTTCAGTTCAAACATTTTATCAGCTAGCGAATGCCGGCTACCAAAATAGTCAACGTTTGTTTATTTACCCTCTAATCGCTCTGCCTTAATAGATTGCACCGTCTGCTGGTTGCCGGAGCAGAATTGGTCCGTCGCCTGGTCGACAATCGTGAGCAGCTTTGCCGCTGGAACTATTCTAGGATTTCTATTGGTAAGCTTTTTTCCTTTCCTAGATGGATATTTAGACACCATGGCTAACGGGAAGATTTGGAGTGAAAAAGACACAGATTATAACTTGTATGTCGGCCATTGCCGGCTGTTCAATTCATTTTCTTGCGGAATATTTTTCTGGAACCAGTAGGTTTTTCAAGAAAGAACGATAGAATAAAAAATTCAGGTGAAACTGCTGTCTCGACTGTACTAATCGTTGGACGATTCCTCGTGGGAATACAATCAGGTAGACATTTTGAAGAAAACTTAAATCAAATGAATAGATTGGCATACAGTTGCTCATTTAAATGTTTTTATTCTTCAGGCGCCTCCCTCTGCTTGCTGCCCCTATATATCATCGAGATTTCTCCTTTGCATCATCGAGCATTCCTGAGTACCTTTCAACAAGTCTCCCAAGCGACTGGAACCCTCCTGGGTCTACTTCTTGGCTCTGAAGAAATTCTACCCCTTGGACATTATAGGTATTTTTTAAATTTTGTCAGTAGAAAATTCAGATTCATTTGGCTTCAAATCTTTGCTATTATCCCGACTATTCTCTTCCTTGTTGTGTTACTTCTAACTCCAGCTACTCCACATCAGTTGGCGAAAAAGGCAGAGGCGAAGAATAAAGATAATACAGCCAAAAGTAGGAAGAAATGATGACAGCATAGTCTATTTTAGTAACGAAATCGCTGATATTCTATCACGGATGTACTACAGCGATGGATAGTATCAAGAAAGAATGTCAAAAGGTTGATGAGCAAATTGAGAGAAATCAAGGGTAAGTTGTAAAACTAATAACTATCTTAACTTAAAACTCAGAAATTTCGACTTTAATTTGATTCGATTTGTTTTTAAGTCGATAGCTCTCTTTGTAAATACATTGAATTGCACAGAAATGGCATTTTGAACCTAAATCAGCTTTATAAGTTGCACAATAATTTCGCAACCAATTAGGCGATTTTTCTTCCGATCAATAGCTCTCGAATTCCTTTTGAGCTCATCTTTTAGGAATTCAGCTCCAAATAGTTTCCCTGAATCGATAGAAAGTTTTAATATCTTGTTTCTTGTCTATCCTCATAACAAAATTTTTATGGCCAGCTAGTAGCTATCTTTCCCTCAGTAGAATACATACGAACATAAACTGTTGATAGCGAAAGGAAAAAAGCGGCAGTTTTCATGGACGAATTAGGAAACAAGCTGATAAACTAAACCTAAAAAGCTCTTTCAGAATTCCTCGATCCTCATGGAAAGGTTTCGCTATCGGAGCAGCTGCTGCCGCGTCGTATGCTTTCACTGCTGATGATCTTGTTGACACTTTCAGTGCCCAGATCTTATCGGTATTTTGCTCAGATGACAAGATGAATTTTTATTTAGAAGTCACAATCAGAGAAGGGACGAATGACAACCGACTCGGCTGATATAATGTCTGTCGTATTTGGAGGGTTATTACTCATTTCAAGTCTGTTTGGAATATTTTTGGTAAGAATTTTTATTAGCTTTGAATAGTAGAAACCGGTATCGAAGATTGAAGATCACAGTTATTAGATCTTAGATGGGGTATTAGATGGCGTGGTATCCTCCTCAAGGATGCTGAAAACGGATTATAAAAATATAGATATCTAATCACGTATCCGGGCCATAACCAAAATTAACCAAGATTTTCTATTATTTTTAATAGGATTGAGATTCTGTCTAATATATTTACCTGGACTTGGAAGGATGATTGACGGGCCTTGAAGGCCTACGGCCACCTTGATCCGTATAGCGACGGCATCTAACCGGAAGGGCGGACATATCATCGGGTGGTTTCACCGGAATAGACTGGTCAACAGTCTTTGTTTCAACAACCACAGCCATTTCTGAAAGAATTGTGATGAAGATGAAGAAGGAAGTGTTTCACCATCCGGAGAAAAAAAAAGAAATGAGTTATCACTACGCAAACATTACAAAAGTTGTCACCGAGAGAAAGGTCTTCACACTACATGTTTACGATTGAAAGGAAGAGAGAGATATGTTAATTATCTGTCAATTATACAGTCTGATGAGACGAGAGGCAAATAAAGGGACACCGACAGGTGCAATAACCAGTCTGGTATTTTGAACGAGAGTCATCTTTTGAAAGAGTTAACACAGGAGGAAGAAATGAAGTAACTACCAAAAATGGAGTCTAAATAGACAAGAATTTTCATTATATAGTGAAATCTATATCTGGTTGGCTCTACCGTCGAATACAGTATAGACCCACCGTTTGCAGACCATATTCCCTATCAGTTTCCCTCTAATCGCTTGCGAAAAAAAATCTGGAAGCTAGAATGCTAACGAAAAGAGACTACTCCTTGTTTCCTCAAGATAATGATGTAATTATGAAAGCTGTATTTAAATGCCAGGATGTTGGGGAACAAAACGTGGTTCCATGGTGTAGCGGTTAGCACTCGAGACTTTGAATCTCGCGACCCGAGTTCGAATCTCGGTGGAACCTTACATTTTAACCTTTATGAGGTTTGTTTTCTAGATTTTGGAGTTTCTACTAGATAATCTTTTAGTCAGCGTAAACAATCTTTTTTTGAAAATGACTGTTACCCGCTCATGTCTGGGCAGCAAATTGATGTCTCGCATCAATTTTCGAATGTGGGGAAGGGCGAAATCACTTTCTACGACATTTATGTTAATGAAAAAAAACAAAAAAAAGGGGAAAAATATTCGAACATCTGAATTTTTCCTTGCGAAAGGAGATGTTTTTTCGCGGATTTTTCCGTCATGAATTTTGGCATAAAATCAGCTGGAAAAACTGCTTTTGTTTAAGACGGTATTTTCCACTTAAAAATATTTTGTGATAAAAATACCAATAATGTTTAGTTAAAAAATTATTTCATAAACTTCCCTAACTAACCAATTTTTATATAACTACTGAATCCTAGGAGAGGGTGTCTCGATGAAATGCGATCCATCGTATACAAAAATAGCAATAAATCAGAGAGAATAGGAGGAGAAGGAAGGACATAAACAAGGCCGTCTGTACATTTTGGGCAGACGGCCGTCGGCAGAATTAACATAGAAGACAAATATGGTCGGATAGAAGGGAAGGGGGATCTGACTCCGTCCTGACTATTTATTTTTTTTTGTGCGAATGAGTATGTGTCTGGACCACAAGGTTAAAATTGTAGAGGACGGTTTTGTGGGGGAACCCGAACGGGAGGTAAACAATTGCACAAATGCCGCCGATAGTGAACTGTTGTTGCATAAAGAAAAGAAGTGTCTATCTGTCATATACACAAACAACAAGCTTTTCAAAATGATCGATTTAGAAGGGCGTATGTAGTAAGGCGAAGAGAGAGTGAGAGGAACGGCCGTAGATAAATAATTCAGTTCTTTTGACGCCGGTGGTGAAGATAAGGAAAGGCGGTGACTCGGAATCTAAGAAAACAATCTGATTGATCAACCGCCTCCGGCCCCTGCCCGAAAAACCGCAAAATCTCCGACCAAACAACTCGTATTTCACACTGATTAATGGCCATCTCGTAGAGTTGCGAGCGAAAGAGAGGAGCCGCCGAGTCTGAATGTGAAGATAAGGGAAGAGAGATACAAAAGGATTGCGTGTTTGGAGGAAGGGGATCTAAAGGAAGCAAGGGGACATAGCAAGATATCTTCTGCGGGATACTCATCGGAAACACCCCCGAAACTGCATTGAAATTCCTTATTTCAGCATTTTTAGCAATTTTATGTCCTTTTTTTGTGCCTATCAGGTGTGATAACCAATTTTGGCCTATCTATTGACTAACGGAGAAAATTAATAAGCCTTGGTTGGTTGAACTTTTTTACTCTTCAAGTTTTGAAAGATTGAATTTTTTGATGTCAGTTTCCCTTAAAAAGTCAAGAATGATTTCTTCTAAAATTTTCCTTACCAAATCTTCTTTTACTGAGACAAGGTTAATATAGCACAACAGATGTAGCATCAAGTAAAACAACAACTTATAATGTAATACGGTAGCAGCAGTCACCTTATTAGCGTGTGGAATCTTATCTATCAATATTAATGAATGCATATAAGTCGGATGAGAAACAGTCACTATTTACTCGATTTCGAAGGGAGGAAGATGGATGCCTATGACAATGCCTCCAGGAAAACACTATGACTATTGATAACCACAGGCGGGAGAAACGTTTTCGCGGTCATTAAAAAAAGTAAAGAAGCTTTGAGGTCTTCAGTTTCAATTTTTAGGTTTTTGGAAATCCTTAATTATATTTTATATGCTAAAAGATGGGAAATTTTATATAAAATCTAAATATAACAAAAGAAAAGAATGGAAAAAAAATATTAGTCATCGAAAACGTTCTTCTGAGAATTCGTAAGCGGTGGCTCAAGGCAAAAAAAACGGTCAGACTAATTTCGAGGCAAATCGACATGGTTAGTGACTAATAAAGGCAAAGAAATGGCAATGTTTCCCAGACAGATGTTTTCCAGGGTGGCTATCAAAGGGCTTGTAAAAACGAATAGCCTAGTGAATATTGGCTGCCCCTCTGAACAAAAGGGAAGTGACGGAAGCAGTCTCTCTCTCACACTCACACACAATATGTTGTCCTCGAATCGAGCACAAAATTCGGGTGGGAAAGAGCGGGATCGACGCGACAATAGCTTGATAGAAAGTGCATTCATGACCGCAGCACACAGCCTATCTGTGAGCGGGGGGGGGGGGGGGATTTTTTGGCAGCTGGCCAGAGTTTCCCTTCTGTTTTTCTTACAGAGTGTAGTGGATGGGCGGGTGAATAAGAGCCGAGAGCCAAAAAACGAAAATAAAATGGGCCCGGAAGGGCTGTTATATGTAGAATGAGAGAGGCTTATCAGATAATCAGATGGACGAAGAACATACGCATAAGACAAGTGGGCGTGGGTTGGAGAGGAGGACGGAAGACATTCAAAAAGCGTAAGGCATAAGCATAAAAGAGAGAAGCTAAAGTGAAAGGAAAACATTAAAGTATCAAACCTTGAGATTGCAAAGTAGCCTTTCTCTCTTTCATCATTCAGTCTTGCAGCTCAGCCACCTGGATGTGATAAGATCTTTGGCATAATCTGGCATAACATTTCCTCGTTCAATTATAATCATTTTAGCAAGGTAGAATGAGACTAGAAAGTCTAGTCTATATTTCACCTATACGAAATATATGAGTTATAATTTTCAAAATATTATCATTACCAGATAGAATAAAAAAAATTGAACTAAAAATCTTTTTGCAGAAAGTTAAGGATTTTGTTAGGAAAATATACTAGATCGACATGAATTTTTGAACGAAAAAGTGTTGATACTTAATAGAGTTGTAATAAAAGTAATGGGGAAAGTAAGCATTTATCACGAAAAACGATCTTTTTACACATCTATCCTGGATAATTTTTTTTCGGATAACTGAGTTTTGAAATGCTTTCCATTGGACTTTCATTTATAAAAGTCTAGAGATATATGTACTATTCATATCTGACGGCAAAGGGTAAGAGGAAACAAACAAATCGTGTTATAGACAAACAAGCGTCCGCTGAAATTCAAATCTTACCATAGTACACACAGTTTAGTACAACAGATTCTGACGTGGTCCACTTGTGAGGGTAGGAAGTGCAGCGATTCAAGTTAAACTGTTAGATTATTACTTTTCTATCATCAAATTTTCTTATTTTCGTAATGTTAAAAATGCAATATCTCTTTCAACATAGGTGAAAAGAAATAAAAAGGAAAAAATAAAAAAAAAATCTTTTGATGTCGCCATGATCACTTTTTCGGGAAAAAATGATAAACTATGAACATAATCTTTTTATTTCAGATTGATCGTTTCGGTCGTCGTAAACTTCTATTGCTCGGCCTCGTCGGTACCGCCATCTCTAATGCCGTAGTCGTAGCCTTTTCTTCCAATTTCATCGTCGTCACCGCGGCTTTTTCTTTTACAAAAGTCTTCATTGGACTCGGAGCAGGAGCACCGGCATGGTTTTTGACTTCAGAATTGGTAGGAAAGAGGAAAAGATGAAAAATAAACAAATTTTAGGTCGACCCAGCCCACGCTTGTCTTTTCCAATCTCTCTCTACAGGGCTCCTACTGACTTCGAATATGGTCGTGACATTCTTCTACCTACAATTGGATCTGTTGATAGGTAGCTATAGGTTAGTTTTGAAGATTAAAATAGCCTGAAAAATAAGTATACAGACTGACCTATAACATAGATAGAGTTTTTTTTACTAATATAGGCTAGGCTGAAGAGAATTTTTTTTAAATATTTTTATAACTTTTACTGGTTAGAAACTACTTTTTTTCATTTTTCTTTTTCAGTATTCTTGTTCTGGCTTCTGGTCCAGCTATGTTACTAGCTATCGCTCTTTACATGTTTCTCCCTGAAACGAAGGATAAAACCAACGAAGAGGTGAGCCCTTTTTTTCCCTTCGAAACAAAAACAAAATTATCCTTTTCAGGTGCAGGAGATGCTGTCAGAAAATGTCTTTTCTGGTTTCAAGAAGAAAAAGAGAAAATCACCGATGTACGGGACACTTTGAACACGTTTGTGTTGTACATATATGTGAAGATTTTATCGCTATTTTTGAATATTTTGTTCAAGAGAAGCCAACGGTTGACGGAGAATCCGTTGAGCTCCCTCCAGCGCAGCCAGACGGATGGATTCTTTCCGAATACGTTGGGCTTTTCGTTGATATATCTGATAATTCATTGGGGAATTCTAACACTCTTACAGCCTTCTCCTGTCGACATAGAACATCCCATTTGGAGGCGACGAGACGAGAATAATCGCCGAAGGAGGCAATGGGAAACTGCTGTTTTACAACGGGAAGACACTCCTTGAAGTAGATTGAATAGGCAGAAACGAGTCTGAAGAGAGGGTGAGAAGAGAAAAAGAAGAGTACCTGGGTTTGTCCTCCGTCTCCTGACACGAATCTTTAGTCTCGAAAGTCTGAAAATGAAAATATAAAAGAGTTAAGATGGTATCATTTTTTACTCTATCCTTTTTTTACAAAGCCTCCTCATAGAAACTTTGAACCTTTTGAAAGAGGAACTAAGCGCAAATGGAGTATGAAATATTCATAGACACAATGGGCAACGGCTTTGTGTTCTAAGTATTCTTGAGTGGGGTATAAAGGACGGACTATACTTGTTTATGAGAAATCCATCTTGTTCCTGTGACTTTAATTTTATAGTAGACCAATCCTAGAGGACTTAAAAATCATTCTAGACTTTATATCCCCTATAAAACACTTTTTGTTTTTCAAATAACTTTTCAATAACAGATTTTGAAATATTCAAGATACTCATATTTCGCTCGAATGATGGTCAAAGCTAGAATGTTTTAGAAGTTTTGCAACTTAATAGAAATTAAGGAATACATTTGATATATCAGTTTTGAAAAAAGTCTTTCTTCCTAATTAGTTTCAAAGTTCCTTTTCCCAAAAATTGTGTTTAATTCTTTGGCTTACCTGATAAGAATATAAAGAAGACAAAGTCGAAAAGGTCAACGTCGGCTCCAGCTTTGTCCAGTCATCAGCATTCCCACACAGTTCCGTCTTATAACAATCGAATTCCTTTAAAGAGAAGGACATAAGATGGGAAGAGAATAACATATGAGAGGCGGAATATGACATAAGGGTATTATGCTTATTATGTAAAGGTCAAGGCATAATTAGAGAGTTGGTGAACAGGTGAAGGAATTAGAGGAGATTAGTCAAAGACGGCACACAATAACAATTAGATCGGGAGGGGAAGATGATGGGGAAAAGAGACCGGTATGGTTCAATTGTTCCCTCTTCTCATGTGAAAAGAGAGTGAGTTTGTCGTCACAGCTACCCTTTTCAATGCAGCTGGCTGCAAAAAAAAAATCATTGTGTACGATTCTAGTTAGATGGTTTCACATTCCATTTCTCTTCGCAACCCGGTTGTACAGTGTACATTGATTTGCTTCAGCTTATTCTATATATTCTCCTTTTTTTCCCGTTCAAAGAGACCCATGTGAGGGCGACCTTGGTAATCTGCTGCAGCGCGTATTAAGCACTTCAGCCGATATAAAGGTGCAAAATCAGATTATGAGATCACGCTCATTTTTTAGATAATTATCAGGTTTACAAACTCAGAAATGTTTCTTATCTTTTGATATAATAAAACAATTAAAATCTCTCGATGAAATTTATAAAAAAAAAATAATAATGATCGCAGCTTAATTCTGCAAGAAAAAACCAAGCATTTGCAAAAAATGTTTTCTACCGTAAATACTTCAATCGAATCCTCCTCGCTCTGACGGCTCTATTGAAAAATAGAACTACCTCTTCAATATCCCCTCCCCCGTATCTTGTGCAGCCTAATTTCAAAGACTTCTAGTTTATAAAATACTATTCATACTTGCGCCATTATCCGTTTAAAAAGCATATTATGCTTTTTGATTCCTTTTTTACCTGAACGCTAATGAGCTACTCTTTCAAACAAATTGAAGTCAGAAAATAGTTTGGAAGCTTACAAACAGAAAATTTGTCATATATGAACAGTTACTATGTTCATATTTAAATTAAATGTTACTAAATAATTCCAAAATCTGTTTAAAGCCACATTTTTTTTCAATAGTGCCATAAATCGCAACTAAAGGTTATGCTATTCAGCGGGTAATAGAGCGTATTGAAGGCAAAAGTGACAGTTTTTGCGCCATGTCTTTATGATTATTTTTTTGGTGCTTCCAGATAACATTTTTGATTCGCTTGAATAGTTAATAAAAGGGCTTTAAAGTATTTTGAAACATATGTTCAGTCTATTGTTATCATTTTAATGGGGATTAATGAAGGCCAAATAGAGCTTTAGACAGTCAGATATTTCTTGAGCTGTAAATTTGTTCAAATGTTTATTCCTTTAAGTCCAAAAATAAACAAATTTGGCAGCTATGATTCGTTTTTCATCCGATTATATGGAATATTGCGTACATGATGTTTGAATTGTGTCAAACCATTAAAAATCGCATTTAGCACCCAAAAAGTTTATATTTGAAAAACATTTAGAATAAAAAATTGCGTCAAACAGTTGCTAAATAAAGAAAGTGTTGATATGTTTCGGCTCCCAATCCCTCCAATTCCTCAGGATCTAGCATTAATTTAAAAATCAAATCGATCCATTGGTCTGTCCTTTTATACTCTTGGTTCAATCGAAACATTTAGTCATTCCCCCCTTTCAATTCGCTATCAGTCCTGATAGCTACGTGTTGGCAAAACGGAGGAAGCCCTCGCGTATCCCTGAGGACGAATTCGGTCGACTGCCAACAGCCGAAACGAACGACCTCTCTCGAAGGGCCGCTTATTAACTTTTTATCCTAACTTATGTAAGGAACCACGCTTTTTTAACTTGATTCATTTTCTTTCCAAAAGCTCCCATATGTTTTATGTTTGGCGAGAGACACGTTAGTCCTGCATGTGGTTTCCAACAATTCTCGTATGTATAAACCATGTCAACCCGATGAATTTTCTACTATTAAGTAACATTTTTGCCTCGTTATTTCTTCCCAATAACTAGTTATTGTCTGCAACAATTTTTGTTTCTTTGCGTGTTTATAGTAACTAGACATTTTAGATCATTCAATGTTGCTTTTTCTTTCCTGAAAACCTCCTATTCTTCCTGTTTGTTTGCCTTCCGTAACGGTCTTTTGTTCCCGGTTTCCATGGGCGTTTTTCCACGTCTGCTCAAATCGCTTTTGAACAATCTATTCCATCTATTATTAGTCACTTAATGCCCTTTAATAGTTGTAAACAACTCATTGTAAATTTTAAAAAAATATAAGAATAAAGTCAATTGCTTCTCTCAATTTTATAGAGAGATTCTTTTTTAGTCGAATATTATCGAATAATATTAATTTTTTTCTAAATTTTCTGTCCAGGATATTCTATCTCTTCTCATCATTTGGTTTTCACTTCTTCCCACCTACGGCGCCATTTCTGTGTATTTACAATTGTTTTTCCCTGAAAGCTCTATGTGGATCGGCTAATAAAGGAAGTCAATTTCCAATGAGAAGGATGATAATTAGGGGGAGAGCTGGGCGCTAGCAGAAGTCAAAGAATGAATCTAAAAATAGGCGAAGTATATTATAATCATGAAAAGATTCCCATTAGAGCACCTACTAGTAAGGAGAATATTCTAATGTTTGATAAGAAATACTTTGAAGACATCTTTAAACTTCTCCTTTATGAGAGGGATAATTTGATTTTGGAAGTTATTCTCTCCTAACTTTATCTTCCAAAAACATTTTTAGTCTAATCTTTCTATGAAATGATAAAAAAATGAAGCTCTCTTCATAAAAACTTAAGAGGCAATAGCAAATTGCAAAAAAAATTTCTCATTTGCAATTTTAAAATCCAAAAGATCAATTTTCGGCCATATGATCGACTGCCGCATCACTTTCTACGAAAATGTACTTCCCCGAAATGTTTTTCAGTTGTCAGCTGGTCCTTTGACCGTTGATTTAGTATCTATTTGAGGAGTTATTTTTTTCTTAGAAGCTCCTCAACTAACATTTTGAGTGTGAATTAATTTTGTATGAAAATTGTATGAGTTATTTTTTTCAAAAAAATTTTTTAAATTAAATTCATAGAAGATTTGATATTATTAAATTATAAAAAAAATAATGCAGTCCCTAAAAGTAAAAAAGAAAGTTATTACCGTAGGTGTTGTCGATGACTGAGTGCCTATTCATCTGATTATAGTGTATATTTGCGCAGCCAAAGACTCATTATTTGCTCTGTCGGTTCGCACAACTGCCACGCCTAATTTGTTCGATCAGGATAAATAATGTTAATTATCCTCTTCTTTTTTCAATTTGACTTATAAAGACACGCGAAGCCTAAATTTGTATGGGTTTTTTGTATCAACCGATTTTATACAGTTATGCGAGGGAAACCGCGCATCCCTATTTTCGCCCGGGTGCTTCAACTTTTCTCCGGCTCTCAGTTTTCTTTTCTCCCCTTTTTTCTCCACATCGTATCTGTTTCAGATGAGTCGTTATCTCATCCATGTCAAACGTAAATTACGGGTTATTTTAATTTCGGCAGCCGCACTCATCTTCACAGCTCTACTCGCTTTCTACAATAACCAAGAGGTAGTCGTGAATGTCGTTAACATCCCTCAACCTGTGGAGAGATTTGAAGAAGAATATCGGGTAGCAAAGATGGAGGAGCCGGCGAAGGAAGAAAAAATTACACTACCACCAATTGTGCCAAAAGCGGAAGAGATAGTGAGAGAATTTAAGGAGGTTGCAGTGACGAAAGAGATCCTGACAGATGTAAAGGAGATCCAGACGGATGTGAAGGAGATCTCGACGGCTGCGAAGGAAATCCTACCCAAATCAACCCCTAACATGGTGCTTTTTACTAACAATTTTCATTCATCCTGGATTCCGATAAATAGTGAAAATTATTGTAGGTTATCAACATCCCCAAGTCTCTTAATTCTACTGCCACCTATCCTGCTCTGCAAGAAACAATTGCAGAATTTGATGTGAGTCGCTTTTTTTACGGATAAAACAGGCCGCATTCCATCAATCAAACAAAGTGGTGTCCTGTTTGCCCACTAATTTTTCTTGTCTGTTGTTTGAAATAACGAGAGGCTGTAAGTGACCAGGTTCAAGCACCAATACTTCAAATTTTAATGAAAAATAAAGGTTTTTGAAATCCTCTCGATGAATGCTAAAAATTTAGCACAAAAATGCTGTAATGATAAACATTTTGACGTTCTATACATGCTTAAACTTATTATCAATCTTATTTCAGACCTACGATATTTATAAGACCGTAATAGCTCGTCAAGCAGGAGATACAAATGCTTCAAAGAAGCTGCGAAGTCCCTCTACTGGAAAGCTCCGCGTCTTTATCCTTCCCTTCACTCATGTGGATCCAGGTGGCTCTTTATTTCTCCCTTCATTTTTTATTCTTTTCAGGATGGTTGAAAACATTTGACGCTTATTCCGAGGATACGAATAAAATCTTAGATAATATGCACAATTTCATGACGAAGAATCCAAAAATGCGATTCATGTGGGCGGAATTTGTTTTTTTCGAAAGATGGTGGAAGGAGAAGAATGAGACAATCAAGGAGGACGTCAGGAAGTCTGTTTATATATATTTTTAGGATAAATAAACGGATTATAGACTCGTAAAAGAAGGTCGATTCGAGCTGGCTTCAGGCTCTTGGGTAATGACCGATGAAGCCAATGCTTATTTCCCTGTCTCTGTTGATAATATTATCGAAGGACATCAATTCTTACTCAATGAATTCGGTAAGAGATCTAGTTTTATGTAAACTTAAAATAGGGATTAAACCAAGTACAATCTGGTCGAATGATCCCTTTGGATACAGCAACTCGGTTCCCTATCTCTTCCGCCAAGCTGGAATTAAAAGAAATGTCATCAATCGGATACATCATGGCATAAAGGGACATTTACAACAACAGAAAGGCATCCCCTTTCAGTGGAGACAATATTGGGGTTGGTTTTTTTGGAACCTTTTCTTATTATACCTCAATTGATGCTTCTTAACAAAGCCTATTGAACTTATAGAAAAAAAATATATGAAAAAAAAACATTTCTTTTCAGATTCTAATGGAATCGATGACGTGCTGACCCAGGTCCTTCCCTATTCCCATTATGACATCATCAATTCCTGTGGACCAAATGGAGCAGCCTGTTGTGAATTCGACTTCAAGCGAATGACACATTGGGCTTGTCCCGGCCCAAAACCCGTCCCCATTACAGTGGCAAATGTTAAAACCAAGTAAGTAACTCGTTGAGATTTGATATGACACATTTAGAGCTCAAACATTGGTTACCCAGCTTCAGACAATGTCAAATATGTACGAGGCACCGGTACTGCTTCAAATGCACGGGGATGATTTTCGCTTCGATATGATCGAAGAATGGCATCAACATCATGACAACTTTCTTCCCCTATTCGACGAGATAAATAAAGGGTCAGAGGTGGAGATCAGCTTCGGAACATTTACGGATTATTTTAATGAATTGGAGAAATGGTACGAGACGAATCAAAAACAGCCGGCCAGTTTGACGGGAGACTTCTTTCCTTACAAGTAAATCCTTTCTTTCTCTTCTCTTGATGATTCCAGATGTGCATTGGGTGACTTGTGGACAGGATATTTTACAACCAGGCCGTTTTATAAAAGACAGGGACGAATGCTCCATGTAAGAAATTACTATAACTAGAAGAAAAAGTTTAGAATCTAGTCCGGTCGGCGGACATAGCAATGGCCAAAAATCCTCTGAATGAAGAGCTGGTTAACAAATTGGAACAAGCAAGGAGGACTTTGTCTTTGTTCCAACATCATGACGCAATAACAGGTGAGAAGAGAAGAAATTTCTAAGGATGTTTTGGAGAAATGTGCTATTTTTTAATATATAGAATCTAAAAACACAAAACAGTAAGTAATGAATGCAAAACAAATGTTAAACGCAATGGTATAGTTCATTTTAAAATATCAAAAACCCTTAAAAAATTTGGAACGCTTCACGAATTTGCGTGTCATCCTTGCGCAGGGGCCATGCTAATCTTCTCTGTATTGTTCCAATTTTAGTATATGTCCATTGGTATGAACAAAACATTGAACATCAAAGCTGCTTATATTACCGGGGATAATGGGGTGGACGAGATGATAGGGCGGAGACGCGGCTTCGCTTCGGTTAACCCCCCAGTCGAAGAAATCTTTCAGGAACGAGTAAAATTCACGTGATGAAAGACTACTCAAAACTGCTGTTCGAAGCACAGAACAAAGCCTTGGATGTCCTTCAATCATCCTTGAAAACGACGTTGAAAGCAGATTTGGCCGTGACCCATTCGACAGCCATTTTTAATGAAACACAGACGAAACATCAAGTAGTCGTCAGTAGAGAGGCTGGGTAAATTATTTTCTCATCCCTTCGATAATTTTCAGATTCATTTCTATTTTCAATCCTCTTCCATATTCCCTCTCCGATACAGTCTCCCTTCGGGTCAATTCGACTAAGATAACTATCTCATTGGATGGACAGTCGGTTTCAGCCCAGATAGAACCGTATATTTACAAAGGAGACTTGGCACAGGACGATTATCTTCTCAGTTTTCCAGTCAAATTGACGCCTCTTGGAGTTACTGTCTATGAAATGAAAGAAGAAGAGGGGGCGACTGTGGTAGAGGTTCAAGTCCTTGCGGAAGATCGAGAGAAGATTGAGAAGGTATTGCCGAAAATTTTTAAAATGAAAGAAGTGACGGAGCTGTCGATTAAGACGGAGAAAATGACAACGAAACACGATTCAAAAACAGGATTGCTGACGGTGAGTTTTTTTGGGGTAAAAGAAGCGAAAAGGCTTGTTTTGACAAAATTAATTTTGCTCTCATAACCTTTCATATCTGAAGTGGTTGGCGTTTTTGTCCATCAATCAAGCTTGATTGCCAAAAAAGTTTTTGTTTATCACAAAAGACCGTTTTAGAAAGTCTCCAGCGTTTCTTCCGGTGACCATGCAACTAATATGTCCATCGTCGCCTATAAAAATGCCTATGGTGGAGCGTATTTAATGAAAGTTCGGGAAAATCCAACGGTATCTACTTCTCTGACTGTTTTTCATCCATCTTTAGCCATATCTTCCTAGCTCAGCGCCAAAAATGCTGATCAAAGGACCTGTTCAACAGTCAATTCATCTCTTCTTAGGCAATATCTACCATCGAATGACAGCGAAGGAGGTCGATGGACCTTTAGGAGAGACGCTGGATGTTCATATTCGGATAGATATCCATAAAGAAACGAATACAGAGGTCGCATTGAGAATAGAGACGGATTTGAAAGACTCCAAGGTCTTCGGAGATAGTGTAGGACTTCAGGTATGAATTTCAAGTATGAAATTTTTTTCTTTTTCGGTCTTTTACTGCGGTTACATTTTCTCGATCACATTTCGTCAAATTACAACTGAATATCATCTTTTTATACTTAAAACTGTAAAAAGTCATTTTGATTTGAAGAAATTCGAAACAAAAAATACTTTAAATAATAAACAAAACTTTAAAAAAATATATGGATAAAACTTCAGCTCCTTCGCCGAGAAAGCCATTCGACACTTGACAATCCTTCGAATTACTATCCCATGCCATCAGCTGCCGTGATAGAGAATGACTCTCATCGACTGACGATCTCCTCTAATGTCGAACATGGAATGATGCAATTATCAGACGGAGTCGAGATAATGATAGACAGAATATTGAGGCAAGATGATGGAAAAGGATTGGGCTCAGGTGACGACGCCATTCCAACCGACATGTTGCCGGTAGATATGCAATTTTCTTTACTGTTTGAGAACAGGACGGAAGTAGGAAGAAAATTAGGTGTTAAAAATATTTTTTTAGCAAGACTCAAAAACGCATTACTCTGCTCATACTGCGGCTGGTCATTTAATCACGCAGAATGTTCTCTATTCTCCCATTGTCATTGCTAGCTCGGAAAAGCCAAGTCTTCCTTCCACTACTCCTCTTCCGTCTCTTCCTTGTGACTATCAACTGCTAACTATTCGACCGGTGAAAGATAAGAAAATGTTGATCATTTTTCGCCATGGAACAGTCAAATCTACCACATTTTGTGGGAACGATATTACGGTAGGAAATTACAGCTTATCAAACAGAGATGGGCAGTATGTTTACGGAATCGCCTATATGTTTTTTTGTGATCATCAAATGAGAACTCACGCGTTAATTTTAGTTTTAAAGTATCTGGAAATTTTTTAACATACCGTATATATTTATATATTTTGGTATATATTTTGTATACTAAAAGATGAAAAATTTTTGTAGAATCTGAATATAACATGAGACTAAATTAAGAAAGCAAGAATAATTTGGATTCCGTAAACATTCCGTCCATCTATTTTATGAATCTCTTCAGATTGCCATCCATCGTCTTTTGCAGTCATTGAAAGTGACAAAAATCCAAGAAACAAATCTCTCCGGTACAGAGAAAATAGGCGAGGAAAAAGATGTCTCCTTGTTAAAAATCAGCGTACCTCCTTTCAAATTTTTAGCCTTAATTGCCTCATAACTTATACGGTACAGATACGGGATGATAACATCTAGCCGCTTCTTCGGGTCATATATAAATATTTATTGAAAATACGATATTTATGAATAAAAATCTATTGAGAGAAACATTTATTGATATGGAATCACTCGTCCTCGAGAATACTATCAGGATAACATTCTTTCTGTATAGGAAGCAAGTAGGAAACATGAGGCTTCAAGAGCTTAGGAAGCTGAGGAGAATTGACCAGGGAGAAACGCATTCCCTGAAGCAAAATGATTGAACGAATAACTTGGTCAAAAAGAGCTCATTAACATTTGATTTATGAAATTCAATTCATAACCTCCATTTGACCAGCTCCCACAACTTACAGTAATTTTCTTGCAGAAGTCTTTCTCTTTTGGCTTCTCCTCATCTCGATTATCACGAAGAATAGATTGGATCATTCCAACAAAAGTCCACTCGCCTTTAGCAAGCTCACATTCCAATGGTACACCGTAGTCCTCCTATAAAATAAGCAGTGATGTAAGGGCAAAAAGATCTAGCATTTTTACGTGAGGTATAGAACAAATCGTTTTTCTGACCTGAAGTTGAATACTTTTTCTTTTTTTTTACATGCTACACACTTTTACTTATTATCACATTATCAATACTCACGTAACATGGACCGGTTCCAGCCTCGACTCTGGCTATCATCACGTTGTAGTCCTTCTCCAAAGTCACCATTGTTATAAGAAGTTGATTTTTAGTCGGGTAGTCGGTAGCTATGACAATGTCTCACTTCTATATGCTTCTTACCATTATTAACCGTTTCGAATCCAATAATTCGGCAAGTTTTTTCGGTCAATGTATCCATGTCCACTGGATTCCAAACGGGGTCCGTCAGATCTTTGAAAAGGGGAAGGCGAGCGAGACGGGGTGATTCGGGAGAAAGGGGACAGCTCTGAAGAAATCAAAAATGAAGATGGAACATACCAGCTCATGTTTTCTATGATGGATTTGGAGAAGAGCATAGTCAGCGGACTTCTTCACGGTACGTGTATGTCTCTTCCAAACAGTCGAACCATTTCCACGCATTGAAATGACAACGGCTTGAGCGTCTCTGAGAAATTGATAAAATTAAGGAAATTTTACTTTTCTTCGACTTCTTGGAAGCATTTGAAAGTGGTAAGAACGAGGGTAGGGGCGATGAGAATGCCAGTACAACCGACATGTTTTTCTTCACTTAGAGTAGAGACAATCTGGGAAAGAAGAAAAATAAGAGAGAATGGGTTATATTGTTGAATAAAAAAATGAAATGAAAGTGGACAACAGTTTTGCCTGTCAATCACACATTGCTTCAGTAACGAGCATCATTGCCTTAAGTCAATGAATGTTTCATCAGGTTCTCAAATGTACTAACATGAATATTTTGAGATTAAAAAGTCAGAAAAAACATTAGTAAAGAAAAAATAATTTCTCCTATCAAAAATCAAAAGAAATTCCCTCACCTTGACCATATAGCCATGTTCTTTCCACTCGACAGGATTGTTCTCTTCTCCATTGCTCATAGAAAGAGCAAGTGGAAAGAGGAGAAGGAGGAAGACGAGCTGGCGCATGACTGCTTGAAAATAGACAAAGAAGGATCCATGAAGACAGCTGATAATGGAACTGTCACTCAATCGATGTGGGGGACTGGCTTTAGAACAGAGAGAGGAGTCCCGAGAGGAACCAGATGTCGAAAGAGAGAGCCAGAGTAATGTTCACCCATAAATCTCTCGGCTGAGTGCTCACCCCCTTTGTTCATCCACGCCCTTCACACCTTTCGACTTCGTCTTTTTTCAATTATTCGTATTGCATTGTGCTCACTCCTTCTTATTCGGAGAACAAAATGTGCACACAATAAAGGGTCGAAACGAATTTCCGCGACTCGATGTAATCTTCCCTCTCTCCTAAAAGCAATCCACTACGAACGACGTTTTTTGCAGATTATCATGCGGGAAATTTGTCTACTGCTCGGCGAATTGACTATCGTTTTAGCCGTTTTGTCATATCAAGGTAGGGTTTTAAGAAGAAGCTAGAAACGGAAAAGCATAAAAATGTAGAAATAAAACGATTGATCTTTCCATCCTTTTTTAATGAAATAATTTACTTTTCAGGCCCATCTAGTCGTTTGACTCGACATTTACTGAAACAACACGACAGGTATCTAAAAAATTCGCCTAAAATATTTTAGAAATGCACCCCCAGACGGAATTGTCGTGGTAAAATATGATATGGAACTTGTCAATATCATTCACATAGACGAATTACAACAACATATGCGAGTATTAGTTTATATTGTAGAAGTAAAAAAAAAAAAAAAAAAACAGTTTGTAGGAATGGACAGATCCGACTCTTAGTTGGGAGCCATCCGCATTTTCTGGATTAAATATCACATGGTTGCCAGAAGATTCCCTTTGGCTACCAGACATCATTGTTTTTAACATGTAAGTCAACTATCATACTTTGAAAAAATAGTAACCATGACTGATGGTTAAGAATTCATTGCACATCGAAAATTTGATGAAAATCTGGAATGCAAAAAATAAAAAAATTCGTCATTCATTTGCTAACTCAAAACAATAAAAAAAAGGGGAGTATGGTGTTTCACACAAGATCTTTGAACAATCCGAAAATTTTGATCCTATAGTAAAAAATAACACATCCTGCTAAAAATGATTGCACAGTAACGGAGCAGATTTATTTTTATATTTTTTTCTACAATATCTTTTGCTACTTGTTTTTTCACTATTGTATACTAATTTTTGATGTGATAGGTTATTTTTGTAGTCAGGTTAATTTTTGTCACTTTGCTGCAAGTCGTGAAACTATTCCTTTAACAAGTCTTGTGCAAAAAATAATGTACACATATCACATTACGACAACAGTTTCGCTTCCACCATTGAAATTGCTAGCTATTTTGTTTTTTACTTTATTTTTAGTTGTTTCTTTTGAGGCTGGAACACGACGAGCTGTTGAAAGCAGTCCGCTCGCCGATCAAAGTTTATCACACTGGGCGAATAGTTTATTCGTTTCCAGCCATTTATTCCGTCATGTGTCAGATCAGTAAGTTTTTGTCGTTTTCTATCTATTTTTTAGGCGTTGGTCGATTTCCATTCGACGATCAACGTTGTGAATTACGCGTCGCTTCGTGGGAATATCCAGAAGATAAACTTGTTTTGAAGGCATCACATAAACATGAACTGGAGCATTATTCGAATAACGAGGAATGGGATTTATTGGTAAGGGGGGGGGGGGGGGGGGGGGCAAGCAGCCGTTCATCTTCCGATTAACGATGTCGTTAGCCTGTTGTAATATGAACTTGAAATGTTGAAAAATTTAGAACGTGGGACTAGCGGAAGATCATTACAATCATGAGACAACAACGGTCAGCTCGGCTCGATTCGTAATTGAAGTTCGACGGAAACCCTTCTACTATCTCTTCTCTCTGGTTCTACCGACTTACATCATCTGCATGCTCTCTATTTCGGGTCTTTTCGCTCGATTTTCGACAAAACACGAGCGACAGGAGAGATTCACCCTTGGAGTCACTTCGATTCTCAGTATGGCCGTATTATCACTTGTCGTAACAGAAAAGGTTCCGCATAGTTCGGAAGAAGTCCCGTTATTAGGTAAGACAATTTAAAACTAACCATAAGATATTCCACCACCACCCCCTCTCTTAACTATCTACAAACCCAAAACTTCTGCCTTATCGGATAACCCCAACAAGGCGAACCAAAAATACTTCTGATTTAACATAAGATCAGATAAACTTAGTACCTTAAGTTTGACCTTGATACAAAGGTAAATTAGAAAATTTACGATCGTGAAGTCTTAAAATGTGTCGGACTAGGCTGTACGGCGAGGACGCTATTGTTGAATCTTTTTTTTTTGCAATATTTCTTCGTTTATTTTTTCAAAGATTTTATATTATTAATAATTTTATAACAATACAAAATCTTTGCTGCCAACAAAATATGGACAAAACAGGCAAAGATTTTGACAGAGAAACAGTATTTTTGTTGATAATCAGTCCGACATCACCGGAATTTAACTTTTTCTTGCAGTGGTTTATTTCCATTTCAACATGGTCGTGGTTACAATAGCAACAGTCCTAACATCAACAGTTATGCGTGTTCACATCCAGGGCTTCCACTATGATCGAATGCCACCGCGTTGGATGACACAGCTACTTTTTATCAAAGAAAAAAAGCCTCCGATCGACGATAGAAATGAACTCGGAGCTGGTTTTCTCTATCGACATGTCATTTCAGAACAATGGGGAGAGGTGAGTCGAATAAAGACGATAGAAAAGATGCCTAGATCTCACGTCGAATGGACTATATCCTCATGTTTGCTTTTCTCGTCGTCGTTACTACTCCAACCGTCTATTTATTTTGTTTGTGTTTCAGTATGGAAAACGGGTTCAAGGAGTTATCACAATAAATTTATTTTCTTCTCATTTGACGAAGTAATTGGATGCTTTTGAAGATTAGAAAAACGATAAATATGCAGATGATCAGAGTGACGACGATGAGCCACAATACGACGGGAACTGAAAAAGTTTCTGCGTAAAAAAAAACTTACTTTGTAACCATTTGCAACATTCTGATCCGAAGCAGACTGAAAAAAGTGAGAAATTAAGCAAACTAACTATCAAAGCGACATTGGTTGAATGGGAATCCCGATCTGCTAATAGAAGCAGGAACATAAACTGGAGCAATCGCTTGTGAGGGAACAGCTCCATATATTGGAGGGACTGGAAGATATGGAGGGCTGGCCTGTGGCAAATTAAGCAAAAAACGACCAACTTACGTAGTGGGGGTCAGCCATTACTGAACCTACGACCAACGCAATGAGCAGCATAAGGAATGGTCTCTGCTGAGTCAAGCTGCGCCACGGCGGACAATAACAAGCGCCGTACGAGGTGATATTACAATGGAGTGCTCTTTAGGAACGTCCCAAAATTAGTTTTTCTCGGTTTTCAATATTTATTTGATAGAATAGTAACAACAAAATTCACAGAAAAAAAATCATTTGACAGAAAAAAAGATGCTTTAGAATATAAACATAAAAGCATAAAAGTTACTTGAAATATGCTTGGGTTTTCTTGTAAATCAATTGGCTCAAGTTTTGAACAGAAGCGACGACATCCTCATGCATCTTGTTGATAATTACATAGCTAAGCAGATAGAACAGTAGAGACGCGAAAAGAATCTAATAATAATAAAATTAAAATAAAACATACAAAGACAATGATAGGAGCAGCTTTGTCAATGTATGGGTGTCGATCCACCCATTGTTTCATGTTCTTAGTAACATCATGACTAGAAGTAGTTTCAATCTTCTCCATGTTATTATTTTCGTCAACCTTATCTTTAAATAAAATAATTAATCCAACACGATTCAATACCCTCTGAAGCTTCCTTAGATTTCTGAAGTCTTGCAGAACGACGTACAGGAGTTGTTTCCTCTGGTCCCTAAAAATAGTTATAATAACAATGAAATGTCTTGCATCTTAAACAAGAAAAAAACAAACTTTGCTTCTTCTAGAGCGACTCAAGCTTCGGGGACGCGATTTATTTTGGGTCGACAGATTCGTTTCCTTAAGATCGTCTTTCAGCATCTTATCAACACGATAACTCTGAAAAAAATCATACATGAAAGCATGAAACCTCAAATTTCTCATGAATAATTCTCAAGCCAGTTTTCAAATCGACTCGATAGTCATATAAGGCTTCAGAATAAACGCGCATTGAGACGAATGATTCAAAAGGCTAAGCTATAAAGCGAAATGTCTTTATGATACAGATGATATGGCGGAAACAAAAAATGAAAATTTGACCGTGACTGTAAGAAATATCTGGATAGAATGTGACAAAAGGATAAAG
Source organism: Oscheius sp. DF5120 (assembly GCA_932521415.1). Classification (NCBI taxonomy): domain Eukaryota; kingdom Metazoa; phylum Nematoda; class Chromadorea; order Rhabditida; family Rhabditidae; genus Oscheius; species Oscheius sp. DF5120. The sequence continues at coordinate 2,145,540 of OW051465.1, read as the reverse complement.
AAGCGAAAAGGACAGGGTCACGGTCATATGCCGAGGATTATCATTATAGACAAATTTTACATTGAAATGCTAGTAACATCATGTTTTCAATGTAAAAATAGCAATACGCATGTAAACACCTAATGCTTCGCTTGCGTACAGCCGAAAGCTAATATAGCCGAGCTGGTTGTATGCTAATCAATATAGATGTCCATCTGTCGGTGAGAAGAAGGGTCAATGAGAGAGGTCAGTGTGACCCCGCGAGAGCAACTGGCGCCACCCAAATTATAACACGTGGTAGTGCATAAATTAGGCACAAAGGATAACAATCACCCCAATTTTTGTACAGCATAATAGGTAGCTAATATTAATAGTAATAATTGTTTGCAAAGTTGAACTATAAGATTAACCATATAACATGAAAAATAAATTTTAAAATCTGAGCTTTCAGCTAATTATATTATCACTGCTAGGGTATGCGAGAGAGGATAGTTTGCTAATCTATGGTAAGCAGATTATGATATGTGCAAACGAAGACGAAGGCGGAAAATGGTCCTGTTATATAAATACAAAAATAAACTGACCATTCGCTTGTAGCTTTTTTTGATCTCATGCTTCAATTTAAAATATTCGTCCAGCTTATCAGTGTTATTATTCAAATCTTTTCTTACTTCAACCTGAAAAAAGAGTTATCAAATAAAACATTAGATGCTGACTATTTGAAGATCATCTAAAATTTCCTTTTGGGGTGGAGCTTTTTTTATTGGGGTTGAAGTCATTACATTTATTTTTCGAGTCTTTGAAGAATCTAAAGAAATTATGACAGCAAAGTTACTAACTTAGATCCTTTCTACAAGGTGAAATTATTTCCATATCATAATCAAATCCTTCTTCAGAAATTAGAGTCATGTTTATAGAAGGTAACTGAAAATAATGAGATTTATACAACTTAAAGCATAAAGAAGTTTGTAAAAGTACGCACAAAAACCATTGCAAAAAGAACAATTTGTTTACTATTTCAGTTATTTTCATATATTTTTTTATTTATTCTTTATTAAAAAAATAATCACAATACAATAAAGAAGTTTCATTTCCACTCTCAGGAGGTTTTGACCTACTCGTTGAAAACGTACGTATTTTACAGGTGACGACAGTGTTCCTAGAGACCTGACTAGAATCTTAGTTTTCATCGATTTTTCTTTTATTAGTTATTTTCTTCTTGTTATATGACAATGTCGTCTTATTGAAATTTTCTCGTTATTTTTTTATACAGCTTCTTCAACATTTTATATCAATTTTAGATTTTTTTTTTTGCAAAAAACCTCGAAAAAACCTTCGAAAATGTCGTATATGCTTCCTCATCTCGACAATGGATGGCAGGTTAGTGAGTTTTACATATTTTTTACTTCGAATTTAGGTAGATCAAGCCATCCTGTCAGAAGAAGATCGTGTCGTTGTAATTCGTTTCGGGCACGATTGGGACCCGACTTGTATGCGAATGGACGAGGTTAACCTATTTATTTGTGCTTTCTAATCTTCCTTTCAGTCTCTTTTCAAAATTGCTCCAAAAATCAAATTATTCGCAGTAGTTTACCTAGTCGATATTTCTAAGGTTCCGGATTTCAATAAGATGTACGAACTGTATGATCCTTGTACCGTGATGTTCTTCTTCCGGAACAAACACATTATGGTTGATTTAGGTTTATCACGCTTACTGTCTTTATTCTATTTATAGGTACCGGAAATAACAATAAAATCAACTGGGCTATGACAGATGGACAAGAACTTACTGATATTATTGAAACTGTTTATCGGTTAGCCTTTATAATTCGTTTTTTTTTGTTATTTGCTGAATGGCATCAATTTTAAGAATTTAAAAAAACGAGTATTACATACTGCATGACACATTTGTTTAGAGAGATTTCTTTTTTTTTCAGTGGTGCTCGTAAAGGACGTGGTTTGGTGGTTTCCCCACGAGACTACTCAACAAAATACAAATACTAATGATATGTGTAAAACTTCATATTTTCTCATCTCTGAATCCATCCATTCTGTACAATATTTTATTTAGTAAATTTTTTTTCAGTTTCGTTTATGTCATCAATTGTAATATAACAGCTTTCTATTTTAGTATCATGATCATGTTTTTATCAGTTTTCAGAAATGTCTGATAGATTAAGCCAACTGCAATGTTTAATCACAGATCAAGCCAATATGATGACGAACGCAATCGGTGTGCTTGTACTTCAAGCTCCTGCCTGTGATTTCAATTCGAGTAGTGAAGTAAGTATCTCGTTTTATTATTCAGTATTTTTAGGAGCTTGATAAAGAAGAACAATCACAACTTCTCGCTAAATTGATAGCCGAAACTGCTGCGAAAATTGATGTATGTTGCTTATTAGCGTCAAATTGCTTGGAGTTTCAGTCATTAATTGAATCTCTACCAGCAGAAGAAATTTTAAATGAAAATATTAACGAGCAATTATTACTTACTGATAGCAAACGAAGCAACGTATGTGATTTTACTTCATGTTTACGGAATATTTTTAGGCTGCTAGGGAATTGGAACAAGTTTATAAAGAAGGTGAAGACTTAGCCACACGATTACAAGGTCGGCTTACAGAAATATCTAGAGTACAATTGGAAAGTAGGCCGCGAGTATAATCTTTGCTACTTTTCCATGTTTTTTTCTGTATATCTGACATAAACAATTCGTACAAACATCGAATTAATCTCCACGGGGTTAAACAACCAAAGGTTCACTTAAAGATTATTGTTGTTGTGATTTTATCTGCAGATCATAGAGCGATAGGGAAACATTTTCGGAACACCATTTTCAGGTACAGTATCAAAAGTATTTTTCGCTTGATCGATGACCACGCCTCGAATCTATTTTTTCCCATTTTTAATGGGTCGTTGTCTGGAATTTAATGCATCAATTTTCAAGGAATAGAAAAGTTAAAATCCTCACAAGCCGAACGATTTAAACTCAAAAAGTCTAACTTTCTCGACATTTGGCAAGTTATTATCACAAAATGTTAAGAAATAAAGTTTTATAATGGGAAGAGAGAGGGACAAGTCTTTCGACGAAGATCGTCTCGCCTGATGATGATATTCTCCTTGATGGATGGTGTTCGGCGGGGCGGTTTCGTCGAAAAGACAAGTGCCGGTTTTCCGTGCTCTGTAGTGTGAAACTGGACAGAGTATTCTCCGCTATCTTTGAAGAGAAGACCAACAGTTCAAAGATTTATATAGTACTCTGCGATAACTCTGGGTGTATTCATGGAATACGGTCACAACAAACATTCACAGAATGCGAAGGGAAGAGGATACGCCACTCTTGGGCCACTTTCAAAGCTATCATATACCGGAGTCAGGACTTTAGAGATCGGATCAATTAAAGAGCGGGGTGATGAGAAAAACGCCCTGAAAGAGGCTTTGAGAGCGCGGCAGGGATGGTCAGCCAAGGGGCATTTTGGACTCCTTGATAGCCCAAAATACCCCCATGACTCCACAGGAGTCAACAAAAGAGCTACATAACAGGCCCGGAGTTAGTCTATGTACAAAATATACAGCACAAAAAAGAGAGCTGTTTTAGTAGTAGGAAACTTGTGTGTACATCGTACAACGAGAGTACCAGGCAGAACACATCGACTGAATCTTCGAGTCGCGAGGTGGATTGCACATGGAGTGAACCTAAAATGAGAAATTTAGTCATGACATGAGGATTTATATTACCTTCGGATGTGTGTGGGCGCATTTGCACTCGTCCGTACAGTGAGGAGCAGTGCATTCGGGAGTACAGCTGGCGATGATGGCAGCTGTCAGACGTTGATTATTAGCTGGGGCAGCTTTGGAGCCAGAGGATGATTCGTGTCCGATGGGAAGATCAAGAGCAGCGAAATCACCACCACGAGGAAGTGGAGGAGGGACGACGAGACTCTGAAAGAGATCGGTAATGGGAATTGAGAAATTTTGACTTTTTTGTGGAATATGCCAATTTTGTTGTTGTTTTTTTAATGTTTTGGGAATATGAAAAAATTATTTTTCGTAAAAAAAGATTTTCGAAAAAAAAATTTTGATTGACTGCTTACCTCATCCTCAACTGATTCAACATTTTCCTTGGAACAATGCTTTTCGTAAGCGGGGCAAAATTTGGCCAGCTTGGCATGAAGGGCTCCATCCATTCGGCTATGGTCACGACAGTACTTATTATAGTGATCTTCATGCTTGATACAATACTTCTGGACTTTTTCTTCGCGACGAGAACGAGGAGAAGCTGAAAAGAGGAGAATTAGAGATCGACTCAGTGGAGCTGTTACCTAGAACGATGGCGACGAGGATGAGAAGAAGAGAAAAAGAGCGGATCATGATCAGTTTGTTTCGAGTTATTCGGCTTAGAGCCAATTGTCATTAACTCGCAGACGACTGCGTGCTTGAATCGAAGAACCAGTGGGCTTTTATTCACTTCGTCGACTCCGCCTACCGCCTTTTTCAGACGGGAAAGCCGGCTGATTGGTTAACGTCGTCTAGCCCCGCCTACTGGCAACTTTGAAGATCGGTGCTGTTTCCAAAATTAGACACATATTATCCTGTTCCGAAGATTGTGCCCGGAATAGTATAGACAGTTAGGAGAGACAGAGAGAAGGCATGTGATGGATGGGGCGGGGGAAGTCGACGGCGCTCTGCTTTTTTCTCTACGCGGGGTGAACATCATTGATATGGGAAAGAAATAAGAGATGTCTACTGTAGATGCACTCGATTGCATCCACCCCATCCTACAGTAAGCTTCTTAGCAAAAGCCGATTGTAAAATGCGTTCTTTGAAGAACATGCCAGTCAATGTTTGTTCGAAAATCCTACAATTTTCCAGCTTTCGTAGTATGATATCATTCTCGAGGTAAAAACAGTCACATCCGTCTCAATCTATTAACTCCTCATTCTGGTTTTTCTACCTCAACCCTCTGGATGAAAATGACGTCGCGTTCGCATGGCCTTTCGCCATGATGACGTTTACGGCCAGCGAAAAGCACAGTCCCTTCCGATGTTCCTCGGGAAACAAACACAGCTGAACGATGTTTGTATATTTGCGCAGAAGCACAAGAGAAGGAGAGGACTGATAGCAGAAGAAGGGGAGAGTTCGAACTTTGAAATTTTTTGCAAAAGTACAAAGGATAACATAATGATAGGGATATTTCAAAATTTTCTATAAAGGGCAATGCCCTCGACATATGATTATCTAAACTTATGGTAAGAGTGATAAACAGTCATCATGTTCCAGGAATAGATAATGACGAAAAGCATTTTTTTATTGAAGACACATAAATCTATAATTATTTTTATAATTCTTTCAGCTTTTTTTGTTGTATTTCGTTTTTCCTTTAATTCCTTCACTTTTTGCTTCTTTTACTTTAAGTTTTAAGTTTAGCTGTAAATAAGGAACCTTTTTACATGTACCAAAAGAAAATAATTGTAATACGAGAAAAATTGGAACTTCTTGATAACTTCACTTTTGGTAAAATTATTGTATATTAGTTTAGTCTTATTATTTTCTGCGACTTTTGTTTCTCTCAATTATATCCAGCGATGGTACCAATGAATACGATAAAAATGCATAACATTTCAATGACCATATAAGTTCTTTCAGTATTCAGCCTTCAACCTAACATAGTGAAAATATTACTCAATTTTTTTTTACAAATTTTTGGTTGCTGTAATGTATGTTTCTGTTTTGTTCAATTAAACATATGTTTTAGATTCGTTTGTATGAGAACTGTAGTACCCAATAGTCTTTCAGCTCTCATGCTGTCACATGTGGTGTTTGCCGCATCTTTCCGCGATATCTATTTTTGTACATGGAGAGAATATCAGTGCCGAAAAAATCAAGAATTGAGTCAAAGTAGGATCAAACTGATGTTTGTTCGCCTATAAAAACATCGTTTCACCTATGGGAACCCATTTCCGGAGCTGAAGCACAAACAGATCTTCATTGTGACGTCGAACGGCACATGGAGAACGAGATGATATCATAGCTTCTCTAGGGGTCACGAGAACTGTTGAGACGTGGGGTCACATTTCAGACATCTTTTTAAAACCAGGAATATGCTTCGTACGACAAATAAAGCCTGTTCATCTGGCTATTTTCAGTTTATTTAAAAATTCTTCAAAGGCTGCGGAAAATGATCCTTTAAACTCTTTCCCTATGGGATTCAGCATCGTTTTTTAGTTTCTATGAGTTTGTGATGAACTTATTTTTTTTCATTTTTCTATCTAATCTCATCTATTCAATTTTTATGACGCAGAACCATTGTTATTTCTCTTCGCTTGTCGTGTTTATCACGCCATGATTCACTTTTTTTTGTGTACCGTGACCCGTACTTGTTCTCGAAGAAGAAGGAACAAGGGTTTCGTGTGGTCAGCCGTAATAAACGTTGTGACCTCGGGGAACTTTGTGTAGCTCTTTTTCTTTCATTGAATTATTGGTCAGACAAAGGATGTTTTTGTCGTTTTCTTGGAAACTCATTTATTACCCAGAACATTTTTAGAAATCGAGGAACATTTGTCTTCGCCTTACTTTCAAAGATGGAAAAACAGGAAATCGGTTAGGCGAGAAAATCTTATGAAGATCGTGCATTGATGATCAAATTATTAACTTTCGAAAATCATGCAAGGTCAGCTAGTTTCGTTCAACCACGAGAAAGACCCAGTTCCTGGGCATTCGAGACTGTTCCAGGTTCAAAAATCCAGTTTCTCTGAGCGAGGCAGAAGAATAAAGTTTCACAAAGTGCATTACATTTTCCAGACCCGTATATTGTTTGAACTTGATACCTATTTCAGGCAATTTGATGATTATCATTGTAGATTGCCAGAGACTATTCGAGAAGCGGAGAAATAGAGATGACCTACGAACTGATAAGGTTGGAAGAGGCAAGACAAAACGTTCGATCACTTTCGAAGATTTTTGGAGACGGATGATAGATAATACAGAAGGAGAGGGAGTAGACAAAGCGAAGATCAAATCGTGTGGAACTATCATCCATCTTCCAAATTATAAACTGGTCTATCTGCAAAAATACGGAAGTTACTGTAATCTCTATTATTTAAACATCATTTGAGTAGAAAAAAAGCAAATATGATCTTGTCGTTCATATCTAGAAAATGGAAGTAAAACTAAGCTGATATTCTTGTTATATTTTCATTGTAATATAATATTTTTATTCTTTCAATATAATACGTTCAACTATAAAATTCTATAAATTTGACAAAAAAAGATGTAAATAATATAATAGCTTATAAAAAAAACTTTTAATAACTAAACATCAACACATAAAGACGATGGCAAACAATAATTACGAGACAACAGAAAATAAAACACCACGAAGACATTATAATAAATAAATTTTCTATCTTTTCAAATTTCCAGAAGCACAAGTTTTTCATCAATTTTCACTATATTCTGTTATTATATAATATGGAATTACATCCAAATATAAATCTCTTTTCTCTAAATTCTCCTTTCACAACTACAAAGACGACTTTTGTAGTCGCTACCCTCGCCCCATCTGACAATTGCGCATCGACTCGATTGCGTGTTCGGGCGTCTGCGTATCTCGCTGACAGTAGGCCAATCTCAATTTTCTGTTTTGGTCCCTTATCTTTCCTTTCTGTATTTTCATCCATTATTTCCTTTCATGTTTACTATTTTAGCTTCTATAATTAAATAATTATTTAGGGTCTGTCTTTAAAAAACAAATCCTTACTCCACCACGATGGTTAGGGAAGACAGGTCTACTTGGAAAGCTAACTACTTCCTCAAGCTCGTTGAGCTATTCGACGAATATCCGAAATGTTTCATCGTCGGAGTCGATAATGTTGGTTCGAAGCAGATGCAAGAGATCCGCTCTGCCATGCGTGGTTAGTTACCTGTTTTATTAACTGTAATACATATTATTAGGACATGCGGTCATTTTGATGGGAAAAAACACGATGATCCGCAAGGCCATCCGTGGACATCTTGGTAAGAATCCCAACCTTGAGAAGGTCCTTCCTCACATTGTTCAAAATGTTGGATTCGTCTTCACCAAGGAAGATTTGGGTGAAATTCGTGGAAAGCTTTTGGAAAATAAGCGTGTATGTTATCATCATTTTTATATGCTATTTTAGGGAGCTCCCGCAAAGGCAGGAGCAATTGCTCCTTGTGATGTCAAGATTCCTGCTCAAAACACTGGAATGGGACCCGAAAAGACTTCTTTCTTCCAAGCTCTGCAAATCCCAACCAAGATTGCTAGGGGTACCATTGAAATCATTAACGACGTCCACCTTATTAAAACTGGCGACAAAGTCGGAGCCTCAGAGGCTGCTCTTCTTAACATGTTGGGCATTACTCCCTTCTCATATGGATTGGTTGTTCTTCAAGTCTATGACAACGGAACACTCTACTCCCCTGAGGTTAGTTTTTTTCCACTTTATATTTTTATATTTTTAGGTTCTCGATATGACAACTGACGAGCTTCGTAAGAGATTCTTGGCTGGAGTACGTAATGTTGCTGCTGTTTCTCTTGCTGTTAAATATCCAACTTTGGCCTCCGTCGCTCACTCTTTGGCTACCGGAGTACAGAACATGCTCGGAATCGCGGCTAACACTGACGTCACCTTCAAGCAAGCTGAAAAGCTCAAGGAGTATTTGGCCAACCCTGGAGCATTCGCTGCTGCTGCCGCTCCAGGTTTTTATTTTTCATTCCGTTAATTTCTATTTAGCTGCTACTCCTGCGGCTGCTGCTCCTGCTGCTTCAGCTAAGGTGGAGGAAAAGGAAGAGTCGGAGGATGACGACATGGGATTCGGTTTGTTCGATTAAATTCTTGTTATTTCTTTCATGAGAAATAAAATTGTTATCTATTTTAGAATAATTTTTCTCTTATTGGTTTCTACCACGTGCTCTCTTTATTAATATGTATATATTTTTTAAATCTCTTGTTCAGTATCTGGTCCTCACAAGCAGAATGCTGATCTTCAAGGATGCTTTCACAGGTAGGAAGTTCTCTTTTATGTCTCGTTTTTCACATTCCTTAAGGTGGGTTCTTTGATTTATATACTGAGCTGCCACTGTTTTGGCTCTTATGTTTTATAAGTGTCATAGGTAGTGTCGCTCAGCATATGAATTGGGTTTGATCTCGCTGAATCAAATGTGATAAAGCATTCGATGTTTTGTTATAGAAGTATACTGGTTTTATCGTTTATACTACTGACAATAACATCGACATTACAGATGATGAACTGTCTTCTGATTCGTTCCCCATGAAGCTGGTGGATGATCTTGTCTACGAATTCAAGGGAAAGCACGTTGTTCGAAAAGAAGGAGAGGTCGTTCTAGCTGGTTCAAATCCTTCTGCTGAAGAAAACGAAGATGATGGCACTGACGAACACGTTGAACGTGGTATTGACATTATCCTCAATCACAAACTTGTTGTAAGTTTTAATTTTTGGCAGACGTAATATACTTCCTTTAGGAAATGAATTGTTATGAAGATCCCAGCATTTTCAAGTCATACATCAAGACTTTTATGAAGAATGTCATTGCTTTAATGGAGAAAAATGGAAAACCTAAAGAAGCAGTCGATGACTTTAAAAAGAAAATTCAAGCTTTTGTCGTCTCCCTTCTAGATAAGAAACGCTGGAAAACCCTTCAATTTTTCATCGGTTGGTTTTTTTAAATATAAGTTAAATATATCTTGTAGTGATATCCTTTCGATGACGGTTAAGGCAATTTGTCTGGATTAATTTTCTTTTTCAGGTGAGCAGGCTGCTGAAGGAAAGGAAGGAGGACAAGTTGCAATTATTGAATACCGCGACGAAAATGGAACTGAGGTGCCTACTCTTCTTCTCGTCAAGGAAGCTATCGTCATGGAAAAGATCTAATGAGTGGTCATGATTTTTAACATATGATTCTGCTGTTCGCATCCTTGAACATTTGTTTCATTTATCTTTATGTTCTTTCTTTTGGGTTTTTACCCTATTATCTTTTCTTTATTGCATTTGTTCTATTTTTATTTCTCTGTAGGGTATAAAATGGCCAAGCGTACCAAGAAGGTCGGCATCGTTGGAAAGTATGGAACAAGATATGGAGCCTCGCTTCGTAAGATGGTAAAGAAGATGGAAGTTACCCAACATTCCCGCTATACCTGTGTCTTCTGTGGAAAGGAAGCCATGAAACGTAAGGCTGTCGGTATCTGGAACTGTTCTAAATGTCACAAGGTAAGGATATGTCGTTTTTTGTATATCATTATTTTTCGACTGTTGCTGGTGGAGCATACGTCTATGGAACAGTCACTGCTGCAACTGTAAGATCTACAGTTCGTCGTCTCCGTGACCTCAAGGAATAATTGTTGTTGTTATCCAATCGCAATAAAAAGTGATTGTTTTTCTGTATATAGATGTTTTATTCACCAGTCAAGTTTTTTCAACATAGTCATTTATTGTTTCGTAATCGAAATCATACTCGAGCGAGTTATAGGATTTTCGCGTACCGGTTGCTATTATTGATTTCCATACTCGTGTTGTTTGTACGGTTGGCCATGCTACGTGCTGCAGCTGCTGAGAGAAATTCTGCTCCTATTTATGAAATTTTGAAATTATATCTGAAAAATGATATGAAATTGTTGGAAATTTCTTCTGGCACTGGACAACATTGTGTTTATTTTGCTGAACGGTTTCCTTCAATAACTTTTCAACCATCTGAATATGATTCAAGATCAATACATAGCATCGTAGCTTATGTTGATCACCATCGGGTAAGTTTTTTTGTTTTTTGATTGTTTCTAGCTAAATAATGTTCGTGTACCACTTTTCATCGATGTTTCCCGTTCTGTCGATCGATGGGCTCTTCCTCAAGACTACGGACCTCAACAGGTGGATGCTATTCTGAACATCAATATGATTCATATAAGCAGCAATCAGGCGGTGGAAAACCTATTCAAGGTTTTTTCATCTTCACGTTTAGCTTTCGTTTTTTAGTCTGCCAGTGCTCTTCTGAAAGATGATGGACTTCTAATAACATATGGCCCATACGCCATACAAGGCTCTATATTTCCACACAGTAACATTGACTTTGACAAACATTTGCGGGAACAAAATGAAGAATGGGGACTGCGTGACGTCCTTTTTCTCGAGAAGGTGAATTTCTTCTTTTCTTTACAATAGTTTGTAGCTGGCAATGCAAAACGGTCTAAAATTGACGGCTCGACATGAAATGCCAGCTAACAACCACACTTTGATTTTCACACGACAGACATAAGATAAAGCTAGTGAAATTTTATTGTCACTGAGATCGTTGGCAAGCTGTTAACCTGTATTTTTGCACATCTCGCCGGAAAAATAATTGAAATGAAGTGCTTTTAGACCCGTGTAAAAGTTATCTGGTGGTCGTCAATATCATCATAATTTTCATATGATTCTTCTTCATAGGTAACGTTGTTTTGATCCGTGTCCCGTACGAAAAAAACGTCTTCTTCCGGAGAAACCGTTCGTTGTGATGTCTGTAAGAGAATTCTTTCTTTTTCTCCAAAACGTACAAAAATTTGTACGTCACTTTTCATTTGTTTTAATCTTTTGTTGAATAGTTTCAGTGCATATTCGTACAACTCGATGTCCATTGCATTTCGTTGTTGTATCAAAGTCATTTGACTATTGGTGATCGTCGTTCCATTGGATTTACTTTTACCCCAATCGGAGAGGCTTTTAGTGAACCTGAGTTTTATATTTTCTATTTTGTTATGAGAAACCTCAAGCCAAAAAGTTGTTCAAACATAAATTGGCTGTCACTCATTCGTTCTTTTAGGCCGAAATAGGCAAGATTTCTAAATGATTAGTTAACTGAGGCAACGTAGAAATACCTTAAGTTGTTCTTCGCACTCTCTAGCATAATTCGGTCTCTTGTCTCCGATGTCATTCCTGTTCGAGAGTAGCAATTTACTAAGGTAAGATCTGCTAGCATTCTTGTTTGTCTGAAATGTGTTGTTCATTCATTTGTCAATCAACTAGGTTTTTTATTTGCTTTATGATTTCGATTATTAAAATTTGTTTGAGCGTACCGATTAAATGCTAAATTGAAGGGACAATGTAAGAATTCGTCGAGGGAAACGCTATCCCATCCGATTTGAGGGTCGAAACACATTGGCAGTTCATCGGGCGTTGGTGGTCTGCCATTACAAACATGTCTGTCATTAATATTTTTGAACATTTTAACAACAAATTTACCTAGATCCTATCCACGTTGCTCCGCGATTTACATGTCGGTATTCAGAAATGAAGCGAGAAATGGGCTCTCGTAAGAATGTGGTATAAAAATAGCGACGCTTTTTATGTACTCCTGTTAAAAATGAACAGGAAACTCGCATAACTTACCTTCTTTCTTATCCATAGCTGTGTCAACGCAATTACTGACGAATAGCTCAGTAAAATCCGCATGAAGACCGCAGACCCAGCCAGTAGAATAGCGGGAAAAGAGCCAAATCTATTGGAAATTCCTTCTCTCACTACTCGCAAACCTCATTTCGATTATTCGGTCGTCGGCAAGAACATCTTTTCCGTCCTTTGATGCATACACATGGCTGATCAAGTTCCAAAAACTTGACTAGATATTTTTCGAAAGACGTTCCAGCCGTCTTCTGAATATGGAGAAAAACCAAAACATCTGAGCCACTTATATTAAATCTAGTCGTTATTTTTAAGAATTTGGTCTTTATTACCTGCTTTGTTGGTTTTCAATAAGCTTACTGTAGGAATAATTCCATCGAGTATAGTAGGAGGGCTTGAAATCTGTCGAAATACTATTCTTGAAAGCAAAATTTTTCATCTGTTCTACGGAAAAACGTGTAGAAACTTCCGTATTCAAATAGATGTTAGAAGATGATCCTAATCATCTATTTATAAGAATGTTCGAAAAACAAACCGATGGAAAAGTATAGCACACCACAGGTAGCAAGAAAAAGAGCTGCTACTGCTCGTTTTGAACATGGGGCTACCACAAGGGCACGATTCGCATAGGGACGAATCATCTAGCCATCTGAAAAGCAGGCATTGAAATGTGCAGATGGCCGAAAAAGAATGAGCCAGATGGTCTTTGACAGAAAGACGTCCAAATCAATACACCCCGCAGGGCAGCCAAGCGTAAAATTGGAAAGTTTGGGAGGGCCAATTTTAAGCTCTTGGATTCTACTGCTACCGTAGTTAATTGCTTTTCGCTTGCATGAAAATATTACGTACCGCTTCGCGTCGCACGGTAAATAAGATTAGAAGAAACTATTTTATCTTCGAAATGTCCCAAAATGATATGGATATATCGGAAGCAACAACACCTGACTCATCAGAAGTATGCAATATGTAAGTTGATTATAATATACCAACTTTACTAGATTATCCAATGATCGGCCTTTCACGTTGAAAAAGTGGAATTCCGTTGCTGTTTGGATGTGGGACGTCGATTGCGATGCATGTGCCATCTGTAGAGTCCAATTAATGGGTAAGTAAAATTAAAAAACAAAAAACATTGGGGGGGTTTTTTCAGAAGAATGTCTACGATGTCAGGCAGAATCAACAAAAGAATGCGTAGTCGTTTGGGGCGAATGTAATCATGCTTTCCATAACTGTTGTATGGCTCAATGGACAAAACAAAGCAATCGTTGTCCACTTTGTCAGCAGGTAAGACAGAAAAAAAGAAAATAGAATATATAGGAATGGTCTGTACAACGGACAGGAAAATAATGAATAACATCGTACCTACGTCAATAATACGGGCTCGTATAAAGTTTTCAAGCAGACATCTTTCAATTATATTCAATGGTTCTCAGCCATGTTATCTACAGTTATTCATATGCGTGTTATAGAAGAGTAATCAATTATTTCCTGCTTCATGTTTGTCTAAAAAACCTACTCAAAATTCTTAAAACTAAATAGCAAACAGATGTCGAATAATTTTTTAAATTTAGTTGTTTTATATTTTGTTTATTATTTTAAATGTGTTTTAGTACCTGACATATTTATATTAATATATATAATCAGTTTTATGGAAAAACAAATATTTTTTAAATAATTGTTTCTCATTCTATATTGTATTTTTCCTTCTATAACTCTATTTTATTCTTCTTACTTCATTTTTTTTCACTTCATTGTTAATTTTCAGATAAAATGGCCAAGGTTTTAATCGACGATGGAGCCCAGGAAGTCGCACACGTTGAAAATGAGCAGGTATGCTATACGTTTTATAATATTGTATTTTAGGGAGTAGACGTGCCAGTCGTTGATGTAGAAGAAAGTGAGGAGATCTTTGTAAAACCACTATGCACATATTATTGTCATTGTGGCCAAGTTAGTTTCTTTTAATTAACGCAACTTATTTTTAGATGGCAATGATTAGTGACACAGTATTGGCTCGAATGCCGCTACGACCACGAGATCGCGCTCGTGTAATCGACCCAGCAAGAACAACTGCAAAAACTTTTGCAGCAGCTGGTGATACAGTCTATGTTAAAAGGTACCGCCAAATACATTATATGATGCTTTATTTGTTTTAGGAGCGAAGGACTAGAGCAGCAATACAGAAAGAATTGTAAAAACTGCAGAGTTCCTTTATTTTATCAGCATCCGTTCAACCTTGGAATATGGTTTATCTTCAATAACGCATTATTATCAGCACAAGAAGTTGGAGGATTTAGTGGAAATAATGAAGAAGCTAAAGTTAAAAAGGTAAATCGCGCTTTACCTTTTCATTTCCCATTCTGATTTTTTGTCCAACATTTTTATGATTAACAATAACCACTTCAATAATTTATATTTTCAGGTGATTATGAAACGTAATATTATGAATCAAGGAAAAACAGGTTCTGTGACTGTTTCAACAATGGAAGGAGAGGAAGAAGAACAAGTTGAAGCAGTATGTTTATTTCAGGAAAGGTATGACGTTTTCTTCAGAGAGAATCAGCCGAATCATATGCAATGAACGCAAAAGTGGTGGCTGAAGCCTTACGACGAAAAGGAATGGCAAAAGATAGAATGTTGGGACGTGGAAATGAAGCAGCACAGCCGATCAAGAGAAAGAAAGGCACACTTTTGTAAAATTATACGTTTGATCCGTACTTATTATAACAATATATAATCTCTTTGGTTTGTTTTCCTATATTTTGTCATCATTTTGCGTGGTTAGGCTACTCGATACCTAAATTCAGGGAAAGGCCATGTTTACTTTATGAGTAAGTAATAAATTGGAAGTCCAGAAAGGACAGTTTAAGGGCTTTCTATATCAAGCTGTCGACGAAATTCCGAATATTAATACATTCTGCTTGATCTCTAAATTTTTAGACGTCAGAATTTCAAATTTAAGAGGAAAAGTTATGTTTGATCATCAAATGGAATTAAATTCTGCGAAAAACACTCCCGAGAGTTTAAATAAGCCGGTGCGCAGCGGATACGTAGCAGAAGCTATAATATGTTCTTTATTGTTATTGTATGTTTAAACCGAGAAGAGCGATGGTTTTTACTGAAAGTTTCATTATACATCAATCAGAAATATGAACTATTGTCACTTTGATCATGATAATGAAGGTCAATCTGTAAACGTATTAGTGTTTGAAATGACTCATTGGTTTATGGATGACTCCTTTCTTTACTTTCCTTTTTCATCTTGCTCATAGTTACTTGAGGGGAAATGATCGATCCAGATATGTAAGTGCCGATGTTGTTTAGCTTCGGCGCAGAGATTTTGAAATTTATCCTCAAAATGTAGAAGGGTAAGTGGGCTTTTTTCAGGCTTTCTTGGGAAATCATGTAAAAATACGTTGTGTTTATGGCAAACATTACATCTTCCAACTTTCCTTTTTAAAAGTTTTCAGGATATGAAGATCTTCGTCAACAATAAACTGTTCAGTAATCCATCTTCTGTATTTTTACTTTTTTTCTAGCTTATAAGTTGTAAGTGTTGTAACTATGTATAATAAAGTTTATATTACAAAAAATTTCACAAAAAAAAGATAAAAAATACAATAAAAGGAAAAACTAAAGCTACAGTATCCGCCTACGCTCCGCCCATCTGTAAACTTGCCCTAACTCTCGGGAGTGTTCCTTTAAGAAAAATACAATGAAAGTGTTAATGTAATGGCATTTTGGTGTTAGGTTGTAGTACATAATTACGGTTAGAATGAGGTAGATGAGCTGCAGTTTTACATAAAAGGTACGTGTTGTATTGCTTTTTTTTTTCCATAACTTTTTTCTATTTTCAGCGCAGGTGATTATGAAGTTATGTGGAGGTTCCCTCCTATAAAGGTCTAGCTCCGCCTATGCACATCGACCACTAGGCACTGTTATTTTTAGCTGTTACTCTTCTCTAAGTTCAGCGTCTCAGAGGCGTGTAATGAGGTTGAATTCGGATTCATTCCCTTTAATAGAGGGAGGGGCTTTCATCGCTTCACTCATATTTATCTTCTAAAACTCATATCGCTCCCACGTGTCAGCATATTTACCCATTTCATTCGTGTCCGTGACAATTAACCTTCTTACAGTAATCCGATGTCTGTTCGAAGTTGTCTTGTCTTCTTGTTTCTCCTTCAGTTGGCTTTGGTTTTCGCTGCACCAGCAGCTCACTCCATGACGAGGATACAAGTAAGTTCATCAAGTGTTTTCGTATCCTCTTCCATTAAGTAGTCTGACTAACAGGAAACTAACTATCGCGCTTGACTAAATTTACTACTAGTGCTTATATTTAGAAAAAAAAAGTCATTTTTAAAAGCCATTTTTAGGAAGTCTTTCGTTCACTGATTCCTCCAGAAACGGATATCCGAGGTAAGAAGTACTTCTTGAAGCCGTTGTGGAACATCGAAAACGACAATTGGTGACTCAACTTCGAGAATAAATTATCCACGTTGACTTAACATCATATCATTTACATATGGGTTGGTGTCTTTCATAGAAACCAATAGAAAAGAAATACGAGACGTAGTAGACGTCACAAGTAGTACGTGGTCGTAAATTTCTTGCTGCTCTTCAAAGCACTTGAGTAGACAGCATCAAAGAAGAAGTGCTTTCCTAACGAGAACACTAGACGTATTTCGTGAAATCGTCTCCTCTCATAAATAGCTTCTTCATTAAGGAGTAGTACTCGTAGGAGAATGAAATGACGTGATGAAATTTGTTCATGTAACCGTAAACCTTATACAGAATTGCAAACCTATCAACTGATGCATGCAAATCGTTTCAAACCTACGCTTTAATTTCCATTAAAAGCTCTGAAAACCGGTTCATTGATGATATCATAAAAAATAAATACAACCAAATTTTTAAAAAAACCCTCCTATTTAGCGTGTAATTGTGGAGCAGATACCCTAACTTTACCAGGAATATTACGAGCCGTCGCTTCATCACTTACAAGAAGTTTCATTTGAGCCTGTTCCAGAGGACTTCCAGCTTTTGAACGCTAAAGAAAACAGTCGTTATTGTTGTGAATCAAACGAACCAAAAACAGTTCAATAGCACTTTTGGCAGCTTTTCCTCGTTTTCCAGTACCAGGTGTCAATTTGACTTTGTATTTGTAGTTATTCAATACCTACATACAAATTTACACGCAGGGAAATAGCAATTACCTGATAAGGAGCTACAATCGGTACAGCATACAAAAGAATATCTTCTTCAACAGGCTTTCCAGTAAGAGCATCCAACACGGCTGAAAAGTCATTAGAAGTATTTACAGCCTAAAAACCTTCACTGTCTTCCATTATCGGAGTTTCTTCATCTTTTTCTTCGGCTCCATCTTCATTTTCTTCGCGAAGAACTTCTTTTTTTGGTTCTCGTGGTGTTATATTAGGCTTTGGTACGTCTTCTGGCTTTTGTTCAATCTGTTCTTCTTGTTTGCCTCTACTTCCAAGTATGGCAAGTCTTATTTCCCTCTCTTCTTCATCCTGATCTTTATATTTCTTTTTCATCTTTTCCATTTTATGCTTCTGTCGCTTCGTAGGACCCTTATTTGCCGCCGCTGCCTACAATCGTTACTATGAGCTCAATGATTACACTACCTTTCGCTCCTCTTCTCGTTTCTTCTCCAAATATTTGGCAGTTTCATCTTCTTTTACCTGCTGTGGCATATTCTTTTTAGGCGGTCGACTGCTGCGATTAACTTCAATAATTGAATATTCCTCGTCTCCTGTGGTCTTCAGTCCTTTTATATTTAGCTAAACAAAATGATATTCTTCTTTCTACAATATACCTCAATATCTGGAAACTCGGTCTCCTCATCTTGTTCAACTTTTTCCTCTTCATCTTCATCTTCTTCATCTTTAACTTCAACGTCTAGATCTTCAGTAATTTCGCTTTCATTAGCTTCACTTGCACCACAATCAATTATCTAAAATGTTAGTACAAATTGTACAATTCAACTACTTTCCGTTCTCCTTTATGTCGTTCAATACAATCTTCATTGACACGAAAAAGAACACCAAATCCCATAACAAGTGGACTTGCCGGCATATAATTCTTCTTTCCACGGATCATAAAAGATCCAGAGCTCAAATACTCTCCAGTTGGAGCTGTTCTTGACACCTCAAAAATGCCAAATATTGCATGATAAAGTGCTTACCTGATCATGTCTAACCCACCAAGCATTTGCAACTACTTTAGCTTCCCAAGCATTCGAATAACATACGGCCATTTGAGCAGCTTCTGTCAGTGTCTTCGGAGGGATTTCATTGCGTTCCGGTTTATTTCTATTAATTTATAAAGAATGAAAAATATCTAACCGAATGATGACTGAGGCAGCTCCACGAATATCTGCGTGCATATAAATATCTCCTTCTCGCAGATATCTCTTTACTAGAAGTTCATTTTGTTGTGCATCACGGCCAGCAACAACAATGTAATTTTCTGATGAAATAAACCATAGAAATTTTTCAAACCACACCGGTTTGCGTTTCTTGGTTACACGGATACGAATCTAAACAACATATATATCACCGTAAATTCTCCAATAGAACCCCCGAATAGGTGAAAAAAGTGAAAAAAAAAGATTGAACTGATTAAGGATACATCAATTGGCATTATATGAAGCAAGACTAAACAAAAATTTGTATTAGTTTTAACTTTAAACATCATATCATGCATTCCTCAACAGTTGTATCATCTTTTAAGCAGAATTTTGCTTTGCATAATCAATGCACTCTAATTTTTTGACTAAAATCAAAGGTTTTTCATTTTCTTTTTATTTTATTATTATTGTTCATACGAATACGTTCATTTTTTGATATATTATTTTCTGAGCTTAACATTTCAAGCGCTATAAAACTGTCAATTAGTAAGTATGAAATAAATATTAAAAAAGAAAAGAAAAAAACTTTGCCGCGTAAAAATGTACTTGGGGGGGGGGGGGGTACTATTGGAGAATTTACGGTATGTAGCTAGCTACCTGTTCTAATTGATCTAAAGTCTCTTTGGTTTTTATTTTAGCATTTTTGATAGCTTTTCCAGCAGAAGCTAACGTTCTTTCAATCTAAACGGACTCATATTATATTGAAAAAAATAGCAAACTTTCTCAGAAGCGGCCTTTTTGTCATCAAAGTATTTTCTAGAATTTTGAAATGCATTCAAGGAAACATCAATAGTCGCTTCTACACTGAACGTTCATTATTAACTTTTCTAGTAGTTCTTACGACTCTTCATCTTCATCATATGGATCGTAGAGTTTCATCATAAATTGATTGCTATCCAATTTCAATTTAGTTATAAGCCTGTAACACATTGCATTAGGGTCATTAGATTTTTAACTTGGCAACAGGATCACCATTCTTCGCAGCTGCCTCTCTCATTTCTTCTATAGCATCCCATGAAAGTCGATTAGCAATAGCATTTCTAATGACTAGCAATGCCTTTTCTACTAACTCCTAAGCAGGATAATCAGATTTTCAAAATGCTGATTATACCTTATTCATAATAACTCTTTCCGCAATCAATTTACTCTTATCCTGAGAATTGGCTAGCGCTTGAACGCGACCTTCCTGATCCTTTTTCACGTTTTCCAACTTTTTCAAAGCTTCTTTTTCCATATTCAATGTCTTTTGATTCTAAAAGAAAAATTTTATAAATAGAATAATAACCTGTTTTTGGTCATCTAATTTTGAATAAAAATCATCAATAGCTTCATAGAAGGTGGGAAATTCAAAGTACAAGCCGGAAGCAAATTGTGAAAAAAGATATGGATGATATTCCTGAATAGTAAAGGAATTTAGAAGAAGGGAAATTTAACTTGATACGCTTGAATCGCTTCGCCATCTTGACGATGATCTTCTTTATAGGTTATATAACCTTTACATGGGTTTTCACGAATTTCCTTGTAAATTTCAGATGCTTTAGATAAAGCTTCGACGATTTTTGAAACATTTTCGTAGGACTGTGTTACAACATGTACCTAATAGCAACTTAAAGTATTTCATGTTGTCCATACTGTAGCATTCTGAGGTATTCCGACAGATGCTAGCCCATGATCAATTAAGGGCCCTCCTAACTGAGTCAACGGTGACAGAATACGTCGAAGAATATCTCCTTTTTTTGCATTTGCTAGTGCAATACTTATCTTCTCTTTATCTGGGATACTATCTTCCTGGCGTGCCATTTCAACTGGGTATCTGAAAAATAATGTAATGAAATATTAAAGTACTTACTTTTGTGTTACAGAGAGTCTCACATCGGTATCCTTATCAGTGCGTGGACGTAAAATGTTTAAAATAACATATTCATGATCCGTTAACAAAATGTTACCCCTAAAACCGTAAATAGGATTAGAGTGAACGTACTTGTCGTATAATTCGACTATAATGTGAACAGCCCGTTCTTCATCCCCAAATCTCATGTCAATCACACGATCAACTCCAAGTTGAGAAATATCTTCCAGCCTAAATCAACCTAACACTTATAGAGATAATACAAACCTCTTCTGCTTCACATGTTTCCTCATTTTCATACTAAAAGATGAAGGAAACTGTGCTTTCGGCCAATCTATATTTGTTCTCTGAATTCTCATTCCCGACTCGAAGAGTATTACAGCCTTCTCTTCTGGCCTAAATATAGAAATAAGTAGACGTAAGAAAGTTCACTTTTGTAGTCTTATAAGATAAGTTTTCGAATTAACGTCATAGATATTATTGACTCTCATGCCAACCAAAGGTTTAAGGTCATGGATAGCTGCCATGACATCAATCGTCGTAAACCGAGTTTTCATTCTTGCTAGATATCACCATTAATAATACACTGAAGCAGTAAGTATGTAGTGGTAAATAGCACATGCATGCAACAAAAAGTGGAAATAAATTAATATTTATTAAAAATTAAATAATATGAAAATTGGAAATCCTTACCTAGACTACTTTGTTTTAAAATAGAACCTCTAACAAAAAAGAATCTATGTTACAGATATGGTAAAGGAAAAGAAAGGAACAGACAATGAGTATCTTAACAACAAGAAACTACAAGTATCTTGATGGGATAATTTAGTGACAAGCATCTGTAGCAAAGGAATCTGCAGTTTCTCCTAATGGATTCCGAAATTTCAGAACTGCAAACAGCCAATGGCCAAAGCCAGCACCAAGAATAACAGCAGCAGCTAAAATAAGTTTAACAAAACTTCTAATAAATTTTTTACTCAGATAGTTATTGTAGGTCATAACGATCAGCATAAGCCAATATGCAAGTACAAGTTGAATAATGTAAAGAACAGCTTGAATAATCCGTGAAATTGCAAACGGAGACTCATCATTTCTGAAAAATGAGAATGAGAAGCTTTTTAAACAATTACCTTGTCTTTCTAATGGAATTCCTTACGATAGTTGGAGGGGTAGTGGTAGGATTATAAACTTCTTCATTTGAGTTAGAATGCTTATTTTGTAGTGGAAGAATCTGAAATTTCTTTACAATATAAATAAAAAAAGTAACCTCTTGTTGACTTTTATTGGGACATTTTTGTGATGCTACATGTGACATTTGTAAATATACTCGAAACCATTTGATGCCTTCATACGCTGCCCCCATAATAAAGATTAAAATGCAAGAAAATAACATTCCTAAAAAATGATTTCATGATGAAAAAAGGATTACCACTCCATGTATTTATCCGCCAAAAGTCGAACAGAACTACTTCTTCAAAACCACCATGAAACCACATTTTCATCACATGTCCACTATGGTCATGATGCCCATGGTGACTGCTAGCTAAAAACAACTAGGCTGAACTATCTGAATCTTACCTGGAGCATGATGATGCTCATGTGTATGATGTTCATGCGACTCCACATCTGCTGTTGTAAGATTGTTGGTTAATGAATCAAGGAATGCATCAACTGACGCCTCCTCACTCATACCTAAAACTTTATTTTGAAAAATTTCACAGTTAGAAAAAGAGTATGAGCAGAAAAAATCACAGATGAATTGGCAAAAAATCCTAAAACCCGAAAAGAACCGTATAAAAGAGGTGTAAAAAATAAAGAGGATGTAAGAAAAGTATTGCATGGTGCAATCAAATAATGGCGAGCCCTTCAAATTTAAATTTTCCAGTTAGTGCTTGATCATCGAGAAGAACTTTCCCATTTATATCAAAAATCGTGACATGACTAGCGACAGGTTTTCCTTCCTGTAATTTTTTTTTAGCAAAATAACAAATGAAACTTACAACTTCTTCACTTTTTAGCGCTATAATAAGCTCATCATTAGTATTAGGAATAAATTGAAAAGCGCTGAATCCTTTAGGTCCTTCATATGACCCTTTACCAATACGGATAAAATGTATATCATCCTGAAAATGATCGAAATGGTGTATAAGAAACGAACAAAATCCTCGGATGCCATTAGAAGGATATTAGTACCACGGTGTTCATCAGCTTCATCGTTGTATAATTGACTAGAGGCCCGACGGGGTAGGAGGAACCATTGTCTAAAAAATGAGTAATGCAATAAAAGCTTTAAACCTGTGAACTTGGCTCCATTGTACTGATTCATGAATCATGTAGCCAGGAGGATTTATGCCAGCAGCTTCGCGCAACTAAAAGAGGATTTCATTCACCACGTTGACTTACTTTCATGTAATTATTCCTCCAATTGATATGTTTCACTCGACCATTTCTATCGATTATCTTTACCCACATTGGATGATCATTTACAAAAACACCATCGGACGTCGACCATTCTTTCCCAAGACCACCTACATAAAGGTGTTCATCTTTGACAGTCATCCATTCTCCTTTCAATGGTTTTGGCTCTTTTCCAGGTCCATCGTCTAAAAAGACCCATGGTATTACTGTCTTGTTAGCAATCTAAAGACATTAATGATTAGTTACTAGCATACTTCGTAAATGATTCCTGTCCGGTCATCTATAGTTAATAGCCTATGGTCAAAAACAACCAAATCAGATAATTCCATTGCACGTCCTCCGGCAGCAATGTTTGATTTTAAAATGACGTCGACACTGTCTGACCATTTAACTTCAATCTTTTTAAAATCAGAAGAAACCTAGAAAAAATGAAGTCATCATTAAAACACTTACATATAATTCTCCCGTTTTAAAGTAACTTATCCATTCTTTACCATTTTTACTAATACTATCATTATCCAAATCGGTAACAACGCCAATTTTATAAACAGAAGTGCCATCTACCCGTATCTGCACAAATTGAAATAATATCTTAGCTTGACTTACTTGGCGTTCAGAAAGAGGTGTATTATTGTATAATCCATCATTTGTTCCGCCATATGCTCTTAGATAGGAAGCAAAAAACCATATTGAACTAAATGTCAATAAAAAAAGAACGAAAATTAGAACCTGGAATTACTTAAAGCAAAATATACAACATACTTTGCTATTTTTATTTCGATATTTCCGTTTAAAACGTAAAGCTGTTAGGTGTGGAAGCCTTTCTTCTATAAGTAAACGAGTATCAGAATAATCCAGTGCGCTACCAGATCCAGACCGTCGAACTCTCATATATACAGATTTCCGTGTCTAAAATTTGGATATTTAGATGAATTACGATCGAAATGTAACAAGTAAGAAAGGAGGTTTTAAAATATAAAACGGAAATGAGTCGATATGATAGATAAATGATAGAATTATTCACGGTTTTGACACATTTCTAGCTCATTTTTACAGTCTAAATTTAACAGAAAAATGACCTAATATAATAGGTATGATGAAAATTAAAATAAGTCGGAGTTCGTTTGTCGTCGTGGAAGAAACAGGATTTGCGTACTTTTAATTTTGCATTTCTGCTTCCGTTTCTTTTTCTGTGCTTTGATTCTTATTATTTTTAATTCTGATTTTTTAACTTTCAGAGATGCTCAGAAACTTGAAAAAATGCGTTACAATGAACAGGTTTGTATCTTTCTACAGTATATTTCATAAACTTTTCAGCACAAGATTTTTATGCTCAGCTGCTGCTCCTGAGCCTCCTAATCCAATAACAGCTCAGTTTTTTGACAATACCGAGAATTGGGGAAAGTCTGAATTGAGGCCAAAATATAGACCAGGAAGATCTTGGTCTTCTGAAGAACTTCGGTTGAAAAGCAATCCGGATTTACATAAACTATGGTTTGCTATTTTATTTCTTCACATTATTTTTATAGGTACGTGTGTTTAAAAGAGAAAAATATGCTTTTGACTATGAAACATGCCTATAGTTCATGCGCAAGACAATTTCCAAATCCAGAACGAATGGATCGTATAAATGAAGTGAGTAGTTTTTACAATAGTTGCACATTTTTAGACTATGCAAAATATTCAAGAAGTTATTCATGAACGTAATGATGCATATTTCCTACTTGAAACGGGCGATGGAGCTGATCCTCCTGAGCGAACTGTTACATCCTTTATGGGATTTACATACAAGTACGTTGCTATTGTATAATTAGTTATAAAATATTTTAGACAACCATCTAAAGAGCATTACACTTTAGATGACAATAAGAAATTATACGAAGTGCCTTATTTGGATGATGATGCGTATATGATGCAGAAACTTTGGCATGAAAAGGAATTTATGAAAGAAAAGGATCGGTTAGTATAGTGTATTTTTAAATGTTTCGTTTATTTATAGCGAAGATATTAATAATTTAAAAGATGTCCAATCTGATGAAATGAAGAGGTTCCGACGAGGAGGACCACGTACATTTAATCGTCTAGGAAATTGAAATGTTATAAATTTAATGAATTATATTCTTATGTTATCTCTAGAGGCTTTTTAATGTTTTTTCTAAAAATTTCTATTCGAAAGAAGAAGTAAGAAGCAAGCAGAAAGCATATTGTACAAAGCGCAACACGAGATTAATAATCAATATCTGAATGATCGTGATGATCTTCTTCGGTATCTGGCGTACATATGCGATCGCCCATAACAATTCCAGTTGGAGTTTTTGCCAGAATTCGAAGTGCGTCTGGATCAAGTGCTTCCATTTCTTTTAGTGTTTCCAAATGAGGAGCTACAGCATCCCAGACCTAAATAATAATTTTTCTTTGACTTCTTTTCACCTTATTCTCTCGGAGAAGTTCAATAACGGCTTCTATCTCTGGCTGCATGTACCGATCTTCCAGAAGAGGAGCTGCAACACTACGTACCAATTGGTAAACTTTGTTCAATGGAGCAGTTGAGACCAGTGGCTTGAGAAATTCCATTCCTTGACAGGCAGCAAGAAGTTCCATTGCCAAGACTAAAACCTATATTTTGTCATATCATGTTTTACCAGCTTCCACATGCTCAACAATAGTAAGTGCCTTGCGAGCTGAGAAACCTCCCATACTGACGTGATCCTCTTGGTTACAACTTGTTGGTATGCTATCACATGATGATGGATGACAAAGGACCTTATTCTCAGACACGAGACTTGCCGCACATAGTTGGACGGTCATAAAACCCGAATTGAGGCCGCCGTCTGGTGTGAGGAATGTCGGCAAGCCGCTGAGTTGATTGTTCACTAGACGTTCCAATCGACGTTCGCTCATTTGAGCCAGTTCATGAACGGCGATAGCTAGATAATCAAGGGCCTAAACATTAATCATTATATGTATATATATATGTATATAAATATAAATATTGAATCACCTTTGCAGGATATTCTCCATGGAAATTGCCGCCTGAGATGATTTCTTCTCTATCAGCAAACACAAGCGGATTATCCGTGGCGGAGTTCATTTCAGTTCGAATAATTTCTCGAACGAATTCAATTGTATCATGGACTACGCCATGGACTTGTGGAACACAGCGAAGTGTATAGGCATCTTGAACTTTTCCGCAGTTTCTATGAGATTCAGCGATTTGTGATGGATTTGCATCGGAATGGAGAAGAGATCGAAGGCGGAGAGCCGATAATTGTTGACCTTTATGTGGTCGAATGGCATGAATGTCTGGATCATAGGCTCGTGTGGTTCCTTTTAAAACATCCAATGATAAAGCAGCGATGACATCTGCTTGTCGAGCAATGTTATATGATCGTTCCAATGCTTAAATACTTTTTTTTTCATATCTAGTCTGACGAACTCAATGCTCCAAGAGCAGTGACCATCTGAGTTCCGTTTATTAGAGCCAATCCTTCTTTTGGGCCGAGTTGTAATGGTACAAGACCATTCTTCTTCAATACCTCATCAGCCGAATCCCAACCAGTTGACGGACTCCACATTCGCCCCTCACCGAGAAGACCCAACGCCAAATGAGCCAATGGACAAAGGTCACCGGAACAACCTACCGTACCCTGTTGAGGCACATAGGAGACACAAAAGGCTGAATTTATTGTCTTTTGACTGACGATAAATTACCATTGAAAGCAGCAATCATTCGTTTGATGTTCTCAACACTGATTCCACTGTGTCCTTTAGCGAGGACATTTATTCGCAAAGCCAACAGCATCCTCGTCTGCCGAGGAGTTAGAGGTTTTCCATAGCCAGTAGCATGTGATCTGATGAGATTTAGTTGTAATTTCCTGAAAGACAATATAATTTCAAATTGTCATGAACCAACTTGAGTTTTTCTGGCTCGATTCGGACATTAGCAAAGGTTCCAAAGCCGGTTGTAATGCCATAAACAGCTGAAAAAAAATTTAGTTTCTGAAGAAAAACCTCGATGTTCCGATGTGATCTTTTCCAAAAGTTGACGACCTTTTCTTATTTTTTCTTCTGCTTCCGCGGATAGCTACATTTACTTTCCTGATTATACAAGAACTCACAAGAATGATGCACTCTCCTCGTTCACAATAGACTAGGTCCATTGGTGTTAGATTGTTTCCATCAAGAATCAGTTGTCTGGTTGGTTTATCCATCATTCGAACGGCGATATCTTCAGCAAATGAAACCTTTCGTCGTCTTCTCAGTATTTCTCTCTTGGCTTCTTCCAATTCTTCTTGTTTTTTTTCCTCTTTTGCTTCTTCCGTTTCTTTTTCATCAATAACCATCAAGACAAAGTCACCATCTTTCAATACATCACCAACTAGATCATCTGGATCTAGAAGGGAGTTTCCGATCGTTCGTCGGATCTAAAATAGATTATTTGTAAAGAAATATACTAACCTCGTGATATACAGTAGCATCTTTCACAAGAGATGGACGCAAGCGATGAACTTTTGAAAGAGCACGAAGAACAACCTAGAAAAATGATAAATAATGGTAATGGTAAAAAATTACTAACCTGATGAACGGTTTCTTCCTCTTTACATGGAACAACAATGCATTCAATACCGACTTGAGCTTGAAGTCTCATTTTAGAAGACCAATTTCAGTAGAACCGGAGCCTTTTATGAAGGCCATTCCGAGGGACGGTCGTCAAGAACCGGCGTAATTCGGGCCAAATGGCTGTCATACACGTGGTGAGACACGGGTCACAAATGTTCTTATAGTTTCAATGACAACTGATACTCAGAAGATCAGATTGGTCGGAAATTTATAAAAGAGATTCCGAGAAGTTTTTCCTTCTGTATTATCGTCGGCTATGGACTTCCGATATCACTTTTGTCAGAGAATGATAATTTGGGAGTAAGCTAATTGGCAAGAGTAAATAAGAAACAAAAAATAAGTTATAAATTCTTCATCATCATTTGATGCCCATAAAAAGACCATTTGACCAGCTGCTGTAAGAAGTTGCTGTTTCTTCGGATGGGCCGATAAAGAATGTACAACTGCAGAGGGGTGAGACAGCTTGGTTAGTACATTGCAGTCTAATAAACTAAAATAAAAAAATTGGATAAAAGATATCAAGTAGACCTGTAAATATAAACGAATCCATCTTCTGAACCCGTAGCAACTTGCTCAATAGACGATAATACGCAACTGTCTACTTTATATTCTCTATTAGCATGTCCTTTATATCTGAAACGTAATTGCATTAATGAAATGAATCACTTACGTTGTAAGATTCTTTCCGTTGCCTTTATCCATTAGTCGAAGAGTTCCATCTTGTGTTGAGACCAAAATACAGTTAGAATCTGGTGTAATATGTACACAAGTTACTGTATCTCCCAAAAAATCTTCAGTCATCTAAAAAAATGTAAATATCAAAAGATTTTTATTTATCAAAACATACCGTTGCATCTCGTATATTGTATATTCTATAATTGCAATCAGCTGAACCTGCTACTATTTCATGTCCATTTACATCGATTGACAGAATGCTATCGGTAGATTCGTTAAAAATCTAAGCACCTATAATATATAAAATACGCAGAATACCTGTATAGGTTTATCCATTCTACTTCGATTATCAAACGCTTGCATTGTATTATCCATTGATCCTGAGAAGACGACATTTGATTCTTCATTAAAAGCGACACAGTTTACTTTAGCTTAAAATAACAATATTGAAATGGTAAGAATATTCCACAAACCTCCATGTGTTCTCCAACGTCGTAATTGTTTGCCGGTTTCAACGTCTAACACTGTCACAGCTTTATCAGCACCTCCTATAGCTATTTGAGAATTATCTGACGCTGATGCTGCATCAAATACCTTAAAATAATATATTTTTTAAATAATAATATTAACTTCATTTCCTGTTCCTGTGTAAGTTTTTAGAAGTGATCCTTTTGTTGGATTCCATAATTTCACCGTTTTGTCACTTCCACATGTTAGACAATAATTTCCATCAACTGGAACTGAATGATTATAGATATTTAGCCTACCATTATATCGTACAGCTCTAACAGCTCCTTGTTTACAATCAAATGTTCTTACTCTTTTCTCAGGAAAAGTCATGTTCTATAGTTTGATTATATAATGAATTGAAGAATAGGTAAAAAAGAACAATTAAAAGTAATGATTTAAAAAAAAAAAGCAAAATATGAAAAGTTTATTAAGTTAAAAAGGAAATTATTAATGAGATCAGAAAGTATAATAAATATTAAATAAATAAAACCTAAGAAATACCTTACCTAAAAATTAATTCTACTTCGATGAAGGCGGGAATCTGTTATCCTAAGTTCATATTTTTGACGATTTCCTTCGCCTTCAGTTCCAACATCAACAGTAGTTTTACATAAACCGCCGAAAGCACCTTTACCAAGTCTAATAACAAAGCATTATATACCGAGAAAAATACCTTTCACATGTATGACATTCACATCTTTCATTTTCGTCACCAAAAAAATCCTCACCATAAAAGCAGGTAATTTCATCACCGGGTTTCATGTCTCTTAAAACCTAAAACAAATTATAGTACATAAAAAACGAGAACCTGAATGTATGCTGTCTTGAAAGTAGGCACAAACTTACAGGTAGGTCTACAATCATGATTTATAAATGCTCCTGGACCTAACCATAACTGTGCACATTTCTTTCTGAAATTAAATTTACAAAAAAAAATAAACTAACCTGGTACTATACATAACAGAAAAGTCGTTCAATCCAGGTCGTAATATTTTCGCTTCTTCATCCTTGCTCAATTCACTTATAACACCGTACAAACGTTCAATTGTGTCACCCTTCTGCCTGAAAGATCAAATGGAACAAATCTAAGTAAGCCAAACCAATATCTGGTAGCGATCAACTTAGCACCAATATTTCCTTCAGCTTGATATCTAGTGCACTTTTCAACAGTAAATCCTGATTTAATTGAAAACATATTGAGAAATCGTAGCATCTGAAGAATAATGAAAAAAAGAACAGTAAAACATACATGATCTCGAAATTCTAACTGTTTGCTAATATTTAATTGCTGTAAAATCATTGTCACTGATGAAAACTTTAAGAAATCCTCAATAGTTTTTGAGAAATCTTGGCTATTAATGAAGTTTCTCATTATTCCCTTAGCTCTATACGGTTCATTTCGAATCAAATATCGTCTCCTAAACGAGTTGAAAGAAAGAAAATTTTACCAACCTTGGATGCATTTTATGGCAATGGAATTCTAAGACAGTATCAACGATGAGTGAAGTGGAAAAATCGTCCAAAAGGCACAGTTCTTCTGAAGAGAGGCTATGATCCGTAGCGGGAACTTCTTTCATTGTCCTCATTATTTCTTCTATTTGTAGTGGAGGATCGTCCAATCCATTACGTTGATTATAAATACTTGAGGAAAACATTTTCTCACTAAAATGTTTCTGTTTATGTGTGTAAAAAGGCAAAAGATAAACAACCAAGCTTTAAAAATTGCGTGTTTCGAAAAATACTTGTACGCAGACTGTTACTAGACTTGAAACAGCAAATCCTAAAATTTGGCTGTTGCATCCTCTACTTTTGTGTTTTATTTACTACATAGTATAAAAAAATATACTTTTTTGGACAAATAATATTCTCAATACTTACATGCATAGCTTCATGCTAGAAAATTGGTTTTTGAATTTAAATTTTGTGAAATAAACATATAAAAGAGCAATATTTCAACTGTAATTTTCTGAAACTTATTCAAAAGTAGATTAAAATTGTTTTTTTGACTTTAATGTTAAATTCTTTTTCTTATTAATTTAAATTTCCATTGGATAACCTGTACATTGTCAGATAAAAATGCCCGGAAATTACCGAGCTCGAATCCGAAATAAATCCTTAATAAGAGTACCGAAGGGTATGACGTAAGTCTTTGTATATTCTGTTATATATTTTACAGATGTGAAAGTAACCCCTCAAAAAACAAGTTTCGTTCGGCAGCCTTTGCATCTCGGAAAGCTGCACTAACTGGAATGATTGCTGTAGATGATCGTTTGGAAAATGGAGGATGTTCTATAGTTGATGATATTTCTCTCGTGAGTATTTTGTTTGTAATTTTTATTTTGTTTTAGGACGCTATTTCTCTCGGTAAAAACTACCCCTCTGATAAAAGTATGATATCGGAAGGAGGACTATCTCGGTTATCACAATTCACATCATGCACTAATCCTGCTTTTGATGCAGTTCACCGTGAATGGAAGTAGGTTCTTTTTTACTTTATTTTTTGTTTGTGGTCGTTGAATCGAGCTAGACAACAAGTAGAACTTGTTTAGATCTGGGTCCTCTATGCAAACAGAGGTGGTCTCGGTTCTCGCCGCTGTTGCAGAATTAATCAAGGAACGAAATGGTTATTCATTTTCTATGATTCATTTACTTTGCTTCTAGGTACTGAAAGTGATAACGAATATTTTGGCGCTCTTCTCACAGCTTTAGAAGGATCGCCACTTGAAGATTCGGCCAGAACCGCTGCTACAGCTTATTTACTGAATCTAATTGTAAAGAAAATTTCGAAAGAAGTGTTACAATCGCAATTTACTAAACTTACGCAGGTATATTTTTTCTTTTCTGCTAAAATGGTTTTCAGGTTCTTTACACAAAACTATTGGAACATAATAGTAATTCTGACGGTTCAGTTCTAAAAAATCTTGTGTCTGTACTTGGAATCGTTTTACGGGCTCAACCACCTACGATTTGGCAATCCAGTACGACGAAGTTAGTTTTTTCTTCTACATTTAGTTTTTTCACATAGAAATATGGTTGTTTCAATTGCATCTCTCTGTACACATGAAAAACCATGGGTTAGAACGATGGCTAGAAGAGTAGTTCGTGCAGTTCTAACTGATCCCATTTCTGCAATGGATAATGGATTACATCCCGCCTCCTCTGTCGTTGGACAATATGTGTATCAACAGTTAGAGAGTAGCCTTTGTAAGTCATGTTGTTATTAAAAGTAATTTTTGTATTTAGCGGCAAAACATGGTGCAATGACTTCTGTAAGATTCTTATGTTTATTGGAGGGAATTATGCATAAAATGCCTTCGTCTCTTTTCAAACTATTGTCTGAATCTATTTTGAAAACATTTTCTTTGGCTGATGCTATGGTTTGTCTTTTTGTCTTGGTTTACAATTCTTTAGGTTCAATGTTCTGCTCTTCAATGCCTTCATCGTGCACTTCAACGACAGCCGTGTGACGCGGCTCTTTCAGTAGAGACAAATTCGCTTCTCATCTCTGCTCTTCGTCAATTAGCTCCATCCGCAGGAGATGTAGCCGTTTGTGCATATTGGTTACAAGCTTTATCAGAAGCCCATA
Organism: Oscheius sp. DF5120; assembly: GCA_932521415.1. Taxonomy (NCBI): domain Eukaryota; kingdom Metazoa; phylum Nematoda; class Chromadorea; order Rhabditida; family Rhabditidae; genus Oscheius; species Oscheius sp. DF5120. The sequence continues at coordinate 2,113,065 of OW051465.1, read as the reverse complement.
TCTGCCTAATGGCAAAAGATCCTACCAAGTAAATTTGATTGGGATTTCTAATTGATTTTTTCAGAGGATATAATATGTTACAATCTACTCTGGATTTGATTGTTAAAATTTTCAATTCTTGTAATGAACAACTAGCCCAAGTAACATATCAGGCAGGAAAAGTTTTATTAAGTTTATTAGTCATTTTAGGTCATTTCAAGATTGATTGAAAGATGTATTCAAGACAATGACGAGTCAGCTCGATATCTTTTATCTCTATTAGACTGTTCATTAACGCTTCAGACAGCACTTATTTGGAAATTTATTTTGAGGTAATCGTTTAATTGCTAAGCTAAAAGTTTTAGATGTGAAATGCGATTATTCGAGAATTCCGGAGAGGGTATTATTGGTTCTGAATTCTCCAAGGGAATCAAATCCTTAGCGGAACTTCGTCAAAGTGATCAGTGTTTTTGTAAGCAAGAATTAGAATTTGTTAGTTTATTAATCGTAATATCTTAGTTTTTAGACAATCGGCGCCGCAATTCGCCATGTCGGTGCTACAGCTGTTCTGAATATTCTTCCATTAGGAATCGATATTGATGCAGCTGTACTTTCTACGGAATTTCCACGTTCATGGTTGATTGCTGTTCTGAGAGTTAATATTAATAATGCTCCACTTTCTCTGTTTACTTCACTTTTCCTTCCCCTTGCAGTGAAAATTTACAGGTTTATTCAGTGATTATAATGAAAAATGATTTTAGGAGATTATCCTCTATGGAACCGTTACCTCAGAGACTCTATAATACAGTTCAAAATCAACTTTGGGAACTTCTTCCTTCGTTTTGTGTGTCACCTTCAGATTTAGAGAAGATATTTCCTGAATTAGCACCTGTAGGTTTATATGTCTGACTAAACAGATATTAGGTTCTTGGTGCAGCTATAAATGAACGGAAGGATCTACGTTTGACTATTTTGGCTGCTGTTCGGAAGGTTGTAAAATTTGCTCTTCAGCCTGATGCACCGTCTGAAAGAATAGAGGTTTGTTATTGTTATATTTTTTAATTTATGTTGTAGATTGTTTCGAGATACGCGAAAAACTTCATGCCACTGTTATTCAATTTGTATACTGGCATGACTGTTGAAGGCGAATATGATGATAAAGGAGTAAGATTAGCAATTTTGGAAACCGTTCGAGCATATGTTGAATTAACCCCTGAAGATCTCATTGATAGATTTGTTGAATCCGCTATTAGCAAATCATCTCAAACAACTATAGGAATAGCTTCTGAATCTAAACAGGTTATCATCTTCTTTAATAGTTATACTTTATAGGCACGTATTCTTGATATTCTATGTGCACTCACTCGTTCAGCTGGAAACAAATCTATTAACAATATTATGAACACCATAAATCCTTGGTTTATGTCCACATCTGTCAGTCTTCAGAAGAAAGCTTATAGAATTTTAGAGGAAGTCTTAGCTAGGAGGTATTTCATTAACTTGATCAAATATTTATCAGATCTGCATCCGAGTTGACCGAAATTTTTGACTCTAGAGCCGATGATATCGAAGCCGCCGTCTTACGACCATATGAAGCAGTCTTTCCATCTTCTCGTGCTTCAGTAATTAGCTGTATGCGTTATTCTAGCGATGTTTTCACCGATCTGAAGGATCTTGCAGACTATGTTAAAAAGTGTTTAGATTTTGTTATTCTTTGTTTAGATAAGGTATTTTTTCTTTCCACATTGTATTGTTCTTTTTCAGTCTAATAGTACACATACACGCTCTACTGCTAGCAAGTTTTTCCAAGAAATTTGTACAAATCTAATTGAACTTGGCGGAACTATTGGGTATGTTCATAATTTATTACCATTTGTTTTTCTTTTTGCAGTGAACATCCTTCGGCTGTCTTAGGTATAGTGTTATCTAAAATTTATGATCTCTCAACGAATACCGGTAATAAAGCTTCGGAAGCTTCCTTAACTTCTGCAAGATCCGCTCTAGTAGCTTTGAATATTGTTGCTCAAAAGCTTATGAAGGTATCAATAATATTTCTTATAATATCATGATATTTAGGTGCTTAATGCTACACATGTATCACGCATAGTATCTCAAGGATGTAGTTGGATTTCGGATGGAAGAGCTCCTGTTCGTATTCTAGCTATTCGACTGATTCGAGTTCTTCTTCAAAAAATGCCAGAATTTGGAATTCAACAATACAGAGAAATTATTCTTACTTCTGTCTTTGAAGGACAACTTACTGCTGATCTTACCAATAAGGTTTTCATTTAATAATTTCAATTTTACAGAAGGTTTAGGTCAGAAAAGCAAATCGTTTGTTGTTAGAGGTCCTTGTTGACAAATTTGGAGTCGAAGTTCTTATGAAATATACAACCAAACCTGAATGGGTGAAGCAGATGCGAAACATCGAAAAGATTAGAAGAAGGAAGGGGAACAAATCTAACGAAGAATCGGGAGAAATTTATAGTGATGATGGTTAAGAATTTGGGTTTTTGTCATAATTTGTATTTTAGATCAAATGTCTGGTGTCTCCCGCATCAGCTCTTCCAAAACTGCAGGCGCAGACACAATATTAGAATTGTTAGGAGATAGTGAAGATGAACAGGATGATAGTGAAACAGAGGTGGAAAAGAGAAGTCGAGTAAGCAGCATTTGGCTCAAAGAAGATGATGAAGCCGAAGCAACTGATCTTCTTGATAGATCAAATATGATTAATAAGGTAGATTTTTTTCAAGAATTCTTATTGTTCAGTTAACAACCACGGACCCTGCTCTACAAGCAAGAAAACGTGCTAAAGCATTAGAGAGGAAACGTGACACAGGGTTTAAGTTCACTAAGGATGGAAAAATTGTAATATTAGATGATGGTACATTTTTCTTTTCCTTGCAGTTAACCCATTTTAGAAGATGAAAAAAATGGACGTAAAAGGAAAAGTTTCGACGTGTTTGAAGATGAACATCCAAAGCCAAGTAAGCAGAAGAAGAATGATAGTGATGAGGATTCCATAATTGGCGATAGTGATGAAGAGGAAAATATCTCAAAAGTAAGTGGTAGCATTCGAATTACATTCTTTTAGGTCGGTAGTAAATCTACTGTTTCACAATGGAAGCCTGGTGGAAAAGGTATTCACCGTGATACTTCTAAAAATGCTTTAAAAGCAAAATCTACTTCCAAAGGAAAGAAAACTCAACCTTATGCTTACGTTCCGCTACGCCAGAAAGGTGCCAAAGAGGATATGAGAAAGATTTTGAAAGCAAAAAGAAAAAGTGGAAAAGGAAAAGCGAAGTAATTGTCTGTTATTTACATTTTATTTTTTGTTAAGTTGACTAGTTTTTTGTTGACTTTTATTGTTATAAAATTTTTATTTTTGGTTTCAGGGGACCTGTTTAAATATTTATGACTTTTTGCAACATTTAGTACTCTTTATTATGGCATTGTTTATTTTATAGGAGGGACGATCTCTCTATGACTGTTTCATAATGGAAAGAGGTCAACCATCATTGTTCTTAGGCACTAGGCGGCGTCGTTTATTATGCAGAGGTCATCATTTCTTCCTCAATCAATTAACTAAGGTCGTGTCCTTCTTCTTCTCTCGGTCCGTCGGAATTAGCATAAGGCGCAGCCTTCGAGGTGTGTACCTGAAGATTACCGCCTCTGCGGGTTCAGAGAGACGGCCACCGGCTGAATTAGCCAGTTCGACCCATTTTTCGTACGAATTAGAGAAAGCGTTGTCTGTCAGTCGCGTTTGTGCTTTGATAAATTAACCAATTCGTGGCGTAAAATTGCCTTTCTCCATTTATACCTACCGTCCATAGCTTTTTTCTCATAGTTGACAATTCGGCTTTTGCCTTTTGTCGCTTCCAAAACACAAAAAGCGAAAAAAGAGCAGTTTACGATGAGCGATTAGAGCGGGAGCCGTTTTGACTCGGGCTACCGGCTCTTCGGAGGCGGACAACCAGTTTTCTCATTGTTTGGACATCGATCGCCTCAGGGTCCATTGACTCGATGAGTCAGTTTTTCATTTATATTCCTTCTCATTCTCTTCCTATATACGAGAATAAATCAATGAGAATATGAGAAGTCTCTGTCGTTCGCGTCGTCGTTGTTGATAGTGTTTGTTTGTCGTACACGAGAGGCCCGGTATTGTCTGCGCAGAAAGTCCAAGAAAAGAGCCGCATTAGCCGGGCGAGCATTCGCTCCTTCTCTTTTCTCCTGAAACACCCCTGACGGTCACTAACTATCCAATTATTGATCCGACAACCTTCCAAGGACGTCGGACGACTCGTACCTAGCCATTTTATGTCCTTCTATACAGTTTTTTTTTAAATCTCCTCTTGACTTATTGAACTCTACTTTTTCACTTATTTTCCTCGATTTTCCCTAAAAATTCATTTAAAATAGCAACTAAATTTTGTATCTTTTTTTTTATTGACTGTACAAAACATTGCTGAAATAGTCATTTATTTTAATGTTAAACGGACTTTTCACAAATTTCGAATGTTCATACCAATGTTCATAGTTTAAGAAAAGCAGGTCCACTATAATTTTTTTAAATTGATTTTGCAATAAACACTTATCGATCGTACAAAATGAAAGAAAGAAAACAAAAAAAAAAGAAAAATTACGTCATATTTAACGGGCCGTTGACGATCGCGAATAGAATAGCATGCTTCACTATTATCAAACAATACTATATCTCTTTCTATATTTCATCTCCATCCCCACCGGTTGACCATGAAAAACGGAATAACGACTTTTCTATCGCGGTGCGTAGATCGACCGACCGCATTTCTTTTCCATAGACGTGGAATGAGACAGTTCATCGTCCAAACTTTTTGACTACTGCCAGCTGACTCGGCTTTCGCACTTGTGGACCGGTCCAATTATGGCATGGACGCTTTCACCGAGGGATTATTCGACGCCTTTTCCCCCGTCGGCTCTTTGTTTTTTCGAACATCTTTCGAACTATTTTGCGGCTAAACAGACACACACACAAGAGTCGTCGCTTGTCGGCTAATTGTGACCGCTATGCAGGGCTGTTTGCTTTGGCACTGAGTCATTACCACGGAGAGCCTTTCCCGCACTCTACAATTGGTCATCTGTTCGTCTTTTTCAACTTCTCAGATTTCCATTTGTCTTGTCTCTGACTTTTATGGGATGACATGCATTGTCGCATTCAGCCGGCTTTCCGAGCGGGGGGTTTCTCGCCCATTTCGCATCCAAACTGTAACAAGTTCATTATCAATCGATTTCTTAGAAACAAAAAAACAATTCTACAATACGAAAATTGCTATAAAAACGGAAGAGATTAGCTATATTTGTCAATTTTTTATCATTTATATTTATATTAAAATATCATTTTAGAGATTCAATACCTCTTATTGTGGATAAATATAGCAAAAATGTTCCATATTTTTTCAAGGATTCATTTGCCTATAAATATGCTAAAATTCAGGCCCAATTTAGATGTTTAATGACCGGAAGTAATACGTTGAAGGGTTTGTCTTTGGTCTCTTCCCTTCCCCCTTCTTCAACTCTTTTCTGTCATATTTTCTTTCCGAATTAGCATTACACTTAAACAATTCTCTTGTACAGCTATAATTCGACCTTTTGTTAAATCTTCATTATACACGACACTGATTCAGTTGTTTTCAGCCTAAATCAGCATGCTTATCCGATGATTCGTTTCTTCTCTTTTCTCGTTTTAATCATAGGTAAGGAATTGACTTTTTTTCTCAAGTTGAAATGCGTGTGATTTCCTTTTTTGTGCGGTCTTTGTCCGCGATGCAAACATAGAGAGCACCCCCCTCTGGGTGGAGAAGCAACAGCACGCGAGCAGCACGAAATTAGATCGGGGGATTTCTTTGATTGGGTTTTTAAAAGACATTTAGATGTCCGATCCTTCGACTCTGAAGTAACTGTACGTCCCTTTACCATCCGACGGGATTCTCTTTTTCCTTCTAGTCGTCTGTCCATCGACTTCCCTTTGAACCATCCGCTCTACACATCATTTGAGGCGAAAATCGACGATGTAAGCGAGGGAATGTGAGTCTAAATAAGAGACATTAACCCAACTTTTTAGTGATTCTACCCTCCGCGATGGAGAAAGAACCGTATCGGTTCCAAGAGAACAGACGAAACTATGGGTGGATAATCTTCATGCAGGACATAAGTATAGCGTTGCCGTTTGGGGAACAAAAGAAGAAGAAAAGGAGATGATCAAGGAAGAGACAGTGGTGATGGAAGCAGTCGCTCCACATTTTTCGGAAGACGGAATTTCTATAGGAACTACAAACATCACGCTGGTAACAAATAAGGAGAACAAATCAGTCCAGGTAATACTTCTACCAGTGTCTCCACTAGTTATCCAAAATTTTCTTGTAACACAGCTATTTTTCAAACTGGACAGGTTAAACTACAAACCTTAAAGTTTGGAGTTCGTAAGAACTATAAAACCATGAAATTCGGGGGTGCTTTGAAAATCACCCACCGAGGCTGTACGGGTGGGACGCATTTATTATTTTTCAAAAGTTTAGCACGTTGACGACCCTGTGACTCACGCTTTTGTGGCCACCAGGGACCATCACAGTTTATACAAGCGAAAAAATGGTGTGGTCCCCCGTGGTCAAAAATGCTAAAATACGCTTGGTCGTCAACGTGTTAAGAACATTTTATTTTAGGACTCTTTCCATATCGAATACCGTCAAATCGATCCGGAAAAGAAATATCCTGTCTTGGAAGTGCTTGACATTGCCGAACAGCAGCAGCTAGAAGTCTTTTTGGGAAACTTAAATCCTGGAAGAGAATATGCTGTTCGTGTGACGGCAGTGAGAAATGGAAGAAGAAGCAAGCCGTGGACAGCTAGTCTGGCTACGAAGCCTCTCTCCGTCAGTGATTTGAAAGCAATAGAAAACGGCTCGTGTGTCGATTTGTCATGGGATATGGGCGATGGAGGAGTCGATACCTTCATCATCGTCTATGGTGACGGAGTCAAGGAGAAAACTGTAAGAGGGGTCAAAACCAGAGATAGGCGGAATGTTTACAGAATCGCTAGTAATTTTTTTCTATTTATATTCAAATTTTACACAACAATACCACACTTTTAGTGAATAAAATATATAAAAAATTGTTAGATAGCTCAAAACTTTACTGAATATTAACATTCTATGCAAAAGAAGGGATATTTGTGCGTAAAACTTCAATGTAACAGGACAAATATTTGCAATTCCGTAATCGTTCTGCGAAAACGTTCTTCCCATATCTGGTTGAAATTCTTTCCAGGTGAATGTTTCCGATTCTCCTGTTCGACTGTGTGAAGGAGTCACCCCAGGACTATCTGCCTCATTTTCCATTACTCCTATCAAAGGTCAAACTAAGGGAGAAACTCGCTCTTTAAAACATATCCTTCGTCCATTGGCTCCCTCCGACTTTCAGGTTTTTCTTGTATTTGCTTATAAGGAACATTCCAGATCATTCCGGACCTATCCAAAGGAAAATATAAAATCGTAGCCGATCTACCAGCAGGCTCAAAATATGACAGATGTCGAGTCATGGCGATTGGAGAGTCGTTACAGAAAATAGAAGCTGAATCAATAGTCGAAGGAAAGAATAGTTGTTCCTTGTTACTTGACCTGCCTCCGGGAGAACGATTTGAAGTCAGTATCATGGTGGATTCGCTTTCGTCCTCTAGTACAAAGCTGACTAGGAGTGTTGTCATGACACCGGCATTTGATATGAAAGCCTTTGGTTTAACCCTTCAAGAGGCCCGTGGAGGATTGGAGCTTCTCTGGCCACAGAGTGAGACCTTTCTTTCCCGGGTCAAGGATCTATGGAATCGATTGGTAGGGAAGGATTCCCTTCTTCAACTGCGCGTGACGGCAACATCGACTAAAGAAAGACAGCGACAATTTGAGACATCTCCCCTCCGACCTGAGTCGGTCATTGTCTCCTCGCTAACCAAAGGCGCATGCTATAAAATACAAGCTTATACAGTTACGAAGAGTGGAATAGTCTCTGAACAACGATTAGATGAGATGAAAAGAATGTCCGCTCCCCCAGTTAATGTTTCGCTTAACGAAGTGACCAGAACAATGGCCACTCTCTTCCTGACTCTTTTATCCGATGAAGAACCTCTTTCCGAGTGTCAATTGAGTGTGGGAGTACTGGATATGCATAGTCAAACCGTCCTCGATAAGCGGCTTCCCCTCACAAAACCTCTTCCTTCCATTCAGTTGAATGGTCTTCGTCCCTTCCACAAATACACCGTCAATACGCAGATTGTTTGTGGGGCGGGAGCGACTGATTGCTCTCCTACAACGAGGACAATGCGACAGATCAGTTTCTCCACGAAACAAGATCGCCCGGGAACTGTTCAATCCTTTATCGGACGAGCGTTAAATCCCTATTCTGTTCAACTAGGATGGCTACCGCCAGCCCTGCCAAACGGAGTTCTTACACACTATGTGGCGGAGATACATCCTTTAGATGATAGGAGCCAAGCGAATTGGACGGTTTCTGTAGGACTTAATAATGATCGAAATGATCACGCATTGGAGACCCTGATTGATAGCTTGGTCGGAGGGCAGAGGTAGGGAAAAGGGTGAAAAAGAAGTTATTTAGATATAACTTTACTGTCAAAGCAGTCACTGAGGCTGGACCAGGAGAGTCGCCACGTCCAATCACCATTATCATGCCAATCTTAGGTAAGTTGAACGAAACTTAGAAAAGCTTCATACTCTAAAATGCTAAATACCATAACCGAAATAAATTCTGCATCCCACCCGTACAACCTCGGCGGGTAATTTCCACAGCACCCTCGGCTTTTTATAACCCACAGTTCTTTCGAACTCCAAACTTTAAGGTTTGTAGTTAAGCCTGGCCCGTTTAAAATAGGCTGTGGTGTAGGTAAATTTTGAAAAACTGGTTGAAAAACCAGTAAATAAGTATTGTGTTGTTGAGCGGTAGTTGTTGTACTATTTTGAATTCGTTTATAAAGAATGTCATTTTTACTACTTTTAGATATCGTTCGGATCCACACACTTTTATGGAAAAAATTAAGCGGGCCTAGAAATTGAGCTTTAAACCTGACATTTCCGTTGGAAATAGGCGATTTCTTTTCCGGGTGATCTGAATGAAAAGTAAAGTATTTTTGGGCGTTTCGACAATAATAACAGCATCCCACCCGTACAGCCTCGGCGGGTAATTTTCAGGGGAACCCCTCTTTTAAAGAAACCCTAGTTCTTTCGAACTCCAAACTTTAAGGTTTGTTGTCTAACCTGCCCAGTTTTGAACAAAACTGATGTGCAGCTTATTTTGGAAGGCTGGTGGAAACACCGGCAAACATTTTGGAAGTTGGCGTTTTTTGGTTGTTCTTTTCCTCCATTTAGGCGTTTTTAAGTTTTTTTGATAAACAAAAAACGTTTATTGAACTCATTTTTCTTTATTAAAATATTTTTATGTTGTGATGATGTTAGTTTTTTTACGTTATGTTCTTTTCAGCTCCTCCTCGTCCAACTGTCGGTCCTACGACCATTCCAGAAAGTGTTAGTCCTCATACCGTCTCCATCCGCTATACTTCCGCAATGTTCGACCCCAAACATGGGAAAATCATCCGAAGTGCACTGATTGTGACGGAAGTAACGGAGACGGGAGAAATCAGCGAAACCTGGATGAGAACGGAGAATCGAACCTATGTAGGGAAAATATGAAATAGACAATGTTGTTTTCAGTCCTGGTCACAAGTTCAACACTTTGATGTTTGGCCATCCTACACGTCAAAATTGCTGGAAGTGCCTCGGAGCAGTCGTCTTGCAGCTCCGACTACTCTCTCTGAGGTAAGCAAATGGGGTATATAATAAGTGGGTAGGGGGGAGAGATGACGAACCCGCCTGAATCAGCCGCGGGCGGCTAAATGGCTGATGTGACTCGGAAATGACACCCACGAGTGTGTTGTCTTCTCAGCTTCAAAGATTAGGATGCCCTCTTTATTTTTGCCTTTCAAAGGGAATTTCTGTATTGGAGTGCAACCGTCGCAAAAACCATTGATTCCCAATAGAAAAGAGCAGACTTTAAAAAAAAATTTTTCCAATAAAGAAAACTTACAATCCTTCTGTATAGGTTGGGTACATGAAAATCAACCTTCAACATTTGCATTGAACCCAACAATAATCGTTTCTGATGTTTAATCTATTTCTTCTTTCATTTTTCTATTGAAATATCATCACTCAACAAAAATAAATTAAAAATTATTATTTACCAAAAAGGTTTTTGTATGATACACTTAATCGTTCATATCGCCATCCAAAACAAAAATACCAGCTTACGTGCAGCTTACAGGGCTAACAATGAGAATGTTAGCTCAGCAAAATGCATACACTGAGAGCAAGAAGTGCAGTACAAGCAACCGGCGAGCCTGGTTGGGTGGCACTTCCGCTGAACTTTTGTTCGAGTTCTTCCTTTCTTTTTACTAGTTTTCCTTCAATTTTTCTTCTATACAAAACTCTGCATGTCTCCTACTTTTTACAAATAAAAAATGTAGTGAGCAAAGCCGGAAACTAAATATTTACTTGAACTCTTGTTGAATTCTTTGCTTTTTTTTAAATATCAAAATGACCAAAACTTTGGAAAAAATATGAAGAAACCACAACATTATGGCTGCAAAAGTTTGAAGTCAGAAAATTATTTACACAATAACAAAAAAACTGGAAAAATGTTTCAAGTTTTCAGAGATACACTAATGATTGAAAAAATATCAAATTCGAGTCCAATAACGAATTTAATATTTCTATTAGTGCTTTTCTATATTGTAGATCTTTATGTGTTCTATTTTCGAAAAAAAATTTGACAAACATTGAAAAAGAATTTTTTAAAAATTCCAATGTAATCTACTTCAACTTTTGCGACCAAGTTACTCGATCAACCTTAATTAGAAACATTACAATCTACAAAATGAAGCCAATCAGAGCCCAGTGTTGGCGAACTTTCTTTGCAAATATCCCTCGTTCCTTATATAAATTATGATTTCCCCGACTACAAGTACTGTTTAAGTGCCTTCTTCCTTTCATTTATCCTTTTCATATTCTTTTTTGTTTTCAGAGTGTCGGTTCGGAATCGTGTAGTGAACAGCCGAGCGACGATATCTGCAACGGACCATTGAAAGCTGGATCGTTGTATAAGTTCCGTCTTCGTCTATACACGGCGCCAGATCTTTTTACCGATTCTCCCTATTCGGAGATTATAGCTACAGGTACGTCGACTTTATTATTATCTTTTTTGGGGCTGGATGAGCGACGACACGTCATCGCTTATCCAGCTGTCTCTCTTTCACTTTTCCTCTGAATATAATCGTTTGATGACCCGCCCATTACGCACAAGGCCCACATACACAAAGGTAATCATCTTCTCCCCCCTCCTGGCCAATTTCGAGCTCTGTTTGCCTACCCAAAGGCCCTCATTTCAACCTAGTTATTCGTCTCTGTGTGTGTGTGTGCGCCCCCGCTAACCCATTCCAGAGTTTTAATATTCGTGTCGGGGTAAACAGGAGGAGAGAATCTTTAATATTTTTCGCTACGCGCGACGTTTGAGCTGCGGCTAATCCGTCAACCCACGTGAGACTCCCCGTCGTTCGGGATTTTCCTCCCACGCCTTTTCCTGGGAAACACAGCGTGATCACAACGGACGTTTTTTATGCATTCTGCTGCTGTTTTCCCTTATAGTTACGACGAAAGAAGAGACCACCCTGCAGAGAAAGTATGTGGGCGTGTGATTGACGGAGGTCGTGCGATCGATGCCCACCTGTTGCACCCGGGTGTCAAAACAACCTGTATCTTCACCCTCCCCTCCCCGTACTCGCAGACCAGACCCTCTTTCTTTCTCTTTTCACGCGTGAAGTCTGTTGATTTTCGTGTCATCCCTCCGCTGTTTATAGAGCAGTCAGCCGTCGGCGTTTCTCTCCGCACCGCCGTCCTCCTCGTCTTCTTCATTCTTCTTTTCTCTGGGGCGATTGCCATCGTCGCTGTCTTCTTTTGTTGTTCACGTGGAGATACAAAGGCTCGGTAAGTCGTTATCGTCGAAACCGGAAGAACGAAGGAAGAAGAACGCCGCGGGAGATGTGTCAGCTGGCCAAACAGACTTCGACATTTTTAATGAAAGCTACCCGCCGACGCGTGAATATCACCTAATTGAGCCCTAGCTGGCTGTTTTTTGTATCATTTATAAAGCTTGTTGATGGTCGGTCTCTCTTTTTCTCTCTCTCTCGGCGCCTATTCAAGCCAGAAGATCGATGCTCGCGGGAGAGAGAAAAAGAGAGAAGCACCTTGGCGCTCCTCTTCGTCCGCCCCCACGTCTCGACTCATATTTCATGGATATTATTTGATCCGGATGAATGTTTTTCTTTTTGCAGACAGGCAGCCTACTCGTCGAAAGAGTCCCAGTGGGCAGCTCTCAAGATGATCATGGCTGAGCGGGCTGCCGACTGTCTAGCCAAATTGGGTCTTGATGCCAATACGACAGATGCCACAGCAACGACAACGACCGGTGGCAATCATCTTCAACCGGGTTTTGGACATCATCGACGGTATTTTCCCTCTTTTATCTGAAAGATCCTTTCAGATGTCGAAGTCTTCGAGAACGTACGGGAGTTGATCATCGTCTTGAGAGACTTCCCTCCGGTCCTCTACACAAAGCACCTCTTCAAACAATCCTTCCAGGTTATAACATCTATAGAAAGTAAGCCCTCATCACTCGTGATCATACGAAATTCAGTCGCCCGGTCCGGAAAGCGGACTTCGAACTTCACGTGAGGAATATGAGCGCCGATTCGGAGTTTCGATTCTCTGAAGAGTATGAGGTAGGGGTGCGGGTATTTTGAGAAGGATTAATATAAGAGGATTTTGTTAGGGATAATACAAAAAAAATGACTTTCAAACTGTTAGTAAAAATTTCTATCACTATCAAAAATTAAAGCTTGAAAGGAAACCAGGAAAAATAAGAGAAAAATGATAGAAAGAGCATGCAATTTTGAAAATGAAGGTAATGAGGATTTACCAATTTAATTTGTATATATGTTGGTTTTTAAAAATATCGTGAATTATTTTTGTCTATGGAACCGTTTCTTTTTTTTTCGCAAGTAAGCATACTGAATACGGTATTACTTGATCTTTAGCCTCTAATTGGGAGTCTTGGTGTCGTCAAAAATAGTATATTTATCGGCGATCCCTTTCGCTGATAATTACTCTCTTCGTTTTCAGGCAATGAAAAACATCGGAGTCGGGCAAAGTTGTCAGGCGGCCGATCTGCCAATTAATCGTCCGAAGAATCGTTTCACAAATATTCTACCTTTCGAGCATTCACGCGTCAAACTACAAAATGTCAGCGGGGAAGAGGGCTCCGATTACATAAATGCCAACTACATTCCGGGATTCTCATCACGGAAGGAGTTCATCGCCGCTCAAGGCCCGCTGCCTTCGACGAGAGATTCCTTCTGGCAAATGATCTGGGAACAACAATGCCCGGCAATCATAGCCCTGACAAAATGTGTTGAAAAGGGCCGCGATAAATGTCATCAATATTGGCCGGATCAGGATCGAGTCAGCGTTGTTTATGGCGACATCGAGGTAGAAAAATACTAAAGAATTTAAGAAAAATTTTTATTTTTTTAGGTGACAATGATGTTCGAAACAAAATATGATGAATTCACCGTGAGACAAATTCGCTTAACCCATCTGCGTGAAAACGTCCCACCTCGAAATATTTGGCATTTACATTATATGGCATGGCCAGATTTCGGTGTCCCTGAACATCCCGATGGAATCATTAGATTTGCTAATCTTTTCCGCACCAAGTTACCTCATTCGCCGATGAATAAGCCTACTGTAGTCCATTGCAGGTAGTTTTCATTGGAAAAATGAAAATAAAAGCTTTTCAGCGCTGGTGTTGGTCGATCAGGGACGTTTATAACAATCGATCGTCTTTTGAAGACTATCGAACAAGATCGACCGATCGATGTTTTTGGAATCGTCTATGAAATGCGCCTCGAACGATGTCACATGGTTCAAAATGAGGTCTGTGAAATTAGTCAGCTAATTATACAATGATCCATACTAATTCCACCATAATTATGGCAATAATTACTTTTTCAGCAGCAGTATATCTTCATCCATCATTGTATACTCCATGTTCTACAGTCATCATCTGGTACAAGGATGGTTTCTCCTTCGCCGGCGGATGTTCATCAAAATCCGGCATTCGAAGACGATGAAGGAATCGCTGAATCGGGCTTCTAGAAGAAGAAAAGAAAAAATCTCATCTACAAGATCTTTACGGGTTTAGAAGCAAATTAGTCAGATTTTTTCCTCGCAAAGGGGATGTAAGTTAACGGGTAAAAGCAGTCCATATTGTTTTTTTCTTCATTCCTAATGAAAGTTTGTCACTTCTCAAATTATCTCCAATATATAAAGAGAAAAACATATAGGGAAGGAAAAATTTACAATCGTAATTTTTATTTAGTAATAAATAAATACGGAAGCGAAAAGCAAAGTGAAATAAAAGCTTTTTTCGTAATGATCGCTTAGAAGAATTTCCTATGAATAACTCGTTTACCTTCTTCTTCAAATTCTCGCTTACTAACCCACATATTACGAAATGTGTCTAATGATGCAAGGATAGAACCTCCAATCCATGTGGAGAACATTCTTTCCTGAAAAATATAAGATGATAAAAGTGGAAAATAAACCTGAGGAGCAGAAATACGAATTTTTGTATCTTGTGGTGCAATTTTCTTAACTTCAGCAAGCAGTCGCTCTCCAAAACCTGTAAACATTGTTGTTCCTCCACTCAGCACGATGCTTTCATATAAGGTTTTTCTCAAGTCCATATCACATTGCTAAAGAACAGGTTTGTTTGGACAGAAAAACTTACTCTAATAGCATCATTTACAAGATTAGCCATACCGGGGCATTCTTCTCCAATAATTTCAGGCCGGAATAAAATTTCAGCAGCTCTAAATCTACAAGCTCCCAATTCAAGACGAGATCCATCAGGAAGATTATAAATAAGCTACAAAATAATGAAAAAAGACCTAAACTAACTTTTTCATTTTCAATAGATTCTTCTTTCACAGCATTTGCTGTCAAAAAACAGGCTTTTTCTTTAATTTCCCGCACAATTTCGAACTCGCTTGTTCTGTGAAGATCAGCACCTTCTTTTCGTAAAAGAAGCCGGAGCCATCGAGTTACATCACGACCTGCTACATCCATTCGTTTAATTCTGCAAATAAATAAAAATAGCACAGATAACTAACCCATGCTGCATAGCAAATCCTTCACAAATGGGAACAACATGAGTTACGCCATCTCCCGAATCCAAAACTACACCCGTAGTACGACCTAATCAGACACAAAGAATAAAAATATAATGAAAAAGACACCTGTCGAATAAAGTGATAAAACAGCTTGCATTTGAATATGTAAGGCAGGGGCATTCAAAGTTTCAAAGAAAATCTCAGCTGATTTTTCTTTATGTTGCATTGGATTTAACGGAGCTTCCGTCAGCAAAACAGGATGGTCTCCAGGGAAAATCTATAAATATAGAAAGTAAAAACAAAAGATTTACGTTTAATTGCTCTTGACTGTACACATATTGCCAAACTCTTTCCATATCATTCCAATCCGTGACAATTCCATGTTCCATAGGATATTTCAAAGATAATAGTCCTCTATATTGTTCTGCTTTTGGTCCTACAAAATAATTAATAAAGAAACGTAAAGCATACCAATGAACATATCACCTTCTAAAGCTCCAGCCATTACTCGATGGTATTTCGGTCGTCCAACAAAATTCGCAAATCTAACTTTTGGTGATTGTTCCCCAGCAAATCCTGCTTTGATGATACCGGATCCATTGTCGATTACGACAGGTTGATTAGCAATTATGTCGTAATCCATCTAAAATGACAGGAGTTAGGAGTAGAGTTGCGAAATCGCGATGAAAAGGCTTAATTTGCAGCTTATATACCGGCAATTTCTATTGGTTTGTCATAATTTTCATTGGTTTTACAGTAGAAACTACATAAATTGATTTAAAATAATAACAAATAGATCTGAAGATGAAAATTGAGAATTTGTGCAAATTTCGTGAGGTAGAAAATGCTTCCTCGCTCAAACATTGTACCGTAGGAATAAAAAAATTATCAACAACAACCCTTCCATTTATGTCTACCGCTGTTTATATTATATTTCGCAAATTGTTTTTCTACTCTGTAGGTTATATCCCTGTTGTTGAATGTTTGTCAATAATCCTTCTTTTATGTTTTTGAAGATAAAGGTAAAACAAAGTACATTTGTAAACATTCTTATCTTCAGTCATTCTCCTTCCCTCGACATGAGATAAACTTTTTCTGAGAAACCTGGCTTTCTGGACATCATAGCAAACAAACGACAACTTTTTCGCAGTCTGTAAATCGCACTGCAGATCAACTTAACGAAACTTTCTTTTTTTTATATTTTAATATTGCTAACATGATTTAGACGAAGTACAATTGGAAACATTTGTTAAATTCTATATTAACTCTCTAACTCTTTTTTTTAATCACTTAAAACATTATATACACACATAGAATGAATCTACTGCACAAAGTAAAAAAGTTTATGGCTAATTCCGACGAACCACCATTGGATTTTGATAAATATGGTTCCAATGTATGGAGGAATGTTTTTCTTCTTTGTAATTACAAGACGCTTCAACATCTTTCACATGTAGATTTTTCATTTTCTCTTATTCTGTTGTTTCTAGACGTGTCGATTCTTTCGAGACATAACATCAGATCAAAGTTTTTGGCTTGTGAAATGCGAGCACGATAACGTCAACACACCTCCGATTGAATGGCGCCGTTTTGTTCTAAGTAATGAAAAAAACGGTGGAGAACAAAGATCTTCACAGAAAAAAGGTATCGTAAAAATATACCAAGCCCAACTCCCAACAATCGACCGTATTGTTTAGAGTTTGACTATCAAAAAATCTACGAAAAGCGCCCTTATGGTCGTAATCTTGTTCGTCCAATGACAGTCAATGATACCATGGACAACTTGAAAAATTTACCTTTCATGCAATTCGAAGAAGATGGCAATGGGTTTGTGGTTTTTAATTAATTTTTGAAAGAGTTTTAGTTTTCGGTTAGAAATTGAGCCCACATACGCAGCTAGTCATCCTGATGTACCTATCTGTTTAGCCACAAGTTATAGATGGTGCCGCCGTTATTATGAGATAAACTTTAGTGACTTTGGCATTCAGGTAACTTTATTTATGCTGTTTTGATAATTATAAGAACTGGGTAATGGATAAAATCCGGCCGAAGATAACAGTTAGTGAAATGCAAATTTGCCGCCAAGATTGTAGCGCAGAGTATGAAATATTCGCTCAACTGTTAACTGACAATGAATTTTTCGACAGAAATATCGTATTGCCACGTTTTACTAGGGAAAGGAAGAGTTGGGACCAGTGGGCAGGTAGGTTATTTCTAAATTTAAAAAGAAAATCTTTGTAGGTGGTCACGAATGGGAAACTGTCACTTTCGAATTTACCGAATATCCGAAAGGAATTCGTAAAATTGGTATACTATCTCAAGGGAAAGACCAACAATACTGGAATGGTTACTACGGACCGAAATTTGGCAACTTACGTGTTGTTGTTTCATTCCCAGAAACACTTAGCTACAAAAACGACGATGATTTTACCGATCCGGAAAAGCAGTTTCTCGGTGAGAATCAACCAACTCGTCTACGAACTCTTCGTAATATCCGTCGATTTCCTTTCTTCCATTCCTAAATTTCTTTTCTGCGCAGCGGTTGTATATACGATGTAAGAAATTCACCTAGTCATTTTGTAACTCACACGTACTTTTGTATTTTCGAAACCTTAGGTCAATAAAAAATTACGTGTAAGACTGTTTTCTTTCACTTCGATGCTTAAAAGTGCATGTCTGATAACAGCAACATATAAGGAAGTGATTTATTTCCCGCTCATCAAAATGACATCCTTCTACATCTTCTTAATTCTATCAGCCCTTTGTCAATTGACTCTCGGTCGAGTAATTTTTCGTTAAATTAAAAAAAGAAATAAGTTTTCATTAATTCCGAATATTCCAAATATCAATAATTCTCAATACAAGGATTCAACTACTATAAAGCCTACAGCCAAATCAGCTGGAAAATCAAAAGACGATGTCTCCCAGCAGATCTTCGATCATTACAGATGTCAATTATGTTTGGATGGAATGATAGACAATGTTGATCTCATTGATGGAGAAATTGTAAGTAAAAAACCAAAATAAAGAAGAATTTCTAGAGATATAATGAAGAAGGTTTTATAAAACTGTGTGAAAACTTTCTCGGAAAGGTTTTCTTTCCACTTGGACAAATGGTATGTAGATTATTTCTAAAGGTTTTGCAGTTATTTTTTGTTATAAAACTTCATTTTAGGCGCATATTGACAATTTCATAAAGAAGACCAGCTCTCCAAAAGATGAGCAAAAGTTTGCCGAGGAAATCTGCCATAAATGGCACTTTTGCAATTAAAGATTACAAATGAACAAAACGATCTATAGGCTACGAAGATAACTGCTTTTTTTTGCAATAAATGTGATAACTAATAGAATAAATAAGCAATTTCTGATAAGCCGAAAGACCAGCCATGAAAAGTTTTCTTCTATCAATTCTATTTGTCGCCGTTTATTCTGAAATAACTCAACAAAATTCTTTAATTGATCTAAACCTATGCGGATGGGAGTAAGTTTCTCCAAAATGAATTATCTTTTTAGAAAACTTCCTTTCGGCTTTTATGGTAAATGGACTCGCGAGCCTGCAAACCCTGCTCGTCCTCTTGATATTACCTGGGCACCGGTAAGAAATTAAAATGAAAAATAACCAACAACATAACTTAGGCTTTTGATCAACCTGGCTTCACAAAATACATTCTTAACCGTGCCGGAGTTGAGAAAATTTACTACGTAAAGTTTGACGCTGAATGGAGAGATGAACGCAGATGGTTCACGCTGAATCCAAAACAAATTCTTCTTGAGAAACGTATCAACGGTCAGATATATGAGGAGCGGATGACTCTTGAGTCATCCGGTTTATACCGCATCGAAGGCCAAGATGAAGTTCAGGGAGCATTCAACATTACTCTTCGAAGAATTTGATTAGAAAATTCTATGAAAAGAAAATTAATGTCAAATACAAAAATAAAAACGTTATCTTTTTTTTTTAATATAAAATATGTCTCTATTTAAAGTTGTCTTGATTAGATAAGGATAACTTTGAATAACTATAATATTTTCATTAGAAAAAAAATCTGGGTTAAAAACTAGAAAAACCCTTCGTAAATGGAATGTAAAATATAATATCCCAATTTTAGCACCTAAGGTAAGCAAAAGTCTCTAAAGATATGATCAATTTGACAACATGCGATAGAACCAAAAATTAGTAAACATCACTTTCACTAAAGCCAAGATCACGTCGACGCCGACGTACATCATCGTGAATAGCACCAAGATTCTCGTGTGAAGAATCCAAATAAATTCGACGTGATTCACCTCCAACGATTTCTTCTTTTGTATCCTAAAATAAAATACTAATAGAGAAATTATATAAATTTCTTACTCCAAAAGGCGTATATGCCCACCATACTGATATCCAAATGCTGATGAATGTTCCAATTATCTAAATAAAAAAAACCATTCACAATCTACATATAATAACCCACCAAGAAAATAAACCATAAAATGAGAAGTCTCCAATCTGCTTGTGGAAACATATGTCGACCAAACTTAACACAATTAGCAGCTTCTAAAGCAGTCACTGCGCAATAGACCCAACATTGCATTCCCAGTCTTTTGACTAGAGGATCAGTAGCATAAGTATAATATTGCCTGAAGAAACAAAATGTTAAAAATAGGTACATTAACCTGATAGATGGGGCTGAAATCCAAGCAATCAATATTAATCTCCAGAAAACGACGGGATGTCTTGTATCAATAGAAAAGACATGCTTCATAAAGAATGTATTTAACTCTGTCGCCTGCAATTGAAAATTGGTGAAATGTAGACGAAAAATGACTTACCAGCCATATCATTACAAAGAGATAAACTGCAACAGTCCTTTTGAGAGCAGTAGAACTGAACCATTCGTTTTTGCTCCAACTTTCAGGAGTAAATTGCAGTACAGCACGCTTAAATTTAGCTCGACCTCCTTTAGCTTCTCTAAAAAATACAAACTACGTAACTCACTCACTTGATACTTTCCCAATGAAACTGTCGAGCATCGAAAAATTTGCAAACTTGAAGACCAAACCAGATTCCTAATCCATTACATAGAATAACATCGAGAATTATAGCATCCCACCAACATTCAGCAAAATTAGGAAGCATATTTGTAAACACAACCTGAAAAAGCAATAAAACTGAATAAATCACTTACTTCGGTTAACTCCCATGCAATACTAATATACCAACATAAAATACTGTGACGAATAAGAAGGGCTTTCATAGCCCAACCAAGGAAGTGACCAACAGCAAAAATATCACAATGGCTCCAGATTCTTTCTAAGCTTACATCAGAACAATTAATAGCATACTCCTATAAAAGGAAAATTAATTTAAAATAGCTCTTACCTTCTCTACGAGACTTTTAGCTCCTAAACCTTTGGGATCTAGCCAGGTAAGTACACTTTTCACATCATCATATGTTTGAAATAGTGTAAATTGCAATATCATAAGGTATACAACAGAAAGACCAAAGATAATTCTCCATAATATAGGATGCGGACGGATAAATGGACCATTTGGAAAAGCTAAGGCACTGACAACCAGAAATAATGCGAGTGTTCCCATACAACCATCATAAATATTCTGATCTGTTGATGCAGCCGTTCTAAAAAAGATTGAATACAAAAAAATGAACATACCCTGTAACAGCTTTGTATATCAAGAAAACACATAAGACCAGAAGAATTGTAAGAGTATGTGGCTTATAAAGAGCATCGACGGTAATATCTTCTACTACTCGATCATTAACCATTTGAAAATGAATTCGTTCTAATTCTTTTCGGGTTCTTCTCCGCACATTTCGAGTCTTCCTAAATAAGTAAAAAAATTAAAAAAAAATTAATAACCTGTCTGTATCGTAATCTAATTCTCCTTCTGTTGTTGCGGCAGCATCTCCCCATCTATCATGAGTATCACTTTCTGCACGAGAGTGTGACTCGCTGATTCTTACTTTTCGTCTCGTAACCTTCTTATCTTCTTCCGTCATTTTATCTAAAAATAATAATTAGCATAAACTCTATAAGACAAAATAAAATTAGATAAACACTCGAGAAGCAAAACAATTTGTGTGTAGCTGTAGCAATTACGAAAAAAATTTCAAAACACCTTAATTGCACGTCATTCTGATAAGAAACAAACGATTTTCAAAGAAAAAAGAACTGCAAGTAAAAGGAATTGGTCAGTTTCCAAGAAAAATGATTAAGATAAAATGGCGTGATCATTAATCGGAGTGATGCCAATAATGCGTCTGGTATGGCTGCAGCTGACACAAAAACAGGTCACGTTGACCTCTCATGATGATATTCGCCAAACTCCCAATAATAACAGTAGCTAGAATCACTTTTAAATGATGTTACAATGAGATGAAAAGCAAATCGAAAAATTCATCGATAATCTTTAAAAACATATAATCATTTTATTTTTTACTTATCTACATTATTATAAAGCTAATGTTACTTTTAATAAAAATTTTTATTAATATTATTTTATTCTATAATGCAAAACAAATTTTTAATTGAAAAATAATAAGGAAAACAATGGAATCTTTCAAGATTTTAAAATTCTTCGAAGTGCATTTACGTAATACGTACCTTCGCTGTAATTCTCCTTCCCTCCCTCCCTCCCTCCGATTATCTCTTACATGTGTGATAGTTCTAGTCAGCTAGACAACTCTTCCGTTTTCCCTGTAGTGTTCTCTGATAAGAAGGAAGGCGATTCTACCAGGATGATTGTCATTTTCCCACGGTAAAAAGTTGAAAATATAGATTTATTAAAAAAAATAAAAACTAATGGAGAAACCGTTGCTCCAATAATGCACAAATCTAGCGGAACCAAGCAAAAAAATAAAAGAGAACATATAGAAGAGATCCGAAGTAAAAAAAGAAAAGGAGCCGGAGAGAAAGAAAAAAGAAAAATTTGGCATTTTGCTATTATGTACAAAAACATACGATGTCTTCGTAATCACGTTCGACCCGTCTTTTTTGTCATGTTTTCTATATGGAAGGAGTTTACGATGACGATTCATTGGGCTGTGAAGTTGGTCGTTGGTCAATGACAGCTAATTTCAAGTCTAGGAAGACAGAATCTTGGAGAAATCTGAAAAGTTTATGAATTTTATTTTATAACTTCGATCACAGTACAGCAACAAAAAAGATACGCTTTGTCGTGTCTCTCTTACTATTGTAATTTTTCTTTCATTGTTGTCAAGTCTTTAATTTATTTTTGTTCAGTTTTTATATGTACTCGAACAGCTTGTTAATTTCAAATATACTTTTTAATTTAATTTTTTTTATTCGACTCACCTCTTATAAGTATCTCTCTTCATCAATTGTTCTATTTGTATTTTAGCTAGATCAAAAGTATTCGGCCTACATCCACTTTCCAGAGCTGCTTTCGTTGCTGCCCTCGTATCGGCGTCGAGGTTCACCTGCAAAGAATGTCAACGTTTTCTGGAATTTGATAGGAGCAGCCTCTGCAGTGATGAGACTATCAAAGGTCACTATGCTTACAATAAACAGCAATCAATTGGCTCAAAAAGATAAGCTATCTGACATCATGGGACATTGAAAGAGAGCAGAGGGTTATCGATAGGTACACTTCCGGCTTACCTGTTGTTGAGCTCGTTCACTGATGTATTGATTATAGATCTCATGGCCTCGTTTGATCGTCTTCGTCTCACCATCCTTCATTTTTTTGAATTCTTCACAAGCATTCCAAAAGTCCAAATTCTCTTCGCTGTGTTCTTTTATCAAAAAGCTACGGAACAACTGACATCCAACTGAAAAAGGGTTGTTTTTTTGTTTTTTTATCAGCTGTTTATATTTTTAATTCTTTTTTTAGACCTCAAAAACTCACATTCATGTTGAAGCAGCGTCTCAAAAGATATTTCCCAGCTGTGAAGTTCTTCTTTCGTCAGACAGTTTTCTTTATTCAAAAATAATGACGATGTCGACGAGGAATCCTTCTTCTTTGAAAAACGACTGAGAACTTTCGTTAGAGGATTGCTGAAAATAAGACTTGAATTAAGAAAGAAGAGGATTGTTCGCGCAGTCACTCCAACTTACGAGTCATGATCAAGTTGCAGTGGCAAGGAGCTGTCAACCATGACATGATATGCTACCGCAGAAACAACTGCCATTTCACTACGCGATGGAGATGACGGCGCCAGATTTGGAACAAGTCAAGCCGATTGAAGACGATTGGATTGAAAACGCCTTATCGCTCCGCCCGCTACTGATTATGGTATATCGACAACACACACAGACACTCCTTCCGCCGAATGAACTTACTTTTCTAAGATGGGAATAACTGCGGGCAGAGACCATCGGCGACTAGCAATATCATTCGCCATTGGCATTACCGATTGTTGTTAGATGAGAACACAAAGAGAGCGAGTTGCTCGGGCGTTGTCGGTGTGTGATAACCCTAGGAAACAAAGGCAATTCGGGGCCCGTTGTCGATGACCTATGCAAAATATGGCTGCTCGTGACTAATCGTATAAAAAAACGTGTCAAACTTATTGAAAGAGTTGGTCGGAAAGGAGCCCAGGAGGAGAGTCGCATGATTTTTGAAATCGAGGGCAGATCGAGGCTATTTTTATGTGACTAATGGGCCCAAAAAAAGTCTAGTACTTTACTTCGAGAATTAAAATATAATATTATTTTTTAGAAATTAAACCACACTTTAGGATGAAAAACAATGGAAAAAGCTTGCCTAGTAAAATCAGTCAAAAAATTGATACGATATAGTGTTCTTACAGTATACCATAGTCCTACAGTAAATTTTTATCCTACTGACTTAAAGGTTTTCTATGTTTTTGTTCTCTACAAGCTTTGCTCTAATGAACAATGAAAGGCTAACAAAGAAAATTTATAATAATGCGTTCAAAAAATAGCCAACGTGCTTAAATGACTATCTGAGATAATTATTCAATTACTTAAAAGACCCGTTTTTTTTTTCATTTACTCACCATTTTTGCGTGCCTGATTTCAAACGGACGTCACTATCGCATTCTCTGAAGTCGAAAACCCCTATTCATTCGACGCAGGTGATTTTTTATTAGTTTTTATCAGTGAAAGGAATTTTCGAGGGAACATAATCGTGCTATTAGAACGTTCGTTAGTATTTTTTCACCTTTCTTGCATTTTAACGCGATAGTGTAAAGAAAAAAATGAGAAATGGTAAAAGAAATATGATTTTTAAAAACTTGAAGAAAAAAACCTACTATCTGACGGAAGCACATCGGAAAGAGAATCGAGAAGATGCTCGAAGAAATGGTCGAGGGGAGATAGTCGGTGAATGTAAGACATCGATCATTATTAGAGTAACTGAGAAACAAGACCACACCTATTGGACCACACTGATTAGATGGCCCTGCGTATAAGCCCGTAGGCTATGATTTTTAACGCTATATTGGGTGGTTTATTGTTCGACGCATTAATTTAATAACGGAAAAATTTACAGCCTGTAAGCTGTAACTTGCTCAGTGGATAAATTACTCCACTACAAAAATGTGTTTGCGCTGTGTTGTCTCACCTAAGAGAATTAAAATCATCTGCAAAGCTTGTGGAGAGAACTTCCATCGAGAAGGAGTTAGTCGGCTAAAATACGGACAGCTGACGGCCGTATTTTCGATCACCTCGAGCTGTGTTCTTGATCAAAAGGAACACACGACTCTTTCTCTTTTTGACAAAAAATGAAAACGTAGCAAAAGACGGACAGCCAGAAAAGAGTACCGGTTTGAGATATTTTGCCTTGTTTTTATTGATTATGATCGTCTTTCTTGCCAATTTCCCTTTGTCGTCTTTCTCAAAACCTCAAAAAAAAATTTTTTAAATCAATTACCCTAAAATCTTATAGATAAGAGCGCTTAATAAGTAAGACTGGTCTGTGTTGGATATCTATTTTTTTTGTTTTTTTCATTTTAGCTATATACTAAAAAAGTTAAAACTTGAAAAAATATTTCATTATCGAAAAGCGCCCGTTTTTTTGTTGAAACATATTGCCGAATTTCTAACAAAAAATAACAATGTCAATAGGAAATGCACAAAATAATAAAGTAAGCCCGCTGAGTAAAAGATGTTATAAAATTTGAGAACTACGTAATATCAACATTACGGAAAATACCTCAAAAATCAGTAGTTTTAATTCCAGTTTATATTTTTTATGCCTTCGCTCTTTATTTTGTTAGTTTTTATATATCTTCTATCATTAATTACGTGAAAAAGGCTAAAATTTCAATATTCATGGTTAAATTGAAGGTAAATTAGATTTTTAGTCAACAATTAATCATTTAGATCTTCTTTTTTCCTGGTCTCATATGTTTATTCGAATTTCCTTCTAATTTTTGGCCGGATGAAAAATCGCCCTCGCACCTGCTTCTACCAACCTCCTGTTTCATAATTCATGACCCGCCAAGATCATCTTTTTCTACTCGGTCTTGTTTGCCAATAGTTATCAAGGTGTGCTATTGCTGCAGGTCAGATTTCTAACGAGTCTGCGCGTTTTACGCGAGCAAATACGTTAATAGAAGAAGAAAGTAGCCCCGTGGCTTCTTTTCTCTGCCGGAAGAATGTTTTTTTTTCTCTCTAATCGAGGCCTGATGGACGTCTTCTGCACAATCGGAGGGAATATGGCTTGGCAGGCTTCTCCCCGTTTCTTCTAAAAAGTTCATTTCCGAACGCGACTATGCTATTTCATTGTGCGGCGGAAGGAGGCCATTTCCCAAGGGAAAAGTTGAAGAAGAAAGTAGTTATACCTGTTAGCTATGGGTTCATCGCCCATTTCTCGAACCGAATGCCATTTTTGAACACGTCGTTCTGACGGAAGTGGAAGGGGGACGCTGATCTTTCGACGGATGTCATTCATCAAAGCAGCCGGGTTGAACTTTTCTGGAGGAGACAATATTTGTCTAAACGCGGGAAGAGAGAAATTGAGGGTAGAGATCAGGGCTTTCGAGTAAATTGTAAAAATGACAGAACAAGATAGATATGCTAGGTTTGAAATTGAAGCGTTAACGGCTAAGATGTATCCGAAAAAAGAAACAAAAAGCCGCCTACAAATCATTCGCACAGATGTCTATTTTAGCCGAAAAGAGAAACGGATGTCTCATCAAAAATGTAAATGGCAAAGAAGGAAGCTGGAACCACCCTCAAATTGGATTAATGAGACTGCTGAAAAGGTGTTGGAAGATGATGCCCCGCCTCCTTTGGAGGAAGTCGTCGACGACGCGCCAATTGCAAATGCAAAATTTCTGAGTTTACGCTAGATGAAAAGAACAGCCGAAAGAATGGGAGAGAAGGTTGGGACTGTGCGTATCGGAGAGAAACAATAGACTCCTTGACGTCTTTCAGACTCGGCGAATCGGAAAATGAGCACAAAGTGGCAGCCAGAAGTCAATCTTCGTCTCATCGTCGTCGTATAATCTCCCCGCCCGTAAAAGATGAAAAACTCACAGCTTCTTCTTTCCTTCCTCGGGTTTTCCAAGGTTCGGTCGACTATTATAGCGTTCGACGGATTCTTTCGGCGAGAAGGTGAAAGAGGTGGCTCGGCGGACGGTCTTCGCCTTAATAATTGAAAAGTTAGTAAAAAATAGCCATTTTGGGAGCCATGTTTTGGCTCAAATTGCTCCTATTTTAGCAAAAATTCACTAACTTCAACTTTAGAGGGAAGAAGTATGAAAAAAATGTGCAACATTAAATTTTTAGAATACGATGAGCATATATAGTCCGTTTCCAACGGATATGTCAGGCACGTCGAACCTATTACGCGTTTCAAGAGCAATCCTTTTTTTTATTTATGTCTCTTTTCTTTTTCCTAATTAAACAACAACATATTTAGTACTAGTTGACCCTGAGGACCCCCACCTGACCCTAGATCCAAAAATTTTTCTTTCTAGAAATCAACTATTTAGGGATAATTAAACATTCTAATTACATTTTCAATAGCCTCGAAGTTTAATTTTATCATTTTTATTCAGGAAATGGGGTTTAGCCCAATATCATTATAATTTATAATGATTGGCATTTTCACTATTTTTTGATATCGTTCTGATTCACGCTCATCGTTTAAATATCTTTTTTAAAAATTCAACATAAATACAAGGGATAAACTTCAAAATGCGAGTCAATTATGAAAAATGTCACTTTCAGATCAAAGGGTCCCGCAGCGAAACCGCGCCATAAAAAAGCGGACCGAGGAATTAACCTTTAAACCAGACATATCCGTTGGAATCATCTATATTCAATTATGTATCATTGTCCTGATCTAATTTCCGGATAATTTTCCAGGCTAGTGAAGCTTTTTTAAGCCTTTTTTCTTGGAAAAAGAAGCTAATGAATAACAGCTTATCTTGCAATTCTTGAAAATACTTGCATGGGTCAGCTTTTTTATTTACATATTCGTGTCTGTATTTTATGTTTTCAAATAATAAAAAATAATATCAAAGGATCCCCAGAAATAGCATTAAAAAAAGCTCTCTTACATTGGTCTGAGGCGATGGACTGCCTCCTCTCCGGTACTTCCTCTCATTCATGTTGTTGTCCGCATAGAGATGGCCCATATCCTGGGGCTGACTGCTCACCCCACTGAATCCGTCATGCTCGGAGGAATCGCCTGAAAATTAGAATCATTACTCTGTCGGCTCGGTCAGCCCAATACTCTCGTATTCTTCAACAGAAGTCAGTGCTCTCACTCTTGAGCCAGCTGTACATGACCCAGTTCTATTACGATTCGTTCTCCATGGAGCAAATGCCACTTCCATTTTTTACCTAGAGACAAAAATGGTCGACGGCGGGATGAAGAAGGAAGAGGAAACATGTCAAATGGAAGAGGAAGAGTAAACAAATCTTCAACCAAACGACGCTTCATAGCGTCGGCTAATTGTTGCGACATCTTTAGGAAAAAGATTTAAAAAAAGGAAGAGCTCAAAAGATGCTTACAATGTCGGGTGTTCGCATAATGAACAGATGGAAATTTATGGATGCCTTCATGTTGTTTTTATTTCAGCCTACGCAGCGTGTTTTGCTTTCATATTTCACAAAATAGATGTTCGCCAAATCCTAACCATTATATTTGACAACTTGGTAAAATAGAAACCGCGCAAAAACAGCCTTTCTAGCCGAACGTGAAATTGCATCGATATATTTAAGATTTTCCGCGCGGATAAGAGACAAATTTCCGGGAGTAAATAACTTTTATAGAGACTGGTAATGGCGGTTAGAGGCGGGAAAGTGTGTAACGTTGCCATGTGAAGGCGTTATGGGACAGAACAAAGACCCCCACAGCCTCACAACCATTTTGTGTCCATTGATAAGAAAGGGGAAAGCGTGAAATAAATGGAAAAAGGGGATAGAAAACAATTCTCGCGGCGTTAAGACACGGGTATTAACTGCAAACGTCTCGTGATAAATGGTGTAGCCTCCATAACATGTCTTTATCGAATAATTATTGGGTAGATGTTGATAGATCGATTTAAAAGAAATAGGAAGAATACGAACAAGGCTTAGACAAAGTTGGCAATGATAACAAGCACAATGAAGGGGATAATCCGTGGGTCAGAAGACAATTGATAAGCAAACACCAAATGGCAATTACCCTCATTCTTCTCACCTACCTCAAATCTTTTCCCTTCTATTTCATTGGTAATGGAGAAAAAATGAGTGTCAACTGCCATAAGGTCAAGAAAGAACGATTTGAAGAAAGAAGGACTAATGATACCTGATGACTTGACTCTGATGTTTTAAAATTTTTAAATAACATAGTGGATAACAGCAGCAGCCGTACCTATTTCTTTGCGACTATTAATTTTTTAAATTAGATTCGACTTTTCCGTGGAAAGAAAAACTTGTTTTTTTTCTTGACTCATTAAGCATTGGAATTGAGCTCAAATTCTACTTTCTAGATTCTAATGCCCTTATTCAACCGGTTAGAATACAAAAAGATCCCAAAAAATTAGTTAAAACCAAGACTGGAGACGGAAAAACTCACATTTTCCCTCCCGTTCATTGATCAACAATTGATAACCTTGTTTGGTTTCTCCCAAAAATAGAAAAACCTACTCGTCGTCACAATGTTTGGAAGTGTGAAGCGATGACGACCATTGTAATGAGGATAGGAGCTGCTACTAGAGGCAGAGGAATTGTCCAACGGCCGATCTCCACTCTAAATTTGAATTTGGTGAAAGGACAAGCAGCTTACGGTGCTATATCCAGGAATCATGGAAGAGCCAAATTGTCGCGAGGCTGTCACAAATTCCTCCATGGGCATCTGAAATGAAAAGTTGATGTTATGAACGGATTCCGACTTCAAATTTCATTCTTTGCGCCATCCTTCTGTTTAATAGAATTCTATAGCCATGATAAGGATTTTTTTTTGCATGAGAAAATTTCT
The DNA here is from genome assembly GCA_932521415.1 of Oscheius sp. DF5120. Classification (NCBI taxonomy): domain Eukaryota; kingdom Metazoa; phylum Nematoda; class Chromadorea; order Rhabditida; family Rhabditidae; genus Oscheius; species Oscheius sp. DF5120. The sequence continues at coordinate 2,083,360 of OW051465.1, read as the reverse complement.
TATCAAGCTGAATCAAACTGAACAAGTAACCCATAATTTTTCAATTTTAATGTCTATATTGTCTCAGAATAGATCAATTAACGACTAAAATGAGAACTTTGGACGCTTCGAAAAGTGCCAAAAGGTTGTAAGAAATGACGGAGATGAACGGGCCGGGGGAGACAGAGAAATCCGATCTTGCGACAGAAAGAACCGAACGAAGCGATGTGGCGGCCATGTGATGATCTGTGTGGGGGAGGACGATGGGAATTCGTCTGTTGTTCTGTCTTTCAACGGAAGTCAAATAAATCAGTAAGGGAATTTATCAGAAAAACTGGAGACGAATGACTACACTATCTTTTTTTTAAAACTTTTCGAATATTGTTATAATTTTTTTAATTATTTTCAACGCGGCTAACCCTGATATTTACAGTAAACTTCATTGCATTAGTTTGCATATGAAGACCTCACAACTGTTATCACCGCCGGGTGGAACAGCTGGCATATCAAAAAAACATCTTAAGAGACAGCCATCTAGTAGTAAATGTAAAGAATTATTTTAGACAGTTATGAACAGGCCTTCTCATGAGAGCTATCTATAAAATTGTTAGTAGCCTTTATGGAAAATTATAAAAGGAACCAGTGAGTTATTTGAGTTATTAATCAATGACTTAAAGTTAGTCATTCCTTGAATAGTAAAAGGTGCCTAAAGGGAAAAGATTAGGGACGAATTAGAAGAAGCCTTGCGGTAAATGTTATCCCATTTCATAAAGTGCTAGCCTCCCACGGTGCTCAGATGTTCTCAGGGATTCTTTCAATTTCGCATCTGCTTTTTACACGACGATTTTTAGGTTAAGCGAGAGACAGAGACTCACAATGTGTTCCCCTCGTCGACGACGGCCCATTTCGAAAAAGACAACTGGGAAGAGAGATCGATCAGTAATACAACACAAGTGATAAGGGAAGTTTTTCTGACACTCTCAAATACTCAATTGTCACAGAGTGACAGAGTCGAAAGACACCTGGTGTATGTCTGGATTGCAAAACAGGAGGACGATAGAGTTATCGCTAATTTTTAAGAAGGATAAGCTGGTGCCGAAAAAGAGAGAACTATACCTGGCGAGAGGACGTCAGATTCGATGAACTGTAGGACGACGTTGTCAGACCGGAGAGCGTCGGATCTTCATAATATTCCCTCTTGCGGACCTAAACAGAAAATGAACAAAAAAAAGAAAGAAAAATAAGCAACATTATGTTTCAACAAAAAACGAAAACGCACCTTATTTTGTGGCAGATTATTCTTCATGCCGTCTTTCTCATTCATTAGAAAGTAGCCACCGTCATTTACTGTTATTGGTATTTTTGAGTTCTCTTGGTACTTAACATTATATTTGTTTGTGAATTTAGAAGGAAACTTACCAAATCCCTTGCTTTTCTGAGAATCCGTGAAATGTGAAAAGTCATACAACCGACCATTCTTTTCGAAGATTGTGGCCTATAACAAGTAGATGTTACCAAAATAGTGGTCAAAAACGTCACAGACCTTATCAGTAAATTACATTATAAAGTCTATCAGGGACAAAAATAACTTGAGGGGGAAAACTTACTGTTCATTTAGGGCGTAGACGCTGACTAGCAGAACTTGGTGATGTTTCTTATGACGAGTCAAGTCAGCGTCGATTGTACTGAAAGTGTTGTGAGTGAATTCAAATTTAACTGATCGCGCCAGACGATAAATGGACCGAAACGGTTCAAACGGACCATCTGACCGGTCAGCAGGCAACTTTGAAACTTGTTGTTGACGGAAGCACTATATTTTTTTTAGGTATTTTTAGTCTGCTTTTTGTTTTGTAAAAGAATTGTAAATAATTTAAATATAATTTTCTTTAACTTTATTTTATTTTTCAAGTATTGCTTCGGCTTTTTTATAATAATTTTTTGTGTAAAACCTTTTTAATTTAACTTACAAAGTAAAATTCTGGTTAAACTCTGGTCGATTTGTGGATCGAACAATATGTGTCCGTGCCCTTTGGCCTCTATCATTTGTTGCTCGATCAAATACCTCTAGCTGTAAAAGAGCATTTGGTTTTAGTAGACAAAACCAACTTTGACATAGGTTGTCAGGGGAATTTGAGAGAAATATCCACCGTTTTTTAAATTGACAGTTAGAGTAGTCCCATATATAGACATATTCATGAAGATAATCCCTGAAATATCTCTTTCATTGGAATTTTAAGAAGAAATCACGTTTTAACTTGTCAACACTTACCTAATAATCCTCTATTCTTGGCGATCATTGAATGCATTCCAAATTCTTCCGATCGACAGAGCACTTGGTTGTAGCTGTCATTGTATGGAACCCCAGTATTCTTTCGACTGTTATCCCAAACAAGATTTGGATCATATTCCACTTCGTGATAGTTCCTCGAACGATTGTTCATATTCACCATTTGATTGTAAGCTGTCAGCACAGGCATCTTGGAGCGAGGAGTTGAGGTTGTTGGCGGGGGAGCGACTCGCGGATTCGTCTTCGGCTGTGCAAACAGTGGCTAGAATGGATACGGTTAATATCACCTTTCGATAACCTTCATATTAGTCTGTGTCGAGGTTTGAAGAGGTCTCCACTTCTTATCCAAATGCAGACGTGGTGGTAGAGTGGAGACATTGCCACTCAAAATGGGAGACAGGTCCTTCTTCATCGGCATTGGTGGTCGCCTTCTGTGAATTGGGACGATCGGAGTATACATTTCGTCCGTCTGAAGGTTTTTTTCTAGGAAAAATGGCATATTACCGTCGTAGTCGTTTCCAAAGAGGAGGAAAGAACAGAAGAATTTGTCGTAGACGACATAGTATAAGGAGAATATCGCCTTTTTGGACGACTCGGTCCCCTAAAATCACGCTCTTCGCTTGAAAATGAGCAACTAGCAGCGCTATAAACCTACACAGAAATTCTAAAACCACTCACCTGGGTGCCGGTGGATGGAAAACCGGACGATTGAAGTTTGACAGCGGTCCAGACGGATCACTATCAGGTGGAATGGAGTCAGATGCATCACTATAGCTGTCAAAATCATAGGATTCACCTGAAAACTTTGTAAAATGATAGAAAACAAATACCTGTATCGGAATCCGATGCCAGATCAGCATCGTAGGCTGATTGATGAGGCATCATCATGATTGAGTGCCCACCTTGAGGTCGCCTGAAAAGAAGCCGCTCTGTTATCTAATCTCTTGCGCAAGAAAGAAAAGCAGGTACTTCGCTTCGAATACTACGTCGCTTTTGTATTCTAATTAGACGCGACAAGAGAAGAGTTAGAAATAATTGACTCATAAAATATCTTCACTTTTACGATATATTTCTATAAAATTATGAGAAATGTTCTACACGCAAAGACAATAAAGTGATATGGGTAAAATTCCAAGCACAGAATGATTCGAAAGCATTATGAGCAATGTTGAATAAAAAATGAGTCTAAAATCTTATTTACCATCCCCAAATTAACAAGAATTAACGCCCCATCGGAAACGAAGAAACGAGAGGCAAAATAACAGGTGGTGTTTGGGTGGATTGCATGACCCGCTGTGGCGTGCCTTTTGTGGTTCATTAGGGTATTGATCGAACAGCTACCGAGTTATAAGAGAGTGAAATAAAGAGTGAGACGGTCGCGCAATCAAGTGCTCAAACAGAACTACTAAGAATACAACATCTGACGTTAATCAATGCGGCGAGGTAAAGGATCAGACGACGCATAAAAAAGGGTTGATGTGAGTCAGAAAGAGACTCGTAAGAGGTGAGTTACAATCTGTCGAGGCCGTATAATTACAACTCATAAAGAACAAAAACGTAGCCGACGGACAAACGCATCGCGAGACGTGGGAACCACTCCAAGAGGCATTGCTATTGTTTTCCGGTGGATATTAGGCATCGATTGAACAATCTCACCCACAGGTCAATACTACTCAAAAAAAGGAAATAAACTTATTGGCTATGATTTTTGGGATGCTCCTACGTTTCCCAATCAAAAATAGAAAAATTGCGAATAAACGATGAGCAGTTTACCATAACAAAAGCCAGAACTGGCATCAAGTGTCATTATATATTATCAGCATGAATATTCACCCTCCGGAAAAAGTAGTAAATCAACGAGTCGCATCAAAAGATTCTCATTTCGCGCCAAAGGAGTTATTTGAAAGAGCGATAAAGAGTCGGCGAATACAGAGAGCATAGCAAAAAAAGAGAGCGCAGACAATTTTAACAGCTACTTGTCCTAGAAAACCACGAAACTATAACACTAACCTCTTTCGGTTCTAGGTAGCAACTTGTTAAGTATCAAACGTTGTCTTTTCCATCTCAGATTTTATTTACACCAAAAACGTGAAAAACCATGAAAAAATTTAAATTCTAAAGTTATAACTAGGCTAAAATTTTTATTATGGAAAGATAAAAATTTGTTGAGCAAACATAAAAATATTAAAAGTAAAAATTAACTAACAACAGTACAAATAGCGTAAAAATTACTCGCGAAGAGCACGTTCCAAGGCGGCTTGAATGTTGGCGAAAGCATCATGACCAAGATAGTCGGGATTACCTGCTTCCCAAGCACGTAAACGATCTTCAGTGGAAGGGCCCTGAAAAGCAAAAAGTAAACAAAAATATAGAACAAAAGATAGACATACAAAACACACAACTTAAAACTCACAGGGCTTTGGGTAGGTTGATCATTATTCAAATGCATATCAGTAAATCGATGAATCTAAAATACACGTCAAACTAGAATTAGAAAAAAAAATAGAAAAAACATGCAATTTCTGTTTGTTGATCATCATTCTCAACAGGCTCAGCACCAACAGATGGTTCATTTGGGGCAACATAAGTAGGAAGAGGAGAAGTAATTTCAACTGGATATGAAGCAAGCGAAGACTCTTGACTTGTATTCACAACCACTGTTACAATGGGAACATGCGTTGAAGTAGGTCTATTTGAATGAACATGTGCATGGGTTTGCTGCTTTCGAGAATCATTAACGACTTGATGGACTGTTATGACAGTCGTCGGCATAGACACATGCACTTGTTGCAGAAATTTCTAAAAGAACATGCCAAAATCATGCAAATACAATATACACAAAACAAAGACATGCAAATAACTATAAAAACAACTCACGGTCTCTTCACTATTCAATTGACGCAGTTGGTTCCAATATTGAATATGCTGGTCTTGATGTCCTGTATGTTTTCTGGTCCAAGGTTTCTGGGAGCCAATAAAGTGGACAATCTTAGTTGAAGCTCCAAACCTAAAAAATAAATGAGTACCGGAAATATACACCTAACCTTTTATAAGCTGCGGGATAGGAGTAGAATGAACCCGAAGTCATGTTGTAAATAAATGGCAACCGATGAGCCGAAGGAAGGTCCCGCCAATTTGAGAAAAAGTCGTTGAGCAATCCTTGATCTCCTCCATCATAAGAACCACGGGAAAGAGCGAAGGAGAGAAGAGCTCGATAAGTTTCGACGCTTGGCGTGTAGACAAAGACTCCAGAATTGAAGCAGTCCGGCCATCCAATATCTGCTACTGCACTGAAGTCTGGCCTATCGAACAGTTCGTCACACTTTTCCAGAACCTAAATCAACTAATTAGATGATTAAAGGACCAACCAAAGTATCGGCATCGAGAAACACAGCCTTCGAATACTGTGTAAGACGCCAGCAATGGAGTTTGGTAAATGTAACTCCAAGATCAGGACGACCAATAAGCCTTAAATTTTCCTAAAATTACGATTACACTAAGTAAAAATGACATACCTGATCATTACTATCCAAAACATCAACATCAGCAACTGTATCAAAGAGAGCAGTCAATTCAGCACGCATTGTGTCAGAAACCTAAAATGATGAATAAACTATCGTGTACTAACCCGATTTGTGGTCATACAATGAAGTTTTCTAGTTGTGCTTACGGCGCGCAGTGAACGACCTAGGACGAGAGCTCCCTCAGCATAAGCGTCATTTGTTGCGAGGGTTACCCAAGCCTCACTCATATTAACTGAAAATTAAATGATAAGTTTGGCAACAAAAAAGATAGGAAAATTTCAAGAAGGCTACTCCACCCACACATGGCCCACGGGGCGTCAGTTGTCTTATTCGACCCAGTCAAGGGTTTTGTCTCAACAAATGGTGTAACTATTACGAAAGCTCCACGGAGAATAACAACCAGCTTCAAAAGTACCCAACATAGTTCAGAGAATGATGGAACTCAAAGCCCTCTGGCTTGTGAGACATAAATAAGAATGTACACAAACAGCTGAGCGAGAGGGGACGGGCCGTTCGATAGATGCCAAATGCTGCAAATTACGTGGGATTTCTCAAAACAGCGCCGCTCGCGCTTACTTTGCAAAATCTCGAAAAAGAAAAAATATCTGGTAACATAATGAAAAGTATATATACCATACGAATTATGGTTTAAAATTCTAATGAATATCTTGTAAATAAATGCTCTGAACGAGTGGATTTATTACTGCTTAATAAACAAGCTAACAAGACAATAATATCATAGAAAAATGAGACGTTCGTTCTCGAAATCTTATGTAAACGAGCACTAGAGTTGATATAACAGCGACCAGGAGCAAGCTGATCGATAAGATCATAAACACACAAACGCTGCGAGCAGTAGTAATGAAGACGAGCGAAACAAAAATACCAAAATACGCAAAACAAAAAACAATTTAGGGAAATTGCTAATTTGTATGTTGAAGATTACTGTAGTTAGTAAAATATTTTCGTGCAATCATATAAAAAATTTCTTTATCTAACATCTCTCGATGTTTTTTTTTAACTTTTTTCGGTTGTTAGTGAAAATAAACCGTAACAATCATGAACGCACGAATCCAAGCACTTGCAGCTTTGCTATCATTTCAGAACCTGCCTCGTTCATGTGACATGCCTGTTCTTCCACCGCTCCGTGACATATTATACCTCTATAAACATTTTTCTCATCAATGGGTTGACATTGCTGATTGAACGTACCAAATGTTTCAAATATACAACATACATACGAAAACATACGCATGGGAAAATATAAATCAATATTGGCATAATCTCTTTTTCATTCTGTTAAACTAACTGTTTTGGCTGTTTGTCACGAGGAAAACACCACGTGAGTCCATACCGCTTGCGTACAATAGAATAGAAGCCGATAAAATAAAAACGATGAATAAACACAACATTTTTATTTTTTTTGTGTGAACCGTATTAACATAACCTGCCTACAAAATTCATGTCGGAGATTGTAAAACAAAACCTACAATATTGATGGGAACAAGCAATAAATAGAACTCTTATAACAGAAAGTCTGAGAGACCAACCTGTGGAAGCAAATGTTTTAAAAATACATAGAAGCAAACTCACGGCAAGAGAAAATTTTTCAAACTTTCATTTCTTGAATTTGCTTGATGAGATACGCTTTTTCATCGTTGAACTGTTCGTCGTCTGTCCGATCATTATGAAATTGTGCCAGGAATTCAACCTAAAGTTACAAATATAACAATATAAGAATGTCCTAACCAGGCGTTCTCGATTTCGTAGTAAAATATCGGCGATGGGTTTTGGTTTATTTGGATTTGCTACAAAAACCTGAAAGACAAATGTAAACTAAAATGAAGACGTACCTTAAAAACGTGAAAAGCTTCAAACTGAATATTTCGACTTTTCTCCCTAAGTAATTCCATCATGAGCTTCAAATTCTCAGGATTCGAAATATACTTTGTCATAACGTTAAAGTTATGCCTATCTAACAATAATTCACCAAGTAGCTGAAAAAAAAGAAAAAGGTGAATATAGCCAATGAGTTACTTTTAGGGACTGCCGGCGTACAACATAATTAGCAGATGTTAGCAACTTTTGATAAGCTGCAAAAAACTTTTCATAATTTGCATCCAGAAATTCAGCACATAAAGTTTTGTGCTTTGTTATCAAATCTTTGAACGTAGAAAAAGCATCGCTTGCAATGTCGAATGATGATAGTTCGACGTAATCGAAGAATTTATAGAAGTTCTCGTGTGTGAGCACAATCTGTAAAGATAAAATGGATACAATGCTTTGTCAAACCTTCGCCAGCACATCATGACGAATGCATTCACGGAGCATATTTCCGCAAGTCATGGCAATGTCAGCATTATCATAACTGAACGGAATTATGAGAATATAATGAAATATTCACCCATTGAGAAGGGTTATAAGTATCTCAGGACGCGCAGCCAGATACTCAACCGTCGGTGAACGAGTACCGATCTGGCGCCTCAACAGATTGTTGAAAATTTGAGCGACATCCTAAAATCCATGTAAAAATAACATTCTATCCTACCTTCTTGCTTTCAAAGTCGAGTTTAGCTAAATTTCTTATCAACATAGGAAGAACATTCGCATTATATGTCTCCTGAGCCAATTGGGCGACCTATTTATGAAAAGAAAGAATAAAAACAGCATAACGAATACCTGCTCACTATTGGGTTCTTGTCCCTCTTGCCCATAAATAATAGCCTTCACCAATTGCAACCATTTATTAACTTCTTCAATAGCCTTCTCAGACTTTTTGTCACCCTAAAAACAAAGAGATTAAGGCATACAAGTTATAAATACTTTTTCAACAATTACAAGTGCATCCTTTAGATATTTTACGACATCTGCTGGTGATTTATGAGACTTTCCGAAGATGCGGAGAGCCATTTACACAAAGAGGTTTCTAAGAAATTGAATTATTAAAAAAAAGAGAGAATAAGTCAAGTTGTGCCAAAAATTCTATGCTATATTACTACTAGCAAAGAACATGAAAGAGTACAGTACGTGAGACTTCACACAGGCGCCACAGTAATGAAAAGAGCGATAAATACATGATGTCATGAAGCAGTTTGTTCACGTGGTGAAAAATCACATTTGGCTCGAAATCAATTGATATGCTGTATCAAAATTTGCTAACGAAATCGATCGATGTGTGATAGGTCATATGAGCATAAAGAGACCTAGGCACTCCGCGTATAATGTTGTCTGTCCCTCCGGCCGACCAGCAAACAAATACAGGCTGTTTCCTTCTCAAAACCTGTTTTTGGCTTAACAATGGGAAAGAGGGTCTTTGAATTGAGAAGGTATGAAAAAGAAATCTTCGAAAAGACGATATACACACTATAATATACAATTAGTGTAAAGAAAATGACGTTTTCATGAATAAAAGAATTATAGAACAGAAAAAGGAAGGAGTCCACTTTGTCCGACATTCCAAGCATATTGTGTGAAACAAACGACGAACAATTGTTTTTTTTCTATTATAGCAGAGCAATTTTATCGACTTACTAGCAAATAAAAGAAAAAAATCGGAAACAAAGGGACGAGGAAATGAAGGAACTGATTAGAAAAGAAGGGGTGACCTGGGTCCCGCGGTTGCTGGGAGTCGGTCCAACTTTTTTTTCGAATTCGAACAGACAATTTCAACTTTTTCCTTGTTTCCCACGATCTAGCTGTGTTTCTTAATTTTCCTGAGTTTTTAATTTTTTTTATCTTCCAGATTTCCCAATTTTCAACAAAAATGTCCGAGATCTCCCTGCTCAGTCTTGAAGAATGGGAAGTGATCCTTCGAACTATTCGGGACAATTCTGAACAACTAAATTGTATGTTTTTTTTCTACATTTTGGAAAGTATTTTCTGAACTTTTTGCTGGAAATGGTTAAAATACTGCACATTTCGCACATCGGTTGAGACATGTCACCATAAATTTTTTAAGATTCTAATGAAAAAGATAAGTTGGATGTAACAGTAAAATTTATTTCCAACATTCTTCAATCACCTCCTAATAGATTGGATGACAGATATAGACAAATTTCTTTTGAAATAATTTCTATATTCTTTGCAGTATGTGGTAAATTAATTTTTCATTACTTTTTAGCATTTTAATTTTCAATGGCTAGAAGAAAATAATGAACTTTTAAATTTAATTTTACATCTTGTGGAGGCAGAAATTCGAATTATTTTGGATAAGCCAACTCAAATTGACGCTTCAAAACTGGCTGTGTGCTGCTCTATACTAGAAGTTAGTTGTGGTATTTTAATGACTAGTTACCTTTTAGGATTGTTGTCGTATTATGGATGAGCATGAAGAAGAAGATCTGAGGAAAGAAGCAGCTTTTAGACAAGCTTGTCGTCCATGTAGCATACCTTTCATTTTTTTTCATCGGTATTTGACAGGTATACATGCAGCAGTTTTCATCATGCAGTATTGGGCAGAGGTTAAAGATCCTGAAAATAAAGAGGAAATACCTTTTGAGGTACTTTTTTGAAAATTTTGTTTAGTTTTTCAGGTTGAACTAATCCTATATAGGAGTTGTTGTGCGTTTGTCTTTCTTGATATTGGAAGCGAAAGTTTAGGATTAATAACTAAGGATCAGTTCAAAAAACTATCTAAATGTTTACTTGATGTTTGTTGTGTGCTTCTTGATAGAGAGGTTGGTGTTTTTGTTGTTTGTTTTATTTACTTATTTAGGAATATACAATAGCTAAATACTTGTTATGTGAGGTTGTTGATATTTTACCAAATTTAAACGAGAATCTTTTGTTAATGTTGGTAAAATTTATTAAAATATCGCCAACCCCTAGGGATACTATAGAATCAGTAAGGAAACTTTATTGTTTTTATTTACATTTTTTCAAACAGGTTGAAGAGACTATTGATAATTTAAAGGATCGTACCGATTGGTACAATCATGAATCGATACAAGAAGCATTAAAATTTTGCGAAGACAATAATTTTACTCAATTGAGAAACAAACTCTTAAAATTGTAAATAAAATTTTTATTTCTTCTTGGCTAATGTATAGCACGGTTACAACTGATAATTTATCTCTATTGTATTTTCAATCTATACCTTTTTCAGTTAGAAATGATCGTTCTATCGGAGGTTCACATGCCCACTGTAGGAGTTCGATTCCAGCAGCCGCAGGTCGAAGCATTTTTTGATTCTCAATCGGCTGGAGAAGGAAACCTCTGTATTTCAGAAAAGCATGTTATTTTTGATTGTATAATGTTTGTCTTTTAGCAGCGTCACATGGATCAATCGAAGCACACAAAAAGGAATTTCGTTGACATACCCGTCTATTATCCTTCACGCCGTCTCTACTGATCTTAGTACATTTTCTCGGGAACATATTTACGTCCTCGTCGATTGCTCTAAAGCAGGTGTTCTTTTCTTCTAAATTTTTTTAAAGCAAATGTTATTTATCCTGCGATCTTCTGATTGAAACAAATTTCGCTTTAATGACTCTAATTCATGTTTCTTTCAGAACGTCGCAGGAGAGGGAGGAATGTACCTCTTTTTACGGCTGATGAGGCAAGACATGTACAAAGTATTTTATTACATATTTATTTTGTCTTCTTTCAGATCTTAATATTCAAGAAGAACAAATGAATGCTGAAGAGGAGAATGATGCTGGTAGTGAAGATTCGCCATCTGTTCAAATTCGGTTTGTACCAACTGATACCAGTTGTTGTAAGTTTTCTTATTTGTTAATCACTTTTTTCCTTTTGAGTGCAACAGATATATGATGCTATGGTCGAGTGTCAAGAATTAAACCCTGATGAAGACGATATTTCTGAAGGCGATGAAGAAGATGGTGGTAATTTTGATGAAGTGGACGAACAACAAATGCTTCAAGGAAATCAATGGTATACTGCTGAAAATGTAAATTTTCCTTCTTTTTTTTATTTATTATTTTGAGGCAGGGGAATTCCAGCTGAGTGAAGAAGGTATGGCGAATTTGCAGCGAATGATGGGTGGTGGAAACCAACAGAATAACGGAAATCATACTGAAGGTTAGTTTTTATATTTCAATTTTATGAAATTATTTTATTTAGTATAATTTATGTTTTCAGGAGATGAAGATATGGACGATTCTTAAACACTCACACGATGACTCATCTTTCCAGTGATCTTCCTCTGACAACAAACTGTTTTAATTTTCCAATAAATGATTTACTGCAGGTTGATTTTTGAAACTGGAATACACGCCATTCGTTTCCGCAAACGCAATGGTTTTCCGGTGTTTTCATAGAGTCGACTGTTGACACAGTCGTTTGGCTCTGCGCTCTCTCCATCTCCATACTGCCTGTACCAGAAGACAAGGTCCATTTGTTTGGGTAAGGTAGAACACATTTGCTGACTCTTTGGGCTCCCTTTTTCGAGCTACTCAGTGCGTACCGCGATTAGTTCGTCGCATGTTCAAACAAACCATCTCCGAAAATTGCTCCCGGGTACGATTCTCTCAAGTAGCAAATCCTCTTTTCTCCTTTTTGTCTTCACGTACGTGACCCGGATCCATGGTCAATAGTAATATTATTTCGGTAGAGGCGCTTACAGAACCGGTTTCTACTAATCGCGATCTGCCTCCATTCCTCCTTTCTTCCGTTTTCGGTCAGGATTTCTATAATGTATTATAAGGAATCATTATCATCCATTGAAATGTTTTCAAGTGAAAATCAATTGTTTCTCATTGTGAGCGGGTTTTCTAAACACTTCCTTCCTAACAACTAATTCATTTCACGTCCCGCACTCCCCGGGATTCCCAAAGCTCTCGTCACTTTTCAATAGAGACTCAGTTAGATGTCGTTATCGAATTGGCCAGCTCCCGATGGCACATTCTGCAGCATTTCAATTACTCTAAACTTTTTGCATTTTTTTAAATCCAGAAAGTAATAAGATTGGAAAAAGAAAAGAAGCAAAATAAAAATTAGGTGCAAACCTTATGATAAGACAGCGATCTATGCATATCATTCCTTATCTCCTTGTCAGGTGTTCCAGATAAGGTCTTTCATTATTTCCCACAGACAATTGACCTAATCATATATGTCGTGATAATCTTCTTTCGTAGTTTTAGTGACCTCAACCCCACAATTAGATCTTGCAGCGTTTGAAAATTAGTTGGAGTGAGAGGCAATGGTCCGGGATATGGAGGCCTCTTCTCTCGATTCGCCTCTTACAACAAAATTTCCATTATCTGTTGAGAATTTTATTCGACTTCAAGAAGGTAAGTGGATAATATCTCCGAACAAAAATAATCGAGGCTGCCATCCGTCAGCTTGATTCGCGCCACGCCATCGATCGCCGCCTTATGCGGAGACTTTCTAATCACGGCTTTTTCCTATTGTTTGGTAGAGAAACAATGAGCGCGACACAGAAATGACGCGATATTTGATCTTTCTAACTCGTTGTCACCAATACTCACGCAAAACAAGACAAAATAAGCTTATTTCATTGGTTTTGCTTGCACAGAGACTGATTTCAAAAGCGTTACTTTATTGGCAATAGCGAGCCTCGGTGCGCGGCGCTTCCAAATAAGGCGAAATATCGAGTGTCTCCGGTTACTCGAGTGTTCCCACGACCATCGATTGGTGCCACATTTCACGCCATCATCTTATTTCACTAACCTATCCTATTCAGCCTTGGAAAATGAAATCAAAAAGTCTACAATGAATGGACAACATAAAGAAAATGGGGCCTCTGAAAACGGCTCAGCCACAACAAGTAGCAGTAGAAAGAGTTCTGAATCAACGAAAGATATCTTCAAAAATTGTACACTCTTCGAAAATGTGAGGATTTTACAAAACGGATATGAAACAAGTTTTAGATTCACTATCTGGGATGCTCAAAAATAGACGACGCTTCAAACGAAGCGGAAATGCTAAAAATGATGCAGTTTTTAGACGAGGAACGAACGGCGAATGCTATTTTAGTTACTTTAGCTGTTCCTCACACAAATACTGGCACAGTCACGTGAGTCATATGTTTTTTTCAAAATAAATTGCTCATTTATCTATTTAAAAAGAAATATATCAAAAATAAAAACCAACTTGGGGAAAAAACAAAGTGACGATATAAGATCATGAATACATTACGGTAAAAAATTGTAAATTGAACCTTGATTTTTTCCACCTCTTTTTGTATTTCCTTCATATATTCATCTAACTCCAGGGCAAATAAGATCTAGATCACAAGGGCAAACAATTCTCTTCAAAAACAAAAAAACCAAGTTTTTCATGGAACACAAATACAACGATATAATGATACAAAAATTGTTCGAAATACGAGGATTTTCACAAGAAAAATCCCATATTTTTGCATGTAAACAGCTTCAATTAAAGGAAAAAATAAAAAATAGCAATTAAATGGAAATTTTTGCCTTTCAGGCTATCCGACGCTACAGGAACTGTCTTGGCCTCTTTTGCCGTGAACAATATCCGATTTTGCGTTCGCGGAAAGCTGGAATCAGCTCAACAACACTGCTTCAGTCTTTCTATCACACATCATCCAACAAAACAAGACTCAGTTCATCAATGTTATGTTTTTCGAAGTGCTCATCCCGATACTGTGAGACTTTTAATTGTTTTTCTTATTTCTTTTTAGGCTGGTAGGGCTCTTTACTGTTTCTCTCAAGCTTTTCAAAATAGTGGTCCATCCGCCTTTGGTGCTGAGCAGAAAAGAATGGAATTCAAATACGAAGCATCTTTAGAAATCCGGGTATGCATTTGAAAGTTTACGAATTTTCATGACTTTAGGAGAATGAAGGCACATCCAAGTCATCTCCTCATTATGTTTTGTGTCCACAGCAAAGTAATACAATAAAATTGAGACGAGATCGGCAGAAAAAGTTGATAGTTCAGCTGAAACAGGTGAGTAATAGGAGAAATGGATGGATTATTAGACTTCTGGACCACCATTGACAGTAACAAAATGTTTCGGAATGTTGCTAGCAGCCGGCAGAAATCTACGGCATAGTGATATGCAGCTGCTGGATATGGAAAGCATGAAACCAGGTGGGTGATGGACAGCATCATTGCGTGCGATCCATACTCAAATTAGGTTTTTCTCATGAATTTTTTTCCTCACTTTTAAACATAACATTTCGTGAATGTAATGAACAGGCAACTATAAGCAAGGCTGTGTTTCTTTTTCAATTTCTTTTTCATTATTTATTTTAATTGTAGTTAATTCAGAAAAAAAATACAAAAACATTACTTTAACAACTTTCAATGGTTAAAAACTGCTCACACAATAGTTTACACAATATAGCGAACGGGGCTCGTACATCTGGTGTACTAAGGCATTGAAAAGAGAGAATGACGGCAAAACCCCGAGAGGCTCACAAAAAGTGCATCTCTTCTGCTTTTTCGCCCCTGTGAGATGTCAATCTCAATTTTTCCTCTTCTCGTCGGCTGTAAAAAACGAAATTATAGGCTCTCTACCTTCCGTCTACGTAATTACAGCCATCTGGGATCCACGAATTCATCAATTCGAAGTCCTAAATACAGAAACACCACGAGGTATTTTTTCTTTACAAAATAACTTTCTTCAGAGACCCGAGTGTTTATGACAGTGGCTGTTGATGTCATTTTGGCTGAAGTTAGTGAGCCAATTAGATTCTCTATCGAAGCCAAAGCTCGTGTTTTTCATCAACACGAGAGATTCTACAAGCTACCACGTGTAGCAGTACATGAAGGATATTCCTTGGTGCTCGAGGTTTGTTCGATTCCGCTCGTCGCTCTGCCCCGTCCACTTCTTCCCTTCTCTCTCGCCAGCCCTCTGTTCTATCGCTAATGTTCTCACACTGTGTGTTTGTCTAAAATCACTTTGTCATTTTTTCTTCCTTATATTGTTCTTTTTTTTTCTCATAACTATTCAACGAAGCATCGCCGAACATGAGAGCAAAATGTCTAATTTTCCCCCGGACTTTTACGTCAATTATTTCACTGATAAGAATCGTTTTTTTCAGAGATCGGAAGAAAACGAAATGGATGGCAGCTCAAACGGATTGGTATTCGTCTCGGTTGAATCAGAAGCAGAACGACTTCGAGCAAAAACTCGATTAGGCAGGTAGGAAAACACAGATTTTTTGTCGACTGAAATGCTGCGGAGAAGTAACCCTCCAAAATAGGCCTTATCATATGATTTATTAGTAAAAAATCGAAAAATTAGTCAAAAAATATTTGGAGTCCAATAATCAAAATAGCAACAAAAAAAGCCATAAATCAGATGGCATTTAATAGATAAAGAAGTTATTTTTGCGTGTAAGACTGAATCTAATTGTCCACATATATCAAAAAGTTCACCTCTACCGATTGTCCACTGCCTTATCGACCTATTTGTTCAGCCTGTCATATATATTGCACTCGATCGATACCCATGCCAATCGAAAAATGTTCTTTCAGAAGTCCTAGTAGAATGCCTACCCAACTTCTTCAACCAGCTGGAGACGATGAATCTGGTCTGTTTTTTCATCCTCTCTTTATTTTTTGACAGACTGCGACGAACCCCTTCTTTCCGGTTCTGGAACCGTTAGCAAGGAATGTACCAATGAACTGATGCAACAATGGAAGACTTGTGTAGAACAATGGAAAGAATCACCCGACGGGTAGAGAGAGATTTATATTTTATTTTCCCTCCAGGACCCGACCAGAAGTCGTCTCTTCCCTAATTCTCAACGGCGTTCCGGACATTCTACGAGGAGATGTGTGGCAACTGCTGGCAAAAGTTCATCTAGACGAAGAATTGGTTCAGACTTATCATCTCCTTCTGGGAAAGGTTAGCTTCTTTTTTTCCTATTCGACCTCGATCAGGAAACTATCGAACTTAAGAGAGGGTTTTCACGTAAGCCTGTTTTTTGAATTTCATGAACATACTGTTTCCATATATTCTTTTTTTTAAATGCATTCCAGGAATGCCCGTCTGAACAGGTCATCCTCCGTGACATTCATCGTACCTTTCCAGCCCATGAACACTTCAAACAAGCCGGAGGAGAGGGCCAGGAATGTCTTTTCAAGATCAGCAAGGTACAGTATTTCTCCATTTCTCTTACATTTCAGGCATATTCTCTCTATGATGAGGAAGTTTCGTATTGTCAAGGTCTTTCCTTCCTCGCGGCTAGTCTTTTACTTCATGTAAGTTCTAAATAAATAATGAAGGAGAAATGGATTTAGATGACGGAGGAAAAAGCTTTTTGTGCACTGGTGAAGATAATGTATGACTATCAACTGAGAGATTTGTTCAAGTTAGGATTCGATAGTCTTCATCTGAGATTTTATCAGTTATTCAGACTGGTCAAGGTATGTCTAAAAAATTTATTTACTTTCAAAATGGCTTTAAAATGATTTAAATGGAGTGATTGTAGGACTACGAGCCTGAGCTGGCTTCTCATTTGGAACATATAGGAGTCGAAACTCATATGTTCGCTTCCCAATGGTTTCTCACTCTCTTCACAGCCAAATTCCCTCTTCAAATGGTCTTTTTCATAATCGATTTATTCCTTTCAGAGGTGTGTTTATTAATATTCTCCCCACTATGTTGATCTATCAATTACAGGGTATGAATACAATTTTTCACATCTCCCTGGCTTTATTACACGATGCACGCGAAGATCTCCTTCAATTGGACTTTGAAGGCGCATTGAAGTGAGTTTAAATTTTTTAAATAAAAGAATGGAATTGTATAGATATTTTCGAGTCACCCTGCCGAGGAAATATCGAACTGAAACGAGCGCCAAAGCGTTGATTCAACGAGCTGTAGACTTTAAATTGAAACATAAGCGATTGATGAAATACGAGAAAGAATATTTGGACATGAAAGAGAAGGAGAGAGAGAATGAGGATCCCCTTGTTCGACTACAGGTATCCGTCCTTATGATCTCTTCTAATAGAAAAATTTTAGAAAGAAAACGCCCGTCATTGTGAAACAATTCTCCGACTGGAACGCGAAAATGATGATTTAGCTCATGAATTGGTGACTAGCAAGATTGAATTGAGGCAAAAACTCGACACAGTAGAGGTATTTCTTTTGTCTCGTTTCTTTTTACTTCTTTTAGGATAATTTGGAAACTTCTACCAATACTGTTGAACGATTAACTCGACAAAATCACGATTTAATTGAAGAAAATAGAAATTTACATAGAGAATATGAACAAATCAAAGAAATGTATCGACGAGAAGTTGAAAGGTTAGAAGAAAGCTGTCAGCGATCAGAAAAACTGCTCAACGAATACAAATCTCTTTTCTCGCAAATGAGTCGACGATGCGACGCGGAAAGGGAACAGTTCAGCTCACAAAAAAGAGCCATTGTTGCGAGAATATCACAATGTGACAAATGTTGGCCGTCGGTAGAAGAATGGGAGGCTAACAGAAGTCCGGCAAAAACACCGATGGATGGACCGGATCTTTTATCGCAGTTGGAAGAGAGAGAAGCACATGTCAAGTGGGTATTTTGAGGACAAAATTATTTAAAAATAGAAATTTAGAGTCTTAAAAACAAAAATCTTCATTTAATCGATTTTTTATTTTTTCATTCTCTTTTAAGATAACCAAATAATGTGTGCAAAATAGTTTAGAGCATCAGAATTGCTAAACAAAAAATTTGAAAGTTATTTTTAATACCATAAGTAATTTCCACTACTACGAGTCAGCTTTTTTTTTATTTGTTTTCACTAATAATACATTTTAGAGCCCTGGAAATTGATCTGGCTCAAACAAAACTTGCTCTGGTTCAAGCCGAATGTCGAAATCAAGATTTAACCCATCAAATGATGACGTTGAGTGAGAGTGATGGAAAGCGATGGTTCAAAAAGACAATCTCTTCCCTTCGAGAAGTTGGCAATTCTTTGAAACAACATGAACGATCTCATAGTTCCGTTAGCGTCGCAGATCGTCTTCAATCATAATATAACCACACGGAGCATAAGCCATTCTACGGGTATTGATGGCTTTCTGTATATTAATATGTACAATACGGGAAATGATAAAGATTTATGAGCTCTGACATCACGGATATTTTTCATTCCAACGCTGTTGTCAGTTGTCATCAAAAGCAATGGCCTCTGGGGGCCCTCTACCAACTTTTCTAATAAATTCACTCGGATGACTTCGTGGTTTTAGTACGACTATTCTGGACTTTTATGTGCTCGTATTGACTTCATTTGAGAAGAACCTAATCTCATAATTTATTTGAAAATGAGTAGAACTTCCGAAAATAAAAACTTGATTGAACTGCAAAATTTTGGATTATTTCTCAGTCTAAAGCTAAATTTTCCCACTTGAACTTGATTAAAACTCTTCTTTCAAAATTTTTTCAAATGGCGTAATGTGATCGTAGAGTGTGACGCCACATGGGCTCCCTCTTTGAGTCGGCTATTACCGTCGGCAGCTGTAACATTACATCTCGTCTGCCCTCTTCTCTCTCTCCCTCTTTTGCTCGACTACCGTATCCAGAAGACAGCCGTCGTTCTCTAATCCTAGGGAGCCTTTGTTATAATCCCGATTCCCTTCTGCCTCCTTTTAAACGCAGCGCGACATGACTGCTGTCAATTATTGATGAGCCGTCGAAATTTTCACAAAAGTCTACTTGTTCGGGGGCGTCTATTCACAGTTGGGGCGTCGATGGATTTTTCAATGCATTGTAGGGTTAGTCAGATTTCGACCGACTACAAGTCGCCTCTCTGGCTATAAACAATTGGGATTGCTTCGTGATCCCTTCGGTCACCCTTCTTGAAACAACTGTCGTGACGGCTGTTGTCGGCCCCCGCCTCCCTGCCTTCATCTTCTTCTATCCTTACCTCTCCCTCTCGCTATTCAATCCTCTCTCCATGATCATGTTTATCGAGAACCGACCCTCTTTACAATCCGTCGCCTTCTGGTGGCCAGGCGTCTCTCTTTCTGACCGTCATTGGCCACTATCTTCCTGTCTCAATCAGCCGCGATTCAGTCGCACTCTGCCTGCTAATGAAGCGGGCGATCTCCACTGTCTAACTGAGTTTGTTTTCGGCGTCCTTTGTCCTAGGTCGCGGCTTTACAAGCTTAAGCGTTATGATGTTCGACTGCGCGTATTGCTTATGCATTTACAAAACGACTTGAGCTATTATAACTTCAAACACTACTGCCAAAAATTAAGAAACACTTTTAATAGCCTCTGTTCAGAAGCTATTAAAAATATACAAAAGAATGTGATAAAAAATGGGAGCTTGATTTTTTTTTTGAATTTGTCATTTTATTCTTTTTTGTATAACACCGTAATAATTGATGAAAGAAATTAAATTTTGAAAGTTTTTTTTGATAAATTTTTGAAAGAATTAAGAAAGCACCCTTGTTTTCTAAACTCATCCATGTTCTTGAGCTCTTTTATTATTTTTTATGGCCTATGAGGCTATTCGGCTCGCTGATCAATCATGAAACACGACCCTTGGCCATAAACCGTCGGGGCAGTCTGTTCTTTTCCCTTCATTTCTTCCCCTTCCTCGTCGTCTTATGATACTATCTGCTGTTCATAAGTGTCTTCTTGTCCCATCTTCTGCATGTCTTCTACGGTCGTTCTCCATGCATTAGGAAAGTTCCCATCGATTCCACATGTGTCTTCTCGTCACTTTCTTCTTCATATACACTACAAAGCAGTTAATTCGCATTAGAACCGGTCCTTTAGTGTCTATTTACTCTAATTTAAAGAGGTTACCAGGGTAGGGGGAAAGTGGTAGAGGGGAGAAAAACGTCGCCGTGTGTCATTATATCGTCACTTTCTCTATCTTCTCCGCGCGCTTTTCGATACGTTCTGTCTCCCTGACCAGCCAAAAAAAGGAATATTCAAAATCCAGAGCCAAGAGGAGCGAGAAGTTCGGGAACCAGTCGCGCACCCAACACACTCACGATTCCAGCCCATGCATTATCACTGCGGGCACTGGCTGCTGGTGTGCCGTATGACCACGCCTCTCACGTGTTTTCTTCCACTTATTGTTCTCTATATCATAATAATCACCTCCGATTATGTATCTTCTTATGCTAATTAGCGGCGGAGGCAAGGGGCGGCGACGAGACTCTCAAGAGCCGATAGCACGCGCTCTTCTGTCTACAACTTCCTTTCCTTCTAGCGGTATTTGGTCTTTTTCTCAGCAGCCGTAACTATAGAACTTCCTCTCCCATGTCTTTTTTTTTCCCTTGGATAGAATCCATTAGTATCCATACACACAGGTGGCTCAAGTCGGATTCCCACCACCGGCTGCGCGTCTGGCAAACAGCAGCAGCAGTTGAGCAGTGTGTATTTCTTTGCTTTTCGCAACGCCGATTGTTCCCAGCAGCCGCTCCTCTGACAGCAGGCGGGCCGTCCTGAAACTCTCTCCTCTCATTTTCCATTTTTTTAATTTCCGAAAATTGCGCTTCTTTGAAGATCTTTTCGTAATCAACTCCAGATTTTTCTGATTTACCCCGCTTACAGTAGGAAATCACGTGGTTTCAGTTATTTTTGATTGAAAAATTGCCAAAGATTTCGGGAATCTTTCTGGTAAAGAAAACATCACTCATCTTCAATTTTTTCCCCTTTGTATATCAAAATACCGTTTTTGAGCTTCTGGGCTAGCAAAGGCAATAGCCAAAAATCCTTAATTTTTGCGAATTTTATAGCAAACGAAAGCTGAAAAACAGTCAGGTGTGCAAATTTCCATCATATCATAAATAAAGACATTTCAGATAGAAGTTTATGTCAAGAAGTTTCTTAGTACAATCTTCTGATTTAAAAAAAAAAACTACAAAGATTTCATTTTTTTAACTGTGATTAAGACGTGAAAGCGTGAAGTATCCTATAAAGTGATCAAATAAGCCCCGCGATCGGACTTGACAGCCTATAAGATATGGATTTTTTGCAAGTTTAGCGACCGCATATTGATTAGAAATACGTGAAGATCACTAGATATCACGAAAAGTTCAGCTTTTGGTTGATTTGAGTGAAAAATGAGGTTTGAGGTGTCGAAATCGAAAAAAGCCAAGGTCATTTTAAATGCCATTCGTCTGTCCGGATGATTCTCGCATTCACAGCTCCTAATTTAGAAGCAGGCAGCCTTCTTTCCGCCGATTCGTGTCCATTGATCAAATATTTGTGCATGAATCCTCGTCTGACCTGGGCGGTTGTCAGCTTCGTCGTATCCGTTTTTCTTGATTTTCTCCTCCTCCGCCTCTCACCTCCTTTATTTTCATTCCACTAGTTGTTCATAGCTTGTTAGACTTTTGAACAGAGCCCAGAGGGCGTTTTCAAGAGGTGGCGCAGTGTTTCTTTTGTGCAGCAGCGGCGAGATTAGCGATTCGGGACGCGGACAAAGGCGCCCAGAGCACTTCATTCAGCGACAAGGCCTCATTCATAGCTTGGCTTCCTCAAATCCTTTCCGAAAAGTACCGTAGTCGTCTTTAGATGCTGCCTGCTACAGTCTACAGTCAGCTGGGTGATCCACTTGTACAAGCAGCAGCCGCTATAGCTGCCCAGTCAGCTGCTGCTGTTGATCCAGGACTCGGATCGAGAGATACCATGTTCACGAAGATTTTCGTCGGCGGATTGCCGTATCATACGAGCGACAAGACTCTTCATGAATATTTTGAACAATTTGGAGACATTGAAGAAGCTGTTGTAATAACTGATAGACAGACTCAAAAATCCCGAGGATATGGCTTTGTAAGTGGATTTTGATTATTGACACGTCTGTCGGTCGACTATTTGCTAGTCTCCTGACAGTCGATAGCTGTTCTCTTATGACAGATGACCACGCACTGCTTCAGGTGACAATGAAGGATCGAGCCGCTGCCGAGAGGGCATGTAAGGATCCCAATCCGATTATTGATGGCAGAAAGGCCAATGTGAACCTGGCCTATCTTGGAGCAAAGCCGAGGAATAATGTCCAGTTAGCTGGTGAGTAGAGAATTGTCGACTAGCACGCTGCAAACAATAGAAAGCTCACAATAGAATAACCGCCATCACATATGTGAATTGAAAAAATTTTTGACTCTCACCACTTTTCCCCCTGCAGATATTAATTTTTAAATAATATATTTCTCATTTTAGCAGAAAATTTATCTTTGCTAGACAAAAAATCGTGCATATAACGAAATATACAAGGAAACTAAAATACGAGGATACAAAAAAATCTTTCGATTTTGAGATAAATTAAGAATTCAAAAATATCTTTGATACCTATATTTATTTTGTGTATAATTAATTTTAATAAAGAGAAAAAAAACTTTACTTCAACTATGAGTGTTGGTGTGTGCTGCAAAATTATATATACAATCTGACAAAAGTTATCTCGACTATGTACAACAAAAAATTTTTTCAGCTTTGGCCAGCGGAGCCGTTCAACTTCCTCTTCAAACGCAGCTGCAGGCTCTTTTCCCAGCTCGAATAGGGTACGTTTCTCATACAAATTTTCTTTTGACCTCGGGAGAACAAAATCGTTTAGAATTTCATATGGTTAGGAGGAATGCTCTCAAAGAAAAGAAAGAATGGAAGGTTAGGTGGCGTGCGTGTGTGGAATCATCATACATCCCGTGCAGTGCGTGTGCGTGGCGCTTTTGCCCTTTGATATTTGGAGATTTCTCCTTATCTTTCATCTTCTAATTTTTTTCGCCACTAACTAGATTGTTTATTTTGATTTTTTGAAGAGGAAAATTCCGGAAGCACACAATCGCGCATGGGGACTGATTTGACTAAAACAAAAGCAAAAAGGAAGAGGAATCTAGAGCTTGTGCCGTGACCTCTCTCTTTATCGATAGGTCGACTTATTGCAGTGTTTTCTATCTTTCTTTTCCCCAAATTCTAACCATCGCTTTCAGTCTTCCCCAACTCTACTATCCCGGAGTTGTTAACCCCCTCCTCGGAGCTGGTCAGCAAATCTTGGACTACCAAGCATTGGCACAGACACTCGCCTCTCAACAACAGCAATTCGCTGCCGTTGCTCCGCAAGGTATGTTTCCCCAGTCTAACGTCTTCTCTGCCCTCATCTTCACCTTTTATTTCCCTCTAAACGAATGATTTTTTTTAGTTTCGGTTGCTCAGACAGGAGGATTGGAGCAATACGGGTATGGAGGAGGATACGGGCTCGTTCACCTCCCACAAGCCGCTCAATTGGCTGCTGCTCAACAACAGCTAGAACATCAGAGGGTTTAGATTCGACTATTTTGCCACCTTTTGCCCAGTGCCATCCACATTCAACCAATATTTTTGTTAAATAAACCCAGATAAATCTCCATCATGTCTCTGCAAAACAAAACACACAATGTATATAAATAATTGGGTGTAAGACCTAATAAAGATGACACTCCATGTTGAACTATAAATAAGAAATAAATGACTTATAATAAAAGGTTGTTTAATTGCAGGAGAGGTTTTGTGAATTTTTCATGGTTTAGATTCAGAGATACACTGGATATATTTCTGTTCCAAATTTTTGAAGTTTATATTGTACATACAATTTTAAATTCAATTTTAGTCACTTATTAACATCGTGATGAAAATATCTGATTGATCTAATTGACCAGCCACATTATCGATGAAAACCAGTATATGAGAAAAATACTCAAAGGAATCAGTGTACATACCGAGCTAGATAGATATATATATTCTCCTGGTTCTATCTACAACAAGTATGCCAAATATTTACTAATCAGAAAAACATTTCTAATAGCAGCAAGTAAGGATATCGTAAGGCTTCATATAGATATCGTCAGCAGGCTCTTATCTTCGCCTCAACACTTTGTCCCCTGGCGCAAAATGCTTAGCAAATGATAAGATTAGTTTGTTATTATCATTACTCCTTTTTGTTGATTTGTCATTTATTTTTTCTGCTTTCAAAACTGGCACTCTATTGATTTTAATACCATTCATTCTTGCTAATACAGTACCGTCCATCTTTAGAATGAGTTCTAACCAGTACATCAGCTATGACGAAGCTATGGAGTTCTCTGAATTTAATCCGAGAATGCCGACGGCAATGGTAAGCCCAGCTATCAGATTGATTTTAAAAAATGTTAAGAATCATGTGGCAGTTATTAATGAGGCACCGATAGCAAATGGTAAGAAATTGTTATTTGACTTTCTCTTCTTTAGCGCTTGTTCTTGATAAAGATAAGAGATAGCTTGTTTGCTAATTTGTTCATATTGGGCAATTGATTTTAGATCTACAAACGAATGATGATGGAAGTATTATTGTTAGAAATAATGGACCTAACGCAAATGACTCTTCAATTCTGGTAGATATTTTTTGCTTTATGTATTTAGCTCTTCGTATACAAAGAAATATTTTAACAGATTTTTTAGATGGAAAACAACGAAGTGGATGAAAATAAAAATGTTGATACTCAATGGGAAACATTAAATCAGTTGGCTATACCAGTGAAGAATGGAATTCTTCAATCAACTTTAATACTGCAGGACGAATACGATATATTTAACCATGTAACAGAAAGCAGAGAAGGAGAAGTCCCACATGGGTTCGAAAGCAATGATTAAACACGTCATCGGCAACCACTTCTCTGAAAATTTTACTTACGAATGTATTGAAAATGCTTTTTTTCCTTGGTTTTTTTCTCTTCTCAAATAAAGCTATTATTTTACCTGTTTTATTGTTTTTCATTTGATATCAGAATCTTTCTGATAAACCAACTTCTTTGTATCACCTCCATCTTTTAATGAAAAGTGAAGTTGCTTTTTTTTCAAATTTTCTGTTGTTTCGTTGGATTTTTACATTTTATGGTGCTTTACAATATTGACAATTCCAGACACTTAGTTTAATTATCTTTCAGATTGTGAGAAAATACATAAATTCTACGCAGTCGAAATATTAAAAAAAAAGTAAATACAAAATATGTATATGTTGGATACACTAGGATTTCTGCTACACGCTCTTTAGTGCGTTGTCTGAGGAAGATTCGTGGTGCAAAATATTGCAGTCTCATGATGTACTTTACTTTCTTCTTCACTTTGTTCATTTATTTGTAACAAAATATTTTCAGAAATCAAGATGTTTTCATGTAGAATAGCAGATTCTCTTTCTAGAAAGTCCTTGTTTTTTGCGGTACGACATCTAAATCAAGTTAGTCATTATATTTGTTTCATGTTTTTCACTTTTCCAGGATGTTCGGGTAAGGTTTGCTCCAAGTCCAACGGGTAAAATGCATCTGGGTAGCTTACGAACAGCTTTATACAATTATCTTTTTGCTAAAAAGCATAATGGAAAATTTATCTTGAGAATAGAAGATACCGACCAAGCTAGACTGGTTCCGGGAAGTGTGGATCAGGTTTGTTTCTTTAAACTCTTATTGATTTCCCTTCAGATTTTGAATGTTCTTCAAGATTATGATTTAAAACTAGACGAAAGCCCTTTAATCGGTGGACCATATGGTCCATATATTCAATCACAACGATTAGATTTATATAAAACTGAAACAGAACGGTTAATTGATTCTGGTCATGCTTATCGATGTTTTTGTTCTGAACAAGTAAGTATTTTTTATTTTTTTCATGTATTTCACGTATAGAGGCTTGAACTTCTTCGCAAAAATGCTGTAAGAACTAATACTGTTCCGAAATATGATAAAAAATGTCGGTCTATTTCGCCTAAAGAATCCGTTCAACGGGTAGCGAATGGTGAAGATTTTGTTGTCCGTTTCAAGATGGATCTCCAAGATGTTCCTTTCGAGGTAATCGGAGCTTTACTTATTCATTATTTATTTTTTGGACGAAGTATTCGGTCCTGTTCGGCAAACTATTGATGAGAGTGACATGATTATCATGAAATCAGATGGTTTTCCTACTTATCATTTGGCTAATGTTGTTGACGACAGGCTTGTTATTCTTATATGTTTTTATATAATTTTAGTTCAATGGCAATTTCACATGTTATACGAGGAATGGAGTGGTTGAGTAGTACAGGAAAACATGTTCTTTTATACAAGTAAATCAAAATCTAAAATTTCATTTTCTTTATTATTAGGGCCTTTAATCGTCCAATTCCACGATTCATTCATCTCTCTTTGATAACAAAAGATGGAAAGAAAAAGCTTTCTAAAAGAGATAAAGACTCATTCGTAGATTACTATTCAACAGAGCTCGGAACTCTTCCAATAGCTGTTTTGAATTTAATGGCAAGTAATTTTTATATGTTGTATGTTTGGTTTATTTTTTTAGATAAGAAATGGCAGTGGGATTTTAAACTTTGATTCTAAAAGGTTATATACTCTTGATGAAATGGTAACATCTTTCGACGAACGAGTCTTAGGCAAACGTAATTTACAAGTACTGTGTTTGCCAAATTTACTCAACTCTTTTTTTTAGATGGACGAAGACACGCTGCGACGACTTTGTCGATTAGCTTTTCAACGAACACCGACGGCAGAACTGGTTGCCACTGTACGGGCTAAGATTGCGGCAGATGTCCCGTCTTTAGCAACTGTTGAACAAGATCAACTTATCAAGGTATATACAAAACGTTTTCCTTTAGTTTGTTTTTCAGATTATTCAGTTTTTAAAGTCGAATGAAGAACGCTTTACCTTTCTGTCTGATCTCACAACCGGTAAATTCCATTGGTTTTTGAAGAAGCCAGAATCGGCTGAACAAATTTTATCTAATTTCGATAGGAAAATAATTATACGATGTCTGGAAAAACTACTATCACAAGGTTAACCTTTATTTTCATATTTATGTGTTCAGATGGTTGGCCGAATGATTCTTTCAAAGAATTGGCTAGAATTTGTGATATAGGATATGGCAAGTATCTTCAAATTGTTCGTTTCAGCCTAATCGATTGTAAAAGTGGTCCTCCTATCCACGAACTTGTTGATTTTTTCGGTGTTTCCGAATGCAGGTCTAGGATTTTACAAATGTTAAAGTTGTTGAGTGCTTAAGCACATTATGTTATGTTTTATTGATTTTATAAGACACTTTGACAAACCTTTATTGTAGTGTGGTTAAATTTCCACTATTTACCTTTGCTGATACATTTCATTATACTTTCATTTTAGATTATTGATTCCATGTACTTCGTTGCAGGCTAGCAAACAAATTATACATCAATTATTACGGGAGATCATGTATTTTGTGATTATTTTAACACTGCTACCAGCAATAAATGGCGAAATAAATAAAGCAGCACTAAAGTAAGTTAATTTTTGATAGTGCAAGAATCTTCCCAGAGAACAAGCCTACAATTTATTTATGCATGGCTATCGATCATATATGGATTACGCCTATCCGGCGGATGAATTAATGCCTTTGAGTTGTCAAGGACGATTCAGAGGTATCACTCCAAGTAGAGGAGATGTTGATGACTCTCTCGGAAAGTAAGTATATTCTAAAACAGGAATATTTTGCAGTTTTTCTTTAACACTTGTAGATACGTTAGACACGTTAGTTGTTCTCGGTGAGCTGGACGAGTTTGAGCGGGCTGTTAAACTTGTAGTTGATAATGTGAGTTCCCAAGCATCCCATTGATATCTTTGTAGGTACTATTTGATTCTGATTTAGTTGTTTCTGTTTTTGAGACGAATATTAGAATGTTAGGTGGATTATTATCAGGTATTAATATAATTGTTTTTTTCTTATCCTTTTCAGCACATTTGATGGCGGAGTTAATAAAAACGAAAGAACCACATCGGCTTAAATGGTATACTGATCGTCAACTTTTGAAAATGGCCATCAAACTAGGTGATCGTCTTCTTCCTGCTTTCAATACGACTTCTGGACTTCCATATAGTCGGGTAGTGGAACAAACAACTCAAAAATGTTCACTTTTAGATAAACTTACGACATGGGATGTCTGAATCTCTAATGCGACAGAAGGACACATGCACTGCTTGTTGTGGAACAATGATACTCGAAATGGCTGCTCTTTCTCGATTGACTGGAAATTCGATTTACGAGCAGAAGGCTCGAAAAGCTATGGATTTTCTTTGGAGTCAAAGACATCGCTCGTCGGATCTTATGGGAACGGTTTTAAATGTCCATTCTGGTGATTGGGTTAGAAGGGAAAGTGGAATAGGAGCAGGAATCGACTCTTATTACGAGTACTGCCTTAAATCCTACATTCTTCTCGGTGATCACAGCTATTTGGAAAGATTCAATCGAGTAAGCCTAAAAAAATAAAAAACAAACCTTTTAGCATTATGAAGCCGTGATGCGCTACGTGAATAAGGGCCCGCTCTTCATCGACGTTCATATGCATCGTCCGACCGTTGCCACTAGACAATTCATGGATGCTCTTTTAGCTTTTTGGCCCGGGTTACAAGTCCTGAAAGGAGACGTTAAAGAAGCTATTGAAATGCACGAAATGCTTTTCCAAGTAGTTAAAAAGCACAAATTTCTTCCGGAAGCATTCACTCACGACTTTCAAGTCCACTGGGGAGAACATCCACTACGACCGGAATTCATTGAAAGCACCTATTTTCTCTATCGCGCTACACGAGATGAACATTATCTCGAAGTTGCTCAACAAGTTATGGACAGTATTGAGAAATATGTCAAAGTGAAATGTGGCTTCGCTGCGGTAAAAGATGTTCGAGTAATGACACATGAGGATAGGTAAGAAATCTTCAAGCCATGAGAAAAATTCTAGAATGGACTCTTTCGTCTTGTCAGAGACGTTCAAATATCTCTACATGATCTTCGCCGAGCCGGAAGACCTAATATTTGACCCAGACAATTATGTTTTGACTACGGAAGCACACTTTTTACCTCTTACAATTGGAACGAGTGATGAATCGGTAGGTTACCAGTCGATAAGTTCTATCATTATATAGAGTCTACCTCGACGTGTTTTCATCCATCCAGAGGATGTTGATCCGAATCAAGTATACATCAGTGCAAATCCGATACGAAAAGGTCATTTACCAACTGCTCCAGATGAAGCGGATAAGATTCGAACAAGAACGAGAAATGTGCTTGAAGAGTTATTTGTAATACAGAAGCAGCATTCTAACGAGCAATGCGTTAAACCGTAAGAGAGTTAAAGAAGTAGAACTTCTAGATCCGAACGACTTCGCGCGTGGGCATTTTCTGCCACAAATGCAGATCACATCAAGCAACTAAGGGATATGGGAATTGAGATAACTTTCCATGATGATGGGCGAATGCTTTTGAGCCATACATCCGGCAAAGTGAGTAGACTTTTCTTAAACTTATGCGCATGCTTGTGCTGTGTTCTTCGTCCATCGCACAGTGCCACATTTTCATATTTGTTCTAACAAGTTTCAATCACTCTGTATTTTCAGGGTGAAATTGTGCGCTGTGCAATGGATGTGGACAGTGCTGAAGCAACCGAGACATCGTTGCATAACTTCTTGAATACTTCCGCTGCGCATTTGAATCAAATGATTCAACTTCTTGTCTTGATTCTCGTCATTTGGACAGCTTTTATAGCTAGCGCATTGATTCTTTGCTGTGCGAGTAGCATGCTAAATCGAACAACTGCTGAAAAAGAAAAGGATGATTAGATTGATTGTGTCATATCATAGAAAAGATCTCTGCCGATTTTGTGATGCCCGTCAAATTGTGATATATCTTTTTGGGTTTCATATACAGGTTGTATTATTCTCTTAGATAAAATTCTAAAATACCATCAGTCTACCTTTATTAACGAAGTTTTAGGCTATAAATAATGCCATGGCTGAAGCTGGTTTTGAATTTATGCAAGAAATGACAGCTTACGCTATGACGCTGGAGAGAGAGAGTGGTGAGTTTTTGTAATCCTAAAACTCAAAGGAAATAGCACAAAAGACGGAAAAATAAACAAATGCTCATTGCATCTAGCATAATAAATAATATGCTATTACGTATAAAATAAAACAAAAACTTGAACAACCGTTAAAATCCGTTATCCAAGCTACACGAATTTTCAATTTTCAGCAATTGATATGAAAATCGACTACCTTATCCAATTCCTCTCGCTTCCATACATCGGCAAGCCCCTTCTTTTTGCTTCACCTGCTCAATATGGTCCTAGTCTGGAGAAACTATCAGTTGAGGGAGAAGTAGTCATAGCTAAACCATTCCGTGGCTGCGAGCCCTTCACCAATGTCCATGAGGTACCCATTTTTTTAAACAGAAAAATACGTATTTTTACAGATTCGTGGACGAATTGTCCTAATTGAACGATCAGATTGCATGTTTTCTGAGAAAACGAGAGCTGCTCAAATTGCTGGTGCCATCGGCGTTATAATTATAGGTAATTTTCTCCTGGAAATTCAGAGGAATTCTTCTTACAGATCATATGCCTGGAACGACAGCAAGTAATCAACCGCCTTTTCAAATGTCTGGTGACAAGACGGCATCAAATGACATTATTATACCGTCTTTGTTCGTCTATCGAGAGGAAGGATTGAAAATTCTAAAACATCTAGAAAACAGCAACGTACCTTTGATCGTTCGAATGACAACATTTCCTATTCCTCAAGAAATTGTATTCTTAGCTAATTATAAAGGAAATTTGATGGGTAAGATGTTCGAGAGGAATATGGTTAGTAAAAAAAACGTTCCTCATAATAATTCTAGAAATGTGAAATGAAAGATGGTGATATGTTTCAAATCGACATTAAGAACCAAAAAATAACATTCAATTTCCGACTAGAATATGTAACACAGGATAGCGAACCGAAAGAACATCAAGAGGTAGGAAATACCGATCTTTCCAATGATTTTAGATCGTCGAACGCCATGTTTCTACGCTAATGGGCGTTACTCATTTTGATAATCCCCAACATCAACTCGCCTTTTTCAACTTACTTCGTACAGCTGCTTATGGTGCTCTTGAGTTGAATGTCGACGTGAGTTTAGCTTTCCGAATGTGAAATAAAAAAAATATAGGAAGAAGAATTTAGCCGAGTCGACGCAGCACTAAAATCGGTAAAAATCCTAGACGGGTTTTCTAAGGTCACTAGAAGATTTGACAACGATATCACAAAGGTATTCCCATCTTCTACATGTTTTACAATTTTTAGGTTATCTGCCAGCGCGAGAGCAACAAAATGCAATGTAACAAAATTCCATTGTAGTTATATGTGCCATATCTACGTATTTATCTGTGTGCAATTAACAGATATCGGGTAAAAAAGTGGGAAGATGAATAAAAACTATCCTATCATTGTATTATTTCACCTAGCTAGCCTACATTATGGCTTTTACATATCTGATTATAATCTTATTGGCCTAAAATATTTCTAGCATGTTTCAAAGTGAACCTGAAGAACACGCCCACAGCCACGGGCACATGCATCTTTGTACACCTGGAACGATGCCAAGCAGCTCTATCTGCACCGAGTAAACTTTTTCGTTTAATGCATTTTTCATCAATTGACAGATATGATTCGGCTTCCCCCTTCTTCAATTGCTCTGTCGATTACTCATTAGGAAATTATCAAGGAAATTTTACTTTTGGGTTAAATATTACAGAGGTAATCAATGTTACTATTTCTAAATTGAAGAAATTCTACCGATTTTCATTATATAAATTGTATAATTCAAGAATTAAAAAACTACTTTCAGGAATGCAGCCCTTCTACGTGTACATGCTGCGAAATAGATACCTGTAATTATTGTCAGACTAGCGACACGTGTTCTACCCTTTCCTTGCCATCATTGGTTTTTCGAGTATCACACAATCGAAAACAAAACAAATATCGAGTTGTAAGTGCCACCTCTCCATAAACAAATGTTTTATTTAGAACAGAGACGAACAAAAGTTAACAGTTTTGCGTGGAGTTTTAAAAACACCTAAATTTTACCGAACTACTAAAATGCGCTGCTTGAATGAGGTAAAGAATCTATAACACAATCCACTAACGTTTACACAAGGCCTTAATTTTCTCCATGAAACGTTGCTCGGCTACGCATCCTTCGCCTACCAGGACTTATTCTCGAAAATCGCGATTCCCTTATAATGTTAATTTAGAGGCAAGGAATCGATCCTACATTCCTATTTCTTCAGGTTCATATCTAAATAAAAAGAGAGACAAAGTAACTTTCAGCTATTTCTGCAATGCTGAATGCGGGAAATTCATCGCTTGAAATGTCCATTGAGAAGACCGTTGAGGATTTCGGCACTTTCAATATAAATTTCCCTGAAATTAAAAATGAATCTAGTGAAGATAATAAGTAAGGGAAACATACAAATCATATAATTATAATTTAGTATCGTTTCTTTAACCAACTTCATGTCGGCTACAACACTAGGGCGGCCTGACTATGAAGAGGAACTCTGCAGCAAACTTCATGATATGGAGCCCGTCAGCAAGAAAACTGATCTCAACGCTGTCAACAATTTATTGACTCATTTAGATACTTTTACCGTGTCTTCCACAAAGTTTTAATTTTTTTCACGATGTTTTGCTCAGTTGTGCAATTTGAAGTTATAAACAATTTTTTCTATCTTATAGACATCCTATAAATTATATCTAATAAACAGATGGTAAAATCCCTAAAGAAAAACAAGCGCCATTTATCTAGTATTATACCACAAATATAAGTTTAAAAAATAGACGGAGATAGTAAAAAAATAAAACATTTATAAAATCAAGAAGACGATATAATAGTAAAACTAACTGACGTTCAAAATCAATAGATATCCGTAATTTTATGAGATCAATTTTATCGACAGCTTTCGTGAAATGATTCTTGAGGTTGACGAGGATCATAAAGAATCGGCGGAAGGCAATCCTTCATGACATTTCTATGAAAAACGTTCACATCAGACAGTAAATAACATACCCGCAAATTTTACATTTTGTTTCAAAGACCTTGTGATATTTGGTAACAAAAAGGAAGATGTTTTGTATAACATTAGCTGGCTGGGCAGATTTTCCATCTGGACCCATGCCAAGCAATTGAGGAAGACTTTGATTTGCTATAGCTGTTAACTTTTGATAAACGAAATAACGAGATCTTTGCATAAGATCAACCTAATCAGTTATCAAAAACATAGAAAAGAAACCTAACCTTTCGACCACCATACTCTCCGAAATGGTCTAAATAACGCCATTCTTCATGTGGAGCAATAAAAATGAGCATATCAGCCATACCATTATTCTCTACTATCAATGTTTTCTGAGTAATTATCGTTTGACGTTCAACAACATTCCCTGTTCGTAACTAAAAATTGCACAAACCAAATTACGAATAAAGGAAATCTCTACCTCAACGATGCTGCTAAATGCGGAGTTTTCAAGAACATTGATCCAAATTCCAAAACGTTTTTGCATAGCATCCTGTTTTAAATTACTTAAAGCTTTCATAAAGTGAACATGAGGATGTCCATCAGGGGTAAATCTTGTAAACTGAACTCCTTAATTAAAAAATGAATGTGCAACGTACAGTCTGAGGTTTAACATCCAATACCATAGGTCTCTTGCGTTGAGCATTAGCAGACATCTTTGATAATTGCATGGCAAAATGTGAAAATTGATTATATGAATCCAGCCAATTGATACTGTCTATATATTGTTCTATTTTCGGTTTCCCATGTAAAGTTGACAAATCACTTTCGGACATTTCAGAATCTTCATAATCTGGTAAAAACTCTTCCTATGAAAAAAATAATACAATGAACTCCAGACAAAACCTGATATTCAACGGCTAATTTCTGCAAAGCGTCAGTAGTTGGCATTTTATCTGGCATTTGATTCGCCAAAGATTCACATTTATTATAATACTCCTCAACACGTCTAAAGAGACGTTCCATAATCTGTATATTTGGCACACTATCCTCTTCTAACTGCAAAAATGTTTTTCATATATTTCAATAGAAACATACTTGCTCAGATATTTGATTAACTGTCGCTTTGAGATAGCGCAAATAAGCTAGAGCTAAAAAGACTTAAACAACAGAAAATCATTACAAACCTGTATGATATAGTTGGTCATTTTTGTTTAGATGGGGTAGAGCTGCCATCTGTAATAAATTATTCTCAACACGCCTTCAATCAAGATAAAATATACATAATAAGTAAAAGAGGATATATACTGCAATAATAAGAAAAAAATACAAAAATAATCATTTAATCACAAAATAAAAAAATCTACCCGCAATTAAACAAACAATATATACATAACCTTACCATCTATTAGATTGTAACATTTGTGACAGTTCTCGATCATTATGTTTAGCGTCAAAAATATGTAAACACCATCTAAATAATTAAATAAAGAATTTACCGTCCTCACCTGCTTTCTTCTAATTCTTCATGATACCAATCACCATCAGTAATAAGTTTATTATTTGCTTCTTCTGCATTTGGGTAACTTAGAGCTGAAATTTTCGATTAAGAAGCACAAAACATAAAAACGCACATGTATAAATAGGTTCAGCAGGTATTGAAGGTTGCGCTGAAATCATCTGAACCATCGGTGGAACCATTGGAGGCGGGTTATGCACCTAAAATTTAAAAAAAAAAGGAAGAAATTTACTAGAAAGGGCTTTTGCCCTGCATTAATTTGGTTTCTTGGTAATCTTTGTTTTGCTGCTGCCAACTTCAACTGCATTTCTTTACCCCTTATTATAGTACGATGCATTTCAACCTAAATATTATTAAAGAGGAAGTATATTCTACCAAAGCCATCTGTTGCTCTGTTTGATCACCAAAACGAACAAATCCGAGACCTCTTGAACTACCGTCCGAATTTCTATAAACTTTTGCTCCTCTACACGATTTATACTTATGTCCGAATACCTTAATATTTTTTTAAGATTAAAAACAACATACTTGGTAAAGATCAGCATCATCTATATCGAGACTAAGATTATTTACAAATAAATTATATTCAATTGATCTAAAACATAGACAACAAACATGAAACATACGGAACTCGTGGATCATTAGCAAAAGATAAATTGAAACGAGCCGGAGGATCCGAATTGAAAACTATTGTACCATTAGCTGTTAGCATAGCATGTCTTGCTGCGTCAGAATCAACAAACTCAACAAAACAATAACCTGAAGTCTGTAAAACAAGTAATAAAAGTCAACTAACTCACTGCTCCAGTATGCTTATCGACTACCATTTTAACCGTATTCGGATCATGTCCTAGATTCTGCAAAGATTTATACAGCAAAGAAGATCAAACTTTGAATGCACGAGCCACAAAATCAGCATCCCAATCTTTGTGCAGATCACCCATCCAAAGAGTTCTATGAGAGTCCAACGGCGTATTACTAACTTGCATTCTATGACAATTATTCACAAAGAACATTAGCTGCTAGTAATCGATGGAAACTAACCAAAAAAAACAAGAATTATTAATATAAATATGATTTACTAAAAAGCTACAAAAAAAAAGAAAAATAAATAAAACAATCACAAAGGACCAATGACTAAAAGATAATATAAACCTATCACATAAAATAGAAAAAATCATAACCAGTTACACCCATGATCACAATAATTAATTCATAACAATTCCATATATCTCTCGTAAGAATCTGATGTGCTTAGAACCAAAAGGGGGATCATGTAACCGTGTGAATGATATCACAGATATGCAACGAATTCTCAGAAATAGTTCCTATTGGAGCTGTTCAGAGAATTGTCCTGGTGCATGAATAGTAGGATTTGCTTCACCGCTAAAAGGATCGACTGATTCTGCATTATCTAAAAGAAATTAACATGATAAAATGGTGAAAAAAATACCTGGCATCGTTGGTATAAAACTAAAAGATGGCACTGGAGGTGTTGCAAAATTTCCAACTGGCATATCAGTGGGTTGTTGAGACGATGAAGGCATTGTTCTCACATAACGAGCTGTTTTTAATCGATTCGGTACTGCACTAGCTGCTGAAGGCATTGTTGATGGTGCTGGTATATGTTGATGCATGGCAGGAGCTGCAACAGTTGGGGCTGTCAATGACATAGGTGGTGGAGCAATAACAGTCTCTTCAACTCCCTCTCCAACCCATTTTTTTAAGTTATCATCCCATCGAATCTAAAAAGGTATTGAAGACGAAGTTAGGAAACAAAATACTGTTGGATTCTTATCATCAGGTAGCTTCATATCGTCAACGCTTGGAACGAATTTTCTTACTTTATTTATCATATTTGAAAATAAGCCAGAGCTATTACTATTAGCAGATTTCTAAATTAAATGTTTTAAGCAATATCGTAAAGTAAACCTTAAGTTCATTTGAATCCTGTTGTAATGAAGGCGTCTGATTAACTACCGTCTCGGAAACTGTCTTATTAGATGAATATTGTTGTTGTGGTCTTGGTGGTTCTGGCGTTGGTTGCCAATGTTGTCCATTCGATTCATTAGAATAAGAAGTAACTGTAGATGTAATTTGTCTGGCTGGCGATGATTCATGAGAAGTTGTTTCCGCTGAGTCCGACGTTGTTTCGTATTCACTTTTATGAATTTGAGCTTCGTTATATATATGTTGTGTTTGACAAAGTTGTTCACCATACATTTGCTAAATAGAACAATGAAAAGGACAATAAAATACAAACCTGTCCATTCGGAGGAGATATGCTATCTGCTCTACTTCGTGGGGTTTGATATTCAGTGAGTGGCGACATTACTGGAGACACTGTTGAAGTAGCTACAGATTCGCGACGAAAGGAAGAAGGTGCAGTATTTGATCCAGATGGACTCATTTGAATAGGATCTTGTCTATCAGCATGCCAATCGTGGGCTTCAACAGCTAACGAATCAGCTCTTGTCCTTAAAAAATAAAAATAAAATTATGTAAAATACCTGGTTGATATGGGATTGTGCTCAACACCTATGTTATTATCACTATGTTGTTGTCTTGTCTCTGGAACACAGTTGGGAACTAGATCATTTTGATGATTTTGTTCATTTTGCGTTCCTTCTGATACGAAAGCAGCATTATTTTGAATTGATTGTTGGTTTAATGAAGATACCCATTGGCGAATATAATCAATCCACGCTGTTTCAGCTGGACCATCCGTGTTAAACATTTGTAGACTAAAAATAATAAAAATGATTTGACATGTGACTAACCTGTCAGCTAAATCTGCAAGCGCTGTAAGTTCATCCACTGTGAAAAGAGTAACTCCAAAATGATGATAGTAATTTGCGATAGAACTAGCAACTGATATCGAATATCGGAAAGCCTCTTCGTTGAAACCACCCAGGCTAGCCAGAATTTGCGCGTACTGAAGCCGTTTCTGTTGAAAAGCTGGAGAGTTTTGTAGAGGGCTAACGGCTCCAGCCATCTTAACGGCGAAATCGAAAATTTCTGTAGCATGTAAATCAGTAAGAGAAAACCTGGAAAAAAAACAAAAATAAAACAGGATCCGAAACTACAAACCCAAAACGGCATGAAGTAGAACCCCAATCATCATCAGGCAGACTAGCGTGGATAAGTGATATATATTGTTCTTCAGTATCATCGTCTTTTGAGCTAAAATTAACCAGTAATAATCAATAAAGCGTCTTACGTCACAGTTGGTTTCTGGAATACATTCACTCCATTGACATCAAAGTTGGAAAGGAGAGAGACGGCTAAGAAACAAAAATCTGCTGCCGCATGGTATTCTCTTTTCGCTAAAACGCATCCTAATCCATAGACGGTCTCTTTGGCATGCGCCGTATTCAAATTAGCTAGCACAATTGCAGCATGTTGCCTCCAAGTACCAGCGTCATCAATTGGAGGATTAGTCTAAATAAGAAATGAATGTAACGATTATATAAAAATACCAAAACTGGTGCAGGTTGACCGCTAGCAACGGCTACAAGTGTCATTACAGGATTGGAAGAAGGTCGTGTAGCCAAAAATCGTTGTTCAATTTCGGCTAATTTCCGTTCATCACCAGCAAAAATTCTTCTAACTAATACCATAGCATCCGCATGAAGACCATTGTT
Source organism: Oscheius sp. DF5120 (assembly GCA_932521415.1). Classification (NCBI taxonomy): domain Eukaryota; kingdom Metazoa; phylum Nematoda; class Chromadorea; order Rhabditida; family Rhabditidae; genus Oscheius; species Oscheius sp. DF5120. Next base: position 2,044,702 of record OW051465.1, on the reverse strand, counting down.
AACAGCACATTTGACAGCTTCCTGTAGAATTTATATTAAAGTTGATTTTTAAAAACTGACATCAATATGCCCGCCAAGAAGGAACTGCGTAAAAAGATCATAGGCTTTAGGATCCGGAGGGAAGGATTTAATGCTTTCGATAGAAGGTGTAGCACTTTTCTCACGATGATTTGATAATGTTTTCTTTGATATTGATGGACCAACAGAAACTAAAAGACTTGCTATGTCAGGACCCGTTACCCGCTAAAATATAAATTAAATATGTGAATTGAAACTAACTCCTTGTTGCTTAACCACTGTTTCAAGTAGTCTCCATAGGAGCAAACAATCAACAACATCGCAACTGTGAGGATTTTCCTTGGCTACTTCTGAATGCTGTATTCTTGCTATTTGATTCTGAATGTACAGCAAAATTGAATGAGAAGCAGTCCGTCCGGGAATTAATGGACCTAAACAACAAATATAACTCTTTCGAGATTGGTACCTTTGAAATTCTGAGCTGCTTCTATAATCCAGCGACTTTGATTATCACGAAGCATTGTTTTCACGTCATCAATATAAACCGCAGACACAGAGCTTTCAGCATTGATAGTAATAGTTTTTCCAGCTGGACCAAATTTAAGGAAAGAATGTGGTGTTCGGTATTTCCATGGCGCTAAATTAAACATTTACGATAAAACAATTGACTACCTCTTTGGTCAATACTAAGAATATCAGAAGCTCTATCATCTTCTCTATCATAAAGGCTTGCACGATCGCTCAATCTAAAAAAAACTGTAATTGGAAAAGAGTTAAAAACAAATGAGGAAAAAAGCACCACTCCCATAAAATGCATAAAGGTACAAAACAATTCCCGTTTTAAAACTCACGCAAACGAAGCGGGTTTTTGTCGAACAAAAACGGGTGATTCTGACCTATGATCATAACATTCAACACGAACAAAAATATGAAAACAGTAAAATATTAAACATACCCATCAGCGCTCTCCCTATCATCACTAAACAATTGTTTCTGACTGGCCTCATAAGCTTTTTGTTGGGTATTTCGATTTCGAGACATGAATTCATCGTACATAGATTTACATACCTAAAAAGGTTACGAAACAGGTAAAGGGGTACCTTGATAAGAGCAGTTGTTTGCAAATCACCATCACAAATAAATTTGTAATACTCTCTTTTAAACATATTTTGAAAGTCGTTTACACCGGGACCAAAGAGCTTTTGGTATACTACTGCATAATAAAGGTATGCAGCTCTCTCTACAGGTTCTAACACAGTATAAAATTCACGAGGTATATGATGCTTTCGGAATACCTCATCGACAGTATGCTAAAAAGGAATAACTATAATACTATCAATGTACTGTATCAAGTCTGATGACTCCAAAAAAATAAATCTCAGCAGGTCCATATCGCGGAGCAGATCGCCGTTGATTACTAGCCATCGAATAAGAAGAGAATGAAGTATTAACACCATGAGGAATATTTGACATGTTGTAGGTTTTCATCTCGTCCTCGCTTTCACCTCCTTCATCAACTACATCAGACTCATCACTGCAGCTCTCGTCTTCATCTTCATGCCGAGGAGCATACACATCGTAATTTATCATATTGCCACCCATTTTTTGAAATCTAAATAAATTAGTATGAGTTTAATAAGATACACACCTCTCCATTGAGCGGGAATCATAAGTAGATTGAGGTCGAGGCCTCTGATACATCATTGCTTGTTGTTGATAATAATCATGTCCATAAGACATACCTGTAGCACTCATACGACCAGAATGTCGTCCCATAGAAGGATAACTGCAAAATATATTTTTATAGAATAAACAACAACTAACGCAAAATATTGAGGATGGACAGGATAGCCTCTATAGTCAAAAGGTCTTCCTTGGTGATGAGTATTATGACCACGATGATACGGGATATCATCCCCAAGATCTGATTTAGCACGACTTGGCGGACGACTACGGTTCATACGACTTCTATAGACATAACAATTAATTATTAGAGCAAAAGATCAGAGAACGTACCTTCTCGATGCATCAACAAAATCTTCCCCGTAACCAACTCCATTTGTATTGATATCGACGGACTCATTCAAAGTAGGGTCAGGTTGAGAATAATTAGCTAAAAGTATAATAAAATAAGCTACAATAATACTTTTATCAAGAGTTCCAAAACTCGAATTCGATGGTTCACCTTTCGTCCTTGCTGATATTTGGAGTGCAGATCGACGTCCGCTGCAAAGAAAACGTTAACAAAAAATAGCAAGACCTTTTTTTAAATAGCTCAATTTTGCCAACAACAACATGATACGCGTCCATACAAGTTGACGAGCTAATGTTTTACTAAGGTTAATATGACATGCTGACTACTCATGACCGTTTTTGACATGTTGAAGCAAAATATCACAACATGAACAAAAAATAAGCAGTTTTTTTCATCATTAATAAGATTTTCAAATTTACCTGAAATCATGAACGGAAAGCGGATTGCTATTTCTCATTTTGGGCGTCTCAACACGATGTCTGTCTATTCTGTTGTAGGCTTGAATTCCGCCGTTTCTGCTATCAAGATATTTTTCCTTAACTCCTCTATAACGTTCTTGGTAACTTGCTCGCACACCGCCTCTTGTAAAAGCAACTGATCCCTAAATAAATGTTTATACGTAAAATAAAATTAAAATTAAAATTAAATAAAATTGAATTACTTGGGTACTATCACTTTGCTCTCCGTTTTGAAGATTTCCTGAAAGTGGTTGAGTACCACTTCGAATTGAAGATACAGAAGACCTTCTCTCTGGAAGACGTGTTTTCTCTTCTATAGTGTCATTAGGTGTGCTTGTAGCCTGCGCTTGACCAATATTTTCCACACGTAAGCTATCATCATTAGGAGTTATACGATTCTCTTCTTGATCTGATATAGTTCTGCGAATAGTTAATTAAAAAGATTATTAAGGGTTTCTACAATATTGTCTGAGTTTGATGAGTAGGTTGAGGAACGTTTGCTATTTCGACAGGAACATTTTGTACAATTTGTTGAGGTTGTTGAAGTGATACCTAAAAACATTCTATATTATAAATAAAGAAAGACTTGAGATAAGTGTTCTTGCGGAATTTCATTGGTGATTGATAGTCCTGTTTCTACAGAAGAAATTACACTTGCAGGAGCAGGAGCAGATTGAATTGGTCGTGTCGGTGCTACACGTATAACGTTTGCATCAATAGCATGAACTGGACCAACACGAGCGACCAGCTGATCAAACTAAAAACAATAAGAGCTAGTGGAAAAATAACTTCGATGGGATTCTTGACTAAAGGAGCAACTTGAGCCACTGGTTGTATTTCAAAAGACTTTTCATGTTCACCTAGAATAAACGATATGAGAATGTAACCTGTCTTACTAGCAGCGTGATCAACTGTTCCAACATTATGATCAGTAGCTGATGTTGTTTCTCGGCTTCGGATACTTTGGTTAGTATGTTTTGAATCAGGTTGCGTATTTTCTACCGAAGGAGTTTTCTGAATTAATGACTAGACACATACTAAAAGTCAATGTTAGTTGGGGGAAAAATTCTACAATTACGCACAACACATACCTCATGCACTGATTCTCGCGGCGTCTGTTCCCAATCATCCCAATCATCTTTTTTCTCTTCTTTTGATTGATGCGAGTTAAAAGTATCTACTGAATAACTAGACTCGGGAGTCACTTGTGCGGATGATTTAGAACGAATTTCCTCAGTATGATATGTAGGAAGAGTAACTATTGGATGCTCCTGAACAGGGAAAGGTTGAGTTGGAACATTTTGAATAGGTATTTCGGAAGTAGTGGTGGCGGTGGGAAAGTCGACAGATTCAAATTCCGGAATAGAAGAAAGAGATGAAACTTGCGGAAGATGGCCTTGTTGTTCAGGCTGATAGGCATAATTGACCATAGAAGGATACGGAACACCAGAATTTGCTTGTTCCAGAGAATAATACTGATTATATGTATAATCAGGATATACCTGGAGCGACAGATTAACATAAATAAAGAGGGACAACCACCACCACGACCAAAATACCGACACCATTAGATATGCATGCAGTTAGTTGGGAAAATCTATCTATTATCAGTGGAAAATAAAAAGTTATCAGTTAGGTTTTTCGGAAGAAGCAATTGGATATACTGAAGTTTGGTGTAACAATATTACCTGATTTACAGATTCTTGATTCCAATAAGTTTGTCGGCTATTTTGAGTTGGTTCAACGGCATTTCTTTGCCACTCAGTTTGTGGCTGACCTGTAATAAATTAAAAAAGGTAAAAAAAATCTTACTTCTAGTATTGTCATAATTTTGTTCGGCCGATGGAGCCGAACTTCGATTTTGAACGGCTTGCTGCCAATATAAAGACATTAAGTGAGAACCAAAGTTCTCTGAAAAAACAAAATAAGCTGCAAAATAGCAAACAGAAAGAAATAAATTGAGGTCAAAGCAAACATTCTGATGTTCTTGACTGGTGGAACCGCTTCGCGATACGCCCGCGTAAGAATACGTATTGCGTACTTTTTTGATATATGATGTTTCAAACCATTTTCGCTTAAAACTTCTTGTTCTTTTAATTTTTACGTCACAATTGATAATAAATACATTCTAAATGTGTCATTATAGATATAGGCTTTATGGAAACGCAAAGTACATCAACATCAAAAACAACTATCCCTAAAGATGTTATTGTAAAGCTGGGAGAATTCAACAAAGCATTAGGAGAAGTAGAACAAACGTTAGCAAAACATTTCGATATTCCTTTTGAAAAGCATTTAAATGAAGTTAGTTTTGTTTAGATTCAATTCTAAGATTTCCAGCGATCAGCCTTAGAGATGGCACGTATTGATGTTATGTCTGTATTTACTCTCAGTTCTTTGAGTTGGATATTAGCATCAATGAAAGGTGAAGATCCTAATGACAATGCACAGATAAGAACAGAATTAGTATGTTTTCTTTCAATTATTGTAATGTTCAGGCTAGAAGTGAAGATTATTATGGAAGATTGAAAGACGCTGAATCTAGAAAGAATGCAGCTCGTATAAATGCAAGAGCAGTAAAGAACTTTGTACGAAATGCATTATGGGAGATTCCACAATCTGAGAAAGAAGAAATTAAGGTTTCCCTCCATTTCTTCTCAACTATATTCCAGATTGCTACTAAAGCTGAAGTAACAATCAAACGTAAAGGCACTCACGATGATTCGGTGCGTTTACTTAATCTTTATAAAATCAATTTTTATTTTCTTTCAGTTAACTCCACCGACGAAAGTGAAAAAGTAATATATCTACTAAAATATTCGTTGTTATTGTTTAATGAAGTTTATTGCACGTTTATTGTGTCACAATATTTTACAAAACCTCCAATTTGTTCACAAGTAGCGTCATAGTATAACTGAACCAATAGACAGTTGCTTTCAGCAAAGGATGACAAATTTCGAATGCCAAAATTGCGAGCTACTTGACGTGTTTGTCTGCACATTTGTTTTAAATCTTCTTGAGTGTAGGTAATATTGTTAATCCTATCATAGACAACTGGCTAGAAATACATTAACTGCGGCGGTAAAGAACATACTTCTGGCGTGGTAGTCGACTGTAGATATTTTATATTTTTATCAAGCAAATACTATAATCGCGTACTCATTATTATTTACTTCTTACTTGCATATATGATTTTCTTCCCTCAATTTTTTTTCTTACAGACAACGGCAGTGGTTGCACTGTTGGTTCCTTTGGCTCTTTATTAGTATCTGTTGTAGGGTTAAGTGATTTTATCTGCAATAACATATTGCTTTAGAACCGTTACCAGCAGTTTTCTATCATTTAGTGGTTGTTCTGAAGGAAGCCAAAGTGGCTCTTGATCTGGCTGAAGGCTTTTATAAGTTCAATTTTGAACCAACCACAATCAACTGATCAGTTGATAAATCTTCATTTATAGACTGTTTTTTAGCTTGAAGAAGGTGTGCAAGAATAAATAGAACAATTTTAGTTATAGACATGGACATGACGCTGTGTCTCACAGGTGTATGAAGAACAACAGCGATCAGATATGGTTCGTTGACCCAAATGTTCCTTTCAGGCTGAGATGTTCATTTCGTTCCTTACATTTTTTTTTCTTTTCTTTACAATACAAAATGATCTTTTTATTTCCGTGTACACATTCAATAATCAGAATGAGATCCCGTTATGAAAACGTTCAAAAGTAAGGTTTTTTTTTAATTTAAAATTTACAAGATCAAAATTGACAGATTATTAAATTTAATAATACTAATTTTCCCTTGCTCTTTTAGTATCAATTTCATCAGAATCATTAGCAGCACGTTTTGCTGTAGCTGCTGCATTATGCTCATTTCGTCTGTCGTCGCTTTCTCGTTCGCCATCGTAGTATTCGCCAACATCTTGTACAACCCGATCCATAATTGATGCTAGAACAGCTATCAAGTACAAATATTGAACTTACGATGGAGTCGAACATCAGGATTTGCTAAATCTGGACCGAGGGAGCCATCATTTAGGCATTTTATGGCATCTTCCGGAATTGCTAAAAAAAGTATCAAAACTTAAAATGGTCTCACGTTGCATTTGAACACTTGGTACAAATGTCAACTTTTCTAAATTTTGTATCACAGCTTCTTGTATCTTTTGTAGTTCTTCCAAACTGTTTGCGTTTGGTTCATTCGAAGGGTCGATGTGAAGACGATAGTTAGGTCCAAAATATTCAAAATAATCGTTGTATGGTAATTCTGAGGAGCATATGGAGGAATTCTACTGCTTCTCACCATCAGCAACTTCCCGATCCACAGCTAACGTCGTCTCGTATGTCCAGCATCGAGCAACATTTCTCGGAGTATAGCCACCACCACCAACCAGCATTAAAGGAACATTATAACTACGGAAAAAGGTTACACAGGCTCCATGACCTAAAGAGTCAATTATCATATAAGTTAAATACCTCGGAGCGTCAAATTAAATGTGCCGAGACGATCTCCATTTAAAGAATCAGCTCCACATTGAAGTACAACTGCACATGGTTGGAAACGCTCCATAACTTTAGACATAATCTATGACAATTTTTAGAAAATTGAAGAAAAAAACTAACTGGTTTAAAAATACTTTGATATGTTTCGTCTGTTATTCCGTCTTTCAAAGGAACATTGACGGAATATAGTCTTCCTTTTCCTGCTCCGACATCTTTTAAATCACCCGTTCCAGGGAAGAAATCGCCATATTTATGAAAAGACACTGTCATTACACGATCTGTTGTAAAGAATGCTTCTTCCACTCCGTCTCCGTGATGAACGTCAATGTCAACGTACAAAACTCTATAAAATTTATTTGGAAAAAAAGTTATACCGTTTGTGATATTTCAGCAGCTCCAGAATACCAAGTACAATATCGTTAGTATAACAAAATCCGCTTGCTTCACTTTTTTTGGCGTGATGAAGACCGCCCATCCAGTTAATTGCAATATCAGCTTTTTGCTTGTTCAATTTGACTGCTGCTGCTAATGAACCTCCACTACTAAGCTGACAGAATTCATATAATCCATCGAATAAAGGGCAATCTTCTCCTACATTAACTGAAAATTTTTTTCTATATATTTTTTTTTTATTATAAATAATTTATTCCAAAACTTACATTTCATCATCTGCTTATGGAAGGATTTTAAATTGTCAGGACTCGCATATTTTAAAAATTCCATGTATTCCGGACTGTGAAAACGTGTCATTTCATCAAAAGTAGCAGGGAAAGGTCTCTGAAAATTGGTATATATTTATTTAATATGAGAAAATTAAAACCTACATATACATCCAAATCGCGATAAATTCCATAATTCAATAGTAAATGATGGGTCATACGAATTCTATGTGGCTTCATAACATGTCCTTGACCATAATAATAATTTCCGATATTAGCTAAATATTTTTTACTGTTATTCTTGTATGAAAATATTTTACAATCATAGTAATAAGCAACTCTTCGTTTAGAATGTTCCTTTACGGGGTTGGTCGAATCCATACTGCCACAGAATAAGCCTAAAAAATACTAACATTATATTAAAAAAAAGAAAAAAAATTTCTAATGATAATAGAGTAAAAAATAAAATTTTAAATGCACTCAAAAATTTAAAGAAAAATGTTAAGAAATTATTCAATTTATAAAATCGTAAAAAATTCTTTTTATCTTTTTTTTTGATGGGTAAATTATAAAAATAATTATAAAAATTTATCAATTTATTACAAAGATTATTTTGTAAATTACAAGTTCATTATTAGCAAAAATATATATTAGGTAACTCGGGGAGAACAGCGTCCTGAGGCCGCGATCAATACAGCTCCGCCCACCAAAGTAGCTGTTTGAGGATAGTTTAGATGTTTTTTTCAAGGAATTTGTAGAGAAGAGACAGTACCATTAAATGATAAGAATTTGGGTTGAACTAGAAGACTTAAAGAAGCATGATACTTTTTAAATTTTATTGTACCAATGATTATAATTTTTTACTTACTTTTTTCAATTTATTAAAAATGTTATGTAACAAATAAAATAAGTTAAAAAAATTAATAAAAAAAAAAAGAAATTCCTACAGATTGGGTTTCTCGAATATATTTCTTATTTATTTCCTTAAAATGCATTAAATGTATTTTGTAGAGAAATATATTTCAAGCAAAAATCAATAGAAAAAAATAAGAGCAGATATAATAAAGCAAAAGAAGCATAACTGATTTGTACGTGACGCGTAGAAAGCCTAGAAAAAATACGTGTATCTCACTACCGGATGCCATTATTACCATAGTTGATTCCAAGTTGTCAAAAAAATTTTTTTTATTAATTTTTTACAATCTTTATCACAATATACATTTTAAATTCCCTGAATCTCCAATAAATCAAATAATGTGGTAAGTTTAGAATCATGGAATAATAAATTACCCTTAAATTTGATTGCTATGACATCAAAACCATTTCTCTGTAAATTCCATGCTGCTCCATCAGCTCATGATGTGTGCCCTGTTCTGCAACTTGTCCTTCAACCAGAACATAAATCCTATCGCAACTCCGGATTGTCGACAGTCGATGGGCTACTTTGATCATTGTGCACTCCTTATTTTTTAAAAAGGCATCGCGCACCGCCTGGAATTTTTTTTTTTTGAAATCTTTACGGAATTGCAAACTTTTTTATCTTGTTATATAAAAATTTGAGACAAAATTTCTCCTCCGCATTTTTTATTTAATTTTTTAACTTATGTTTTAAATATAAGTTAAAAAATTAGAATTTGAATATAAAAAATATGCAAAAACTAGTGATTCCGTAAACGGTATTTATCTTTGGTATTTACCTTTTCTGTATAACTATCCAAAGCAGCGGTTGCCTCATCGAGTAGAAGAATTGCAGGTTTTCTTACCAACGCTCGAGCAATGGCGATTCGTTGCTTCTGTCCTCCTGATAGTTGTGCTCCGAATTCTCCAACTTCCGTGTCATAGGCCTAGATTTTTTTTCAACTTAAAGGAGATTTTACATGGGGAAGAGACATGATAAAATCATGAATATTAGCCATTTTTGCCGCCTGTGTAATTCTTTCCATAGTCGCCTCGCTCTCCAATAGTCCATAGGCAATATTCTCCTTGATAGTAAAGGAGAAAAGAGTTGGCTCCTGACCGACGGCGACCACCATTCGTCGAAGATATTGAGGATTGATGGAACGGATGTTATATTTATCAATCATCTGGAAGAAAACCCATTCATTATTCGAAGAAAACCTACCACTTGACCATCACAAGGGGTATAAAGTCGTTGAAAAAGATTCAAAGCTGTACTCTTTCCTGATCCAGATGGTCCAACAATACCTATATGTTCGCCGGCTTTGACTGTTATGTCCAATCCTTTGAGAATTGGGACAATTGGTCTGGCCGGATAACGGAAATGAACATTATCCAGCTGAAGATTTCCCTCAATTTTCTACAAGAATCCTATTAACTTCATGGAAACCCCCACCGGACGGAGGCCTTCTTCACTCAAATTATCCGTATCTGTTGGATTTTCCTTCAAAATACTGGTAACAGATTCAGCAGCTGCTCTGGCTTTGGAGAAATCCGTCACAGATGCGATGAGTTGGGAGAAAAAGTTGGCTCCAAATTGAGTCAGCAGAACAACCCTAGAGCATTTACTTTTTGAAAAGCAGAGATACCTCATGTAATCGAATACAGAAATCTCATTGGCTAACATCATAACCTCTCCGAAATGAAGAGTTATAGCGATGAGAATATAGGTGAAGCTATATTGGCAGGCGAAGACGAATGCCGAGACATAAGACTGTCTCTCCATAGCTCTGACTCAATTTTTCAAGAAATAAAAAGATCAACTCACTTGGCCAGAGGCCTCAAACCATCCATGAAAACCTTATAGAAATGTTCCTGAAGATTATAGGCTTTGATTGTGGTCATGTTCGACAGCACAACGGATGCCATTGCGGCTGCTTTTCCCTCCTCTTCCAGCATTTGTCGTTGTCTAAAAAAAACTTTGGTAAATTTAAAAATTGTTGATTGAAAATATAATTACAGAGATAGTAAACACAGAAATTTAGTAATTTTAGTAAAAATTTAGTAATCATTTTTTTCTTTACCTTTTGGACCCTTCTTTGATTTGCAGTATTCTAATTATAAAATAAACCGGGAATTGAAATCCGCAAAGGATCGCCATTTTCCAATTGATTACAAGAGCCACAACGACGGAAAAAACTGAAAATGGTTAGTTTTTTTTTTCTTACCAGAGCAAACGAAAGCCGGGATGAGAAGATCTAATTTTTGTTCTAATATTTTATTGAACGTCGCTGAATCCGTAATTATCTGAAAATTGTTGTCTTCTTCTATTTTTTACTTTGTGAACAAGTCGTCCAGGACTATTTCTTTCTTCATCAAAGAAAGCGCAACCGTGACGAAGAACTTGTCGAAACATTTCACTTCTCATATAACACGCAAAACCATGACCGTAGAGAGCGATGAATAGACGCTGAAAAATGAAGGAAATTAATGAGAACTAACTCCGAGAGCTTCAAAAATGGTTTTGACGATTATCAAAGCGGTATAAACTGCTGCGACAATGAAAATTTGTTGAGGCCTTTCATCGACAGGAACGACAGAGAGCTAAATCTCTATATGATGAAGAAATTTACAAAACCTCAAGGACTGAAGCGACTTGGAAGCAGATTAAAAGGTAGAAGAATGCTCTAATAATTGTGGTCGGGATAGCTCCAGCCAATAGAGACCATCCATTTCGATATCCTTTAATCAACCCCCAAACTGCCTTCCAATTTGTTTTCTTTCCAGGCAACTGAAAATTTTAGGTCAGGATTGAACGAGTAAATTGATCGCAAAAGTTCGAAAACTTTCTGTGTTCTCCTTCTATAAAATAACTAAAAAACATTAAGGAAATATTTTTCCTTCGAACGTTAGCTACTCAAACTTACCCAAACCTGTTTTGAATCAATAAAAATAATATTCTATACCTCTAATTCATCTTCTCCCTCCATTGGCGGTCGATCGACTACATCCGACGGCTCGAAGACACCAACATTTGAATATTTGTAATCCAGTCGCTCGGATTTCTTCTTCGTCAAAACGGAAACAGGAAGAGCCAACTTTTCTCTACTCTGATGCAAAGAGCAGGAATACGACTTCCCGAGACTTTTATTATGCCCCAGACTGCTTCGAGCCCACACCCTTCGCTGATCCTCGTCAACGGTGAGGAAATCACTCGGTCCCAGAGAGAAATGAGTAGTCAAGGATGACTTTTGTCCAGCGACAAGGGAGGCTTTTGTTGAGATTTCAGGACGATCAAGTCCTTGATCTGACCACATCTAAAATTATTTTTTATCCTCAAACAAGTCCTTACCTTCTTGAATTTACCGCTTTCCATGGCTAACAAATCATCTGGAGCTCCTTGTTCGACGATCTGACCGTCTTCAATAACCATAATTCGGTCAGAATTTTTAACTGTGGAGAGTCGATGGGCTATAGTAATTGTGGTAAGTCCCTCGGAAGCTAAGTCAATAGCATGGCAGACTTCGTCCTCATGTTTGTTATCCAAAGCGGAAGTAGCTTCGTCGAAGAGGAGAACGGTAGGACGGCTGAAAAGTTTGCTAGACAATAGTGCCAGCGAAAATGATGCTTTTAAATATGAAACTACAAATTAGTTGTAACAAAAAAGAAAATTTATACAATATAAAATCTAAAAAATAATTTTCTACTTAAAATTGCGCTCATGTATTTTTTATTCAACTGAAAGAGCTAGTTTCACTAGAACCCACTAGGGAATATGAATGATAATTTTATAATATTTTAGCCCTCCTTCTAAAACCTACCGTATAACTGCTCGGGCAATGGCGACTCTCTGTTTCTGTCCCCCAGACAGTTGTAGTCCTCTGTCTCCAACTCTCGTCCGCATTCCCATCGGCAGTTTGCTAATGAAATCCCATGCACCAACTTTCCTTGCGGCTGCATTGATCTCTTGCTTAAAAAAAGTTTCGTTTTTCACAATTATGAAACCTGTGTGGCGTCTAGTCTTCCATAACGAATGTTGTCAGAAATAGTGCCGTCGAAAAGAACTGGTTCCTGACTAACAAGTGACATTTGAGCACGTAATTCATCAGGATTCATTTTTAAGAGATTTTTACCATCCAAGGTGATCTGAAAAAATAGAGGTAAATATTGAGAAATCAGACAAACCATTCCGCTGGACGGATTGTAAAATCGCAGAAGCAGAGCAGTAAGGGTACTTTTACCAGAACCGCTAGGACCTACAATAGCAAGACGTTCGCCTGCTTCTACGGAGAAAGAAACCTCTTTCAGAACCTGAAAGATTCTTTTGAACTGCAAGTAAGGGCAATTCGAGGTACCTCCTTTTTTACTCTTTATAGGTTTCTCTTAAAGATATTTTCATAATGTCTGTTCATTGCATCGATTTTTTTATCGGTAGCATAAGATTACAAAAAAACCATAAAGAGTAAAAAAAATGGGTCTCGCGAGCCGATTTTTTCCATTGAAAATAGACTATATATAAAGTTTCATTTTTTATATTTGTCATCGAAAATGGCATTCATTTTATTGCAATTTTCCGTTTTTTTAAACATAAAAATCGCTTGTAATATTGTTGTTTAGCCTTTTGTTTCATATCCTCTAGAAAAATCATTATTGAATGGTATATGTAAAATTATGACCTCCGTTTCTGGTCGGCTAGGATATGCGAAACGAATATTCTTGAATTCAATTGCTCCTTTGCCTAAAATTCAGGTTTTTTTCTTCTACTTTTTATACCCATGAATTTCATGCTTCCACGTCGATAGTTTGACGAAACAGCGATGTTTTTCATGTAATGACCATTGTCACTCTCAATTTCTGGTGATTCTTGAAAAATTTCAGCCATTTGTGCAGCATTCGCTTTTGCTACACTTGCTCCGTTTAGATGAAATCCAATGGAAATTGAAGTAACACACATATAAAGCATGTTAATTGCTAACTAAAAGAGTTTTTATACCCATGAATTTCATGCTTCCACGTCATTTTTAGGGTTAGTATTTCTTACCGCGCAAAGTGCACCTGGAGATGTGTCTCCGACCCGCCAAATACCATAACACAAGGCTGCTGTAAAGACTAACTCTGTTAGTAGAATCTGTGATGTCATTTAGGGAACGAATTGTATAACCTGGGTCAAACTATCGTAAACTGTTGAGCTACGCAGTCGACTCTCTGTTAGTCGATTACTTTCAAGGGATATCCTCTCAAATCTATAAATCAATTGAGAATAAGAGAAACTAACTTGTTGATGGTCTGTTTCTGTGCAGCAAAAGCAATCACTGTTCGAATGCAATTAAACGTCTCCGTAACCAGGTTTGTGATTTTTGTTTGAAATTTTGTCTCACCTTCGAGGGTTTTTGCAAACCACTGAAAATCATTTTAATCTTTAAAAACTTTTCGATTATAGGTTTGTAATTTATCTCCTTTAATTGCTTGAAACAAACTAACTTTTGAGAATAAAATTCGACTAATGATGAGCAGAGGAATTGCTGTACACATAAGTAAGGTAACATCCCACTGTGTGTAGAGACAAAGTCCAATATTCACTAGTAGGTAGGTAATGATGAATATAACCATTGGCAAGTGATCAGCTATAGCGTTGTAAATTGAATCTGCATGCCTAAAAACTTTTTCAATCTTTTTTAATCGGTCTTACTCATGAAGTAAGTGAGCGATTTGCCCCGATTGCCGCGATTCCAGCCATGCAACATCCATGTAAAGTAATTTCCTTACATATGCTGTTTTTATCCGAAAAACTTGTCGAATTCCACTGATTTCCCAAGCTAAACGTTGTAGAAAAGCAGCAAAAAACATAGTAATGCTCATGGCTAGCATTGTATAAAACGCTGGGGTAGCACTAGCAGCGAATTGTTCATCTAGGGGATTTGTTTGGGTTTGATTTAGATTTGTTGAATTAAGTATTCGGTATTCCTGAAAATCTTTATTGGAGAAGTAATTATCACCTCTCGATTGATAGAAAGAGTCACAAAAGAACCCATGACGAGCCACACAAAAGGTGGAATTGTGGCTTGAAGAAGAGCACATATAAGACCGATTGCCATGAGCTGTTTAAGTTCTTCTATGTTTCAAATTTTTTACCTGATAATCTGTCCTATCGGCGAAAGCATAAAGATTAGCATACTGTGACCAGATAGACTGCTTCTTGACCACTACTTTATTATGCCCACTAGATTTACTCTCCGATAGTGTGACTGATTCTAATGATGTTATGTCATACGCTAAAAGTCACATTATGTCTCTGCATTCAAGGTTCAAGGGCATGATCAAAACTCACTTTTCGTATTTTCCTTTGGATCATCTATATATAGATCACTGGTGTCGATCGGAAATATTTTGGTCCCTCGCTTCTTTTTCACTTCCGCTTCTTCTGTCATATTCCTGGAAAATGTCATTAATAATATAGAAAGGACAGACAAAGATGCATCAGAAAGTGAAGAATATAACGGACATTTTATATCATATTCAATGGATCAAAGTAAATAACATGAGAAAAAAATAGGGCAAAGATCTTATTAGGAGATTTTTGAGATGGTGACCCCTAATGACAAACATGATGATAGATTTTCATATTAGATGCCAAACAAAAAGAAAAATGGTAAAATATGAAGTCATGAGAAGAAACAAAAAACTGTTTTCAGACAAATTTTCACTTAAAATTTTAAGAGATAAGCATCAAAAAATTGGGCATCACGGAAGTTTTTCAGAAACTTTACTAAACACCGGATAAAATTAGAACCAGATAAAAAGACACTCAGGGAGAAGAAAGGAAACTGGCCTGTATGCGTAAACATACATATAATGCTTCTGGTTGATCGAATGCTAGATGAGGCGTAGATTTCAGACTTTGTGGATGATTTATCAAAAATTCTTTTGAGACAGTTGATTGTTGTTTAACATTGAAATAACATCCAGAAGGACTTATCGGTGAAAAAAATCTCCAAAACGTGATTAATGAAACGACAAATATCGTCAATAGTACGGGGGGAAATAAAAGATAATGAACTGAACGTAGAGAATAAAAGCCTTCCGAAGGTTCATTGGTAATTGCGGGGCAATGATAGAGAGCGGAACTCGTTCCGTCTCCATTTCAACTATCTTAAAATGTTACAGCAACGTCTCCCGTGAAGGCTACTACCAGAACACTAAGATGATTTGACACCTTCACCACACCTCATTGATAAAAAAAAAAGTTCCGTGTTCAACAGCTGAGAAAGGGACATATTTTATCAGATGGATTGTTACAGAAGTTCAGAATAGTATCTACATCATGCAGGCTGTCAAAAATTTATAAAAGAATCAAGTACAAATATGAAAATGAAAAAAAAAACGCAAACAATTTTGGACCTTTTACTGTACAAAACTGTCAAAAAGTTTGAAAAAGCTCCGTATTTTGAAAAATACTTATGTAATCACGTACAATTCTTTTGTTCATTATGTCTTTCTTACTTTATTTCTTTCCTTGTATATTTAAGAAATGAAAGAAAATGACAAGGAGAGATGTAGATTAATCATATATAGAAATGTTAGCAGTATTCCGCGCTCTTGCAATATAACTGACTTTTTTCGTTCCTCTTTGCCAATCAAGTGATCATACTCAATGTCTACTTTATAAATTTAAATTTTTTTTAAATTAGTAAAAGAAATAAAGTACTAAAGTATTAATGAAGAATAAATACAAAAACAACCGTACGTGGTTACATAAGTATTTTCCGAAATACGATGGTTTCTTGAATTTTCTGACAATGTACTGTAAAATACCCAAAATCTTTTGCGTTGTTTTTTGTAAATAGATTATACAATATCTCAATAAAAGACTTTTGAATTTACCGTTTGCAATGGCGCTTTAAGAGTCCAACAATTACATGGCTTCTTGATTTTTGCTGTCCATATGCTACAAATATGTTATACCTTATTCATTTTCACATTGAAAATATAGAAAAGTAACTGAAAATCGTATTTGCAAGAAGAAAATTATTTGAAGTTAATGATGAAATCATTGTCAAGTCTAGATCGTTTTACATTTATTTTATGTTTTTTTAAACTCATTTCATCTATTTATATTATTTCCTGCCGAACCTACTAACTGCTTTATATTATGTAGTCCGATCCAACGACGACTCAATTACTGCCGCCCTAAAAATCGTGCGGCATTTTTGTCATCACTTTTGGATCTTAATTTTTTTCTCACATCTCTATCCCTCTTTTTTTTGTGTCAGTACCTAAATTTTTTTTTTAGGAAAAATGATGCTTTTGCTGAATTCATGGAAAACCCATAGTGGCGGCCCTGTCGGTGCAGGTTTGTAGCTTTCTAACACGTTTTTTTCTTCTATAGTTAGCTAGGATGATTATTTTTTCAGGAGCTTTCCTGAAGTCTTTGGAAGCATCCAGTTGTGCTGAAAAAGAAAAAGTGAAAATTATTGAAGTGTTTGATGATTGGGATGTTCTTACAAACACTTGGTTCGAGGTTCGTTTCACCCATATTTTAGTTAATGAGTTCTAGGTAGCCGATTATCTGCCTGTAATCGAAGTCCTTCGTGATGATATAAATTTTTCCGGCAAAAACAAAGCGGCTCTTCTGGCTTCTAAGGTATTAAAGTATACATTTATATTTTGCTTGTCCAGGTTGCATTTTGCCTCGAAAACTATGATTGGGCCCTGCAACTTGCTCTATCAGCCGAAGAGGAGTTCAAACTTACTCCTAGAACTCCTTCTCAAATCGTTGGACGAAAAGACGAGGAGGTAAGACTTTCTTTGTTCAAATAATTTATTTTAGTATGTCAATAAAATGATCGAGGTTGCTCTTGATACTTACAAACAATATATGCGTCGTGGAAAAGCAGCTGATGAACGTTTAGTACAATTGGTCAACAAGCTCTTTGAGAGGAATCTACAGAACAAAGAGTTTCGTTATGTTATAGGATTAGGACTTGAAACTCGTCGAGTGGATATGATTAAAAGAGCTATTGAAGCAAGTGATGATGTTACAAGTGAGATTTTATTTGGTATTACATTTTTTCAGCCCTTTTGAATGAGACAGTTCATACGGTGTTGGACGGACAGTTTGAAGCGTCACTTCGTAATTCTGTGTTAGATATGCTTCTTAATATTTTTACGGCTACGGATAATCCTGATTTTGTTTCTCTTGTACAGGTAAACTTACAGTGTTATTCATCTAATAATTACAGTGTTTTATTCGTTTGGAAAAACCTGCAGAAGTTTCTGAAATGCTTACTCGTCTTTTGAATAAAACGGTATACCTATACTTTTCTTTAGTTATTTTTTCAGGAGGGTGATGTTATTGCCTATCAAATTGCTTTTGATCTATATGAAAATGCAACTCAACAGTTCATCAATAAAATAGTAACCGCTCTCAATGAACAAACAGATACAGAAAGGTACAAAAAAGATTTAGTAAGTTTTTAACCTTTTTGATATTTAGTAAACGACCCGATTCTCCGACTGATGCTTCAACGTCAACTGGAGCCTCTCCAATGGTAAAGGGAATTCTTTCTTTATGGGAGGCTGTGAGTGGTGTGATGTTGAACTTTTTCAATATTTCACTTTAACATAATATATAAATTTCCACTTTAAAATTAAGATCTCTATGAATTTATATTATGCCAATTATGATTTATTTTCAGGCTACTCCCGTTACACGTCTTCGCGCAATACTTCGTGGTGAAGAGACAATAAAGCATCATATGCAATTCCTTATCAAGAACAATCGAACTGATATGCTTATTCTAAAAGTTCTGGTCTTTCTTTAAATTATTATCTTTAGGAAATGAAAGATACTGTCAGGACAGCTACAGCCCATAATGCGACACTTTTGGCTAACGGAATTATGCATTTGGGAACGACATGTGATGATTTTCTTCGAGATAATTTGGAATGGATCAGTAAAGCAACTAACTGGAACAAGTTTAATGCCGTTTCTTCTCTTGGACTTATCCATAAGGGACATGAATCGGCAGCTATGAGAATATTAGAACCATATCTTCCTAAAGCTGATGCAGACCAATTTGGTTTTAAAGAGGGAGGCTCCCTTTATGCACTAGGTGAGTACAGTGATTTTTCTAATTATAATTTCCGGTGTTTGTGTAACACTTAGCGGCTGTCGGGAGAATTTTCTTAGCTTTTCATACATAATGTGCTGAATGCTTTGGACTTTTTTAACGAATTATTTATTCTTTTTTTTTAGGATTGATTCATGCTAATCATGGCAATGCAACAGTTATCAAGTACCTTCGCGATCAATTGACTGCTGCTCAAACTGCGGCTGTTCGACATGGAGCTTGTCTTGGGTTAGGTCTTGCTGCCATGGGAACTCATGATACGGAGGTATATTTGAACTAGAAATATTATAGTTTTTTTAGGTATATGTGCAACTACGCGATCTTCTTCATCAAGATGATGCTGTCGCTGGCGAGGCAGCTGGTTTGGCCATGGGACTAGTAATGGTTGGCTCACTTCACGAGAGCGCTTTCAACGAGATGGTTCAATATGCCACTGAAACTCAGCACGACAAAATTCAACGCGGTTTGAGAACTGGAGTTTCCCTACTCGCTTATGGTATACTTAACTCCAATTCTAAAACTATTTGCAGGCCGCCAGGAGGAATGCGAAGGATTTGCCACGCCATTATTAGAAAATAAAAGCAATGCCGTGCTAAGATCAACTGGTGTTTGCATGTTAGCAATGGCATATGTAGGAACGGGTAAAGCTAATGTTGCTTCTCGACTTCTTGAAAAGGTTTTGTTTCTTATCATCCAATTAAAATTCCCAGGTTGCTGCCGATCCAAACAATGATGTGAAGCGATTTGCCGTTATGTCCATCGGATTCCTTCTTAGCAAGTAGGCTTTTCTTTCCTTATATTTTTCCGGATGCGCGAGGCGAGCTCTTGTTCTGATTTTCTTATGCATGCTCAATTATGCACAAAACTTTGCTCACGCAAATCGGGTAGTTCCTAGTAGATGAACAATTACATGCGGCAGAGGAGCCGCGCATGACATGTGTAAATAGGCAAGATTTACAATGATCAAAGATTTATCGATATGAATGTAAATAGCTTGACAATCTTTGTTCCTTTCGGAACTACACGTAGTTAAATACCACGATGATTTATCCGTAAATATTTTGAATTTAGGAGTGAATGAGCAAATTACAGGAACGTTTCTTTTATCCCCGTGCCAAAAGTATTGGAAAATAGAGTTAAATGCTTAGGACAAGTAGTTATTGAAGACATGGTTGTTTCTGTATCAGTACTTTCAACGAGGGCATTACAGTGAGAGCACTCGATGCATGAGTTAGACTTGGGAATGGGATAAGCAGCAGGTGTCAATAAGGTTGTAAGAGATTTGCGCATTGATGTTGAAGTAACTACCGTAGTATGAATAAGCGGTCGTTGTTCATTTAATACTTCTTCATCACTATTCTCCTCTGTAGTAGCGCGTGAACCTCTAGTAACTAATTTTGGAGAAGCGGATTGTGTTGAACTCTAGAGCAGTAAAGTTATTAAATCTAATGGTTACTCACCTTTTTCCCACTTCCATCACTTTTTCTTCCCCTCCATGCTTGTGTTTCTTTTGAATTTCTCACACTGCCATTTCCATCTTCTCGTCCATTCATTGACGACAACCCTCGGTCATTGTTAGACCTGAATTGAAATGCTTACACAAGGAAAGTCAATTAGGTGCAATTGTCTATTTTAATTATATTATTTGTTGTAGCCATTTTTGAATATCTAAAATTTGTAAGATTTACGAACTAAGCTAAGTAGACCACAAGTATGATCGACTTTGTTAGCCGCTGTACGTGGTGTCAAATGTCGCTCTGGCTATCGACCTGGCAATTTTCACAAGGTAACGTGACAACACTCAACGGATCAAAAATTAGCATTTTGTTTGACTTACCATGTATAAGTATCCGGACAAATCGTCGTGAAATTTCGTGAATATCCACTTTGGTTATAACGTACTGGATGCCAACATTGACAGCGTAGAATTCGGACAAAGGCTTGGCGAAATCTTTTGTTAAAAACTGTGTAGATAATAGGATTTAGTGTGCTAGAAATATAGCCGAGCCAGAGAAAGATTGATCCTATCCATGAGGGCAAAGCACAAATTTCTCCACAGAAGCCGGTGATGAAATTTGCGGCGAAGAAGGGAGTCCAACAAATAAAAAAGCAGATGAAGACCACAGCCAAAACCCTTGTGGCCTTATGCTCGTTTGCAAGTTCTTGTGTAGCGGTCTGAAATCATCGTTTTTATGAGAAAAAGGATGACTTCTGCTTAGTAAACGTGGTTCGATTTATTTTTAGGTTCTATGAGAAAAATGAAAATAAGTGCCGTACCTGGATTGAATTCCTTCGACTGACGCGATTTGCAATTAGGCCAATATAGCTTGAAGTACGGTTCTTTATGCGAGTCATAGCGGATGTCGACTTGGATAATGGCCGGTGACCGGATAGGGCGAGGTTGTTGTTAGTGACGAGCAAATTAGACAAATCAGAATCTTCTTTATAGCTCACGACGCTTGCCTTGTACCCACCACGCTCTCCGCTAAAATGACGTGCTCAATTCTCATATATTTATCTATATCTGGGAAAATGAGTAAATTTTTTTATATCAACGAAACAACTTATTTGTTGCTCGTTTTAACTTACTAACATAGGTGAAATAAAAAAAATCAATGCACTAGCTCGTTAATGGAGGAAATAGTCTATTTCCTACCTGGAAGTGCTAGTCTTATGGCCTATGCCATTGGTCAACGTTGAGTTAGTGCGCGTGTAGCCGAGTTTCCTGTGTGCCATAGTTCTTCGTAAGCCATTTCCGTTTAATTTGTCGTTGGCACATTGACTGAGGATTGAGGCTTGTCTGTTGAGTAAATTTGTCGTTAGCACATAGGTGACGGCCATAATGCAAAAGGGAATTAAAAAGGTAAGAGTTGAACCATAGATGATGTACTCTTGGCTGAAGTGGGTTGATAAGATTATTTTACTAGTCCTTACTTGTAAATCATGCAGCTATTGTCACGTAGAATATTTTTATCTTCTCGGTATCCCAATATTCCAATTGGTAGTGAAACAACAAAAGTGATCAACCACACGCTGGCAATTTTTACGACGATCATGGATTTTGATTTATTTCGGCGCAACGGCGCCGATATTCCCAAATACCGATCCAGACTGATTACAGACATGTGAACAATACTGGCTGAACAGAGGAAAACGTCGCAATATACATAGGCCAAACACCACGCAATATTCCATGTCCACAGACCTGAATTTATTAGTCAAAAATGGCTGTGAAAATTATTTTCAAGCATTTATTGCGTTGTTTAGGTTGAAATTTTTTTCGAACAGCATTGATTATGCTCTGCAGGGAAGGTAATGGTTCCGTGTTGCGGTCAAGTATGTTCGGACGCCCCACCGCAAGGTGTCGAGTGTCTGTTTTACACTGCAGAGTGCTTTTACTTTTTACATAATGATTAGAATGATTGAGAGCGCTGACAAGCTGTTTGGAGGGAGACTCACCATGACGTACTTCTACAATAATGCTTATTGGCATTACAATGCAACAAACTAATAAATCAGCAATAGCGAGACTTAGTAAAAAGTAGTTTGTCACATTTTGAAGCCTCTTATCTGTGCAAATTGCCACAACGACGAGAATATTTCCTGTAATTTGTTCAAAAGACTGGTTGGCAGTTTTACCTATGAAACCAACAAAGGTAAAGACAGGAAGGATCAGGAGAGCAAAGGCATTATGACGAATCATTTGAATTTGAACTGAAGACAACTCCCATTGTGTCATAGAAACATCGGGCTTAGCGGGAGCGAGCTAGCCGTGGTGACTGGCTGACGGCATGGACTCCGCCCCTTTCGAGCTCTCTCCCCGCTATTAGGGATTTGAATTTAGGAGATTGATCAGGGATGAGGTTTCAATTAAGACTTTATGGGTGGCAAGGAAAGGTGATTGGGCTCGCGATGATTTTATTGCAAGCAGTTTTGTAAATAGGAATAATGCTATCGCTAGCGAAGAATGAGATGCGGCATTTTTTCCATGTTTTCATTATTTAAACAACTGATAAAGTTTTGTAGAGCTTGCACAAAACTAATAGAAACATTGAGAATGCACTAATTTTTGTTGTTTCAGTGATCCTGAAATCTGCCTCTCTTACGTGGGAATGCTTGTTGAGCATTTCAACAGTCACGTACGCTATGGAGCTGCAATGGCTCTTGGAATTGCTTGTGCAGGATCTGGATACAAGGTAGGTTCATTCCTTTCATATTGTACACTTTTAAATTATGTGTTTACATCATAGCGCAAGTTTGATTTTTCTAAGCGTAATTATTTTGTTTACCTACAATTTAGAATTAGAGTCTAATTCTTGCGTACTAATAAATGCTGGCCATCTCATTTCATGGTGC
The DNA here is from genome assembly GCA_932521415.1 of Oscheius sp. DF5120. Lineage (NCBI taxonomy): Eukaryota > Metazoa > Nematoda > Chromadorea > Rhabditida > Rhabditidae > Oscheius > Oscheius sp. DF5120. The sequence continues at coordinate 2,021,651 of OW051465.1, read as the reverse complement.
AACTTGATACTCTGAGACAAGGTCTGTAGAAGAGCATTGCCACATCATTAACACTAACATGCGTTAAATGCTAAAAATTCTCGTTTTCTGTGAAGGTGTTATTGTAGAAAAATTTAATGAAACACTTCTAGTTAGGAAATAACCTCTCATTTGTCATTTTCAGGAAGCCATCGCACTTATCGAGCCACTCGTTTCCGCTAAGGAGAATTTTGTTCGTCAGGGTGCCGTTATTGCATTATCATTCATACATATTCAACAAACGGAGGCCACATGTCCTAAGGTAAAAGTTTACAGTTAGCTGAGGCTGTGAGGTTAATTGTTGCAGCCGCTGCATTTTTTTTTTTTTAATTTTTGCTGAAATGCGCTTCGTTATAACAAAGCTTCCAGATGCTTTCAAAATTTGATAAAAATTTTAAAAGTGAGAAGGTTTCTCGGAATCACGGCAAATATTTGATCACTCTCTCGCATCATTCATGCCGGCAAGTGCATCCCGCGCCAGGATCCTTCGGTTTCAATCAGAGGGCAGCAAAGGCGCAAATGCATTGACTTATATTAGGCACTGCATTTCTGCTGCTTCCTAAAAAATTTAAAACCAACATCCCAGCCGGAAGTTTTGACTTAATGCTGAGATGGAGCGTCGCGCAGCTGTCAGTTCTCGTTATGCTTCTAATTACTATCACAAGGTGTAATTATTGCGGAGACAGCGTTAGGAGCTAAACTTTGAGCTTGTTGAGGACCACAATATTGCTGTTTATGTCGGAGGGAAATAAGCTTTTTGTTGTGTTGAATTAGGCTTCGTCATCCTAATTAAGATCCAGCTTTCTTTGAAGATTTGGGATGGTGCATTTCCAACAACATTTTATCCAATTGCCTAGATAGCGTCAATGGTCGCCTAATTTTGCTATAGCATCTCGTTTTGCAAGGAAGTTACTGGGGTGAGGGACGTGGGAGGAAATATAACTTACACCCGGGATTTCAACTGAAAACGTTATCATGTATGCGTTCATATTTTATTAGTAAGTAGAGTAGATTGTCACGAAAATTGGAAAAAAGCTATTGTGGTGTTTTTTATTCCGCCCAGCGACACTTGATGCTTTTTGGGAGTCATAATTTGATGTGAATCATGTTAAATAAGGACTTTTCAGGTTACGGAGTTCCGCAAGCAATTAACAAAGATGATTAGTGAAAAAGGTGAAGATAGTATGGCCAAATTTGGAGCTATCATCTCACAGGTTTACACAGGTTTTATTATATGATAATTTGTTTAGGGTATACTTGACGCTGGAGGACGTAATCTTACAATTTCTCTTCACAATCGTACAGGACATCCCGATATGGGCGGCGTAGTTGGAATGATGTGTTTCCAACAGTATTGGTATTGGCATTCTATGGTCAATTTTATCTCACTTGCTACCAAGCCAACTTGTTTAATTGCTCTTAACAAAAATCTTGATGTATTTCTTTTTTATTATTATTTATAATTCTGTTTAGATGCCAAAAGTTGAGTTCAAATGTAATGCTAAAGCCTCAATGTTTGCATATCCTCCCGCACTTGAAGGCAAAAAGAAAGAAGAAAATGAAAAGGTACAATTAAATTAAATTACTTATTGAATATTGTTTTACAGGTCGAAACTGCCGTTCTGTCTATCACTAATAAAAAGAAACTTCAAAAAGCTCAAAAAGAGCAGAAAGCGAAAGAGAAGGAAGTTGCTGAACCAAAAGAAGAAAAAATGGAGGTAGATCAGCCGGAGTCTTCAACTACTACTACAAAGAAAGAAGAGAAGTAAGTTTGCTGTTTTATCATCTAATCCTTGCACGTGTTCTCTTGTAACTATTTGTGGAGGTTGATAGGCTAAATCCGGGTAGCGCTTATGACTTATTCCTGCGCAATATGCCTCTCTGGTCTTACCGCCCTCGCATTCCCCCACGCGCTCCGCTTTGCCTTATTATATAGTCCCCAAGCGTGAGTATCTTATATCTTATAGCCGGGTCTGTAAAAGGGGCTCAACTCATTTGGTTTAACCATGAAATCAGTCATGAAGATAGCTTTGTTTGAAAGGATGTCGTAATTTTACCGTATGTCTTCAAAAAAAGATGATAGCCACTCCGTTTTATATTCTAATTTTCGAGAGAGCGATAGTCGCAGTCATTTCCTTTTGATGAGGAAGGGACTCAACCATCGAAAAAAATGACATTCAAACCAAATTAGGAAGTTTATGTGTATTGCGAGATTACCACTGCAAAAAAAGAACAATAGAAGTTTGATATTAAAAGTATAAGGCGTCACTGCCATTTATCATTCCACAAACCACCTGTTACTATAAAACTAAAACATTCTTAGTTTGTCTGGTTTTTTGAATTGCTTTTCTTTCAGGAAGAATGAACCTGAGCCTCCTACCCACGTGATTGAAAATCCTTGTCGTGTTGTTCGTCTACAACTTCGAACTTTGTCTATGCCGGAAAATGCTAGGTTTGAATTTTTTTTCCACGCTAATTATATGTTGTTTATAGATACAGACCTGTGAAACCCGTTTCTCATGGAGGAATTATTTTAGTCAAAGATCGTAGACCTGATGAGAAAGAAGAACTTGTAGAGCAGGTTGCTGCTGGAGGATCTACCAATGCTGACCCTACTGCTCCTGAGAAGGAACCTTTCACCACTTTTGAAATCGACGTTTCCGAGTATTAATTTATATGCCAACCTGTATATTTTATTCGATTTTAAATATATATTTTTTACTTCATGAACTCTGATCTTTATCTTGCTTTACGACAGCATATCGTCAAAAACGTAAACGACTGGAAATGAATCTCTTAGCCAGGAAATGAGCAGGTTTGTTCGTCCGCTGTTATGATGTGTGGATCGGAACCGAGGGCGGCTATTTTTCCTCACAGCTCTGGGAATTATGCGGCATCTCTTTTCGGCTCGAACAATGGATGTTTTGAGGAAAGGAGGGACCACCGCCGTAGTGTTTTTTCAGCCTCAGTGAGCGATGTCCCCCGACAGACCGCCAAAAACAGGCGAATGAATTAAAATTCGCGCTTCCATTTTCGAGCCAGTAGCGGGGGACAAAAGAGATTTACGAAATTGGAATTCTTTATGGTCGTTGTGTCAGAAGGACCTGGGAACGGAGGGGATTAACTGAACGACTTGAAGAGACCGGATGAAGTCTGGAAAAAGAAAGAAAGGGGTATTCAGACGAAATTGCAAGCATCTTAATCGAAAAAATCAGGATTTTATATGACAATTTCATTCTTTTTCAGTAAACGAAAAACTTCGACTATATATTATAGATAATATATCCAGCTTTTTGCAAGAAAAAAATTTACCCTTGAGACGTCGACAGCGGCACAAAGGGATTGACTATGTTTACAAAGCTCTATTTTATAATGATAATCCTTGACGTTTTTTTTAAATAAAATATTTCAAAGTTATCTGTTACTCATATACATGTCACAGCTCGCCGCGCTTAAAAAAATTTGGACTTCACGTATTAATCAATTACTGTAATTTTTTATTAATACTGTTATGGCAGCTGGCCATAACAAAATCTCAAGATTCGATTATTTTTTTGCAATTCTGTATTTTGCAATAGATTCGACATAGTAAAATGACTTAGAATGAGTTTTTGCAATAAGTTCTGACAAAAGTACATATTAAAAACATTCAAAATAAACTCAAAATTGCTACTACTCTATTACGTTTCTTATCTGAAATCTCAATAATTCATTCTAAGAGATCTTAATTTAGCCTATATACTGGCAAAAAATTAGCACAATCCGTTCAATGTGTTGTTTTTATTTTATTTTTATTATTTATTACATTAGTCATTAGTGACAAAATTATATTTCTTATATTTGTGTTTCTAAGAACCGCTTCTAGTTTTTGATTTCCACTGCGAGTAGTAGAATAGTGTGCAGATATATTGTTCCATTCTACTTGAGCATGCTCGATGTATTGCTCGCTAAATTTGCCTAGTGTTCCATGCTCTTTTGCAAATGTTGGGAAATGCGCTGAAATATGCTCATATAATATAATGAATTTTGTAATATGCAAAGCAGGCAATTTGTTGATAGCGTCTGGAAAATTTACATAATTGTTCTTGTTCAGCTTGTTCTTCTTTTTTTTAAGTACTCATTTCTTATAAAGCCTTGAAGTTTCGCTAATAAGGAAGCAATCTGAAATCCAAAAAACTTCTAACCGTGTTATATCTGTTAGCTCTTCTTCTTCTCTCTTAGTTTTTTTTTTATATGTGTGGAATACGGCTGTTATTTGGTCAATGTATTCTAGGAATCGTCTAGTATGATTTCCAGATAGTATATTCCACCATGATACTGTTGTGGTAATATTTTTAACTATTTCAATGTCGATAAAATAGACAAAACCCCCTTCTTTTAAATTGTTGTCAGAGTCAAATTGTGATATTCAGCAAGCAATAGATTCTTCAAACATTGATATCGGATTGATCGATGCATTCAAGCAACTGAAGAAATAATTTTTGAAATATTTCGAGCCTTATATATGTAAGACTATTTCCTTTTTCTTTCCAGGTCTCTGCAAAAATTGTGAATCTTCGCATGACATGTTAGACATTCTTGCATTGATTCACTATATTTTGCTGGAATTTTAACCTTTAGCTTTTGATAACATCAATCTAGTCCATATGTATGTGGCACTAAACAAAATTGGGATGAGCTTTAAAAGCTTTTAAAAAGAAAAGGATGAATTTTCTGAGAAGGGGAAAAAGAAAAGCTATTATCAATAGATTCCATTGTGCTATTGAGCGGACTTTCCATTGAAATATCTTCAGTAATAGAAGAACTAGCATGTATAAGAATATTAGATGCTATAAGCTATTACTTCCTCTGTTTTCTTTTTTCTTCCTTCTGTTCCCCTTCTCTTCTTGCTTTTCCTCAGGGAAAACCTATAATTAGAATGATTTTATTGCCCCCCTGTAATATCGTCGTGTGGAAGTTTTTTCCATTTTCAAGTTCAAGACAACTGAATAATGTTGTGTTAAATGCCTTCTTAGTGCATTCTACTAAATTATTAAGTAGGAAAAGAATAAATTTAACACAAGCAATGTAAACACATATTACATATCTATAAATATATATGTAATATGTTTTTTTATATTGTTTAACCACATATTATTCATATTAAATTAATACCAATGGATCCCGCATGTAACACAATTTCCTTCCTTTAATCTGTCCAACCGCGGCGAGCTTTTTTTTATACATATGTATATATAATTTAAAAACTTCTATAAGCTTCAACAGATATTTGAGGCTATCTGAAAACATGACAAAAAAAACATACTTTATCAATGTATGCTCTCCACAACTAATAAGGAAAAATTCAAGATCCGCAGGTTTGATAAATATTCGAAATACTTTTATCATGTTTTGCAAGCCAAGTAATAGTACCAAGGATCTGGAAAAAGAATCTGAAAGGAGTATTCAAATATTTACTTGAAGACATTCTGAACCATAAGAAATTTAATAAATTGATGATAACATCAATTAAAAACATTGTAAACTTTCTTTAAAAAAATCTACCTCCTATAAAAAGAAAACATTACTCGTTCATTCACCTATGCATGCCTCTTATCGCATCGATTCGTTTGCTGTCTTGCCGACAGCAGCACGACCTGTTCTGAGTCATTCTATGGCAACATCGGGAAGTCCGATTTTTTTTCCTTCTTTTTGTATTGCTATTTCGATGTTTCTTTCAAAAGTCGTCAATCAGTCATAGATAGAAGATGGAAAAAAACACTAAGAAATTAACAACAGGAGACTGTTTCAGAGTTGATTAATTTTCAGTAAATCTTATGTTTCATAAAAATTTAAAAAAAAAAAGGTTTCGTAATGATTTAATTCTAACTATTTCTGTAGTATATATAGTGAGACACAAAAATATAGATACCTCCAATTTTTTTCGCAGTTTGGGTATTCCATGAGGTCGAAGGGAATCTCCAGCATTAGATTCAGTACCCATGAAACTCTCTTTCCCCTTTATGTCCTTCCCGTATCAAATTTGATTATGTGGAGATCGTACTGTCACTTGGCATGATTTCAGAATAACATGAAATTATGGGCAAATTGTATATCACATACTGCACATACTACACATACTTGTATATGTATATACTGTATACTGTATTACTTATTTTCTTTTAAATTTTTTTCCATTTTTTCGCAGTTTTATCAGGCTTTTTTGTGTCATACTGCATAGATTGGGGTTTGCCTTTTCAAAAAAAGGAAAAAAAGTAAAACAAAATTAAAACAAAAATAAGTACGTAATTTAGACTAGGAATAAGAAGACGTTCGCTTAGCCCGAATTCCTAATACTATTGTACCGTTTTTTTACCTTAGCGGTTATTTTGTATTGCTTCTGATCTATGTATTCACGAAAAAAAACATAAAAATGAATAAAAAAAAGCTATGGTCTGATTCCATGATTTCCACAAGAATTTATGATCTTTTATTCTTTGTTTTTTGAGTCTAATATAGGATGTCAGCAGAGTATATATTTGCACAGAGTGCCCTCCTCCATAAATTGTCGCATTTCCTCTCCCCCGCCGTGTTCCGGACAGCTGTTTCAGCATGCCACATCGCTTTCTGCTTTCTCGTCTTTCCCGAAACCGCAGCATTTTAATTTTATGACTCGTCGTCGTCTCTCTCGCTCTTTTTGATGGATTACGACGTAGAGTTTTCGGGCCGTCAGTGTTTTTTCCTTGCTGTCTCCATTGCTGCGAACAAATATTTGCCAATCCAAGACGTTTTGCTACTCTTTTCTGCCCCTCTTAGCAGTATAATTGTTGCCGCGTGGGATTGTTTACGTAGGGCATTTGGTAACGCGCTTTCCGATCATTCAACATGCATCATTTGTACTTGAGCCCTCTTTTTTTTGTGTGGGGAGCAAAAAACTCCGGCCGGCGGCAGCTCATCAGCCATTCTATTGGTCGTCCTCCCTTTCCAGCTGGCCTCAATCAGACCGCCTGCCCTCAAACAGAATTCACTCTAATTTACTAGAAAATTAGCAAATGAAGCAGAGCCGTCGCTGTCTGACAAGGGGCCTCGCTTTGTTCAGCTATTATCGGGCAGTTTAGTGGGTCGCCGGGAATTGAGTCCCCCCTCTTCGCTTGTTTTCGTTTCAAGCCCAGAACAACTTATGGCGATAATCTCACACATATTAGTGAACAGCGCTGTCAATAATCATGGCGAATGAAATCGCAAATCCACTCAATCGCGAATGTTGCATTTATTTGAGTCTGCTTTTTTTGTCAATTCATATCATAAACCTTTTTTTTATCCGTTTCCAAACATTTATTTTTTTCTTTTGCTCTTTTTAAAAAAAAAAATAGGGTTTCAGTCTCGAATTGAATGTGGCAGAGTGATTCGCCTGTAAAAAAAGATTATCCTCGTCTACCGTCCAGTACAGTAAGTGGTAGCACTGCGACAATTTCAAAGAAACGGCCGTCCCTTTTACAGCGAGCTCTCAGTTTTCAGGTTATCAATCTCCTCTAACCTCATCCTTTTTAGTTTTTGAATGCAGAAGATGACGGGCTGTCACGCGAAACACGAGCCCATATCAAGATGAGATATAAAGACGTCGCAAAGCATGTCATCTGGCCGAGTTGTCGTTTTGAAAATCTCACGCCGTTGAAAGTAAGTCTTTTGTTGACCATTGAAAGCTCTTTTTAGCCAGCTCCATTGGCTTCACAAGATATACAGCCGAAAGACCCGCGAGCTCAGCTATTCAAGCCGGATATAGAAGATGAGAGGACCCCATATTTACCGGCGACGATCAATCATGTACTGCGAAGTGATTCGGAGGATTCAAGCGATGCGGAAGAATTGATGCAGGTCACGAAATTGTGATATAATTTTCGAGATGTCAGTCATGCTAGTTTGTTTGTCAGGAACGGGTACCATTTACTGGGTAAAAGACTTCTATAACAGACAACATTTGGGAGAGATCAAATTGGGGTCAATGGTCTGTGGAGAATTTTGTTCATTTTACAGAAAATGTTTAAAGTTCTTTTTACGTTTATTTTTTGATTTTTCGTTTTATTCTTACACTCAAAAATTACTTTGAAAAACATGCAGATATATAGTAATTAACTCATATGTGGATTTAACTTATATGTAAATCACTGCTTTTCAAGATAACCTTTGAGTATAAAATTCTAACTCAGAATTAAAAAAAAAACAATTATAAAAAATAATAAGCATTTAACACAAAAAGGTTAAAAGTCTCCACACATCATTGTTTGTGATGAAAGCCGGAGGGAAAAATAATTATATTACTTGCCATACGACACTTGTTTTCGAGAACGAAGTGTACGATCTGACTTCTCTTCCGACGGTGCTCGAATATTTCTTCTCACAGTAGTTGAAATAGTTGTTTGGCTATCAATTGGACGATTTTTTGGAGTTTTGAAAGGTGTCGGCAATGGCGCGATGAAATCTTCGTCTTGTTCTTCGAATGTTTTATCGGCGATTGGAGTCATCAGCTGCTGAAAACATAGGGTAAAACATGCAGGACGAGAGTGCACATGCTGTTCATTTCTATTTGTTATGAGTGAATATTTTACTTCATTATTTTGTTTCATGATTAATGAGTCTTCACCTTTCCTGCAGTTTTCTTTTCACTTTTTGTAGAAATTTGGGGCTTTTTTACTGGAGAAAGGAGCTTTTTCTTCTCTTCGGCTGGTTGTTCTTTTTGACGGAGGCGATAGATCTGAAAAAAAAAGAATGTTTCAGATGAAATAAAAAAGAAAGCTAATGAAAATAAAAAAAAAATCGAATAAGAATGAACTTCGTGCGAAAAATTCCAGTAATTTTGTTATAATTATCTTCAATTTCACAACTTTGAATTCTGGGGAATTGAGGAATGTGGGCAAATTGCACTTCGTGTCTATGCTTCCGTATTATATTTCACGTAATTGTATTCCACGTCCTCAATTTTTTTTAAAATTTTTTCTCCTTATTTTTCGGAGTTTTATAAGATTTTAAACAACCTAATAGTAAATCATTACCTTGACGGGGTATACTGGAATTGTTGAAGAGGTGATTATCATATAGAAAATATATCCATAAAGGATGCAGATACCCCTGAAATTTTCTTGTTTGTTCAAAATATCTGTTTTACCAGATAATGGTAACATATTCTGCACGATTTTCAAAGTCCGTTCCGCAAATGGCGTACCATTCGAGGGGTGAACCGTCTTCTGGCTATAAAGAATAATTTCGATTTTTGACGCATACCATTTGGAATTTTCCGTTAGGGATACAGTGGAAGTCGAAATATTTCTCGTCATAGTCTTCTAGACAGAGATATTTCTTTTTGCTGAGCAATTTGACAAAGGATCGAACGGATTGCGTGGCTTTACAGTCATGACCAATTGATTGATGCAGTCCCTAAAATGTTTTTTGATAAGGTATCAAAAAATCACCTCAGCCACGATGTTTACGGGATCAGCGACGATGACGAGAACCATGTAAAAGAGGTACTCGAGAGCGATAGCGCATGGAATTTCGTCGAACCAATATTTATTACCTGCGCGAATTAGAAGGTCTTTTGCTTGAAAACTAACCCATTTTAGCGAGGGGATTGCGATTGTAACGATCGGCTGTAATGAAAATAAGAGCATAGAAGCCCAAGAAAAGGCAGACAATGATTTCGGTGTGGACTCCAAAGTGATCGCGGAGGGGATGATAGAATACGCCGAATTGTGTGACACCGAGCCAGAAAGCCCCCATTCCAGCAATAAATGAACAGAGGATCTCACGAGGAAGTCTGGTCGGTTTTAAAAGTTATTGTTATCTTACTTTTTCCAGTCGTATGTCTCTTCAATCAAGTAGTGACGAGAAAGACGAAGAAGCCACACAAGTGAACAAGCAAAAGAAGCATGGAAATAGTATGAAGTCCATGGAACCCAATACATTCGATGAAGAATGTTTGGATCTGTATCGTGCCAGGACCACCACAGCAGTTTAATTCCCATGATGTCGTAGGGCATATCCAGCATAACGGCGCAAAGACCGACAGCTGGCCCCTCTGCCCACCAAGGAAGGCGAAGGCTGTGAAGTTTTAAATAAAAATGTAAAATTACCGAGATATGACTACATAGGCAGAGTAGTCGAACATGTGGTAAATTCCAAGAATGATATAAAGAGGTGCACGAGCACCAAAGAATGTCAAAATACCCTAACAAGGTTAAGCTTCTCTCGTTTTTACCTGTGCTTGCCAGAAATTATCCATATCTGGGATCCAATAGCAGAGATTTTCAACATTTAAAGAGTGTATGAGGATAGCCAACCACACGCAAAGATAGCGAGCTCCGTTTCGGTAAGCTGAGAGATTCATCTTTTCTTTCAGAGAAACCTACCATGAACGAAGGTGAGGATACAGAGAAGGAAGAAAAGCAATTCCCCGAAGAGAAAACTCGTATGATTTTCGTAGATTTTCCATGGATCCTGATATTTACAAACCCAGTCGGCCCACTGAATAGGTCTTAAAAATTGTGGAACATACCATCACAACTTGAAGAGCTTTTTGTCCCCATTCTTTCTTAGTCTCTTCTGATACTTCTAATGGTAAAAAATCGAAAAAGTATCGATTAAGTAGGTAGTCCATTACCCTAAAAAAGAATGAATTAGAGAAAGTTATGAAGTTTTGAATATGAAATGTATGGCGTTTGATATGAAAGCGCGGGAAAGGGATTTGAATTTTAATGAAATGCTGAGCAGCCAATAACAAAGTAAAACAATTGGAAAATATGAAAAGAGAAATAAACTGTACAAGAACACGCAAATACAAGAGTTATCATTCCACACGGTGACAGATATCTGTACTTTATGTTATATAGCTTGGCATCGATAACAGTCGAATCAATATGCGATAGCGTCGGTCGGGTCGACTGATTCACTATTGAGCAGCGGGCAAAGAGCCGAGTGACTGGTCAACCTTGGCAATGTAAATAGAAGACGTGACCTTTCTATGGTACACAACATGACCGGAAGAAGTACAGCCGGATCTGAATACACAAGATGTTGCGTAGAAAATGTAAAGAAACACAATTGAATTAAATCTCTGATAATTAGACCAATCCTGAAACATCAATTCTGAGTCCAATAAGACATCACTATTTCGAGAATATCGGTATGTATCTAACTTTCCGTACAAGGTCTTTTCTATGGCTCAAATTTATTTTTTTATATTTCTGTTTGCTTTAAATTCAGATATTACTTCGCATTTTGAATTATACTAAACTCAACTAACTGAAGAGTACTCGAAAAAAATTCAATCTTACCCCCTTATATATTTCCTTTACAGTATTTCAAGGTTAGTATTTTACGCGTCAGGATATCCGGCGCGACAAATTTACAGTAAGAAACATCCGAAACTGAAGCAGTGACGCCTAAAGCTTTTTTTTTCTTCTTACGCACATCGTCATGCTATTCCGGTCGCAGCTATTCTTTATTCTGCTGGCTGCCGTCGCATTTGCTGAAAATAAGACGCAGTTTCATCAGTCCGTCGATGGGCCAATACCTCAACCTACGGCACGAAGCACGACAAAGGTCATCACGAATCCTACTCCTTCTGAAGATGTTATCCTAGTTAGTCGTTTTCGTTTTCTTTTTGTAACCTTGCGTTGTTTAGAGTGACATCGAATATCTTAAAGGTCGCTACCAAGAATTACGAGGTGAGCTCGACGATTGGATGAAGGATCCTTTTCATCGTAACGTCTTGATGCCTGCTGGAATTGGTGCTGCTGCTGGACTGCTTTCGGTAGTGCTCTGCTTTATTATCAAGTGTTGTTGCAAGTAAGTCTTTTTTCTTTATTTACTTTGGTTGTTTTCAATTTCTAATCTTTTCCTCAGAAAATGTTTCCGAAGAAGAAACTCTTTCTGCCGTCGTGCTGGAAAAGACTACGGACAAATTCCACCTCGTCGGTCCGCCGAAGACTACTAGCTGCTTCAAAATAGAAATGTACGTTTTACTTTTTTACTTTATCTGGTTTTACATAGCTGTAAATAAGAATAAATCTTCTATTTATACTTTTCTTAATTTGAACCCCGTTGATTATGATTATTACAATAGTTTTTGTTTTAAAGTCACTAGTCGATCGACATTTTTATTATTGGCATGGCTTTTGTTGATATTTATAATACACTGGGTGGCGCAGTTATCCCCAGCTCTTTTTGCAATTCACTGAGCGGCTTGTCCCAATGGTTTTCCCAATCAAATGCGATGAATAGTCGTCCGTTTAGCGCTTGTTCTTCCACCCAAGGTAAATAAGTTGAAAGTAGGAGAGCACGATGTCTGTAAATTATATTTATAATGCTTGTTTTCTTACTTGGTTAGTAAACGAACTCCTCCAAAAATAGCGGCTGAAATTGTCATGGGAAGACCAAGTTGTATAGCTTCAAAATATTTTACGGTGACTTCACCAATCATGTTTGTATTCATTTGCAGTACAATGTGTGTAAAATCGTGTGTTTCACGATATCTTTGCATAACATATAAATGACGTGGATCATCGATATACTTCACGGTAGGTCTAGCGTCAGGGGAAGTGTTTAGTTTTTCAAGAAAACTGAAAAAGTGGATACGTAGCTATTCCTTACTATGAATACTCTTTTCCGAGTGTGCCAACAGGTAAATTTGCCAAGTATTCCCTGTTGATGGTTTGATTATTAATTCTAGGCATTTCTTTTAATAGTTTAGCGCCGACGACATCCTTCTCCATTCGCTGCCTTTGAAATTATTTTTTTAGTCTAAATGACTCACCGAATGTTTTCTAAAACGGGTGGAATTGCGGTTGCTTCTCCCATAGCTGCAACCATATCACCACGACGAGGGTCCAAAATTGCTGCTGCCGCCGATCCAACTCCAAGTACAAGTCGCGAAAGTCCAGATAATGGAACATGTGTTGAATAAACGGACATTACTGAAACAATCAGTCAAGCTAATCCAAGCATACTATTCTAACAGTTATAAGGCTGAAATTTTTTTTATGTTTTTTTTTTCACTAATTGGTACAAAAATAATCTTATATTCTACATTACATGATTCATGAATATCAAAGATTATAAATTTACCGATTGGCAATGAAATTGGCCTGAAAATTATAATCTAATGTCTCAAACAAGAAGTTTTGATGGATCCGAAAGCACAAAAAATCGATACCTGGTCTATGGACGTTACACCGTCTGTGTCAATTTTGATTCCTCGTTTTACAGTCTCTCCTTTCTCTGCCAAGATATCTTCTATAGTCTTTCCTTTAAAATCTTCAAACCAGCCGAGATGATCTGCGATAATATGATGGTTTTTACAGCCGTCACAAGTGACGATTACAATTCCTTTCTCGTAAGATTGTTTAGAAAATGTTTTTGGACCCTAAAAGCAAATAAAAGTAAAAATTAACGACTAACTTGTCGTGTTCCACAGACTTTACAAGTATATTGTATAGATAGCTGCGGTTGTTGCCCAATTGACTGCGATGAGAATCTACCGATAGATTTTCGAATAAATGAGGAACTTAAACGAAATGTACTTGGAATAATAGAGCTTATCATCCAATCAATTTCCTGCAAAGTTAAAATATTGCGCCATTGAAAGAACAGAGCATGTTTACCGCGACAGCAGAATATAATAAGTATCATAATATAAGTAAAATTTAATTCAAACATATCGAAATAAAAAAATAGTACAAGGCATAAGGCATCTTACAAAAAAAGAGATCATCAGCATTCGGTGTACAATACAATGTAACACATATCAATTCATAGTAAAAAGAATACGATTCTGCTTATCCAACATAATAACTCCAGTGGCTGTATACGTTTCAATTGACTTTTTAAGTGCCTCTTCACTGATTCCTTTTCTCGCACAACGTTGAGCAGCAATCTGCATTTGAATCGGTATTTCTGGTCCATTTGCTTGGTACAATTCTCGGAGTACTCCGAATGCTTGATCAACAGGCGATTGACGACTATAAATCATATTAATTAGAAAAACTCCAATGCAAACCTTTCCATTCGTCTCAACTCAGGACGAAGAGATTCTTTACTGGTTTGCATCAATCGAATTGATTCTTCTACATCATTAGCATTTACTTCATCAGCAAGACGTAAACGAGCTAAGGCTGTAGCCATTCTATAAGAATTAAATTGAGTTTATTAAAAAAAAACCTAATAACGGAAAGGAGAATACGGGGAGAAGTAAATGTTGAGTCTTCGCTTTCTCTTGCCTCTTTTCTAAGATCAACATACATAGTAACAAGACGTTCACGAAGTTCATCATCAATGATAGGATTCTTTCTTTTACATACAGCAACATATTTTCTAAACAAACAGATAATAATTAACGAATTGAACAACCTGATAAGGCTCATATCTAAAGGCTTCATTCCAGTAATTTCGGGTTGGTGGCCATTTTTATGTACGTAGGTAATATGTTCTGCTAATTTCTTATCTAGTTCTCGGTCAGCTTTGTCTTGAATAAGCCACAGAAGATCAAATCTAATTTTATATTTATAGTTATCGAGTATGTCGTACCTTGACAAAAGAGCAGCAGGTAAATCCACATTTTGTTCAATTGTCCGTTTCGGATTATATCGTCCAAATGCTGGATTGGCAGCTGCAATAATGGAAACACGTGCATTGAGAGTTGTCATTATTCCAGCTTTAGCGATCGAAATTGTTTGCTGCTCCATAACTTCATGAATTGCCGTTCGATCATTATCCATCATCTTATCAAATTCGTCAATGCAACAAATACCACGGTCAGCAAGAACCTACTAATAGGTAAAAATTAGAAATTTAAAACTCACAAGTGCACCACCTTCTAATGTCATTTCACCAGTGGTAGGATCTTTTAAAACGGCAGCTGTTAATCCTACTCCTGAGGATCCTCTACCAGTTGTATACTGAGATCGAGGAGCTAGGCGATCCACATAGGAAAGCAATTGAGATTTTGCTACTCCGGGATCTCCCATCAAAAGAATGTTAAGACAGCCTAAATTGGAAGAAGGTAAGTCTTCAGATAGAATATACCCCTGATTTTCATTCCACTAGCATTTTTGTCAACACCACCGATTAGAGCCAATAAAAGAGATTTCTTAACATCAGTATGGCCATAGATTTCTGGTGCAATTGAATAAGCGAGTAGTTCATAAAAGTTTTCTTGAGTAACAATTTTAATTTCTTCATCGGTAAGTTCATCTGTCAAGTCGAGATTCTCATCAACATTACGATTTTTGTTTTCAATATACTGAACAAAAATATTCTATACGTAAAAATAACAAACATGAGCTTCTAGATATGTTTCTGTAATCAATCCTCCAGTCATTTGACGGAATCCAGATTGAAGAAGAGGCAGAAGAAGACCAGAAATATTAATTACATCTCCTGGCTGACAATGACGAGTATTTTCGCCGTATACGTTGACAGTAAGTGTTCGAGGGATAGAACCAATGGGGACTTGTTCACTCTAAAATTGAAGGCTTGAGTGCAAGTATAGGAAATAACAAACCAACTCCTGTATTTTGATTTCTTGATATTTGACGAATTTAGAACCGCGCACTTGCATATGAAGACGTCCATTAGCTTTCGATTCTACACATTCCTTACTGGGACAATTTATTGCAGGAGTGAAAGAAGGTCCAATAATCTATTAAAGTATATCAGAAATATGAACGTCTTACTGGTTGATAAGCTTCCGATCCACAGACATCACAAGAATAAGTAATTACAGAAGCCATCGGTTTCACTTCCGTTGCTCTAATTACCACTCCTTCAACACGGACAAGTTTTCCTACGCAGCTAGCTTTCAGATCTCGAACAGCCAAAGCCTTTTGCGTATCTCTGCTTTTCAACATGATTTCACTGAAAAATATTAACGATGATTTGAGAACTAACTATCGTCGGAGTAATTGAGGAGGAAATTTTTTTCTTTGACCTTGGACAGCTGATCCACCAACATTTGCTTC
This sequence comes from Oscheius sp. DF5120, assembly GCA_932521415.1. Classification (NCBI taxonomy): domain Eukaryota; kingdom Metazoa; phylum Nematoda; class Chromadorea; order Rhabditida; family Rhabditidae; genus Oscheius; species Oscheius sp. DF5120. Next base: position 2,005,644 of record OW051465.1, on the reverse strand, counting down.
AGCTGTTTTATGAGCAGTATCCATATATACTCGTTGGTAAATGAAAGCATCAAGAGCATCACGGACTGGCGGCTAAAACTCAATCAGAATATGAATAATTTACCTGACGATCTCCTAAATATTCGTGAACCATCTCATCTATAACTTCATTTAAAAGTTGAATGTATCTAAAAAAGAATACCTATAACGAAAAACTACTAACCTTCTAGCATTCGCTTGTACAGCATCAGATAATTCAGGATCAAACGCTGCAATATCATCAAGATCCACAGATAAAACCACTTGTTCTCGTTCGGCTATACGAACAATTTGTTCTCTATATTCAAAAATCTACAAAAAAAAATTATTTGTAAGTAGAAATAGTAACATACTTTACGTCCTTCTTCATCTTCCGCGTAATGAGTTTCAATAAATTCTCGGATCTTCTGCTTTTCTAATTCGTAACCCTTCTCCGCCATTTTCCGTCTAAAAAAATTAAATTATGAGCCAAAAACTTAAGACGAAAAAAAAATCAAAGAAAATATGTCGAGCTTCGCTCTTTCGAACGCAACAATTTCCCGCCAAGGCCAATGTCATTAGGTCATATATAGGAATAAATGTTTGTATATGCTTTAGCCAATAAATTAAATTCTATTTTTAAAAAATATATAAATATGTTAACGGTAAGGTCAATTCCATTGAAAATACATAACCAGAAATAAAGCAAAACACACAATCTTAAAAATTCAAATAAGTAGTGATACATAGAATTTACACCACAACAATTCTGAGCTTTCCTTGAGGGGCATGAAACTAAAATAGCAAACAAATGAGTTTAACTAATTTTCAACGAAAAAACAACAACCAGAGCTTTGAAAGCAATTTTCCCGCCTACGACCGCAAAAGGAAAATTTTTGAAAGTTTGTTTTTTTCTTGAACGTTTTCTCTCTCACTGTACAAGTATTTTCTGTTTTTATGTTTTGGCCTCTCAAAATTATGTGTGGAAATCGATAAGAATTGTTTATAAATCATATTTGTTAAAGAACTGGAATTTTATTTCTTAGGGGCACTTGTAATTTCCATTATTTTTAGAACAGAAAATCATGTTTTCTGAAGATTCAGTGGAATTAGAGAAGTTTGAGCATATGCGAAAGATTGGAGAAGGCACCTATGGACAAGTTTATGTAGGAGTTCATAAAAAGACAAAAGTAAAAGTTGCATTGAAGAAGATTGCTTTAGACAAGTTAGTATAATACATTTTATTAACTTTTTTTATTGCAGAGATCATGAAGGAGTTCCAAGTACGTGTCTACGAGAAATTGCCTTACTGAAAGAGCTGAATCACACAAATGTTGTTAAACTTTTTGATGTCATATGTACAGGTTTGTAAAATTACAATTTCTATTTTTTTGTTTAGGAAATAAGCTATATCTTGTTTTTGAATATATTGACCGTGATCTAAAAGTCCTTTTGGATATGCTACCTGGTAAACAACTTCCTCCTCAATATGTAAAAGTATGTTTCTTTATTCTCCTTTATATGCTTAGACTTTTGTGTGGCAGCTTCTGCAAGCTCTTTCATATTGCCATACTCGAAGAATTATCCATCGTGATTTGAAACCTCAGAATATCCTAGTACAAAATAATGGAACAATTAAATTAGCAGATTTCGGCTTGGCTCGGTATGTAATTTCATTAAAATTTATATTTATTTTAGATCATTTACGATGCCAAGTCGTGTTTATACTCATGAAGTGGTAACTCTTTGGTACAGACCTCCGGAAGTACTATTGGGAGGAATATATTACAGTACGGCGTTAGACATATGGAGTCTGGGTTGCATATTTATTGAAATGGCGACAGGACGACCACCTTTTCCTGGAGATAGTGAAATTGATCAACTCTTCAAAATTTTTCAGGTATTATCAACTCCTAATTCTGAAGTAAGCTATTATGATTTCACTTTACTTTTAGACTTGGCCGGGTGTTGAAAAATTTAAAGATTATAATGATAATTTTCCCAAATGGCAACGCAACGAAGAAGCTGTACAAAAGAGCATGTTTGCCCTAACGGAAGATGCAGTAGACCTTGCTACTGTAAGTTGTTCTTTCAACTCATCTGTTTGCTTCAGAAAATGATAATATATATACCCAACGAGCGGATTACTGCGAAAATAGCACTTAGCCATAGATATTTAAGAGATGGTCTTCTTCCAATGCCGACAGTATCAGAACTTTTTAAAACACTTAATTTACCATCTAGTGGGCATCGAAGCAGCCAAGCGTCTAAACGTAAGCTTTCAGATAGTATAGATATTTAATATTATTTTCTATGGTTTTATTGAATGAACATCATGTGAGTAAAGGTTTATAATGTTTCAGTGGATTTATTTCAATTGTTTATCAATATTTTTATCTCTTCCCCCTTTTGGTCGTCTATTGATACGTAGCTGCAGTTCTTCGCTCCAGTGCCAATACCACGAGATAACAACTTCCATTAAACAAGACTTGCAATTCATGCTTTCTTAGAAATTGCTTTTTAAATTTATTTTTCACTTTTATTCTATTTACTAGAAATCTAACAGTATAATTGATGTGTGCAAAAATATCGGGGCTCAATGATACTGTCATTGATTATTGTAATTAATATTTTTTCAGGCTATGAGTGAGCTTCGAAATCTGCAAAATAGTGATGATGAAGATAGTGATTACGATTATGGAATCGAAGGAAACAAGAATAAAAATGTTGAAGCTCGTCCAACTGTCATTCTTATGGGACTGAAAAGGTTATTCCTGTATGTTATTTGCAATTTGCTTTTAGAAGTGGAAAAACATCAATTAGGAAAGTAGTATTTCACAAAATGTCGCCCAATGAAACTCTATTTGTGGAGAGTACCAGCAGAGTCACCCATGATGGTCAGTATTTTCTGACTTATTAAATTCGTATTGAATTTTAGTTGTTAGTTCGTCGTTTATTCATTTTGAAACTATTGAGTTTCCCGGTCAAATGGATGTATCGGATTCTTTTGACCAAAAAGAAGGAATTTTTCGTAGATGTGGTAAGGTTTATTTGTTTTTGTAGTTTCTTTTAGGAGCACTTTTATTTATTATCGATGCACAGGGAGACGCATCTGAAGCATTAAAGAAGATGGCCGAATACTTCTATCGTGCTTGGGAGATTAATAAAGAGATTAAGTTTGAAGTTTTTATTCATAAAGTAGACGGTCTTACTGAAGATGGTCGTATGGATATTCAATTTGATATTTATGAACGTGTAAGTTTATAAATAATTTCATTTTCTTTTTAGGTAAAGAATGAATTAAATTCAATCGGAGTAGGAGATCAGATAACTCCTAACTATCATCTCACCTCTATCTACGACCATTCTATATTTGAGGCCTTCTCTAAGGTGTTTTATTATTTACGACAGTATTCATTGATTATAGGTAGTACAAAACCTCGTTAGCCAACTCCCAACATTGGAAGGACTTCTCGATATCTTCAATAGAGTAAAATACCGAATTAATTGAACTCTTCAGAACTCGAGCATTGAGAAGTCATTCCTTTTCGACGTCAGCTCGAAGATCTATATTGCCACTGACTCCTCTCCCGTTGAAATGGCTGGATATGAATTATGTTGTGATATGATCGATGTCGCTATGGATCTCTCCGGAATTTATGGGTGAATATTACTTTTTGTTGTTCTAGCAATGATTTTTAGAGCAAAGGCTAGCGACGGCGCTGATGGATATTTTGACGAAGAATCTTTCGCTTGTATAAAGCTCAGAACCGATCAAGTTCTGTTTCTTCGACAGCTTAATAGATTCCTCGCCCTTGTCTGTATTATTCGAAGCGAAAACTGGGAGAAACAAGGCCTTATCGAGTACAACTTCCAGTGTTTCAAGACAGTAATTTATCTTTTTTCCTTCAATGTATCGTTCAGGGTATTGAGAAAGTTTTCTTAGTTGGAAAAGAATTCCGTGAGATCAAAGCAAAGAGTTAAAGTATCATATCAATTTCCAAACGGTGGTAAAGTTTAAAAATTTTTTGTACATGTTTATTATTATGCAAAAATGATAAATCTTCTCTATTCGTCAAATTATTGTTTGATGGTATATTTCTTCAATTGCATCATGATAGATAGACGATGAACGGCAAAAAACAAGGTTAAGATGACAGAGCAGGCATAATATGAATGATAAAAATTTCAAGATCAAACTTCAGATCACGTAGAAGCCAAATGGTATGTGTTATACAATTACGTGATATACAAGTACGTGCAGTACAATTTGCCGTATATTACTAAATGCGCAAACAGTTCGTTACAAAGACAAATGTTATCCAGGAGGTGAATTGCGCTGATCCTAAATAAAAGAAATCAAATAAGAGATAAATGGATGAAAATTAAAATGACGTGCTTCAATCTGTGTCAAACAAGACAGAAAAGTACAAAGTTTTCAAAAAATGAAATGTTGTCAAACCTCTAGCTTCTCAACACTTTCGTTATATTAGCAATAAACCATCATTTTTTTAGTAGTAGAAGAACCAGTAGCTATGTAATCTTTATGAAATCTCTGCACAAATCTAACAAAAAGTGATTGAGACCCGATTCACAGGGTGAGCGTAAATATTTTATAACAAGTATATGTGGCACGAAAGCTGTTAGCAATAATGCTAGAAGGTACCGGTATTAATTGATTTTGGCATTCAGCTGGAAGATCCCGTAGAAGAAGCCTATTTAGTAGAGCCAGCAGTATAAAATTAAGGAGACCACGACGACAAGGCTAACAGTCGTAGAACTGCTGGGCTCTTCCATGATTTCCGAGTCCACAATGAGGGGAGTAAGAGATGTTGTGGTAGTGGCGGCTGCAAAAAAGGAAAAAGTAATGGATAATTGTGATTTCGTTTATGGTTTATGGGTAGATGGGCGATGAAAGCAATGAAATAGCAAGGTCAGAAAGGGACGAACGTAGTATGACTTAGGCTAAGTGGTTATACACAAATTTTTCTCTGCGCGAACGGTTAAAATACTGAAAAATCCCTAAAAATAACTAAAAAGTTTTTCTATCATTGTTGGATAAGGTGAAAACTTAATGCCTACTTTTTTTTTTAAATTTTACATTATAATGGTCGTTTTTAGGCATTTCACTCAATAAATTTCAAAGAAATCCGACAAAAAAAAAACTCAAAAACTCACGAGTAGCTGTAGTCGCGGCAAAGACATCATTTTTTATTGCTGGCTGTGAACCACTTTCTTCAAAATAGTTTCCACTGCCTGATCCCTCATGAATGTCCTCATCATCGTTCCATTCTTCTTGGACAGCCGATCCCTCGTATTGTTCAATTCTCGGGTCCTGAAACAATCTCACTTTATAAATCTTCCACCGGGTGGCCACTCGTCAGGTAAGATAGCAATCTCTCAGTCGTTTTTTTATCTTAATGTGATTAGAGACAGCCAGGTGTCTGGACCGTGTTCATGTATTCCTGTCGCCGGTTCTCACGGCCAATGAAGAAAGATACACAAAGATTAGGTAATCTTTATGCAGTCAACGGAGTTATTTGTCCAGCTGTGTCAATTCCTGCACTACACACTCTCTTATCTGTTTCTCATTATTCACCGACTTGACTCTATGACGCGTCGGTGGACGACGACGACAATACGACGAGGCAATTGAGGAGAAACGAGGAAAAAGTTGCGTAATTAAGCGGGATCAGGATAATGAGGCTCCGACTGGCCGGATTACCAATTTTTAGGCGGCAGATGGTGGGAAAAATGAAGTTAAAAATTATTGGAAAAAGTCATCTTTGGAAAATAAAACCTAAACTTTATGCTGTAATATTGCTATAGTCATTTGGATCGAATCTACCCCGAGTAAAAACAATTTGTCTATTGTTAGTGAGTTGATTTTGTATTATCGCTCATGCGAAAAAGAAAGGAAAAAAAAGATTCATTTGTTTTGAAACCAAGTAGCTTAAAATTTGTATCAATTGGGTGACTGTTTGAGAGAAACTATTTAGGATCCTACTACCCACTTTGACCTATTTCACCCAATGAAAGGTCCAACTGCCATCAAAGAATATTCCAGAAGACTAACGAGACTTGTGGGAGTCATAAATTGCTCTTCCCCATGAGCGCCCATACTTTTTTAGTTATTTGTTTTGGCTGGGTGTGCTATCAGAATTTCGATCTTTTTGTCAGATTTTTTAAGAAGGGTCAGGAACTCGAAAAATACCAAATTTACTCAAAAAAGATAAAGAGTCTATTTGTTTGACTTTGAGGAGTTTGTTAATGTGATGCTAATTGACAATTATTTCCTTGCAAAGAGAGGACCTAGTACTTCGAGTCTATAGATACTGGTTGAGACTTTCTTCCATTTCTCTCCAAAAAATTTTTTCTTTTCTCTCGAATTTCTTTGCTGTTCCTCAATTTGTATGATGAGCCTCCGAGGACTAAAAGTACAAGCAACAAAGCACAAAAGATGTTCCTATCCAGACAATGACTCTACAATCGACAGATGTTTTCGATAATTGTTTGGAGACAAATTACAACTCTTCTACGTGAAGGCTAGTACTAAATGTCCATAACCTTGGATTCGAGACTGGAATTTTACGACAGGGTAGTCGAGGCGAGGAAAAGTGAAATTTAGCCAAGATGACATTTTTAGGAGAAAAAAAAATGGGTGGGGGGACGACGACATATGTATCAGGGCTGATATGTATGACAAATCAGTCGAATGGGAGACAGTCAGGCGACGGGCGGGAGACTTCAAGGGGGAGTTGATTCACATGGAATATATACACGAATGTCTATAAATTGACAGTAGGCTATGTCGCGCTATTTTTTTACTGTCTATATTATAGTTGTATGCAACATCGCTGCCTTCCAGTTTCAAAACCATTTTTGAAATAATATATGCACGATTCATGTGTTCCCCAGAGAGGAATCTTAATCTTTTGCGGCTCCTTTTTGAAGATAAAGAAAGCCACAGCCAGATAACTGCCGAGTCGTTGATTGCATTTGCCCCGAGACATGACCACAGGATGAAAAAAGGAGGCAATTAGAGAGGGGGTTCCTAAGAAATCACAAGACTCACCATCGGACGGGGCTGAACATTCTTCGTGATCGCTGGAAGCTCTTCAATGGGCAGAATAGCTCTGCAAGTGATGAATAGAAGTAGAAAAAGAATACAGTGCCTCATGGGGACGGCGAGGCTGTCGTCCTACTGACAGATGAAATGCCCAGGAGAGAGAGAGAGAGACCACGCCCCCTCTAGCCGGCGCGACAACGACACAAACGCTACGCAAATAACCGGGAACATTGGACAGCTTTATCTTTTGTATATTAAATGATGAAATGACAGATGAAAAAATGGAGTAGAAAACATGAAGAAATACCAAAAAAAGTTACATAAAACATGATCTAGACCCTGGGTCTAAAGCATGTTTTCAGCATTTTCAAATTTTAACTTGAGAAATTCATTTACCTAGCATAGTGGTACATTATTGTTGCATATTTTGTCCATTGTTAGATCGAGTCTACTTCACGTTGAGATATTTTTGCTAAGGTCATATATTCAGAGATTTTCTCAAAAATGTCTCAATCTCTTCCATTATTTTCATCAACTGACTATCACCGGAAAAGTGTCACTAAATAGTTGCTTTGACAGGAAATGATGTCAATAATGAAAGATCGAATATCTCTCGAATGTGGAAAAAAGGGACGAGAGATGTGCAGGGAGTCGAAATGCATTTCTCTACTTCCAAGATGCGTCTTTTAAATTATGTTTTTAGATATTTTGAACTTGGGAGGGGGCAAAAAGATGTAATCACTGCTTAGAATTCGCCTCGGATATTCAGTTTATCAATAAAATCATCCCCACCAGTTTCTATAGTCATTATTACCATTTTGTAACTTTCTTTCTATTTTATCTACAGCTATCATGATTTTCATGAATCACTTATCGCGACGACGACAACACCGCCAATTCATATTTTTTGCTGAGAGACTCGTTTCCCAGAATAATTAAATCACAGTTCGACTCTTTCTGAACGATGGGAACGTAGGTTAAAATCAGAACTAACTGGGAGGGCGTGTGAACGAAAAACGTAAGGAAAGAATGGCGGGAACTTCAAAAAATGGCGCATGTCTTTCATGTCTCCGCTATATTCTTTCACAAAGAAGTATTCAAAAAAGACGTGATTTTATATTCATCTGGCTTCTTATGAACAGCAGAACAAGATTATCACTTTTTAAAATGAAGATATTCGGAAAAACTGTAGAAAAAATTCGATCATTACCCAGAAATTCAATTGAATTTTGAAATTCCAGTGCAAAATGATTGAAAATAAATTGCTGGGATGACTTCTCTCGAAATTAACCCAAATACTACCCCAGTACCATTCAATTTCCTCTCTCTCTCTCTCTCCTACCCATCTCCAAAGGAACGCAACCACTTGTTGCGTATAGGTGAATAATACATTTTCTTCTCTTTCCTCACAATGGACACGCGATCTCGTCCGGCCGTCAGCACCATAATTAAATACTCAATTATTCGCAGGAGGGGACTTTTATTACGAGGCGAAGACACCCGATTACCTGATGTTTGTTCCATTCCAACAATGATTTTCTGTTGATGGATCAGGACAGAATTTGGTGGATAATCTCCTCCAGTGACCACGGTATTTTTGAAGCTAAATAGTGAGGTATACAACAGAGGAAAAGAGGGTTTACCTGGCCGACAAGTCGTTCTGTTTTTTTTGCGACGACTGTCGGTTTCGGATTATTGATGAAAGATGTCCTGGTGGGGGAGCTTCTCTCAGCCAAGGCTCCACAAGCGTCGACGACATCCCTGGCCAAATGAGGGGAAGAAGTCTCTAACAATCGACGAAGGGAATTATGGATTCCTCTCTCCAGCTGAAAAAACCCCTTCCTTCCAGGTGACCAGTTTGTGAATTCCACTTTTTTTAATGTTTATAATTTTGTATGTTTATATAACTATAACTTTTTGGATCATAGAAAAAAGTGCAAGAAGTTTTAAATGGAGAAATAAAGGTAATTATCAACTGATTCCGAAATTTTAAATCGCCCAGCCCTCGTTTCAATCCTCCTTACCGCATAAAATCCATCAGAAAAATCCTTTGCTAAATGTTCCAAATCGGAAATGTTCTCATCCCATTTGGACGACAGTTCTGTGAAACAGTCAAACATGACGGATTCACACGAAGATCTATCAAATTTGTCTCAATTGAGGAGACTAGACCCACCGACAATAAGATATTCGATCGGCTAGACAACTGGCACAGAGGGTGAGATTCGCATATCGTCCAACACAGTCGGCTTTTATTGTCTTCTCTGTGTGAATAAGAAGGGATTGTAAAGTTTCGAGACGTTTTTCTAGCTGTTTGTAGCGGGAAATGGACTCCGAAAGTCTAAAAATGAGAAGTTTAATTTACAAAATGTAGAATTTTGTACGATAAATTGAAAAAAAAATCTACAACCAAGAGCCGAAGATATCGACTTTCTTCCTTTCAACATACTTTCTTATCATTTTCTCTGGTTCCCTTCCAAAATGCACTATCCACTTGTGTGCATGCTCCGCCATACAATCAACATATCTCGTCGGAGCCGTAACACATTCACCCATTGACAGACAAAGAAAAATTGAAGGGAGCGTCCTTGTAAACATTTTCTCAACGATTTCTGTTAACTCTTTCCGTAATCGATGTGTTTCTACAATCTAAAAATATATAATAGATTTAATTTTTAAAAACTTACTCCATCTTCGCTAAGAATTCGTTTTATTTCATTTATCATCCAATCGAAATGCTGCTGGAAATCAGTATGTGTAATTAGCTTCCCATAAGCCGTTTGAAGATCTCGAATCACGTCGTATTTTGTGGTGTCGAGAACATATAATCTTTCTTCTGAAAATTAAAACAATGGAAGGAAAAAATTATCTCAGCAGGTTTGGCAAATTCTTTTTCGAATTACAGTAACTGATAGATTGTGCGTAATTGCGTATGGAAATTTTCCTTAATCTTCATTTTCTGCTTATTTGAATTAATTTTTTTATACCAGAAAATAGCAAAAAGCAGAATTATATATTAAAATGTAACAAAATAAAATATGCTTATAAAAGAAACAGTGCCACACAACCTACCTCTTGTCTCCAATGTCTTCAGCTTTTTAAAAATTGAGGTTTTCTTATCCGGTTTATTCGAAGTTTTCTTTTTTGTACTGAATTTTTGGGATTTTTTTTTGTGGTCTAGCAAACATGAAGTAATAAATAAAAAAAACCATTCTTTTTGTGAATTAAATTCCTATAGGTCTAGCTAATACACGACTCTCTCTCTCTCCATTTCCTACTCCCAGTAGGCATGATATAAAAATTTATGTAATTTAGTAGATATAATTTTGTGCGTAGAATTTATTTCCGGCAAAAAAAGGAAAAGAGAACAGCAAATATCACGAGTAATCGACTTAATTAATGACTTCTTGTGATAATTACAGTACCCTAAAAGTGATACGCAGACGCGCAGTACAAAGCTGTGGCACTGTTCCACACTAATTTTTTAAATTTAAACACCTTTTTTTAAAATTATCTCTTCTTTGTTGTTACATGATCATTGCATATTATTGTGTTTGTTTCTATTTACATCATTGTTGCTAGGTATATTGACTGGATTTATAGAAGATAATATTAGAATGAACATGTTGAAAATATATTGTGTGGTATTTTTCGGTGGAGATTATGCGATTTTTGATTCACAATTTGTTTTTACATGGTTAGCATACATTTTATCTACGAACTCACGTGAAGTTTGATGAAGTAAATCCCGCAGACTTGAGACTAACTTCATCGCTGATATTTTTGTAGCTAATTTAAGATGTTCCTCTGTTTTTACCAAGTTTTCTGAACTCCTACAGTTGCAATCGGCTGATGTCTGCAATCTTTATTTGTTTCACAGCTTGCTCTCTTCGTCGCTTTGCAGGTGTTGTTTCCGCAGGTGAGGCCTTTCACCTAATTGCTACTTTTGATGAGCCATCAGCCGCCGGTCTCACCTCTGGCATTGTAAAGAGGACCAGCATGAGGTCGCGAGGGATGCTCTACCGTACGCGTTCGTAAGGCTGTGAATTCCATGAATGCCAAAAGGGTGCGGACGCGGGCGTTTCAAAGTCGAATTGACAATGAAGATTAATGAGAAAACGAGCGCCGGAAGGGGAAAAGGTACGGTATCCGAGGGGGACACATTCTCATACGGGTAACAATGACGGATGACCAACAGTTACGCGACCAATCGACGTATTTGCTCATTTTTCGTCAGCGGGTGAAAAACGAATGAAAAAGATGTGCGATAACGACGATCAGTTAGCACATTACGAAGATTAATGAATATGTAAAATTACAGTGCAGAAACGAGCGCCGTGTTATGGAGCAATTTTTTGTATTTTCTTATTATATTTTTTCAACCTCGACTTATACCTCTCGCTTTTTTAATTAAGTTAATAAAGTTAATTGAATTTAGCAATTATTTCCAAGAATAGTCTAAGATTTTTCTAGCTGTTTCGAAATGAACCGATCTGGCACACTATTTTTATCTCCTAATTCAGATCAATTCAATATCACGTACTATTACTGCATTATTACTTGTAAAAGATTTTTTTAATTTCAAGAAAGTCGAAAAAAGATGTTCCCCTAAATGAATCACTACGATCATCCTTTTATGCGCGCCGGGAGGTGCCTTGTGTCATTTTTAAATTATATTCCCACCATCTGTTGCCCTTTCCCGAGTAGCGAAACAATTAAAGAATGGTGTGAAAGGACATACTAACCACATACAAAAGCCGAGTCGGTAAGTTCAAACGAAAGCTAATGTGAACAGCTGGTAATAATGAAAGTTTCACATTTAAAAACATGCAAAATTCACTTCCCTGCTCTCGTGACCCTTTCGTTTACACAAGGATGAAATAGAGGGCCCATTAAGCGACAGTTGATGCGAGTGAGGCGCAACGTTTTACCCTCCGGAAGAAAATGTAACTCACTGGGTAGCAGCAATGTCGTAATAATAATAGTAGGAAGACTGTAGAATAGCAGTGGGTCTTCATCCTAAAATTTAGAAGGTCGCTTTTATAAAAAGGGAGATTAGGCGCCATGTTTCTTTGTAGGGGCAGGTGTTTTCAGCTCCGCCCCCGCGAGAGAGAAAGAGGGGCGGTACACGGTAGCTCTGGTAGCTGGTCGGTAATTTATATTAAAAGCTGACAATTTACGTGAAAACAACATATTGGGCTGGGAAAAATTTTCATGCGAGCTGCAAATTTTTTCGAAATCTATCTATTGCTGGGAAAAACACAACTAATTAATTTTATGCAAAGGAAAAAGGAAAATCTTGAAGCCAGTTTTCTTGCATAGTATTTGTACTGTCACGCTAAATTTCACTCAATCGATTTTCTTTCTCTGAGGGAAAGGGTGGTACCGATACGAAAATAACAAGCTGATAGCTTGTCAATGTAGATGTATGTCTCAACGTTGATCATCTATCACCGACGTCTCGTTGGCACTCAGCAAGGTTACTCGCTGATTAATGCTGCGGCAAGAGAATGATCCGTGGAAGAGGAAAGGATAGAATAAAAAAAGCAAACGAAGCAGTAAAATGTGGAATGCAGAAGGGAGGTGCATTAAAATAAGCAGTCGACTATCAAAAAAGATAAGAGAAGGCGCCAGGCTGCTCTGAGGGCAGTAAATTGTCGGAAATTTGCGAGAATTATTTTGACATAAAATTTGTCTCCCTATGGCAGTGATTAGTGGTTGCTTGCAACAAGTGGTCGAAAATCAGGTCGGATGACAGATATGCCGCTTCCTTTCTCCCTCCCCCATAGAGAGGCAAAAGGCGCCGACAAATGCGGGACAATGACCCAATGTAGCCGGCGGATATGAGCGAACTATTCTCACTATTGTGGAAGTGAGAACCACACGCGTGAGAACAGTTAACATGAAATATCCAACTTCTTTGATGTTTATTCACGAGACCGCAACTATGAGATAACCGATGGAACCGTTGAGAGAGCCGGGAAGGGGTCTATTTTACTTATTACTAGTTTCTTGTGTTGATGAGAGAGATATCCTTTGATTTTCTTCTAAAATAAGGTAATGGAGCTTAAAAAAATAAACCTCTGCTATCAAATTGGCTACAATACACTCCAATTCGTCATCATCGACATCATCGACGTTTTGAAACCGCAAACAATCCATAAATGCTGATAGGGGGATCATATGCGTACCCATAAGTAAAGAACTAAACTCTATACACAGACAAAAAGTAAAAATTTACATTTTCTTGAACAACGTTCTCAACGTAATACCTCGTAACTTTTCTAACATCAAGAATATACCACTTTGAATAAAGAAATTCTCATTTTCTTTAAGTGCACCATCTAATTGGGCAATATTGCCTTCTTTCACGGCTGCAACAACCTATATATTATATATATATTGAGAATAAAAAAAACAACTAACATCTTGAAATTCATCCAATTGATACTTATGAAGCAGGTGTTTACTTGGCATATGCCCGAGGAACATTTTCACCGGTACCAGATAGATCAAAATGAGTTTCTTATTCCTTTCTGAGTCTTCTGGACAATTTCGGAAAGCATAGGAGAGCGAACTCTCAGCTAGTGGTAAATCCGAATCGAACATTGCTTTTCGGCCCAGAAAATAGTTATATGTAACTTTGTCAGCCATAGAAAAATAATCAAAAAGTTGTCCAGCGTTGTCGATGGTTCGAATAAGAGGTTTCAATAAATTTAACTTATTTATCTGAAGAAATAAGGAAGCAATGAAGAGACTAACCTTGAAATAAATCCGGAATAACTGATTTGTCATATTCAAAAGAGCTATTTTTTTCGTTACTGAAAAGTCGGGTCGTCTGCAGGCAAAGACAACCATAGTCAAAACAATTTAATGACTTACGTGTCTGTAACACAAGTTCTATAAGACTCCATAATAGGATTAGCACATTTCTCATAATATGAATTGACGTCACTCGGATTTTCTATTTCTACAATATCGTCTTCTTCTTTTGATTCATCAGCCTATAAATTGTCAATGAAAGAAGAAAATAAACCATTCGAGCAATTCCACGAAGATCACTACAAAATTTATAAAACATGGGCATAAACCAGTTTTCTTCTTTACGTTTTTGAAGAACTTCACGATTAAATACCCCCATAATCTGAATAAAATGAATAAATCGTACAAAAGACTTACCTGCACATGAAGCGCATAAGCATCTTCATAATTTCTCTTGATTACGATGTGATACAGGACGTGAAGATGGAGGCAGGCAATTTGATCGATAGCTTCATCGTTCACAAATGCTCTATTAGTTCGAGAACCATAATTTTCAATCTAAATCATTTCTAAACCACAAAAATAGATCTACATGTAAGAAAGGAAGATCTGTATGTGGACCATTGACAGATAATAGAAATGCAGCTACTTCTGCATCATCCCAACTTTGTGTTTGCGCGAATCTATCCAACGCTCGAAAATAATCATCCACACTATTGCATCGTCCCATAAACGATGCTGCTGTCTGTGCGGCTGTAACCATTCTGAAAATTTGTTTAAGTAACAGAAAAAAGAACCAACATTTGAGAGACGACAAGTAAATTAACACTTTTAAATGCAGGTTCTCGTTTCTTTCGAAACAATACGTATATTTTTCGTTAAACGTCGTATTTACTCGTATGTCTGTATATTTACTATCTTATTGGCATTTTATTTTTTGTTACATTTTATGATGAGCTAGAGGTGCATTAAAGACATTAGTTTAGAAGTTGTTTATTTGCATTTTAGTTTCGTCAATTCGGTTCAAAAACTTGAAAAATGCTTTATTCGGTGCTAATTCGATTGGTTTTGTGATTTCTCTTTATTATGATGTCGCTAATTAGGTTTTTTTTAAGTTCAGAACTAAAAGGAATAAAATTGGATGCGTACTAGTGGACCAGAAGTTAAAGAAGGCGAGGATACCAACTCGACCGATTCTGATTTTTCGCAGCAGAAGAAGATCATTTTAAAAAGAAGAAGAGACTCTCCAGTGGTTTGTTTCCATTATTCATTAGTTTATTTTCAGTTGTCCGATAAATTCAAGAGACCAACGATGGATTTTTATTCGACAGACGATATTGATGATGAAGAAGATGAGTTCGATGAGCCTGTTTCGCCTAAACTTAATGCCTCTACAGTATATCCATAATGTTCTCTTTATCTTGTCTAGGTACCTCAAGCTAATTTCTTTACTGCTCAAGTCAATGCT
Organism: Oscheius sp. DF5120; assembly: GCA_932521415.1. Lineage (NCBI taxonomy): Eukaryota > Metazoa > Nematoda > Chromadorea > Rhabditida > Rhabditidae > Oscheius > Oscheius sp. DF5120. Next base: position 1,990,348 of record OW051465.1, on the reverse strand, counting down.
CCCAAAAAGTTAGGCATCAAAGGCTTTCAACGTTTGTTTTTTTTTTTTTGTTTTACAACTTTCTTTCAGGGAAAGAAGTAGATCGTGAAACAAAGTTACAACAAAATTGGCCGACACTTGAAAGTAGTATTGAAGCTATCCAGTCCAAACAGAAGATTGCACTTACATTAGAAACATTATATAGGGTAAGTGAAGCGTTTTGTTCTTTTATTATTATTTTTTGGATTATCGAAAATCTTTGTGAAGTGAAGTTAAACCTTGGCGCCGAAGTTTATGATCGGCTTCAAAATCTCCTCAGGAAACATGTTATCAATCTACGGTGTGAAAATCCTACATTTTTTAAAATTCTACTAGAATGACTATTCAAACTTCTGAAAGAGATGGAGATTTGTTTTTGAGCACGATGAATAATACATGGTCTGATTATTGCCATCAAACACAGATGATACGAAATATTTTTCTCTATCTTGATAGGACGTATATATTACAAAATAACAATGTTCCTTCAATTTGGTTAGTTTTTTTGTTCAATACTAATTTGTTTACAGGGAATCAGCGTTAAATATTTTTCGGGAAGAAATAATGGATAAACCATCAATTAGCAAGAAACTTGTTTCCGAGCTATTACGCAGCATCGATGCAGAAAGGAAAGAAGTTCAAATTAACAGGGATTTAGTAAGAAATCTTCTTCGTATGTTGTCTTCTCTGCAAATTTATACCCAGGTAATGGTATTTCAGGCATTCATAAAAAATTTTAGGTATTTGAGCGCAACTTTATCGAGACCTCCCAAGAGCTGTACCAACTAGAAGGTGCTAATAAAGCAACTAACTTGGAGGTAGAACTTTATTTTTTTTAACAAGTTATTTCAGCCATCAGAATATTTTCGATATGTAGCGAAGATAATTGAAGAGGAAGGGGATAGAGTAGATTATTACTTAGATGAATCAACCAGAAAGCCTCTTCTTACATTGGTTGAAAACATTTTGATTACTACGCATATGAAAGCGGTATTGAGTCGAGGTATTTAAAATTTATATATGAAAAAAAAAACGATCTTTTTGTAGGTTTGGATACAATCTTAGATAACAATCGACATGACGATCTGGGGATGATATATTCTTTATTGTTTAGAGTGAAAGAGGAACTTACACTCAAAACTGGCTTTTCCAATTACATCAAAAGGGTTGGCAAATCTATAATTATGGATACGGAGCGTGATAAAAATATGGTAGAAAATTTAATGACTATGAAGCAGAAATTGGATCATATCGGTAGTATCAATCATCAACTATCAACTTTTGTTTTCAGTTGCTAATTGTTTTAAAAATGATGAGAAATTCCAACAAGCTGAGAAGGATGCATTTGACTACTTTGTTAATACAAGACCCAATAAGCCAGCGGAACTTATTGGTATTTTATAATGTTTGTTCAACATTATTTACAGCAAAATATATGGATGCTAAGCTCAGGACAGGAAATAAGGAATCAAGTGATGAAGAGTTGGATAAACTTATGGATCGCGTAATTACACTTTTCCGTTTTATTCAAGGAAAAGATGTTTTCGAAGCGTTCTATAAAAAGGATTTGGCTAAACGCCTACTTCTAGGAAGGAGTGCATCGGTTGATGCTGAAAAAGCAATGCTTTGCAAACTGAAACAAGGTTTCCATTGTCGATCACATTTTTTATAGTTCTTCAGAGTGTGGACCAGGTTTTACTCATAAATTGGAAGGAATGTTTAAAGACATGGAATTATCTATTGATTTAACGCAAGCATTCCACCAACATGTTAACCACGAAATAGAACAAGGTGTAAGCACTCCAATTATGGAAGTAAATGTGAATGTTCTCACATTGGGCCAATGGCCGGCTTATGAACCGGTGGAGGTATGATTTTACACATTGTTTATACTCTTCTCAGATAATGCTACCTCCCGGAATGTCTTTGAGTCTTCAAAAGTTCCAAGAATTTTACGTGGCAAAACATCAAGGAAGAAAGTTACAATGGCAGCATTCTCTTGGACAGTGTGTACTCAAAGGAGTTTTTCGTAAAGGGGTAAGTGAATAGATAATGCTAATTGTTTTTCAGTGCACAAAAGAATTGCTTGTCTCACTTTATCAAGGTGTGGTGCTTTTACTTTTTAATGGATGTACAGAATTGACATTTTCTGAAATTTTTGAAGCTACTAAGATTGGTTAGTTTATATACATTACGTTTATCTTTTTGCAGAAGTAAAAGAATTACAAAGGACGTTGTTCTCATTATGTGTCGGTAAAGTTCGCGTATTATGTAGAGATTCCAAAGAAAAAGAAGTTAGTTATTATCTCACTTTGTCAATATCTTTCCATTTAGATGAAAGACACTGATAAATTCTCTGTAAACACTGCTCTTCAAGAGAAGTTATACAGAATAAAAATATCACAAGTACAAATGAAGGAAACGGTCAGTTTTCGATCCATTTTTCCATACTATTTTTTACAATTTTAGGAAGAAGAACATAAAGCAACGGAAGAACAAGTAAATCAAGACAGGCAGTACCAAATAGATGCGGCTGCCGTACGTATTATGAAGACAAGAAAACAATTAACTCACCAGCAGCTGATTTCCGAATTATTTGAACAACTACGGTTAATTATTTCATTAAAATTAATCTGATTATATAATTTAGGTTCACAGTGAAAGCAGTTGATCTGAAAAAGAGGATTGCATCACTCATTGAAAGGGAATACATATCCCGTGATAATGAGGATCATTCTATTTACAAATATGTGGCCTAGTCGCACTGTATAATGATTACAACATCCGGTACAATACTGATGTATTTTAAATTTTAGTAAATCTATTCGTTTTATGTATTTATTGAAGAAATATGGAAAGAAAATATACAGATTATCAATTACATAAGAACCACTTTCCCATTCTCAACATGATCCTGAATTGATTTCAAGGGTATTAAATGAACGGTATCCTTATTCATTTCAACGATAACATCACCGTTTTTATCCTGGTAATCGGGTACTTCTACATTTTCGACATCATCTGCTATTACACGACAGAATACCTAGAAAGCTAATGTTTAAATATTGACTTACTCGGCACCTGGAACTTATGCCCGAAGAAGTTTCGGACATAAGTCCCAGGCGTTCTCATCAGGACGATTCAAAGCAGGAGTATTATAGACTTTTTTTTCGGAGAAAAATCCCCCCAAAACTGGAAATTTATGGTCGAAATAAATTTTGAGTATAAGTTTTCGGGCTCAACTTACTCTTTCATGTTCAGTGTTCACCTCAGCAACAGGAATTCGTCGGAAAGTTGGTGGTAAAGAATTAAATAAAGAAGTACGAAGTAATTTTGATTCAGCCTGAGTGTACTTGGAAAGAAATTCAGCTTCCTCCTCGGCTAATAATGGAGTTTTGCCTATACAATATAAATATATAACTATATTAAGTGCGAACCAGCTTCAATACGTGAATTATGCTGTTTTAATATTCCTCGTGAATTCTTCTCAATCTTTTCTAGCCGTGTTCTTAAATAATCGTTCACCATAAATCCAATTCGAAGAACTTCCATTTTATGTGCTGCCACTTTTAAACTTGTCTAAAAGATGTACGATAACATAATAATAATTTACCCTGTTTTTACAATTATCGATGTTCGCTTCCATTCCGTCGACTTGATCCAAAAGACATTCGGCCGCCTCGTATTTGTGAGGAAGAAGGATTGGTGCACAACATTCATTTATAAAAGCTGTTTTCATCTCATCTAACACCTGAAAAAGTCGCAATAATATTGGAAGTTAAATATAGAGCTTATATTTTTCTCTTCAGGGAAGAAATATTATTTTATTAAGAGACGGTAATGAAAACTAACCTCTGCCGTCGTTCTAGCAATCTCATCATCATCATCTTCTTCTGGGAAATTATTTGTTGCTGCCGATGGATGGCTTTCTATCTCTCTACGACTATAAAGATCTATTGAGGAGTCCGGCAGTGAGAAGGGCAGCGATGACTCATCATCCATTCTGGAAATATAGCATTCTTTTGACAAATAGAATAATAACAAAAGCAAAACGTAAGAGTTACATGAGTGAAAGTAGGTTTTCCAATTTGGAAAAAAAAATAAATTGGCGCCATGACTGCAGAGCTTGCTTACTTTCGGCTGTTTCCAATTGCTAATTACTAAGTAATTGAAAACAGTTCTTTTTATGTTAAATTTTGATTTCGTGTGTGAATTTTCAAAACACATATAAATAACAAAGACTAAGATAAACATCATGTGTAAAAACAAATGATATTCAGATGATGGCTTATTTGTTGAAAGATTTTCGAACAATATGACTGTTTACCAGTCGCTTATCACTTTATGCATTCCTTTCTTTTGTTTAACCCCTTCTTGTTCACTAATGTACCGATCTTGCATTGTAAAGAAGCTGCGCTGTTTGCCAGCAGTTACTCACTCTGCCGTCGAGAGACGCAGGCATCTCCGCCTGACTGAAACAGACAACATGAGAATGTTTTCTATTTGTTTGCGCAGCTTTACCATCTTTTTTACCTTCTTCTTTTCGTTTTTCGATTAGTTTACTTATTTCCTGTCTGATTCATCCATCCCCATCTTATCAGTTTGCTTATTTTCCTTTTATTGATCAACCCATCTTTTCAGATGTTTCCGAGTCATGAAGAAGACCGAGAAATCGATGATTTGAAGTCGAAATTTTTTCATCTTTTACCAAAACAGCCACAGGATATAGTAAGTTCTTTTGTTTTCAATAATTATATTTTTCCGTTGGCGACAGGGATTTTCCTTATTTTGATGCCCGTTGGCTTCCTACTTCACATTTTTTGGATTTTACCGACATGGTACCCTGCATTTGGCGAAGGCTAGTACTATTTTCTCATAATTAATCTATTTTTTTTAGCTTGGAATATTCGTGTAGCGACAATGCTTCTGCTCGCGTTCAATATATACTTCAATTGGTATAGAATGTGTTATGTAGGACCCAGTGGAAGGAATTCAGTCTTACCAAATGTCGTCAAATCCGGATTCAGGTAGGTATATTCTATTTCTTTCATTTTTTCCTTCAGATATTGCCATTCATGCCATATGAATGCACCACCACGAGCATATCACTGCCCAGTTTGTGACATATGCGTGTTTCGGAGAGATCATCACTGTTCTTTTGGTGGTATCTGTGTCGGACACTTCAATCAACGGTCTGCGTTATTCTTTCCCCTTTGAATGTATATTTTTAGTTATTTCGTCGCGAGTGTGATCAATCAACTTTTTTTATCAGCTATCCTCACTAAGTAAGCTCCGGTTTATTTGAAAAAAAAATGGTTCTAGTTATACTTGGGACTTTCTTTGGACTAGAATGGACGGCCCATTCACTTTGGGAAAAATCTGGCAGCTCTGTCTTCCTCACCTAGCTCTTCTTGCCCGGTAGTTTTCCGATTTTACTATTTATATTCTTTTCAGATATGTTTCTTTCCATCAATTTTGTTGTTTGGTGTTCTTGGCATGCACAGGAACTGTCTTCTTCTTCACTATTTATCTCTTCGCAGCACAACTCTTCTGTTTATGGAATGGACAAACCAGAATAGAGTATCTTTTGGTAAGGGTTTCTTTTGGTTTAACAAATTATTTTTAGGATGTTCACGCCTATCAATTGAACTTCTTCGATAATCTTAAGCAGTCTCTCGGAACTCGATGGTATCTCATCGGTCTCTCACCGTTCATTCCATCTCCTTTACCATCCGATGGTACAAATTTTGTCACTCGTGATATTGAGCGTGTCTCTGCCAAAAATCTCTAAAGATTTATCAACGCTTCGTGAAATTTGTACATATTTTCATCATAATATACATATATGAAATAAAACGTATCGTTTTATTGGTAAGGCCATAGGGCGAAATGATTATGAGATCAGTGAAAACCTTCCACTATTACAATGAAAAAAGAAAAGAATAAAAAAAGAGTTGCCCCGGAAAAAATTAAAGGAGAAGCATAGTGACTCGACGCCTGGAATATCCGTTGGAAATGTGCTAGGTATACAGTCTCTTTCCAACGAAAAAAATCGGTTCGCGAGACCCATTATTTGTTCATAAGGAAAAACCATAAGAATAAAAATATTTCTAAGACCAATCTACCGTAAATTCTCCAAACAATAGAACCCCTGAGGGTTCTATTTTTTAATACCTGCGCGGAGTGGGGTTGTATTAGATGGGATGGTTCTATTGGAAGAGGTGTTTTATTGGAGAATTTATAGTATTTCAAAAAAAGAAATGAAAGTAAACCATCGTATTTTGGCGCCTTACGGTACATTGTCAGAAAGGTCAAGAAATCATGGCAAGTTGTAGAACACGTCCACCTTGTAGATTACGTCCGTACTGTATTTCACGTAATTGTATTACACGTCCTTTCCTCTACTGAATACAAGTATACGAATTTTATTTTCAAATCAAGTTATTTTCTGTGAACATGAACTATTTTGACTGTCTATAAATTTTTCAATCAAAATTTAATGAAAATTTCGATTTCGAACATATTTTGAGGTACTAACTGTCTCTAAAAAAATTTTGGTCGTTAGATCTTATTAAAGTCTAAACGATTTTGATTTTTGTCATACATGCTTCACACATTACACACACACGAAATGGCAGTTGAATTTGTCATTGATGAAGTATTCCTAAAAAGGTGAGTGTTTTAAAATATGATACCCCTAATTTCAGAAATAAATTAATGAAAGCTGATTGTCAATATACAGATATTTCACTTGTACAAAATCAAAAAATATTGTACTTCTTCGTTTTACGAAAATCTTCTGTCTCGGATAACTATAAAATATATACTTGTTATTTGTTTGAATTTTTAATACAGCAAAGCAAGCCGAAATCCCCCATGACACATGTCACAGAGAGAAATAACTTTTTTTGAAAATAATTCGTATACATTTGTATTCAATAGAGGAGAGTTTACTTACTAATATATGTCACAAAAAAACTGATAAAACCAAAAAAATGAGGAGAAACAAATAATAAAAATAAGGACAATTTGCCAGAAATCATCGTATTTCGGAAAATACTTATGTAACCACGTACGGTTGTTTTTTTAATTCACTTTTCATTAATACTTTAGTACTTTATTTCTTTTACTAATTTAAAAAAAATTTAAATTTATAAAGTAGGCATTGAGTACGATCACTTGATTGGCAAAGAGGAACGAAAAAAGTCAATTATATTGCAAGAGCGCGGAATACTGCTAACATTTCTATATATGATTAATCTACATCTCTCCTTATACAACGCTGAGAACCCAGCATGTAGCTCCACCTCTCCATTTTCTTCAATGTTTGACAATTCGACAAATCCTGTCCAGTCATATATACCATGTTTGCAATAAAATTATTTCTTATCGTTTCGATGTTAACTTTTTCCTTCTTTTTTATTTTGTTTATTAAAAAATATATTTTAATTCTTGTGAATTTTATATTTTTTTAATGTAAAGCAACCCGGAAACTAAAACTTTTTTTCAATCCTACTTCAGGTAAGCGATTTGTTCGCTATGTAAGTCAATATTTTTCTCTGTTCCTTATCTCTCTTCGCTATCTTCTTTATGAGGCTGAGAATCCTTTCAGCTGTTTGTTTCCAATACTAGTAATTTTGAAATTTTCTTACAACCAAATATGTTCTCTTCATTAACTATGATTCAGCAACGTTCTTATAGAACATCTAATTTGTTATTGTTAGACAGCAAGATAGTATCACCAGCACATAAATGTAGAATCCTTTTTTTAAACTCAATGTTTCAGAGGAAAGAGGATGGCTGATAAGGGAGAACAGCTAGTATCTGTTGTAAAGGGTTATGACCCCCAATATGGCGCAGAGAGGCGGGCGTAGATACAATGGCATGGGCCGAACCTCGAAAGAGGGAGAATGCTCCTACCGCTGGTCAAGCTAATTTTAGTTTCATATCATCAACTCACACCTTTATCCCTTTACCGGGTCAATCTCCTACTTAAATTAAATAGCTTGTCAACCGAAGCAGCGCCTTTCTCAAAAAGCCCATGCAAAGCCGCTGGCTAGATCTGACCTCAAAGACTTGAACTGCAATCTCAGGGGGCACTCTATACTCTCCTTATAATTGAGGTAGATTTCTGGAGGATACTAACGGAAGGTAGAAAAAAGTGTAGTGAGTTGGTTGCCAAGGTCTATTAGTGCAACCGCGGAAACATTCAAACGTCTCAAACTATCCTCCCATGAGGAAAATAGTCAAAAGAAGCTACACTATCCGGTTTTTTTAATCTCTCAGTGGTTTTCTTTCTATTTGTTGTTGTTATTTCTTTTTTACTCTGGTTTGATACAAACTGGGTGAAAGTGTTGTGTGTAAGTGGACCCTATCATAATTACGCAAGGCTGATGCAAATAAATATAAGCTGTATCAAAAGCTGCTCCGACTAGTTTACATAACTAATCTATCCGCAACAGTTGTGAAAGGAGATTTACCGCCAAGGCTTGATGCCATCAGTGCTATTTGTGCCGCGGAGAGGCGGACGTTGGCAGACTAGTACGGAGCGAACCTCGAAAGAGGGAGAATAGTTCTATCAAGCTGATTTTCGTTTATGCCAAGTGAGAGTGATCCTCCTTTTCTTCCTTTGCTATTATTGAATACATGTTTAATCAATAAGCAATCGTAAACTCAAATGGTATCTATTGTAACCTTTATTTGTTGTTATCAGATGTACTTTCTTCTGCATCTTTTTTCCTCCTTTCTTCTCAGACATATTCTTTCAGGTAATTTTAATTTATTTTCTGTTTCCAAACCATATTACAAACGATGAATTTTCCTAATCAGGTATAAAAAAAATGAAAAAATAAATCACAAAAATTCAGAGTAATGGAATTTGCAATGGATTGCCAATGCTCAATAACAACTTCGTTCAGCTACCTCAGGATCTTTCAAATGTATTTGTTGATGCCTTCAGTGAAAAAACAACATTTTAGCAACCAGCTTATGATACAAGACTTGTCCAAGGCGAATGGTCAACGAATGCTTATTCTCAACACCCAGGATTTCATCCAGCTTTCAGACAAGATCAAGGTAAAATTTTTCAATATTTCGCAGCTGGGAAACAGGTAGAGGAAAAGGCCTCTAATTGATAACTTGTTTTAATTTCAGGACCTCAGTGGCCACAGGGCAATGTTCAAATGAATGTCCCATTCTATCCAGGCCCACCTCCAGGCAGTTTTCCCCAGCCTCAATTTCAGTCAGGACAGCCGGTAAATCATATTGGAACCCAAAATAGGCTGTTTTTACATCATACTTTTGAATATCTTCCAAATCACATAGCACAGGGCCCGGAATGCCAGAAGTTCAATCTCTTCCCTCATCCGGCTTTTCAACAATGCTCATGTAATAGGATGCCTATTCAAGGCTTCTTTCCTTATCAACATCAAGGAACACAAATGATTCCAACCTCAGCAATTCCTGGACCGGATTCTGTACTGACGCAAAATCTTGAACCTCAACAGGGTCCACTTTGTTGTTCTTCTGCATTGATAAGCACACCTCCAGCTCCCCGATCATCTCCAGATTTCGGACAGGAGGTTCTTCGTCAAGATCATCTGTTACCAACTTCATCATCTGCTGCTACTTCAACTCAAGGAACTTCGGCATTAAGATCTCTTCTCCTCTCTCCAACTCCTCCACAACAACACAAAATGTTGAGCTTCCAACACACTTCCATACCGGAATGTAAGAATGAAGAGATTAAATTTAAAGATGAAGAAGAAGAGGATAAGAAGAGAAAAATGCTTAAGAGACAGAGAATAACCAGTTTCTCTAGCTCTTCCGAGCCAGATGTGATGATCCGACCTGAAACTAGTGGAAATTGCACTGAAAGAAGCAGCACGGATGATATTTTTGAGGTGAATTTTGGCATTACAGAGGGGGGGGGGTCTCTTTCCAGACAAACTACACTTTCGATTTTTTATAGTATGAAAAAAGTATATCCTCTGTTGTCATTTGTTTAATCTTCTGTAAAATTTACAATTAGTGATATTAGCACTGAAGCCATTCAATTCAATGACCCAAACATGTGAATATATTAATATTTTTGAAGTTCTAATATATATTTTAGGATGAAAAATCAAACATCGATTCTTTTAATAAATCCTTTTCGACTTCTTCATCCGTTTCCCCTCATGAAGACCATGAAAACGACGTAAGAATGTGTACAGTTCAGTTTCACTGAGCTTCAGATCATTTGGTTGGATAATATTGGGAATACATTAGTTCCAAATCCAATGGTGAAATTGGCAGAAATGAAGGTAGAGATGAAAATTGACCTAGATCACTACAAAACAGTAAGTTGGTATTATTAACTTAGATGTCACTTTTTAGGCTGCTCTCATTCCTCAACATTCTTCGAATGTAGGCCACATTTTCAATAATAAGTGTTGTATTTCTAGAGTCAGCTTCCTTTATTTTCTCCTTCACAGGATAATATAAGTATGAACCCTTCGTCGTCCAATCATTCTACTGAACCACATAATTTAAGGACCGCAATGATTGATCTTCTTCAATCTCAGGTATTGTTGATGATCTACTTAGTTGAATTATTTCTTCAGCCCTCCCCCAATCAAGGCATACATTTGTCTGATCCCATTCTACCAGTTCAGACTCCTCTTCTTTCAAATGTAAAAAAACCTCGATTTTGTAGCAGATGCTTGGTTCATGAAACTTATTCATTTAAAAAAAGTATCGTTTACTACTTGTCTTTATTAATGTTTTAGATCATCTGCCATGTCCCTATGGACGTTGCTCATGTATTGGATGCCTTAACATCCTGGAGAGAAATAGAAAAAGTAAGGAATTATAGGGGGTCTATATAGTCAAATATTTAGTAAAAGACGCTCGTCATTTGAAGAAAAGAATGACAATCATGACAACGGATATACTCAAAAATTCAAACATTCGCTGAAAAACATTAAAATGGTATTCTCGGTCTCCTCCAAGTTCTATATCAGTTATAAATCTTTATTAATTAATTAATTACCCTAATTTCCGTTGTGTAAGAACGTTCTTATACACGAACCGTACTTATACAACGGAAATTAGGGGAAATACAAATATAAATATATGAACTCCTATAGTATCTTTACTTTTAGTTTTTCCTTGTTGTTTTTTCTTGAATTTGAAACTTGATAGTTCACGACTATTGAAAACTTAATAAATTGAGAGAAAAAATTGAAGAGTAGATAAACTTTGGGTTATGGAGGGTCAACAGGCTATAACTACTGTAACCAAGTGATCTTTCGATTTGTACAACCAGATAGATGAACAGAAGGAGAAGAGCAAAAACTAAAAAACATTTAATTATATAAATATATTTTCTATTTAATTGAAACTTCCTGAATGCCATTTCAACAAGTTTCTAGTTCACTTTCAGTTGACCTTCGATTGACCGTCGCTGCCATTTCTAACCAGTGGAGTAATTCTTTTTATTTAACATCACTTCTTCCTGTTGTGTTCCATCATGGCACAATTGAATGACGATGATAAGAAGTGGAAGTTATTCGGGATTCATTGCAAGGATTCAATTCAATGGGTTAAATATATTATAATCGGAGTTACTATTGGGTATTTGGCTGCTGGTATTACCAATTTCTTGCCAATTTTTTATGCTGGATCCTGGTAAGTGTTAACTTTTTTATTTGTTTAAAATTTGCCGGTCTATCATTTATCTCTTCGGAACCATTGTTTTGCTTATTGGACTTTATACCGGAAAGTATTTTATTCTTTTTATCTTCTACTTCTGGACGCAAGTTATATTCAATGTTATTCTCGTCGGTATGTTTGCAGCCGTCTGGAACTGGGTCAGAAGTCCGGAAGAAAATTGGGTTGGTTAATTGAAAAAAAAGACTTCATTTTCAGGGGAAAACCTACGTCACTAATTTGACTGGAACTGACTGGCACCCAATATATTTTGTGGTATTTTTTGCGATGAATTTGATTGTTCATTTATTCATTCCAACTGTGGCTAGGCAGTTTTATTATTTTTCTGCTGATGTATTCAAGCGAGAGACAGAACAAAGGACCGGACTAAGACTTGAAGGCATCACATTGAACCCATAACCAATTTCATAATGCAAGTGATTTTTACTTTTTTGCTACCAAACATTCAAAGATCCTAGACTTCAATAAAAAATATTACCTGGGCTTAAAATTGCTTTCATCAGTTTTTTATATTATTAACTACTATTTATTCACTTTTTAACCGCTTTTGGAAGAGCTCTGTGTCTCCTTTGAAATTCTATCACCTTATCCTGAAGGAAAGTAGGCAGGGTAGCTAATGGGATGTAGAAGAGCCAAGTATCCCATCCAACATAATATCGCGTTTTTGGGAATTTTGCCAGCAGAGCGTGTTCGTAGGCGTCGACAACGGGAGAAAGATCATCCGAGCAGTGGGAGAGTCGGGAGAAGCGTGAGTCCTTGTCTGAAATAATATGTTCTATTTATAAAAAGTATAAAAAACTGAAAAAAATATTTTAAAACGCTCAGATGTTAGCGCCTTACGTGATTCACGATATTAACATAGTAATATACTTACAGTTTTTGAAGAACTCTTCGCCATATTCTTCCTTTATATCATTTGAGAGTCGATTCCAAACTGCGTCGAGATCGTTGGTAGCCGTTTGAGTAATGTTCGTCGTAAAAAAACCAGGTTCCAGAAGATGGACAGTCACTCCAAAGTCACACAGCTCATGTCTACATCCTCATATATTTATCTTCGATGTCAAATAACCTTATGACATCAGCATAAGCCTCCACCGCGTGCTTCGATACACAGTATGGTCCTACGGTAGGTCGTGGAGTTCGACCAGAAATCGAAGAAATAATCACTACCCGGCCTCGTTGAACTTTAACATATTTTTTGAGAGCTTGAGTAAAACGCATAACACCGAAAGTGTTGACGGACATCGCCTGAAAAAAAAATAAAAGTGGGGGAGGGAGAGAGACTTTGATATAGTCGTCGACGACGAGCCAGTCATCTGGACCAGAGTAGCCAAGGATTCCGGCATTGCAGACAATTCCCCAGAGACCTGAAGGTAGAAGAAATATTCTCAATACCCACCATTCTTGCTGACAGTTTTCCCAACAAAGTCAGCAAATTGTTTGACACTGTCATCCTTGCTAACATCCAGTCGATGGGTGGTCAATATTGGACTATTCCCAGAGATTTTCTTCAACTCATCTTCTCCCTAGAAATATTAAATACTTCTTAGATCTCTTACCTTCTCCGTGAAACATCCAGCAATAACCGGAATACCTTGTTTCACTAACTTTATCGCAAGCAAATGACCAAATCCCGTGTCACATCCCGAGATGGCGACAGTTTTTTTCGAAAGATCAGTAACTCGAAGAGATTGAAGAATTCGCCAGACTAAATATGATTTGAAGAAAAATATATATTTTTTGCCTATATAAGCTGGAATCAGCCAAACGAGAAGGGTGAATGCCATCGGACTGGCGGATGGTCTATCAGCCTCGTTATCGGTTGATGAAATGGTGCAAATGGCTTTTTTTATGTCCTTTTGGCAGAGGAAAGGAGAATATAGGAAGAAGTTTCGAAGGACCCTAGAGAAAAGTAGACAAGAAAATAGATCAGACGCCACATTCGAAAAATTTCGACTGGAAAGAATTGAATCGAGATTCAATTTTCTAGCTCACACCATAAGATTACATTTTCAGTCTCTCCAATATTCTACAACAATTTTCAGCTCCTTGGATATATTTGATAACTTGATTGGAGATTCTTATAAAAATAGCGTTTTCTACATTTCTACATCGTCTTCTACATCATGCCGACCATTTTCTCATACCAGCGTTTAAATTTCTACAAGAAACAATGTTTTTTTTGTTACTATATACATAGTCTGTTTCCAACGGATATTCCTGACACGTCGAGACCTATTGCGTTTTTCTGTTCTTTTTCCTAATTAAACAACAACGTATTTAGTACTAGTTGACCATGAGTACCCCCCTCCCCTATTTGACCCTAGATTCAAAAATTTTTCTTTCTAAAAATCGACTATTTAGGGATAATAAAGCATTCTAATTACGTTTTCAATAGCCTCGAAGTTTAATTTTATCATTTTTATTCAGGAAATAGGGTTTAACTCAATACTATTATAATTTATAAAGAATGGCATTTTCACTACTTTTGATATCGTTCTGATTCACGCCCATCGTTTAAATGTTTTTTTTTTAAATTCAACATAAATACAAGGGTTAAACTTCAAAAAGCCGAGTTAATTATGAAAAAATGTTACTTTCAAGTCAGAAGGTTCCGCAACGAAAGCGCGCTTAGAAAAACGGACCGAGGAATTAACCTGGAATATCCATTGGAAACGGACTATATATGACTTCTGTGCCGGGAAAAGCTAACCTTCTCGGGAGATTTGCATTTTCGCAACGACGTACTTTTGCACAGCCGTCACGTGTAATGCTTTTTATGTTTTCCCCCTCTTTTTAATTTATTTCTATTTCTTTTTAATTTTCAAATTCATTTTGCAGATTAAGATAAAATCTCTATTTTATATAATTCATAGCAGTTTTAATAGAGCAGGTCGTTGCGTTTATAGCCTTCTATGGAGGAAACATGACGTAATTCCACTCTTTCGAAAGTCGATCCTGGGAGGCGCTTTTTTAAATTTGTTTCTGCTTTTTAGAACACTCAATTTGCGCTGTGATAAGAGGATATCAGTAAGAGGAGGCCATTTGGACTGCGATCGATAATGGCTGGAATGCTCATTTAGACTTTTTCCTTGCTGAAAGTTTTTCTTTTAAATTTTAACTCATTGATGACAATGTAATTTACCGGTAACTCACGGGTTTTGCCCACGTGGGACAATGAGTTATCAATATTACTTTCATACTCTTAGTCCGCCAACAGGCAAAAATTGCTATTGTCGTCAACGGGTTAAAGGATTCAAATGCCTCAAAATAGATAGGGCCTCTTTCTTTAATTTTTTATGATTCTTTTTTTCATGTCTAGGAATTATTACAGGATATCATTTAATTTTTTTCAGAAAATTCTAAATTTACTATTATTAAAACAAATTTTACTCATTGGAAAATGTTTTTGTGGTAATGTATCGAACATCTAATACCAACAAGGAAATTTTAAACCTTAAACCGAGCTTAGATTTAAATGATCGGTTGAAAGACGGACCTCTCAAAGTTCGAATGGCATTTTTAGAATGAGTTACATTTTTGGTTCTTTCTTCTTGAAAACTTTAATTTCCTTTCTGTCCAATGAAATTAATGACTGTGTTTATTAATAGTTTTGTGTTCCTTTTCTTGATTCGACTTATATAATATTTCTCCATGACAGATCTTTCGTGTTTTCTTTCCTCCTGATAATAAAACATCTTCTTGTTTCCCTCTATGCTTGATTTTTCAATTCTACTTTTCTTTAGTCACAAAGCAAATAACTTTTCTATTCTTCCTAGTTCAAACATGCCTGACGCCGCTCCTCCTGACGCTGCTTCTCCTAGGCAGATGATGCGACTAATGTTAAAGCCAAAGGACGGAGAGATAATAACCATTGATGAAGACATTGCATTCAAGAGTAATCTGATCAAGAAGATGATCACGGATCTTGGAATTACCGATCCCGCCAGCCCACTTTTAGAGGAACCGCTTCCGATATCCAACGTTGATGAATGGACACTTCGAAAGGTTTTAGATTGGTGCGAAAAGCACCGTAATGAAGTCTACAAACCCAAGGAGGATCACGAAGATCCAAGAATTGATCTGACAAAGGATGATGAGGAATACATGGATGTGGAGAGCGAGCAATTGCTCGCAATGTTATTGGCCGCTAACTATTTGGATATTCCTGGAATCGTCGACATTATTACTCAAAAGGTAGGTTTTTTTCCTAAATTTATGAGGAAGAAAAAAGAGTAGGGAGTGATAAATCAATTAATTAATTAATTAAAAAAGCTAATCTAAACGAATAATCTAAAAGAACCATAGAAGGCCAAACGATAAGAAAAAGGAAAAAATGTAGGAACGATGTAGTTATCAATGATGATGACAACAGTGATATAGTGCTCTATTTAAGCTATAACTTAGATAAGATTAAAGAAAAAAACGGGAGAATAGCGTAAATGGAGCTCCACATTGCGGAAATTTAATTTAACTGTTCAATACAACAATTCAATTTTAGATTGCTAACATGGCAATTGGAAAGACAGTATCAGAAATCCGCGAAATTTACGGGTGAATATTATTCTTTTTATCATCTGAATGTTTAGACTTGAAAATGATTTCACTGAACAAGAAGAGGAAGAACTCCGAAGACGATTCGACTGGATCGAAACTTAAATACCAAATAATTGAAACTTCTCGAATTCAAGTTTACCACTGAAATTTCGAATTGTATATTGCGTGGCATATAACATCTTACGTTACTCTTTTTTTTTACAAAATAATTTTTGATCCAAACTATTCATCTGTTGGATAGTTAGTTTGCACAGCTACGGACATATTTGATGTATCCTGTAAGGACCTGTAAAATCCCCGATAACAATCCGAATACTCAAGAGTATAAACTATCCAACGCTACCCAAGGAAGAGTGACAATCAAGAGAGAGGAAGCCAAGCTACATTGGCATAGGAAGCAACCTCGCCAACTTGTGATAAATCTCACGCGCAAAAGCTATCAGTACGCCTGAATGCTCAGAAGAAAAGGGAGCTGTTAGGCCTGTAAATCTCCACCCTTAGTGATATTGTGATCAGCCATGGTGTTATAAATGCGTCACAACATATACGTATCCTTGAATATTCTATATAACAGCAAAGTTTGATTCTAGTTACAAAGAATTTCACAGAAACACATTTCAGCCAGAGAAAAAATGGAGCAGCAAAAACAAGAACATTTTGCATGATCAGGCAAAACTATTGATTTAAAATTTTTGTTTGAGTAAGGAATTTCGTTTATTTAGTTGAATGAATCGGATCTCTATGCTTTTTTCTGACTTTTTTTTATTTGCTTTATTTATTTTAATGTTTATTTAATAAAATGCAAAGAGAATTGGTGAAGGAAAGATTTATTAGAAGAAGGTTGTAGCTGTATACAGAAGCGATCGGGAAAGATGTTATTAACATAAATGGTTTATTCAGATGGAGCATTTCCTCAATTACGAGTGAAAGGAGTGATATTGATGTCCGAAAGTCGACCACAGGGAGTACGGGGACTGTTTCTGAAATAAATATTCTTTTATAGAAGTAATAAAAAGTGAACTTACAGATCGAAAATGTTAGAATGGATGATTTCGATCTGAGGACTGACAACACAAATTGTCTTCGAGAGTCCGATTGTCTTGATAGCTGCAAGTTCTTCGGGGCTGAAGGAACGAGTATTAGGTGCTTGGTGCTCAAAATAGAATCTATCTCCGAATTTGAGAGCTGCGAATTGTTCGGCCATTATGAAGGCGCCGGTTCGACCGACGAGAGCTCCATTCGCGGGACGTTCTAACATGATTCCCGCATAGAGATCAATATCATCGACGGAGGCATACGTGGATCTCAGTGCATTTACATTGGCAGCATCCATCTGGCCGAGGAGATCGTCAAAACTGCGAGCTCTTGGGAGGCCAGCGCGAACACGATAGTCGTTATAGGGGAAGATACCGACATCACGTCCTCTCATGACATTGACAGCTGCCAAATCAACTCCAGACGCCCGTTGACCACGAAGTTCAAACATCTGATTTCTGACGGGATGAGAGAATTGACGATCCGCCAACATTCCAGGAGCTTGGATCATTCCATCTAATAACGATTGCCATCCTCCACTAGATGCCTGGTAGAGACTCTCCGCGTAGAAAATGTTATTTCCAAGATCCAATGACGGTGCCAACGTCTGGTTGTTATTGTTCATGCGTGGAAGATCTCGACGAATTTGACTGTGTCCAAAACGGAAAGCGGAAGCAGCAAATTCAGCTGTTAGCGAAGGATCAACACTTTCGTTGTACTGTGTGAATTGACTTCCCGGGAGAACAGTCAGACGGAATTCATCCATTATGGCTCGTCCAAGCAGCTTCGGAAGATATTCGTTGTAGACGTGACGTTGATAACGGGCGATCATTAGTCGTCGAGCCTCTTGATAAAGTCTCTCATCATTCCAGTCGGGACGGACTCGTCTCATAGCCTGGGCCATTCTGTTATGTTCGAGAATATAGATAGTATGAAGAGGAATAAGACCAGGATGAAGAGAATTACGGAAATCGCCACAGAGGAAACAGAAGTTGGGTCCTCTCGATTGACAGTTGGGATCCTATTATTGGACTATTAGAAAATATTAAAAGAAGACTAACAGTTGGATCCTGAGGAGGCAGATCGTATCTATTGTTGAAATTGAAAACTTTCAACTCTCCATTTCGGAAGGAGCGAACCTGGGCTGCTGTGCATTCCTAATAAATTTATAAATATTTAAAATAACTACTCACATCAGATCCATAAACAGGAGATAGATCCAAAAAGTGAGTATTTTGTCCGATTTGTGTTCTTTGTCCGAGTCCTCGTTGTCCGTTCAAAGCTCTTGTCAGACGGATGCAGCTGTTGGGAGGGAAATAAGTATCCCCATTGGGTACTCGAATAGGAGCACAATTACCAGACATGGCTGCCGAGTTACAGTCGGAACAATCCACCGTCTCTCCATTTGGACCGACAGCCGATGGCATGAAAATGACGTCGTGGGCGATCCACTGTCCATATTGTTGATGAAGATGATTGGTCATCAAATCAAGACCTATATTGGCTCCTTCGGAAAATAGACGATTCGAGATATCACGGGCAGAGGGAAGGGGCTGGCCATTGACTCCTCGAGTACGAACAGTTCCCATTCCATCCTCATAACTGGCATTTCCCAGAAGACGACGGATGGGTGAGACAGCTTTTCCAAAGTCACGGTTCCTTCTATTGTTACAGACTCCTGTGATGGAGCGAATTCGACTGAAGAAAGCTAAAAAATAGAATACCCTTACTTAGATTCGTCCTGGCAGTTGGTTGAATCAAGAGGAGCTCCACAGCTGTTGGCTTGTCTCTTGGCTCTGTAACCTCCAGAACGAGCAATTAAAGTGTTAATGTCGACTTTCTCCAACTGAGAACGAATTCCCATACCTTCTTTCTCAATCAGAATCTAAAGAATAATAATAATTCATCTCTACCAAGACGATCGACGAACCCTTGTCACTTCAGCCAAGAGATCACCTCTGACCTGTTCCTGTTGAGAGTTGTCATTAGCTTTCTGGGTTTGAAGAGTCCTTCCATCTTCTAAATTAAATGAAATTAATTTTTTATATAAAAAAAACCTTTAATAGTCCTCATTCCAGACTGTTGTCTTTGAAGATTAGTTTTGGCCTGTCGAATGGCCGCAAGAACATCATTATCCGTAAGAGCCAAACTAAAGAAAAAGAAGAATTAGAGAGACGAAAAGAAAAGGAGGATACCATACTCCAGCAAGGAGTGGAAGAAGAAGAAACTTCATAATATGTCGATTTGAATCAGATTGCTGTTTTAAACGGTAGAATATTGACACACACGATAGGAACGGACGGAGCTGGCTTCTCGCCCCCATCCAGCTGCATCAATTTCAAGTTCAAACTAGAACAGTGAGCTTAAATGACGTGAATATGGGAGAAGTAGGTAGAAGAGTGGTTCTTCTGTAGTCTATTCTAACATGAAATTGATTTGGTCGGATCAAAAAATTACTTCTGCGGAAGTCACTTCACTTACTCATATTTTTTTTTACTATTTCACTATTTTTTTTATCAATACATTTTCCTTCTGAAGATTGTCTTTAAATGTTAGTATATCTTTCAATCTTTTTTTCTATTTCTATCATATACTATTTTGATCGTTTAATTCTGTGTCTCTCTAATTTTTTCCTTGCAGTGTGCACAGCCAACTTACTCTGAATAAATGGTTCCATTCATTATGCCACGACGACAGCAAAGTTCATGAAATAGCAAAGCTAGCAAAGCTAACAGGTCAGAGACTAAGTTCACAGTTGGTCGAATCCTTGATGATCTTTATTGGAAGTTTTATCCTTTCAGATCCCTTTTTGAAAAAAAAATTATCTTTACATATGACATTTTATTAATTGATCTTTTTTGGAAGTTTTATGTTTTAGGCCAAGATAAATAATGGAAATGGGCAAATACGGCCAAACGCAACTGTGTATTAATTTTTGTTGTAAAAGACGAGCAGCATAATTCCAATTATTCCATCAAAGCTCTACAGAATGCAGGAACAGGTCAGAGAGCTCCACCGGCTTATGATAGATGGAAAAGAGAACAGGTGATCTCTTGGCTGTAGTGACAAGTGTTCGTCGATCGTCTTTGTAGACATGAAATAAATAAAAAGAAAAAAAAATTTAAAAAAAAACCACAAAGAGAAAGGTAAAAGACTCGTTTGCCATCAAACTCTTTAATTAATAATAGCTGCTACTACATTCTCGGCCGCTCCACAGGCATTATTTCCTCTAGCTAATTTGAAGAAACCACTCTGTCCCCAGTTGGTTCCCCATGAGTTCTTGACGAGCCAGTAGTCCTGGCCACTTTCACTCCCGTAACCAATTATGGTCATAGCATGGGAGCCGAGAGAATGCTCCTAGAATATTTGAATGGAACAAAAAGGGAATACCTCACAATCGCTACGAGAAGGAGAGAAAATTCCATTTCGATAATTAAACATCTGCTTTATGACTTTCATTCCTAAAAAAAGATATTTTGGTTGAGAAAAAAAGAAGAAGAAATGATCAGGATAAATTATCATAGGTCAGCTCATAACAATAGAGCCAAAAATGATGAGCTGGAGAAAATGAAATAAACAAAATGTCCTGCTGCATTCCTCTTTTATAATAATTCAAGACTTCTAGGTGATAGACCACTTAATGGAGTCCAGGGTTGAACTCAGTATCAAATGTCCCTTCCTGGCCCAGTGAGTGTGTCCAGATAGACAAGAAAATTAGGAAGTTGCTCGAGTTTAACTGCCAAAGAAAAAAGAGAGCTTACCAAAAGTAACCGGTCCCTTCTCTGCTACCCAATTCGCTTGGATATCTTCATTCTTAGAGAGAATTTTATAGTCATTGATGTAGACTTTGCTCTAAACTTTTAATATCATTATTGCCAAATATTTCCACCTCGTTGAGGACCTTGCATTCATGACCCTCCTGGCCAAGATAGGGATAGGAGGATTCCTTATACAGTCCGTTCTGCATGACAAATTCCATTGCATATGGACGATATCCTCCATGACAACCGTGGTCCTTGGAATCACAGTCGACAAGTTGTTGCTCCGAGAGAAGAACAAGTTCATTATTCTTGATGGCCTGTTGGGACTCGATAGCAGCACAGACAGCAAAAGCCCAACAGCTACCGCATTGATCTGAAAGGAATGGATAGTAGCAGAGATTTCATAAGACTATCGCGACTGAGCACTAAGTAGGTATAAACATATAAAGGAAAATTAAACTCTATTAATCGAGTGACAGATTTAGGGGTTCATTTTGGGTATTATTACTTCATATTTTACTTCCAAAACATATTCTAAGAAATAGCGAGTCCATTGTAAAAATTTGTCAAAAACAACCTTGAGACTATGTGGTTTCCGCAAACCTTACAAAAAAACCACGTTGTAAGTAACCAAGTTGTGAGCTATCCTAGGAAAAAAATAATACTTACCTTGATTCCTGATAGCCGTGACCTTTTCCTTGGTCCTCCAATCAACGGATAATGGTCTAGCTACGTTGCTCTTTTCTTCATAGCGACTAGATCCTTCAAACAAAGGCTGATCTCCTTCTGTCATCAGCATACTCCTCAATTCAGCATCAGTTCGATCAGTAAAGGGGGTATCGTCATAGTCGATAGAAGGATCCTTGTTTTCTTCTTCCAAATATTGTAAAATATTTGACACGTAGACTCGGAAACGGTACTCTACCTCGACAGGGATATATTTCTTGTTGAATCTGGCGAATGTAAAAAAAAAAGTGAAATACCTAGTCTGATAGATTTGGAAACGGGCTCTATAGCTATCAAGAAGAGATCCATCGTCAGGGAGAACGGGTTCGCCTTCATATCTGAAAAATACTCATAGATTATTTACTAACTTAGGAAGCATCTTCCTATATTAATTATAACCCACTCAAGTGTATGCGATATTCAAATCAGTCGGAATTTGACATTTTTGTAATATCCAAAAATTTTTGCTTTACATTTTTTCGCAGGTCCGAGAATTTATGCTCAAACGAAATTAGAGATCATCCAGTCTTGAACCCAACACTGGGACTACTAAATCAACTTACTTCTCCATATAAAATTTCCTGACAGTTTGATCATCGAAACCATTTGGAATAAATCCGACATTCGTCTGTTCGTCGCCAATTTTTGGAAAAACATATCTGAACAAAATTTGCATACTTTTCATTTCCTTATTTCTTGTTGAATTTAACTTGAAAAAATTAAAAAATGTTTTCAACGAATTCGTAAGATTTAACGGGCAATTTGGAGTACACGTACGCCAAATATGTAAAAAGCGTACGTGTTTCACATTTATTGGAGAACACGTACGTTTTTGTAGAACACGTAATTGGAGAACACGTACGCGGTTACTACTATTTTTTTATTTTTTTCTCGGTTTTCTTTGGTTCATAAGGTGTGTCTATTAGTTTATATTTTATTTAGAATGGGATTTAAACTTTGTCACTACACTTTTCATTTTCAACCGTTTTTGGACTAAACGCCACATATGTTTCCCTGGCAAATGTCAAAAAGGTTTTTTCTTGTCATACGAGTCAGAGATCATTCTTTATAGAGGAAATAATAAAAGCATAATAAACATTATTTACAAAAGGAACACAATAATTGAATTCTCAACGATTCTACAAAAAATATTCAGAATCATAATTATAATTTATATCTCTTCTGCCAACAATTGGCTTACGAAAGGAAGGAATTGCGCAACTTTTTAGTCTACGCCGTCCCTTGTAATTTTGTTTTTCTCCTTCTCTTCCAGATGCGACTCTCAATTTTCTTTCATAAAGAGAGTCAAGAGACTCTAAATCCTCCTGAAGTAGTGATAATGCTAAGAGTCTGTTCTTTTCATCGCATTTTGTGATAAGTGCAATCCTAACACATAACAAATACAGAAAAAGCTTACTTATGAGCGCAAATAATATCTCTGCATTCATGACACTTGAACAAATTAACATCTAGATGAATAACAGCACATTTAGTTTCACATTGCACTAAATGTTGATCTTTAATAATAGATGGATTTACAACCATCTTTTTTGAATCATTAAATAGCTTATTTTTTGATTCCGTTGATCTCCCTAAAGAAATAATGAGAAGCTAGTTTTAATATACCATTAAAGATCCAAGACGGAATTGTATCGATAGAATTTCCAATTTGTCTTTGAAAGGCTAACTTCAGCCCTTATTTAGGGGAAATTCTTTTATTTGTTTTTCAGATCTTGTAAATTTGCATCTACAATATAAACCGCTTCATAAAAAACTAACCTTCGCAAAAAAATTTCATCGATGGCGAATTCAATGGTTACAGGATTCGGCATTATATGAACATTTATATCGTTCATATTTACTAAAAACAAATTATTAATAATAATAAACTACAAATATAAGTACAAGTACAAATACAAAAGACCTTTTTGACATTTGCCAGGGAAACATATGTGGCGTTTAGTCCAAAAACGGTTGAAAATGAAAAGTGTAGTGACAAAGTTTAAATCGCATTCTAAATAAAATATAAACTAATAGACACACCTTATGAACCAAAGAAAACCGAGAAAAAAATAAAAAAATAGTAGTAACCGCGTACGTGTTCTCCAATTACGTGTTCTACAAAAACGTACGTGTTCTCCAATAAATGTGAAACACGTACGCTTTTTACATATTTGGCGTACGTGTACTCCAAATTGCCGATTTAACGGTATATGCTGATAAATATATAATTAAAAATGACTTACATCATATAGAATTTATTCCATCTTTTCATAAAGTCTGCTGTAAATTTCGCGGAACTCGCATCCTCTTGCCCACAATGAATAGCATGATAAATAATAACACCCTAGATGACAGTTCTAACAGCATAAAGGAGAACTTACACTCAAGTAAACAATAAAACCAATATATAAAAATTTGAGAGAAGTATAAAACCAAAGCCGATGGTTCTGGACTTCTAAGCTTAAAAAAAAGCAGTAGTAAGAATTTCTCATATACCTGTTGGAAGTTTCCGCCTTTATAGGAGAATTAAGAGGTTCAAGGTCCAACTTTGTCTCAACTGACTTTACTGATGAAAACTTCGGCCACATTTGAGAGAAGAAGATTGAAAGTAGCCTCAAAAACGTCATAAAAAATGAAGAAATAGCTGAGTAGTGAAGCAACCAGTTTGATCTATGAAAAATCAGAGAATTGTGACTTTTTGCCCGACCGTGCAGTCGGTTTCAAAATAGTCAACTTTTCCACGACCGTAGCTTGGACAACCGGCCGTGCTTATGTCCAATACCACGAAGGATAAATGCTGACTGGCAATCGTTTTACCGTTTTTACCAATACTTTACATCTCGATCAATGCAGATGGTGCATAAGCGAAAACTCTACATGACCTGTGTCGAGAAAAAAAAGAGACACGGTTCAAATGCTCCGACAGAAAGATTTATATAGTGAGTGATGAGAAAATGATGAGAAAAGTCTCTAGTGGCCAGAGTCTCACTAGAGTCATCATGATCATCAATCCGACATTCATCTGTTCGTACCTCATTTTCTCATCACTCTTTTTTTATGACGTTTTTGAGGCTATCTATCCTCTTTGGCTCTATTCTTATCAGTCATTCGTTCTTCTATTCCTATCACAGACACTACTTTCAATCTTCTTCTCTCAAATGTGGCCGAAGTTTTCGGAAAATAAATCAGTAAAGTCAGTTGAGATAAAGTTGGACCTTGAACCTCTTAATTCTCCTATAAAGGCGGAAACTTCCAACAGGTATATGAGAAATTCTTACTACTGCTTTTTTTTAAGCTTAGAAGTCCAGAACCATCGGCTTTGGTTTTATACTTCTCTCAAATTTTTATATATTGGTTTTATTGTTTACTTGAGTGTAAGTTCTCCTTTATGCTGTTAGAACTGTCATCTAGGGTGTTATTATTTATCATGCTATTCATTGTGGGCAAGAGGATGCGAGTTCCGCGAAATTTACAGCAGACTTTATGAAAAGATGGAATAAATTCTATATGATGTAAGTCATTTTTAATTATATATTTATCAGCATATACCGTTAAATCGGCAATTTGGAGTACACGTACGCCAAATATGTAAAAAGCGTACGTGTTTCACATTTATTGGAGAACACGTACGTTTTTGTAGAACACGTAATTGGAGAACACGTACGCGGTTACTACTATTTTTTTATTTTTTTCTCGGTTTTCTTTGGTTCATAAGGTGTGTCTATTAGTTTATATTTTATTTAGAATGCGATTTAAACTTTGTCACTACACTTTTCATTTTCAACCGTTTTTGGACTAAACGCCACATATGTTTCCCTGGCAAATGTCAAAAAGGTCTTTTGTATTTGTACTTGTACTTATATTTGTAGTTTATTATTATTAATAATTTGTTTTTAGTAAATATGAACGATATAAATGTTCATATAATGCCGAATCCTGTAACCATTGAATTCGCCATCGATGAAATTTTTTTGCGAAGGTTAGTTTTTTATGAAGCGGTTTATATTGTAGATGCAAATTTACAAGATCTGAAAAACAAATAAAAGAATTTCCCCTAAATAAGGGCTGAAGTTAGCCTTTCAAAGACAAATTGGAAATTCTATCGATACAATTCCGTCTTGGATCTTTAATGGTATATTAAAACTAGCTTCTCATTATTTCTTTAGGGAGATCAACGGAATCAAAAAATAAGCTATTTAATGATTCAAAAAAGATGGTTGTAAATCCATCTATTATTAAAGATCAACATTTAGTGCAATGTGAAACTAAATGTGCTGTTATTCATCTAGATGTTAATTTGTTCAAGTGTCATGAATGCAGAGATATTATTTGCGCTCATAAGTAAGCTTTTTCTGTATTTGTTATGTGTTAGGATTGCACTTATCACAAAATGCGATGAAAAGAACAGACTCTTAGCATTATCACTACTTCAGGAGGATTTAGAGTCTCTTGACTCTCTTTATGAAAGAAAATTGAGAGTCGCATCTGGAAGAGAAGGAGAAAAACAAAATTACAAGGGACGGCGTAGACTAAAAAGTTGCGCAATTCCTTCCTTTCGTAAGCCAATTGTTGGCAGAAGAGATATAAATTATAATTATGATTCTGAATATTTTTTGTAGAATCGTTGAGAATTCAATTATTGTGTTCCTTTTGTAAATAATGTTTATTATGCTTTTATTATTTCCTCTATAAAGAATGATCTCTGACTCGTATGACAAGAAAAAACCTTTTTGACATTTGCCAGGGAAACATATGTGGCGTTTAGTCCAAAAACGGTTGAAAATGAAAAGTGTAGTGACAAAGTTTAAATCCCATTCTAAATAAAATATAAACTAATAGACACACCTTATGAACCAAAGAAAACCGAGAAAAAAATAAAAAAATAGTAGTAACCGCGTACGTGTTCTCCAATTACGTGTTCTACAAAAACGTACGTGTTCTCCAATAAATGTGAAACACGTACGCTTTTTACATATTTGGCGTACGTGTACTCCAAATTGCCCGTTAAATCTTACGAATTCGTTGAAAACATTTTTTAATTTTTTCAAGTTAAATTCAACAAGAAATAAGGAAATGAAAAGTATGCAAATTTTGTTCAGATATGTTTTTCCAAAAATTGGCGACGAACAGACGAATGTCGGATTTATTCCAAATGGTTTCGATGATCAAACTGTCAGGAAATTTTATATGGAGAAGTAAGTTGATTTAGTAGTCCCAGTGTTGGGTTCAAGACTGGATGATCTCTAATTTCGTTTGAGCATAAATTCTCGGACCTGCGAAAAAATGTAAAGCAAAAATTTTTGGATATTACAAAAATGTCAAATTCCGACTGATTTGAATATCGCATACACTTGAGTGGGTTATAATTAATATAGGAAGATGCTTCCTAAGTTAGTAAATAATCTATGAGTATTTTTCAGATATGAAGGCGAACCCGTTCTCCCTGACGATGGATCTCTTCTTGATAGCTATAGAGCCCGTTTCCAAATCTATCAGACTAGGTATTTCACTTTTTTTTTTACATTCGCCAGATTCAACAAGAAATATATCCCTGTCGAGGTAGAGTACCGTTTCCGAGTCTACGTGTCAAATATTTTACAATATTTGGAAGAAGAAAACAAGGATCCTTCTATCGACTATGACGATACCCCCTTTACTGATCGAACTGATGCTGAATTGAGGAGTATGCTGATGACAGAAGGAGATCAGCCTTTGTTTGAAGGATCTAGTCGCTATGAAGAAAAGAGCAACGTAGCTAGACCATTATCCGTTGATTGGAGGACCAAGGAAAAGGTCACGGCTATCAGGAATCAAGGTAAGTATTATTTTTTTCCTAGGATAGCTCACAACTTGGTTACTTACAACGTGGTTTTTTTGTAAGGTTTGCGGAAACCACATAGTCTCAAGGTTGTTTTTGACAAATTTTTACAATGGACTCGCTATTTCTTAGAATATGTTTTGGAAGTAAAATATGAAGTAATAATACCCAAAATGAACCCCTAAATCTGTCACTCGATTAATAGAGTTTAATTTTCCTTTATATGTTTATACCTACTTAGTGCTCAGTCGCGATAGTCTTATGAAATCTCTGCTACTATCCATTCCTTTCAGATCAATGCGGTAGCTGTTGGGCTTTTGCTGTCTGTGCTGCTATCGAGTCCCAACAGGCCATCAAGAATAATGAACTTGTTCTTCTCTCGGAGCAACAACTTGTCGACTGTGATTCCAAGGACCACGGTTGTCATGGAGGATATCGTCCATATGCAATGGAATTTGTCATGCAGAACGGACTGTATAAGGAATCCTCCTATCCCTATCTTGGCCAGGAGGGTCATGAATGCAAGGTCCTCAACGAGGTGGAAATATTTGGCAATAATGATATTAAAAGTTTAGAGCAAAGTCTACATCAATGACTATAAAATTCTCTCTAAGAATGAAGATATCCAAGCGAATTGGGTAGCAGAGAAGGGACCGGTTACTTTTGGTAAGCTCTCTTTTTTCTTTGGCAGTTAAACTCGAGCAACTTCCTAATTTTCTTGTCTATCTGGACACACTCACTGGGCCAGGAAGGGACATTTGATACTGAGTTCAACCCTGGACTCCATTAAGTGGTCTATCACCTAGAAGTCTTGAATTATTATAAAAGAGGAATGCAGCAGGACATTTTGTTTATTTCATTTTCTCCAGCTCATCATTTTTGGCTCTATTGTTATGAGCTGACCTATGATAATTTATCCTGATCATTTCTTCTTCTTTTTTTCTCAACCAAAATATCTTTTTTTAGGAATGAAAGTCATAAAGCAGATGTTTAATTATCGAAATGGAATTTTCTCTCCTTCTCGTAGCGATTGTGAGGTATTCCCTTTTTGTTCCATTCAAATATTCTAGGAGCATTCTCTCGGCTCCCATGCTATGACCATAATTGGTTACGGGAGTGAAAGTGGCCAGGACTACTGGCTCGTCAAGAACTCATGGGGAACCAACTGGGGACAGAGTGGTTTCTTCAAATTAGCTAGAGGAAATAATGCCTGTGGAGCGGCCGAGAATGTAGTAGCAGCTATTATTAATTAAAGAGTTTGATGGCAAACGAGTCTTTTACCTTTCTCTTTGTGGTTTTTTTTTAAATTTTTTTTTCTTTTTATTTATTTCATGTCTACAAAGACGATCGACGAACACTTGTCACTACAGCCAAGAGATCACCTGTTCTCTTTTCCATCTATCATAAGCCGGTGGAGCTCTCTGACCTGTTCCTGCATTCTGTAGAGCTTTGATGGAATAATTGGAATTATGCTGCTCGTCTTTTACAACAAAAATTAATACACAGTTGCGTTTGGCCGTATTTGCCCATTTCCATTATTTATCTTGGCCTAAAACATAAAACTTCCAAAAAAGATCAATTAATAAAATGTCATATGTAAAGATAATTTTTTTTTCAAAAAGGGATCTGAAAGGATAAAACTTCCAATAAAGATCATCAAGGATTCGACCAACTGTGAACTTAGTCTCTGACCTGTTAGCTTTGCTAGCTTTGCTATTTCATGAACTTTGCTGTCGTCGTGGCATAATGAATGGAACCATTTATTCAGAGTAAGTTGGCTGTGCACACTGCAAGGAAAAAATTAGAGAGACACAGAATTAAACGATCAAAATAGTATATGATAGAAATAGAAAAAAAGATTGAAAGATATACTAACATTTAAAGACAATCTTCAGAAGGAAAATGTATTGATAAAAAAAATAGTGAAATAGTAAAAAAAAATATGAGTAAGTGAAGTGACTTCCGCAGAAGTAATTTTTTGATCCGACCAAATCAATTTCATGTTAGAATAGACTACAGAAGAACCACTCTTCTACCTACTTCTCCCATATTCACGTCATTTAAGCTCACTGTTCTAGTTTGAACTTGAAATTGATGCAGCTGGATGGGGGCGAGAAGCCAGCTCCGTCCGTTCCTATCGTGTGTGTCAATATTCTACCGTTTAAAACAGCAATCTGATTCAAATCGACATATTATGAAGTTTCTTCTTCTTCCACTCCTTGCTGGAGTATGGTATCCTCCTTTTCTTTTCGTCTCTCTAATTCTTCTTTTTCTTTAGTTTGGCTCTTACGGATAATGATGTTCTTGCGGCCATTCGACAGGCCAAAACTAATCTTCAAAGACAACAGTCTGGAATGAGGACTATTAAAGGTTTTTTTTATATAAAAAATTAATTTCATTTAATTTAGAAGATGGAAGGACTCTTCAAACCCAGAAAGCTAATGACAACTCTCAACAGGAACAGGTCAGAGGTGATCTCTTGGCTGAAGTGACAAGGGTTCGTCGATCGTCTTGGTAGAGATGAATTATTATTATTCTTTAGATTCTGATTGAGAAAGAAGGTATGGGAATTCGTTCTCAGTTGGAGAAAGTCGACATTAACACTTTAATTGCTCGTTCTGGAGGTTACAGAGCCAAGAGACAAGCCAACAGCTGTGGAGCTCCTCTTGATTCAACCAACTGCCAGGACGAATCTAAGTAAGGGTATTCTATTTTTTAGCTTTCTTCAGTCGAATTCGCTCCATCACAGGAGTCTGTAACAATAGAAGGAACCGTGACTTTGGAAAAGCTGTCTCACCCATCCGTCGTCTTCTGGGAAATGCCAGTTATGAGGATGGAATGGGAACTGTTCGTACTCGAGGAGTCAATGGCCAGCCCCTTCCCTCTGCCCGTGATATCTCGAATCGTCTATTTTCCGAAGGAGCCAATATAGGTCTTGATTTGATGACCAATCATCTTCATCAACAATATGGACAGTGGATCGCCCACGACGTCATTTTCATGCCATCGGCTGTCGGTCCAAATGGAGAGACGGTGGATTGTTCCGACTGTAACTCGGCAGCCATGTCTGGTAATTGTGCTCCTATTCGAGTACCCAATGGGGATACTTATTTCCCTCCCAACAGCTGCATCCGTCTGACAAGAGCTTTGAACGGACAACGAGGACTCGGACAAAGAACACAAATCGGACAAAATACTCACTTTTTGGATCTATCTCCTGTTTATGGATCTGATGTGAGTAGTTATTTTAAATATTTATAAATTTATTAGGAATGCACAGCAGCCCAGGTTCGCTCCTTCCGAAATGGAGAGTTGAAAGTTTTCAATTTCAACAATAGATACGATCTGCCTCCTCAGGATCCAACTGTTAGTCTTCTTTTAATATTTTCTAATAGTCCAATAATAGGATCCCAACTGTCAATCGAGAGGACCCAACTTCTGTTTCCTCTGTGGCGATTTCCGTAATTCTCTTCATCCTGGTCTTATTCCTCTTCATACTATCTATATTCTCGAACATAACAGAATGGCCCAGGCTATGAGACGAGTCCGTCCCGACTGGAATGATGAGAGACTTTATCAAGAGGCTCGACGACTAATGATCGCCCGTTATCAACGTCACGTCTACAACGAATATCTTCCGAAGCTGCTTGGACGAGCCATAATGGATGAATTCCGTCTGACTGTTCTCCCGGGAAGTCAATTCACACAGTACAACGAAAGTGTTGATCCTTCGCTAACAGCTGAATTTGCTGCTTCCGCTTTCCGTTTTGGACACAGTCAAATTCGTCGAGATCTTCCACGCATGAACAATAACAACCAGACGTTGGCACCGTCATTGGATCTTGGAAA